>JAPQVY010000012.1:29165538-31843038 GCA_028535165.1 Quercus tomentella
CAGAATCTGAAAGCTGCACAGGCCTTTCCGGCGCTCCTTCTTCCTCTTCGAAACGGAATTTATCTATCTCTTCTTCAAGAGATAAACGGGAGGATGCTACCTCTTCTTCTATTGCAGCTGCTTGGGGCAAAACCTGCTGTAGTGGTATTGCGAACGGTGGAGGATTCTACCGGATCAGTAGTATGACTGGGGGAAGGTCGTCTCGGGCAAGCAAATTTGGTTTTGATACGTCGATCCTGGCCAATCGTGGGTCACCTACTCTAATGGCGTGTCCGACCTCTTGGAATATCTTCGATATAGGCTCAAACTCCAAAATCAGGTGGACGACTAGCAGCTGTCCATCCTTGCTTACAAATATTTCCGATCTGAGCAGGTAGTTTAGAGCCGCAACGTTGGTAAAGCTAAGCCGAGGAGCAACTTGATTCTTATCTACAAACATAGGCGAGAAGTAAAACACAGTTAGAAAATCGAATTCTTTCATCAAAAGACAGCAGAATGACAAAGAGATAATGATATGGTTAGGGTTAGAGAATCTAAGTCTCTTACTAAGAAACCTAACTCTAAGGTATCCCACTTGGCACTCCCTCTCGGACTGGGCAATGAAGACCATCATGCCACGCCCCCGAAACGATGAGGTAATCGTCCTTCATCCCCTTGTTAGATTTGAGGAGGCACGAGATAAGCCTGACAATGGGCGACCTGGACTTGAGGTAAAACCCTCTGTTGGCTTGTGAGTGGCATTCATATAGGTGGACCACATCGTGCCAGGTAAGTCCCAATTTGAGATGCTCGTTAAGAGCATCGACACAGCCTAGGATCCTAAACATATTAGGTGCACATTGGTGGGGGCATAACCTATGGTTGAGGAGGTAATCCCGTGTTATTCTACCCATGGGAAGAGTCATCCCTCCCTCTATGAAAGCTATAATGGGGATGATGACTTCCCCTTCCTTTCTGTGTGACACGATTTGTTTTGGGGAACAATACCGCAGGCCAACTTCCTGGGGTATATGATAATTATCTTTAAAGGCTTCTATTTTGGTGGGGGAGTTTACTAGGCTCGCGAATCTACCCATTTGGACAACCTAAGAAAAAGTGACTGGAATTTGTAAGTGAAGAAATAAGAACCGGAAGGCCAAGGAGAAAAAGAAATGTTAAAAAGAATATAAACTTACAGGAACTAAAGCGTGTGCTAATCCCTGATACCTTTAGAAAGGTTTTCAAAAGATTTCTTGAGGAACGAGTGTGGAAAGTCTGGTGACTTGGAAAGTTTTGAGAATTTAAGTGTTAGATATCTCTGGAAAGCTTGAAGATTTGTGAAATGGGGAAATGATTTCCCCGTACGCTTTATATAAAGGGAGAAAATGAGTGGGAACAATCACGCTCAAAATTCTAGAAGAATTATCAACCGTTGGATTTGTGTGTCACCATTAGATGCGGGGGACAGGACGCCACCTAGAGCAATTAATAACACTTCGCGGGCTTCGAAACGTCAGTAACAATTATGAGGCGCGCAAAAGAGCACTCCTACACGTGTGAATCAAGGAATCAGATGGTCTTGTCTCTTAAAAATCAAAACCCCACTTTTTCTCCTCGGATGATAGGGAAAAATCGGAGTTTTGAGGGGCTATTGTAGGGATAAGGGCCCAAAATCATATACTGAGCCTTGGGCTTTGTCCGAGTACGTTGAACGGTCCGAGGAGGGACAAATAGTTATGAGGGGTTCTAATTTAAAGTCTCGCGAGTAAGGAACAAATGGAAGGTGGTCCGAGGAGGAACTCCTTCTCGAATATGATGAATGTAGCTCAAGTATGTATTCCAGCAATTAGAGCGACCCTCCAAGAAACTCCAATGATAGGGGCCTCATGAACATACAAGAAGGAAGGAAACTCACAAATATCTAAGGGAAAACCGCTACCATCGTATTAAATGCACTACAGCTACTTTTCTAGTCGCATTTATGTGGAGAAGACCTCTGAACAGTACTGCCTTGGCTACCACAACTCACAGAAAGTCAAAAAGAGTGTCTGATGGGACATGTACTCAAGTAAGTGCTCAAATGATCAACAAGTGTAGGATCAAGATGGTCCAAAGGGAGCTATATATATTGTGAGAGACCCTTCATGAGGAGGATCGGAAAAATAGAGAGAGAACATTGTAGCAATCTAAATTGTTCTTGTACTCAATTGTGATCAATTTATATAAGTGTGACCTCCTCGGACAGTAAAGTCATTCAGCTTCATTTTCTTTGTTCTTGCTTGATCACCTTTCAAATCCATACTAGCCGTTATCAAATTCATTAGGGCCTAGTTCTTCGATCCACTCTCTACAAATTTATTGTATTGGGCTCATTGGGTCAAGATCTCATACATTTTGGGCTTGGGCTACAAACTGTGTCCCTACATATACAATTTAGCAGTAATGTGACTATTTGAGAAATCATTCAGGATAACTTAGAAAAGGCGAGAAAGAAAAATAAAGTACTTAATTCATATTAGTAGAAATCTATAGGGTATTTGTTGTTGTCAATAATCCAACCACCCGTGATGCAGGACAAAAATAAAAGTAACAAGAAAATTAAAGATAAACCTAAGAATTAGCACTTAGGGTTGCTTTGAATCAGAACCAATCAAAACTTAGACATTAGCACCTAAGGTGTTAGGAATCAGCACTCAACTATTAGAAAATCTCCAATCCGAATATCATAAATCAATCAATTGTCTATTCAAACATAAACTAACTTTATAGAGCTAGAGCTTCCTAAAAATAAAGAGATAAAAAGATAACAACATACCAAAACTAACTCTAACTTAACTCAAATATTAATACCTATCTAATTTCAAAATAAACAATGAAATCTTAAACTAATACAACTACATAAGAAATTCAATCGACCAAGGTTTGCGGTCCTCATCAACCTGTAAAAGAACTCCGAAAATCATCAACACCACTGATTTTTATAAGCACATCGTCACCAAATGCACTTGTACAGCTTAATGCTAGAACATATAATATGCTTTTGTAGCTAAAGCTTGAACACATATAGAGACAACACTTAACTCAAAAGACTTAAGCCTAATGGATATGAGCTCAACTATGTTATATTAACTACTCATCCTTCTCATTATTATTAAATGTGAGATTTCACTCACACATGTACACCCAACAATATCTCCCTCACGTGTGAGTCTTTACCTCTCTCAAGACCTCTATGTGGGTCATGAACAAGTCCTACTTGCTCCCCAATGCCTAATGGGATTTTCCTTCACTTGTGCATCATCCATGGGCCTTCACATGTCAACGCCGCATGTCTTTTATCCATAGGAACATTGCACCTCACCGTTGTCTAGCACTATTGGCAATAATAATCCTTCCTAAATCATTTGTGTGGGCTTTATAAGCTTGCCTGGTGCAATATACCATCCTCGCTCCAACTGCGAAAATGACCCATCCCTGCTTCATTTGTGAAAGAGCTCTAAGTACACGCACCTCCGTCTCCGCTCCAACTGCGAAAGGGACCTAGATAACCTTGTCACCTTTTCCCCACACCACTATCCATAGGCTCTAATACCACTTGTTGGGGAGATAAATACTTTAGGGAGACTTCTTAAGTAATTAATACAACATATAGAGATATCACTTAAACTCAAAAGGCCTAAGCTTAATGGGTATGGACTTTAACTATGTTATATTAACCACACGTCATTATTCAATATGAGACTTCACTTACCCATGTACACCCAACATTATGTATTTAGCATAATTTGAGTCAAAGCACTTTTTTTTTTCTTTTTTTTTTTTAATGTAATTGAGTCTTAGTTTAAGTGTGTCATGTGGCTATGAAGCCCACAGTTTATTTGTACTCCTTTTTAGGAATAGCCCACAATGGGAGGTCCCAAGATGGTTTTGGACCTAATGGTAGAGGTTTTTATCAATTACATGATGGTTTCTTACACAAATATGACTGCCCGAGAAGGATCCCAGGCAGCCGAGGTGCTCTTTTTAGTTTCCTGAGTTAGCTAATGATTTTCGAATACTGACCAGCTTTGTTCTCTCTCTTGCTCTTCTATTTTTCTCTCCCCCAAAATGTTCAAAAAACCCCCTTTTTCTTTCCCCCTCCCTTTGCTTTTATACCCTTGCTTTAGTGGGTATGTCATGATGAGGGAATATCCTGCATGTACGTGGGTCCCTCCAATCATGGAATTTGGGTGGCTTCTTGAGCCTTGGTCATTGTTCTAAAGTGTCTAATCATACTTCAGGGGTGGGATCCATAGCCCTGCTGTTGAAATGATTTTCTAGTAACTTGTGCCTGGCACCAAATCTTGTGTTCTGTGGGCGAATTCTCCCAAGGCACTACCTTCCTTCCTCGGGGATAGTGGGTTTTGTTTGGACACTCTGGCCAAGGATACGTAGTTCTGTGTTGCAACTCGATGTTTGTCGAGATTGGGCCGAATCCTAAGCTTAACAATGCTTGGCTTGGGCTCAGTGTGGGCCAAACTTTTGCCCCCTACATGTTTAATTTTTTCACAAGTGGTATACTTTGAAGACACAAGAAACTACTCAAGAAGATTTGTTGAAACATGATTTCATACCTCTTGATACCTGTCAATTTATCGAGACTTAATGAAGCTTAATACTAGGCTTGACACCTGTCTATCTATCGATTTACAGGAATTCTGAACAGTAAATTCTATTCCAACCCATGATGACTTGGCATGTCATGGGATTTGTGCACCAAGGTTCCAAAATATATAAAATCTATATTTTTAGGCCATTATCATACATGAAGAGAGAGACGCATCCTGTGAAGCTATTGCGACGTTTATGTGCCTAGGGTTATGTACTAAGTAGCTACCAGTTCATCAAAGCATGTTGTTGTGAAGAACTTTCCACCCAAGCAACAACAATCACTAATTGCTATCACAGATAGAAAATTCATGCAAATGAGAAGTTTGCTACAAAATGTCCAATTGAATTGGAGCTAAGCTTCCTTATAGATTAGTAAGTTCTATTGTAGATAAGTATTTCAGGATAGGATAAGATTCATTGTGCTAACCGTGGCTCTTGTTAGTTGATTCTTTAGGAGTGATGACCTAAATAATCACCATGGGGTTTTTCCCATGAAGATTTCCGCATCGTAACCATATTGCCATGTCAAATTATTTTCCCCTGCCTTTAACTCTAGATTGGCAATTTGGGTGTGCCTTTAATTGAATCTTGCGTGCAATTAAACTAATTAATCAACTTGGGTAATTGGTTGATCAATTGGAGTCAAATTATAACCCAACAAGTGGTATCAAAGCAGACACTCTAATTAGGTTTTTAATTTTTGTTGTGTGATCTTTGACCCCTATTTGTCATGAGTCATGGACAATCACTTGTGACTTCATCTTATTTTGATGGTAATAAGTAATAACTATGTTTATTGGAAAGTTTGCATAAAAACTTTTTAAAAATCCTTTGGATGGAAAAAGTATGGTTGTCTGTTGAAATTGTTTGGAAGAAACTTGATGAAGAACCGGCTCAATGGGACGGTGATAAAAACTAGCCAACTTTAACAGTAGAACCCTAAATGCGATTTTTAAATATTAGCACTATACAAATAAAATCCTACGTATGTTTTTCTCTAACGTTATTTCTCGTTCAGTTATATATTGACTTCTTCAAGAAGATATATAAATAGATTGGAGACTTACTCATAAGGAGTTGACACTGATAACCCATATCAAGATAATCTCTAGTTGAGATCTAATAACAGCCAAAATGGTCATATACCACTATTTGGGAAAATATGTATAGATCTACCACTGTTTACGAAATATTTAGCAATCTACCACCTTTTTAAAACTCGATATTGTGGATATCGAGTTTCAAAAACAGTGGTAAATTGCAAAATATTTTCAAAAACAGTAGTATTTGGCCATTTTGACCTCTAATAACCATGCGGATGTTTCATGGGTCTGGCGTGGCTAACCCAATTGCCCACAAACCGGATATCTTGCTTGCTTTACAAACTCTCTCCGCGCAACTTTAAGGTATGGAATGCCTTTGTATCTATGGAGACTGGAGAGGCAGAGGCTACTAGTCTCTACGAAATTTCCAAACTCCAAATCCTAGGGCACATTGATGATCTTTAAAGAGATGGCACAAAATAGAGGAGCATTGTACCCACACATAAAAAAATAAACAATAAAAATTCCTATGTATATTGTTCTATCTCTAATTCCCTTTTTTTTGATAAGTAAGAAGAGAATATTATTAATAAAATAAAAACAAGAGAAGCACAAAGAGTTCACGGTAGTGAACAAAGGAAAAAAAGAAACAAAAAAAAAAAAAAAAAAAAAAAAAAAAAAAAAAACAGAACAGAAGCAGCCCCTAATCTATTCTAATAGATGAAAGAAAATCCAAAAGGGTAGAACAATCCGAATAACCCCAACATCGAGACCAATCAAAGAGAGTCCGTTGGCAATACTCTAATAACTGAACCACAGTTTTCCCCTCATCCTCAAAAGACCACCGATTCCGTTCAGTCCAAATAGTCCACATTAAACAACCTGAAACCAAATCCCAAATATCAGAGCTATGCTTCCCCAGCCAATGATACCAGTAAAATAATAAGTCCACAACTGAACCTAGCATGACCCATTCAATCCCAAACAACCAAAGCATATACATCCACAAAGAATGAGCTATCGGACAAAACAGTAACAGGTAATCCACAGATTCCGCGTTGCTACAGCACAAACAACAACAATTTGCCAAAGGGCGACCACAAAGCATAAGATTATCCAAAGTTAGAATCTGACCATGGGCTACTATCCACATAAAAAAAGCCACCCTTTTAGGAAGCTTAACTTTCCAAATTCCTTTCCAAGGGAAAGTGGAAGGAGCTGCATTCCGAATCTATGATAAAAGGACCGAGTATCAAACTTCCCACTGCCATTAAGATCCCAACAAAGCCTGTCACACCCTCCATCCCTAGGAAGACGGGTTTGGATGAAATTAAGAAAGGAGTAGGAAGCCGTCAACTCCCAATCATTGAAGTCCCTGTGAAAACTTAAGCTCCACACTATGTCATTATCACCCACTGGAGGGCTTAACACCTCAAAAATACAAGCCTCCTTATTAGCTGAACACAAAAATAACTGAGGATAAAGAATTTTGAGAGGAAAATCACCAGTCCACTTATAATGCCAAAAAAGAATACGAGAACCATCCCCCACCACAAAAGAGACATGCTTAGCAAAAGTTTCCCACCCTTCACTAATACTCCGCCATAACCCACAACCATGAGCCCTACTACAAGCTCCAGTGCTCCAACCCCCTATTCCTTCCCCATATTTCATGGCAATGACCCTACGCCACAGATGTGAGGTTTCATGGCCATACTTCCAAAGCCATTTCCCTAATAGGGCCTGATTAAAAGGCACTAACTTCCGAATACCTAAACCACCCAATTCATGCGGTAAGCAAACCTTTTCCCAAGCCACCAATGGATATTTGAAACATTCAACTGATGAACCCCACAAAAAATTCCTTTGAATGCTTTCCAATCCAGACGCCACAACTTTAGGGATAGTAAAAAGGGAGAGGTAATATGTCGGGAGGCTTGAAAGGGTACTCTTCAACAAGGTGAGTCTACCACCCTTTGACAAATAAAGCCGCTTCCAGCCCGAAAGCTTCTTTTCCATTCTCTCAAGGATTGGATTCCAAATAGAGGCTATTTTGTACAAAGTACCCAATGGCATACCCAAGTAAATCATAGGCAAACTGCCCACCCTGCACTGAAGGATATTAGCCAAAGGCTGAATGTTACACACCTCCCCTATAGGGACAATTTCACTTTTCCCCACATTCACCTTCAAACCAGTAAAAGCTTGAAAACAAGTCAAAACCAACCTAATAGAAAGAATCTGCTCTCAAGAGGCATCACAGAAAAGAATGGTATCATCAGCAAATAGAAGGTAAGAAACACGAATACCAGTAGAATTAACAAGACCCACATGAAAACCCTGAATGAAACCCCCTTCCTCAGTTTTCTTCAAGATACGACTTAAAACCTCCATGATCAACAGAAAGAGAAGGGGAGACAAAGGATCGCCTTGTCTGAGACCTTTAGAGCTACCAAAGAAACCAGCAGGAGATACATTAACCAGAACCGAGAAGCAAACGGTGGAGACACAAGTCTTTAGCCATCTCCTCCATCTATCCCTAAAGCCCATCCTCTCCAACAGATAAAACAAAGCGTCCCAATTCACATGATCATAAGCTTTCTCAATGTCTAACTTACACACCACCCCCGGAGTACGACACTTCAATCTACTGTCTAAACATTCATTAGCAATAAGCACTGAATCCAAAATGTGTCTGCCACCAACAAAAGAATTCTATGATTCCGAAATAAGTTTATCCATCACCCGCCTCAATCTGTTAGCTAAAACCTTAGACAACAACTTATACACATTGCCCACTAGGCTGATAGGCCTAAAATCTTTGATATTTAAAGCATTTTTTTTTTTTTTTGGAATCAAAGAAAGGAAAGAAGCACTCAGAGACCGTTCAAACTCTGAGCTCCTATGGAAATGATCAAAGAATACCATGACATCTATTTCCACTACACTCCAGCATTTTTGAAAAAAAGCCATAGTGAAATCGTCAGGACCTGGAGCTTTATCACCCTCCATCTCATGAAGAACCTTTGCCACTTCCTCCTTAGAAAAATACCTCTCTAATTCAAGCTGCTCATCCTCCTCAATTCTAGCAAACTCTAAACCATCCATAGAAGGGCACCAAGTATATGACTCAGTGTACAAACTCTGATAAAAATTGACTACCTTAGACCACACCTCTTCCTCATCCTCATAGAGGACACCATCCACCTCTATACCCCAAATATGATTAGTTCTTCTATGGGAATTAGCAACCCGATGAAAGAAGCAAGTATTATTGTCCCCCTCCTTCACAAATAAAATCCAGGACATTTGTCTCCAAGAAATCTCCTCCGAAGAGGCAAGATGAGCAATCTCACTTTTAATCTGAATACGACGAGTTTGATCATCCTGAGAAAGACCAGACAAGTCCTCCCTAGCATCCAAACCCAGCAATTCAAATTAAAGACATTTCTTCCAAAAGGCCAGATCCCCAAAATCCTCCTTATTCCACTTTTTCAAGTCCTCTTTAAAAGCTTTTAATTTACAGTCCAGAATGAAACTAGGAGAACCTGAAAAGCAATACCCATTCCACCATTGTCGAACCCTCTCTACAAAATCCTCTTCTTTCAACCACATATTCTTGAACTTAAAGGCACTCCGACCTTTATTGACACTACCCGCCACCACCAAAAGAGGGCAATGATCAGAAACTACACGAGACATGTTTCCAAAGTGATCTACCCAATCCACCGATGCCAAGGTTCTATCAATTCTTGACAGACAAACTGACCCCGAATCTCTAAACCAAGTAAACGAAGCCCCTTCAAGGGATAAGTCCACAAGGTAATTAGCCTCAATAAAGTCTAAAAAAGCAAACAAAGCCGGACTAAAAGCCTCACAACCAAATCTCTCACTCGGATATCGAATGGTATTGAAATCCCCAAAAACACACCAAGTCGTATTCCACCTAAAGTGCATCCTAGCAAGTTCTTCCCACAACGCACCCCGTTGATTATCCTTATTAGGCAAATACACTCCTGAACAAGCCCATACAAAATCATCTGCAACCCCCTTCAGTAACACATTAACAGAAAACAGACCAACAGCACAATCAACTTTTTCAACAACTCTCTTGTCCCAAACCAGTAGCACCCCCCCCTGCTGTATTGACTGCATCTAGAACAACCCAATCTAGGAACGAACTACCCAAAAGGCTTCGAACAACAGAAGAATTTAAAGAAGATAGCTTAGTTTCTTGAAAGCAAACTATGTCACACTTCCACTCCTTAAGAAGATTTTTACATACCTATCGCTTCTGAGAATTATTTAATTCCCTAACATTCCAAGATAGCAGTTGTAAACTCATTTAAAACTGGTAATCGCCCCTGTACCTACCGAGAGGTGTTCCTCCCATTAGAAGCTACCCCATCATAATTAATAGAAGAAAACAAACCTTTGAGTTTCCTTAGCCCTTTCTGCTTAGAGTTCACAATACCTATAGAAGACCCAACACTAACAACATCAACACGGTTTTGTTCAAGAAGACGAAACAGAGTCAAACATTGATCTTCATGCTTAACAATAGGAAAACCCACAATTCTATAGAAATTTTTCATCACGCTACAAACCCATTTCGAGTTTTTCACCACTGACCCTCGAACCTCTCCCTCACCACCTTCCTGGATCACCTCCAACTCCTTATGATCATTGGGATCCCATTTAGATAAAGGAGAGCACTCCAAAGAACCATTCTCGTCCTCTCCCTGAAATAAACCACTAGGATTAACTTCACTGTGCTTCCACTGAATCAGAGGATGCTCAGGCCCAACCTGAGACATCTCATTCCCATCCAAATGGCTTGGCGACACTGGTGATTACTCCATTTTTCTCCCTTCTCACCTGAAACCACCGTAAAGTCATCTCTCTCTCCAAAATAGAGACTGTCCTCGTAACCCAGACCCAACAGAGGAGAAAAAGAGTGATAGGCAGCTCCCTGATGCCGAAGATCAGAAAAAACAACATACCTAAGTCCCATCAACTTCGCCGTCGACCCAACCTTCAAAATACCAGCTATCGAAGTCTGGGTCTCTTCCCTCAACCTCCAATTTGACTCCTCCACACCGGAAAACCCAAAACTGGACCCCTCTGTCGCACTCACCAGCGCCGCCGTTGTCACCGGCGACCCAAAAGCCTCTGTCGCACTTGCCGGCGCTGCTGCTGACATCGGCAACCGGAAACTAATCTCGATCTCCCTCTCGAGCTCTCCCCTTGTACCCACGTAATCTGACCATCGTATGACTCTAAAACAGGTACTGGATTGACCAAAGTACCCTTAAGTGGAGATACAGTCTCCACGGGATGGGCTTTGACAAGCCCACCAGATTGGTTTATCAGTTTAGGCCCATTACTTAAAGCCTTGGGCCAACTAAAATCCTTTGTACCCAACCAAGTTACAGAACGTTTCCCACCCTCAAGTATGCACACTCTCAAAGCCAAAAGATCAAGAGTCAGCTTAAAAGTGAAAGCCTGCGTGGATCTGCCATTAATGACTGAAACTTTGCCATTTAAAACTGAACCATTTACTGGAGGGACTCCAGGAATCCCGTTCTGCCCTAAAATAGCTCCAAATTTTTCAAATTTCCTGAACTTTTACTGATGACCATAAGCAGACAAAAGTTTCCCACTCTGGTCACCACCAGCAGATTGACCACCTCCACCACCACTATTTTTGGAGGATACTTCAGCCAAAGAAACCGGTTTAGCACCAGTGAAAAAATTCCTCAACTCTCTCTGAAACAAAGACCAACTGGCACGGTTGGAGCTTGCTGGTATCATAACACACCCTCGGCGAGCCCTGCCAAAGTATTCAGCTATGACCACAAAAACACCAGCCTTATTCGACCTCCCACAAAATTCCAACTTATTATTTTCCCGAAAACGTTTGCAAATGGAAACATTCCCCGGAACCCAATCATGAATATCAGCAAAACAATAAAGGATCCACTTTAATCTTTTATGTCCTACCCAAATAGTCTTGACATGCCGGCTGCTCTCATGTATGGCATATGAATCATGTCGCCCACCATTGAAAGAAAAAGAGAAAAGCTTTGCATCAATACGGAAAGGAATCTTTCTCCCCCCCTGAACTGAAGAAGTTGGAGAGGTAATAAGGTTTGAGGCTGGTTTGGTGTCAGTTTTAGGTAGGGAGATAATGGGTAACAGTGGACGTGTAGGCACGGAAGGTTTAAAAGGCAATGTGGATGGTTGTAAGGGCTGTGACGATGGGCATAAACTAGAAGGGGTAGAGGGATGACAAAAGGTGTATGAAGGCAGACCAAAAGGTAGTATTGTTCCCTGTTAGTTTTTATTGTTCCCTGTTAATTTTTATTTCTGTTTTGGATCGACATGGGTGGATTTCGTAGTTTTTTTATTGAATCGAAGTTGTTTCAATTGGTGGTTGAGGAAGGGGGGAACTTTTTCTCCTTTAAGATTTTTGAATGGGGGAAGTATTTCATGCAATCAGTTTTTATGGGTAGGAATGCAGCACGTTGGTTAATGCAAAGCTTGGAACACACGATGATTGAGGTCAACCCCAAACACTTCTTCACGCTCAGGGAAGGAGACGCTGCATACACAGTGCAACGGGGCTTTAACTCGTTTGGGCAATATTTGTTAGTACCAGAGTTAAAAGTTGGCAGGATGAGAAGATCGATCATTATTCCTGCAGGCAAGGCACAACAAGGTTGGAGGGCCTTTGGAATTGAATTAAGGAGAATGTTGGAACCTTCTCATTATGCGTTGGGTGGTCCAAAAGCTTTATCGTACAAGTCTAAGTTAGGTTCAGAGATTCACCATTCTCGGTCCTTTGTTGAAACGGTAAAAGCGTCTATGCAAGGAAGGAAGCATTCGCACCAGCCCTCCATTAGAGAGACAGAGAAGATTCAAGTAGTGGAGAACATAACGCCGCCTCCGAGAGACGAAGCTGGGATTCAAGTGGTGGCTTTTGAAGTTCCGGCTGATAATGCTATACAGATTGCCGTGGGTGGTGTGGAGGGGAGTCACCGTGGTATTAATGGAGATGCTAAGTTTAAGGAGAAAATCCCGAAACAAAATAAATTCAGATTGAATAATTTGAATTTGAAAGAGGTTGATTCTGGTAGGGAGCGTCAAATTAGGAGGTATAGCTGGTTAAGGAAAGGTTTGATTGTGGAAGTAAATGAATTTGGTAAGAGGCGGGTGTCTTGGCAATGTTATAGGGGTGATAAGCAAGCTGTAAAATGGGTGGCACATGAGGACCATTCTGCCCAGGTTGGTATTAAAGGAATGGACAATGGGCTTTCTGAAGCCCATGCACCTTGGTTAGGTATTGTTAAGAGTTGCTCAGGCCCACTGTTGCCTAGCCCTTTTTCTTTTGAGGCAGGGGCTTGCTCCAAGCATTCCCAAAATAAACCCAACCCAGGTTCTATGGGCCCAATTGTTGAGGATGGTAAGGTAGAGTCAAGCACCTCAGGCCCGAGCTCAATCTCGTATGGTGCGAGTGCTAGTATGTTCCCCACGAGCTCGGTGCTTGATTCTCTACCACCAAGGAGGACGGCGATGGCTCCAATGGTTGACTTGGGCTCGTTCTCTTCCATATCGGCACCGATAGTTCCTGGCGGGAGTGGGTCTAGCATCCAGGTGAGCCCGAGCTGGCTTACCCAACCCCCCACCTTGCCGATATCGGCAGCGGAAGTGGTCCAGGCCACTTGCGAGCTGGGTTCATCACCCTTAGCTCCGACATGTCCCTCGTTGGAGCCAACGGAGACGAAGGTGTTGCCTTCAGGGGACCCGATAGAAAAGCTGGTGGAGAAGTCGTCATCTCCGGCGGTGATGAAAGATGAGGATGATGACTTATTGGGTACGGAGGTAAGGGCGACGGTGCATGAGGCTTCTGACTGTAAGGTGGTTTTTAATGCTTCTCCCACTATTAGGGATTTGGTCAGTGATTTGGACAAATCATGGGATAATTCCAAAGAGTGGATGCTACAATTGCGGGATGGTCGACAAATAGTGATTCCGCTATCTCTATATCGATCTCCAGAGAGTGTCGGATTGCTCAGTCACTGATCTAGAGATTGTAACAGGCAATGATTCTTTTATCAATGACGGTCAGATGGTTAGCTAGGCGGAGGACTGTGATGGGTTAGTTGATTCCTTGTCTATTGCTAATGAGGCAGAGGAGGAGATGTCGGATTTTGATAAGAGGTCGATGACTTGGAAGTGTAGTGGCAAGCCTTTAGTTGTGGTACCATTGGCCACCGAAGTTCCTTTGGAGTTGGAGTGTAGTTCTGGGCTGGGGGTTGGGTGTAAGGAGTCGGTTGATGGTAATAATTTATCACAATGGGTAACAAATCGGATTAAGGCTTTTAGAAAATCAGTGGGCACTTCTTTGGAAGGTTTTGAGGAGCAAATTACGGGATTGCTGCTAGCTATAGAGGCCAGGAAAAAGAATAAAAAGCTAAAGGCAATAGATGATCAAATGAAGCATGGCAAGTCGGGGCAGAAAGGTCAGCGAGAGTTGAAAAATTTATTGACCTCTATGAATGTTGAGGTTGGTTCAATGAAATCAAGGAATGCAAGTAAGGAGCGGGCTGTGGTGGTTCATCAATGAATTTGAAGATTATTTCCTGGAATGTTAGAGGGCATAATGATAGGGATAAAAGGCTTCGGGTTCGTAATATGGTCCGGAGATGGGGGCCAGATGTTATTTGTCTTCAAGAAACTAAAATGGAGTTTATAACTAGAGCTGTGATTCGCAGTTTGTTGAGGGGTCAACATGTTGATTGGTTTTATCTAGGCTCTTGTGGAGCTTCTGGAGGGGTGCTACTAGAGCTGTGGTAAGGTTTCCTTCCGAGCGTTCTGGTTCTACCTCCTTTACTACTGCTATGCGGGAGTTTTCCAATTTTATTTCTGAGCAAGGCCTCATTGATATTTCGCTTCAAGGGGGATCTTTCACTTGGTCTAATACTCGTGATGTTGCTTCGAAGGCTAGGTTGGATAGATTTTTGTTTTCTGCAGATTGGGAGAATAAGTTTCCATCTGTCTCTCAACAACGCTTGCCTAGGCTGTTATCTGATCACTTCCTGATTGTTCTTGAGGGGGGTTCCTTTCAGAGAGGTAGGAGGCTGTTTAGATTTAAGAATATGTGGCTTAAAGATGAGGGTTTTGTGGAGAGGGTGCGATCTTGGTGGGAATCTTATAATGTCCTAGGAGCTTCGAGTTTTGTTTTGGCTAATAAATTGAAGCTCTTGAAAAATGATTTGAAGAAATGGAATGTGGAGGTTTTTGGAAATGTTGAAGATCGGGTGAGAAAATTGTGGCAAGAGCTTAGTGATTTAGAGATGATTGAGGATAGTCGAGCTTTATTGGAGGCGGAAAGGCTGGAGTTGGAGAGAGTTCAAGGTGAATTAGAAAAAGTTACTTTGATGGAGGAAATCTGTTGGAGGCAGAAGTCTAGAGTCCTTTGTATTAGAGAAGGAGACAGGAATACCAAATTCTTTCATCGTATAGCTAATTCTCACAGAAGATTTAATTCCATTAATAGGCTTATAGTGGATGGAGAATTGTCTTCAGATCCGGAGGCTATAGCAGGTTGTATTTCTCATTTTTATAGGCAGCTATATGCTGAAACTGTGGCTCATAGACCTTTATTAGATGATGTGGAGTTCTCTTGTATCTCGAAGGAAGACGCACTTTGGCTAGATAGGCCATTTGATGAGGAAGAGGTGTTTGGGGTGATTAGTGATTCTAAGGGTGATAAGGCTCCTGGTCCGGATGGCTTTTCTATGGCGTTCTTTCAGTCTTGCTGGTGTATTTTGAAGGCTGAAATTATGGCAGTGTTTCAAAATTTTCATACTCAGGTTGTGTTTGAGAAGAGTCTTAATGCGTCGTTCCTTGCTCTTATTCCCAAAAAGGTGGATGCTGTGGAGATCAAGGATTTTCGGCCTATTAACTTAGTTGGTGGGATTTATAAGATTATTTCTAAGGTGTTGGCCAATCGTCTTAGAAGGGTGGCACATGGGCTTATTTCAGATTCTCATAATGCATTTGTGAAAGGTAGACAGATTTTGGACTCTTTTTTAATTGCTTCAGAATGTATTGATAGTAGATTGAAGTCAGGTGTTCCTGGAGTGTTGTGTAAGTTGGATGTGGAGAAGGCATATGATCATTTGAGTTGGGGTTTTTTAATGTATATGCTTCAGCGCTGTGGGTTTTCAGAGAAATGGAGAAAATGGATAATGTGTTGCATCTCTACTGTTAAATTCTCCATTCTGATCAATGGTAGTCCTTCTGATTTCTTTGGTAGTTCTAGAGGGATTCGACAAGGGGACCCCTTGTCTCCATTGCTATTTGATATTGTTATGGAGGGTTTGAGTCATATGTTAGATGTGGCTGCTACTACTAGTCAGTTCTCAGGCTTCTCTGTAGGTAATACGGCTAATAACTTGGTGATGGTGTCTCATCTTTTATTTGCTGATGACACTCTTATTTTTTGTGATGCGGATCCTACGCAAATAGCTAGTTTGAAAGCAATTCTGGCTAGATTTGAGGAGGTCTCAGGTTTAAGGATTAACTTGGGGAAATCTAAGTTGGTTCCTATAGGGGTGGTGTACAATATGGATGTTCTGGTGGGGATGTTGGGGTGTAGATAATCCTCTCTTCCATTGAGATATTTGGGGCTACCGTTAGGAGCTAAATTTAAGGAGTTAGCAATTTGGAATCCTATTTTGTAGAAGATGGAAAGGAGATTAGCAGGGTGGAAGAGGTTGTATCTATCTAAGGGAGGTAAGGTAACTCTTATTAAAAGTACTCTTTCCTCCTTACCTACATATTTCCTTTCCCTTTTGCCTTTACCTGGGAAGGTGGCAAATTGTATGGAGAAGTTACAACGAGATTTTCTGTGGAGTGGTATTAATGGTGACTCTGAATTACATTTAGTCAGTTGGGCTCAGGTTTGTAAGCCGCTGTAGGTTGGAGGGTTGGGTATTAGACGATTGAGGAGTTTTAATTCTGCCTTGTTAGGAAAATGGTTATGCAAGTATGGCATGGAGACCGATGCTCTATGGAGGAGGGTTATTGAGGTGAAATATTGGAATGATTGGGGTGGTTGGTGCACGAAAAAGGTGACCAGTTCTTATGGTGTTAGTTTGTGGAGACATATTAGGAGTGGTTGGATGAGTTTTTCTAAACTACTTCTGTATGATGTATGGGATGGTACTAGAGTGAGATTTTGGAAGCATGTGTGGTGTGAAGATCGTACTCTCTAAGAGGCTTTTCCGGAACTTTATTGTATTAGTAGAACAAAGGATTCTTCAGTAGCGGAGGTTATGTGTTGTTCTGGTGGGAGGATTCATTGGAATGCCAAATTTCGTCGTCCTCCACAAGATTGGGAACAAGAATCCTTTGATCTGTTTATGGATATGGTCTACTCTTCGACGGTACGGGGATTGGGTCCGGATCGGGTGTGTTGGAAGCCAGCAAGGAGTAGAGGTTTTGAGGTTAGAGGATTCTATCTTTCCTTCTACCCTCCTACCATCTTATCCTTCCCTTGGAAGATGATTTGGAAATCAAAGGTTCCTCCAAGGGTAGCTTTCTTTTCATGGTCTGCTTCCTAAGGTAAGATTTTAAAAACAAATAACCTTCGCAAACGACGTGTGTTAGTTCTTGATTGGTGCTATATGTGTAAGAATTGTGGGGAGTCAGTGGATCATCTTCTTCTTCATTGCCCCATTGCTTGTGAGTTGTGGTTGTTGGTGTTTTGTTTGTTTGGAATTCATTGGGTTATGCCTCAGAAGGTTATTGAGTTGTTTGACTCTTGGCAGGGTAAGTTTGGACGACATAGAAATATAGAGTTGTGGAGAATTGTGCCTCATTGCTTGTTATGGTGTATTTAGCGCAAAAGGAATGCTAGAAGCTTTGAGAGATGTGAACGCTCTATGTTAGAGATTAAGTCTTTTTTTTTACACTCTCCTCGATTGGAGTGTGGTCTTTTGTCATTTTTCTTGTTCTTCCCTTCCTGTTTTACTTGATCGTCGTAATCTTGGTTATTGATTTATGCCCCCATAGTACATTCTCAATGTACTTGGGTTGGCTATTTTTTGTTTTTTAATAAAATTTTCATTACTTATCAAAAAAAAAAAAAAAAAACAAGGCAGACCAAAAGGTGGGAGTTGAGGTGGAAAAAGAAAAGGATAGGGAGGAAGGGAAGGAATATGTGGGACAGCCAGTGGTAGGAATGGGAAGAGAAAGGGGGATGTGGGGGGGGGGGGGGGGGGGGGGGGGGGGTGTTGGTGGTGAGGGTGAGGGTGGGGGAGGGAGAGAACTCATAGGATTTTCCTTCTATCAGACTTTTAGATATCTCTAATTCCCAATCAATTACATCCTAACAACTATAGGGAGATTTATAGATAAACATGAAGGGGTCTCTTTTATAAAGAATTATCCTTATTAGATAATCTCCAATTTAAATTCAATCTCAAACTTTCATCTATCTGAAATACCCACGTGAATGGTCCGTGGGTTGGTTTACTCTCACCTTCAATTCGTTTCTCATAGCTCCTTTGCTTCCATTGACATTTCCAAAACTTTCCTACTATCAGAGATAGCTTGTTTCCCATGTTCCATATTAAGGTAATTTCCCTAGGGCTTGTTTCCCATGTTCCATATTAAGGTAATTTCCCTAGGGCTCAATCCTGTTTCTTGTTCCACTTCCCTTACAAAAAACTTTCAATGTAAAGAAAAAGAAGAAAAGGAAATCAGAAGCGAAAGGGGATGATTAAAAGTGCCAATCATACTCCTTTTGGATTTTTAAGTTTCACCTGTATCTTGTCCTAAAGATTTAAGCTTCAATACTAGATCGTTCGAAACTCTAAAGGTTAAAAAAATAAAAAATAATAATAATAAAAAATTAAAAAAAAACCCCAAAAAACAAAAAAAAAAGAAGGGAGAAATGAAGTCCAGTGGCAAAAAAAAAGAAAGAAACAAACATTCTGCCACAGTTTTAATTCTTTTTAACTTTAAAGTAATGTAACAATTGCAAAATTTACAACGATAGTTAAAGCTTCTTGATGAAATCGAATTAATCATTCCCAGCGAGAATGATGTTGTCATCGTAAAAGAATATAACAAATACAAAAATATTGAAATACATAACTACAATCACACATCACACATTCTCTACACCAAGCCGGCGACCCAACTTAAATTCCAATGCGGCACCACCCACCCCCCCCAAAAAAAAAAAAAAAAAAAAAAAAACTATCCCATTACCTTAATTGGTGATAGAGCAACATGGCAATGCATTCATTATCAAAATCCAACTACTGTCTTCAACACCAAGTCTCTGGTTTAAGCTGCAATTGGAGGTTCCTGCATTTAAGGGAGGGAAGGGTCTAGATGAACTAGCAGGTAACAAAGTCTAAATGTTTGAACTTTTATGATTCATGAATGGAATAAGTAAATAAAAAAAAGAATGAAATGAAATAGAACTCAACTATCTTCTTTGGATGTTTAAAAAAAAAAAAAAAAAAGAAGAAGAAGAAGAAGTTAGTACTATGTTTAGGAATACCATGAGAAAGAACGGAAAATAATTGTTTGATAACAAGAAGTTATTTGTTATATTACTATTAAGAGTATAGCGCTCATTTAGTGCTAGCCAACAAGACTCAGTTACAAAAACTGAGGAATACAAAAAATAATGAAGTATGACTAGGAAAATTGAGGCAAACAATAATAATTGGGTAGTATAGGAAATTTGTAACTATAAACAGCCATTATGGACATTTCGATCAGAGTTTTTATTAAACTCCATTCAATTCCTCCCAATTTTGGGGAATGAAAAATTGGGCTTTGGAGCAAAAAGGAGTGAGAATTTTCTGTCCTATCATTCTATTCACTCCTACTTAAAACTTCCAAAGAAAGAAACAATTTTTCTATTTCCCTCCTACTTAACCTCCAAAACAAGGGAATGGAAGGAATATACTAAAAAGATTCTTTCCATTACATTCCTTTCCACCCTCTCCCTCCACCCCTACAATTTTTCTATTTCCCTCCTACTTAACCTTCAAAACAAGGGAATGGAAGGAATATACTAAAAAGATTCTTTCCATTACATTCCTTTCCACCCTCTCCCTCCACCCGTAAAAGGAGAGGAGAAAACAAGCACTAGGACTATATACTATTTTATAGGACATAGGAACATATGTCTTGTTTAAAAGATACATAGTGAGCGTTTGGATTCACGTTTTTCCCTCACGTTTGCGTTTTCTGCGTTTTTTTTTTTTTCAGCGCGTATGAACAGTAACTTCACTGTTCACGGGTCCCACGGTACTATTCATACATTTAAAAATTATTTTGCTACAGTGTTTTCAATTTTCAGTTTTCAGCAAAATAAGTTGTATCCAAATGGACCCACAATATGCCTAACATGATAATCAAAAAGTTTCCAAAGATTGCAATTGATTTACAATTAAATTTATAGGCACCATTTTTCTGAAATTTCTTAAACACTGGATACAAAACGGTGACGGTGATATCTTTCAAGTCAAACATATAGGACACCATGATTGCATGGCCCTATGAGGTAAGGTTAAATCCATGCCTGTAACATAATTTCATTTTCACTTACTATTCCATTAATCACTTATCATAACTAAGCAAATATAGAAAGGCATAAGAATCTACCTTTGTGGTCAAGTTTGACACCGCCAAATGGAACTTTTCTCTCGTTTTTGTACCTGCAACATGCCCTGCCTTTGCCACCTTACTAAAAGCACCATTGAACCAGGCTGCTCCGGCGGTAACATACCTATCCAGCACCAAAAAATAGTTCATGACTAAAGTTATTTTCATTCTATTATCATAATTAGAAATGAGTTTGCAAGAAAATGGAAATACTCAAAAAGTCGTGCCTGAGACTTTTTCATACTATCATAAATACTTTTTTTCTCTCATTCAAAAGCATGCATGAGACTTTACATGGTTCCTAAGTTATAAAAGAAAGAATAAATCATCCTCTTTTCTTTTTTTATTACCTTCCTCATAAAGGTAGCAGGTTGAATCCATTCAATTTCTACGAAGGATTACTAATCCTTAACTTTTTGAGGAATTCTTTATTAGTGGTTGTGAATAGATTTTCTCAATCTTTTTGACCTTTGGTTCCATAGGGGCAACTAGCAAGTCAGAAAGACTGAGAAATAGAACTATGCTTTGCTCTGATGTTTCAAACCCAACTATAAATATCTATTTTCTTTCTGTTTTTCTTTTTTTTCCTTTTTTTTTTTTCAAGTGAGGCCCAACCACAAAAATCAATACTGGAACAAGACTAACTACTTATACAGCTAGTCCAAATACACTGAAGGAGAAGAAACTGCACAAAGTTAATATATATTCATGATACTTGGAAGCCAGAACTTGAATGAATTAGAGAATGCAACTTAATGAGCTCAAACAAATAAAAAGCATTGTTTGCTACGCAACTTCAGGGAAAAGACTTTCTTTTGAAGAAAAAGGAAGACATTTGTAAACTTGTGCAATCAAAGAAGACGCTTTAGGAGTTTAGAAGGAAACTTCTTTAAAGAATATTACAGCATCTTTCTTCCAAGCTATCTAGGGAATGCTGGATCTATGCCATGAGTTACACTAACATAATTGACTGACATGTATGGACTTGTTCTTTCACTAGCATTCTTAATGGAAATTATGTAAATGGCAGCCATAGCAAGTGTGATGCGATAATATGCTTGCCCCCTCTCTTTATCAGCAAGCTAATAGCTTAAATTGCTAGAACTGCCAGAAATTGCAACCCAGAACATAAATGATATTTATTTGAAGAATTAGATTTATACCTGCTTGTTTTAACAGCTGATCCCGTGTCATTCAATCTCCTCTCTGCTGCAAATATTGCAGCCATCGTTTTATCTGACACATGAAGCTTTTGATCGACGGACTTGACTTTTTCATTGACCACAGAGATCCCAACTGTTAATTTCTCTGTAAGCCTAACTCTCCTGTCAAAGGAAACAACCTTCTCTGATGCACTAGCTGTCAACCGATGCTTCTCATCAAATGCTTTAGCCTTGTTCATGGCATCTTGTCCAATAGCTGATCCTTTTGCTAGCATACTTGCAACTACATCCTGTGCTCTATTCACATACATTCTTCCATTGTTTGGCAGGTTAGATCTGTCCTGCTAACAGACAAAGATCACCCTAAGCCCTTCAATCCCAAGAGAATAATTATAGGTAGCAAATGACTAGAGAATGGTTTTTTTTTTTAAGTAAACAACTATTGACTAGAGAATAGTTTAAGGTTTCAAAAGCATTCAATCCTAAATCATTACAGGAGCCACTATGGCAGTCATATCTAATACTTCCAAAAACCTGACACAGTGCATAGGGTCCATCAATATCCATGCTAATAAATTATATTTATTATATATTTCTAACAAAAAAAGTTAGAAATTCTTCAAAAAAGAAAAAGAGAGAGAAAGTATTGAAGGGAAGAGTTAGTAAGGCACAAATATGGTCACATCACATTTTAAAAAAAAAAAATTGGCATCACTCAAATTTGAAATTTGGGTTAATAAAAAAATAAATAGAAATGAGAAGAAATAGTAAGAGAGAGAGGGGGTCTGGTATTAATTTTGGGCCGCATGGTCTTGAATTTGCAATTAAAAGAAAAAAAGATAGTTTAAGGGGATCTTTCTTCCAAGCAATGGACTTAGTAAAAGCCAAGGTGGCCAATTTAGCCTCAGCATTCTGTTGATTGACACTATCCAACTGAGAAGTGTTGCACCCCCTTGAAATAGGTGCATGTGCAGCAAATCAACAGTGGATTAAAAACCGTGAGTGAACTCTTAACATTGCAGTGGAGGAAAAATTGTAGGTGAACTCTTGACATTGGAGATTGATAAGCACTATTACTACTGCAAGTGAGATCTATAGCGACATTATTCCGTACCTCAACAGTTGAATCGTGTTCAGCAGGAGTAACACACAAGGCATCGTCCACCAGCCTTACTTCCTGCACGAATTGCGCTAAATGAATATAAAATTTAGGACAGAAAAGTAATTGGAAAAACTTGTCAATGAATTTACCTGTGTCTCACGTTTTGCTACATAGTTGTCAGCTTGAGTTATACTCACAATCTGGTCCACTATTGTTGCTCCCTGAAACACAAAATACAAAATTTTCACTCAGCCAGATATATGCCAAATTTGTGCATACGGGTTGTCCTAAACAATTAATAAAGCCTTAAAGCAATACTTATTTAGGAATTGGATCGCAAAACAAAGAGTAACAATAGCTCCAAATTTGAAATTATGATGAATAGCAATAGAACTTAACATTTGATGCCATAATTTTAAATCACTTTATTTAATCTAATTTTCAGAATGAGATAAGAATAGGGGGGTGTTATGGGTATAAGTTAGGGGCAAAGCAGTAGTAGAATCAGGGGGGAGCTATTATCTAATCCTGAGAAATATCGTCGTCTAATTAGTAAACTAAATTATCTCATAATTACTTGCCCAGAAATATCATTTGTAGTCAGTGTTTTGAGCCAGTATATGAAAAATCCTCGTCTTCCACATTTGAGACAGTTATTCGAATTGTAAGGTATCTTAAAGCACATCTAGGCCGTGGTCTTTTGTATAAAGCTAACGGTCACATACAGGTAGAAGCCTATACTGATGCTGCTTGGGAAGGATCACCTTCATATAGAAAATCCACTACTGGGTATTGCACCTTTTTGGGAGGAAACTTAATTACTTGGAAAAGTAAGAAACAGACTGTTGTTGCCAGATCTAGTGCAAAGGCTGAGAATAGAGCCATGGCACACACATCATGTGAGCTTATGTGGGTTAAACATTTACTTGAGGAATTAAAATTTGTTGTGAAGGTGCCTATGACCATGCATTGTGATAATCTATTCACATTGCCTCCAATCCTGTGTTCCATGAGCGAATCAAGCATATAGAAGTATATTGTCATATTAATCGGGAGAAAGTAGAAGATAATGTAATTGCTACTCCATATGTTTCTACGAGGGTCCAAATTGCTGATATTTTTACCAAAGCTTTATGTAAGGGTTTGGGTTTATTATGTAACAAGTTAGGATTGTATGATATATACTCTCCAGCTTAAGGGGGAGTGTTATGGGTATAAGTTAGGGGCAAAAGTAATATCATTGTACTTATTCTTTTATATATAAATAATATTTTATGTGTTAGGGTTAAGTTAACAAACCCAACACACATTTCCCTCACAACAGGGGGGGGGAAATAATATTCTAGATGAAAATTTAGGAAAATAGCAATAGGAAGTACAAAGAGTGGAATTCAATTCCTAGAGAACAAAAATGCCTATTTCACTACCTTGAATCAAACATCCATAAAGAGAGAAATTTTGGGAAATGCTATTCACACAATTGGACAGTGTGATGTATAATAAATAACAACAATCTTTCTTTAAAATTGATTAAAATCAAATTTTAACTACTGCTTATTTGACACAAAGCTAAGTTTCTTAGGACCAACTATCTTAGCTTTGGTTCACATACACACACGACAAACCACAAAATTATAGGATGATGCAGGAACACAGACAAATGACAACAACAAACAGAGAACTAAGATGACAATGAGGAGGATGAATGGAAAACTCAAAGCCGGTGCAGCATTGGCAGGGATTTTTCCATATGGGGGGATGTACTACCCTTAATTTCATATTTCATTTTCAGATTGTTTCTTTTTCTTTTACCAGTTGACTTCCATTTGAAGATCTATTTTTATTATAATTGAGGAGGTTACGTTGCATTTATTGTTGATTGTAATCTGGGGCCTATGTAGAAGGCAGACATTATATGGAGGCAGTGTATTTTGGAATAAGGATATTTTCCTGATTTGAGTTACGCTTGGTGGCGATGACAAGCGCCCTTTAGGTGTTGAAGCATAGGGATTTTGTTGACAAGCAGCCTTTAGGTGTTGAAGCACAGGGATTTTCTGTTCTGTTTCTTATTCTTGTTACCAAGAAACATGTCCTACACCAAAAGCTTATTTCAATTTTCTGCATGTAATCTGGCATAATGAGTTACAAGCTTCTCCCAGAATCATAACTTATGTCCATCGAAACTACCTCTTATGTATCACTGCTTTTAAAAGAATTGCCATCAACAATTACAATAAAAGGAAATTTATGACAAATAACTTGGTTAGCAGCTTGGCTAAATACCCTAATCTAGAAGCAAAATCATTTCAACAATTAAAATGATTCTCCTAAATAGTAAATACAACTGGTTTGTGAAAATATGAATTATCCTGAAAATATATGAGCTTATTGAGAAGAATATATATACTACCAACATACACAGCAGAAGAAAACATTGGGATGTTTCTCAGGAAAGACGTGCATCTGGGAACAGATAATAAAGGTCCTGCCTTTCAAAAATCAATTTTTCCTCCAAACAAATACTTAAAGAGAGAGTAAAATAGGAGGTGGCATAACCCTAGGGGAAAACAACTCGGGGGTGGTCCAAAATCCAAAAATAGTATCTGAGGGCAGTGTTTCTTAGACAAGAAAAAGGCGTTCCTGGAGCAGATTCTATCTCTGTTAAAGCTTCTTAATACCATCCAACAAAAGATAGCAAGTGCTGAGTTCTAACTATGAATCTCAGGGGGAATACGACAACCAAGCATGGCAAATACCCTTCGTGCTCATTTCATTGCACAAATAATATTTTTCACAAGCTCATCGTAACAGGAAAAACAAAAAACAAAAAAAAAATTAAAAGTTGTGCAAATTCTGCACCAAACCCATCGGATAGTGACACACTAACACTCACTACTAACAGTTAAAAACTTAAAATAATGAAAAGCATGAAGCGTATTAGAGAAACTGTCCACACATTGTAACAATATCACCCCAAACAAAACTTAGGCCTAAATTATTAATACCAACTCCAAACAAAGATATGAATATGTACCAGACAGAAATACATGAAAATTTTTGGATGGAATCCATAGTCATTATATGTAATTTTAAACTATACATGGTACATAACATCCAATAATGACACAAAACTAATTTATTCAAAAAAAAATCGTGCACATTTAATGATTCCATTTAAACTAATTATAGGTATCATTTGGTTTGCAAAATTTGTCTTAAAGTATATACACACAAAATCTGAAAGTAAAAAAAAGCATTGATCGTAACAAATCCAAAGTCTTAGCAATGAACAAAGCAGGTACACCCAATCTAAACTCTAAATTCAATTAGAACTAAATTTTTCAAAACAAAACAAGTAAGACATTGAGGAAAATTAAGAAAAAAAAAAAAAAAAAACACAATAAAAGCAATGAGTTGTGTAATTAGACAGTGCATACCGATAACAATAATGCGATTTCAAGGGCTTTAGGGTCTTTGAATGTCACAAATGCTGTCTTTGATTGCTTCCCGGAGGACTCACTGCACCCAAAAACCAAAAAAACAAAAAAAAAGCAACCCAAATTATTAACCCTTACCTTCCTCCACTTTATATTGCACACATTTCTTTTTCTTTTTTTCTAAACAGCCAAAAATAGTAACAGATGTATAAATTTGGAATAGTTTAGTTGTTCCTTCTTCTTCTTCTTCTAAAAATAAATAAATAATAAAAAAAAGGAAATACCGTTGGATCTCAATGTGTTCGATTTCTCCGGAAAATGAAAAGAATTCGTGAATCTCTCTCTCACCAGCTAGATCTGAAAGATGCTTCACTTGAACCGTTCTCGTCTGATTTTTTATAAACAAGAGAATATAAATAAATATATATTTTAAATAAATTAAAAAAAATTGAAATTACGAGCATAACATAACCGACCTGCATTGGCGATCACAGTGTGTGTGTGAAGAAGCTCTGTTGTTGTTGCTGATTGATGCTGCTACTCTGCCAAAGGAAGACAGGTGGAACAGGTTGGAGGTGAGTTTTGACAACTTGGACCAGAGAGAGAGAGAGAGTGTGTGTGTGTGGGGAAGGGAATGTCAAATGTTTTTGTACTACTCTTTTTTTTTTCCTTTTTTTTTTTTTGTGAAAAACTTTTGTAGTACTCCTTAATGTTTGGTGAATGGTGACTTCGATTTAATTTTAAATTTCCCGGTTTATCTAAAAGTTTTAAAGCTTAACATTTACATCTGAATTTGCATACCAATTGTTATTTTACCATCTAAAATGTTACTTTACCATCTAAAATGTTACGTTAAGTATATGAATGAGAAATGCTAAATCCACAACGTCTTTAGAAATAGTACATTTCAAAATTTTGGTTAAAAAATACGAAAACAGAGAAAGGATTATAATATGTTTATATTTTAACGATTTGTTATAAAAATTTAGAAATATTAGTCACGTAATATTTTGGAGATAAATACATTAATTCAACCTATTACAATCATATAGAAAATTCTCTAAATTTTAATTTGAAATAATCTATTTGATAAAGAAAATTATTTCAATAATAATAAATAAATCAATGATAACGCTAATATCCATCAAGGAAATAATAATAGAATTACGTATCAAGTAGTGTTCTAACTACTAGAAGATTCAAAATAAATGATCTTTACCTAAATGAAAATAATATAATAATCTTATTTAAATATTTGCTATCGGTTTATTTAGTTGAACCCACTAACTATTTGTTTCTTGAATATATTAATTCTGATTTTAATAAAACTTTTACTATTCATTCCATCAATATAAAATTTACTAACAAATTACAAGTAATTAAATACATTGTACAATAATAAATTTAATAAGAAGGGATATAAATATAATAATAATAGATAATAAAGGAGATTCAAGGACAAACGGTAAAAGAGTGGAAGACATATTGCACCATGAAATTATCACTTAATGAAATTATCACATAACGTGACAGGTAAGAGTTAATAAGATAATTTTTTCAAAAATTTTTTTACCTTTCTAATTTTTTTATCCATCAACTTTTACAGTTTTACTTTAATCTCTCAAATATCATAACACACCGCCCTACATATAATATAAAATGAAAAATATTAACGGATGTCTTTAGGGTAATGGTTAACAATTCATTTTAAGTAAATTTTTATGGAAAAAAAAAATTAATATTTTGATAACTTTTTTTATTTCTCATATATTGAAGTAAGCTTAAATCTAGGCCCCTTTGGTAGAGGAGTTTGAGTAACGTTATTTAAAATGATGTGAAAAATGTGGTTTAAAAAGTGTTGTGAAAAACATGTATTTATAGTATTCATAAAGAAAAAAATGTGTTTGGCACCATATTTCAAATAACATATTTTAGTGTTAGAAAAATAATTGTGTGTTTGGTATGTGTGTATTTATTTTTTTAAAAGCTGACAACGGGTACAAATTTAAATTTATTATATCAGGAGAGAAGACAAGTGTCTGAAGCTTCTAAGGCCTTCTTTTTCCTTTTGTGCCACTGAAGCTTCTCATTCCTTCATGAGTAGCAACTAAGGCTGACAACGCAGATGACGATCCGCAACTTTTTCTTTACTTCGCATTCCTCATCTCCATCGACACAGACGACGATCCGCAGCTAGGCTTCACTTTCCGTTGGATCTCGTTGATTCCTGTCAACAGTCCACAACCCAACAACAGCCAAGGGTTTGCTTGCCGCCAAAGCCAGGGGAAGAAGGTCCCACTTCACCACCGAAAACCCACAAGCTTGTTGCAAATCTAGGTTTGAAGAACACTTCGACCTTGGTTCTTAATGGGTTTTTGTAACAAGATTGTTGTTTTCCTTCTTTATACTTTTAATTGAAAAACTATGTCAATTTAGTGAGAGGTGTTTTGCGAGATACCCAAATGCTTTAAACCACTCCATGGGGAGAAACCACCGAGCCCCAGTGGAGAAAACCTTTGAAAAGATACCAATTTTGGGGTTATGGGATATGAAAATAGAGAAGAAGATTCGTATAAATAGATTATTTTGTTGTAAAACATGAAGATCAGAAAGTGGGAAGTAGATTGCTCAAGTATACAACCAGAATGTACTACCATCATTAAAAATAAGTTCACATATAGTAAGATCATTATTCCTTAGCAAACTAGAATGTCACCCCACTAAACCATACAACCAATACAACAAAAAATGGTTTTAGTGATAATTAGCCTAATACTACGTAAGAATAGAAGCAGTAGCTGCAACCCCACAAAAAGCGGCCTAAACTCACCCCCTTTCCTTAACCAAGTCCCTTATGTTAAACTACTTACTAAATCCATCCAGTCCCTTCTTCTATCCGGCCTCAGCATGATGAAAGCGACCTTACTATCAGGCTTATGGAGTTCGTTAAGGACATTGAACATGGTGTAATCGTCAACATTTTCAATATTGTTAAGAATTGTGACGGCTTTGTCCATTGAGAACCTATCACCCATCGATGCAGATTCAACAGTTTCCTTTCGACTCTCGCTATCCTTATTACTACGCCTTTTCCTTGACATGTTTGTGAACTCCATGATAGCATCGGTCATATATTCAATGGGCCCTCCTTTTCTCTTCTTCACTACCGAGGTCTCTGAGTGAGATGGCTGCTTTCTAGTATGCTTGCTGCCTTGCCCCGCAACTGGGGTGGGTAGCTCCTCCACATCGTCTCCACTATTAGGTTCGACATTAATGTGTACTCCATGCGTTAGGAAAGCGGCATCCCATTCTCGCTCTTCATCGCTATTAGGGGCTGGTTGGGTAGAGGAAATTTGTAGAAATCCAGTTGCAATGCCTGCATTGAACAGCTGTCCTAGTAGGTCATAGTAATCTAGCCCCTTTTTACGAAACTCTTTGCACTTAGGGTTGGCCTATCCAAATGTGGTATATATGGGATTATTCACGTGGTATTTATTTATATGAATACTATGAATCAACGGCATGGAAATTATAAAGCAAACCTATAACACTCACCGTCATTGCCTATGCCCAAGCCGCGTCACTACCTGTGACCGTGTTAATGACAGAATCCCATCCCATTCCGATTCAACCGATTAGCTGGGAAAAAACTTGGTGTCTTTGCTTTAACCTTTGATATTTCTGGCGTAATTGATCTTTATGATAGGTTTTTCTGTCTCATCGATTGAACTCGTTTTAGACAACTATCCAAACCCTTTTTTTAAATTAGCCACTAGGCATGTTCTCTTTGGCTTCTTCTTCAACCAAAACATCTATGAAGTGCTTCTCAATGGGAGGAGGCCATAACTTCCAATCCTCGGCATTGGTTGATGCAGTCATCTAATAAAAGATACACACTTAACCAAGAAATATCCACTAACATAGATAGTAGGCAACACAGAGTGTACATAATCTCCTAGTAAATTCAAGGTTTCTAATTTCCTAAATTACTTTTATGATTTCTCATACTTGAACCTAATCCTCACCAATACTAGTAACTGCTGAATAGGAAAATGGTCCCTTGCATAGAAAAACTACCAAACATGTTGTAGCATTATGTATTAAGTTTAGATACAGCTAGAGCAACACATTTATCGATTAACTCAAACAAGTTATTACAAGTATATATAAAAAAGATTGTAGTGAAGACAAGTAACATACAGCATAGGGGAAACAAAAAAAAAAATCACAATTATAAATGATTTATATGAAATCAAATATACACTTTAGGCCTTTATAAATGATTTCCGAAAAAACCCATTTTCCTAAACCCTATTGTGCTTCAAAAAGCCCATTTTCGAAACCATACTTAGCTTTAGTTAGATGGGCATGGAGGAAATCATGTCCAAAATCAAGAGCAAAAATCAACAGTAATTGTGAAGAAATGTGAACACCGTGGGTGAAGGATTGTTCAACAGCAACTAAGAACAAATGCAACAACAAAATTCAACATTGAATTGAACAGAAAAATTAAACTCTTACTGTAGGTGAAGGGACTGCATTGAAGGAGGATGAATATGGCGGAATGACTGAGGAGGAAGACGTTGTGTCTACATACTCCATAATATACCGTAGCAATGGTAGATGTGCTGTGCAAGGGAGCTTAATTTGAGGTGTAGTCACTTTAGGTGGGCCTAATGTATTTCAACCAAACAGTAACATATTTGTGACAACATAACTCAAACGCCATTTGAACAACACACCTTACCAAACACAAAACTTAGTGTAGGGCCCACGTGTTTGGGCATTTAAACTAAGGCTATCCACGGGTCGGTTTTGGACCCAACCTGGACTCGACCCACCAGCATCAGGTGGAGGGCGGAGAACTCGAAACCGACCGCCGAAAAAATTGGTCAAGTTGGTTTTGGGTGAAGGGTGAGCATAGGTCAGTTCGGTCGGTCGTCAGAATATATATATATATATATAAAAAAAATAAAAAAAAAATAAAAAAAAAAACAAAACAAAACAAAACAAAACAAAACAAAAAAGTCGTCGAAATCTGAAGAAAAAAAAGTCACCGGAATCTAGAAAATGTTGCTGAAATCTGCATTTTTTGCCTGAATCTGCATTTTTTTGCTAAAAATTGTTGGGATTTGGTTGGATTTGGCTAAATCCCACTAGATCTAGCTGAATCTGGCTTGTTTTTGCAGGATTTGGCCAGATTTTTCAATAGCTCCCGTTGGGTTCGGGTTGCTCAGGTTTTGGAGAAGAAAACCTGCCACTCGACCCACCGGTGTCGGTTCTTGAGAACGGAAACCCTCTGCCGACTGATTGGACCTTCGGTTCGGGTCGGCGTCGGGCGGTTTTGCCGGGTTGTCGGGCTCCGGTTGGGTTTGGACAACCCTAATTTAAACAACAAACAACAGTTTTGAAACACCCATACCAAATGGTACCCTATCTTCTAGAGTTGTTTAGCTATAGGGCAATTAAAGTGTGTTTACTGTTTAGTCTTGATTACCATGAAAGACAACAATTCTTTTTTATCCTACAAACTCATATCTAATTGGCATAATGTAATTAGCCGATTGAAGCGCAAATTAAACTTTTAGAGCACTAGCATCTGGAGATGCCACCCAAAAAGAAAAAAAGTCTATTTTACATCTTTAAAACCTACTTTATATTTTACTCACAATTAAAAAAAAAAAAAAAAAAAAACCTACTTTAAATATTTTACCATTCCATTTTATAACTCATCCAATATTCTAGTTTCTATTTTTAGATACAACTCATTAAAATAATATAAAAATTTTGGTTTCTCTCTCTTCTCTTCCATCTCAATGCCTCTTTATTTCTCTTTCCTAATTAAAGTCATATTTTTGTTTTACATCCTTGTGAACAGTTGGTAACAAAAAATAAAAGCCCACCACCGAATGTGGGGCAATTTGGCCTTGTTGGTTACTAAAATAGCAACTGGGAGGTTTTCACACCCCCAATGCTAGTGCTATTAGATGCGAAAAGACACATACTTCCGTACAATTAGAAAGCTAATGAGAAACATGATTTTTTTCCCCAAAATTACGTACGTACGTGTATTTTACGTGTATATTACATGTAACTACTAACTGAATAACCCACTTTACAATACACCCAAATTTTTTTGAGAGAGTTTTAACCTATGACGTCCACTCGTGATAATAGTCTATCATTAAACTAAGACACTAATCGATTTTTGGTATAGACGGCAGTTGAACCACAGATCTCTTTATTTACTCTTTCTTCATTATTTCTTTACTATTTGTTTTCAATGGTCATAGTTGAAGAGAGAGAAAGAGGAGATATCATATCATATCATGCTATATAATAAAAGTTGGGCTTAGAAACTGTGGTTGCGCCAAGGGATTTTACCAAATTACAGCAATATTTTGGATAAAAACAAATTTTTAGATAGAGACGACAACTTATTTTTTTTTATTAATTTCTTTAGATAAAATAATAATAAGTGTTTTAACAAAACATACAACATGCATCTAAATTTCAAATGATAGAGATAACAACTTATTTGTTCTTATCAATTTCTTTAGATAAAGTAACAATAGTATTCCCATAAAAAAAAAGTAACAATAGTATTTTAACAACTATGCAACATGTATCTAACTTTTAGGAATTTAAATTTCACTCTAATTAAAAAATCTATTATCAAAATTTCAAAACCTATATATATTCACCAATGGTCTTTCCATAAAAACTCTCTTGCACCCCATGTTTTTGTTTATATTTTCAAAGTACATAATTTTCAGAAGAACACTCAAAATTCCGAGCTTCCAATGTACACAATTTTTCAAAAAATGTTGAAAATTCCACACATTCAAGGAACATTATACTTAAAGAATTTACATAATTTTTTACGTTCGAACTATGCAATTTTATGAAGAAATCAAAATTCAGCATATTCAACGTACACAATTTTCGAATAACATTAAGAATTCTACGCATTCAACGAACACTATCACACAAAGAATTTACATTATTTTGTACATTCAAAGTACTCAATTTTTAGAAGAACGCTCAAAATTTTGCACGTTCAATGTATAGAATTTTTCAAAAAATGTTGAAAATTCTATGCATTTAACAAATATTATTACTCAAAGAGAATTTACATAATTTTATACGTTCGAAATATGCAATTTTTTGAAGTGCGCTAAAAATTTTGCACGTTCAACGTAAACAATTTTTCAAAAAAAGTTTAAATTCTACACATTCAACGAACACCATATCAAAAAGAATTTACATAATTTTCTCTATATTCAAAGTACAGGATTTTTTGAAAATGTAAAAAAATCAGCACGTTCAATGTATACAATTTTTCAAAAAATAATTAAAATTTTGTGAAATCAACGAACATTATTATTCAAAGAATTTACATAATTTTGTACATTTGAAATACGCAATTTTTCAAAAAACGTACGGAATTCTGTGCATTCAATGAACATAATTTTTGAAAAAATGTTTTGAATTCTACGCATTCAACGAAAACTATTATTTAAAGAATTTACATAATTTTGCATGTTCAAAATACATAAATTTAGAAGAACAGTCAAAATTCCACACATATACTACATACCCAATTTTTCAAAAAATGTTGAAAATTCTGCACATTCAAAGAACACTATTACTCATAGAATTTATATACTTTTGTACGTCCAAAGTTCGCAATTTTTTTTAAAAAAAAATGATCAAAACTCTACACTTTCAACATACACAATTTTTCAAAAAATGTTAAAATTTTTGCGCATTCAATGAACATTGTTACTAGGGGTGTCCAGGCAAACCAGAGACCCGGCCAACCCGTCCGACCCGCCGCCGTCCGACCCGCCGCCACCCGATCCGACGACTCCGGCGGTCGGACTCGGTTTCCGACATTGATAACCCGACACCCAGCGGGTCGGTTATCGGTTTTTCAGTTCAAAACCCGTGAAACCCGACCCGAACCGAAGTTCATGCAATATCCGGCCATTTTTCCAGATTCCGGCCATTTTTCCAGATTCCGGTCACTTTTTTCCAGATTCCGGCACCTTTTTTCACTTAAATCCGTCGATTTCTGGCACAATAAACACCGGATTTAGCCGAACCAGTGATTTTTTATCACGATTTGGCAGAAATCTCGCTTGATCCAACTGGATCTCGCCGGATCTTGGATGGATCTGGCAAGATCTCGCCGGATCTGGCGAGATCTCGCCGCGTTTCGAAGAATTCCGGTGAATCGGTTTCACCCGAAACCGACCACCACCCGCCGGCGACCCGAACCGACGAATCCGTTACTGCTACGGATCGGTTGCGGGTTGAAAAACCACCAACCCGAACTGTGACGGGTCGGTTGCGGGTTGGGCAAAAACCCGACCCGCCCGACCCATGGACAGCCCTAATTGTTACTCAAAGAATTTACATTATTTTGTATGTTTGAAATACTTAAGGTATGCTTGGTAACTGTTTTTTCTCCTTATTTTTTGTTTCCAAAAACAATTATCTATTTTTGAGACTAAAAAACTTGTTTGGCAACCCAAAATGGACAAAAAACAAAAATTGTTCTCAAAACTCAATTTGTGAAGGAAACTAAAAACATGCAAAAGGCTGTTTTCAGTTTCTAATTTTCAAAAGTCAATGAAAACACGCATTTAATTTGATGAATCTATCTCATTTAATAAGTTAGCATTAGAGTTCAAATCCTAATTACAACATATTTTAGTATTTTCTATTTTTTTCTTCAAAAAACTATTTTTTTAATTTCAACTTACAAAACATGTTTTTGATTTCAAAATTACATTATTTTTCTTTATATTCCCAAAAAAAAGTTTTTGAAAATAGAAAACAAAAACTATTACCAAACATAACCTTAATTTTTTGAAGAACACTCAAAATTCCGCACTTTCAATGTACACAAATTTTCTAAATATATGTAAAATTCTTTGCATTCAATGAACATTAGTAATCAAATAATTTATATAATTTTGTACGTTTGAAGTACGCAATTTCTCGAAAAGCATACACAATTCTACACGTTCAACGTACATAATTTTTCAAAAAATATTTTAAATTCTGCGCATTCTACGAACACTAATACTCAAAGAATTTACATAATTTTTTTATATTCGAAGTACACATTTTTTGCAAAACATACACAATTATGCATGTTTATTGCACACAATTTTTTTAAAAATGTTGGAAATTCTACGCATTCAACAAACATTATTATTCAAAGAATTTACAATATTTTGTACGTTTGAAGTATGCATTTTTTTAAATAACATTTAAACTTTCGCCTATTCAATGTATACAATTTTGCAAATAATGTTGAAAATTCTGCTCATTCAATGAACATTGTTACTCAAAGAATTTACATAATTTTGTATGTTCGAAGTACACAATTTTTCATAAAATGTACACAATTCTACACGTTCAAGGTACACAATTTTTCAAAAAATGTTAAATATTCTGCGCATTCAACAAACTTGATATTTCTAAGAATTTACATAATTTTGTACATAATTCTGCACATTCAACATACACATTTTTTCAAAGAATGTTTTAAATTCTTTGCAATCAACGAACGCTATTACTCAAAGAATTTTCATTTTTTTGCACGTTTGAAGTAAGCAATATTTCAAAAAACTCTCAAAATTCTACTTGATCACCATACACAATTATTTAAAGAATGTTGATAATTATGTGCATTCAACAAACACTATTATTCAAAAAAAAATTATAATTTTGTACATTCGAAGTACACAAATTTTCAAAAAACGTACAGAATTCTACACATTTAACATATTCGATTTTTCAAAGAATGTATTAAATTTTGCGCATTGAATGAATACTATTACTCAAAGAAGTTACATAATTATTTATGTTTGAAGCACGCTATTTTTCAAATAATGTACACAATTCTGCACTTTCGACCTACAAAATTTTTCGAAGAATGCACATTGTACCATATATTCAACGTAAACAAATATTTCAACAAATGTCCAAAAACTTGTAAATTCAATATACACAAATTTTCAAAGAATGTTTTAAGTTATGCACATTTAACGAACACTATTTCTCAAAGAATTTATATATTTATGTATGTTCAAAGTACGAAACTTTTCAAAGAAAGATATAAAATTTTCACGTTCAAGTTATACAATTTTTTTTTAAAATGTTGAAAATTATGGGCTTTCAATGAACACTATTACTCAAAGAATTTACATAATTTTGTACATTCAAAGCACGTAATTTTTTTAATAACGTACACAATTTTGCACATTCAATATACACAAATTGTCAACGAATATTTTAAATTATTCGCATTCAACAAACACCTGCATTAAACTCCACTTCTTGTAAAAAAACTCAACCTCAAGTTCAACTTCAAATCCTTCCCTTGAGTTCAACTTCATATCCTTCCCTTGCTCTTTTGGATGACCAATCTTTCCTTTCCATCCATTTATCTTCATCAATACAGGTGAAACCAACATGCTACTAATCATTCTTTTCTTGCTCATGATAAACATTGTTGAACGAATTTCAATTTGTAATTTGTTTTGGCAAAGTGTAGCACATGAAGCCAATGCTACAAACAAATCAGCATACTCACCCTTTGATCCAAGATTTCCATCTTTACAAAATTGTTGTGGCCTTATCCTTGTGAGTATTGAACCCATTTGAATTACTTTACGTTGTACATAAGCTTCAAAAATAAAATCACGCATCTTTCCCGGATAAGGAGCTTTAACTTCTATAGATGGACCAAAATCAACATCAAGTTTACCATATGGAAATAAATACTTGTCAAATCCAAGAAAATCAACATGTGGATTTCGCTCCTTAAGAGATACAATCTTTACACCCAATTCTTCTATGGCTAGAGGAATTAATCTTACCTCTAAATAAATCTCTTCTGTAAAATCAACAGTTATTTGTATTTGAACAAAGAATGTCTCATAAAAATCTCCCACAACTTGACTACTCCTGCCCAATTCACAATCTTCAGAATGGTACTTGTCCAAGATTGATGGAGAATTCCAATCTACAATAGTATCTTCTTTGGAGCACTCTTTACCATCTACAAATATGTTTGAAACAAAAGAATCCATGGAGTACGGACTCATAATAGTAGTTTCAAAACAGAATTTGAAAATGTTGATTGGTAATCATTGGAATCATATTCCTTGCAAAACTTTGCTTGCTTACTCCTATGACTTTGAATTGGAGAGGTTCGAATCCAATTAAGAATTTAATCATCTTTTGATGGAGAACTTCATAAGATTTCCTTAACTCAATAAGTTTAGATTGTATATTGACACCATTGGTGTTCCTTCGATATCTTGGAGGTATTTGAAATAAGAACATGAAATATCACAACTTTCTTACAGATTGGTGTTTGCTTAGTAAATCACAAATATCTCATTGTATAAAGCTTGAAATCACGATCCATTTTTTTTTCTTCTAGAACTAGAAAGATAGATTTTTCCAACCATATTTGGCATACAAAGAGAATCCTGACAAGCAAATAAAGAATTTCCAAAGAAGATGAATAGACTTTTCTGAAACAGAAAGAGAATTTGGGTAGAACAACATGATTACTAGCTTTGATATCAATTTGATGCAGGCCGAGACCCGTTGGATAGGCTAAATCAAAGATATAACCAAATGATTAGATGAATAGTTCTGGGATGCCACTCAACGCTACTAATCGTCAATGTTACTGAACGTGACCAAGTCACATACTTGATTGTTAGGAGGAATCACTCAACTCTAAAGTAAGAACACTTGCAAAGAATTTTCTAAATAAAAAAAATCTTTGCATTCTTCTGATTTCTCATTGATATTTATAGGTGAATACATTACATGAGAAATAAATGCTTACAATTATGCTTGACAACTTCCAACACAAATGGCAATCCTTAGATTGACTTCACATCACTCTATAATCAAATTTATTAGGCGGGTACAACAAGACTCATGATTAACTCTCTTAAAAAAAAGACTCATGATTAACTTTGAATAATAATGACTACTAGACCTATAAATAAATGACACATTGCCCATGTGGCTGCTACATAAGTTGCCAGTATGCTCCTGCATTACATGTTGTTCATGTAGCTGTCACATAAGTTGCCACTATGCTCCTGCATTACCGCCACCTTTTGATGTCTGTTAAAGATTTTACCAGTTGAGCTAATTGAGACCTACAAGTTATAACTATTATAATAATCTTTATATATATAAAGAAGTGCATCCCGAGCAATGAAAAGTTAAAATTAATAGAATTTAAATTTCTTCAGTTTAAATTCCCTTTATTTGAAAATTCTAGTAACCTTTTAAATTCACCATCCAAACACAACATAACAGACTAAGATAGGTGCGATGGTTTTTATTATTTATTTATTTGTTTATTTTTTACTCATTTGGTTTTGTGCCTTTCTATCCTAAATAGTAGCAGGAAATAAACAATAGGTCAGCGGTCAAAAATAAAAAATAAAAGGCGAAAAGAAATATTCCTAAAGTCCAAAAATTCCATGAAAATTCACAAAGTTTACCTTATTTTTCTCACTAGATCATGATCATACTAATTTATTTGTATTTACTTTTTCGCTAATTGCCTTGGTAAATAACACCAATGCGTTAGAATGTAAATAATAAAATACGTGGGAGCAATCATCATTCATCATAAAGGAGAAATAATTTTTTTCTCAATAAGTACGCCAATAGCATAACCAATTTTAGGATTGAAATGGAAGCTTTATCTTTAGAAGGATGGCACGAAAGACCTCTTCCCATAACATTCAATGACAAAAAATAATGGGATCTTTCATATATTCATTTCCATTATGTTCAGCCTAATTTAGCAGTGCAAGTAAGCATGATGGTCTTCAGCCAAAAGTCGCAATGAGAAAAGACTTGTAAATGCTCATGAACTTGGCCACAAATGCTGCAAAACCAATCAAAAGAAACACTATTAGGAAGCTGGTTAATTAGCTTGAAAAGAAACGTGTAATGAGTTTGTATTTACCCATACTGCAGATAATTTACTTTTCTGCTTGGCAGACAGGACACTCTTAAGAGATCAAGTACCGAAAATACATATATAAGAAAGAGAGAGCCCACAATGTTTGGTAGTCACTCCATGATATATAGGGATTTACATTAAATATACACAACATTTTCCATTGGTTTCTACAATCTGCACTGACAAGTGCTGAAATCTGCTTATACTAAATTAAAGCATAATCAGATCAGGATTCTTGTGATGCAGAAGTTATAATTTTCATAAAAATAAATTTTGCAAATAGAAATTAATTTTTGACAGGGCATATGCTCCAGGAATGGTTCCACTTTCTGAAGAAAAGAAGGCATTCTACTGATGAACAATAATTGTGAGATCACATGACATTGCATAAGAAAGACAAACAACAAAAATGGAATAACACATGCAAGTGGGGGAAAATCAGATGAAAAATAAGGTATAGCAGCTGAAGGGAAGTAGAATTACAGAAAAGCACAAAATCTTCCTTTCCTCTGTACATAACATTTGACTAGGATGCCAACAAAGGGCAGAAAAGGAATAAAATAATTTAGTGGCTGATAGAAAAGCCACCTGTTTACCTCATCATAAGAGCATTCACATCAACATGATGTCAAGAAAGATGATTTCATTTATCTCGATAGAACCATTTTCTACTGCATTTATCAATCAAAATGATTGTGCTTTCCAAGTGTCATGCAATTTCACATTTTTATTAGACAAAAAGGATAAAACGTATCCTTAATGCTGCATAGCCAAGATATGTTGTGCAACAAGTTCAGGTATTTTTTGATATACCGATAGTTGGGGGTGGAAGGAGTTGAACCCTAGATGTCTCCGTTAGAAACACCAGGAGGTGTCAGTTGAGCGACAAGGATCTTGGCAAATAAGATTATAAAATTATCTATAGTTTAGGTATCAATAATCAAGACATTGAGATGGAAAACTAAGTATAAAATAAAATTATATAATTAAAAAATAAAATAAAGTAAAAATACACAATCGAGCGAACTTCTGGAACCCAGGAATAACTTGTAGATAATAAATAAATAGGGGAAAGAAGCCATATTGCATAAGTGATCATTGAACCCTCCAGCGCCGCCTTGCTGTGAAACAGCAGGGATGAGTGATACCGGGGTCAATATGGTATTCAAAAAAGTGATGAAGAAAAGTGTGAAAGACCATCTGAACATTCATCAGAAATCACCTAATTAAATGCTAAAATGGGAAGAAGAAGGCCATTCCTTTATGAAATGAATTTCCAGAGATAATATGAAAATTTGTGCTTCAACAGAGCTTCAGCCCATATGGTGAGAATGGAACATCTTAGTATTTTTGGTAGGAATTTTTACCAAGACTTTGAACTATAACGTTCAGAAAAGAAAATGAAACCCACGAGTAAAGATTTAAAGCAGAAATCTCAGCAACATAAAATCATCTTGTGCACAGCTGTTAAAGAGTATGCAAAGCAAACATAAAAGTAGAACTAGCAACAAAATATCGTCTTGTTTTTTGGCTCATTACGTTGAACAGTTAGCAAGAATGATCATGTACCTTCAATGTGAAATATAGCTTTCTGTCCTAGACGCATCCTATGCTCCTGTAGATAAATTAACAAATAAATTAACATATGCCCTATTTTTGCAAAGTATCGAGTTCATTTCAGATTGATATACACGAATATAATAAATGAATGATTTCTGCAGCACAAGAGGGTTGCAAGCTGGCACAAATTCAGAATGGCAAATACAGTTCCATGTTCAACCATTTTACTCAAACATAACTACCATGGAACAATAGAACCTAAGATGGATAAGATATTATACTTACATAATATGCAGCCCAATGGCAAACCTCATGTTTTAGTTCAGCATCCAATTTCTTTAATAATTCATAAAGCAGCCTCTGAGCCAACACAGAAAAATAAAATTAATAAAAGTTCATTTTGAAGTGAAATAAAATTACAATAAAAATATAAGAGCATTAGCGTTGGGAGTTTTAAAACTCCCAATTTGCTATTTATACCATCAAACCACAAAATACATACATTACCCGGGTTGCTATTTGTTAAAAAAAAAAAATTGCAACCCAGCTACAGTAATTTGCTATCTAGCCGGTTGCTAAAAATTAATCTAATATTTTGTTCAAATTTCTCTCCCTGCATTTAATAAAAGCAATCCCTCTCCTCTCTTTCTCTCTCTTTTCTCTGTCCCTAGCATCTCTCTCCCCTCTTTCATTGCTCCTCTCCCATATTGGCTCAGTCTCTCTCAGCTGCTTGGGTTGCTGTTGGTGGGTAGTGGCTTGGGTTGCCATTGGTGGGTTGTAGTGGTTTGGGTGCTGGGTTTTTTTTATTGGACAAGGAGGATCAGATCGGATGGTAAGGAATCTGGTTGTTATGATGAGTATGGTGGTGGGTTATGGTGGTTGCGATGGTGGGTTTCCAAGATCAGTGCATGAGAAACTGAGAGGGGTAGTCTTGGACGGAGAGAGAGAGAGGTTTATGGGTGGTGGTGGCAGTGTGTTCTGGTGATAAGGGTTTGGTGGGTTGTGGCTGTGGCTGTAGCTGATGTGAGTATGTGGTGGCGGTTGCTGGGTGGTGGCCAGTGGGTTTGCTGGGATGTGAGCGGCGGTGGCAGTGTGTTGTTGTGGTTGTTGGTTGCTTAAGAGGAAGAGGGAGAAAGAGAGGAAGTGGAAGAAAGAGAAAGAGGGGGTGGGTCATTTTGGTGGTTGCTGTGTGTGGTGCAACGGTGGTGTGGTGGTGGGTTTGGCGGTGGTTGCTGGGTTGGGATTTTTATTGTAGGGGTGGGTGATGGCTGCTGGTAGGAGGAAGAGAGAGTAATAAAGAATAAAGAAAGAATATTTAAATGATGTGGTAGAAGAATAGAGTTTGAGATGTTAGGTGTACTGTAAAGTGATATAATATAATAGATAAAGTAACTTATTAGATGGTAAAATAGCAATTTTTATGCAAACCCGGATGTGAATGCTCTAAAAGAAGCTTGTCTTTACCTTCAAGATAATCTCTGGAGGAATGCAATTGACAAGTAGCTCATACAACTTCCCTCGAACCTGAAACAGCCTACAGAATATAGAGAAATGCTTAATTAAATGGCTTAGAGCAGGGTGCATATCTAAAATGGTAATTAATCAGAATTTGAGCAGTTATAAATCGCATATGGTGCCCTCCAAAAAGCAGAATCAGATGGAAATTGTCAAAAGCTTCCATAAACTATAAACACAAACACGCCACTGGTCCTTTCTCCTCGCGCAATCACTTTGTCACCCTCCAAAGGAATAAGGGATATCACAAAAAGACTATAATGAAGTACAAATTTGAGCCTTATCAACTCTAATCTACCATATCTCAATAATGAATGATCCTTGCAAATATTATTACTGTAACATCCCTTGAACTTACCTCATTTTCCACAAAACTCGTCATTTAAAAAGGTAGCCATTTGTTAGACCAAAAAAAATATAGGAGCATTTCATCCTAAGTCAGTGACAAGCAAGGAACAAGTCCCTTATATACATATATATATATATATATAAAACTTTATTATGTTGCAAAACTCTTCTTCACATATGCACCCACTTTATTTCTCTCATCTCTTTCTCTTTCTTTTTATTTTTTCATTTTCACATTTTTCTTCTCTAATAAACTCCAGCCACTCTCTCTAAGATTTTGTTATTATTCTCACTCTATGTACACGTCTAATTTAAGATTCTGAGATGTTTTTATTTACAGTATGATAAATTTTCAGTCATTCTATTAAAAAATTCTAATATAAAATAATGCAGTATTTGTAATTATTTTTACTAAAGATTGCAGTTTTTTGTTTCCTTTTTTTTTATTTGAGGAAAACAGTTATCTAATTTAATTGAAATAATTTCATTTAGCTAATTGCATTTGTCAGCCCGCCCAACCTGCTCAACCAGCCAAGTTGAAATCATTAAGATTTTCAACCAATCTGCCGAATTTATAGATTGGTGGGTCGGCGACTCAACGGCAGAATTGGAATTTTCCCAACCCACCATTGGTTGGTTGGTTAAAAATATTGACCTCCACCTGACCAATCCAACCTGTGCACACTCCTATTTCTAAATAGAGCCAATCAAGTTTATTAATCCCTAACATACGTTTACTTTAAATATAAGTGCATCTTTTTATTCTTATATAATTATCTGAAGAAATATTTTTTAAAAACTATTAAATATGAAGTATTAGTTTTCTCAACAAAAAAAATAAAAAAAAATGAAGTATTAGAATTATTAATTAGATGGCATGCAATGAAGTTGGTTCCTTAAAAAATTATTAATTTTAACAATTGTTAAATAAACATAATATCTATAAAAGTGTCAACTATCAACTATGTGTTAGTTTGGAACAGTGGTACAAGAGAAAGAACTGTAAGAATGATAGACTGCCCAGGCCCACCAAATACAACAAGCCAAACACTCAATTGTAGTGGGCCCACTTTAACAATGACTGGGCCACCACATTCAGGGAGAGTATAGGACGGACTGGGCAAGGCCACTGATGAGGATTAAAACCAGATCAAATCCATGAGTTTAGCCTCTGATAGTGATTGTTAAGAAATACCAGTTGATATATATAGAATAGAAGGGATTGGACAAAGCATGCATCAAGATACTACAAAAATAATGAAGGATGCAAAATTCAATATGTAATGGCTAAATGAGTAGTAACTTACAAACAAGCATTACACTGAATCGGATTTGTGGTTTAGCTTTGGATTGGTTGACTTTTAGAAGAACAAAAATTCAGTTCAATTTTGGATCTAAAGTTCAGGGGTTTTCTTGCATTTCTCCCTCAATAAAAATATCATTTATTATTTAGAGATGGTATCAAAGAAACTTAATGGTGATGGTAATGACAGCAGAAATGATAGATATAAAATCTGAATGTTCAGAATACTGTTATAACATTACAATACAGTATGATGCATAAAAACCATCTTAATAAGTATTCAGTATACTGTTATAACATTACAATACAGCAAGATGCATGAAAATCACCTTTTAGGACTCTGCTCCTTCATTATGTCAGATGCTAGTTCAGCAACATATTCCTCCCAATCCATTGAGGATATTACTTGTTTGCTTGTAAAGGGATACCTATATGAAAAATTACATTACACAGAAAGAACATAGTTATCAGGAACCATGAGTGCTATCTTTTGAAGCTGTGCGTTTGACAAAAAGGTAAAGAAGAACAGCATGACAATGCTACTGATCGATGAGTAGAATTATGGAGCTTAACTGTTGGACACGACAAGTCTCAAATGACAGTATAGCTCTCCTTAAACTCCGATTTGACTTTTCTGCTATAAGAGCAGCAAATCCAGATGGAAGTTGTAGTCCTTCTTTCTTCCCAATGAGTTCCAATACCTTAACAATCTGGCAGAAATAGTATCACTGTAAAATATCATACTCAATTCGATAAATTGTTTGATCTTAAAGGGGATCTTCTATAATTTCGCAAGTGAAAGGTTATTTCTTGATTTCTTCCAGTCATTAATAACTAGATTATTTTTAGACAATAATAATAAATAGAAACAACACTCATAAGGAGTCCTATTGAAACCAAACAAGAGACACAATAACACCATTAATTCTCATTAACACACCTGATCTATTATAGCCACAAAATCGCCCATCCATCCTTAAAATCCCAAACACAGTTGTTTTCCAGAACATTCATTGAAGAAGAAGAAGAAGAAGAATATAACAAATTATATTTAGTATACTGTAACATTGCCTGCTATAAGAACTTCCTTTTCTCGGTAAATGGTGAGACTCAAACCCTAGAACCCAACTTGCCAGAATTCCTCTAACACAACACCATTCTTGTGTATTGCATAGATCACTGCGGCTGAGAACAAAATTATTAAAAATGCAAAGAATAGCAACTCAACATTCTTTGAAGGCCATTATCGTAGGCAAAGCCATTTATCAAACTACCCTCCAAGCCAAGGGAAAAAAATCATGAAAACTTTTCTGCTACCCAATTCTATCATATTTTAAGAGGAATGTGTTTGTGTATGTGTGTTAGCAATGAGAAATGTACAATTTTAATGCTAGTGCAATAAACAATCATTTAAGATGCATTTGAATGAGAATAATTCATGCTTTCAGCAATATTAAGGAATAAAATCTTATCCAACCTCTTCTTCTGTTGGTGCATTTATTCGCACATTCAAGCAGCGAGACCGGATTGCTTCAGTAACCTTTGAAGAACTGTTGCAGCACAGTATTAGACGGCAATAAGCACTATATTTCTCCATAGTTCTTCGGAGAGAATGCTGGGCTTCTCTTGAAAGTTTGTCCACCTCATTGAGCACTAATACTGACAATGCAAAAGAAGAAATATAATCAGCATATGGACACAAGCAGAGTTGTTAAACTGAAAAGAATCTAGCATCTTATCACTGTCCCTTTTTTGTTGATAATTCTAGCATCTTATCACTGTTATATTAATTACTCTGTTAATCCAGTTCAGTGGGATCCTCATGGACCTATTCAACCAAAATTAAGGGGAAAAGAAAGTGAAAGGATGGGAAAATAGAAGACACTCTTGTCAGCTATGCATAATCTTTTTAAAAATAAAAAATAAAAAATTGACTAGTAAACATGAAGAACCATGAGGTGAACGAGCAATTTATAGGACTGATAGATAGTACAAAAATATATATATATATATATATATATATATATTTACATTATATGAGGTAATCACATTTGCATACTTCCTGTGTACTTGAGTTATGCCCCCTTTAGCATTCCTGTTGTATTTTCTTACTTCATCCAAAAATAAGGAATATTATACATTTTATTCAATTACGCCCTGACTTGTCAAGAAAAAAACCTCAGCAGTGCTGGATAGGAAAACAATTTTCAAAACTTTAAATCTTTTCTAACTTTTTCTAAGAAACAATGGAGCCCTGAGCACAAATTTATCAGCAATCACAATGTCCTCCTCTTTCATGTTACAAATACTGAATTGCAGAACTATGTTTTACAAAGGATCCAAATGTGAAAGAAAATTCACAGCAGAAACAGCCCGTTATGGAAAAAGGCAGTTCTTTCACAAAATAAACGCATTGCATACATATCCTACGTCTCAACTGAATTCTTTGTGGTTAAAGGATCCCTTTATAGTTGCCTTGGAACAATTAGGAGATTCTATAGAAGAAATGTGGGGTTGTGCTTCTCGCAGAAACATATATGGGACAGTGGTCCTGCTTATGGGGTAAAATCAATTAATAAAAGTTATGAATTGATCCAATAGACATATTTTCCTTAAAGGCCACATGTTTTGGCTTTTAAAAATCAGAATAGTGAATACTGGTAAAAAAAAAAAAAAAAAAAAAAAGGAGGTTAGGGAATCAAAATGTAGTTTAAATTCCTCAAGATGTCAATAACTAACTCTGGAACTGAAAGACAGATATACTTTTAAGTATCAGGTGACATGAATCAGAGAGTGGGGGGGAAAAGGGTGTTCAGAATTACCTTTAAATCCTTTTTTTCCTTTGGTGTCAATGGGTCTATTTTTAGCCATTTCTTTAATTATTTCTTGAACAATATATCTGTCCTGAAACCCTGCATCACTGGGATTCAATTCCACATGGTTGGTGCTTGACAATGTGGTAAGCTCTATATCAAGAGTTCGACTTCCAGCCTGAAACAAAATCATTGGAACATCTACTTAAATTAACTTCCATCTTTTCCAATAATTGTCAACACCAAACAGAGAACAAAGTACCAATTTCATGTTTCAGCATGTTACTTAAGTATGACTTTACTAGTGTTAAAATAGATGGACAAAACTTAGGAACAGTTCCTTAGGTATTGTATCTGCGGTTACTAATTAAATTCAAACACATAGCTGTATTGACTAATGAAGCACAAACAATGTTTGTTTTAAATTTAAGACTAAAGCACAGACACCAATGGAACAATAACTAAGAAATTGCAAACAAGATCATCAATGTAAAACATGAGAAGCAGGAAAAGCTTACATCGACTTTCCATGTCTTATTTTCGACTTTCACCTGCAATGAAAAGAAAAACAAAACAAATAAAAAATGATATAGCCGTAAGATGAGATCATATCCATATAGTGAGAAAACCCATGAAAGAAAATCGAGAAGAAGAAGAAGACCTTTTCAGCAGTGGGGCCAAACATCTGTCGAAGAAGGGCCATGATTAGGGTTTTCTTGCCGGAACCCGGTGGGCCATAGAAGAGCAAATGTGGGCAATCCTGCTCCGTCACCTAAAGCGAAAAACCAAAATTTCAAAAAACCCAATACGCAATTGAAAAAAATAAAGAAAGAAAGAAAGAAAGAAAGAAAGAAAGAGAGTGAATACGAGTTTCTTGAGGTTTTGGGCTATGTGTTGATGGGCGGTGATGTTGTCTAGGGTTTTGGGTCTGTACTTGTCTACCCACAACATCTTTGTATCTTCTTCGGCAATTCAAGCTTCTTCAACACTCTCTTTCTGTATTTGTTTTTGTAGCTTCTGAGTTTTGAGAGAGAGAGAGAGGGAATTGCCGAGAATTAGATTGGCGGGAAACATAAGAGTGAGAGGCTAGGTTAGAGACAGACTTGGGGCGAAAATGGCCAACTGGCCTTAAAAACGAAACTATCTAGTTAGTAGGCTCTCTTTAGAAACATATTTCATTTATAGCATCTCGAGTCTTAAAGACTCGATTTTGGGCTTCTAAATCGAGTCTTTAAGGCTCGGTTTGTATGCTTGACCACGTCTGATGTGGCAGAGTTGCCATCTGGCATTGACATGGAAATCGAGTCTCTTAGACTCGATTTCTAACCCCTATATATAGCCCTCACACCAAACACCAGAGCATCAGAGGAGGAAAAACCCAGAGAAAAAAAAAAAAGAAAAAAGAAAAGAAAACCAGAAACAGAGAGGAAGAGAAGATCGAGATCGGAGAAAACCAGAAACAGAAACTGACCAGCGACCCAGGCGGCCAGGGGCTCGCGCGGCCTGGGTCGCGCGGGGCCAGGGGCTCGCGCGAGCTTGGGTCGCGCGCGGCCTGAGGCTCGCGCGCGGCCTGGGGCTCGCGCGTGCCTGGGTCGCGCACGGCCTGAGTCTCGCGCGAGCCCCTGGCCGCGCTGGTGAGGTTTGGCAGTGAGGTTCTCTGTTTGTCTTCCTCTGATCTGATCTGAGTAGCTGTGTGTTTCTCTTTCTCTCCCTCTGATCTGATCTGCGTTTGGGTATTTTGGCATGTAGAGACTTAGAATATTTTTAAAAAAATTTTGGGATTGAAATCGAGTCTCTAAGACTCGATTTCCGGTTGGAATACACCGAGTCTAAGAGACTCGATTTCCATGTCAATGCCAGATGGCAACTCTGCCACATCAGACGTGGTCAAGCATACAAACCGAGGCTTAAAGACTCGATTTTGAAGCCTAAAATCGAGTCTTTGAGACTCGAGATGCTATAAATGAAATATGTTTCTAAAGGGAGCCTACTAACTAGATAGTTTTGTTTTTAAGGCCAGTTGGCCATTTTCGCCCAGACTTGGACCTGCTTCCCACTTTACTGTGTATTTACACGTGGATTAGAGCCCTCCTTGCACAGGTGAAATGGCATTACATGCGTTTTACATCCGAGTGAAAAAGTGAGAATGAAAAATTAGTGAATGGAAAAGTCAGAGGATATAAATGATTTGGCTTTCTCTCATGTGTATTTAGTTGGAGAGGTGGAAAAGTGGGAGGGTGAAAAATATTTTTGTTTGGTTGGAGAGAAAAAGGGAAAAATAGAAAATGTAGTTTATATAAATTGAATATTAGAGCATCCCCATCAGTATGTGTAAAAAATTTTCCATTTTGCATATCTAAAACCTACTTTTTCTATTTTACACCGTCATTTTTACAAAACACCCACATTAGTTTATCTATTCTACACATTTATTCAATAAAATATTCATTATTTTACATTTTTTATTATTTTCTCACTCATAGCCTCTCTCTCTCTCAGACCCAACAACCGTCATCATCACCCAGCCACCATCAAGCCGAAACCCAGATCTGTTTACTTGCTTTGTGCTTTTTTTGTTTCTCGTTCTCATGGTTGATCGGAGTCGAAACCCAGATGAAGCCAAAACCCAAACCCATTCAACCCGAAACCCAAGGTTCATCGGAGCGAAGGTTGCGAAGGTTGATCAGACCCGAAACCCAAATGCTTGAAGACAGAAGAGCTTACAGATGAGTGGTTGAAGCAGAGAGTGAATAGGAGTGAGAAAGAGAGAAGGAAAAAGAAGCAGAGACAAGAGAGAGAAAAAAAAATGAGAAAAACGGAGCCAACCAGAAACAAGAGAGAGAAAAAAATTAATAAAATAATAAATGGAAGAGCTATAGTAACCGTGCATATATGCACGGTTACTGTAGCAATTGTATATAAATGCACAATTTTACACAAGTTGATGTGAATTTTTTGGGCTAAAATGTGTAAAAAGAGTAACTTTTTATATTTTGCAAAACTATACACAAGCTGATGTGGTTGCTCTTATGTCCTTAGTATATAATATATAAGAAATAGATATATTTTCACTCATTAAATAATATAAAAATTAACACAAATACATATATATATATATATATATATTTATATTACTTTTCTTTATTATTATATATAATTTTAAATTTATGGGCAACAAAAATTGATTACATAGACTTTATCCACATTACCATACGTAGACTTTGAAGATATTTTTTTAAAAAAATAATAAAAATTTATCTAACCATTGTTATGTGGGAAGACATTAAAAAAAAAACCTTTATTCAGATGGGCAACTGGGCAAACTTTCTTCATCTGGGCAACACACCATTCAACCAATATTTAAATTTTCTTTACCTGGGCAACAAAACTCACTATTCAATAAAAATTTATAAATTCTTTACCTGTTTCAAACTAAATTTATCAACACACTATATATATATACATTCTTCCACTTCGTGGTTAAAGCAATCATGTTGAACATGAAATGATATTAATTTCATTCATCCATAGCACAGTGCAAGTTAAAATATTACATTATCTTCTAGTGTCTTAACCGAAATACAAAGTCATCAAATATTGCTAATTATGTAATATACTACATTCAGCCCACAAAAGTTAACAAATCAAATGTTAGCAAAATGTTAAGTTGCATTGTTTAGTATTATGCAACTTAGTTACTACCAAAAGTCAGTTGACAATTATCCAACCACTAAGGTTCCTTAACATACATCATCTTCAATAATATTTGTCGGCGTAACTCACTAGTCGAAACACCAAAAAATGCTCTCATTTTGGCTAGATCCTTAATTAGGAAGAGCATAACATCAAGTTGCACGTCCGTTGGTATTCCTATATTCACCAATTCAGAATATACTTCATCCTCAGAGTAACAACGTGGACGTCCTCTCTCTATAATAGCAAGTCCCTCCTTAGCAATCTCATGTCTTTGCATCATAATAGCAAGTCCCTCCTTAGCAATCTCATTTCCTTGCCTTATACTTGCTGCCACATTATCAATTCTGGATTGGAAAATTTCCATTTGCTTTTCAAGCATTTCAACCATTTGAGGTGTTTTCTTCGCCTTCTTGGACGATGTCTCACATGAGTAGATGAGTAGGAAGAAGAGACCATTGGAGAATATGATTCTACATTTGGCATGCTAAACTCATCAAAGCAATCAATATTTTCTTCCATATTTACTCTATCCTCTCTTTCCTTTTCCCATTGACGGACTTTCTACATTGCACTTATACAACCTTCACCATTTGCCCTATCCTTGGAAAACAAATTAAATAGCTTCTCATAATGTTGAATTGGAGTTCTTTTCCATTTTTTAGCATTTGGGTTTGCCTATAAGAATACAATACACACTTATTAGTATTATTATTATTACAACAAAGTACCAAGTCCATGTTCCATTAGGCCTATTTCCATTGTTTTGTTCCTCCAACATGACGTTAAGTAAAAAGACATCCATGTCATCAGTCCATCTCATGTTAATTGCTTTAGACTCGCTATCAATTGTCTTCTTTAATGTCTTAGACATCTTTAAAGACTACATGTTAAACATATTATTCTTTACAAGATTACATACAACTATTACAAAGAAACCAATAAGATTTACATACAAATACTACAAATAAACCAACAAAACAAAATACGACAAAACATAATGTTACTATAAATAAACTAGTAATTGAACATTCTTCTAAAGCATTAAAAAGGTACACATAATGGTTGTACAAAAGCAACTACTGTTAAATGTTCAGCAACAGTCATTCCAAAATAACTATTCCATAGAGAAAGATACACATAAGCAAGTTAAATCTCATAACAGAATGACTAAAATTATTGATCATGCAATACATAGTCATTCCATTGCTATACTAGTTCGTAATATTGCTCCTCTTCTAGCATCTGCATCACTATCACTATCATTTGTACTATTTCTAACTTCATTATGTATGTCACCATTCGAAATCTCTTAATCAACTTCTGCAATCAACCTTTCATCCAGATCAACTCTCATAAGATAGTTGTGCAATATACAACAAGCCAAGATAATCTTAGTAACTGTATCAATTGGAAAAAAAGGTTCTGTCATTCTAGATATAATAGGAAATCGTTTCTTCAACACACCAAATGTCCTTTCAATAACATTACACAAAGAGGAATGCCAATGATTAAATATTTCCTTAGCATTTTCTGGGCCACGTGCTGAATACTCTTTTAAATTATAACGTACACCCCTATATGGCGCCATAAGTCCACTTCTCAGCATAAAGTCTACATCTACTAGATAATATTTGTCTATTAAGAAAATAATTTATATAAGTAATTCATTATATATATAAGTAATTCTCTATATTTTTTATAAGTATACTTTGTATTTATAACTTAACATTACCTCTAGGGATTATAAGCTTGTCTTCCCTACTTAAAGCGTTTTTAATTATCCTCGAATCAAAGGCAGTCCCTTCCTATCCAGGTAACATGTATGTAAACCTCATGTCAAAATCACATGCTGCCAATACATTTTGAGTTATGTACTCTTTCCTCCCTTGATATCTAGGCATGTCAAAATCACATGCTGCCAATACATTTTGAGTTGTGTACTCTTTCCTCCCTTGATATCTAGGTGCATCTGTTAATGACACTTTTACACGAATATGTGTCCCATCAATAGCCCCTACACAATCCTGAAATTAAAGCAATCTATTAAATCAATAATTTTTTATTCATATTAAAGCAATCCATATAGTTGCTTGAAAATATGTTTACCTTAAAGTATGGCTAAAATCTATGACTATTTCGTATATGTTGGGGAACCTCTGCCCCATTAGGTTGTAAAAGGAACTGATCTTTTAAGTAGATGACTGCTCTCAACACATTATGAAAACGACGGCTTATGGTCTCATTAGAACAACGGAAGAAAAAGAAAACCGTACGAATTCTCTCATTATGTGCTAAAATGTAAAGAAACTTGGTTACTTGCTCTTCAACAGAAGCATTCCTAGTGTCTTTAAGACAGCCAGGTCCTCGAAGAATTTCACACAACTTAGCAAAGGCATAAGGCCCCATTCAAATTATGTCTCAACATTTCTTACTACATCTAAGTTCGCTTACATCTAAGTTCGCTTAGTAGTTCTTGCCGAACATTTTCTCTTTCCCCACCACTTTTGGTAAGTACTCTATCCACATAACGCAGACTACAATATATGCCCATCATCCATATTCTATGCACCACATGTACAAGAAGTTGCAAAATTGTTATATCTCGTCTTCTCTGCCAATTAGTCAAAAGTTGCAAACCAAATTGGTTCAATTCATGAATATTTCTTAATTGATCTTGACAATTTTCCTCCCAACTCTTACTCAAATCTTCCGGTGGACTACTATCCCAATTAGTTGGATTATCCATCTACCAAATATCCATCACAAGTAAGAAATAATCAACACATTGGTCATAATAATTACTAATTAAAGCACCTTACCCTTGTTTTTTTGTTCTTATCATCCCAAACATATATAACTAGCAAAGAAACAGTATAAAAAATTAAAAAAAAAAAAAAAAAACTAATACACATAACTAATCATGTAAAATAGACTACTTATGAATAATAATACAAATAAAAATCATTATTTACATCTATTTGTAGAAAGCTTATTGAAATAAGTCTATATATAATATGAAACATAACCAAAGACATGAATCTTAATCAACAAGTGCTGCTCTTGCCACTAACACTTGCACTAATAAATCAAAAGTTTGCACCAACAGATTCCAAAAAAGCAAAACTGAAATTAGATAATAAAAACCAACTGCATCTGCATTAAACAATCCGCAGTCTCTTTCACACACAAAACACAACCACTAATAAATCAAAACCTTACACCAACAGATTCTAACAATCACAACTAATACCAAACAATAAAATCCAACCTCATCAAAGGACATGAACCTCTCTCTTTCACACACAATACACGGATTCTTTATATGCTTAGATTCAATAATCCCAAATGGGTTTGCAAAAAATAAGAAATAGATAATAAAAATAGCACAATGGTGTGTGTGTGTATTAAAGGAAAAAAAAAATTAAAAAAAAAATATAGGAGAAAGATTCTGAAAAAAAAAAAAAAAAAAAAAAAAAAATCAAATAGCAAAAAAAGTGGAGAAGGTCATACCTGTCTTAGCTGGAGAGGAAATACCTATCTCGGCTAGAGAGGAAATCAAAAGACCCATTGGTTGGAGAAAAAAATAAACGGAAACTAATGAGGACAAGGTAGATAAATGAATGAAAAAAAAAATTGAATGTCATACGAAACAAAAAAATCAACGAGAAACAATAGATTAATGAGGAATATAATGAGGACAAGAAACAATAGAATAAGGAATATAATCAGGTCACGTTGCTGTGCTGATTAAACAAGGCCAAAAAAAAGAAAAAAAGAAAAGAAAGAGAAGAGAACCTAGAGTAGTTCACGTTGCTGTGCTGTGAAGGTGCTAAGAAAGTGATAAGGATGAAGAGGCAAAAGTAATCAAGTCACAGGTGTAATGGGAAAGTGAGAGGGGTAGGTGAAATGAATACAGTGAGGGCATTTGTGTAAATTATATCATTCAGCACTTTTTCCTCCCCATTTTCCTCCCAAATTGGGAGGATAAAAAAATGTGGGCTCGGAGAGATTATTTTCCTCCCTATTTTCTGTCTCTCTTATTTTCTCTCTTGAATCAAACAGTAGAAAATGCCATTTTCTACCCTATTTTTGTCTCCCTATTTTCCATCCTCCCTGTTTTTTGCTCAACCAAACATATCCTTAGTTAGCTTGGTAAAGTTTTTAATGGTTGAAAAAGACATCTGAGATCCAATTTCTACCTACACCAAAAATTGATTGGTATCTTGATCTGATAATAAAGAGATATCATCAGGAGCGGACGCAATAGGTTGAAAATCTCTAAAAGAAATGGCATTATATGTTTTGTATATCGTTGGGTTAATGTTGAAAATTTTGTGCATTTTTCGAAGAAGGTACCTAATTCTACACTTTCAATGTGCAATTTTTTTTTTAAAAAAAATGTTGAAAAATATGCACATTCAACAAATACTATTACTCAAAATTTACATAATTTTGTTTGTTCCAAATATGTACATTTGCCCTTTCCAAAAATACAAACGTATTTAAGTAATTGTCGTTTCGTAAAACCATAATGAAAACACAGTTTCTATTTTTCTTCTAAATGAATACAATATTGAGATTTTTTACTGGAATGTGATTGGTTTCTAAGATTGCTTTCGGCTTATGCCTTTTACTAGTTAATTCCATTAAAGCCCCAAGCTGTTGTATTTTTTTGAAACAAGGCCCCCTAAAACGTGACACCAAGACTCCTTATTTCATTAAAATTTCATAAACTTAAATTGAAAATAAACAAAATGATAAATGAAGAGACATCCCCTAGAATATTTACCACAAAGAATAATTAGATTAATTGGATAAATATCCGAAACGTATTGGATTTGTATGTTTCTAAAAATATATATTATTTTGTACGTCCAAAGTAAGCAATTTTTTGAAGCATACACACAACTTTGTACGATGATTGTACATAATTTTTCAAAAAAATGTTGAAAATTCTACACATTTAATGAACTCTATTACTCAAAGAATTTACATAATTTTTTTCATTCGAAGTATGCAAATTTTCAAACAATGCGCAAATTTCCGCAAGATCAATCTACATAATTTTTCAAAGAAAAATGAAAATTTTCGCGTTCAATGAATACTATTACTCAAAGAATTTATATAATTTTTTTCGTTCAAAATATACAATTTTCCAAAGAACATACACAACTCTACATGATGAATGTACACAATTTTTCAAAAAAATATTAAAAATTATGGGCATTTAACAAAAATATTACTCAAAGAATTTACATAATTTTGTACGTTGGAATTACGCAATTTCACAAAAAAATGTACACAACTCTGCACAATGAATGTACACAATTTTTCAAAAAATGTTGAAAATTCTGTGCATTTAACAAACATTATTGCTCAAAGAATTTACATAATTTTGGGCCAAAATGGCCATATACCACTATTTGGCAAACTATGTAACAATCAACCATTGTTTTTGAAATATATGGGAATCTACCACTCTTTTGGAACTCGAGTTCAAGAAGGTCGACTTTTATATGGAACTCGAGTTTATGAAAATCAAGTTCCAAAAAAAATGACACGGTGGCACAAGCTGACCTAGAATTTTTTTTAAAAAAAAAATGCCACTAGAGTGGTACAAGCTCAAGCTCTATGTAAGGTGGAACTCGCTTTCTTTAAAATTGAGTTCCACTCATACACTTTCATCAAACACTCACTGACACACACTTTCTCTCCCACTCTCTCTGGAACCATCACTCTAGCTCTTTTTTGTCTCTTATGGAGGCCAACGCAAGCTATGCTTTCAATGGAAAGATCATGCTAGCCACAGTGATCACTTTCTTTGTTGTTGAGAAAGACAAGGCCTGTGGTATAGGGTAGTTGGAAAGAGGTGTGAAAGTTAAATCATGTCAGACATCTCTTGGCCTTACGCTTATGTGTATAGGACACACTGAAGTGAAAGAAGAAAAGCTGAAGGAGGGACATGCCATAAATCTGCTGCAATTTTAGAGATATAAACCTTAGTTTTACGGTACTCGAGTTTTAGAAACTCGAGTAACTCATTACAAGGAACTCGAGTTCCACATGGCCTTTTTTAATTAAAATAATCTAAATTAGCGGGTGCCATCGTGGCATTTTTTTTAGAACTCGAGTTACATGTCAAACTTGAGTTTCACAAACTCGAGTTTTAAAAGGGTGGTACATTGCTAAATATTTCACAAACAGTGGTAGATTGTTAAATATTTCAGCCAAAGATGTTATTTGGCCATTCTGGCCCATAATTTTGTAGTTTAAAAGTACGTAATTTTTCGAATAACGTATAAAATTATGCCCAATCAATGAACACAATTTTTAAAAGAAAGTTGAAAATTATGCACATTCAACAAACACTATTACTAAAAGAAATTATATAATTTTGTATATTTGAAGTACACAATTTTTTGATGAACGTACACAATTCTGCATGTTCAACGAACACAGTTTTTAGAAGATTGCACGTTGTTCCTTATATTCAACATACACAATGTTTCAACTAATATACAAGAATCTATAAATTTAACATACACAAATTTTCAAACAATATTTAAAATTCTACGCATTCAAGTAACACAAGTACTCAAATAATTTACATAATGTTGTACTTTTTAAATATGCAATTTTTTGAAGAATGCTTGAAATTCTGCATGTTCAACATACAATTTTTTTCAAATAATGTTGAATATTCTACACTAGCACGATTACTCAAATAATTTACATAATTTTGTACATTCGAAGTACGCAATTTTTTGAAGAACAATCAAATTTCTACATGATCATCTTATACAATTTTTCAAAGAATGTTGAAAATTCTACGCATTCAACAAACACCATTACTCTAAGAATTTACATAATTTTGTAAGTTTAAAGTAAGTTTCGATGAACATACACAATTCTTCACCTTCAATGAATGCAATTTTTAGAAGAGTGTAGACTGTTCTTTATATTCAACATATACAATATTTCAATGAATTTTTTAAAATAAATAGTAAACAGTACATGAAATCTTTGACAAACCCGACAATGGGGGCGCGAGGACCGAGAAAGCGATTGTTGAACTGTTAGCGCTAGTGTTAGGGCATCACATACCCGAGGAGTGAATTCACCCGAGGAGAAGGGGAGAAGAGTCGAAAGATTCTTAGGAGCTTCGGGTGGGAAGGGTTGGCTGAAGAGAGAGAATCATGAATGTAGGGGAAGTTTCCATTAAGAAGTAGCTTGTTACCTCCGCATTAAATGGTGGGTAACAGCTTCATCAGCTGCATTGATGAGAAAGTGGCTTGAACAGTGTAATTCACAGCTAAGCAGCTCCTTCTACTACCTTCATCAGATGTTTAAAGGGGTAGGTGTTAGACTGAGAACCTTGTTAGGTAAAGATGGGGGCTCAAGATGAAAGTAGGGGAGAGTATATAAGAGAAAGAAAGTTTCTAGAGAAAGGGATCCAAGCAAAAAAATATCAGAAAAAGGAAGAGGTAGAACAAGAACACTGAAAGAAGAGAGTGAACACTGCATTATTCTTTGTATCAACGGCCTCCTCGGGCGTACTTGTATTAAGGCATTTACCTACATATTTTATCATATCAAGTCTTTCTTCCTTATTCTCATCCTCGGGCGAAGCCCTCTCTTGTTGTTTGATCCCCTCTCTAATAAATTCATCGATTTGGGCCAAAGTTGAACCGTACAAACCCAATGTTTTAAGTGGGCTTGAGCTGTAAGATTTCGAGGTCCTTACAATTGGCGCCGTCTGTGGGGACATCAAAATGCTGTGGTTTTGTCCTAAGTAGTCATGGCTAACGTAGGCTAGGATAGGGAAGAATTGATTGGCTTACAAAGGGAGAACCAATTTGTTAACTTGGAGCTAAGGAGAGACAGGCAACGTACGTCAAGTGTTATGGTAGAGTCTTACCACACAGATCGTATTGAGCGAAGCCACTCAAGGACAAGGAGTCATGTTTCACATGATCAGGAGACACGAAAGTTGCAACAGGAGATAGATCACTTGCGCAGAAAGTTGAGATGTATGAAGTATGATAAAAGGAGTCCATCACCATCACCAAGTGATGGATCAGGGTGAAGCAGGGATTGCTCATATCGCCATAGGTCCAGAACTCCATCTAGTGAGTCATATTTAGCGTCTTCATGCTAGGACAAGTTGTAAAAGGGTAGGAATAAGCATGAGAAAGGGTCTTCTCACCATGGCATGAGGAATGATGCGATGAGTAAAGCCCTTCAGCAAATTTCCAAATCACCCTTTGTTAGGAGAATTAACAAGGCCAAGCTCCCTCATCAATTTTCTCAGCCAACCTTCACCATTTACAATGGAAGGACTGACCTTGTGAAGCACGTTAGCCACTTCAATCAAAAGATGGTAGTTCATACTGGCAACGAGGCCCTCATGTGCAAAGTTTTCCCTTCCAGTCTCGGACCTTAGTCATGCGTTGGTTTGATGCCTTGGAGGTGGGGTCAATAAAGTCTTTTGTAGAGCTCATAAAGGCATTTGGTGCTAGATTTATAATGTGTAGTAGGGTTCCTAAGCCGGTAGATTCTCTTTTGTCCATATGTGAGAGACCGCGCCCCCGACCCCTCTTTTTTTGGATGTTGGGCCAAACCCACGTAAATGGGTGGAGTCATGTTATTGCCTCTCAAAATAGAGGTTCGACTAGTTATATTTTCCCCTTTAGATTAAGAGTTTTACAATGGAGTCGCCACTTATTTAATTATTAGGATAAATAAGAAAACCAAAATTGAAAAATTCCTCATTTTATTAATTTTCAATTGAATTTACATTGATTATAGGAAAATTACATGGCTTTGGTCCTATATACAATCTAAGATAAAATACATAGTTTTGTTTCCTAGTTATGTTGTGAAATTTTAAAGTACACGTAAGTGTACGAACCGTACTGAAGTATAGTTTGACAAGAACGAGGTCGAACCCACAGGGACTTGAATGAACGTAGGAAAATTAATTAAACCTTAACCAAATTAATCCTAATCTAGTTTAATAAAAATTGTTTTTTCTGAGATTAAATAAACTAAGCAAATAATAAAATTAAGCAAATAGTTAAACTAAGCAAAAGATATAAAGCAATAAAAAGATGTAAATAATCTAGAGAAAAGAATTAAGGTTTTGGAATCCGCCTTGTAAGTCATATCAGTATATATTTATGATCATTAATTTTTCCCAACTCACTACATGATAATCTAGAAATCAATCTTGCTATCATGGAAAATATTCTCATTAAAATCCTTATTTCAAAAATCAAAAGCATGTTCTTCTTCGCTTCTTAAGTATAAAATCAAATCATCAATTGTATCCGTAGCCAAACAAATCACAAGATATATCCAATTCTAAAAATCAAATCATAAATTGTATCCATTGATAGACAAATCACAAGCGAAATCAAATTTTATAATCAAGAATTAATAAACCAAGCATTCAATTTGTAAGGACTGAAATTGTATTGGTCCCAAAACTGGATTGGGCTCAAACACTAACGGCCCAAACAATAAATTTGTAGAGCGTGGGTAGAAGAACTAGATTTATCCTTGCAGAAAATTGATTGGACTTAGCGATTCAAGATGGTTTGATACAAATAAGATTACCAGATTTTATCCTCGGAGCAAAACCAAGTTGTTTGTTTCATATGGTTCTTTTCAAGATCCAAATTGTATATTTGTCCTTCTTTTTCCTCCCTCCCCTTTTCAGGTTATTCTTCCGGATTATATACTTACAATCTTGGTGTCATCCTTACCACACACATGTAGGTTAGATTCGGGGGACTCCTTCCTGTCCCATCCAGCACTTCCTAGAACCGTCAACCAGTAGCTGTAAGGCTGCTTGATCACTGTTCAGGCATCACTTCCACATTTATGCGGCCAGAAAGTTGGTTGGAAGACATTTAATGTAGAGGTAGCAGCTTTTGAAGATATTTGTCTACCTTTCTTGTCTTACCCCTGGCCCAATATCCCATTCTTTGTTGTGGTGTAGCTCTGAAGTAAGTCTATGATGATATGACACTCAGATTTACCTCGGACGCGGGTTTCCAAGAAGACTTTTGTCCTCGGATACTTATTGGACCCATCTCACATCGTCTCCGCCCTTCTCCTAACTTTATTCTCTTCATAGCCGAATTTAGGCCTTCTCGGATGATCTAACGTTCTCGGATTGGGCTTTAGGCCCAACTGACATGGCCTTAATAGTACCTTTTGATTAATTGGCCCCCACAATAGCCCCTTAAAATCTTGCCTTTCGACTCCTCGGGAGGAAGGATGATTTTGATATCTTCGGCTGATTTTGCTTGGGACCTTACTCTGTATTCCTAACCTCTCATATGTCTTTTCACCTGCCCAAGGCATGTTCCTGACGCTTCGGCGTCCTGAGCGTGCCAGTATTAAATTTTGGCAACGCCCTTGTCCCCCACGTTCAACGGTAAGATATGAATCTAACGGTGGAGAGTTTTCCTCGTTTCACGAGCGGAAACTTTCCCGCCTGCAATTTATGTTTCACTATAAATAGCTTTTCAAATCAACTCTCTTTAGCTTACTTTTCACAATCTCATAATTCTAGAGTTCGTACATTGAACCTGACTCTCTAGCTTTCCTCTCTCTGTGCGTCTACAAATACTAGAAACTTGTCCGAGGACCCCTTTCCAAACCTATAAGTCTTCTTAAATCCTTTAGCTTTCTTTTTAAACTTGTTAACTTTTCTTCGAAACCTTTTAGGAAAATGGGTAAGTTCCGGTGTTTGGTCGAGTCCGAGGAGAGTATGAGGAGTTTTAGGGCTAAGTATAGGATTCCACCAACAGTAGGTATGAGATATGCTGCCCAGGGAGAATGGGCAGATGATAGGAAAACGGGAGAGGTGGTCATTCCCATGATCGCCTTCATAGAGGGAGGGGTGACCATTCCCATGGGCACTATTACTAGGAACTATCTTAGATTTTTTAGGTTGTTTCCCACACAGTGTGCTCCAAATATGTTTAGGGTCCTGGGAAGTATAGAGGCAATAAACGAGAGAATGAACCTAAACCTGACCCACCATGATGTGAATTGGGTGTACAATCTGCACCATTTGAAAGGGTAGGGGTATTACCTCAAATCGAGGTATCTCTCAGTGAGGTTGATCCAGTGCCTTCCCACTTCGAACAAAAATTTGAAGGAGGATTTCCTCATTTTTTCTGGGGCATGGAGTGATGGCTTGTCGTGTCCAACGGAAGAGGGGGAACTAGGTGGGGGTGTAGCCGTAGATTCATGAACTTTGGTTTACATTTTCCTTCTTTTCTTTTTTTGTCTCAATATTCTTGCTTCTAACGAAGCCCCATTCTAATTCAATGATTTTGCAGATAGGCGCTATACCAAACCCAAACTCAACTTAGTCAACCAAGCGAGCTTGGATAGGGTACTGAAAGTCGAGATATATGTGAACGAAGCTGACGGTCAACTCCGCGCCGCCCATTTAATACTTGGATACACACCCCTATCGTTCGCCTTCCAAGCTCCTAAGTGTGTGATCAGAGCTCGTGATCCTCGGCTCCACCGTATCAGTGTTGCCTACCAAGGGTTCGTCGTTCCAGAAGGTGTTCCTCTCCCTAGAGACGCTCTTTGCGCACAACCACTTTTCGTTGCCACTACTTCAGTAAGCGCATCCTCATGCCAACTTGTCATCAGAGGAGAGGAGGACAGAAGAGAAGAAAAAGAAGAAGAAGAAACAGAAGATCCAGAGGAAGTTGTAGATTTATCAGACTCCTCGGATGAATTCGAGGTTTTTAATCAAACCCTACCCGCCGAGGACATTTTTGACAAAATGGGTATCCAAAGGAAGTCCCAGAAGAGTCTACAGGAGCTGATAGAAAATCAGCCTGGAAAAAGTGCACCGGTGAAATCTACATAATCTCAGATTCCTCCTCCTCCCACCAAGTCTCCTCCTCCCGCTCCTCACCAACCTTCTCAACCTCCTCAGCTGGTCAGAGCTGACGCTGCTGAATTGAAAAGGCGAAGGGAGCAGAAGGGGAAGGACGTGGTGGACGCTGGAAAATCCCGTCCGACCAGGGAAGAAGAAGCCCAGCGAGCTGCGAAGCAGCAAAAAGTCAGCCATTTGCCACAACGGGGCATGGAGAGAGCTGACTCTCAACCTTCAGAGCCACAAGCGTGGCTTCCAGCACCCATGTTTGGAGGAGAGCCCATGAAAGATGATGCGTCTATCAGGGACTTCAACGGGGGCATTGGGTGCCATGTTGCTTCAGCCTTAGAGGAATCCCTGTTACTCCCCAAAGACATGGCCGAGCTGCGGCGTATGGGGAAGAACGAGGTCCTTAACAATAGCAAAAGATATTTAGCTCTGGTATGAAATTACTGTTAAGTTATAATCCCACTAAGTACATTTGTGTTTTGTTTGTTTTGTTTTTTTTTTTTTTTACTTGTTGTGATGTTGACCTTTCAATTTTTAGGCCATCCAAAACACTTTCAGGCTCGAACAGATAACGAATGCCAGCTATCAACAGCTGGAAGATGAAAGAAAAAGGAGGACGGCAGTGGCGCAAACCCTGGCCACCTCTAAAAAAGACGTGGTAGAGCTGAAGAAAAAACTAACCGAGGAGGAACAAGCCCGAAAGAGTGCAGATTCGGCCTTGGACGGCGCGTAAAGGCAAGTCGAGGACCAGAGGAAGCGCTTGCGCGAAACAAATGAAGAATTGAAGGCGGCCAGGGAGCAAGTGGCAGCCTTTAAAAAACATCTGGAGGAAACCCAAAAATTAAGGGAGCAAGTTGAAAAATCCAAGGAGGAAGCCGATAATGCAAAGGTTGAGGCCGAGAAGGAAAGGGACGAGGCCGAGCAAAAAGGTTATGACCTCGGAGTGGCTGAGACTGAAGAAACCCTCAAGGCAGAGGTCCCAGCAGTGTGCCGCATTTACTGCGCCCAAACTTGGGATGAAGCCCTCAACCAAGCCGGGGTTGAGGCTTCGTCTGAGTTGAGGAAGGCAGCAAATGTGTTCTACCCTCCTGCAATCCGAGTCTCGGATCCTCCTTCCCTTCAAGCTGAGGTGACTTCTATAACCACTGATCCCAATCCAGTAGTATCACCTCAAGACCCTCCTCCTTCTAGCCAACAGGAACCAGCCAAAGTGACCAGTGTTCCCCAAGACGCACCCTTGGGTAAAGTTGCAGACGTTCCGGTGGCAGAGGTAGCTTCTTAAGGCTTTCAGCAAGATTTGGCCTCTACAGTCATGCCAGCCGAGGGAGCTGCCAAGGACAAAGAGGGAACAACTACTACTGAGGCAGACAAACCGGCCAACCAAACTTCTAAGCTTCAAATTAAGTTGAAGAAATAGGTCTTATCTTGTAATTTAAGTAGAACCTTTGCAAGGGGCCTGGTTTCCGTTCTAGCCAACAGGAACCAGCCAAAGTGACCAGTGTTCCCCGAGACGCACCCTTGGGTAAAGTTGCAAACGTTCCGGTGGCAGAGGTAGCTTCTTTAGGCTTTCAGCAAGATTTGGCCTCTACAGTCATGCCAGCCGAGGGAGCTGCTAAGGACAAAGAGGGAACAACTACTACTGAGGCAGACAAACCGGCCAACCAAACTTCTAAGCTTCAAATTAAGTTGAAGAAATAGGTCTTATCTTGTAATTTAAGTAGAACCTTTGCAAGGGGCCTGGTTTCCGTTTGTTTATTTATTTTTCTTTTTCACAAACATATATTAATGAAATATGCACTTTTACTTTTTAAAATTTGTTTGAATTGCTGTTTATCCTGTTTTTGTGTTGTTAGTTCAACCATTTCCGTTCGAGTGGTTTCACCCTGATCATCCGTTGTTTATACAAGAGGAAAAATATAACTTACATATACTAGCAGTTGGCAGCCAAAATGGATTATAACTAGTAAGACCATGATATCACATAGATACATTTCAGATACGTATATATCCATCCATAAATTGAATCTTAAGGAAGCGTTCAAAAGTTGGATAAAGTTAGGTCTAAATTACTTCAATTATATATTAAATGATGTCCCTAGGCCTATTGGGATTATTTCTTCAATAGATAATTGAGAACCTTGTAATTCGAGGACGTATTTGAGGGTTTATTATTTTGAAATGCCCAAGTTCATGTGGCACTAGCACTTTAATAACAAGAGGCTATATCAGTTTCCATTGAACCCATTTAACGCTTCAATAGATGTCAAAAGAGTATTAATTTCCACTAAGTTTGTGGTCTGAGGAACCTGACATAACTTAGTTTCTGTTTAATACTTCAACAGATGTCATAGGGTATTAATTTTCACTAAGTTTGTGGTCCGAGGAACCTGACATAACTTAACTTCTGTTTAATACTTCAACAGATGTCACAGGGTATTAATTTCCACTAAGTTTGTGGTCTGAGGAACCTGACATAACTTAGTTTCTGTTTAATACTTCAACAGATGTCATAGGGTATTAATTTCCACTAAGTTTGTGGTCCGAGGAATCTGACATAACTTAGCTTCTGTTTAATATTTCAATAGATGTCATAGTGTATTAATTTCCACTAAGTTTGTGGTCCGAGGAACCTGACATAACTTAGCTTCTGTTTAATACTTCAATAGATGTCATAGTGTACTAATTTCCACTAAGTTTATGGTCCGAGGAACCTGACATAACTTAGCTTCTGTTTAATACTTCAATAGATGTCATAGTGTACTAATTTCCACTAAGTTTGTGGTCTGAGAAACCTAACATAACTTAGTTTCTGTTTAATACTTCACAAGATGTCAAAGGGTATTAATTTCCACTAAGCTTGTGGTCCGAGGACCTGACATAACTTAGCTTTTGTTTAATGCTTCAATAGATGTCATAGTGTACTAATTTCCACTAAGTTTGTGGTCCGAGGAACCTGACATAACTTAGTTTCTGTTTAATACTTCACAAGATGTCAAAGGGTATTAATTTCCACTAAGCTTGTGGTCCGAGGACCTGACATAACTTAGTTTCTGTTTAATACTTCATAGATGCGGAAACGCAAGATGCTTGTTTAGTATAAATTAAAAGAAACCCAAACTAGATTACTCTTATTAATAATAATACCTCTTGAGATTGTTTACATTCCAAGGATGGAGTACAGGTTTTTCATCTAAGTCTTCTAGATAATTAGCCCCTATTCCAGCTACCGTGGTAATCCGATACGGTCCTTCCCAGCTAGGCCCCAATTTTCCCCAAGCTGGATTCTCAGTAGCTCCGAGAACTTTCCTCTGCACCAAATCTCCTACAGCTAACGGCCTCAGCTTTACATGGGTATCATAGCCTTGCTTGAGTTTATGCTGGTAGTAAGCCAATTGCACCATTGCATTCTCCCTTCGCTCTTCGATTAAGTCTAAACTTTTCCCCAACAACCCATCGTTACTGTCCGAGGAAAATGTACTAGTCCTTAGCGTTGGGAATCTAGTTTCTAGAGGGATGACGGCCTCCGCTCCATAGGTCATGGAAAAAGGAGTCTCTCCTGTTGATCGTCGAGGCGTTGTTCGATAGGTCCAAAGAACATGTGGCAATTCCTCCACCCATTTTCCTTTTGCATCATCGAGCCTCTTCTTAAGTCCATTGACTATTACTTTGTTAACAGCTTTAGCTTGCCCATTCCCTTGAGGGTAAGCCGGTGTGGAATATCTATTCTTTATCCCCAAGTCTGAACAGTATTGCCTGAAGACTTTACTATCAAATTGAAGGCCATTATCCGAGATAAGAGTATGTGGAGTTCCAAACCGCGTCACGATATTCTTCCAGATAAACCTCTTAACATCAACGTCTCTGATATTAGCCAAAGGCTCAGCCTCGACCCATTTAGTGAAATAATCCGTGCCGACCAGCAGATACCTCCTATTTCCTGATGCCTTAGGAAAAGGACCTACAATATCTAAACCCCACTGAGCAAAAGGCCAAGGGCTGGACAGAGGGTTAAGAATTCCTCCAGGCTGGTGAATGTTTGGAGCGAACCTCTGACACTGGTCACACTTTCTAACGTACTCCTGCACTTCCTCCTGCATATTCGGCCACCAATATCCTTGAGTGATGGCCCTGTGAGATAGGGACCTTCCCCCCGTGTGGCTTCCACAAATTCCTTCATGCAGTTCCTCTAGAAGTGACTCTAACATCTCGGGGTGTATACAAAGCAGATACGGCCCAGAAAAAGAGCGTTTATACAACTTTTTGTCCTCGGATAACCAAAACCGAGGAGCTTTCCTCCGTATTTTCTCGGCTTCTATTTTCTCTTCAGGTAAGGTATCACTTTCTAGGAATTTCAATATGGGGTCCATCCAGCTCAGCGCTAGGTTGACTTGATGGACCTGAAGCACGTCCTTCCCTGCAGGCGTGGGAGTGCACAAATCCTCAACGATTATCACCCGGGGAAAATTCCGTGCTGACGAGGTGGCATGGGTTGCCAAGGAATCGGCGTGGGTATTTTCACCTCGAGGAATATGCGACAAGTCAAAAGATTGAAATTTTGTTTGTACGCGCTTAACTTGGCTCAAATATTCTTGCATTCTTGCATCTCGGGCTTCCAATTCCCCCCTCACCTGGCCGACTATCAATCTTGAATCCGAGAACACTTCCACTACCTTTCCTCCCATTTTCTGGACCATACTCATCCCCATCAACAAAGCTTCATATTCTGCTTCGCTGTTCGTGGCTGAGAACTAGCCCCACTCCTGCTCCCCGTTGATTTGCTGCATCGTCCACATATACTTTCCAAGATGAGTCGTCCTGTGTGGAAATCAAGCCAACCGATTTTTCATCCATGTCATGTTGCTTCATCTCAACTTCTTCTGGGAGCTCGACAAACTCCGCTACTAAATCGGCGAGGACCTGGCCTTTCACAGAGGTGCGGGGCATATACTTGATGTTGAAAGCCCCTAGGATCGTACCCCACTTAGTAATCCTCCCGTATAGTCTGCGCTCCTAAGTATGGACTTGAGGGGTAGCTGAGTTAGGACCACTACGGTGTGCGCCTGAAAGTAATGCGGGAGCTTGCGAGTTGCATGGACTACTGCCAAGATGGCCTTTTCTAACGATAAGTATCTCACTTCGGCCTCATGAAGTGACTTGCTTACATAATAAACTGGCCTTTGGACGCCACTGTCCTCTCGTATTAAGACGAAACTAACTGCATGAGAGGCAACTGCTAGATAGGCAAACAGGACCTCGTCCACCTCAGGGCTAGACATGATAGGCGGCCGAGACAGGTACTCTTTCAACTGTTGAAATGCTGCGACGCATTCCTCAATCCACTCAAATCCCTTCCATTTATGTAGTAAATGGAAGAAAGGTCTACATCTATCAGCTGACCGGGATATAAATCGGTTCAAGGCAGCTGTCATTCCTGTCAGTTTCTGCACCTCCTTCGGATTCCTAGGTGCTTATAAATCGTTAATGGGCTTAATCTGGTCTGGGTTCACCTCAATTCCCCTATGAGTCACCATGTACCCCAAGAACTTTCTGGAGCCTACACCAAAGGAACACTTTGAGGCATTCAGATGTAACTTATGCTTTCTCAAAATTCCAAAAATACTCGTAAGATCTTCCACATGCTCGGACACCACTTTGCTCTTTACAACCATATCATCGATGTAGACTTCGATGTTCCTGCCCAATTGGGGTTCGAACATTTTAGTCATCATCCGTTGGTAAGTAGACCCCGCATTTTTCAATCCAAAGGGCATTACTTTATAATGATAGTTTCCAATGGGGGTGACAAAAGCTGTCTTTTCTTGATCGTCCAATGCTAACGGTATTTGATGATATCCTTGGAATGCGTCCAAAAAACTCATCCGAGGATGATCGACTGTTGCATCTACCAACTGATCTATCTTCGGCATAGGAAAAGGATCCTTAGGACAAGCCTTATTGAGGTCCGTGAAGTCCACGCACACTCGCCATTTCCCAGTCTTCTTTTTCACCACCACTGTATTGGCTAGCCATTGAGGGTAAAACACTTCTTTGATAGCCCGGCCTGCTTGAGTTTGGCCACTTCACTTCTAACAGCTTCGGCGTGCTCCTTTGACGATCGCCGAGGTGGCTATCTCTTCGGAACAATGGAAGGATTCACATTGAGATGATGACAGATGAAGTTCGGATCTATACCCGGGCTTCATATGGACTTCAGGCGAACACGTCGATATTCTCTCTGAGGAACTTCACCAGCTGCTCCTTCTCTTGTGAAGGCAGTTTAGCTCCAAGCTGGAAAAATTTCTCCGGATCATCAGAAACAATTACCCTCTCCAAATCTTCGCACTTTGCCTCATCGGCCAGTCCATTTGAGGGTAATGCTAGGGCTTTTAACTGCTATAAACCATTATCTGCGGTAGCCGAGGTCTCCACCTCCGGCCGATGTTGGATAGCCGCTACCAGGCATTGCCGAGCTGCAGTCTGGCTTCCCACTATCTCCAAAACTCAACCTCCGGATGGGTATTTTACCTTTTGGTGCAGGGTAGAGGAGACCGCATCTAGGGTATGGAGCCAAGGTCGACCCACAATAACTATGTATGGCGAGAAAACATCTACAACGATGAAGTCCACCTCCACCACATCCGTACCGACCTGCACAGGTAGCCTTATCTGACCCTTTGGGACGACCATTCTTCCCTCAAAGCTCATCAGAGGTGAACTATAAGTCGTCAAGTGGTCAGGCTTCAAACCTAGCCTGTTGTATAAGTCAGGGTACATTATATCAGCAGCACTGCCTTGGTCAACCATTACCCTTCTCACATCGTACCTGCCTATCCTCAGTGTAACCACTAGAGCATCATCATGTGGCTGTATGGTTCTCACTTTGTCCTCATCTGAAAAGCCTAAAACCAATGGGATGTCCATCCTGGCTCTTTTTGACGTTGAGCTACACTCCTCGGCTGGAGATCGGGATACTGATAGTATCCTGGAAGGGCAAGATCCAGTCCTCCCCGGGGCAGCAAAAATAACATCGATTGTTCCCAGAGGGAGCCTCGAAGAAGCATCGCCCCGCATCCCCGAACCTGCTTGGCCTACTCGGCCACTGGAGTGGTGCAACAGTTGCTTCAACTTCCCTTCTTGGACTAATTGTTCCAGATGGTCCCATAAATTCCTGCAGTCCTCAGTTGTGTGTCCGTGATCTTGATGGTGGTGGCAATAGAGATTCTGGTTGCGTCTCGTAGGTTCTCCTACCATCTTATATGGCCATTTAAAAAATGGTTCATTCTTGACCTTCTCCAGTACCTGTTGCATCGACTCCTGAAACACAACATTAACCGCCTGTGTGTTGGCAAAACCTGACTACCCAACAAAGTCTTTCCGAGGTCGGTTATTGTTGTACCGGTCCGACCTAAAATCCTTCCTCTCCTGAGGGATTACCTTAGCCTTTCCCTTTCCCTGCAGTTGTTCTTCTTCCACTCTTCTGTACTTGTCAATTCGATCCATCAATTGATGTACACTAGTGACAGGTTTACCAGTTAAACATTTCCTCAAATCATGCTCGGCTGGAAGACCGGCCTTGAAAATACTTATGGCCACATCATCATGCTCTCCCTTTATCTCATTAAACATTTCCCAGTATCTATCCGAATAAGTCCTAAGAGTCTCACCTTTTCGCATAGACATAGACAGCAAAGATCCCAAAGGCCGAGGAACCCTGCTGCAAGTAATAAAGCGTGCACCAAAAGCCCGGGTAAGTTTCTTGAAGGAATCGATAGAATTGGCCCTTAAACCGTTAAACCACCTCATCGCCACCGGGCCCAAACTTGATGGAAAGACCTTACACATCAAAGCTTCATCTCTGGAGTAGATAGCCATCTTTTGGCTGAAATGGCTAACGTGTTCTACTGGGTTCATTCGGCCATTGTACAGGGTAAATGTAGGCTGATGAAATCGCTGAGGAAGATTCGCATTCTCAATATTCCTTGTGAAGGGTGATTTGGAAACTTGGCTTAGAGCTCTGTTCATGGCGTTGTTCCCCAAGCCCTACTCGGCGGACTTTTGTACTTACGTTGACGGTGATACTCCTCTTCATAGGTAAAAGTCTCACTGGGCGGGGTTCTGGATCTTCGTCTATAACTAGCACCATCTGTTTCCTCGGAGGAAGGCCTAGAGCTGGGCGGGGAACGCCGTCGTTGCGTGTGGCGCAACTCTCTTTTCAATTCGTCAATTTCACGTTGCATGTCTCTATCATTCTTTGCATGGGAGATATGACTCTTCCCTCGAGTCTAGCTTTTGCTGGTATGAGTCGTGCGTACACTTCCCTCACGACCGCCCCTCCGTTCGAGACTCCGGTGCGGATTACCAAGCTGGGAGCCCTTCGACTCTGCTTGGTGTGGGCCTGCTTCTATCTGGTGCGGCCCCGCTGCTGCTTGGTGTGGACCTGCTTCCTCCATCATAAACGTTGTAACCGAATTTCCTTTGGCCTAGATCAAGCTCTCCCCACAGACGACGTCAATTGTAAGGACTGAAATTGTATTGGTCCCAAAACTGGATTGGGCTCAAACACTAATGGCCCAAACAATAAATTTGTAGAGCGTAGGTAGAAGAACTAGATTTATCCTTGCAGAAAATCGATTGGACTTAGCGATTCAAGATGGTTTGATACAAATAAGATTACCAGATTTTATCCTTGGAGCAAAACCAAGTTGTTTGTTTCATATGGTTCTTTTCAAGATCCAAATTGTATATTTGTCCTTCTTTTTCCTCCCTCCCCTTTTCAGGTTATTCTTCCGGATTATATACTTGCAATCTTGGTGTCATCCTTACCACACACGTGTAGGTTAAATTCGGGGGACTCATTCCTGTCCCGTCCAGCACTTCCTAGAACCGTCAACCAGTAGCTGTAAGGCTGCTTGATCACTGCTCAGGCATCACTTCCACATTAATGCGGCCAGAAAGTTGGTTGGAAGACATTTAATGTGGAGGTAGCAGCTTTTGAAGATATTTGTCTACCTTTCTTGTCTTACCCCTGGCCCAATATCCCATTCTTTATTGTGGTGTAGCTCTGAAGTAAGTCTATGATGATATGACACTCAGATTTACCTCGGACGCGGGTTTCCAAGAAGACTTTTGTCCTCGGATACTTATTGGACCCATCTCACATCGTCTCCGTTCTTCTCCTAACTTTATTCTCTTCATAGCCGAATTTGGGCTTTCTCGGATGATCTAACGTCCTCGGATTGGGCTTTAGGCCCAACTGGTATGACCTTAATAGTACCTCCTGATTAATTGGCCCCCACACAATTAATTAAGATAAATCCTAAATCATGAGCAAAACATGATTGAACTCATATCTAGAATCTCATCTTAGTCAATTGATATGAAGGAAGAACAATTTAAATCATTAAAGAACAACTATTGTGGGAAAAATCAAATCACATAAATATAACTGATAATCTTTAACAAGGTTTCATCCTCAACCCTAATTATAAATTTAGCTACTCATGGTAATTGAAAGAAAACACAAAAATAAAATATTAAACATTAAACTAGACAAATAATTAAAACTAACTGTCATGGAAGAAAACCAAAGAGGTAGCTGCACTTTCTATGTACAGCCCCCAGCCCTAGCCCTAGCCTCGGCCTCCTCTAAATTTTGCCCTAAAGAGCCTTTAAATAAGTCAAGGAATCCTATTACAAGTTGAATTCCCGCTTGGAGAAAATCTCAGATTTTTAGGCTTCACTGAACCGACGATTTTGGCCTAATACTGTCAGAATTCGGACTTTTGGTAAACTATAAAGTTGTAGCCCTTTAAGTTAAATTTCCAGCTCAACTTGAATCATCTTGATTGGACATCTGAGCCGAAAGTTATGCCAAAATTACTAACTGATGTGCAGGCTGGAATCCTAATCCGAATTGGATTTGGATTTGATGCAAATTTCCTTTGATTCCTTACTCCAATTGGACTTAAATTTAATTGGGTTGGCTATCTTTAACTTCATTATGACCCTTGTAAAAGTAAAGTCCATTAGCTTTCTTCTTTGTACAAATCCACTTATTTAATTCCATTCTTCTATGAAAGACAAATTCAGACAATAAGATTCAATTAAGCATAGAATTGATTATTTAGCATTATTCCAAAACCAAATATAAAATGCATGAATTAACTCAAAATAAGTATGATAATGCTTTCTAACAATGATATAAATATGCAAAATTAAGCTATTATCAATGCACATCAAGTTACAATCTAAAAATTGAAAATTCCAAGGGTAAACATTGGTCTATCGACCCTTAATCTAAGTTCAGAGGCTATGTTACAAGGTGGGAAGGTTTTAGGCACCCACCTTACCCGATGAAATCGGTTTTCTAGACTATGGTGGCCAACATTCATGTCATATCATCCAATATGTCAATCAATATGCATGTTGAATTTAATGTGTGTGCATGTGATAAACCCTAATTCAATTTATTAAGCATTGCATTTGGATTGAAAAATAAATTCTAGTGAATGTGTGTGGATGGTGATATCCTAAATTCAAGGATTTGAAAGAATTATGAAATGAACATGTTTTTCATATTTTTGATGTGGATTTAAAATTAAAACTAGTGTTATGCATGAATATGTGATGAACAACCAAGAACATGTGAAGAACACATAAGAACATTTAAGAACATTCAAACCTATTCAAGGAAATTTAAATAATTACTGTTATGCTTTAATCTTAAATTCTCATCATGACAACCTAAAAAACCAGTTAGGGAAATGGATATACCTTCATGCAAGATCCATACGGTGGAGGAGGAGACTCTTGGTAGAGGTCCTAAGGGTGGAGGAAAAAAAGAGTTAGGAGAAGGAGAGTGAGTCTCACTCAATACCTTGAGTCTCAGGAAGGCCAAGATATGATAAGACTACACAATTTCACTAGAACTCAAGAGGAGAAGAGAGGGATTTTTATGTGTCTTGGATTGGAGGAGAGGGAGGGTTTATATAGTAGTGGTTGAGGAAATATGAATGGAAGGCCATTTAATGAGGGTTGACAAAGAATCATGAATCTAAACCTCATTTTAGCCTTTGGGGAAATCTGGTGCATTAAATGTAGAGATTGGTGGGAGTGAGGAGCAAGCAAAATTCGGTTTTCCAGTAGCTACTATGACAGCCTGTAGAGCCAACTTCAAAAAATCATATCTTACTCAATTCTGATTGGAATTGTCTCGTTCTTATGCTCAAATTGAAACCCCGAATGTCTAGTTTCTGGGAAAATTAACCTCATTCTGAGAGATATCAACGAAATAGTGAGCAGATGTCATTTGTTAAAAAACAATTTCAGCACAATTAGCATTAATAGGTCCCAAATTAGTTTCCAATTATCATTAATAGGCTCCAATCACTCCCATTTCAGACCTAATTAGTTCTAAATTTACCCTAATTAAAAGATAATTGCACAAAATACTCATTGAATAATTAATACTTAACTATCTAATTAATTAGGTGTGTGCAACCTTACCATAAAATGTAGTCCTAACCAATCAAATTATGACACATCATTAATCTCAAATTGATTATAATTATAACAAATTGGAATCAATTGTTCATAATAATATATAGTCAGACTCAATTTGTGATAGTGCATTTCGATCATTAAAACTTGATTTGATGATAACTTTCAATCTAATGGTCTGATTAGGGCTTATGACCAGTCGATTTGATTGTTACAACGTCAAGATCATTTTGGTGAAATGAGATTAATGATTTAGTAACCAGAATCAAAATGCATATTTTCAAGGCAAAATTACCCTTTTACCTTCTAGGTGAGGTTAAATATAGGTTGCAAAATGGGGTGTCAACACCATGACGATGAGGGAATGAGAGACCTTCAGGACTTACTCGGACAGATATTGGGAAACGTATAATAAAATAGATGGAGACTTTGAGGATATGGCAGTGAGAACCTTTAAGGTTAGGCTCCCTATGGAGCATGAGTTGAGGAAGTCCTTAATGATGAAGTCTGTTATGGATATGCACCAACTCATGGATCGCATAGATAAATACAAGCGAGTAGAGGAAGATCAGGTACAGGGAAAGGGTAAGGCTAAGATGTTCCCGGAGAAGAGGGATCCTCGTGGAGGAGGATATAACGATAATCGTCCTAGGAGGGATTTTCCCAACCAGGTGCCATCCACAGGGGCTCAAGTGGTTAATTTGCTATTTAAAGAGCCAGTTTATCAAATACTAGAGAAAATAAAAAATGAATCATACTTCAAGTGGCCCAATAAGATGGGTGGGGATTCATCTAGGAAGAACCAGAGCCTCTATTGCCATCATCATCAGGACAAAGGGCACATGACTAAGGACTGTAGGACTCTGCGTGATCATCTAAATCAATTGGTGAAGCCAGGAAAGCTCAATCAGTTCTTGCATCAGTCAACAGGGCAGATGAGGCACTCGGGAGCTGGATTTCACAGGGATGGCGCTCCTCGGCTAGCGTTGGGCACTATTAATGTGATCTTTGCCAAGCCAAGGGGTGATATTGGGGCGAGTACTAGGGTCATGTCCGTGGTTGGGGGCCCTGATTTAGAGGATAGGGGTTAGGCTCCTAAAAGAGCTAAGGTGTTGGCCACCCCTACCTTAGGTTTTTCTAAAGAAGATAAGGAGGGAACATTCTAGCCACATGATGATGCTTTAGTAGTCACCATAAGGATTGGTGGCTATGACGTAAAGAGGGTGTTAGTTGACCAAGGGAGCGGGGCGGAGACCATGTATCCTAATTTGTATAAGGGGTTAAATTTAAAACCTAAAGATTTGGAAAGGTATAATTCACCATTGGTGGGTTTTGATGGGAGGATGGTGATCCCCCGGGGAATGATAAGGTTACTCGTGCAAGTTAGGGACGAGGAGGTGCAGGTCAACTTCATTGTTGTAGAAGCTTATTCCCCATACACGGCTATCTTGGCCAGACCCTGGCTTCATGCTATGGGTGCAGTGTCTTTAACCCTACATCTGAAAGTCAAGTATCCCACGCAAGGGAGAGTGGGGGAGCTGGTCGGTAGCTGGGCAATGGCTAGGCAATGTTTGGTGTTAGCGATCACACAGCATCTTGTGGATCCTATTGTGGTGGAAAAAGAGCAAATCCCATAGCAACTAAAGGGTCCTCTAGGAAGATTGGAGGCTGAGACATGTGAAGAGTTATCCGAGGAGCTGAAAAGGGTGGTAATAGGGCCAGAGTAAGAGAGATATTTTCAAGTGGGGTCCCAGTTGCCACCATTGGAAAATGCTGAATTGGTGAAGTTTTTAGAAGTCAACATTGATGTGTTTGCTTGAAGCACTTACGATGTACCGGGGATTGATCCTGAGTTTGTATGTCATCAATTGAATGTGAACCCCAATGCTACACCACGTAAGCAACATCCTCGACATTCATCAAAAGAGCATGTTGAGGCAGTAAGGGTAGAAGTAAACAAGTTGAAACAGGTTGGGGCAATTAAGGAGATTTTTTACCTCGAGTGGTTGGCTAACATTATAGTAGCCAAGAAGAAGAATGGAAAGTGCTGTGTGTGTGTGGATTTCACAGATTTGAATAAGGTTTGCCCGAAAAACCCTTATCCCATTCCTCGAATTGATCAATTGGTGGATGCAACAGTAGGGCATCCTCAAATGAGTTTTTTGGATGCCTTCCAGGGGTATCATCAAATACCTTTATCGTTGTCCGATCAAGAGAAAACTGCTTTTCATGCCCCTGATGGGAACTACCATTATCGTGTGATGCCCTTTGGCCTTAAGAATGCAAGGTCCACTTATCAGAGAATGGTGACGCGGATGTTTGAGTCCCAAATTGGGAGGAACGTGGAGGCGTACATAGATGATATGGTGGTGAAGAGCAGACAGGTTGAGGAACATTTAGCAGACCTAGGGGAAGTATTCTCGGTGTTAAAGGGACATAAGTTACTCTTGAACGCATCTAAATGTTCTTTTGGGGTTAGCTTGGGAAAATTTCTGGGCTACATGATAACACATCGAGGAATTGAGGTTAATCCCAATCAAATTAAGGCTATTAATAACTTGCACCCTCCTTGGAACCCCAAGGAAGTGCAAAAATTGACTGGGATGGCAGCGGCTTTGAATAGGTTCATTTCTCGGTCGGCAAATAGGTGTCGTCCTTTTTTCTAGCTTTTCGGTCGAAGAGTATGTAGTGGCCTTTGAAGAGCTCAAGCAATATTTGTCAAGCCCCCCGATCCTCTCTAGGCCCGAGATGGAGGAGGTGCTATATGCGTATTTGGCAGTTACAGATTATGCTGTCAGTCTGGTCTTGGTCAGAAATGAGGATGGGGTCCAAAGTCTTATCTATTATGTCAGTAAGTCCTTGTAGGAGGCTGAGACACGTTATTTACCCCTAGAGAATGTAGTTTTGGCCATTGTGCATGCCACTAGGAAGCTTCCTTATTACTTTCAGGCTCACACCGTGGTGGTGCTAACCCAGCTCCCTTTACAAACTCTTTTATGAAAATTAGACTATACAAGTAGAATTGCTAAGTGGAGAACCATGCTGGGTGCATATGATGTCAAGTACATGTCTCAGACTACCATAAAAAAGCAAGTCCTAGCTGACTTTATGGCGGAATTCACCGAGGGTACAGTAAGTGAGGAAGAAAAAGCATTAGGTGCTATGACCACCTCGGCCTTGGTTATTCCCCCTTGGGATGTTTACACTAATGGTGCAGCTAATCGAAAAGGAGCAAGAATAGGGATTGTGTTGATCACTCCTGAGAAGTTGGTAATGGAGAAATCATTGCGGTTGGGTTTCTTAGCCACCAACAATGAGGCTGAGTACAAAGCTCTGCTAGCTGGAATGGCTATGGTCAGTCAGCTAAGAGGAGAAGTGGTAAAGTTATATTCTAATTCTTGGTTGGTGGTGGGCCAGGTCAATAGGGAGTTTGAGGCCCGAGATGAGAGGATGTAGGGTTATCTCACTAAAGTAAAGCAGGCTCGGGCCCAGTTTAGGAGCTTTGTTTTAAAGCAAATCCTTAGGGGACAGAACTCCTATGCCGACTCTTTAGCGATGCTGGTAACTTCTCTAGGGTCAAGTATTCCTCGGATTGTTATTATTAAAGATATGGCTAATTCTAGTCTTACAAAGAGGCCCTTGGCCGGAGTGCATAGCATCCAAGTTAGGCTAAGCTGGATGGACCTTTTGGTAACCTTTTTGAAACAGGGTTTGTTGCTCGAAGACAAGGGGTGTAGGAAGGCTCCACATTATTGGCTATCTGAAGAACAAAAGTTGTACAAGCGCTCTTACTCAGGGCTGTATTTATTGTGTGTGCATCTTGAAGCAGTGGAGCCCTTATTGGAAGAATTACATGAGGGGATATGTGGGAGTCACACAGGAGGAAGATCTTTGGCCCATAGAGCCCTCACCCAGGGATATTGGTGGTCGAGCATGTAGAAAACCTCTCAAGATTATGCGAGGAAGTGTGACCAATGTCAGAGATATGCCTCAAATATTCATTAACCAGGGGGAGACTTAAATCCACTTTCCAACCCTTGGCCATTTGCTCAGTGGGGCTTGAACATAGTGGGACCATTTCCCCGAGCCATAGGGAATCGAAGGTGGCTCCTTGTCGGGATGGACTATTTTACCAAGTGGGTAAAAGCTGAGCCACTTGTTAACATCAGGGATGTAGATGCCAAAAGGTTTATCTGGAGGAATATCATCACTAGGTTTGGAGTCTCACAAACATTGATCTCAAATAATGGGCTTCAGTTTGATAGTAAGGCCTTCCGAAGATATTGTGGGGAGTTGGGGATTAGGAACATGTATTCTACACTTGCTTACCCTTAAGGAAATGGCCAGGCCGAGGCTACTAATAAGGTCATAGTATCTGGGTTGAAGAAGAGGCTAGATGATGCGAAAGGGAAATGGCTGGATGAATTACCCCATGTGTTGTGGACCTATCGTACTACACCCTAGAGATCAACTGGAGAAACTCCTTTCTTAATGACCTATGGGGCAGAAGCAGTAATCCCTCTTGAGTCAAGATAACTTCAGCATTGGGGCTTATTACTTAGAAGACTTGGATGAAAGTGTAATTCCTCGTCCTTGGAATGTAAATAATTTACGTCGTTATTATTATTATTAATACTATAAACTTCTTTGTTATTCATGTTAGGTTTATTTACGCTTCATTATGGATGCATTTGTTGAGGTAATCAGTATGTACGGAAAAGTTCTAAGTGTTAAATAGAACCTCGGCCTTGTTCGACTCCTCAGGTCACAAGCCTTGGGTAAATTAACCTTGTACGGAAAAGTTCTAAGTGTTAAACAGAACCTTGGCCTTGTTCGACTCCTTGGGTCACAAGCCTTGGGTAAATTAACCTTGTACGAAAAATTTCTAAGTGTTAAACAGAACCTCGGCCTTGTTCGACTCCTCGGGTCACAAGCCTTAGGTAAATTAACCATGTATGGAAAAGTTCTAAGTGTTAAACAGAACCTTGGCCTTGTTCGACTTCTCGAGTCACAAGCCTTGGGTAAATTAACCTTGTATGTAGAAGTTCTAAGTGTTAAACAGAACCTCGGCCTTGTTCAACTCCTCGAGTCACAAGCCTTAGGTAAATTAACCTTGTATGTTGAAGTTTTAAGTGTTAAACAAAACCTCGGCCTTGTTCGACTCCTCGGGTCACAAGCCTTGGGTAAATTAACAGTTCTAGAAAAAACTTCTAAGTGTCGGCAAGGATCTAGGTTTGATGTGGCTCCTTAGGTCACAAATCATGAATGAATTGGTCTTTGCAGGATGTTGCCTAAGTAAGGAGTGAAGTTAAGAAGTTTGAGTACTTCCTTGGGTTTCAGGATTAGTGCAAATGGGTATGCTTTGGGATTCCAAGTCCAACTTAAGGTAAGTTTTGATTCACATTTTTAATAAGTTCTATGACTTAGTCTAGTAATTGTCTTATAAGTCATTCCAGATTGAATAGAGGGATAAGGAGTGTTGAGTAAGTTAATCACAAGTTAGTGTGGTGCAACTGTCACAAGGAAAATGAAATAACATGAAATGCAAGCTAACAAGTAAAAGTTAAACAGATGGAAGAGCATAAACTAAAGTTTAACTTTTTTCATTAAATTTTGAGAATTGGAGTACAATAGGAAGAAAAAGAGGGCGTTAACTAGATTTAAGCACAATTACAAAGTTAGCTATTAGCTTCTAAGTCTAAAGCTATGCAATGTAGAGGCTTCTTTTTCTTTCCCTCCCTTCTTTTCTTGTTCCTTCTCTTTCTTTTTCCTCTTCAACTGGGCCACTTCAGCTATCTCCTCCGCCTCCACATCCACCACGTTTGTTGGAGTTGGCTGCTCTTTCTCTTTGTCTTTAGCTGGTGTGGCAGACGGGGTGGTGGCATGCTGGGCCGAGAAAGAAGTAGGGGCTTGGCTGGGGTCAGTTGAAGGCTGGGAAGGATTGAGGGCCAAGCGCAGCGCTGGAGGATAGTAAACCTTGTTAGGAGCCTTGAGCTCTGACTCAGTGCTAATCCTAGTTGCATTCAATGCTTAACCCCACACTTCCAGGCAGAAGGCCCGAGCAACGTCCCTGAGTTGGGCGGTTAGACTTTCTGTCGTCTTAGTCATGCCTGCATCATAGGCCGGTTTCTCGGCCTTAGCCTTCTTAGCATCCTTGGCCTCCAACTATTTCTGCAACTGTTTTTGCAGCTATTTCAGCTCCACCATGTTTAGTGCCAGCTTATTTTCGGCCTTCCTCTGGGCCTCCAGGGACTCTGAAACTTGTTTTTCAAAGTTGTTCAGGGCAGCTTCAGCATTTTTTTAAGCCTTTTCAGCCTCGGTCAGTTGGGTAAGGGTTTCCTTAAGCTTCTTCTCCACCTGGGCTCAAGCCTTTTCAGTTGCTGTCAGCTTGCCCTTAGCCTTCCTAGCCTGGTCTAAAGCGTTGTCCATCCATTCCTTGGCCATAAAGGCAGCTTGGACAGACTGCAAGATTGATACTAGTTGGTGTTCGTACATATATTATCTTACTTCAAAAAAGAAAAAAGAAAAAAAAGAGAAGGTGATCATGTACCTTCACCAAGTCTCGTTTCAGCGATAAGAAGACTTCGCGTTTTCTAAAGGACCTGAGCTCCTGCATGACCTCAAGTAAGCATAGAACTTTCTCCAGGCATTCTACCATGAGACTTGAACTACCTTTCTGATGGTCCCTCAGGTTGGCATCATCCATCACAGGACTGCCAGAGCTCAACGTGAAGGAGGGTCTCCAAACAGTTGGGTGGCCGGTCCCCTTCAGGCTCTTTTGAGGTCCCAGAAGAGGTGCTTTTCTTCTGTTGGGGCTTCCTTGGTTGGGGGTTGGTGGGAGGAGTGGGTGACTTCTCTTTCCTCGGCACCTTCAGTGCCTTTACCTCCTTGGCCCCTCTTCATTTTCTTATCAGTAGAATCAACAGAAGATGTTCGCGTCGGAGTAGAGGTGGGTGGTGGGGGCACCACTGGGACAACTAGAGAAGAGCCCCTAGTGTGGGCCATTAGTAAAGTAAGGAGATCCGGGGTCTTCTCTTTGAAACCCATTCCCTTTGGAATGTTAGTCCCCTCTTGGTTGGAGCTAACTTGGGTGAGGCGTAGAGGGCAGTGTGAGGTGCTAGAAGCGTCCTCAGGGTTTTCTTGCTGGTAGAAGACCTCGAAGTCTTTGTCTGTTACTTCCTGCTATACAAGTTCTGGTGTGGGCTCCTTAGCTTCTTCGTCTGAGGGAATGGGAGGTTCTAGCGAGTAGAGGAGTTTCGCTGCGAGTAGAGCTGGGAGTTGAGCATCTTAGGTTCCGATTGGAGGAGGTTCAGCTAGTAGGAAGCCAGGGACAGCAACGTCAATTAAAGCTAGTCGTGCGTCCTTAGCTTTGATGACGTTCTTTGGGCTTTGGAAGCATTTTGAAAGGAGTTTGAATCTGACGATGACATGCACCGCTCGAAGCTGACTGTCTGTATGCAGAAAATCTCCGACTTAAGGATCCGGTTTAGGTTAGCAAAGTTCACGAGATGCTTGGATGGGGTGGTGTGGTACTCGTCTGTCATTGAGGAAACAATAGGAGTTATAAATCAAATAAAAGAAAAACCTTATAAAGATTAGGAAAGGTCCTATGTGTGTCTATGGTTTGTGGGAACCCTACCTGGTTCCCCTTCTTGGGTGGGATAGTGCAATCCATCATGCCAGTCTCCCGAGACAATGAGGAAGTCCTCGTCCATACCCTTGCTTGAGTCAGGTAGGCAGGAGATTAACCTAACGGCAGGGACTACATTTAATTTAGTAGTTAGTCTTTTCCCTCTTTTGGCAGTTGTATACCCAATTTACATCGTGCCATGTGAAGTTGGTTCCCATTTTTCGATTTATCATGTCTACACACTCGAGGACCCTAAAGATGTTTGGGGAGTATTGGGTGGGGGTTAGCCTATAATTCATTAGGAAGTCTTTGGTGACCCTTCCCATAAGGATTTCCATCCCGCCTTCTATGAAGGCAATCATCGGAATAACTACTGAGCCAGGAGGTCTGTTCATGACCAGCCATTCACCCAGTTCACAATGTTGGAGTTCAACATCGTTGGGGATCCTATACTGAGTCCTAAAGGCAGCCATACCTTCGGGAGTGTTTACTAATCTAGCGAATCTATCCATGGAATTTATGGTATAACAAATACAAACTTGTGCAAAAGACTGTGAATTTGAACATACCTATGAGCGATGGAAGAATCTCTCCTCGGGCAGTTGCTTGAACTCGAATTGACAAATGCGTAAATGAGCTCCAGCCAGCCCTAAGCTCTCCTTATATAGGGGTAAAAAATGAGCAGTAATTTTCCTGCCCATAAATGAGAGAAAACAAGGACCATAGGATCCTCATCGCACCGTAGAACTTGGGGGGACAAGTAGCCACCTGACGCCATAAATGTGAAATCGTGGATACTGAGGTGTCAGGAGCGTGCTGGAGATAGGTGAAAGGACGTTACCACGTGGGAACGCATATGGCACGTACAGGGCTCGCTTGTGTAACTAAAACCTTGCTTTTATCTTAGAATTAATAGCAAAGTTTTTGGGGGCTATTATGGGGGCCCGAGAACCAAGGAAGGGATTGTTGAACTGTTAGCGCTGGTGTTGGGGCATCACGTACCCAAGGAGTGAATTCACCCGAGGAGAAGAGACAAAAGATTCTTAGGAGTTTCAGGTGGGAAGGGTTGGCTGAAGAGAGAGAATCATGAATGTAGGGGAAGTTTCCAGCAAGAAGTAGCCTGTTACCTTTGCATTAAATGGTGGGCAACATCTTTATCAGCTGCATTGATGAGGAAGTGACCTGAACAGTGTAATTCACAGCTAAGCAGCTCCTTCTACTATCTTCATCAGATGTTTAAAAGGGCAGGTGTTAGACTGAGAAAGTTGTTAGGTAAAGATGGGGGGTCAAGATGAAAGTAGGGGAGAGTATATAAGAGAAAGAAAGTTTCCAGAGAAAGGGATCCAAGCAGAAAAATATCAGAAAAATGAAGAGATAGAACAAGAACACTAAAAGAAGAGAGTGAATAGTGCATTTCTTTGTATCAGCGGCCTCCTCGGGCGTACTTGTATTAAGGCATTTACCTACATATTTTATCATATCAAGTCTCTCTTCCTTATTCTCATCCTCGGGCGAGGCCCTCTCTTGTTGTTTGATCCCCTCTCTTATAAATTCATCGATTTGGGCCAAAGTTGAACTGTACAAACCCACTTTTTTAAGTGGGGTAGGGCTGTAAGATTTCGAGGTCCTTACACCGACTATAGATTTTCTCTTAAACACAAAAACAGATCTCCTCTGGAAAAAGATTGAAAACCCCAAACACCCACATGCATAAAATCCTAAAGTTCCAATTACTTCCTTCTTTCTCACTCTAGTCTCCATCTCCAAGCCTTGAGGTATGCTTCTTTTCCTATTTCTCTTTTTTTTTTTCTTTTCTAATTTTAAGTTTTTAGTTTTCTCAATTTGACAGTAGAGAAAACATTAAAAAAAAAAGTTTTTGCTTTCTGTCCCCAATTTTTTTTTCCAAATTTGAAAAGAAAATAATTCAAAAAATTTTAAGACTGAAAATGAAGTAATTCAGCCAATTCTTTTCATTTTTAATTTTAAATGTTGACAGTCGTTAATTCCTAAACCCGGATTTGTTTGTGTGTGAATTTAAGTTAATGGGTTGTTGTTAGTACTTGGTAGTGGTGGTGGTCGTGGCCTTGCCCTTCATGGACATGTTTTTCGATATATATATATTTTTTTCTGTGAATTTCTACTGTATTTTGGTAATTAATGTTATTGCTTGAATATTTATAATGGGTTTAATACAATCACCACCACTAGAAGTATCTCTAATTTTCATGAGATGAGGAGAGCAGTATTGAGATATACATTTTGACGGAACCTCCAAAATATTTTCAAAAATTCCATTTGGGTTTCACCATTTTTTTGTAGATAAGCTTTGGCTTTGGGGAAATTTTTTTCTATTAATATAGTTGTCTAACTTGGTAAGTGCTATGCTTATATGTCTTTTGGAGATTAATATATATGCCTTTTGGGGATATTCAGATTTGCTTAGGAATTCTGAATCATGGGAACTATTTGACTATGTCATAACATGCCACCAATTAATTAATTCGCTAATTTAGAAGAATAAAACTTTATTCACGGTGATATGATCTTTTGTCCTTAAGTAATTGTGTTCTAATTCTTAACCAAATTATTTGACCCATGAAAATTAAGGCTATTTCTTTTTTCTGTGTTTCAAATCTACATGAAGCTGCAAGAAAGTTGAATTCAAAGGCATCATATGGTAAGGCATTGCAACTGTGATGTTTTATTTATTTATTTATATCTTTATTTAGTTAGATTTGAACACAAAAAACTACTCTTGCATATATACACTTATGGTAGTGTGTATATATATTGCACATTTTTATATGAAATTGTTGCTACTTTGTAAACGGCTCTTATTCAAGAATTGTGTATCTCTTCTTATTTTGGTGAGTCTCTATTGAGTAAATTAAGAAATTTACTATCTTCCTCCCACAGTTTGGATCCTCCCCAAGCATGTACAGATAGAGTTATATAATCCCATGCATTGCACGGATTAGCGACTAGTCTCAATGAATAAACAAAAATTTACAGATTCAACATAAAAAAATTTTCAAAGAATGTTTAAAATTCTATGCATTCAGGCAACTTAAATAATTTACATAATGTTGTATTTTCAAAGTATGTAATTTTTTTTAAGAACGTTCAAAATTTTGCATGTTCAAAGTACAATATTTTTCAAAGAATATTTAAAATTCTACGCATTTAAAGAAAATGAACACTATTACGCAAAGAATTTACATAAATTTGTACGTTCAAAGTACGTAATTTTTCAAAGAACATACACAATTCTACACTTTCAACATACACAATTTTTTTTAATTGTTGAAAATTCAGCGCATTCAACAAACACTATTACACAAGATTTACATAATTTTATATGTTCGAAATAAGCAATTTTGAAAATTCTACACACTCAACGAACACTATGACTTAAAGATTTTACATAATTTTGTACATTTGAAATACATATTTTTTTGAAGAACATACACAATTCTACATGTTGAATGTACAACACATTTCAAAAAAATGTTGAAAATGCTACGCATATAACGAACTCTATTACTAAAAAAATTTACATAATTTTGTATGTTCAAAGAACTCGATTTTTCGAAAAACTCTCAAAATTTTGCACAATCGATGTACACAATTTTTAAAAAGGAGGTTGTTAATTATGCACATTCAACGAACATTATTACTCAAATAATTTACATAATTTTGTACATTCGAAGAACACAATTTTTCGATAAATGTATGCAATTTTGCATGTTCAACGAAAACAGTATTTAGAAGAGTGCACATTGTTCCTTATATTCAATGTACACAATATTTCAAAGAATGTACAAAAATCTATAGATTCAACATACAAATTTTTTTAAATAATGTTTAAAATTCTACGCATTCTAGTAACGCTAGCACTCAAATAATTTACATAATATTGTACTTTCGAAGTATGCAACTTTTGAAGAATGCTCAAAATTTTACACATTCATCGTACAATTTTTTTTCAAAGAATGTTGAATATTCCGCACATTCAACGAATACTATTACTCAAAGAATTTACATAATTTTGTACGTTTGAAGTACACAATTTTTTCGAAAAACAGTCAAATTTCTGCACAATCAGTGTATACAATTTTTCAAAGAATGTTGAAAATTCTGTACATTCGATGAACATCATTGCTTAAAGAATTTACATAAGTATGCAATTTTTTGATGGGCATACACAATTCTGCACCTTCAATGAACACGATTTTTAGAAAAGCGTACATTGTTTCTTATATTTAACATGCACAATATTTCAACGAATGTAAAAAAAATCTATAGATTCAACATACACAATTTTTCAAAGAATGTTTAAAATTCTGTGCATTCAAGGGACACTAGTACTCAAATAATTTACATAATGTTGTACTTTCGATATATAAATTTTTTTGAAGAATGCTCAAAATTCCGCTTGTTCAATGTACAAAATTTTCCAAGGAATGTTGAAAATTAACTGTATTCAACGAACACTATTATTCAAAGAATTTACATAATTTTGTATATTCAAAGTACGCAATTTTTCAAAAAAGGTACAAAATTTTGCACGTTCAACAAACAAAAATTTTCAAAGAATATTTAAAATTTTACGTATTCAACGAACACAATTACTCAAATAATTTACTTAATTTTATGTATTCAAAATACTCAATTTCTTGAAAAAAACACAATTCTGCACTTCAATGTACACATTTAAAAAAAAATGTTGAAAATTATGCGTATTTGATGAACTCTATTACTCAAAGCATTTACATAATTTTGTGCATTTGAAATACGTAATTTTTTGAAGAATGTTCAAAATTATGAACAGTCAACGTACACAAATTTTCAAAGAATTTTGAAAATTTTGTGCACTCAACGAACATTATGACTTTAAAGATTTTACATAATTTTGTACATTAGAAGTATGTAATTTACAAAAAGCATACACAATTCTACATGGCGAATATACACAATTTTTCAAAAAAATGATGAAAATTCTACGCATATGAACTCTATTACTCAAAGAATTTACATAATTTTGTACAAAATGCTATTTTTCAAAAACTCTCAAAATTCCGCAAAATCAATGTACACAAGTTTAAAAAGAAAGTTGAAAATTATGTGCATTCAACGAATGCTATTACTTGAAGAATTTATATAATTTTTTACATTCAAAGTACACAATTCAATGAATGTACAAAAATCTATAGATTCAACACACAATTTTTGAAAGAATGTTTAAAATTATACACATCCAAGGAACACTAGTAATCAAATAATTTACATAATGTTGTACTTTTGAAGTATGCAATTTTTTTAAGAACACTCAAAATTATTGATGTTCAACATACAAAACTTTTCTAAGAATGTTGAATATTCGGCTCATTGAACGAGACACTATCACCCAAAGATTTTACAAAATTTTGTACGTTCAAAGTATGCATTTTTCAAAGAATGGCCAAATTTCTACACAACTAATGTACACAATTTTTCGAAGAATGTTCAAAATTATATGAATTTAACGAACTCCATTACTCAAAGAATTTACATAATTTTGAACTTTCAAAGTATACAATTTTTAGATGAACGTACACAATTCTGCACCTTCAATGAACAATATTTTTAGAAGAGTGTACACTCCTTATATTCAACACACACAATATTTCAACAAATGTACAAAAATCTATAGATTCAACATACACAATTTTTCAAAGAATGTTTAATGTTATGCGCATTCAAGGAACACTAGTAAATAATTTACATTATAAATATATGAGAAATTATAACTCTGTTGCAAAATATCAAATTTTTTGTACCTTATCGAATTTATATTTTTGGTTGTGGCTCAGAAACTTCAGTTCAATTAACTGTTGCAAAAGGATCTACATTTGCATTATACTATTCCACATGTTCAATAACAATAGTTATTACATGGATGACTTAATAAACAATATCAGCCTAGGAAGATTTTCAAGAGCCAATGTGAAAATTACACCAAGCACAAAAATCAAAATGAAAGCTAAAATTATTTTTCCAATGTACACAAAACTGATTTCTGGTTTTGCAGTCCTCTCTACAGGATGTGAGCCATCAGTACCCTACAAAAAGTAAACAAATAATGAGTGCGTTAGCTAAGAGTGTGGAACATTCCAATGCCAGTTGTAGGAAGCAATCTGGATGAAATATTCTCGTAATTAACAAACAATGCAAAGGACTGCCAAAATAAAGAACAGAGGCAGATGTGTAAACAGTTATCTTCCTCCTTTTTACATTTCTGTATGATTGTGCACACGTGAATTCTAAGGGACAATCAGAAAACAGGAGATTTGTGTTCCAGTTAGTTATCTTCTTCTTTCTTCCCCTCCTCTTTTTTACATATCTGTATGATTGTGCACACATGAATTCCAATGACGAAATAACAATAAGAAAACAGGAATTTTGTATAGTGAACAAAAATGACCTAGTCTTTCACAATGAAATAAAAAATGTTGTTTTATACTAAATAAGTGACTGTTGAGTGTGAAAATAAACTTCCTATCAACTAAAATAGCCAATCTTGAATGCACACTTCATCATCTAATATAAACAAATAAACATTTTTTGTTTTTGTTTTAATTCATCAAGAAGAAAATGCATGATGTTAGCATTATATCTGCCAAAAGAAATAGTACATGTTTGTCTAGAATAAACCCTTAAATCCATAAAGGGCTTTTCTTGAATTCACAAGAAAAACTGTTGAATCCATCAGAAAAAGAAGAAAAAATCTATCTGAAATTTTATTAATTAATAATTTCCTTGCTCAGGGGCTAGAGTCACAAATTTATAATTCAAGTTCTAGCCCCTAGGGTGGTTAAGAAACCCTAAAAAACCAAAATTTGTGTTAGGCGCGAAATTAGGCTAAAAAAAAGGAAAGTTGTACCAAAATAAATAGATAGTTACTGCCCTACCATATAAGCCATAAGGACTCAATATTGACTAAAATACTTTAAAACTCTATAAATAAGGAAATAAACTCTTACATTTCCTGATAGCCAGAGAGTTATGGAGTATGACGTTTACACCTTTTGGGTTATCTTGAGTCATGCCCAAGGATGTAGTGGAGCTTCTAGCTAGCTAGCTAGGCAAGTTTAGTAAACATAGAAATGAGGTGATTTGGAACACGGTCCCTCATTGTCTATGTGGGGTATTTGAAGGGAGAGGAATGCTTGGACCTTTGAAGGAACCGAAAGGTTGATTCAAGAATTGAAGATGTCTTTCTTCCAGATTTTGTTTGGGTGGACAAACGCTTTGGGTGCTTTCCTTTTTAATTCTTTGTCTGATTTACTTGAAAAATGTAGCCTTTATAATTCTTAGTTCTGTCTTGTTCTCATGCCAACCTTAGTAAGTTTCTTGTGTGATTTGGCCTTTTTTATTAGTTTTCTATCAATGAAGTTCTATTGCTTATTTAAAAAAGAAAAGGAAATAAACTCATATTTTAGAAAATTTCGAAATTACCAAAAAGATAAAAAAAATTAAAGTGTATTTTATATCCTACATCCATAAGAGCATTCACATTGGTGGTGCTAAAATGCTATTTTAGCACCCAAAACTCTAAAAAACATGCTGCATTGGTGGCACTAAGGTTAAAAATTTTAGCACCCAACCACAGTAAATTGCCAAAGATGATAGCTTACTATAGCTATAAAGTTATAATTTTTTTTTTTTTATTCTGTTTCTCTCTCTTTCTCCTTAAAATCTTTTTTTGTCTCTCTTTCTTCTCTCTTCAGCTTCTCTGTTTCTCTCTTTCTTCTCTCTTCTTCTCCTCTCTCACCTACCTCCTCAAACTCAAACTCTCTCAGCAAAATGCAAGATTGGGATGGCTGAGATTGGCGGTCTTGTGGTGGCTATTGAGATCGGCAATGTCATTGGTGTTCTGGGTTGCTGGCTTGCGGTGGCTGTCGCTCCTCTTCCCTTTCTTCTATCTTTTTATTTTTATTTTTTTAAATTCCTTTTTCTATGGCCTAAAATCTCTCTGTTGTTTGTTTGGTTATTGGTTAATTTGGGTTTGAGTTTGGAGATTTGGGTTTGGGTTTGGGTTTGGGAGTTTGTGGTGGTTATTGGTTTGATTTTGGCTTGTGGGCACAATGGCGGTGGTGGTTGGGTTGTGGTCATGGTGGTGATTAGGTTGTTTTTTGCTGGGTTAATTTTGGGCTGGGGTTTGCAGTGGTGGCAAGTGGGTGAGTTTCAGTCTGTGAGGTGGCTGGTGGGTGGGTGGGTTTGTTTCAGTTTATGGTGGTGAATGGTGGGTGGGTTTCAGTTTGTGGAGGTGGTGGCTGGTGGTGGGTATCCGTTTAATGGGTTTTTCTGGGTTGTGCAATGGTTGGTGGCTATGGCTGGTTCGGCAGAGCTGTGGTTGAGTTGGATTGGTGGTTGTGATGTGGGGGTTGTGGGTTTGTTATTTGGTTCTGGCCGAGGGTTCTGATTTGTTGGGGTTGTGGGTGGCAGTGGTGGTGTTTTTGGGTTTGCTAGTGGTGGTGGTGGTGGTGGTGGCTGGCAGTAGCTGTGAGTTTTCTGGGTTTAGAAGGAAAACGAGTGGGATTGTTGGTTTTTCTTGCTTCAAAGAAGAGAGAGACATGGAGAGGAAGAGAGAGAGACATAAAGGAAAAATAAAGAAAGAATATTTAAATGAAGTGGTAAAAAAATAAAATCTTTGATGTTAAGTGTATTGTAAAGTGAGGTATTAAAATAGATAAAGTAGCTTTTTGAGTTGCTACTCTTCCCTACTTGAAGTCATATATTCCAACCAAAATTGCACAACTCTTCCCTACTTGATCTAAATATCTCAAGTACATTGTTCATCATGGGCAGAGGTATGGCATCAGGGTTTACAGCATAATAATAAATGATTAAAAAGAGCAAATGAAGACTAACTAAGCATAGGTATTTACATAAGAGGTATAAATCTTCAAGCAATGTTTTCAGTTATCAGATAACAAAGACTCGGAGCTTTTTGACACAAGATATTGATTACTAAAAATTAAAGAAGAGGGTGAACACACTTATTTGAGAATATTAATAATAAAAAATAAACAGAAGATGCTGAATAGCTGGGCAGAGAGTAAATCAATTGATCAGTCTGATGTGAATATTCTTTTTGTGTTTTTGGGTGGACAAAGCTCATCTTATGTAAATCATAATAGAAGCATATTTTTATTCTCTAAGTATGAGTTTTGGTTTATTTGGAGTTTTCTGGGTGATGCCAAAATCTGTAGTTGAGCATCTAGCTTGTTGGCAAGGTCAATTTGGTCATCATTGAAATGGTCATATTTGGATGATTACCCCACACTATTTAATGTGGTGCATTTGGAGGCAAAGAAATAGCAGAAGTTTTGACTACCTTGAGGAATCTTTCTTTCTTTTCTATTTTTGATTGATTATGCAATTTTTGTAATTGATTGTTTCAACCTAGTATATTTCCTGTATACTTGGGTGACTCCTTTTTTCTGATATATATAGTTTTATTATTGATAAAAAAAAGTAATTACGTCTAAAAAGTATCCAAAAAAGAAGGTGACTTAGTGCAGAAATATTTAGTCACATGTGCACTAGCTCTAATATGGGGCAAAAAGCAGTTTTTCTGGTTGGGAATTGCAAGGAACAAATGGGAAAATGTATATATGGATAAAGAGAGACAAAATATATTGAAAGTCAAATGAGAAGATGAAATTTGGTCAATGAATAAAGGTGTCAGATTTCTCTCAAAGGGGCAATTGGCTAGTCTCAGAACTTTATTCTTGCCTTCCTCAAAATTTGGTCAAGGAAATTTTAATCATTACATTTTTGACTCAGCAAGTAATTGTGACAAAGTTATTTGGCAGCCTTCTTCATTAGACGTGTTTACTACCAAATTAGCTAATGAAAGTTCTGCTAATTCATCTCTCATTAAACCTAACAATCATAACTGGAATGAGTTTTGGAAAAATGACAACTCCTCCTCAACAACAACAACCAAGCCTTAGTCCCAAAATTTGGGATTAGGTATGGATCAGATTGGGTCAATCACATGAATTCTTACTTCCCTAATTGACATGTTTTTTTATTTTGTTTTTTTATTACTTCTACCAATGTTTGTTTTGGCCTCAGCAGTCGTCAAAATTTCCTTGTGGCTTTTAAGAAAAGATCTCATCGGAATGGTAGACTATTAGCAGGGAAGAAACGATTTCATCAGAATACAACCCAAAAGGAAACAGCTCTTTCTGCAATTAAAGATGATGTTAGAGCAAGGAATTTTTGGCTCAGTATGGTGCCCAATATTTTACTTATTAGTTTCTTCCGACTTGGTTGATTGGAACTTAAAATATTTTGAAACAAATGATGACTTAGCATGGTTTGCTTCATTTGCCCTCACTATTGCATTTGGAAATGGAGTAACCAATCAGTATTCAACCCTCCTTTTGACGTCCCTCTTATGCATTAAGGGGAAGCTGATTATTGTGCTTGTGATTACAGCTAGGAAGCACGGGTACGGGTACGATGGTAACAAATCAATTTTTGAAAAATTAGCCCCTACTAGGCCTTACCTAGGAAGCATGGGTACGGCCCTCCAAATGAAGTGTCCGTGCCCTCCCATTAGATTATAAAAAAATCTAGGCGGTATATACTTGGTTTTTTCTTGAGGCTGGTTGGGTGAAGTTGAATGTTGATGGTTGTTCAAAGAGTAAACTGGAGTTAGCAGGAGCAAGATAATTAAGAGAGGAGAAAGGGGGAAAAAAAGGGGGAGGGGGGGGGAGGGGCTTTTCCTTCCATTTGGAACTTTCCACAATCATATTTTTAAATTTTGGGTTATACAGGTCTTGAAACTCATATTACACAGATTTCAGACTGAATCCTACTCTGAAACAGTAATTAATATGGTGAAAATGGGGTTCGTGATCTGCATCCTAATTGGAATCTAGTCCAATCCTGCTGAAGTTTATGGAAGAAGAAGGTCAATTTGTTATGTAGCATACCGACAGAGAAGGAATTTTTGTGTTAACTAGCACACAAATCATAGCATGAACCTTATAATTTTGAACTCTCTTCCTCTTCAGCAGATTTAACCTTTTTCTTTTCTGCTTTGTGATACTTCAGGGGCAGCTAGTCTCAGATTTTTTGTAGTTGGACTTAGAGCTACCCATTGAACGGATTAGGATCCAGTGCAATACCCCAAGTACCATTCCTCCCATTCCTCTCACAATTTTTTTTTTTTTATACTTTTTCTAACTTTTTATATTCAAGGGTTGATATTGAAAGTTGCTTTTAAACTCTCAATCTCAGCTACTAAAAGCAATTGCACATGGTGCAATGCCTTAGTTATTATACCTAATCTCAAACCCCCATTGAACTCCCACCAAAAAAAAAAAAAAAATTCATTTCAAAATGTAAAGGGTTAACAAATATGGTAACAAAGGAGGAGAAAAGATCATACAGATGTGATGAAGTAGCATGCAACCAGAGGCAATAAAAGTTGTTTTTCTGGGAGATGACGTTATGCAGTTGTAATGGTTTTCTTTGCTTATAAGATAAATTTCATCCCCCCCCCCCCCCCGGGTTTCTATGCGAGAACGTGCAAACCAAAGAGATGTCAAGAAAGCAAGGTTAAGGGCTAGGAAGCACGGACACGGGTACGATATGGTAACACGAGAAATTTCTGAAAAATTATAACCTAAAACGACCGGTATGGCCCTAAATGAAGTGTTTGTGCTTTCTAGGTTAAGGGGAGGGTCATTCTACTATCTTAATGTAAGATTACTATACTAATATGTCCATCAAATATACCATTTTACTATAACATGAATTCTGCAATACAATTGAGCAACAACAAACTAGTTTGCTAATATGAGAATTATTGCTATAACTGGGAGTAAATAACTGCATTCTTTTACCAATTAACACGATAGATAGTTTGGAGTAAGAACATTGTTTCATGATGTTCATGTAACAAGATAATTAAGTGAACATCAAAAATAAAAAAGAGGAAAGTTTTGGAAGCCTTTTGGTGGGGCTTTTTCTTGTTCAAGAAAAGCAAAGAGAATGGGTTGCACTTCTGTGAGCAGAGAGGACTATAATGAAGATATTAAAACTTTTTTGGTGGTTTTGAATTTGAAAACTCTTCATCCGCCCATAACAAAGCATAACAAAAAGAATCAAATATGAGCATAGGTATGAAATTACTTTGCCGATAAGACAAATAATCTCAAGGGATTCTCTGATAAGACATTTGGTCAAAGATCTTCACAAACTAAAATAATCTCCTTCTTATGTGAAGGCACTTCATATTATTTTCTTCTTTTGCTATGGTCTAACAATGAATAAACCCAAACTTAAGCTGAAAGCCCCAAAAGGTATAAGAACACCCACACCAAAAGTTTCCGACTTTTTTTCTTTTTTATTTTTGGAAGCATTCCGCAAAAAGTGACACATTGTAGGTTCTGATTCGGGAATCAGCTTCTCCAAAATAATTTTGGAGGTAAGCCTACCAATCACCTCTCTCACACCCTAGGAGATTTGTGCTATGGGTACAAATATTTGTGTTTTTCTGTTAAGTCAACTTTTTGTGTTTTTGAAGCACTCTTCATCGTCTCTTTTGCATTAGTACCATAGGAAAATATCTCAAAACCATATACATATACTTTGCTAATACAACCCATCAAGAGAAAAGTTTTGGGTGTTATTTGTAAAAATATTTGGACAATTATTCAATGCCCACTAATGAATAGGAAATATCAAATGTAAAAGAGGCAATAAAATCCATTCATCTCAACATCATAACAGTAGGCAAAAGAAGCAGTCTTACCTTTACTGTAGAAATCCGGGTTGTCAATGGCCGGAGCCGCTCCCCTTTTGGAACTGAAAAGGGTGTCAGAAACACAAAAAAGAAAATAAAAAAGAAATGACAAAAACCCAGAAAGGAAATTACCAGGGAAATCAAAATCGAGCTCGGTTCGAGTCTGCAACTGCCAACCATGACCGTATTGGACGAGAAGGGAATTGGGTCCAAAAGCAATGGGTTCCTCTCTTTCTTTAAAGGCTTCTATATGCAGAGCAAGGGGTGTGGCCGTGGCTGCACCCATTAATGTCCGATTTATTAGTGACAAAGCAAATCCAGCGTCTGTTCCAACCGCAAACCGCCTTGTCTTCCCCGAACTTCTGCATTTAACCTCTATGAACTGTTCGTTTTTTCATTCAATTTACAACAAATTTAATCCAAATTCTATCAGTTTCCCATTTTTTATACAAACCCAAATCAGAAAAAATGAAAGAGAGAGAGAGAGAGAGAGAGAGAGAGAGAGAGGATTACAGTAGGAGGAGGATGTGGAGCAGGTTCTGCTGCTTCTTCCGCCATTGTAGACACAGAGAGAAGAGAAGATCCGTGTCGAGTTGACCAGTACCGACCATATATAGTTTTTTTTTTTTTTAAGTAATTTATATTTCCAACTATTACAATTATTTATTTATTTTTTTTTTTTTTTTTATTTATACAAAGATGGTATTTCTATTTCAACCTAATCTAAGTAACTCTTTTCTAGAGGCTTGAACTCCGGTTCTTAACCCCCTATACCCTACAAGTAGAGTGACCACCGCACTAAGAATGCGTGTAAACTATTACAACTTAACACAATAATATGTTGTGAAAATCCTTAGACGTATCACTACTCCTATTCCTTCCTATTTTAAAGGTGATAAGAAAACCATTAAAGTTTATGCGGGTCGAGCTCACAGCTGCCCGGTATGGCCCAACACTTTTTTCATTTTTATTTTGTGCTAAAAAAAATCAATCGTATTTTTTTTTTTTTTGTCTAAAGAGTAAAACTTTCCATATATACTAATTTAGGGTTGTACATTATTCAATCGCCAAAATATCTAAAAGTGTGATGAAATTTATATGTTAATGAATGAAATAAATTTATGTAGTAACTATAATTTATTTTTTAAATGTCTATTTGAAAGTAGTTTAGTGGGGCCTCTACAATAATAAATAAAATTGATACAGAGAAAAGATTGAGATAAAGATAAATAATTCTTTTTTAAATGAGTAGTAATTGTATGTGGCTAAGAGGTGTTAAAAAAAAAAAAAAAACTAGAAGTGTTTTAGTAAGATGGAAAAGGGAAAACAAAGGCCTAAATTTTAGGGGCAAAAACGATTAATGTGAATCAAAAATAAATAGGTAACAAGTGTTTTTTGTTTTTTAAGTGAAGGCGTTTTATTTGGATGAAAAATGAATAAAATGAAGGGTAATTTTTAGAAAAAATAAGATGAACCTGAGTTTATAAAAAAAAAAAAAAAAAACACCTAAAATGGATTAGGCTTGTCCTTGTAATTTTCTCTTTTTTAGATTGTAATTAGGAATCAAAGTGGTGTACTTTTGTTTTAGATTGTATCTAGGACCAAAATCATATAATTTTATAGTTATTATCAAAGGCATGTATCTTTTTCAGTTCATCACTAAAACGATGTACTTTTTAATTTGGTTTTCTTATTTGACCTAAGTTTGAGAATAACAACAATAGGTTCTCTTGAGAGACAATAATACGACTTAATTCCATTCGTATGAGACATAGCCAAAACCTACAGGTTTTAAGTTTAGGCCGAGGGCGTGGTTTCTCACACATACACATCAACAAAATGGATTTGTTGAGTGAAAGCACCGTCACATTGTTGAAACAAGTATTCATCTTCTTTCCTCTGCCTCTGTTCCTCAAAAATATTGGGATGAAGCTTTTTCTCACTACCACTTACCTGATTAATAGGCTCCCTTCTCCTATCACACATATCAAACCCCTTCTTGAACTTCTTTATAATAAAACTCCATATTACAATTTTCTTGAAATTTTTGGGTGTGCTTGTTAGCCTTACCTTTGTCCTTACGATAATCATAAAATTGATTTTTGGTCTTAACGATGCATTTTTCTCGGCTACGATCTTAATCACAAAGGATACACATGTCTTGATCCTTCAACAAATCATATATACATAACCCACAATGTTTTGTTTGATGAGACAGTTTTTTCATTTTCCAAATCCTTATTCTCCCTTTAGTTGTCGCCTTCTTTGAATGCTAGAAAATAGCGTAGCAAAATGCCATACTGTTGTTTTTTTGGGAAAATAACTACAATCATATTTACAAATGTTACAATCTAGAGCATCTCAATAACCAATATTAGTGTGTGTGTGTGTGTGTGTGGGGGGGGGGGGGGGGGTGGGGGGGGGGGGGGTCCACCAATGTTGGGCCATAACCGGGGAATATTTGGGCCCATTACAGAGATATCTAAGGATGGAGCACCTAATGGGCCGTAACCAAGGAGAATATGGGACCAATAGGGATAGAGAATGTTGGGAAAAGGAACCAAACCAAGGTCCTCCCTAGTCTAAGGAATGGGAGAGGATCTTGGCCGCTACCAAGAGGTTTGGGCCATAGTAAATCGCCCAGGTGAGAGATGAAGAAAGGGGGGAGGGAGGTGTGATGAAGAAGCTACCCATCACCTTCGCATTAAATGCATTGCACCAACTAGGATAGTCGCATTTATGAAGGAGGTGATGCCTGGACAAGGCCTAGACAGCACGTAGTACACCTACACTTCCCCAATGGAGGGATGGGACAAGTGTTTGGGGGAAATTGCTACCCTACAGCTGGAGCGTCAGGATCAAGGGTAGACAGCTATAAAAGGAAAGGAATACCCCATTAATAGGGATCTTGATGAATGATAAAGGAGGCTAAGGAAAAAATTGCTAGGACTTGTGTTGTAAAGCTGTATAACATCTTCCTCGGTCAACCGAGGAAACATCCATACAAGACTAATTTTTCCCATCCAAATCCTTTCATTGATTTTTGTCCAATTCATGTTTCCTAGCGTTAGACCATAGGACGAGAAATCCATGCGTTGGTCTGCCTTTCCCATCTCAAAAAATAAATTAGTTGCAGTGGGCTCATATCCAAAGCCCAATTCTTATTCATTGGGCTCTCTGGTGCCACATTTACGCCCCACACAATTAGAATATGACATTTTTCAGACTTTTCGACTTTCATTTATGTGGGTGTAACTGGAATAATTAATATTTAATGGTGTTTTGATAAGCCATACCACTGGGCGAAAAAGATATTATCCTATCACATAATTTGTAGAGACTATACTTAGAGCTTATAAATCATTGTTTGTTTAGTTAATCGAATTCCCTTTTAATCCCCTACTAGAAAATATGGTAGCAAAACGCCGTACCAGGTTTCTTTTTATTTTTATTGTTTTGGGAAAAATAGCTACAATCATTTATACAAAGGTTACAATCTAAAGCATCTCATCACTAATATTAGAATGCCATTTTCTTACTTTCCAACTTTCATTCATGTGGGTGTAACTGGAATAACCAAATTTTAATGTTTCATTATAACAATCGCTAATATTTGTGAAACATATGCAAATTTAAATTTGAAAATTGATATCTTGCAAATCTATGTGCTCAAATCTAATTCTTTATGTAGCCCTTACTCTTTGGCTTTAATTTTATAATTATTGAATTTGTGCATATTATGTAAATTTATAAAATGTTGTGTATTATGAAGATTTGAAAGTTTTATAGGGGTACTCTTTTTTTTTTTTTTTTCTTTTTTTTTATATATTAAATATTGACGTGGACGATTCTCCAAAAAAAAAAAAAAAATATTGACGTGGACAGTGGTTCTTTTTTTCTTTGATGCTGAGGTCTATGCATTCTTAAAACATTGAAAATGTATTTTTCTCCTTTTCCTTCTTACAATTCATGATAAAGCACTACATGACAAATGATACCAAGCTTTGGAATCAAAAAAATGGCTGGAACAAGGGTTTAGTTGAATTTAAGCAAACTTCGTAATGTAATCATGACTAAAAAGAAGAGTATTGATTAACTCTAATACGATTATTTCTTACAAAATTTTTGAAAATGCACCACGCAGGATATCAAGTTATCGACTAGTATATTAAAATGTTGTGAAGTGAATTAACTGTACATTGACATGGCCATGGCCACAACTTTGGAACTACAGGAACGAAGAATGTGTAGACATCCCATCACAACCAATTATCCACTGGTTTTAACTCGTATGTGAAGCAAGGTATAGAAGCTTTCATTAATGCAGACTTTCTAATATTTGTATGGAGCTTGTCACATCCGTAGCTGCCAAACGCTTAAATGATGAAGAGGGTGTTAATCTTCAATCTTGAACAGATAGAAACTAGAGTTTGAACAAGCAATGAGATATATCCAGTGACAATGCTGCCAAGAGGATTCAGGCTCAAAAGACATAATTCAGTCACTAATGAAGCCTATTCTGTGACTAGAACACTTGATTTGAGAAGAGCTAGCCGGTTTTTGGTGAGAATTATTTTCTCTTCTGCTTCTGCTGCTTTTTCTTGGACCCCATGGACAACATCCTCCGGTGCTTTCTCCACAAACTGTAGAGAGCAAGATAGAAATTGTAAGAGACACACCACAATAATTATGACGGGGAAAACACCATGACAACTGAGTCGATGTGATATAAATTGGTTCATTCCCCATATTCCACCTTGCTATAGCATAGCAACATTCTCCATAGTACATATTGAAGATGGGTGATAGCGTCCTAGTGGAAAATGATCAATTCCTAGCTCATTAAAAGCAAAATAAAAAATATTAGCCGTTTAGACTTCTGGGGAATGAAAGGAAAGGGGTCCTCCATTTATAATTTGGAGAATAGGCAGAAAAGCATCAATAAATGAATTGGCTATAAGAGATATAACATTCAATCTAGAAAGAATTTGGCTAAGTGGACCCGCCAGCTAATAGCTGATGCCAAGAAAATATGCAGAATACATTAAGTAATTTAAGTGATTTAACTGGGTGGCAGCCACCTTGTTTCCTCCCTTTTTATAGTGAAAGAGATAACCCAGATGGAAGACCGAGCAGTGCATTCCACTATGCCAATTGTTTCAAACTAGGATTTTTTAGCTTGCTCACAAAAAAATAAAATAACCAACAATGTTTTAGGTGTATATGGATTAACCTTAAAATAGTTAAACCCAGCCAAAACTCAAAAGTAGCCCAAAGTGGAATTAGTCTCCTCCATTATGTATCCTTTCGTAGTACAGTATTAGTTTAGCACTGTGTTTAATTTTCTCAGTCATTGCAGATAACCTGAAGGCTTATCAAGTCCTTCTAGATCCAAGGTAATTCCCAAAAATTATCTACATAACCTAATTCCTATTTCAAACTTCAGCAACATGTTTCAAGTTTTCAGAGTGTATAGCACATACCACCCCATATGGTGTGACCTACACCTTTAAAAGGTCACCAAAACAGAAGATTATACAGAATGGTCAGTTAGCCAAAGTAGTGCTCATAATCCCTTGAATGTCTTTGCAGTAAACAGAAGAAACAGACAAGTCCCTTGTGTCTGTCACTTCCCAGGAACAGCCGAGCAGTTATCAGAATTGGGAGATGATGAAGCCATGGAAGATTAATTTTGCATTACTTTGCAAATTCGCCTATTCAAAAATTATTTTATGGAGTCCACATGTGAAGTCCAGTTAAAGTGAAGGTCATGGGATTTTGATGGTCTAGGTATGAGTCTTTTAGGGTTAAAACAGTTTTTAATTTGGGTTTTATTTTATGAGTTATGGTCAATTTTATTTTATTTTTTGATAAATAACGAAATTGTATTAAAAAGAAGCCCAGGTACACCGGGGGTGAACAAGGAAAACAGTACATCAAATGCATAAATTACAAAGATCAAGCATTACTAAAAAATTAGAACAAGGGAAAAGATTAAAGGAAGAACTCCACTCTAGCAAGGTATGAAGAAGAAGAGATTTAAGATCTGAAGTAGACTGCTCCTTCCCTTCGAAACATCTTGAGTTCCGCTCTTGCCAAATACACCATAGGACACAATGAGGGACAGCCCTCCATAAATCAATGCTCCGATGCCCACCGAAGGAACCTTGCCAACTCGAATATAAATCAGAGACACCATGCGGCATAACCCATTGAGGACCGAAAAGAGCCCACACCATAAACCATAAATCATAAGCAATAGGACAATGAAGGAGAAGGTGATTCACCGATTCCCCACTCTTTTTACACATATAGCACCAATCAACAACTATAACACCCTTATACCATAAATTTTCAGTAGTCAAAATCTTACCTAATGAGGCAGTCCACGAGAAGAAAGCATCCCTAGGAGGGACCTTTGAACGCCACACAGGTTTCCAAGGGAAAGAAATGTCAAGAGTAGAGGAAAGGGAGAGATAGAACTCACTCACTTTAAAATTCTTATTCCCTGTTGGTTTCCAACAAAATTTGTCTTGACCTTCACCATTAAGGGGCAATGAATTGATAAGATCTAGAAAAGTGTAAAAATGTTTAGTTCCCCAATCTTGGGGAGCTCTAGAAAAAAGAAGATCCCGGTGAAGCCTCTGGTTAGGAAAGTGCATAACATCTGCAATGGAAGGCTCCTTATTACAACTAATATTATAGAGTTTCGGAAAGGCCTCCCGGAGAGTATAGCTCCCACACCACACATGATGCCAAAATTTAATTCTGTCGCCAACCTCGAACTGAATAGATTTTGAAAAGACTGGCCAGCCTTGTCTTATGGTTCTCCAAAGACTAACACCATAAGGATTAGAGACTTCTTTTGTACACCTACCTCCCCAGTCATTCTCATATTTAGTCTCAATAACCCGCCTCTAGAGATGGGTTGTCTCTCTTCCATATCTCCATAACCATTATTCCAACAAAGCTTGATTGAAGGCTCTCAAGATTCTAATACCCAAACTGCCAAACTGCAAGTGAGAACAAACCTGGGCCCATTTTACTAGCTGGAATTTAGGAGACTCATCTATCCCACCCCATAGAAAATTCCTTTGAAGCCTCACAATATGAATGGCAATATCCATAGGGGAAAATCTGTAATTTCCGTAATACCTACGAATTAAGGGTGTTTTGGTAAGTTGCTTTAGTCTAGAATTTTCTAGGGCATTCTAAGTTTCTTAGGTTTATTTTCTTTGGGTTCAAGTTAAGTATTTATTAGGCTTTATTAGTAGTCCTATAATAATAGAAATCCTTTTAATGCTAGTATAAGAGTCTTTATATATATTGTGCTCAATGTATTCAAGGAGGTGGAATGAGTTGATTAATAAAACTGAGTGTTTTGAGCAATATGCACATTGAACTTTGTTGGTTCTTTCTCCTCTCTTCTTTCTTTCTAAAGTTACTGTTCATGGAAACTGTTCACAAAGCCCCTAAACAGCCCTATTTTCTCTCTCGAATACACAGACAAATTCCTTAATTCGTCCTACATCAGGAGAAGGCAAGCCAAAGAATATCCTAAGAACCCAATGTCACTTGAGAGGTTAATCGGATTCCGTACCATGTGTGGTTAGTTCAATTCTTATGGTTCTTCTCTTCATGGTAAACTGATGGGCAGATACACAGCACTAGGTCTGATTACGATGTTAAATTATAAGACTTTGTTAAATTTGGAAGCTTTTGACTTTTCTCATTTCTTCTCTTCAATAAAGATAGGAATTTGAAATGATGATAAGAAAGAAAAAGCATGATGTGTCTGTGTCATGTATGCAGTAGCATACTGCACTGGTAATTTAATTCTAGTGCCTTTATTAGTTTAGCACTTTGAGCTGATGCATATAAAAGTGAAGGGCATTAACAATAAGTAAAAAAGTTCATACTTTAGGAGAACTTAGGCGTGCTTTAAGTCTATCATACTCAGTCTGCATCTTTGAAAGGCGCCTAGAAAGACGTTCAACTTCAGCAGAGATGTCAATCATATCAGCAAGAGGGAGATATGCCTCCAGTCCTTCACCAGCTACTAAGTGGACTGATTGTTCTGCATCCCCTGAGGTATTACATTCCATCCATTGGGAAAAATGGTTTAGCACTTTGTCTTAGAAAAAGGGCCAAAAAACTTATAAAGTACATATCCAGCTCTTGGCCAAGGGGAAAACAATATTTGGAAGATAACATGCCTGGAGGAGAATTTGTAAAATGGACATTTTGTGCATCTAGCCGGGAGAGAAGTGCTAAAACCTCCTTTTCTTCCTGCATAACACAAATACATACGTAAATGAACATCTGTGGAAGACTAATGAAAAGTCACACTACCAAGTGCCTTGTGATCCAAGTAACCTCTAATGACTACCAGGTTATCAAAGAGGGTCAATTGGATGGCTCACATGTCTAACTGACAGAAGCATAATACCAGGATTTCTATTTCAACAAGAGACCAGCATACACCAGATCCAAGACAACAATACGGAGATGGATCAAATTCAAAAAGTATGTAAATCAGAAAGAACATGGTAAAAAGATTTGTCAGGCTACAAAGAGAAAGGTAAATAGAACTTCTTTTGCAATAATCCAAATCCCACAGTGTCCAAAGATTGATTACCAGGTTATCAACCTAACTCAATCACGGATATCTCGAGAACGTTAGGATGACTGGAGGTTTATATATGACAAATCAAATAGCAACTTCTTCATGCAGTAAATTGTTTCCTTTCCTCATTCACAAAAAGCACACAAGGATCAGACAAGCATTTGTAACTAAAAACCATATCTGAATGTTCTGCTCTTGGACTCCAAGATCCCACAAAAATCATTTATAGTCATCATACCCATGCACAAGGGTTCCATGGAATTTGGGAGAGATGGTTGGTGCCTCACCCCCCATTTTTGGAGAGGCTCATTCCAAAAACTTGAACCCACCACATTGCTTGAATGGACACTTTCCATTGCATCAAGGTCTGACCTCTTTTATGATAAATAAAATAGTTGTAGGAATTACAATTTCACATTTAGAGTGTCTATGAATTTTAAAACTAAACAAGAATGAATTTTAACACTATCATCTAATTATAAAAAATATCATAAAAAAGATTGCTTGATCTTATAGATTGGCCATTCAATTCTAATAGAATTTCTACTATTTTGCTCATGCCCAATTGTCCACAAGACGCACAAAGGAGCTGCATTCCAAGCTTTAGAATCTGGAAAGCACGGATATGGCTAAATGGTTGCCGTAACTGTGTTGGACGTGAACACAACACGGCGTGCAGCTGGGACATGGCTGCACGCGTGTCCCAGACTTTTTTTTTTTGGCTTGCGACAAATTAAATAAAAAAAAGACTTAATTTACAATACAAGCCTGAAACGGTGCATTTGTGGGGCAGAACTTCAAAACAAAAGTCCAAAACCTAAAATGCTAAACCTAAATCTCAAATCTCAAATCTCTCTCCCAATCCCTCTCCTTCTCTCACTTCACTCTTGGTCTCTGTCCTACGGCAAAAGCAGCAAAGTCCATCGACGAATGCAGTGAAGTACATTGGTGAAAGCAAAGGCCAACGGCCGAAGGTATGTTTTCTGTCGCTTTCTCTTTCTCTCTTTCTATTGCTCGATCAATCTCTCTCTTTGGCTCACTCTCACTTTCGCTCAATCTCCCTCTATTTTCCTTGCTTGAGTTCATGAGTTGCTTTCCTAGGTTATTTCCTTGCTTGAAGGTTGATTTGTTGAGTTGATTACTTAATTGAAAAAAATTATGTTGATCGCTTATTTAGTTATTATAAAATTTTCAAAATATTTGTAGGTTAAACTTAATTTTTAATGGAGGCTACTAGCTCATTATGTTCGAATGAAGCTCATCTTTGGAAATATGTTACTAAATTGGAAAAAGCTAGTGGTTCTGGAACAAGTGGAAACACATCTTTTAAGTGCAACTATTGTGGTATGGTGTTCACAGGATCCTATTCTAGGGTCAAGGCTCATTTATTTAAATTATTGGTCATGGTATTAGAGTGTGTTCAAAAGTGACACTAGAGCATAAATTTAATGCAAAAATTGCAAGATGAGGTTGAGAAAATTAGGATAGAGAATGATAAAAAAATGTCAAATTCCCTTACCCCCCCGCCTCCATGGGCCTCTTCCCTCATATCGGGAATGGGTAGGGAGCGGTAGTAGTTTTCGGATGCAATGTAGGATGGTAAGAAGAAGAAGGTGAATGCAAAATCTCCTTTGGAGAAAGTATTCCAGAATGCTGCTAGGGCTGAATTGGACAATTGCTAGGATGTTCTATACCAGTGGGCTTCCATATCACTTTGCAAGGAACCCAAACTATCGTAATCCCTACGCATATGCAGCTACCCATAACATACCAGGTTATGTTCCTCTTGGGTACAATGCATTAAGAACAACACTTTTGCAAAAAGAAAGAGCTAATGGTGAAAGACTTTTGAAACCAATTAGGGACACTTGGATTGTGAATGGTGTAAGTTTAGTTTTTGATGGGTGGACAGACCCACAGAGGAGGCCTCTTATTAATTTTATGGCTACATCAAATGGGGGTTCAATTTTTATAAAGGCAATTGATGGGTCAAGTGAGTACAAAGACAAGCATTATATTGTTGGGTTATTGAAGGATGTTATAAAAGAGATTGACCATGAAAAAGTTGTCCAAGTCATCATTGATAATGCTAATGTGATGAAAGCTGCTGGATCTCTTATTGAAGGTGAGTTCACCTAGATATTTTGGACACCATGTGTTGTCCACACTCTTAATCTAGATTTGAAGAATATTTGTGTAGCAAAAAACACTGAAATAAATGAAGTTACATATAAGGAATGAGTTGGATTACACGTATTGCTAATGATGCATTCTTCATACGTGTTTTTATCATGAACCATTCAATGAGGTTGGCAATGTTTAATGATTTTTGTCCTTTAAAACTATTTTTTGTTGTTGAGACTAGATTTGCTTTGGATATTGTTGTGCTTGAAAGGTTGAAGTTGATAAAAAGATGCCTTCAAACCATGGTTATTAGTGACCAATGGTCTTTCTTATAAGGAGGATGATGTTGGAAAAACTCAAAAAGTAAAAGAATTGATTTTAAGTGATCCTTGGTGTGATGTAGGGCATTTCAAGTTGTTGCATTCTAATCCTCTTGTAAATAGTTAGTTAGTTAGTTAGACGATTGCTTAAGCATTAGCCATTAGGATTTAGACACTTGTCAAGCATCTAGAAGGCTCCAATGCCAAACAACTAGTATAAGTACCACATTGTAGTTACTTTGTGATTAGTTTTGAATACAATTACATAGATTAGCCTAGTGCTATTTTCAAGAGATGGATTTTTCTTAAGAAGGTTTTGTCACACCTCGTTCACTGTTCTAAGCAACTCTCATTACCCTTAATCAATTCTAAGCCTAAACAGCAGCCCCCTTAGAATCCCTACATTATGGTGGGATGTTGTTGATTATATCATTGAATTCACAACACCTATTTACTATTTATGATATGCTTTGAGCAGCTGACACAAATAAACCCTGTCTTCATCTTGTGTATGAAATGTGAGATTCAATGATAGAAAAGGTGTTGGCATGAAGGCTTGCAAGAACATTAGTATTGCTCATTTTGTTAATGTGGCGTATGATATACTCATTGATCGATATTGTACACCACTACATTGCCTAGCTTGTTCCTTAATTCCTAAGTAAGTACCTTCATTTTTTTTAATTTCCTTAATTCCCTCTTCTAGTAAAAGGATTGCTTCATCTTCCATTTTTGTTTTTTTATTTTTATTTTTAACTTCATCTTCCATTTTTGTTTTTTTATTTTTAACTGGGTATTATTCTGTTGAATGGCTTTCAGAGAATCCAAAGAATCTCCCTCCACATTAAGATCATGAAATTTTTTTAAAAAGGAGCACGTGTTTGGAGTGATACTTTGAAGATGAGTATGAATTAACAGTGGTGAAAGTTGAGTTAGGTACATTTTTAGTGGGGAGGTTTCCTTCACTAGATGCCTTGAAGGATAGGTGGCTCTTAGATCCCTTGGTTTGGTGTTAATACCATGGGTCTTCATTACCAAGGCTTCAAATCCTTGCCTTTAAACTTCTTGGACAACCTTGTTCATCCTCATGTGTTGAGAGGAAGTGGAGCATATACAAATTCATTCATTCTTTAACAAGAAAAAAAGAAAAAAAAGGCTCTTGCACATGCTGAGGATTTGGTATTTGTGCAGTCTAATCTTTGAATTTTGTCAACGCACCATGAGGAGTATGCCCTTGTAGCAACAAAGATGTGAAATATTGCAAGAGATACTTGGAATGAGAATGACATACATGGAAGGGCTGGAATTCTTGAGATTGCTACCCTTACACTTGATGAGCTAGAATTGGAGGTCAATCTTATTGGGAATGCTACTAGTAGTGTTGCTATTAGTGAAAGTGAAGTTTGTAGTGAAGCTATTCATGTTGAAGATAATGAAGTTTGATTGTCTTGAACACTTATCTTTTATTTATATTTAGTTTCAAACTTTTAATCTTGTATTCTAATTTTAGAATATCATGTAATGGTTATTCATTTTATTATCTACTATTGCTCTTAAGTTGATATATGTTTACCATTATATGAAAAAAAAAATGCTTAGCAATATATAGAAAATAAAAATAAAAATATATTTATTAATTAATTAATATAAATATTCCCACCGTACCCGTATCCTACTTTTTCAAAAATTGCCGCATCACCATACTGTATCCGCACCCATAGCTGTGCAAGTGCTTACTAGCTAAGAACTTCCTTTCCAAGAGCTTAGCATTTGAACCATCATCCTCAACAAAACTCCAAATAGCATCCGCAGGAAACACCAAATATATATAGCCATCAAACAATGGAGTAACTTCCATTGATTCCCCACTTTTCTTGCACATATGACACTAATCAACAATAAACATATTACATTCCCAAAGACCACCCACTGTCAAAATTGAGTCTAAATCTGTCCATGCGAAGAAAGCAACATTTCTAGGCACCTTAGCACCCAAGACACTTCTCCAAGGAAAGCTGACCCCTATGGCACCCCTCAAAGCTTCATAATAAGAGTGAACTGTGAACTTCAAACTTTATGGCCTTTACTGGTTTCTACACTATATGATCTTCTCCTCATCTACGAGGGAAATTAGAATAAAACATATCCAATAAATTATCCAGACTCCAACTCTCAATCCCATTCCCTTCCCCGTAGAGCCAAAACTTATGTGCATGAGTGTGTGTGTGCGTCTGTATATATATATATATATATAAGGTCCGATCTCTTCCCAACAATCATCTATGATAAAAAGTATTATGCAGATCTAGGACCACAGCATTTTATTATGCAAGACCATTGCTAGACAAATGGACAGCACTTACAGATATATATTGGATGACTTCTTCACTTGCAACAATGGATGCAGATATACGCTTCCCTGGCTCAACAGAATATTCAGCACGAGCATTCCGGATTGCTCTAGTCTAAACACCATAATAAACAAAAATTGAATGAAAGCACTTGACATTTTAAAAAAGCAGGTTGCTTGTTAGGTTTTGAGGGAGAAACAAGAATGGATATACTCACTAAAGCTTGAAAATTTTCGAACTTTTTAATTGAGTTGGCATGTCTTGGAAGTGATGTCTGTGGCCAATGAGATACCATAAGAGCTTCTTTCCTTTGAGGGAGTGCCTGTTTATAGAAGAGATAAAAAAAATCCACAAAACTATCATCATATATTTGTTGCTATATAGTTTTAGTTCATTTCTTCTTCTTCATACTTTTCGTCTACGTTACCTATTTGTTTCTTTTTTCTTATTCATTTCTAGAATTCTTTAAAGACCATCTTGATAATACAATTGGTACTACATAGCACTATTTGCCTTGGTACACTTTCTAATAACTCTACCTTTCGAGCTTCTGCTTCTTCATGTCAACCCCCCCTCCCCCCCTCGGTTTTTTTTTTTTTTTCCTCCCCTCTTGGGTCTCCATATGGACTCTAGTCACTAATCACAATATTCGGGCCTGTCATACGCACTAGAATTATTAATTTGGATATTTGGGTTTACAAAACAACCCGAGAAAAAGACCAAAAAAAAAGACGCAAAGTTGCAGTTTGGATATTTGAAAAGTCAAAATAACTGGGCTGTATTATTTTTTTTTTCTTATTTTTCTCCAAACCCAAATGAAAATTTTCAATCCTGTTTTCAGCAATCCCTGCATCCTAAATTGTAGGCACCACATGGGCCAGACACATCTACACATACCCATTCCAATGCTGAAATCATACCCAACACCATACCTGAGTTCAAATAAACCTCAACAGATATCTATCCAAACATAACATTTAAATGGAAGAAAACATTAAAGAGCAACTAAAACACTTATAGCCTGCTAAGTTAAATTCAACACAAGTGTTGAAATATTAGAGAAAACATTTACCTGCCATAATTCCTCAGTTACGAAAGGCATGAACGGATGCAGCAATTTTAGTATGTTCTCAAAGACATACAACAGGACTGCCTGTGCTACTGATGAATCTGAATGACCCCTGGAGTTATAAAGGCGAGCTTTACTTGCCTCAATATACCTGACAAAATGCAGAAGTGAACTGTGGCTAAAAAGAAAGTTCAAAAAGCCAGTCATGCAATACAACACACAACAGGCTTTTATCAGAAATTTTATGATCACTTCACGATACTAGGCTTATACCAACCTACAAAAACATAATGGTCCCTTAGCAACCATCATCCTGACCACCAAAAATGTTTTTATATTTCTTGTCATAAAATTTAGTTTAAAAAACTGAGATGAAAATACTATTTTGGTCCTACATTTTGGGGTCAGTCAATTTGATCCCTACATTTTGGTAGCAATCAATTTGGCCCCTACCATTAACTCACTAACGGAAAATGTCCATGTGGCAAATGGATTACACAATTGGCACATCTTATATTAAAAGATTAAATAAGATGTGTCTAAATTGGCCACATCAGTGCTTAGGTGGCAAAAAAATACACATCAGAAAAATAAAATAAAAGGCTGAATTTAAGAAATTAAATTAATTAAATAAAATTTCAAGCTTTTAATGCACTTCCTTCGGAACCAAAGTGCAACCCAGATACACACTACCAATTCAAAGAATCAAAAGACCTTACACAGTTACACACAAAACAAATCTTCACTTCTCACTCCCACGCTTCCCACCTCCACCACCTTTATATTGTTTTAATTGAAGTGAATGAGTTTCATTGCTGAAACTAGGCTTTCATTTCCGGATCGGTAATGTAAACAGAAGAAAAATGATATTTATTGATTTTCTTGGGAAACAAACTTGTTTTTAATTTTGAATTTTACCAAAAATGTATGAAATTTTTTTTAATTAAGTATTGTTTTTTGGGTGGATTTGTGTGAATCAGGGATTCAAGTCTGGTTCGTGTAAAATTGTCACTACAAGAAGAACAGTATTAGCACTGAAGTCAGATCCTCTCAAGCCTCAATTGGATCAGATCTGAAAGCAGGAAGAGGATTGTCAATCTCTGGCTCTGACATATGCGAACTACACATGCGAAAGCTCAAGCTTGAAAACACGAAGCTCATTAGGAATATCACAGATCTGTAAAGGAACTACAGCAATCTTCTGGCAAAACCATTGTATCACACTTTATCCGGATCTGACGCGCTATCCACTGATGAATCAGATCTGGTTTGGATTTGTGCTTTTTTAGGAGGGTTTGGAATTTTTTTTTGCGTGCAAGGTCTTTTGATTCTTTGAATTGGATGGAAAATTGTGTATCTTCCCTCTCAAATTGTCTATCTGGGGTGGTGTTTAAATGCCAAGAAAGTGCAAGAAAAGCTTGGAATTTTATTTAATTAAAATTATTCCTTAAATTCAACCTTTTAATTTTTATTTTATTTTACGTGTCTGATGTGAATTTTTTTTTCACCTAAGCACTGATAAGCCCAATAAAATTTACATACATCAGCATCGTAATTATTTTTTTAAATTAAATGTCCAATTGTGAAATTTGTTTGCCATGTAGGCATTTTGGACCAAATTAACTACAAGTTGAAAAATAATAGGGACTAAATTGACTACTACCAAAATGTAGGGACCAAATTGATGCTACCAATGTGGGCTAGTCTCGGCAATTTGGTGGTCGTTGTCTTTTCAACCTTTGTTGCGATCTGTTAGACACTTCTCTGATATTTTTCTGGGTTTGTTGAGTACTGGGTCTGTGGCCTTGGGCAATAAGGGTGGGGATGAGACCGTGGCGTTTAGGTGGAGTCTTTTTGCTCCGAGATGGCTTTGATTGGATGTGCAAGGGGCGCAAGACTGTGTGAGGTGGTGGATGTTGTATGGCTAGGGCCAAGTCCTGTTTGTGAGTTGGATTGGCCTTGCATCATGGTGATACCTTCTTAGGATGACTGGTTTTATTGGGAGAGTGTTCTGGTGGAGGGAGAGGTTGATTTTCTAGAGTTGCGTTCTCGTGTGGGTGACAACCCTTTTGATTGTAATCCTTTAATGATGATTGTCCCTACTGTTTGTGCCATGGGCTTGGATTTGTCGATGGAACTTGATAACGTCAATGAGGTATTGTGTTTTGATGATAGTGACATTTCAGGCTAGTGAAATATAGAATTCGTCCATTCAGTAAATTGGTTGGTCTTCCTTTAAATTGATACGAGAAGATGTGTATTGTTAAATTACCGATTGTCCCAAAAGTTTAAGCTATTAGGAAATAGTGAATTTAATCACTTAACCATAAGTCTAACACTCCCCCTCACTTGTGAGCCTAAACTTCCCCTTAATAAGTGGGGGCCCAACAAGTGGGAATTTAACATTTTAAATGGGAGGTAGAGCAAAACCAAGAATCGAACTCAGGATCTCCTGCTCTGATACCATGTTAAATTACCGATTGTCCCAAAAACTTAAGTTGTTAGAAAATAGTGAATTTAATCACTTAACCATAAGTCTAACATGTATTGCTTTGTTACAAAGGTTGAACAAGAAATGGAGGCTGCCAATTTGTCGAATAGGGAAGCCACTGGAGGTAACAAAACAGCCAAATCTAAGAACGAGATAAGGAGTTGGCTGTGTAGACCTTAGGCTAAGGGATTTTTGTGCTTAGATGAAGCTAAAAATGATCTCGTTGAATGTTATAGGTTTGAATGACCCTTGGAAACGCATCATAGTAAGAAATTTGTGTTACAAACCCATGGGTAGAACTCACCCTTGAAAACCAGCTTGTAAAGGGAGGGTGCCCAAGAGCTTATAAACATATAGTTAAGTTTACACTTAACCTATGTGGGACACTAGGATCATAACATATCATCACGCTCTGCAGTCGACATCCACAACAGCTCACTCTAGCGACACTGACCCGTTGGTAGCCCTTTCTCTTTATGGTGTCTCCACTCAACTATCAGTAATTTTAATCCAGCCTCTAGGTCGCCCCTTCCAAGATCCGACCACAAAGCCGCAACTCATTTGATCCTATACTCAATGAGCTACACCCAATTAATCGGGGTGATGGTTGGCTCTGATACCAAATGTTACAAACCCATGGGTAGAACTCACTATTGAAAACCGGCTTGCAAAGGGAGGGTGTCTAAGAGCTTATAAACACATGGTTAAGTTTACACTTAACTAATGTGAGACACTAGAATCATAACAATTTGTTACGAGAGTGGAGGAGTGATGTTGTTTGTTTACAATAAACTAAAATTGTTAGCATGGATAGACAAATGGTTTGTAGTTTGTGGAGTTGCCCTTATTTGGATTGGTTGCTATGGATGCTGATTAGATAGAGGGTGGAGTCCTCATTATGTGGGATAGAACGGTTTTGGAAAAATTAGAGGACATGGTGGGAACTTTTTCTGTGTCAGTTCGGTGGCAAGGGGTGGAGGATGGTTTTCTGTGGGCTTGCTTAGGGGTATACAGCCCAAATGACGATAATGAGAAGGTCACATGTGGGATGAGTTTGTTGGTATTCAACAATATTGAAGTGTACCATGGTGCTACATTGGGGACTTCAACATTGTATGTTTTCTAAGTGAGTGGATGGGAGGTTCAAGACTGACTCCAGCTATGGAAAAATTTTCAGAGTTTATTGAGGATCTTAATTTGATTGATTTGCCTTTGGAAGGAGGGAGGTATGCTTGGTCTAGTGGCACCGACCAGCCTTTGACGTTTAGTATAGATAGAGCTTTGGTTTCTCATGATTGGGAGGAACACTTTACACTATTCGGATGTGATTCAGCAAACTTTACCTCATCCTATTTCAGGCCATTATCCAATCCTTTTGGAGGCAGGATAATGGCGAGGGAAAAAAAGCCCTTTCCGGTTTGACAACATGTGGTTAAAGTCAGATGGGTTCATGGATAGAAATCTAGGTGGAATTGACATTCCTTTTTTGGTACGCCTAGCTTTGTGCTTGCCAAAAAGTTGAAGGCTTTGAAAGAAGAAAAAATTATTGGATGATTTGAAGAAATTAGATGCTACGGAAGGAGAGCTTGGACTCACAAATGTGGAGAAGCATGAAAGGGTTGAAATGCGGTCCCTGGTTGAACACTTTCTTACCTTGGAAGAAATATCATGGAGATAGAAATCGAGGATGTTATGTATCAAGGAAGGAGATAATAATAATAAGTTTTATCACAAGATGGAAAACTCATAGAAGGTATAATCATTTGGGTATTTTAGAGTGGATGGGGTGATATATGAGGAGGAATCTGAGGTGGGGGAGTTTGATCAATTTTTTGGGCGGGGGGGGGGGGGGGGGGGGGGGGGGGGCGCGGGGTATGGCTCGAAAGCAAGTTTGAGATAGAAATACCATGGAGATAGAAATCAAGGATGTTATGTATCAAGGAAGGAGATAATAATACTAAGTTTTTTCACAAGATGGCAAACTCATAGAAGGTATAATCATTTGGGTATTTTAGAGTGGATGGGGTGATATATGAGGAGGAATCTGAGGTGGCTGCCTAGGTAGTATAGCTTTTGTTGAGTATAAGTTAGGGGCAAAATAGTAATATCATTGTACTCATTCTTTTATATATAAATAATATTTTATGTGTTAGGATTAAGTTAACAAACCCAACACACATTTCCCTCAACAATTTAAAAAAATTTTATATCAAGAGACAGAGGAGTAGAGACCTTTTGAGGATAGTTTGGAGTTTGATCATTTTTTTTTTTTTGGAGGGGGGAGGGGAGGGTGGGGGGGGGGGGGGGGATGGCTTGAAAGGAAGTTTGAGAAGGAGGAGATCCTTCATGTTGTTAGAGATATGGAAGTTTGGATGGCTTCTCTATGGCTCTTTTCCACCATCGTTGGATAGTTAAGGAGAAATAGGTATTAACTGTTTTCAAGGAATTCTATTAATATAGTAAGTTTGAAAAATCTCTCAATGCTACTTTCATTGCCCTTATTCCTAAAAAGAATGATACCTCAAATATTAGAGATTTTTGGCCTATTAGTTTGGTGGGGAGTTGTATAAAATCTTGGTTAAGGTTTTGGAAAATCGTCTGGGAGGGGTACTAGTTCAACAAATTTCTTAGTCCCAAAATGGTTGTGGGTGGAAGACAAATACTTGACTCAGTTCTTATCGTGAATGAATATGCGGATAGCCGAGTGACGAGAAAGATTCCAAGGGTTTATTTGTAAGCTAGATATTGGGAAAGCTTTTGATCATATGAATTGGGAGGCACTCCAAAATTTGTTGAAGAGAATGGGTTTTGGGGAGAAGCGGTGTAAATAGATTCGTACTTGTATTTTCACAGTTCAATTCTCTACTTTGGTAGATGGATCTCCAACTGATTTTTTTGGAAGTTCAAGGGGATTGAGACGAGGGAATCCGCTATCTCCTATGTTTTTTTAAAATCATGATGGAGGTTTTTAGTAGGATGTTGAAGAGAGTGGAGGGGGCAAGTTTAATTCGAGGTTTCAAGGCCGAGGATAGGCAGGGTGATGGGGTATATGTTTCACATCTCTTGTTCGCAAATGATAAGATTATTTTTTGTGATGAAGATGTGGAACAGATTCTTCATATACAAATGTTGCTTCTCTATTTTCAAATTGTGACGGGCTAGAAGGTAAATGTGCGTATGAGTGAAATGGTTCCAATAGGGGAGGTTGATAATGTGCATGCTTTGGCAGATATCTTGGGTTCTAGGGTTGGGTCTTTGCCTATGTCTTACATTGGCAAGCCTTTGGGGGCTCCTCATAAGTCCCCTTCTATTTGGAATCCTATTTTGGAGAAAACTGAGAGGAAATTAACAGGGTGGAAGAAGCTTTATTTGTCAAAAGATGGTAGATTGACGTTGCTCAAGAGTATGTTATCGAGTCATCCTACCTATTATTTGTCACTCTTCACCATTCCTACTTATGTGGCTAATAAGATTGAGAAGAAGCAAAGCGTGTGCGTCTATGGCCACTGGGCCTTGGGGATAAGGAAACTCACATCCTTTATTAAAGCCTTATTAGGGACTCTGGCAAGATTGGGTAGGGGTGTTCATGGTTGTGGTTTATGGAGAGCCATCTGAATGGGTTGGGAGGCATTCGGCCAACATACACGGTTTGAGATTGGAGTGGGAAATAGAGTAAAACTCTGGCAAGATTGTTGGTGTGGGGAGAAACCTCTTCAATTGACTTTCCCAATTTTGTATGAGATTGCAATTAATAGAGAGGTTTATGTAGAGTTTTCCTTAGTAGAGGTAAGGGGTGGGGGAGAGGAGCTGGGATGTAAGTTTTACTTAGGATCTAAATGATTGGGAGTTGGACTTAGTGTTGGATTTCCTTTGTATTTTGGAATCCAACACCCATTCAACTAAAAATGAGGATCGCATGAAATGGAAGTTGAAGAAGAATGGGAATTTGACATCCGTTCGTTTTATAATGAATTCCAAGGTCTTATTCCCATCGTCTTTCCTAGGAAGGTATTTGGAAAGTTAAGAAACCTCGACAAGTTTCTTTTTTTGTTTGGGTTGCAACTTGGGATAAGATACTTACGGGTTACAATTTGACACTTAGGGGTTTTGATTTTGTTTGCTGGCGTGTAATGTGTCGTTGTTGTGGGGAGATAGTAGAACATTTATTGCTTCTTTGTGAAAAGGCTTATCGGTTGTGGTGTTTTATTTTTCTATCCTTTGGCATTATATGGGTCTTACCAAAATCGATACCATATCTTCCTTTTGTTTGGTAGAATTGGTTGGGAAAGCACTCTTCACATATTTGGAATTTAGTTTCGTTGTGTTTGATGTGGTGTATATGGAAGGAGAGTAATAGGCAGATGTTTGAGGATATGGATAGTTCAGATGGTCAGTTGCTTGCTTCTTTCAGTGGTTCTTTGTTTGATTGGTCACGGGCTTGGGAAATTACATCTGGCGAATCCCTCCCATTGTTTATTAGTTCTCTTCTCTCTTGTATTTAAGTTTTCTTTTTTGCTCTTTCCTTTCTTTCTTTGTACTCCTAGATTATTTTGTGCCCCTTTGCATAAAATAGCTTTATTTATACAGATCTTTCTTACTTATCCAAAAATATATATATATATATATATATATAGGGACCAAAATGGTATTTTCATAAAAAACTGAAACCATATAATTGATAATTTTTTTCATACTTCGTATATGGTTTTTTCAACTAATTGGACTTGGCCAATACATCAAGGAAATGTACATCATTCTTTTATGTAACTTGGGATAGCTACTCAGTTTCAACTAATTGGACTTGGCCAGTACATCAAGGAAATGTACATCATTCTTTTATGTATCTTAGGATAGCTACTCACTTTCCAACCGTACCAGACATCTATGGAGAAACCTTCGGTTTGTGTCTAACCAGTAACAGGGTGTTTGGATAAGCAAAAACTGCGTTATATAACTCAGTTTTCCATCACCCAAAACTCAAAAAGTGTGGGACCCACTGAGAAAATGCATGTTTGGACAGATTTTTGAGTTTTGTTCTCATCACTCAAAACTCAAAAATTTGAGTTTGGGTGATGAAAACCGGAAACAAGATTTTGCTGTTTTCAAGTTATTGGATTTGAGCTTCAATGGCAAGATTGTTGCATTGGTGGGTCGCACAACTAGGGTGTCCACGGGTCGGGCGGGTTGGGTTTGTGCCCAACCCGCAACCGACTTGTAAGAGATCGGGTAGGCAGGTGCCCAACCTGCAACCGACCCATTAAGAGGGTCGGGTTTCGCGGGTTGATTTGCCGTCGGGTGGCATCGGTTTCGGGTGAAGCCGAAACCCGACAAAAAACATTGAAAAACGGCCAAAATCGGCAAGATCTTGCCCGATCCGGCCAAGATCCAGTGAGGATTTCCTCAAATCCAATGATTTTTTCCCCAAATCGTGCCGAGAATCGCCGGATCTGGTGTATCTATGCCGGATCTGATTGTTTTGGTCGCCGAAATCTGCCAAATCAAGCTGAAAACTCGTCAGAAAGCTGGAGAATTCGCCAAAATTTGCTGTCTTCGGGCGGGTCGGGTTTCACGGGTTTTGAAGGAGGGGACTCGAAACCGACCCGCCGGCGTCGGGTTTTGGAACTCGGGACCCGCGTCTGACAGCCGGAGCAGTTGGATCGGGTGAACATGGGTCGGGTACGGGCGGGTGGCTGGGTGGGTTGGACAGCCCTACGCACAACAATGTGTTGCCATGTCATATTAATTGAGACTGTTGGGGCTGGGTTCATTTTTCTTTGTTTCATTTCTTTTTCTTTTCCATGGCACACTCTCATCTGTTCTTCTCTCACTCTCACAGCACCGCACACCCACACTCTTTCACCATCTCTCTTCCTCCTCTCACTTTTCTTCCCCTGAAGAATCTGGTGCATCCGAAGTTGAGAAGCTGTCCAGCTGAAGAGGACCTGTCCAGCTGAAGACACGAGCTGATCGAAGGACACGATCTGTCACTGGCAGTCTGTTCTGCCAATTTTGGGTCTGACCAAAGGACACGGTCCCTCTCTCTTTTACACACCATTGATGCTGTTATGGTGTGGCTAGCTATCTTCAGCTTGTGTTGTGCTTTAATAGGAATAAATTTTGTAGCCATCAAGTCTAGAGTCAATGGGAATATGGAATACATTGTTAATTTGATCACCATGCATGTTGTTTGGTACAAATCTATCACAAAAGCTTTTATCTTTTCAAATTTTTATCTCCAGCTCCAGGCCACAGAAGCAATGGCGGGTGGTTGATTGCTGAATTATTATCTTAGGCTCTTAGCATAATGCAAGAAAAGTTATGCCATGCCACCCCTCTGTCTCTCTTTGAAATCCATAAACAATGGTGAGTGATAGCTCGAAGTGAAACATGTCAAAGTGGGGAAGGAGGCGTGAAATGAAAAAAACGAAAGAGAAGGAAGATAGAGAAGGGACTGTTCTGACCCAGCACAGTAAATGGGTCCCACCACTTTTTCTAATATTTTGAGTTATAGGGACCAAGAATGAAACCAACAAGTTTTAATTTGAGTGAGTGAAAAAATAGAGATAGTGATATGAGTTATGGGAATTGAGTTTGAGTTATGAGTTATGGATGATGCTCAATCCAAACAGGCGCTAAGTGACTATTCTCTAAAATATAATTGAATATGGATAAAATAAAAAGATTTATTTTCTGATAAAATCTTCATTATTATTATTATCTGACTTACCAATCAGCAAAATCACCCCAAAAGAAATCATATGTTTCTCTTCCAACATCTCCAAAGAAAAATTTATCATAACTTGCGGTGGTCATGTCAATAAGCAAATGAAGTTTCGAGACCTGGAATTAGGAGAAAGAAAAATGGTAACTAAAGGAGATATATTGAATTGGCAATACAGAAAACAAATTTTCACAGTTGTCTTACCACCCAACGTTCTGGTAAAGGTATCCCAATTAGAGACTCCTCACTGTCAAACTGACAAAAAAAAAAAAAAAAAACTTTTAAATATACAAAATATGTATTTCCTACCTTATAGGTGCTCTAACTACATCTAGAATGAAATGAAAAATCCTAATCTTAAGTTAAAAAATAATATATATATATATATATATATATCCTTGATGACATGATGGCTATGAGTAATTGCAAATATTTATCTTCACATTTATGGTTTTTTTGGTTAAAGTACTAATCTGGTCGTCCAACAACAGAGTATTAATGTTCAATTTGGTCCTTGAACTATTAATTATGTCAATTTAGTCCATCAACTATTAATTGTGCCAATTTAGTCCCTCAACTTTCAAAACTAAGTAAATTTCATCCTCAAATGTTTTTTTTTTTTTGGGATAAGCATCCTCAAATGCATTACATGATGTTTCCTTCACAAGTTGGATTTTCTAAATAAGCCAAACAAAATAGGATGGAGGGAGTAATAAGTACAATCAATTGTATTAAGACTAAAGAATACAAAAAGTGTAATGGAAACAAATGGAGTATACTGGCTGTATCACCCTTATTGTCCCGTCCATTTAAGGGTACAAAGAGCCTATAGAATTACATATCCCAAGGTTGACTCCATCCAAAGACATACAATAGAAACGAGTGCCTGCATATTGGGACTTAAACCTCTCAATATTTAACTCTAGCCCTTCAAACGTTCTCTGATTTCTCTCCTTCCAAATCTGCCACATCTGAAACCCTCTTTATGAGTGAAATAGGTTTCAACCCCAGTTTTTTAGTTCTCCCATCAATGCTTCAAGCATTACCAACTTTACTCCAAAAACCACACATGAAATTCCACGACCCTCACTATTGGGGAATGCAAAAGCAAATGATCAACATGCTCCGCATGCCATTTCACATTGCACATCAATTAACAACCACCATACCTCATTTCAAGAGATTTTCCATGCTGAGTACTGAGTAGCCATCCACACATAGAAAGCCACACTCAAAGGAGCCTTACCCTCCATATTGCCTGCCAAGGGAATTTGGAAACAGAATTCCCTCTTAGAGCCTAATAATACAAGGCAAACACTGAAACACCCATTTTTCTTAATTTCCAAATCACCTTGTCTTTCATACACAAACTAATTTGGATGGAAAATAAAATCTCAGAGAAATTATCTAAACACTGCAACTCCTAGTCCTTATGTCATCTTTCAAGATTTGCGTGAACCTAATAGATTTTAAACCTTCCCTTGTTTGGTTGTAGCTCAAGGGAATTCAGATGTCCACAAGCATATGAATTGCCACCAAACCTCAATTCTATGGTAAAGTGGATTCCCTCAAAAAAAGGTGGGTGTCTACATTCTAAAGGCTATGAAAATTTATAATATAAGTGACAATCATACCCTCAATTTAGTACCATTTGACTAACAAAAATATAGTTTTTCTTATCTTATACAATCCCCAATTTATTACCCTTTGTCTTAATTTAATTTTTTTCATTTGAGTTTATATGAACTATTGTTATCTATTTTTTATCCCAATTTTATTTAATTTTTGACATAACATATTGAATGTCTTAAAGTAGAATATATGAGATAATTCAAGTTTATCATGTACAAGGGTTTTCTGGATAGAATAAACCAGTCTTAAAGGATCCTCACATCAGAGGTATTCTTATCAAATTCCTAATCAAATTAAACATGGTATAATTACAGTCTTCGACATTAAGGCATCATGCCAATGACCTCTACCTCAAGAGGCACCTCCTTCCTTTGTAGATTTGATAAGGGCACTAGCTCTCAAATTTTGGCATGACTTATGGTGCGGAGATCAGGTTCTATTAGAGGATTTTTTTCGAACTGTATCATATTGAGCATTTTAAGTAGTGTTTAGCAGCTCACATGCAATGTTCTATTGCTAATCTTGATCAGACCTGTTGAGTTATTGTTGTCACTTTCTCTATCCACTTTTTTATTTATATTGCTTAAAGTATATTTTTGCAATCTTGCTCAGTTGCTTTAATATAAATATACTAGCCTCATCACCGCTTCGTGCATGCAATGAGGCTCTCTTTTTTTGTTGGGGTTTAGTATCAAAATTTTTCCTTCATCACAATTTGAAAAAATAGATAGAATTTTTTTTTTTTTTCTGAAGAGAATAGGATTCCTATTTTAATTAGAATCTTTTGCGTGTTTATCCAAATCCAAATTGATAATGTAATACATCCAAAATATATATATATATATATAATGTAATAGTTTAAAAAAGAAACATGGGATAGTTTTTCCTTTTTTTTTGGTAGGGGTAGTTATTTTTATTTTTATTTTTTGAACGTGGGTAGTGGGAAGTTAATGTTGACTATCTAGTGGGAAGTTAATAACCAATAGTTTTTTTCTTTTAACTTTTGTCTATTTACGGTTTTAATCTTATTTCTTATTTTCAAGAATAAGGATAAATTAATTAAATTAGGGGTATTTTTGGAAGTGAAAAGGACAATAACTAATTTTCTGAATCCTTTTAATATATAGAGATGCTAGGTGTGGGCTTGACTAACTATGCCCTAAACCTTACTTTTCTGTCTCTCCCTAATCTCCTCTTCCCTTTTTTCTCTGTTAACCCTAATTTTCATATTCTACAACTCAACTTGGCACCAGAGCGCCCCGATCCAGCCCTAGTACCCATCAAATTGATCCTGGGATAATAGAGGGTGCTGACATCAGCATCTGTCCACTAACCTCAACATGACACCATGTTGGCATTAGGGCTGGTGCAGACAGCTTGGACTGGCGATCATATGGTTTACTTGCCTCTCTCTCAAAGTAAATAAGGTAATTTTTGTGAAATTTTTAGGAGCCATTTAGAGTGAATGGTCTTTTTTTATATAAGTACTAAAATTATTTAAATCAGGAAATGAGTCACCCAAGAATACAGGAAGTATATTGGGGTAAACAATCTTTTAATACCCAAACCACTCGAAGAAAGAGGAGTACAAAGATCTGCCCATTTAACTAGATGAGGTTTAGTCTCTTCCCCCATACCACCCCATAAAAATTTCCGTTAAGAGTTTTTCAATATGATAAGCCACATCTGCAGGAATAGGAAATAAAGAGAGAAGGTAGGTAGGCAAGATCAAAAGAGCACTCTTAATATAAGTGACTCTTCCTCCCTTAGATAAATATAAACATTTCCATCCTGCAAATATCCTTTCCTCCTTCTCTAAAATTGGATTCCATATGTCCTTTCTTTGAAATTAGCACCCAAAGGAAGACCCACCCTACTTGCATCCTAGCACATCCACCAAAAGCATAATGTTCAGAACCACTGCCATAGGAACCAACTCAGACTTGCCCCGATTAATTTTTAAACCTGAAACTGCCTTTAACCAGATGAGCACCATACGTAGTAGCAAAAGTTGATCAACATCAGAGTCACAGAAAATCAGAGTATCGTCAGCAAAGAGATGAGACTTTACTAAAGAACTTCCTTCTAGATTGCCCACCCTAAAGCCTGATATACGGCCTTCATTGACAGCCTTATCCAACATTTTACGCACTGTATCCATGACAATGACGAAGAGAAAAGGAGACAATGGATCACCTTATCTATATTTTCCAATGGCTTTTGGGTTTATCGGCATATTTTTTTCGATGTGTGATTTTGGAGCTTTTTTTTTGCTTGTTTTGTTGGTTGGGCCTAGTCCCATAAGGGCTAAATCAGACCAAGGAAGATTAGTTTGATGGTTACTTGCAGATTTGTGAATTTTTTTTTGCTTTGTGAATTTGAGAGGCTTGTCCTCCCTGGATTAGTGTTACAGAGTCTTGTTTCTTTGTTGAAGTTTCACTTGTTTTTCAGCCCTTTTAGCCTGTGCGGGAGATTGTGATTTTGGAGCGACTGGTTGTAATCTTATTTGTTGTGATATCGCTAGAGAGTTGGGGACTATTGTTTTAAATCTTTTCCGAAATCAATGGGTCACATGTCAAAGCGTGATTGATCTGTTATCTAGTTGGCAAGGTCAGTTGGTAGATCTCAAAGGATAGGCATTTCAAATACACCCTTGTTGTCTCATGTGATGCATTTGGAGAAAAAGAAATAGTTGGATCTTAAAAGCGTGTGAAAGATCATTGTATACCTGAAACTCTTAATCCTAACTCCTAAGATGCGTACATGACCAGATGACAACCACAGAATATTATTCTTTTTCGAAATTATTTGTGTAGCTTGATCTTTGTAATTTTTAATAAATTACCAATTGTCCAAAAAACTTAAACTGTAAGGAAATTATAAATTTAATCATTTAACCATAATTCTAACACTCTCTCCCTCACGTGTGGAGACAGGGATCGAACTCAAGACCTCCTACTCTGATACCATGATAAATTCCAATTTTCCCAAAAACTTAAATTGTTAGGAAACAGTGAATTTAATCACTTAACCATAATTCTAACAATTTCCTATCATAATTGTTGGTGTATCTGTTGTATACTTTCTCTGTACTTAATTAATCTTTCCTCTCTGGTTAAACAAAGAATGTTCTATAAAATATAGGTTTTTTCCTAGCATCATAGTATTATTTCATTGACCTCATCAAAAGAGAATAAAAATGAACAAACCTTGTAAGACAATATATTTTTCCAAGCAGATGCATCATTCCGAGTAGGTAAATTCTGCAACAAAAAGTTGCCGGCATTCCACAATTTGTTGGTGAAGGCCTTGTTGGCGGTCAACCTCTCAGTGGATAAATTAAGGTCCTGCAAGAAATGGATATAAGTCAGTTGATAAGGTAAATTTTCATAAGCCCATATAGTCTGTTAAAATGTTGAAACAATGCAGCATTTAAAGGAATTATAGCAAACAGACCTGGCCAGGAGTTCCTAAGGCAAGTGTGAAACGTAAAGCATCAGTGCCAAAATCCTTGATAGTATCAATTGGATCTATAACATTACCCAGTGTTTTTGACATTTTACGCCCCTGAAAAGATTTATTAGAAGTACAAAGACAGATCAATATATAGGGCAATGGTAAACTATATAGCCACACTAGAAAGATTTGTTTTTTTTTTTGATAAGCCAAGGAAAAAAAAGATGTCCTAAAAACCTAATGAGAACAAAATTGATCTTGTCAAAAGAGAGCATACGATTCCATTTCACAGTATATTTTGTACTTCATTGCAAACATATTGCTGCAAAAGCTATCAAACTTACACAAAGTATTGTGAACTTTTTCATTTTTGGCATTTCCTTTTCTTTTGAGTTTTTTTTTTTGGGTGGGGGGAGTCAGGAAGAAAATATTGAAAGAAGATTGGTACAAGAGGGAGGCAGTCTAAACCCAATACGAAAGGAAAAACGCTAGCCACATATGCGCTATACCTGCCAAGGACTAGTCTATCACAATTGAGGCTTCTTGTAGTTGTTAATAAATCCCAAATCAACCCATTATATGCCTGATGTGGGACTAATCAAACACTCACAAAACACACACTTAATCAATATCCAGGCAAACCTGGGGCATCACAATATCTTTCTAGAATGATACAACTCTCACTAGCACTCCCTCTTGAAGCTAATATAGGTCATGTAAACCTAGCTTGGAACAAATACTCTTCTTGACTCTACATAAAGACTTTGTAAAGACATCAACAAGTTGGTCCTCAAATCTCACAAATGGTGTAGCTATTTCTCCACTCAGTATAAGAAACAAAATGGTAGTCTACTTCAATGTACTTGTTCCTTTCATGGAAGATGGGGTTGGAAGCAATATGCATATCTATCATAGGATAGTGGAATAGGAGTAGGTACTGAGAAGCCTTACTCCCAAATGAAGTGTTGTAACCAAGGTAGCTCACTAGTAATATGTGACATTTCTTTGTATTTTGCTTTTGCACTCGACCAGGAAAACTCTATTATGCTTCCTACTTTTCCATGTTATGAGGTTTCCTCGTAAGGTGTAATACCCCATGGTGAACCTTCTATTTGAAAGTGATCTTGTCTAGTCAGCATCAACAAAGCCATCTACCTTAAGATGAATGCTTTTTCAACAATCTGCCTTGTCCTAGAGCTCTATTTAGGTATCGCACATCCCAATGTGAGATTCTTGGAGCTCCTAAGAATTGACTCACCACACTAACTACGTATGAGATAATTAAGCTTCCTAACTAATTTACGGAAGGACAAAATTTAGTTACAAAATTGGTTGTAGCTTAAGGCTATAAACTCACTCAATAAAATAAATATTATAACATATTTTGAAAATCTAGCCGTTGAATTACATGTTCTTTATGCTCTTAATACACATATTAAATTTTGTGTCAATATGATATTATTTACTATATGATCTATAAGCTTATATTTTGTGCATAATTTATATTTATAAAAACTTGCAATTTAAAAAATTTATTGATGACATAGCTATTGATCTTTAATTTTATTGAAATTTTGTAAGCATGGAGGATATAAGAAGATATAATCCAATGATGGATTTGTCAAAATTCACTTCCAATAAAAAAATATTAAGTAAGTTTGTAGCCTAAAACTACAACTAATTTTGTAGCTAAATTTTATCCTTAACAAAATTGGTTAAGATTTGAAAGAGTTGTTGTAAGAATTGTCTCAATTTGGTAATGTCTTCAAAATCATCCCCAATAATTACTGTCATTCGTATAGACAACAAGTAGTATGCGTTCAGTATTAATATGTAAATTGAAAACCCAATGATTTGCGGAGACCTAATTCCATGACAACTTAAGAAAATTTTCCAAAACATGCTCTTGGTGACTATTTGAGACCATATAATGTTTTCTTTAAATTGTAGACACTACCCTAATACTCCTTAAGCAACCAATCCATGTTGTGGTTGCCCATATGTACTTCCTCAGGTGGGTCACCATGGAGAAATGCGTTCTTGGCATCCAACTGTAGAGAAGACAATCAAGATTGGCCACAAGGGACATCGAGAATCGTCAATGAATAACCAAGAAATACAAAGAGTGAAGACCAAGTTTGTCAAATTCTTGAACAAAATTGTGATTGTAACAAACATATCCAAAAACTCTAGGAGGCGAATGGAAGTATGAAGAAGAAGGAAATAGGATAGAGTGAGGGGATGCTCCATCAAGAACAATGGATGGCATCTTGTTGATAAGGTAACATGTAATCAATGCGGCATCACTCCAGAACCATTTAGGCATGTTCGTATAAACAAGAGGGCTTGAGCCACATTAAGAAGCTGTTTCTTTTTGTGCTCAGTAACACCAATCTGTTGTGGTGTGAGGACAAGTGGTCTGGTGTACAATTCCTTTGTCAAACATATTAGAGGGAAAGGATGACTTTTGGACATTTTCACATTGTCAAATCGTAAGATATGAATTTCTGGCCAAACTGAATTTTTTTTTTTTTGATAAGTAAGAATGATATATATACGAAAGGCTACTCTATGCATGAAAAGCACAGAGCAAACCAGAAAATTGCAAGAAGAAAAAGACAGAGAAAATACATAGAAGAAAACCAAGCAACAGATTAATTACAAAAGAGATAGAGAGCTAAGAAAAGAAAGGAGAGAATGAATAGTCGTGAGTATCCAAGTCCGAGACCAATCAAAGAGAGTTCCACTAAAAGAAGCAAGCATTTGATCACCGGAACTATCCAAATCCTCAAAAGTCCGCCGATACTGTTCTTTCCAAAGACACTATAGTATGCACAACGGAACTAAATTCCAGATCTAAGACGAATGCTTCCCCAACCAATATGCCATCTTGCAATGAAGAAGTAAGTGTTCCACCGTCTCCCTACAGTGTCAACACATAATGCACCAATCCACAAAATCTAAGCCCCTCAATCTCAGGTTATCACTTGCTAGGATCTTCTTCCAAGCTACACACTAAACGAAGAAAGAAATACGCCTAGGGGCCTTAACTCTCCATATACCTTTCCAAGGAAAGACAACTGAGGGAGAATCCCGCAACTTGTTATGATACGACTGGATGTCAAAATCCCCATTAGGCTTCAACTTCCATCTGAACCAGTCTCCAACATCCATTGAAGGAGTATTGGCTCCCAAGATACGAAGAAAATGCAGCCCTTCATGCATCTCCCAATCATTAAATTCTCAAATAAAACAAACATCCCAAGTTGTTCTACCCTCTGCCCCCTGCCTTGACAAAGAAGCTTCTACAGAGGCCTCCTTGTCAATAGCAATACCATACAGCCTCGGGAAAGCCAATTGGAACGGTTGATCCCCATACCACCCATCTTGCCAAAATCTCACTCTATTCCCCAACCTAACAACAAACTGTGCATTTTTGCTAAAATCCTCCCAGCCCATACGATTACCTCTCCACAAACCACACCCATGAACTCCCCTACCTAGCTTAGAAGTTCATCCCCCCACTCTTCCCCAAACTTTGAAGCTATCACCCTCCTCCATAGCTGATTCTCCTCTTTCCCAAACCGCCACAACCATTTCTCCAATAAGGCCTTATTGAAAGTAGTAAGTTTCCTTATACCTAAACCACCATTGGCTATAGGCGCACAAACTTTATCTCTCTGAAGTCAAACTGAATTTTGAGTTCAGAGAGAGATTTTATTAAGAATAACCAAGTCATTCAACAATAGTCATCAACAAAGTTAGCAAAGTGACAAGTGGTCTGGTGCACAATGCGTTTGTCAAAAATATAAGAGGGAAAGGATGACTTTGAGACATATTTTCACATTGTCAGATCGTAAGATATGAATTTCTGGCCAAACTGAATTTTGATTTTCACATTGTCAGATCATAAGATATGAATTTCTAGCCAAACTGAATTTGATTTCAGAGCGAGTTTTTATTAAGAATAACCAAGTCATTTGTCAGTAGTCATCAACAAAGGTAACAAAGTAATGAACATAATTTGACATAACATAACATGGATAGGACCCAAACATCGAAGAGTACTAATCCAAAGGGGTTAGCTTGTCTAGATGTAACTATTAGCTAGTTTATTTCCTAGTAGTTAAAGATTATAAATAGGCTTCATATGTAAAAGTAGAATCAGTTTTTTTTTTAAATGTAAATTTAACTTAGTTTCAGACCTGGACAGAAACTCTGTTTCTCCAGTTTTTCTTTGTAATTCCAACTTTGATTCTTAATTCTAAGGCAATTCTAGCAAGTTCTCAGTTATTTGATCTTGACTTCCATCATTTGGTATCAGAGCACAGATTTGGTCCTCTTTTTCCCTACTGATTTGATCATTTGAACCCTAGATTTCCCTCTGTTTCTTTTTTTTTTTTTTTTTTTTAATTTTTTTAAATTTTGCTCTCTCCATTCAAGATCCTAGAATCAGATCTAGGTTCCTTGTACCAATCAAATCTGTATTGTGCTGTTGTCGCAGCTGCAAAATATCATAGATTTGATCACTTGTGCTATTGCTGCCATTTGCAATTTTTAAAAAATTTTGAAGCTTCTAATGGCCCAAAGGAGAGGAAAGAGAGGCGGAAAAAGGGGAAATCAAATGGAAGTTGGGGAAGGAGTTAAAGCCAACCCTCCTGGTGAACAGGAATGGTGGATGGAATCAAAATATAAAGAGAGGATATGAGATTGCAGAATCAAGGAGACAAGTTGAGTCACTTACGGAGGTGGTGCAGCGTTTGCAGCCTCCTCATGAGGCTACTGATGAGTCTGATGACTCTCATTCTCATTTTGAGAATCCTTTTTGAGTTCCTCCAAGGAAAAGCCCTTGTGTGGAAAGAAATGAGCCAAGGCTAGACTACAACTTCAAGGTTGAAATTCTAGAATTTCAAGGGAGTCTTAAACCGAAAGACTTTGTGTATTGGCTTAACACCGTTGAGAGGATGTTTCATTATTATGAGGTTATGGATGAAAAGAAAGTGAAGCTAGTCGCTATTCGCCTTAAGGGAGATCTTCCGCTTGGTGGGAACAATTACAAATTTCTTGCCAACGAATTGGTAAAGTCAAGATCAAGAATTGGGAGAAGATGAAGAAAAAGCTTTGCGAGCAATTTCTTCCTTTCAACTACACCCAAGCACTCTACAAAGACCTACACAACCTTAGGCAAGAAGGTAGTGTTGAGAAGTATACGGAGGCATTTCACCAACTTGTAGTAAGGGTAGATTTAAATGAAAGTGGAGAACAAATGGTTGCAAGGTACTTGAGTGGATTGAAGCCATCCATCCAAGATGTCCTTAGCCTTGAATCGTTGTGGAACATGCCGGAAGCCTACAACCGGGCTTTATTGGTGGAGAAACAACAAACTAGGCCTGCTTTGAGATCTTGACAGTGGGGTTCCAGGTATGGTCGGGATTTTTAACCAATATAAGGTTGGGAATTCAAGTACAAATGGGAGAGGAGAAACTGCTGGTGTTGGACAGCAACCAACAGGTCCTGTATCTGCTATTACAGCCCTAAACAGCCACTGTTTAGGGCAGCCAGCCAGCCCCTTATTTTGACTTCTCAAATCTGCCATATATTCTCATTAATTTCAGCTTTGACTTATGCTGTGATAGCCTGCCTAGATGTGACTATTACCTAGTTTATTTCCTAGTAGTTAAAGATTATAAATAGGCTTGTTATGTAAGAGTAGAATCAGTTTTTTTTATATGTAGATTTAACTTGTTTCAGACCTGGACAGAAACTCTGTTTCTCCAGTTTTCCTCTGTAATTCCAGCTTTGATTCTTAATTCTAAGGCAATTCTAGTTCAAGTTCTCAATTATTTGACCTAGATTTCCATCAACTTGGCACTTCAAAGTGGATATAGATGGATGACCAAGTTGACAACGCCACTAGAAAGAATATAGTGAATATTGAAGTGCTTGTTGAGGAGAGAAAGGTGCAAAATCCAGCTAATAGAGACCTCCAATTTCATGGCCCTTACCATACCAATCATCCACTTTGTCTTAAGATCCTGAAAATTACAGATAGAAGGATAAAAACTAACACAACACTTAAGTTATTTGGTGAATTTACTAATTGCCAACAAATTAAAGGAAAACAAATAATGTGAAAAACTCAATATCAGGAACTTAGATGAGTGATTCTAAAGCCCAAGACAGTGGCTAATGAACCGTTGGCTAAAGTAACACTCTGAGGTGATGAGACAGGATGATAATCAGAGAAATGAGTGAACACACCAATCATATGTTCAGGAGATGTAGTTAACTGGGCTAGAGTGGTTATGGAGGAGGAAGTGAGGAAGCTACTTGCTAATGATGGGCTGGTAATTGAACATACCCATCCTTTGGTGTAGAGTTCATCCTTGTTTACTGGGTGGCAGATGTCCTGATGCTACGGTGTAGTCATCCTAGGAGAAGGCCCGATTGTCCAACTCAGAGGGTTTGCCATTATATCTCAATAATAGTCCACTGTATGATTGTTGCTGCCGCAATGCGTGCACTTTTAAGGTTCCTAGTTTCCAAAGTGTTTGCCTCCCCTTGAATATGCGTAGTAACAGTCGTAACTGGTTAATACATATTTCTCTCCTTGAGTACACACGTGACTTGAGAGTAATATTCTGCCAAACTTTGGCTACCTTGCTCAAGATCGAAATATTGCTTATGTATACCATACAAGCAACATTTTCTGATCAAGAATAAATGTGCGGCTACAAAATATATCAGATAGCCATTGCAGACTGAAGGTGCATTAGAGCAATCCCAATGTTAGGTTCTCAACCGGATAGCATAAGAGTAATGATCAAACTATCCTCTTGGTCTCACAGACTTGCAGAGACAACTGAAGAAGTAGTAGTGAAGCAATCAAAATCAGTGGTATCACTCATAGAGGCACAGGATGTTCACTTTTCAGATAAAAGGCGATCAAATAACGAGCCCATGCGCAAACCAATGCCAAACACCACAAGACAACCAAACAAGACACAGTTTATCCATATCCAGGACAGGGACTGACCAACAGTAAGAACCAAACAGGGGTCAACTTCGACAAACAATAATGCCAAAGAATCTCACAAACATCCTACAACCACCCTACTAGTGCAAAAAATGGTCACCGACAATTGAAAAACTTATGAACCCATTCTCACCAAGAATCACTGACACTGTACAGACGACCAGAAAAGTCAAAATTGACTGGAATAGACCGAAACTACTAAGAACCTCCTCAAATCTACCAGAAATCAATACAGAGTATAGAGGACACCAATCAACTATGAAAATTTGAAACATCAAGAAACAACCACCACCATAGCCACTGCATTTTTCTGCCATTTCACTACCAAGTTGCAACGACAACAATGGTGATGAAGATGACAAGCCTTTCTAACATCTTCATGCACCTCCCAACATTAAACAAAACAAAAGTTTACCTAGAAACAACCCGGCAAAGTAGTTCAAAAAAAAATCAGCAAATAAAAAAAATGAATTAAAAAAAAAGGGAGGTATATAAAATATATAAATAAATAAAATTTAAAAAAAGGTATTTGGTCAATTCAACTCTCCTGCACTTATACCATGTTAATGAAAATAAAGTGATACAAAGAAGCAATCATAAAAGGAAGGGTCTATTTTCTTTAGCTTGCACTCACCTCAATCCATTCCATCATCATCATAACAACAACAACAACAACTGCTAAATAATAATAATAATTATAATTATCATTATTATTTTTTTGATAGGTAAACAGAAATTTATTAATAGAGAAAAAAGAAAAGAAAAGTACAAGTTGTTCATGATGATGAACAACAAGAAAAAAAGAACAAACAGCACAACAAAACAAGAAATCAGGAAACTAAGCTAAGGGAAGACATATACTCAAAGAGAGAAGAACAATCAGTAAAACCCCAACAACGAGACCACTCCCAAAGACTACGTTGGCATAAAACTTTTAACTTGTCCAAAGTCTTCTCATTATTCTCAAAGGAACGACGATTTCGTTCCAACCACACAATCCACATTAAGCATCCTGGAACCAAATTCCAAATGTCTGAATTATGTTTCCCAAGCCACTGATGCCAACAAGATAATAAACCCGCCACTGATGCCAACAAGATAATAAACCCGCCACTGATCCTGGCATAACCCAATGAATACCAAAGGCCTGAAGCATAAAAGTCCAAAGGGAATGAGTAAAAGGGCAATGAAGAAGAAGATGGTCAACTGACTCCCCATCACAACAACAAATACAACACCAAGTAGCCAACGGGCGACCCCTAAGCATTAGATTGTCCAAAGTGAGGATTCGACCATGAGCAACTGTCCACAAAAAGAATGCCACTCGCCTAGGAATCTTTGGTTTCCAAACACCCTTCCAAGGAAACAAAGAATTCGAAGCACCCCGAATCGCATGGTAATAAGACCGGGTGTCAAAATTACCATCACCCTTTAACCGCCAACAAAGGGTATCTCTCCTATCACCCCGAGGAATACGAGTTTGGATAAGCTGGAGTAGGGAATAAGATGCAGCTAGCTCCCAATCTTCAAAAGCTCCATAGAACCTTAAATCCCATACTCTAACAGTACCTCCTTCTGGCATCCATAAAACCTCAGAGATACAAGCATCCTTGACCGCTGAACACACATAGAGATCAGGATAGAGATTGTTTAGAGTATTATCACCAATCCACCTATCATGCCAAAAGCGTATACGAGTGCCTTCACCCACTACGAAAGACAGATGCTTAGAGAAGCTCTCCCACCCTTCATTAATGCTTCTCCATAGGCCACACCCATGAGTCCTCTTGCACACTTTAGAACATCACCCCCCTTGACCCTCACCATATTTTGTGGAGATAACTCGCCGTCAAAGATGGGTATCTTCATGCCCATATATCCACAACCATTTCCCTAATAAAGCTTGATTAAAAGACACCACACTTCTAATCCCCAAACCACCCTTCTCGACGGGTAAACACACATTTTCCCAAGCCACCAAAGGATATTTGAAACTCCCCTCAGAAGACCCCCAAAGAAAGTTCCTCTAAATACTTTTCAATCTAACAGCCACAGCTTTAGGAATAGTAAAAAGAGATAAAAAGTACGTTGGGAGGCTTGAGAGAGTACTCTTAAGTAACATGAGCCTACCACCCTTAGATAAATAGAGACGCTTTCACCTAGATAGCTTCTTCTTCATTTTCTCCAAAATAGGATTCCATATCGAAGCTGTTTTAAAAGAAGTCCCCAACGGCATCCCCAAATATTTCATAGGCAAACTACCCACTCTACATTGAAGAATATTAGCCAGAGCGTCTAGATTATTCACCTCCCCAACAGGGACAATCTCATTTTTCCCAACATTGACCTTCAAACCCGTAAAGGCCTAAAAACAAGACAACACCAACCTTATGGACAGTAGCTGTTCCCTAGAGGCATCACAAAATAAGATAGTGTCATCAGCAAATAGCAGATGGGAGATACGCAGCCCAACAAAGTTCACAGAGCCCACCTGAAAACCCCGAATAAGATTACACTCCTCTGACTTCTTCAAAAGTCTACTCAAAACCTCCATTATCAAAAGAAACAAAAGCGGGGATAATGGATCCCCTTGTCTCAATCCACGAGAACTACCAAAAAAACCTTCAGGGGAACCATTTACCAGAATAGAAAATCGGACAGAAGTAACACAAGCCTTAATCCACCCCCTCCATTTCACCCCAAAACCCATTTGGCCCAACAAATAAAACAAGGCCTCCCAGTTAGCATGGTCATATGCTTTTTCAATGTCAAGCTTGCAAACCACACCCGGTAATCTGTTCTTCAACCTACCATCCAGACATTCATTTGCAATAAGCACTGAATCCAAAATCTGCCTTCCACCAACAAACGAATTTTGAGACTCTGAGATAAGATTATCCAAAACCGCCCTCAACCTATTAGCCAACACCTTGGATAGCAGCTTGTTCACACTACCCACCAAGTTGATGGGGTGAAAGTCCTTAATGGAAACAGCATTACACTTCTTGGGAATTAGAGTGAGAAACGAAGCATTCAAAGACCGTTCAAACATAAAGTGCCGATGAAAATAGTCAAAGAAATCCATGACATCCTTTTCCACAACACTCCAACATTTGTGAAAAAAAGCCATGGTGAAACCATCAGGACCAGGGGCTTTATCACCCTCCATCTCCCTTAATACTTGGATGACTTCCTCCTTCGAGAACTCCTTCTCCAAGGACAACCTCTCTTCCTCTTCAATGCATGCAAAGTCTGACCCATCCATAGTAGGACGCCAAGCCTCAGTTTCCTTATACAGCCCCTGGTAAAAGAGGACTAACTGAGAGCGCACATCAGCCTCATCCTCATAAAGAACACCATCCACCTCTATCCTCTTAATTAGATTAGGATTTCTATGGGAATTTGCTAATCTATGAAAGAAACGAGTATTATTATCTCTCTCCTTCACATACAAAGCATGAGACTTTTGTCTCCAGGAAATTTCCTCAAGAGAAGCCAAATGTTCTATGTCCCCTTTGAGCTGAATGCGCTGATTCTGATCCTCATTCGAAAGACCCACCAACTCCTCTCTAGCATCTAAACCCATAAGTTCAGTCAGCAAATTCTTCTTTCTAAAAGCCAAATCACCAAACACCTCCCTGTTCCACTTTTTTAAATCAGCTTTCAAAGCCTTCAACTTTTGTGCCAAAATAAAACTTGGAGAGCCCGTAAAACTGTAACCAACCCACCATTGCTGCACTCTATCAACAAAACCCTCAGCTTGCAGCCACATGTTTTCAAATTTAAAGGCACTACGGCCTCGTCGAACAGCACTAGCTTCCAACAAAAGCGGACAGTGATCTGAAATAACACGCAGAAGCACCCGTTGGGATATATTCTCAAAATGTTCCTCCCAATCTAGAGAAACCAAAGCTCTGTCAATTCTTGACATAGAGGGGGTACTAGAATCTCTAAACCAAGTAAAGGAAGCCCCCTCTAACGGTAAATCTACTAAAGAATTACTCTCTATAAAGTCCGAGAAGGCAAACATAGCAGGGCTGAACGACTCACAGCCAAGTCTTTCACTTGGGTACCTGATAATATTAAAATCCCCTACTAAACACCATGCCATGGGCCACCTGGCTCGCACCCGTAATAACTCCTCCCACAAAAAAGACCACTGACTATCCTCATTGGGGCCATAAACACCTGTACATGCCCAAATAAAGTCATCCACTACCCCTCTCAATAAGACACTGACAGAGAACTGTCCAACAATAACATCCACCTTTTCAAAAACCCTCTTGTCCCAAATCAGCAAGACCCCTCCCTAAGTCTAGACAGCATCCAAAGCAACCCAATCAATGAAAGGACTTCCCCATAAACTTCGAACAAAAGCAGTGTCGATAGAAGCTACTTTCGTTTCTTGAAAACAAACAATATCACATTTCCACTCTTTAAGAAGATTTTTACAAACCTGTCTCTTCCGGGGATTGTTGAGCCCCCTTACATTCCAAGAAAGTAGGCGTAAATTCATTAAAAACTACCAACGACCCCCACATCATTCGAAAGAGCTCTACTCCTACTCCTACTCCTAGAAGAACCACCTTCATAATTAACATTAGAAATGAGCCCCTTAAGCTCCCTAAGACCTCGTGACCTTGAGTTTGTAGGTTGCTTAGGCACCCCAACATCAATCACCTTGAGACATTCCTGTTCAAGTAGGCGAAACAAAGCCAAACATTGAGCTTCATGTTTCACAATAGGAAAACCCACCATATTACAAAAATCTTTCATCAGCTGGGACACCCAACTTGAATTTGGTTCAGTTTTAGCCACCTGAGCCCCTCTTGTATCATCCTGAACCAACACCACCTCACCAAGAGTATTAGGATCCCACCGAGTCAAAGGATTACACTCCAAAAGACAAATATCTTTCCCCCCACTACCACCCCCACAATTATCGGCTCCATTGTTGTCCCACGGCAGGAAAAGGAGCCCAGAATCATTATGAGAAATACCAATAGAAGTTATTGACCTTGGCTGTGCCACCACTTCGTGGTAGTCACTAACAGTCTCAACCCGATCTTCCCCTTCCCCAAACTCAGTACCCAACTCGTTACCCAGCTCAGACAAAGGGGAAAAACGATTCTGTTTCACCCACCGATGCCGACGATGTGCCTGTGACCCATTTTGCAGAGCCGGCGGCACCATCGCCGTACTCGCTAGATTTAAAAATTGGCCTGTGACCCATTATTATTATTAACTAAATAAACATTGGCCATTAATTAAACTAATTGGGTTCAAAGATGAAAAAACAAAGAACTTTTATTATGTCTCATTTAGTCATTTCTCACATCCAAAAACACTTCATCACTAGACCACTTTTAATCTAAAACTCTTTTATCACAAAAGTTCTACGGCTAAATCTCTACTTCCTACAGCAAATCAGACAGACCCCTCCAAAATAAAGTTGGCTCAACCTTTATTTTCTTTTTCTTTTTTTGATAAGAAAAGTTGGCTCAACTTTGCTCCCTAGATTTAAAAATTTCAGTTCTATATTTTGAAGTTTAATTTAGAGCAATGTAGTCATTTTGTCCAACAGACTTACAATGCCTACATTGATGGCTTCGTTTGTCTCAACATCTAGCACAACATCAAATTCCATGACACCATTATCAAATTGGACAAGACTTCATTGCTCAAGTCGCATAGGACTTCACTGCTTAAAAAGTGAAATTTATAGAGACAAATACCAAAAATACCTAAAACAAATAAAGAAATAGTATGCTGAACTTTGAGAGAGGTCTAGAAAGACAACACATTGAGCGCTGCAATTAGTAAATATAATACCAATGTCAAAGCAAAAGGTTCACCTATGCACTAAACTCACTTGTGAGTCTCGGATGAGTCCATGTAGATAAACATATGAAAATGGAATGGTCCCCGTGAACTCAATTCCCATCATGACCATCCTTGCCACCCAAAAAAACAGTATGTCATGCCTGTCCATATATGAAAGCAGTATCAACTTCTGCAATCTTTCAAATACGATAGTAAAACTTTATTCATGGACTCAAAGACACAAAATAAAGTTAGCAATTTGTAGTTCATCAGCAACAAAAAGAAATTTGTAGTTTATTAGCAGCATAAATGGCACCTAGCAGATGACAGGCACCTACGAATCAGATTAAGTTACCATCACTAAATATTCCTCAAACAGCAGCCCCAGGTTTCACATCTGGCATTACTGCATCAGATAATATATATATATATATAATAGAGAGAGAGAGAGAGAGAGAGAGAGAGAGAGAGAGAGAGAGATAGAGAGAGATCAATAGGGCAGGAGAAGCTAGCTAGGGAAACACATTACCCAGTTTCAAGCATTGTTGTTGGATAAAACTGTCTAAAATCCTCTTCTGAAACATCTGGCCATCCAAGAGTACTAAAAGGCCATAGTGCACTGAACATAGGAGTAAGAAAAAGCTTATTCAAAAGAATGTCTACGTATGTATGTATGTATGTGTGTATGCATGTAAGTACGTATCATTTACAGATAACAAAAGAACTAATATGTGAACAACCAGGGACAAAGTGTTCATGTGTGGAACCACAAAGTAGAACACCAAGAGCTGAGATTTGATAAAACTATAAGACAAATAAAAAGGATGCTTCATTTTCAAAATTCTAAATTCATGAACTAAGAAATCAAGTAATACAATCAAATATCAAATCATGTAAAGCAGCTACTGAATCTGGTTTATTTCTAAAAATAACAATTAATACAATCATTCAAAAAAAAAACATAAAATGACCTATAAATGCAAACTTTTAATGCAAAATCTTGTTAAACCACTGAATGAAACTTATAATTTGAATATTTTGTCAAAAAGATCACTTTTAAGCCATATAAAATTTGAATAAGACATTTATTTAGCAGCAATTACACATGCACTTAATGGGGATCAAACCCACCATCTTACCCTCCACCATGCTCTTACAAGAGGAGGAGATGTCATTTGAGCTAGAACTCAATGGCAAGACATATTAACCATCTGGTATTCGGACAAACTATCAATGGCATATCATTATTAACTCATTGATTAGAAATTTGCAGCTACACAATCATTGAAAGCACATTGATAATCAATATTACCTAGCAGATCAAAATTAAAATTTTGCTGAAGTCATGGAAGTCCTATTTTAAGACATGAAAAGTAAATAAGTACATGAATAAATAAAGATCCAATGTTCATTTGTTTTATAATCTTTTATTAAAAAAAAAGAAAAAAAAAATTGATCAAAGATTAATTTACAGCAATACTTTTTATCCAAAAGTTTGGTTGGAAGATGAAATCCGTAATCTGAGACATGATATATAAAACAAATCCATGCTTTCTCTAACATTTTTTAATCTAAGAAAATTGGTCAAATTTCACTCTCTTTTTTTATTGTTAAAAAAAAATTAATACATAAGATTGGTTTTCATAATAACATTTAGAGTTCTTCAAAGAAGACAGACCATAAAATAATTTTCCTTGCGGCATAAATTTGATAACGAGTGAGTGTGAGGCAGCAGAAACTAGTGTTTGAGACAAATAAAATCAAGGTTTCCATCATCAGGAAGGACATAACAGAATCTTTTTAAATAAGTGATGAAATTATTGAAAAATAAATATGAGAAAAAAAATACAAGCATGGCAGATTGATAGTATACAGGGAAAGAAATAAAAATAAAAGAATGTCAAGAATAAAAATTCAGCTGATCTAAAAACTCTGCAAGGTTAGGTGTTCAAGTCAAATCTTTGGCCTAACGGAGCTTCATTTTTCATGTCAAGAGTGCCCAATCATCAAATATATGTGCATTCCTTTCCCACCAAATGATCCACATCAAACATAACGTTAATGACTTCCAAACCTTTTCCCAGTCATGCTTACCAAACTTCCCAATCCAACAGGCCAATAGATCCTACACCGAACTAGGCATAACCCATGTCACACTGAACAGACAAAGAATAAAAGACCATAAATCGCCCGCAATGTCACAATGTAAGAAAAGGTGACCCACAGTTTAAAGTTGCTGTCCATCCAAAAAAAGCTACTCGAGAAAGAACTTTAATGCTTCAAATACTGCACAAAGGAAATCATCAGTCTCCCCTCTCCCTGAAAGCCATATAAATCCTTCACACAAAAACCACAACTCTTGGATAGAGACCATACCACTTTATCGTCAGACCCCTGGAAGATGTAAGCCAAATACAACTCATTTAAAAATAATGACATAGGTTCAAGCTCCCAATCTTGGCACATCACAGATAGCTCCAGAAATTTTCGACCAGAAACTGAAGTCATCACTCCATCGATCATGCCGAAATCTTACTCTTAAGGCCATCCCCAACTTCATAATGTATAAAATTCTTGTAGTGCTTCCAAGTACTCACCCCATACAACCCCCTACTAACATTTGAGCATCAACCTCCCAAAGAATTCTCATATTTGTTGTTAGGGTAAATTGCAAAGCACGCCCCTAAAGTGTGGGGTTGATTGGATTTTACACCCTGAAATTTGAAAATTTAGATTTTACTCCTTGAATTTTCCCTCCGTTAGCAAAAGCAGTCCCTCCATTAGTGATTCACCAACATGGCTGTTAAGTGACACACTGGTGTCTGACTTGTAATATTTTTTGCCAAGTCAATCCACCACGTGTTAGTTGTCCCAACTGAATTGTGACACATGTATTTACCATTACTTGTAATAAAATAACTTTAAAATCTTTAAAAAGCTAAAATAAATATCTAAAATTGAAAAAATCATTTAAAAAAACTATCTAAATAAATTCTCTAAAAATTTAAAATTGCATAAACTAAAAAAAAATAAACAAACACAAAAACAGTTGAACAAACCCAGAAAAATCCAACACCATGAACAAGATGAACATACCCAAAAAAATCAACACATTAAATTCAATCGGCAACAAACTGATTTCCCCAGCAAATTTGAAACCAAAAAATCAAAACCATAAACTTCAAACCCAAAAATAATCAAACCCAGGCAAATTGAACAATCAAAGCAATTCAGTTTGAACCAAACTCAACCAAACCATGAAACACAGCACACCATCAAACCCAAAAACCTTTCAAATCCACCAGCCCATCAAAGCAAATCCATTGAAACAAACCCAATTGCAGGAGCACCCACCTAACAAGAGCACCTCCCACTGTCACAGGACAACCAGAACAAAACTGAAACAACAATAAAATAAAGGGATATGACCTAGGAGTCAGCACCTAAGCCTTACTTGGAGACAGCACTAAGCGAGGAAACCACTAGGAGTCAGCACCTAGGGTAGACATGGAGTTAGCACCAGACCAAAGAAAGACCAAACGGCCATTTTTTTCATTCATCAAAATATCAACTCTTTCCTCAAGGAGTACAATAGGTTGCTTATAAAGGATTGCTAAACCCTAATTCTAATTGGCTAGGAAACCCTAATTGCCTTATTACAAAAATAACCTTGCTTCCCAAATTAAAATACTAATAGCCCAATAAATTACTAGGACCTAAAACATAAAAATACAATTGACTTGCAAACATAAATAATATTAAATAATAATTTTCTTGCATCTCCCGCATCACCCACTCACCAAACAGCAAACCCATTCGTGGGATAACCCAAGCCAACCACCGAACCAAACCAACAAAATCCCAGCAAACCCATCCTCTCCCTCGCCATTGTAACCCATCAAACCACAAAAAAACCCATACCCGCTGACTGTTCTGACCCATCAGAACACAAAAACCAAATACCCATCAACCACCATGACCCATTAGAGCACAACAACCCAACGGACAGAGAAGGTGGGTTTGAGTTCAAAGCCACCACCACAATGTCAATGGCAGTTCGTTGTGAGCAGCAGTGAAAGGCAGAGCTCTAAGCTCTCTGCCATGGAGGTTTAAGTTTGAGAGAGAGAGAGGGATTGGATGTTTTAGAATTGAGGAAGGTTCTGTGGGATTTTTGTATAAGTTTGATGATTGGTGCTTGATTCATCTGATACACGGTCAGATTTGTGTAATTATTATTTCTTAGTGCTTTGTAGTTTGTCCCAATGAATTAATATGATTTAATTTTCTAGATTTTAAAGATTTATTTTAATTTTTTAATGATTTTTTAGATTTTAGATATTTATTTTAAGCTTTTTTAAAGATTTTTTTAAAGTTATTCTATTACAAGTAATGGGTAAATACATGTGTCACGATTCAATTGGGCCAATTAACATGTGGCGGCCTGACTTGGCAAAAAATTACACGTCAAGCACTAGCGTGTCACTTAACGGCCACAAAAGCATGTCACTAACAGAGGGGCTGCTTTTGCTAATGTAGGGAAACTTCAAGGTGTAAAATCCAATTTTTCCAACTTCAAGAGGTAAAATCCAAATAACCCCAAACTTTAGGGGTGCACTTTGCAATTTACCCTTATTTTTAATGAGAACTCCTTTTCCACCCCATAACGTCATGACGACCTTCCCAATGATGCCTGATTAAACACCACCAACTTCTTAATCCCCAACCCACCCATCTAGATAGGGGTGGGTATTCTATGCCAATTTACTAAATAAACGAAACTCAAACCCTATAGACAAGGGAAAAAGAGACAAAAAATATACGTAGGTAAACTAGAGGACATAATGGAACATAACTTATTGCAACTATTATTTTGTCTAATATTCACCATTTCCTCCGGTCAAATTATCCAAGACCAAGAAAGGAAAAAGATGAATACTCGAAAAAAATAAAATAAAATAAAAGACAAACACATAATAGCTAAAACCATAAAAATTGTGGTCTCTTACTGCAGAACAGTTTGAGTAACAACTTCTTCCAATTTCCAAATCATAAGCCACTCGTGAAGTATGCCAAATTCATGCAAACACAATTAAATTGAGAGCTTGTTTGCCAGAAATTTTTTCTTTTAGCTTTTTAGCTTATTTGTTTTGTTTATGTACAGCTCTTTAATATCTCATCTTTTCTAGTTAGAACTATACTTTAACCAACTTCCAACAAATCGGAAAAGTGCACATTTAATCACACATTGAGAAAAAAATTTATGGATTATTTAGTTAAGTGGTATCATTTGTACTCTAAAGTGTACAATGTGTGCACAAGAAAAAGACATGAATTCTTATTAATCTTTCAGAAATAGACCTGGAAAACCAAGTGTCAAGAACATCTGGATCTTGATAGATTTCTACATTGTTTCCATACTTCGCACGAGCTTTCTCAAGAGCTTCATCAGCACTCCTAGCAACTATATATTCTTCTTCACAGTCTTTTCCCACAATGTACCAAACTGGTATGCGGTGTCCCCACCAGAGTTGTCTGCTTATACACCAGTCCTTAATGTTTGATAACCAGTGATTGTAAATCTGCAATACAAAGTAGATCAGGTTGAGGATAATTAATGATATTATAACCATAAGTCTTGAGTCACAACAATTTTCATGAAATTCATAACTGTCGAGGTGGCAAGTTGCGAATGGCAGATGATAAAGTGATAGTAAAATGAGAACTAATAGAAACCTGCCAACTCCTCTATTGTGAAAATTGTTGTGTATGTACTATGTAGCATTACTCATTAGAATACTTATGGTAAATAATAATAAAAATATATAGATATTTTCATATAATGAGTTGAAGAATCCATCTGTAAGGTGGGGGTCAAGAATGACTAAGAGAGACCATAATCAAATGGAAAAGCATTAGACAGCAAGCCAAAAGCTCCACAAATTGGAAGTTACAGCAAGGCAAAAGCTAAAAGACACCAAGAAGAAAATCAAGATTAATAAAGGAAGTTTTTATTGCAAGTGAATCAAATCAATATGAAGCCACACACACACACAAAACCATATACCTTCTCAAACCTTTCAGGAATGATGGTTAACTCTCCTCTTTCAACTGCACGAAGGGCTTTCTCAGCCAGGGGCTCCATTGTAACAAACCACTGCTTGCTTACAAGTGGCTCTATAATCTAGGAGAAAAGAAGGGGGGGGGGGGGGGGGAGAGAGAGAGAGAGATAGAGAGCAAATCCCCAAAGAAATAGTTAACTGTTACCTGTATCAAATTTTCAAAAACAAAAAAGTGAAATACAGTATTATCTCACTTCTCCACCACGTTGAGATCTGGGAACTCGCAGGGTGTACGCTTCCTGTTTTACAGCTAAGCCTGTCTCCTCCAGTTCTGCCCATAGTTTCTTCCGGGCCTCAAACCGATCAAGGCCACTATTATCATAGGTGTCAATGCCATATATTAGGTGCAATATAGAAAGGTTTCTCCAAAATACTGTTCAATAACAAAATAAAGCAAAGTTTACCAGTACAATCCCGCAACCTTGTTAAGTGTCCCGTCCTTGTTCATTATGTTAAGTATTGGGAGACCAAGCTTTCTGGCAAGAAGATAATCATTATGATCATGTCCAGGGCTTATCTTCAACACACCAGTTCCAAAATCTTTGTCAACATGCTGTCAGATTTAGAAATAAATCCAGAAGATGGATTACAATCCAGGAATTATATGAAATAAGCTTTAAAATGACAAATCAAAAAATTAAGAAAATACATCAACTCAACTAATCCGATCCTAACTAAATTGGAGTTGGCCACTGATCCTCATCAATTAATCAGGAGCCAATTATAAAAAAAAAGTTCAGAAAATACATTTGTTTTGTAAAATTTGATGAACTTACAACATATTCATTTTCTAGGAACCAAAAAAGATCCCAAAAGGCTGACTTCTTTTTGATAATGTAATAATTAGGGGTGAAGGGATTTGAACCTTGGATGTCCCCATTGGAAACACCAGGAGGTGCCAGTTGAGCTACAAGGCTCATGGCCCAAAAGGCAATTATGACTTGTGAGACCAGGTAGGCATCAATAGTCAAGGTCTTGAGCTATTTTATGCATTAAAAATTGGATAACAAGTAAAAAAGCTATTTTTATGAATTAAATTTTAATAACTAGCCAATCATGGACAGGTTCGAATCAAAATCCAGTGTGATAAACATGTCACAATTTTTTTGAGGAAAATAATATTTTCAAACACCTAGGCCAGTCAGCCCAGTGTCAATCAAGCTTGCTCCATGAAAGGATGAGCATCGAGCTCGCCTTACTTGATAAGAATTAAAGATTCACCATCAATTTGTTTTCTTTAAAAGTTTAAGTACTCTTACACATTGTGAACATCAGCAAACAGTCATCAACTGTACACCAAATTAAAGAAAAGCACTACCAAACTATTGTGGACAAATGTATTAACAACAATAAGAAGGTGAAAAAGCTTAAAAGCAGACTAAACCTAGGTCAGGGACCGTTGGTAGACAAAAAAACTCCCACAAAAGCTGAAATTTATTGTCAAAAGGAACAAAGGCCCAAGCACCATGCCATGAAGCATCTAATTATTTATCAATTCCATTGTTCTGCTTCAAAATTTGTCCTCAAAACTAAACTACTATTGCAGTACAGTGCATAGACCAAATGAAATTTTAAGCACCAGGAGCACTTAACATCATACCACCAATAAAACAAGCTAAAAATGGAATACTTAAATAAATATCATCAAGATGCTTTTTACCCTGTCAGAGATGATAGGGATGTGACGGCCATATGTCATAGGCACAATTGCCATCATACCTACATACTTAGAATACCGATCATCCTGCAAAGGTAAACAAATATAGAAGTCTTGTGAAACTATCTATAGGATGGAAAAAGTACCAGCAAAAGAAGGGGGGGCAGGAAATATAGGGAGTGCATGACTTAGAGTCAATGTCAATTCTCCAAACATAGTTGCTGATGTCATTTGTAAAGACATTTTCGTTTTCCCACTGCAGTGGAACACACTCCTAAAGAATGGGTCTAGCATTTTATTTCAGAATTATTGCTATTATGTCATATTCAAATAAATTTAAGGATACACATTATTTACATTCAAATATAACTTTTTGTTCATATAAAAAAGACGAAAATGCATGAAAAATATTATTTCAAGTGAAAAAAAAAAATTTACATTAAAAAAGGTGGTTGACATAAAAAAAAAAATCAATGGTGATTTCACTGTCATTTTTAAGACCATATTTGCAACATTCCATTGAAATAAGACCATAAGAGTCATACTTTTTCTGGTAATTTCATTGCTACTTCCAAAAATTTATTTGTTTCTAATGCACTGTAAATTATTCCCATCTTTCTAGATAACCAGAATTCAACATACTGAACAATTGCAAAAATCTTTTAGGTTGTTGCATTTGGATTTGAGGATTTAAAATCAAAGTTTGAAGCACAATTGATAGTATAAATTGCTTTAAATGAATATATGTGATGGCTTTGAGTTTTGAGAAAGCACTTATGATGTTATAGATTTAAAATAACATCGACACAAAATCATTTCAAATCCACAGATTAATAAAGGTTAAGTTCAACCATAAATTTCATAAATAGAAGAATTGTCACTTTATTTTAAACAAAAAAAATGAAATCCCAGTCCTTTCCAACTACTTCCTTCTAAATGAACTATCAATGTAATTAACACATACATCCAATGGGTTTTGAACTCATGACATCACCATTCACCAAGTAGAGAAAGTGCCATTTGAATTAAACCTTGTTGTCATAACATTCAGAATAAGTATGAACGTGACTAATGGCATCTTACTTTCTTCACCTTAATGTAGACAATTTAAAACCATGATGAAAATAATATAAACAAAGCATAAATTCCAAGCACTGGGCTCATTCCTTTAAACTAAAAGTGCAAGCTTGCGCAGTTAGCAAATTACCCTACCTTTGGATGCACTGCAATAGCTACATCACCAAATAAAGTTTCAGGACGTGTTGTTGCTATTGTCAAATAGTCACTCCTAAAAGACAAATAAAAGTTAACATATGAATACACAGCATAGCTTCTACTAAACAGTCTGTGCAAACATACAAAACACACCTTGTTTAGGATGTATAACAATTTTTTTTTTTTTTTTTTGATAAGTAATGAAAGATATATTTAATATGAGAAAAAAAATGTCACCTAAGTATACAAGAAGTATACATCAGAGACAAAGAACTGTTTAGGATGTATAACAAATATAGCATACATGAAGTAATATTGCCCAATAATCCATACAAGGTAATGTTTATCTGAGCATATTGAAAGATGTCCAAAGGATTCAAGTGCTAAATATAAATGACATTAATTATACCTTCTAATAATAATCTATTCTAAAGGATTGATTGAATTATCAAAAAGACAAAGGAAACATAAACAAGTTTCGAAATCTCAAGATTATCACCATCAAGAATTTTCTTTTATTTCCTATTTTCATTTTCTTTTTTCTTTTCTTTTTTTGGGGGGGGGGGGGGTTGTGAGAAGAGAGATTATTATTGAGAATATAATTATAAAATATTGAGATTCTTTATCACTTAGTACATGAAATGTCCAAAAGAAATACGCCAATCAGCCATCAACCTAATAAACTGTAGATTCATGAGTCCACAAAAGGAAGACCATTTCCTACATGTCATCAACTTTCCAACACTATTTACTAGTTCAAAGGTTTTCAAAATGTTGGTGTTTACAATTCAAGCAGTTGTAATCTTTTCATACATAAGCAATCCTATTTATCATGACTTTTACATACACAAAGTTCTCGTGCCAGTAAATTTAACCCAAATAATTGATAGTTGAACCTCTCCAAAAATAATTGATATATATATATTTTTTTTTTTTTGATAGGTAAGAAAAATTATATTAAAAAAACTACAGTATGCATGAATGAAAAATTGCTTACTTAACAGCAAGTACATGCTTCATATATAATAAGAACACATCTTCGACAAAAGATTAGAAAAGATTGTCTGGTAACTACCTTGAACCTCCAGCAACACGATACTTGATATAATAAAGAGTACCAGATTCTTCAGAATATTCTACTTCCTATGCACAAAAGGAAAAGGTTCAATGCTCATTTTGAACAGTGAGATATAAATAAAATAAGTAAACAACATGAAACCAAAATCTTACCAAATCTGAAACTGCAGTCTGCAAACTTGGAGACCAGTTTACCATATAAGACCCTGAATAATATAAACATAACATGAGTCCACTTGACTTCTAATAACAATTTGTGTATCAGTATCAACAATTGGTTATCATCCTACAATTGTGAGATAAGTGATAGTTCCAAAAATAAAATCGAAACCCTTAAAGACCAAAAAAAAGTTAAGGGAGTTACTTCTCCCATCTTGAATTACTCCCCATAACACTGGTTCCACTTGAAAATGCACAAATTTTAAAGATCTTTTCAAAGGCTTCTAACCACCTCAATTTTTAACTTCCCATATTAGCCTTTGTCAACTATATTTATTAAAAAATTAATTGTTTTTTCACTTTTCAATGTAAAAGTAAGCGTCAACTATATTTATTACAAAAAATAATTGTTTTTTCACTTTTCAATGTAAAAGTAAGCGGTAATGTTGGAAGTTTAAAAAACTATTACTACGTTTTTTGGCAATCGATTATTATTTTAAGGGAAAAGTTAACAAATACCCTAAGTGCATTAGTTTAGGAAATATTTATAGAAACTTTTTACGGGAAAAGAAAAAAGTAACTAACTTTTTTAACAGTTTTTTATATTTACATAAAAGTGGTATTAAAAATTTCCTAAAATAGTCCATTAACAAATGTCAAAGGCAACCGTTACCCGGACCCTTCATTTTAAAATAACCAAAAAGGAAATGAAGTCCATTATGTAAAGACTAGGAAAATAAATATTTGTTCTCTATGGCCATGAAGAGATGGTATTGATGGAACCACTAAAGTTATCATGTCCACAAATAAGAAAACTACTACTTATTTAGGTTTTTTTCATAGGTAAACCCATCATTTGCTATTTCTCATTATAGGACAATTAGGTGAATCAGAGAGAACAAGTGATACCTTATATAGTATAATTAAAGTTACATATTGATATAATACCAATTGTCCAAAAAGTTTAAGTTGTAAAGGAAATAGAAAATTTAATTACTTAACCATTGTTTATTGTTTTTTTTTTTTCATTTCCTTATAGGTAATAGAAATTTTATTGAATAAAAAGTTACGTTGTGTTCACAATGATGAACACACTGTACTTGAAACAATCACAAAAAAAAATCAAGAAGTTCTAACAGATTGTAGGAAATTAGAAATGGAAATACATTGCGTAAAACCCCAGATTCAAGACCACTCAAACAAAGTCCCAACAAGCAAAGACTTCAAGAGATCTAAAGGTGTCTTAGTATCTTCAAAAGTATGCGTATTGCTTTCCTGCCATATTAACCACATTATACATACTAGTACCATATTACAATTACTTGAAAATTGTTTCCCCAACCAACTCCTCCATGCAAAAAGAAGAGAATCAACTGTTTTTGGTATCACCCACTAGATCCCAAAGGAAACATTAGAAGAACTTCACTCCACAAAGCATAAGCAAACTTACAATGGAGCAAAAGATGATCCACAGTTTTCCCATCACAACGACACAAGCAACACCAATTAACTAGAGGTAGTCCCCTCATAACAAGATTATCAATGGTAAGAATCCCACCCCAAGTTATTGTCCATAAAAAGAAAGACATCATTTTAGGTATCTTTACACATCAAATGCTCTTCCAAGAGAAAGAATCAATAAATGGACCAGATAAAAAATTATAGTATGAGCACACATCAAAAAACACCATTCCGAGTCAACTACCAAGTCAAAGTATCATCACCTTCACCCCTTGGAATATTAGAATAAAGAAGCTCAAAAAAAGTAACCCCGCCCCCCCCCCCCCCCAAAAAAAACTCCTAGCCATGAAATGCTTGGTAGAATTGAAGATTCCAACTTCTACTTCCCCCTTCTAATGTAGGCATAAGCAACTCAAAAATTCAAACTTCTTTAGATACAAAGCAAGCAAATAGATCGGGGTTAAACTCCTTAAGAGGAATATTCCCACTCCACAAATCATGCAAGAACCAAATACAATGACCCTATCCTGCAGCATACACCACCTAACCAAAGAAACTCTTTGTGCCCGCCCTAATATTCTTCAACAAACCACAGTCTAGAGTCCCTCTAACACCTCTTGTACACCAACCCCCTCTAACCACACCATATTTGGTTGTTATAACCTAACGCCATAAACGGTTAACTTCCTTCCCAAACCGCCATAACCACTTTCCAAGCAATGCTTCATTAAGCAACCCAATCCTCCGGATCCCTAAACCCCCTGCCTCCACCAGCACACAAAACTTATCCCATGCTATTTAAAAACTTCCTCAAAAGCTCCCAAAGGAAATTCCTCTGAATCCTTTCTAATCTAGCAGCTACTACTTAAGGGATAATGAATAATGATAAGTGATAGGTAGGAAGGCTCGATAAACTGCTCTTTAACAAAGTAAGTCAGCCACCTTTTGACAAATATAAAGGTTTCCAACCCAAAAGCTTCCTCTCCATTTTTTCTAAAATAGGACTCCATATTGAGGACATCTTATAATGAGCCCCAAGAGGCATACCCAAGTAATTCACATAAGCAAGCTCCCAACTTTGCAACATAAGACACTAGCCAAAGCATACAAATTCCATACCTTTACTACTGGAACAACTCACTCTTGCCAACATTGACTTTCAAGCCTGTGAACAAATGTATAGTAATTGTTCCCTAGAAGCATCACAAAATAAGATGGTGACATCAGCAAAAAGAAGATGAGAGATATTTAAACCTCCTTGACATGGGAACCCTCTTGGAATCCACATAGAAAACCACTCTCCTCCATTCTCTTCAATAACCTACTCAACACCTCCATTACCGACAGGAATATGTGTGGAGACAAGGGGGCCCTTGACGAAGGCCACTAGAGCTACTGAAAAAACCCGACTAGAGACCCATTAACAAGAATTGAGAACCTAACTCTAGAAATACTAGCCTTCATCCACCTCCCCCACTTCTCCCCAAAACTCGTCCTCTCCATAAGGTAAAACAAAGCATTCCAAGTCACATGATCAAATACCACTCTTCACTTTACTATCCAAACATTCATTTGCAATGAGAACAAAATCAAGAATCAGTCTCCCTCTAACAAATGAATTATAGGAATCATATATGAGCTTATCCAAAACACTACAAAGTCTATGTGCCAGCACCTCAACCAAGAGCTTATATAGACTACCCACAAGACTAATAGGATGGAAGTCCTTAATATTGATTGCATTAGTCTTCTTAGGGATCAAACATAGAAAAGTGGCTATGAGAGACTTTTCAAAGACTCAATGTTTAAGAAAAATTGCAAAAAAAAAAGTCATAACATACCCTTCAAGTACACCCTAACATTTTTAGAAGAAAGCCATAGTAAAACCATCAGGCCTAAGGGCTATGTCACCCTCAACCTCCTTAAGTGCCGCAAGAATCTCCTCCTCAAACTCCCTCTCTAGCGATAGCCTCACGGCTTCATCTAAGCAGGCAAACTCTAAGCCATCAATAGTAGGCCTCCAATATTCAAGCTCTCGATATAATTTCTTATAAAATTCCAACACCTAATCCTGAATATCTAAGTCACCTTCATAAAAACTACCCTCTACCTCCACACCTCCCATATGATTGGTCCATCTGTGAGAGTTAACAAGTCTATGAAAAAACCACGTGTTGTTATCCCCCTCTTTTATAAATAATGCCTTAGATTTCTGTTATCAGTTAGCTTTAAATCAGAGGCAAAATAACATATCATTGTACTCACCCACAAATATATAAATAATATTTATTTGCGTTAAGGTAATTAATCAAACAAAACCTAAACACACTTTCCAAGACAACCAATATTCTAACCCAACCCCCCCCCCCCCAAAAAAACATGTGGGCTTAGACTCCATCTTAATAAGTTGGGGTTGAACAAGTAGGATTTTTTAACTTTTCAAATGAGAAGGAGAGTAGAGGTAGGGGTTCAAACTCAAGACCACATGCTCTTTGTAGCACTTGGTTCTAATGGGCATTTGATGAAATGTGACTTTTCTCGGTTGAAGCAAAGGTGTTCATGGAGGAGAGAGGCTATGCTACTATTGCCACAATGGTGTGGGTGCTTCATCTATGGGCCACAATGGTGGGTGATGATGTGCAGGGACGGAGCTATTCATGGACCATGGAGGGCCATGGCCCCCCTAGAATTTTTTTATTTTATTTTATTTTATTTTTTACATACCATATATGTTTACTGAGATTCTAGTATTTGGCCCAAGAAAATTCTTTTTGGCCCCCCTAGTATGATCCTTGGCCCAAACAATAACAAAAATTAGTCCAACCAACAACAAAATTAAACCCAAACAATAACAAAAATATAGATCTCTGGCCCATTTTTAGCCCTACAAAAACAAGAAAAAAAAAAATCAAATTGACAGATCCTATTTCTATTAATTTTTTTTATATAAAAAAATCCCTAAATCCATACTTTTTTTTTTTTTGATAAGTAATAAGAATTCATTGATAATAAAACAGATACACCCAAGCACACAGGGAGTATACATGGGGGAGCAAGTCAAGAACGAAAATTACAAAAGTCAAGTAAATCCAAAATAGAAAAAGGATGGTTTCTCCACACAGAGAACCATTCAAGTAAGGTTCGGATGAAAAGAAGCTTGAGGTCAGGCATAGCACGCTCAAAGTCTTCAAAGCATCTACTATTCCTCTCCTTCCAAATACACCACATCAAACAAAGAGGAACGACCTTCCAAATAACTCCATACTAATACCTCATACTAGTCGAATAAAGAGACTCTTGTCTCCTTCACTTCCACTGCATAGCAGTACAAGCCACACCCACACCCACACCCACACCCACACCCACACCCACACCACACTGCCACACATCCATTCCATGCAAGTGAGATTCACCTTCAATGTTGCAATTTGCATCACACTGGCAGCGGCCCAATCTGCTGCTCATTGGTATTTTCTCTCAAAGTCCTTGTTCTCTCTCTCTCTCTCTCTCTCTCAATTACTTTATCTGATCACTCTCTCACTTTACTGTAATGATATGGCTTCAATAGTTTTAGACTTTTGGTGTTTTGTCTTGTAATAGTTGTTTGTTTAATGCGTTAAGGGGTAGTGGGCCAGTGGCTGTGTGGTTGCTTGCTTTTATTTTATTTTATTTTTTGGAGAACATAGTGGGGTCACCTTATAATTTATAAGCTTGAGTGTTTTTGGGCTAATGCTATTGCTAACTAGATCTAAAATTGTTCAAAACTGATCAACTTGGTTTCTAAACCTAACTTGGTCCCTGAACTTAGGAGTGATTACTGTATTCTATCTATGGCATTCATAGGCTTACTAAATAGCCTTCCTTAAATGGTTTTTTTTTTTTAATCTTTGGATTTTTTTTCTTATCTTCTTATTTACTTAGCAAAAAATAATTAGTCTTTTTGTTAGAAGACTATTCGACATATAATGAGATAATAAACATAAATTTTGTGGGCATATTAACTATGATATATGATCTTACACATTATAAGCGTAATTATTGCAACATTTAGTATGGAATCAAACACAGATAAAAAGAAGTTGAAATTCCAATTTCATGGATAATTGTATTGCAACGTAATAAGAAATAGTTATCTTGTTTCTATTCATTTTGTTGATATTTTGATAATACTAAATGAATGCTAATTTGGATTTACCCAAAAAATTGTTTTATACTTCAGCCCCTCAATTGGAACCCTAGCTCCATCGCTGATGATGTGGGTGCTTTAGCTATGGAATCTCAGTTGATGAAGAGTAAGGATTTTTACGGATTGTTGTGCTTCTAGTCTAGTGGGTTTGGTGAGAAAAACGCCTCAAAGTTTTTGGGTGGTGATCATGGCATGGAGTTAGAATCTAGGCTAGAGTTTAAGCTATGGAAGAGAGCTTGATCATTGAGGTAGCTGTGTTGAGGTAGCTGTGTCAGTTGGTAGAAAAGAATCCTTAAAGTCCGTTTGGTTAGAGTGAAAACAGGGGGGATGGAAATGGGGGGAGAGAAAATAGGAGAGAAAATGGTGAGACAATGTGTTTGGTTGGAAGGAGTGATTTTGCGGGGGAGAATTGGCCCACTTTTTGTGAAGGGAGAGTTTTCTCCCCAAATTTGGGAGAAAGTAGGCTTAAGATGAGAAATTATCCATTTGCCCTCTCCTCCCTTCACGTTGGTCTCTTTTCTTTCTTTCTTTTTTCCCTTTCAAGCTTTAAACGTTTAGGTTTTTTTTTTTTTGTAAACATTCTTTTCTTATAAACTAGTTTTTTTTTTTTTTTTTTTTTTTTTTTTTTTAAATGTAATAAGGGCATGAGAGTAAAACATTTATACAATTTTAGGAACCCCTATAGGTATATAGATAATAATTGGTGCAATGTTGCATTTAGTTAGTTAGGCATTTAATTAATTAATTGGTTAGTTACAATTCCAAGCATGCTTATCACATGTTGGAGTTATTAATGCACATGCCGAATAATAGAACCATTAGGATACGGCCATGTGGACCACTAGAATAGTCTCATGGTTTTATAAATACCTAATTGTAATCACATTTCTATTCATTGAAGAATAAACCAATTGATTGCTTAGTGCATTTCCTCTCTCTCTTAATATTTCTCTATAGAGGGAGACTACCTCGATTTTAGTCAATTTCTTTCCAATTCTCATACATTCCCCTCCAATTCCCATCCATCCCCATTATGAACCACTAAGTTCCTAACAAGTGGTATCAGAGCCGTCAATCTTGAGATGACCAAATCCATTGCAACTCATCAAGCTTTCATGGAGTTGTATTTCAAATGTGGAGAACCTTTTCAATGGGAGAACGTTTTCAATGGCTTGTCAAGCTCTATGAATTCTTTGCTCTAAACAACACACCACCACATTGCATGGTTTCTATTGCCTCTTATTACATGGAAGAAGAAGCACGGGAATGGTTCCAAGATGTGGAGGCATTGGGTTTATGCACAAATTGGGCGCATTTCATATGCACCCTACAAGATCAATTTCAAGCACCAATACTTGATGCATCAATGGAGACTACCACCCAAGAATCTAAGATGCAAGAGCCAGCAAATTTCATGTCGGTGGACCAAGAACCAATTCTTGATGCACCAATAGACTCCCACTCAAAAGTCCATGATTCAAGAATCAACAATCCAAGTGTTGGTGATCCAAGAATCAAAGATGCAAGCGCCACCAATTCTAATGGTTCTAGAATTGGGGTCCTAATGAGCAGGGGATAGGAGAACTTGGGATGTTCGTTTCATTCGGGGTCCTAATGATTGGGAGGCAAATGTGGTGGATGATTTCTTTCGATTCTTGGCATCCAATTTACCTTCCGTGACTGATGGTGATCGTTTGAGATGGAAGTTGACAAAAAACGGGGATTTTACTATCCGCTCATATTATCATAAGTTACATAGCTCTTCTTCCATTGCTTTTCCTTGGAAAGGTATTTGGAAGGTTAAGGCACCCCGGCGTGTCTCTTTCTTTGTTTGGACAGCCGCATGGGATAGGATCCTCACGGGAGATATCTTGAGACTTAGGGGCTTTGATTTCGTTGACTGGTGCATTATGTGTCGTTGCTGCGGTGAGACAGTGGATCATTTGTTGCTACATTGTGGAAAGGCTTATCAGCTGTGGTGTTTTGTCTTTAGGATTTTTGGGATTTCATGGGTTCCGTCATGTATGGTGCAAGATTGTCTATTTAGTTGGTGGAATTGGTTGGGGAAGCATTCATCTTACATTTGGAACCTAGTTCCGCTGTGTTTGATGTGGTGTATTTGGAGGGAACGCAATCGACGGATGTTTAAGGATTTGGATAGATCTGAGGACCAACTGCTTGCTCTCTTTTTTGGTTCCCTTTTTGATTGGGCTAGGGCTTGGGGACTCATATCTAGTGACTCTATTCCTTTATTCCTTAGCTTTCTTCTTCTCTGTAATTAATGCTTTTTTTGTTTTTGCTTTTTTATCGTTTTTGTACTTTTGATTTGCTGGTGCTATTTTGCATCTAGCAGTTTTTTGAATATACTTTTTCTTACCTATCAAAAAACAGAATCAAATGAGGTCTTGAGGATCCAAGAACATTCCAAGGTCTAAAGAACCAATGAGACCTTAAAGATTGAAGAACCATTAAAGACTCAAGAATTTAAGCAAAGTTTGAAGATCTACGAAGAAGTTACCTTCATGTGCCTGGGACCGCTTGTCAAAGAGAAGTGCATGATTATGGTGATCAAAATGTCGCTAAAGTATTTGTCCATTGAAAGATCTCCTTTGATGAAGATGCCAACCAGAACAACACTTGGTGGCCACAAGGTGTTTTGAGGGGGAGAGAAATGTTAGGAACCCTATAGATATATAGATAATATTTGGTGTAATGTTGCATTTAGTTAGTTAGGCATTTAGTTAGTTGGTTGGTTAGTTACAATTCCAAGTATGTTTAACACATGTTGGAATTATTAATGCACATGGGGAATAATAGCACCATTAGGATAAGGTAATGTTGGCCAATAGAATAGTTTTATGTTTCTATAAATACCTACTTGTAATCACATTTCCATTCATTGAAGAATCAGCCAATTGATTGCTTAGTGCATTTCCTCTCTCTCTTAATATATCTCTATGGAGGGTGATTACATTGAATTAAGTCAATTTCCCTACAATTCTCATACATTCCCCTACAATTCTCATCCATCCCCATTAGGAACCACTAGGTTCCTAACATACAAACACCATTTTATATCTTCATTTTTCTTTTCAGTCAAACAAAAGAGTTTTCCACTCCACTTTTCCACCCCCAGCCAAACACATATGAAAGAAAACTAACATATTTTCTATCACCCCACTTTTCCATCCTACCATTTTCTATTCTCCAATTTTTCCATCCCCGCCATTTTCTATCCCCCTAACCAAACAGACACTTAGTTTTCCTTTTCTTTTTTCCCTGCATTCTATTCTTTTATTACATTATTTAATATAACAGTGCAAAAAGGAAACTTTATAACTTGTGACAATGTGGCATATTAATTGTAATGGCAAATGGATGGAGTGAGTTGACTACTTCATTCAAGGAGCATAGAGGAGGTAATCAAAGAAAAAAAAAATCATGGACACTCAAATAAGGAGAGGGTATTAGTGATTCTACCGAAACAAAGGTTCAGGGCCCTAGTTGGCATCCCTGCACAACATTTTGGACCAACTTCTCTCTTATACAAAAAAAAGTCACAATTATCATGGTACTAGCTAACTAAATATATAGCATGATTTATGATAACTAATATCCAAAACCATTAATTTTTTTTCAGATTTCACAATGCCATTAGCTTACTAAAAACCCGCCACACCCCCAAGGAAAGTTCATGGCCCAAGGAAAGTTCATGGCAATCTAGGGCTACAAGTGTAATACCTTGATAGATTAAGCCTTTCTCGTGAAGCCTGACAAAGGCCTCAATTACAGCTCCTACAAAAGGTAAAAAGTCTGCATCTCAGTACATATAACACTGCAAAGAATATTTAGGCTAGTTTGCATCTCTGAGCAATAAATGCAATCATTAATGAAAGACACATTCAGAGGCATCTAATGTACACTAGACAAATTCGAAAAATTATGCATCACCGAGAAAAAATCAACCACCATGCAATATCACTTAATAACTTACATATAAAATATCTTCCATAACAACATATCAATAACATCATCATAAACTCTCTTAGACACTTTCTATATTGGCTAGAGTTCTACTCAAAAGAAAACTGCCTTACGACTTAGCTGTTCATCAAGGGTGAAGTGTTCTCTAGTCCAATCACAGGAAGCACCAAGTCTCCTAATCTGATTTGTGATGGTTCCACCATACCTGACATATAATAAATCTAATGAATTTAAAATTAAAAACAATAGTAGAAGAAAAATTGAATCACAACTCAAATTATCACAAACTAAATGGTAACACGTAATCAAGCCAGCAAACATAGTGTACTCAAAATGTACATACTCCCATGAAAGGCTAAATAATTTGGAAGCCCAAGTCCCAAAAACCAAATTTCCATTGGTATAGAATTATTGAACCTTTGCCCTTCTTCACTATCCCTACCCCTTGGGACCAATTTAATAGCTGATCTCCCCCCCGCACCCCCCCCAAACGCCACCATGGCCTCATCATATTTACTTTTTTTAACACAGAAGAAAAACAACAAGAAAAAATAAAATTTACATTATTTGAAGAAAATTGGTTTCAATTTTGCTAGCAATACCACTCCTGCAGTATTAAAATGCCAAATGTATAAATATATTGGCAACACACTACAGAGAATCTTAAAAATTAAAATAGTTTGGTGATTCACTTAACATCAGGATTGAATCAAAAAATTTCTGCCATCCTTAGGTAAATATTGGTGAAATAAAGGGTTTCTGTTTGAGGAGTTATTCATCCTCTCAACAAATATGTAATTCCTGGGAGCTTACTGAACTTTGTTAGACTAGTTTGTCTGCATGAAGCCTGGCTACCTCGGATTAGTCACAAATGAGGCCTGGCTACCTTGAATTAGCCATAGATTTTGTGCTTACTTCATAGTTTTTCCTCTTTTCTGTTTGTTTGCTGCTGCTTTGTTTCTATTCACAATGAGTGTTTCCATATTTTTCTTCATAGAATCCAAAACGTTGGAGTTTCCCATTGAGGAAGGGGGTTCTCTTTTCTTATTACGGATCTTTGAGAGAGGTCAGACCTTGCTGCGTTCTGTTTTTATGGGGAAAGAGAGCGCAAACAGATTTCTGTTCCACCTGGAGGAACTGATTTCTAAGCATTCACCTGGTCATTATGCAAGAATGATTAGAAAGGGGGTTATAGTTTTCATCCTTCAATTGGGGTCCAATGCCCATGGCACGTTTTTAATGGTTTCTGAACTTCTTCATCGTCGACAGTAGGGCAACATAGTGGTACCTGAGGAAAGGATGGGTAGTGGCTGGCAAGGCTTAGGCCTCAATCTGAGGAAAACCTTAAAACCAGCTTCTCTTACCAGTCAGGAACCATTACATAGAATACAGAGTGCACCAAAGGCTGCAGTGGTGGTGGCTGACAAACATCAAAATCATGGTGGTGCAAGAAATAATGGAAAGGAGAAAGTTACGGTCTCTCAAAATTTGAAATCTTCAATTCCCACTGTGATCAAGGCAAGAATTATTCTGGGAAGGATGTGACACAGTTTGGGGCGGATATCTTGTCTAATATTAATGTCATTGCCAAAAGAGAGTTGCTGACTCTAGACATCTTTTACGTGTGAAGCATGGAAACGAGGGGCAGTGGGCTGTTGTTTCTTCTAATATTAAAGATGTGGACTCCAATCAAAATAACAATGGGATGAGGCCCAACAGGAAACCTTATTTCTTTTCTTTTTTTGATAAGTAAAAGTTGATGATAATATTACAAAACCTTATTTCTTCAAGGGCCAAAATGGGAATGACCAAATCTGGACCCCCAAACCTAAGCCCAAAGCCCAACCCATCTCTCAACAACCTGGCACTTCTCATCCACCAAGGACCACAACCAGTAATAGCACCACTACACCTCCAACATCCACCATCATTAATGGCACCACTTCTCCACCAATGACCGAAATCGATATCTCCCCACCAACAATGACCATCCCCACTCCTCCACAATTGACCACCAATGACGGGAGCACTCCTCCATTTCATTTGAGCTCTTATCTGGTGACCGATTCTACAACCTTAGATCTCATGAGGCCACGGTTCAATTCTTTGGAGATTGGGTCTGAGTGGGGCACCAATCTTCCTTCCACCATTGACCAACAATGACATCGCTCTCCCTTCTTAGTCGAGTACTTAAGCACTGACCAGTGCTACGGTCTCGGATCACATGAGTTCCCAGCTCGATTCTTTAGAGATGGGATTTGTGTCGACCGATTTGCCTATGGCCCCAATGCTAGTTACCTCTAAAGATGGTCATGTTGAGCCTCGCTCCTTAATTAAGAATTTCATTAAGGATCTCATTAAGGATCTGGAGCACACTTGGGGTAATTTCGAAAAAATGGGTTTTGGAGCTTCGTGATGAGAGGCAAATAGCTATCCCTCAATCACTACCACTTACCTGGGAGCATGTCGGATTTTTCTAATCTTGAGGGGGCTAAGGGACAACGTAACAACACTTTCAAGGAAGAAGGGCATATTGTTAGTTAGGCAGATGACTGTGATGGTGCTCTGGACAATGTTTCTGTAGTATCAAGGTCGAATTGTGAGCTATGGGACTCAAATGGGGGTCTTGTAAACTGTGAAAAGATTAAAGAACCTTTGGTTGTGCGACCTTTGGCCATAGCCAACCCAGATGTTCCACTTGTAGAGGTGGTGGGTGCTTCCACGCAATTATCACCAAGGGTTGAAAAACGAATTAAAGCTTTTAGAAAATTTGTGGGAATCTCCTAGGAAAGCTTTGAAGCGGAAATTACTGGGATTTTTTTAGCTTTGAAGGCTAGGAAGAAAACTAAAATGTAGGGAGAATGCTCTCAGAAGAAAGAGGCTAAGACATGTTCTAGAGGGTATCAGGGATTGAAAAGCCTGCTAAATTCTTGGAATCTTGAGAAGATATATGTTTTGTCAAGTAGTTCAAGTGGGTAACGGGATTTAGTGGTGCATCAATGAATCTGAAATTATCTATTGGAATGTTAGGGGGCTGAACGATTGTGACAAAGACTTCGGATTTGGAATATGATCAGGAGTTGGGGTGCTGACAATATTTGTATTTAGGAAACAAAAATGGAATTGATAACAAGGAGGGAGATATAGAGCTTGTGAGGTTGTCAACATTTAAATTGCCTATATTTGGGCTCTATTGGTGCTTCAGGGGGTGTTTTGGTGATGTGGGATAGAAGGATGGTGGAAAACATTGGCGAAGCAGTGGGAAGATTTTCTATTTCATGCAAATTTAAGAATGTGGTAGATCAATTTGTATGGGCTTTCACTAGTGTTTATGGACCAAATTCTAATTGTGACCGACGATTGCTTTGGGAAAAGTTGGCTGGTATTCATAGTTGGTGGAATGTGCTTTGGTGCATTGGCAGTGAATTTAATGTAGTGCGATTTCCTTCAGAGGGGCTTGGTGTAGATTCCTTCTCATTTGCCATGCTTGAATTTTCAGATTTCATTTCTATACACATTCTTATAGATTTAGCATTGGAAAGGGGTACTTTCACTTGGTCTAATTCTAGAGAGGTGGCTTCACAGTCTAGGCTTGACAGGTTTCTTCTATCTTCAGATTTGGAAGAGCAATTTTCTAACAATCGAAAAAAAAGACTGCATAGGCTACTCTCAAACCACTTTCCAGTTCTTTTAGAAGGGGAAAATTTTCACGAGGGCAACCACCCTTTTCACTTTAAGAATATTTGGTTGAAGGCCGAGGGTTTTGTGGAGAAAGTGAGAACCTGGTAGGAGTCCTATCATTTTCAAGGTTCCCCTAGCTTTTGGATTGCTAGAAAATTGAAAGTTTTGAAGCTAGATTTGAAAAAATGGAATGAGGAAGAATTTGGCAATGTGGAGGATAAGATGAACAAGTTATGGAAGGATCTTGAAGAACTAGATTTGATGGAAGACAGCTGTCCTCTAACCAATGATGAGAATTTGGAAAAATAACAACTTCTCATTGAGCTTAAAAAGGTAACTCTTATGGTTGAGATTGGAGACTAAAATCTAGGGCCCTCTAGATCCAAGAGGGGGGCAGAAACACTAAGTTCTTTCATAGAATAGCAAACTCCCACAGAAGCTTTAATACCATAAACAATCTTCTGGTGGATGGTGAGTTGTCATGGGATCCAAATTCCATATCAGCATGCATCTCTCATTTCTACAAACAATTATACTCTAAGAATGAGGGTCAAATGCTTGTGCTAGATGAAGTGGAATTCTCTTCGATTTCTAAGGAAGAAGTTGTTTGGTTAGATAGACCTTTTGAGGAAGATGAGTTATATGGTGTCATCCAAGGTTGTAAAGGCGATAAATCTCCAGGATAGGCAAATCCTAGATTTAGTTTTAATTGCTAATGAGCGTTTGGATAGTAGGCTCAAGGCAGGGTACAAGGTGTTTTATGTAAGTTAGATGTGGAGAAAGCTTTTGATCATGTACGTTGGGACTTTCTTATGTATATGTTGCAGCGCTGTGATTCTTTGAGAAATGGAGAAAGTCGATTATGTTTTGTATATCCAAGGTGAGATTTTCAATTATGATAAATGGAACCTCTAAGGATTTCTTTAGGAGCTCTAGGGAGCTACACCAAGGTTATGCTCTCTCCCCGCTCTTATTTGCTATTGTTATGGAGGCTTTAAGCCGCATGTTGGATGGTGCGGTTCTGGCTAGATGCATCTCTGGTTTCACTGTTGGTACCGAGACTAAGACTCCCCTGATGGTGTCCCATATTCTCTTTGCGAATGACACTTTAATTTTTTGTGATGCTTCTACTAGTTAGATTGATAATTTTCGGGAGATTTTATCCTCATTTGAAGCGGTGTTGAGGCTACACATTAACCTGGCTAAGTCAGAGTTAGTTCCAATTATAAAGGTGTCTAATGACATACTTGGGACATCCTTTGGGTGCTAAATTCAAGGATAGGGCGATTTGGAACTCTATTCTAGAAAAAATGAAGTGAAGATTAGTGAGTTGGAAGTGATTATATTTATTAAAGGGAGGTAAGATTACTTTAATTAAAAGCACTCTCTCAAGTTTGCCAACTTATTTCCTATCACTCTTCCCTATTCCTATGGATATTGCTAACCATATTGAGAGGCCTCGAAGGAATTTTTTATGGAGTGTGATAGATGAGTCCCCTAAATTTCGTATAGCTAAGTGGGCCCAAGTTTGTACAACCTTGCAGTCCAGCAGTTTGGGCATTAGAAATTTGAGAATTTTCAATCAAGCTTTGTTGGGGAAATGGTTGTGGAGATATGGAACAGAGACAACCCACCTCTACAAGCGGGTCATTGAGACTAACTATGGGAATGATCGGGCTGGTTGGGGTACAAAAGGAGTCTCTAATCCTCACGATGTTAGTCTTTGGAGTACCATAAGACAAGGCTGGCTAGCCTTTCCGAAATCCATTCAGTTTGACGTTGGTGTTGGTAATAGAATTAAATTTTGGCATCATGTGTGGTGTGGGGGCTGTACTCTCCAAAAGGCATTTCCAAAACTTTATAGCATTAGTTGTAATAAGGGTCTTCTATTGAGGATGTTATGCACTTTCCTAACCAGAGGTTTCACTGGGATCTTCAATTTTCTAGGGATGCCCAAGATTGGGAACGGGAAAATTTTTACACTTTTCTGGATCTTATCAATTCTATGCTTCTTAACGATGAAGGTCAAGACAAACTTAGTTGGGAACCGGCAAGGAATAAGAGTTTTAAAGTGAATGAGTACTCGTTTATCAAAAAAAAAAAAAAAAAAAAAGTGAGTGAGTACTATTTCTCCCTTTCCTCTACTCCTAACACTCTTTTCCTTTGAAAACCTGTATGGCATTCAAAGATCCCTCCTAGGATTGCTTTCTTCTCATGGGCTGCTGCATTAGGTAAGATTCTGACTATTGAGAACTTATGGTGAAAAGAGTGGGGAATCGGTGAATCATCTTCTTCTTTATTATCCTATTGCTTAAGAGTTATGGTCTATGGTGTGGACTCTATTTGGTCTTCCATGGGCTATGCCGCAAAGTGTTACTGATTTACTTTCAAGTAGGCAAGGTTCCTTAGGTGGACATCAGAGCATTGATTTATGGAGGGCTGTACCACATTGTGTCTTATGGTGTATTTGGCTAGAATAGAACTCAAGATGTTTCGAGGGGAAGGAACGGATTATTTCAAAACTTAAATCTCTCCTTTTCCACACCTTGCTGGAGTGGCGTTCGTCCTTTAATCTTTTTCCTTGTTCTAATTTTTTAGAAATGCTTGATCATTGTAATTTAGGAGTTTGATGTACTGTTATCCATGTACACACCCGATGTACCTGGATTTTTCATTAATAAAATTCCGTTATTTATCACAACAAAATATATATATATATATATATATATATATATAGGTGAAGGGAAGAACACATCTTATTTCATCAGAACATGTAATTCTCTTTTTTATCTAGACAAAGACACATATCTAGTTGTGAACAAAATTTAACTAATCAAAATCTGTAAACAATGAGTTCCTAAGAATTGTAAATTCTTAATAAAAATAAATATAGAAAAGGGTCTTATGAGAAGCATACACTCACATAGAGCTATGTCAAAATATTAATTAAAATTAACAATTATACTTTTCAATGCAGGGCTAGTAAGGTGGCTCTTCTTCCCCCCCCCCCCCCCCCCTCCCTCCTAAAGCTCTCCATTTTCTTCCTTGAAAGAAGATATTAATCATAGTGAGAATGCGCTCAAAATGTTTGGTTTAACTGGGCATACTAGTAGTACATCAATGCAAGCACGAAAGCCTTGCCACACATAATTGAATAACATAGACAGCAGAAAAACTAACAACAGAGGTTATAAGAGAATTAGTACTTCTCTTTCCACTCCCAAACATGTTTTGTGAACTCATCTCTACTCAATTCAGCCCTTTTGATTCCTTCAGATGCAAGCATTCTTTCCACAACCAACTGGGAGGAAATGAAGTAAAAATCAGAAAAAACCAATATAATAGCTTCAGAAGAAATTTTCTGATAAAGAAGAGAAATTATTACAAAAAAAAAAAATGATTAATATAATCCACAGTAAGTGCAAATAGAGGCTAGTCAAAGAATGCGAATTGGCATTTAAAAGATAAAATAAAATAAAATCTTATCCTAATCATGAATATGTAACCAAAAAGTTTATTAAGTCTATAAATCAACATAAGTTTTAAACAAATTTGGAAGAATAAAATATTTTGTACAAGATTGGGGGAACAAATGAATATATAGACAAAAATACTATTTTGGTCCCTACATTTTGGGTTCACAATCAATTTGGTCCTTACATTTTGGTAGCAGTCAATTTAGTCCCTATTATTTTCAACTTGCAGTCAATTTGGTCCCTACCGTTAACTCAATAATAGAAAATACTTACGTGGCAAACACATATGGCTAATAAAATAATTAAAAAAATATTTAATTGTTACTAAAAAAAGCCAAATCAACAATTTTATAAAAAAAATCCATGTCACAAAAATTTAAATAAAATTTTTGGATGAATGTAAGGAATTAATTTTTTTTTTTTTTTCCAACTTTCTTGGTAACAAACAATGCTTCCTAGAGACAAAAAAATTTCTTGAACTTTCATGACCTGCTGAGCACCACTCCATGGCCATCTCTCAGTTTGCTTATTTTGGTTGGCCCTTCCTCAACGAGATAGGTCTGTAAATCAAATATCACTTTCCAACCCAAATCCCCAAAAACCAAACATCCAAAGCAACACAGATCTAATCTTTTCTACCCTTCAAAAACCCACACCACAAAATTTCTCAGTTCATTTCTTTCTCCTTTTCTCCTATTTTTGGTTTCTCTCATTTGTGCTCTCTCTTTAAGCAATGGAGGTGGGTTGGGATTGCTTCAATTTTGCTCCGAAGGTTACAATTAGGAGTGATGGGGTTTGTTGCATGGGTTTGCGATCTGGGTAGCAACAAAGCACGAGCACCACCGCAATCAAATAGTACCCATGAGCAGCTCAATAGCACCATGAGTGGATCTGGATTGCAATGGATTTGGGTTGATAGGTTTGCTTTGGGATGTGATGGATTTTAGTTTTATGATAAAATTTATGTATGAGTGGTAAGAAAAAAGCAAATGGAGAAGATACAAGGTTTTAATTTTGATGCTGTATTTGATTTGGTATCTCATAGCTTCAATCGATTTCTGCCCATGAACAAATTTCTAACCACAAGTGCAAAGCAATGTTAATTCTTTGTTGAGTAATCCCAATTCTTAAAACACTTACAATCCTATTAAATAATTAAGGGGTTGTTTAGATTTAGAGTTTTCTATAAATCATATCTCTGTTTTCATCACTCTTAACTCAAAATATGTGGGTCCCACATACCTAATAGTTGTTTGGCTGCGTTTTCATGTTTTGTTTCCATCACTCATATTTCACATTTTTGAGTTATGGGTTAGTGAATTCAAAAAAAAAAAAAAAATTTGTTTTCAAGTTATCAAAACTGAGTTAAGATGGCACAATTGTAATTTTCCTCACAAGTTGGGCCCCACGGTCAGAGGCTTGTCTCATCCATCTCAGCCTTTACTCCCCCCAACAGTCAAAACTCACTTTTTCTTAAAACCAACTATTTTCCTTTTGTTCACACTTCAATCTCTTCTGAAGAAGCTCCCAAAACCCAGAGCAAAAGCTCCGGTCTACAACACCCATCCGAAGGAGATTCATACCATAGCTAAAGGAGATCTCCATCTGACGTGCTCCCTGCCAGCTGACATGCTCCCCGCCACCTGTGATGGTGAAGACCAAGGATGAAGCTGCAACAAACTCACAGATTTCGGCCTCCACGGATTAGATCCACAATCTTTCTTCCTAGCTTCGTCGGTTTGGGTGCTAGGTTTCTTCTTTTCTTTTTTCATTTTTCTCAGTTGTGGGTTGTGAAAGTTTGGCCGGATAACACAAGTTTAAACAAATCTCATACATAGTTATGTGGGGATGGGTTTTACAACTGAACAGGAAATTTTTTTATTTATTTTTTATTTGAGTGAACATAGATAATTACATCATCCATGATACAAAACAAAAAAAATGGGGTTAAAAAAAAAACCATGACATAACCCAAGGAAATAATGAAAATAAAAGAGGAGTAGTAAGGACAATGCAAACAAAAGTGAAGGAATCCACAAGTAGCCGTTCTGTGTGCATTGCACAATGGTCAATGAGTGGGTCCCACAAAAAGGTGAGTTTTTTTGAGTTTTTGGATTGAAAACTGAACCGGGTTTAGGTGCCAAACAACGTTGGGGTGTGTTTTGGGTATTTTTAAGTTTTAAGAAATGAGTTATAGGGTGATGAGTGATGAGTGATAGATAGTCAGTACCCAAACAAGGCCTAAGGTTCCAATCTTGCACATGACATGATTTTTGCATTTTACAACATAAAACCCAAGTCAATGATTTGATGATATGACCATTTTCAACAAGAATTTGCTATGTTTCAGCTTGAGGGATTCAAAATGGTGTTTCTGCGTATGACTGGTATATGCTTCGGTTATTTGGGATTGATTGGGTCATGCCAGGTTCAGTTGCAGACTTCTTCTTTTTTTGTTGGTATCATTAGCTTGGGAAACATAATTCTGACATTTGGAATTTGGTTCCGAGTTGTTTAGTGTGGACTATTTGGACTGAACGGAATCGGCGTTCTTTTGAGGATATTAGGAAATTTCTGGCTCAGTTGTTAGATTTATGCCATTGGACCCTTTTTGATTGGTCTCGGTGTTGGGGTCTCTCAAATTGTTTTACACTAACGGATTTTCTTTTGTCTCTTAGAATAGTTTAGTGTCAGTTTGTTTGTTTGTTTTTACTTCTTTTTTCTCTTTGTTCACTATCATGAACCTTGTATATTTGTCATGCTTTTACATCTTCAATAATATTTTTTCTTACCTATCAAAAAAAATGACTGGCATGTGTATTATTGTTTTTTTTGGTTAATTTTTCTTTTTTTGACATGGACTTTCTAATTCGTCAAATACTTATCTGGCCTATTTTAAAGTGAATTAAAAATTTTCAAATATTATTTTATTGGCCCCCATAAGTCTCAAGTGTGCCACATAAACATTTTCGGTAGGTCAATTAATGGTAAGAACCAAATTGACTACAAGTTAAAAATAACAGGAACCAAATTGACTACTACCAAATTATACAAACCAAATTGACTATGACCCCAAAATGTAGAGAGCAAAATGGTGTCTTGCCATGAATATCAAACCCAATTAGAACATGGATACAGATACAAAAGCCCATAATTCAGACACAAACCTGAGTTGCAATACCAGCATGATCAGTCCCCGGAAGCCAAAGTGTTGGTCTTCCCTTCATTCGATGGTATCTAACCATAATATCCTAGTAGAGCAAAACATAAAAACTAATTAAATTGACATCAAGAGGAAAGAACTAAGAACAGATAATCTTTTTGTTAATCAATAACATGATGCATATACATTACAACCAAAAATGATTAAACTTCTTTTATATATAAGCCAGCCTATTTCTTATGTACAACTTTTTAACTTCTTTCTAGGTGCAGATGTACCATGCCAAAATCTATTGTTGAGTTTCTTGCTTGCTGGCAAGGTTGATTTGGTCACCATCGTAATGGATATATATGGATCGTTGTTCCTCATTGTTTGAGGTGGTGTATTTGGAAGGAAAGAAATAGTAGGTTCTTTGAAGACAGTGAGCATTCTAGGCCTAATCTCAAGTTATTATTTTTTTAAACCTTATTGGACTGGTTCTCAATGTGGAGAAACCAACCCTTTTCTTCAATTTTGGATTTACTTGATGCATGTAATTTTTGTATTTAATCTGTACACCCATGTATATTCCCTATATACTTGGGTGTCTCTTTTTTTATATTAATAAATCTTAATTACTTATCAAAACAAAAAACAAAAAAAACTAAGCCTTACCAAAGGCACAAATAAAAAAGAGGGAGAGGCACAGAATGCCTATATTTTATCAATGTCAATATGTATAGACACACACAAGGAGAAAAGAAAAAAATTTCATCATTACTTGTCTAAGTCCACAAAGTAATGACCATGAACTATAAACTCAGTTGATCTTGAACCCTTGCAAGAAAACTTTCAAATAATAACAACAGAGGAGAGAAACAGAGGATTGATTATGTGTGATATTGACATGAACAGATTGATCACTACATCTAACACACTAATGGAATGTTGATTTATAGCAACTGATAGAAGAAAGTAAAAATCCACCATGCATTTTTAAAGAAAACAACAATAAGGGAAAAGATAAAACATAGCTAAGCAGGAGATTTCAATGAATGAGGGAAAAGTGACATTTATGGCATCCACATATTCATGAAAGTATAATAGCTAGAGCTAGTTTAAGCTTTAAGGATAATAATTCAAGGTTTTCGTGGAGCATATAATGGTAAGCAGGATATAGTGGTACATGCAAACAAAGTCCTAGAGCATTTTAAGTGTAGTAATCCCTATGACAATGCAGGAGATCAGGTGTTGAATAATCACTTCTTCTTTTTTTATGTTATAAATTTTATTAGAAAAGCACAAAGGAACACCACACTAGTATATAGGCAGTATACAAAGAGTAAACAAAAAAATTCCATTTAACATACAAAATTAACAACTCCAAAAGCAGTATAAGTATAGCTTCGGTATACAATCAGCATTTTCAGGATTTCAAGCCAAATGGCATGTATTTTGACAAAATCATAATAAACAGAACAAGAATTTAAAAGCAACTTCACAACCTCAAGAGTCACAAACATTGCATGCCCCATGTGCAGTGAACCAGTAACATTAGGAGGCGGCATTGATATCACAAATGGAACACTTCCTCTGTCGAAGTTTGGCCTAAAATACCCTTGAGACTCCCACCTAATTCCAAAAATTACTAACACCAGATTACAAAGCTGAAAATACAATCAACACCATGCTTGAGAAATTATGCAAGCAGCAGTATGATAACCAACACCAAGACATGAGACAATGAGAAAAAAGGAAAGTTACTGCACTCAATTCACACACACACAGAGGTTAAGGAAGGGTGAAAACTAGATTTAAGTTAGTACAATTAGGTCCAATATATGTTTAAATACATGAGTTGGCCTCTTGAAACTTTTAGCGTGTGCTTGGATGAGCTTATTTTGGTTATTGTGAAAGAGAACAGTTGTATCTTGAAAAAAGTGATGCTTTTAAGAGTTATACCTCATTTTGAGACCAAGTCAAGGTTTTATGCAAACCACATTCTATACAGAATAAAGGTATTGCATTCTTTATTAAGTAGATAATAAATTATTTAAAATTTTAAACATAAAAAATAGGCAGAAAGAGAATATATATATATATATATGAAAGGATATGCAATAAACAGGAGGCCTTTCCCATAAAAAGAAGCACCCATGCATTTATAAGGGGTGAGAGAGAAAAATACACAAATGCTATATACCCATCAACTGTAAAGCTATTAGACAGCACTAGATTAATAGCTATAGTATCCATCTCATGTATACTACTGTTATGGAGTGTTACTGCCATGTTAGATTCACAGGCTTCTAGATCAGGTTTGAGTTTCCTCCAGGAGCAAAATAGGTTGTGTATTGTGAATGCATACATCCATGTATAACGGGCTTATGAAAATTATATCACCATTATGGAATATATCAGGCTCCACACACGGTATTACCAAACATGAAACCAAATGGAACTATGGTAATATAGAATGCGATTGGTTTCCAGGAGTAGCATAACTAATAATAATAATATTAAAACAAAGGTGTAGTCATTATGAAATATGTCATACTGACCATTGTAGTAAGATTTTAACTTAACATAAACAAAATATCTATTCATCAACCAAAGTGAATAAACAAATATAACAATTTAAAATATATACATCAGAGTAGAAATAAAGAGAATAAGCAAAATGGATCACTTATTCACTGGGAAGTTAATAGCTTACAGAATAAAATGAAATAAAAATCAATTCAAGCGCATATATTAGCAGGAGCTCTATCACAAAATAAAATACCAATTGTATATTCGCTCCTCCGAAGTGAAATCAAATGACTTTGCCATCTCTGGAGAAGTAAACACACCATTCTCTGTTGCAGCAACTGGAATGTAAAAAACAAGTGATGAATGAGGCTCCAAGTTCAATACAAAACTTTCAAAAACCAAGCCTTACTCTTAGCAACAGTGTAAGACTTCAGATTTCACTTTCCATCACTTGTGTGCAATTTTCTCAGCAACCAAACAATATTTGAACAAATTTCCTGATAGAATTCAACACCATTTGGTTGCCGAGAAATTGTAACAAGAAATAAAATAAAGAAGACTGAAATTCTTGCATTTCTGATATTTCAAATTTTCGGTTTCCTCCACTTTCCTTGCAACCAAACAGCGGGTGGTATACATAATAAACACACGAAAGGAAATTAGACAAACCAACGCTATTGACGAAATTTACTTACAATTGAACTATTATCGCACTGAATTCAACAACAAAAATCATTTTTAATTTATTTCCATGTATAGCATTTTCAACACTTTCTCGGAGAGCAAACAAAGAAAAGTACCCGCTGAAAAAGGTTTAGGCTTAGGTCTAGGTCTGGTACGATTGAAATGCCAGCGAGGGAGGAGCGTGAGGGAGCGACGTCGTTTAGGGAAGAGAATGGGACTTAGTTTGTTACCGCATGGAGCGAATAAGAGAGTTGTTGGAGCAGTGGACAATGCCGTTTGAAGCATCTTCTCTACGGAATTGAAAGAAAATCAGTGAAGTGAAGAAGAGTGAGAGTGAGAGTGAATGGGTTTATCGTTTTTTCAAGTGGCAGAGAATTGATATGCTTTCTACCAAAAAAAAAAGAAAAAAAAAAGAGAGAATTGATATGCTTGCCTATACATTTTTATTACACGTGCATTGTACTTCTATTACCTATCCAAAAATTTTATTTAAAAATAAAACATTTGCCACACAAAAAAAAAAAAAAAAATTATTTTACCCATTTTAACCTACATTTGCATCCATTTTTATAAAAAGTTCCATTTTACTATCTCAAAAGTTATTTTATCATTTATACTATACTATTTTACAACACATCTAAAATTTTAACTTTTATTTTCCTATACAATATATTAAAATAATATATCCATCCAATAAAATATATAACCCAAAAGTGATTAAGAGGGAGAGAGAGAGAAAAGTGACTTAGGGAGAGAGAGAGAGAGGAGAAATTAACAAAATATAGAGTTTAAGTTTTACAAGTTGCTACAGTATCGTCTTATATGTAAGATAGCACTGTAGCATTATTACAAATTTGTTTGCAATTAGCGGTGCAAATAATGCATGTCTTTTGTGCTTTGATGGTAAAATATCTCAACGTATGCAATATGCAAGAGCGGGTGTGAATGCTCTTAGATGGCATTTGGTTGGCTTGATATTATATTCTTGCAACCTTAAATTCATGTAATCACATTACAACAATATAAAATTAAGGTGTTTGATTCACTAATTACATTCCAAATTTCCAATCATAATTCAAGAATGTAACATTCATATACTTGATTCATAAACATTCTTACAAACAATTAAAATTATTATAATAACAAATTGATTAAAAAATAGCCTTAGCACCTAAAAAAATTCCAAAATTACCTTTAAACCACAAAATACTATTGGAATACCTAAATGACCAAATTACCCTATGTTTGGGGGCCCTTTTTTGCTATGCAGCCACATGTTGTCTGTCTTGTCTATTGGAAGGATGACCTTTCTAGACCCGGATTTATCTGGGGAGTTAAGTCCAGAACTCAACATTGGGTTACATAGTCCAATGACTTCCGGTTTATTTTTAGGCCTACAAAATGGGTAACGTCCAAGGTCTAAGAATCATGATAATTGTTAAAATAAAGTAAATAATATATGTTTTGTATAATAACTTTGATTTATGGTAATAGTTGAATAAAGTAATATGTATTTAGTGAAATATTTTGATTAAATGATGAATTAAAGATCATAATGATGTATATCCAACATTGGGATGGGTCCAAAATAGTTCATGTCCAGTTGTGGTTTATGTTTAAATAATGCATGTCTAGCAGTGGAATATGTCCGGAAAATGTATGCCAAGTAATTTATGTCCAGTTGTGGTATATGTTCAAATAATGTATGTCCAGCTGAGGTTTACGTTCAAATTATATATTTCCAGCAATGACAGATCAATTTATTAGTACATATGTTTATTAGTGAAACACTAGTGAAATCTTTTTTATTAGATAGTAATGTAATATTAAAGTAATTTGTATTTAAAGGTGAAGTAATTATATACTCAGTTATGTATATTTAGAAAAATGAAAACATAGTTACTTATCTTTATATTATTTGTAGCTCTAGCTGTATAACATCAGTGGGTTGATAACATTCTAACAATATGACTCCAGCGGTGGAGAGGTAATATGCCATGATGAGTCACACCATGATGACTTCATGATTAAAGGGAAAAAATGGGTGCAACTAGAGGGAGAGAATATGCCCAACCATGTGTAGAGGCTAGTTAAGTTTATCCCTCTTATCACGCGCTTAAATGAACTTTCCCGTGATAATACTCTTTTAATCTTAGTAAAATATGTGTGATATTGCCTTTCATAAGAAGGGCTTTTAGTATGAGGTCTTTATGCTTTCTAGGAGAAGGGCTTTAGTATTAGAAGCTTATGCCTTCCATGAAAAGGGCTATTAATATGAATGTTTGATATGTTTTGAGAAGTACGGAGATGGTAAAATATATAAATGTTTTATGGATTATAGTATTTGTAATATTTATAGATAATAAGTATGTGTACTTGGTGAGAGATGAGTTTGTAATATATATATATATATATATGAGAAATATGTATGGATAATTTGTGAGAGATGTAATTTGTAAAATGTATGAAAATATGTATGGGTATTTTATGAGATATGTAATTTGTAAGATGTATGAGAGAGATCTATAGGTATTTTGCTAGATATGTAATTTGTAAGATACATGGAAGAATGAGAGATATGAAGGTTATAGGTAGTAAAAATATAAGATTATAGTTGCTGAAGAGGTTGTAATGGATAATATGAGGTATGGTGATGGCTTATATTACTTTCTAAGAGGAGATTTTGTAAGAGAAGTGAAGAGGGAGATGTGTTTGGGTATTTGGAGATATAGGCAACAAGATAGATGAATTTCAGAATATGGGAGAATGTGGAAGAGATGGGTAGTAGTGTATAGAAGAGTTGAGGTGTGTTAATGTGTGGAATTGTGTGTGGCTTAATCCTCTTTATATAGAGCCAAGTTTGAAACTAAATCAGATCAGCTGGAGGAAAGACCAACAAAAAAGTAAAGGATTTTAGCAAGAAAAATATAGTTTCTTTGGTTGGTTTTGGTTTTTAGCCAAATAAGGAAATTCTATAATGTCAAGGCTGCTAGGCCAGCTGTCACATCTGTTCTGAAATAGCTGTCAGAGTGTCTGAAAAAGCTGTCACAACTATCATAAGACAGTTGTTGCTTGGAGTTGAAGTAGATGAAGTCAACTGGATGATGTTCAGCTGTTGGAGTTAGTTGGGGAGAATATTCAATATTTATTTCATGGATTTGACTGAAAATGGTAAGAGCATTCACATCTGCTCTTTTATAAATGTGTAAAATACACATTTTGACCACTTTTACACATTTTGAACCAAAAAACACTCCACATCAGTCCGTTTAAAAATGTGTAAAGTCTTCTAAATTTTTCAACGAGCTACAGTACCCATGTAAATTTACACGGGCACTGTAGCATGTGTATTTAATTTTTTAATAGTTTTTTCTCTCTCTTGTCTCTGCTCTTACTCTCACTCTCTCTTTGGCGCACAGCACAACTCTTTCTTTCTCTCATCTCATCAATTTTTCTTCCTCTAGCTTCCGCCGATTGCCATCGCCGCCGATGAGAACGAGGCCGAGCAAGCCGAGTCGCCGGACGAGTCCGTCGCCTACAACACGAACGGAGTTCTCTAACGGGTCTGTCACCTAGAATCTCGTGGGTTTTAATCCATTTTTGGTTGAGCTTGACGCCGGCGGCCGTCGCGAGGAGGTGGTGGTGCTGCGAGGCGTCGATCTTGCTCAGGTTGGAGGCTTCGATCTCGCTCCGATCTGTTGGTTGCTGGTTTTTTTTTTTTTTTTTTTTTTTTTCTGATTTTTTGGTTGATTGTGGGTGTGGGTCGGTGGGTTTTGATCTTGATCGGCTTGGATTTTCTGGTTCATTGGTGGGTTTTGATGATCTTGCCACCGATTGGGTGGGTGATTATTTGGCTTGATTGGGTTTCGGGTTGGATAGGTGATTAATGGGTTTGGGATTGAGTGGGTTTTCCTTGATGATGGTGGCTGGGTGGTGATGATGGTGGCTGGGTGTGGAGTGATTGTTGGTAGTGACGGACTGTGGGTTTGTGAGAGAGAGGGGTAGTGAGGGAGGGAATAATAAAAAATTGTAAAAGAATGAATATTTTATTGAATAAATGTGTAGAATAGATAAACTAATGTGAGTGTTTTGTAAAAATAGGTGTGTAAAATAGAAAAAGTAGGTTTTTCCGTGTAAAATAGACCAGAATTTTGCATCCACTGATGTGGATGCTCTAATATCTCTTAAAAGGGTATCTTGCTGTTTTAGGTATAGCAACTAGCTTATGGGATTATGCATTAAATGGTTGATGATGTCACTTTCAGCCAGGTGTCAAAAGCTGAGTACATTGCTGGTGTTCTATTAGAAATGTTTCTTCTTTTGGGTATTTACATTTTTGGTCCATGATTCTATTACAAGACATTTTTAGTAAGTAATAAATTGATTGATTGATATTTAATGAAGATTTCGAGATCTAGTCAACGTCTCATTGTCTTGTGACTTGATCTTGGTGAGCAAGAAGAGCATTTAATACCCTAATCAAGCAATTGACATGGGAATATTTGGGCTAATCTTGCATTTAATGCTGGATCAGGTTTGAGATTATGACAAATGACAGCTAGATATTAAAGCTATCATAAATATTTTATATTTGAAGATTAAAGATAACCAATCAAATTTAGCCATGTGTTTGAGTTGGATTTTAGCTGAAAATGTAATTTATGTGAAATAATACGATTAGTTTCCAAATTCGTATAGGAACAGTTGGAGATTGAATGAATAGTTATTTGGTCAGCATTTAAATGGTTAGAGTTTTTGAGTATTTGTTATATGATGAGTATTAAGTTTTAGTCGAAAAGCAATGGAGACTTTTATCATTTTAAGTGTTATGCGGTAAGAGAGGCTTACAGATGTTACCTACTACACACTGACCCATCAAAGTTCAAGGAGTTGGAGAAAACATGTCAAGTAACACGTTTCTTTTATCAACTTTAAACCACTGGAGTTTACTGAACATACTTCTTGGCCCTCTAAACAACAACTCCCAAAATTTTCCCGAAGAGACTCATAAGCATGGATCATGAGCCGAAGATGAGATGGCTTACCATGGGATTCGATGAGATAACATGTCATAGACTTTTATGTTGTTTTGTGTAAATATGGGCATTCGTTGATGATGTCGTGGGTTATAAGCCCAATTGATGAAGAGAAAATGTGGATCATGAATCCGCCTCTTAAAGTGAAGATATTATGGGCCATGTGAGCCCAATCAATATAGTTGAATAAAATATGGCCCTTTTGAGGTTTAAAGGAAATTTACCCAAAATTCATGATAATGTTGATGTGGCGTGGGTTGTTAACAAAATAATGTCATGTGGCGTGAAAAAAGAGTCCTCAACACCCTAAAACCTTGAAAAACACTTGAAATCTAAAATATGATAAAAATAGCTATGAAACCTCTAAAATTACAAAAAACAAATACCCTAAATCCAATAAAAATGACCAAAATACACCTCGAAAACCTCAAAATGACCAAAATAGTTCTAAAAACCTTTAAAGTGACCAAAAATAACCACGAAATCACTAGAATGACCCAAATACCTCGAAAATCACTAAAATGACCAAAATAACCCTGAAAATCTCTAAAAATGACTGAAATAACCCCAAAGCCTCTTAAAATGACCAAAAATACACTGAAACTTGTAAAATGACCAAAATACTCCTGAAACTTTTAAAATGACCAAAATACTCCTAAAACCACTAGAATGAGCAAAACAAATCTCTAAACCTTGAAAATGACCAAAACGGGACGTCTAAAATGATAAAATACCCCCCGAGATTGCTATAACTATCAAAATGCCCTCAAATCCTCTAAATGAGCCCAAAAACAAAAAAACAAAAAAACTCTAAAATGATCCAAATAACCCCAAAATCTCTAATATGAGCAAAATACCTCCAAAATCTCAAAATGACCAAAAAACCCCCGAATCTTAAAAATGTTAAATAATACCCTGAAACCTTTAAAATAATCAAAAATACATTGAAACCTCTAAAATGACCAAAATATACCCAAACCTCTAAAATGACCCAAATTCCCTTGAAATCTCTAAAATGACCAAAATATCCAAAAATCTATAAAATTGCCAAAATGCTCCTTTACCTCTAAAATGGCCAAAACAAATCATCAAACCTCTAAAATGACCAAAATGTCCCTAAAACCTCTAAGTTGACCAAAGATAACCCTAAATTTTTGGTTATTTGAAGGTTTAGGGTGTTTTAGTCTAGTTTAAAAGTTTCGGAATATTTTGGTCATTCAAATGGTTTTGAGGTATTTTGGTTATTTTAACAATTTTGAGGGTATTTTAATCATTTTAGCATATTCAAATAATTATACTCAAAAGTGGGGTCTAAAACAATTTTAAATAAACCATCAACTAATGTTCCACCACCAATATGAATTTTATTTTTAAAATACTTAAAGTTGAGTTTACAAATAAAAAGCCATATCCAACTACAATAAGTTTTGAAATAGAAATTAAGTTTCTAGAAAATGAAGGTACATAAAAATTTCTTAAATTCTAATACAAATCTAGTTTTTAAAATCAAACGAAAAATCTCCACTCCTTCAACTTGGGAACACATCTGATTACCCGAATAGATGCATTATTCATTTCCTTTTTGCTTCCTTAGATTTATAAAACCCTATATGGAGTTGATAATATGAATTGTAGAACCAAAGTCAATCCACCATGTATTATTTGGAGCTTCAACAAAAAATTATTTATGACACACTAAGGGTCTATTTGGTTGGAAGGGTGGAAAAGTGGGAGGATAGAAAAAATTTTAATTTCCCTCATATTTTTTTGGTTGGGAGTGGAAGAGTGGAAGGATGGAAAAAATGAGTTTATATAAATTTACTCACATACCCTTATTAAAAAATGACGTCCAATTAAAACAAAAAAGTGACAAACAAGCAAAAAAAAAAAAAAATCAAACACCCAAATTTATTATAAAAAAAAAATCATGTTAAGAAAAAAAATTCACATCTAGTTAAAAAAAAAAAAAAAAAAATCACTGTCACCCCACGCCCCAGGAAATCAAAAGAAAAAAGGGTAAAATACTATTTTGGTCCCTAAATTTTATCAAAAGTTTGTTTTTATCCCTAAGCTTTAAGAAGTTCATTTTTCATCCCTTAACTATTGAAAAGTTCATATTTTGTCCCTAATCTATTGAAAATATTTTATTTATGTCCTTAAACTTTACTAAAAGTTTATTTTTCATCTCTAAACTATTGAAAAAGTTTTTTTTTTCATCCTTATTTTTGTCTCTATACTATTCAAAAAACTTTTTACAAAGTTTAGGGATGAAAAAAGAACTTTTTAAAGTTTAAGGATGAAAAACAAACTTTTAGTAAAGTTTAGGGACCAAAATAGTATTTTACCCAAGAAAAAATGTGTCCCAGGAAAAAGAGCCAACGTTTGCCCAAAAAAAAAAAACAAAAAATAAAAGCCAACATTGCCCACGCCCTAGGAAATCAAAAGAAAAAAAAGAAGAAAAAAAAGAAGAAGAAGAGGCAAAGTGTCCAGAAAAGCAAGAGAAAAAAAGAAAAAGAAAAAGGCCAATGTTGCCTAGGAAAGCAACTGGGGCATTTTTGTCCATTTAACAAATCACACTCTCTCCCTCAATTTTCTTCCCATTTTGGGGTGAAAACATTTTAGTGAGCTCAGGGAGAAAAACACCCGAGCCCTATCACATTTTTTTCCTCTCCTCCTCCTAACCAAACACCCTCTAAAAAGCTTCCATCCTCATTTTCTCTCCTTTTTTTTTCCATCCTCCCTAAAATCCACCCTGCCAAACACACCCTAAAGATATGAGATTACCTTTCTTTTCAGGTCACTTCTTGTATTTTAGGCAGTCATTCTTCATATGCCCTTCCTTTTTGCAAAAAAAAAAAACACTTAATTTTATTTTTATAGTCATTTTACTTTATGTGTTTCTTCACTTGATAGGCATCCTTACCCTACCTAGTATTTCCCTTAACATGAGAAGCTAAATGAGCACTTTCCACCTTCTCATGTTTTAATCAATTAATCTCTCTTCCTCTTGAACAACTCATTATCTTACTAAAAATATGTATTGCTTGGTTCATGAACCAAGCACATGAACCCTATTGGAGAAACTTAAGAAAATGTGGTTTATAGTGCACCAAAGAAATCTCCAACAGAGTTTCTAGTAATAGTTTCTTAGATTGACACCTAGCTTAGGGTGACACAATCAACCCTTGGAACTATGATCCTAGTAGCAGCTAACAAACATCACTAGCCCTAATGCATGCTCTAATCCCATTGGCTGAGAATAATCCCCCAAAACCCCACATTAAATGCCAAGAGTAAGCCTCCAACTGCCATTACCCAAAAATCTGAACACACCATTTTCGGCCATATCCTAGGATGGATCTTCTAAAAATTTATTGTTGACTGTGACTGATTTTGCTTGAGATTTTTTGCTAATTACTCCCCTAAATGCGGCTATAAATAAAACCCTTTACCAACCCCTTAAACACACACCAACCCCTCATAAATTCTTTACTTACTCTCTTGCTCTTAGCTTATAAATCAGCTTCTTAGTTCTTTAATGAGATTCTAAATTTTTAGTTCTTAATTCAGTAACTAAGGCCATGTTTGGTTACATCATAACTCATAACGCATAATCCATATCTTATATTCCATAACTCTTGACTCATATTTATTACCCAATCTTCTCCTAACTCAAATATCATTGTGTTTGGCACCTCATATCAAGTTTTTTTTTTTTTTTTTTTCCTGTCTCTAACCCTTATTAAGAAAAAAAAAATTCTCCTAACCCACAGCCACCCTCTCTCTCCCCTTGCTTTACACTTATACATGAATTCACAAACACATTGAACACAAAATCACCTCTTCAATCTCATTCTTCTCTTGAATCAAATCCCCAATCTTAGATCAATGAAAGAGAGAAAGAGAGAATTGACAATTCCATCATGGATCAGAGAGAGAGATTAGATTAGATCCACTGACCCACCCCACACCCATTGATCATTTCTCTCTTTGACCATTTCATCTTCCTTTCTTTTCTTTTTTTCATTATGTAGTTTTTTCTTCTCAATGACATAGAGAAAAGAAGAAAGAAAGAAAGAAAGAAAGAAAGAAAGAAAGAAAGAAAGAGAAGAACTAAGCCTGAAGAAGAAACAAAGAAAGAAAGAGAAAAGAAGAAAGAGAATTTGTTGTGACCATGTATAGAAGAAAGAAAGAAAGAGAAAAGAAAAGAAAAAGATCTGTTGGCCCTAAAGTGTTCTAATTTGTTGATGAGACAATTCATGAATAGGTCCAACTCATTTTCTTATTTTTACACAAATTGCCACTAAAACTCAATTCTCGTAACTTGTATCAGTAAAATGTACAAATGGATCCTCTGTTAAGCTGCAAGATATGCAAATATGGTGGCATCTTCCTTTTTGTGTCTCATTTGGTCCCCGAGTGATTACTGATTAGGCCTGCATTCCTCAACTAATTAACAGCATAAATAACTAACTTGAACAATGAAAATGGAATCATGTTAAACAAAACTACAGTCGTTGCTAACTAATAACTCTAAACTACATGTCTGTCAATTCTGCAATAGAAAATAACAAGTAGTCAACAACAAATAGTTTAACACGGCATGTTGTTTAGTACTAGACTCTTTTCATTATTGAACACCAATGACTTGTCACTGACATTGCCTTGGGTTGAAACTATGATTCTCTCTCTCATTCTCATCTAAGGATTAATTTTAGGATATAGGTCCGGTCCTACTGGTGAAGTCACTGTAGAAATAGATACAACGGCTTTAATTTTAGGATATGGGTCCGGTCATTGTCGTTTCATGCACTATGATATGTATTTAATTGACTTGAAGCTCCCCTATCATATGTGGGAATGCTACCCATAGTGAAAAGATCAAAACACTTAAACAGAGTGATGAGGAGGTTTTCTCCGTTTGCTAACTTGTAATTTTTATTAATTGATGTGGCATTTCTTTTATAGAGCAATTGATCATATTGTAACCTTGAGTACTGTAGGTGAATTCATTGCCAAATGGTACAAGTCAAGCTCAAAGCAACATGTCTATCCATAGTTGGTCGTGTGAATTTAACCCATCAGCTCGATAAATCAAACTCGATCAGATTTAACCTAGACTGATCTCCTGGGTTTATTTTTCATGGATTGATGAGTTGGATTATAATTTTTTTAAAAAAAAAAAAATTATATAGCTTAGGTGTGGTTTGGGTTCAAGCTGGCATAACAAAAGTTACTTGACCCAACTCCCACTATTAATATTTTATAAAATATGTATCCTAGATTTGTAAGTTTGATTTATTTTAAATTTTAAAAATTAGTTTAAATTAGCTATTTTGATTTATTTGGAGATTTGGTATTGATGAAAACGAAACATTAGATCCAGTTGTATAATTTATAATAATTGATTGAATAGTGAGATTAAATATTTAAATGTGAAAATACACTGTTGATCCCTACATTTTGGGCCAATTCTCATTTTGGTCCCTAAATTGATTTTGCTCCTAGGTCAATTCCTAAAATCAGAAAATCAATTCTAATTTGGTTCTTGCCGTCAACCTAGTAACTGAAAATGCATACATAGACATGGTAAACTGATAGTTTTTAGACCTCTTAAAACCACAATCAGATTAACCTAGGTAATTAGCCAAGTGATTATTTAGTCAAATTAACAAAACTAGGTTAACACAAATATATCATATCAATATATAGCAGCGGAAAATAAAAAACACAACGATATGATAACCTAGGAAAACCAAACCTGTAAAAAACCTGGGGAGGATTTAACCTAACTATCCTCAAGGTAAAAAGCAAATCCACTAGAAAGAATCGAAGTTTTACAATAGCGACTTAGACCACTAACATCCTATTGCTACCCACCAGTAGAAACTTACTGACATGACCACGTGCAAACACCGAGACCACAGACTCCTTCTTTCTTTAGCCTTTGCAAAACACAAACACCCACGTTTGTGACTTTGAGATCTCACTCAAAGGTTTAGCAACACAAACTCTCCTGTTTGTGACTCCAAGACCACCCTTGAAGGTTTAGATCATCAGCACTTTTGATGACTAGAGAAGGCAGCAATTTCTACAATACCGGTAGAAGACATAAGAGAGCTTTTGGGTACAAAACCCTAGATCTACAAAAGAGGCACAAGATGCACTCTAATTTTTCTAAAAAACTCTCAAAACCCCAGCTAGGGTTAGCTTATAATGTCCTTTAAATACTGGAAAAAACGGCTTGCGATTTGGGCTTCAAATGGATAAGTTATGGCCTTTTTACGTTTGCTGATTTTGCTGATATGCGATTTTCGATCAATCGAAAATCACTAGCATCAATCGAGTATCAATCGAGTATCATTTGTTTTTATCTCGAACTTGAGTTTTTTGTCTTGGGCTTCAATGTAGACCATTCTAAACTAATGAGACTTAGTTTTTGTCATGTTTTGTCATGGTTTGCCAACATTACAAACTCAAAACCTAACATAAACAGTGCACCATTGGCATGTTATATGCTGACGTGGCTAATAAGATAATAATTAAAAAAACCACATTAGCATGCCACGTCATCGTCTAAATAAATAAAAAATAACAAAAAACAAAAAACAAAAAAAAAAAATTCTAAATTTACAAATTTTTAAAAATTAATTAAAATAAAATTATTGTTGATACCCATTTTTGCGACACATTTCGTATAAACCCGATTCAACCAAGCTCGACTTCCTTATGGACTCAATTCATGTATTATATTTTATTTTATTTTTTTAAGCATGGCCCAAGCTCATGCGACTTATTAGGGGAAATTGAGGAAGTGTGGTTTGGATGGTATGGGTCGGTTCCTTTTGGATCTTTTGCATGAGCCCGACCCATGCGTGCTACCAAGTGGGCAAGGGACACTGGTAGCACCTCAGGCTCATGGAATAGGTCTTGTATCCAAAATTTCCACCCCAAAATAGTTTTTATGCTCTAGGTGACTGTGGCCTAAAGCTTCTGCCCTAACCCACTTTTACCTTTAAAACATAGTTGGCTCCCATTGGCCAACTCCATCTGCTAGGCCTCACTTAGGTGAGCCTCCCAATGGTCTGAAATGTTTGACCAAAGGCAACCAATTAGAGCAAACCTCCTTTATTTCCAAAATTATGTAAAAAGCTTACTAAACTCTTCCCTAAACAAAAGCAACCCAAGCCAAAACACCAAATTGGTATCATAGGGGATAAAAGCCTCTTCCACTACTCAAAAACCAGTCAAGAGCAACACTCCAAACTCTATATAAAACTCTCTCTTCAGCTCATAAAAAGGGAAGCCACGTTCTACTAGAAACCTGAAACTTCAGAGTAAAAGCCTATTCAACCAGTCAACAATCTCACAATTCCGAAGCTTGGGTGTGGAAATATGGGTACAGGGGAACCTTTCCTCTCTTCCTCACGACCTCCCTCAATTTCCTCTTCTGTGTAACTGTGGGTCGAAATTTCAGACTTGTTATGTTTTTATGTTTTTTTTGCACTTTCATTATTAGCATTTTGATTCTCTCTTGTCAAAGCACCATTAGCCTTTGTTTTCTATACATTGTGAATTTTGGGCTTGATTCTCCATCAATAAACACTTTTAAAGAACCCAAGGGGAGATTTGGGTCGTTTTCACATTTTCGGCTCTTGTCGCAAAAACGTCCTCGACATTTTGGCGACTCCGCTGGGGAGTCCAACAGCTGAAATAAGAGAAGTCATGTATCCAAAGATGCGAAACCAGCAAAAAGATGATGTTTCTCACATCAACTTGTGGTTCTAAGAGAAATCGTATGATGCTTTGCCGCGCAAGAAGAGCATGGTGAAGTTGAGCTGAAATAAGTTCTATCCTTAGCTCATTAAGCTACTGGAGATGCTCCAAATCATGTAACGAAATTGCTCCAACCTCTGATAACTACCCAAGGAGTGAAGGATGGAGGGAGAATCAACTTTCTTATTCAAGAAAAAAAAAATTTCCACTCATCTATATTATTTTTTTTTAGCTATCATTCTTATGGATGAATCATCATATATCTCTTGCTTTACATGATATTTGTGAAAATTTTTGTTGTAGCTTGAAAATGCAAAAATGGCCCACCGCAAGGCGTTAGACGTTGCATGCACCAAGCCTTGAGCTAGTGACATACCATACATCAAGTTGTATTGTTGCTGAGCCAGCGCTGAGCATATGGGGGCTGCCGCGGGTGATTAACTCCTTTTGGCACAACAATAATTGCTGCTGTGTGCGACCCTTCGCAGCTAAACATTTTTGGCGTCACCGCTAAATGGAGTCTTCACCAAAGAGCTAAAGGCCATAGCTAAATGGCCCACAGCAAGGTGCTAGACGTTCCATGCACCAAGCCTTGAGGTTGCGACACACCATACATCAAGTTGTATTGTTGCTGAGCCAGCGCTGAGCATATGGGGGCTGCCGCGGGTGATTAACTCCTTTTGGCACAACAATAATTACTGCTATGTGCGACCCTTCGCAACTAAACATTTTTGGCGTCACCAGTAAATGGAGTCTTCACCAAAGAGCTAAAGGCCATGGCTAAATGGCCGACTGCAAGGCGCTAGACATTCCATGCACCAAGCCTTGAGGTTGCGACACACCATACATCAAGTCTTTAAGAAGCGACGTTTCATAAGCCAAGTTTTGAAGTCATACGAGCGATATACTATTGTTTAAAGCACGCTTAAGCTAAGACTCTCGAGCACTCTCTTCGCTAATTCATTTTTTTATACATATCGTTTAAACCATTTTAATCTTTCAAATTTTAATCAAAATATTTTCTATAAGTCGTTTATGCTACTTTGCTTGGCCATGACTATCGCTTATTAATATAAATCACATTTGCACTTAGGGTGAAACGGAAACCTTCTCGGAGCACCCAACGACAGGGAAAATCCAAACTCAATTCCCTCTCATCGAAGCCATGACACGCTCATGAACCCTAAGCGCATCCAAAATCATGGTTGATCTGCGCACGCCAAACCATGGCATGTTCATATATCTCAAGTCATGACAAGCGCATGCATTCTAAGCCATGACAACGCCTTAATCCTTCTTGAATTTGAGATTATACATGAAGAGGGGAGTTAATGTCGCCATCCTCAAGAAAATTGCTCTTGGCACGCAACTTTGAAGAATGCTTTTCTAGAGCTCGCTTTAAATATTGATGTCAAACAGCTCAAAAATCGCAAGCTGGTTGCTGAAAATCCATTCCAAAAGATTTTCGAGTGGAATCTTAGTACAATGTGGAAACTTGGAATAAGCGACATAGAGGCTAACGATAGAAATTTTTGTGCTAGAGATGCTACATCCCTACACCTACGTCTCTAATGTTTAGCCTATCATTATCTCAAAGTTAGAAGTCAAGCAAGCCAAGTATGGAGCCGCTGTTTGCGATACCATGTATCTTCGACAAAGAGGCTAACCAAAGCGTGAAAAAAAAAAAAAAAATTTGTTGTGTTGGGAATGAAGCAGCCCTATATCGACATCTCCGATGCTTAGCCGATCATCGTCCCAACGATAGAAGCCAAGTTAGCGAAGTATGGAGACGCTGTCTACGGCACAACAAATCTTCGACAAAGAGGAATTATATTCTGCCCTCTATATAGCAAATGAGAAACCCCATTTTTGGAATTCATCTTGAAGAAATATGGTGAGTACTAAGGAAGGAATAAATCCTACCAACAACTCTTGGCGATGGGATACCATTGGTTTGGCATAACCAAATTCGCTAAAGTCACCACACTTCCAAGTGCACTCCAAGCTTATACGCACACACCATATAAGCCTTCAAGACGTGAGCGCTCCATAGCCTTTTATACTCGAGGACTTGAACTCATCGAACCTATCCATTCACCCTTGAATGAGTATATTTAGGTCTTTGCCGCCACTAAATAGTTCACTAAGTGGGCGGAAGTAATTTGACTCAAGAAAAGCAATGGGAATGGTTGTAGCCAAACTCATCAAGAAGCATATCATTTATTGCTTTGATGTCTCGTTCATAAGCGACAACAATACGTCTCGCTTATACCAATTTTCGGTGGCAAACCCTATGAAATACTAGGAAGCTAACGAACTATCATGTTATCCAAGCATGGTGAGATCCCTATATGCGAAGGTGCAATGCCTTCAATAAGGTAGGGAAAGCCAACACTTTCTTCTAATGAGAAACCTTGCGAAACGGCAAGAAAATCAACAAATTACTCTTACAACAAAGCCTCTACATGCGAGAGTAAAAAAATGCTCTCAATAAGGTAGGGAAAGCCAAACACATACTCTCTCAATGGTAAGCCCTATCAAATGGCTAGGAAGGCAATGAGACATTTTATTATGGCAATACCCCTACTTATGAGGGCACGACTAGCCCTCAACAAGGTAGGGAAGCCAATGCGTCCTCAAAGGAAATCCATACCGAATGATTAGGAAGCCAGCGAGATGTCATATCATTCATATGTGGCAAGACCCTTACTTGCGATGATGCAATACCCTCGACAAAGTAGGGAAAGCAAAAATTTCTTAACGGCAAGCCTTACAAAGCGGTAGGGAATCCAACATAATATCTTAAAATTCAAGCACGGTGATCCACTACATGCGGGGACATAACCAGCCCTCAAAAGGATGAGAAAGCCGATGCATAAACCTTATAAAGCAGCAAGGAAGTCAATGAACTATTACCCCATTGCCAAATGGTAATTCGCTACGTGTAAGGATAAAACTTCTCAAGAGAATGGCAAAATTGTGCATTTTATAAGGCGTTATATCCAAGAATGTGATATCTTCAAAAATTGATAACAATACAAGCTTTATTCAAGCCGCTGCCTGTGAGAATGCAATCAGCCTCTATGAAATGATGACAAACAAGTGCACCATGAGCTGCAGCATGTGCAAATGCAGCCCATATGTGGGGGCTTCTTGAAACTAATGAAATAGCAATCTAATATATGTCGAGAATAAGTCGACTACCAAACGGCGAGCCAAGCTTCAATATATATGAGGTACTATCTGTGAAACCAAACCTGCTCGTCAATAGAGCGCTGAAAAATGGTGCACAAGCAACGAGATGTGTGTTTAACCAAAACCTTTTCGCAAAGGCGAGATAACCCAGCAACATGTCTACTAACTTGTCCTTGTAAAGGCAAAGCCATATTCACAAATTAGCCAATCAACCACAAGTCATTCTCAAGAGACTAAGTGCATATAATCTATCAAAATTATGCTACTTCATCGCAAGGTGCACTCGACCCTTCCAAGCAAGCTTTTCTCAATATATTCAAATGGTCATAGCCATACAAGAGTTATTTTCGCAACAAAAACATGTTCATAGCCTATTGAAGAAAGGTAGAAACTCATTCTCAAGGTACAAAATACAAACTATTCACATCCTTGAGGTACAAATCATTCTTTTCATTCCAAAATTCAAATTACATGTTGAGACATCGTATATGTGTTTCTTTGTACAAAATACAAATTGTGTCTACTAACCATGACAATACAAACTCAAAGTGGCACCAATATAACTAGACAGGAGTTGCTCTATACTTAAGTGGGCTGTCCACAAGGGTGAAATACAAGAGAAAATATTTTCAAGGCAGCAACCCATATTACGCACTTCAACTAGTTCGAAATTTCAAAGCTTGGGGCTCAATACAAGACAATCAGAAGAAAAAAAAAAAAGGGAAAGCACGAAAGGAGGCGAAGGAAAAAGCTGAAGCAATGTCATAGTCCCTATCCAATATCACCATCTTTGGGACATTGGCTTGCCGTCGCTCTCTTCTTTACTTCGAAGTTGCAAGTGAGAAACGGACCAAAAAGGGTTCAAAGTTACTAATAGCGGCTGTGGTTCCATCTATTGCAGCTTTACGTTGCTGTCTGCAGTAGCTTTAACCTCAGAAAATGATACATTGGTAATGAGATTAGTCTCGTGGATGAAAGTCCTAACAACAGCACCACAATTCTCTAAGCCAAAGTCATCCTACAAGAAACCATAGTACGGCTTGCTCAATATACTATTATATGCAATCAAGAAAAGAAAATGAAGAAGATATGTGACTTACCAAATGAGTTACAAAGTTTCCGCTCAACAATGGTGTATCTCCCAAAGTACACTTATTCTATGCAAGACGGCAATGCGGCGCACTCAATAATCCCTATTGGCATGAAAAGGGGTTGGCAATGAGTTTTGACTTCCCACAATAGATTTTATGTTGCCAAAGAAATTTGCGGCTTCATTCTTAAACAAATGGAGCTGCGACATTACCACAAGCGAAAGCATCTCGACACAACGACATTTCTTTGAACATTTTTTTTTTATAACCACGCAACAAAGAGGAATCTCCTACTTGCTCACAAGTTACGCCATTCATCATTTTAGCGTACACAACAACTATTTTACAATGCGACCTCTCTTGCTATCATGGTCAATCTGGTCCTATCAAGGCCCAAGACGCGAGGGCTGTTATAGATGGGCAATACCATGATCAAATAATAGACGCTCTATGGAATCATTAATAATGGTTTTGCCAACACTCTCCTCATCATCACAACGAACATGAAACAACAACAACTGGTGACTCTGCACTTTTATTCGCATTCGCCACGATAACACAATACTGGGGGCTGCTAGTGTCAGCACATACAGCAGCTATGTCACACCTTTATACTACATCGCCAAGTGATATTTTTGCTCAATTCCATCTCAAATGTGCTATACGGCTAGCAATATCACCTATCGCTCGTGGTTACAGCTTCATCAAAACAAATCTTGGCAAACGTAATCTCACCAAATTAACCAACAATCAAGCAACTCAAGAAAATTGAAGCATCCTTAATGTGGTACAATTTGCATTAAGTTTCAAGATAGCCTTTCATTCATCATCATCTTCTCCTATGGACCCAAGTCAAATTTACAATCAAGTATGCTACTTCTACTTCCAACACCAATGCCAACTCAATATTAGGCATGGTCGCGCTACGAACTGATTTCCCTGCCTTGCGACTATTGGAATCAATAAGGAGTCTACTTCGATATGAAATTCAGATTCAATTACAATGACTCAACCTTATGGGTCAGTACATCGCGATATTCCTGTGATCTCCTAAGGAAGAGCCAACCTACGCAATCAATGACACTATTCATTCAACATGTTGCCAAATACATCCAAGAGATCGGCCAAAAAAAAAAAAAAAAAAAGTTAACTCACCAAGGTGAGCGTCGCATCTGACTTCATCGAGCTTGTGCAAAGAACACCTTATCGTCGCATCCGGCATCAATTTCCTTCAACAAGGCACTGCTTCTTTTCGTCATGAACACTGCTCCACCAACATCAATACCAACAAGTCCCACGGCCATAAGCGACAGGCTACCACAAACCTGCTATGATGTTCCTTGTGAGACCACCCTACTCGTGACCGATTGGTTCTTTCTCTTCTTCAGCTATGAAACTTTGTCCTGCCTAAATCTCAAACCCATGGATGGTGGACAATTTCGAGCATTTTCAACCCTTTGCCAACGGAACTCCTCTGTTCCTCACCAACGAAAAACTCTTCTCTTTTACCGACGTCACCATCTCACCAACACTACCCTTCTGGAAATTTAGCAACATGGGTGGTGAAGGATTAAAGGTGAAATTTTGGGGGAAGAACGAGAAGATCTGATGAAGCTTGCAATTAAAAAAAAAAATTGGAGCCTTGGCCGGTCTAGAAAAGCAGATGAAGATTTGGTGGGGTCTTAAGAAATTAAGTCCAAAATGTTTCCTTGATACACCTAAGGGAAGGCTACAGAAACAATGAAGTTTGAAGGGCAAAGCAAACGAAGAAAGAGAGAAATAAAAAGCTACTGGGAGGGAGCAAAGCAAAGAGGCATGTTATTTGGTATTTTCCACAAAAGAAAAGAAAAAAAAAAGAAAGAAAAAAAGAAGAAAAAAGAGAAACAAATCAAGGTGGCGTGAGATGAAAATTGGTCTGAAGCAAAACTAAAGGCTAAAGAGACAGCTTTAAAAAGTCAAACACCAATATATATGAAGCACTGTGAAGTAAAGAATGAAGTAGTTACCAAAATGTACATGGAAGGCAAAGCTGAGTGCCTTTTGAAATGCTCTGATTGAAGAAAGAGGTATACAATGGAATAAGTGGCTCCAGACCATCTAATGAACCAAGTTATGTGACTTCTGAAGCATGTGGCGTGAAATGGACCAAGTTAGGCAACCTAGGGCCCACGGTGTTGGCCCAAGTGAAGGCTTACTTTCAATAGCCATTCTTACTTGTATGGAAAAATATTAAAGGGCGCCACACACATGTCATGCCAGGTATTCCAATTCCATCTTCCAATTGGCTTATGGGGTCCCGCCACCAAAATCTATACAACCAAGTATGGATTCAAGCAAATAAGCAAAACAATGACATTGCTGGGCAAGTGATCTGTCAAGCAAACAAGAAATTTTTACAAGTGGACTTCATCGACCAATAACAAAAAAAAATGGAGCTTTTGGGTGAATTAATTCTCAAACCCGCAACATCTACGAGTAATGAAAAACATCAACTACTCACACACATGGCGTAAGTGTCATGCATGCTCGGGGGGCTAATGTCGATACCCATTTTTGCAACACATTTCGTACAAGCCCGATTCAATCAAGCTCGACTTTCTTATGGACTCAATTTATGTATTATATTTTATGTTATTCTTTTAAGCATGGCCCAAGCCCATGCGACTTATTAGGGGAAATTGAGGAAGTGTGGTTTGGAGGGTATGGGTCGGTTCCTTTCGGATCTTTTGCATGAGCCCGGCCCATGCGTGCTACCAAGTGGGCAAGGGACACTGGTAACACCTCAGGCTCATGGAATAGGTCTTGTATCCAAAATTTCCATCCCAAAATAGTTTTTATGCTCTGGGTGACTGTGGCCTAAAGCTTCTGCCCTAACCCACTTTTACCTTTAAAACATAGTTGGCTCCCATTGGCTAACTCCATCTGCTAGGCCTCACTTAGGTGAGCCTCCCAATGGTCTGAAATGTTTGACCAAAGGCAACCAATTAGAGTAAACCTCCTTTATTTCCAAAATTATGTAAAAAGCTTACTAAACTCTTCCCTAAACAAAAGCAACCCAAGCCAAAACACCAAATTGGTATTATAGGGGATAAAAGCCTCTTCCACTACTCAAAAACCAGTCAAGAGCAACACTCCAAACTCTATATAAAACTCTCTCTTCAGCTCATAAAAAGGGAAGCCACGTTCTACTAGAAACCTGAAACTTCAGAGCAAAAGCCTATTTAGCCAGTCAACAATCTCATAATTCCGAAGCTTGGGTGTGGAAATATGGGTATAGGGGAATCTTCCCTCTCTTCCTCATGACCTCCCTCAATTTCCTCTTCTGTGTGACTGTGGGTCGAAGTTTCAGACTTGTTATGTTTTTATGCTTTTTTTGCACTTTCATTATTAGCATTTTGATTCTCTCTTGTCAAAGCACCATTAGCCTTTGTTTTCTATACATTGTGAATTTTGGGTTTGATTCTCCATCAATAAACACTTTTAAAGAACCCAAGGGGAGATTTGGGTCGTTTTCGTATTTTCGGCTCTTGTCGCAAAAACGTCCCCGACAATTATTAAACTAAAAAAAATTTCTTTTCATTAGAATATTAGGAAAAACATGTTCTTCCCCCAATCTTTGGTTGGAAACATGTTCAGACTCTCTCTCTCTTCCAATTTAGGGCCGATTCACCTTTGACTTCTTCACCAGGTCATGTCTCTGGAACTCGTCCCTGGTTTTGTTTGAGTGGATAGCTACTCAAGGTTGACTCACCTTTAACTTCCATGACAAGATTGTTCTCGAGCTCGGCGTCGGAGCTGGACTCCCAAGCTTGATTACGGCTCTGCTGGGTACGAGTTGAGTCGTGCTCACTGACATTGAGACTCTCCTTCCTGGGCTCATAAATAACGTTGAGGCCAACGGACTTGGAGATCGAGTTGAAGTGAGGCAACTTGTTTGGGGATTGGACGAGTGGGTTCGACTTCAATTGGTGGTGGTGGGTTGTTTTTCTCTTAATCTCTGACTTTCTCTCCCTCTAAACCCAACACTCTCTCTTGATTGTTTGATAAGTGGTGTGGTGGTGGGTTTGATTGTTTTCGTCGTGGAGGTGGTGGCTGGATTTTTTTATGTTTCCGTGGGATTTGGTCTTTTGTTGGTTTTGTGTTCATGTTTGTTTCATAAGAAAATTTCTGGGTTTGGGTGAAAATTTATGGGTTTGATCGGTGAAGGTGGTGGTTGGGCTTGTGTTTATGCTTGTTTGTTAAATGTGAGTTATTTTAGTGTTTGGTTTGAAAGAAAATCTTGATTTTCTGGGGAAAATGTTGATGATTGTTTAAGGAAAATTTATGAGGTTGGTTGGGTTTGTTGTTATTGTGAGTCGAATTGGCTGGGTTTATGTGTGTGTATGTTTATTTCATAAGAAAAATTTTGGTTTTGGGTGGAAAGAAAATGTTGTGATGAAAATCTTAGGCATTGGCTTTTTAGATGTGAATTTTTTTAGTGTTTGGTTTGAAAGAAATTTTTTGGGAAAGATGTTGAATGCCCATATATTTTTTGTGTTCTTGAGTTCTTGTGATCTGGGTTTATGTTTTGTGTATTCATGTTCAAATCTGAATCTAAGTATTTTGTTTATTTTTTTTTAATTTTGTTAAAATTGATAAATTATTATTTTTTGAATCATATGATGACGTGGCATGCCGATGTGGTTTTTTTATTAAAAATTTTATTAGCTACGTCAGCATATAACATGTCAATAGTGCACTTCATTTGCCACGTATGCATTTTCTGTTACTGGGTTGATGACAGGGACCAAAATAGAATCAATTTTTCCCAACCTATACCTTGCATGTTTGGTAGAGTTGGTTTATGAAGCAACATTTATATCTATTAATTATTGCTGAACTATTATAAACTATAATTTTTTTATCTCTTTTTTTTTTTTAGAGACTTTCAACTTATGACGTTCACTTCTGATGATAGCTTCTTATCATCAGACCAAAACATCAATCGGTTTTTGGTGTAGGTGGGGATTGAACTCCAGATCTCTTATTCAATCATCAGAGACTTTACCAATTAAGCTAACTGGAACTCACTTGTTTTTCTTTTTTGATTGTGTGTATGTGGTGGGGGTAAAACTTGATCACGTCTTCTATTCACAAAAAAAATAAAAATAAAAATAAAAATAAAAATAAAAATAAAAATAAAAATTATTATTATAATAATAAAAATTATTATTTGGCCTAACATAAGCTCAAAGAATTTATGGATTTTTCTTTTTAATTCAAGTGGGCTTAGATTATTCAAACAAAATAAAAGAAAAAACAAAACAAAACTCAAACAATAAAGAATGAAAAACCTGCATTTAACATTATTCTAATGTTTCGCCTGCTCCTAAATTCTAATGCTAATGGTAATAGATTTTTAATTTTTACTATTATTTTTCTTTTGAAGAGTGGTTTCTTTTCCAAATGATTCTTCTCAATTATTTGTAGAGTTTCTTCCAAGAATTACTTCTTCCCGATCGAAGGAATTGTATTTTGCCAGCAATAAAGTAAGATTCGCCTTCGTAGTCGTAGTAGTATAGGATGATTTGGACTTCTTTCAGATTTAGGGGATTTACAAATTTACAATTGACTGTTTATTACAATTTCTTGAGGAGTTGGGTACTCGGGGATCGGTAATTTCCCTTGCAAGCGGTGTGGCATGATAGTGTCCCTCTCATGTTGGTTTGTTTTATTTGGTTCACCGTGAAAGCAAAGATTCTAACTTTTGACAGTCTAAAGAAAATGGGCCTTACAATTTCAAATTGGTGTCTTACAAGTTCAAGGGGAGGATATAGGCCTACGTTTTATGCATCGTGATGTAGCTAGAGAATATTAATCTCTAGTTGGACTTGTCCGAATGATAAATATAGTGCTATGATATGATCCACTGCTAAATATGGAATATTCAGAGTGTGGACATGTTTCATTTGTCTCTAGTTTGGCAAGAAAAACAAAGACCACAATGACCTAAATGAATTGATGGAGTAATTTTGATATTAAATTCGGAAATGCCACTACAAGGCCTTCATTTACTCCTCTCATTTTTGTACTTACTAAAAAAAACAAAGTGGAACTATCCAACAGGAGATTTGGATCCAACGTATTATAACCCCATTTAATTTAGGATTTTTTTTATAAAAAAGATATAAAAAAGAGAGTAAAAAGTTAGTAGAAGATTAACATTTGAAATTAGATTTGATTTTCCATAAATTAAAAAAAAAAAAATTGATTTAAGGGTTCAAATAAAGTTAGTGGTGATGTCATGACTCATGATGGCATTTAGCTGCATTCAGTGAACCTACACTATTCATTTCCCTAACAATAATGCAATATTGCTAAAAGATCAAAGGAAAAGTCTATGACATTGAGAGTTTCATAGTTTTTTTCACATTATGCGTGTGTTTTGTGGTGTTGTCATGCTGTGTAACTCAGTAGTTAGTACTATCTCAAATGTTACGGGAGTAAAATGGAAAAAGAATTATTCGAGCTGGAGAGAAAAACAAGAGGAAAATAAAGGTGGATTGGATTGTTCAGCACCTAATGAATACTGCTAACAAAAAAAAAAAAAAAAATTATATTATTTTGAAATTTGTGGCTCAATGATATTTAATGGGTCTTTTTTACAAGGATGATTCAAATCCATCGTTCACACTTGTTGTAACAATTCTTTTATACATGTACACTTCAAAATTTAGAGTAAAAAAAATGCCATTTAATTACAAAAAAAAAGGTACACATACAATTCCTAAACACTCTCCTTTAGTCATTGACAAATTGAGAATACTTATGGTTAGTCATTCATTTGAGTATTTGAAGTAAATATGGTAATATATATCAAAGAATGAAAAAGAAATGCCTCAAAGCTAAAGTTAGAGAGAAATTTCTTGATGAGTAGAAAAAGTGTATCTCAAAAATTGATATTTTAATGAAATATAGCCTTCGTTTGGGAAGCACGTTTTGTGTTTCCCAGCGGTGTTTTTTTTTTGGGTCCCGTTCACTATTCATAGGACCCGCAAGTACTTTTTTCAACAAAAACAACTTTAAAACTAAGTCCCATGGCACTATTCACACATTTAAAAATTATTTTGCTACAGTGTTTTCAATTTACAGTTTTTAGTTTTCAGCAATAAGCGGTATCCAAACAAACCCATAGTATAAAATAGATAATCAGATGTTGAGTGTTTTGAAAATTTAGTATGTAAAAATATAAAAGTAGGTTGTTACACTAAAATAGATAGGAATTTTGAGAAGAGGGGGGTTTGAACCTTGGATGTCTTGGAAACACTAGAAAGTACCAATTAATTGAGCTACAAGGCTTTTAGCAATTAATTTTTTAGATTTTAGTATAGCTAAACCTGTAATTTATGAATAAAAATAATTTGTACAACTTTTTGTGTTCAGAAAATTGTGATTAGTGGAGAATAAAGTGAAACACAAAAGTAGTACATGATTTTTATCTGTAATTTACTGATTCATCCATTTTCTTAAAGGGTTAACTCTTTCATATACCATTGTGTACTTTTGGCATGATGATCACTCTACAAGTACAAAGTTCTTGTGGTGGGGGACAAGGGTCGGGATTTAAGTTTCTAGAAGGGAGATTTACACACATATATACTTAGACTAGTCACTAACCCGTGCGATGCACGAATTAGTTGAACAAAATTTTTAAATTTTAAATTTGCTTAAAGTTATGATCACTTGAAAAAATAAGTTACAATTTAAGAGGGGGAAAAAAAAATACTAACACCAATAATGTTAGGCATGCCATGTCTATTATCAATGGCATCCTTTCTTTAATGAAAATTAAAGTTTCGATCATTTTTTTAATATAATATAATCCCTCCCATTGCTCAATTTGTTTGCAAAATCCTAGGTTTTTTCTTGCAATATAAAATGCAACCAAAAAACCCAAAAATAAGAAAATAAAAACTATAGAAGTTTTTATATAGAAAACAGTAATTATTTACACTTAGAAATGACACTGTCACTCAGAAAGAGTCATTAGAGCAACAGGTTTTGGAATTTTTTTTTTTTTTTTTGAGAATTGGAAAAGCTAATTTAGTGTTATAGGCAATAGTTATAATATTTTAACATGTAAAAGAGCAATATCAAAAAGGCATATCAGATGAATAAATTGACTTCGTTAGAGAATGAAGACAAATAAATGCATTGGAAAGAATAGATTTCAGAATATATGTATGTAAAAAGAAGAAGAAGGATGTACCAGTTGAAAGGCCATAGAGTTTTAATCGAGATAGAAGATGACCAATCTAAGAAGCACTTGGAATGCTCCTAATAGTAAAAAAAATATAAGATAAAAATAGGTTACCTCAAAAGAACAATGCATGACTATAGCAATTGAAATTTGTCAAGACAATTTCATATATTGCAAAACATGAACCCAAAATTTAGATGTTAAAACTTTTAAAAAGCCAAAAGAAAGAGTAAAGAATTTAGATACATTGTTGGGTGCAAAACAAATATTTGCACCATTGATGCCCTTATGAAGATGCTTGGTAATTGTAGAAACCAAATATCAATCTAATGATTTCTTTTGCCACACCATACAAAAAAGTAAAAGCTAAGAAAAACACCATAAGAAAGTGCAAAAATAAAGCAATCTTTATATTCAAGTGTGGTAGATATGAACTTTATTGATTATTCCATACCATCTTGACAAATCCGTAGAACGTTTTGTTTCATATTACAATGCATTGATAGCTAATTTCATGTTGTTTGTGCAATGCCCCGGAAAGCTGCAAATAAAAACAAAAGTAAAAAGTAAAAAAATATGGCTACATAACAAAAAAAATTGACAATTATTATTAACAAAAACACAGTAAAATTATAATTAAAAAACCCAAATAGTGATCTAGTGACCGAAGAATTAGAGAAGGAGGGAAGGAAGAGTAAAAAAAAAAAAAAAAAAACGAATTAGAGAGGAGGTGTTTGCATTTGAATACATCTTAAAAGTCCTAAATCAAATTAAAAAAAATATAAATAAAAAATGTTGAAGTGGAAAATTGTTCGTGACAGAATAGTCCATGGTCATAACTGTTGCAAATTGTTTCAAAAAACCACTTAGTCCACAAAAATAATGACGCCTAAGAATCAAATAATTCTCAATATAAAAGAACTGTGAATAAGTTTATATATATATATATATATATATATATATATATATATATATATATATATATATATCTCACACACACAAATAAGAGTTCACCTGCACAAATCAACCAATAATCCAAAATTGAATGAGGTTTTTGTTATTTAGAGAGAATTAATTACAACTTTCATGTCCCATGCTCTCAACTTGGTCAATCCTAAAAAGGTTCTTAAGTCGTCTAGGCTGGAAAAATACTGGTTGGAATTCAAGCAATAACCAATGCACAACTCCATTCAAAGACGCCGACTCCCAATGACATGTCTCCTTGTTTGGCCATTGTTCTTCAACTTTTTTCCAACATTGTGATTTAAGACTATATACCTTGATTTCTATAGGCAAGTCATTGTAATGAAAAAGTGCAAGCCTTAACACCTTATAGTCATCGTTCTGATGATCGTGACAGAATGCAAATTGGGGAAACCAAAAATCCGTAACACCTTTAGGTCTGGAACTCCATAGACAGCAAGCAAATCTTCACACTTAGAAATAACAACCCTAAAGTTCCTCAAAAAAAAGAAAAGAAATAACAACCTTAACACCCACAACAGTTAGGGAAAACGATTATGAAGACTCCCCTCCAAGTATGAAGATTAACTCAGATGATGATTACAATTATAGGCAAAGGTCTAGAACACTTCCCAGTGAATCTTTTTCCATATCCTCGCACTTGGAGAGGGAGGAACGGAATCGCAGGAAAAGAGCTAAACGTCCAACTCCCAGGAGCATGGGGAATGATGCAATGAGTAGGGCTTTGCGCCAAATCTCCTTGATTATCAAAACTCCAAGGTCCTCATTTCAAAACTCGGCTCAAGTCACATTCAATTTGGAACTTGAACTGAAAAAGATTTAAACCAACTTCCACAATTTGTAACTCAGTATTCATCCCCCATGCTCTTCGTATTGTGTTCATGGCAGCCCTTTAATTGAAGACCTTGCTCGTTAGAAACTTGCCAATGAGACTCAAGTTGCAGCTTTCAATCTCAGGCAATCTATCCTCTTCAGATATTGCAATAACTTCTTCCTTCACAGTCGTTAACTTCATAATTTCCAAGCCATCAATCACATTGTCCGCCATAAGGAAAAGAGTATAAAAAAAAAGAAAAAAGAAAATTCAGGCCTTTAGAGTGAACCTAAAGGAGGGAGGGACTCGTTTGAAAAAAGCGAGAGAGAAGACTCCTACCAGGAGGAGAGTTAACCAAACTGAACTATGTTTCATCTGTTTTGCAACTTTAATTTCAAATCTGCCAATCAGTTTCAATAAACCACCTAGTCCACAGAAGAATGATAACTAAAATCAAATAAATGTCAATTTAAATGTCTTAAAAACTAATTTTATCAAAATTTATGACTATAAAACAACACAAATCAACCAATAATAACTTCAAATTTCACTACTTCGTAGGAAAAGCCAAGAGTTTAAATAATATTTTTGACATTCGAAGTTCAGGGTCTTCCGCTTTCAAACATTTTGTGGCTTGAATATGTACTTACTTGGACATGGTTGTAGCATAAGTCCCATTTTTCTATGTAATAGTGGTTGATCTATGAATGAAACTTTGGTAGGCTTTTCTCTTGAAAAGAAAACGGAAAAATAAAAAGTAAAATAAAGAAAGGCTGCATGTTATCCATATTGTGCATGGACTTGTTTACCTGGCATTCAATGAGAGTTCCAGATTGAACCAAATAAAAAAAAATGAAAAAAAGATATAAAAGGAAAAGGAAATAGATTCACAGAAAAATAATACAGGTATCAAAATAGAAGTTAAAAGTATATATTGTAGCATTCCTATTCCTCCCCCAACTCCTTAAGCCAACGTTTAATGAACCAAACATGCAATAAAGCCAAAATTTAAAGAACCCAACTTACAGGAAGAAGCGAACGAGAGAGAAAGGGCAGTAAAGCCAGTGAAGAAGACTTGGTTGTTGAAGAGGCTGCGTTTGTTTTCTAAATCTTTGCTGTGTCTAGATTCACAGAAAAATATTACAAGTATCAAAATAGAAGTTAAATGTATATATTGTAGCATTCCTATTCCTCCCCCAACTCCTTAAATCAACGTTTAATGAACCAAACACGCAATAAAGCCAAAATTTAAAGAGTCCAACTTACAGGAAGAAGCGGAGGAGAGAGAAAGGGTAGCAAAGCCAGTGAAGAAGACTTGGTTGTTGAAGAGGCTGCGTCTATTTTCTAAATCTTTGCGGTGTTCAGACTTCAAAGGCTTTCGTGTAGGGTTTACACGTTTTTGGATCTTTGCGTTTTAAAGAGAAATTCCTATATATTTAAAAATTGGGGCTGTCCTAAATCAAATTAAAAAATATAAATAAAAAATGCTAAGGTGGAAAATTGTGGAAGTTTCAGAGGTTTCAGTTATATATATATATATATATAGAGAGAGAGAGAGAGAGAGAGAGAGAGAGAGAGAGAGAGATTAGGCTAAAGGTTTTTTTTTTTTTTTTTTTTTTTTTTTTTTTTTTTTGTATTAACCAAAAAAAAAAAAAACTCTTTTCCAAAGATAGATGGGCTTCAAACCCTTTTGTAGTAGGAAATTATTTAAACCTCAACTATTTCTTTACTAGTTAAGGTTTTACTTAACCAAATCAAGCCAAGGTCCATGGTGGCTTTTGCAACCAAATCAAGCCAAGGTCCATGGTGGCTTTTGCAGTTATCAGCTCATGTCTTTTCCTGTTTTTTGAGAATTTATGGGGCTCATGTCTATTATCTAGAACTTATTCCAACTCAATGAATACAAATCCATTCTTGTGGCATAAGCTTTAATGGGCCTTTCCTATTTGGGCCAACCCCACCTCCATTCCCCCCTCCCCCCCCCCCCCCCCCCCCTTCTCTCTGTTTCTTTGTTTCTGAATTTGAAAGGGTTCACGGAAGCTGCCAGAAAAAGCTGATTAAGGAAAAAAGTAGTCCCTTCTGTGTCTTTAGTTCTTTTCTCCTCATGAACATTGTTGTCATTGTTATTTTGCTGTGCTTTCAATATATAATTGCTGCATATGCTGGAATGCAAGCTGTTCCATCTTATAATAGTTTGTGGATAAGATGCAACAACTTGTTTTTACTTCATTTTTTAGGCATATGTGCAACAACTTGAGAGTAGCCGCCAAAAGCTAAATCAACTAGAACAAGAGCTCCGGTGAGCCTGCCAGCAGGTTTGACAATGTTATCCTCAATTAATATCTTTAAAATCTTTAGAATCATATATCTTTGTGTCTTGTGTTAAGGTCCTTAATAATGTAACCACATGGTTGTAGCTTAAATATGCAAGTTACTGAGGTTATGATCAAATTATTTTAAATTCATAGTTGCGTGGCATGATAAGCTGCAGGCAAGCTCAACATACAATTTGATATGGACACCTTAAAGGGTTTTAATCATGCCAAGGTCTTTCTGTAGCTCATTCAGGTTTCTTTGCTAAACTACATTAGATGAACTCTAACCTGCATTGCGGCTTTACTTTTTTTTATTTAAAATTCTCAAAACCGGTTGCTGGCTTACCTATTTGAAATCAACTTGACATGTAGATTCACTTATATATTGTTTGACCTAACTGTGGTACGATCCAAATGCCTAAAGTTGGAAAACTAATTATGTCGAATGGAAATTTTCTTAAGATGTATCTCAATGTCATTGTGTGTCTTTTGATGCAAGGAGCAGCAAAATTAATTCAGAATTTATTATTTCTGATTTTATTTTTGAATTTTGAACCACTTTTTTATTTTTTGAATTTGGCCTTTATTGTGATTTTTTTTCTTAGTCTGTCATGGGTGAATGCCCCTAGATTACCTGGCAACTAGTTTTGCTAGGAAGGGTTAGTTGGCCGTAGGTTTTACAAAAAATTCCCTACATTATCAATTCTTTTAATTGCGGCATGATTAGAATTTAGCCTTGTTAAAATTGTGGCTTTTGTAATCAAGAAAACAAAAGAACTCAAGGCCACCTATTCTGATAGTATGACATACTACCACTTGTCCCAAAAGTTTAAACTATTAAGCAATGATGAATTTAGTTACTTAACCATTTTTCTAACACATGTATGGCATTAGTAGGGGAAGATGCACCACACACACATACATATTTAACGAAGGATGTCTATATAAAATGAACCCCCCCGCCCACCCCTTTTGCCCCACCGTTTTTTGTTTTTCCTTGATTCCTACATTGGAGTCTATGTACATGAATGTAAGGACTATATTGTCTTCTTTCTTACGTTTTGAGTAATGGAAGTTTTGGTTTTCTTAACCGTAAAGGAAGTTCTGATTAGCCCTTCTGATTTCTACATTGTGCTTTCTTATTCATCACCCATTTTTGGAATGGATGTATTTTACATGTTGTGACAAAAAAAAAAGGGCACTTTATGTGTCAAAAATTAAAATCTTTAATACCTTGTTTCTATGTTGGCAGCATTTCTTTACTCTTTATTTTAAAAATGATTTTGTAACGTTTTTGACTGACTTGCCAAATGGTGCAGCTTCTTGTGAATCAATTGGAGCCTTTAACTGAGATGCTCTGTTACTAGGCATGGAGGCATTGCAACAATCCTTGGCTGAGACATTGGCCAATGGCTCACCTGGCCGGTTAGGATCATCTGGGAATGTAGCAAACTACATAGGAAAGCTTGGAACACTTGAGAGATTCCTTCGGCAGGTAATTTTCTATTCTGGTTTGATCCCACTTATTTGTTTTCCCACTATCGTTCAAGCACTCATTGCTAGGAAGGAATGATGATGAAATGAAACTCAATTTTGAAACAGGCTAGATTTGCAGTGCTAGGATAATCCTTACACATGGTAGAATATTTCTTCTTGGGATTGCTTTAAAATTCTTTAGCTACTTTGATATTGTCAGTAAAATAGTAGGAAATTTGTAAGTATAATTGTTTTGAGGAATACCCCTTGCGCAATTATAAAATTTTAATTCATATTCTTTGTCCATAATTAACCAATTTGTGTTCCTATAGCATTAAGATTAAATGCACTTTGGTATGTTTTCAGGTATTTGAAACACGAGGAATAAACCAAATCCTACATGTGATTGTTTATATGTATATGTTCTTTAAAGCATTATGCATTTAATCTTGCTTGGGAATTTTTATGGGGGGTGGGGTGGGTTTGCAAAAAACAGAGTCTAGTTACTTTTTATTAACTTCCCATTATATATTTATTTGTTTTTTTAGAAAAGAGTCTGTAAAAACTTGGACCTCTTTCTAGGTGAAATAAAGCATGCATTTAAAAGGCATGGTGCTAGTTTTGATGCAACTTGTACATAACTTGGTCTACTTGTAACTGTTGATGAGGCCATTTTATGTCACTTTTTCTTTTCCTTGCAATTACTAGGTTGACAATGTGCATAAAAAAACACTATAACAATGCACCATGTATTGATAACCAGGCAATTAGCTCGTGCGCTTCTTGCAATAAATGACTATTCCTCTCATTTTCGAGCCCTTAGTCTCCTCTGGCTTGTGCGGTCACGGAAATGAGAAGCACAAAAATTGTCTTGATGAAGTTCTTTTAAAGATTGACTCAACCCATCCTATCAAAGGATCGCTAAGCATTGAGTTCATATTGGATCAGTCATGATTCACCATTCAATGGATTGCTGTCGATCTTTAACCCCAAATTCCTTTGGGGATTGGGTTGTCATGCATTAGTCATATTGATGATGAAATTGAAAGTTGCAAATCTCTTTGTTGTTGATTTGGTCTCCATCTGCACTTCTAGTGTCACATGTGTTTACCTAGGTCATTTATTTTCATTTCTTATGTTGTTGATTTGGTCTCCATGTGCACTTCTAGTGTCACATATGTTTACCTATGTCGTTTATTCTCATTTCTTATGTTTAAACTATAGTTCTAATAATCTGATTATGTTAGATGTTTAATAGAACTAGGAAGGACAATAGGATAGTATTTGTAATGTAGGTTACAGTAATCAGTTTATATACCAAATTAGATTATATATTGGTGAAAGAATTCATTTTTGGTGTTTGGATTTTCTTTAATTCATATTCAACATGTAATATGTTTTTATGCACAATTTCATTGGTTACGAGAATTCCGTAGGTTGGTTGTATCGTTTGGTTTTAGTGGATAGTCAATTTTGTATGCAGAAATATATCATGCGATGGGAAAGATTGGCTATTGTTGGGTTTCATCAAAATGATTTACTGCTTTCTTGTGCAAAGGAACGTACATTAACTTGGTTCTAGTTTAAAGAAACCTAATAACTACAAGATTATCAAGTAGATAAATTAGTATGAACATGAGTATATTTACTTAGCATTCAAATGTGGAGATAAATGTTAGGTTCTAAGACTTTAGGATCTAAATGTATTAGAACTTCAATGTGTAATGTTGGCAAACCATGATTAAAACATTTAGTCTAGATTTAGGCTGCTCAAAGTGTGGTTATGTGAAAAGTTGGGATTTGTAGGAAATTACTATTCAATTTCTACAAGGCTGGATTGATCGAAGCTTGTGCAGATTATTTTTTTCAGAATTTCCAACTTAGCCCAAGCCCATATGACGTGTAGGTTTTTATGTTTTTCTTCAAGTATAAAAGGAAAAACCCTAGCCACGTTTTAGAGGTTATTGATATGCTGTGTGTATGAATCTCTTGTGAGATCTAGAGGTGTTTACCTTTATACATACTTAGGGTTATCAAGATCAAGATTAATGTTAAGAACTTGGTGATCTCTTCAATTGTTGTTTCAAGAGTTTAAAGAAAACACAAGTGGGAGTACTTGTGGTTGATGTCGATCAAGCAAAGAAGTAGTCCATGGACTCAGAGCTGTCACGTGATTGTGGTAATAAGTTTTCTACTCGAGGTAGCAATAGGATGTTAGTGGTCTAAGTCCCTATTGTAAAACTTCAATTCTTTCATAGTGGATTTGTTTTACCTTGAGGATAGTTAGGTTAAATTCTTCCCAGGTTTTTTACCGGTTTGGTTTTCTTAGGTTATCATATCGTGTGTTCTTTATATTTTCGCATTACTTACATGATATGATTTGATTGTGTTAAACTAGATCGGTATAATTTATCTAAGTAATCACTTGGCTAAATAACTAGGTTAAACAACTTGTGTTTTAAGGGGTCTAAAAACGTACAAGTGGTATCAGAGCAGGTTAGCTCTAGTTTTTTAGATCATTTGATCTAAGAGTTGATCATTGACCCCTGTTGTCATGGAGCACGGTCACTCTCTTGTGATCCCACCTCACTTTCATGGGAACAATTATGCCTACTGGAAAGTAAGAATGAAAGCATTCCTGAAATCTATTGATGAGAGAGTTTGGAATTCTGTTGAATACGGATGGGAGAAGCCAACTACTCCTGTAAGTGAGAGGCAAACTTCTCAGAAAGAAGCAGTCACTTTTAATAGCAAAGCCATGAATGCTATTTTTAATGCTGTTTCTATAGAGGAATTCATGAGGATCTCTAATGTTGAGGTTGCTCATACTGTATGGAATATTCTCCAAATTATGCATGAAGGCATAAAGGCAGTTAAGATCAATAAGCTGTAGCAATTAACAACTAGATTTGAAAGTATTAGAATGTCTGATGATGAAAGTTTTGATGAATTCTATGTTAAGTTTAATGATATTGTTAATTTTGTTTATAATTTGGGTGAAATTTATGATCAACCTAAGATTGTTAGGAAGATACTTAGATCCTTGACCGAGGACTTTAGACCCAAAGTGACTGCCATTATTGAAAGCAAGGATGTGAACTCCATCCCTATTGATGAACTTGTAGGATCTTTCTAGTCCTATGAGTTAGACCTACCTAAGACAAACAAATCCAAATCAATGGCTCTTAAGTCAGTTGATGATGTTGATGGGAATGGATTTGATGATGAACTCTCTGCTATAGAGATTGCATATCTTACTAAGAACTTTAGAAATTTTCTAAGGAACAATAACAGAAGGGGCAAGAGGTAAAAACAATGTTGAACCTAGAAATTTTAGGAGAAATGAACCCACTAAAGTGAACAATATTGATAAACCTAAAGAGAAAATAGGTCAAACTTCTGATAATTCCATGGGTCAATAATGTTTTGGTTGTCAAGGGTATGGTCATGTGAAATCAGAATGTCCTACATTCTTGAGATCAAAGGGTAAAGTTTTGGCTGTAACTCTTAGTGATGATGAAGTTTTTGATTATGAGTCTGGTAGTGATGAGGATGAAAACTTCATTACTTTCATAGCTACTGTTATAGTCGATGAAAGTGTTGTGATTGATGAAAACCCTTTTGATGGGGAACTATTTGAGAATGCTGATTTGCACGAAGCCTATAATAAGCTTTGCAAGGCTGCTGCAAAGGATACTATGAATGTTGATTTAGATTTAAAGAAAATTGCTTCTCTTGAACTTGATAAGAAAAATTTGCTGTTGAAATTTTTTGATGCTAATGAATTGATTGATAAGGTGAAGACTGAAATAATGCTGTTACTTGATAAAGTTAAGAATTTGGAATTTGAATTATCTGTTGTTAGAGAACAAACAAATAAGTTTGCTCGTTCTAAACTTGAACACATGTTGAGTGTTCAGAAGTCTCCCTTAGACAAAACTGGTCTAGGTTTTGAAGATAGCATCTCGATGTCTAAGACTCATTCCACAAACTTTGTTTCTTCTTCTGAGCCCCCTTTGAGTGAGATTGTCAAACCAGTAGAAGTTACACCTCCTAAGAAGATTAGGGTTGATCTTAAAGAGTCTAAGCCTAAGAATCCTACCATTTCTAAGGATAAGGAGCATGATAGACCTTTATGGGTTTGTCATTTTTGTGGAAAGACTAGGAACATTCGTCCAAACTGTTTCAAGTTATAAGCTGCTAAGCGAGCAAATAAGCCAAAAGTACCTGTGCCTCAAGCATAAGATCCTATGGTACTTATTGGTGAGTTGGTAAAGGCTTTGAACCTTTATACCAATCTTGGAGTTGTTCATCATTCTAATATGAATAATAACTCCAATGCAAGAGTTGTATCTAAAAAGTTTTGGATGCAAAAGGCTCAATCTAATTAAGTCTTTCTGACATGGTCCTTGTGCTTTATCTCTCTACTCTTTGTGACCATTCTTCTTTATTTTTTTTGTTTTGTTTCTTTGTTTTTAGGATTTACATTGCATAACATTCAGGCATTTCATGATAGGTGTTTTGTTATTTTTTTCAAAAAAAAAAAAAAGGAGGAAAAGAAAGGAAAAATGAGTTTTGCATTATTTTTCTTGGATTTATAATCAAGGCTGGCCATATTATCTTTACATAACATGTTTATGTACCTTGTTTAGCTTGGATGAGCTTATTTTACTGCACTTTGCTAGTTTTAACTTTGTAGTGCATGTTGTGTGGGAGTTGTTTATAATTTTTAATCACATGATCTTAATCTTGAAGTCACATGCTTTTGATTGTAAGGACTAAAAAATCCTAAGAGAAAGGCATAAATAACCATCTCACCACTGTTTACTAGTCAATCACGAACACCTTAGTGCATATCACGAACACCTTGGATGAGCTTATTTTACTGCACTTTGTTAGTTTTAGCTTTGTAGTGCATGTTGTGTGGGAGTTGTTTATAATTTTTAATCACATGATCTTAATCTTGAAGTCACATGCTTTTGATTGTAAGGACTAAAAAATCCTAAGAGAAAGGCATAAATAACCATCTCACCACTGTTTACTAGTCAATCACGAACACCTTAGTGCATATCATATGATTTTGTACTCGAGAAAGTGTAGTACATGTACAAAAAGAACATAAGGTGTAGCCTCGGTTTAAATAATAAAATTGGTGTGTACATTATTGGGATAAAATAAATTCAAATTGAAATAATATTAGTATGTATATTATGAGGCAAATCAAGAAACTTACATGATTGCAAGTCTGTATTCTAGGAGATGTGAGAGTTATATGATGTAACTATTTAGGTTATAGTCACTTTCAAACTTATGTGATGAATTTTGTAGAAATTGTGATTGATTGCTATCTTTTTATCACCTCACATGTATCTCATACTTTTACAAGTTGCACACACTATACAAGTTATTCTTTGCTAAACTTCGTACATGATATTGTGTGTGATCTTGTTGTGGCCATCTAAGATTAAAAGTTCCTTGATTTTGATGCAAAATATGTTTTAATGTTTGAGTTTTTGAGGACAAATTGATTGAAAATCTTGTTGTTGGAAGATCTGTGTTGAATTCAAGTGTTTTTGAAAATCTTTTCATCTCATACTCATGCATTTTATTCATATAACAATGTGTTTTGAGGAGTTTTTGCATTAAAATGCTCCGTTTTTCAAAAATCTGTTTTTTCCAGATTTTCGATCAATCGAACCTGTTGCTTAACCGATCGAAAATGCGATAAAAAATTAGCTTTGAATTTGCCTGGCTCAATCGGTTCTCAATTGATGCTCGATTGATCCAATTTGATTTTCGACTGATCGAATCTGTTTTTCAACTAATCGAAAATTAGTCAGTGAGTTTTTTAAAAAGATTTTTCTCTCACGTGTTCTCACACTTTTCAAAAGCTGTTTCCCTGTTCTACACTAACCGATCCACACCAAGCCTTTTTTGTCGTTTTCTTCCTAAAAATTCTCAAGGGTTTTTGTCTTCAAGTGTAGGTATGACCTAAATACCCTTTTTTCATTAAAATCTCATTTTTCATGCATTTACATGCATTTTTCTCTCAAAATTTCGAACATGGGATTTTTGGTTTTAGGGTTGTTTTTATTCATATTTGACCAATGGGTTTTTATTCTTAGATGTTGTAAAAATGTTTCCCATGCATTAATTTGATTAATTTGGTGATTTGAGATCAATTGAATTTCTAGGGCTTGAAACTTTAAGAAATTGGTTTTTTTGTTCAATTGGGCCAAATTTGGTAAAATTGACTTGTTTAATTGATTGATAATGTCATTATATGATGATTTCTATCTAGTGTAATGATTAATTACTCAATTTGGTTAAATTTTTGAAATTGGATTTTTCAAAATTTGGGGTTTTTGTTCTAAAACTCTATGTTCAAGTCAATTGTTGGTTCATAAAGTAAAATTGAACTATTTTCGATGCATTTGAGCATGCATCATACGTGCATTCACTTCATGCATCATATAGATTGTTATTTGTTGAGATTTTTGTGCTTTAACCCTCTTTAATGTAGTCTGCCTTTGTGTGTGTGTGTGTGTGTGTGTGTGTTTTTTTTTCTAACCCTTAGCATCATGGTTAGGAAGTCTAGAGCCCATGAGAAAACCTCCACCTCCTCTACACCTGTTTTCCAGAGTGATAGGTTTCTTACCTTGGAAAATCAAGAAACCTTTGAGAAACTGAATGTCTATAGGAAGGTGTGGGCAGATCAGAAAGTGATTTCAGATGAGGTTGATCTTGAGATTCGTAGGAGTTTTGATCGTAGGGGTTGGTTGCCTCTTTTAGATGTAAATCATCCTCCTCCAGCTGTTTTGATTAGAGAGTTCTACTCGAACCTCTCTGTCCACTCCACTTCATCCAACATTCAGTTTGTGAAGAGTTGGATAAAGGGAGAAGAGTATGTCATTACTCCTCAGGTAGTGGCCTTTGCTCTTGGTGTACCTTTGGTACAACAGCCTGTTTATCCTTATGATGAGACCCCTCCTCTTGACGACATCATGTTATTCATCACTGGTACTTCCATTTAGTGGGCTATTGATCCTCGTATCACCTCTCATGAGCTTACTAAGCTCAATTATCTGTTTTTTCGAATTTCATGTCATTCCATTTGGCCTATCTCTTATTTACACACTATTCCCATTGAGAGATGTGCTTTTTTGTATGCTCTTGTCACCAATGCTTCTATTTGTTTTCCTTCTCTGTTTATTAGCTCTTTAGTTGAGGTTTATAGGAGTAGCTCGAAAGGGCATGGTCTTTTCTTTCCGGTTTTCATTCATAGGATTTTGTTAGATTTGGGTTTAGAGGATTTTCCTACATCCAAGCCTATTCATATCATCTCCCCCATAGGTGTCACATTTCTTAGGCAAAGAGCGGCTTAGATGAAAGCTAGCTCTAAATGCCCCAGAGTTGAGTCTTCCACAGGTGATGCATCTCGGCCTTTTCCATCTGATGATCCATCTGCTGAGGAGTTTGTCGATCCCACCGCCGCTGTTGATCCTCCGCCTTCTTCATCCAATGATGCTTCCATTCAGAGTATGTTGGAGTCTATCATGACCGCTCAGGCGGCGTATGGACAGATTTTGGTGGATGTGCTTGCTGAGCTTCAGGCTTTACGTGCGAATTTGGCGAGTGTTCGACATTCTACTCCACCTTCACCTTTTGATGATGAGTCTTGATTGACCTTTGGCAATTCGTCACAAAAAGGGAGAGTATTTATGCATGTTGATAGGGGGAGATTTAGATTGTATTTAGGAGATTCATGATGTATTCATTGTTTTTGGCTCATGATGTATTTGTTTTATTGGTTGTATATGTTAGGGGGAGACATTTGTGCTTTGTGTTTAGTATTTTTATTGTTTCTTGTTTCAGATATGGTACAGTTGATTATTGATTTATATCTATGAGGTTATTCATGATATATATTTTTTTGTTTTGTGAAATCAAGAATTTATTTATTTTTACTTGTATTTTCCACACATGCATTTATGTGTTTGTTGAGTGTTTTAGGAATATGCAGGTTTATTTAGTCATGCTACTGTCTACACTGTCAACTGATAGATAGTTAGGTTGAATTGTTTTTGGGCATGTTTGATGTTTAATGGGTTGTTTTGTAACTTTGAGCATTTTTGTTTTGGTATGTGTTTTGTCATGGATTGCCAAAGGGGGAGTTTGTTAAGTTCTAAGACTTTAGGATCTAAATGTATTAGAATTTCAATGTATAATGTTGGCAAACCATGATCAAAACTCAAAACCACTTAACACTAACATGGCCCATCTATTAAGCTAGTTGACACAAAACGACCCAACTCACATAACATTCTTATTAAATATGTTGTCTTGGATTGACATAGACATGACCAATTTGACCCATTTATTAATATAGAGGGAGTATTAGATGAAAGGGAGACAATACCGTACCAAACCAACTGGTACAACTGGTATTTGTCATACTGATAGGTGAATTAGTACTAAAAACACTCTTGTAAGTCATTCTTACTAGCTAGATCACCATAAAAATGGTCATTTCTCCACCATGGTTCAAGCCATGTACTTTCCTTGGCACAAAGCCACTAGAGTAGATTCCACACTCCACCCTCAAGAGTGGGATTCGATGAACACTGTTCATCATCTTTAACCTTCAACCGTGATTTTTCCTAATATCATTTAATTTGACCCTAATCTTTAAAAGACCATAACTTTCTCATTTGAAGTGCAAATTAAACTTGTAAACTATTGTTTTGAAGCTTATGAACTATATTATCATTCCATGTATACAAACTTTAACGGAAAATGAGTTTTAGCAATTCAAAATTGGCCTGCAATTTTGGGTTTTTTTACCAACTTTCAAAACTAGGTTTTGGATTTCTCTCTCCACAGGCCATAACTCGCTACCATATTTTACAAGCATGCTATCATCATCATTTGAAACATTTTCGTATGATTGAATCATTCATTTTGAGGCCATAACATGCCTCTAAATATTCATGCATATTGGATTTTTTTTTTTAAAAAGAAACAAAGAGCATGGAATTTTTAATCCAAAAGGGAAAACAAGCATGCATAGCTCTGATATCAATGTTGAATATATTAAACGGGCCATATATTAACATACCTTTTTATAACCGATTAATCACTTCCCAGATTGTTCTCCTCCTTGCTTTACAAACTCCTCCACACGACCACTACAATTTTTGGAGTACCTTCTTGTCACTAGAGAGGCTACCAAAGTCTCTTTTGAGTCTCTTCCGAGATTCCCACACTCCTCCAAGTACTCTTGATGGTGTTCCTAGAAAGAAATGGCATGCTTGAGAGAACACTTAGGAATTGTACGTTCAATTTTGTTCTCACAATTTCTCTATTGGTCCCTCTAAATTAAAAGTGAGAATACATCACAAATGACCCAAAATAATAATTTATTTTCATCATATTTCCTAATTAACTCCATCTAAGTCAATGCTATCGTCATGTTCATCATTTTGCAAACTTATTTCTTCATACAATTTTCTTTATCATCTTCAACATTTACTTTTTCTTCTTGTTCTTTTATTTTAATAATTTTTTTTAAAAAAAAAAACTTCTTGGCAATCAAGTTTCTTAGACTTATAATAATAATGACAAAAATAAAAAATAATTATATTATCAGATAATACCTTATTCATAGTGTATAAAAGTAATTTGTAAATATAAAAGTGAAGTGCAAGTGAGTAGTTCAAATTTTGTAGGAGAAAGAAAAAAAAAACTTATGGACATGTTATTTTCTTATGCTAAATTAAGTAACCTAATAATTTTGTGTTAAAAACAAGTCTAACAAGTAACAAGTCTAACAACTTGTTAGATTCAAATAAAAGTACAAATGTTAACCAAAAAAACTAATTTTAAAGCACTTTTTATGTATCGAACAATACATGCGATTTTACGATATGATATGATTCTTATGATATGCATGTTTTATAGTACAATATTGACAATTATGATTATATATATATATATAAATATATATATATATATATATATATTAAAAAAATATATTTTAATGGTTAAAATAGGCTCTTAAACAGAAGAATTGAATTATAATGAATGTAAACTTGAAAGATAATTAATAAAATAAATTAAAGGTAGAGAATGAAAATTGACCTAAACTTATACAGTGTAATATGGATTTTAGTCTTATTACTATTATTATTATGAAAGATACCTAAATTGGACAAAGGACTAAAAAAGAAAGGTAGATGTGTGGTAGTAAGAAGGGGAGTGTAATAATCAAATCCCCCCTATCCATCATAAATTTTTTTTTCTTCATTTTTATTATTTTTTTTATCTTTTTTTGTTCATTTATATCATACTAATGTTGGGCTTTGTGGAGCTTAGTTGTATTTGATCTAGATTATGACCCGACCTGAAATAATATTGTATGGTTTTTAATATTGATTCTAATGCTTGTAGTAAACTTGATGCAAAGTCTAAAATATGTATTTTTATTGGCTATGGTGATGAGAAATTTGGCTTCCAGTTTTGGGATGAACAAAACCGAAAAATCATCAGAAGCAGAAATGTGATATTTAATGAATAGCTTATGTACAAGAACAGATCAACTGTAGTGCCAGATGTTACAGATATAGATCAAAAGAAATCTAAGTTTGTCAACTTAGATGAATTGACTAAGAATACTATCCAAAAAAAGGGTGAAGAAGATAAGGAGAATGCAAATTCATATGTAGATCAAAGTACACCTGTAGCTAAAGTCCGTAGATCTTCTAGGATCACTAGACCTCCACAACGTTATTCACCCGCTCTAAATAATATACTATTGACTAATGGTGGTGGGCCAGAGTGTTATGATGAAGCCTTGCAAGAAGAAAATTCAAGCAAGTGGGAGTTAGCCATGAAGGATTAGATGGATTCTTTGTTGGGAATCAGACATGGGAACTGACTAAAATGCTAGAAGGAAAGAAGGCTTTGCACAATAAGTGGATATACAGAATAAAGAATGAGCATGATGGTAGCAAGTACTACAAGGCTAGATTAGTTGTCAAAGGGTTCCGGTAGAAGAAGGGCATCGACTACTCAGAAATATTTTCCACGATTGTGAAGATGTCAAAAATTAGACTGGTACTGGGAATGGTGGCTGTAGAGAATCTACATCTTGAGCAGTTAGATGTGAATACGGCATTCCTTCATGGTGACTTGGAAGAAAACATTTACATGAGTCAGCCATAAGGGTTTATTGTTCAAGAACAAGAGAGTCTAGTCTACAAACTGAGAAAGAGCTTGTATGGCCTAAAACAAGCTCCAAGATAGTGGTATAAGAAATTTGACAGTTTTTTTGTATAGAACTGGGTTCAAGAGACGTGAAGTTGATCACTGTTGCTATGTTAAGTTCTTTGACAACTCTTATATCATTTTATTGTTGTATGTGGATGATATGCTTATTGTGGGGTCTAGCACAAAGGAGATTAATAATCTTAAGAAACAACTGTCAAAACAATTTGCAATGAAGGATTTGAGAGCTTTAAAACAAATCTTCGGTATAAGAATCACTAGAGACAAGGCAAATGGTATATTGAAGCTTTCACAGACAGAGTATGTGAAGAAGATTCTTAGCAGGTTTAACACGAATGAAGCTAAACCAGTGAGCACACCCTTGGGTAGTCATTTCAGACTAAGTAAAAGCAGTCATCGAAGACAAAAGAAGAAAGGGACCATATGAGCCAGGTACCGGCAGTCTAATGTATGCTATGATGTGTATAAGGCCAGACATTGCATATGTAATGGGAGTTTTGAGTAGATACATGATTAGGCCAGGAGAGCAACACTGGGAGGCAGTCAAATGGCTTTTGAGGAATCTGAGAGGTTTAACAGATACATGTCTTTGCTTCACAGGTGCAAGTTTGGAACTATAGGGTTATGTAGATGCCGATTTAGCAAGTAATATTGATAGTAGAAAGAGTACTACTTGGTTTGTATTTACTTTGGGTGGTACAACTATATCTTGGTCTTCACATATACAAAAGATTGTTGCATTGTCTACTACAGTAGCTGAGTATGTTGCATCGATTGAAGCTACAAAGGAGATGATTTGGCTACGTAGCTTCTTGGATGAATTGGGTAAAAAGCAGGAGATGGGCATTCTACACAGTGACAGTCAGAATGCAATTTTTCTTGCTAAACATTCGGCTTTCTCATTCAAAGTCAAAGCATATACACATGAGATACCTTTTTATCCGTTACCTTGTTGAAGATAAGCTGTTAATATTTGAGAAGATTTGTGGATCTAAGAATCCGATAGATATGTTGACTAAGGGTGTCACTATTGAGAAGCTGAAGCTATGTACAACTTTAGTTGATCTTCTAGCCAAAGGATAGGAGGATGAGTTGCAGTGATGAGGGATTGTCTTTGGAGGATTGTAGTTGATGTTAGAGATTGAACTTGTCTCCAAATGGGAGATTTGTTTGTGGAGCCTAGTTATGTTTGATCCAGATTATGAACTGACTTGAAATAATGTTGTTACAGTTTTTAATGGGAGATTTTCTGAGAATTAGTCCATGGAGCGAAGGCTTAGGCCGATAGGCCCTGTGCCCAAGATAGAAAACTGTTGTTTTGGAGATTAGGGTTTGAGATTGTTTTAGAGAAAAAACTATACTACCGCATCTTGTATTTTTTCCTAAGAATAGTGAAATCCCTACAATTCCTAGATGTAAGTAAATTGCCGAACCATGTAAATAATGTCTTGTGTAATTGTTTTCTTTGGCGCATATTTTTCTCTATTTTTTACATCTCATAGATCTAGGAATTTTGTTGTATATTCCCATCTAGGAATTTTGTTGTATATTCCCCTCCAACTAATATATATTAATATGTGAATAGGAGTATTGTGTGTAACACTAAAGCCTTCATAGAAAATTATGTGCAATTTTGATGGCAATTCATGTTATTTGGGTTGTGTTCATGTTGTGCCTAGTGAGGGGTATTCAACTATATGGGTCAACCCAAACATGATATATTTTAATAATCATGTCTCAGAACCACTTAACACTAACATGGCCCATTTATTAAGCTAGTTGACACAAAACGACCCAACCCATATAACATGCTTAATAAATATGTTGTCTTGGATTGACATAGACATGACCAATTTGACCCATTTATTAATATAGAGGGAGTATTAGATGAAAGGGAGTCATTACCGTACCAAACCAATTAATACAACTGGTATTTGTCATACTGATAGGTGAATTAGTACAAAAACACTCTTATAAATCATTCTTGCAGTGGTCATTTCTCCTCCATGGTTCAAGCCATGTACTTTCCTAGGCACTAAGCCACTAGAGTAGATCCCACACTCCACTTTCAAGAGTGGGATTTGATGAACACTGTTCATCATCTTCAACCTTCAACCATAATTTTTCTTAGTATCATTTAATTTGACCCTAATTTTTTAACTTACTCATTTGAAGTCCAAATTAAACTTGTAAACTATTGTTTTGAAGCTTATGTAATATATTATCAATCCATGTATATAAATTATAACAAAAAATCAGTTTTAGCGATTCAAAATTGGCCTGCAATTTTAGGTTCTTTTACCGACTTTCAAAACTAGGTTTTGGATTCCTTTCTCCACATGCCATAACTCGCTGCCATATTTTACAAGCATGCTATCATCATCATTAGAAACATTTTCATATGATTGAATCATTCATTTTCATGCCATAACATGCCTCTAAATATTCATGCATATTGGATTTTTTAAAAAGAAACAAAGATCATGGAATTTTTAATCCAAAAGGGAAAATAAGCATGCATAGCTCTGATGTAGTGTTGAATATATTAAACGGGCCATATATTCACAAACCTTTTTAGAACCGATTAATCACTTCCCAAATTGTTGTCTTCCTTGCTTTACAAATTCGTCCACACGACCTCTACAGTTTTTGGATTGCCTTTTTGTCACTGGAGAGGCTACCAAAGTCTCTTCCGAGATTGCCACGCTCCAAGCTCCAAAGTACTCTTGATGGTGTTCCTAGAAAGAAATGGCATGCTTGAGAGAACACTTGGGAATTGTATGTTTGTTTTTGTTCTCACAATTTCTCAGTTGGTCCCTTTTGTTTTCCTTAATTTTTGTAGGATTATTTAAATACAAATTAGAATAAACCCACTATCAAGATAAGTGGTCTTATAATCACTTAACCCATCGTATATCACTCCACTACTAATCTTGATAACTCATATCCAGATCAGTTTAAATTTAAACTTTAATTTAAATCCACTTATCAGGTAGTCCATGGATAGATACCCATGTGGATGATCTACGGTCCATGGGTTATGGGTCGGGTCAAATCCAGGCCATGTATTAACAATTATAAACAAAAAAATTTCAAAAAAATTTATTCCATGATAACATCAATTAAAATACAAAGAGAATACAATCTAAAAGTTTTGATATCAATCAAACCAAACTCAATCGGGATATAGAAATAAATAATAATAAAAAAATCTAAGAATAATACAATGAACATGATAGCTTTAGCTTTATTTTGGTGTTTAAAAAAAAAAATAATAAGATTAGTAATTCAAGGGTTTCAAATGAAGAATTAATTATATAACCATTAAAAATTCAAACTTATGTTGGAAAAAAATGAGATGTATTATTATATGGGTTAAATTGATTTGTTAAATTGGGTTAACTCATCTTGAAATAATTGATGAGCCAGATAATTTTGGGTTGATTATGAGTTAAAGAGATTAAGACAAAATTGACCTATTTGTTACCTGCATTAAACTAGGTTGACCCTAATTTGATATGAATTCATTTATGCTAAACATTAATCTTGAAAAAATTGTGTCACAATTATGGGTCGAGTTATCCATTGCAATCCGTACGGCCATAAAAGATTGAGTATTTAAAAACAAAAATAATGTCCTTACATTTTGGGGGTTATTGTCAATTTCATCCCTACATTTTCGTAGCAATTAATTTGGTCCATGTTATTTTTAACTTGCAACAATTTGGTCCCTATCGTCAATTTGCTAACCGAAATTGACTATAAGTTGAAAATAACGTTAATCAAATTGACAACTCCCTCAAAATATCATGACCAAAATGGTATTTTCGCCATATTTAAATTGTTTGAAGCTTGCACTTACAATCTCACCATTCTTATATATTCATTCTATGTTCCAATAACTAAGAACAAAATAATAACAAAAATAAAATAATAAATAGAAAAGTCAGAGAAATGTGAAACCAAAGTGTAAATCAAAGAAGCATTACCATAGAAGAATTTAGAAGTAAGTTGGGGTGGAAAGATATTCAAGATATTCAAGTGAGTACCATTAAGGACAGAAAAGTTTCAGGTACTTACCTCTGCCTGCTATACAAAGCAAAGAAGTGTATCCCACAGAGAAATTTCGCAGGTTGCAGCAGAGAGATATGTTAGCAAACACTCGCAGAGCAACGTGATTGATTTTAAGTGTAATTAAGGCAGAATCAAAAGGGTAATGGATAAAGAGCAAGTGGGTGTGTATATAGAGTGTAAATGCCTTCCGTGATGATTTATTTATTAACACGCATCTAATTCTTGCTTACCCATTTCGACAACGAATCAGTGATGATTTTTCTATTAAAAAAAAGAAAAAAGTAATGACTTATTTATTAGCAGGAATCCTACTTTCCTTGAACGTCTGTCTTAAGCAAGTTCAGATGCAGTTTCCTTGCAGTTTCCAGAATAGGGGTATGAAATTTTCCACTATCATTTTGTGAAGCTAATTTTTGGGAAAAGGGAAAAAAAGAGATAACTAACTGTGATTATTATTAAATTGAGCATATATTGTTTATTGGCCTAACTATAGCGGCGAATGCTTTACAAAAGAGAAAAAAGAAGAGTGCTAAACTTAAAGGTGGGCTAGATGGATTGGTATGCAAAAAAGTGTTGATTTGAGAATTTTAAGCTAACACATGACATTTTAAGTCAAGTACACTAACGGGAATGAGTTGGGCTGGTCAAACGTAGAATAGTTTTATTTTAAAAATAAAAAATCAATTAGACTAAGTTTCAGGGCGAAAATGGGTAATTACCCATAAAAATCTAACTATTCAGTTAGTTGGCCCGGTTTGGAAACATATTGGAATTCTAGCAACTCGAGCTTGAAAGGCTCGATTTTGGGCCTGTAAATCGAGTCTTTGAGGCTCGATTTGCATGCTCTACTCGGCTCTGAGTTGGCATTATTTCCACGTGGGATCTACTTGTAAATCGAGTCTCTAAGACTCGATTTACATTTACAGTAAAAAAAAAAGATTTGGCCTTTACACCTTCTCACCTCAACAACCACAAAACCACAGCAACAACAGCAATCCTAACAAAGAAAACCACCAAGAGAAGAAAGAGAAATTAAAAAAAAAAACCCAGAAACGGTCGCCTGCGACCCAGGTCGCGCGACCCCAGGCCTGGGTCGCCTGCGACCCGGGTCGCGCGCGACCTGTTTTTGGGCGCGACCCCAGGCCACGCTAGCCCTAGGCCGCGCCAGCCCCAGGCCGCGCTGGTGAGGTGAGCTTTCTCTAGATTCTTTCTCTCTTTTCTCTGATCTGGGTTCTTCTCTCTTTATTTCTGGTTTTTTTTTTTTTTCTTCCTTCTCTGGGTTCTTCTCTCACCAGCGCGGCCTGGGGTCGCGCCCAGAAACAGGTTGCCTGCGACCCAGGCTGCAGGCGACCCAGGCGCGCAACCCAGGCCGCAGGCGACCCAGGCGCGCGACCCAGGCCGCAGGCGACCCAGGCGCGCGACCCAGGCCGCAGGCGACCCAGGCGCGCGACCCAGGCCGCAGGCGACCCAGGCGCGCGACCCAGGCCGCAGGCGACCCAGGCGCGCGACCCAGGCCGCAGGCGACCCAGGCGCGCGACCCAGGCCTGGGGTCGCGCGGCCTGGGTTGCAGGCGACCTGTTTCTGGGTTTTTTTTTTTTTTTTTTAACTTCTCTTTCTTCTCTTGGTGGTTTTCTTTGTTTGGATTGCTGTTGTTGCTGTGGTTTTGTGGTCGTTGAGGTGAGAAGGTGTAAAGGCAAAATCTTTTTTTTTTTTTACTGTAAATGTAAATCGAGTCTTAGAGACTCGATTTACAAGTAGATCCCACGTGGAAATAATGCCAACTCAGACCCGAGTAGAACATGCAAACCGAGCCTCAAAGACTCGATTTACAGGCCCAAAATCGAGTCTTTGGAGCTCGAGTTGTTAGAATTCCAATATGTTTCCAAACCGGGCCAACTAACTAAATAGTTAGATTTTTATGGGTAATTACCCATTTTCGCCAAGTTTCAGTAAACAACTTCGACTACATTAAAAAGAACAAAATTAGTTAATAAATACAGAATTAAAAATAAATAGGACTGTTTAAATTTGGCCTCAAAATTAAAATATCAGTTCATAGTGAGCAGTCCTTTATACTATTAGGTTTAGGTTATTTGATTAACATAGCCTAGATAAAATCCAACAATCAGCATCCAAAATTATGCAATAAATACACATAACCTCTGCTATTTAAAATTGGTGTGAAAATAGACTTTTTTTAACACAAGTGTCACGTGACTTGTACCAAATTTGAAAATGTATCAACTTAACCAAAATGAACAACTATATACTTAAATCATCAAATTTATCAATTTTGATAGTCTGAGGCTATTTGCTTTGAGAGTGTAACTTTAGAAGAAGATTATTAAATTTTAAAGTTTAGAGAGAATATTAGGAATCATTCTATTGCTTAGGGGGACAACGAGCAATTTAAAAAAAAAAAAAAATATATATATATATATATATATATATATATATATATATATATATATATGAAAGAATTCCTTCATTGTTTTTTCCTTTATTGATTGAAATCCCCTTATTGGTCATTGACAAATCAATTCTATGGCCATCCTGACATTTGAGTAATTAAAACACATATGGTAGAGTGAGAGAATAAAGAAGTGAAGTTTATTAAAGTTAGGGGTGTGCATGGATTGGGTTGGATCGAGTTAAGGAGGTATTTTGATCTAACCCATCATGGTGGGTTAAAAAAAATTCAACTCAACCAAACTCATCACATAAGTCCAACCCAACCCACATGGGTCGGGTTGAACCCATGGGTTTGACAATTTTTTTTTATTACTATTAATATTAAATTGAGTAGAAAAATAATTATCACACCTGCCACTTAAGTTGATAAACAAAATATACATTAATATATGAACTAATATTCCAATTCAGTTATACATTAATATATGAACTAATATACATTAATATTGGCTTTTATATAAGATAGGAGGAAGAGCTAGTTATTTAAAAAAAAATTATTAATTATATAATATATTTTAAATATATATTAAATATATGGGTGGGTCGGGTCGAGTTTAGCAGGTTTGATATTTTATGACTCGAACCCAACCTGATCAGCTAAAAATAAAAAAAAATAAAAAATTTGTAACCCAACTCAACCCACCAAGCCCTAAAAGCCGATCCAACTAAACGGATTGGGTTGGGTCGGGTCGGTTTTGGCAGGTCGGCGGGTTGGCTACACACCCCTGATTAAAGTTAAAGTTAAAGCCAAAAGCAAAGAATGTTAAAATGTAGAGACAAGTATGCCTCATTAACAGGAAAAGGAATATTCATTATTTACAAAATGTGTAACTCCAATTGACAAGCATTCCAATCAAGCTCTGGGCATGAAATAGCTAGCAGATTCATTATTTGCAAACATCGAAAACCTTATTGGCTTATTTTTGTCAAATGACGTTTCAATTCTTCTTTCCTTAACTTTCAAGGTCAAGAATATGAAAGCAAGTAAGAACATTATGTACTTTTCTTCCTCTCAATGTTAGAACAATGGTATATTATTCAATTGTATGTAAATATGAATAAGAGATGCTTATGTATAGACACACTTTATGAGTGCAGTATAAGTGATCACTTGAATTGAGTGTATGCAATAGGCCTAGACAATATATATGGGTTTACAACCTAAATGCGTGCTCAAATGACAAATAGCCCCCCTTCAAACTTCAGATGTGTTGCAGAAACCCAACTTGAGTTGAGATTTAAGATCATGGAACCGACGTAGCAGATGATGAGAATAGGTGAAGATGTCGACTAGCGGATAACAAGAGGGAATGGATCACATTTGTTGGGTATCTTGAAGAAGATGGTGACTGTAAGGTCCACTCCATCTGACCAAAAAGAAGAAGGAAAAAAAAAAAAAAAAAAAAGGCTAAAATGCAAATTGCACCCTTCAAGTTTGAATAAAATTCATTTCAATTATCTAACTTTACTTTCATTCAATTCAGTCCTCCAGGTTTCAAATTTATTCAATTCAATTTTTTCATCCAATTTCATAAAAAAATATTTTTTCACATGAAAATAATCTACAAAATTAATAAAAATAATTTATAGATTTTTTATGTGACGATTTTTCTTTTCAATTTATTTTTTCATTAGTTAGTTGTATACTTAACAACAAATTTTAAACGAAATTGGACTAAAAGCCTAAATTGAATATATTTGAAATTTAGGGGACTCAATTAAATAAAAGTAAAATTAAATTACTGAAATAAATTTTAATCAAATTTAAAAGGTCTAATTTTGCATTTTAACCCCAAAAAAAAATAGTGTCAAATAGCTAGTAAAGGTCTGGTGACGTTTGTTGGGTTTGAAGTTTGAACCAACCAATGTTAGTCTCTAAAGGTGCCTACGAAGGGCCACACCCCATTGCCTATAAAAAGTGCTTTCACATTTGATTTTTATTCAATTTTTTCACCATTACAAAAACTTCATAAGAATTCTCTGGTTGCTACTTGAAGAATTCTTGGCTTAGTCATATCCCAGAGACAAATTTTCTATAACCCTTTAACAACTTTGTGTCAGAGCAAATATTGTCTTGAAGATAACAATTTAATCATACCTCAAAGCCATTAAAGTTTCTTGATTATTCACTAAACTTTCATTTGTTTGTTTCATTGTTTTCCAACATGCTGTTCGTGTCCTATTATACAGATTTAAGGAAACACCTCAAGCTTGGCTTGCAAAATTCAACACCATTATAGATTGTCTTAATTCTCAAGGGTATGGCAGCAAGTCCAGATGCACTTTCTAGAATAGGGTCTAAATACCGGATTAAATTGGTATATGCCCCAAAAAAAATGCGAGTTAAGAGATTTTTCAGACTAACTCAGGATATTTAAGTCAAGTACTACATCAGATCGAAACCATGCTAACAGATAATGAAATTTGGCTGGTAAAAACGTAATAGATTTTTAAAAGAAATTACCATAATTTCAGTAACAATTGTATTTTTTTTCATTATTATTATTTTATAACGATGCATATATAGAAATTTAATTATGAGATTTTGCTAATAATGATTTATTTGATAATCTTTTTGGGTGGATAAATTTGCAATTTTTGCAAAGAAAATAACTTCAATAGATTATTGTAGGGTCACAATTTAAGGCCCAGGCCCAAAATGTATGGAGCCTTGTTCATATGAGCCCGATACAATAAATTTGTAGAGAGTGGGCCAAAGAACTAAGACCTGACGAATTGGGCAACGACTAGGGTTGGGTTTTAGGGTAATCAAACATAAATAAGAGGTGTTTACGTCAATGAACTTTCAGTCCGAGGAGGCCATCATCCTCGTATATTGATCACAGTAGGGTAATATAATAGTTTAAGTTACTCTATTGTCTTCTCTTTCTCTTTTCCGATCCCCTCTTGATGGAGAGTCTTCTACCTTATATATCTTCTTTGGTGTCATCTTTACCCTCTACTTGTTGATCATCTGAACCCCCACTTGAGTGCTTGTCCCATCAGCCACCTTCCTTGGCGCTCTGTGAGTTGCGATAGCCAATGTGGCACTGTTCAGAGGTCTTCTCTACATAAATGCGGCCAGTAAAGTAGCTGTTGTGCATTTAATGCGGTGGTGTCAGCCTTCTCTTAGATATTATTAGGCTCCCTTCCTTCTCTCATATCCACGAAGCATGTCTTTGTCATTGAACCTTCTCGGCAGACCAATTTAATCATTGGGTTATATTTTTTGAACCATATTCACATGTTCGAGGAGCTTGTGCCTCCTCGGACAACCACTCGTTTGCCCCACCTACAAGTCTTGGTTTGAGTATGTCTCATCATTGGTGGTTTCCCCTCGAATCTATTTATCCCCTCGGACAAAGCCCAAGGCCCAACATGCAATTTTTGGGCCCTTCCCCTACAATTATCAATAACAAATTGCTTTCCAAATTGGACCAACAATCATTATTAAGTTTTATTAATTTTTTAGATATGTTTTTTGGGGTTTTGGATTGTAGGGTAGAAAAAATAGGGTTTGAGAAAGTTTGTTTGAAATGAAAGAAATAATTTCCAAATTTTATATACTTTTTAATGATACACAAAATATTATAAATGACTTTTATTAAAAAATGAATATTTTAACTAACTTGCCTTTTAAATTCCTGAGAAAAATTATATTACTTTCATTTTGGTACGACGAAAATTAAATTTTATATATATCATTATGAGATTGTTCCTATAATAATGAAAATATGATTATGAAATACATTACACTTTATTAGATTAGTTCAAATTGAAAAAAAAAATTAATTTAATGAGATCATCCTACAAAATTACCTCGCATAATGAGCAGGTTTCCGATTAGTAGTTATTAAACTCGGACCATATGTTAATCTAGTCTAAGATCCGGGTCAATTGCTCATTGGTTAAACGAGTGGGTCACCGGTTGTACCGCATAGTTAAAAAAAAAAAAAAAAAAAAAAAAAAGGTTTGAGAAGTCATGAAATAAATATGAAAATTAATAAAATAGGCACTTATAAATTATCAATTAAAATCAAGTCTAAAAAACAAGCCACTTAATATAATTCAAATTCAAGGTTTCACAAGTAACAACACTAGATAATATAAAATAAAAGGATATCATAAAAATGTAGTCATGCTTTTCTATATAAAATCTTATTGCATTGTATTTCTTAAAATTCTAGGAATAAAAGCTTATCTTAAATTTCAAAGTCATATACATATTGCATATCTAACTAATTGTTATGAACCCTTGGATTATGATCTGAACTAAAACTTGAAACTTTATATTTATTGAAAAGTCAAGCATCAACCTCATTATAAAACTGGGGTCTATTTTTTCTACTAATTAATAAAAGCTGAAAGTATTTGCAAATTATATGGTGCGATGGTTTATACTCTTTTGTTAAAATTCACCCATTAGTGAGATATATGTGGTGAGAATGTGCCATACCTTTCCTTTGAAGATGTGCTCTATGGTGGCATTCAGGTCTCCCTTCCAGTGACACGTTCTTTCTTCTTCCTATGAAAGTGCATTGTATACTTGCTCTAGCTTAGGTGTGTTTAGATTAGATGGAATAAACATGCTTAAACTAGGACATCCAATTACCCTTATTTCCTCCAGCGATGGCCACTCTAAAGCATTAGTTTCAGAGCAAAAACACTTCAGATTTGGTAAAATACAAAGCACGATTGAGTTCAATTTGTCAAATAAAACGTCCTTTACTTTTTCTTCTTCTCCTGCTCTTGCAAGGATTTCTTCAATTTTCTCAGAGTGATTATCTTCAATTTTCTCTAACATCACAAGCAGTTTTGCTATGGATGGCGAGAACAAATATGTCAGACTATCACATCCACTTACTTTTAACAATCTCAAGTACCCAAAGCCCAAGATCCTTTCTGGACCCTCTTCCATATGTGCATCAGTTTTGGTATATCATGTAGACCCAATTCCCTTAATTGTGCCATGTGACTTTCCTCAACATTTAGTTCCTCAAGTTGAAATATAACTTCCGGTGAAGGGAGGTCACCCAATAAAATCGATTCTAGATTCTTTAGGCACTCAATTATATGAGATGGAAAAAAAAAATCATATCTCTGAGGGGTTGTCGCTATCACTAACTTTTGGATCTATCGACTTACTTAAAGTACCCTACAAAAAATCAAGTACTGATAAACAAGTAAAATAATAATTTCTTTTCAATTATTATTTGTATTGTTTTTAGAAAAAAGGATGGTATAAAGTATAAACAGATCCATGGATGACTAAATAGAAAAGCAATCAATGTCTTTTTTTATCTGACTGTGTTGAATGCATTAACGTTATGGCTAACAATTGATTGATTGGATATCTATGTGACAGTCAGTGACCATAGTCCATCGGGATAAGTGCATAAATCTAGAACTTGTACGTACCTCTTCCTTCACAAAATAGCTTCTTTGGGATTTATTGGCAGTGCCTTGGTCTGACACAGCCATCAGACCATAATGAAAACCATTTATTGGTGGTGCCTTTGCAACGTGGTACACACTCAAGGCATCACCAATGAAAACTAAGGGACCCAAGTTCTTGCTCATTGGGTCTTGAATCCAATTCCCTACTGATTTCCTTCAACTTTCTTGGGCTCTGAATTTCTAAACCAATTGTTTTCAATTTGGGACAACTATACAAATAAATCTCCTTAATGGATGACCATTCAAAAGAATAAGCTTTGATATAGAAACTCATCATATTTGGCAGCCTTCCTAGTTTCAAGGAACTAACTCTAGGGAATAGGATGATATCCGTTGCCTCTTCTTCTCCATCTCTTTGAACAATGTTTTCGATTGCGTCACATTCATATATCTCAATGCTTTGAAGTTCCAAAAGCAGTTTTGCAATAGAAGTTGGGAATAAATATCTTAGACGATGGCATTTACTTACTACAATGGATGTTAGTTTTTGAAAGCCTTGAATTCCTAGTGGAACATTCTTCCACTCGTATCTCAACTCAGATAAATTTTTTACCTCTAAAGTTTTCAACTGAGCAAGTACTGCAATTCTTTGGTGATCTTCGTCGACCTCAAGTCCTTCAAGATCAAATACCACATCTAGTGAATCAGCTGTCAGAAATCCAAGATATTCTAAATTTGGTGACCACAAGATGGTGTTGGATGAGAAGAATTTATGAGAGATAATGGGTATTGATTCAGGAAAGGGGCTAGTATGTTGTTGAATGTCTGTCATCTTGTGCTTTTCAAGATTGATCACTTCATCAGTGCCAATCCTTCCAACCTGATGAATCCATCAAATTATTATTAGCATCAGCATTCAACTTTTTCAGTTTTATTAGCATCAAATCCAGACCAGAACGAAATGTTAAAAAATTGATAAATCAATTTGATAAACATAAAACATTGAGCTTTTGAATGGTTTAAGTTAACTATACAAAAATTTATTAAATAATATATAGTAATATTTTACGGAGAGAGAAAGAGAATCATACATACCTCTCGATTCAAGGATGGTTGGACAAGCTCAACGGGACCCACGCTTGTACAAAAGCCAACGAGTCTTAGTACACGTACCAGCTCTATATTTGTTAATTGCGGAAACATGATCTTCTTATCATTAAGTTCCTTCTCATCTTCTCCTTCATTTGGGAAAATTTCTTCCATGTCATCACACCATTTAATATTCAACTTTTGGAGTTGAACCAAACCTCTCGCTATGGACAATGAAAACACATTTTTCAAACATATGCAAGAGTTGAGCTCAATTGATCTTAGTTTGCCAAAACAAGCAAGCTGTGAGTGGATACCACTAAAGGATCTCTCTAGGAATAGGCTATGATATATCTCTTTTAAATTAGGCAATTCCACCAGTTTCAATGACTCCAGGGTAGGGAAGGCAGCATGAGGATTCTGATCTGATGTGGCATCCATTACATATTCTACATCATCGCTATTACAAACTTCTAGAACCTTCAAGCATTGAAAACCCTCATTGTCTAACTCATACGCAATGTTTTTTAAATCTTTTATTTTTTTTTCAACTTTAAAATTTCAGATTTCTTGAAAAGTTGAAGAAGCATCCAACTCTTCACAATATCACGTATGTCACAGCTTCCAAGTCCCAACCTATTTTTAAATAAATAATCAACCTTATCAACTACCTCATCAGCCCCTACAAATATCTGAAATTCTATCTTTTTATTTTTGAAGGCCAAGTCTTTTGGCAAGACCTTAATATTTGGTATATCAATTTTTAAAGCCACCAACTCAGACAAAGATTTGAGTTCAGCAAGGCTTGCGTTTGCTCCCTCTTTCTCTTCTTCCTCTTTTTCGTCCACTATTTATTACAAAATTTTGAGGAGTTGGGTACTTGGGGATCAATAATTTCCCTAGCAAGCAGTGTGGCATGATAGTGTCCCTCTCATGTTGGTTTGTTTTATTTGGTTCACTGTGAAAGCAAAGATTCTAACTTCTGATAATCTAAAGAAAATGGGCCTTACAAATTACAATTTCAAATTGGTGTCTTACAAGTTCAAGGGGAGGATATAGGCCTACCCTTTATGCATCGTGATCCATGATGTAGCTAGAGAATATTAATCTCTAGTTGGACTTGTTCGAATGATAAATATAGTGCTATGATCCACTACTAAATATGGAATATTCACAGAGTGGACATGTTCCATTTGTCTCTAGTTTGGCAAGAATAAAAAAAACCACATTGACCTAAATGAATTAATGGAGAAATCTTGATATTAAATTCGGAAATGCCACTATAAGGCCTTCATTTACTCCTCTCATTTTCTTACTTACTCAAAAAAACAAAGTGGAACTGCCCAATAGGAGATTTGGATCCAACGTATTATAACCCCATTTAATTTAGGAATTTTTTAAAAAAAAGATATAAAAAAGAGAGTAAAAAGTTACTAGAAGATTAACATTTGAAATTAGATTTGATTTTCCATTAAAAAAAAATGATTTAAAGGGTTCAAATAAAGTTAGTGGTGATGTCGTGACTCGTGATGGCATTTAGCTGCATTCAGTGAACCTACATTATTCATTTTCCTAACAATAATGCAATATTGCTAAAAGATCAAAGGAAAATTCTATGACATTGAGAGTTTCACTGCTTTTTTCACATTATGTATGTGTTTTTTTGTAGTGCTGTCATGCTATGTAACTCAATGGTCAATACTATCTCAAATGTTACGGGAGTAAAATGGAAAAAGAATCATTCGGGCTTGAGAGAAAAACAAGAGGAAAATAAAGGTGGATTGGATTGTTTAGCACCTAATGAATACTACTAACAAACAAAAAAAACAAAAAAAAAAATTGTATTATTGTGAAATTTGTGGCTCAATGATATTTAATGGGTCTTTTTTACAAGGACGATTCAAATCCATCGCTCACACTTGTTGTAACAATTCTTTTATATATATAAACTTCAAAATTTAGGGTGAAAAAATGCAATTTAATTACAAAAAGAGAAAGCACACATACAATTCCTAAACAATCCTTTAGTCATTGACAAATTAAGAATACTTAATCTTTAAGATTCTTATGGTTAGTCATTCATTCGAGTATTTGCAGTAAATATGGTAATATATATCTAAGAATGAAAAAGAAATGCCTCAAAGCTAAAGTTAACGAGAAATTTCTTGATGAGTAGAAAAAGTATATCTCAAAAATTGATATTTTAATGAAATATAGTATAAAATAGATAATCAGATGTTGAGTGTTTTAAAAATTTAGTATGTAAAATATAAAAAGTAGATTCTTATACTAAACTAGACAGAAATTTTAAGAAGAGGGGGTTTGAACCTTGGATGTCCTAGAAACACTAGGAAGTACCAATTAATTGAGCTACAAGACTCTTGGCAATTAATTTTTTAGTTTGTAGTATAGCCAAACATGTAATTTATGAATAAAAATCATTTGTACAAATTTTTGTGTTCAGAAAATAGTAATTGATAGAGAATAAAGTGAAATACAAAAGTTGTACATGATTTTTATCCGTAATTTTCTTATTCATCCCTTTTTCTAAAGGGTTTAACTCTTTCATATACCATTGTGCACTTATAGTATGATGGTCACTTCACAAATATAAAGTTCTTGAAGTGGGGGGCAAGAGTCAAGATTCAAGTCTTTAAAAGAAAGTTTCACACACATATATAGTAAAATTTTTAGATTGTATTAACCAAAAAAAAAAAAAAAAAAACCTCTTTCCCATAGATAGATAGGCTTCAAACCCTTTTGTAGTAGGAAATCTATTTAAACCTCAACTATTTCTTTACTAGATAAGGCTTTACTTAACCAAATCAAGCCAAGGCCCATTGTGGCTTTTGCAGTTATGGGCTCATGTCTATTATCTAGAACTTATCCCAACTCAATGAATACAAATCCATTCTTGTGGCATAACCTTTAATGGGCCTTTCCTATTTGGGCCAACCCCACCCTCTCTCTCTCTCTCTCTCTCTCTCTCTCTGTTTCTTTTGTTTCTGAATTTGAAAGGGTTCACGGAAGCGCGTGAGAACCAGAACTCTGATGACGAGCACACACCTAAGAAGCACAGCCGAATCTGATTTCTACATCTAGTGGCCATTGTGAGAACTGGGGAATCCACGATGGCAGAAGCATACCCCAGGGTTGATACCTCAACAGATGACAAGAATCAAAGGGTGATGTCTCTCGCATTGTTTATGCATGCATCTTATTCAGCTTTCTAGAGATTATGTCATCTATAAATACCTCGTACGTAGTAATGCTGCTATGTAGTAATTTGATGCTAAAAAGTAATATGCCCTTTCGTTAGATCCATACGATAATTCTGTAATGAGAACTATCTATATCTTTGCTTTTGGTGTTGCCATGTGAAAGTAATATTGCATTTAAGAACTTTCTGTTTCATTGGAAAGCTTGGCTGCTCTTTACCATTGACTTTAAGTTTGTGCTTTCCTTGTCTTTGTGGCTTCCGATTCCAGTGATAAATCAAAAGAGAAATCAGGGGATCAAAAGGTAATATGATTTAAACAATGTATATTCAGATAATTTCAGATCAATATGATTTAAATAATATACATTCAAAAACTCTCAAACCAAAATTTCATGGACGTTACACCAGCTTACTCAAAATCGTGAAGCTGCCAGAAAAAGCTGATTAAGGAAAAAAGTAGGCCCTTCTGTGTCTTTAGTTCTTTTCTCCTTGTGAACATTGTTGTCATTGTTATTTTGCTGTGCTTTCAATATATAATTGCTGCATATGCTGGAATGCAAGCTGTTCCATCTTATAATAGCTTGTGGATAAGATGCAACAACTTGAGAGTACCCGCCTAAAGCTAAATCAACAAGAACAAGAGCTCCAGTGAGCCCGCCAGCAGGTTTGACAATGTTATCCTCAATTAAGTGCAGTACTCCTTTTATCCTTTTTGCCTTTTCAATGGGAGGGCTTAGGACATTGTTATTATGTTTCTGTTAATCCTTTTTCTTCTAGGGCATATTTATCTCAAGCTCAGGAGCTTAATCCCATTTAATGAGTGGAAATGGTATTTAAACTTCTTTTCCTTTTGATTCTTTAATGATTTTTTGCCTGGATTTGTAAAATTGTTCACGGAATTAATATCTCTAAAATCTTTAGAATCATATTTCTTAGTATCTTGTGTTAAGGTCCTTAATAATGTAACCACATGGTTGTAGCTTAAATATGCAAGTTACTGAGGTTATGATCAAATTATTTTAAATTCATAGTTGCGTGGCATGATAAGCCGCAGGCAAGCTCAACATACAATTTGATATGGACACCTTAAGGGGCTTTAATCATGCCAAGGTGTTTCTGTAGCTCATTCAGGTTTCTTTGCTAAACTACATGAGATGAACTCTAACCTCCATTGCAGCTTTACTTTTAAAAAAAAAAATTCTCAAAACTGGTTGCTGGCTTGCCTATTTGAAATCAACTTGACATGTAGATTCACTTATATATTGTTTGACCTAACTAGGGTACGCTCCAAATGCCTAAAGTTGGAAAACTAATTATGTCACATGGAAATTTTCTTAACATGTATCTCAATGTCATTATGTGTCTTTTGATGCAAGGAGCACCAAAACTAATTCAGAATTTATTATTTCTGATTTTATTTTTGAATTTCGAACCATTTTTTTATTTTTTGAATTTGGCCTTTATTGTGATTTTGTTTCTTAGTATGTCATGGGTGAATGCCCCTAGATTACCTGGCAACTAGTTTTGCTAGGCAGGGTTAGTTGGCCGTAGGTTTTACAAAAAATTCCCTACATTATTAATTTTTTTTAATTGTGGCATGATTAGTATTTAGCCTTGTTAAAATTGTGGCTTTTGTAATCAAGAAAACAAAAGCTTGAACTCACAAGGCCACCTATTCTAATAATATGACATACTACCACTTGTCCCAAAAGTTTAAACTATTAAGCAATGATGAATTTAGTTACTTAACCATTTTTCTAACACATGTATGGCAGTAGTAGGGGAAGATGCACCACACAGACATACATATTTAATGAAGGATGTCTGTATAAAATGAACCCCCGCCCCCTCCTTTTTTGCCCCACCGTTTTTTGTTTTTCCTTGGTTCCTACGTTGGAGTTTATGTACATGAATGTAAGGACTATATTATCTTCTTTCTTACATTTTGAGTAATGGAAGTTTTGGTTTTCTTAATGGTAAAGGAAGTTCTGATTAGCCGTTCTGATTTCTACATTGTGATTTCTTATTCATCACCCATTTTTGGAACGGATGTATTTTACATGTTGTGACAAAAAAAAGAAGATGGTATAAACAGAGTGGATGAACAAATAGAAAAGCAATAAAATGTTGATGTCTATTTATCTTATCACTATGTTGATCAACTTAAGGTTATGACCATGCTCCATTGGCACAGGTGCATATATCTAGAAATTTCATTGTGTTGTTTTCTTATTATTAAAAATAAATAAATAAATAAATAAATAAAAATAAAAATAAAAAAAGAAAAGAAGGTGGCGGAGATTGTTATTTGTGAGATACGTACCTCTTTATTCACAGATGAGCTTTCTTGGAATTTCTTGGTGGTGCCTTGGTTTTACGCAACCATTGGACTATCATTCTTGCCACATGGTACGCACTCAAGGCATGGCTCTTGGTCTTGGGGTTTTGAATCCAATTCCCAACTAATTTTCTGCAACTTCCCAGATGTTTTGAATTTCGAACACTCATACATATCTATCTTCTCGATGGATGACCATTCAAAAGAATAAGGTTCAATATAGAAACTCATAAGATTTGGCAGAGAACGTAAATCGAAGGAAGTAAGTTTTGGGAACAAGATGATATCCTCTACCTCTTCTTCTCCATCTCTTTGAACAATGTTTTCAATCATGTCACACCACCCTATTTCAATGCTTTGAAGTTCCACAAGTAGTTTTGCAACAGTAGGTGGGAATAAATATCTTAGTTTATGACAATCAAGTACATTAATTGATGTCAGGTTTTGAAAGCCTTGAATTCCTTGTGGAACATTCTTCCACACATACCTCAAATTAGATAAATAACTTACTCTTAAAGTTTTCAATTCAGCAATTACTGCGATTCTCTGATGGTCATTGTTGTCCTTCTGTCCTTCAAGATCAAATACCACTCCTAGTTTTTCATTTGAACCCTCTAATGAAAGTTCTTTTAAATTAGGTTGCCACAAAATGGTCTTGGATGAAAAGAATTTATGAGAGATAGGTGTTGAGTCAGGAAAGGATCCAGCAGTTTGCTAAATGTTTGTCATCTTGTCACTTCCAAAAGTGTCTATCCTTCTAACCTGATGAATCCATTAACTTATTATTGTTATACCATCAACAATTTTCAACTATTTATGTAAGAAGCATCAAATCCAGGCAAACCTTTTGAACATTAAAAAATTGATAAATCAATTGGAAAAGCATAAAACAATGAGCTTTTGAAAGGAAGGATTTATAAAATTAATATTTTAAAGAGCAAGGGTAAGAATTTTACCTCCTGATTCAACAAATTAATATTTTAAAGAGCAAGGGTAAGAATTTTACCTCCTGATTCAACAATGATGGTTGGACAAGCTCAACAGGACCCACGCCTGTACAAAAGCCAATGAGTCCTGGTAGAGAGCCCAGCTCTATAAACGTTAATTGTGGAAGCATGATCTTATCAATTAGTGCCTTCTCATCTTCTCCTTCCTTGTGAAAAATTTCTTCCATGTCATCACATCTATATATATAATCGTTGGAGTTGAACCAAACCTCTTGCTATGGACAATGAAAAGACATTTTTCAAACATTTGCAATAGCTGAGCGTAATTGATCTTAGTTTGTCAAAACAAGCAAGCTGCGAGTGTGTACTACTAAAAGATCTCTGTGGGATTTGGCTATGATATATCTCTTTTAAATTAGGCAATTTCTCTAGATCCAATGACTCCAAGATAGAGAAGGCGACACGAGGAGTCTGATATGATGTGGCATTAATTAAGTATTCTACATCTTCACTGTTTGAAATGCTTAGAACCTCCAAGCGTGGAAAACCCTCTCCGTCTAACTTGAAGAGAATGTTTTTGAAATCTTTTATTTCTCTCAACAATATAATTTCAGATTTCTGTAACAGTAGACGAGGTATCCGACTCTCCACAATATCACTTGCAACAAATCCATGAAGTGCCAAACTGTTTTTAAATATATACCGAGTTCTGTTCCAGAAAGTAGAATCGGTGGTAAAACTCCAATGCATAAATGGATCTTTACATGCATATATCTGAAATTTTATCATTTGATTTTTGAAGTGCAAATCTTTTGGCAATAACTTGATGTTTAGAATATGAAGACGTAAAACCATCAAAGAATCGGAGAATGACCTTAGTTCAGCAAGGCTTGCGTTGGCTCCCTCTCTATTGCCTTCCGTTGTTTCCCAATTCACAAAGTCATTTCCCATGTACAACTCTTCTAGTCTAGATAAACTTAATAGTAGACCAAGTGGAATGTGCTAAAGTGCAGAGCGTTGTGACAGATCTAACAACTTTAAATGACTCAAATTTCCTATTTCTCCTGGCAACTCCTTGATTTTAGAACCAAGAAAGCTAAGCATTTCTAGTTTCCCAAGTGCTCCAATTGCTGACACATCTTTTATCTCACAATACTCCAAAAGCAATGTCTGAAGGTTCTGAAGGACTTGTATGGATTGTGGTAGTGATGGAAAAAGACATACCTTACATAGCCAAAACCTTTAATCCCACATCCCTTTAAATAGATTGGTTGGGAGCTTTTGTCTAGTAGCATCTTTGCCACATGGTAGTTAAAGAAGCTCAAGTTTTGGACACTCCAAGCCATCCGGATGATTTTTCAATTCTCGAGATACAATCGAAATTGTAGCATAATGTTCATATGTATCTTTCTCTGTCCATTCTTCCCAACAAACATGTTCACTAGCAATTGATATGGCAACACCCCGTACAACATCATGCATTTTCACACATTCTTCTTCATCGCTATCCAACAAAAGAGATGATCTTCTAAGATTATCAACCATTGCATGGACTCTATTTCTTGCTTCTGCCACCTTATCAATCTTTGCAAACAACCTTTGTCCCACTCCAAATCTGACCAAATATTCAATGGGAATATCATAATCTTCTAGAAATAAACAGCATAGCAAAAAGCATGACTTGGCTTCATCACTTGCTAGAAAATTGTAACTGAGCTCTATGCTGGAATAGACAGTTGAATCCAAACCTAAATTATTTTTTGAGATAGACTTTCTAAGCTGTTGAAGTGCAGCAACCCACTCATTCTTTCTCTTGTTTTCTAGAGCTCTTCCAACAGTAACTATAGCAATGGGTATGCCTTTACATTCCTTCGCAACATTTTCTGCTATTGGATGTAGATTGGGAGTGTCTTTACAATTACCTGCCATCTCTTTGAAAAAGCTCCATGCTTCTTCTTCAGTTAAGGCTTCAATTCTAACAATCTTATGAGATTTCATTTGATTGCAGACTTCTTCGCTTCTTGATGTTAACAAGATTTTGCAACTATTGAGTTCAACTTTATAAGGAATTCCTACGTCCTTTAGATTAAGTTCTTCCAAAACATTGTCTAATATGACAAGGACATTCTCAGAGTTAATTTCCCAACCTCGCATCATTGCAATTTGATCTTCAATCTTGCTCAAGTCTTTTTTACTGGACACTACTACCATCACAACTTCATCAAATAAGTTATCATCTTTGGCTCTTTTTGCTACCTCTTTTGCCATTGTTGTCTTTCCAATCCCCTCAATTCCGCATATGGCAATCATGTTGATCTTGTCATCCCTTAAAGAAGTCAAAACTTCTTTCATGACTGGTATTCTTGATTCAAAAACCTTAAAACCTTCCTTGGATGAAGTTGCTATTCTCGGTGGTGGAGGAGGATAGGACACTTTATCAAATTGTCCATCCCTTAAAAGCCCATCAATTTCCAAAGTCTTCTTCTTAGCTTTCCTACTCAAGAAATAACGTGACTTCAGATTGGGACACCATCCATCCAAGCACATCGCATTCGCTTTGACATCTTCTTCAAGGAATCTCTGCAGACCTTCACTGATGTTGTCTACCTTTTCTACCCAGCTCTCAACCTCAGGTGCAATTACCTCTCCGTTCTGTTTTGCTACATCAATTTCTATTTGCACCCCAGCTCTCTTGTCACCCAGCTTCTGAAATTGATCTTTGAGATTCTTGATGTTGCTATTGTAGCAACTTAGATAGCAAAAATATTTTCTGATTGGTGCCACCAAGTGTCCTCCAATGTCAACGATAAGTGAAATAATCTTCATTTCTTGGCTTTATTCTTTTGGATTCTCTGTAAGAAAATACTGAGTTTTAAATTTTGACTTTCATTTATATTTGCGTGATCAATTTTCTATTCTTTTAGAATCAAGAGTTCTAAACATTAGAAAAAAACATATATTCCAATTGCTTCAGAAGTGCTCAAATGAGGCTTGCGAATTCTTCCATTTATTCCAATTGCTGGTTGAGAAGCTCCCACAGCTAGAGTTAATACAAATGGGCATGGTGTCTTGGGCAATATGGAACGCAAGGAATAAATTCTACTTTGAAAGAATCCAGCAGCATCCAAAAATCATCTTAGATGGGGCTATTGGTTTTTTAGAAGAGTATCAGAGACTTGTGCTTTACAGAATAGAAACTAACTCTCATCGAGTTGGTAGATTTGTTTTGTTTTTCTGTCTCTCGTGATGTTTTAGTCGTTGTTTTGTTTTGTTGTTATTGTCCAGCCTGTTGGATTTATTTCCTGCTCTCTGGGGTGTGTTATTCCCAGTGGTACTTTTGTTATACGTACTTTTCTTCAATTAAATATTTACCTTTTATCTCAAAAATAAAAGAAAAGAAAAAGCATATACTACCATATAATCTACTCAATCCCTTACCCACTATTAAGGGCTAGTTTGGATTGAATGAGAACGGAGAGGAGTAAATTTATATAATTCCCAAAAAATCTTGGGTGATTTCAAATTAAATCCTAATTTTTTCTAATTTTCAATTAAAATCATATAATTTTTAAATCATTTCAATTAGTGTCTCACTTTGTTACTAACTTACTATTAATTAAAAAAACAAAAATTTGCACAAATTGTAACTAAACCTATCTGTAGATAGGGGTGTCAATTCGTGTTTGCGGGTCGGGTTCGTGTCGTGTCGAGCCATAAGTACTCTACTATATGGGTTGACCCGAACCCGACCTGTTTAGTAAACGTGTCAAGAATTCTCAACCCTAACCCGACCCGTTTATTAAACAGGTTGACCCAACCTGACACATTTAACCTGTTTAATTAATAAGTCATATAAAAGTTAATACAAATAACCTGTTTAATAACCTGTTTGATTAATAGGTCATATATGACCTAAATAATCTATTATCAATTTTTATATATCTAAAATTAAAATACAATTACAGCCATAAATATAGTAATAAACATATAATTACAACAAAAAAATTAAGCAATAATAACAAAATTTAATGCATTTATTATTTAAACGGGTCAAACAAGTCAGACGGGTTCACATGTGTGAACTCGAACACGACCCATTTATTAAACGGGTCAGCCGTGTCGACCCGAATATGACCCGAACCCATTTAGCCTCGACCCATGACCTGTTTATAAACGGGTTAGTCGTGTCGGGTTCGCGGGTCGTGTCAGATTTTGCCACCCCTATCTGTAGAGGCAGAGGCCCAAGGTCATACAATGGACCTTGGGCCCCGTATGGGAAGATTAATTTGTCCGAGAAGAAGGTGTGGGCATCCTAAAGGCTCCCGGCCCAATTCTTATGAGCCCAAAGTTGTTTAAAAGGCGGTCCGAGGAGAAACGTCTCCTCGGACGTACCAAATGTGGCTCGATCATGCCTTCTGCCAGCTATAAGGATTCACTCCAACGAGTATAAGTAACAGGGATGAGTCCCCCCAGCCCGGAAAAGGGAGAGGCTACAGCTGCCACATTAAATGCATGGCAGCTACTTTTCCGGCCTCATTAATGAGGAGGGGACTTGTGAACAGTGTTACCTTGGCTACCGCAACTCACAGAAAGATGGGGGAGATGTCCGATGGGATAGGCACTCAAGTGAAGGTCCAGATGTTCAACAAGTGTAGGGTCCTAATGATTTCAAGGGGGCTATATAAGAGGGGAGAGTCCCCACGAAGAAGGGACCGGGAGAAAAAAGGAGAGTTTAGGACAGAGAAAAAGGGTAAGAACCATAGCCTTTGAGCAGGGACAGAGATAAATCTCCTACATCTCCTCGAACTGCATATCTAATGGACAAGAAGGAGATTTGCTTATTTTCGATTGTTGTATGGCCCAATACTGACTAGTGTGCACTCTGTTAAGGCCTAGTTCTGTAACCCACTCTCTATAAATTCATTGTTTCGGGCTCCTTGGGCCAGAACCCCATACCTATTAGGCCTAGACTCCCAATTGTGACCCTACAATTGGCGCCATCTGTGGGGAGAACTTATGCTTCAGCAAGTGAGACCGTTAGAGATGGAAGGATCAGTTCTGCGCCAAATGGGACATGCAAACTCCCAACGATAAGACAACTTCTTGAACCTCGAACGGGAGAAAGATCAAGAAAAGCGACGAGAAGGTAGTGTAAATACCTCCCACACGAGTAGAGGTCGCTCAAAAGGCAAAGGTCACGCATCCCAAAAGCGAAATGATCACAGGGCTCTACACCAAGAAATCGACGACTTGAAGAAGGAGTTACGCCGAGCGCAGCGAAGGCGTCCTTCCCTCAATCCGGATACTAGCGATGAGGAGGACAATAAGTACAGGCGGAGATCAAAAACCCCGCCAAGTGAAACCTTCTCCTATGATGAAGAGCAACCTCACAAACGCGGACACAAAAGCCCACCTTACTAGGGCCTAGCCAACGACGCCATAAGTAAGGCCCTGGACCGTATCTCCCAGTCACCCTTCACGCGTAGGATAAAGGGGGCTGAGCTTCCTCGGCGTTTCCACCAACCTGCTTTCGCTATATATAATGGTCGAACAGACCGTTTTAACAGCAGTAACTGGCCGAGAAGGGATTACTCGGAGCAATCTGGATCCACAGGGACACAGGCAATCCATGCTGTGTTCCGAGAACCATTATGTAAGATCCTAGAGAAAGCGAAGAATGAACCGTTCTTTCAATGGCCGAGTAGGATGGCAGGCGACCCCATGAAACGTAACCAGAATCTGTATTGCGAGTATCACCAAGAGCCGGGCCACACCACCGATAACTACAGGAATCTGAAAAACCACTTAGACCGATTGGTCCAAGAGGGAAAGTTGAGACACCTTTTACATCATCCAGTTGAATGGCAGGAGTAGTCGAACGTCGAAACGAGGCAAAGCACATTGAGACCACCCATTGGCACGATAAATGTCATTCTTGCCATACCGGGAAGAACCAGCTCCCAACCTTTCAAAGTGATGTCGATGGGGCGACTCCCCGCTAAGGCTGACAGTCGGGAGTCCAAGAGGGTTAGAGGGATAGCCACACCCCTAATCGGATTCTCGGATGAGGACAAACTGGGAACCCTACAGCCCCACGACGATGCTCTAGTCGTCACGCTCAAGATTGGGGAATATGACATGAAGAGGGTGCTAGTCAATCAGGGCAGCGCCGTGGAAGTAATGTACCCCGACTTGTTTAAGGGGCTGAAGCTGAAACCAGAGAACCTGACAGCATACAACTCCCCTCTAGTAAGTTTCGAGGGAAGAATTGTTACTTCGAAAGGACTGATCAGGCTACCTATACAAACAGGCTCGGACGTAGTGGAGGTGGACTTCATAGTGGTAGACGCTTACTCCCCCTACACCGCCATCGTAGCCAGACCGTGGCTTCACGCCCTAAGGGCTGTGTCATCAACCTTACACCAAAAGGTGAAGTATCCGTTGGAGGGTGTAGTGAAAGAAATAGTGGGGGACCAAGCCATGGCCCGGCAATGCATGGTGTCCGCCATCTCACGACAACCGAGTACTAAGCCCTCCGCCTCAGCGAAGAACGGCTTATAGCAATTAACAACCCCAGCCGTGGCCTCGTGTAGCTAGAGACCTACCGAGGGAGCAAGTTGTGAGGATTTGGAGAAAGTTCTTGTAGGCTCCGACCTGGAAAGATTTTTTCAGGTCGGTTCAGAGCTGCCGCCTCAAGACAAGGAAACACTAATTGACTTTCTCAGACAGAATGTGGACATGTTTGCATGGGATGCCTACGAGGCTCTGAGGGTTGATCCAAATTTCATTTGCCACCACTTTAATGTTAGCCCGACCGTAACACCTAAGAAGCAACCTCCTCGGCGACCGTCAAAAAAGCATGCAAATGCCGTGAGAAAGGAGGTTATGAAATTGAAGAAAGCAGGGGCTATGAAGGAGGTATTTTACCCCGAGTGGCTAGCCAACACGGTCGTGGTGAAGAAGAAGAGTGGAAAATGGCGGGTCTGTGTGGACTTCACTGACCTAAATAAGGCCTGCCTGAAGGATCCTTTTCCCATGCCCCGGATAGACCGATTGGTGGATTCGACCGTGGGACACCTTCGAATGAGTTTTTTGGACGCCTTCCAAGGTTACCATCAGATACCCCTGGCTGCCGAGGATCAAGAAAAAACGGCTTTCGTCACCTCAGTTGGAAACTACCACTACAAGGTAATGCCCTTTGGCTTGAAGAATGCCGGGTCGACCTGCTAGAGGATGATGACAAGATGTTTGAACTACAGCTGGGTAAAAGCATTGAAGTCTACATAGACGACATGGTGGTGAAGAGCAAGCTGGTGTCCAACCTCGTCAAAGACCTCGACGATGTCTTTAGAATTCTTAAAAAGTACAGGCTGCACCTAACCGCGTCCAAGTGTTCATTTGGAGTGGGATCAAGGAAATTCTTAGGTTATATGATGACCCATAGAGGTATTGAAGTCAACCCCGACCAAATTAAGGCTATTCATAGCCTGCAGCCTCCTTGGAACCCCAAAGAGGTCCAAAAGCTCACTGGCATAATTGCCGCCTTAAACTGTTTTATCTCCCACTCGGCGAACAGGTGCAGGCCTTTCTTTCTCTTGTTAAATAACTGGAAAGGCTTCGAGTGGACTGAAGAATGCGCCATAGCCTTCCAGCAGCTTAAGGAATACTTGTCTCAACCACCAATCATGTCCAATCCCGAAGCCGACGAGGTTCTATTCATCTAAATTGCGGTAGCCCACCACGCAGTGAGCCTGGTACTAATTCGAGAGGACAACGGCACACAATGGCCTGTCTATTACGTGAGCAAATCGTTGCATGAGGCAGAGATTCATTACCTTCCCCTAGAAAAGGCTATCCTGGCAATCGTACAAGCAACGAGAAAGCTTCCCCACTACTTCCAGGCACACACCGTTGTTATACTAACCCAACTCCCGCTCAGATCAATACTCAGAAGTGCCGATTACACAGGGAGAATAGCCAAATGGGGGACCATTCTTGGCGCCTTCGACATTAAGTACATGTCTCGCACCGCCGTAAAGGGCCAAGTTCTTGCGGACCTGGTGGTAGAGTTTGCTGAACCCTCACCAAAAGAAGGCGGTGAGACGCCAGACATGGATGAAAAATCGGTTGGCACAATCTCTCAACAGAGCCCCGCCTATTGGAAAGCATATGTGGATGGTGCGGCGAATCAAAGGGACTCTGGGGTGGGGCTCGTCCTCATTTCCCCTGAGGGGATTACAATCGAAAAATCATTAAGGCTGGGCTTCTCGGCCACGAATAATGAGGCAGAATATGAGGCCATGCTAGAAGGAATGTCTATGGTTGAGAAACTGGGCGGGAAATCCATAAACATGTTTTCGGATTCAAGACTTGTTGTAGGACAAGTAAATGGGGAGTTGGAGGCAAGGGATGAAAGAATGCAAGAGTACCTAGCCCAAGCTCAGCGGTGGCAGGCACGATTTAACTCCTTCAGCCTAATGCATGTATCTAGGAGCAGAAACACCCATGCTGATTCTCTTGCCACGTTAGCAACCTCCTCGGCGCAATGCTTACCTCAAGTTATACTCGTGGAAGATCTACACAAGCCCTCAGTAGTGAAAGCCGGGTTGATGCATGTTCACAGTGTCAGGGCAGGGCCTAGCTGGATGGATCCTCTAATACTATTTCTAAAGGAGGACATCCTACCCGAGGAGAAGAGCAAAGCCGATAAGATTAGAAGAAAGGCTCCTCGATTCTGGCTATCCGAGGACTTGAAATTGTATAAGCGCTCATTTTCGGGACCGTACTTGCTATGCGTACACCCAGATGCCACGGAGCTTATCCTAGAGGAGTTGCATGAAGAAGTTTACGGGAGCCATATAGGGGGAAGATCCTTATCCCATAGGGCCCTAACCCAAGGTTATTGGTGGCCGAGCATGTAGAAAGAAGCGCACGAATACGTGAAGAAGTGCGACCAATGCCAGAGGTTCGCCCCAAATATACATCAACCGGGTGGGATCCTAAACCCGCTATCTAGCCCTTGGCCGTTCGCACAGTGGGGCTTGGATATCCTAGGACCATTTCCTAAAGCAGTGGGGAACAAAAGGTTCCTAGTCGTCAGCACGGATTATTTAACAAAATGGGTTGAAGCCGAGCCGCTGGCAAACATTAGAGACGTAGATATCAAGAAATTTATTTGGAAGAACATCGTCACCAGGTTCGGAGTTCCTCGCACCCTAATCTCGGACAACGGTCTCCAGTTCGATAGTAAAGCTTTCAGAAGGTATTGCAGCAAGTTGGGAATCACGAATAGATATTCCACACCGGCTTATCCATAGGGGAACGGGCAGGCCGAAGCCGTCAACAAGGTCATAGTAAATGGGCTGAAGAAGCGGTTGGATGACACGAAGGGGAGATGGGTGGAAGAATTGCCCCATGTCCTGTGGGCATACCGCACCACGCCGTGCAGATCCATAGAGGAGACTCCCTTTTCGATGACCTACGGAGTTGAGGCTGTCATCCCTCTAGAGACAAACTTCCCAACGCTAAAGACCAGCATATTCTCTCCTGATGTTAACAACGTGCTGCTGGAAAAAAGCTTAGACCTCCTCAAGGAAAGAAGGGAAAGAGCGATGGTCCAACTCGCCTACTACCAACAAAAACTTAAACAAGGATATGACGTCAAGGTGAAGCTGAGACCACTAGCACCTGGGGACCTGGTGTTAAGAAAGATCCCGGACTCTGCAAGAAATCCCGCGTGGGGAAAACTCGAACCAAATTGGGAAGGACCGTATCGTATCACCTCGGTGGCCGGTATAGGGGCCTACTTTTTAGAAGATTTGGATGAAAAGGCTGTACCCCACCCGTGGAATGTAAATAACCTCAGAAGGTATTACTATTAATAAAAGTGTTTCTCTAATTCGAGTTTTAAGTGTATTATGGGATTATGTCTTATATTTTGACCCCACTTTAAGTACTGGACAGAACCAAGGTCTTACATGGTCCTCGGACTCAAACTTATAGGGAAGTTAGTTACATCAAGATAGTCGAAGTGTTAAACAAAAACCAAGTCCTGCTTGGCTCCTCGGACCACAGGTTTGGTGGAAATTAACCACTGCGCGATTTCTGTCTTAAGTGTTAAACAGAAACCAATTCCTACAAGGCTCCTCGGACCACAGGCTTGGTGGAAATTAACCACTACGCGATTTCTATCTAGGTGTTAAACAGAACCCAAGTCCTACATGGCTCCTCGGACCACAGGCTTGGTGGAAATTAACCACTGCGCGATTTTTATCTTAAGTGTTAAACAGAACCCAAGTCCTGCATGGATCCTCGGACCACAGGCTTGGTGGAAATTAACCACTGCGCGATTTCTATCTAGGTGTTAAACAGAAACTAAGTCCTGCATGACTCCTCGGACCACAGGCTTGGTGGAAATTAACCATTGCGTGATTTCTATCTTAAGTGTTAAACAGAAACCAATTCCTGCATGGCTCCTCGGACCACAGGCTTGATGGAAATTAACCACTACGCGATTTCTATCTAGGTGTTAAACAGAAACCAAGTCCTGCATGGCTCCTCGGACCACAGGCTTGGTGGAAATTAACCACTGCGCGATTTCTGTCTTAAGTGTTAAATAGAAACCAATTCCTACATGGCTCCTCGGACCACAGGCTTGGTGGAAATTAACCACTGCGCAATTTCTATCTTAAGCGTTAAACAGAACCCAAGTCCTGCATGGCTCCTCGGACCCAGGCTTGGTGGAAATTAACTACTATTCTTTCATTCATAATTAACCATATTGCTTAAACTACGAGTAATGGCTTATCCTCGGAAATCTAGTAACATAGTCGAGGTTCATTCATAATAGAGGCAAAAATTGAAGCAATAGAACAAAATGCAAAAAGAAGTTACATCATTCATTAAGTCCCAAGGTGTGTCATCTTACAAGCGCTAACAAAGGCTAAGGAAATGAAAGACAAACAAAACAACTACAAGAAAAGCCCTACACTACTGTCCTAAGCTTTATCCTGGGCTGAGCTATTAGCAGGGACCGTTGTTTCGGGATGATCACCCCCGACAGTGGGTTTGGGTCCAGCCTCCTTTGCTTGTGCAACAACATCCCTTATAGTAAGGGCGTCCTCAAGCGACTTCTCTTTGGCTGGCAGCTGCGTCTCATCGCCTCCCCTTTTCCCTTCAGCTATGGTGGAATCGGGGGCAGTGGTCAGGGCGGAGAAGGGCTCCTCAGGAGGATCCGAGCCAGGAATCTCGTGAATATCCTCAGGGAAAAAAATGCTCTCGGTCCTCCTAAGGTCAGAGTCTGCAGGAACTGCCTCCCGGTCCATGGCTACTCCCCAGGACTTAGTGACGTAATCCCTGCAAACCGCAGCTACCTCCTCCGCTAGCCTGTCTTCAGTATCCTTCACCCCGCGCTCATAAGACGCCGCCACTGCAACCTCAGCCACCCCCCTAGCCAAACTAGCCACTTCCTTCGCCTGCAGTAGCTGTGCCTTAAGATCCGAGACCATTTGCTTCTCGGTCGTAAGGTTTATTTCTGATAAATAAAGCTGCTGGCGCATGTCCTCGGCCTGCTTCATTGTACTCTCAAGACCCGCATTAGCGCTATCCCGATCCGTAATAGCCACCTTAATCTTTTCTTTTAGGCTCTCTTTTTCCAGCTTGAGGATAGTAGCAGCTTTCTCCACGGCCATGCGAGACTGAATCTCAGCATTCACTTCGTCCAGTGAATTCTTCGCCCATTCCTCGGCCACGAAAACTTGCTGGGTGACCTACATAGAAGTAATAGAAATATCATTAAAACATGAACAATGGCTGGATGAGAACGAAGTAAGGGGCCCGACCTAGCGAAAACTTTTGTCTTACCATAGCGAGGTCCCTCTTCAATGACATAAAGAGGTTTGGTTGCCCTGTCTTTCTGAGCCCGTCCATATCGCGAGGCAGAAGCAGGGGCTGCTGCAGAGCCTCAGCGAAGTACGACGCCTGTCCCCGCTGAGACTCCCAAAGAGTCGCATCCCAAGGGATGGGAGCGCCATCCAGTTCCAACCATAGGGACCAAGTGCGTTGCGCCCTTCTCAGCGCAGCCTCATCTCGGCTGTCAATGGACTTTGCCCTCTTGTCCTTAGGATCTTTTCCTTTCTTCTGTCGATTGGCCTTTTGGGGGCCGACCTCACCCTCCAATTCTTCTACTGGCCTCTTCCGCCTTAGATTAGGAACGGGTTGTAGCGCGGAGTCAGTGGAAGGAGGAGGAGGAGGAGGGGGAAGTTTTGCTAGAATCTGCTCTTTGGGGGCATCCTTGGAGGACTGCCCCTTGTTCCTATTGGACAAGAGCCCCCTCAGACCGGACCTTGGCTTCAAGTCCATATCCTCTTCTTCAACTTCTTGGCTTGAATCAATCCGAGCAATTACTAGACCAAGGGAGTGAGCAACCGAAAAACGATCAAGATCCGAGCCAGAATCGGAGAGCTCTACAGGCCTAGTTTGCACCTCACCTTCCTCGACAAAATGGAATTGATCAATTTTCGCCTTGAGGGATGAATGCGAGGAGTCAATTGCCTCTCTCAGAACAGCTACTTCTTGGGGAACGCGCTAGACGGGCAGTTGGACTGGTGGTAGGTCTCTCCAAGCAAGGAAACCTGGTTTGGAGACGTCTATACAGGCTAATCGAGGACTTCTAGCCCTTATTGCTTGGCCCACGTCCACAAAAGCGCGAGAAAGGGGCTCGTAATCCAAGATAAGGTGAGCGGCGCGCAGTTGTTCATCCTCACTCGCAAAGATCTCGGATCTTAGAAGATAGTTGAGGGCTTGGACGTTGACCAAACTTATCTTCGGAGTTGTGCGTTCCTTATCTGCAAAACGCCCAAAGGGAGGGGTATGTCAGTCCGAAAAGGCAAACAGTCAAAACCAAAACGGAAATAAGAGAAATGAAAGCTCAGAACTAAGATCCCCGCCAGGGGACCTGACCCTACGGTGCCCTACCTGGCGCTCCCGCCCTAACTGGGCAACAAAGACCGTCATGCCATGCTCCGAAGACAATCAAATGGTCGTCCTTCAGGCTTTTGTTGGACTTGGGAAGGCAAGATATCAACCTCACCTCGTCGGACCTGGATTTCAGGTAATACGACTCGTTGAGGCAATGGCACTCGTACAAGTGAACTACATCGTGCCATGAGAGGCCGAGGTTCATCTGTTCGTTTAGAGCGTCTACGCACCCTAGGATCCGGAACATGTTTGTGGCGCATTGGTGAGGGGCCAGCCTATGACCACGCAAGTAGTCCCTAGTTATTCTCTCCATGGGAATCGTCATTCCTCCCTCTATGAAAGCAATCATGGGAATGACGACCTACCCCGTCTCCCTCTTGGTTAAGATTTCCTCTGTGGAGCAGTATTCCAGACCCACTCCCGGCGAGATACGGTATTTGGCCCTAAAACCTTCCATACCAGCCGGAGAATCTACCAGATTCTGAAACCTACCCATCCCACTAATCCTAGGTGGCCTGGAAAGGGTTTTCTAATGGAATGGAGCCGAGAAGAACAATAGAGGAGGAAAGTCAAGGAATGCAGGAAATAAACACTTACAGTAAACGCAGGTTCTAAATCTTCCAAGCTTTCAAAAAACCCACCAGAAATCTTCACGGAAGTGACTATAGACTTATGTGTGTTATGCGAGACGGAATGCAGAAGTGCTCTGGAACGTTTAAGTGTTTTTTCTAAAAAGAGGAAATAACTCCCCTCAGAAGCCTTATATAGTGAGGGGAAACTGAACAGGATTACTCCCGCCCCAAAAATTGGGAAATGCCCACCGTTGATCAATTACCCCACCGTTGGATGCGGGGGACATAAAGTCGCCTGGCGCAATCAATAGCGCCTCGTGGGTTACGAAGCGCCAGTGGCAATAATAAGACACGTGAGGCCATAGTCTCACACGCGTGAAACAGGAAATTATAATCAGTTATCACACAAGTGTCAAAATTCCACCTTTTCTCCTCGGATGAAAGGGAAAACTCGGAATTTTGAGGGGCTATTATAGGGGCAAAGGCCCAAGGTCATACAATGGGCCTTGGGCCCCGTATGGGAAGATTAACCATGTCCGAGAAGAAGGTGTGGGCATCCTAAAGGCTCCCGGCCCAATTCTTATGAGCCCAAAGTTGTTTAAAAGGCGGTCCGAGGAGAAACGTCTCCTCGGACGTACCAAATGTGGCTCGAACATGCCTTCTGCCAGTTATAAGGATTCACTCCAACGAGTATAAGTAACAGGGATGAGTCCCCCAAGCCCGGAAGAGGGAGAAGCTACAGCTGCCACATTAAATGCATGGCAGCTACTTTTCCGGCCGCATTAATGAGGAGGGGACTTGTGAACAGTGTTACCTTGGCTACCGCAACTCACAGAAAGATGGGGGAGATGTCCGATGGGACAGGCACTCAAGTGAAGGTCTAGATGTTCAACAAGTGTAAGGTCCTAATGACTTCAAGAGGGCTATATAAGAGGGGAGAGTCCCCACGAAGAAGGGACCGGGAGAAAAAAAGGAGAGTATAGGACAGAGAAAAAGGGTAAGAACCATAACCTTTGAGCAAGGACAGAGATAAATCTCCTACGTCTCCTCGGACCGCATATCTAATGGACAAGAAGGAGATTTGCTTATTTTCGATTGTTGTATGGCCCAATACTAACTAGTGTGCACTCTGTTAAGGCCTAGTTCTGTAACCCACTATCTATAAATTCATTGTTTCGGGCTCCTTGGGCCAGAACCCCATACCTATTGGGCCTGGACTCCCAATTGTGACCATACACTATCAAAACACAAAAATCGTCCAATATGAAATTATAATACCTTTGATATATATTATAGACAGGGCAAGACTTGGGTATAATACTAAGGTGTTGTTCCTTAGGTTCCCATTTTAAAATTCTGCCATGTGGATTTTTCCTTATAGGATGAAAGTGTATTTTTTAGTTAGTATTTTTTAGTTAAGTAGCCACATGGCTCAATCTTAAGTGGGTAACCTAAAGAACAACACCTAAGGTATTGTACCTAAATTTTGTCCTTATAGATAAGAGTTGTGAAATTATATAATAATCAGTCATTTATTTATTGTCACCAAAATATTTAGAATAAAATTATATATTATATAAATTCATATCCAAATTATATCATATTATATACCATATAATAAAAATGATATCCCATACATTGTGGTTGCTCCAAATGGACAATCTTTTATTAATAAATTAGTTGATATCCCGCACAATGCACGGTGCATTTTGATAAATTTTCTAAGAAGTTATGTATGACCCATTCATGAATACTATTATTATTAATCATAGTTGATTTTTGAAGTTTTTTAGTAAAACTAAATCCAAACTAAATATATGGTGGAAAAAATCCCTCCAATTCATGCAACCAATAAATTTCATCAATTCACAGTTCACATTATCACCTACAAACTGTTGATTCCTAGAAATCAATAAAAACATTTAGCAAAAGAAAAAGTTTAACCTCGATTTCTCAGTTGTGGCAAACGAGGAATGCTAAAGAAAGCGAGAATGAAATAGCTGAAACTGTCGCTGGAGAAGGAGAAGCCCGGCTATTACGTTGATTTATGTTTAGGGTTTGTGGAGTCGGATTTTATGGAGCTGGGAGTATTAAACAACGTAAAGGCAATCTGCTTTCCATTTTTCATGGTTGTTTTTTGAAATCTGCTTTCCATGCAACAAAGAACAAAGAAAGCCTCCATGCGAGATACTTCCTACAAAAGGAATTCATTTGCATTTTTTTTTTTTTTTTCCCTTTTTTGATAAATACAGTTCATTTGCAGACAATTTACATTATTTGAACACGGCCCTATCCACCCGCCTATGATTAGCTATTATACAAATGAGAGACTGATATCTCAGTCCGTCTTACAATAATATTTAAAGTAACGAACAATGAGAAGTAAAAGAATAAACTGTCTAAGATTTCAAGCATACAACAAAGAGATTCTTCTATAAAACAAGGTCACTGAGGACCCTTCATATACAGGGCTGAAACAGCATTCCACAGTTAAAGTTAGGCCACACTGCTCACAGAACTGTTGTAGATTTCATCAGCATGAGCTGCAGGCACGTAAACTGAATGACGCAAGGAGCTGTGTGTTCGGCCATAAAATACATAAACCAGTACTCCTATTATCAGCCATATAGAAACACGGGCCCAGGTAGCAGTTCTGACAAAACACAACCCGCATCATAATAAACATAAGAATAGGAATTAGAAAATTACAGATTTGGCAGCTAACATTTGTGAAAGAAAATAAAATAAAATTTCTGTAAACTCCTTTCAAAAGAAACAACATGAATATACTGGCTCTCTCACTTAGGTTACCCACTACATGCGCAAAAGCCTTCCTGTTACTTATTCTCACCCTCATTATACTGATAATTTGTCTTTATTTATTTACTTAATATCTATTTTGGTTGATCCAAGTGCAAGACAGCATTTGTAAACCAACATTTTCATCATAAAACTAACTTAATCTAATGCTTTATTTGTTCACAAAAGAATGCAAGAGGATGAGATCTATGATTACATAATAGGAATTCCTGTCAACACAGATGGCACACTGTTTTCACTTGTTTTAATGCAAACAATAAAAAAAGAACAAACAGTTTCAGGATGAATTCGCCTTTCTCCAGACATAGTCAAAATAATTCCATGATAGAGAAAACCAAAAAAAGAACTTGATGGTCTAAATTAATTATGAACAGCAAACAAGCTGGCTACTCACCCAAGATTAATCAGTAAGTAGATGTTGATGAGAATGCAAGCAATAGGTAGCAGTGGCACAAACGGGCAAATGAAACCTGAAAAGAGATCAATTGATCATCTCATATGCAATAGAGAAAAAATAGTCAATATATCAAGTTATTTTCCACCATATAGCCAACTTTTATGAGTTTGAAATGATAAAACATTAAATTAAAATTTACATTTGGTGCTAATTTCTGATTAACTTTATAAAGCGTAACATAGAGGTCCCCCATGTATGCTTAATAAGCCAAATATTAGACCAAATCAAGAATTAATTTTCTAAAAACACTTGTTTTGGAAAACAAATAGTGACATGGATTCCAATGTGTATTCATCTCTCTGTATTACATCTTTAGCTCCTATTAGGATAAATGTCTAATAGACACGGAGAATTAACACAAACCACGTACGTTAACTATAGATAGATCAAGAGAATATCCTGGGGGAGGGGGGGGAACTTGATACTGTTTTTAACATCGTGAACATATTCAATCCATAGCCTATACCCATCGCTATTTTGTGTACAAACATTGATATCCAATATGTTCTTAAGTTAACTTTGTCACATTCTCAACTGCATAGGTTAAAATGTCAAGCATACCTCCTGTATGCCCAAAGCTATGCCTCGCATCATCCTGATCTATACAGGTCAGCACAATCAGACCAGATAGAAGAAGAGTACCACCAACACCGCACAATGAGAAACGAAGAGATCTGCTATTCAATTAAAAAAATGTTAAGAAAATTTAACACAATAAAACTAAAGCTAAAAATGCAGAAAAATTCTTTTGCGTGTGATGTGTAACATAAACTTCTCATTCACCTCTCTCTCTCTAACACACGCTCTAACACACTCAGAATCCTTAACAAATCCTGCATTATAATTGGTAAAAATTACCATTTTCTAATGTAATCTTTTAGGAAACCCAGAAACTGCCCATGATATCAAAGTAGGACATCCTGTCTTCAAATCCTAAACCCTCCCTATGACTAAAAAATACAATGTCTTTGGTCTATATATTCTTCTATGGTCCCTTTGTAGTATTGGTACCCACTTAGATCAGAATTGTATATTTCTCAAGCATTTTAATCTCATCATTTTCTTAACATTTATGAATGAATTATGAAGATTAAAACACCTAAAATTACATGGTTATTACTATAGTGAGTACCATACCCTCAGAAAACAAAGAAGTACCATAGATTTTTCATATATATAATAGCCAAAACTAAACCTGTGATTGCTTGAGTTTCTTCCATGCATCATGCTCCTTTGAAAGGGAATTAGAATGCTTTTCACTTAGCATTCTACCCTAGTAGGGTTTAATATCATGTTCGAATAACATCATTTATTATTATTGATGCAAGCTGAGACCTGTTGAGATGGTTAATCCAAAAAGATCAACCTAACCAAAAAGATCAACCAAGGGAAGGAGGATAGTCATGGGATGCCACTCATTTTCATCAATGGCTGAAATCATTTTACGCAACCAAGCCACAAGCATAATTAATAGGAGGAATACCTCTAATTCCAAAGCATGAACTGCTTGCAAACAATTTTGAATCAAAACACTCCATTGGCATCAATTATGCTCTAGCCTTTTGTTAACAATTAATATCTCCGACTATTATTTTACAATTCTGAATCAAAACACTCCATCTGCATCAATTATGCTCTAGCTATTTGTCGATAACAATGAATATCTCCAAATGTTATTTTACAATTTTGGCAACCTAAGTCATACCATCATTGAAGCAACAAAGCCTAAGAAACCATCAAACATTCAAACTACCCTTTTGCTATGCATCAAAGCATTCTTCCAATCATATTCCTCTCTTTTCATATATATATTTTTTATAATCTTAGTTAAATTGCATCAATCATCCCCCATTTGTACTTTTTTAAATTAAATATTAACAAAGTAATTCTAATATGATTGTTATATACACAAATTATTAATTAATGACAATAAAATTAACAGAGATTAAAAATTTGTAAGAAAAACAAATTCTCTCCATAAATTTGATCAATTCCTCATTTCAAATTAGATTTTTTTTTTTTAAAAAAAAATCCTTTCATGACATAGGAGAACTTTACTCATATTAATTGAACGATGCAGAGCATATTGTACAACAATCCTCACGGTTAATCAAACTCCTTCGGGCAACTAACCCCACCTGCCAAAACTAGTTATCAGGTAATCCAGGGGCTTTTAATCTATGACCGTATAGATTTGCTATAGTGCACCCCCCGGGGGGGGGGGGGGGGGGGGGGGTTGTGGGGTTGTTTTGAATCTTGATTTCTTAAAACTATATCTATACAATTACAAAATTGATATGAATAACAACCCGTGTATTTTTTTTTTTTTTGATAAGTAATAAAATAGTTCAGATAAAAATAATCTATGTATTGTATGGGAATACAAGCTAGTGCAAGAGAAGCGTTAAGCCTAATAGCTTAAACTTCTAGAACAAATGGTATTATCAGCTTGTGAGAAACTAAACTGTTTTCTCTGGATTCTATATCAAGCGAAAGCTTCAAGAAATTCAATTGTGTAATCACAAAGTTTCACTCCCATGAAAATAACATTCTAAGATAATCTGCAGCTAAACCCACCTGGGAAGGGCCAAATTTGAAGCTGCGTATGTAAGGAGAAAAGCCCCAACACATGTAAGCATTATGGTCCAACCAGCAATTTTCCGCCTGTTTTCCTCATTTAATATGTCTGGCAATCAACACAAAAGAAAAAGAAAAAAAAAAACCATTAAAGCAGGTTCTAGATGACAGAAAGTAAGGCATAACATTGTGTGGATTCTAGTCCAGATATGCATCTAGTAGCCACCCAACAAATCCCCAAATATGGAAATCTTGGAAAATCTCTAGTTCATTTAATTTGGACCAAGTCCATGGAGGACATACATTACAGATTCTATAAAATGGCTTCTTCTTCTTATTCTTCTTTTTTTAGAGGCAAGAATAATTTTATTGAAAAGAGACTACTTCATGAAAACAGGTGTATAAGCTCTCACTAAGCCAACAAAACTTAGCGTTCTAATTGTTTAGAATCAAAATCAATGCAGGAATATTCATACTTGGATATTTTTTAAACGTATTTGCTGGACTAATGTATCTCAGGTTGGCTCCATCATACAAATGCCAGAGATTGATATAGTGGACAGGGTGTAACTTACAGAAAGGATGCCCAGCATGCATAAGACAGAAAAGTGAGTGCAGGTAAGTAACTTACAGTTACCTAGAAATAGATGTTTTGCAGTAAGAGAATAATCACCTGATGCATCCTCTTTGACAAGTAAAGGTTTATCATCATCCATAGAAGTGCCAACCTTAACTTTAGATTGTTCTCTATTACTGCCCTGGCCACTCCTTCCATATTCTAATGATGCTGAATCAATTGACCCCTGAAGAGATGAAGGCAATGGCACCTCATCTGGTGGGACATATCTGAGTATCAATACAGATATTGCTACCATGGTAAATGCAAGAAGTGTACCCACACTGACCTGCATATAAAAGGCAGAAACCAACAACTCAGTATACAATAACGGATCACTCTTATCATGCTTTAGACAGCATTTTCAAATTTCCATTCTTCAACTAATCTCAGAGGCTATTCAGGAGCCCAACAAATCCATTCAGCAGAGTAATCTACATTATGCCTTGTTAACATTGACATACGTTATAGGATTTTTTTTTTTTTTTTTTTTCCCCAACAAAACAAAGGCTTTCTGGAATGGAAACATATTGGTATAGATGAAAACAAGGGCCTCCCCAATTGGATTTCTGTCCACTTCCAAGTATTAAAACAAAAAATTTCCTAAACAGCCATTAATAAATGTAATCAGGGAAGAAGCAACATACATGGTTAAGAGAGCTATTGTCTCCACTCACAACTGTTACAATATTTTTAGTTCCCCACCCGCCCCAACCCCCCTTCCAAAAAAAAAAATCCCCACATATTTTTGCATCATCACAATTGCTTTTTCCCTTCCAATATTGAAATCCTGGCCGCAACATTGGATTTGAACAATATTAAGGATCAGAATTACCATGCCCCATTTTCCACCCTGATGCAGAGGCCCTGTCTAGTAACCCACAACTATGAAGCACATAAGTTAATTACACTACCATCACTACTTTGAAAGGTGATCACAGAAGTTAACTCACCATCCCTGCCAGCTGTGAAACATCCATAATGAATGCTAAGATTGCAGCACCAATCCCAGTCACTATTGTGCCCTTCATAGGAACTTGAGTCTTTATATTGACCTCTGAGAAAAATGGTGGCAGCAATCCATCTCTAGCCATAGCCATCAGAATCCGTGGCTGAGAAACACACAAAGATGGAAGAAATTTATATCTCATCAGGCAGGAGGAGAGGGAGAAAAAAAAGCCTCATTTGTGATAAAAGCAATGAAACATTTGGGAAGATAAACAAGCAGCAAGGAACTCAGCCCATACTAGGTGGGGGTCTTAAGAGAAATATACAAGAAATTTAAAAAATAATAAAATTAAATTAAAAAAAGCATGCGAGAAAAGTCAATGTAACACTTGAAACGAAAATATTCCCTCTACTCAAGCCATCAATTAATCCATTAACTATTCCTGAAATTTTTGCCTCCAAGACCCCACCATATTCTAAATTAAACTAGCATAAAACCCTTTCCTCTAGAACCCCAAATCCTAACATCATAATTTTCCTAACACTAACCATTTCTGAATAAGGCAATCTAGACAGGTTTCTAGATCTGTTCTATATCAATTCCTCATCTGCATGGCTTTTAAATCAAAGCAACAGTGCACCTTGGGAATACTAAATGGAAACAAGGCCCTTTTATTGAGATACAGGGAAAACTACTATTGGGTGTCATTAGGTGTATACTGTAAAGTACTTACCTGATGGTTCTATTGAGCATTTGAAGGGTCGCTTGGTTGCTAAAGGGTATACCTATACATATGGCATCGACTATGCAGAGACATTCTTGTCTATTGCTAAATTTCTTCCATCAGGATTTTGATCTACTTGGCTGCTAATTTGGGTTGGCCACAGTTTCGGTTAATGCTGATTCAAAGGAAGAGGTGTATATGGAGTAACTGCTTGGGTTTGTTGCTCAGGGGGGGTCTGGAAAAGTGTGTAGGTCGCATAAGGCCATCTATGATCTTAAACAATATCCTATGGCTTGGTTTGGTAAATTCATTGAAGTAGTGTAAAAGTTTGAATTTTGACATTGCAACTCTGATCACTTTGTGTTTTCTCCTACCTCTGCAAGAAAAAAGATTTTGTTGATAGTATATGTTGATATTATAATCATTGGTGATGACAAAAAGGGTATTGATGATTTGAAAAGATACCTTCAGAACTCCTTTTGAACTAAGGATCTAGGTAAACTTCGTTATATCATGGGTATTGAGGTAGCACAATCTAAAGAAGGCATTAGTTTATCACAAAGAAAGTATGTGTTGGATATTTTGGAAGAAACTAGCTTGTTAGGATCTAAACCAGTGGAGACCCCTATGGATCCTAATGTCAAATTGTACGAACATCAAGGGGAGCTGTTATCTAATCTTGAGAGATATCACCGTCTGGTTGGTAAACTAAATTATCTCACAATCACTCGCCTAGATATATCATTTGCAATTAGTGTTTTGAGTCAGTATGTGAAAGATCCTCGCCTTCCACATTCGGAGGCAGTTATTCAGATTGTGAGGTAACTTAAAGCACATCCAGGCCATGGACTTTTGTATAAAGCTAACAGTCATCTATAGGTACAAGCCAACCTATACTGATGCTGATTGGATAGGATCACTGTCAGATAGAAAATCCACTACTGGGTATTGCACTTTTCTGGGAGGAAACTTGATTACTTGGAAAAGTAAGAAACAAATTGTTGTTGCCAGATCTAGTGCAAAGGTTAAGTATAGAGCCATGGCACACACATCATGTGAGCTTATGTGGATTAAGCATATACTTGAGGAATTAAAATTTGTTGTGAAGGTGCCTATGACCATGCATTGTGATAACAAGCAGCAATTCACATTGCCTCCAATCCTATGTTCTGTGAGCAAACCAAGCATATAGAAGTAGATTGTCATATTGCTCAGGAGAAAGTAGAAGATGGCGTAATTGCTACTCCATATATTTCTACAAGAGTCCAAGTTGCTGATTATGTTTACCAAAGCTTTATGTAAGACTCATTTGGGTTTATTATGTAATAATCTGGGATTGTATGATATATACTCTCCAGCTTGAGGGGGAGTGTTATGGGTATAAACTAGGGGCAAAACAATAAAATCACTGTACTTCTTTATATATAAATAATATTTTGTGTTAGGGTCAACTTATCAAACCCAAAACACTTTTATTTTAACAACACAGAGAACCCAGACCATGAACAAAACTTATATTGAAGACTTCATTTTTCATCCCTAACAAGTTCTAGATGCTAGAACCAACTAACATGAACAATTTTAGCAAGTCAGCTTCAATTCATCAAAATAATCAGATATATGAACCATAAATATGGTCGCTTAACACTGTAAACTAAATGAAGACACAGGGAGGATTCCACTTATATACCTGAGGAAGAATGGAACCCAATAACGTTGAGCAGAGAGCAGTAACAGTTCCAACAGCTATTATGTAACTGTAATCACAAGCAAACACGCTTTTTCAAGCTACAACATCCTACTTGCCAAAAAATTATAAAGAATTCAACATACCAAGGAATTTAAACTAAAATATACACTCACGCTGCCCATTGCATCCCATGGCTAGCAAATGCGGAGGAGATGGGGGTGTCAGGATCCATTGCGTAATAAGGTACTAAACCAACAACTACGACAGAGACCATCATATATAATGCACAACAAAGAAACAAAGAAGCTCCAATCCCAAGAGGCAAATCTCGTTGAGGATTCTTCACCTGTTGGGTCAATCAAAGACATGATTGTAAACATTAAAATCCCCTGAAGTAATTAAACCCCTTTACCAATGACAAAACGAATGTGCAAACAAAAACACATCTATACCTCCTCAGCAGTGCTGGCAACTGAATCAAAACCAATGTATGCAAAGAAGACTGTTGCAGAACCAGCAAGCATCCCATCAACCCCAAAGGGAAAATACCTATCAAATTAATGAATTTTTTATTTTGGGGTGAGGGGGAGAGAACTTAATTTAAGAAATCCCATCACATCCGAGTAAATATACAAGCAGGGACAGAAAGTACCCTGTTGGAAGTTCATAACCAGCCCATCCAGTTGTGAATCCCAGGTAACCACCTGCTATTATGACAAAACTCATAGCACATACATTTGCTGTAGTGACAATGACTTGTGCCTGTGTGCTCTGCAAAATTTTAAGCATTCAAGATGAAGAAAATAATTTCTTAATGGGAAGAAAACTATTTGGAAAAAAAGGAAAATACGGAAATTTAAAAAAGAAAAAAAAAGATACGCATATATACCTCCTTGATTCCAACACATAATAGCCCAGTAACAATAAATACTAGAATTGCTGCACATGGGTCAACGTCGATATCGAGCCCAGGAATATGTTGACGGGCTATAATAGCAGGCAAACTATTCGGGCCTCCAAAAAGCAAAGCCTAGAAAAAGAAAGGAAACAACTAAATACATATTGTAATAATAAAGCAGACCATTCTTCTATAATCTTTAACTAGAATTCAGAAAAGAAACAAAGGTACATCCTCCAATTCTAGCCATAATAGTTGTCAAAAAAGCAAGAGAAATTCTGAAATTTAAAAGAGAAACAAAAGAGAGAGAAAAAATGAAGGAAAAGAAAAGACCAAAGCTTCGTACTATCTATGTGTTGTAACGGTAGTGTACTTGATTGACACCTTATTCCTTGTGAGATATTGATTTTGAATAGACTAGACCATTAAAATCAAAGGAGAACCTGCCAACCATCCTTCTACCATGCATTTAAAATGAGAATCAATGGAACATTATACACATTGAATCTTGTACAGGCTTATTTATTTCATAATTGTTTCATTTCTAGCAGATGGCAAATGGTTAAGAGTTTGGATTTTCAAGACTTCAGAAATCTCAAGGACAAAGCTAATGATGCTAGAATCACTTTACCAAAATATTTTTTTTTCTTATCCATAATAAATACCAGGATGTACATTGAGTATCCATCTTACTTACATTATTAATTTAGTCATATGGATAGGAATCAATATACAACCAAAAAAAAAAAAAAAAATCACTATTTTCAAGCCCAATAATCTACATTTTCTTCCCTTCAATGATGAATAATACATAGAAAAAAGATGAAGATAAAAATGGCATGACTTTCCACGTTTTGTTTCACCACGATTCGAGCAGTTTCATGTAATTGCCATTTCCTATCATCTAAGAAGAACTTCCTACATATCTATTTGTATCTATAATGAAGTTGGTGGCAAATAACAACATGACTTAGAGCAAATAAATCTAAATCAAGAAGTTGTGTTGGAGAATCTTAAAAAAACAAGCAAGATGAACGCATTTTAGCTTAGTAGAAACATTCACAATTGATTTAAGCTCAATGAAGACATTCCAATGTCAAAATTAAACATTTTAAAGACACAGAAATTTACTGCACCAGATTTGGAGATATGCCACGAGCAACAGCAGCACCACCTATTGTATATTCCAGTATCAAGGCCCAACCAACCAACCAAGCAACGCTGCACAAAACAAGAGTCCACAGTCCCAAATCACCAACCGAAGGTATGTCAAAAGTCTTCTTTTTTCTTTTTTTTTCTTTTTTTTTGATAAGTAGATTAAGTGGTGAAGAATGCTCATTTTACATTAATCATATCATCGAAATTCTTGAAGTCAACAACTCCAAGCGTCCATTGCCAGAAATGAATTAATTTTAAAATAATAGTTTTTGATTGAAAAGGTTTACTTACTATCAAGTAAATTATCCTTTGATAAGTAAAAAAAAGGAAGCTTCGAAATGATAACCAAACAGCAGTCAAATGATTAAAAAAGCTGTATGAAATTACCCTTCGCCAACACATATGTACGAATAATGATAGGCACTCCCAGCAGATGGACAACGACTTGAAAGCTCTGCATAGCAAAAAGCTGAAAGAGCAGCTGCTATGCCAGCTATTAGAAAGGAAATGGTGAGAGCCGGTCCAGAATGCTCTCTAGCAACCGTTCCCACAAGAATATATACTCCAGCTCCAATGGTTGAGCCAACTCCTAAACATATTGTATATATAAGAATTCAATAGTAAGCTGTGAACTCAAAATTCAATAGACTCCTAACCAAAAGACCAAATGTTAAAAGTAGATAAATTACAATCTAAAAAGTGGATTGAAATGGTTATCAATTTTTTTAGGATTTCCTTATTTTTCTAATTAAGCTTGTTACTTATCAAAAAATCAGCATACAAGCTTATTAAAATAAAAAATAAAAATAGTGCACTATCAATTAATTAGAAGAAGAAAAGAGAAATTTATTTTTTTATTTAAAAAAAAAAAACCAAGGCCACATATGAAGCTGGAATTTGAGTTGAAGACTGTATTTATAAAAGATGAAATAAAAGGGGGGTAATTCTCATAGTAACAAGAATTATAAAAAAACAAAAAAAAAAACAACTATAGATAGGGCTGTGTAGTTGAACAGGGTATGATGTATTTGCAGATTTTGTGTGTTGAATTTCCCATTTGATTGAATAAATGAATATTCATTGACCCAAAAAGAAAAAACAAGGACAAAAACCTATAAGATGAAACCCATGAACAGAAAGGCCCCCAAAATTGAAAGAAAAGGAATTACCAATTGCAATTAAATGAGGAACAGACAAGGCCTTGGCCAATTGGTGACCTGCTGAAGACTTTGCATGAACAGAATCCACCTGCTTCCTTCTAATCAAACTACTAATAACACCACCTCCACCTCCACCTCCACCCCATGAACTTCCTTTTCCTTTTCCACCCTCTTCTGAATCACCCAACAGACCCATCTCACAAACTAAACACAACAACAACAACTTGTGCTGTTGATTTATATATATATATATATACACACACACAACAAAGAATATATATATGAATATGAATATGAATGATTGTTCTATCAGACTATAGATTTTTTACTTATTATTTACATACAAAACAAAGGGTATCTATCTAATCTAATATATATAGACCAAACCTGCCCGCATCCCCAGCAGTACGTAAACTAAAAATCCGAAGAATTGTATTTTGTTATCAAAGGGAATCGGGCAGATTCTGCTGTTATGATAATTAAGAACCTCTACTTCCTTTGGTTTTGTTTTTTGACAAAATCCCAAGGAAACAGAGGTTGCTTGCTTTTGTAGAATTCTCTGATAATTATTGATCACACGTGCTTTTTTACGAACTTTAAAAATTAATGACACTTGTTGAGCTGCCCGCGGGCAAGTGACCGAACTGCCCAATATTTGAGGTGGCTGAAGCAAACCCAACTAGCAACTTCGAATGAGAATCTTTTTATTTTAATTTCTTGGATTCTACCGCATTGCGAACTTTTTGGAAATTTATAAGGGAACAGCGAGAGATTATAAGGAAATGAAAATGAATAGAATTGAGTTGAATGTATTTAAATAAGGAAAATGAATAAAATTAAATTAAATAGTTTTTTTTGGATGTTTAAAAAAAAAAAATGGAATGTAAATAACCTTGTTTATGAGTAACAGGAAGAAGAATAAAATCATTTTTAAGAGGATATATTTTAAAATAAAAGGTTGAATATATAGGAGTATTTTTCAATTTTTCCCAATTTCGGGGAGAGTGAACATTTGAGATTTTAAGGGAATAGAGAGGAATAAGTATTCCCTCCTACTCATTTCATTCTCTCCCACTTAAAATCTTGAATAAATGAATAGACTTTCAGTTATCAAAAAAAAAAAAAAAACTTTCAATTCTCTCTATTAAAACTTTCAACCAAGAGAATGGAAGAATGTTTTAAGATTATTCTTTTCATTCATTTCCATTTTATTTCATTCCACCCTCCCAAACGAGGGCTTAAACTTCTACTCCACAATCCACATCAAGCATATAAAAAAACAAAAAATATGTTTGTCTCAATTTTATTTTGCTTTTTAAACTTTTTTTTTAATTTTATTTTTTCAAATAAATATAGTAGAGAATGGTGTACTCAAACAAATACTAAATTTATATAAATATCTTTTTAAAAGAATTGAACCTCTAAGTTAAGGGGGCAAATTGTGTTTTATGCCTAGAAGGTATAAATAAGTCTGAGTCTAACAATATACAATTTTTCATAACCTCTTTTTATAATTAAAGCATATACAATTTATTGGTCAATTTGAATCTTGCCTAAATCAAAATTAATCTAATAATATTTGGTTTGATAGTTGTAGGGGTAGGTTAAGATGAGCAAACCAAAAGTTCTTGATCAACACGATTAATTTAATTTCTAAGAAATGATGAAAAATCCACAATGGGAAGATTGGATAGGTAATTGAAGGACAAAGATGGATGAACAAAACAAATTAAATTAAGAAAATCTTTCTCTCGAGATAAAAAGTATGAAGGAAAAAGGAATACAGACTCCTGCTCTTTCTCTTTCTGCTCAATTTTTCTGGATCCCCACCTCTATGAGCTAACACTCCTTTTATCTCTCCCTCCTTCCTCCTTTCCAGCTGTATGTTTTATGATTGGATGGTAGGAGATGCTTGTCCCATCAAACACTCTTCCTACCATTTCTTGATCATGAAGAGAGACTTTTATTGTGTCTCTACTATTTAGGCCAATCATTCATCATTTAATATGACTGACATTAGTTAGGAACACCTCATTAATGTGGAAGTGACTATTACTTTGGGTTTTGCGCCATCCTCTTCGAGTTTCTCGAGAAAAAGGGGCTGAGATAATGTCTTCGACAACCCAGTTGAATCTCTCTTGGTTAGGTATTCCTCGGATTACCTTAGTGGATTGTCTGGGCTGTCCTACTGCTCCACAGGCTTGGGCTCTCAATGTTGAGATCTTGGGCCGTTTTCTCATTTTGGAAATGTCTCTGCGACATTCTTTCTTCTGCCCATAATCCACAGGGTGGTAATATTCACTCCCCCCACAATAGTAAATCACAATCACCATAAAGAAAGCACAATATATTTCAAACCCAATTGTATCTATAAAAATAAATAAACTTATTTCCTTGATAATTTGTAAAAAAATATATATATATATATATATATTAAAATGATGTTACTTCAATCACAAGTTGGCATGTTACAAAAAGAGCACAAAATTAGTCATGTTGTTTAGGTTTTGGATTGTATATGTCCCCCTTGTTGTTTCAAAGAGAGGATGACATGTTATTAAATATGAAAATCTAGGAAAGAGGCATGGGACCAACAAGTTATTGAAAATTATTTTTCTTTAATAATTCAATTAGGTCAAGTCATCCATATCTCTTTAGTCAAAATAACAATTCATTTTAATCAGTTTTCTTAAAAACAGTTTGGGCGTAACCTAATAAAACTCTTTTTTATATTTGTTTATTTAGCAAATGAGCTAAGCTCAAAAATAAATTTAGGCTCAACTATTAAACAACCTAAACTCAAATATAATAATATGGTCATAAATAAACTGTAAGTAAGATGCTTGATTTAAGTATATATAATCTTTTATATATATAGACACACTACTAATAAGAGGATTCTATTGTTTCGTCTACAATTTTTGGCATACCAAAATATCCTCATACAAATTCTAAAATAGCATACCCTTTAGTTTAATTTTTTTTTCCCTACAAAAAAACAAAAAAAAAATGTTAAAAGAGTAATACTATCTCACATACAAAAGAAAAAAAAAAGTTATTCTCATTTGTATTCAAATGTTTGTACCTATCTGTATTTGTTATCTATTTGAATTCAAATACTTCAATTATGCTTATTAAAAAAATATAAAATTACTGTTTCAAAAAAAAAAAAAACTCATTACCTCACGTAAAAACTACTCATTCTTATCTCATATTCAAATGTTTGATTCCTATCTGTATTTGTTATCTATTTGAATCCGAATACTTCAATTATGTTTTAGGCTTTTTCCTTTATCTTCTTCATTCCATCTAAAACTTAGGACACTATCTCTATGTCTTTTTAAACATTATTCTATGTTACGTTACATTTTTTTTTTAAATACAATATATCACTTTTAAATATTATAACCCTAAACAAAAAACAAAACAAAAAAACAAAAACAAAAAAAAGAGTATTGATGCACACGTAAAGCGCATGCAATAAGTTTAGTGTATATATATATATATATATGTATGTATGTATGTATAAAAATATACATATTAATTTGTAGGAGGAAATACATTTTTCGTCCCTACATTTTGGTCTCATTTCCATTTTGTCCCTACTTCTCTATTTTACCGCTTTTAGTCCTAAAATGAAAAACACATTCTATTTTGGTCCCTACCGTCATTTCACTAACGGAAATTGTCTACGTGGTAGACGGAGTGCATTGTTGGCACACTAAATGCTGACATAGCTATTAAAATAATGATAATAAATTCTGTTTGGCATTTAAAAAATGCCATGTCAGCATCTTAAATTTAAAATTTTAATATATCAATTTTAACTAAATAAAAAACAGAAATAGAAACCAAAAATCACAAATCCAAAAAATAAAAACATAAAATTAAACATCAGATCCACATCAGATTAAATATGAACAAGAAATTAAACATGAATACAGAATTTAAAACCCATAAAACTTGAACAAGAAACTAAAACCCAGATTAAACATCAAATCCACATCAGATTAAACATGAACAATATTTTACTTGAAATTATACTGAAAGTTTTTTTCCTTTAAAATACAATTAAAATATTAAAATCATGTTTCAAAGTACGATTTTATTTCTCTCGCTCTTTCTTCCTTCTGTTTCTTAGACTCTCTCTCTCTCTCTCTCTCTCTCTCTCTCTCTCTCTCTCTCTCTCTCTCTCTCTCTGTGGCTTCGATTTGATCTGATTAAGTTCTGGAAAACCCTAACAATTTGACTACTGCGCTCTTCTCCTCCACACATAGATCACAAACCCTAGCTTTTTAGTTTCTCTAAGCTTCTCTTCCATTCAATTTCTAGGTATGACTCTTCAATTTCTCATTTTACTCGCTTTTCATTTTTTATTTCATTTTCTCTACCTCATCCTCTCAAACCCACACTCCAGGCAAACACAAGCGAAGAAGAAAGCAGCAGAGGCGGCAATGGCAGCTAAGAGAGGTGGTGGTTTTGTTGTTAGATCTGAGGTTGATTTCCTTTGGGTTTGATAGTTTCAAATCTGAGGTTGGATGTGGTTTGGTTGTCGGCTCTAAGGTTTGGGTCTGAGGTTTGTGTTTGGTTTCTCAAAAAGTATAAGAAAATTTAGGTTTTGAGTTTTGTGTTTGGGGGCTGAAAATCTGGTTTGATTTTAGTGTTTTTGTGTTTGGTTTCTCAAAAAGTATAAGAAAATGGAAGAAATATTTAGTGTTCTTCCGAAAAATAATGAAAAAGAAGAAGAGAAAAAGTGTGGCTGTGTGGTTTGAAAGTGATATATATACTTAGCTTTGATGTTTTAGTGGGGTGGGAGTTTGATTTTTTGGATTTGTGCATGTTTAATTTTGTGTTGATGTGGATCTGAAGTTAATTTCTTGGGTTTAAAATTTTATGGGTTTGTGTTCTTGTTCAAATGTTTAATGTGTTCATGTTTAATTTGGGTTTTAATTTCTTGTTCAAATTTTATGGGTTTCAAATTTTGTGTTCTTGTTTAAATTGTGTTATTACTTTTTGGGTTTGTAGTTTTTAATCATGTTTTTTATTTAGTTAAAATTGATAAATTAAAATTTAAAATTTAAAATTTAAGAGGCTAACGTGGCATTTTGTAAATGCCAAATAAATTTATTTATTTTTGATAGCCACGTCAGCATTTAGTGTGCTAATAGTGCACTCTGTTTGCCACATAAACAATTTCTGTTAGAGAGATGACAGTAGAGACCAAAATAAAATGCATTTTTCATTTTGGGGACTAAAAGCGGTAAAATAGAAAAGTAGGGACCAAAATAGAAATGAGGCCAAAATGTAGGGATGAAAAACGTTTTTTCCCCTAATTTGTAATAAGTTCATAATACATAAAATTATTATTTGTAATTTATTAATAATATAGTCCATTTTATAGTAATATATGTGGGTGTAAGCACTTGCGAACGAGTGGTTTTCTCGTGGGAAGTATGCATCGGCCTAGGATGGACCAGGCGAAAGGTGTAAATAGAGTCGCCACCTAGATTAGGTCTAGGAACCATATATAGCGCTCTTGTGGAATGACTGGTCTTTACTAGAGCATGTGTCTGGAGTTTAGGTATAGGGATGGGAAGGTGTTAGGCACTCAACCCCACCCGACCCATGGGTCGGCCTCCATTCATTGTGTTTCAAATCCTAATCTCATCAAAAGGTCCTCTAACATGTTATACTATACTCACACACACTCTAACATGCATCCAGCATATGACATAACATATTATCCCAATTCTACACATGGCATAGGATCCTACTATTCATCTAATCAATTTATGCATTATATCCAGGGGCATTAAGTAATAACTCATAGAAATATCCACAAGGCAGTAGAATATGAGATCATAGCATAGACATTTAAAAATCAAGATAAAGAGACGTCGAACATATTCATCATGTTCACCAACCATATCATATTCAAACAACCAAATGCATGTTCATATGACTTATGCATGACTTATCTCACTTACCTCACTCCATCACAGCACCCATACATCAATGCATGTTCATGTTCTTATGCATATTCATATTATTATCAAATATGTAAACCCTAATAATTCATCTAACAATTAAACAAAGCAAAACATGTTATTCTACCAACCCTATATCTAAACATGTGAATCTGAACTAAGCAAATGCTAAATATGTGATAAAAACTAAGCAAGACAAACAAAATATGAAGGATCTTGAATTTGGGTTTCTAGGCACGAGCATGCGCGTGCATGCACAGGGTATGCATGCGCATCCCATATGCATACGCACCCCATATGCATACGCACACATACACGCCTAGAAACACAAACCTAGAAACAAGCAATGAGTAAACAAAACAAGGCTTCTAGCAACCTATCATGCTTATAATATAAAAACCAAACAACCTAAACTAACAACAAATATATCAAAGCATTAAAACACAAAGAAACACAAATGAACAAACAAGAATGAAAAAGAAAATATTTAAACTTTTACCTTTAACACTAGAACTCCCTAGAGCTTTGATTTTACTGTTCCCCTTAGTAAATCTAATCAAGAACAAAACTAAGAAGATTAGTAAACTTTAAACTCTAAGGTCTAGACCAAAATAGGTCTCAACCAAGAAAACTTTAACTTGAGGATGTTTTAGAATAAAAAATCTCTCTTTGATTCACTATTTTCTAGTTAATTTAGCATGTTTTTGGTAAAAGAGCCTTTGGGGTCTTTTATAGTGATCATAGAGGGGTGTAGGGCAGCTCCCAGTCGATGTGGGATTCGCTCTACACCATTTTCTGTCCAAAAAACTTTCCTTACAGAATTCTGAAACCCTACATGCATGCGCATACATGAAGTATGTGTACGCATGCTTTCATTATGAATGTGCATGGACCAAACATGTGTGCGCATGGATGAATCATGTGTACGCATACTTAGGGTTTTCCTGCAGGTTTTTCTCCATCAAAACATCCTTCAAGCTTAAGATTCACAAGATTGAGCCCTAAATTGATTCTGGGCCTCAGAGTGATGTCGTCATTGGGGAACAGAGGCTTGAGTTATAAGAGGTACAAAATAAGGTATCTACAATATATAGGAGTAATTTTTAACAATACAAGATTAGTGAAACCTAATTTTTATAAGGTCATAAATGAAAATCATTCTATCTAATTAACTAAAAGAAAAGAAATACTACATCCACAACATCTTCACAAAAATTATAAGTGTTAAATTGTTATTGACTCTAATCTAGACCCACGACTGAAAATATTATTTTACTCACCAGTAATAGTCAATAACAACTTACTATAAAATTTGTTATGAAAATGTTGTGAGCTAGTATCTCTCCTAAAATAATATAATTTCAAAAAAAAAAAAAAACTACTTGTACTTTTTATTACATATGAAGTAATCTATATATATAGTTAAAGCCAAAGCTCAAATAAAGTCCAATTAAATTCTAAATTGGAGTCCATTTTTGCACCACGCATTTCATCTAATTTTTAAATTTTTGTGTCAATTGAATTATTAAGTGCAAAAATTGAAGAGTCTAAATTCAATTAGATTCTAAATTGGATTTCAATTGAAATTCAAATTTACACTATGTGTTTTCTCTAATTTTTTAATTTTTGTGACAAGTGAATTATTGAGTGCAAAAACTGAAAAATCCAAATTTAATCAAATTCTAAATCATATATATATATATATATATATACACACATGTAATTGTGATTATTTTTAAATGTGCCTGTTAATGATGCCAAAAATCGTCAATGAGCCGCACGGTCCTCACGTGCTCTAGATTGAACCTGCGAAACAGAAACAAAAAAGACTTTGTAAAGAGTACTGGTGTGGTACTGGCCAAATATCCTCCAAAGGTTAAGTTAGAAAACTTTCACAACTCTAGAGCGCTAGAGTTGGGGTAAATTATGTGTACATTGATTTGTGAGGGTTTTGGGGTTTTTATAGTAGTGTAGAGCCGATCTTCGTTTCTTGGTGGGGAAGATCTTTCCTTGTAGGAAAGATCCTCCTTAATGCACATACTTTGCAAGATCCTTACATTGTAGGAATTCCTTTGATTAGGGTTGATTGTGGGATACAAGAATTTTCCTTACATAGATATCCATGGGGGTCGAGTTAAGCCAAGCTGGAGCCGTCGGCCTCTTTAACCTCGTCAGCCTCTCCACCTGTGGAGATGCCTCTCGAGTCTCCTTGTGGGGTCGTCCCTATGATGTCATCTGCTTAACTCTTCCGGTGGCTTCCATGAAGTTGACGGGTATGTGAGTGCCGACAACCTTCTTACGCTATGTTTTGGGGGTATTACATTTATGACTAAAATATCCTTATCACGTGTAAACAGTATTATGCATTATTTCACAAATAAAAGCATGAATGATGAAAGTATCCCATCCAAAAAAGAATGATGAAAGGAAAGTATTTAGTGCTTGGGATTCCAACTGGAATCCACCTTTTGAGCCCTTTTGGATCCCACTCGGGTCGTATGCTGTCTGCCAAATCTTAAGAAACATTATAAAATAAAATAAAAAAGCTAACGTCACGAGTCACGAGTCACGAGCCTCACCTTGCAAATTACAATTTTGCAAGGTGATAATAAACAATAATTGAGGAGCTTTCCAAATCCAATTACGTATGAAAGTATATAACAATTTATTAATATAGAAAGTCCTCCGTGTGTGGGAAGTGGAACCCACCACCCATATCATATATATTCATATTCATGTATGATGGTGGTGGTGGAAGCTGCTCTCTCTGTGACCACTACTTTTCAGTTTTTCATTCTTAGTAGGATTAAATAAACCCCCAAAAAGGAATTCGAGTCATCAGTAATCCAGGTAACTTAGGAAAATGACAACCAATAATTTCATTACTATTTCTTACCCATCCTTCTTTTTTTTTACACGTGGGTGTTCCTTTCCTTTTCCTTTTTTTTTTTTGGTCAAGGGTACATAATTGGTTCCTAAACTCTTATCATATTTTGACTTTTCCCTCAAATTATTAATCATTTCAATTAAATCCTCACTATCACCTTTATCATTTTTTTATTGCTAGAAAGTGGAAAAATGGTGGAGTTCAAACCACAAACATAAACAACAATAAAGTATGCATTTCTCTCACTTTATCAATATTGTGCAACATATTATTGAAGATGGGAAAGATTTCGAGATGTTTACTGCATACAAGCTTCCCCATCAACCAAGTTTTTTTTTTTTGAATTCCAAGCAATCTATGAATTATTTCATTCGAGCACAATTGATCCTCTCTTCACCTGTCCCTATTAGCTCTTTATCACAGACTAGACGGGTTCCTCCTTCAACCTCAAATTTGAAGGTGAACTTTGATAGTGCTGTGATTTAGGAATCAAGTGAGGTAGGATTAAGGGGTGGTTATTCGAGATCATCAGGGTTTAGTCACAACTTTTTTGGTCTAGAAGATTTTTCTTCCATAGTCAATTGTTGTGGTTAAGGCAATGGTAGTTGTCCAAGCTGTTCTCTTTGCAAAAGAAATTGGTCTCTCCACTTGTATCCTCGAGGGTGATTCAACAAAGATCATTAATGCTTCAAGAAGTGATTTTGACTCCTTTGCTTCTTTCAGACACCTCATACCTGATGCTAAGTTCTTTGCAAAATCTTTCCGTAGGGTTCTATTTTCTCATACTTAGAGATTGGGATAGAGCCAAGCTTGGACTATGGGGGGCAATGCCCTCCCCCCCACAATCCCACCAATTTTTTTTTTTTTAAATTAGTGTATATAGGTATTAATTTTAGCAATTTTATTATATAAAATTACATTTTACCCCCTTAAGAATATCATTGATTTTTTTTTTTTTTAATAATGCTATAGTTACAAACTTTTCTACAACATTTTTACAAATTGTTGAGATAACAAATTTTTATTGGTTCGCATATGAGCCAATCATTTACATCACTTTTTTATTTACTGATAACAACTTACCACATCAACAATTTATAAAAAAGTTTGTAATTCTAACATTTTCCTCCTTTTAAAGGTTGTTTTAAATTTTATAGAACTAAAATTTAAAACAAAATATACAAGCCCAACAAAATTAGCCTAACAACAAAAATTATTAATAGCAAAACTTAAAAAAAATTAAGCCTCACCAACAAATTTTACAAAAAAAAAAAAGAAAAAAAAAGGCCCTTTACAGCTTTTTAAACAAAATAATTTTGTTTTTACCCAGTAGTAAACACACGCATCAAAGACACTAAAAAAACCCCTCAACAGCTAAGCAACAGTAGAGTCAAAGGCTAGAGTCACCTCATGTAGCCACTAGTAGAGCCGCCTCCTTAACTCTAAGTTCTGGCTCCATCCCTGCTTGTTGAAAGAGAAATTTTGTAGTTTACAACCTTGCTAAGCATGTAAGATATGTTAGCGGTTTATTAGCGTAAATTGAAGATATCTCTCTATACCTCAGTGATGTACTTCTAGCTAATTATGGCTGAATTTTCTTTAATCAAAGGTTTCATTCTTTTTCTAAACAAAAATATGTCGTCACTACTACGTTTTCACGTTAACCCATGTTTATCTTCTTCTTTTTTTTTTTTTCTTTTTTTTTTGAGATAAAAAACATTTATCATGTTTAATACTATGTAAAATGTTTTATATTTAGTTTACTATTTTTATATATTGAATTAAAGTATTTGAGGAAAGTTAAAAAAAAAAAAAAAAAACATTTTTTGGTCCTTCAACTTTAGTCTTTGAGCAATTTTAGTTATGACATTTAAAATGACTATTTTTAATCCTAAAATTTAAGAGACTTGATATAAACACAATAAAAATTCACACAAATTTCATAACATTTCCAAATTAGTCAAAGGTCTTGTAGTTGAATTGGCACCTCCCCATGCACAAAGTGCTTGAGGGTTTAGGGAGGAAAGGGTTCGAACTGCAGGGTTAGTAGCATGTTGTAATTATTTCTCAAAAAAAAAAAAAAAAACCTTATAAATAGCAATTAAAAATAATTTTAAATGGTAGATTACGATGGACCCATGTATGTGATGGCAGACTAATGTGACAATGTTGTGAATAATTCATGAATGTTGGTAACGTTACAATCAACTGAAACATTATTGATCCGAGAGAAAATGTGGGGAGAGGCAATTATTGACAAAGACACAAATTGAATTGAATTTGGCTAAGTGAGTCCAAGACTTGTAATACGAAAGCTATCAAATACATGGATGGAATGGATTAGTCAACTTGTAAACATATGCCACATTATGGGTGATCTGAAATTGAGTGTGTCAGCAAATGTATTGGCAAATCGATGGAAAGAGTCCTTGTCACGAACTCTTTTTCTTCCTAACTCGAAGATCAATTATTGACAGAAATTTCTCAACTTTATAATCGCATATATTTGTAATCTAATTGATATTATGTAATCTTATTTTAACCAAAAATCCTTAGATGTCTTATGGTATAGACTATAGACTATAGACTATAGACGAAGCATCAATCTTCCAGTTAAAGAGGATTTACGAAAATTGAGTATAATAAGAGCTCCTTATCCTTGTAACGTGGTTGCACCAGAGTTCCAAACCAATTGACTTTTATTTGTAACTTAGCTTATATAGTATATACATGTTTCTAAAACTTTACTTTTTCTTTCAATTTATTATTTATAGATATGGCTACATTTTTATCTAATTTATTTTATAAGACAATTACATTCTCATTCTTTGAGATTTAGGAGAATCAAACTCTATTCCAAACTTGAAAGAAAAATTTAGATTTTTATGTCTTTTAAAACTTTGCTAATAGGATTTTTTAAAACAATTAAGATGCTTTGTGTCTTTTCTCAAAAAAAAAAAAAAAAAAAAGCTTTGTGTCTATCCACCTTGCACACTTTCGGTACTGCCAGCCCAGTGCGACAGAGGAAGTCAGGTGGATCCCTCCTGTGTTCCCATGCTATGAAGTCAACATGGATGCTGCGGTCTTCAAGAGCACCAAGTCGGTCGGTATTGGGGTCATTTGCATGGGACCATGTGGGTGACGTGCTTGCTGCTTTGAGCACGTAACTTCCACTGCCACTGGGTCCACTTGAAGCTGAAGCCAAAGCAATGGATGTGGCCATCTCTTTCGCGAAGGACATTGGCTTACAAGAGGTCACTTTCGAGGGAGTCAGATTGTTCAGTACTTATTGGAGCTCTCTTGGACACGTCAAAAGTACCAATCAGTATTGAAAATATCATCATAGGTATCCACGCCAAGCTACAGCACTTCCGGCAACACCAAATGTTGCACGTCAAACGACATGGAAACACACCAGCTCACCACTTGGCACGCCACGCCATAGGTCCTGATAGCTTTGTAACTTGGAAAAAAAAACTCCATCTTTTATTGAATTTACAGTGATTCAGATGCTTTATTATTTTTTTATTATTAATAAAATTAACGTATTTCCCATTAAAAAAAATGAAAAGTTGACATGAACAATTAAGAATTTGTGCCTATCTAAAAAATTGATTTTAAATTGTAACAATTTGATATGATCACTTGGTGTAATTGTGACTTTGAAACTCAACTTTTATTGTATAGTATATGATAATGTAATTAAAGATAGATTTGTTCCTAAAGAGAGTGCGATGCACAAAGTGAGAAAGAGTACCACAACTCTAGTTCCAATACAATAAAAGTGTTCTCTATTCTTTATGAGAGAGCCAAGGATGTATTTAAAGTTTGGATCTTGTTAGAGTACTTCTTTGCTACTGTTGTAATATCCTATTTCATAGTCAAACTTTTTTCCGTGTAAACATATTATTGAGCCACATAAATTCATTGTGCCTATTTTTTTCTTCTCACTTCTTTAATCTTGCACAAACAAATTATTTTCACAACTGGCATCTGAGCTCCAGATTAGAAATAAAAGCTTTAAAAAAAGAAAAATTCACTAGACAAATCAGCAAAAGAAATTTGACCAACTAAACTAGTTGACATTTTATTTTAACCATTTTTTTTTTTTAATAATTAGTGCCATATCAATCCCCAATTCAATTAGGGGTGTCAATTCAGGTTAGTGTATCGGGCTCATGTCGTGTCGAGATAGGGGTATTCGATTAAATGACTCAACCCTAACCCAACCCATTTAATAATCGTGTCATGATTCTTCAACTCTAACCCGACCTGTTAATAAGGCGGGTTAACCTAACCCAATCCATTTGACATGCTTAATAAATGAGTCGTGTTGGGTTGACACGAATGTAACACAACTCATTTCAACCTGCATAATATTAAATATAACATCCATCTAGAAATAATTTTTTTTACAACCCAAAAAGTAGTGCATACACTTTAAGTCTTCAACCCGTATTCAAAATAATATAGTTCAACAAAAATATAATATTCATCTAGAAATAAGTTCTTTACACTCCAAAAGAAGTGCATACACTTCAACCCAAATTCAAAATAACAAAGTTTAACAAAAATAAAATAACATAGTTCAACAAAAATATAATATCCTTGGAACTTGCCAAATGTTAAGTATCAATATTGAAAGAATTTGAGCAAATAGTAGACTAATCTTGACTATGACCACGATTATCATCCATAGATTTTTTATTGATATCCAAATTCATAACATCTTTCACAAGCTCATCCAATTTTATTTGTGCAAGTTCTATGCCAAAAAAAAAAAAGTATTAGTAGTTCTAGGGTATGAAAGTTTCAATTTCCAATTATATCCCTTGTAAATTTTTGTAATTACTCACTTCTCTTTTTAAATTTAAAATATATGTTGGATATAAAAGGTATTTGACAAATCTAAAATAAAATAAATATTAATTTGTTAAACGGGTTGTGTTAAGTGGGTCATTTCGGGTTGACACAAATAAATTGGCGTGTCAAACATGTCTATTGCGGGTTACGCGGGTTGACCCGCTTATGACATGTTTCTTATTGTGTCGCTTTCAGGTCGACCCGTTTATGATCCAAACCCATTAAGGCCCAACCCTAACCCAAAATTTGAAAGAATTTGAGCAAATAGTAGACTAATCCTGACTATGACCACGATTATCATCCATAAATTCTTTATTGATATCCAAATTCATAACATCTTTTACAAGCTCATCCAATTTTATTTGTGCAAGTTCTATGCCAAAAAAAAAAGTATTAGTAGTTCTAGGGTATGAAAGTTTCAATTTTCAATTATATCCCTTGTAAATTTTTGTAATTACTCACTTTTCTTTTAAAATTTAAAATATATGTTGGATATAAAAGGTATTTGACAAATCTAAAATAAAATAAATATTAATTTGTTAAACGAGTTGTGTTAAGTGGGTCATTTCGGGTTGACACAAATAAATTGGCGTGTCAAACGTGTCTATTACAGGTTACGCGGGTTGACCCGCTTATGACATGTTTCTTATTGTATCGCTTTCAGGTCGACCCGTTTATGACCCAAACCCATTAAGACCCAATCCTAACCCGAAAAAACCCGTATTGGGTTCGTGTCATGTTTGCGGATTGGGTCGAACATTGACACCCCTAAATTCAATGGAAACATCATCAAAGGAAACAAAAATATAAGATTACAAAGGAGGAAATTTGTCAATATTATAGCCTGAAAAGTTGCTGAAAGCAGGCACAGACAATGTCGAAAAAGTCCATGATAACAAATGAATCGTACATAGTCTACAAACGCAATTAGATAGGGCTGCTTAACGTAAACAAAGTGACATGACGAATATGTGTCCACTCGGATGCATAAAATAGCATGTTAAATATGTGTTTCATTGGAAATGTTCAAAGTCAAATAAGGCGACTTTACATCATGCATGTTGAAACGAAAATGAAAGTAAAAAAGTAAATAGGTGAGAAGGGTCAATATGGATTCTGAATTCCTTGAAAAACTGCAACGGATTAAACTAACAACAGAGGAAGGTGAAATCATCAAGGTCAGGCCCAGCCAAAGGGAAAAAATCATTGAGGAATGCTCACTTAGTCTCTTTGGGAGATTCCTAACTACAAAACCGATCAACTGGAGAGCGGCAAAAAATCTACTACGGAATACTTGGAAGTTTGGTTCGGACCTAAGGATTGTTGATGTTGGCAACGACCTTGTCCAATTTAAGTTTACTATGGAAAGTCAAGTGCAGTGGGTGTTAAACAATGGGCCATGGAGCTTCGATAACTCGCTTCTATTACTGAGGCGATGGGAGCGTGGAATGACGGTGAACAAGGTTACTTTCACTCACTGCCCTCTGTGGGTGCAGGTATGGGGATTGCCTTTTGATCTTTTCAGTGAGGAGGTAGGGCAAGAGATTGGGAGGGGGCTGGGAAGGGTAGTGGAAGTAGATTGGAAAGGTTCAAACTCCGATCAAGCTCGGTTCCTTCGAATTCGCGTCGAAATCCCACTGGATAAGCCGCTCCGACGTGGTAGTCAGATTATGAACCCCGAGGGAGACGTAGTGTGGGTGGCTTTCAAGTATGAACGAATGGTCAGTTTTTGCTTCAAGTGTGGAAGGATCGGGCATGAAGCAAAACTTTGTGAGATGCCATGGGACGAAGAGGGGCAGGAGTATCAATATGGGGAGTGGTTGAAGGCCGGTTTTCGGAAGCCGGAAGAGACTCAGAGAACCAGAAACAACCAGCAACCAAGGAGGGAGGAGGCGCACAAAGAAGGCCGTGAGAGTAGGGAAACGCAGCAATCAATGCCGCAACAAAGGAACTCGGGTAGCAGGTCGGGAGAGCCCGAAAATCAAGGGACGGATATGGAATTAATTCAGCCACTTGAATGGGGGAGAGACGTTACAGAGGGGCACGTTACACAGCTGCAAACGCATGAGGCATTAATTAAGGAGACAAATAAGGAAGGGGCGGAAATTCAAAGAGGACATAATGATAAAAAAACCGAGATTTTGGGGGAGCATTTATTTTGTGTACCGATTATTGAAGTGGGGAACAGTCAATGCCCAAAACCACGTGACATGCAGCCCATTAACCAGGCACGTGATGCAGTAACGGGAACAAAGGAAAAGAAAAGGGCTGAAACTAAACCTAATACAGTGTTAGGAGCTTTACAGTTTGCTGATGATGGCATGAGGAAGAGGAGTCCAAGAAAATTTGACCCTGTGACATACAGCAACGTGGAAAAGAGTGGAGAGGAAGGAGGCAGATACGGGAAAAAGGGAGGAAAGGAGTGTAGCAAAAGTGGGAGGGAAAAGGGAATATTCAGACTTGAACCAAGACACAGAAGCCACGGGGAAGAAGGAAAATAAGAAGAAAAAAATTCAAGATGCAATTCAAAACACGTTTACAATGGCGGAGGCTGCTTCCCAGCCCCGCCGAGGACAATGATTATCATAAGCTGGAATTGCCGGGGGCTTGGGAACCAACGTGCAGTGAATGCCCTCACTTACCTAGTAGAGGAAAAAGCTCTCAAAGTTTTGTTCCTTATGGAGACAAAACAAACCGTTGATGAAATGAGACGTTTTCAGAATGACTTACACTTTGATTCTATGTTGGCTGTTCCATGTCTGGGTAGAAGGGGTGGATTGGCGATGTTATGGAAGGCGGAGGTGGACTTGCATATACAAACATATACCCAGAATCACATTGATGCACTAATCCTTAATAATGCAACATCTCCATGGCGTATCACGGGGTTTTATGGGAAACCAGAAGAACACCTAAGGCATGAATCGTGGAATTTATTAAAACATCTAAGCACACGAATTTCATCACCATGGGTGTGCATTGGAGATTATAATGAGATTTTGTCATCTGAGGAAAAAGAAGGCCGCCTACCTAGATCGGAGCATCTTATGCAGAATTTTAGAAGTACATTGTTGCATTGTGGTTTAATTGATATGGGTTTTACAGGAAATATGTTCACATGGGAAAATGGACGCCAGGGAGAAGCATTTGTCCAAGAAAGGCTAGACCGAGCATGTGCAACATTGGAGTGGCGTGAATTGTTTCCTCATAGCAAGGTAACACACCTCACCTCCTCATACTCAGACCATGTACCAATCTTGCTCAATACCCAGGTAGAGAGACACACAGGGAGGAAGAGGAGGATCCCGAAGCGCTTTGAAGAGAAGTGGGTGACACATCCACAGTGTGAGGAGATAGTACAACAAGCTTGGACAAATATGCAAGTCACGGGTAGCCCCATGTATATCTTGTTTGAGAAAATAAAGCATTGCCGAAGGGTATTGGTGGATTGGAGCAAAAGTACATTTGGCTACTCCACAAGCTTAATAAGGGAGAAACATCAATTATTACAAGAGCTTACAAGGAGCAATGGGAATGAAAATTGGCATGAGATTCGAAGAGTGAAGGAGGAGATAAATTCCATGCTATACAATGAGGAATTGCATTGGCGCCAAAGATCAAGATCCATATGGTTGAAGGCGGGGGACAAAAACACTAAGTTCTTTCATCAAAGAGCTAACCAAAGAAGACGAAAAAATAATATTGTTGGAGTTTTTGATGGAGGGGGGCAGTGGCATGAAACTGAAGAGGGTATAGCAAGAGTGGCTGAGGACTATTTCCAGGAACTATTCACAACATCAAACCCAACCACAATTGAACCCGTGGTGGAGAATGTGGATAGGGTGGTCACACCATTGATGAACCAGCAATTGCTTCAACCTTATACAGCAAAAGAGGTAAAGAAAGCACTATTTCAGATGCACCCGTCAAAGTCCCCAGGACCTGATGGTATGTCCCCTTTCTTTTTCCAAAAATTTTGGCATGTGGTGGGGGGTGATGTTTCAAATGCAGTGTTGTCTGTTTTACATTCGGGTCACTTGTTGCGTAAAATGAATTATACCCACATTGTTCTTATCCCAAAAAAGAATGAACCCATGTATATGGCTGATTTTCGTCCTATAAGTTTGGAAAATGTAATATCTAGGATTGTCTCAAAGGTCATGGCAAATAGGCTAAAATTTATTTTGCCTAATGTAATATCTGACAATCAAAGTGCCTTTGTGCCTGGAAGGCAAATTACTGATAATACATCTGTAGCTTTTGAGATCTTACACAGGATGCGAAATAAAAGAACTGGAAAAAAGGGACAGATGGCGGTCAAGCTAGACATCAGTAAAGCATATGACAGGGTGGAGTGGAACTTTCTTCGTCAAATGATGGTTAGGTTGGGATTTGATGAAAGGTGGGTTGAACTAGCCATGGAAATAGTGAGGACAGCCACGTACTCAATTTTGATTAATGGGGAGCCAAAGGGTTTTGTTCAACCATCAAGGGGTATAAAGCAAGGAGATCCGCTCTCACCATACTTATTCCTATTGTGTGCAGAAGGATTATCAGGAATGATGAGGAAGGCATCAGAAACCAGGCATATACATGGAGTGCTATCTTGTACAGGTGGGGTCTGTGTATCTCATCTTCTCTTTGCAGATGACTGCTTGCTATTCTGTGAAGCATCAATGGAGGAGTGTCAGCACCTCCTAGACATATTGGGGAGATATGAGGCAGCCTCAGGTCAAGCAATTAATAGGCAGAAGACATCCTTATTTTTTAGCAAAAATACTAAACCGGAGGTGAAGGATGCTATAAAGAATATGTTGGGTGCAAGGATTATGAATGATTGTGAGAAGTTTCTTGGGCTACCAATGGTGGGGGGACAATCAAAGGTAGCTACGTTCAAAGAGCTGCAGGAACGAATAACCAAGAGGGTTATGGGGTGGAAGGAAAAATTCATCTCAAAAGCCGGAAGGGAGGTTTTGATCAAGACAATTGCTCAAGCCATTCCAACCTACTCAATGAGCATGTTCAAGATTCCAAAGGCAGTGGGGGACTCAATAAATTCAATTTTGGCAAAATATTATTGGGGACAAACAAAGGATGAAAGGAAAATACATTGGGTAAATTGGAAGAAGCTATGTACACAAAAAGAAAAGGGAGGTATGGGGTTCCGTGATATACATGCTTTTAATTTAGCTATGCTAGCTAAGCAAGCATGGCGTTTGCTGCACCACACGCACTCCCTATTTTACCGTGTCTATAAGGCAAGGTATTTTCCGAACGGCTCATTCATGGACGCTAAATTGGGTCATAAACCATCCTTTGTTTGGAGGAGCCTAATTGCTGCTAGAGAAGTTATTGTAAAGGGTTCAAGGTGGAGAGTGGGGGATGGAAGCCAGATTCGGGTTGCATCATCAAACTGGCTGCCACACAGACCTGTCTTCGATGGGGAGGTGGACCACACGCTAAGAGTGGCTGACCTTATTAACAGAGATACCTGGCAGTGGGATAGAAGGAAGATTGAGGAAAAGTTTGCACCAATGACTAGACTAAATATCCTGGCAATCCCTCTTTGTCGTAACTGGTCCAGGGACAGCCTCATTTGGAAGGAAAATAGCAAGCATGAATTCACGGTGAAATCAGCGTACAAGGTGGCTATGAGACTTCACCAACAAACAGAAATAGAGCACTCACGGGCACAAGAAGATAGAAAGTGGTGGAAGATGATTTGGGCAATGAACGTTCCACCAAAGGTGAAATCCTTCATGTGGAGGGCGTGCTCAAACATATTACCTACACGGGAAAATCTTAGGCGAAGGAAGGTATAGGTGGATCCGAGGTGTGAGCTGTGTTGTCAACAAGCAGAAACATGTGCCCACTTGTTGTGGGAATGCCCCTTTGCTAGAAATGTATGGGCAATGGTGAAAGGAAGGGTGCAAAAGTGCAGCAATGAGGTCCAGGATTTTTTCCACTTGTTTCGGATGTTGGGGACGAAACTGTCAAAGGAAGAGATGGAGATATGGGCGACCCTGTCGTGGGCAATTTGGAATGCAAGAAACAAGGTATATTTTGAGAAAACTCAGACACACCCCAAGGTAATCATGGACGGAGCATTAGCGACATTAGAGACTTACAAAAATATGTCTGCTACTCAAGGTGTGGTGGGACACACAGATTCGGCATGAATGTATGTATGTCACCCTCTGTTTGTAGTAGTGGGAAACAGGGGAGTCACTAAGGAGATTTCTTTTTTGTAGTCCTTTTGCTGTTGATATTTTTGTGGGGGAAGTTATGTAATGGCCCAGGATCCTTATTGTATACGTGTCTTATAATATCAAATAAAATTCTATCAGTTTATCTCAAAAAAAAAAAATCTTAAGTAATTAATAATTATTTTTATATGAACTCACTAATCTTTTTTTTCTACTATTCAAAATCAATAATTTCAATAAATTATGACAAAAATTGTGTTATTAAATCTTCAAATATATTTATAGTGCATTTAATTTACCACAAACCAATGCATGACATGTGGCAAAAAGAAAAGAGTCAGGCATAGGAGAGAGGATCCCCAACAGCCAGCCGCCTATGGAACCGATGTACTTTTTTTTGGAGAAAGGAACCGACATACTTGTGAGGGATCCGTTCTAGGCGCGTCCATGGGTCGGGCCAGGTCGGGTTTGTGCCCAACCTGGACTCGACCCGCTCAAATCGGGTGGAACAAAAACACACCCGCAACAGACTGCCGACCACCACGGGTCAGGTCGGCCGGGCTCAGGGGGGCGAGCGGTCGGGTCGGTCGAGTGCGATGATGAGCGTCGGCGGGCAGAGGAGAAGTTCTTTCTTCGTCGATCTGAGTTGAAGGCGCCGGATTCGAGTAGATCGAAGTCTATCTTCGTCGATCTTAGTAAAAATAGCCGGATTTAACCAAATATCTGAGTCTATCTTCGCCGATCTGAGCCTATCTTCGCTGATCTGAGTCAGATCTAACCATATATCGCCGGATTTGAGAAAATCTGACGAAGGAGGAGAGTAGATCTTGGTCGGATTTGAGTGAATCTGAGCAAATACCACCGGATCGGAGCTAAGGAACACCAGAAAGTCGCCGGATCTAGGAAATTTTGGCATTTTTTTAGCATTTGTCGGTCGGATCGGGTGGCTCGGGTTTCAGAGACTGAAACCCGCCACTCGACCCGCCGAAGTTGGGTTTCAGAGAATAGGAACCGTCACCGACCGCCGGAGGTGTCTGATTTGGCCATGACGGGTCGGGTCCGGTCGGTTTGGTCGGTTTGGCCGGGTCTCCGGGTTGCTTGGACAGTCCTAGGAATGATCATATAAGAAAATTTTCACATGCAAAGGGGTCTAGCAGTTGAGTAGCAATATACATTTGAACATGTGCTTATTACACAATAGTTAGGTGTTGTTGAGAAAGCAATTATAATAATTTATAATTTAAGGATTGAAGGGATTTGATTCACACTACACAACCTCAACAGAGATTAAGGAGATGTCAACATTGCATATTATATATATATTATGAACTTTTATAGTTTATTCTTTATTTTTTTGCTAGTACCATTGACAAATTTTCATATTCTCTCGTAATAAAACTATTATGCAGTGATTTCAAAATATGAAAATTCTGAATAAAATTGTAAATTTCATGTATTTGCATTTTTTATTTTTTGTAATGTCAATATATTCAAGTTTTTTTTTAAAAAAAATTAAGTTTCTTAATTACTATCTAGGAAAAAAAAAAAATCCAAAACCCACTACTGTCTATTTTTGGTTTCCATCAAACACTAGTAATAGGATTTGGTTTGAGAGCGACAATAAGTACTCATATTGTAGTTCCCATGCACCGAGTCACCGACTAGCAAAAACAAAAGGAACGTGTGTAATTCATCAGTGAAGCTTGGAGGAGTTGGACAGGATCCGAGGCTCATACTCTTCCGCTACATGCTATGGCTTCTGGCTTAAGATTCAAAACTCAGAACTCAATTTTGTTTGATCCAAGACAATGTAAACTCAAAACATAGGTGAGAGGTGATGGAGGGGTGGGGGAGGAAGTCAACAATTGGTGAGGAGTGAGTTAGGACACAATATAGATTAGATTGGTGATAGTAGGCAGGGTGAGTAGGAGAGTGTCTTGTTTTATAAATTGATATTGTTAATTGTTTAGTTTGTAGTTTCACGGAATTGGTAAGCCTCATGTGATCATGTCATTGCAAATTATATCAAGAGAAATAATATTACTTTACATGTTTGTAAACAAGCAGCTTTAAAGGCCCCTATGGTAACCCAAGAATATTAACATACAAACGTGAGACTGATCTTTGGTTCAGACAGCCTCTGTTACATAATAAAAGGTTTCATATTATTAAAAACAACAAGAGTGATTGTGAAACACAATCTGATAATGCTTTCTGTAAGAATGGGGTTTGGCTTAGCTGAGGGCCACAGCAAGGTGACTAATACATGCACAGACTATGCCACTGAAGCTGATGAGCTATGATAGATCTCATTAGCATAAGCCGACGGGACATAGACTGCATTTAACAGAGAGCTGTGTTTCCGGCTGTAAAATATATACACCAGTGCTCCTATTACCAACCATACTGAAACTCGTATCCATGTTGCAGCACTAAGCATTGAAGTTAGAAAAAAAAAATTATCATTGTTAGTCATGAAGTGGACATAAATTGAAATTGATTTATATTTTCGTCACTCCAGAGAGAGGACAAGAATCTTTACACTCACCCAAGGTCAATTAGTAAATATGTGTTTACAAGAATGCATGCAGCAGGTAGGAACGGAACAAACGGGCAAATGAAACCTGGGAGGGGAAAAAAAGTAATCATATTATATTGTTAGACTTGCCTATTGCTTATTGCCTGCATATAGGAATTTATTTTAAATTTCTAATACAATTTAATTAGGTATGACTGAACCAAACATTTGGGTCATTTCAAAGGAAATAAACATTACACATTGGGTATAATATAGGAGCTGTCCTGACAACAACAGTCAAAATGATGTATTCAAACCATTCATTCCTCTACTGAAATTTTTTTAGAGAAAAGTAAACTTCTTGCTAGGACTCATCTACTCTGTGACTGACCTTAATCAATCTCATCAATACTATAAATATAATGCTAAATGTACCTCCTGCATGTCCAAAGCCGTGTCTCGCATCATCTTGCTCTATACAGGCGAGCACAATCAAACTGCACAACAGAAGAACTCCACCAACTCCACATAATGTGAAGCGAAGAATGCTGGTAGTCAACAAGTTGGGATGGAGTTAACGAAGCATAAAAACCAAATCAGATTAAAGTTGAGCATTGTGCCAACCTAATACCAGTACACCTAAAGCTTATTAACTCCAAATAACACCATTATAAAACTGGACAAGGTCATTAAACTTGACAAAATCAAATAATCTCAATAGAAACACCAGCTCAAATAACTCAGCAAAATTCTGACATTCAGAGGAGACCGGATGGAACCACATTAATTGTAATCTGGATAGATGTAGAGCTGAGTGCTACAAAGGGAGAATGATTTGATATACTAGCTACTATTTTCCAGTTTGTTTGTGTGTTACAACAATAGAATGCCAGATCACAACTAATGCAGAAAGGCTCCATCTAAAATCAATAGAACCATATTAAAAATAAGATGGTATTTTGATTGGAAGTGTAATTTCCCTTTTTGGTGAGTCTATTATTTAAATCCAGGAATTTTCCATGATCACACGGTCAAAAATTGAAACTAGGCAGCAATTTCATAATCATAGTATATTTGGGCATATAACAAATAAAATGAGAACAGCCTGAGCCAATAATTAAAAACAAGGGTGAAAAGGTTCAGAAAAGTATACTAGCCTGGGAAGGAATTCAGCTGAAGCTGAAGAAGCAAGGATAAGAACGCCTATACATAAAAGGGTTATAGTCCAAGCAGCAATTTTCCGCCTCATTTGTTCCTTCTGAACATCTGTATAATTAATATGAAGACAAATGAGGACATCAATTAGCAGATCGTAGAAAGTTGGAGGTGGAGACTTAAATATTATGGCAGTCTAAATTATAGTTTTTGGGTTATAGATTGACTCCAGTTAATTAATTCAATTACCCAAGTTGATTAATTAAGTCAAATTACATGCAAATCATGGAGGCACACGCAAATCACCAAATAAACTAAAGTGCAATGGAAATTAAATTGACATGGTGATTTGTTGACTAATGGGGAAAATCTCTTGTAAGACAAAAACCCCACCGAGTGATTTTTAGGTCACCACTTCTAAGAATCCATTAATTAATAATCAAGCGGTTATAAGTGCAAGGAATCTTACCACTACCCTCGCCTATCCCAAATTACCAACCTACTGTTGAACCTTCATTTCAATACTCAATTGGACTTGATCTGGTAGAGACTTCTTCCCTTTGCACGGATCCCAATACGTGACTAACTTCCTAGCAACTAATATTTGTTGTTGGATGCAAAGTTTTTCACTTCAAAGCACGTTGAAGAACAGGAAGCACTTGGTTACAAAATTCTAAGGCGCACAAGAATGTAATAGCTTCTCCAAAAGTATATGAATTCTCTAGATGAGTCTCTGTATCTTTGATGACTTTTAAAATAAAGCTTTTATACCCTCTAGGAGTTTAGTAAACAAAACAAAACCCTAGTAACCCAAGTCATCATGGGCCGAAATTCTGATTTGAGAATTCTGGATTTGCATAGCTCGATAGATCAAGAGATGTCGAGCTAGTGTTGAGGTCCATCATTTAATCTCGATGGATGCTTGTGTCGAGGTTCGCTTTTTCAGCTTTTCTTTACTTGTTTCTTAGTTCAATCTTCATGTCTTCAATGATACACTTATTTTGGTTTCTCAAAACACTTCATGATATTCTAGGCACATCTTAGATCTACTACAAGTAAAGTGCATTTTGTCAAAGTATATGCCAACACATAATAAATATGACCCTAACAATAGTTATTTATAATCAGAAAGCATAAAACAATGCATCATCACATGGTAAGTACTTTCTTTGTGTACTTTCACCATCAAGTAGAAGATCCCACCACATAAACCAGGTTATTACATCTATGAAAGGACATGCTAAGTAGTAACCATAATAGAGGACTCTGGCCAAGAATCTCAAGCTTACATATAAACCTTTAGGCAGTGCTGATTGGACTCAACTTTTAATAACTACTCATAATATTCTATTCATACAGGCAATTTCTCTTCTCACACAAAGTGGAGAAGTGTTCATACGTGGAACATGGGACTGATCTTTTTCCACCTTGAAAATTTCTTCATGACCATTAGGAGAACCTGGGATCATCTAACTAGGTGACAGGGATCATCTAACGAGATGGCAGTTAACTGTGACCCAGCACATGGTGTATCACTAATATCACCCTCCATTCCCTGGATTAGTTACAGATGTGAAACCACTGAAGTTCAACGTGTAATTTAATTCAACTGATTGATAACCAAAAGGAAGTAAGGATGCACCTTTCATTTTCATTTGAACACGTTTATGTAAAGAATGTGTTTTAAAAAATGTCCAATCTTTTTCTCTCAATTGTTGATGGGTCATAAAGATAATCTGTTGATATACATTGCAAGATTTATAAGTATTATCAGGCTTTATGGGGTAAGGGTCTGATGCCTCTCCTAGCCTTTCCAACCATTAGAGAGGGTTGCAGACCTTCAAATGCATTTAAACTCGTTTCATTTTTCATTTTATTTAAGGTAACTCTCAAGCAACTTACCTGACAGCGTTATTGTACCATCCGAAAGAGTTATAAGACCTTTAATACATTTAAACTCATTTCAATTTTCATTATTTAAAGTATCTCTCAAGCAAATTACCTGACAGCATTATTGTTCATGATTCTCATTGGATTTCACCATGCAACTTTGATGCCGTGTGAAAAAACCACCTTGGGTATTCAATACAAAGTTTGCAAAAAAAATTTAAGCACTTTGGCCGCATACCATTTTATTTTTCACTGAGAAGTAAACAACTGGGTGGCATTGATAGGTGGGATAGCCTTTAACTGGAATTGAAGGTAACAGGTAAGCCAAAAGGTTGTTTCTTTCCAATCAGTGGCGATGCCAACTGTCTTTGTTTTTCAAGAACACATGCCATTGTAGTCTATCCTCCATGAATGGCATGGAGCATTCACATCTGGGTGTTTAAAAATTTTAGGATTTAGCAACTCAAACAGCTACTTTATTTATTATAACACACTATTTTACAACTCACCCTATATCTCATTTCTTATTTTCATAACTATTCATTTATTTATTAATTTCACTCTCTTTTCCTCTCCGTCTCTTTCTCTATGTTCCTCTCCATCTCTCTCTCTTCTCTGAAGCCACAACTCCCTCTTCTCAACCCAGAAAGCAGCAACCACACCTCTTGCTTCTTACCTAGCAAACCCACACACACTGCCAGCCACCACCACAACTCAACCACCGCAACCCAGCCACAAAAACCCACTCAACCACAGCCACAGAATCCATATCAGAATGCGCCAACCACCATACCGTTGTTCATCAACCACCGCCAGCAAACCCAAAAACCACCAACACCGAAACTCAGCCATCACCACTGAAACCCATATCAACCTAATCGCAACCCACCAACCCGAAACCCACTGCCACACATATCAAAACCCACTGATCCACAGCCCAACCGCAGAAACTCAGCCCTACCGCCAATCCACAGCCACAACCACCCAAAACTGATCTACAACCACAACCACAGAAACCCAAAATTGAGAGAGAGAGATAGAGAGAGAGAGAGAGAGAGAGAGAGAGGGAGAGCTGAGAGAGAAGAGAGAGAGCGTGAATAAAATAAGTGATTTTAAGTTTAGCAAACCATATCGGAACTTACTGTAGCAAATTGCTAAATTTTTTTAGCAATAGCAACCTGGGTGTAGTGGCATTTTGGTGTTTGAGTTGTTAAAAATTGCTTTTGAGAGTTTTAACAACTCCAATGCTAATGCTCTTACAGATTGAAATAACAACATTAGAGAGCATGTAAGGTACTATTACCTTGAGCTACTACCCCCTTTTCAATTAGAGGATTTCTAAGTAATGCATCCCCTTTGCTCCCAAAAGAACCAGCAAGATCTTTAAGATTATTGTCGTTGATTTCCTGAATGTTATCACTGCACCTTGATGACATTGAGTCGATGGACTTTTGAAGTGATGATGGAAGTGGCACCTCATCCGGTGGAACATATCTAAGTATCAAAACTGAAACCGCGACAGTGGTAAATGCAAGCAGTGTACCCACACTAACCTGTACACCCACAAAAAAAAAAAACCACTTGTCAATGATTCTATTTTTATATAACAATAATCTTCCCTTAGATATCTCCAATTCATACGCAAGTCCAATTACCATCCCCGCCAATTGTGAAACATCCATAAAGAAAGCCAGAACTGCTGCAAAGACACCAGTTGTAATGGTGCTCTTCACTGGAACCAGGGTCCATTCATTAATGTCTGAAAAGAACGATGGCAACAATCCATCTCTAGCCATTGCCATCAGAACTCGTGGCTGAAAAAAAGAACAGAATATTTAACCTATTGGGTGAAAAATATTCCTGTTTTGCGATGAAGCCAAAAAAGGAATAAATTAATACTGGTCAGTTTCGGCATTTTTAGCCATCTTGGACAATTTTTTTTTTTTTTTTTGATAAGCAATAAAGATATATTAAAAAAGATGAAGGGTGTCACCTAAGTATCAAAAGTAACATCAGGGACAAAATACAAATCAGGTGCATAAAGTACAAAAGTCCATGAAACCATGGACTAAAAAAAAAGAACGAAAGCCTAATAGTGCAACCCAGTCTAGAAGAGTCTTTAAAGAGAGGAGTTTAAGATTTGAAAGCGATTTCTTTAAATCCTCAAAATGTCGGTTATTCCTCTCTTGCCAAATGCACTACATCAAACAATGAGGGACAATCATCCAAATAACACCATTCCTATTCTGCCCAAACTTTCCTTTCCAACAAGCCAACAGCTCTACCACCGTCTTCAGCATAACCCAGTGTAGGGGTGTCCAACCCAACCCGAAACCCGACCAACCCGAGCAACCCGCCCGAACCCAAACCGGCAACCGTCCGAACCGACCACTCCGACGGTCGGTGACGGGTTTCTGACCCCAAGACCCGACGCCGGCGGGTCGAGTGGCGGGTTTTCTTCTCCAAAACCCGAGCCACCCGACCCGACCGACGTTATATACAAATCTAGCAATATCCGGCGACATTCAAGCGAAATCTGGCAATATCCGGCGACATTCAAGCGAGATTTGGTGAGATCCGACGACATTTGAGGAGATCCAAGCAAGATTTGGTGAGATCCGGCGACATTCGAGGAGATCCAAGCGAGATCTCGACCATATTTGGTGAGATCCGGCGAGATTCGAGGAGATCCAGGCTGATTTCGGCGATTTTTGGTGCAGATCTACTGGGTTTTTGCAGATTCCGGCGAATTTTTTGAAGATTCCAGCGACGTTTGCAGGATCCAGCGACTCTCAACACCAACCGAACCGACCCGAACACCACCCGAACCCAAAACCGACCCGACCGAGTGACGCCGGCGGTTGGTTTCGGGTCCCTCCGCCTTCCACCCGACGCCGGCGGGTCGGGTCGGGTCGGGTTGGTTTGGTTTCGGGTCCCTCCGCCTTCCACCCGACGCCGGCGGGTCGGGTCCGGGTTGGGTCCAAAACCAACCCGACCCGACCCGTGGACAGCCCTAACCCAGTGAATGCCAAACAAAGTAAACACCATACACCATAAATCAAAAGCAAGAGGGCAATGGATAAGGAGGTGGTCTACTGACTCCCCATTTCTTTTACACGTACAACACCAATCCAAAATCAAAATCTTCCATTTCCGAAGATTATCAATGGTCAAAATATTCCCCAAAACTACAATCCAGACAAAAAAAAGCAACTCTAGAAGGGACCATAGGCTTCCAAACAGTCTTCAAAGGGAAAGACTGATCTATACTTTTTGTCTGAACCTGGTAGTAAGAACGAACTGCAAAACCTCTTCCCAAAGCAAGTTTCCAATACATCTTATTGTCCCCAACTCCCAAGATTCCAATTCCTAGTCTTCACTGTCTCTTACAAACTTTAAATCCCAAAAAAGAACACCAATTGAGAACTTCATAAAGTCAACCACAAGGCCTCCTTATTTCAGCTTATAGCAAATAGTTCCAGATAGCTCAATTTCAAAGGGGTGTCCCCACACCAAATGCCCTACTAGAATCTAACAAGCTCCAACCTCAAATTGTATGTGACGAACATAAGAAGGCCAGCCACAGCTAATAGACTTCCATAAACTCACTCAATGAGGGCTAGTAACGGGAAGAGAGCACCAACCTCCCCCTTCACAACCATACTTTATCCCTATCACTCTCCTCCACAAGGCCTGTTGCTCATTCCCAAATCTCCATAACCATTTTCCAAACAACGCTTTATTAAAACTTCTGAAACTTCTAATAGCCAAGCCCCCCCCCCCCCCCCCCCCCCACATGAAGAGGAGCACAGACTGTAGCCCATTTCACCAAGTGAATTTTTTTATCATCCCTCATACCACTCTAGAGAAAATTACATTGAAGTTGTTCAAAACAGTTTGCAACCTCCATTGGGATAGGAAAAAGGGAGAGAAAATAAGTTGGAAGATTGGACAAAGTACTCTTAATTAATTAAAGTAACTTTACCTCCTTTTGAAAGATACAACCGTTTCCATCCTACTAATCTCCTCTCCATCTTCTCAATAATTGGATTCCATAGAACTATCTTTGACATTTGCACCCAGCGGAAGACCTAAATATTTCATCGGGAAGGAGCCTTGCATGCACCCTAGCCCATCCGCCATATCTGCTATATTTGGGACCACACCCACGGGAACTAATTCAGACTTTTCCATATTAATTTTCAGCCCAGAAACAACTTCAAACCAAAACAGCAACAGCCGGGGAAACAGAATCTGACCAAGATCAGCATCACATAAGACCAAGGTATCATCAATGAAGAGAAGATGGGTCACCTACTAAGAGTTACCCGTAGGACCCACCCTAACACTAGACATGAGACCATCCCTCACTGCCTTATCCAACATTTTACTAAAAGCATCCATGACCATGACAAACAATAAAGGGGATAACAGATCACCTTGTCTTATATCTCTAGAGCTTTCGAAGAAACCACAAGGAGTTCCATTAATAAGAACGAAAAATTTAATAGTAGAGATGCAAAAAAAAAAAAAAAAAAAAACCCATCTCCTCCATTTTTTAGGGAAACCACAACGATCTAACATAAAAATGAGGAAACCCCAGTTCACATGATCATATGCCTTCTCTACATCCAGGTTACACAACAGCCCGGGAAGGCTTGATATTAGCCTACTATCCAAGCATTCATTGGCAATAAGAACGAAATCTAAAATCTATCTTTCTTTAACAAAAGCATTTTGAGATTCATAAACAATATCTCCGAGCACCATTTTCAACCTTTAGCAATAATTTTGTACACCCCCCCCCCCCAACACTCATAGGCTGGAAATACCTTCTCTCCACTGCATCAAATTTTTAGGAATTATGTAGATGAAAGTGGAATTCAACTTTTCTCAAGCTGAGCATTATCTAAAAAAATACTAAAAAACGCCCAAAAGATCGGTTTTGATAATGGCCCAACAAGTCTGAAAAAACGCCATAGGGAAACCATCAGGTCTAGGAGCTTTATCTCCATTAAAATCCATGACCATGCCAAAAATATCAACTTCCTTAAAAAGTCGTTTCAACCAACCAGCATTATCCTAAGAAATCCTAGAAAAACTCAGCACATCCGAATGAGGGCGAAGGAGCTTATCTTCCAAGTAAAGATTCTTATCTCTTATATAACCGAACAATACCCTCTTCAATAACTTCCTAATCTAATGTCAACACTCCATCAATATTTAAGCTGCCAATACTGTTATTTTTTCTATTAGAATTAGGCATCCGATGAAAGAATTTCGTATTGCTGTCCCCCTCCCTTAACAATAGTACCCTTGATTTTTGTCTAAACTAATCTCCTCCAACAATGCAGTATTCTCAATTTCCAAATGAATTCTCTCTTTTTCACACTTCTCATCGACATAACGAGAAACCCTCTCCTCTTTATAATAGGGCATTCAAATCATTCCATAATTTCATTCTCTTAATGGTTACATTTCCAAACTCGGTTTCATTCCACTTTTTTAAATCTCCCTTTAAACCTTTCAACTTCATGGCTATCCTGTAACTTGGAGTTCCATAGAACTAATAAGAGTCCCACCAAAATTTCACCTTCTCTACAAAACCATCCACCTGAACCACATGTTCTCAAAACAAAAAGGCCTTCGTTCCTTATGAATATCACCAACCTCTAAAGAAATCGGGAAGTGTTCAGATAGAACTCTAACTAGCCATTTTTTTATGAAAGTTTGGATAATGTTCCTCCAACTCTAAAGTAAAGAGGAAACAATCTATCCTAGAGCTAGACAAAGAGTTTGACCAAGTGTAAGTACCACCCTCCAAAGTAATATCCATTAACCCATTAATAGAGATGAAATCTGAGAAATTATACATACATTGAGTGAAGTTTTCAGCCCCCAAACGTTCAGACAGAAAGCGAATAGCATTGAAATTACCACCCACACACCATGGCAATTCCACCAACTATACATACCCGCCAACTCCTCCCACATTAGCCTTTTCTCCCTATCCACATTAGGACCATACACACAAGTAAAGCCCATTCAAAGTTGTCTCCCACATTCCTAAATCTTCAAGACACCGAAAATTGACCCACAGCTTCTTCCAACTTCTCCATAACCCTCCTATTCCACATAACCAAAATCCCACCTGACGCACCTATTAAACTCAACTAAACCCAATCAACATGTTGATAACCCAAAGACTTTTAATAAATCCCCTAGTGATAAGCTCCATCTTTGTCTCCTGCAAGCAAATGACATCATCACACCAAATTTTAATAAGGTTCCTAATTTGGAGTTTTTTATCCTTTCATTCAGCCCCCTCACATTCCAAGAGACTATCTTCAAATTCATTGGGACACAATCACAACCCTTTACCTATTGGAACCTCTATATTTACTAGAAGTGGAATCATAATTAATAGAGCTCACCAAGCTCCTCAACTCCCTTAAACCCTTACCTCCCCCCTTTGATTTTTTATTTTTATTTTTTATTTTTTATTTTTTTATTTTTTTATTTTTTATTTTTTATTTTTTATTTTTTTTTTATTTTTTTTATTTTTATTTTTTTTCCTGAGAACATCCTCTGCAGCCCTTGTCTATTTTTCTCCTCAACAGCCAAGAGAAAATTAGAAGCAAATACTTCTAAACCTTCAACCGGAGTCTCCACAAAAGTGCCAAATTCCTGAAACTTACTCTGAAACCAGGGTGACATACCATAATGATTTCCAGACTGACCACCTTTCAAAAGGGTAGATAGTTTATTGCTTTCCTAGGTCTCAGTAGACTTCAATGTAGCCAACAGAGTCAAATTCAAAGGTTCTGAACAATCCGAACCACACCAACCAAATTCAATCATCTCACCACCTTCTTCGGACCAAACTTTAGAATCTACATCCTCCAACACCACCTTATCCCACTCGGATTGTACCTCTACAGGCCTCAAAGAATTTCCCGATTAAACCATGGCATTAAGCTCATCCAAAACAGATCCCCTAAAAAAAACTTGAAGGTTGTCTCTGGGGATATTTGGAGACTAGCATAGTAAGGGGATAGAATATAGTAAGTTAATATGGGTTTGAAAGATATTTGCAAACTAGCATCTCAAGTTTTGGAAACTCGAGTTCCATATAAAACTTGAGGCTTAAAAACTCGCTTCCTACTTGCTGAGTTGGACATGTTTATGCCACATAGATTTCAAGTCTTTTACACTCGATTTCGAAAAACACAGAAGAAAGAAGTACAAACCTAGAAAAAGAAGAAAGAACCCAGAAGAAAGAAAGAAGAAAGAAGTACAAACCCCAGAAAAAGAAAACCCATAAAAAGAAGAAAGAACCCAGAAGAAAGAAGGAAACCCAGAAGAAAGAAAGAAAGAAGAAGAAGATCCACAGAAAAGAAGAAGACCCACGGCACACACAAACCCAGTCTCCATCAAGCACATCCCAATTGTCGATCTACGGTACAGTTCACGATCTCCATCACGGAGCAAACGATCTAAACAAATTACACACAACTCATAAAGATGTGAATGATTTGAAAAAAAAAGCTATGGAAGAGAGATGAAATTGAATGAGATTTGAGAGGTTACAGATAGTTTTGTTTAGGTCTTCTTCTTCTTTTTTTTCTTCTTCTCTGTGGATCTCTTCCTCTTCTTGCACGTTCTCTTGACTCAAAGTTCTTAGCAAAGTTAGTACGCACTGGAACTCGAGTTCCAATGGAATTTTTATCCACGTCAGTTGTCTCAGAACTCTGGAACTCGAGTTTTTAAAACTCGATTTGCTATTGAACTCGAGTTTTAAAAACTCGAGATGCTAGTTTTCCACTTTCTTTCGCAACTTGTCAACTAACAAAATTCTTCTAATAATAAAGTTAAATGGAAAAAAAATTCGCTGCCTCTTGATCTCCATTGGCACCACCTCTTTCTAAAACCCACTTGTCCGAAGAGCCCCACGACTTATTCTTGTCCACAGCACGATCCAATAAGAATTGCTTGATCTGTTGGTGCACCAACTCACTATTGACATCCATAATGGGATCGGGCTCCGAAACTACCATGTTGGTGGATGTGGGAAGCGATACTTGTGAAATAAAGCTTGACTCAGCATCATGAGGTTTCACAAACTCCTCAGAAATCTGCTCCATGATGATCAAAGCTGGTTCGGGAATATGGGTAGGTACTCGATAGAGATCTCAGGGTTCTGAAACATGTGAACTGACCTCCGGGTTATGGACCTCAAGCGCAGATTTGCCAACATTGGATATATCACCGGTAGAGGAAGCAAACACCATGGTAGTCGTTGTAGCTACCTTATCTGGATTTTGAGACCTTGGGTTGACTAGAGGAAGTAGAACCAAGTCACTCGATACACACACTTGACTAGAGAGCTCTACCGATAATACGTTACAAATAAAAAGTACCACCTTCCTCAAGTGAGAATTCAGAAGTTTTGGATTCAACAAAGAAAAACGTGGATCCTCCCATAGCTATAAAAAAGAAACCATAAAAAACAAACAGACAGAGAGAGCAACGAAAAGAAATCTACGGCTACCATTAAATATGAGTATGGATCTAGTGAGTCGCAAGTCATTGATAGTGTCAATAAATAACGTTGGCTTTGAGAGCTGACCATTCAAGAAGAAGACCTAGAGCTCACCATTCACGAAAGAAGAAAGGGAGCTGAGTTCATTTGCTTTTTTTAAGTGAGAAGTAGTTGGCAGATGGGATGGGAGTGGGAAATAGGAGGTGGTATTTTGTGTAAAAATTGCATGCAGCATCTCTCTCACATGGGGTGGGTCCCACACTTGTGGGGTCCTCCATGTGAGAGAGATGTTGCATGCAACCATTCACAAAATAATAAATGAGGACATTGGTCATTTGTTTTGGAATTTGGTTGATTTTTTCCATTTCATTTGTTAGCATTCTGTTTGCTGCTCATGTAAATATTCAAGTTAAGGAGGGATCAATTAAAATGATTTTAAAAAAAATTAACAACGATCACTTCTTTGTGAGTGAATTATACATTTTTCTACATTATCAATTTTTTGGTTCTTAAAATATATATAGCAATAATCCCAAAAAGTTACAATGATATGCGCCAACACCAAAATAACCACTGGTACAGTAACATTACTCTACAGTCTAGCGCTTTAAGAACCCCATGGACAGCACATTTCTTCAAGTTTCTGGATCACAAATTCACTATAAGAGGGCTGGCTATTATTCTCTCCTCTCAAACACTTCTTTCCAAAGAATTTTTCCAAGTAAATTATCATGCTATTTCTCTTTTGCTACTATACTTATTTTGACCAATTAACGATGCCTTGAGTTTAGCATCATTTTCATGTGGACCTTATGTGGTATTATATAATAGTCTTCTGGTCTAGGCTAACCATAGTAGACATCATACATAAATACTATTTTAAAATAATTATAATTCTCCAAGACTTTCTCAGTTTTCTGCCTTCTTAGGGATTTCCTATAATGAGCTGAATTCTAATACTATTAATTCATTACTGATTCCTAGTTCAATTAATGCCTCCTAATTTTATTTTTGTTTGGGTAGTTTCCTTATTCCACAAAATTTAAAATTTCAAGTTTTTACTAAGATTGAATCCACATGTATTCAAGTTTAAATTTTTTTTTTTGATAGGTAAGAAAACTTGTATTAAGAGAAGACTACTTCATTTTAGGCCAGAAAAATATGCACAAACAACAGAAAACAAAACAAATATATATATATATATATATAAATATATGTATGTATGTATGTATGTACAAGAAGAAAGGGAATCTAAAAATAGCAGAATGGATTCCCTAGAAATAAATCCCCACGCATAAGACCAATCAAACAAGGTCCCTACAAATAAAGCTAGAAGTTGATCCTCGGCAAGCTCCATATCTTTAAAAATATGACTATTACGCTCCCTCCAAATAATTGACATCACACAATGTGGTACCAAATTTCAGGTCCGTTTGAGAACAACTTATTTAACTTTTTGCTGAAACTTTTTTGCTAAAAGTGTATTAAGGTATACTTGTACTTTGAAAAAGTGATAAAAAGTAAGAAAAAGTGAGGTTTTAAAAAACTGTACATAAAAGCTAAAAGCTGATCTTATACGCTCTAGCAAAACAGACACGAATCCAAATCTTCAAAGAGTGCTTTCCCAACCAGTTTCTCCATACTGCCAATAAATCAATAACATTATTGGGTAAAACCCAAGCAACACCAAACAATCTAAATGCAAAACTCCATAACCGAGAAACTTCTTGACAGTGAACAGGCAACACTCTCTCCACTATACCAGCATAGGTAGCACCAATCCACAATTGGAATGCCCCTTCTCCTAAAATAGTCACCATTTAGAATATTCCCCCAAGTAGCTGTCCAAACAAAGAAAGACACTCGATGAGGGGCCTTCACACCCTAAATGCTTTTCCAAGGAAAAATAGTAGAGCTAGATCCCCTTAGAGCATCATAAAAGGACCATGTGTCAAAAGCCCCCTTCAACTTCAACTTCAACCCCCACCTCATCCTATCCCCATCCTCATTTGGAGGATTTTGGGACTCCAAGGCATGAGAAAAGGCCCCCACCAACTCCATTTCCCAATCATTGAATCCACGTTGGAACCTTACATCCCAACTCCACCCTTCCTCCTCCGTGTGACTCGCCAACATATCAGCAATAGATGCCTCCCAATAATTAGCAATCTCAAATAAAATTGGGAAGGTTATTTTCAACAGCTAATCCCCTAACCAGAAATCATGCCAAAACCGGACCCTAATCCAATCTCAAAAAAAATGAACTTACTAAAACTCTCTCTCCCCCCCCCCCCAATCTGTATACCTCACCATAAGCCACACCCATGCAAACTCCTTCGCAATTTCAAGTACTAGCCACCCCATTCCTCCCATAATATCAAAGCTATCACTTGCCTCCATAAGCATGTCTCCTCAACCCCATTCTGCCACAACCACTTGCCCAGAAGGACTTTATTAAAGGTAGTGATTTTCCTAATCTCCAACCCACCACCAGTCGTAGGAGAACACGCCTTATCCCATCCTACCAAATGACTATTATGCTCATCCCCTAATCCTCCCCAAAGAAAATCCCTTTGTAACTTCTCAATCATAATAGCCACTCTACTAGGAACAGTAAACTGAGACAAAAAATAGGTGGGAATGCTCAAAAGCGTACTCTTAAGAAAGGTTAGGCGACCCCCCTTAGATAGATACATTTTCTTTTTTTTGATAAGTAAGAATGATATATATATAAATGAAAGCCTACTCTATGCATGAAGAACATAGAGCAAGCCTAGAAAGTACAAGAAAAAGAGAACAGAGAACAAACACAATAGAGAACCAAACAACACAAAAATTACAACAGAGAAAGGGAGCAAAGAAAAGAAGGGAGGGAATCACTAGACGTGAGTCCCCAAGCCCGAGACCAATAAAAAAGAGTTCCACTGAAAGAAGCAAGCATCTGATCACCGGAACTATCCAAATCCTCAAAAGTCCTCCGATTCCGTTCCTTCCAAATACACCAAAGGATGCACAATGGGACTAAGTTCCAAATTTGAGACGAATGCTTCCCCAGCCAATTCCACCAACCAAAAAGCAAGTTTGGAATCGATCTAGATATAACCCAAGACAAGCCAAAAGTAATAAACACAAAGCTCCATAATTGATTTGCCATCTCGCAATGAAGAAGTAAGTGATCCACCGTCTTTCCACAATTACGGCACATAATGCACCAATCCACAAACTCCAATCTCCTCAATCTCAATCTCAAGTTATCTCCCGTAAGGATCTTATTCCAAACTACACACCAAACAAAAAAAGAAACTCGCCTAGGGGCCTTAACTCTCCAAATATCTTTCCAAGGAAAGACAATTGAGGGAGAATCCCTTAATTTGTTATAATACGATCGGATGTCAAAAACCCCATTAGGCTTCAATTTCCATCTCATCCGGTCTCCAGCCTCCATAGGAGGAGTATTGGCTCCCAAAATACGAAGAAAAAGTAGCCCTTCATCCATCTCCCAATCATTAAAATCTCTAATAAAACGAACATTCCAACTTCTTCTCTCCTCCACCCCCTGCCTTAGCAAAGAAGCTTCAACAGAAACCTCCTTATCAAAGGCGATACCATACAACCTTGGAAAGGCCAATTGAAAAGGATGATCCCCATACCACCCATCCTGCCAAAACCTCACTCTATTCCCCAACCCAACAACAAACTGACAATTTGTGTTGAAATCCTCCCAACCCATGTGAATACCTCTCCACAAACCATACGCATGAACTCCCCTACCCAACTTAGAGGTCCATCCCCCCCATTCTTCCCCATATTTTGAAGCTACCACCCTCCTCCACAACCGATCCTCTTCCTTCCCAAACCGTCACAACCATTTCCCCAATAAGGCCTTATTGAAGGTAGTAAGTTTCGTTATCCCCAAACCACCATTGGCTATAGGAGCACAAACTTTATCCCAACCTACCAAGTGAAGCTTGCTATCACCCCATAGAAAATCCCTTTGCATCTTTTCAATTTTATTAGCCACATGAGTAGGAATTGTGAATAGCGATAGAAAGTAAGTCGGAAGGCTAGAAAGCGTACTCTTGAGTAACATCAAACGACCCCCTTTAGAAAAATACAGCTTCTTCCACCCGGCTAATTTCTGCTCAATTTTTTCCAAAATTGGATTCCAAATTGAAGGGGAGTTATGAGAAGCCCCCAATGGCATGCCAAGATACAACATAGGCAACGTTCCAACTCTGCAGCCCAAGATTTCAGCCAGGGCATGCACATCAACAACCTCCCCTATTGGAACCATTTCACTCTTATGCACATTGACCTTCAAACCTGTTACCGCCTGAAAACTAAGTAACAACAACCGAATATGAAGGATTTGCTCCACAATTGCATCACAAAATAGGATAGTATCATCTGCAAACAATAGATGAGAAACACGTTCCCCACCCTCCCTCCTACCCTCAAGATTAAAACCACGGATCAAACCAGCTCCCTCCACTCTTTTCAGCATCCTACTAAACACCTCCATCATGATCAAAAACACCTCTATCTTCTTCCATCCTGCCAATCATCTTTCTAGTTTCTCCAAAATCGGATTCCAAATAGAGTAAAACTTAAGCTCCCAATGGCATACCAAGATAAGACATAGGGGAAATTCCAACCTTGCAACCCAAAATATCAACCAGAGCATCTAGATTATCCACATCACCAATTGGAACCATCTCACTTTAACTAACATTTATCCTTACCCCGTAATCGCTCTAAAGCAAGTCAACAACATCCTAATATGAAGAATCCGCTCATCACTATTATCACAAAAAAGTATAGTATCATCTGCAAATAATAGATGAGATAAGCATAACTCATCACCTCCCACTCCATGCATCTTGAAGCCCCTGATAATACTAGCCCCCTCCATACGCCTAAGCATTCTAGTAAAACACTTCCATCTCTTGAATTGTGAAAAAAAACTGGCTGGAGAACTATTAATACTTAAAACTGGACAGAAGATATACATGTTTGGATCCATCGTCACCATTTAACTCCAAAACCCATCCTCTCTAACAAGTAAAGCAGAGCCTCCCAATTTACATGATCATAGGTGATGCATGAGCAAAACCAAAATTATTTTAGAATTTATATTTTCAGATTTTGTATTTATCTTATAGGAAATTGAATAACTGTAGACTTTTATTTGGATAGGGATTAGATGTGATATTAGATAGGGTTTAGTATTTGAGTTCGATTAGGATCAGTTTTCATTAGTTGTTATCTTTTATCTTTTTATTTCCCAAAGCTCTAGCTCTATATAAGAGCCTAGTTTATTTGTATTTTAGAGGAGAGACAATTGATTGATTAATGATATTCAGATTGGAGATTTTCCAATAGTTGGGTGCTGATTCCTGATACCTTAAATGCTAATGCTTAAGTTTGCTTGCTTGGTGCTTATTCCAAGCAACCCCTAAGTGTTGATTCTTAGGGTGTGTTTGTTCGGAGGTGAAATAGGATAGATGGAAAACTTTAGAGAGAAAATAGGAAGAAAAACTTTTTTGAATGTGTTTGGTTAGGTGAGAAGGAAGGAAAATAAATGGTGGAGCCCAGGTGTGCCCACCAAAAAGTTCTCTCCAAAATGGAGAGAAAATTGAGTAGGGATGAATTTTTTTTAATTGACAAAAATACCCATGTGCACATTCTTCAAGTTGCCTTTATTTTTTATTTTTTCTTTTCCACTGGGCAGTACATTGCCCTTTTTTCTTTTTCTTTTTTTTTTTTTCTGGACAGTTGTCTTTTTTCTTTTTCTTTTTTCTTTTTTCTAGGCTGTTGCCTTTTTTTTTTTTTCTTCTATTCTTTTTGTTTCTTTTGATTTTCAGTACCGTTGCCCTTTTTTTTTTCTTTTTTTTTTTTTCCTATTCTTTTTGTTTCTTTTGATTTTCTAGGCCCGGTGCCTCTTTCTTTCTTTCTTTTTCCTTTTTTTTCCTGGCAGTAACATTGCCTCTTCTTTTTTTGGGATATTATTTTAATTTTTTAATAAATTTTGATGATTGCTTTTTTTTTTTTTTGTGTGGTTATTTGTCACTTTTTTGTTTTAATTAAACATCATTCTTTAACAAGGGTATATGAGTAAATTTATTCAAACTCATTTTTCTATCCTTCCACTTTTCCACTCTCAACCAAACAAAAAGGAAAGAAAATAAAATCTTTTCTATCCTCCCACTTATCTATCATTCCACCATTTTCTATCCTCCCACTTTTCCACCCCTCCAACTAAACAGACCCTTAGGGTTTATCTTTACTTTTCTTGTTACTTTTATTTGTCCTGCATCAATAGGCCTATTCTATGTCCAGTTTACATATTACACTTGCTATCTTACTCCGAATATGACTATCAACACACTGATTCGCAACCAGAACTGAATCCAAAATCTGATGACCCCCCACAAAAGCATTTTGAGAATCAAAAATGAGACCATCTAACATCCCTCTCAACCGATATGCCAACACCTTAGCCAAGATCTTATAGACACCCACCAAACTTATCGGTCTAAAATCTCTTATATTAGAAGCTTTATGTTTCTTAGGAATAAGAGCAATAAAAGAAGCATTCAAGGACTTCTCAAATTTACCATACTCGTAAAACTCCTCAAATAAGGCTAAACTATCACTCCTCAAAAGGTCATCGTAAATCCATCTAGACCTGGAGCTTTGTCCCCCTCCATATCACGCACAACTTGGAGAATTTCTTCCTTCTCAAATCTCCATTCAAGCAGCCCCCTCTCCACTACCCCAATATTATCAAAATTCAAGTCGTCCACCACCGGTCTCCATGTCTCTGTCTCTGTATATAACTTTTGATAAAATACCACCATCTGGTATTCCAAGTTTAATTATGGGTGTACAAGTAAGAAATCTTATATAGCATCCTCGTCAACCCTCAAAATATTTGCACCATGCTTGCTCAAGAGGTAATATCAAAATTTTCAGAACAATCCAAAACAAATCGAAAGGTAATGCAAAGAACTAATTCGAATTAGAAATTCAAAATCTCAGCACTACTTTAACTAAATTCCACAAGTAATCAATGAATATGCAAAAAAAAAAAAAAAAAAAAAACTGAAAATTCCTAACTTACCTGAGGAAGAAGTGAACCCAACAAACTTGAACACAGAGCAGTAACTGCTCCAGCTGTTATTATGTACCTGCAATATGAACAATGGAGCTTGAAACCAAGAGTGTAGAATGTAATGCCCTCAAATTTCCATAATGTTGGTAACCACAAATTAAAAGCAAATAACTTGCTTACACTGCCCATTGCACCCCATAGCTTGCAAATGCTGAGGAGATAGGTGTGTCCGGATCCAAGTCATAATATGGTACTAAACCAACAATAACGACAGAGACAAGCATATACAAAATGCAACATATCGACAATGCCAATGCTATACCAAGGGGCAAATCACTTTGAGGATTCTTCACCTGCCATGAAAATGTATATATATAAAGGAACAAATGATTAAGGTTCAGAAATTTTTTGGCAGTGACACAAAAGTGCTGGAACATTTCATAATGGTCAAATGAATGGATTCAAGCAAATAATGAGCTTTTAAGAGATAAGGAATCAGGTGACAAGGCAAGAAAAAAAAAAGGGGGGGGGGGGGGGGGGGCGGGTATGTAAAGGGAATATGATGATTGCAGTATATAAAATTCACCACGTACTTATCAAAAAAAAAAAAAATTCACCACGTAAAACTAATTACCACTCTGATATTGGATTGTGCTAGATACTTGAAATAATCAGAAAAACTTTAGATTATCACTGCCAGGGGTAAAAATGTTTACATCAATGGTAACGCATAAAATGTAACAAATTAAATCTAAGACTTAACACGACACACAATATTAATCCACCATACAAGATTCATACCTCCTCAGCTGTGCTGGAAACTGAATCAAAACCAATATATGAAAAGAAGACTATTGCAGACCCAGTGAACATCCCATTGACCCCAAATGTAAAGTACCTAAAGCATCAGAGGTAAAATGTGAGCTAGACCATAATTGGATATACCACATAAAGAAAGTAGTCAAAATGATATGCCAATTACCCGCTGGGAATTTCATATCCAATCCATCCAGTTTTGAAACCTAAATATCCACCAGCTATTATGATGAAAAGCAATGCACTGACATTTACTGTTGTAACAATGGTTTGTGCCAATGTACTCTGAAATATTAAGTGATTTCTCAAAGGCGGTAAAAAAATAATAGTAATAAAATAAAATTACAAAGAAGGAATTATCCAAACATAGATTAAAAGGATTACAAATATTTAAATAGGAACTGCATACCTCCTTTATTCCAATGCACAAAAGCACTGTGACAATAAGAATTAACACTGCTGCACATGGATCAACCACAATACCAAGCCCAGGGATAGTATGACGGGCCAAGAAAGCAGGAAGTTTTTCCTCACCTCCAAAAAACAAGGCCTAAAGGAACACAAAAAAAAGGGTTATGTATAGTATCTATTGGAAATGAGAATCTATCACATGTTTTGCAGTCCATAATAGTCATAATCAATCCAAGTAAGTGAAGCAAATCTTCAATAATAATTATCATAATCTACAATCATCATGCAGTCAAACCTGAGTAAGTAATCATTCTCTTTTACTAGCTCTAGCTGCATATGTGATATATCATTGTTCTTTCTCCTCCTCTTATGTGTTATCTCTTTTGAATTTGGACCACTATTCTTACTTCTTTTTTTTTTACAGCAAGTATTGATTCTCTCCAGCTAGGCCAAATATTCTCCCAGATCAGCTCTCCCTCTCTCTCTCTCCCCTACACCCAGTTTGCCTACATTATTAGTATGAGTAAAATAATGTGACTCAAATCAGATTATTATAATTCCTGCCTAAGTTTTCAACAAGAAGCATAAATTTATAGATGTACTGGCCAAAGTCTTCTACAGGTTAAGGCATAAATTTTCTCAATTCAATCATCTGCATAAAATAATGTAATACAAAAATGGGGGAACCAGGAGGGGGGTTTGGGGTTGTTTAAACAGAAATTATTTATTCAAACATTTACAACATTTTTTTTTTTGATATTTGAGAAATACAAATTGTAAGGAGGAAGAAAAGAGGAGGGGGAGAAGGAGGGGCGAGGAGCTTAACATCTCAAGATAGATTTATAGATGTGAAGGTTGTATGTTCAGATATCAAAACAGCCAACATAAAATTTAAATGAAACATGGTCATATGAGGTATAAACATAATTAACTAATAACAGAGACATGATTAACAACTTAATTTCCCAATAAAAAAGGAAAAAAGAAAAAGGAAAAAGGAGACTGGCCACACAGTGCTGATGAGTAGCTTTTCATGATATAAAGTAATTATGTACATAAGTGGACACCATAAAATACAAACTATAAAACAAACTTATTTTAAGTTCCAATGCCCGTTTGGATCCGACTTAATTTTGGCGTCTGCATTTTTCAAGCACGCATTTTCTCTTTTTTTTTTTTTTTTCCCAGCCGCAGTTGTTGACCAAGTCTTCCGTGAACAGTACACCCGTGCACTGTTCACGGACCCACAAACTTCACTTTTTAGCAACTTTTTCATTAAAAATGGGTCCCACGGCACTATTCACACATTTAAAAATTATTTTGCTACAGTATTTTCAGTTTTCAATTTCAGCAAAATAAGTTCTATCCAAATAAACCCCTAATCTAAAATGATATTTTCATCCAGTTCAGTTATTTCAAAGACCCCAACCTGAATGGCTGTATCACAATACCCTCTAATGCCCGATAAAAAACCTGGAATCCAGGACCAAATAGAAAAAAGGTAAAAATATGCACCACTTGAGAGAGGCATATGAATACTCAACATTTGGGTGTACCCTCAATTGTTTTTTCCCTGACTTTAAACCTCTCTGCAAACAATTGAATGCATGTTTACAAAAGTGAAAATTTGCTCCTAATTCTCTGAATCTGTATTATTTGTATGTCATTTTTTAAGTAATTTCTTTGAAAATATGTCACTCAGGAATAACAACAACACAGAAATTCAAGTCTAAGGTCATACATTTTCTGGTAATTATTAGTAATTTCTGCAACTTTGTTTTTGTGTGCATTGACCTGGGACTAGATTAATCAGTTTGATATCATATGAATCATAGTATTCACAGTTAGATCTAACTCTTCTTTTGATATGGAGGGAAGCTCATCATCATCACGCCATGGTGACCTGTTGCAATGAATCATCTGTTGATTGAGCACTTGATTTTTCTTTTTCTCTTTGCGTTTCATGATTTCTTGTCTTGTCTTTTCTTTTTATATTTTCCCCTTTTTTGACACATTGAACTAAGTACCAAAAATGCTAACTGCTGGCAAGATGTTAATTAAGGCTGCGTTTGAATCGACTTCAAAGTGATTCCGGAAATGATTTTCCGGAAAATAGGTGTGTTTGGTTGGTCCGGAAAATTCTATTTTCCGGAAATTGAAATCCGTTGACCGAAAATATTGGCCTTTGACCACGGAAATCAATTACCGCTTCTATTTTCACTTCAAAGGATTTCCGGAAAAAGAGAGAGAGAGAGAGAGCGCGCGCGCGAGGGAGAAGACCAGTCCGCGCCGATCTCCAGTCCGAGCTCCAGTCCGCGAGAGGATAAGACCAGTCTGACGACGGCGATCGACGCTTCGCGAGATCGCGCCGTCGATCGCGATCTCGCGAAGCGTCGATCGCGATCTCGCCTTCGCGAGATCGCGCCGTTGATCGCGATCTCGCTTTCGCGAGATCGCGCCGGATCGAGATCGCGATCGACGGCGCGATCTCGCGAAGCGTCGATCGCGATCTCGCGAACGCGAGATCGCGCCGTCGCGAGATCGCGACATTTATCGCGATCTCGCCTTCGCTAGATCGCGCCGGCGAGATCGCGATATCGGATCGCAATCGTGTTTTCTGGATTTGTGTTTTCTGGGTTGTGGCTTGTGTCTGGATTTGTGTTTTCCTTTCTTCTTTTCCAAACACTAGAAAATATTTTCTGGAAAATTTTTTGAAATGCAACCAAACACACAGAAATATTTTCCTTTTCCAGAAATTAGCATTTCCGGAAAATATGTATTTTCCGGAAAACGTTTTACGGCAACCAAACACAGCCTAAAAGGAGGGGAAAAATACCAACAAATTCCAGTAAAAAATATGGCACAGAAAGCTCTAGTCATCAAAAATTAAATACTAATATGTTGAGAACACCTTTGAATAGCATTAGTATATATAAGACTAAAATCATAGAATTAATTGCGTATTGGGGTAGATTAGATTAGGTACCATATGGGTAGTTTCAGTAACAATTAAACTTCTATTATTTGTTCAATTAACACTGTCTATTCTTAGTTTGTAATGGTGTGCACATACATGCATACACGTTCGCACACACAAAACTATATACTTTTATTGAGTAAAATTCTTCTTGAACACTTCTAAAATGATTAGCAACATTTGCACTTCAATAGTACAAAACTACCTCTCAAGTATCCTCCCTCCTTTCCCCCAACACATATAAAACAAAACAAAATTAATAAGACCCCACAAAAGATGCACTGTTGTGGACAGACTTTCAGTTATTTGTACTCATCAAGGAAGGATGTCAAGTGAAGCCTGTAATAATGGTTTCTTTTTTTTCTTTTTCTTTTTTGGATGTGTAATAAAATTCATTGAAATAAGATATAAGAAAATACAGAGGAAAAAAGCACACAGGCAGTGTGCTAAAGGCAACAAAGAAATAAAAACTAAGTAACAATGAAAGTACAAAAAAAAAAAGCATATCAGGCAAAGAGTTGAAAGTAAAAACACCCGAAGTATTTGCCTATTCAAACAAAGTCTGAAGGAAGAGAAGCTTCAACTCATGAATCGATCTTTCATTCCCTTCAAAGGTGCATGTATTCCTTTCCCTCCAAATGAACCACATAAGACAATGAAGAAGCATTCTCCAAAGCACCTTAGTTTTGATTCTAATAAACTTGCTTGACCAACATGCTATAAGTTCCACAACACTACACGGCATGACCCAATGAACCCCAAATAGTGAACACACCATATTCTACAACTCGGGCTACTGGGCAGTGCAGGAGTAAGTGATTGATGGTCTCCCTGTTCCACTTGCACATCCAACACCAATCCACCATCACCACTTTTTGCCTCCTTAAATTATCAATGGTTAAAATTTTCCCCAACACCGCTTTTCAAATAAAGGAACTTTTAAAGAGGCTTCTTTTTTCTTTATATTAATAAGTCTCATTAAAAAATTCCAGAAAGGGCACACATCTGTAGTGATGCAGGACAACGAACTCAAAAATGGGGCTTAGTTTTCAGGGAAACAAAAAGATAAAACCTTCAGCACTGAAGGTTACTTAGAGTCTGCACCAAAGAAGCCAAGAGGGTGGGAGGAGTAGAAAACCTAGGAGTCAGCCTAGGATTGCTTGGAATTATTTTTCAGTAGAGAAATAGAGATAGAAACCTTGTTTCAGCAAGAAGGTATCTTGGATTCAGTACCAAGCATTGGAAGGAAATTTCGTACATGATCAATTGTCTATCCAAAAGCCTTTATACAAGACTCATTAATTACATCAAATAAGAAAAGTCAACTTATGATTAAAATCAAATCAAGTGCCACAATCAGCAACAATATGGTCCAAAGGAATCACTCAACATCAAACACAATCAATGAGGTCCAAGAGAAACTATCAACATCAATTGGGTTCAACATACATATCTGATGTCCACAAGAAGTATACAAAGGAGGAACAAATTAATCTAAGTAATGAGAATGAGAGAGGAAGCCATAAAATAACATTGGTCATGTACAAATGAGAGCAATTGATACACCAGTGAAAAATAATGATTTGATTCAAGTCAAAGGGACAAAAAAGGTAGAGGAAGGCCTAAAATAACATTGGTAAATGTAATAAGAAATGACATGTTAAATAAGGAGCTGATGGCAAGCATGATTTTGGACAGGATAGAATGGCAGAGAAGAATACAAGTGGTGGACCCCGATTTCTATTGAAGATTCATAACCGACCCCAAAGTTCTGAGGATCCATGCCAGAGAAGAATACGGCGAATATGAGCTGGCTGCCAACTCCCACTCAGCATAACCCAATTCACCCCAAACAAGCATAGAACAGCTTGTAATATTGAAATCGGTATTGATCCAGAAAATCCATATATAGATATTAATCAATACTCCAAACAAATTTCTTATCTGCATGTTATAAGATATTGGAATTCGCATATCCTTAGTGTCAAAAGTAGGAAAATATCTTAAGAAACAAACAGAACAAATAATGCTTACCAGAGATAGAAAAGAATAGTATCAATTCTTACATATAACTCTCAGGATATACAACTTACAAGTGAAAACTAGTTTAAAAAAAACCTCAGTTAGAGAAGGACTACCAGACCAGATTTGGGGTTATGCCACAAGCAACAGCTGAACTACCAATTGTATATTCCAGAATCAGAGCCCAACCAACCAACCAAGCAAACCTGAGAGCAACCACAGTGTTTGAATTGCTGACTGAAGGCATCACACATGTTATAGAGAAAAGATGGGTCATGTGCTTGATTTTTTCTCTCTCTTTAACACAAGTAGATCATGCCCAAGCCCCACACCCACCCCTCAAAATCTGTTAAGGACTTTTCTCAGCCTTAAACATGAAGTGAAGTATTTTAAAGTTTTAGTCTGTTTGAAAATTTTCAACCACTCTGCATGAAAGTTAAAAATAGAAACACTCAAATTGGTGATTTTCACATATCAAAAAGTAGATACTACTAAAGAGTTCAAGAATTTATCAGAATGAAATCTGGAAGTCAATGATAGTTCATTAAGCAAGCAAATATAGAGTGTGTAAAAACAAACCAAGAACAAATTACCCTTCTCCAACACATATGTACGTATAATGATAGGCACTCCCAGCAGATGGGCAACGACATGCAAGCTCTGCATAACAAAATGCTGAGAGTGCAGCAGCTATTCCAGCAATTAGGAATGAAATAGTAAGCGCAGGTCCTGTGTGTTCTCTAGCAACCGTTCCAACAAGAATATATACTCCAGCTCCTATGGTTGCTCCAACTCCTGATCAAAAGAAAGTCAAAATATTATCATTATGAATGTAAATCTACAACCACCTGAATGAGAAGAAAAATTAAAAATCTAAGCATAAATTGGGAGCATTTGGACATTCTGGAATTTGTGAACAACGAAGTGCCTCCCCACCATGATAAAGAGTATTAAAGTTTCAGATTTTATGAAAAAATATGATGATATGGGTCAGATTAGTTTTACCCTGGATAACAATGATTCAAGGGAATAAGAAAACCTCAAAAACTATTCATAAACATGGCAAACAATGCATTTTTGACATTATGAATAAAATGACTAACATCATGTGAAGGTGATTGCCTCAAAATACGATCCAAAACACAAATGGTGACAAACCCATTACACACTAAACAAATAAAGACATGAACAAAAAAACCTACTTCAATTAAACAAATAAGCACGTGAACAAAAAAACTAATCCAATTAACAAAAGTAATAGCAAGATAAGAACATAATTTACATAAAGAGAACAAACCCACATGGCCAAATATCACAGACTTCAAGTATTCATATTCAAAATCCAATTCTGAATTGTGGAAGACAGAGATTGTAACAAGACTTACCAATGGCAACGAGGTCCACAGCAGACAATTTCCTTGCCAATTGAGTATGACCTTCTCTCCTCAAATGAACTGAATCAACCTGCTTTCTCCTAATCAAACTTCCAAAACCCCATGAATACCTTCCTTCACCATTCCTACCACTAGTTTTCCTATCAGCAACCATACCCATCGACCAAACTCAGCTTCTTTTTCTGTGAGAAGAAAAATACCAGGCAGAATGAAGATTGAGGAGAGGAAAAGCAGTTAAGTTGTGGGATGCAACTGTGCAAGAAAACTGCGTTTCCTGCCCGCTAAGCATTAAGGACCGATATTAATCATTAGAGAATATGCTGTAACAGTAACTATCTATGTAACTTCAAACATGTTTGTTCTTTCTAGCTGCTATCTCCTCCCTTCTTCTTTTCTTCTTTTCTTTCTTTATTTTATTTTTTTTATTTTTTTATTTTATATATATATATATAATAAATTGGCAGTAATAATCCATTATCTATTCAACTTCAGTGCAATTTCCTTCTCCAAAAATGGGATTTATTCCTATTATTAGCGTTTGTTTGGCAAGATTTTTTTTGTCAATTTATTTTATTATTCAGCTTATTTTTTGTCATTATTTATGGCATCACTACACTTTTTGATACTATTCATGAGTTTTACTATACTATTTCAGCTAATTTTTAACTTTATCTACATAGGAGAGAATCTTTATCTCACTTTATATTCTATCAATTATAATATGACATGCGTTCGACTTTATCTTTATCTTTATTTTTTTAAAATTTAAAACTTTGATTATTTTATAAAATTCAATTATTAAAAAAATCATCTTGTAGCAAGGTGTGGTTTTGTGAAATGTGCAATATAAAGGATTTTTATCCAAATAATCCCTCCCTGCCAAACTTTGAATTTTACTTGTTGGAATTTTGGGATTTAACAGTAGTATGATTAAAAAGTAGTTTACCCTTTTTACATAGTATATTTATCTGTATAAGATTTTAAATTTAGGCCAAATAAAAATGATTCTTGTTCCTCCAAATTGAATATTTTCCTGTAAATTAAAAAAATAAAATGATCATCTAGCTTAATCTTGTCGTGATGTCCCTTCCAGAACAAAAAACTCTAAAATTTGTGCGTGATGCTACTGGTACCAATTTGTTTGTTAACTTATTTGAAGTTTTTTTTTTTTTTTAATATATTCAAATTAGTGTTTGGATTTTTTTTTTCCAAATGTCCGTGTGTTTAACACATCAGCTATTTGTTGTTTGGACCCAAAGTTAAAATTTTTTAAATCTTTGGATTTAGTTGTCTTACGAATTTGAAGTGTGAAAATTCTTTTAAATTTGGACAAATATAAGGGATTCACTGTTTTCAATTTATTTACAGCTATGTCATTAAAAACATTTTCTGTATCTTGAAAACACCCTTTTAGCCGTTTTCAAAATCCTATTCTAAACCAGGAAAATAGGATACAATTTTTTTGAAAACTGTTGTAGGGTCCTTGGGCCCAGGAGTTCATTATCTACCCGTATATTGGGCCTGTGGCCCAAGCCGAGAACAAGGATCGAGGAGGAGAAGTCTTCGTCAGAGGGGACTGTGTTGATGAATAAAAATGTGGGATTTGGTCATAATAACTCAAGAGAGTGTGCCGAGGATGAAAGCGTCCTCGACTAGACAAAGCCGAGGCCCTAAGAGATGGTTTATCAGCAAGAGTGACGATCCCAGAGATTCAGTTGAAGCGGACAAGTATTGCAAAGACATCAGGTAAGAAGGAGTCCCAAAATATCTTAGGTAAAAGTTGCTGCCTCCGCATTAAATACACTGCAGCTAACTCTCTGGCCGCATTAATGTGGAGGTGATGCTTAAACAATGGGTTTCAACCTTACAACTACTACATAAAGACTTATGGAAAGTGCTGATGGGACAAGTATCCAAACCAACCGTCTAGAATGCATGTGGAAGGTGGAGATGAAAGGGAAAGACAGTATAAAAAGAGGAGGAGTAAGTGAGAAAGGGGATCGGAAAAAGGAGGAAAGAAACACTGTAGCAATTGCGAATCAAACTTGTAACGTTACCTAAGAGCATTATATAAAAACCAGTGTCCTCGGACTTCGCCGAGGACATTTTTTTTCAGCATACACTCGTGTATTTTCATTCTTTTGATATCGAACCTACCTGACTTGTTGTTTGGCTAACTAAAGCCCAGTTTTTCTAATTCATTCTCTACAAATTCATTGTTTTGGGCTTTTTGGGCCTAAGTCCATTCATACTTTGGGCTTGGATCTCGAATCTGGTCCTTACAACTGTATTTAGAAATATTATTCAAACAATAAATTCAAGTGTGGGACCCACCATTTTATGAACTATAAAACAAAAAAATTATGTTTAAATACTCTTACCAAATAGGTCCTTAACAATTCGTTTTGGTACTTCCTTTTCTCTCTTTTTTTTTAACATTTTTTTTTGTTTTTGAGAATCATATCTTTTTATTTACTTGGTAACACATTAGACGAATATTTAACATATTGTATAACATGATATTGGGCAACTGAGGCTGAGTAATTTTGAAATTTATTTTGAGTTTTGTTCTTTCTCTTTTTTTTCTTCTTTTTTTTTTTTTTCTTTTTTGGCAACATGAATATTAAACATTTATTTGATTTGTAGATGATGGAAAAACCAACTACAATATTTGACTTTTCTAGCTAGGGATATTGTTAAAACTAAGTTTCATAACAAAATGGGAGATGAAAGAGAAATTGCAACAAATTTATTGGGTTATAGATTGATCTCAGTTAATTAATCAAATTACCCAAATTGATTAATTAGTCAATGTTACATGTAAATTGGATTAAGGCACAATCAAATCACCAACTAAATTAGAATGCAATGGAAAATAATTTTGACATGACGATTTGATCACGATGGGAAAAGCCTTCACAAGCAAAACTCTACCTAGTGAATTTTAGGTCACCACTATCGAATAATCCACTAACAAATAAAAAAACGGTTACAAGTATAAGGAATCTTACCCTACATGCTTATCCCGAAGCACCTACTTACAGTAGAACCTACTGAGTTATACCAGTCTCAGCTCCCTAAATTGGACTTAATCTTGTAGAAGACTTCTCATTTGCATGAATCTAACTATCTGTGACAGACTCCATAGCAACCCTTTTTTTTTAATTGTTGTAGCTTTGCAATGTTCTTTAATCAACGCTTGGATGAACCAAAAGTAGCTTGGCACAAAACCCTAGGTGCACAAATGTCGTAGCAACTCCTGTTACGCGTGTATCTCTCTATCTATGTGATGATGGCTATAAATTATGTCTTTTTATATGTTTTGGATCCCTAGTACACGAATTCCTAAAAAGTCAAGTCATTGTGGGCTAAAAATAGAAATTTATATTCAATTTTCCTGAGGCTCAATAAATTGAGAGGTGTCAAGCTATGTATCGAGATTCATTAAATCTCGATAGATTGATAGGTTTCAAGGAAATATCGAGACTTACAGCTTCTTGAGTAATCTTGTGTCTTTAATAATACCACTTGTGATTCACTCAAGGTCTTCTTGAATACACTAGAAACTATGACTCAATTACATGTAAAGTGCATTTTGTTGAAAAATATGCCAATCACATAAAAACATAATCCCTACAAATTTTTTCTACATAACCAATCATAGGTAACTTTTGGAATTCAAAATAAGGCCAAGTTCTATAGTTAATATGTGTGATTAAGTATAAATGTATTAAGAAACAATTATTTAGTGGTTTCTCTTTTATTTATATTTTTTATTATACTAAATCAATGCTAGTTTCTATTTTCATATATTATTTTAGTTTTGAATCTTAGAAAATTAAAAGAAGAAAATTTTTACTTTCATGCTTCCCCTCACCCCCTAAAAGTTGAAATCATGGTTATGTCCTTGGTTTTCTCTTTAAGTAGTTTTCTTGGTTAGCATTCGGAATTTGCACACCAACATCCAAAAAATGGTCATAATATTTAGTTCATCTTCAGCTCTCGTAACTTGTCAATGTTGGAATATTACACAAAGTAATAATGGAAGAGCAAGATTAATAGAAAAGACAAAAAGAAAGTAGATAACTTGGAGGCACTATATCGTTTTCCTTAGACAATATTTGCCCCTCACACTTTTGTTGCTAAAGGGTTATCGTAAATTTGTCTCCAAGATACAATCAAGATGTTGAGTTCTATAGATAGCAATTCTAGAGAATGACCACAGGATTTCTTGTGTTTCTCTCCAACTTTTGATTTTGTGAAGTTAGTTTTTCAAGAGAACATAAGCCTCTATTTATACTCATAGGGTTATGTTTCATGAAAAGGCACATATGGAGAGTTAGTTATTTATTTAAGTGAACATAAGCCTGTTTCATGAAAAGGCACGTATGGAGAGTTAGTTATTTTTTCATAATACGGTTATCAAAGATTGAAACATCTTCAACCTTTCTGAATAGTCACCAGAAAATCCTAGAAAATTTCAGAAAATTTAGATTTCAAATTTTCACTTAGAAAATTCCAGAACTTAAATTTTCACTTTATGAAACCATATTCTCCAAACTCAACCATCATTATTACAACATATCCTTGTATATACCTATATATACAATAGTCTATACACATGTTCAAGAGTTTTGTGGTTTAGTAATACTTTTTGGTTCTGCCATCAATAAAATTCAAGGTTTGATTACACATGCCCCTAGTTAAAAAAAATTCAAAATTAAAAAAATTAACAACGAAAGAAAACTTGTATGTACATGTGACTTAGTTTGTCTAGACAGTTATTTTACATGTCACATAAAAGACACAAATTCGAAAGGGAAAAATGCTCGCTCGCAATTAACCACTATTTCAACACATGTATTTCTAATTACATAACATGCTCTAATTGCGTCAACACATGCCTCAATCGTAGTTAATCACACTACTCAACCAACTCATATCAGTCTTACCAACTCGGTACTAACAACCTCAGTTTAGACTAACAACAAGCTAACAACAACACAATAACAGTGATAACAGTAGCATAAGCTGCAAGTCACTTAGGCAACAACTCTCATAGCAACTAACATTACTAGCTTAAGAAGTTTCTAACAAGTTCCCCCCCCACCCCCCACCCCTAAAAACACTTTGCCCACAAGGTGGAGGAAATATTGTGAGAGAGTTTGTAGGTTCTTGTTGTAAAATAGTGGAAGCTTAAATTTACCAAGATTGATTGTGAAAATATTTTTTTAGGCTTTAGAAAGATCTCCAAACAAATAATAGGAACGAAGAGAATTAATCCAAAAAGAAAATATACACAAAAAACCAAGAATTACATTGCTCGGCAATAGCCTACATCCACGGGCAACAACGAAGAAATTTCACTATATCAAATTTGGGAAAATACAAATTGGTGTAGAAGCACTCTCCCAAACACAAATCCCAAATACACCGAAATAGCTCTCTCACAAAATCTCCTGGACTAGATGGTATGTCCTCTTCCTTTTTTCAAAAATTTTGGCATATTGTTGGATTTGATGTAACTACTGCTATACTCTCAATTCTTAATTCTGGTCGCTTACTCCATAAAATGAATTATACACACATAGTCTTGGTTCCAAAGATAAATGACCCATAGCATGTTAGTGAATTTTGGCCAATTAACTTGGGGAATGTTGTGTCTCACATTTTCTCAACGGTGCTTGCCAATCAGTTGAAAATGATCTTGTTGAGAGTTATTTCAGATGCTCAAAGCGCCTTTGTACCTGATAGACTTATTATTGACAATACCACAGTAGCCTTTGAAATACTCCACAGGATGCGAATTAGAAGACAAGGGAAGGATGGATAGATGGCAGTAAAACTAGACATAAGTAAGGCCTATGTTTGAGTGGAGTGGAGCTTCCTGGAGAAGATGATGATCAAGATGGGGTTGGATGAGAGGTGGGTAGCATTGGCAATGGAGACAGTTACTGCAGCTTCATACTTTGTTTTAATTAACAGAGAACCAAAGGGTTTCATCAAGCCTACTAGGGGAATAAAACAAGGTGATCTCCTTTCACCCTATTTATTTCTGTTGTATGCTAAAGGTTTATCTACCATGTTATAGAAAGCTGAAGAACAAAGGCTTCTACGGGGAATACTAGAGGGGGAGTTTGTATCTCCCATTTACTTTTTGCGGATAATAGCTTACATTTTTGCCAGGCTAAGATCAAAGAGTATCAACAATTACTCAATGTTCTTGGAAAAATATGAAGTTGTATCATGTCAAGCAATAAACAGAGGAAAAACTAATTTGTTCTTCAGTATAAACACAAGGTCAGAAGTCAGGCAAGAAATTCAGACTATGTTGGGAGCTCAAGTCTTATTTGATTGTGAACAATATCTTGGGTTACCTATGGTTGCTAGAAAATCCAAGGTCAACACTTTTAAAGGTGTTAGGGAGAAAATATCAAAGAGAGTAATTGGGTGGAATGAAAAATTTATTTCCAAGGCGGGCGAGAAATACTAATTAAAATTGTGGCCTAGGCAATCCCTACCTACACGATGATTATTTTCAAAATTCCAAAGAACATTTGTGACGACATTAATGCCATCTTTGCTAGATATTGGTGGGGTTAGCTGATAGATGAAAGGAAAGACCACTGGATTAGTTGGAAAAATTGAGTCAATAAAAAATTAAGGGAGTTATGGGTATTCAAGACTTATAAGCTTTTAAATTAGATATGCTCGTTAAACAAGCTTGGAGGTTGATCCACCACAACCAATCTCTATTTTTTCAGATATACAAAGCAAGGTACTTCCCAAAGTGTTCTTTTCTGAAGGCTGAAATAGGACATTATACTTCCTATGTATGGAGTTTATTGGCAGCTAGGGAAGTAATATTCGCTGGATCTTGGTGCTGTGTTGGTGATGGTAAAAACATAAAGGTGATGTCCATAAATGACCTCCCCACCCTTCGGTATTGGCTAGACAGATTTCGACTTCCATGTGTGTTCGAGACCTCATTAATGTACAAACCAAGCAATAGGACCATGGGAAATTGCAGGAGTTTTTTGCTCCATCCACTCGCCAAGAAATTTTGGCATTACCACTATCAAATTTGGACTTGGGTGATCTACTCATTTGGCAGTAAAATAAAGCTTAAATTTTCTCTACGAAGACTACATACCAGGTGGCACTCTAGCTTCTGCAAAGGGAAAGAACTTGACAGCCAGGTTGAATGGTAATTCATGGAAAAAAATATGGTCCCTCTGTTAGAAAAACTGGTTTTGCATCTCATACAAAACACACAGCGGAAGCAACAAACACGGATCTACTTCATTCATGAGAGATAACATGTAACCTTGAATTTTAGAATAAAGAATAGAAAGCGTACCTTGATGCAGTGAAATGCAAAAACAAGACTTGAGAATACCTCTAATCATCATCTCAATTCCACATAATACCCAAGAAGTGTAGTCTCTCAATCAGTTTTTACATATATGTGTTAAAGGGAGAATAAGAGAATGGCTTACACTCACATACACACCATTACCATACTTCTGAAAATTCTGTATGTTTCTCTCCCTATATATATATAACTGATTATCTAATTGGGCTAGCCTTTTAGGCCTACCTAATTAGGCTTTAGTTTGTGGCTTGAGATGGGACCAAAAGGAATAAATTAGACTCTAGCTCCAATGGGTCTTGGGCTTATCTGTCAACTCTTGACAAGTCCAAAGTTACCATTAATTATATTTAATACCACTATATAAATATAATTGCACTCTAGGCCTTATTAATAAATTATATCTCAAGACTCTAATGATATCATTTGACCTCTCCATGAAATATCCATAGTGAACAAAGTCATAATGAACTGTCACTTTGTAAACAACTATTTTATCCTTGAGTACCCGGTTTAATCTTTTAGTTATTCACATTTATTGAAATCAGATTTCAATAAATATAAACTTTAGTAACTCCTTACTAAAGTGGGCGCCTCGAATAACCAGTTTCCATTAAACTTATCTCAAGGGGATATTTCGTATTTCTATAAAAAGAGATTATGGATTCCATCTTGAGAATATGCGTTTCCTCAACACTATGTGTACTAAGATTTTGACCGTGAATACTAGATCTCACTCCTGATATATCAAAGTAACCTACATTTCATGATCGGTTTCACTATCCTCTCAAGATTAAGAGTTTATGAAATTAGAAGTCATGAGATAAATTATTCAAGTAACAGTTGTTGATTGAATAATTAATCTCACAGCGGTCCAATTCAATATGTCTTAACACTTAAGACACATCAATACACCAACTAGAAGTCTCCACTTCCATGATCAAGACAAACCATCTTAGTTGATGTGTTATAGTCTTCGCAGATAAAACGCCCAAATTTCATTACCGACTACAAACTACGTTTTGAGTTTACAAGAAACTTGTGATTTATATCTTCTGTGACTAAATCACATAAATCACATACAATACATCTCAATGACTATGATAATGTCCCATTAGTTCATTTATAAATTATCTCATATAATTAAACAATTTAATTATTTATGACATGCCAATAAATTGGATTTTAGGGCATAAACCCCAGCACCCTCAATGTATCCTTTAAGGTTTGAAACTTTGTGTGGAGATCCTGTTCCAATATATTACCAACTAGAGACAATTTACAGAAGACGAGGGTAAAGGTGGATCCATGTTGCGAGTTCTGTTGTCAAAGTTCAGAAACTATTGGCCATGTTCTTTGGGAGTGCCCTTTTGCTTGGAATATATGGGCATTAGTTTGGGAGAAGATCCAAAAGTGTCTGAATACTGCACTTGATTTTTTCCATCTCTTCCGTATGCTCCAGGATAAATTAAAACAGAGGGATTTGGAAATTTGGGCAGTCACAGCTTAGGCTCTTTGAAATGCTCGCAACAAGTTCTATTTTGATAAAATCCAACTCCAACCAAGGGCCATTGCTGATGGTGCCTTAGCTTTCCTGACAGAGTATCAGCGACTTATGAAGACTCAGAGGAGATCATGATGTGTTTTTCATTTTTGTTGTGGCAATGTAATTCTTTTTTTTCCCCTTCTAGCTTAAGCCCTGAGGGTGGCTAAAGCTGTGTTTGTTTAGCTAACTACTTGGATGTGGTTCCCAGGCAATGTTGACCCCATTGTACTCTTGTTTCTATGTTTGCAATAAAACTTCTATCTTTCATCTAGGCAAATTACAACTTACCTATATATGGTTTGACTGAAATTTAAGTTGCCTATCTATGGTTTGAAATTTGACACTTTACTCACCTGAGATTAGCTCAGTTAGAGTTCAGTATCTCACTTCTATTAAAAATAAGGCTAAATATGTAATTTTGCTCCATTGTTATGTCTCTTTTCTTTAAAAACACAAAAAACATAAAAATACAAGATTAAATCAGATAAAAAAATAACCTAGCGGAACACTTGAATCACGTGATTTCAAACCACAAATAGTTAACTTAAATTTCGGCCAAATATCAGATAGGTAAATTGTCAAATTTCAAAGCACAAGCAAGTTGTAATTTGCCAAATGTTGATGGCCATTTCGGAAGCCTAAGTGGAAGGGAGAAGCCCATCAACACGGACAGAAAGAAGTTGGCAAACGGATAGAAAACTCATTAAACCCAAGCGGCAGGAATAATGGATCACAGACCCATGAGGTAAACAGATGGGTCTTGAAGAGGTAAATGGGCTTAAAGGAGCCCGGAAAGAGAGAAAAAGAAAACCATGGGCAATATATGATGTGGAAAAGTGAGAATGGGCCGTGGCAGGCCCAAAGTAATGAAAGCAAAGAAAGTAAGGGGTTGATAGCAAGCTCATGAACCCCAAGGATGAGGAATAACGTAATTGGGCCGGGGAAGCCCAAAGAATTCAGTAAAAGCCCAAGGTAATGCAAAGTTAGGAAAAGGGCCAAGAAAGTCCAAGGAAAGCAAATGGGCCCGGGACGCCCAAAGGAAAACAAATGGGACACAGGAGCCCGCTAGTAATGTAACACTAGAACCAATGGTCTTGCTAGGCCATTAGGGGAAGAATAAACGGCAGGCCCAGAGGGGCCCAGCCAGATTGAAACAAAACAACTTCGCAGCAGGAATGACAGAATGGTATGGTAGGAGATAGTAACAAGAAGAAGGGTGGGCTGAAGAAAAAGCAAAGCCTACCATCAAGCAAGGCCCAGCCCCAAATAGGGCAAGCCATAAAGGAAAGGGAAACCAGAAAATGGTTAAGAACGGACGGCAGACTATGTAAACCAATCACGGCAGACGCATGAGCAGCAGGCAGATTTTGGACTTACATGGAAGAGAGGCACGCGCAAGGCCCAGACCTCACCAGCCTGTACCCAGCTAATACAGGACACGGTGAGGTCATGGATCAGAAGTAAGAGGGCATAGTTTGGTGGTGGGGAGAGGGGAAAACCTATTTTGAGGTTCTTGCTAGGGCTCTTTTGGGGGAAGTGTCCTGTTGGGATGACATACCACCCAAAGGGGCAAAGCTGAGCTGGAACTACTAGGTGCATGCCGTGAGGGATAGGGAGAGAGAAGGCACCCACACTGTAGCAAGAAAGGGTGTCACGGCAAACAAACAAACAAAATAGCTTTTTTTTTGTCTGGCGATGGGGGGTGGCACACAGTCGGACCAGTGGTGGTTGGCAGGTACACCCAGACCAGACAAAGGTGGTTAAGGGTTAAAATAGTAAAATCCGGTCATGGCAGGCACTATAAAGAGGCCCTTGCCGTGTACAGGAACTACAACAACAGTAAGCACCACGATACTGAAAATTTGAAAGTCAGGAAATAGAAACAAGGATTAAGAAAGAAAAAAGATAAGAAAAAGGGGAATATTAGAAAAAGGAAAGAAAAAGATAGAGGGTTAAAACGGCAGGTATGCACCAATAGGTTGATTCCCTCTCTCCCTTTCAAAATCTTGCTCTTTGCCGGAAACGAAAGGTGCTCCTGTGTACCAACCATTCAGGTCCACTTCCCTCAAAGTGATTAATTTCTACGGCAGAATCTCCCTAAGAGATTATTCACTTTGAGAAGAGGTGTTCTTCCCTCTCTGGTTCTAATCTTGCAGATCAGACTTGATCTAATTTATTTACTCTCTCAATCAACTCACATACTACCCACTTGTTCCCTTTTACTTTTCTTATAAAATGATTGTTGCTAAAACTGTGATTATCTTTTTTCTTAAGTAAGGTTTATCTGTTCACCTTAATAAAGATCTCAAAATATTTGACTTTATTATTATTATTATCATATTTGCCTGCCGCAATTCATTTGAAACAGTTCTGTCCGCCGTAAGAGTGCTCCTGGCAAACGAGGCATAGTTTGTGCACAAGCCGGACTAAGTTGAGTTGCAGTTGGACCGGTCTCAACTCCTTTACTCAGAACACTCGGGCCCAATACTGCAGGAGGCAGCCCAGCCCACTTTAACCACAAAAAGGCCAACTACACCAAAAAAAAAAAAAAAAAAAGTATTTTCCGTCCGTTTTATGAGATGTTCCCAGGCAATTACGTTATCCTTGAAGACCCTGACATAAAATGATAACTTTAGTGTACAGGTGTTAAAAAGAGGACAATGAAAAGTTGAAAATGTAGATTATAAGTATCTATTTAAAAATAATAATAACTAATCGGTAACCTGTGCTATGCACGGGAACCTACCTATTTATGAGGTAAACTAAAATAATTTTATAAAATCTTAAATTGATTAAGAAACTACACCATTGCATTATTTTCTCTTATATGACTTTAATTTGTGTTACAATTTAATGAATACAAAAATTTGTTAAACAGTTTCAGATACTACAAAAAAATAACTCAAAAATTCAGATATTAAAACTTCTAAAAGACCAAAAAATATTAAAGAATCAGATGATTCACTGCTTAGAAATTATTGAAACAAAACAAAATATATATGACTAAACAATAGAGAAATATAAGAGAAAAATGGGTTACATTCAAAAGAGTAATCCATGGCTATAACTATTGAGAAGAATCAAAAGATTCAGAGCCTACAAATTATAGATAATATGTGTGTGTGTGTGTGACTACACAAATTCAAATATTAAAACTTCCAAAATATCAAAAAAGATATGAAATTAAAGAATAAGTTATTGAAACAATTCAAAAAATATATGACTATTCGAAAGAAAAATATAAGAAAAAGAAAAAAGTACACGAACCCATAAAGTAATAAGTTTTAAATTTTAACAGGTTTAAACTTTAAACGAACCTTATCAGCATGTGGCCCATGCTAAAAAATATTGAGTAGGAGCCCACGTTAAAATAATGAAAGCTATAACTCCTCTTAATATATCTTATATAAGCTTTCTGCCTAGGAAATTAACATACTTTCATATCTTGAGGTGAAGCAAAAACATATGCAATAGTAGTAACCTTAAATTTAAATTATTACAAACTTTTTTATCTTGTAAAAAAACAGTTAAAGAGAATTTGGTGATTCATGTACGAAAATTACTTTTTAAAAAATACATAAAAAACCATAAAATAATTTTTTATTTTTTTTTAACAAAGTAGAGGAGAAGAAAATAGCAGAAGAAGAGCTCATACCTCGATTTGGCTTAAAAAAAAATATTGGGATTTGCATTGTTTTTATAGAGTTCATGATTAACCTCGCAAATTTAGAGATAAATTATCAATGTTTAAGTTTGAATTTAAGTTGGACTTGTTAGAAAGATAAAATTTCACTCTTTAGTAAGTTTGGACTAAATATAAATAATATTATTTTAAAATAATGATAATGATGAGCTTGAATTTAAATTAGACTTGTTAGAGAGATAGAATTCCACTCCTTATTAACTTTGAATTAAACAAAAATAATTTTATTCAAAAGAAAATGATAATAATGTGGCAAGCTCTTTATATATATATATATATATATATATATATATATATATGTGTGTGTGATTGGGTCCTGACAGTGTATCTTTCACAACGTGATAGGAAACTTTGGACATTAATGGCGGGGTCTACCAAAATCTTATCCATTTTGACATAAAGGTTTCTGTCCTGTAGTGACGTGAGGTCTCATATAAATAACCATGAGATCATTCGGGAAAAATAAAACATAAAAATAATAAAAATAAATCGCCATGAGATTCATGGTGCAGAGACACAAACGAATAAATAAACATAAACATGCAAATCAACGGGCTTGGCTGAATGGGTAAGGTTCGGATGTTTCGTGCATCACATCTAGGTTCGAGTCCCGTTACCAGTAAGAGTCCGTTGATGGGTAACCACGACCTGGATCATGCGCCCTACCCAAGGTGTAATATAACCATAAATTCCCTATTTTTATTTACCAAAAAAAAAAAACATAAACATGCAGTAAAAAACAAGAGATCCTGCTGGCACAATTATACAGCCTGGCTACTTTATTTTTTTTTATTATTGTATTATTTTTGTCTCTACTTTGCTGCCTGAAATGGACCAAATGGAGCGTCAGTACAGCCCCAAAATGGTATTTTACACCACCAACTAACAAAAATTGACCATTACCCGGAGTGCTAGTTGTAAGATATTTTACAACTCTGCTACGGTATGGCAAGGTGATATTTTTAAAAAAATAATATTTTATTGAGTTTTGGGTTTTATTTGAGTATTGGATTATATTATTTTACTGTATAAATATATTATTTTAATGAGTTGTATAGTAAAATAAAAGTTAAGATGTTAGATATATTATAAAATAGTATGATATAATAAAAAAAAATAACTTTTAAAACAGTCAAATAAGATATTTTTTAATAACCGGGTATAAATGCTCTTAGACACCAGCACATTTATCTAGTGTCAACCAGTTATATCTTCATATAAGTAATCATCTGTCAGCTTTTGAATCTGAGGCCTACTGCAATTGTCATTCCACCACCAATTTGGTGGATTGATACTTTGTATAATCCACCTAATATAACTCGTCAATTTAATGCCTACTGGTAGTTATCTGTTACTTCTGAATTTGGAAACTTGAAAGAATCAAATAGGGAGATGAAAACGGATTTTTTTTTTTCAAAATAATCAAATTTCTCAAACAATTTCATTAGTTAGAAAGGTTTTGAAACTATTTAGCAATCTAACAAATCGAGTCTGTTAGACTCGATTTTGCTCTTTGAAATCTAACAAATAGAGTGTCCCACACTTGAGTTTTGTACTCGAGAGTGAAACACTCGACTTCCATAACAGAAACTTAGCAAACCCAAACCCAGGCGAATCCTCCATCTGATGTTTTCTTGTTCTTTGGTCTGAAACCCAAGCGAATCCACCTACAGCAGCAAACCCAAACACCCAGGCGAATCCTCCATCTCTCTATGTTTTCTTGTTCTTTGGTCTGAAACCCAGGCGAATCCACCTACAGCAGCAAACCCAAACCCAGGCGAATCCTCCATCACGTCTTCTTGTTCTTTGGTCTGACAGAGAAATCGAGTCATGGAGACTCGAGTTCTATAGAACTCGACCTCTTCACACTCGATTTAGCACAACAAAATCGAGTTCTCTGAACTTGATTTGTTAGATTGTTAAATAGTTTCAAAACCTTGCTAACTAATGAAATTGTTTAAGGGATTTGGTTGTTTTGAAAAAAAATTCGATGAAACAGAGGCTTACCTTTACATTCGGCTTTTTAGGCTTCATCCTCTGATGCAAAGGTCACAAATCAAAATTCTTGTGATCAGTTAGAGACTATATGTCCATCAGTTGGCAAAATAAAGTATATAAAGCTCTACTTGACTGAAAATTATACTGGCTTAAGAGTGTAACTCAATGCCATTGCATATAAAAAGCAAAAAGTAAGTAACCTTGAACATGCTTATGATAATCCTTTCTCATCAGTGTAAAATGAAAATCCTATAGCATTTTGAGAGATGGGAAGGGGGGAATCTTAAGCTACTTCACGAAATGAGCAAAACGCTAATGATTCATAAAATGAGATGCTAGTTGCTTCTGTTCTTCACTTGCCAAAGCACCCCTATAAAAGCCCCATCATTCAATGTTTAGATGATTCAATTAATGGAACCATCAAATGGCCTCAATTAGGCTCATGAATTTTGAAAGTAATATGTGAATCATATGTGTTAGAAATACTGGAATCTGTAGTATTGTATTTCATAATGAAAGAATACATGAGTGCCTTTATATAGAAGGCATATGTGTGCAGTACAAGTAAGAGTGTAATACAAGAATGTGTGCTATACAAGTAATCTAGCTGGGCCTAAAGCCCACAACACTATACACGTTAACAGCCCCCTCAAACTCAAGGTGGATGTGTGACCAACTTGAGGTTGTCAACCAAATCACGAAAGCGTCCCTTAGGATGTGACTTGGTGAAAATATCTGCAAGTTGATCTTTGGAGGAGACTGAGAAGAGCTGGAGAGCACCATGGACAAAATGATAACGGATAAAATGACAATCAATCTCGATGTGTTTAGTCCGGTCATGGAAGACATCATTGTGAGCAATATGAATGGCACTCTGGTTGTCACAATAAAGAGAAGTAGCAGAGGATGTGGACACACTTAAATCCTTAAGAAGCCATCGTAGCCAAAGGAGCTCAAAAGTGGTATTAGCAAGGGCACGATATTCTGCTTCAGTACTAGAGCGGGCCACAAAGGTTTATTTCCTACTTCGCCAAGAAATCAAAGAAGAACCAAGGAGAAAGCAATAACCCGTAGTGGACTTGCGATCAGTGGGATCTCCTGCCCAATCAGCATCAGAGAATGCACGGAGTACAAGAGGAGACTGAGCTGAGTAGAAAAGGCCATGGAAGAGAGTGCCCTTCAAGTATCGAAGAACACGCAGAACAGCAGCATAGTGAGTCGATCGTGGAGCAGACAGATACTGGCCCACCTGATGAACAGCATAGGAAATTTCTGGATGAGTAACTGTGAGATAAACTAGGCTTTCAACCAATCATCTGTAAAGAGAGGGATTAGACAATGGTTTTCCCCCCGAGGGTGTCAGATGCGCATTAAGTTCAATTGGAGTGTCAACAGTCTTGCTGTCAATGAGTCCAGCTCGAGACAAAAGGTTAGAAGCATACTTGGCTTGAGTAATATAAAGACCATCTGTGGAATGAGTGATTTCAAGACCCAAGAAATAGCTGAGATGTCCAAGATCTTTCATCTCAAACTGCTGACTAAGAAAATCCTTGAGTTCTTGAATGCCACTGAGGTCATCACCAGTTATGATCATATCATCCACATATAGGAGAAGCAAAATTGTGCCTTTATCAGTGCGACGAAGAAATAAGGCAGAATCATAAGTATTGGCAGTGTAACCCAAGCGAAAGATGATGGAGCTGAACTTGGTAAACCAAGCCCGTGGAGCTTGTTTAAGGCCATAAAGTGCACGTCGAAGGTGACAAACCTTATTTGATTCAACAAAGAGACCAGGAGGAGATTGCATATAAACTTCACTCAGATCCCCATTAAGAAAGGCATTTTTAACATCCATCTGAAAAAGATCTCATTTACTAGCAGCGGCAACAGCTAGAGGGCACAAACAGATGAGATATGAGCAACTGGAGCAAATGTCTCTTCATAATCAATCTCATACTCCTGTGTAAAACCTTTTGCAACAAGACGAGCCTCGTAGCGCTCAATGGACCCATCAGAGCGAGTTTTGATCTTATAGATCCACTTACAACCATCCACAGACTATCTAGGAGGGAGAGTAACCAAATCCCAAGTATGGTTTTTGGTTAATGCATCAAGTTCCTCTTTCATTGCAATCTGCCATAAAGGGTCAGTGGAGGCCTCATGATAGGTGTGAGGCTCGTGGAGTGTAGCAAGGGCAGTGTAACAATGATAGTCAAGTAAATGTGCAGGAATGGAACCCGAGTTGAGTGGCGAGGTGGAATGTCTTGTGAAGGATCTTTAGGTGGAGTAGGAGCAGGGGACCCAGGCTCAAGATAGGGTAGCTCGTCATCAACCTGTTCATCTTAGACCTGTCTAGGAGAAGCATAAAAAATATCTATAGAGAAGTCCAAAGGAGAATCAAAAGTATTTGTAGAAGGAACATGAGACTCATCTGGAAAGATTTCTAAAACAGAGGAGGTAGTCAGGGAAGAACGAAAGTGAGAGAGTTCAACAAACAAGCTGTGTTCCCAAAAGACAACATTATGGGAAACACGAAGACAATGAGAGACAGGATCATAACACCGATACCCCTTTTGAGTTTCGCCATAACCAAGGAAACAACAAAGCCTAGATTGAGGCTCAAGTTTGTTGTGCTCATGAGGCTGAAGAAGAACAAAACAAGCAGATCCGAAAGAGCAAAGGTGATGATAGTCAGGAGGTGACCTAAAAAGGCGCTCATACGAAGTCTGATTATGGATGATAGTGCTTGGAATGCGATTAATAGCATGAACAGCATGAAGAGCAGCTTCACCCCAAAATTGGGCAAGAACTTTGGTAGAAAGAAGAAGAGCACGAACAGTGTTAAGAATATGACAAAATTTTCTTTCGGCTCGACCATTTTGCTGAGAGGTACCTGGACAAGTTAGATGATGTACAGTGCCATAGGAATGTAACAGAGCCTGAAAATCATATTGAGTATATTCAAGAGCATTATCAAATCGAAGAGTTTTGATACGTTTGGAGAATTGTGTTTCAACCATTTTTGCAAAGTTACTGTATATTGGTAAAATTTCAGAACGAGATTTCATAGTAAAGATCCAAATATAATGAGAATAATCATCAATAAAAACAACAAAATATTGAGATCCACCAATACTAGCAACAAGAGAAGGTCCCCAAACATCAGAATGAATTAACTCAAAAATACTATTAGAGATAGATTCACTATTATTGAAAGGCAAAGCTGGCTGTTTTCCTAACTGGCATGAAGTACAATCAAAATTGTCTTTGGACACAAAATCTAACAGACCCTTAGAAGCTAACTGTTGTACTTGAGAAGATGGTGCATGACCAAGACGAGAATGCCAAAGTGTGAAAGAAGGTAAAGAAGAAACCGCAGCAGTTGCAGCAGCAACAGAAATAGGAGCAACAGGTGGAAGATGAAGATTGTCCACGGGAAACATACGCCCAAGTCCAGGACCGGTCACAAGCTCTTGCCTCGTCCTCAGATCCTACACAATACACCCAGAATAGTAAAAAATAAGGCGATATCCTAGTTCAGCTAATTGTCCCACAGAGCACAAATTATAGGATAGGTCAGGTACATAGAATACCCCAGGAACAGAGAGGTTGGAGGTCGAAACAAAACCTAGACTATTCCCATGCATAGTGGAACCATCAGCCGTATGAATATTAAGAGGATGTGGTGTAGGGTCAAGTTTGGAGAATAAGGACAAGTGAGGTGTCATGTGATTGCAACAGGCAGAATCAAAAAGCTAAGTTTGAGACTTACTGGGTAAAACTGAGAGAGCAGTGGAAAGAGATGCATTACCAACCATACGAATAGCTTGAGCTATGATATCCTGTAGTTCAGTGGGGGAGAGGTTGATAGTGGATCCAGAAGACTGGGACTCAGTTGAAATGGTAGGCATCGGCGAAGTAGGCTCAGTATTAGCAACAGCAGCAGTAGATTTGTTGCGATGGTAACAAGTCTCAATGGTGTGGTCAGGACGCTTGCAATAGTTGCGGAACTTTTTGTTGGTCTGCTTGCAACGATTGCTAGAGCCAGAGGAATCACTTGATTGCTGAGGTTGCTCTATGGGTGGAACAGAAGGAGTAATAGCCAAAACATTAAGCTTATTATGGGCTTGAAGGGTTGCAAGACGAGCTTCTTCTCTAACCAACTCGTTTATAGCAATATCAAGAAAGGGAGGAGGACGGCGATTAAGAAGCTGACCTCGGATGGGTTCAAAGTCCTTGTGAAGTGACATCAGGAATTCATAGAGACAAAATTCATCTCTAATGGTAGCATATTGCTGAGCATCCTTTGAGCATGCCTAAGTTGGATTAGAAAAGTCAATTTGGTCCCAAATGAAGTGAAGCTGGTCATAGTAGTCATTAATGGATTGCCCTAGTTCTTGCCTGAGTTGATGCAATTCAACCACTAACTGATATTTCATGGATCCATGAGTAGTGGAGTACCTTTTGGCCAACATATCCCATGCTGATTTTGCATCATCAAAGCTACCCAACAAATTGGAGATGAAGGAAATGGAAGTGTTCCAAATCCATGTGAGGATCATGTGGTTGTGAGTATCCCATTCAATCATGTGATTGAGGAAGGCAGCATCTTCTTCACTTGCCCCCTTAACAGGAATAGTGATTGCACCAGTATAATATTGCCAGAGCATGCGACCCTTAAGAAAACTGGGCATAGCTTGAGACCAAGATAAGTAATTCTTACTCCCCTCCAATATAGTATTAATGGGGCGAGGAAGAAAAATATCATTTTCATCCATTTAGAGACACAATATGCAAAAACAGACTTCAAAAATGAAATCTCTGCGAAAAACTAGGTAAGGAGAACTTGGACTGCAAAAGTCAACCCCGGAGAAAAGTTAACGGTCAAAGTTAACGGCTTGGTCAACGGTCAAAGGTCAATGGATATGACGTTAGCAAGATGACGTGGCACTGACATCAGCAGATGACTGGATGCTGACGTAAGCTAGGGCTGACGTGGCACTGATGACATCACGGGTGATGTCAGCCTGGAGTTGATGACGGCGCGTGGGGCGCATGAGCTTTAACGCAGAAACTTTGGGCGGCGCGTGAGGGCATGTGCGGTCTTCGATGGTTGCGAGGCTTCCACCAACATGTAGATTGACACAAAACGATCTCAGTGATACCTGTAGAAACATAATCAGAGCAATATTCGCGGTAGTGATGACACGTGTAGTGGTCTTTGCGTTGTGGGATTTCTCAACGGCAGCGGCTGCAGGTCTAGAACCCAAAGACAACGGCTGGAAGACATCTGAGGTTCAACGGCAAGAGGCTGCGACGACTGTTGTGACGACGGAAGTGATGTTGAGAATGGAGTAACACCAATAAAGACAAGATTGCTAAGAAAAGGTCAGAGTAGTGGCTCTAATACCATGTTAGAAATACTAAAATCTATAGTATTGTATTTCATAATGAAAGAATATACATGAGTGCCTTTATATAAGAGGCATATGTGTGCAGTACAAGTAAGAGTGTAGTACAAGAATGTGTGCTCTACAAGTAATCTAGCTAGGCCTAAAGCCCACAATACTATACACATTAACAATATGTAACACTTTAATATACTGATAAGAGGAACATGAGATAGGGATACACTAATAAGCATTAAAAAGAATGCTAAGATTTGGCTTCGAGCAATCATGTCTCTGTCTTGTTTACAGATGATTAAAGGCATACACATGTACAAAAACAATCTCAAGATTAGTTATTTTATGACTGACCAAAAAGTAGATAAGCCAGGACTTGAGTACACATAATTCCACCACTTTATTTGGAAATAAAATCAAACTACACTACACATGTATGTTGATTACCGAAAAAAAGGTTTTGAAGCGCATATAACCAAAAATTAGCATGATGGCCTTTCTAAGACACATGGGTGTGCCAAGTACATATTTTACGCTACCATCCCTACCATCAAAGTTTTGAAAGTCAATCTATGAAACATTCTTTGGTAGCAAAGATGCTTCATAAGTTAATAGGTTCCACAACCCATCCCCGTGCACCTTAGACCTTTTCTCTTCATAGCCCCTACTCCATCTACAAATCAAATATTATTGACCATCCTGTTACCAAAATAAATGAAAAATTGAATTATCCCACATGAAACAAAAATCTGAATTTCAGAACCTCTTTGTGTATAAAAATTTGGAATCCTTCATCAAATCCCCCATAAGAACTAAAATCTAAAATTTTAGAACCTTTTTGTGTATTATTAGCTGGTGATAGTGATCATTAGGCAATTTCATGCAATCTGTTATATCAGAGGAAAAATAAAGAATAACTAACTCTAACATACCTTATCTTGCTCAACTAAGTTAGTAAAAATTTTTAACTTCAATCATGCAGCTACATGTTTAGCTAGAATATACAGGGATTTTTGGCATTTAGCCTGATTTTGCAAACAATGTTGTTAGTTGATAGGTTTTGCATAGCCTCTCGACTCTATGAGACTCAAGATCAATTAAAGAACTGGAGTCTCTAAGACTCGAGTTCCTTAAAATAATGAAACCTTAAGTTGTAGTCAAAGTTAGGAAGGATTCAGGTCTGTTTGGGGAGGACGGAGCGGGATTGGCCAGAGCGATTGCGGTGAACATGGATCTGAGATTTGCTACGTGTGAAGATAGGGGGTGAGGGTCTATCAAGGGATGGGATTTGTTTGGTAGATGCTTCTTTTGTTTCTTCTTCTTCCATGTGATTTCTGTGGAACTTGAGTCTTTAGCACTTGAGTTCACTCGCTGATCGCAGACTCGAGATGTTATTTACTAAATATGTTTAGTTTTCTTGTCAACTAACAAAATTGTTTGCAAAATTAGGCTAAATGTCAAATATCCCTTAGAATATACAATAAATTAAAACATTGAGTAAACGACCTAGGTGAATCTTTTCCAAAAAGCTAGCAAAAATAAAACTAAATTGCGATTAATTTGTTACTTTAAAAGTAATCACTATTCACACTGACACACCCCTAAAACTCATAAACTTGATGCAATTTTTTAAATCCAAATGCCAAAATAATAATAATAATAATAATCAATCTTTAAGCACTAACCCGCCATAATTGAAACAATAAAGCCAATTCTATTGGCATAGAAAAACAAAATCATATTATTGATTTAATTCACAAAAACATAGAATTTAAAACTATTTGCAAGATCTATTCCAATAAAACAACATAAACCCACATACACATGCATGCTACTTCAATAGAACAAATAGAATCAAATTCAAAAATAATGGAGAAGATTGAGGAGTCCTCCCCACCCACAAGAAAATCAACACAAGTCATTTGAAATCATATATATATATATATATATACATATATATTCTAACAAATGTGTTGCCCTAAAAAACAAACAAAGAAAAAGGGGAAGCAAAACAATGACACTTTTATCATTTTGAGCCTTACCTTTAAAAATATCAAAACTATTTTGAGTAATATTCACTAGAGAGAACAATGAGAGATTTGGAAGACTGGAACAACGCCAAAAAGGCAAAATTTGCTCTATAGCACAATTTTAGAAAAATTTTAGGAGAATAACACCCAAACGAAGTTATTTAGTTATGTAGCACATTTTTGGAACTACATAACTAAATAACTTCGCTTGTGTGCTATTCTCCTAAAATTTTTCTTAAAATGTGCTATTTGGTAAATTTTACCCAGAAAGAACACTAGAGAGAATGAGGAGAAGAACGCTAGAGCTAAGAGAGAAGCGAACATTGTTTTTTTTTTTTTTTTTTTGGTTAACTATTTCAATAACTGTTGTAGGGTTCTTGGGCCCAGAAGTGCATTATTTATTCATATGTTGGGCCTGTGGCCCAAGCCGAGAACAAAGATCCGCCCGAGGATGAGATGTCTTCGTCAGAGGAGATTGCACTGATGAATAAAAGGTGGGTTTGCTCCTAAAAGCTCCGAAAAGTCTGCCGAGGATGAAAACTTCCTCGGTCGAACTTGGCTGAGGTCCTGGAAAATGGATTGACAACAAAGATGGCAATCCCTGAAATTCGTTTGGGGTGGACAAGCACTACAAAGATATGAGATAAAGATGAGCCCCAAAATATCTGGGGAGAAAGCTGCTGCCTCCGCATTAAATGCACTGCAGCTAATCCCCTGGCCGCATTAATATAGAAGTGATACCTGAACAGTGTATTTCAGCCTTACAACTACTACTTGAAGACTTATGAGAAGGACTGATGGGACAAGTATCAGCTCTAACCATCTAGCATACAGGTGGACGGTGGAGGTGAAAGGGGAAGGGAGTATAAAAGAAGAGGGAAAAGAACAATGAAGGGGATCGGAAATTAGAGAGAAGAAATACTGTAGCAATCCACAATCAAATTTGTAACGCTATCTAAGAACATTATATTGGAATTATTGTCCTCAGATTTTGCCGAGGATGTTCTCTCTTCATTTCATAATAGTTCATTTATATCTTTTTGTCTTCAAGCCTATCTATATCGTTGTTTGATCAACTATAGCCCAGTTTTCCTACCCATTCCTCTACAAATTCATTGTTTTGGGCTTCTTAGGCCTAAGTCCGTTCACGTACTGGGCTAGGAACTCAAGTCGGGTCCATACAATTGGTACCGTCTGTGGGAAAGATTGGTGCGATAGTGAGTTAGACGCTCAACAATGGTAGGATCAGGTCCAAATCCAGTAGAATCTATGGGCTCTCAGCATCAAGATCATTTCCGCGAACTTGAGCGATAGAGAGATCGGGAGGGAAGTGTGTACACTACACACACCAACAAGAGTTAGTCTCGAGGTAAAAACCATCTCTCATGAGGAAAATGAAAGAAATATGCAGAAGGAGATTGATCACCTAAAGAGAAGCTTACACCATGAGTGCAGAAGGCGAGCTCCCTCCAACTCTGACTACTCTTCAGATGATGAGGAGGATCAAGACTATAGGCAAAGGTCAAGAACTCCCCCCAGTGAATCTTTCTTGTATGACGAAGATTACTGTCGTAGTCGCAGAAATAACAATTCATCTTTGAGAGGCCTGGTGAATGATGCTATGAATAAAGCACTCAACCAAGTTTCTAAATCACCCTTCACCCGCTGGATTGAGGAAGGAAGATTTCCTCAGCGGTTCACTCAACCCACTTTCACCTTGTATAATGGCAGAACGGACCCTGTTGAACACGTCAGCCACTTTAATCAAAAGATGGCGGTACATTCTAAAAACGAAGCCTTGATGTGCAAGGTTTTTTCGTTAAGTTTAGGGCCTGTGGCGATGAGGTGGTTTGATGGTCTGAGGGCAGGATCCATCAGTTCTTTTAAAGAACTCACCCAGATGTTTAGGTCCCGTTTTATTACGTGCAGTAGGGTGCCTCGTCCTTTGGCTTCTTTGCTATCTCAGTCCATGAAAGAGGGTGAAACTCTGAAAACATACTCGGACCGATATTGGGAGATGTTCAACGAGATAGAAGGTGATTTTAAGGACGTGGCCATCAATACTTTCAAGCTTGGCTTGCCTGCAGGGCATGGTCTAAGGAAGCCTTTGACTGGAAACCTGTCACCAGTATTCGTCAATTAATGAATCGGATTGACAAGTATAAAAGGGTTGAGGAAGACCAACTGCAAGATAAGGGGAAGGGCAAGGTTATCCCTCAAGAGAGGAGTGATTTCAGGTCGGAACATTATAACAATAACAAACCCCGGTGAGATTTTGTTGGACAATTTGGATCTGTAGCCCCACAAGTAGTAAACACTGTGTTTCGAGAACCTGTGCATCAAGTTTTGGAGAAGATCAAGAACGAGCTATATTTTTAATGGTCGAACAAGATGAGTGGAGATCCTTCAAGGCGTAATCAAAGCCTCCATTGCCAGTATCATCAGGGCCGAGGACATACCACTGAAGATTGTCAAACATTGTGGAACCATCTGGAACAATTGGTTAAGGAGGGGAAGCTGCAGCAATTTCTGTACCAACCCAATGGACAGGGAGACCAGTCAAGGTCACAGGGCCAAGGGAGTGCTTCTTCAAGGCCCCCACTGGGCACGATTAATGTTATATTTGCTGCACCTGGAAGGACTGGCTCTCAACCTACCAGGGTGATGTCTGTAGCTAGGTTGCCAGCCGAGGACCCAAACTTCGGGCCGAAGAGAGCTAGATTAGAGATCCGACCTTCATTGAGTTTCTCGGATGAAGACAAGATCGGAACTATCCAACCACATGGTGACGCTTTAGTAGTAACCCTTCGGATAGGGGGGTATGATGTGAAGAGGGTTATGGTGGATCAAGGCAATTGTGTAGAAGTCATGTATCCTGACCTATACAAAGGATTGAACTTGAAACCTGAAGACCTGACAACTTACGATTCGCCTCTGGCGGGTTTTGATGGAAAACTTGTTGCCCCAAAGGGTCAAATTAGGTTACCAGTGCAAGCCGGTTCAGAAGTGGTGGAAATGGATTTCATAGTGGTGGATGCATATTCCCCCTACATGGCCATTGTTGCCAGACCCTGGCTTCACACCTTGGGTGCCGTTTCTTCAACTTTACATCAGAAGGTTAAGTATCTATCTGGAGACCGAGTTGAGGAACTAGTAGGAAACCAAGCTATGGCTAGGCAATGCCTCGTGTCTGCAATTTTGCATCAGCCAGCAATTGAACCCTTGGCCATAGTCAAAGAAGGTTTATAACAGTCAATGTCTCCGAAATTACCAATGAGGGGGCCTGCCGAGGATGCCAAATGTGAGGATTTGGAGAAATTCCCTATTGGTGAGGATCCATACAAGTTTTTTCAGGTTGGGGCTTAGCTTCCATCTCGAGAGAAGGAAGAGTTGGTAGTTTTTCTTAAGAACAACATTGATGTATTTGTTTGGGATGCTTACGAGGCTCCGGGAGTGGATCTGAGCTTTATCTGCCATCATCTAAACATCAATCCATCTGTCATCCCCAGGAAACAACCACCTCGGTGTTTATCCAAGGAGCATTCGGATGCTGTAAAGGACGAGGTGATGAAACTTAAGCGAACTGGGGCTATTAAAGAGGTTTTTTACCCTTAATGGCTAGCTAACACTGTAGTGGTTAAGAAGAAAATGGGAAAGTGGCGTGTATGCGTAGATTTTACAGACTTGAACAAAGCCTGCCCGAAGGACCCTTTCCCTATGCCTCGGATTGATCAGTTAGTGGACGCCACTGTGGGCCACCCTCGAATGAGCTTTTTGGATGCCTTTCAAGGGTATCATCAAATACTTCTAGCCCTGGAAGACCAAGAAAGGACAGCTTTTGTTACTCCTGTAGGAAACTATCATTACAAAGTGATGCCCTTTGGTTTGAAGAATGTAGGGGCTACCTACCAAAGGATGATGACCAAGATGTTTGAACCACAGTTGGGAAAAACCATTGAGATTTATATCGATGATATGGTAGTGAAAAGCAAGGCAGAGTCCGAGCATGTTAGTGATCTCAGGAATATTTTTGATATCTTGAGGAAGCACAAACTACGACTTAACGCTTCCAAGTGTTCTTTCGGTGTCGGGTCTGGCAAGTTTTTGGGCTACATGGTCACACACCACGGAATTGAAGTCAATCTCGACTAGATTAAAGCGATCAACAACTTGCAACCACCTCAGAATCCGAAAGAGGTCCAAAAGCTTACGAGAATGACCGCTGCCCTGAACCGAATCATTTCTCGGTCAGCTGACAGATGTAGACCTTTCTTTAAATTGTTAAATAAGTGGAAAGGGTTTGAATGGACCGATGAATGTGCCTGGGCTTTCCAGCAGTTAAAAGAATACCTTTCTCGGCCACTAATTATGTCAAGGCTTGAGATGGATGAGGTTCTATTCGCTTACCTTGCTGTGGCCACTCATGTGATAAGTCTAGTTTTGATTTGTGTCAACTGTGGCATGCAGAAACCAGTCTATTACATAAGCAAGTCATTACATGAAGCTGAAGTCCGGTACTTACCACTTGAAAATGCTATTTTAGCGGTAGTGCATGGCACACGTAAGCTCCCCCACTATTTCCAATCACATACGGTTGTTGTTTTGACTCAACTCCCGCTCAGATCCCTACTTCGGAGTGTCGATTACACAGGGAAAATTGCGAAATGGGGAACGATCCTAGGGGCTTTTGATATCAAGTATATACCTCGCACTTTGGTCAAAGGTCAGGTCCTCGCTGATTTGGTAGTTGAGTTTGCCGAGACCCCATCAGAAGATAAATTAGAGGAGCAAAACATGGATGAAAAATCGGTTAACATAATCTCCTTGCAAGAACCTTTGTCATGGAAGGTTTATGTTGATGGTGCAGCTAACTACAGAGGATCTGGAGTGGGGCTAGTCCTAGTATCCCCAGAAAGGATCACAAACGAGAAGTCCTTGAGATTGGGATTCTCGGTTACAAACAATGAGGCCGAGTACGAAGCTCTATTAGTAGGGATGACCATGGTTCAGAAAATGGGTGGAAAGGCAGTGGAGATGTTCTCTGATTCAAGACTAGTGGTAGGCCAAGTCCAAGGGGAGTTGGAGGCAAGGGATCCTAGAATGTAGAAGTATTTGAGCCAGGTTAGACACTTGCAATATGGATTTGAGTCTTTTGCCTTATCACAAGTTCCTAGAAGTAGGAATGCACATGCGGATTCTCTTGCAACACTGGCAACCTCCTCGACACAGGACTTACCTCGGGTAATCCTTGTGGAAGACTTACACAAACCTTCCGAAGAGGTAAGGAATGTGATTCAAGTTCATTAGGTCAGGGTGGGGCCTAGCTGGATGGACCCTATTGCGCTGTTCCTTAAAGAAGATGTTTTGCTCAAGAATAAATCCGAGGCTGACGTGGTGCGAAGAAAAGCACCTCGGTTTTGGTTGTCCGAGGACCAAAAACTGTATCGAAGATCCTTTTCTAGCCCGTATCTGTTATGCGTGCACCCAGAAGCAGTAGAGCTACTCCTAGAAAAATTGCACGAAGGAATATGTGGAAGCCACACGGGAGGTAGATCCCTGTCTCACAGGGCCCTCATACAAGGCTACTAATGGCCAGACATGCAAAGGGAAGCCCAAGACTATGTAAAGAAGTATGATCAATGCCAAAGATTTGCACCAAACATCCACCAACCTGGAGGAGTCCTTAATCCCCTAACTAGCCCTTGGCCTTTCACTCAGTGGGGCTTAGATATTGTGGGGCCTTTCCTTAAGGCAGCAGGGAATAAGAGATATTTGTTGGTCGGCACAGATTATTTCACTAAATGGGTCGAAGCCGAACCCCTGTCAAATATCAGGGACGTGGACGCCAAAAAATTTGTTTGGAAGAATATTGTTACACGGTTTGGGATTCCTCACACTCTCATCTCAGATAACAGGCTTCAGTTTGATAGTAAAACATTTAGGAGGTACTGTTGCGATCTTGGAATAAAGAATAGGTATTCCACTCCAGCCTATCCACAAGGAAATGGGCAGGCCGAGGCTGTTAACAAAGTTATAGTGAGTGGACTCAAGAAAAGACTAGACGACGCAAAAGGGAAATGGGTAGAAGAATTGTCACACGTCCTTTGGACTTACCGGACTACACCTCGTAGATCTACTGGAGAGACGCCTTTCTCAATGACCTATGGTGTCGAAGCTGTCATCCCTTTGGAGACTGGTTTCCCCACACTTAGAACAAGTTCTTTTGCTCCAGGCAGCAACGATGGACTGTGGGAAAAAAGCCTAGATTTAATTGAAGAACGGAGAAAAAATGCCAGGGTTCAATTAGCTTATTATCAGCACAAGCTTAAACAAAAATACGATGCTAACGTGAAGCTAAGGCCACTGGCACCTGGAGATTTAGTTCTAAGAAAAGTTATGGGGACTGCCAAGAACCCAACATGGGGGAAATTGGGACCTAACTGGGAAGAGCCCTATTGTATTACATCAGTGGTCGGGATTGGTGCTTATTATCTAGAAGATCTAGAAGAAAGGGTCGTACCACGCCCCTGAAATGTATATAATCTAAGGAGATATTATTATTAATGGATATACTCTTCACTTTAGTTTGGGTTTGTTATATTGCTTGTCGTGTGTTCTGGACATCTATCTAAGTATCAAACTGAACATTGGCCATGCCTAGCTCCTCGGACCACATGCCTTGGGAAACTTGATAACTTTATTCATTATTCTAAGTATTAAACAAAACCTTAGCTATGTCTGGTTCCTCGAACCATCTACTTTGGGAAAATTAATACTCATGGATATCTATCTAAGTATCAAACTGAACATTGGCCATGCCTGGCTCCTCGGACCACATGCCTTGGGAAAATTGATAACTTTATTCATTATTCTAAGTATTAAACATAACCTTAGCTATGCTTGATTCCTCAGACCATCTGTTTTAGGAAAATTAATACTCATTGGCATCTATCTAAGTATCAAACTGAACCTTGGTCATGCCTGGCTCCTCGGACCACATGCCTTGGGAAAATTGATAACTTTATTCGTTATTCTAAGTATTAAATAGAACCTTAGCTATGCCTGGTTTCTCGGGCCATCTGCTTTGGGAAAATTAATACTCATTGACATCTATCTAAGTATCAAACTGAACATTGGCCATGCCTGGCTCCTCGGACCAAAAGCCTTGGGAAAATTGATAACTTTATTCATTATTCTAAGTATTAAACAGAACCTTAGCTATGCCTGGTTCCTCGGACCATCTGCTTTGGGAAAATTAATACTCATTGGCATCTATCTAAGTATCAAACTAAACCTTGGCCATGCCTGGCTCCTCAAACCACATGCCCTGGGAAAATTGATAACTTTGTTCATTATTCTAAGCCTGGTTACTTGGACCTCTGCCTTAAGAAAGTAAACACGACTTGACCATCACCTAAGTGACTAAGCATGACATGCTCTGGGTACAATTACAATGGTCTCAATTAGATGTTCATGAGCATCACTTAAAGCATTTGCAGGTATACCCATGTCTGTATGAAGGTGGTCTGCTACTCAGCTCCTATAAAGTTATTTTTAAGTAAGGCAAGTTGCAACTTCAAAACCTATGCTCACGTCACAATGTTGAGTAAGTTTTTTTTTAAAAAAGAATTAGGCAGTGCTGAGGTGTTTAACTTAGCAGATTCAAGTTTTTTTAATATTGATCATATTTTTGCATAAGGTACGTATTGTTACTTAGACGGATTGGTCACTCAAGATATATTTCATCACAACAAGCAAAATCATAAAAAGAAAATCTGCAACTTCCATTAGAGTTTAGTCTTTAACAAAGGCAATTAAATAACAAGGAAAAGATACAATTATTTTTTCATCTTTATTACAAGTTTTTCCTTCACATCTTTGGGAGGCTGGGTATTTGCTGCTATGGGGGGTACTTGAGTTTTATCCTTAGGGTCCACTTTTGAAGGTATGACAATGGTTGCCAATACTAGCTCCATACTCTAGGAAGTTTCTTTTTCTTTGGGGAGATCCCCTGGAACAGTTGGAGCTAAGCCAGCGCCTTGGACTGCACCTTGGTCGGCATCCCTAGCTTTTGTAATGTTCTCGGCCTGCTCCCCACCCTCAGAAGAAGTGTTAGCTACAGGAGGGGCTCTGGTTGGACTTCCTTGGGCTTCAGCTGCTTCCGAGGACGCCGGGTCGGCCTTAGAATCCAAAGAGCTCACAAGGCATATGGCCAACGGGTAGTAGACACTTTCTGCCCTCCTAAGCATGGAAGAGGCCTCAACCCCAACTTGGTTGAGGGCTTCTTCCCATGTCTGGGCGCAATAAGTTTTGCAAACGGCAGGGACCTTGGCCCTAAGGGTGTCCTCAGTCTCAGCCACGCCTACGACATAACCATGCTGCTCTACTTCATCTTTGGCTTTCTCTGCCTCCTCTCGAGCTTTCTCGGTGATACCTCTGGCCTTCTCGACCTCTTCCAGTTTCTTTTTTAATGCAGTAATCTGAGTTTTGGAAGAGGCCAGGTTGTCCTCAGCAGTACGCAGCAGCAACCTCTGACTTTCAGCTTATTTTTTAGCATTCTCCAGGGATGCCGCCGCGTACTTCCTTTCCCTCTCCTCCTCTTGCAGCTTCTTCTTAAGCTCTTGGATACTCTTCTCGGCCACATGAAAGGCGTCCACAGCAGCGTTACGCCTTCCTTCTTCCTCCTTCATCTGTCTATGGCAGGAGTTGGCTATTTCTTTAGCCTGAAAAGATGCTTGAACAGCCTACCAAGGAAAAAAAAAATCAAAATAAGAAGAGGAAAGTGAAGAGAATAAGTTAGAAAGAAAGGAGAGGAACGTACCATAGCCAGATATCTTTTGAGATCGAGAAAAACCTTATGTTTCCTCATGTCTCGTAGCTTGGCCATGTCCTCAGGGAGCAGCAAAGCTTGCTCCACTGTGTCAGCCACGTAACTGACTACTCCTCCTTGAGAATTGCGAATTAAGGCGTTGGCAATGAAAGGTTCCCCATTTAGCATTGGGGCAGGGGGATGGGCTGGACGCCCAATCTGGGGGTCGCTCCTTTTCTCGACAACCTTTTCGTTGCCCCTCTGCCCCGTTTTGGCTTGTTTGGACTCCCTTTGAACCTCGTTCTCGAGGGGAGAAGGGTTTGTTCAGCTCCTATCACCCCATTCCCCTTTGAATCTCTCTTCCTCTTCAGTTCTGCTGCTTGGGAGGGCAAGGCAGGTGGAGGAGTGGGAATCCTAGTCTGGGATGGAGTGGGAAGCTTGGCCTAGGCAACCTTCCCAAGTGCATCCCTCCCAGGTTGTGACTCTATTAAGTCAAGCAAACTGGACTTTGGTTTGCGTTGTATCTCCATCTCGTCGATTAATGGTGAGAATGGAGGGCCGAGATCAGGATTTGAAACTTCCAGGGACAATTCTCGGTTGAAAACTTCAAACTCATCCTCGAAATCAGCTACTTCTACCACTTCTTCTTCTTGTATATTGGGGGGGTAAGATGAAGTGGCCGCACTGGTTGTTTGTTGTAACGATGAGGCCCCTACTGTTGGTATACCTTCAGGAATGGGGGTTGTAACTTCTTCGATTTCTACTTTTGGACCAGGAAGAAGGAAACTGGGAGCAACTACGCTTATCCGATGTAGGCAAGGGTCTCTGGCCCTTATGACGCACTTCGGAGCTTGGAAGCTGGACGAGATCGGCGTGTATCCGAAGATCAAGTGAGCCGCTCATAATTGGCCGTCTGAATTTACAAATACCTCGGCTTTAAGGATTTTGTCTAGGCTATCCTTGTTGACCAGATTGAAATTTGGTTCAGCAGCGCGTCTATTTGCAAATCCATTAGTGAAATAAAATTTTGTTAGATATAAAAATACTGTAAATCAAAGAAAGGACTTGTAAATGAATACCCTAGTCTAAGTACCCCACCTGGTTCTCCTTCTCTCGTCGGGCAAGGGAGACCATCACTCCACTCCCCTGACAAGATCAAGAAGTCTTTATTCAGCCCCTTGTTGGATTCGGGGAGGCACTGAATGAGCCTAACCTCGGGATACCTTGATTTCAAGTAGTATCCCTGTCCTTTTAGGTGGTGAAGGTTATAGACCCAATTAACATCATGGTGGGTTAGACCTAAACCCATCTTTTCGTTGAGGGCATCCATGGAGCCTAGGATCCTAAACATATTAGGGGCACACTGAGTGGGAGCCAACCTATGAGCTCTAAGGTAGTCTCTAGTGACTCCACCCATAGGGATTTTCATCCCTCCTTCTATAAATGCAATCATCGGGATCACTACCTCCCCGACCTGCCTATCCCCATGCCATTGACTCTCATCACAGTATCTAATTCCTACTCCTGGAGGGATATTATAACGAGCCCTAAAGCTTTCTATCCCCTCCTCAGAATCTACTAAATTCTTAAATCTACCCATTTCTAGAAAAGGCTGGGAAAACTAAAGAGATTGAAGAAGAAAGAACGTGAAAAAAAGAGAATGATGTAGAAAATTAAAAAGCAAAAGTTTAAGAAGACTTACGAGGAGAGTAAAGGCGTCCTCGGACGGGTCCTTAGTATTTGTAAAGGCTTAGGAAGTTTGAAAAGGTGTGCAGGTTCAAGGTATGAGTGCTAGAACGAAATGAATGCTAAAGTAAGGGAAAAAGTTGATTTAATGGGTATTTATACCAAAGAGAGAGCAGAGAGCGGGAAAATTCCCGCTCAATTCCCAACGAAGCCCTCAACCTTACGATCTGCATCATGCCATAGAACGTGGGGGACAAAAAGCCGTCGGAATTTAATAAGGACGTGCCTCGATTGCTGCAGTGTCAGGAGTGCGTTTTGGGCAGACAAAAAGGCATTTTCATAAGCAGAGGAAGAACGAGATAGGCACGGAGCTAATTTAGAGACATCGAAATCCTCCTTTCTTCCTGAGGAGACAGAAAGGGGAATCTTGAGGGGCTATTGTAGGGTCCTTGGGCCCAGAAGTGCATTATTTATTGATATGTTGGGCCTGTGGCTCAAGCCGAGAACAAAGATCCGCCTGAGGATGAGATGTCTTCGTCAGAGGAGATTGCATTGATGAATAAAAGGTGGGGTTTGGTCCTAAAGGCTCCGGAAAGTCTGCCAAGGATGAAAACTTCCTCAGCCGAACTTGGCCAAGGTCCTGGAAAATGGATTGACAACAAAGATGGTAATCCCTGAAATTCGTTTGGGGTGGACAAGCACTGCAGAGATATGAGATAAAGATGAGCCCCAAAATATCTGGGGAGAAAGCTACTGCCTCCGCATTAAATGCACTACAGCTAATCCCCTAGCCACATTAATATAGAAGTGATACCTGAACAGTGTATTTCAGCCTTACAGCTACTACTTGAAGACTTATGAGAAGGATTGATGGGACAAGTATCAACTCTAACCATCTAGCATACAGGTGGACGGTGGAGGTGAAAGGGGAAGGGAGTACAAAAGAAGAGGGAAAAGAACGATGAAGGGGATCGGAAATTAAAGAGAAGAAATACTGTAGCAATCCACAATCAAATTTGTAACGCTATCTAAGAACATTATATTGGAATTATTGTCCTCGGATTTTGCAAAGGACGTTCTCTCTTCATTTCATAATAGTCCATTTATATCTTTTTGTCTTCAAGCCTATCTATATATCGTTGTTTGATCAACTATAGCCCAGTTTTCCAACCCATTCCTCTACAAATTCATTGTTTTGGACTTCTTGGGCCTAAGTCCGTCCACGTATTGGGCTAGGAACTCAAGTCGGGTCCATACAACTGTTATCTCATTAAACTTAAATGAAGGTTCAGGATTAAAACACCACCAAATTTGTGGTTGAGATTGAGACCCTTAAAGTAATTATGCTTGAGAAATTGTCTTTCATCATTCTAAATAATTATATATTTTTATGCATATAATCCAAAATATTCAATTTAAATATATTTATTTTTTGCCAAAATTTAAATATATTTAAATTAACTATGATGAATAACCAAATATATACTTTACAATTAACATTTGCAATAAGAATGACGTGTGTTTGGATTAAAATTTTACTAAAATATCCATCTATACCACTGTATAAAATCCCCACATCACTCTTCTTTCTTAAATTTTGAACATTTTATTAAACAATACCATATACTCCCTCTGTCCCAATTTATTTGTCATGTTTGAAAAGTCAAACCTTTTAAAAGAACATCATTTATTGTCTTGTTTACTTTATAAAAATGTATAAGTTTACAAAACTACCCTTAAATAAATTTATTAGTTTTTTTTTTTTAAAGAGTTATTCTTAATGAGACAACTAAAAAGGTGCCCCAATTAGATTGATTTTTTAAATATTTGTAAGTTTTCTTTTCAAATAGTTTTGAAAATAAAGTAGGGGTATAATAGGAACATTAGTAAATTAATTATTTTTATTTTTAGAAACTGGACAATATCTTGAGACATCCCAAAATGGAATAGAGAACAAACAAATTGGGACGGAGGGAGTACTAAAAAGGGTTTTTTTTTTTTTCATAATTAATTAATTTTAATGACTTGTTGAAAAATGTGATTAACCATTAAACATCAGCAGTCATCAAACTTTATCATTTCAAAGAAATATTTGCCCATCATTGGATGTCAAAAAATTTAAAATTTCTCGTAGGACACAATCATTTAATTCCCTCTTTTGTGCTATTTATTTGAATACAAATGATAAGTAGTGAGTACCATTCAATACACAGATTATAAGTCAGTGAAAAGCAAAACTAATTAATCAAGAGACTTATAACATAACTAGTTTTTCCAATATAAATGTTAGTTTTCAAATTACACTACCCTAATTATTAAATTATAAAAAAAATAAATAAGTAAATAAAAAGAGAAAAGTTTTTTTTTTTTTTTTTGAGAGTTATAAACACCAATTTTTTGGAATGGCAGGTATAGGACCTACAGATGCCGTTAACCATTTCAGATAAGACTGAAAAGACCGCTTTTGATGAACTAAATTCGCCCATATAACACAGGACCCCTTGTCCTAACAAATTTCGACTCTCTCCACCTGTGTCTCCCTAATTGCATGTTATTATAATTATTTTTTAAAAAATAACCATATATATATAATAGAACTTAGAACCTATACAACTATACCCATCAGGAGATATAAAAGCATAGTTATTAAACCCGGCTCAGACATTGACCCAGTCTATGAGTTGGGTCATTAGGTCACCGGTTCAACCAATGGGTCACTAGTCGAACTGCAGGATCAAATAAAAAAATAAATATATATGAAAATAAGTTAGAGAAATCATAACATAAATATGTAACTTCAAAAAATAGGCATATGCCTAAATTAAATTTGAAATTATAATTCAAAATTAAGGTTTCCCAATAACATAGTAGTCTTTTGATAAGATGTGAGTCTTGGAAGTAGTAGACAGACAAAGAAGTGCATTTTTTTTTTTTAATTCTTTAAGTTTTCTCCCGTTTAGATTACCATATTATAAAGCATTAAACAACAAAAAGTCAATAAAGTTGACCTATAGATGTAATTTTACAAATTTTAGAAACCCAACTGTGTTATATAAACTCTTCCGGGTTACCTAATCACCACAAACTCGTCAGGTTTGACTGGGTCGTATGCATAAATGATCCATTTAAACACCCGGATTGGTCTAGATGCCGGGTCACCGAGTTACCGGTCCAACTGGCTAGGTCGGTCCAGGTTTAATAACTATGTATAAAAGACTAACCAAGATAAATAGTTTATCAAAATCTAGATAAATCTATTAATTTGTTTTCTAACAGGCTTACCTAAAATCTTTCAAGTTTTGCTACTCTATAGTTAGATTCATGATACAAATACCTGTTGCCCTTAATCCTTCCCTAGATTTTGATCGATAAGTGTATACGTATATGCGAGTAAAATTCCCATAAAAATACATAAAATGCTACCCGCACAGGTAGTACTCTTACCTTCATTACCAAAAACCAGGCATCATCTCCTTAATCCTTGGGATAAATCAATTAAGACATTGTGATCCAATTAAACACTGAGACTACATTGTTTTGTTACATTTGGAATGTCATACAACACACGCTTAGCAAAATATCATACCTTAGTAACTTGGAAAACGTCATTAGTTTTTCAACAGCCTGGAAAGCAAGCAATTGGTTGTGCAGCACATTAAATACAGGGCTAGCTTCTACAACAAAGTGTTAATACTGGTTTATCAGCAAAATGTGTTCTACATTCTTATAGCTACAAGTCTACAACCAGCGCTGACAATTACAAGTTCATGGTAATGCATCTGTTAATGCAACCTATACTATAACCCCCAGTACATTCCCAACAAACAAACATTGATTTCACATACAGCAGGGAAAGAAGAAAAAGGCAAAAGCAATAGACATGTTACAACGGAGGCAATGCTCCTTTCTCATTTAACGTTCTTAAATTTCTCCTCCCTTTTCCAATTCATACCAGCAGCGGCTACAAACATGTTTACCTTATTAGCCTTCTTGTCTAGGACTCCTAACACTAGCGTTACCACCATCAGAAAGCTGGACCCACAAACTTCGACTTCGTTCCCCTCCATTTTCCCAGGTCTGTTGCCTTACACTCCTATCATTTGTGTCACCGCCATCAGAAAACTGAGCCCAAACACTTCGACTCTTCCCCCCTCCACTGAATTCCTCTTCACACCCTGCCACTGTCTTAAGGATTTCAGATTGCAGCAGTGGGCAGTTCTCCTTGAGATACTCAAAACCGTCGGAGCGCATAACGGCTGTGTCAAACAGGGAAATTAAAGGATAAGGATATGACAAGCAAGAACACGGGGAAAAATAGACAACAAAGCTTATAAAATTAATGAAAACCTTAGGCTCCATTCTCGATTCCCATGTTTTCAATAACTTCAGCACCTCCTGAAGAGCAAAAGATTTTATAAACAGGACGTGCTGCAGTTGTTTAATCATGAATTTATGACATCATCATGTTCACTCATGTGCCAAGCTTGACTAGTTTTTGGAATTTGAATAACTAGATTAAATGATTGCGACACTCATAACCACTTCCAGTAAAGCCCAAGCAATTGTAAGAACTAACAAGAACATATAACTTCAAGGGCAAAAGGGCAAGGTTGCTTATGCTGTGGATAAGTAACCAGAGCAAGAAAAAAAATGAACTATCATTATTCCCAATTATGGTGTTGCATGAATAACTTGAGAAAGCATGGTTCCCAAGTAATTGAACAATATTGGAATGACATAGATGCCATGCCCATCTAGATCAAACGACAAGAAAAAGCAACTAAACATATTAATACCACATGAAAGCCTTTAAAATGACAATACGAATACAGGTCACAAGCACATATATTATGAAAACAAAGCAATATTAGAGCACCACCTGACCAAACTGCCAGATCCAACACCAGCCGACCCAAAAACCGTCCAATCTGAGTGGTGGTTTGGTCGGCTGCAGGTTGCTGATGACAGCAACTGACGATATCGGTTCAAGTGGCAGGTTTAGGGGGTTTGAAAACCGATGGACCCGACCCATCCGAAACAGGTTGCAAGTTAGAATCTTCTCTTTTAAGCTTCAGTTCCTCAACTTGGCCGTTCGTCAGATCTTGGGTCTTCAAATCCTCGGATTGCGAGTCTTAGGTCTTCAGATCTATCATTCTACCACCATCACAGGTTGCCTACTCGCCTTTGTCACAAGGTCGCCAACTCATATCCATTGCAGACTGAGTGGAATCTCTCTCTCTCTCTCTCTCTCTCTCTCTCTCTCTCTCTCTCTCTCTCTCTCTCTCTCTTAGGTTTGATTTCTATTATCCATTTGGTAACAACTTATTTAGCTTTTTGCTAAAAGTGTGCTAAAGTATACTTGTACTTTAAAAAACAGAGAAAAAGTAAAAAACAAGTGAGGTTTTAAAAATCTATACATAAGAGCTAAATATGGCTTATACTCCAATGCAGAACAAACACTTAGTCTCACCTCTCTCTCTCTCTCTCTCTCTCTCTCTCTCTCTCTCTCTTCGTTTCAAACTCAAAGATCTAGGGTTTGTGATCTTGTTTGTGCTGTTTTGTTTGTAGTTATGCGTTGTTTAGGTTTGTCCTTTGGGTTTGATTTCTCGGGGTTTAATCTCTCCGTGTCTGGGTTCGTTCTTCTCCTTCAGACCAGAAAACACCTAACGAATCCAACCACCGTCTACCCTAGCCCAATCCAACTAAACCCACGGTTACTAGCAGTAGGCGGCGGTCTCTCCTTCCACCACCCGATGTGAGAGGGTTGGTTTCGGGTTGAGTCCAAAACTGACCCGTGGACAACCCTAGGTAATATGTCGATTCTTGAAGATCTATGATATGATATAACAGTAACATGTGAATTGCATTTGTAATATAGAAATAAATATTATTAATATTTGTTACATCAATATTTTATAAAGATATAAATATGAAATGCCAAATGGCATAAAATATATAGAACTAGTATACTAATTTGGAAGATAAAAATAACAAGAAAAATAAAGCGACATGATTGATGATCCATGTTTGACATTCACAGAAGTTAGGAAATTTAATATTTTCTTAATTTTGTAATACATGTACATGTTAACTCTTAAGTACCTCAAGTTTTAAAGTTATACAGATGTCCCTGAATTTCACATTTAAATCCCATTTTTCCTTTAAAATATTCAAATTTTACCCCAAACTTATGTGATAAAGACCAATTTCCTATTTACAGCCTTTCTTTGGTCTATCTGTACCCTACACATTTAAGATAATGATATGGTTGAAAAATCTGCACTTCCTAAATGCAGACTATGAGGGAAATGACTAGGAAACCCATAATGAACAATAACATTGTACTTTGCTTAGCACATAACAGCAATGTCGAAATAGTTTGACATAAATTAGAAACCTAAGTGAAAAAAAAAAATCAAGCAGGAAGAACATACCGACAAGGTTTTCAGCAGCAAATTTTAGGCAAACTGATTTTAAATCTGAAGCATGATAACTGTCAGCCAGGGCCAAAATATTGGCAACAGAATCTACAGATATATCCCTACAGAGTACAGACTCGCACATCAATCTAAGTCTAGGCAAACCATATTTTTCTGCTGCAGCTAACAATTTCGCAGCAAATGTGTCAGATAAAGATGGCATGCAAGATGAACTCAACGCCAAGAAATCCTCATCTTCAACAAGAGTATCCCTATATATGTAGTGAAGCAAAGCCTGCTCAACAAACATGCAAGAAATTATTACAAACACATACAAATATATAGTAAGCTCTACCTGACACAAAAGCCAGAATAATTCAAACCATGCTGCATTATATCCAAACAGGAAGGAGGGGGAAAAAAATGTTTTTTGGGAAAGGCTACCTTAAAAACATTGGGTTCCATATCTGTAACGACTATTTCTTGATCATCTTCATCCATTCCATTGAAAAATTCAGTTTCAAATACAGGAGAACGAGCAGCCAGTACCAGTTTGTGAGCATGAAACTTTTCCCCAGACACATTAAAAGTAACATCAGAACATTCCTTATTCTCCAATAGCATACCAAAATGTGCTCCAATATCAGATTCAGGGACATGAATTGAGTGTAATCTTGAACAATCCACCGCAGAAACCACAACACCAACAGTACAATTAATTTTCAAGCAATCATCCTTAAGGAAAACTGATGATTCAAGCATATTCCGTCTGAAAAATCGCTTGTAGCCCCTAAAAACCAAAGAAAGAAAAGGTAAAATAACTAGAATAGCGGAAACACTATGATAAAAGAAGAAGATAATAAAGTGATTTTTTCGATAATTTATAATGGGAGAGGGGAGATTTGAACCTTAGATGTCTCCATTGGAAACACCAGGAGGTGCTAGCTGAGCTATACAAGGCTCTTGGCAAGAAAACGATAATAATTGATTGCAAAATACAACATGGGAAAGAAAAAAAAAATAGAGCTACTGGTCACTTGAAGCAGTGGACAAACTATTAAAGCATTTCCAACAGATTTATGCTGGGTCAGGATTCAGGAAAGGCAAATGCAGATTAGCATATGTTAAAACCTTTATCCTGTATTTCATGTTTCACAATGCATGAGGTGATGAACGTTGGAAATATTCCCCATTTTCAGATTTAAAAATATTAAGTTCATTATTATTATTGGGGGTTGATGGTCCACATGAAATGATAATACACAAAAATATGTGATATTCTAGTGATAAGAATTTCTCCCAAGCACAAGACCACCATATTGCAAGTTTGCAACAAGAGTTAGAGAAAAACATTAGAAGCTTTCTTTTTATATGACTTTGTTGCTGCTCCTCAAGAATGCTGGATCTAACAGATGAAGCTATGAAGTAAAGGCAGGCCCTTGAAAGAAGAATTCATTTTGATGAAAGAAAAATTAGAGAATTTGTCTAACAGTACCTTTAGAAAAAGAAGAAAAGAAAAGAAAGTGGAGAGAGAAGGAGAAAGAACCAACAAAGGCCAACATGACTATTGCTCAATACACTTAATATTATTAATCAACTCATTTTACCTCCTTTTGAATACATTGGGCACAATATACATAAAAGATTCTTACTTGTACTAGCTAGTAGTAATAGGATTCCTACTAGTACTAGAACTCCTAGTTTAACTAGTAAACCAAACCCAATAAATATTTAACTTGGACCCAAAGAAAATAAACCTAAGATACTTAGAATACCCTAGAAGATCCTAGACTCAACTAATTACCAAATACCCTTAATTCACAGGAATTGCAGAAATTACAGATTCGCCCCTGAATATAAAATTGACCATAACTAATAAATAAAAAGCCAAATTAAAAAATATTTTAACCCTAAAAGACTTATACTTAGTCTATTGAAATGACATGATTTCACTTCAATTGGACTTCAGACAAGGACCCAATAAAATAAATCTTGAATAGGCAAATTTGCAAGTAATAGCAAATTAATCTTCCATGGCTTCATCACATTTTCTTAGCAGAAAAGGAAATTAATAGAAGCTACCAAGTCATTTCTGTCAAGTCTCAGAATGTCTTAAATAACACAAACTTAAGATGCATAGAAACTCCTAGAAATTTCTAGATTTAAATCAATAACCAAAATACCTTTAATGTGCATGAATTACAAAAACTTACAAATGATCTCCCCCCTCCCCCCCCCTGGATTATAAAACTAACCACAACTTATGAAATAAAAATACATATTAAAAAGAATCTAACCCTTAGACTCCCAATAACTTTGACTTTCAAAAGCATATAACACTTGACCCAATATTCAAAAGACTACTTTATGCATTAAGAGCACAAAGTAAACCAAATATTACAAAGGAAAAACAAAATAGAAAAGAAAACAACGAAGAAAACTAATTACAAAAGAGGAGAGAACAAAGGAAAGAAGGGAGAGAATCACTAGATGGGAGTCCCCGAGTCCAAGACTAGTCGAATAGAGATCCACTAAAGAAAGCAAGCAACTGATCTCCAAAACTATCCAAATCCTCAAAAGTTTGCCTACTGCATTCCTTACAAAGAGACCATAGTAAGCACAAGGGAACTAAATTAGAAATGTCAGACGAGGGCTTTCAGATTTTGCTTGAGTCACAATATAAATCTTGGAATCTACAAACTTGTGAACTAACGACAAATCAATCTTTCTACAGATACATCACTCTCTCTTAATTGGGGAAAATTTGACCTCAAGTTTTGTAATGTCAGAGTCTCTTGTACTTGCACCATTGGAATAGTTTATATCTTGATCTAATACCATTTTTTTTGTTATAGGAAACAGCAAGGATGACAATGGAATGTCTTTATTTTGATCCTTGTCAAAATTTAGTAGGAATCACAAAATCAATGGCTTGAATAGCTTTCAATTCAAGAATCAAAATCCTCTTCTAATTTATTTTTTTGTTGGAAACAAGATCAATCATATTGCCTTCTTTGGACTTGACTTATTCATGATTGGAGTTGTGCTCACCTTGCTCCTTCGTTGTCTTCCAAAATTCCCCTTCCAGAAGGAAAATAAATCCACTACCCTCTAAGGCATAACCCAATAGATCCCAAATAAGCACAACACCATTGACCACAAATCTCAAGCAATGTCACAATGAAGAAGCAAGTGATTTATGAATTCCCCATTTTTCTTGCACATGCAACACCACTCCACTATAATTACATTCCTCATCCGTAGGTAATCCATCATAAGAATTTTTCCTATCGCAGCTGTCCAAGTGAAAAATGCCACTTTTATCAGGCATTTTGACCCTCCAAATATATATATATATATATATATATATATATAAGGCTACCAAAGGTGTGAACATTTCCGCGGTGTGAAACTCTACCTCAAGAATACTACTTCTTGGTAGCATCCAACAGATGTGGTCTTCTCCCACACCTCTTAACTTGATAAAGTAGATGAAAAGGAGGGAAGATGTTAGTACACTACAACTCCAGTCATGTGCAGCTCTCTAATTAATTAAGGTCATATTATCCCTGTGAATATTTCGACCACATATCATATAAGAAGAGACTACAGATTGTGCAATTCAAATACAACTGCCAACAGCGAATACCAACCTCGAATCTCATGAACCTAGACAATTAAAATTTGCCCCCAACCACTTGTAATTAATTATGCTTTTCCAGAGGGTTACACCATATGGTTGGTTATTTATGTACTTGCATACTAATCATCCTTTCAGATCAAATAGAAATACAATTCCAGTTCCACACAACACAAAACAACATAAATAAAAGGGTGATGTTGGAATTTGATAATAGAAAGAAATGATGAAAAGAGAGAGAGAGAGAGAGAGAGAGAGAGAGAGAGAGAGAGATACCACATGCTGCCACGGTACTTGAGGGTGTAGGGCCCACTCTCGAGGGCGCGATCGAAGTGGCTATGAACCTTGTGCTTGGCAGAGCCAGTCTGGTCGAGGAGGGTAAGTTCAAAGAGAGCACGGACGTCGGTGCCTTCACTGGCGAGAGCGATGAAGACAGAGACATAGGTGGAGTTGTCTTCGGGGTTCTTCCCATCAGGGTAGAAATAGATGGCCCACTGGTAACCTCCCACCGTGAAATTCTCGCTCGCTATGTGCTTTCCAACTCCGATCCCCTTCGCCAACGAGTACCCTCTTATTGTGAAGTTGTGTGATCCGTTCACCGTTTCCGTCACCGACCTTGATCGAGATGACGACGAAGACGAAGACGACATCATCATCTCACCACCACCACGCATCTTCTTTTCTTTTCTTTTCTTTTCTTTTTCTCACTGATTTTCTTTTTTTCTCCAACTCAAATTTTCGTTCAATTTTCTCTTTGCACTGTACCTTATATATATTTATATCATCGTTAACTCTTAATACTTATTTACCTAATTTGAATTGAGACCATAAAAAAAAAAAAAAAACTTTATTTTCAAAAATTTAAATGTTTCCTTAGTGCAATGGTCAATCGAGTATAAGTGCTTGTGAAATGTGGGGTAAGGGTCGGGATTCAAGTCTCTAAAAGAAAACTTCACACATATATACGTAGATTAAGTTAGAGTAGAATTTATATCCTATATAAAAATTTAAAAAAAAACTTAAATTATTTAAAATAAAGCTAAGAAAAAAAAAGTTACACCTATATAAACAATACATTATAAAATAAGCAAAAATCTATAACCAAAGTGTTAGAAAACTCAATTAAAAGCTCATAAAAATTGGAGCTTTTGCTATGGGTGAAACGTTTGGATCCTTTGGGTGGTAGAAAGTGGAGGTATTTATAAGCTTGGTGGAGGCTAGGGTTTATGGTGGGACGTTTTAATCAATCAATGGGCCAAATCGATTGATCAAAAATCCCACCAAAAAGGAAAAAAAAAAAAAGAAAGCATCTTTTAGGCTTCTAACCAAAAGAGTGTGTACACATTTAATTAAGTGCATACACATCCATATGCACGCGTACGCACTCTTTGTAAGCCTTTTTAAAATCAACTTACAAAAGGCGTGTCCGCACTCAAAACACACTTTTTGTAAGCCTTTTGAAAATTGGGCTTAAAATAAGGATTTTGGGCTTCGAACTTGGTTTTTTGGATCACATTTTGGGCTCTATTAATTATTAAGTCACTAGGCTCCACACACAGTGTTGATGATTTTGGTAGCGATTTGATTTCTCGTCATTGGAACCAAGGGGCTTGGATATAAGTTGGAAGAAAATTAGGTGTCTATAGTTGCCCTTCTTTTGGCGTTGTCGTGCACGGTGATGCCAAAAGACTATAGAGACGATCCAGGTGTTGCAGTCGATATCCAAGCCCTACCCATGCATGCCTCTTCAAACAAAAGCATACAATGGGAAGAGCTAACTTACGACATGGGCTTATCGCTCGTTAGCATCTAGGGACTGCTTCCCTAGAAAGGGTGGTCTCAAAGTCATAGACTTCGAGACTGATGGTCATTTGAAAAAGTGTGTGGACCGTGTCATAGATCCCTGGGGGGTAAGAACCTAAACATACACATATGACCGCCGCACGGGGGAGGGGGGGTGTTGAGGGGGTTCCTTAAGAATGGGAGAAAGCAATGTATCTAAGTTTGATTTACTCTATAGCAGAATTAGCAAAAATGGTGATGGTGTAAGCCTGAAGAGAGAGGCTTCTTTCTAAAAAGTCAATGGATCAGTGGGACCACATGACAGGAAGTGTGCGAGTTAACTGGGATTATGGTATGATGCATGGAGAATACAAATGCGCAAACAAGATGCAAGAGACACAAGTATGAAGCATGTAAGAAAACTGAGCCGGATGGCATATGCTATGCAAAGATGGACCGATGGTGGACACATGATGCAAGTGGCCTTTCTAAAGAAAGAAAGGCATGTGACCGATTGTGGATGCATTAGGCATGTGAACAGGTGTGATAGGTGCAATGGTAAGAAAATGTAAGATGTTAATGAGCATGTATGTAAAGATGCAAATGTATGCGAAGACAGAAAGTATGAGACAGAGATAGTAACATCAATAAAATTAGCAAAGAGCACTATGGTGTGGGTTGATCAATCAATGAGATCAAACAACCCACATATGCATGAGGCGAATCCACAATCTTGATGATACATAAATTCGTTAGTGAGTTGATTATCCACACTTGCATCGAATGAGGTACCTGAAGAACCTACAGAGAGCACCGGTGGGGTGCTGGCCAAAAAACCCTCCGAAGGTTAAGTTAGTGATAGAATAATCTCCAATAACTCAAAAGTGTAAGAGCTAGGAAATTGCATGTGCCTTAAGGAAGAGGATGCCCAGTGCTTATATAGTGGTGTAAAGCCAACCAAGATCCCTTGAATGTAGGGTTTTTTCTTATAGAGAAGATTTGGAGATAAGACCTTGAGGTCTTGGGCTTTTCTTCCCATATAAGGAAGACAGGAGCGTGGAGTAGGGTCTTTGGACGTGGCGTGCAAGTTCTTTCCGTTTAGGCATGCATGAGTGGAGAATACGTAAAAGTTTGTGGGACCCAATTACTAAACAGTCGGTATGACCATCCGCCCATCGGTATGAATACGGAGGATAAGACATGACCATCCATCGAGTACATATGCAACCATACGTGGAGCACTGATTCCCAGAAACTTCAAAGGAGTCAAATGAAGTGTTCATCCCAACGGGTGCGTAGTTGTCGGGTCCAACCAGAAGAGGCACATACCCTGACGACCCATTGATAACGTGACGACCGTCAAGGCAGAGTGTGTCGCATGGTGTCAATGAAGGTACCTAACAACCCCTTGATACATGACAACCGTCAGGGTGGAATGTGTCTCGTGGTGTCAGGGAAGGTACCTAACAACCCATTGATATGTGAGGATCGTCAAGCGAAGTGTGTCACATGGTGTTAGGGAAGGTACTTGACGACCCCTAGGTCCCTGATGACCTCTTGATACGTGATGACCGTTAAGGCGGGATGTGTTGCATGGTGTCAGGGAAGGTACGTGACGACCGTCATGGTAGAGTGTGTTGCCTGGTGTCAAGGAAGGTGCCTGGAGGTCCCTGATGACCCTTAGGTCCTTAATGACCTATTGGTCCTTGACGACTCATTAATACATGACGACTGTTAGGGCGGAGTGTGTCGCCTGGTGTCAAGGAAGGTACTTGACAACCCCTAGGTCCCCAATGACCTCTGGGTACCTAACGACCCATTGATACGTGACGACTTTCAAAGCGAAGTGTGTCACCTAGTGTCAAGGAAGGTACCTGAAGACCCTTAGGTACCTGACGACCCATTGATACATGACGACCATCAGGGCGGAGTGTGTCGTATGGTGCCACACTCCCCTTATGACTGACGATGCTTTTGGTGATCAAAGAATCTTTTGGTAAGCTCATGATGCTTTTGGTGACTGAAGATGCTAAGGTGTTAGAAAAATTTTCTGGTTGCTAAAAATATTCCCTATCAAATATGATGAATGCTTGGGTGACAAAGAGACAAACAGAGGTGTGCATGAAACAACATGTGAATGCATGGACATATACAAGGAGTACAGGAAATGGTGCATGGCACACTAAAACAAGAATGAATGAGAAATGTACATAAGTATGCATGAAACAACATGTGAATGCATGGACATGTACAAGGCATATGGGAAATGGCATAGAGAAAACTAAAACAAATATTATGAGGGATGTACACGTAGCATGTATGGGGAGTAGAGGAACAAAGGGAAGTATGCATGAAACACAAGGTAACAACATGTGAAGCATGGAGCATGAGCAACCCAATAGATACATGAATTGGAGATAGGCAAGCAAGCAAATAGACAAGTGAAACATAAAAAAATAGATGGACGCAATTGAGAGATAGATATATAGCGTATAGACAACAAGCGAGTGAACATGTGAAGCACATATGGGTAGACAAAAGCAATCGACAAAAGGATATACAACACATAGCATGAACAACATATGAGGCATGAGAAAACAAGCAAATAATTGACAAATGGTTTGGATGCAAGCGTTCGCAAACGAGTAGTTTCCTCGTGGGAAGTACGCCTTAGCTTGGAGTGGACCTCGTGTAGGGTGAAAAATGGAGTCACCACCTAGATTAGGTCTAAGAACCATATTAGGCCTCTTGGACCACTCATTTAGATGTATAGGTCTGCATACCAGATTATAGGTCCAAAGCTTGGGTATGACTTGGGAAGGTGTTAGGCACCGAGAACACTTGGCTTGTGGGCCGGCCTCCATTATGTGTTGCTAGACTATATTTAAATAATGAAATTACTAAAAGCGCCCTAATCTTAAACTTAAACATACATGATGTAATTAAATAAAATAACACACACAATATGCTAAATATTGCATCACAACATAAAAAGAAACACAATAAAACCAAATTAAACAAATATTATACTAAAAAGGAAAAGATAACAATTAAATAAATACAAAAGGAAAAAAAAATCACAAATAAACCAAATATGCCAAAAAGACCAAATAAACATAAATAATTAACCTAAAAAAGAGTCGAGCCGAATCAAATAATATGTGAAAAATGATTAAAATAATAAAAACAAGATTTTTGTCAAATCTGGATTTAGGGTGCGTACGCATACTCAACTATGCACACACATGGTCGAAACCATGTGCACGCATACTCAATGAAGCACACGCATCCTTTAGTACAAATCCAAAAAGTTACATTTTTACAAATTTAATCATTCAAATATATAAACATAGAAATCAAATAAGTATATTAGAAATGCTAAAAAGTAAACTAGCATAAACCAAATAACACAAAATATTATCATAAACAAATAGCCATGAAACAAATCAAACAATTATACTAAGCTACGTGAAAATTAATAAACATGTCAATCTTCATATAAAACCAAAATAACAACCCAAAAACAAGAAGAACTTATTAAATAAACTCGAAGTCAGATTTAACACATATTAAAGGGTCATAAGCATCAATCAAATATAACAAGAACACTTAAGATAATACCAAACAAAGAATCATGTGAATCCTATGTAACAAAGTGGAAAATCATGGAAAAAAGACTCGCCTTGCTTTAGAATCACAGATTTAAGATTGTTTAACCGACCCTTAGTGCCTACAACACAAAGATTATATTGAGAAAACAAGAACAATAAAAAAACACAATATTTTTTAGGAATCACAACTCAAGAATAAACTTTAATTGAAAAAGTTTTAGAAAACAGTTTGGAAAACAAACTTTTTGCCTTCTGTAAAAAAAAGTGAAAAGGTGATGTATGGGTCTTTAGAAAAGATGAACTAAGATTTAGAAAAGTTGAAAGCACTCTTTCTAGCTAGGGTTTTGATTAGAGACATAAGGTGAGTATTTATACATTAAAACTAGGGTTTGCGGGGCTTTTTAGAGACTTTTGGACGTTCTCAAGGGTTTAGGGACCAGCCCCCTTCAAAGAATGGTGTTTGGAAGGCCCAAAAATCATGTTTTAATTACCTGTGAATGAGCCTGCATACACAGGTTTTGAGGGTGCACACGCACCCTTGATTCATGTGTACGCATGCTCCCAAAAACCCTAATTTTGACTATTGTGTTGGCTTGACTTCAAATGGTTATAACTCACTCAATATAAATCCAGATTAGGTAAAATTTATTTTTAAATTGAAGCCTAGGATGTCGACTTTCCAATGAAAAAAATCCCACTTAAATATTCTTTTTAGATAAAAAGTTACGGTCAAAATAGTGAGCAAATGTCAAGCTATTGTGAACTCTTTAACTACCTATGGTTGACATATGTCAAGCTCATCATTAGGGTCAGGGACCAAAATTTATCAATGGATACAAAATGAAGTTTCTACAGTTGCCCCTCTTTTAACTTTGCTTGCACTACAAGTATAGTTAAAAGCCTGAAGGGACAAGTGTTTTGTAAGTTAATACACTTTGAGTCCACACACACTATACACAAACACACAAACATGCAAGCAAATGCAAACATGGGGTGTGCTTAAAAAAATGATTACTGCACTTCCAACAAGATGTGTGAAAAACCAAATGAGACATAAAAGAAAATCTGGGATGTTTTCAAGTTTTAAGGACTCTACCTGATCATGACACACATACATGCAAGCAATCATGTGAACAATAAATGTATCATAAGAGACATAAAAGAAAATCTGGAATGTTTTCGAGTTTTAAGGACTCTACCTGAATTAAGGGGATCACTCACCCAAGCAATTGACGTTCAAACAAAATAGGCCACTCAAGAATGAGCATTTATGTCAAATAGGACCACTTGACTGAGCAATTTACGTCCAAATACAAACAGACCACTCAAGAACGAGCATTTATGCCAAGGGTGTAGACACCGCATTTTGTACCCTTTACGACTTGAGCCCCTGTTCCCCAATGATGTTGGAATTCTAAAGTCCAAGGTTTGTTTAGGACCCGATCAGATTGAAATTGACTTGAGGAAAGTATTTTTAGGGAAATATAACTCTTTTATGAACTAAATAAGTTATTTTTAGAAAAGAAAGGTCACAAAAACCTTAGGGCATGTGTACTCATACACGCATGATCCAATTCTGCGTTCTCATGCTTCATGCATGCGTACGAATACATGGGCATGTGTACGCATGTTAAGGTTCTAGAAACTATAAAATGCAAGTTTTCTGTATTAAAGCTTGGTTTTGGAACGAATCCCACATCATCTGGGAGCAGTTCCAAGCCCCCATTTTTCAACTATAAAAAGCCATACATGGTACATTTTGAAAAACACAAAAAATCTTAAGGAAAAACACAAGATTAACTAAAAATAGTGAGTGTGAGTTTGGATAGCGGCAGACCCAGCGTTTTGCGAGTCTGCGTTTTTTTGGTTAGGTCTCGTGCACTGTTCACGGGACCCGCAAGTACAGATTTCAGCAAATGTTAAGTTAAAACTGGGTCCCATAGCACTATTCACACATTTAAAAATTATTTTGCTACAGTGTTTTCAGTTTTCAGTAATAAGCGGTATTCAAACAGACCCTAAATCATAGAAGGAGTTTTTCACAAAAATGTTCTCAAGTCAATATTTTTCTGATTGAGGCTTTTTTTGGCTTTGATCTTTGAGTTTCAAATTTACTAATCACTTCTTTGTTTGATTGTGAATAGATTAACTGAGGGGAACAATCAAAATCAAGCTAAGGAGCTTTGTGTTTTGAGGTATAATGTTCTAAGTTCTTTTCTTTTTCTCTTTCTATTTTGATTTTCGTTTTCTTTCCTTTTTCTTGTTTGTTTATGTTATAATATGTTTGTTTAGTTTAGGTTTACATAACTTTTCTGTTTTTAAGCATGTTAGGTTGTTAGATTTAAGTATTCTGTTCTATTGTGTTCTTGTGTTTCTAGGTTAGGGTTTAAGGTGTGCATGCGTATACATGCCTTCTGCACGCGCACGCATACTCGAAGTATACGTACGCATACAATTGTGCTGCATATATAAGCCCTATGTATGGATATGCATACTCATGCCCAGAAACCTTAATCCGAACCTTTTTTTTTTTTTTTAATATGCCTTCGTCCTGGTTTGTTTTCATATGTATATGTCTCTATCTCCACGTTTTGCTTGTTGTTTATTCTTCACATGCTAGATTAGGGTTTTATCTTCCAATTTTGTTGTTTTGCAATGATCATGTATTGAAGCATAGATGTTATGGTGCAATAAGGTAAGTAAGGTAAGTCATGCATTCATATGAACATGCATTTGTTTGAGATAGGATCTTGATCTTACTTTGATGAACATGAATGATATTTGCAAATGCTTGGCCTTAGATATGATAACAAGTTTGTTTGATCTTACCATGCCTATGTTTCTACTTTGGGGACGATATTTATTTGTTTGTTTGTTGCCTTGGATATGATGTGATAAGATGTATGATAGGTGCATGCTAGGGTTTAAGATATGGTGAGTTGCATGATAGATGTATGTTAGGGTTTTGGGATGAAAATGCCATGTTGATTGCTAGATGTATATGCTAGTATGTGTGTGTGTGTGTGTGTGTGTGTGTGTGTCTAGAATGACAATATTGAATGTGCCTCATAAGACACAATGAATGGAAGCCGACCCACAGGTAGAGTGGGGTCGGGTGCCTAAAACTTTCCTAGTGGCGGAGTCAGGAATTTTTTCTAGGGGGTCTAAGGTAAACATAATAAAATTCTTATGTATTAAAAAATGACTAAAAAAATTCTTATGTATATAATGATAATTTAATTTAATTGTCCACGTCATTACTCATACTATCAATTAAAAAAATAATTGAAAAATAATTATTTTCAAATTATCATAAGCCTTTCCTGGAAACACAAACTTTGACAAGTGACAATTAACCAACATAAAGCCTATTAGTAATTAGTATAGTAGTATAGACCTAGACCCTAAAGTGTGTACAGATACCTAAACCCTATTCGGCTATTCTATTAAGCTTTTAACATTTGTTTATTTCTTTTTTCTTTTTTTGATTCAGCTACTTGCTGGACACCACAAACATAAAGCATATTCTAGTAGCTATTAGAATATGCTTTACTCCTTTACTCTTCTTTCACTTGAACGGCTGAACAACAAACACTTGACATAGAGAGATTCTGATAGAGGCATAAAGAGAATGAGAAACTTACCAAACGTTCATACTGAAGATAGATCGAGACGGCACCGCAACAGAGGCGAAGGTAGCAGTGGCAAAGGCGAAGGTAGCTTAACTGCTTGTTGCTAGAGAAGTTTAGATCTTTAGGTTACCAAGTTGGGAAGTTTAGGTTGTGTTTGTGATTTTTTTTTTTTTTTTTTAACAGTGTTTGTGAAGTTTAATGTTGTGATTTGTATCTATTTCTTTGGATTTTATAGTCCTGATTTAATTAGAATTTGGATTCCTAATTTAATTAGGAATAGGAATTTGACTAACAAATGGGTTTTTTTTTTAAAAGCAAAATTGTTTATGGGCCAAAGAATGCACTAGGTTTTAACTGAGTTGCTATGTATTTTTTGTCAAAAATCGTGTCGCGGGGGGGGGGGGGGAAGGTTCTTGCTATTTTTTTTTTTTTTTTAGTACTATAATTCTAGGGATTTTTCAAAACTCAAGGGGGGTTATGGCCCCCTTAGCTTTGCCATTGCACTTTCCCATCTTCATACCTAAACTACAGACACATGCTCTAGATATACATCATTCCTTTCACGAAGGGCGCTATATTTATGGTTCTTAGACTTAATCTAAGTGGCAACTCCATTTTTTCTCCACCCCAATCCACTCGGTCGAGGCGTACTCTCCCTTATTACGCCCACAAAGGGGACCACTCAACTGAGCAATTTACATCCAAACACAAACAAACTACTCAAAACTGAGTATTTACATCAAAGGGACCACTCGACCAACAAATTTATGTCCAAACACAAATTGGCCACTCAAAAATGAGCATTTATGCCAAAGGGACCACTCGACCGAGCATTTATGTCCAAACACAAACAGTCACATATGACTCACACAAACACATAATCACATAAGGTTTGCAAAAACAAACACACATGACTTATGCAAACATTAAAGAAACATGCAAGGATGCAAAACACGAACACACATGACTCACATAAGTGCACACAATCACACAAGATTTAGCCAAATAAACACACAAGACTCACATAAACATCAAAGAAACATGTGATAACAAAATATACTACAAACAATCACACAACATACGTGAACAACAAAGATGCATGCAAAAGTTTAATAACACAAAACATGATCTCACAAGACTTAAATCAAACACCAAAGATGCATATGGTCACAAAAGATTCGCACAAAACATCAAGGATGAACACAACAACGTATGGGTCACACAAACATAACAATGCATACAAACACACAAGGTGCTAAACAAGATAGGCCTAGGGCCCAAGAAAAAAACGAGGATGGACCTAATGCCTGATACAAAACAAGGAGAGGCCTAAGGCCCAAACAGAGTATGAGATGGGCCTAAGGCCCAAGATGAAATAAGGATGGAAACAAGCAAACAAACACATGAAAACCACACAAGACAACAAACATGCAAACAAACACACAAAACATAAAAGATCAACTACAAGGAAGCAAACAAACAAGAAGACACCAAAGACGAAGATAGACATGACAACTTCTAATGAAGCGACAAACACAAAAAACCATACAAAATAAAGGATGACAAAGATGAAATGAAGGAACACCAAAATCAAAGTAAAATAGACTCTTTGAAAAGAAAACACAAAACAAGACCATCCTAATGAGCATGGTAAAAATGGGAACCAAACACTTGATTCATTATGGATAACTTTCAAAACATTCAATCATGGGGACGCATCCTTCTTGTGGGATCCACCTTGCCCCTAGCTTGAGTAATTCACTTTCTTTTCTTTTCTTTTTTCTTCTTCTTTTTTTTACCCTAACTTTTGCCTAGGCCATCCTTACGGATTTTCAACCTAGTGAACATTTTTTTTTAGGCCCTAACTTTTGCCTAGATCGCCCTTGCGGGTTTTCAGCCAAGCGGGCTCTTTTATTTTTTACAAGAAACAAACAAATGGTAAGCAATGAGTAAGTGCTATGACTTATTCTCAAAAAATCTTGTTGATTCAAACTCTCAATACATGAGTTGCACAATTGACATGATGTGATGTGGTTGCACCTCACAAGGTTGCCTACATACCCAAAAGGGATCAAGCCTAACATAGTTCACTCAAACAACTTCAATTGATCAAAGAGGACTTTTACTTGGCTTATAATGCAGGCTTTGGTTCTTGGCTCACAAAGAAATGGATAGCAAAGGCTCAAACTTACTTTCTTGATAGTTATAACTTGGTCAAGGATTACTTTTCATTATTCTTGAACTTTGTTCACTTTCACCTTATTTATTTATTTATTTCACTTCACTTTTTTTTTTTTTTTTTTTTTTTTTTTTTTTGGCATTTCACTTCATTCTTGCTTACTCCCAAGTGCAGGAGATCGTAGCAATATAATTCTCAGTGTACCGAGGTCGAACCACAAGGAGCGGGGTGAATTCAAAGACAATGTAATTAAACAACGATTTGGGTGAAGAATAAAAGTACATTTGCTTGGTGATTGTTAACAAGAATAATAATAATAACTGATTTAAATCAATAATGTAAATACTAGGGCATCGGGGTATTTCCCTATATCGATATGAAATTCTTTGTAATCTAAGAAAATATATATTTCATAATTTATTGTTCTTATATAATTAAATACTTATGATTTGGTTAAACTGAGACAATTCAAAAACGCATGATAAGCTGAATTAATAATGCGGTTAGAATAGTTTTCAGGAAAACTCATTCATTTTAAAACCTAATTTCTATTTGAAACTATAAGAAATTCATCTAAACAATAAGAAAAACATGATTGAACTTATTGAAAGTATGAAAGAACTAATGCATCAAAAGAAATCTAATTGAATAATCAAATATGTTGTTGTCTAAAATCTTTAGAAAGAATCACATTGAATATTCATACGTATAGAAGAAACATAACCCTTCGCTTTAGCAAAGAGTTTAGTCTGCCATTAGAGAAAGGAAAATACAAGGTTTTCTCTGCCAAATTCATTGTACACAGCCTCCCTTCAAAACCCTAACGTAAAAGTGTCAAAGAAATAAAACTTTTACTATTTTCAATTTTCGTCCAGATTTACAGCAGTAACTTGTGAGTTAATTTGGGCCTTCAAAAATTGTGAATTTCAAAAAACTCAAAACTGGAAAGTTGTAGATGTTTAATGCTCCATTTGTTTCAATGTAAAATATTTACAAGAAAATATTTTCCAATTTTACAGTGTTTGTTTTGTAGTAAAATATTTAGTCAAAAGTAAAATATTTTCAGTCAATCAAATCAACCTAAGCAAATTTATGTAAAATATTTTACACTTAAAATTTTGGTAAAACATTTTATGTTTACTCACTCCCTCACACCCCGATACTTATCACTCCATTCCCAGTCACTTTCACGCTCAAACTCTCCCTCTCAGATTTCTCTCCAAAAAAACCCAGCCACCATCGGTCCCCTCTCCCACCAATCACCAGCTCCAAGGTCTGAGGCACCACTGGCAAGTACGAGGCACCGCCGTGTCTTAGCATTTTGCGCTTTAGCTAATTCTGGTGACATTCAATATGCCCGTGTGCTTTTTTCTCAGATTGAAAGACCCAATACTTATATGTGGAACACTATGATCAAGGGCTACTGTAAAGCCAAAATTCCCACTATAGTGTTTTCATTTTTTCGTCAAAATAGCTCGAGAATGCGTCGAAATGGATTGTCGGAGCTTCGTTTTTGCACTCAAGGTGTGTGAGCAGTTTTGTGCAGTTTTAGAGAGGTTATCGGTTCATTGCTGGGTTTGGAAGATGGGTTTTGAATCTTTTGATTTGGATTTGGTAGTGCGAAATGGGTTGGTCCATTTTTATGCTGAACATGAGTGTTTGGATTTGCGCGTGAAGTGTTTGATCAAAGTTTTGTGAGAGAGGTAGTTACTTGGACATCAATGATTGATGGATATGTGGTGCATAATTGTTCGGAGTAGGCATTAGAATTGTTTAATTTGATGCTAGTGAGTGATGTTGAGCCAGTTGAGGTTACCATGATGGCTGTATTATTATGGAGCAACAGTCAGTGATTTATCATCTCAGCTTGGTGTAGAAAATAAAACCAATTTTGGGATTTTTGAGCATCTTATTGTATGTGGGATGGTGAATGAACGTATACTTATTCTTGTGTTACACAGTAAAGTACTTGCCCAGCTTTCTGAAGACATCTAATTTCATATTGCTACTTGCCCAGCGTTTTGAATAAGAAATTAACGTCGGCTTTCACTTTAGAAAGTAAATGAATTTGTTTGTTATAAAGTGAGCAAAAACTTTTATAGATCTTGGCAGAAAGTTTGTTCAAAATTAAGTGAAAAACAGTATTTACTAGCTCTAGTGATCCCTCGTTCATCTCTATGTATTTTTTGGAAGTTAATAAAAAGAATGTTTTAATTTTTTATTAGTTTTTTTTTTTTTTTTTTTTTTGTGCCAACCACTAGAAAATATTTTACACAGTATTTTCATGTACACTGTCAAACACTGTAAAATGAAAATATTTTCCTGCAAATATTTTACATGTAAAATATTTTACCTTTACAAATATTTTACATTGAAACAAACGGAGCGTAAGTCACGGTTCCAACCCATCCAGCCTTGTGTCAATTGGATTTTTGAGGAGAGAGATACGCCCAAAACACTGATCAGTGCTCAAATATGATTTTTCATTTTCAGATTCTATCTCTTTGATTTCTTTCCTTATTTGAAGCTTCCAAACATGGTAGAAGACCCAAGCACTCCAACTGCACCTCCTTAGACATTTAAGCATGGTTTTTTAGCTCCTCTTTAATTCTAGATTGATCTCCATTCTCTTAGAAACCACTATAAACTCATCTTTTTCACATGATTTCCTGAAAATAGAAAATTACACTCAATGAATGACATCTTATTCAAGAAATAATGTAAAGATAAATAATAGGGACTAATGCAAATGCTGGCTTAATTATACAAATTAAGCATAGTAATAAGGAGATAACACCTACATAAATATATAACACGTATACATTTTAAGGCGTTATCACTTCACTTCACTTCACTTTGCCACTTTTACTTTTGTTTACTTTTGATTCACTTCACTTTACTTTTTTTTTCCCACCACTTTATTTAATGCATTGCCCCTAGTGTAAGGGGTAATCCTTGACAATGGTTACTTTGAAAGAAAACAATTTTGAAGGCTTAAAAGGGGTGAGCAAAGGGAAATGTGTTTAAGATAGTAGGATAATGACCTCTCTTCATCCCAATTTTCATTGTTCATTTTGGCAAACATGCAACATCATATGTTGAGAATCAAATTTACTTGGAAATTTTGAGAACTTATCATAAAACTCAAACCATTGCAAACCATTTTATTGATGAATTAAAAGAGTACATGAAGTGAAAGATTCATTGAATTGAAACAACAAAGACATACTGAATTGAAATAACAAAGACACATTAAATTGAAACATACACTGGAAAGAAAGACTCTTGCGGAATGCAATAACAAAGACTAAACTTCTCAATCAATCAACCCCAAGTACGAGGAGGCACACCATGGTAGTCGGGGAGAGGATTAGTCTTGATATTTGGGAGATTGATGGGTGGCTTAGGGATCTTGCCAGTTTGAATAAGGTCTTCAATGTCATGACGGAGACAAGTGCACTTATCAGTAGAATGACCATGGCTCTAATGGTACTTGCAATACTCACTTGCATTATAGTTTGGAATAGAGGTGTTTGGAGTATACCTTCCAAGATCCAATGGCTTAATAAATCCTTTGGTTGACAAAGTTTCAAGTGCTTGAGATAAAGTCAATCCCAATGTAGTGAATTCTCTTTGAACATTAACAGCATGAACTTCACTTGTTTTACCTCCATTGTTACCATTACTACTTGAATTTTCTATCCCAAACTTCTTTTGAGGTTTTGCATCAATCTTCTCAATAAGGCCACTGTTGATAGCATCCTCAACTTGTATACTAACATCATACAAATCAACAAAAGTCTTCAATGGAATTGGTGCAAGTTGGTGCCCATAAGTAGGCAATATATTCTTCATGACCATCCTCACTTGGTCTTTCTCACTTGGACGATTAGGCATTTTGGAAGCTTTTCCTCTCTACCTCATCAGAAAATTAGAAAATAACTCATTGTTTAGCTGCTTTGTAGTTTCCAAGTCTCTAAGGCTAACATCCAATTGAACACTGTATGAATATTGTTGTGCAAAGGCTTCAATCATCTTGTTTCAATCATTCATCTTAGCATTTTCCAATAAAAGATACCATTGTGGGGCTACATCACTAAGAGTTCGAGGGAAACACAAAATGATTGGCTCCTTGGTAAGATCTAGAAGTTTTATGGCAAGAACATATTGCTTTAAATGATTCTTGGGATTTCCAGTTCGATCAAAAGAATCCATCTTTGGCATCTTAAACTTTGGGGGAGTTGGATATCGGGAAATTGAAACAATCCCTCAATATCAAGCATGTAGTCCTCCATACCTTGGGACCTCTTAAGCATACCTTCCATCTTCTCAATTTTTTGTGACCTCTCTTTGGTTTCCTTTGACTTTTATTTCTTTTTAGGTTTCTTGTTGATCTCAGCCTCTTTTTCCTCATGACAATCATCACTAAAGATAGAGTTTTCATCTTGAGATTCTTGCACTACTTTCTTCTTCTTTCCTTTAGTACTCTCAAGATGGTGAAACCTCTCAATGATAAGAGAAGTCATCATTCTCATCATTTCTTCCATCTTCTTCAAAATATATTGGTCACTTGATGCCATTTGATCAATAAAAGTAAGATCAGTTCTTATAAGTCGATTATCAGAAGTTCAAGACCAAAAGGGTTGTGTAAGATTCTTTCTAGGAGCAATGATGGGTCACCTATGATAGATTTATCCTTATGAGAAACATTTTATGAAGATCACCAACAAAAAATTTATACACTCAATTCCCACTTAACCATGCTCTAGAATGAGAACACAAAGATTAGACAAGTCCCAAGAAGATAAGACCCAAAAGGAAGAAACTTGAAGACACAACAATGAAGACACTAAAAGATGACAAACCTTGACAAGACATGGGCCTAATGCCCCTAGACAAGCTAGAATGGACCTAGGGCCCAAACAAAGGACAAATTAAGGTAATAACCCTAGACAACAAGACATGGGCCTAAGGCCACAAAACAAATAACAATGAAAGATCCAAGCGTAGACACAACCAAAGATGGGCCTACGACCCCTAGACAAGACAAAGGAGGGCCTAATTCTCTTAGACAAAACAAGGCTGGGCCTAAGGCCCAAGACACAACAAAAGATGTGCATAATGCCCCTAGACAAGACAAGAATGGCCTAAGGCCCAAAACACAAAAAGGCATAATGCTCGTAGACAAAACAAGGATGGGCCTAAAGTCGAAGACAAAACAAGACAAGACACGGATGGACCTAAGCCCAAGACATAACAAAGGAAAGACTCAAAACATCAAGGGGCTACCAGAATGCGCTAACTTTTGAAAAAAAATTATTAATAAAAAAACTCAAAAGATTTTTTTTTCAAAATTTTTATTTTGAAAGAAACTCATTTTGATTTTTTTTAGAAAGAAAAAAAAAATTATTTACAAAAAACTCACTTTAAAAAAAAAAAAAAACTATTTTTAGGAATTTATATATATAAATATCTCACTAAAAAACTCACTTTTTTAATTAAAAAAAAAACTTTACTTTGAAATAAACTTTTTCTTGAAAATTTTATTTACAAAAAAACTCAATTTTTTTAAAATTTATTTGATTTTTTTTTTTTTTTTGAGAACTTCACACTTTTTTTTCTTGAAAATTTTTGTTTAACAAAAAAAGAACCTGAAAACTTTACTCTTTTTTTTTTTTTGGTTCTTTTAAAATATAAAAAGACTTTTTTTTAAGAGATTGACAAATCTTATTAGCCCAACAAATAATTCAAACAAAGCACACACACAAGCGTTAACCCTACATGGTTGAGTTTTGAGCTTATCTATACATGAGTAAACCCCTTAAAGTTAAAGGAACATATCAATAGGTCACTCACAACTAGGTGGGCAATAATTCCAACTTTAAGCCTAAATGGACCCCATATAGATTGGGGACAAACTTTTAACATACTCAAAACCCATCATAGGTAATGACACAAATTGTTCCTCAAAAAAAAAAAAAAAAAAAGGTAATGACACAAATTGTAAGTTGGTGGGATGAATTTCGAAAAGTCTTGACCCTAATGCCGCCTCCACTTTCCCACTCATCTCCAACCAAGGTTACATGGGTACAAAGTCCATGTGTGTGAAAAACAAAATAAAACAAGATTGAGCTCAATTAATGAAATCTTTATTTATTTATAACCTAACAACATGTTGGAGTTAAACTTCTTCTCTATTCCCAATGGAGTCACCATTGTGGGCACAAGCGCACGCAAATGAGTGGTTTTCTCGTGGGAAGTACGCCTCGGTCTGAAGTGGACCAGGCAGAGGGTGAAAAATAGAATCACCACTTATATTAAGTCTAGGAACCATATTAGGTTATGACAATCTATCCACCAATAGCTTTTAGTAGTTGCTTTAAGAATTCTAGCATTGATGTCTGAGATTTCTTTCCGGTGTGACATGTATCCCTGCTTTTATATGAATTTCATAGGCAAAAGGGATGGATGGCACGGCAATGAGACTGGTAGTAAATCTTCAGATTTTGCTACCTAGAATGATTTATCGTTGAGTGAGAGTTGCAGAGGAGCGAGCATTTAGAGAATGATCCACCACTAAAGGGAAGAGTTACAATAAAGCCTTTCAGTTATAATTTCACCGTTCCAAGTTCTCACCGTAATATTTGGTCCTTTTCAGCCACTCACCAAATCTGGGTAAAGGGCTATTTTTCCTATTTGATACCATTGCAGGGTAATGGATACTTTTGTTGATCCTAGGCAGGTTTGATCATTTGATGTCTTTCAATTTGTCAACTTCGACGGTGTCAGTTGCTTAGCACACTCTTTATAGTTATACCGGGTAGCAAAATCAAACCAATACCAAGTTACCACAACAATATATTGCATGGAGCAATCTGGGATTCAAGAGCAGCTTTCAAGGATTTGAGAGAAAGATATTAAGAGAAAAGGGCTTATATTCTATCCAGCCATAATCAACCTTCAGCACCTAACCTGGAATAAATTTCATAACAAATAATTTAAAATGTCACTTTCAAATTCTCAACAAAATATCAAGCAGAAAATAAATGTTAGTTAAAACATTTTTCAACTTTTAAACAATTTTCTTTATATATAGCACAGGTATACATGCAGTTTCAACTTGTCTGGAAAAACCCTCTTTGCTTGGCTGAAGGGAATTGAAATGCCAACACTCAGTAAAATGTAAGGTCAAATACTAGGGAAGACTTAACATGTATGGATCTTTCAATGTCATTTTTCTTGAGGAATAAATTTTGGAAAGTAACTTCAAAAAGGATAGTTTATTGGTTCACGCTGCACGGCTTTCTGAACAAGCTCAGTCTGTTCCTTAACGTGAACTGAATAGAAACCAGTGGCTGAAGCAGCAGATGGAGCACGCCCAACATACTTAATGTCATCAAAAGTTCCTCTCCCCAGTACTTTCATGGCAGTGCAGAGGCGGGGTGCAATGTAATTGTATGCACCCATGTTCATTGGCTCTTCTTGGCACCAAACAATCTCGGCATCTAACAGAATCCAAGAAAAATTAGCAAGCTTCAATAAGTCAACAGAACTTTCAGTACTCAATTAATGAAGAAACAACATAACCACGTAGCTACTAGAATGTGACCTATAATGAAATTCACCTATATTCTGGTATGTTCATACTCCGTTGTTTTTCTCTGGTTTAAAAGATTTGTAAGGATCATAGATTCATCAAGCATCATCTTGGATGACCAGGTATGGCTATATCATACTATTTTAGGGTAAATTACATTTTAAACCCTATACTTTCAAAAAAAAAATTCAATTCAAACCATAAACCTATTATGTGTGATGTTGATAGAAAATGATTAAATAAAGCGATGTTGTATGATACATGTTAAATTAACTACTGTGCATGTTTTGTATAAGCATTTTTTTTATTAACGGTGTCACATAAATGAGTGCATGGTTTGCTTGAAAACATTTTTGTAAGTGTAGGGTTTAATTTGAAACTTCTAGAAGTATGGGGTAATTTGAAACAAACCCAAAACTGTGAGGGTGAGGTTTAAAATGTATTTTCACTACTATTTATCTAGGGGCAGTGCCTGCCACCAATACGAAAAAGAAACCTATTATCCATGGGAGACATTGGACTGAGTGCCTGCCACAGATATGAATAAAGAAGCCAGGTAACCAATGTTAGATCTAAGTTTTGCTTGCATAAGGACATCCAATTTTTACATTATTATGGGGAAATATAACTAGTAAATTACTTTAAAAAAAATATGGCCAGTAAGTAGAAAAGAAAAGAAGGGGGCGTTTGAAGGGCTATTCAACTAAACCTAATTGATTATTTCTCTAGATGCAAATTCAAAATGCATACTTGGATATCGCTTCAGCTCCCGTTGGATAAGGTCATATGGGAAGGGGCAAAGCTGCTCCACCCTACATATTGCAACATCCTTAGCATCAACCTTTTTCCGTTCCTCATCAAGCTCATAATAAACCTGCAACAAACAGATTTGCATTAAGGGTCAGCATCTAACAAACAGGGAACAAAAGGAAATTGTACCAATGGCAAAACCAAACCATCTGAAATCATAATCCCCCAGGTAAGATTTATAAGAAGCCCTAACACTATGTTTACATGGAGAGAGATGGAAGAAGGGGAAGAGGGGGAGAGTGGAAAGCAACTAGAATGTACTAATTATTAATTCTTGCCACCTTCCCCTCTACACTCCCGCCATCTCTCTTCATTCCAAACATACCCTAAAGTAAATTAACCATAAGAAGCTAAATATTTGTTTGTATTATTTTAAATATAAAAAAAAAAAAAAAAAAAAAAAAAAAAAAAAAAAAGATTAAAACAAAAATCCAAAAAAACCTATATTCAGATGGAGGGAGATTGGGCAAAAGGACAGGAGAGGAGAGTTGAAGGCGGCTGAGATGTTTTCAGTTCCAGCCACCTTCCCCTCCACTTCTCTCCCATCTCCCTCCAAACATACCCTAACTAATTTAACCATAAGAAGCTGAATATTTGTTTATAGTCATTAAAAAAAAAAAAAAAAAAAAACCGCGGCAGTAAGAAGCACAACCTTTCCAGAGCAAAGAACCAGTCGTCGAATACCCTCTTCAAGATTGGAGTGGTCATTCTGGTCCTTTACAAGGCGCTTAAATCTGGTTCCCTGTTTGTCAAAACCTGGGTGGCCCTGGACGTCATCAAACTCAGACAAATTTGATTTGCAGTCCTTGTGACGAAGCAAGTTTTTAGGAGCCATTACAATGAGAGGCTTACGGAATTCCCTGTGTATCTGGGTAATGAAACAAAAAATCATATGAAATTATTAAAAAAAAAACAAACAAACAAACACAAAATCAAAATCAAAACTAGAAAGTAAGTCATATTCCAATTAGTTGCACTCACTTGACGCCGCAAGACATGGAAGTAATTGGCAGGAGTTGTGACATTCACAACCTGCCAATTGCATTCCTGAATTTGTGTTCGAAGAGTTGGGTCCATCTCAGGAATAACATAAGGATTGTCATCACTCATCTGCCATAAAATTTAAGAATAAATATAAGCACAGGAACATCCTAGAGAATATTGACAATAATTTTAAGAAGGAAAATCCTTAATAAAGAGAAATAACAGGAACACAATTGATATACATAAATAACAACACTTTGGGCAGAGTACCTGAAGAAAACGCTCCAACCGTGCACTAGAATGTTCAGGGCCCTGGCCATCATAACCATGAGGAAGCAGCACAACAAGCCCAGTTTGACGAAGCCACTTAGACTCCCCACTACTCAAAAACTGATCAAATATAACTTGGGCCCCATTAGCAAAATCGCCAAACTGAGCTTCCCAGATTACCAATGAATTTGGATTTTCCATAGAGTAACCTAACTCAAACCCAAGAACACCAAACTCCGAAAGAGAACTGCACACAAGAACATATATTGCTCATCTAGAAGAAGTTAAAAACCACAAAGCAAGATTACTCGGTGTACCAAGAGTTATATGAAACAGTATAACAGTCTTTTAATATTTGGACTGACAGATAACTGTCCTGTAGTAAGGAGTTTGGGCAACAAGAAGTAGATACTGTCTCATGAATTATATCTATGTATGTAATCTATGGGACAGATTTTCCCTTCATCCGACCAACTATGTGGCAATTCAAATAATCCCCCACATTTACTTATAATCATATGACCTATTAGTAGTCATGTGACTTGTTTAAATCACTTAATAAGACATTTTTTGATAAGTTACTTAATAAGACATGCGATTAAAACACATGCCAATGATCATCTTATTATCTCCAAAAAACAGGTTGAATGAGATTCCTCCAAACCGGTTTGGTGGAAAACTTTGTCCTAATCTATATTAGCATACAAGTGCACATGAAAAAATACAGAGGATTTTTTTTAGTTCAAAACACCCTATCTAAGGTCCTAGGGAATAATATAATCTAATTTTATCACATTCTTAACAAATAAGACATTAGTGTGTAGATGAAATGAACCAATATCATCCCTCATATTATCAATCAAAAAATAACATACAGTTTCATAAGGACTGAAATAGCACAACATTATATAATTAGGGCATGGACCTTTAAAGGTTTATTAAGACCACAAATGCCAAAGCTTCAAAAGTCCTATATAAATTTCAAGCATAAATAAAAGGGGGCAAAAAGAATCCTCGCTTTCAATTAGGAAAATACCAAATCAAGAGACATAATAGCAAAGCAAGCACAGCAATATAATGTTTCATGCTACGAATTAATTAACGGCTTAATGCTAAAGTTGACAATAACACATAAATTTTACATAATTTTGATGTTATTTTTTATTTTGGTAAGGGAAAGCAGTTGCATCTACACCTGTAAGGCAAAAACCTAACAGCATCCCTATCACCATCAAAATACGGACATGCATTCAGACATTGGGTAAACCCAAGGCACATTATCAGACATAATATATCAATGCATGAACTGCTAATAAGTTTCTTCCTCTTCTTTTTTTTTTCATTCTTCTCAGCAGCAAAAGGAGTTAGAAATATAACACATAAAGCTCATGCACAGCAGAACTTGTAGTAAACAAAATTGTGAAATAAAAACAACAATTTTGTTAGAAACAAAAGGTAATATTTGTAACACCCGCCTCACTTAAATTTAATTTAAATGTTTTTAGAGTGGAATTGGTGAATTATTTCATTTGTCTTGAAGGTGTTATTATTTTATTTTATGATCACTACCGAGAAAATAAATAAAAGAGATATATTGATGCATGGGATAGTTAATTTGAAAGACATGGTCCAATTATAAATTGATTACAGAGATATCATTATTATTTATTTGGAGTTAAACGTAATGTTTATAAGTATGGTGGGCTTCTTGGGGACCAAGTAAATAAGATACAGGGGGCTATATGCTTTTAGCCCAAGCCAAAAAGAAAAGAAAAAAGTCAGTGCTTAACGTTTAAGCTTAAGAGTAGAGAATTAGGGCTTCTCTACATTGAAAAGAATAGAAGACTGTGGCACTACTAGAGGCAGCCAGCAAAGTTGTAAGTACTAAGGTAAACGTCTATCTACACCTAGGATGCACGGAAGCGGCTCCAGAGGTGCCGCACCCGTGTCCGACGCGGCAACGCGCAAGGGACGCCGCTGACCGCGCGTCGGGCCGCGTCTGCCATAGGGTTTCTTTTTTTTTTCGCCGATGTGGCTGAGACTCGGCCCGATTCACGCTGATTCGCGCCGACTCGGGCCGTATCGGCCGAAATGGCCGGTTCAAGCCGAAACGGCCGATTCAAGCCGAAATTCAAACACTCTCTCTCACTTCGTCACTCGTCTCTCTTCTCTGTGCTCTCTGCGGTGTGCGTGTGCTCGGCTTCACTGAATCACTCTCTGCCTCTCTGTCTCTGCTCTCCGTCTCGGCGTCTCCACAACAACACAACACAAATGCTACTCTGTTGGCCCGTGACAAAGAGTTGCAATATAAAAAGACTTTGATTACCCCAAAATGCCCTTTGCTTTGTATTCTATTGGACCCCCTAGTTGCACCCAAAGTCATGTGGCTGTTTTGGTCATTTTACCTTGATGTACACGTGTTGGTTGAGATGGTTGAGATGGGTACAGTGCATGATCTGATATGGCATGATTAGGTGAGAGGGTAGGACATTTCTTTTTTGTTTTGTATTTTCTTTTTTGTTTTGTGTTTTTTGCCTTCTTCTTTCTTTGTTTTGTGAATTTAATGTGTTTTTTAAGAATATTTTAATAGTAAAAATAAATAGAAAATATAAATAAAAATATTTTTAATAATTTTTTAATTGCCGAGTCCCGCCGCACCTGCGCCCACCTTTTTCAAAAATTGCCGAGTCCCGCACTCGCACCCACACCCGAGTCTTGAAACGCACCCGTACTTCATAGATCTACACATGCTTTATTGAAAATTGTTAAACGCATCTTTGACTTTGGAGCCTTCGTCTCATAGTCTCATGGAAGTCTTAGACTTATACTGATAGTTTCATAGGAAAAGAGGTCATCATGGAAATATGTATATAGACATACATTATTTTATTTATTTTGAAAGTCAGTTAAGAGATCTTAATATATATGTGAAGTTGTATTACCATTCTATATAAGTTAAGCCTATGTAGACATCCACGGGTGGTGTTCAAATGGTCTATATATATGTATAGCAAATTGTAGTATTAGAGATAACACTACAATTCAAATAGAATCTAGTATAGACATGATGTCTATTAGAAGGCTATGTTAGATTTAATATTGCGAAATCTTCACGGTCAGATTTAATATTGTGAAATCTTCACAATAACTAAGGAAAAGTTTTATAAGAGGATTTTTGAGGTTATTTGAAAACCTATATGCCCTTATTGAGTTATTTGATCCTTAATTAGATTCTAGTTGACATCATCCCAGACAGCTGAAGTGAAGCTTGGTTTAGCGACTAGAGGTAAGCGGACTTTAGAACATGTCGTTTCTCAAGATGTGTATATTTATATATATATATATATATATACATATTTGCAAAAGTGAAGTTTCAAAATCTAAAATTATTGTCAATGCTTTATAAATACCTGTATTTTATTATTTCTTGTTTGTATGTTTGTTTGAAGCTGTATATGTTAAGAATGATTCAAAAACTATATTTTGAGAAAGGGTTCTTTATATGATATATGATTTGTATTGATAATATTGTAATAGTGTTGGTCTTTGGCTGAAGTAGTGTTATTGTGGTGTGGTGCAGTGTTTTCGTTTGCTCTTTGGAGTCGGTGTTATTGTTTGCTCTTTGGAGCTAGTGCTGCCTCTCTGACGTTATTGGTATTGTTTCCCATGGAAATCACCCATCAATGCTTTATAAATACCTGTATTTTATTATTTCTTGTTTGTATGTTTGTTTGAAGCTGTATATGTTAAGAATGATTCAAAAACTATATTTTGAGAAAGGGTTCTTTATATGATATATGATTTGTATTGATAATATTGTAATAGTGTTGGTCTTTGGCTGAAGTAGTGTTATTGTGGTGTGGTGCAATGTTTTCGTTTGCTCTTTGGAGCTAGTGTTGCCTCTCTGAGGTTATTGGTATTGTTTCCCATGGAAATCACCCACCAAGTGTTTAACAGTATATGTCTATTTTTTTTTATAAGTAATAAAGATGTATATTCAAAAAAACCTCATGCATAACGGCATAAGGCATATCAAAGATTACAGAAAGAGAAAAGAAAAAACAAAGAGAAAACTAATTACAAAAGAGAGAACTAAGAAACATGGGGAGAGAATCACTAGAGGTGAGTCCCCAAGCCCTAGACTAGTCGAAAAGGGAGCCACTGAAAGAAGCAAGCAGCTGGTCATTAGTGCTTTCCATGTCCTCAAACGTCCGCTAATTTCGCTCCCTCCAAATACACCACATTAAGCACAATGGATCTAAATTCCAAATGCTAGACAAATGCTTTCCCAACCAATTCCACCAACCAAAAAGAGTATCTGCAACCGATCTTGGCAAAACCTATAAAATTCCAAAAGATCTAAAAACTAAACTCCACAACTGATAAGCCTTTCCACAATGAAGTAGCAAATGATCCACCATCTCCTCATTACAACAACACATAATGCAACAGTCAACAAAATCAAACTCTCTACCTCGCAGATTGTCACCTGTAAGAATCTTGTCTCATACGGCGGTCCAAACAAAGAAAGAAACACACCGAGGAGCCTTAACCTTCCAAATACCTTTCCTAAGAAAGATAATAGGCAAGGGACCTTGTAATTTATTATAAAACGAGTAGATATCAAAATCCCCATTCTCCGTTAACTTCCATCTCATACGGTCCCCATTCTCAGTTGGAGGTAAATTAGAACCCAAAGTACGAAGAAAATCATCCACAACACCTATCTCCCAATCATTTGGTCTCTGAATGAAGCAGACATCCCAACTTCTCCATTCCTCTATTACCAATTGTTCTAGACAAGAGGCCGCAGAGGCTGCTTTATTGGAAGCAATCCCAAATACAGCCGGAAAGGTCAGTTGGAATGGTGAATCTCCACACCACCTATCTGTCCAAAACTTCACTCTATCCCCCACCCTACCTCAAACTGAATATTTTTGTTGAAAACCTCCCAACCCATCCGGATACTTCTCCACAAACCACCCCCATGTACACCTCTACCTAGCTTGGATGTCCATCCCTCCCACTCTTCCCCAAACTTCAAAGCTATAACCCTTCTCCAAAGCCTTGTCTCCTCAACCCCAAACCGCCATAACCATTTCCCTAGTAAGGCTTTATTAAAAGTAGTTAATTTCCTTACTCCTAACCCACCATTATCCATAGGTGCACATACCTTATCCCACCCCACCAAATGTGTCTTGGAATCCCCCCACAAAAAATCTTTACAACTTCTCAATTTTATTGGCCACATGTGTAGGGATAGTAAAAAGAGATAAAAAGTAAGTTGGAAGGCTAGATAACGTACTCTTGAGCAACATCAGTCGTCCACCTTTTGACAAATATAGCTTCTTCCACCCAGCCAACTTACGCTCTATTTTCTCCAAGATAGGATTCCAAATAGTAGGGGACTTGTAGGAAGCCCCCAAAGGCATACCAAGATAGGTCATAGGCAAAGACCCAATACTACAACCCAAAATCTCTGCCAAGGCATGGACATTATGAACCTCCCCAATGGGAACCATCTCACTCTTCAAACCATTAACCTTTAATCCTGTCACAGCTTGGAAACAAAGTAGTAGCATCCGAACATGTAGAATCTGCTCCACATCTACATCACAAAACAGAATCATATCATCCGCAAACAAAAGATGTGATACACATTCCCCTCCACCCTGCCTACCATCAGCCCTAAAACCATGAAGTAAACCAGCACCTTCAACTCTTTTCATCATCCTACTGAAAACCTCCATCATAACCAAAAACAACATAGCAGATAGCGGGTCCCCTTATCTCAATCCCCTTGAGCTTCCAAAAAAGTCAGCTAGAGACCCATTAACCAAGACAGAGAACTGAATTGTAGATATACAAGTACGAATCCACCTACACCACTTCACCCCAAATCCCATTCTCTTTAGCAAATCTAGAAGAGTCTCCCAATTCACATAATCATAGGCTTTCTCAATATGCAGCTTACAAATAACCCCCAGAATCTTACTCTTCATCCGACTATCAACACACTCATTAGCAATAAGAACCGAATCAAGTATCTGTCTACCGCCCACAAAACTATTCTGAGACTTAAATATCAGCTGATCCAAAACCTCTTTCAAGCAATTTCCAAAACCTTAGCCAAGATCTTATATACACTTCCCACCAAACTAATAGGTCTGAAATCTCGAATATTGGAGGCAACTTTCTTCTTAGGGATTAAAGCTATGAAAGTTGCATTAAGAGATCTTTCAAACTTACTATGTTGATAAAACTCTTCAAACACAGCTAAAACATCACTTTCCACAACTCTCCAACAATGGTGGTAGAAGGTCATAGAAAAACCATCAGGACCTGGGGCTTTATCTCCTTCTAGCTCTTTGACAACTCAAAGAATCTCCTCCTTTTCAAACCTCCGTTCAAGCCATTCCCTCTCCAACCCCTCAATCTGATCAAACTCCAGGCCTTCCACAAAAGGCCTCCACTCCTCTGTCTCCATATACAATTTTTTATAAAACTGTACTACTTGGTCTGCCACTTCTAAGTCTTCCTCATAAATAACCCCATCCACCTCCTACATATTGAGATGATTATACCTTCTCCGAGAATTAGCTACCTTGTGAAAGAACTTAGTATTGTTGTCTCCTTCCATAATGCAAAGCATCCTCGATTTCTGTCTCCATGAGATTTCTTCCAAAGAAAGAAGGTTCTCTATTTGAGATCTCACCACAACCCTCTCACTCATCTCCACTTCAGAAAGGCCAAACTCTCCATCCTTAGCATCTAATAATTTCAAGGCCTCCAATAATTCTTTCTTTTGACGAGCTACATTTCCAAACTCACAACGGTTCCACTGAATAATGTCTCCTTTCAGAGCCTTCAACTTCTTGGCAAGTACTTAACTAGGAGTACCTGAGAAAGAATATCGATTCCACCAAGAATGAACCCTATCCATCTGTCTTTAACCACATATTCTCAAACCTAAAAGGACTCTTCCCCTTCGTTATCCCCCTTGTCTCCATTAGAATAGAAAAGTGATCTGAAACCGAGCGAGGTAAAACCTGCTGGATCACATCCAGGTAGTGGTCTTCCCAATCATGAGATACCAAAGCTCTGTCTATCCTAGACATCGAAGGCTGATCTGAACCACTAGACCAAACATAACTCCCTCCCTCCAACGGTAAGTCTATCAAATTAAGCTCCTCAATAAACTCAAAAAAAAGTCTCCATAGTCGAAGTAAGACACGATCCACCCAACCGTTCACTTGGGAAGCGAACGATATTGAAATCCCCTATGTAACACCATGGAACATCCCAATATTGCTGAATTCCAATCAGCTCATCCCACATCTGCCCCCACAAATTATTATGATTTGGGCCATAAACCCCAGAACATGCCCAAAAAAAACCATCCCTCACATCCTACCACCGAACCGACACGGAAAAGTAACCCAACATAACCTCTAACTTTTCTAAAACCCTTCTATCCCACATCATCATAACCCCACCAGCCGTTTGATCCGCATCCAAGGCCACCCAGTCCACATAAGGACAACTCCACAGGCTTAGTTTCTTGAAGGCAGACTACATCACAATTCCACTCTCGTAGTCAATATGTCTTATTTGGCTAATGTTTTCCATATTGAACTACTGTTTTATTGTTGTTGGCTTTATAAGTGGAAAATTTGTTTATTACTATATTATATTGTTTCTACCTATTTAGGGTATTTTGACCAACTAAGTGGTTACTATTTTATTTAACTTATTTCATGATTTCAATGTTATAGTCAAATGTTTACTTTTTGACAGTTTTACAGAATATATTCTATTACTGTTAAAACTATATGTAAATGTTTTGTAAAGATTATATCTTGTCAATGATACTATTATTTTGTTCTGAGAGACATTCTTATGTTATATAGTCTCTTATTTGTCTTTTAGCTCACCCACTTTCTCCACCCTTTCAGATTAGAACAGTGGAATCTCTTTTGGTGGATGATCATTGGAGCCATAGATTGAACACTTCATTAGGAGCTATGTTAGTTAATTGACTATGATATTATGTTTCCTTAGGATAGTGAGCTTAGTATTTGTGAAACTATTTGAGATTGTATTTGGGGACTTTATTGTTAAAGTTTTAGTCTAATGGATTTTATAAGAAAGACTTGATGGTTTGATTTCTTATTTGTGGATATTTATATTCGCTCTGTTCCATTATTTGAACTTTAGTATATATAAGACAAGTGTATCTAAATCTAGGTTTTGGATTTGGGTCGTGACAATATTGTTTTGAATTACTTGCACAAGAAGAAAGTTACCACAGATTACCTGTTGCTAACAGTAAACATCTCCTCATTTTGGTTCATGATAACATGGTCTAGAGGGCAATACTTCTCCCCCGTTTCCTGATCATGAACTACTGCATGGCGATGACTAAATGTACCCCTTTCAACATCCTGACCACTCAATCGAACATGGTTACCCTCTGCAAGCAATGTGGCAAAAGCAAGTGCTTCCCCAACTGCCCAGTCTATGCCTTCACCTGTTCCAATCATTTGTGCACGTTGGTCATAGACCTTCTTTACGGCTCTGTGAGGCTTAAAATTATCTGGAAAAGTTGTGATTGCCTTGCCAACATTCTTCAAAATGTCTGGCTTTACCCTGTATATCAGCAAAGAAATTTTATTATATATATGCATTTGTATTTATACACACACACACAAACACATAAATATATTCATAGTCAGAAACATCAAAATAGAAGTGAAAATTGACAACTCAACTCTACCTTAAACTAAGCCTTTATCCCAATTATATTGAGGTTCACTACCAATCCTCATCAACTAATTGGAATCGGACACATATATTCTTTTTCTCGATTCTATCCTATATATAACCCATACCATACGCCACCTCTATAAGTAGCATATCCTTCTTCACTGCTATCTATGTTATTTAGGCACTTTAAAAAAATACTATGTTATTTTAGGGCACCCTCTACAACTTGACAAAAAATAGAAACACAAACATACCCAGTGTTCCGGATACGTGAAAGCTGTTCAGGCGATTTGAACCCAGACCAATGAGATGCAAGCCAGTCCCTTCTTTTTGGAACATATTCTTTGCTAGCCAAGAATTCTTCATTGAGTATTGTATTGACCTTAGTGAGCATCTTATCAATGCCTTCCTTTGTCACCTGCCCGGATTCTAGAAGTTTATTTTGATAGATCTCAAGAGTTGATGGATGATTCCGGATAACCTGTTAGCCCCAATCAAGTTAGACATCTAAGCAGTTTGGTTGACTAAAGTCATAAGCAGCAATCAGTAATCTATGTGAAACATCAGCAGTAAGAACAAGTGAGGATCATCTTGGAAGGAAAAAAAGATAAAAAAAATTCAGTAAGAATGTAAGTCAAATCAAACAGGAACAAAAAACTTCAAGGAACTGTAGAGAAAGGGCTAACCTTGTACATTTTGGGCTGTGTGAAGGACGGCTCATCAATCTCATTGTGCCCAAAACGACGATAACACACTAAATCAACCACAACATCTGAATGGAATGTCTGGCGCCACTCAGCTGCAAGCTCACAAACATGAACTACTGCCTCCATATCATCACCATTTACATGGAAAATTGGGGCACTCAACGCTTTGGCAACATCAGTGCAATACTGTGAAGATCTCCCTGCCCTTGGATCAGTAGTGAACGCAACTTGGTTGTTCACCACTATGTGTATAGTGCCACCAGTAGCATAGTTTGGAAGAGCACTAAGATGTAGAGTCTCATATACTACTCCTTGTCCAGCAAAGCTACCATCTCCATGAATAAGAATACCCATATTCTTGGTCCTGTCCATATCATTTGAGTAATACTGCTTTGCTCTAGTTTTTCCGACAACAACCGGGTCCACAGCTTCCAAGTGGCTTGGATTTGCAACCAGAGACAAATGAATTCTCTTTCCACCTCTAGTTGGTCGATCATAAGAAGTTCCTAGGTGATACTTGACATCGCCAGTTCCTGTATAAAGCCCAACTTCATCCACAGGCTTTGTACCACCACTAAACTCACTAAATATCTGACGCAGTGGCTTCCTAACCACATTACCCAATACATTCAATCTTCCCCTATGAGGCATTCCAATAACTATACTCTCAACACCAAGATCAGCTGCCCTATCAAACATCTCCTTCATGCCTGGAATCAGAGTCTCCCCACCTTCAAGCCCAAACCTCTTTGCCGTTGTCCACTTAGTAGCCAAGAAGTTCTCAAACTGTGTACTCCATATAAGCCTATCAAGAATTACCTCACGGCGCTGCCGGTTGTATTGCATCGATGTGGGGGTTTCAATCTTGTCTCTTAACCAATTACATTTATCACGATCTGGGATGTGCATGTACTCATACCCAATGCTCCCACAGTAAGCCTGCTCAAGCCGGGTCAATATGGATCTAAGGGTCTGCACAGGTCGGTTCTCAGACAAAAACCCAGCCATCCTCCACACACCCAAAAAGAATTCTCTATCAAGATCAGCTTCTGTGAACCCATAAAGTGCAGGGTCCAATTCTTCTGGGATTTCTCGTTCTTCCAAACCCAAGGGATCCAACTTGGCTTTCATGTGACCATTAACCTGGTAAGCCCTCACAAGCAATAGCAATCGCATACTCTCTTGAATTGTTTGGCCTGAAATTCCAGGGGACGTGGCAGCCTGACCCACGAAATTCCTAAAGAAATTGTCCCATGACTCATCCACACTATTTGGGTCAGCTTCCCAAGCCCTTTGAAGCTCCTCTAAGTAGACACTACTTGTCCCATCTAGGAAGCTGTCAGTTAGCCTAGACAAGGGCACAGGACGAGGTACAGGTGCTGCTTGCGCCTTTGATCTGAATACAGTGGTGTGAAAATACCGATTCTGTGAGGGAAGTATCCGTGTTCGTGATGCATTTGACCCACCTTGAGATAGAGTTCTCCTAATAGCAAGCTTTGCTACCCCAGACCCAGCTCTAAACCAACCCATCTCTATCGATCCAAACTATAAAACAGAAAACAGCAGTGACTTAAGTCTCTCAAGGCTCAAATGGACATAGAAGCCTAATTCTAACTTGTCAGAATCCAGGCATTCACTAGAAGAAACAAATAGACCGTGGAGCAATAATAACAGGAATAAAAAACAGCAAACCAGCAACAGAAGATCATAAACATTAAACCAAAATTTACACCTTGACATGTATCTAAAACCAGAAATGAGCATAAAAGCCATTAAGGACCCAATCAATTACAACCTACTCTTGATATAGAAAACCCAAAATCTCAGAATTGCTAGAAAAGCCACAGGCTTTACATCACTATTATATAGCAAACCCAAAATCATGCAATTATCCAACGAAATTACTCTAACCAGAACCAGAACAATGCAAAAACCAATCAATTATATAACACGCAAGCATCTAGTTGCTGACAAAACGTAGTAAATTAAAACCCAAAAAAAAAAAAAAGAAGAAGAAGAAGCATATGAAATTTTATTAATATATAACTCAAACCCTGTTCACTTAATCAGTTATTCGATCAGAAACCCACTTTTAGATTGAAAATGCTCATAAGCCAAAAAAGAAACAAAACCAGAGATCGAAATATAGAAAGATTGCAAGAGAAATCGTAGAAGAGCATCGTACAAAGTATCAAAAACTTGTTCAGGATTTTGTTTCGTTTAGGTTTGGAATCCCTGTCCTTACCGTTGGAAGAAGCAGAAAGAACTGACCACGCCAAAGTCCAAACCAAACCAGACAGACAACTGAAACAGTGCTTTTTTTATATTTAAAAAAATTATATATTATTTTTGAGACAGAACAGAACTGTGTGTTTATCAAAAAAAAAAAAGAAAGAACAGAACTGTGCGGAAAACCCTCGGGCCTATGTTTGATTTACTAATTTACCCTTCAGCTAAGGCTGCGTTTGGTTCGTGTAAAAGTATTTCCGAAAAATAGATATTTTCCGGAAATGCTATTTTCTGGAAAAGAAAATATTTTCATGTGTTTGGTTACATTTCAAAAAATGTTTCGGAAAATATTTTCTGATGTTTGGTTGTGTTCTTGAAAATACCTTAGAAAACACATTTTATACTTGTTGCTCACATTTTCTCACATTTTCTCGGTTACCAAACGAATACATAATATCATTCATTCCTCAAAACACAAACAAAACCCAGAAAAAAATCATCAAATCCGGACAAACGAAGGCGAGATCGCGATCGGTGAGATCGTGATCTCGATCGGCGTGATCGCGATCGGCGAGATCGCGATCGCGCGAAGCTTCTATCGCGATCGCGATCGGCGCGGTGTCTGGATCGTTCTCTCTCTCTCTCGCTGCGTTTGTTCGCCTCTTGTGTTTTGTTGTGTTTTGGCTAAGTGTGTTTCTCTCTTTTGCGTGTGCTACGGAAATCGTTTGAAGGTAAAACAAGTATGTAAAATGATTTCCGGGTCAACAAGTGTAAATTTTGGTCAAACGGAAATGATTTTCCGGAAAATCTATTTTCCGTAGCTGCCAAACGCGTGGGTTTTACGGAAAATCATTTCCGGAAATGATTTTCAGTCAATTCAAACACAGCCTAAGGCTCATCGAATTCATATAATCATGGCCAAAACAAACCACATTTTCGTCCCTATATTTTCACGTGATTCTCACTTTGATCCCTAACTTTTTTTTTCCACCGCTTTTAGTTCCTATGCTGGAAAATGCGTCTCGTTTTTGTCCCTGCCATTACATCAAAGACGGAAATTGCACAGGTGACAAACGGAGTGCACTATTGGCACACTAAAAGCTGACGTGGCCATTAAAATAATAATAAAATATGTTATTTGGCATTAAAAAATGCCACGTCAGCATCTAAATTTTAAAAAAATTAATTTTAACTAAATAAAAAATAAAAACAAAATTTAAAATCAAAATTCACATGAATTTAGATCTAAAAGTATATTGAACAAGAACATCAACCCAAATTTAAGAACTCAAAACTAAAAACCAAAAATCACAAATAACTCAGAAAATAAGAACAAAAAATTAAACAGCAGCCTTAGCAGTCTCAAGATCCTCATCAAAGAACATATCCCATTTCCCATCCCACCTAATGAAAAACTCAGTATCCTCATAATACTTCACTCTATGCACATCCCCAGTAGGAGTAAACAAAAAATCTCCAACACCCAAATCATACCTCTCCTTTTTGCTCAAATTCCACACACTCTTCTTCCCCTCCATCACCACCAAATCATGCCCAAAAGTATGATGATGAGCCGGCTCCACACTCCCAACTTTAAACCTCACAATAGCCGATGTGGTAGTCTCTCTCAAAATCTTCATAGACCCACCTGGGATTATATCAATCGGATTCAATTTCCTATTCTTCACCAAACAACAAATAGCACATTTTGCAGATTCATCAGATTGAGAAGAACCAGCCCACTTGCACCGACGAGGTCCGCACTCTTTGGATCGGAGACCTCCAGTACTAGATGGACGAGAATTATCTTTGGATCGGAGACCCCACATCACTTTTCTACGTGCTTTTTATTCATTTTTGGTTTTTGGGTTTTGATCTATGAGATTGTGTTATGTGTTTTGCATTTTTTTTTTTTTTTTTGTTATGCAGTTTAGGTGTTTGATTTATTGTCTCTAAGACTTCTTTGTCAGAATGGTTGTCTTGTTGCATACCCATTTTTTGTTTTTCGATCCTGTGCATGTTTCTGTTATCTTTTGGTTGTGAAACTTTGTGGGCTTTACATTATATGGTGCAAGGAGAAAGGTTTCCCATTGTTCTTATTCATGGACTGGTGCTTCTGCATTTCAAATCTAAGTGTGTGTGTGTGTGTGGTTTTTTTTTTTTTTTTTTTTTTTTTATGGGTTTGTGTTCTTAGATCTGGGTTGGTGTTTTTGTTGTTCTTGGTCAAGACACACTTGGATCTCAATCCATTTGATTTTTAGTTTTTATTTTTTTTATTTAGTTAAAATTAATAAATTAATTTTTTTATAATTTAGATGCTGACGTGGCATTTTTTATGCCAAATAACATTTTATTATTATTATTTTAATGGTCATGTCAGCTTTTAGTGTGTCAACAGTGCACTTCGTTTGCCACCTGTGCAATTTCCGTCTCTGATGTAACGGCAGAGACAAAAACGAGACGCATTTTTCAGGATAGAGACTAAAAGCGGTGGGAAAAAAAGTTAGGGACTAAAGTGGAATAGCGTGAAAATGTAGGGACGAAAATGTGGTTTTTGCCTATAATCATTATACCCTTATCACACGCGCTCCGTGATGATGCACTTTTTTATTTTGAGTTAAATATAATTTTTCAATTTGAATTTATCTATTATTAATGAGGTTACACATGAAGAAATTTTTAAAAAACTAAAATTTAGAATTTGAAATTGAGTAAATGGCTAGGTTTAGTGTGTGCTAGTTTTTAGGAAAAAAATATATTAAATATGCGTGAGATATATTTAAATAGAGAGTGTGCTAGTTTTTAGGAAAAAAGTTTTTCTGGTAGTTTTTTTTTTTTTGAATTACAATTTTAACCCTTTTTTTCTTTTTCTTTTTTTTACGAATAAGGATTATCTAATTAGATTAGGGGTATTTTTGACATTTTTTGAAGTCATAACTAACTTTCTGAATCTTCTTAATATATAGAGATGACTCTTTTTAATCCAAGCTCGGCTTAATGCAAGGTCAACTGATAAGACCATTCTAGGGTTTTTCTTTTCTTTTCTTTTTTCACCAAAAGTTTGCCTCGGCCTCTTCTTTTCTCTTTTTATTTTTCCAAGAAAAAATTTAAGAGATTAGAGCATAAGCATCAGGAATTGTAAAAAAATGTCATTTTAGCATGCCAAAAAACTATTTTATTATTTTAAAATACCATTTTACAATTTACCTTGCATCAGGTCCTCTATTATTTAATTTGATACATTAAAATAATATTTTAAAAAAAAAACTCAGCTTAATGCAAGGCCACCATCAAGCATCCTCTCTGGCTTTCTGTGAACGGTGGTGGTTGAGACTACATTTTTTAGGGGTCTTCTCCACATAAATGCGGCCAGAAAAGTTGCTGCAGTGCATTTAATGCGGTGATAGCAGCTTTTCCTTTAGATATTTCTGCATTCTTATCCTTTTCGTATGTGGCTGAAGTCTATCCTCATTGTTGGAGACTCCTAGAAGGTCACCTAAGCCGCCCAGGTACTTGATCGACTGATATTCGTCAGATCCGAGAAGGGTATCCTCCTCGGATTTTAGCCCTCCACCCTTTCCTTACGTGATTCTCTATTCTGGGGCTTCTCCAGTCATTTACTCCTCCTCGGACGTATCCATATAAGCAAATGGGGTTTGAGGCCCAATATACAAATTTGAGCCCTTGTCCCCACAATAGCCCCTCAAAATTTTAATTTTTCCCTCGCATCCAAGGAAGAAAAAATAGAATTTTGATGTGCCAAAACAACAATGGTCAAAAATGTAAAAATGTCCGAACCTGCAAAGGCAGGAACATAATTTTAAGCATTTCATCACTGTTTCTGACGCTTCGGAATCCGCGAAGCGTCATTAATTCCTTCAGGCGGCGCTTTGTCTTTGGCATCCAACGGTGAGATCCTGATCCAACGGACAACGTTTTCCTTCAAGGTTTGGGCGGGATAAATTGCACTCATTTTCTACTCCCTATATAAAGCCTTATCAGAGAATTGTCTTTTCTTTACTTCACGATTGTTCAAAATCTCTATTTCTTCAAAAACTTTTAAGAATCCTTTCAAGGATTTCGAAGATTACCCACTAATTTAGTTTGCGTAAGTTCCGACTTCTTCGAATTCTTCCTTTTCTCCTCAGATAGACTCCTCGGCATTTCACTCTTCATAACCCAGTTGTCGTTCTTAGCGTTTTCTCTCTTTCGTTTGTTCGAAATGGGTAGATTTAAGGATTTAGTGGATAGCCCTGCCTTGATAGAGATATTCAAAGAAAAGTATCACATACCCCAGGAGGTATCCCTACGATAGTGTCCTCCGGAAGGAGTAGCCTTTGACCGAGAGGTGGGGGAAGTCGTAATCCCCATGATAGCCTTTATAGAAGGAGGAATGACTCTCCCTATGGGTAGGATTATGAGGGATTACCTGTGTAATCACAGGCTTTGCCCCCACTAGTGTGCACCCAATCTCTTTAGGATCCTAGGGGCAGTTGACGCTTTAAACCAACATTTAGGGTTGGGTCTGACCTGGCTCAATGTAGTTCACCTGTATGAAGGTCATAAACAAAAAGGGGCGGGATTTTACCTCAAATCCGGATCCAATGTTGTCAGACTCATCTTGTGTCTTCCCAAATCTAACAAGGGGATGAAGGATGACTATCTGATTGCATCGGGACCATGGCATGACGGTCTTCCTTGCCCAACCCAGCTAGGAGAGCTAGGTGGGATACCTTAGATTTAGGTTTTCTAACATTAGATTTAAGCTATTCATCCTCGGCTTTGTTTTAACAGATATGTGTTATATATGTAAATATATATTTTTTATGAACTCTAAGTTATTGACTGTTTATTTTTCACTTGTTCAACAGATAAAGAACACATATCTCCTCGGATTAGCTTAACCAACGTAGCCACACTCAATTACCTATTGAGGTCCCCGATTTTTGTGAACAATGATGGCCAACTTCGAGCTGCCCATCTAATCTTGGATTACTAACCCATTTCAAGAACCTTCCAAGACGTCGGCAACGCTATCAAGGCAAACGATTATAGATTAGCTCGTATAGACGTGTCTTGGCCTCACTTTTTAGCACCACACGACCTTTCACCAGTTGATCATCCCGTCCCACAGGGTATTCCTTTGGCCGCTCAGCCAATCCAACAAGTACCCCTCGGACTAACTGTAGCCGAGGAAGGAATTGCATCTTCTTCTTCACTTGAGGAAGAAATTGATAAGTTCCAATTTGAAGAAGAAACACAAGGAGTAGAGTATTTTTATATCGGAGGTCGAGGAAGAAACAGACGAGTACTCGTGCATTTAAACCCCTGTTCCTATAATTAATTATGTGGAGGATTCTTCAGACAACGAAGCAGAAGATATGGCTCCAAAGCCTGGCCAAAGTTTGAGGGACCTCATGAAGGCGAGGAACAAGGTGCCTACCCCCCAAGAAGCCAATAAATCCAAGCCCCCAGTGAACCCTCCTCCTCCCCCTCCTCAGCTCCCTGTTGATCTTGGGTTGAAGCCCAATCCTGAACTAAGGAGAAAGAGGCAACATGAGACTCCTGAGGAGGGCGAGATAGGCCCTTCAAAGGGAAACAAACACCAGAGAGTATCTCAGGACCAAAGGAGTAGGAGGTCCCCCTCTATTGAAAGCCAAGAGGATCCTCTCACGGCTCATGTGCGCTATACATCACGTATATGGTCTCCTAAACTGGAGTTGGATAGTGTTCCCATTGCCTGGGATACCTCCATCAGAAATTACCAAGGGGGGCAGGCAGGTCATATTGCCGAGGCTTTGGAGCAGCCCCTCCTCCTTCCAAGAGATATGGAAGCTTACAGGTGCTTCAGCCAGCAGGAGCTTTTCCTATCCCTTAAGAGGGATCTAGCTATGGTAAGTAATTCAATCCAAAAAGTTTACCTAAACATTTAGTTATCTTTAAAAGTTTTTGCTCTTTGTTTTATGCTAAAAATAAAACTTTTATTGTCATGTAGATTACTCAACAGGTTTACGTAGCTGAGGATTGGGTTAAAGATGCCCGCAACGAGGCCAGGGCAGCGTCCGAGGCTCGGTCTGAGGCCGAAGTAGAGCTGGGCGCCCTAAAAGAAAAAAAGCAAAACTGGCCGAGCAATTGAAAAAGGCAGTTAGGGCGAAGGACAGCTCTGAAGCAGGCCTTAAGACTACTGAGAAGCAAGCTGAAGATCTACGTAAACAATTGCACTATACCGAAATCAATCTGGCAACAGAAAAGCAACTAGTGACGAAGCTTCGCGAAGAGCTTCGGAAGGCCAGGGAAGCTGTCCAACTGGTTAAGGAGGCAGCTGAGGCTGAGAAGCAGGCTGCTTACACGCTTGGGGTGGAGGAGACTCAAACCAGACTCATAGAGGAACTCTCCACTATATGTAGGGAGTACTATGGTATCTCTTGGGGTAAAGCCCTTGATGCTGTTGGGGTCCTTGTGAGCTCTGACTTGAGGCGACCTGAGAGCATTTACTACGATCCTGAAATTCGCGAAATCCCAGGTCCTAACTCCTCTCACCCTGAACAGGCCACATAAGCATCTGAGCAGTCCATGGCAGACCAAGCCCTTCCTGCTCTCCTGGAAGTTCCTAAGGAATCCAACCAAGGTGGTGGCCAAGGAAAGAAGACTGAAGACCCCAAAGGTATGGATAAAGGTCAAGATAAGAAGAAAAATTCTTCTGACCCCAAGGAAAAAGCCTCAGATAATGCTGCCTCTCAGCTCGGACAGATTGTCGACCCAGTAATCTCCAAAACAGCAATTTAGGATAGGAGATTTTAGATATTTTTATTTATTTTCAGTTGTTTCATTTTTTTTTTTTTTTAAAGAATGTATCATATTTTCTTTATTATCAATGGAGGCATTTTTCTTTTATCTCCTACATCTTCAACGTGTGCATCATGAGATTCATTGTCATAGTATGTTGATTTGTTGCCACTTTAGCTTAAGCATAATCAATTACCACGTCCTACAAATTGTCAAGCAACCTTAATTGGATAATGATAAAAACAGTCATTTAGGCAAGTGATTAGGCACTTTACTTCAATCTTATCAAGGAGGATACTACAGGCTAATTCAAACTTAACAAGTAACCCAAAGTATTTGAGTGTGGTTTAAGAATTATTTAAATATCTATAAGCATGGCAGCGGGGTGTCAACCAATTCATATCATTTAGTCCGAGGACTTTAAGCGTGACCGAATTTAAGTTTAAACACTTATGAGAGTTGTTAATGAGTGTAAACTAACCCAAATCATCTGGTCCGAGGACTTCAGGCATGATTGAATTTAAGTTTAAACACTTATGAGAGTTGCGAATGAGTGTTAACTAACCCAAATCATCTGGTTCGAGGACTTCAGGCATGATTGAATTTAAGTTTAAACACTTATGAGAGCTGCGAATGAGTGTTAACTAACCCAAATCATCTGGTCCGAGGACTTCAAGCATTATTGAATTTAAGTTTAAACACTTATGAGATTTAAATAGCAAAAATTACGAACTTCTTATATAACAAACAAATATATCGAACATGGAAATATTTATTAATAGTAATACCTCTTTAGATTGTTTACATTCCAAGGACGCGGTAATACATGCTTGTCTAAATCTTCCAGAAAGTATGCTCCGATGCCAACTTCCGAGGTGATATGATAGGGCCCTTCCCAATTTGGTCCTAACTTTCCCCAAGCTGGATTCTTTGTCGTGCCCACAACTTTCCGCAACACTAGATCACCAGGAGCTAAAGGTCTCAATTTTACATTGGAATCATAACCCTGCTTCAGCTTTTGTTGGTAGTAGGCTAATTGGACCATTGCATTTTCCCTCTTCTCTTCAATCAAATCCAAGTTCTTCTTTAGATGCTCATCATTGTTACTTGGATTGAAAGAACTGGTTCTCAATGTTGGGAAACCAGTCTCCAAAGGGATGACAGCCTTAGCCCCATAAGTCATCGAGAAGGGTGTCTCCCTAGTAAACCTACGAGGCGTAGTTCTGTACGTCTAGAGAACATGTGGTAATTCTTCCACCCATTTGCCTTTTGCGTCATCTAGTCTTTTCTTTAGCCCATTTACTATGACTTTGTTAACAGCCTCCACTTGTCCGTTCCCTTGGGGATAGGCAGGGTGGAATACCTATTTGTAATCCCCAATTCACCACAGTAACTTCTAAATGTCTTGCTGTCGAACTGAAGGCCGTTGTCCGAGATGAGCGAATGAGGAACCCCAAACTGAGTGATGATATTTTTCCATACGAATCTTTTCGCATCCACGTCCCTGATATTAGCTAGAGGTTCGGCTTCAACCCATTTGGTAAAATAGTCTGTGCCGACCAGAAGATATTTCTTGTTTCCCACTGCTTTGGGGAATGGTCCTACAATATCTAAGCCCCATTGAGCAAATGGCCACGGGCTGGATAATGGATTAAGAATTCCCCCTGGTTGATGTATGTTCGGCACAAACCGTTGGCATTGGTCGCACTTCTTGACATATTCCTAAGCTTCCCTCTGCATATTTGGCCACCAATATCCCTGAGTAATAGCTCTGTGTGCTAGGGATCTACCACCAATATGGCTCCCGCAAATTCCTTCATGCAACTCTTCCAAGAGCGATTCAGTCATCTATGAATACACAACAGATAAGGTCCCCAAAAAGAACGTTTGTATAACTTCTGGTTCTCGGATAACCAAAACCTCATGGCCTTCCTCCTTACTTTATCGGCTTCTATCCTTTCTTCAGGCAGAGCATCCTCCCTCAAGAATTGGATTATAGAGTCCATCCAACTCGGCCCTGCCCTAATTTGATGAACTCGGGCTGTCTCTCTCCTTGTCTCTGTGGGTTTGCACAAATCCTCAACAAGGATAATCCGAGGCAAATTCTGTGCCGAGGAGGTCGCAAGCATAGCTAGAGAATCAGCATGTGCATTACCACCTCTGGGGATGTGCAGCATGTCGAAAGAATCGAACTCTGACTGTAAACATTTAACTTGACTCAGATACTCCTGCATTCTCTCATCTTTAGCTTTGAATTCTCCTTTTACTTGACCGACGACTAGCCTTGAGTCCGAGAAGACTTTTACTGATTTTCCTCCCATTCTTTGAACCATGGCCATTCCTATCAACAGAGTTTCATATTCGGCCTCATTGTTCGTAGTTGAGAAATCCAACCTCAAAGATTTTTTGACAATAACTTTCTCAGGGGATATCAGTACTAACCCGACCCCTGAACCCTTCTGATTTGATGCCCCATCCACATATACTTCCCAGGGTGAAAGGTCATGTTGGGAGATTGTGCCAACCAATTTTCCATCCATGTTCTCTGCTGATTCCAACTCTTCCATTGGGGGTTCGGTGAATTCGGCCACCAAATCTGTGAGGACTTGACCTTTTATGGAGGTACGAGGCATGTATTTAATGTCAAAAGCCCCTAGAATTGTACCCCACTTGGCTACCCTTCCAGTGTAATCGGCACTTCGAAGTATGCTCTAAGCAGGAGCTGCGTAAGAACGATGACTGTGTGTGCTTGGAAGTAATGGGGCAGCTTACGTGTGTCGAGCACTATTGCCAGGATAGCTTTTTCCAACGGGAGATAACGCACCTCAGCTTCATGCAATGATTTACTCACATAATAAACCGGCCGTTGTACACTGCAATCAACTCGTATCAGTACTAAACTTACAGCATAAGGGGCCACAACAATGTAGGCAAACAGAACTTCATCTGGCTCAAGGCTAGACATGATCGGTGGTCGAGCTAGATAGTCTTTAAGTTGCTGGAAGGCTATGACACATTCTTCAGTCCACTCAAACCCTTTCCATTTGTTGATCAACAAGAAGAAGGGTTTGCATCTGTCTGCTGAACGAGAAATGAATCTATTCAAAGCGGCGGCCATTCCAGTCAATTTCTGCACTTCCTTGGGATTCCAAGGTGATTGCAAGTTGTTAATAGCCTTAATCTGATCGGGGTTAACTTCAATCCCCCTGTGAGTGACCATATAGCCTAAGAATTTGCCTGATCCCACGCCAAATGAGCACTTAGAAGCATTTAAGCGCAACTTATACTTCCTAAGAATTTCGAAAATAGCTCCAAGGCCTCCCAAATGTTCCGAAACCACCTTACTTTTCACCACCATATCATCTATGTAAATTTCGATATTCTTCCCCAATTGTGACTCAAACATCCTCGTCATCATTTTTTGATAGGTAGAGCCCTCATTTTTCAAACCAAATGGCATCACTTTGTAATGGTAATTCCCGACAGGGGTAACGAAAGCAGTCTTCTCCTGATCGTCCAAGGCTAGAGGTATTTGATGATAGCCCTGGAAAGCATCCAAGAAACTCATCCGAGGATGGCCAACAGTGGCATCTACTAGCTGATCTATTTTGGGCATAGGGAATGGATCCTTGGGGCAAGCTTTATTCAAATCCGTGAAATCTACACACACCCGCCACTTCTCATTCTTCTTCTTTACCACTACAGTATTTGCTAACCATTCAGGATAGAAAACTTCTTTAATAGCTCCAGCCTGCTTAAGCTTAGTTACCTCTTCTCGCACTGCTTCAGCATGTTCTTTGGATGGGCGCCAAGGGGGCTGCTTCTTTAGTACGATCAATGGATTAACTCTCAAATGGTGACAGATGAAGTCCGGATCTACTCCTGGGGCTTCATAAGCATTCCAAGCAAAGACATCGATGTTCCCTTTAAGGAATTCTATCAGCTCTTCCTTCTCTTGGTGAGGCAGCTCGGATCCAATCTAAAAGAACATTTCTGGATTGTCCCCTATAATAACCTTTACCAAATCTTCACACTTCGCATCCTCGGCTGGCCTATCGACGGATAGCGCGGGGGGTTTTAACTACTACAAGTCCTTTTCTTCATGTGCCGAGGACTCAACCTCGGGTTTATGTTGGATGGCAGCCACCATGCACTGCCTTGCCAAAGACCGATCCCCCAATATCTCTTCAATTCGACCCTCTGACGGGTATTTAACCTTCTGGTGCAGAGTAGAAGAAACTGCTTCCAATGTATGAAGCCAAGGTCTGGCGATAATTGCTGTGTAAGGAGAGTATGCATCCACGATAATGAAATCTACCTCTACCACTTCTGAGCCAGTCTGCATAGGTAATCTGATTTGACCCTTTGAAATGATAATTCTCCCCTCAAAACCCACTAAGGGAGAACTATAGGGTGTTAGGTCTTCGGCTTTTAAATCCAGCCCCTTATAAAGGTCGGGGTACATTATCTCGGCAACGCTACCTTGATCCACCATTACTCTCTTCACATCATATCCCCCAATTCGGAGGGTGATTACCAAGGCATCATCGTGGGGTTGGATGGTTCCAATCTTATCCTCATCCGAGAATCCCATGACCAGCGGCGATTCCACTCTAGCCCTCTTCAGGTCTTGATTAATATCTCTTGAGGATAGACGAGCTACGGACATTACCCTAGACGGGCATGATCCTGTTCTCTCTGGTGCAGCAAAGATGACATTGATAGTTCCCAAGGGGGGTCTTGAAGGAGTATCCCTTTGAGACTCAGAACTTGCTTGGCTCCCCTGACCAGTGGAATGATGTAGTAGCTGTTTTAATTTGCCCTCTCGAACGAGCTAGTCCAAGTGATCCCACAGGCTCCTGCAATCCTCTGTGGTATGCCCATGATCTAGATGATACTGGCAATAGAGGTTATGGTTACGCTTTTCAAGATTTCCCATCATCTTATTTGGTCGTTTGAAGAACGGCTCATTTTTAATCTTCTCCAACACTTGATGCACTGGCTCTTGGAACACTACGCCGTCAACCTGAGTATTGGTAGACCCTGACTGGTCTGCATAATCCCTTCTCGGTCGGCTATTATTGTATCGGTCCAACCTGAAATCCCTCCTCTCCTGAGGAATAACCTTAGCCTTTCCTTTTCCCTGCTGTTGGTCGTCTTCAATCCTCTTGTACTTATCAATTCGGTTCATTAATTGGCGTAGACTGGTGACAGGCTTACTTGTTAGAGATTTCCTCAAACCATGCTCGAATGGGAGACCAACCTTGAAAGTTTTAATGGCAACCTCATTAAAATCACCATCAATCTCGTTAAACATCTCCCAATACCTTTCAGAATATGCCTTTATGGACTCTCCCTCCCTCATTGACATGGACAATAAGGAATCCAATGGTTGAGGAACCCTACTGCATGTGATGAATCGGGAACAGAATGATTGGGTGAGTTTCTTGAAGGAACTAATAGAATTTGTCCTCAACCCATCAAACCATCTCATTGGCATTGGTCCCAAACTGGACGAAAATACCCTACACATCAAAGCCTCATCCTGAGAATGGACAGCCATCTTCTGTTTGAACTGACTTACATGCTTTACAGGGTTCGTTTGACCATTATACATGGCGAATGTTGGCTGGTGGAACCGTCTAGGAAGTTTTGCCTTTTCTATCCCCCGTGTAAAGGGTGATTTAGAAATTTGGCTCAAAGCTTTCTTCATAACATTGGTTCCTACTCCTTTGCGAGAAGGGCTCCTGCATCTCCTTTTGTGAAGATACTCGTCCTCACATGAGAAAGATTCGCTTGGTGGAGTTCTAGACCGTTGTCTGTACATAGTATCTTCTTCATCGTTGGAAGAAACATCAGAACTGGAAGGGGACTGCTTCTGTTGTGCTCGACAGAGTTGCTTCTTTAAATCATCAATCTCTCGTTGCATGGCTTTTTCATCACCTTGCTCATGAGCTACATGACCTTTCCTTCGAAAACCGCTTCCACTTGTGTGGACGGTGTGAATACTGCCTTCTTGATGGTTTTCCCGATCCCTTTCACGCTCAAGATTAAGGAATTCATCCTGTTGACGAACGTTAGCAGATTCCGCCTGATGCAGACTTGTTTGATGTGGACATGATCTTACCATAATTAGCCGTTACACTACACTAAAGCACAAGCTCCTCCCCATAGACGGCGCCAATTGTAGGGACACAATTCATAGCCCAAGCCCAACAAATCTGGGATGTGAGCCCAATGAACCCAATACAATGAATTTGTAGAGAGTGGGTGAAAGAGCTGGGCCCTTCGCAAATGGGACAACGGCTAACAATGATATAAATATGAAAGAACACAGAAACACACGTAAAACTTCATCAAATAATAGTCCGAGGAGATGAACTGTTCTTTAATTAACTATTCGTGAAAACTAATACAACTATTGGTGCTACAGTAATTCTTTTTCTCTCTTTTTTCTCTATGTTTTCTGATCCCCTCAATTCGGAGGATCTTTTACATTATATAGTTTTTTTTTAGGTTATCCTCATCGTACACTTGTTCACCATCTACACCTATACTCGAGTATCTGTCTTATCAAGCATCCTCTCTGGCTTTCTGTGAACGGTGGTGGTTGAGACTACATTTTTCAGGGATCTTCTCCACATAAATGCGGCCAGAAAAGTTGCTGCAGTGCATTTAATGAGGTGATAGCAACTTTTCCCTTAGATATTTCTGCATTCTTATCCTCTCCGTACGTGGCTGAAGTCTATCCTCATCGTTGGAGACTCCTAGAAGGTCACCTAAGCCACCCAGGTACTTGATCGACTGATATTTGTCAGATCCGAGAAGGGTATCCTCCTCGGATTTTAGCCTTCCACCCTTACGTGATTCTCTATTCTGGGGCTTCTCCAGTCATTTACTCCTCCTCGGACGTATCCACATTAGCAAATGGGGTTTGAGGCCCAATATATAAATTTGAGCCCTTGTCCCCACAGTATAATTTTTACATATATAATTTAAATATTATTGATAGTCATTATTACATTTTTTTAACTCTTTAAAAAGTCCTATAAAAATATTATTAGATAAAAAATGTAAATTGTCCATTTAAAAAAAAAAATTATGTTCATTAATTCTAGACTCTTTGGTTTTTGTACGCAATGACTTACTTGAATAGATATTTATAATATGGTTCCACATTCAACTCCAAAATTAAGAAATAAAGTTATTTTTAAAAATAAATAATTTAGGCCACATGACGCAAATTGGACTTCAATTATAGAATCTAATTGGATTTTCTCTAAGTTTTACCTATATATATATACATACACACACACACACACTAGTGTATAACCCATACATATGTACGGTATAATGGAAAAAAAAATTACAGTTACACACATATATGGATTCAAATTATACTCTCTCTCTCTCTCTTTTATTTTATTTTATTTATTTTAATTTCTTTTGAGTATACACGAGTTTACTCTTCTTCTTTTTTTTTTTTTTTTTTTTTTTTCATTTTTTGTTTATTGAGTTTTTGATGATTTACTTATATTAGACCCTTTATCTTTTGCACCTCATTAACTCACCTAGAACAAAAATTAAAAAAACTTAAATAGGACACGTGGTGCAAAATTAGTTAACAATTGGAATCCAATTTAAAATCTAATTGGATTTTCTCTCAATTTTACCTATTAATATATATATATATATATAGATTAATAGACAAAACTAAGAGAAAATCCAATTTGATTTCAAATTGAAATTCAATTAGTGTTTAATTTTGCACCATGTGTCTCATCTAATCTAAGTTTTTAATTTTTTGTGCCAAATGAGTTAATTTAGTGTAAAAATTAGATTTCAATTAGAGTTTAATTTTACACCACATGTCCCACCTAATCTAAAAATTTTAAATTTTTGTGCAAAGTGAGCTAATTCATTATAGAAAATGAGGAGTCCAATATAAATAAACCTAGGTTATATATATTTTTAAAACCAAAGTATAGAGAAAATTTGATTAGAATCAAAATTAAATTTAGCTTTTCATACAAATTAAATTGTTTAGATTTTTTTTTTTGAACTAATGAGTATACTTTTTATATTGTTTCTATTTAAATATTTTCTATGTGAAGATCTTGAACGTAACAAACTGTAGTTGAGTTAAATGATTCCATGCATCTATCTCCATTTAATTTAAGAGATATTATTGAACCAATTTATTCTTTTATTTTGTATTATATGGACAGTGTTAGTAAATTGATATTGTATATGTAGTGTCCAATAATGATTTTTAAAATTATATGTATAACAGTAATGTAATGAGAAACTTGGCGTAACCAATATCAATAAAATTGTAAGGAAAAATCATTTTAGTTCCTTCGAATGTCTTGGTTGAACTAATGTCCTATATATTTAATAAATTAAACTAACATTAATAGCACCACTATAATTCATCATTCCTGTGTGTAAGCACGAGTTACGTACTAGTTAACATTAACAGTAGAACACAAATATTTAAAAATTTCCTTTTGAATTTGTTGTCAAAATCTGGATGTATGATTAGAGTTGCACCGATCCTTTATAAAAACAACAAAGTCCTCCAAAACAAACAACGATTCTTCCTATCAAAAAAAAAAAAAAAAAGATTCTAGTTGCAATAATACGGGCTTCCTGCCAAGACGACATATTGACATTGGACATGAGTCAAACGTCCATGGTAGCAGGCAAAAGAAAAATAGAAAAAGGTAACAAAAATTTTATTTAAAGGGAAAAGAATAATTATAATAAAGCTGTAAACATATTGACATTGTATATGACTCACTATAGCTATGGCTTGATAATTAATTTGATTTTAGTTTTAAAAATTGGCCTTACTCTATGCGTGGTACACATCAAAATGTAGTTACAAGACCTATACCTAGCTCCTCTGCAAGCTCATCCCATACAGGAAGAAGTGTCAAACCAACTAGGAAAATACACGCTGAAACAAGTATTTTCCTCCATGTTCCAACCTCTGTCACATCATTCAAGCATGGCTTCTCTGGAGTTCTCTGAAAATATAACATCAACAGTAAATTACACTAGAGGGGGGGGATTAATAATTTGAAAAACATACTTTTCTATTGTTTTATTTTATTTTTCAAATACCTGACATATTAACACATATAGTCCCCAAGGAAGTGACAAAGGTCCACCAAGCTGAAATATTGAGAAAAACAGGATGTCAATATGAAATAGGAAAATTACTAGGTAATTCCAGAGTATGGTAATGTAGTACTCCCTTCTCTCGCATTCATGTTAGACCCTACTATGAATTTAATTAATGAGATCTACCATGAATGTGAGATAGGAGCCACATCACCGTATTCTAGAAGAACCTAATAATTACTATATGAAATAAATAGATATTTTAAAGAATCTATTTAATCATGAAAACATTAATGGAGATGAAGATAATCCGTAATCGTGCAAGAAGTCCCAAGGAACAGGTAATGATGCATGAACTATGATATGGTATAAGCACATTGTAATAAAGTAGTAGTGGATTAATAATGAAAGTAAATTAAAAAAAAAATCCTTAGTTACAATGAGGGATGGGGTATTTGAACCTAGGTGCTAGTTGAACTACAAGGCCCTTGGTGATAATGACAATGAAGTTGCCAAGCAAAGATGAGCCTTACCACTCCCAATCCAAGCAATGTGTAAGTTGTCAAACCAAATCCAATTAGCGCATTTTTTCCAAAAGCCCCCTGTAAAAAACACATAATCAAATTATCATTATGTGCTAATTTTGGATGAATATAATAATAATTATCAACCAAATCACTCAAGCAAGGGAAAATAACATCAATCCTTCTACATGAAAATTTGACAACAGAAAAACTTTTATCTTCTTCAACAAATTAAGCACAATAAAACCCAACTCCCACCCCCCAAAATAAAAGGATAAGGTACTTATACATGGGATAGAGGTGGGAATATCAGACAGCTTCTCAGTTGTAATATAAAGTAGTTATTAGAAGCAAGTACAGGAGCCAGAGGTAACTTCTTTTGCACCATTTAAGTTGAAGATAATTAGTTCAAAAACTCCATAGACACATGTATGTATAGATTGAGGCAGGATTCCATCAACTGGTAAATGTTGATTTAGGAATTTAAGAATAAATTTGGCAAAACTAGCAGGATCTATTCACAACATCGTAGCAATGACCTTTAGGTCAACTAGCACCTCTTCATGTTTTCAATGGAGACGTCCAAGCTTCAAAATCCCCCTCCCCCACTTATAATGTATCAGGAAAAAAAAATCATTGAAGTCCAACACATCTTTGGCAATAGAAACAACCACTGGGGTGAGCCCCTCTGCTCATGTAAGTACATTCTAGGTTTAATTCAATCTCACATATAGAGAAAAAATTAGGGAAAAAGAAGACACGTACACAAACACACACAGATTTGATCCAAATGAAGGGAAACCCTCCAAGCATACAAAGGATATCCCTATAGCAGTGCAGTTCTCAAAGGACTTTATCAAATTAACTCATCTATTTGATCGGGTAAATGTAAGATTTGATAGAAGGAAGCTTCAAGAATGCAAATCCCTAAGCATACTGTTAAATTACCGATTGTCCCAAATGCCTAAACTATTAGGATATGATAAATTTAATTATTTAATCGCACAATTCTAACACTCCCCCTCACGTTTTGGCCCAAACTCCTCTTAATAGGTGAGGCCCAATATGTGGGATTTTAAATAAGAGGTAGAGTGGAGGAGACAAGGATCAAACTTAGAACTTCTTGCTCTAATACCATGTTAAATTACCAACTGTTCTAAAAGTTTAAGCTATTGGGATATGGTAAATTTAATCATTAAAACTCACAATACTAACACATACAATAAATTTTCATGACCACATTTAGCAAATATTTTTTCATTCTCATATCTTAAAAGCAATTGTTTCCCATAATATGTTTACAGCTGTCTGCCAATATATATAATGTATGGATGAAACCGTATTTTCTTGCACCAATTAAAAACAAATAAATAATATATTCTGTTGTGAACTCATCAGTACATCGAGAGAATTCTCCCAATCACCACTGCACAAATGTGCAACATATGATCCTACATGTGTGCAAGCTCTATACTGACTCTTAGAATAATAGCAAGCTTAAAAATGTAGATTTCCCAATTAATGAATTAAAGCAGAAGAAAGTAAGTAGAAGGCCACCTGCACAGCTCTTCCACCATCAAGGCACCCCACTGGAAGCATATTAAAAGCTGATGTTGTTAAACCACACCTACAACAGTTACTTGCATGGTAAACTATCATATGTTATGATAAACAGAATAAGATATTCCAAGAATGGTATGTTACCATCCTGCAATGACAAGAGGATGAATCGAAACTGTTGCAGCATGCATTGCTCTGCACATTGATAATGTCAACATGTCACTGAAAAGCTTCATGACAAAGATGAGATACAAGGGAAATGAAATGATCGAATTACCACATCAATAACAAGTGAAACATTACTTGGCATTTATTAGATCATTCCAAAGGAGCATCATAACCATTGGAAAAGCTTAATTTTTTCTTATGTTGCATATCAACAATATTTTCAGTTCAATAAGGCGATGGAAGCAGAGGACATACGCATAACCAAGCGTAGCTCTAGTGATGAGTCCAAGAAGCAAAGAACCTTGAAACAACATGCTCGGAACCTGCACTAAATCTCCTGCAGCACCTGGATTTGATGAGAGCAATAGTCCAACAGCAAACATTGAAAAAGACAGGGCAGCACCCGCAACTGGACCAGCAATTGATATGTCAACCTCTGTACTCCGATCAGGAAGAATAGATTTGAACTGCACAAAATAATAATTGATAAGCAGAAAATATCCACATAGATATAGTGTAGATAGTACTTGTAGAAAGTTCCACCCATTGTCTTAATGAACATTTCTCATTAGGGCTGATTAGGCCTAAAGGCGATTGACACTACCAATATATAGCAATGCAAAGAAGACATAATATATAAACTAAAGATCCCCAAACAAAAAAAACAAAAAAAAAAAAATACAAAATCCTGGTCCATTAAAGCATAATGCAAAACTTGAAATAGAAAATAACTTTGACTAAGAAAACCAGAATCCAATTAAAAGAAAAAAAAATGCTTTTCCAGTATTACAACGTCGTATCTTTTATATCAAACCATATATCAGGTCAACAAGCAGAAAAATCAAATATTTCAATTGCCCACATAAGGATTCATACATCATAAAGTATGACCAGTCCAGATATTTCTGAAATATTACACGCCTTCATTAATAGCTGAGAAGTATGTAATGTTTATCTCTAAAACAATGATGTTGTCCTAGCAAAGACTTGGCTAGTTAATGAAGTCTCCAAAATCCTCATATAAGGAACAAAGCTATAGCTGCTAGATTATATATGAATTTTCATATTATTTCTACAAAGGAATATTAATTTGTTTACTCAAGATAAGGGTCCTCAAGTAGCATTGCATTAATCAAATTGAAGCTCAATATGGGAAACGATGACCTTTACCATCCAAAAATGAATTTAGAATAGTCTATTTTATTAATTTCACATGGAAAAAGATTGACTTTACTTTTGGAAGAATTAAGTCGAATTTCTCATGTATTTTTTCTCATAAATCTTAGATTGAGTTGAGAGCAGAGAAAGTGAAGAAGGCAGAGCATAGAAGAGACTACTTGCAGAAAAGGTTAAAATTGGATTTGAAATAAAGCACCTAGTTGCAATGATGATTTTTTTGGCACACTGTTATAGAGGGACGAGTGTACAGAACACAGTAGAAAATAGGAAATCAAAAGGAAACAAAAGTAATAACAGAACATATCCTAGGCTTCACCATCTAGAATCTGCTTGCAAACCCTAGGCATCACCATCGCATCATGTGCACCCTCTAATGTTACACTTTCTTGTGGAACCTTCTCTTCATCAAGGATAATGGAATCATCCTTTTCAACAATGGGCAATGTTTTTGACACTTCAATAGGTTGAATTAAGTCTGCTACACATGGTTCAGATATTTCACCTTGTTGTTTAGGCTCCTCAGTAGGTACTTTTTGTCACAAAGGTAAAGCAACCTCCGTTGACACTAAGGGCTTGTGGTGAGCATCTAAAGTATCAAACCCAATTTCAGGTTTATTGAGCATTGCAAAGTAATCTTGAACTAATTTCATGAGATTCTCAAGTTTTTGTTCTACTGCAGTGTATTTGTGTTCTACTTCTGTAAATTTGTGTTCTACTTCAATGGAAGATAGCATTACTTAGGACTACAATTTGAACCAAAGTTCACCTTAGGCTTAAGACCAGATTATGAACAAAAATTCACCTTGGGCTTGGGACTAGAATTTGAACAAAAAGTCACATTAGGCTTAGGACTAGAAATTGTTCAAACATTCATCTTGTGGTGGTTTAGCCCAAGAGACGGAGGCTTCCAAGCTTTATCCCCTAATTTATTTGTACCGTGGATCAAGAGTATCCAACAATGGGGGGCCCAAAAGTTGGCAATGCTGCTATTGTGGTGGATAGATTGGAGTTACACTCTTTTATCCTTGCTATATGAATGATCCCCTCTTTCCCTTGAAAATCCGAATTGGATCTCTTTCTTCCCGGGAAGGCTTTTTCTTCACCACGCTCGTGTCTCTCTCCCCAAAATTTGCCAACCCCTCCTAAGTCTCCTTCCCCTTATATACCCAGCCTTGAGTGGGTTAGCCATCATGAAGGGTCCCTTCCCCCAGGCAGGTGGGCCCCTCTTTACTGTATATACCTGGATGGGTGGGGCCCACTCAATATTCCTGAAATGACTCCATTGGAACTTGCGCCAACCTCCAAATTCATATTCGGCAGGTGGATATCCCCAAGGCATTATATCATGCCTTCAGCGATATCTTGTGGTGATCGGTTCGAACTATGCCCTGTTCAGGCCGTTCATCATTGTTTGGTATAGCTGATGGTCGGTTCGGGCCTTTCAGTAGTGTTTGGTATAATTCGAGTGGGTCTGACTTAAATGGGCCATGATCTTGGGTGGGCTTTGATTCGTGGGCCGTACACATCTCATCTTCAAATTGAGATACATGACCAGGTCCAGGTCTATCCCATTGATTGAGATTGTTATCTCGTATTTGTCTCTTTTCTTGATAAGGTGGGGAACATATTTCTCTCTTATTTTCTCATAGGATGGAGGAAACATATCTCTCTATCCTCTGTTCATAGGATGGGGGAATCTATCTCTCAATGAGTATTTCCTTCATTTCTTTCCAATTAGTTATGGGAGGCTTACCCTTTCTAATGCGAAGGTCTTCAACATCTTGCCAATAATCTCTAGCTCTACTTATCAATTTCATCTTGGCAAACCTAGCACTTGTCACGTATGACAAACCTATTTGTTCAAAAACTCATCTATCTCATATAACCACTCAGTGAAAATCCACGGGTCTTGACAACCATCAAAACTAGGTGCTTCTAATATAACCATGATTAATAATAAGCCTCAACAAAGAATGATAAAAAGAACCTGTACTGATGACATGGGGGTTGTTATCCGATGTGCGAGTCTGGGCTGGACTGATCTGGACTGGTGGGATTAGATGTTTGCTGGATGCAGGTTGTGACCAACAATAAAACCATGTGGGCTACCAAAAAAAAAGAGCCCAAGTAGTCAGAATGGGCTGAACGTCCCTGTTGCTGGTCTCGTTCCTTTTTTTAAAATGACTAGAAAGCCAAATACAAGTCACATGTGGAATATTATCCACAACACACAAGAAAGCTTCAATCCCAGTAAATCAATAGCAGATGTGTGATGGTGGTGCTGGGCAAGATGGACAGCTCTAGCGGTTGGCGAAACAACGGCTTCAACGGTGCAGATCTGACTCCTGGCAGTTGTGTGGAGGGCGGCAAGGTGGCAGTGGGTTGTCTAAGGATGGACAGATTTTTTTTTTGGTTTTGGCATCACCACCAAACAAAGAGAACAAAGGAGGAGACATTCTCAACTCATAATAATATTCTTATTCAAATTCAACTATGTTTCACGATTACATGAGTGCCAGTTAAATAGGTTTTAGGGATTATACTAATATGGAAAACACCCTAAAAATAACATTAATAATCAGATTCAAAATTTAAATTCAAAAACAAAATTAATTGCAAATGAAAACATAAAATCTTGTTTCCCTGCATCAACAAGGCAGTTGGATAAGTCCAACTCCATGCAAAAATGGCAAGAGCACTCAGTATAAGCAAAAGAGGGACCTGTAGGACTGAATATCTAAATATATTTAGACTTACCTCTTTCAAGGAGTTAATGCCTTCTTTTTTTATCTTACAATAAATAAATTTGAATAAGGTATGGGGAAAACAACATTTAACTTCTAAACCAGGAACAGATCAACTTGTAATAAGACTGAAATAATGTTCTGAAGCATTTGTCTCAACCATGTTACTCAATGCTTCCTTCTAAATGTGTTTGTGGGGATGTGGGAATTGGTCTCTATGTTAAACAACCTTCCAATGCTGGGTATGTCTAAGGAGATATAGGAATTCATATTGACCAGAGGAATAACCATTCAATGCACAGTCACTTTGCTGGGACACAAAGAGCCATCCATTCAAATATGATACTGGCATTACTCAAATCTGAAGAAAAGGAAGAAACTGAACAAGCTTGCTTTTCTTTTTATTATTATTTTTTTTATGAGATAGTGGGGGAGGGGAGGGGAGGTGGGATTTGAACCACAAACATAGGGCTCCACAAAGGATTCCATTACCACTGGACTATCAGTTGAACCCCAGCTTACATTTCATTTGAGTAACACAGCTTAGCACCCAACCATAAAAATTATATTGCACCAGTCTTATAAGAGGAAATTTTATAACCCCCACAAAGAAGTTTCTGCCACTTAATGATTTCAGGAAAGGAATTATAACATACAGAAATGATTAAATATACTCACCTGAGTAATTGCACCAAAGCTGCCAAGGGTAATGTTGGGAATAAAATAAGGTAAGCTTAGCTTTACTTTCTTTGGGAAAGCAGCCAGAAAGTGCCCAACTTCCTGCATGTAATTAGCCCTATCACTAGAAATATATCAAAAGATAACATTTATTGAGAAGACCGTTTAATGACATTAGTAATATCAATATCAGTTGAGGAAAAATATAAATCAAGAAATAGGTCAAAAGAAGTTAAGGAACCAATAAACAAAAGGTTAAGAGGTAGCAAAGATGTATTATGTCATCTCTTTAGCAATTAATCAACTCAAGTAAAATGGCTTTTAGATGGATCTTTCACATTGAATGGGTGAATAATTTCCCAGTGTCTGTTGTTTGTGAAGGTTGTGGTTTTGGCTTGGGATCTAGGGAATTTTAGTACTCCAAGACAATGTACACAACTCATACTTGGATAGCTTTAACCAAATCTAAAATCATATTGTTCCAATAGGAGGAAGGGATTGTCTTTGCAAGACAGGAAATTTTAGTACTTCAAGACAATGTACATAAGCTATACTTGGATAGCTTTAACAAAATCTAAAATCATATTATTCCAATAGGAGGAATGGATTGACTTTGCAAGATACCTTAATAAGATTAGGATTATCAACCTGCATAGTTGGGTTGAGCCAAACAACAAATATTATCAAGTGGTATTCTTTTTATTTTTCAAAATTGGTAAGTTTTTAACCTAAGAATTGGACCTACCCCGGGCAAAAATGATCAAATGGTTAATATCTTCAAATGCAAAGAGCAGCTAAGTAATAGATTTTAGTGTGTATTTAATACAAATTAACTCACAAAATGGCAGTGGCTATATATAGTATAGATTGTGGTAGATAATTTTTAAGCTCCAGAATTCTATATTCAAAAAATAGAAATAGAAACAAAAAAGTAGATTATGATCTGCATGTGTAGCACAATGTATTATAACACCAATAGAAACTTTTCCCATTGAAATGCATTTATACAACCAAAGTAGACAGGCAGCAAGAGATGATTGTTTACGTGAAATAGTAGAACTCCCAAGACACCATATGCCAGGGGCAAAGCAAACTCCACAAAAGGAAATAGCAGTTCCATATCTGGTGGTTCAATGGCATTTGGATCTGTGAAGTATTTCACTACCTCTGGTGGAAGTCGATTGATCTGCTTCATTTAAAAAAAAAAAAACAAAACAAAAAACATGTACTAATGAATGGTAAATTCCCAAAATGACAAACAAATCGATAGTTGATGAACCATTATGATGTCCTAAAACATATAAGAAAAGGATTGTGTACTAACATATACAGATAAATACTATGATGTGAACTTGTGTTTTCATTTATACCTGAGATGAAATTCCTAACTCCACAGAGGAACCAATGGTTAGAAGGAATAACAAGAGAGCAATCACATACTGCCAAAGTGTCGTTGGCCCTGGTTCTGAAACCTCCTTTCGCAGCAAACCAAAGCTAACACGTGGACCACCACGTGGGTCTGGTCCTTCTGAATTGGGTTCCTCAACCATAAAAAGGTTGTACTTATTTCCAGTGACCTCAACCAACTGACTCTGAAGTTTGGCAAACACCTCTTCTCTCTTTCCCCTTAAATTCCCAAGGAAAAGAATGCCCTCACCAAGGTCTCCAAATGGCTCTTCTTTAGTAACCCAGAAGGTAGAAAAGCCAAAAAGCTTATCCTTAATCAACTTTACATCAGCAGGATCAACCTTCTCGGGCCCAAGGAGTTCCATCAGTTTAAAAGAATCAACTTGGAAACTGTTGTATGCTGGTCCAACCGGTGATATAGTTGGAGGCTGAAACATGGACATATACTTGAATCAGCACAGTCCTATCTTATATATTAGACATACATTCATAGGTGTGATTTTGTGCCTTTTAAATTTTTATTTATCACTACCCATCACACATTATATGATATATATACATACAGATTCACACAGAACAAGTGAGCACCCACACCATATGAATCACTGGTCAATACAATACCTTGTAAGACATTGATACCAACAAGCTTCGAGTTCGAGCAGTGGGGCTCAACTGAAACTAATGGCCTCTAAAAGGACTTAAAATAAGTAGTTTCCGAAAAAGCATTAAAGTTGACAGTGGTAATGATCAACATTGATACCACTCGACTCACTAATCTAAATGAGTTTTTCAAAGCTTAAGATAAATTTTCAAAATAATAGTTAAATGATTAAATTCACTCTTTACTATTAAAAAAAAAAAAAAACTTGTTCTATCTAGGTAAAACTGTATTACTAATAATGTTCCAACAACTTCAAATACTACTAGTCCAACTAAAATTTAAAGAAAGAAATTCAAAACAAGTTCAAATTTTTTTTTTTTTTTTTTTAGATTTTTTAATTTTGATTTAAAAAAAGAAGAAGAATTCTAATAAGATTATTAAGAGAAAAAAAAAAACACAATAAATAATACCCTTGAAGAAGGCGGCGTCTTTTTGTCGCCGGGCGTTGGTTCTTCAGGCGGTGCCGCGGTGGTTGCCGTGGAAGTCGAAGGTTCAGCACTACTCTCTTCTTCATCGTCATTACTGTCGTTGTGAACGCCGCTAAAACACTTAAACCTATAAAAATTGAAATAATCCACTCTCGTAGTCCTCTTCCTCTTCGACTTGACGCTAAATGAACACGATGTTTGTCTGACTCTGCACAACAGACATGAATTCCTCCTCGTCCTATTCCATACGGGGGCCGAAATACTAAAACTACAGCTCGTAGTCAGAGTTCCCATTTATTAAAACAACAATCAAACAAAAAATTGAAGGAGAGCCTGTTGTTTTTTACTTTTAGTTTCAGTTATGCATTTGGATTTGGATTTGGGAATTCAAATGGATGAAGAAAACGAACTAGAGGCCTTGTTGTAAGAGTAAGACTTTAGTTCAATATCTACTTTCTAAATAAAATAATATCTTCTTCTTTTTCCCTTTTTTTTTTTTCTTTTTTTTTAATACTTTAATCTTTTTGTATTTTCCTTTTTCTTTTTTTGGAAAAATTCCTCCTTCGCAGTTAGTTATCGATAAAATAAACCTATTAAAGTATAATCAAATGGGAAAAAACTTATATACCTTAACTTAGGTAAAGTTTCTCAATTTCTCCAATTAAAACATTTCATATTAACATTTAATCCACGTTACAGTTCTAATTAGCTCAATTGGTAAAATTTCTAGTGCCTTAGTCTGATGATAAATTTATTATCAGGTACAGATATTATAGATTGAAGCTCTCTCTGAAAAAAAAAAACTACATTAACTTTCTCTCTCTCTCTCCCTCCCTCTCACACTCTCATCATGGTTCTGCTAATGCCTTGGGGTTGAGGTGGTTTTTTTTTTTTTTTTTCTTTTTTCTTTTTTCTTTTCTCTCTCTTGTAATCTAACCATGTTAAAATGGTTTGACACCATTTTGTGCTTATGTGGATAGATTAGTCATGTGTAATAATTTAAAGGCCGGTTTGGATGGAAGGGAGTGGAAGGAAATAGAGTAAATTTAGCTGAAAATAGGCTAATTTTGGGCCAAATCTATACTACTCTACTCTACTCTACTCCTCCTCTCTCCTCTTCAATCCAAACGGTCTATAAAGATTTTACTAACATATGCCCTTAGGGTATATGTTAGTAATTCATTTTAGGAAAATTTTTATCGGGAATTAAAAAAGCAGTCTAAAAAGTTTGACAACATTTTCAATTTCGTATAAAAAATTTCTTAAAATGGATTGTTAATGTATACCCTAAGGGCATACATTAACCGAACCTATAAATTAATTGGAAAACTTAAAGAACTACACCTAAGGTATTGTATTTGAGTTTTTGTCCTAATCAAATAACAATTTAATAAATTATCTATTCTTTATTAATCCTTTATATATTTCACCATTAAAGATCTCATATACAATTATATAAGAGATTTTTTAGAAATTTGGGGAGTCCCCCACCCTAAATAGATCCGTCACTAGTGGTGACTCGTAATCCACTTATATGTTTTTGGGCTAACTACAACTTGCTTACCTGTAGTTTGGTTGAAATTTAAATTGCCTAGTTGTGATTTAAAATTTAACACTTTATCCACCTGAGCTCTATTCCGTTAGACTTCCGTAACCCACTTCACTATTTGACGTTAGAAAAACACATTTTAATTTGAAAACATAACATAAAACAGATCAAAAAGCTAGGGTTTGAAACTCTATGAACATTAAACATGAAATTTCAAACAAACAAGAAGTCGAAGCCACCTTGAAAGTTTTTCTAACTTTAATTTTTTGTTTGTAAGAAAATCTCTTAAATTAACTTTATGTTAGGCCCTTATTTCAATCCACTAAAGAAGGATTATGGAGCTTCTACTAATAAAGTATGTTATGTATGTGGTTGCAAGCCAAGATGGGTTTCCAACACACCTTATTTGAGGCTTCTCCAAAAAAAACACACCTTATTTGATATTAATTAATTCATATAAGTTTCAAAACTTCGTATATCTATGATTAGGATTAAGGGTCTACTATTTCAAATTTTGGATATGGACACTTGACACTCTTGAATTAAAAATACTGGATTATTGCTCACTTTTAATATGTTTATTGACGCAATTATTATTTTAACCTATTTTAATATATGATAAAAGCAATTAGAAACCCAAGCAATTTTGCAATATTGGTGTATGCATGTTCTTTGGCCACATATTCACCAAAGTTCATAAAGTATCATTTTCCCAAAATTTGATTGATAGAAATCATCCTTTGGATGGGAGTGCCATTAATAAAGCAAAAGTCACCTACTAATAAAATAAAATTCATGGCCACAAATATAGCACTAACCAAAAATTACATCATTACAAAATTCCTCTAAATTAAGAAACATAAAGAAATTTTACACACACACACACACACACACATATATATATATATATATATATATATATATATATATATATATATATATATATATTAATGGCCTAATTAAATACAATGACCGATTTTTGGACCAAGAAAACTTCTCGGTTATAAGTTGATATTTCCTTAGTTAAAAACCCAGGGGTTGGCCAAGTTGGTTGGGCTCTTGATCTCAAAGTGCTTGTACTGGGCTCAACTAGGTGTGCTCCCTAGTTCGAGTCCTGCTACTTGCACTTTGAAAAGAATTTCCTGGGCCAGTGCTTTACCCCTTTGTGGGCCCACTCGGCACGAACAGTGATTAGTCTCTGGTTGAAAGCCTTGAGGAAACACCGTGGGAAACCAAAAAAAAAAAAAATTTCCTCAGTTAAAAGTTATGCTGAAAAGTTGTTAAACTGCCATTTCTGCTAGGATGATGCAAGTTAACTATTGTTAGCAACTAACATTTGTAAAGTTCATTTTTAATAAGATTTGTATTCTGTATTCAAGTAATTTATTACTGGCTTATGATGCTGAATTTTTTATTAATTGTTTCTTCTTTGTGTGCAGAATCCCTTTTTGCAAGATATTTGCTGATTTTCTTTTGAGAATACTAGATGCAAGACGTGGTAATTTTTTATGTTCTGAATTATTAATATGTTTGCTGATAAAGGAAGTTTTGTAGAATTGATAAACTCGTCCATATTACGCAAAGGTGACAGCCCTAACGAACTCATCAGCCTTACCCACATGTCCATAAGCCCGAGCAACGACAAGATAAGGTCGATAGCCCCACCTTAAAGCTGACGACGTCACCTTTGGGGAGTCAAACACCTAAAGGTGACGACTGGAATGTGTAGACGAAGGTAAGAAGCCGACGGAAGGAAGTTGAAGGGAATAATAGAACCTCTAACGAGTCTGACATGACCTTACTTGGCCTACATGCATAAGCATATGAGGAAATATCTTGCGCACCACACTCAATCCTAATCAAGAGAGTCCTATAAGGAAAAAACTCCGCAAAATACGCAAATTAAAGAGGATCTCTCCTACAAGGAAACACCTTCTTAACCAAGGCACGGATGTCAACCCTACACTACTATAAAAACCCCGAGACCCTCACAAACTAAGGTACACATAATTTACCCCAGCTCTCACTACAACAAGATGTATTTTCAGTGACGAAAAAATTCGTCACTAAAAGTCCAGTTTTTCGTTGCTAAGGACCTTTAGTGACGAAATCGGACTTTTAGCGACGAAACTCATTTTGTCGCTGAAACCCCGTCGCTAAAAGTCCTGGTGACGAAAAATTTTGTCACTAAAAGTTCGATTTGATTTTTTTTTTAAAAATTTTTAGCGATGAAAACGTTTTGTCGCTAAATGTTTTCCTCGCTAAATGTTTTCCTCGCTAAAATCACCATTTAGTGACGAAAATATTTCGTCACTAAAAACACTTTAGTTTATTAAATCATATTTAGTGATGAATAATTTCGTCACTAAAATTATTTTCGGGTACATATAGTGACGAAAAAGTTCATCACTAAAACTATTTTTAAGAAAATCCAAGCACATATAGAGACGAAAATTTTCGTCACTAAAATAATTTCTTACAAAATTTTGCTACATTTAGGGACAAAATATTTCGTCATTAAAACAATTTTTTGTTGCTATAATTGTGACGAAAAAATTTGTCACTAAAACTTATTTTCTGTTTTTATTTTTTTCATGGCTTTGATATTAACCTGTAACCTGTCATTACATTATTAAAACCTTACATTTGAATAATACATTTATTTTAACAACACATTTATAAAAAAAGTTCCATACATTCCACAAGTAAAAAATAAAACAAGTATCCAATTCAAACTCCTTCCATACAATAATTGTTTGCAACATATACAATAACTCAAGATGTTTTATAACAATACAAAAAGTGTAGCATAATATAATTAGAACTAACAGAAGATGTCCTCATATGTTTTCAAGTAATGCCAAAAGTAAATCTCCTAAAAGCCACCAATAAGAAATCTGCACAAATATAAAAACAATACTACATTAAAATCGTAAAGTAAAAACATTAACTATGTTATAAGAAACATTTTTAACAATGCATTAAGAGTAGTCACACCATGTAGTGTGGGTCAATTGCTAAAATAAAGTACTAACCAAAAAGTGTTTTAACTTGAAGTTGAACCACCCCCATAGGTAAGAGCGTCATCATAACCCTTGCTCCTCAAAAAGTTAAGAATATTCTTTTGGACCTCTTGGTCCCTAGCTCTTGCCTCTTTGAGCTCAATTATCTCATTTTCTAGCCGTTGGATATACTCCACCGAGGAATTAGATGAGGCGGTGGTTACTAGAGAAGAGAAAGGTCTCATGCTAAGTCCTTTTACAATACCAGACTTCTTCTTAAAAACCAAGTTTGAGATCTCCTCTTGTGTAAGGGGAATTGCATTAGGATCTTGACAATGATCCTCTTGCACTTTGAGAATATTTTTCTATCATTTGTAAGAGAAACAAACAAACAATCACGACATTAATACTACATATGTTATAGCTTTACAAACATGATAGGGATGAAATGATACACATACATATGTCGCTTCATTCTCATAATGTATCCACATATTTGTATTTGGATTGAAATGAACATCTTTGAAGATTTTTGGCAATTCAAGAACTTGATTGTCATTATTATTTGTCTGATTAATTAACATTCAAGTGTTAGATAGATATACTTAATTAATCATAACATGTAATATACTAAAGTTTAAGAAAATGAAAAAACACGCACCTCCTCATCAACCTTAACAGCAAGTGCTTTTGTCCCGTATCTATGTTTGCCTGAAGTTTTCTTCCTATTTTCAGAGTTCTTTCTTGATTTTTTCTAATAAACAACATTCAAGATATTTATTAGATCATGAATAAAACAGTATACATTTACTTCATCTAAGTATTAATCTAATTAGTTTACAATATAATATAGTAAACATTGGATAATAATAATATACGCATAAATAATTTACCAGCCAATCCTCATTGGTCCATCTCCCATCAATGAGTTCAGTCCACAGCTCAAGTGTGGCATTCTTTGGCGGGTGGCTTCTTGCATAGTCAGCACCATGAGATTATAGAGGCTTTTTATAAGCCTAATACAACTTGTTGGAGTTTGGAACTCAATAATCTTCCACATTTTGTATTTAATGTTTCGTTATCAAGTTGGAATCTCCTTGTAGTTGAAACTAATCCTGTAAAATGAAGTGTATATGTATTATAAAAATATTATTATATGAATTTAATATGCTTAGTGACAACAAAGACAAGTTAGACGTTATCAATGTAAATTTACCGTGATATTTTGAAGCACCACATCTCTAGTAGCAGCATCAACATTTTTCCAATTTTTCACGTTGTAACTGGAAAAATTACTTCGCACTTGTACGCCAATTTGATTGACAAGCTTGCATGCATTCTTCCCAATAGGAGCATCATACTTTGCAGCTATACGTACTGGCAGCTTATCACTTTTTTCAACAAGTGCCCGTACTGCTATACCACGTGTTGTTCCACGAGTATTTCTGCTAGCAGATCCTATTTAGACATTATTAATGTTAAAAAATATACATTCCATGTACATTATAGCTAAATTAAGTGAAGTATAATTTCAATAGTAAAAACATGGTGCGGTTATAATTAAGTATGTTCTATGTAATTACCAGTCGTGCTAGTTAATGTGCCGGTAGTCTGCGTTTCCGCACTAGAAGAACTTTGGACAGGAGGATTTGCTTCAGGAGGTGTTTTCGTAGATTGGACTGTAAATTGGACCATCGGTATAGATGCCTCATCTTGCATGCGTGTAAGTCGTCCTGGTGTCATCTGTAACTAACAAACATACATATAATGGAACAACAAAGTCATTACAAGTAATGGAACAATAAAATTATTATCATCTATTGTACCCTATGGAACATCTATTATATCTCATGGATTACAGAATTAGATGACTCATCATCATTGTCACCAATAGGTGGTACATAATCATCATCTACCACAATACTAGCTCTACTTTTTTTCCATTTTGCACGATTGGACTGAGCAGAATCCTTTAGAGAAGTTGAGATGTACTTTAATCCCAAAGCATCAAATCTCTCTTGGTTTTGCCTCATTCTATCCAATCTTGCCATCTCATACCTTAGTATGTTATGAGTGTATTTGGCATTTTTTGGTATTTTTTGAAACTATGTATTGACATGAAAGATAAGTACAATTGCTACTAACTTAACATCAAAGTCCACACCATTATCCATATCAAGCAATTCACAAGTGCAAAATTTGAACATAATTGCTACTAACTCAACACAACAAATGACCTATCAATATCCATATCAAGTTCAAGAGAAGTACAAAACATCTCAATAACTATTACTACTAATTTTACATATCATAGTCTACACTATTATCCATATCAAGCAATTCACAAGTGCTAAATTTGAATACAATTACTACTAACTCAGCACAACAAATGATCACATCAATATCCATATCAAGTTCAAGATAAGTATAAAACAATTGCTAATTAGACAAGTACAAAACTTTAAGACAAGCATACAACATTTAAGACAATTGTTATGAACTCTACATATCATAATCCATATCAAGATCAACATCAGGTATGTCATGCTCTTCATTTTGATTAGCATCTCTTGAAGTTCCACCTTCTAGAACAACCTCAGTTTTAACATCACCCATATAATAGTCAATAATATTGTCCTCAACATTGATAGAGACAACATCAACAATCATTTCTTGTTGGAATGCATTATTATCTTCTGTATTATCATTGGATTCTCCACCCCCGACTTTCGGGACATCAAACACTCCCCTATGTTGGATGGATTACACAATTTTTCAAGGTTCACCCAATTTGGTATCTTGAAGGTAAAAAAACGTGTTTCGCTTGACTAGGAAGTATAAAAGGGTCATTTTCATACCACCGACTTGTAACATCAATGCTTGTGCCGTGTGCATCGGTTCTTATCGTTCTCCTTCGACCATTGGTACCAGTATTGTACCATTCACACTGGAATAAAACAACTTTATGGCGAAACATATACTCCAATTCCCAAATTTTGCATACATGACCATAGAAGTCGTGCATTTTTCCCTCATGGCCCCCTTCGGTACATACATCACTGTTTTGGGTTACACAACAATTGTCTAGGTCCCTTGTATAGAACTTTACACTGTTGACCATACAGGCTGTGTACTCCTTCACATACGGTTTAGGACCATTTGCTAATGACCATAACTGTTTAGTAGCTTCTGGTGACTCGTTAACTTTCAATCTATTCATCTATAATGACATACAACAAGTGATATTAATTAGTAATAAGTAATTACGAAACTATTTAAATGTTTAATTTTTATTAATGTGTGATTAAATTTCAAATGTCTTACACGTTTTCTAAACCACTTGGGAAACTCTTGTCGTTGGATTTGAGTTATGGCTTCTCCAGTAGGATTATGCAATGTGCTTTTGTGTTTACTGTTAAAAATAAGATGATTTATTTTCAGCTAAGCATTGCAGATAATATTCAAAACTTGATCAAATAATACATGCATATGAAATCATATACTTTAAATAAGGCTCTAGCTTAGGACTATTGTACAACAAGTACCAATGAGCAGTATCAAGCAATGCACGGGACAAGTTGCCATCATTCCGCCTACCACTTGTAGGTTGGGGAGTCTGTGAAAAAACTATCAATCCTTCGCTAGATTCACCAAAATCTTCATTTCTTTCTCTTCTATTATGCACAGTTTTGATCCCATAAATATACAAAGACCAATTGTTAATACATTCTTTGAGAATGTAAGCCTCTGCAATCGAACCTTCTGGTCGAGCTCGGTTGGAAATGTATCTTTTCAATTTTCCAAGGTACTTACGAGGAAAAAATACGCACATTATGTGATTTTATATCACATGGGAAAGATGCAATTGATATCATTAAAGGATCTAATTATCTTTCAATTGGGTACATCCACTGATATTGTACCAGACCTCCTAGAATTGCTTCTCGAGGCAAGTGAACAGTAAGGTGGACCATAATATCAAAGAATGCTGGAGGAAAGAACCTCTCAAGCTTGCATAGTATAAGAACTATACGTTTTTCTAGTTTCTCCAATTTACTCCGCTTTAGGGTCCTTGAGCATAAGTCTTGGAAGAAGCTGCCCAACTCAAACAATACAATACTAATGTCTTTATGTGCAAACACTTGCAACCCAATTGGAAGAATTCGTTGTAGTAGCACATGACAGTCGTGGCTTTTCAAACCAGATAATCTACCATTTTTTGCATTCACTGACCTTGATATGTTGGTTGCATAGCCATCCGGATACTTGACTGATTTCAAAAAGTCATAGAAACCATCCCTTTCATTTGGGCATAATGAAAAGAAAGCATGAGGCTTGTCATATGATCCATCAGGACGTTGTTTCAAATGCAATGTGTGCCTTAAGTTCATATTTTGCAAGTCTATCCATGCCTTGTTAGTATCCTTGTTTCTCCCCTTAATACCCAACAAAGTACCGTAAGTACTCTCACTAATGTTCTTCTCCATATGCATAACATCAATGTTGTGCTTAAGCTTCTTATTCTTCCAGTATGGAAGCTTGTACAAAATACTTACCTTTGACGAATTTGGCTCCCCAATGAGTTGTCTCTTCTTGTTACTTGGATGCTATCCTAAAATTATATTTGGCATTCTATCTAGCTACTCTTGTATCTTTCCCACTTGTAACTCTAAATATCTCTTTCGTTTCTTCGATAAACCATTATGCAACTGACTATGTCTCCAACGATGTTCCATAGGCAAATAAGCTCGATGGTTAATGAATCCAATTTTACTTTCCAAAACTTCTGAATATGGTTCATCGTTGCAAGTGTAACAAGAATGATAACCCTTTGTCCTCCACCCAAACACGTTACCAAATCCAGGATAGTCATGAATTGTCCACAACAAAATTGCACGCATATGAAAATACTCTTTACTATAAGCATCATAAGTTTCTACACCTTCTTCCTACAACTCCTTCAACTTGTCAACCAATGGTTTCAAGTAAATATCAATCTCATTTTTCGGTTGATGGGGACCAGGAATAAGCAAGGATAACATAAAATATGGTTCCTTCATAACCAGCCAAGGCGGTAGGTTATAGGGATTAGTATGACAGGCCACATACTATAGTTGTTGTTTATATTTCCAAAAGGGTTAAATCCATCTGTAGCCAACCCCAACCTTACATTGCGAGGTTCGAGGGCAAAATCAGGATGTTGCAAATCAAACTCCTACCACTCCTCATCATCAGCGGATGCCTCATTATCCCATCATCTACACGTTTGTCTATATACTATCTTATGTCCATAGCTCTTTGGCTTGACATGTACAATCTCCTCAGTCTCGGTGTCTCCTCAGTCTCGGTGTCAATGGGAAGTAACGCAATACCTTATGAGGAATCTTCTTACCTTGGGCACATGTATCCTTGTACCTAGGCACCTTACACACCAGACATTTATCAAGGTTTTCATTTTCCTTCCAAAATAGTGCACAATCATTTTTGCATGCATCTATATGCTCACATGACATGCCCAAGTCACATAATATTTTCTTTACTTCATAAGTTGACCTTGGAACCAAGTTACCTTTTAGTAAAACCTTTGTTAGCAATTCTAGCATCATATCAAGTCCTTTATTACTTAAGTTGGTCATTACCTTTACATTCAACATCTTAATAATAAACTTCAAGATACTATAATCAGTGCAACCTGGATACAACTCACGCTTTGCATCTTCCTTAAGTTTGTTAAAATGACGCACCTCCTCATCTTCGGTTACATTTCTTGGTTCCCCTCTAATTCAGTCATCTACCAAGGCATCGATACCATCTATATGATCACCATCTGACATTTCATTATTATGAATATTCTCGTTCAATACACGATGTTCTCCATGATTATACCAATTAATGTAAGATTGCATAATCTCACGATGAAGCAAATGGATACGCACAGTATGAGGAGATTGTCGATAACAATTCACACAGTGAATATACGGGCACAAAATATTACCACTCAAGTCCACAACCGCTCTTGCAAATTTAATAAATGCATTGACCCCTTCAATATATGGATGGCTTAATCTATCATCGGGTGTCTTACCCATTGTCATCCAACTTTTATCCATGTTTGACTACAATTACTAGATGAATGCTACTTTAGTAAAATAAGAACAACTCATGCATAATGTATTCTAACATTTAAGTCTATAAGCTACTTGATAAAATTCTATCCCATTCATGAATGCACAAGTCTATATTAATACTTAAACACTTCCAATATTAGTTTAAACCGCCTTATAACACCATGCAAGCCACCCGCTTGCTCCAACACAACATACTACCACAAAACCAATCACCAACACCACAAGTATAGAGTTTTACAAGTATTTAAATCAAATAAAATACTATTCATCACATCTAATCAACAATACTCATTAACATTTGTAAGAAATGAAAAACACTCCCAATATTAGTTTAAACCACCTTATAACACTATTTAAGCCACCCGCTTGCTCCAACACAACATACCATTACAAAACCAATCACCAACATCACAAGTATAGAGTTTTACAAGTATTTAAATCAAATAAAATAGTATTCATCACATCTAATCAACAATACTCATTAACATTTGCAAAAAATGAAAAACACTCCCAATATTAGTTTAACCCACCTTATAACACCATGCAAGCCACCCGCTTGCTCTAACACAACATACCACCACAAAACCAAATTCCAACATCACAAGTATAGAGTTTTACAAGTATTGAAATGAAATAAAATACTATTCATCACATCTAATCAACAATACTTATTAATATTTGCAAAAAATGAAAAACACTCCCAAGATTAGTTTAAACCACCTTATAACACCATGCAAGCCACCCGCTTGCTCCAACATAACATACCACCATAAATCCAATTTCCAACATCACAAGTATAGAGTTTTACAAGTATTTAAATAAAAGAAAATACTATTTTTCACATCTAATCAACAATACTCATTCACATTTGCAATAAATGAAAAACACTCCCAATATTAGTTTAAACCACCTTATAACACCATGCAAGTCATCCGCTTGTTCCAACACAACATACCACCACAAATCCAATTTCCAACATCACAAGTATACAATTTTATAAGTTTTTAACTAGAATTTACTTACTTTGCTCAAGCTAAGTTTACAACTTTCAGAAAAAAATCCAAAATTACTGCAAACAATGTGTATTTAGTCTGCAAAAGAAAAGCTAAATTTATAAGTACAAAAGTTAAAGAAAAGCTTGTAAAAGCTCAATAAATACCAGAACCTAATCCTAGGAATCAATTTAATAAAAACTCTTAATCATATATGACAATGAACACCTATGTGGGGGTATATGTATATTACCTAAATCTATAACTTTTCATTTATCTAGATAAATTTCAGACCGTAACCAAATCTCATAGTTCCTTTCAATAAAGATGGAAAACTCAAATTACACCTATTATGCATCAATTTTAGATTTTTATGTTAAGTACATATATACCCAAATCCTTAAACTTCTACCTTAAAATGCATTGGCAGTATTTAAAGAAATATTAAAGTGCTTTTGTTTAAACTAACCAGTGCCATCATGATCCTCATCAATACTAGTGTTAAATTCTTATGGTTCAATTCTTATGGTTCCCATTTTGATTAAAATTCTGCAACAAAGTTTACACCTTCACTTGTACACTACATATATCTAACACTGGTATCAATGTGGAAACCAAACCAAGAGAGTGAGGATCCAAAACTAGAATCATCTAAACAATAAGAACCATAGAAATCTAAAAGAATTACAGCAATTGATAAGTACATATATAAGAAACTTTCTTCACAACCATTACACAGTAAATATCAAATACCCAAACTAAACAAAAATGCATATACCCATTACTGTATCAAACAAAAAAAAATACCCAAAGGAACTAGAATCATTAAACAAAAAAATAAACATCAAGCATTTAGAATCATTAAACAAAAATACCCAAAGGAACTAGAATCATTAAACAAAAAAATTAACTCAAAAGGAAAAAAAAAAAAATAGCCATTACACGTTTGGGGGTGGGAGGCAAAGGGTCGTCGGTTGGGTGGAAGGCGAAGGGTCGCTGGAAGCGTCGCCGATGGTGCGAAGGATTGAAGCGTTGCTGGAAGCGTCGCCGATAGTGTGAAGGACTGAATCGTCGTGAACGGTCAGCGAGCTTAAGTGTTGTGAATGGTCGGTGAGCTAAAGCGTCGCGAACGATCAGTGAGCTGAAGCGTCGTGAACGGTGAAGCTTAATTGGCAGCACGACAAGCTTGATCGGCTGCAACAGCGAGTTGGGGTAAGTTGAGGAGCTGAGATAGAGTGAGGGAAAGAGAGAATTGGGTGAAGGAGGGAAAATAAAGTGGGAAAAGTGAAAAAAAAGGGGGGCTGAAGTGTTTTAGTAACTAACTTTTAGTGACGACTTGTATGTCGTCACTATAGGCTACCTTTAGCGATGAAATTTCGGATTCGTCACTAATACTCCCATCTACCTATTTTTAGTGACGACTTATTTTCGTCACTATTTGTCACATTCAGCGACGAAATGGGTTTTGTCACTAATAGTGTTCCTAACAACACCTTTAGCGATGAAATAATTTGTCGCTGTAGATGAATTTAGTTTGGCGCCTACATTTTTGTTTGGCGCCTTTAGTTCAACACAACATATAGCAATGAAATCTAATTTTCGTTGCTAAATGTTACTAATTTTTTTTTTAAAAATAGCGACGAAATATAAATTTTGTCACTATATGGTACCTTTCTGTGACGAAAAATTTTCCTCACTAAAATTTGTCACTGAAAATTCATTTTGTTGTAGTGTCTAGCATTTTAGATTTGTGAAAAGTTCCCTAACTTAACTTTTGGAGGGTCTTTGGCCGGTACCGCACCGGTACTCTCCTAGGGTTCTTCTTTGTTTTTGCTTCGCAAGTCTTGTTTCGAGCACATGAGTATTGTGTGGCTTACTAACGATTTTTGGCATCATCAGTTGGTGTTGTCTGTGGGAAGTCAGGAGATAAGCCATATTCACCGCTTCCCGAACAAAAAGTTGCATGGTACTTACTCGTTCGATGGCAACAACCACCAACAATCTGGGTGACGAACCGCGCACCACTGCCCTGGAGAGGCAAGTCCAAACCCTCACAGCAGCAGTGGAACGTCTCACCAAGCAGAATCATGACCTAGAGGAATAGCTGCGCCAGAAGAATGCAGTGCTAAATACCCAAGAGGAAGACCAAGAAGGCACCAGCGCTGAGAGAAGAAACCAAGAAGGGATGGAAGGTAGCAACGCCCCGAGCAGACCAGAACGACAGGATACTAGTTGGCTATCCATCACTGATACGGTTCCACCTCATATAGTCGCCGAGATGTAGATGATGAAGGAATGGATGGACTTTATGATGAACGCCCTTAGAAGACGGTTGTCTAGTGACCTCGACGAATTGGTCCATCGAACCGATTCGCCATTCATAGTGTCCGTCACTTCATTCCCATTTCCACTGAAGTTTCGTATGCTGCAGGTGAAAAATTACGACGGATCCAAGGACCCCTTGGAACACTTGGAGTCTTTTAAGACCCTGATGCACCTTTAAGGGGTGCTAGACGAGATCATGTGTAGGGCCTTCCCCACCATGCTGAAGGGGCCTGCAAGGATCCAGTTCAGCAGGCTGACGCCCAACTCCATTGGTACCTTCAAGGAGTTAAGCGCCTAGTTCGCCTCACACTTCATCGGATGGCATAGGTATAAGAAGTCCACTGCATGCTTGATGAACATTAAGCAACGGGAGGACGAGATGTTGAGATCCTACATCACCCACTTTAACAAAGAGGCTCTCTCGATCGACGAAGCTAACGACAAGATACTTGTGGCTGCCTTCACGAATGGACTATGGAAGGGTAAGTTCCTGTTTTTCTTATACAGAAACGACCTAAAAATTATGTTAGATGTGCTGTACAGGGCAACCAAATACATGAACGCATAAGATGCGTTGTTGGCCTGAGAAGAGAAGCCTAAAAAGAGGGAAAGGCAGGAAGACGTACGGCAGGATAGGGGGCAGAAGATGGCTAGGACCGGAGAACGGCGGGAGGACAGGCATTCCAAGCCCCCCGTTGGGAAATTCACGAGTTTCACCCCGCTGATTGCCCCGATCGACCAAGTCTTGATGCAAATCAAAGACGAAGGAGTTTTGACATTTCCCGGCAAGCTGAAGGGAGATCCCAATAAGAGGTCTAAAGACAAGTACTATCGCTTCCACCGTGACCATGGTCACGACACAGCCAACTACTACGAGTTAAAGCAACAAATTGAAGCTCTTATCAGGCAAGGAAAGCTGCAAAGGTTCGTCAGCAAGGAGAGATCGGATCCACCTCAAAAGCAGGCTCCCCAACGGGAGAACGAGCGTCCTAGGCCACCCATAGGAGATATAAGGATGATTGGAGGGGGCACAACGGCTACTGGGTCGTCCAAAAAGCCCGCAAGACTTACCTCAGGATGGTTCAGAACGACTAGCTGACGGGTTCTGTACCAAAGATGGCGCAAATCAACAACCCCGTTATCGGATTCTCGGAAGATGATGCTCGACGTTTTCACCACTCGCATGACGATGCACTTGTCGTTAGCATACGGGTAGGGGATTACAATACACATCAGGTTCTGGTTGACAATGGCAGCTCAGCTGACATCCTTTACTACCCAGCATTCCAGTAGATGAGGATTGACATAGAGCGAGTGGTTCCGACGAACGCTTTGCTCGTTGGTTTCAAAGGAACAAAGGTATTCCCTCTGGGCACAATCACTTTGTCCATGACGGTTGGCGACTACCCCCAGCAAATCGCTAAGGACGTAACATTCCTTGTGGTCGACTGCTTGTCCGCTTACAGTGCCATTCTCGGACGACCCACCCTCAATTCATGGAAGGCTGTAACCTCAATCTACCACTTAATGATCAAGTTCCCTACAGATTATGGAGTAGGGGAGTTGCGCGAAAATCAGGTGGCTGCACGAATGCTACATAGCTATGATGGAGATAGACGACCACCTCCAGGCCATGAATATAGAAGAACATCGGATGGTGACAGAGCCCATTGAAAAGCTTGAAGAGATACTTCTTGACAACTTCAAGCCTGATTGAACTACCAAGATTGGTACCCTCGCCAGCCTGATGGTCCGCCAAGCACTTACAACTTTTCTCAAAGATAACCGGGATGTATTTACCTGGAGCCATGAAGACATGCCCGGAATAGACCCTTCGGTCATGGTGCACAGACTGAACGTGTCGCCCTCTTTTCCACCCATCCGTCAGAAGAAGTAGGTATTCGCCCCAGAACGAGACTAAGCTATAGCGGAAGAAGTTCACAAGCTATAGGAAGCGAACTTCATTAGGGAGGTTTACTACCCCGACTGGCTGGCAAATATGGTAATGGTCAAGAAAGCCAGCGGGAAGTGGAGGATGTGCGTAGACTTCACTGACCTGAACAAGGCATGCCCTAAAGATAGCTACCCCCTCCCGCTGGTCAACGTCCTAGTTGAATCTATGGCTCAACACCAGTAATTAAGCTTCATGGACGCTTTTTTGGGTTACAACCAAATCAGAATAAACGAAGTAGATCAGGAGAAGACTTCGTTTGTCACTAGCTAGGGCCTTTTCTGCTATAAAGTAATGCCATTTGGCCTAAAAAATGCGGGTGCGACGTATCAAAGGCTCATGAACAAAATGTTCGCACAGCAGATCGGGAGAAATGTCCAGGTTTATGTTGATGACATGTTGGTGAAAAGTTGAAGGGAGGAAGATCACTTGGAGGATCTCAGAGAAACATTCGACACCCTTCGTTCCTACAACATAAAGCTCAATCCGGGCAAGTGTGCCTTTGGGGTGACGGAAGGAAAGTTCCTAGGATTCATGGTGTCTCAGAGGGGTATCGAGGCCAACTCTGACAAGATCCAGGCCATAATAGAGATGACACCCCCAAGGAACGTGAAAGAAATACAAAGCCTCAACGGCAAAGTAGCAGCGCTGAACAGGTTCGTGTCCAGAGCAACGGATAATTGTCTACCTTTCTTCCGCACACTGAAGAAATCTTTTGAATGGACGACCGAGTGTCAGCAGGCATTCGAGGACCTGAAGACCTACCTCTCGTCCCCTCCGTTACTGAGTCCTTCCTAGCCAAGGGAAGAACTGTTTCTCTACTTAGCAGTATCCTCAGCAGCCGTCAGCGCAGCCTTAGTCAGGGAAGAAGACAGGATGCAGAAGCCCATGTACTACACAAGTCGAGCACTCCAAGGCGCAAAAGAAAGATACCCACCAATGGAGAAGCTCGCCTTTGCTTTAGTTACAGCAACCTGTATGCTCAAGCCATACTTCCAAGCTCACACGGTGATCGTCTTGACTGACAAACCCCTACGACGAGTGATGAGCAATCCCAAAGCTGCTGGATTCGACATACAGTATTGCCCGCGTACTGCCATTAAGGGACAGGTGGTCGCTAACTTCATTGCGAAATTCACTAACATAGAATACCAGGGGGTAGGAGAGTATCCTCAGTGGAGTATACACACAGATGGATCGTCCAACAGACGAGTTGGTAGAGTAGGCATTGTACTTCGTTTTCCAGAAGGGGACGAGATTGAATGCATGGTTCATCTCGACTTCCCTACAACCAACAATGAAGTAGAGTACGAAGCTCTAGTAGCAGGACTAGATCTCACCAAAGCAGCAGAAGCCATGAGTGTGATCATTCATTACGACTCCTAGGTCGTCACAAACCAAGTAAGCGGTGATTACGAGTGTAAGGGAGAAAGGATGAAAAAGTACTTGGAGCAAGCAAAGAGAAGGGTGGACTACCTACAGGCCAAGATTGTTCAAATCCCCAGGGGAGAGAACGAGCAAGCCGACCGTCTTGCCAAGGCCGTATCAGCAGACCACATGGTCATTCCCAACAAGGTACTTTCCTTTATTCAGCTTTTGCCATTAATAGATGTCATCAATGTGCAGGAAATAGGTTCTGAGAGCAATTGGACCACCCCATTAGTCTCTTATTTAAAAGACGGCACATTACCCGATGATAAGAAGGCCGCTAGAAAGCTGAAGGTTCAAGCGGCACGGTTCGTCTTGATAAAGGATGTATTGTACAAGAAGGGCTTCTCTCGACCATACCTAAGATGTTTAAACTCTGAAGAAGTGGATTATATCATGAGAGAAGTACACAAAGGGATTTGTGGTAACCATTCAGGGTTGCGATCATTGGTACATAAACTGATTCGGGCTAGATATTACTGGCCTACTATGCAGAAGGACGCCCAGACTTATGTCAAAGCCTGCGACAAATGCCAAAAGTTCAACAACATCATCAGATAGCCAATGGAAGAGTTGACCTCGATGACAGCCTCGTGGCCTTTCGCTCAATGGGGACTCGACATCATGGGTCCATTCCCAATAGCAATACGACAGTTGAAGTTCCTTGTAGTTGGTATAAACTATTTCACTAAATTGGTAGAAGTAGAAGCCCTGGCTACCATTATGGAGAAGAATGTGAGAAACTTCGTCTGGAAAAACATCATTTGTAGATATGGAATCCCTAGAGTCTTGGTTTTAGACAACGGGAAGCAATTCGACAACGACTCCTTCAGGGACTTTTGCTCACAGTTGGGAATCAAGAACCACTACTCCTCTCCCACCCACCCATAAGCCAACGTGCAAGTTGAAGTCACGAACCGATCCTTTCTTAAAATCGTCAAGACTCAGCTTGAGGGGGCAAATGGTGTATGGCCAGAAGAGTTGCCAAGCGTACTATGGGCATATAGGACGACAGCAAGGACACCTACTATGGAAACACCATTCTGATTAGCTTATGGAAGTGAGGCAGTCATCCCAGCAGAGGTCAGACTCACGAGCTACCGAGTGGGCAATCATGATGAAGGAAAGAACGACGAGGCTATGCGTCTACAGCTTGATCTACTAGACGAAGTCAGGATGACAGCTGAGCAAAGACTCGCACGATACCAGGACCACATGGCCAAGCACTACAACTCCCGAGTCAGAGACCCCACCCAAGGAAAGCTCGGCCCAAACTGTGAGGGACCCTATAGAATTACGTCGTGGCAAAGGAAAGACACCTGTCACCTAGAGACGCTAGACGGACAGCAGTTGCACCATCCATGGAACACCGAGCATCTCCGGAAGTACTACCAGTAGATGACAAAGTGAAGAACGATACTCCTCATTTCCAATTTATTTTAGTTCATTTTCTGCTACAATACTTTTTAAGCCCAAAGGTAGGTCTTTTTCTTTAAAGAATAATTTTTCTACAATCATTTATCATAATAAGAGGAGTTTATTTAGATATGACTAGAGTACTCACCTGTTCCTACATATTTACTCTACGTGTTTATTGAGTCTACAAGTGGACGGATCCATAAGTGGACAAGTTCATAATTAAGTCCATAAATAGACGAGTTCATCCCATAAGGATGAGTTAATATTATGGATGGATTCGTGGTTAAGACCATAAATGGACAAGTTTAGAGTCCACAAATGAACGAGTTCAAAATCGAGTCCATAAATGGACAAGTTCATCCCATAAGGATGAGTTAATAATAATTAAGTTTATAAGTGGATGAGTTCAAAGTCCACAAATGGACGGATTCATAACCAAGTCCAAAAATGGACGAGGACATCCCATAACAGAGTTAATCCACAAGTGGACGGATCCATAATCAAGTCCATAAGTGGACGAGTTCAGAGTCCACAAATGGACGGACTCATGATTAGTTCACAAGTGGACGAGTTCATCCTATAAGGATGGTTTGATAAAAAGTCTACAAGTGGACGAATTAATTAAGTCCATAAGTGGACGGATTCATAATTAGCCCAAAAATGGACAAGTTTAATAAAAAGTCCAAAAGTGGACGAGTTCAATAAAAAGTCCAAAAGTGGACGAATTTACTAGTTCACAAAAAGGACGGGTTCAAAGAGGACGGATTGAAATCATCAAGTCCACAAAGTAGACAAGTCCAGGCCATGAGGATACCTTAAGGTTATAAAGTCCATAGGTGGACGAGTTTATTGTTTAAAATCCAATAAGTGGACGGGTTCGTCCTAGTTTACCAAGTACAAACATATCCTAGCATACATACAAGCACAAGGAGTGGACATACACACCAACAAATAGAAAGCAACACATATATGTTGAAAGCAACGGATATAAAATAACATAAATAAAGCCCAAAAAGCAATAGGGCACTTAACACAGTCTTAAAGGTGGACTAAATATACAATAATTCAAAAAATACATAAAACTAAGAGGTCGGAGTGGTCGGGGGGTTCTCATCGTCTTTCTCTTAAATGTCTCGAGCTACAGGGTCCTCAACATTCAAAGGCTCAGTGGATGGGACCAAGGAGGTGACGGGAGCATCTGTAGATGGCTGGGCAAGGACAACGCTATCATTTTTTGGATTAGACTCCGTGGAGTCGTCAGTTTCCTCTTGGATAGTGTCGCCAACAGGAGTTGACGGTAGGGGGTCGTCCATGGTGACCTTGGATAAATCCAAGTGAGGGTAAAGGGACTTGACTTGTTTAAGGCAATCCTCGAACCCGTTACCATAGTAACCGGCGCAGAAATCTATAATTGGCTGTGAAGCCTTGTATTCATTCACGGCGTCAGCCCTAGTTGTCTCCACCTGCTCGAGAAGGGTCGTCAGTTCCTTCTCTACCGTCGCCTTCGCTTTTTGTTCTTTCTTTTTATGACGACCCTCCTCCTCCAGTTCCCCGTCAGCTCCTTTACCTCCTGGTTGAGGGTACAAACGGTACCCTTATATTGCTCCTGCTCATCTGTCAGGATCTTTATGAGCTTATGCAAACGGGTAATCACCCCTTCTTTGGCGATGCCCCTATCCTGCAAAGCTTTCATGCGAACTAGTGCCTAAAAGACAGAACAACCGTCAGCTATTTAAGCATAAAAATGAGTAAATAGAGAAAGAAAGGAAGAAACGTACCCGAGCAAGGTCAAATAAGCCTGACGCCTCCAGCTCCTTCGTCGCTTCCTCCACACAAGGGTCCACATCCTTATCCCTGATGATTGACTCAATCACCTCAACAGCGTAATCCTTGTGAGTAAGAAGACGACGATTAGGATCCTGGGTGACAAGGCTTGACATCGTCATTAGTCCCTTGCCAGCCCCGTGTTTTGGCTTGGAAGGTGATGGCTTCTTTGGAAGCTTCTCTCCGAGAGTGATGGACACCTTTTTGGACGGGCAGTCGTCCTTACCGTCAGCCTTCCTCTTAGGCGCCCCCTTATCGACGGCCTTGGGGGTTGAGGACGCCCCCTCCTTTCCCTTTGCCTTCTCCTTCTCTTTCTTACGCGCAGTAGCTGCCTTCACCTGTGCCCTCAGTCTAGCTGCCTCCATTTCTGCAAAGGACAAATAATAAGTATTAGAACAAGTGACGACAAAAACGAATACAAGAACGACGGAAGAAATACATTACTTACGCCGACGAGAATAAGTGTTTAATCTACGAGCTGCAGGTGTCGGCTCTGGACCACCGCAATACGCATGCAACATGTCAAGGGTAATCAAATCCTTGCACTTCCGTTGCTCAAATGGTATTTCAAGAACCCGATGGATGAAGGCCTCTTGCTCTTCAGTTATGACTGGATGGACATTGGCTGAAAAAGAGAAAAACGACGACGTTAGAACAACACTTGACGAATAAATGAAAAAGTAAAAGCAAAGGTTGATGGTGCAAAAACCTGAATCTTTGACAATACCCCAAGTATTTTCAAAACCGTGGGGCATTGTATCTCACTCTTTTGGATAGCATACCCAATCCGTCCTTTTGACAAAAAATATCTGCCCTTCCAATTCTTGTTGGAGTCGGGCATGTCTGACAAGAGCCTTAACACTTTTTTCCGTGCAGCAAAATGGTATATCCCTTATGACGAGACGATGTGCTGGGGCCTGTAGCACCAAAAGAACTCGTCTAGCGAAAGCTGACGGTTCCCACCACTTACACAACCCCACAAAATCTCAGCCCCTATAAATATCCTCTAGGCATTTGGAGTGATCTGGCTGACAAATAATCCAAGAAAGTTAGCCAACTGATGGTGCAACGCCATCAATGGCAACCTTAGTCCCGGTGCAAACGTTGCGTCGTACATACCGATGTCCGCAGTCTTCCCTGAATAACACTTCTCGAATTTCCCAGGGAGACAGATCGGGATATGGTTAGGGATCTGGTAACAATCCCTCAAATTCTTAAATATATTGACCGTCATCTTCAGCAAGAAATCATTGACGGTCCACATTTGAGGTAGGATGAACGGACAAGCGTGCCCATTCCCAAGACTTCTTGAACTCCCAACTTCAGGGGTTCTCTCATCAGCGTCATTCTCGTCTCCGTCATCCTCCATTCCCTCGTCACCTTCAAACTCTCTCTCACCTTCAACTTCTCCCTCATCTATCTCTTTCTCATCTCCCTCTCCTACGTAACTTTCCACATCCTCGTCAGGAGAACGGGCTGATGTTTCTCTCTCTGACGACTAGGAAAGGCCCTCCTCGGGCTCATGACCTGTTTGGAAGACCTCGTTGTAGCTTGCTCCCTCACGGATTGACGATTGCTCACTAGTCGCTTCTCTAGACATTTTACCTACAAGCGACGGAGGTATTTTAAGTACTTAAGTTGACGGCCTCTCTAAAAAGTTACATAATCAACTAAAACAAGCAAACAAAAAATGAAAGATGGGAGAAAGGAAAAGGTGACTTACCAAGTAAAGCATACGGTCTCTGGGAAGATGACGGTCTCGGCGAAGGAGTGAAGAAAAGGCAGTAAGATGATGGGAGTAAAGTTCTCGGAGTAACAAGCTCTCTCTCTAGATCAACGATGAAATAGGAAAAATGGGGGAGGAACTAAGATATATATAGAATGAAAAATGCACGGAAGACGAAGCGACCCCCTCGTCCAGAACCGAAACCAATTCGCTTATGCCACGTGTCTAAGCAATTAATAAGGGCTGCTCGAGGATTCACCCATAAATGCCCTATCTTTTTCAATAAAACAAAATAATAAATAATAATAGCAAAAGCTACAATTTGAACTCCATAACCCATTGGCTGAAGTTGATAAGGCCATGGAGTAGGAGGCATCTAATAAGGGAAGTTTTATAGAATTGATAAACTTGTCCATATTAGGCAAAGGTGACGGCCCTAACGAACTCGTCAGCCTCACCCACATGTCCATAAGCTTGAGCAATGACAAGATAAGGTTGACAGCCCCACCTTAAAGCTGACGACGTCACCTTTGGGGAGTCAAACACCTAAAGGTGACGACTAGAATGTGTAGACGAAGGTAAGAAGTCGACGGAAGGAAGCTGAAGGGAATAATAGAACCTCTGACGAGTTTGACATGGCCTTACTTGGCCTACACGCATAAACATATATGGAAATATCTTGCGCACCATGCTCAACCCTAATCAAAAGAGTCCTATAAGGAAAGAACTCCGCAAAATACGCAAATTAAAGAGGATCTCTCCTACAAGAAAACACCTTCTTAACCAAGGCATGGATGTCAACCCTACACTACTATAAAAACCCCGAGACCCTCACAAACCAAGGTACGCATAATTTACCCTAGCTTTAGCACTCTAGAATTGTGAAAAGTTCTTTAACTTAACCTTCGGAGGGTCTTTGGCCGGTACCACACCGGTACTCTCTTAGGGTTCTTCTTTGTTTTTTCTTCGTAGGTCTTGCTTCGAGCATGTGAGTATTGTGTAGCTTACTGACGATTTTCGGCATCATCATTTGCCATTAATTTGATGTACTATTGAAGCTCTTTGCTATTGGGTGATTTTTAAAATCTTGAATTGGAAATGCCAATTCTCTATTCATCATAGTTGTGATCTATTAGTGAACACTAAATGGTGAAAATTACAATATGCCAAACTGGATATTGCTATTGAATTTCTCAACATGTAAAGAAAGGTTCAATACCTCTCTTCTTCTTCATTTTTTAATATTTTTTTGTAAGTAGAGTTTTCATACCTCTCTTTTATATCTTATGTGCAGGAAATCCTATCTTTCTTGAGGCTTCCAATTTGATAAGGTAGCAAACTGCGTCTAAGCATAGGGCAAGCTTACTCATAATTTTTCAATAAAATGTTTATTTTTTCATTTATTATCTTTTTATCATAAATTTTTTTTCCCTCAAAAAGCTGTAGATAGCCTCCCCCTCTTTCTATCTATTCTTGCAGTAGGGGACCTCATTCATGTTAGGTGCTACCTTACAATAAGTCTGATTTAGGTTCTTAATTTTTATATATATATTTTTTGTATAAAGCAATATTCACTAAGTGATTGCCATTATCCACAATGATTACAAGAAGTCCCTATTGATATTTTCTTTATTTTTATCACAAAATTTTGGATTCATGAATCAAGCTGGGATTGTAGCTAATGGATGTTGCCTCATCTTCGATAAATTTATCTTTAGTGTAGATCAAGACATATAAACCTCACCCTAAATTTTTGGTCACATATAAGTTGATATGGCCTTATTTAGATAAATATTTCAGTGCGAATGTAGATCTCCTTAGTTAATCCGCTACGTCAAATTTGGTAACTCAAAATTTGCCTTCATGGTATTAGGGGTGTCAATTCAAGTTAGTGTGTTGGGTTTGTGTCGTATTGAGGTAGGGGTATTCAACTAAATGGCTCAACCCTAACTTGACCCATTTAATAATCGTGTCATGATACTTCAATCCTAATCCGACCTGTTAATAAGGCAGGTTGACCTGACCCAACACATTTGACACGCTTAATAAACGAGTCGTGTTGGGTTGACACAAATGTAACACAACACATTTCAATCTACATAATATTAAATATAACATCCATCTAGAAATAATTTTTATTACATCCCAAAAGCAGTGCATACACTTCAAGTCTTTAACCCATATTCAAAATAATATAGTTCAACAAAAATATAACATTCATCTAGAAATAAGTTCTTTACACTCTAAAAGAAGTGCCGCACTTCAACCCAAATTCAAAATAACATAGTTTGACAAAAATGAAATAACATAGTTCAACAAAAATATAATATCCTTGGAACTCGCCAAATACTAAGTATCAATATTGAAAGAATTGGAGCAAACAGTAGACTAATCTTGACTATGACTACGATTATCATCCATAGATTCTTTGTTGATGTCGAAATTCATAATATCTTCCACAAGCTCATCCAATTTCATTTGTGCAAGTTCTATGCCAAATATATATATATATATATATATATATATATATATATATATATATATATATATATATATATATAGATAAGTATTAGTAGTTACAAAATATGATCATGCCTCAACAATTTTAAAAGCAATACCCATCAGATCTAGTTTATAAACTATCTCAATAAACCCACTTGCAAGATATGCAGACGGTGTCCAACACTAATACAAACACAAATAAAAAAAAAAAAAAAACACACGGCACAAGACAAAAGCTACAACCGTGGCCTTAATCAACAATTAATATATCTCATATATTAATAACGGCACATGGGTTCAAAGTTTTTATAGAACAAAAACATTATGTAGAAAAAATTACTACAGAATTTTTGAAACACCAAGAAAACAGTTTTCTTTAATTCTAAAACTCACTAAACACATGAGAGAGAGAGAGAGAGAGAGAGAGAGAGAGAGAGAGAGAGAGAGAGAGAGAGAGAGAGAGAGAGAGAGAGAGAGAGAGAGAAATAACAGGTTTGAGACTTTGAGTTTAAGAATTGGGTGTGAGTCTATAAGATAGTATGGTGAGAAGTACAGCTGAAATAAAAATAAAAAAAATAAAAATTAGATAATTATAAGAAGGTTTAGAGATTTAGGGTTTGTAGGATTTAGAGATCTAGGATTTGTAAAGTTTCAATTTCCAATTATATCCCTTATAAGTTTTTGTAATTACTCACTTTTCTTTTTAAATTTAAAATATATGTTGGATAAAAAAGGTATTTGACAAATCTAAAATAAAATGAATATTTATTTGTTATACGAGTTAAACGGGTTGTATTAAGTAGGTCATTTTGGGTTGACACAAATAAATTGGCGTGTCAAACGTGTCTATTGCGGGTTACGCGGGTTGACCCGCTTATGACACATTTCTTACTGTGTCGCTTTCGGGTCGATCCATTTATGACCCAAACCCGTTAAGTCCCAACCCTAACTTGCAAAAACTTGTGTCGGGTTCGTGCCATGTTCATGGGTTGGGTCGAACATTGACACCCCTACATGGTATTCTTGCTTTCTAAAATTTGATAGGTTAACCAATTGTGAAGGACTATTGATTGGTTCCATGCTCAGGTAGTACACATTCTATGTTTCACAATTTTTTTATATATACGAGGCCTATGCTTGCGTTTCATAGTCCAAAAACCTGACAAATTAGTCATTCTACTTGCTCTATATATGTTATATAGTCTCTCAAAGGACTCTCCATTATTAGTGTTTAATGTTATGTAAATCAACAATTTAGGATTCTGTTTGCTGGTTTTGCCCACCCCTTATATGAGACCATGGCTTTATAAAAAAAAAAAAAAAAAAAAAAAAAAAACTAAATGGAAATTTATGGATCTATATAGGAATATCATTGCACTGATTTGGGGGAGGTTATGCAGAAAGCAAGAAAGCAAGCCTTCCATTAAATTATTTTCTCATTTGGCAATAGACTGGTGGAGGATATATTTATAAGAAAGAGGATTATGCCTTGACAAATAACAATTGTAATGGAAAACATTCGAAGCTTGTTGGCTCAAGGAATTCAAATATTTATATGTTGTACATAGAAAGGTGTCGCCAGAAGCAAGACCCCTAGCAACCTTGGTGTCAAAGTCTAACATGCATACATATGTTTTTTAAATATGTAATGCTTAATTATTGTATTGGTTAGTAGTTTTTCCATACACTGTACATCCCAACATTCTTTTCCATACTTTCTTTACCACATAACCAAAAAGATAATGGAAGTTCCCTAGCCATTAATGTGAAGATGTATTATAACTTTTATACAAAATCTACTATTAAATATTTCAGTATGTAAGGAAATATGTTTATAATAAGGAGAAACTTGACAAAAAAATATCATGAAAATTGTTTAATAACCAAAGCTTGACATCAATAGCATTACTATAATTGAACATTTTCATGTGTAAGCACGGGTTACATAGTAGTAGTTCTAATGAGTAATGACAATGAGAAGGAAGTGTACAAATCTCCAATACCACTTGTTGTGAAACTTTATGCTCTACCAATTGTGATATGTCATTTGTTAAGGAAAGTAATAAGCACACTTAGCAAGTTGTGTTTGGTAAAGTATAAAATGAAGCACAAAAAGTATTTTACCGGATTTGTACTATGAGAAGGAATAGAAAAGTTTTGACACATCATTATCCTATGCTTTGAACAAAATGACGTATCGTCATTATATGCATCCTTATATTGGTGAGGTTTAAATTTTTGCATAAAATCTAACTTATATATATGTGTGTGTGAATATGTATGTATAAGGGTATTGTATTGAAATGCTTGTTATCTTAAGAACATTCACATTAATCTCAAAGTATTTTTTTTTGTCAAATTCGATTTAAATACCCCACTTTTGTTATTTTAACTAATCTACTATTCACAAATAACTCCATAAGCCTTAATATTTTATTTTTATTTCATTTAAATATTAATTTTCATCTCCCTAAATATAATTATTTTTCACCCTCCTTTCGTAATTCAACTAGGGTTGGTCCGAGTTGGTTTTGGGCTCAACCTAACCAAGTTAGGGGGAAAATTGGAGGACCCATTGTCGACCGAGAGGATGAACGGGTTAGATTGAGTTGAGTTGGCCATCGGTCGAGTCAGTAGAGATCTAGAGGAGATCTCACTAGATCGACTGAGATCTCCTCAAATCTGGAGTTCTTATCAGATCGGCTGAGATCACCCTAGATATTCGAGTTTGATTCCAAGTAACACATGGATTTGAGAAAGTTAGGGTCATCATTGATGGTGGAGAGGAGATTAGAATAGAGGAAGTTGGGATCATCAAGCGAGTCGGGTTCTTTGGTTTCTTAGATTGCCAAACCAAAAACTGAATCGATCTTGTCAGTTCCCTCACCAGTGACTCGCCGCGTCGATCGACACACTGCTTGGATCAAGTAGATTTCGTTAGTCTGGACGGGTGGTGGACAGCCCTAAATTCAACATTTCCAAATCAAACACAACCACATTAAGCACCCAAAATGGACAACCTAGACCGAACCTACATAAACTAAAAAACAAAATGTTCACAATTCATAACAACCAAGAAAAATCCACATCCAACACATATTGAACCAACATCAACCAAAAAAAAAAAAAAAAACTAGAACCAAACCTATTAAACTCATAAAAATCTAGAAAAATCCACAACCAACTCCAATTGAACCTGCATCACACTAACCCAAGGAAAAAAAAAAAAAAAAAAACCCATAACCAACCCAGATTAAATCTGCATCTACTTAAAAAATGGGTCTCTAGTTGTGGTAAGGCCACATATATGATGGCAGGCGAGGTCGTGGTGAGGTCTCGCCTATCATTGGGAACTGGGGCAAGTGACGGAAACACACCTGAGTAAGAATGGTTCATGATTATGGAATGTCTGCGACATAAGAATGTAAGTTCGCAACGAGGAACAACTTAGCAACCCAGAAAAATTCACAACTAAAGTTGTTTCTTAAGGATCTGTTGATGAACATCTCATTAAAGTTTAGAATAAAGTTTAGCTACAAAATTGGTTGTAATTTAAAACTACAACTTTAGTTAATATCTTTTTATTGGAGCTAAATTTTGACAAATCTATCATTTGATTACATTTTTTTTCTATATCGCATGCTTGCAAAATTTCTAGAAAATTAAAGATCAATAATTATGTTATCAATAAATTATTTAAATTACAAGTTTTTTGTAGTTTAAAATTATTCATAAATTATAAGTTTATAGATCATATAGTAAATAATATCTGATCTACACAAAACTTGATATGTCCATTAAGAGTATAAAGAATATGCAAATTCAACGGTTAGATTTTTAAAATACGTAGTAATCTTAACTTTTTTAAAGGAAGTTGTAATTTTAGGCTGCAACCAATTTTGTAACTAAATTTTGTAATTAAAGTTATTAAGGTACTATTCATTAGTAATTTATGAAAACTAAGGGCTCATTTGGTAAGAGATTTCTAGTAACATTGCTTAAATATTATGAAAATACGAGATTTGGTGTTTAAATTACAAAAACTATTGTTTAAACAATAGTACCAAACAAACCCTAAAAATGATGAACATGATGCAAGGTAGTTTTAGGTAAGTTCAGTCAAATTGTTGTTGAAAAGTTATTTTGCAGAGCCTGATCCTGATACCCCCAATACAATTTTTTTTGTTGTTGGTTGGAATAGGATAAAAGTAGGAGGTTGCAAAAAAGTTTGCATCTTCTCATGGTACGAAATCCATGCACGTCTTGTTCATAAATCATCTCACACACGCCAGGTGCAGCACAAATCTTGTGCCCTCCCCAGAAGACAATCTTCTTCTAGTTTCATAGAATAATAATTTTGCAAAATACTAGTACAGTCTATTACACACTTGAAATTACCATTATATACATTGAACTAAACTAACACCAATATTTAATCATTAAACCTTTTCTATCACTCCTTTTGCTCGTGCATCACACAAACACAAACACACACACACACACTTCCCATTTCACTCATTCTCCTTCTTTACCAACCATAACGTCTCTCTTTAAAAAAAGAAAAGCTTACCAGTTACCACATTCACCTTGCAACCCTTTCACGAGACTAACGTGCACTCCTCTAATTTTCATATAAGCACCAACCCCACCACACTAGTCTTTTGTTCACTGTAATTCAACACCCTTACTCCAATGGCCGAGACACGAGATGGTGATAGCACATCTGGAAATCGACGTAAGGGCAGGGGAAAGCGTACTATGGCAACGGTAGAGGCAGAGCCAGTGGTAGCAGCAATGGCTCCATGTGGGGCATGCAAGTTTTTGAGGAGGAAGTGCATTAATGGTTGTATCTTTGCTCCCCACTTTGGCTCGGACCAAGGAGCAGCTCGGTTTGCAGCTGTGCACAAGGTATTTGGTGCAAGTAACGTATCAAAGCTCTTGTTGCATATACCAGTGAACCAAAGACACGATGCTGTGGTTACAATATCATATGAAGCTCAGGCCAGGTTGTCCGACCCAGTTTATGGTTGTGTGTCCACTGTACTTGCTTTACAACAGCAGGTTGGATTTTTCTTTCTCTCATTGCTTCCATGAAATATACTCCTACTTGTTAAGCTCATTAATTAATTTAAAGGTGATTCATATTTAATTTCTTCGAAAGATTTATTTATATATTCTCTATTCAATGAATTTCTTTTCTCTTTCTATATGTAGAAGAATTAATTAATATTTAATAACCTTTCTTTGTGCCCATTTTTTTAGTAAATTGACCATGTAATAGATTTTCACCCAAATTTGGGTACTGATTGCATGTCTTGACAGCCACAAATGGTTCTTTTCTAATTTTGAACTTCATTGCTAAACCTGCAAACTGCAAATTTAATGCAGGGATCATCTTCATAAGAGCAAACAGAACCTTCACTTTTCAGTGTGTTTAGAAGTAATTTTTTTGTTGAAAGTTTATTTGCTTATTGGCTGAAGTTGGTCAAAGCATGATTACTCTCAAGGAAAAAAAAGTTTTAAAAAATTGCAATTAAACAAATAAGTTAAACAACTAAAAGAAAAAGCTCTTGTCAAAGGGAAACTATCAATCTTCAAAATTTCATCATATTTAATTATAATTAGATAGTTCTGTTGACTTTCTAAAATCACAGATCATTGTAAACCATTGTTTTCATAAAATATATGTACCCATGTACATATTTATACAAAGAGAAGTTCAACTTTTTTGCCTTTTAATAAGATTTGAGCTTAATCCAATCCTACCCATCTTTGCCTTTAGATTAATTTTAATCGAAAAGTTTATTGCTATTTTTCTGAAAATTGATAAAGCACAATTGTACCTAAAAAATGTAAGCCTTCAAAAAATTATACACACACAAATAAACTAATAAACTAATGTTAAAAAAAAATAAAAAAATAAAAAAAAAACAAAAACAAAAACAAAACAAAGAAGAAGAAGAAGAAGAAGAGGACCACACAAATCTCCAAATGAACGTAAATGCTATGTGAGTCAAAAGCGTAGGTTAGCTTTAATATATATTCTGAAACGGCTTAAATTGGGGAAAACTGTTGTTATATATTCAGGTGGCATCTCTGCAAGCCGAGCTGGCCATGGTGCAAACACAACTTATAAACAGTAGGTTTGCATTCGCAAATTCCCTTCAGAACTCGCAACAACAACAGCGGCAAAACATTGCAGTGCTGCAACCAGCGTATTCCAACAACTCTTCTGCTTCCAATAACCTCATCAGCATGAGTGCCTTCACCTCAAATTTCGACATTGTAGCAGAGACTGCACCATCCCCACACAGCTTAGAGCCTTTGCAGCTTTCAAGACCGTCCCAAGATGAGGAAGAAGACGAGGAAGAGAGTCACATTCCGCATGTGTTTGGCAATGAGATACTACATCGGAGTTGACTTCCACAATTATCTTTTTGCTTATTATAGCTCCTTGCACTCACACACACATATTCATGCACAATTACCTGCTTTTATGATAATGCCATGTTAGCTAATTGGTGCATCTTAGAACTGTCAACATTTTCATTGGGAAAAGCAAAAAAAAAAAAAAAAAACTTTTTTTACATATTGCATAACTTACATAATGTATGCTAGCATTCTAGTCCTTGAAATATTTACTAGTATGATCATAATGAAAATCTTATTATTATACCTCGTTATTGCACACTTTTTGCACACTCTTTGAGATCATGTTTTCAAAACATAACTTCAATTAAAATTGTGAAATGGAAAACAAGATTTCACTATTTTAATTGAAATTGAGTTTTTAAAGCATGATTTTAGTCCACATGATAATGTGTATATAGTGATTGCGCAATAATAAGTGTGTGATAATTATTGTTCATATATTAATACCATAGCAACTATATACTAGTACAATACTAGAAGTCTTTTGCAGCTTACTGCCAGACTTCAAGAGCACACAAAGTAGAAAGTAGAAACCTGCCATATTAATAAGCCAGTCTCGTAGTGCCGCTTAAAATTTCTTTACTCACCACACATTCTTTGAGTGGGTTTGGATAGCAATGCGTTTCCGCATCTGCGTTTCCTTGGGTGGGTTTTGTGCACTGTTCACGGGACCCACAAGTACCTCTTTCAGCAAATATAACTTCTAACCTGGATCTCACGGTACTATTCATACATTTAAAAATTATTTTGCTACAGTGTTTTTAGTTTTCAGTTTTCAGCAATAAGCGATATCCAAACAGACCCTTTACTTCTCATTTCTCAGAGTTGAAATTGTGGGTCCACAATTAAAGAGACCCTATTTTTATCTCATTTATATATGTATTGTATTAATATTCTAAATTTTGCCAAGAGTTTTATAATTCAAGTTGTATTATTTAATTTGATATTTTCAACGAAGATGCTAACAATTCAAATTTCTCTCTTCCATTTAACTATCGAATTATTAAAAAGAAGTATTTCAAAATATTTAAAAGCGTTCAAAATAGTGAGGCACGTATACGACTTTACCAATATATTGCTATAATTATATATTTAAATTTTATGTGTTTAGATTAGTCTCTTCATTTGATTGTTGTCTACTATGAATAAATTATTTTGATTTCTTATTTTAATGATATGAAATATATATTTATAATCAATTGAGAATTTGAAAAAAAAAAAACTCAATTGATTAGTATTAACATATAATAATTTTTTTATTAATATTGATTAATATTTTTAAATTAATTTTACTTTCAATTTTTCCATTGTTTTAAAAACCAGACCAAACCGACTGGTTCCACTAGTTAAATCGAGAACTGGACCTAGAATAGTTCCGATAAAAACCGGAATAACTAGTAATAAACCATTCAAAAATGGTTGAGAAAAACCAAGAACTGGACCATTTTCTGATTCTTTGACCGTTCTGGTTTTTAAAACCATGAATTTTTTTCTTTAATTGTGCCTCCACTGAGCTAAAATATTAGCTTCGCTAATTTGAGGCTGTTAGCATGCATTAGAGATGGAGCCATTCATTGGCTTTGGGGGCAATGCCCACCCCCCCCCCCCCCCCCCCCCCCCCCAAAAAAAAATTGAGGAAAAAAATACTCCTATATATGAGTAACTAATTTTAGCAATTTTGCTCAATAAAATTACATTTTCCCCCTTAACAACATCACTATCCCACTAAAGCAAAAAGAAAATGCCCATTAAAAAAATTTACTTATCTAAAATCCCAAAAAAAAAAAAAAAAAGCAAAACAAATTGGCAAGCCCCCAAAAAATTAGCCCACCCACAAAATGACATATAAAAGCTAAAGAAATTTTACTCCAATCAACTAATTTTAGACCTGGCCCATAAAATATAAACACAACCACTCTAAAGAAAACCTAACTGAGACACGTGATTGGGTGAGTAGAGGCATGACTGCTTGAGGTATAGTGGTGGGACTAAGCAGAGGCAACATGACACTAGCCACCAGATTTGAGCAGAGCAGCATATCAGCATGATATTCCTCTCTCTCTCTCTCTCTCTCTCTCTCTCTCTCATTCATCTGAGCAGACGCAAAGCCTCTCTTAACTCTCTGATTCACAGACCCATGTGTTAGGAGTATTTTATGCTAATATAGAAATAGATAGTAAAGCTTTAATGGTTCTCATAAAAATAAAAATAAAAAGTAAATCTTTAATGGTAGAAGAGTGTAGAACTAGTATTTTTTTTTTTTGGTAAAATAACATCATTTTGCTAACAATTTCGTTAGTTAGTAAAGTTTCGAAACTATTTCAGAAACTAGCATCTCGAGTCTATCAGACTCGAGTTCACTGGAACAACTTGAGTTCCATGTGTTGAGTTCCATGTGTTGACAATACTAAGGTGGAAAAATTATACACATGGAACTCGAGTCTTTAAAGCTCGAGTTTGATAAACACAACAAACAGAGTAGTAAAGAAAGACAACAAATAGAGCAAAGAAAAACCCAGCAATGGACGGAGAGGAAAAGCAAAGAAAAACCCAGCAACGCATGGATGGAGAGGAAGATCAACTTTGCTTAAGTACATCATCAAAACCCAACAACGCATGCTCCGTCTCAACCCAGCAACACATGCTCCGAGATCGAAACTACCGTGGGGTTGTGTTTTGATTTGTGTTTGGAGGAATGGGTATTTTTTTTTGATTTTGGGTTTGCGTTTCTGAGAAATGGGTTTGGTTGTTGAGGTTCTTCTTCTTCTTTGGTCAGATTCTTTTTCTTCTTCACTCCTTCAGTAGCTTGTACATTTCTTCTTCACTTTGTAGCCTGTATATTTTTTCTTACAACTCTATGGAACTCAAGCGTTAGAGATTTGAGTTCCATGTGGATAATTTGCTCCACCTCAGCTTAGAACAATGCTTGATTTTTACAATGAACTTGAGTCTTTCAGACTCGAGATGCTAGTTTCCTAAATAGTATTGAGAATTTGCTAATTAACAAAATTGTTCCTAAAATGGTGTTAAATGGCAAAAAAATCCAACTAGCTATGTAGGCGCACTTTAATAAATCGGTAATTGTCATAATTTTTTTTTTTTTTTACCAAAAACGGTTTGTTTACTTGGACTACCATGAACTGCTGTCATGTAAAAAAATTAATTGTCTTTCTATAATTGTGATACTCATAGCATCAATTCAATTAGGTAATAATTCTACATCAAAATGGATAACCGAAATTAAATAATAAAAAAGGAGGAAAGAAGTGAATGGCCATTTAATTAGCTAATTATGGATACTTAAGGGCATAAAGAGTACAGTAATTGTCATATATTTTTTTACCAAAAACGGTTTGTTTACTTGGCCTACCATGTACTGTCATGTAAAAAATTAATTGTCTTTTATATAATTATGATCCTCACAGCATCAATTCAATTAGGTAATAATTCTGACAACAAAATGGATAACCGGAATTTAAAAAAAGAAAAAAAAAGGAAAGGAAAGAAGTGAATGGCCATTTAAGATCAGCATAAAGCTCATAGTAAATTATTTAATGTATTTTAAGAAATATATTGACACATGGCAAGTATGTCATCAATAAAATTTACATGTATAAGTCATGTGGTATAGTTTGTCCAAATCAGACCAATTAAAGGAAGGAAATGACGTGTCATCGTAATATGCTTTGAGATAGAGACACATGTAATTATTGTATGCATCCATCGATTGTAGGATCTAACTTTTATAATATATACTAGTCGCTAACTCGTGCAATGCACGAGAAAATTACTGAAAATGAAATCTAATGAATGCAAAACAATTATGCAAAATATCATTTAAATTAAAAGATAAATATTAGTGAATGTCGTTATCTTTAGCTGTTTGTGTTACATCTAGAGTTTTATATCTAAGTTACTACAATACTACTTGTAGCAACTGAAGCTCACAATATAAGTATATTATATGAGGCCAAAACTTATATTATCTTCAAGCTCCCCTTAGCCTTACAGAGTCCGTAACAAAATTTCTTTTGTATTGAATTTGATTTCAAAGGACTTATTCAAAATTATTTGAATTAAACCTCATAAATTAGAAAGAAAAAATAAATAACATTACAACATTGTAACTGATTAAGATACAAATAAACTACCAATTTAACATGATAAATCACTATTAGTAATTTAGAAAGCAAAAATTAACAAAATTAAAATTGTTACCCATTTAACCTAAAACTTTTCATATTCTAAAGTTGTCAAACACCTATTAACAAATAACTATTGATATAAAATATTCAGTAATTACTTCAATACCGCAAGTTGTTCATTTTGTAAAAAATTTGAGAGAATAACACAGCAAGCATCTTAAACTCTTTCTTGCTTGGATCCTACAAAACAATATATATATATATATATATATATATATATATTTATTTATATTTATATATATAACATGCCATTAAAGAGACAACCAATTACGATAGTGTTGGAGGCAAAGTAAAAGATTAAAAAAAAACTAAAGAAGTAAGCGGTTTGGTTAGCATACCAGTTAGTTAATTTATATCAAAAGACATAAAAATCATACAATCAAATAGAATCCATAAGTAAATAAATACATGTGGTACAATCAGATAAATAAAAGGTTTGTCAAGATGATCAAGTTTGGCAATGAAGAAGACGCAACAGCTATTGATAAGGGTAATCTCTATCTTAAACTTGTGATAATGATGAAGATGCAACAACTACTAATTATGCAGATCTAGCATAATCTTATTTTGATTCAACTACAACAAAAATAACGATAATTACCATAAAAATATTATATCAAAAATAGTCTTTTATGATATAGCCAAGAGTACAATCAAAGCTAATAGAAGGAATTTTAAATCGATTTCAATGATGAAGGATGGATTCGCTTAAATGAGGAGACCAAGAAAAAAGGAGAAGTATCATTTTCTGAGTATAGTATTGAATTTTAAACTCTATACTTCAATTTGCTAACTACTAAAATACCTTAGCAAATTGAATTTAGGCAGGCTCGGATTACATCATTCAATTGAATTTCTGCAGGCACGAATACTACTAAAACTCTATCATTCAATTTTCTAACTACTAAAACTCTATCACACGGATTACACAATATAAACCAATAATGTTACAGTCTCAAACATTAAAAAAAAAAAAAAAAAAACCAAATCAATTTTAAACATAGAAACAAACAATCATATATCAGCACAAATACCTAACCTAAATATATAAAAACTCATATATGAGCCACAACACAAAAGAGGTAGTAACAAAATTAAAAAAGAAAAAAGAAAAACAGCAATAAAAAGAACAACACTATTAATCTAATCCTTACATTGAACTATTATGCAGGCAGCCACAAGAATAGAGGTTAAGAGCAACTGGGATTTAGAGATACCTAAATTGAATTATCCAGTTTTTCAGTATTAATATAGTGTGAGGAGAGGAAGAGATGAAGGAGTTAGAAAGCTAAAGTCTAGCGTTAGGAAGCTGAAGGGTTGCCGTCTGAGATTGTAACCGTGGAACACAAAGGGTTGCTGTTTAAAATTGTAACCATGGAACACAAAGGGTTGTCATCTAAAATTGTAACAGTAGAACACAAAGGGTTGGGAATTATTTTCCTTTTATTAGTATTTTTAAATTTAAGAAAACTAATTTAAATTGTAGGACAAATTCAGGAAAAAGAATGGTAATGACATGACAACTGATGTGGCTCAACCTGAGCATAACAACATTAAATGCTACGCTTCAGCGTTTAGTAATATATAGATGGAACATAAAGAGTTGTCATCTAAAATTGTAACTGTGGAACACAAAGGGTTGAGAATTATTTTCTTTTTATTGGTATTTTTAAATTTAAGAAAACTAATTTTAAATTGTAGGACAAATTCAAAAAAAAGAATGGTATAATGACATGGCAGCTGATGTGACTCAATCTGAACTTAGCAACATTAAGTGTTACGCTTCAACTTTTAGTAATATATAGAATATAGATTATAAGTAGATAGATAAATAGTGTTCTTAACAACTTGAATTTTCCTCAAACTAGACAAAGGTGGTTAATGGACGGATTTGTTGAAATTTTTACAAACCCTGGGCTAAATCGTTGTCGTTGTTACCCAGCTATATCTTCAATTATTTATTGTAACTTACTACTTTTTTTTTTTTCTTCACCCTTTAAAGTCGGCCAGAAAAAATATTTAAAATAAATAAAATAAATAATGTACCTATAACTAGTAACAGCTCCACAAAAATATAATGTTTCTCAACACATTTACAGATGATAATAGTAGTATTCAATCGACAGGAAATGATCTTTCACGAAAACGACAACACCATGAAATCCCATTACAAGATGGTTCAATCTTACAACTGTAGTAGTTATAATTTGTTATTCATTTCATGCTATCAACAGAAGAAAGTTACATTGGACACGGATTAAATCAAAATCCCGTTACTAAGATGGGTTCAATCTTTACAACTGTTATAATTTGTTATTCATTTCATGCTATTAACAGAAGAAAGTTAAACATTGGGCAAGAATTAAACCAAAATGTGGTAACAAGAAGCATTAGAACACAACATCCGTCATGTGGTTAAAACAATTTTAGCAAACTCTGTAGAACCAAATTTTCACCCTTGTTGCTGAATGGTGCAACAAACTAAACTGCAATTCCTAAATCTATACCTCCTAATTTCTACCAATCCAACATGTTTGCTTGAAGGAAGCACCACCAATTAGAAAATCTTCTACTCTAGTCACCTATTACTACCACTACCCACTAGCACCGGAGACATCCTAGCCAACAGCAAAGAGGTGCAAACTTGACTGGTTTTTTGTCCTGTTCACTACCAGTTAAAAAAACTAAACTGCCTGCGACTCCCTACAACATTTTCATTTGTAGAATCTGATCCACTTCCCATGGTTTCATCTGAACTCTCACTCGGAAGTAGTTGTATTCGATCAGCATTATCAATCATCCAATCTGCAAATTCAGGGGATGATGCCCATTCAGCCATAGCTTGCCGAGTTGATTCGCGTGTGAAATCATCCCACTCTTTCTTTGTAAACTTCTTTCGGTTCTGCATCGAGTGAAAAGTTGAATAGTATTCTTGCTGATTCTTTGCTACAGAAGATGGCAATACAACACCTGTAATATATAAGCATAAGCAATTATAAAGAACAAAAGCATACTTAACATCAAAAATTTTGCAAAATAAGGTAAGATGGACATTGCACATAGTTATGCAACTGTTTCTACAAAAAAAATAGATTCTGTCAAAAAGAATATATATATATATAGTATTTCTCTCACTGGTGTATTTAAAAATCTCATATCCGAAAACTTTAGTAATTAAAGCTTAGTAAGTATTTATAAACATGGAAATCAGTAAGGCCAGCAACATAGAGTAATACCTCTAACGGGAGAGTTAGACCAAGCAGATGGCTTCTTTGGGCTATTCCACATCTTCCCTTGAGGGCTTGACCTGCTAAGGAATTCAGCACGATTGTGCTTTCCTGTAGTCTGCCTCCCCAGCTTCAACCAAGGACTCCCATTCCCAGAATATGATTGATGCCTACGTGAAAACATTCACTGCATATTAAGCGGAGATCTTCAAGAGTAAATAACAAAACTTTTAAAGATAGATAAACAAGCCTTCACTAATACCTATGTCTTAATTCTAATTCCATCATAAAGGAACCCACTTTTCTACCATTCTCAAGGATCACCTACTATATGATGTTGTGCCTTCCAATGCTATAAAAAAATATATATATGACTATATAAGTTTATTTGGAGAGACTCTGACTATTGGTGTTCATGACCACTCATTGATCTAATCATAACAATTATTGGATCATCCAAATGTAGGGGGTGTAATGGGTTAGGTGGGAACGCTTACTCAACCAACCCCAATAGGATGGTCTGAAATTGTTTAAATGGGTTTGGAATGGATTTAGGCTAAAGTTTTAAAACCCAATAGGATTTGCGGTGGATTTGGGATTGGGCCTTTAAACTCAAAACTGACCCAATTGTATGAATTAATAAATATCCCCGATGCAGTAGTATCATTAAAATTTATATTAAAAAAAGAGTCTATAACCCTTATCCACCATTTTTTCTCTCTATTTCTATCTTATCCCCTAATAGCACCAAAATTTAAGTGATACTAATAAAATAACTTAAACATTGTTTTGTGTTTTATAAAACTTAGGCAGTTTTAACTTTTAATATTATAAATTATAATGGTATTTTAACAGGTGGATTTGGATGGGTTTGGGTATTTTAGACATAGGCAGGATAAGTTTGGGAAAGAATTATGATATTCAAAAGGTTTGGGAAAGGTTTGTTACAAGTACACATCTTTTGTTTAGATCTCACAATCTTAATCCATTAAAATTAAGGGGTTAAAGAGGAAGAAAATAAACTATTTCTAGTAAGATGCATTCACTTCATAAATGCGAAACAAAGAATGAAGTGAAACTTGTATGGAACTTACATTAAACCAGGCCACTTCATAGAAAAGATAAGATTGCAGATAGCCCAACAAGAAGCCAAGGTCGCCAGTGCTAAAGGAGTATCAAGAGAGCTCTGAAAGATAATACAAAAGCAGAAAATTAACGAAATATATATATATATATATATATCAACAGTTCTAAAAGATGAGGGTAAAAAAAGCGGAAACATAAGACCAATCACATCAGAACTTTGGCATCTAAACAAATAAAAGTTTAATCTCAACATAAAAGCACTACAAGCATCAATAACAATCCCATCACTAGTGATCCTAAAATATAATCAAGCAAATAAAGTAGATAAAAAAAGCCAAAAAGACAAAAGTGCATGATAAGTATCTGTGTGTGTTTTGGAGTGGAAGTGTAACCATGCTTATTCCTGATGACGTTAAGAAACTCTGTAGAAAAAAAGTTTATATCATGTGGCCTCAGGTACAAGTGTTAGGTGTAACTGGTATCAAAAAGGTTCAAGTTCATCTTTTTCTATTAAAAATTTTTGATCATAAAGAGTCAAATTCATCTAAGCCCAAAATCTGATACAACCAAAATACATGGCCTAACTATCAGAAGGGTCCAATCATTCAACGACCTAAGGCAAAAATGAACAATTACATGGCATTTCTCATACAGAAATTTCATTAATATTGAATACAAATGCATCATATTTCCACTCATGATTGCTGATTATCTAAAAGTAGACATGTTGCAAATAAAGATTGAAGGTCATGCATGTTTAGGACAGGTACTTGTATATTTGGAAGACAATTTGTAACATAGGGCAGAGTTTTATCAGAAGGGTCCAATTATTCTTCAACCTAAGGAAAAATTGAAAAAGTTCCATGGCATGTCTTACACAAAATTAAACACACACGCATCATATATATAAGTATATACATGAAAGGCTTCATAGTGAAAGTAAAATTTACTTTCCACACATTCTTGTTGATTATCTGAGATTCTGAATATAGTTGTGTATACAGATGAAAAGTTATGCATGTCTACCATGGGCGCTGGGCATAATACAAAGAATATATGTAACATAGGACACAGTTTTATACAGCAAACAGTGGCAATAAGCACCTTCTTTCTCAAAGTCAAGTTTCATGCTGATTTATTGTCTGTCTTTCCATGGTGTTTCATGGATCAGAGAAGCAAAAAATTAATGAAATCTTTCTAAGTTCAGTTCAAGTATCTAGCTAACATGAGATTATAGTACCTGTAAAATAGAGGTTGTTCCAATGATGCGCATTGCCCATTTAACAAACTGGGCGATCCCAACATCCACACCTCCGTCTTGTGAGATAACAAATTTCCTCACAATCCAGTATCCTAAAGCAGCTCCAGCAAGGACAATTCCAACTAGCACAAATAAAGAGACCTGACAGAAGAAACAGGGACCAAATGTTTATGAATTACTTGACAGCTGGAACATCCCTAAAATGGCAACAAGATGTGATAGATATACACCAACAGGCATCATAGAAAAAAAAATCAGAAGCAAATTATTAGTAATTAGTTTCTGCCCTTTTTATTTAATGTAGAAGTAATTAAGGGAAATGGCTTTACATTGAAACAGTACCAAAGTATGTGATTATCTCTCTACTCTTACATACAATGACAAAGTCAAACATATTTTAGGCAAGTGCAAATGGACATGCAGAAACAAAAAAAAACAAATAGAGAAAGGCTAATAATATAAGCTAAATGATTCTGTAAGGTAAAAGAAAGTAAACTTGGAATTTTTTTTTTTTTTTTTTTTTTTGATAAGAAATTCAGGACATTTATTAAAACCTTAAATTTCTTTTAGCATTTTTACAATTGTACATTCCTCAGGGGCTGTTTGGTATAGGAGTTTAACAACATGTTTTCAGTTTTTAAACAACATTACACGCATTTCCACACACTTTTTCCCCCACACGTATTTCCAAAAAATACAAATAACGTTACTAGAACAAAGAGGAAAAAGTTTCAAACCCAAAAGTAGCTACTTAATGAAATGACTCTTCATTAAGATCTCAAATTAATATTCTTTTAAATCATTAAATTCCATTTAATCAATAACCAAGGTTGAGAAAATAGGGGTGTTTGACAAACCATAGAATTGGGTTAACCATGAATATTAAACAATAATTAAAACATGGTGCAGACTCCAGAGATACCAAATTGGACCTATTAATGCTGATTACATTTATTGCGTTTGATTAATCGTGATTGATGCCGATTGACACTATTAGATAGATTTGATTGCAATTTGATGTTGATTTACATATATGATGTCAAATCATTATGAGTTTTTTTTTTTTTTTTTCATGTTGGATATAATATAGAAAGCCTATTCAAAGGCCCTTGGACTCACTATTGTAAACCATTGGTCATGGACTAAAGAAATTTGGGTTGGAAGTGCTTGATTTTGATTCCAAGTAAGCTCAAACGTTGATTCTTGAGTTCTAGGGGTGGCAATTCATGTTCACGTGTCATGTCAAATCATGTTCACGTGTCGGGTTCATGTTGTGTCAACTCATGAATATTCTACTATGTAGGTCGACACTAACCCGACACGTTTATTAAACGGGTCAGGATTCCTTAACCCTAGAATGACCTGTTTATTAAATGTGTCAGTCATGTTGACCCGTTTATTACCTATCAAAAAAAAATTGTTGATCCATTTATTAGATTTTATCAAAGCGAAACAAAATACAAATTTTAGTATTAACCCAATTGATCTAAACTATGAAAAACAAAACAAATAGATTTTTAATATAAAATTTAAAACTAATGAGTAACTGCAACACAAATAATCATTCAAAATTAAAGCATATCTCAATATTACAAATAATCAATCACAATATGTCAAACAAAATAAACAACAATTAATAAGTTTATATACCTAGGGTATATTGGTAAAATAACATTTAGTTAAATGGGTCAGTCGTGTCAACCCAAATATAACATGAATCCGTTAAGCCTCGACCCATAGCCTGTTAACTTCGTGTTGTGTCGTGTCGTGTTCATGGATCGTGTCGGATTTTGCCACCCCTACTGGGGAAAAAAAAAGAAAAAAACACCATTTGAAGAGAAAGGCCAGCGCAGAACCAATTACTTTCCCTTTGAAAAGTCAAGACCGCATTGTTGTGACAAGTTACGCCACCCGCAAAACAAGTAAATTATCATTCAAAACACCCCAAGAGTAATTATACAATACTCCCAGAGTACAATAATGTCATATTCCCACCTCTCACACAATAGTGGATCCCACTAATTAAATTCCTATTAAGACCCGCTATTAATGTGAGAGGCAGTACGACCTTATTGTACTCCCCGAATATTGTATAATTTTTCCCATTAAATGGCCCAAAACACCCCATTTCTAACAATTTTCAATTTTTTTGGCAAATTTTACATGCATCCAAAAATCAAATCTACCTCCTCCAATTTCATCAAACCCATATCCATCAATTCAATTTTTTTCTAAAAGTAAGAACAGATTTTATTTAAAAGCACTACCAAACCACCTTAGTGTGTGTTTATATTACCGTTTTGTAGAAAATGGTAGTTGCTTAATTGCTGAAAATTGGCAATAAGTACAATTGTACCTTAGAAAAAGTGAGGCTATAAAAAGTTGATGTACATAAGCAAATAAACTAAAAAACTAATCCAAATTCATCTAATCAACTCCATCTTAAACCTCAACCCAAAGTTTGATACCCTCATTCTGACCCCACCTTAAACACCTCACCTACACCACACAAGCTTATCTCTTCCATGACTACTAAAACACCACAAGCCAACCTCCACCCACCACTCTCATCCAAGCTTCAGTTGCCACTTATAATCAAAGAAGCACGGACATGGAATGGGTACAACTCAGCGACACGAGCAATTTTTGAAAAATTATAACATGAAACAATTAGTACGACACCAGTATGACACAGGTACAACATGGATATAGCACGGATACGGCACTCTAAATGAAGTGTCTGTGCTTCCTAACTTATAATACCATAGTACCCCTTAAACCAGCCTTTACCATCTAAAACACATCAACCCACTTCACCAAATCAAGGTTAGAGATATAAATCTACGTATGCCAACCACTAAAGACGACACCACCAAGATCCTGTGGAAAGGGTCTAGACATAATTTCTAAAATTCCTTTAGAATCTTTTTTATTTTTATTTTTATTTTTAAAAGTTCAATCTTTCTTTAGAATCATACTTGAGATTAGTTTGCCATTAAAGTTAATATAAACGCAAGATTTGTTCTTGGATATTAATAAAACTTTGGATATTGACAAAGACTAGAACATGGTGTTCCAAGTTAAAGAAATCATATACCATATAATAAAATTGGGCCTAGAAGCCATGGTTATGCCAAGTGGCTATCTTCATTTTGCTGATGATAACATTCTTTTCTGCGATGCTTCTAGGGAGTAGTTGCTTTCAATTAGGTTGACTTTGACTTGTTTTCAAGCTTTTACCAGTTTGAAGGTGAATGTGGGGAAAAGTGAGATTGTCCCTATTGGGGAGGTGAGTAACATTCAAACTTTGGCTAACATTCTTCAATGCAAGGTGCGCAGTTTGCCTATGATTTATTTGGGAATGCCATTGGGTACTTCGTATAAGACAACTTCTATCCGGAACCCTATTCTGGAGAGGATGAAGAAGAAGCTTTTGGGCTAGAAGCATCTTTATTTGTCAAAGGGTGGTAGACTCACTTTGTTGAAAAGTACTCTTTCAAGCCTTTCGACTTATTATCTTTCCCTTTTTACTGTTCCTAAAGCTGTGACTATTAGATTAGAACGTATTTAAAGGAATTTTTTGTGGGGTACCTCAGAGGAGTGTTTCAAATACCCCTTGGTGGCTTGGGAAAAAGTCTACTTACCATGTGAGTTGGGCGGTTTGGGAATTCGGAAATTGGTGTCTTTTAATCAGGCTTTATTAGGGAAACAACTTTGGAGGTATGTCCATGAAACCACTCATCTGTGGTGGAGGGTTATTGCCATGAAATATGGGGAGGGGAAAGGGGGGTGGAGCACCAGAGTTTGTAGAAGGGCTCATGGGTGTAGCTTATGGCGAAGCATTAGTGAAGGGTGGGAGAGCTTTTCTAAGCACTTGTCTTTAGTGGTGGGGGGTGGTTCTCGTATTCTTTTTTGGCATAATAAGTGGATTGAGGATAATTCTCTTAAAACTCTTTTTCCTCAATTATTTGTGTGTTTAGCCAATAAGGAAGCTTGTATCTCTGATGTGTTAAGTCCTCCGGTGAGTAGAAATGATAGAGTGGAGCTTAAGATTTTATAGGGAATTCAATAACTGGGAGTTAGCAGCTTCTTTCTCCTTTCTTCGCTTCATCCAATCTCAGATTCCTAGGGGTGGTGGTTGTGACAGTCTTTGTTAGCGCCTCAATGAAAGTGGGAAGTTTGACATTCGGTCTTTTTATCATAAGATTCGAGATGTTACTCATTCCATTTTCCCTTTGAAGGGCATTTGGAAAGTAAAGGTTCCTAAAAGGGTGGCATTCTTTATGTGGACAGTAGCACATGGCCAGATTCTAACTTTGAATAATCTTATACTTCATGGTCGCCATTTGGCGAATCGTTGTTGTATGTGCTGTTGTAATGAAGAATATGTGGATAACCTGCTGATTTTCTGTCCGGTAGCTCATTCAATGTGGATGTATATGCTTCAGTTGTTTGGAATTGATTGGGTCATGCCAGGTTCAGTTACAGACTTATTATTTTGTTGGTATCATTGGCTTGGGAAACATAATTCTGATATTTGGAATTTGGTTCTAGGCTGAGAAATCTCTGGTTCAGTTGTTAGATTTGTGCCAATGAACTCTCTTTGATTGGTCTTGATGTCGGGGTTTCTCGGATGGTTTTGCTCTTATAGATTTTCAATTTTCTCTTAGAATAGTTTAATGACTGTTTGTTCTTATTTTTTTTTCTTTCTTCGCTCTTTGTTCAATATTGTGAACTCTGTGTATCTTTCCTTCTATTCCTTTTTTAATAATATTTTCTTTCTTACTCCCTATCAAAAAAGAATATATATATATATACACACACATATTATATGTCATAAAATTAAGAAGTATTTGTCATGGGTCCCACTAATTATTAATATAGTTTCAATTTATATATAATTTTTAATTATTATTATACTAGTAATAATAATAATGAAGATTGCATGTGGAGAAAAATTGGTGAGTTATAAAGCCAACAATGGGAGTTGAAGAGGTTGGCAGTGATGAGTGAGACGAGGGGGTGGAGGATGGTGAGGAGGGTGGTTAATTAGTGAAGGAGCAATTGAGGACTGGGTCTTGGTTGAGGATGCCAAGGGAGCTTAGCTTGAGGGCTTTAGGGTCTGTTTGGTTGGAGGAGTGGAAAAGTGAGAGGATAGAAAATGAGAAGGGGATAGAAAAGTGGGAGGATAGAAAAGTTGGAGGATAGAAGAGATTTAATTTTCTTTCATTTGTACTTGGTTGGAAGGATGGAAAAGTGGAGAGATAGAAAACTTATTTGTGGTAACCCTAGATAGACCAAATTGACCAAATTGCAACTTGAGGGACCAAATATACAGTGCACCTATTATTGGAAAACTAATATGTATTTTAGTCTATATATTAACATCAATTACCAAATAGATTTCTCTCAAATAATCAATAACTGAATATCTTGTTCAGCTTAATCATTTCACATACCATGTGATCACTTACGTAGACAAAATGGAGGGGAAAATAGATTCAAAATAATGTGTAATAACATATCAAAGTAACTAACAATAACAAAACAATATTAATAATGACAACATATCTATAATCTTAGTAGAAATAAACTGAACACCGAATACAAGAACTTACTGGATTGTGCATCTCTTCACTGAGTCCAAAATTGATAAGAATTGAATTTACCAGCACTGAAAAGTGATGCATAAGAAAAGATCCAGCCCCAAGCTGTGAAAGGGATTGGTTAGTAAGGTCAACATGCCGTCAACATTAAATGCAGCTTGGTGAATTGCTTTCAAGCAAAGTGAAGTAGACTTACCACTGATCCATACATAGTAAGATAGAAGAAATTTTTCCTACCAGTTGGCAGCAATTTCATTCCCTACATCATGATTCAAGAAAATTAATAACACAATTGCAAGCTATAAAAGCTAATTTAAAAATAAATAAATAAAAAGAACATGACAATCCAGGAAATTGTTTTTCTTCTTTTTTCAATTGATATAGAAAATTTATTTAAAAAGAAAGAACAAAAGAGGCCAAAGTACACAGGATGTACAATTCAATTTTGTAATTTAAATTGAAGTCAATGATGATTGTTCTTGGGCAAGCTGGTTACAGACAGCACTAATTTTTCAATTACTTTCGGAGGGGTGCATACGAAAACATAATGATGAGATGCCTAAAGTCCAGGTCACATCAATCAGTCATGGACAATCCATATTTTATCAATACAGCAAACCTGTAACCCTGCAAATGTTAACAGACCATGAACCATTCCCAAGCTTGAAGCAATGTTGCCCATACAACTCAAATTTGATTAAGTTATGATAAAATTTTTCCGCATTTTTTGATAAGTAAGGACATCATGTGATAATTGAAACACACTCGCTTTCTGTGGGAATTGAACCCATGACCACGTAAACTGAAAATGCTACGTGATACATTTGTTTCTTTTCATAACCTCAAATTGGCTCAAATATATACTAGTTCCTTCCTCCCTTTACTATATATCTAGCTGAAAATATTTAATATATTTTTAATATGGCATCTACCTATCCACAACTATGGAATGATAAAGGCACAAAATAATGCAGTGGAAAGTTAATTGCAAATTAATTCACTTAAGTGAACTGGATGAAGTTAATAAGGAAAATTTTCTAGTCACATAATTAAATCAATTCTTGGATCATCTAAATTGTCAAACCAAAAATAATTTCCTTTCCTTTTGTGGAGATCAAACATTTAAAAAGTGTATTTCATTTGTAGCTCTCTTAACCTCCTCCCTGTCTAAAACATATGAAGATTTGCCATCAGTGACATTAGTGTGATCTTTTTTATGGTAATGAAAAAAAAAATAACATTGATAACTATAGCATGAAGTCTGACACCATTTGCCCAAAAAAGGAAAAAAGGTCATATATTTCCACTGGTAAAGAGAGATACCAAAGTGATAATTTAATACCTGAAATAGAAGGATGATAATGACAAGGAAAACTCCAATAGCCATGGAACTGCTATAATAAAAAGGAACCCAATTGCTGACGATGGGTGCCAAAAGTAGTAAAACAAACCCAAATGCTAGACACACAAGGCGCCATCTCTGAAAATCTGCATAAACACCACAAAAGTGAAGATCAATATCAAGTAAACAATTTCAAAACAACAAGAGGCAAAGGGGGGGAAGGCATACCTTCTACAATAGCAATTGTGACATAACCCGATACTTCACCAATGAACTTCACATCAATATATCTATCATCATAAGGTGACATGACTGAGCTCCCTAACTCCTTAATAGATTTCCACTTGTCATTTTCACACTGGCATAAGCCAAGTGAATTATTTCTGCAAATGTATAAGTTGCTAGAAACATTAGTCCAAAACAGAGATTGCATTTAAAATTTTTCCACATTATGCGTGAGAGATAGAGAGTTTTGACTTACTTGTGAAAACAAACCTGAATTTTGCTATGCAATCTCTCTGGGATTTCTAGAGATGGAGAGAAGGTAACCCGAAAAGTTCTGGCATAACTACCAAGTTTCAGTCTTGACATACCAGAAACTTGAACGCGTTCACACAATAAAACATCTTTAGAGCCACGGGAAGCTGAATTCCCCGGAAGAGGGGATGGGGTGACAACTACGGATTGGTTTTTTATTGATAGATCAACACCTGTGAATTCAAAATGAAGAAAGTATTCTTAACAAAACAAATCCAATTTTCGGGGGAAAAAAAAAGCACTAAGCACTTGGCAGCTACAACCATTTAAAAGGGTCTGTGATAGAGAACCAACAAAACCAAACTGACCCAATTTGCAATATGAAGGATAAAGCAGCCATCCAATTCAAAATCTTCATTTTATTATTATTTTTTTTTTCACATTCACAATAATTACACCAATGTATACATCTAGAATTGATGAAACCCTAAAATATACGAAAACCTAAAAAATCTAACCCTAACTGCTTAACAGCCAGTTTGGCCACGAAGAGAATAAACAGAGTATATACGAAAGCCATAAATAATAAGCTTATTACTAAGCCCAGTGAGGAGGCGAGTTTCATTAATCGGGATCCAAAAAGCCACAAAAAAGAAAGAATAGTGATTTATTCGAATTTCGCAGAGTTTGCCAATAAGTTTTCTGAGGAAGCAAACAGAGAATCTGAAGGAGAGAGAGTGATACCTTCGAGAGTGGCAAACAGAGAGAAGAGAAGAAGAAGAAGAGCCGTAGAAGTGGAAGTGGAAGACAAACCCATCGTGTGCTGTGCTATCTCTTCTCTTCTTCCTCTTCTTCTTCTTCTTCTTCTTTCTTCTGTGTGTGTGTGTAGAAAGAGTGTACTAGTAGTACTAGTAACTAGTAATAGTTGCTTAGAAACGAAGATAAAAAAGAAAGAAGCAAGCTTTATTGCTGCTATCGGAGCGCGTTCGTTTCTTATATATGTTTGGTCGGACCCCCACTTAGCGTTAGATTAGCGCAGTCCGCCTTCGTATTTTTTTTCAAAATAACACCAATTTTCTAATAATTAGGAACATTCCAAACTATTTAAAAAAGAGAAAATATTGGGTTCAAAACTGGCGTAAAACCAGTGTTTTTTGCGACAGCCAATGAGACTACGCCACGTCAGAGTTCACACGGTCACAGCTTAAAGAAACAATATAATCTCAAAAAAAAAAATTTCAGGCTCACACGCTATAACAAATTACACCATTTAATTTCTTCACACTAATCATTCTTCAAAAAATATTTTGTTGATTTTTTAACTACACAGAAAAAAAAAAATTATCATAATTTTAATTTCAATTGGTTGAGAACTAATGTAGAAAAGTGACAATTAAAAGAAAGGATTGGTGGTAGATCCCATATTCCCATCAACCTGCACACTGCATAGGATACATTATCAAGAAAATATTTGTTTCAAATGTTTAAAACCTTTTAGAAGTTTTGTTTATGGAAAAAAAAAATCAGCTTTAGTTTCCAATCAACTGTTTATAAGTTTTACTATTTTTTTTAAATTACAATTTTCTTATATTATGGATTAAAAAAAGAAAGAAAAAAGATGTAATACGTTTAGGCCCTGTTTGGTTGTATGGTTCAAACACACATTTTCACATTTTAAACAACTTTACACACATTTTAATACACTTTTTCACCCACACGTATATCAAAAACACTCAAAAAAACATTACTCAAACTCCTCTATTAAAGTATTTTGAATTACAATGGTAAAAATTGACCCCATAAAACTATTAAATTGTTAAACAACATAAACTTGGAAGAAAAATATTTTAACTTTTCTTTAAAATATAGGGAGAAATATTTTTTTGGTCCCTATATTTTGGGTCATTTTCCACTTTGGTCTCCACATTTTTTGAGCTCCTATTTGGGTCCCAAAAATTTTGAAAATCATTTCCAATTTAGGCCCTACCAACATCTTATTATCAAAAATAGTCTACATGATAAACGGAGTGCACAACTGACATGCTAAATGCTAACATGGTAAAATAATAATAATAATAATAATAATTTATTTGGCATTAAAAAATGTTGCATTAGCATTTTAATAAATAAATAAATAAAAACCATTTCAAAAAAATTAAAAAAAAAAACCTTCAATATAAATAAATTAAATTATTATTATTATTTTTTCTTTTCATTATAATTTCAGATGAACATTCATGTTGTTCCCAAGACCATGAACAATCATGTTCTTCCTGTTCTTTGGGTTCTTCCCCAAAGAACATGTTTGGCTTTTCTTTTCTTTCATTTTCTTAGCAACCAAACATGAAAAAACAAAAACAAAACCATGATTGAAACCAAATCAAGACATACCCAACCCGTGCCTAAACACTTAACAATAATTTCTGGAGTATTTTATGGAATGCAACAAAACACCTAAAAATATTTTCTTTTTCAAAAACTATTTTCACTTGAAAATATTTCCAAGTCAGTAAATATTTTCCATTGAACCAAACATACCCTATAAATATCTCTACTTAATTAAGCCTGATGATCTTATAATGTTAAGAATTTAAGGATCCAAGATAAGTAGTTTTTTTTTTTTTTTTTTTTTTTTTTTTTTTTTTAAATTAAAAAAAAATATTTGGATAATAAGATAAACATAATCTTAAAATTACAAAAAGTTGTGAATTCAAGGGATCGTGGGGGAGTAGACCAAAGTCACCAAACAAAGAAAAATAGAACAAAAGTTGAAAAGAAAAAAATATAGAGAACCTTGATATAGGTGATTCTTCGAACAGTGGGCTAATGCCCTCATCCTCTTTCTTTGCATCAAGTCTTGGTGGGCGATTAATCAAAGTAGACTAAGTAGTAGAAGGAGGAAAAAAAAGTTAGAATGGCTCCCAAAAATTGAAAGGTAAGAACAAAGAACAAACCCTAGAATTAGAAAACTTATTTAAGTTCTAATTAAAAAAGATTGCTTTAGAAACTCCTACACTCTCATTTAAAGCATGATTTATGTTAGATTCATATTTTCTATATATTGGCCTTTGACAAAACGGACTTTACTTGTAATTGGGTCGATCTAAGTTGGGTTTAATGTATCAAGAAGTATGTAAAGTTTACATCCTAAGTGGTATCATTAAAGACATGAAAATTAATCCAAGAAACAAGTGAAGAAAAACAGTTTTAGTAATTCTCGACACTAGTATCTATCGAGATTTAATGAGCTCGACATAAGCTCAACATAAGCTCAATCGATCGAGATCTATGATTTCAGAATTCTCATATATGAATTTCCGCCCATGATAACTTGGATTGCTAGGGTTTCGTCCTCTACAACCCTAGACCATATAAAAGGCTTATTTTAAAGTCATAAAAGACATAAAGATTCAATTAGAGAACTCACACACACTTTGTAAGAAGCTACTGCGTTTTGTGTGTCTTAGGATTTTATAACCAAGTGCTTCCAGATCTTCAACGTACTTTGAAATGAAGAACTTTGCCGCCAACAACAATCATTCAGTTGCTTGGAGTTAGTCACGTATTAGGATCTGTGCATGAGAAGAAGTTTTCTATAAGATCAAGTCCAATTGGAGATTGGTGTAAAGGGTTTAACTGTAAGTTGATATTTTGGGATAGTCCAGGGTAGTGATAAGATTCTTTATACTTGTAACTGTTTATTCTTGATTAATGGATTCTTGAGAGTGGTGATTTGAAATTCACCCAATGAGGTTTTTGCCTTGCAAGAGGTTTTCTTCATTCGTCAACAAATCACTGTGTTATTTAATTTCTGCTGCATATTAGCTTATTTGGTGATTTGTTGGTGCCTCCAAGATTTGCATGTAATTTGATCTAATCAATCTACTTAGGTAATTGAATTAATTAACCGTGGTCAATCTATAACCCAACAATTTATTAAATAATACCCCATTTTAGAGCAATAACATTGGGAGTATTAAAACTCCAATTTGCTATTTTAAACCATCAAACCATAAAAATTGAGCATTATCCAAACGGCTATTCCCAAAAAAAATTTCAACTCAGCTACAGTAACATCTTACTTATAAGATGTTATTGTAGCAAGTGAGTATTTTTTAACAATTTTTTATTGTCTCTCTCCTCTTTTTTATTGATATTTTTTATTCTTATTCTCTCTCTCCTATCTATATCTCTTTATTTTTGTCTCTCATTCTCTATTTCTGTCACCACCATCACTCACAATGGTGGCTTGCCTGTTTTCTCTCTAGATCAAGTCCACAACCTCAAATCCTCTTTCTAAATCAAATTCTCTCTAACCCATAAATCATCTGCCTCTCTGTGATCTACAAAGGATCTCTAGGCATCGCATGGAAGAAGACTTCATGAAGTGGAGGTTGCATGCTCATGGACTAGGGGTGAGTGACAAGCTATGCTAGTGCATGAGGTAGGTTTCTATGTATGGTGGTTGTTGATTGTTGATTTAATGGGTTTGGTGGTTGTTAATTGTGATCTGGTGGTGTCGTGTTGATGACGATTATGGCTAGTTTGCAGCGGTGGTGGTGGTTTCAGTTTCTATTGGTGGTGTGGGCAGTGGATGGGTTGATTTTGGTATAGGTTTGGGTGGTGGGTGATGGGTAGTGGCCAGTGGAGGGTTGATTTGGGTTTGGATTTAAGTGGTTGAGAGAGAGAGAGGTTGTAGAGGATGGGAGAGAAGAGAATGAGTTGGGTTATATTACTTTTATTGGGTGTTTATATTATTTTAATGTGTTGCATGTTAAAGTAAAAAAATGAGATATTGGGTGAGTTTGAAATTGGTATGTTTAAAATAGATAAACTAGCTTTTGAGAGTATAAATGAGAAATTTTTTAGAAACCCAGATACTAATGCTCTTAAACTTATATTCTCCAGGTGAAAAAAAACAGATAGAGGACATAAACTATTTTGTAAAGACATGTAAATTTTGTATGTACCGCCAAAAGGGGGGAAAAAGAGCCAAAAGACTTGTTTCTCATTTGGAACTTGTTTTTTTCCAAAGGAAATCTCTAGAGTTCAAAGTCACTCCTAATTATTGAATTATTTCAAAAGAAAAAGAAAAAAAGATTAGTAGGCAATGAAATATTTGCACATGAAAGACATTAATTAAAATGTGAGGCTATGAGTATTGTTATGAATTAACCAAGTTGTTTATGAACTACTCAAGCCTGACTTGAGAAAAAAAACTTGTTTATGTTCGTTTATTTGGTAAACAACCCAAGTTTATATGATATAAAATTATAATATGTAGTTTCTTGAAAAAAAGAAAAGAAAAATATTATTTGTAGTTTCTAAGAGTTTATATCCATTTGTAGTAAAAATTCATAACTTTGAAAAGGGATAAGAAATTTTAGTCATGGTTTTACAATATATATATATATATATATATATATAGAGAGAGAGAGAGAGAGAGAGAGAGAACAAGTTAATCAAGTAGATCATTTCACAAGAATATGAATCAAAGCTAATATATAATCTTGTTTGATAATGAGTTCAAACTCGATTTATATTCGAAATAAAATTAAAGTGGGAAGTACATGAAAAGAAACAAATAGTTTTAATTTTGGGATATATCAAATTCCAGACTTTTAAATGATATTCTTTAAACCCTCATTAGGGGGTTTAAAGAATCCTATATATTTAGATTAGGCTAAAGTAGAATTTCTATCCTGTATTAAAAAAAAAAAATCCTATTTATTAAAAGCTTGAGAAAAAATGTTTCAATTAAAAGTATAGTATGCCTTCTCAAAAAAAAATAATAATAATAATAATTTAAGTATAGTATGAGGTTATCCTTAGGGTATTTGTTAATAGATCATTTAAAAAAAAATTAATACCACTTTCATGATAAATATAAAAGATATAAAAGAAATTAGTTAATTTTTATTTAGACATAAAAAATTGCTAAAATTATTTTATAAATCAATAACAGACATTCTTAACTTACCCCTAATGTTTTTTATATAGTAAAAAGGTTTTCGTGGATTGTGGAAAATGAAATGAAGAAGGCGAACAGATTTTTTTTTTTTTCAAAATAATACCAATTTTCAAATAATTTTGTTAGTTAGCATCGTTTCCAAACTATTTAAGAAACTAACATCTTGAGTATCAATTATTTCAAATTACTAACATCTCGAGTGTTTTTTGGACACACTCGTTTCAATTATTTCAAATTATCTGAACGTAGACTAAACACATTTTCCACATTTTGAAGAGTATACATCATAATAACATAGAGCTTATTTTTCCAGGGAGAAACAAAATAGAAAATGCACCTATTGCCTTTAAAATTGATCAAACTCCTTCAGCAAAAATGAAAAAAACCTCCATGCTTGCACATACACATATGCTTGCACAGGTTTTTTTATTTTTTTATTTTTATTTTGAAGTTTTCTGCAAAAATGAAACTTGAGAATACATTCACCTGAAATAAAACCTGTCACAATTTTTCTCTTTGAAGTTTATGTTGGGTTGCTGGAGTTTTTTTTTTGTATGTATATGTATCTGTGTATGTGGGTTTTACTTGGTGCAATATTATGCTTATAAATTTGATGTAGTGTTTTTCTAATTTCTTTTATTGTGGTTTGAAATAGGAAAATTTTGGTTTTTGAAGTTTATGTTAGGTTGCTGGAGATTTTCTTGTACTATATGCATATATGTGTGTGGGTTTTACTTGGTGCAATTTTATGCTTATAACATTGATATAGTGCTTTTTTTTTCTTTTTTTTTTTTTCCTTTTATTGTGGTTGAAATTGGGTAAATTTTTCCTCTTGAAGTTACTGTTGGGTTGGTGGAGGTTTTTTTTTTTTTTTTTTTTTTTTTTTTTTTTTTTCCTTGTATACATATGCATATGTGTATGTGCAAGCATGACAGAGTTTGAGAATTGGGGGATTATTTTGGAAGGGTAAAAAGAATGTGGTGGTGTTGCTGTCATTCATAAAACTTTGTTCTTTTGCCTATATAGAATAGTTGGTTAAGATGAATTCATCTAATTGTTGTCTTAAGTGCCATAAGAGCATGCTTATCTCAGTTGTCATTTTCAAATGGACTTAAAAAAGAACTTCAGAGACAAACATAATTTGTTAAGAAAACAGCTATGATGTGAAGCATGGTCATCATACATAACAAAAATATAAAAACTTGAGAGAGCACATACTATTATATAGGGCAAGAGGGGGGAGGGGGGCACCAGAAAGATGACCTTGTTATTTATGATTGGTATTTCTAGAAATTATTTCCAGTAGAAACTTCCATCTTGACTCGCCCCCTTATAAGCTAAAGCTAATTTGGAGTCCTCTATTGTGCACCTTACACGTTTCCATTGCTACATTTAACCAAATCGGAATGATTTTGATTATATTTTAGGAAGTTATTCCTTTGTCCTTGATTATGTGAAGAGCAATTATTTTTATGATTATCCGTGTTTGTATTTGATTTAATTCCTTTGTGATAGCCAGAATCTCTCTATGAAATGAAACTTTAATTTCAATTTGTAATGTATCTTGCTTTGTTTTCCTTTTCATGTGGAAACCATTTTCAGGAAGAGCAAGGTTCGAGAGATAGAAGAAAAGAATCAACCAGGGGGAAATGAGAAATGGAAGATAAAAGGTCAGCAGTCGCAGAAGCGTGCAAAGCAAAGAAGGCACTGAAATATCTTCACCATTTTTTATCAGATATTTCGACATTTATAGAGCACATTGGAAAGAGTATAGTATCAAGATCAACCCAGAGAAATATTTGATAAACTATGATAATTTTACCTAGTGACATGAGAAACAAAATCCACTGAACTGATTTATAATTCATAGCTATATTCACACGTGCCGTTTCTCTTTGATGTTAGCTCCTTCCCATAGTTTTCATTATAGAGTTGATCATTATTGTTGTAATGTATAAACGCATGCTTCTGGAAATAATATTTATTTATTGGAAATTTGGTTATTTATTGATCAGAACAAAGATCTTTCTGGTTGATCACTTCAAGAGTGGAGTAAAGTTCATTTTATTTCACATTTACTTTCAGAACAAAGTTGGTTACCCCGATGAACTTATAAATTGACTAAGTCACTGAGCGCTTAGTACAAATAGTAACAGGCCAACACAAAAACTTGTAGCCAACTTCACCTAGGAAGCAAGTAGACCTAAGACTAATCATACTTATTTGAATTATGGTGTTTTTGGACACACTTGTTTCAATTATTTCAAATTATCTGAACGTAGACTAAACACATTTTCCACATTTTGAAGAGTATACATCATAATAACATAGAGCTTATTTTTCCAGGGAGAAACAAAATAGAAAATGCACCTATTGCCTTTAAAATTGATCAAACTCCTTCAGCAAAAATGAAAAAAACCTCCATGCTTGCACAGGTTTTTTTTTTTGGCGGATTTTTTTTATAACTTTTTTTATTTTGAAGTTTTCTGCAAAAATGAAACTTGAGAATACATTTACCTGAAATAAAACCTGTCACAATTTTTTCTATAAAAGTTTCTAATTGAGAATACATTTACCTGAAATAAAACCTATCACAATTCAATTCATAAAAGATCATATGATTGACCATACATCTTGAAATAAAATTTGTCACAATTCTTTTGGGAAATTTTTGATTGAGAATACATTCATCTAGAATAAAACTCGTCATAGTTCAATATACAAAAAAAAGACCCTACGCTGGGAATACAAAAAAGAAGATGGTTCTATGTCTATCCACCACAATTTAAACATTATATAACCAAAAAATATTTGCTTCCCAATCCATTCTCTTGGACACAAAACTTGTTTGTACATCAACTTTCTTGGAATTGTCGTAATGGATCCTACATAAAAGAATGTACAACAAAATACAAAAAATAAAATTAGAATGAACACAGTTAAAAAAAATTCAATATATTCTAATTAAACGCTAAGTGGTCATACCGTAAATGATGACTAGTTGGGATATATATGCATAGTAGATGATGATGTAGAAGGATACGTCATAGTTGGCAAAGAGTCCTAAAGATGATTGACAAATAAAAAAATGAATAAATGACAAAAACATCTATTACAGAACAATTTATACTAAGTAAAAAACTCAAATACATCATATACCTGTACAAAACTTGTGGAGAACAATGTATTTGCTATGACTAATGGGTTCAAGCTTGCACATCCAAACATCACATATTGATGATGGTGGTTAACTCCTGTGAAAGGAACAAAAGACATCTTATAACGATTTATTTGGTATGTAGCGTCAAAGGTAACGACATCTCCAAAATATTGGTATGTCATTCTTGATTTAGCATCTGCCTAAAAGAAATTACCCATGCACCCATATTCATCAACTTCAATTGCATAAACAAAACTTGGATTTTTACATTAACTCTCAAAAAAATATTTGTACATTTCTTGAGCATCTCCATCTTGAAGCAACTTTCTTCTTTTACTACCCAAATAATTTTGAATATCAATTGGAATACATCCAACATTATAATCACCACCAGATTCTTTACTTAACACAGACATTATCTTGCTTGGGGCTATACCTGACTCATTCAGTGTATCTATAAGATTCTTTTGGGCACTTGTTATCACTCTATGCCCACAAAGCAAACTTGTACTCTTAGGGGTAAGAAGCTCATGATTATGACCCTCCACAAACTTACATATAATCCATGTATCATTGACTTTCTTTAAACCTATCATTTCTTTGCATCCCACTCTTGTTTCTGCACGCTCTGGACCTGTTCTTTCATTGTCTTCATTACATTGACGACGGCATCCTTCCTTCGAACAAACATATTCAATTCCAACCCTTATTTTATCTTTATTCTTTCAAGTATGATTTACTCGTATACTAAAACCCTTTTGCCTTGCATATGCATTATAATATGCACGAGCAGCCTCTAAGTTTTCAAATACCATATCAAGATGTGGTTTTGAATGCCTATTGCATGCAAAAGGTTGATTTGAATCATCCAATGACAAGTCTACATTATTTTGATCTTCGTTTATTTCTGACTCATCATGTACTAAGTCATCCACCATATCACAAAGTGAGATTGTTTTAGGTTCTTTGTTGTTTGCACTCATATTTTCAATTCAAGTAATTTTATATTTCAATATGACCTATAAAAAACAAAAGAGAAGAAAAATTCATAAGCAACAATTAAGAATAAATTTAAAATTTGTGCTATTACAATACTAAACTTGCCCAATTTGGCAAACTTTTTCTATTACAAAATTAAAATTTAATTGGAAAATTTTACGCTAATATTACAATTATCATTAACAGTAGGAGAAAATTGACATTGGTACATATAGCTCTAAGTACATAAAATAGCTATCAAATAGCTCCAAGTACATTGGTACATTGGTACATATAGCTCCACTCAATAAACTTTATTACATAAAACAGCTCCAAGTACATCCTTATATGCACTTAGGTACATATATATAGAGAGCAAATTGACATTATAAGTAGGAGAAAATTGACATTACAAGTAGGAGAAAATTATATTTGAAACTAAAAATATTTTAATAGCTATTAAATAAATGATACTAGCTGTGTCCCAAAGGCTAAGGAGCTGTTTGGATTCATTTTTTTGGTCACTCAATTTCCATCATTCATCACTCATCACTCATAACTCATCACTCATTACTCTAAAATACCATGTTTGTTTGGCACCATCACTCACTTCCCATCACTCAATATTTTTCACACTATTTGTGGGCCCCATACCTGTAACTGGTGCAGCTTTTTCATATTTTTTTTTTTAGTACCCAAACTCACTGAACCCAGTGAAAAAAAAAACCAGAACAGACCGAACTAGTGAAAAAAAAAAAAGAACCGAACAGCCAACCCAGGAAAAGAAAAAAAAGAAAAAAAAAAAGAACCGAACAGCCAACCCAGGAAAAGAAAAAAAAGAAAAAAAAAAAAGAACCGAACAGCCAACCCAGGAAAAGAAAAAAAAAAAAGTCAAAAGGTGGTCAAAAGTTGCGGCTGTGGGTCTCCTATGTGTGTTTAATTACAATATTGCCATTGAGTTATGAATTATGGAAACTGAAAACAGCTAAAATGTGTTTTCATTTTCCATAACTAATAACTCAAAAATTAGAGAATTGAGTGATGGAAACAGAGTTATGGAAACAGAGTTATTGTTTGCCAAACAACCTTTTTGCTATGGGTCCCACCATTTTTGAGTTATGAGTTATGGAAACAGAGAATTGAGTTATGGAATTTGCCAATCCAAACAGCCCAAAGTTAACAGCAGAGAATTCAATAACCACAGTAAGTAAACTTGTCGGAAAGGCACCTGTAAGAAGCAAAATTTTTCTATGTAACAGTAAGCCCTTTTATTTTAGAAAATAACTTTACCCTTACAATATCAGAAAATACCAGGAATCTGAGACAACTATTAGTCTATTATAAACTAAAATTAGATTTAAATGAAGAGTATATAAAATAAAAGAGACCAAACCAATTGCAACACAAAGACCCAGTAAGCACTCAAGTGCAATGATATTTATGGTGCAAGCATACCTCATAGAAGCACCAACAATCATAGGCAAAGCACACAACTGAAAAGCTCTACGTCGACCAACCCCATCAACAATCCAACCATTGAGTAGCGCTCCAACAAGGGCACCACCTAGACATGTACTCACAACCAGACCTTCATTAAAATAAATGACAACCTTTTAGATAAGGGAGCTAGATGCAGAAATCAGACATCACATTAGAGCGATTAAGGAAAAAGATCAACTCAATGTCACTTTCTGCCAAAGTATTCCCACTGAAACTAAGATCTACAGAAATGCTTTCAAGTGGTTCATTAACTACTCTGAATAGATCAGGTACCAAACAAAAAAGGGCAAAAGTAGAAATTTCAGTTAGTTGCTTCACAGGTGAATAACACTTAGAAAGAGAAAAGAAAAGGAAGAAAAGACTGAGTTCAAGAAAGAGCACCAACCCTGTATGGTAGCCAAATAAGAAAGAAGATTTAGTAATCCTATCATAGTAACATTCTTTTGAATCTTCTAAAACTGGGTTAGGTAATGATGTAGGGGCCTTTTTTGTGTATTGTGTGTTGGGCTGGGCTGCCTCCTGCGGTAATGAGCCCGAATGTTTTTGAGTAAGGGAGTTGGGGCCGGTCCAATTGTAACTCAACTTGGGCCAGTTTGTGCACAAACTTATGCCTTGTCTGCCAGGAGTAGGCTTACGGCAAGCAGAACTGTTTCAGATGAGTTACGGCAGGCAGATATAATAATAATAACCAAAACAGGGTATTCTGACTATTTAAATAAATGACTAAGTAATCCCTACTTATAGAACATGATTACAGTTGTGATAATGTCATTCAGAGAGAAAGTAAAGGGGAAAATAATATGAACTAATCAAGAATGGGCATAAATCAAGTTTTAAATTCGGTCTGCTGAAGCAAAGCTAAAGAGGGGAGAACGCCTTTTCTCAATGCAAATAATCTCCCAGGAAAAGATCCTGCCGTGGGGATTAATGGCTTTGAGGTAGTCGGACCTGAATGGTTATTGCCCGAAAGGAGTCCTTGTTACGTTTTGGAAGAGAGCAGGATTTGAAGGGGGAGAGAGGGAAACCGACCTACTGGTGCATGTCCGTTGAACTATCTCTCTTTTTTCCTCAATGTCCTCTCTTTGCTTCTCTGTTTTCTCTCTTATCTTTTTTTCTTTTCCTTTTACTTTGTTTTTCTTTTTACTCCGTGAATGCTCTGTTTTTCGGTCCTCTTTTCAGGGCACGGCAAGGGCCCTTTTATAGTGCCTGCCGTGATCAATGTTTTACCACTTTGCCCCTTAACCGCCTTTGTCTGGTCTGGGCGTACTTGCTGACCACCAAGCCTGTGCGATATTCACCCTTGCCAGACAAAGGCAGGTTTGTTTCGTTCCTCAGTCTACCATAGCACTTCTTTCCTGCCACGGTATAAATGCTTTCTCTCTACTCTCAAGGCATGCACCCAACGGTTCCCCCTCAAACTTGCCTCTTTTGGGTGATCTGTCATCCCAGCAGGACGTACCTCCCAAAAGGGCTTGAGCAGGAGCCGCAAAATAGATCTTTTCCCCTCTCCCCACCACCAAACCATACCCTCTCTACCTCTTACCTTTGACCCATGGCCCCACCATGTCCTATATTGGCTGGGTACAGGCTGGTGGTGCCTGGACCTTGCGCGTGTTTTCCTTTCAGATATGTCTAAGAGTCTGCCTGCTGCTCATGCGTCTGCAGTGATCTGGAGGCTCTCCGTCCGTATTTTTTGACCTTTTATATGGGCTTTTCTTTGGTTTCCCGTTCCATTCAAGAGTTGGGCTTTGTCTGATGATGGGTCTTACATTTCTTTGGTCCACTCTTGATTTTCTTTATTTCTTGTAACGTTGGACTGCAATTCCTGCTGTAATAACTCAATCCTGCTGGACCTATTTTGGGCCAGCCGTTTATCCCTTTTCTCAGTGGCCTGTCATGGGCACTGTTTTGCTTTTACTTATGGGCTCCTATGTCCCTTTGGGCATCCACGGCCAGATTGCTTCCTTTGGGTTTCCTCGACCCGTTTGCTAATTCCACACTCCCATGGGCTTTTTACTAACTTCATTGGGCTTCCCCGGCCCAATAACCTTATTCTTATCCTTGGGGTTCATGGACCTGCCATAAACCCCTTACTCTCTTAGTTTACATTACCTTGGGCCTACGGTGACCCTTTCTCACTTTTTTACTTCATACGCTGCCCATGGGATGCTATTTCTTTCTTTCCTGGCTTCTTAGAGCCCGCTTGCCTCTTCAAGACCTATTTATTTATTTGTTGGGCCTGTGATCCATTATTCTTGCTGCTTGGGCCTAATGGGTTTTTGGTATCTATTTTGTCAATTCTTTGTTGCCCTCATTATTGGGCTTTCTTTCTGTCTGCCTGGGCTTCCACAAATGGCCCTCAACAGGTAACTACCAACCCAAAAAAAAAGAAAAAAAAAAGATTCAATTTAGTCAAGCAAAATTGTGCATAATTTATGTTAAATGACAGTCATCTCCTACACCTTATGCCATGGACTTGAGCTTTAAGCTGTCATAGCAGAGCCATACACAACAAACAAGACTGCATAAAGATATAATGATTTGCATAAAAAAAAAATCAAACAGGACAACATAAAGATATTTGAGCAAACATACACATGGTATTCATTAGCAAATAATAGAAACTATGGTCAAAATTTTCCCTACAAAATTTTCATTGGCAGATAATACTCTCCTAGGTATCAAATCAGCTATTACACTTCATTTTTATCAATGTATTGTATTTGCAGAACATTTTTTTTAGTGGATAGTCTAAAATATGAGTACATTAACAGGCTATGAATTTTGGTGCCAACATTCATATAAAAGTTCCCATTAATAAAACACTATAATTTCCATTCATTGGTAAGTGAAGAAAAGATAGAGAGAGCATGCCTTTGCCATGACATATACAAAAGCTCTAGCAACCCAACATACACATATCAATATTGCACCAAGTAAAATCCACATACACATATGCATATACATAAAATAAAAAAAAATAAAAAAACTCTAGGAACCTAACATAAACTTCAAAAACCAAAATTGTTAAAAAATATCAATAAAAAGAGGAGAGAGACAATAAAAAATTGTTAAAAAAAATACTCACTTGCTATAATAACATCTTAAAAGACTTCCCTATCCTTTCTGTCTTTCCTTCTTCTTTTCCTTCACGGGCTTTTTCGAACAGTGGACCCTAACTTATACATATATATATATATATATATATATATATATATATATATATTTTTTTTTTTTTTCTTGCCATGAACAATGTTGTCTCTTCGAATTTCCTAGTTTAGCAGTTATTCTGAAATGCAGCCGCTGCTTCATTAATTTCATCCCTCATCTGATGGCTGACCCATCGTACCCTTTCATGCCGGTATTAATGACGTTGGTATTTAAGAGAAAATCCCTTCATACTCCAAACACAAACATCTTCTCCCTTTCCAACACAAACACTTTCTCCGTTTCCCTTTCTTCATCGTGTTCTCCTTCTCAAACACTCTCATCCATTTACTCTGATCAACTGCTGCACCATGATGCCGGGGAAAGGCTAAAGTTCTTCCTGTCATAAGGGAAAAGAGATTGTCTCCGATCCTCCCGCCGCATGCGATGTAGGCGAAGAGGTCGTGTATTTCGAATCGGACCATTCCGACGAGGAGGAAGCGCAGCGTGCCCCTAATAGTGAGTGCGCTCCTTTTATAGATCCTTGGTACAATATCCATGCCCATTTCCCAAAAGTTCCCGGTGATTACACGCCGTCGCCGTCAGGCCGTGTGTGGTTTGCTCTTTGTCGTTGCAGTACAGACGTTTCTTGGGCTCCGTTGGCTTCCTCAATCCCCGACCTCATCATTCGCCAAGGCACTTCACTCCTCGTGCCCATTCACTTCAAATTTGGATCAGGCACTACTTTAGGTTGGTAGGAATGGGTGGATAGGGAGTTGTCCGACGTGGGCTTCATGGGGTTGCTACAGCAGGCCGGTGTATTGAAGGTGATTGTTTCATCCTACTGTTTATCTAACTATAGGGACCTTTTCAACCTCCGCCATTTGGTCCGCCGGTGGTGTACCACCACTCACACTTTCTTCTTCTCCTGCAGTGAGATCACCGTGACTTTGGAAGATGTAGCAAATTAGTTGCTTTTGCCCATCCTTGGTGATGTTGATCCTGATGCTTTAGAGCTTTCCTCGGAAGAAGAGGCTGTGGAGGCCGAGTTGAAGAAAAAGATGAGTGGCAATGCGAAGTTGTCATTTTGGGTTGGTTCCTCTTCCAATATCTCTGATGCTGCTCGTTGTGCAACCTTCATCACGTTCTGGCTTTGTAAGTTTATCTTTGGCTCTCATCCCCACTATGCTGTGAAGCTTTTATATTTTCGATTAGCTATTAAGATATCTGTCGAGAAAAGTCTACCATTGGCTCCCATGTTCTTGGGACATTTGTATGTTCAGTTAGACATTCTGCGAAGCGATGAGAATTAGGTAGGCTCTTGCCACATTGTCACTTCTTCTATTCACAGTACTATTCTGCAGCACTTGTTGTATGAGCGTTGTGCCAGGCACTTGGCAAAGTGTAGGCCTGTCCGTTTTGATAAGGAGAAGTATCAGTCGTGCCTGAGAGTCATTACTGATTTCTATGGTAGATTTGAGTTTGAATTTCCATTGGCTTTTCGTTGGGTTGGTTTAAAGCCAATTGATCATTCTGCTGTTGAGTTCTTTGATAAAGGAGTTGGGTTTTCTTGGAGAGCTTACAGGAACTTAGGTATAGGTTACACATGTGCAGATTCTATTATGGGTCCATTTGTTGACACTGCCAGGACCACCACCCCATTGACCGGTTTTGAGGAGAGAGGGATCACTTACTTGGCAGCCACCAATGCTGGGTGGTTGCCTTATCTGGTTGATGAGGGCATTATGTTTGTGCACTATCTTGCTAATATGGTGAGAAAACAGTTCGGGCTAGATCAGGATATCCCTGATGATCTCTCTTCTCTTATGGAGTCTCCCACTTCCATTCGACCATTCCTGCGGCATGCTGCCTTTGAGTTTTGAAGCAAGCATTTTACTGTGGTTACTATCCCAAGCTCACAGAGAGAAGGCATTTGTAATCCTGCTATGCACGGATATTGGCAGGTTGTGATGGCTTCATTTGAGCAGGAATTGATGGGTAGCCGGGGTTTTTCTCTTATTCCTCCTGACGGGCTTAGTGCGGTCATTTCAGCCAACCCTCGGCTGCTTCTACCTTCTAAATCTGTGTTGGCATATGTTAGGAAGCAGAATCAGTCTGCCATTTTTGAGTGGGTTGAGGAGGATAGAGGATGGTTATGGCATGCCGGTGACTATCCCGTGGGTTGGGAGAAGAAGGTAAAGGTGATAAACATTCCCGTGCCAGGTAAGAAAAGTTCTGCCAAGCCTAAATCCACAAAAAAGGGTGATGATCCTTTTGAGGCTTGCTCAGATGTTGTACCTTTTAAGAGTGGCCTCCCTCCCATAGGCAATATAGTTTTAGAGTGCTCTCCTCCTCCTTTTGCCCGTACCCGTTCTAGCGTGCGCCTCACTACCAGCAAGTCCAAGTTCACTACTTCACGGCTATCTACGGATGCTCCTCCTTCCAGTAGGACACGAGGTAGTAAGAGAAAGACCTCTCCTCCTCCTGTGTCCACCACCACTGAGCGGAGAGTATGTTATCTTTAACTTTGCTTTTTTATTTTTTATTTTTTATTTTTTTTATGGAGCTTTCCTGTGGTTAACCCTTATACACTTGTTAACTTGTCTCTTCTTCTTTGTCTTATGCTTTCTTTTCTTTTGCAGTCTAAGCATAAGGAGGATGTATTTGCCACCCGTCCCATATTACTTGATGAGCCTGAGTTTGAGGTATGTCTCATTCCTTTCTTCCTTCTTTTTCTTCTCTTTTGCCCATATTTCCTCTGCCATATGCCGTTGGTTGTCTCATCTCCCTTTCAACATCATCGTTAGTTATGGATTCCTTTGTTCCTCATTTTTTTTCCAAGATGAGCTCGAGCCTATCTCTGTATACCACCCCACGGCTGAGGAGCTTTTTGCCTCTATCAGCACATCCATGGAGTTCCTGTTGCTGCACAGGGAGTTCCTGCTGAGGCTCCTATACCTTCCACTGAGCCGGTACCCATAGGTGAGGGTACTTATACCAAGGGGATTAGTGAGACTACTCCCATTCCTGCCGAGACACTTACTCCCCAAGAGGGAACTGTTCCTCCTACTATTGTTCAGACCGAGGTTGCTTCTCCTGCCACACCTCTCGTTATCTCTACCAGTGATTCCTTCACAGCTCTATCTCAAGTCGTGAAGGATAGTTCTTCTTTGGTGGTTACCCCTTCTTCCATACCAAGCTTTGCCACACGCGGACCTGATGCAGACTTGTCTTCTGAGGGATCTTAGGACGTTCTTAAGGATCCTAATGATGAGCCCACCATGAAGAAGAGGGTTTCTGATTCTAAGGAAGAGGAAAGTGCTGAGCATGAGGCCGAATTCATGGGTATGTGTCTCTTTATCTTGTTAAGTTTCCTCCTCCCTCCTTTCTTTTTTTGTTATCTTGTTTTTATTCATATGTATTTGTGTCACCCCTTTGCTGCGGTCTCCCTTTATTTTGCATGTTCATTCCTCCAATTGTAGATACCTTTGAGGAGCCAGGGGTTGCAGCAGACACAGATATGCTTACAGCCACTTCTCTTGCTGCACTTGTAACATCCGTTTCTGCCATACCTTCAACACCAGTTTCTGCCGTACCTACTGTATTAGTTTCTATCATTCCCACAGCACCAGTTCCTACTATCTCCACAGCCCTTACTCTTACGGGTCCTGGTATGTTTCTTTCCCTCATCTCTTTCTTCACTTCTTCATTGTGAGTTCGTTTTCCTTAGTTCATGGTTTTTCATACCATGCTTCATGTTTTCTTGATAGGTCCACTTCCCACTACTCCTTCTCAGTTTGAGGTGGGCAGCAGTTCGGCCACAGTTCTGGACCCTGTGAGTGAGGTCGCAGCCTTCTTTGCTTGTTTTGATCAACCTGAGGTTAATGACCTTGATCTTGCAGACTTTTGGGGTTCTGGGCCTCCCTTTATAGACTTCCATGGCTTTAGAGTTCCCGAGGATTGTGCTCCTCATTTGGAGGCGATCTACAGTAGTCGTGGTGACTTTATGCAAGGATTCCACCTTGGTCGTTTTGCCAGAGAGCACTTTTTGAAACTGTTGGGGAGTTTGATGAATGACATTGAGTATAACTTTGTTGACACTATCTCCACCGAGAGGATCCTGTAGTGGAGGGCTGCGGTTCAAGAGCTTATTAGCGTGGGCTTTGCTATGGAGTTCATTCTGGATCATTTTCGTGAGATTGCTCGAGCCTTCTTTATGAGGAAGGTTCAGCCTGATGTTGATGCCATTGATACACGCATCGAGGCTCTGAGGAAGGAGGTGGCTGACTTGGAGAGTTGTTGTAAGTATCTTCTTTCCAGCATTGGTGGATCTAGTCGTTTTGGAGATCAGCCCCTTATTTCTGGGCTTCATTGATGATGATGTAGTTCCCAATTTTTTTGTTGTTTTCCTTCTCTTATTACCCCATCTAGTACACTTTATGTTTCCTATAGCACTTATTTGGCAAGTTCTGCCATAGTTTGGGTTTGCAACTATGATGCTACACTTTGTTACCGCTTTTACTATTACTATGACATAGAATGCTTTTTTAATACTCCGTACCTTTTCATTGCATACTCATAAAAGTAAGTTATAATCTTGTCTTGTGACATAGTCACTTGAAGGAAAAAAAAAAAACATAAAGCTCATTGAACAAAAGGGATAACTACATGACCTCTTTTCTTTTCTTTTCTTTTCTCTTATCATAAAGGGTCCCTCCCATTTCGGTGCAAACTTAGATGGTCCTACCATGCCTCGCTTGACATAATCTGCTACCTTTAACACAAGTTGCCCTTCCGCGAACACTCTCTCTTTAGTCATTCTGCCATAGGCTTCAATCATCCTTTGCCTATATCTGTGGCTGCGCTCTTGGGCCTCTTCCCTTCTTTCATCAAGCCCTTCTAGGTCTTCATACCTTTCTGTCGCAAAGACCTCCTGTTCTTTTTCCTTCTCCCGCATCTACATAATTATCAAAGACGGAGTCATTACTTTTGCCGGGCTCGTTACCTTTGTCCCATAGACCAACGAAAAAGGTGAAAACCCTGTGGTCAACTTTGGCGAATTTCTATAAGCCCAGAGAGCGTCTGGCAGATGCATCGCCCATCCTCCTGTATACTCTTGGCTCATTTTGGTGATAATCTTTATGAGGATCTTGTTTGTTGCCTCTGCTTGCCCATTTCCTTGAGGGTAATAGGGCGATGAATGATGGTACTTGACTTGGTAGAATTCCAGCATCTTCCTTACATCATTATTGACAAAGGGTGTGCCATTGTCACTGATAATCCTGTGGGGTGCCCCAAACCTCACAATTATCTTTCTTTGATGAAGTTTGTTACTGCTCCTCCTGTGGCTTTACGGAGTGGCATTGCCTCTACCCATTTTGTGAAGTATTCCGTAGCCACTAGGATCCATATGTATCCACGCGATTGTGGGTTAACTGGTCCCACCAAATCAAGCCCCTAAGTATGGAAGGGCAGCTGTGGCATTTTTTCACAAATTCTGCTGTATCTCTTCATGGTGGGCCAGTAGTAACCCATTTGCAGTAGGCATCTGTACAGTTTTTTCTTCCCCTGGTGTTCCCCCCACTTTCCTGAAAGCACTTCTTTTATCATCCCTTTTGCTTCCTTAGGATCCAGACACCTTAAGGGATCTCCATTATACCCTTTCTTGAAAAGGACTGTGTTATACAAAAAGTAACGTGTTGCCAACCTCTTAAGCTTGTATCTTTCACTGTGCTTTTGTGGCAGGACACCTTTTATTAAGTATTGCGTGAATGGGCTTCTTCAGTCTTCGCTGGTGAATACAGCATAACTTTCCTCTCTGTTTGCTGCAAGCTGGCAAGTCTTGCATTGGGTTTGGACTTGATCTGCGTCTTTACCCATACTTAGCCAATAGAAGCTTGCCCTCTAGAGTCTGCAGTAAAGGTTGACCTCTCCGCAGGATCCGCAAGTCTTGTCATGCACTTCCTTTAACTTTTTTTGGGCCTCCTCCTGCCCTACGCATCTAGACAAGACCTCGCCTGGCATCTTGCGGTATAATTCTCCTTTTACCAGGGCTTAGTCTTTTAGCACCTTTAGTTCTGCAGCGTCTTCTTCTTTCATAAAGGCCTCCCTTATGGGAATTTGCCAATCTCCTTCAACATCTCAATAATAGACTCTTTCCTCTTGCTGACTTCTATCCTGGTGCTATCTCCTTCGAAAATTATTTGTAAGCCTAATGCGGCCAGTGCATCCGCAAACCGGTTTTTGTTCCTTGGAGTGTGTTCTATTTCAAAGGTCAAAAACTTTTCCTCCATCTTCTGGGCCATTGCTCTGTACGGGGCTAGGCTGGGTTCCTTTAAGGAGAAGCTCCCTTTGGTCTGGCAGATCACTAGGTTCGAATAACCCATTACCCTTAAATGCTTGACTCCCATTTTGAGGGCTGTGGCTAGCCCGGTTAGATAGGTTCATATTCTGCCGTGTTGTTTGAACAAGGGAATTCTAATTTGAATGATAGTGCCACAGCCTTGTTTTCTTCATGATACAAAACTACTCCCATTCCTCCTGATTGGGTGGTAGAAGACCCATCAAATTTCATTACCCATTGCTCTCTGACTTCTTCTGCCATGGCTACTTCCCCTGGGACCTCATCATCTAGAGGGAATTCCTCTTCTCTTGGAAATTGTGCTAACAAATCTGCTATAACCTGGCTCTTTACTGCCTTGGGCGTTCTCGCTTTCAGGTTGTACTGTGATAATTATAATAACCACTGGGATATTCTGCCAGAGAGAATCGGTTGCCACAACAGAGCTTTGATCGCGTGGGACTTAGTCATCAGCCACACTTCGTAAGCCAAGAAATAATGGCATAGCCTTTGTGAAGCATACACGATAGCTAGGCATGCCCTTTTTGCCCATGGGTAACGAGTTTCTCTATCTTTTAGAGCACGGCTGATGTAGTAAACTGGTTGCTCAATGCCACCTCTATCCTCTTGGGCGATCAATGCACTTATGACATACTGGTTGGTGGCTAGGTAGAGCAACAATGGCTTCTTACGAATTGGTGCTTGCACAGTAGGGAGGTTCATCATAATCTATTGTAGCCTTTTGAAGGCCGTTTGCTGTGCTTCTCCCCACTTAAAGCTTTGCCCCTTCTTGAGTAATTTGCCAAAAGCAAAAGTAATTGATACCAATCTCAGGATGAATCTTCTGATATATGAGACCTTCCCCAAGAAACTCTTCAACTCTTTTACTGTGGCTGGAGGTTTCATGGTTGCTATGGCCGTAGCTTTTGGCCGGGTCTACGTCTATTCCTCCGCTGTGAACCAGGAAACCCAAAAAATTCCCCGAGGACACTCCAAATGCGCACTTGAGGGGGTTCATCCTTAGTTTGAAAGTCCTACACCTCTCAAATACCTTTTTCAACACTTGGACGTGTTCTTCTCACTTCTTTGATTTTACCACTATGTCATCCACATAGTTCTCTAGTTCCTGATGCATCATGTTGTGAAATATTGTCGTCATTGTCCGTTGATAAGTTGCACCTGCATTTTTCAACCCAAACGGCATCACTGGATGTCTTTGCTGACCACCACTGGCTTGTCAGCCGCTTAGCCAACACCACTTGCCTGTGTTGGCCATGCCACTCCCCATCATCAGACAAAGAAGACTATTTTGTTCTTTTGTTTGTCATGGCATTTTTACCTACTGCGGTGTGGGTGCTCTCTCTCTTTCCATCCCTCATGGCATGCACTTAGTGGTTCCAACTCATCCTTACTTCTTTTGGGCGGTATGTCATCCCAGTAGGAAATTTCCCAAAAAAGAGCTTGAGCAGGAACCCCAGAATAGGTTTTCCCCTCTCCCCACTGCCAGACCATACCCTCTTACCTCTGACCCATGACCCACCACCTCCTGTATTGGCTAGGTACAGGCTAGTGAAGTTTAGGCCTTGCGCGTGCTCAACTTCTGTGTGTGTCCAAAACTTGCCCGCTGCGTTTGCCATGGTCTAGAGGCTCCTCTGCACATTCTGCTGTCCATCCTTGACTTCTTATGGCGTGAACTGTTTTCTGATTTCCCTTTCTTTATGGTTTGCTCCCCTTAGGGGCTGGGCTTTGTTTGATTATGGGCTTTTTCTTCTTCAGCCCACTCTTTTGCTCCTTTTTGCAGTCTTGCTACCATTTTTTGCTGCATTATTCTACCATTTTTTCTGTGATATCATTTGACCCAAGCCTGCTAGGTTTCTTTGGGCCTGCTACTTATTCTTCTCTCAATGACTCAGTATGGTCATTGGGCTTTTTATTACATTACTTGCGGGCTCCTGTGTCCCATTTATTTCCTCTTAGGCATCCTTGGCCCATTTTCTTTCTTTGGGCTTTCTTGGCCCTTTTCCTAACTCTTTGTTCCCATGAGCTTTTACTAACTCCTTTCGGCTTCCTTGGCCCAACTACCTTATCCTTCATCCTTGGGGCTCATGGGTTTACCATCAACCCCTTACTTTCTTTGCTTGCATTACTTCGAGCTTGCTGTAGCCCATTCTCGCTTTTCTACATCACATACTACCCATGAGTTTGCTACTTCTCTCTCTCCGGGTTCCTTTAGGCCCATTTGTTTATTTCATGGGCCTGTGATCCATTATTCCTGCCGCTTGGGCTTATTAGTTTTTCTATCCACTTACTAACTCTTTTCTGCCCATGTTGCTGGGCTTCCAAAAATAAGCATCAACAAGCTTCACTTACTATCAATCACACCAATGACACGACATCATGTAATTTAATAAGCTTATAAATTATGGCTGTTGAGGTCAAAATTTTGACAATTGACAAACTGTGAACAAAACATTGCATCTTGATTTTCTTGGGTTGACAAATATTTAATTACTAATAATAAAGTTGATGTTGATTTTGGTCCATCAATGGAGATTAAGGCTCCTTGTCCTGAAGTAATTCAAAGCAGTCCATCGCTTACAAGGATAAAACCTCAACAATTGTGTGAAGATGGGAATTGAGAATTAATGGATGAATATGTTGATTTGTTCTTAACCTTGGTTTCATGTGATGTATGTTAAAACAAATTACAAATTAGAATTCATTCAGCAAGGTTTATCATGAGTGAGAAAAGATTGGTAAGTAGCATATTGGTTCAATGGTTCCACACTTATTGTTGAAAATAAAGGGATGGAAAAGAATCATTGGACATCCAATAGATCAAGGCAAGTATGCTAAACTCGAGCTTAAGGCTGATTTGCCCGACCGCTATAGAGTATAAAAAAATTTCAAGCTAGTTGACCTCTCTTTGTTCCATGATGAAGACAAACAACCTAGACTCAGCGTCAAGCCTTTTCCAATCTGGAAAGATTGACACGGGAGTGTCCAATAAACCAGCAGACCCAACAATCCTTGTTGTCCTACAAGCCCAAATATAGGAATCCTATGGTCTGGACTAGGAGGCCCAAATCAAGCCTAGTTATCTGAAGCTAGTACTGATATTCAAAGCCCATTAAGGCTGGTCCTACAATATCTATATAGTCAATATTTCAAATCCTAATCTCTTTAATTAGTTAATTTTGAAAGCTGTTGTTTGTGGGAAATATAATACCATTTATTTTCTTTTTCTTTTTTTCTTCGATGTTTTGGGAACCATGTACTAATTTAATTCTCCCATGCTTAGAAGGCTGTTCTAAAGACTATTTCTAGTTGTTTGGCTACCATTAATGAATTAGATTGAGAGGGATTATTATTCAGAATTATTTGTGTTATATACTCATCAAGTGCAGTGCCACTTAAAGCCCAGGGGAATCAAATGAACTCCTTAAACTGGCAAAAATTTCAAAAAATTATATATAATTTTAAAATTTTTTTAATTTTTTAATTTTGACCCTCTTAAAATAAAAATTTGAACACCGTGATCCTAAATTTTTTTAAGTCTACTTAAAATAAGTTTGAATATGATCCTTTTAGCAATATCTTGGCTTTTTTAAACCAAAAAAAGAAAAAAAGAAAAAAAAACCAACAACAAAAGTAGAAAATTGCTAATCTTAAACCTTAGAAAAAACTCATTTAAATCTTAACAATTTTGAAATAAATCAATCAAATAGGTGATTAGTGAATGAATGATTGTTTAGCTGTATACATTGAAAGAGACGTAGCTCGTAAGATTGAAAATGAAAAATATCATGCAACGATTTTAAAATATGAAACTCGTAGAAGGCAATTAAAAAACTTCATGTATTTGTGTGTGTTTTTTTTTTTTTTTTTTTTTTGTGATGTCATATATTAAATTTTAAATATTTTTTTTTTGTATAATTTATGTTTCTTATTGACCCCCCTAGAAAATTGGAGCCACCACTTGTTATACTTTGTATTTCTTTTAGTAATTTCATTGAGTGATGAGTGGTCTTCAGCCCTGTATTGTTGGTACTTTTTTTTGGGTGTGAATTTTCTATATCCCATTGGTTTTTCCTTGAGGTTCGCTTGTTATTTTAGCGTGGGAGTCGTATTTCTTTTTTTTTCTTCCACTTCCCATTTTTTGTTATTAGTTTCTATTAGGGATGGCAATTCATATTTACATGTCGGGTTCGTGTCGTGCCAACTCATGAGTATTCAATTATATGGGCCAACATATACTAACCCGACATGTTTATTAAATGGGTCAAGATTCCTCAACCCTAACACGACCAATTTATTAAATGGGTTAGTCATGTCAACCTATTTATTAGATTTTATCAAAATGAAAAAAAAAATTATGAAAAAACAAACAAATAAATATTTTTAATATAAAATTCAAAACTAACAAGTAACTGCATCACAAATAATCATTCAAAACTAAAACATATCTTAATATTACAAATAATCAATCACAATATGTCAAAGAAAGTAAACCACAACAACCATAAGTTTATATACTTGGGGTTTGAAGGTATATTGGTAAAATGTTATTTAATTAAACGGGTCAGATGGGTCAAACAGTTTCCATGGGTTGAACACTAACCCAACCTGTTTATTAAATGGGTCAGCCATGTCAACCTGAATATGACACGAACCCATTAAGCCTCAACCTATTACATGCTAATTTTGTGTCGTGTCGTGTTAGGTTCGCAGGTTATGTCCAATTTTGTCATCCCCAATTTATATTGGCCATCTTTCTCATAAGCAAGGCCAGTTACGTGGCATTTCTAGAAATTGGAGCCACCATTATTAGTTGCGAGATAAGGAAGCCAACTAGGAAACTATCATACAATTGGGGCACTCTATTCATTACAATAGAATCAACCCGTCACAGGTTGTCCAATTCTCTTGGCAACTAAGGATAGGTACTTTGAACCTTTTTTTTTTAGCAGATGATATGGTTTATTACTGTAGCTTTTTTAGTAGCTGCTATGTGAATTGTATTTGCAAAAAACTGAAAAAGTGAATGTGGATATTGATGATGCGAAGAAAATCAGTAGGCTGAATGCTCTGGGCTTCAATGGAATGATGGTTGTTTGGAAGGCCTGAAAAGACAAACACACGATCAAAAGGTGATCGGGGTTGACCGGTTAAGAACCCTTCGATGCTTAAGTTAGTTTCTCTCTCAAAATCTAGAGTTCCAACTTTAGAGAAGATATGTCCAACTTACCTTCATCTGGTCTGAATGGGTGTTTGTATAGTGTGCTCTTGAAGCGATTATTTGATTTGTAACTTCCCTTGTATTTAAGGAAGTCAGAGGGTTCAAGGATAACTTCTACAATCGCTATAGGAGTTATCATATTTCATCTTTATCTTCTATAACTGTCATTGGAAGTTAAGTACCCAATAATAACCGACCTTCCCTCTGTCATTCACAGTAGGGGATGGGAGTCACTGTGTGACGTCTCGGTCACCTGTCCTCTCGTGCTTATCCAGGAGTTTTACTCCAACATGCACGGGATTGATCGTTCAGTACCTCTTTTCTTCACTCGCGTTCGAGGTACGCGCATTCCTATCACACCGCAACTTGTTGCGGATGTGCTTTAGGTCCCTAGGATAGAGTTTCCTGACTATCCTAGTTGTGAGCATCTGAGGATTGTGTCCAGGGATGAGCTCATGTCTGCTTTTTGTGAGCGCCCTTCTGTTTAGGGTGAGCGTCTGTTTACACCATGTCGACCTTTTGCTAAAGGTCCTAGATTCATGAACATGGTGATGACTTTTGTTTTGCATCCACTCTCTCACTATAACTCTATCACAGAGCCTCATGCTCGATTTTTGTTATCTCTTCTTGAGCATCTTACTATAGATTTCCCTTCTCATTTTATTCTTTCTATTATAGATGTTCATCTAGATTCGGCGTCCCGTGATAAGCTCATCTTTCCTTCCGCTATCACGAGGATCTTACGCCATTTTTCTGTTCCTTTTCCCTCTTCCGACCATTTCACCGTCATGTGTGCCATAGATTACGCTATCGTCAAACTTAGCGAGGCCCAGTTTTGGTCGCGGCAGTTGGATCTAGCTGCTCCTCCCTCCCATTCAGCTCCATCCCGTTTTGCTCCATCCACGTCTGCTCCTCCATCTTCTTCGGGCGATGTGACTTTAGGAGACATCATGGCGCAGCTGCAGCGCATGGATGCTCGCCTAGATACACTCTCTACGGAGTTGTATCAGGTGAACGTTCGTGTCGGTCGTATTGCACGGCGACAGGCGTCCATGGGTGGTTTTGCTCCTGAGGCTACTCCTTCACCACCTTCTCCCGTGGCTTCTTATTCTGAGGATGAGGATGATGATGATGGTGATGACGATGATGCTTCGGATGATATTGATGGAGATGCTAGCTCTATCGATGAGATGTCTACTTGACACTCTTACCCTTTGTCACTCGTGACAAAAAGGGGGAGTAATTTTGGATATGAGAGTAGTCACTCTTAGGGGGAGAGTTAGTATAGGACCATTTTGTTAGGGGGAGTGTTGATATGATTTGAGGGATGTAGTGAGGATATTTTGTATCTTTTCTTTCTTATTAGATACATTATTCTTGTACATGAGGTCTTGTGACCATTTATTGACATACATTGTACTTATCTCCTTATTTATATTGATGTATGTTTTTCTTTCACCTACCCCTTCATGTGTTGTTTCTTTTCTCCCTTAATACACATGTTTCTTATACTTGTATGCAATTTATTATTTCTGTTTCACACAAAGATGCCTTGATGAGTTTTGTTTAAAGTGTTTCAGAAATACAGGTTGTTAAAGTCTACTTGTCATAAACTTTCTTCTTGTAAAGTTTTTCAAGAGTTTGTGTTAGGATATATTTTATTATATTCAACAAGTGAATATGAGTTGAGTGATTTATGACTTCTATCATATGCTCATTTGTTTGTTGTAGTTTTGTCACGGATTGTCAAAGGGAGAGATTGTTAGGACATATGTGTTTCACATGTTAAGAACATATGTCATGATTTTATGTAATTGACTTATCCTTTGACAAAACGCACTTTACTTGTATTTGGGTAGATTTAGGATGTGTTTAAATACTTCAAGAAACCTTGTTTCAAGATCAAGTATTGAAACTTTCAAGTCTGTCCAAGAAAACAAGCTGAAAGTGCAAATTCATTAAAGCTCAACAGCTGGCTCGACAGCTGCATCTATCAAGCTTAAGAAAGCTGTTTAAAGCCCGGTGTACTCGACAGCTGCTTGACACCTTCTATCTGTCGAGGTTTAAGAATTTCAGAATTCAAATCTGATTTTCTTGGGATCCGTGAATATGTCTTTGGGCTTTCTTTTCTCCTAACCCTAGACATATAAAAGGATTGTTTTAAGGGCCGTCAGACAGTTCACAAGTTGCACAAGCTTTGAGCAAACTCTGTTCAAGCAAATTGTGACCGAAGACGAAGTTCTTGCCCTAGTTCATCTCTTTCTCTTGAAGAAGTTGCTGTGTATGTGCACCGTAGGGTTTTGTGACCAAGCATCTTCTTGATCTTCATCGTGTGGATGAACTGAAGAACTTTGCAGCCAACAACCTTCATAGTTGGTGATTGAAGTCGCGTATTGGGATCCGTGCAATTGGTTAGTCACGTACTTGGGAGTCGTACATCAGAAAGGGAAACTGTCACTACAGAACAAGTCCAATTGGGTATTGGGATAAGGGTTCAACTGTAGGTTGGTAAGGTACTTGGGATTCCTTTACTTGTAACTGCTTGTTGTGATAATAGTGGAGTTTTGGGAGTGGTGACCTAAAAAACACCTGGTGGGGTTTTTGCCGTTAGGTTTTCCCCATTCGTAAACAAATCACCGTGTTGTTTATTTTCCGCAGTATTATTAGTTTATTGGTGATTTGTTTGTGCTACTACGCGTTTGCATGATAAATTGATTAATTAATAACTTGGCTAATTAATTAATTAATTTCTATCACAAGAGGTCATTCAGTTTGTGGCCTATCAATAGTCATTCTTGTCTTTTTTACCTGAATGACACCCATGGACGAATTGGAGTTTGCTCCGTTTTTAGTTCACCACCAGATACCATTGAGTTGGTTGGTTTTGCATGTAAATCTTTAGTAGAAGATTTGATTTTTTTTTTTTTTTTAATGTTATATTTATAGACTTCTTTTCTACAAGATACGGACAATCAAATGTAGCATTTTATTATTGAGAATAAAAGAGTGTTGTTTTTTAGGGTATTGATGCAAGTGATATGATTTTTTGTTGGCCTGTATACTGCTGCATCATAATCAAAGTCCAAGGGAAGATTTGAGCAAAGTGAAAATATAATTTAGGGATACCCTCAACCTCAAGCTTACAATTCTGAAACTCATATGGCTCCAAGTAGAAAGTAGGGACGGGACCAATGCAATTAATTGAAACAAAATAACTAAGATTGTTAAACAAATAACCATTCGTTATAAGAAAGCAGCATGTGCTATGTATTGACCGAATCTGTTGGTTTTGTGCTATACTGTTGGCCAAACAAATGATAAGAGTTGCTAATGGTACCCTATAATATTCCATCAAATTTTTTATTCATTCTTGTTAATTACTCCTACAATAGTATATACTTTAATAAAGAAAACCATAGCTATATACGGCCAGAAGGGTTTTTTAAACAACCGTATCATTATTATAATTCTTTTGATCGATCTAAAGAATTAGCTTATTATGTTCAATCAAGACAGCGAAAGAGGTTTCTACCTTGATCCCACTTCATAAAATAAGTAATTATTTGATGTAAGCCAAAGTAGATTAAGAGGAAGAAAATGGTTGTTTATTTGTACACTAATATAAAAAGCGCAATGAAAGTGACTTAATATGTAGATGCATCTTGGAAATAAACTTTGCTTGTACTTGTACAACTATGTCTTTTGGGAGAAAATGGGCTTTTGCCCTTTTTTTAAAAAAAATCTAGCATTTTGTCCAATTTTCCAAACTAATTAGGGAAATACCCATGTTTTGAAACTCGATTTTTGGACAATCGAGTTTTAATTTAAAACTTGATTTTTGGACAATCAAGTTATAACAAACTGAAAATTAAAAAAATAAAATAAAATAGAGCCCTATATTGGTGTTTTAAGGAGCCCTATAAAGGCATTTTAAAGACCCTATAGTGGCATTTTGGACCTCGAGCTCCATAGACTTGAGTTCCATGCAATTTTTTTTTTTTTTATAAAGTTTGATCGCCCCATACCTATAGTGGCGTTTTAAGGAGCCTTATAGTGACGTTGAAACTCGATTTTGAGAAAATCGAGTTTCAAAACAGGGGCATTTCCCTAATTAGTTTGGGAAAGGGGAAAAAATGCTAAATTTTTTGCGCGAAATGGGCAAAGACCAATTTTCTCCAATTCTTTTGGGTTATACAGTTCGGACGCCGAATAGAACAAGTCAGCATTGTTTTTAACACCCCATTTGCCTTTCCCTCATGAAAGCCGACCCTCACCATTCACTTCCTTGATTAAATATACACCAACAACCAAGCCTAGATCTCCTTCACTTCCTCTCCCCCTTTCTCTTTTCCAAACAGTTTCTATAAACAACAAAGATGGATCGGCTTATTAGCTTAGAGCCATCAAACGTTGTTCCAATTTGTATTGAACATGGACAGAAATGATACGGCGAGATCAACTTGCGCAACGTTATGTACACCATGCTCGTCGCCTTTCAACTTCAACCATTGATCAAGACCCGTTACACAGTGAGGCCACAATCGGGGATTATATCTCCTCTGGCTAGGCTGACCATTGAGATTATTTATCATCTCCCACCAGGCTTTAATCTTCCCCATTCCTTCCCTCACTGCGATGACTCTTCCTTTTACATAGCGTAATGGTTCCAGGTGCCACCATTAAGGAGCCATCATCCATGTTTGATGTTGTCCCAAATGACTGGTTCACTACAAAGAAGAAACAGGTTTTTGTAGACAGTGGCATCAAAATCACGTTCGTTGGCTCCCCGGTTTTGGCTCAACTTATGGAAGATGGTTATATGAATGAAATTAGAGAAGTTCTTCAGAAGAGTGATCCCGAATGGAAAGCAGTAGACTCCATTGACGCGCATGGCTGAACTTTACTTCACTTGGCCATTTCTCAAGGTCGACCAGAACTGGTCTAGTTACTCCTCGAATTTGAGCTGGACATGGAGGGTCAAAGTCGATTAGGGTCTAGCTTACTTGAAGCAGTGGTGGCCTCTGGAGAAAACTTGATAGTGGAGCTATTATTGGCTCGTCGAGCCAGTACAGAACGGTCCGAGTCCTCAACTTGGGGCCCTATTCACCTTGCAGCTGGAGGGGGTCACATGGAGGTGTTGAGGCTTCTATTGCAGAAGGGGGCTAATGTGGACACACTCACAAGGATGGGAACACGGCTTTGCACTTGGCAGTGGAGCAGCGAAGAAGGGATTGCGCAAGGCTATCGTTGGCAAGCGGTGCAACGGCTGATGTTTATAACAGTGGAGATAGTTACATGCCTCTTCATATTGCCGCAAGCTTAGGTGATGAACACATGGTTAGGCTTTTACTAAAGGGAGCCAACAAAGATATCAGAAACCGGGTTGGAAAATCTGCTTACGATGTTGCAGCCGAGTTCGGGCATAATCGGCTGTTTGATGCCCTCAAACTTGGAGACAGTCTATGTGTTGCTGCACGAAAGGGTGAAGTAAGAACAATACAAAGGCTTCTTAAGAATGGTGTGGCCATCAATTGGCGAGATCAGCATGGATGGACAACGCTGCATAGAGCTTCATTTAAAGGAAAACTAGATGCAGTGAGAGCTTTAGTGGAGAAAGGTATTGATATTTATGGGGGCCAATTAATCAGGAGGTACTATTACGGCCATGCCAGCTGGGCCTAAAGCCCAATCCAAGGACGTTAGACCATCCGAGGTGAACCAGATTTTTGCCCTATTCGAGGACATTTGGCTATCCGAGGAGGCCCAAATTCGGCTATGAAGAGCATAAAGTTAGGAGAGGAATAGAAACAATATGAGATGGGTCCAGTAAGCATTCGAGGATAAAAGTATTCTCGGAAACTCGCGTCCGAGGTAAATCTGAGTGCCATATCATCATGGACTTGTTTCAGAGTTACACCACAGCAAAGGACGGGATATTGGGCTTGGGGTAAGACAAGAGAGGTAAACAAATATCTACAAAGGCTGCTACCTCCACATTAAATGCCTTCCAACCAACTCTCTGGCCGCATTAATGTGGAAGTGATGCCTGAACAGTGATTAAGCAGCCTTACAGCTACTGGTTGACGGTTCTAGGGGGTGCTGGATGGGACAGGAAGGAGTCCCCCGAATCTAACCTACACGTGTGTGGTAAGGATGGCACCAAGATTACAAATATATAAACCGGAAGAATACACCAAAGAAGGGATATAGAATTTCTGTTAAAGAAGAAAGAACCATATAAAACAAGCAATTGAGTTCGCTCTAAGGAAAAAATCTGATAATCTTATTTTGCATCGAACCATCTTGAATAGTTAAGTCCAATCGATTTTCTGCGAGGATAAATCTAGTTTTTCTACCCACGCTCTACAAATTTATTGTTTGGGTCGTTAGCGTTTGAGCCCAATCCAGTTTTGGGACCAACACATTTTCAGTCCTTACAATTGGCGTCGTCTGTGGGAAGAGCTTGATCTTTCTGAAGGAAATTCGGTTACAACGTTCATGATGGAGGAAGCAGGTCCACATCAGGTAGAAGCAGGCCCACACCAAGCAGAATCGAGGGGCTCCCAGCATGGTAATCCGCATCGGAGCCTCGAACGGAGAGAGGGTCATGAGGGAAGTGTACGTATGACTCATACCAGCAAAATCCAGTCTCGAGGGAAGAGTCATGTCTCCCATGCAAAGAATGGTAGGGACATGCAATATGAAATTGACGAATTGAAAAGAGAGTTGCGTCATGCGTGACGACGGCATTCCCCGCCCAGCTCCGGGCCTTCCTCCGAGGAGACAGATGGTGCTAGTTATAGACGAAGATCCAGAACCCCGCCCAGTGAGACTTTTACCTATGAAGAGGAGTACCACCGTCAATGTAAGCACAAAAGTCCGCCGAGTAGGGGCTTGGGGAATAATGCCATGAACAAAGCTCTAAGCCAAGTTTCCAAATCACCCTTCACAAGGAATATTGAGGATGTGAATCTTCCTCGGCGATTTCATCAACCAACTTTTACCCTGTACAATGGCCGGACGGATCCGGTAGAACACGTTAGCCATTTCAGTCAAAAAATGGCTATCTACTCCAGAGACGAAGTTTTTATGTGCAAGGTCTTTCCATCAAGTTTGGGCCCGGTGGCGATGAGGTGGTTTAACGGTTTAAGAGCTAATTCTATCGATTCTTTCAAGAAGCTTACCCAGGCTTTTGGCGCACACTTTATTACTTGTAGCAGGGCTCCTCGGCCTTTGGGGTCTTTATTGTCTATGTCTATGCGAGAGGGTGAGACCCTTAAGACTTATTCGAATAGGTACTGGGAAATGTTTAATGAGATAGAGGGAGAGCATGATGATGTGGCCATAAGTACTTTCAAGGCCAGTCTTCCAGCCGAGCATGATTTGAGGAAATCGTTAACTGGCAAACCTGTCACTAGTGTACATCAATTGATGGATCGGATTGACAAGTACAGAAGAGTAGAAGAAGACCAACTGCAGGGAAAGGGAAAGGCAAAGGTAATCCCTCAGGAGAGGAGGGATTTCAGGTCGGATCGGTACAACAATAATCAGCCTCGGAAAGACTTTGTTGGGCAGTCAGGTTCTGCCAACATCCAGGCAGTTAACGCTGTGTTTAGGGAGCCGGTGCAACAGGTATTGGAGAAGATCAGGAATGAACCATTTTTTAAATGGCCAAATAAGATGGCAGGAGAACCTACGAGGCGCAATCAGAATCTTTATTGCCACTATCATCAAGATCACGGACACTTAACTGATGACTGCAGGAATTTATGGGACCATCTGGAACAATTAGTCCGAGAAGGGAAGTTGAAGCAACTATTGCACCACTCAAGCGGCCGAGTAGGCCAAGCAGGCTCGGAGGCGCGGGGCGATGCTTCTTCGAGGCTCCCCCTTGGAACAATCAATGTTATTTTCACTGCTCCGGGTAGGACTAGATCTTGCCCTTCCAGGGTACTATCAGTATCTCGATATCCAGCCGAGGAGTGTAGCTCAACGTCTAAGAGAGCCAGGATGGACATCCCATTGGTTTTGGGCTTTTCAGATGAAGACAAGGTAGGAACCATACAACCACATGATGATGCTCTGATGGTTACACTGAGAATAGGCGGGTACGATGTGAGAAGGGTAATGATTGATCAGGGCAGCGCAGCTGATATAATGTACCCTAACTTATACAACGGGCTAGGTTTGAAGCCTGAGCACTTGACAACTTACAGTTCACCTCTGGTGAGTTTTGAGGGAAGAATGGTTGTCCCAAAAGGTTAGATAAGGCTACCTGTGCAGGCCGGTACAGATGTGGTGGAGGTGGATTTCATCGTGGTAGATGTTTTCTCCCCATACACGGCTATTATGGGCTAACCTTGGCTTCACACCCTGGATGCGGTCTCCTCCACCCTACACCAGAAAGTAAAGTACCCATTTAGAGGCCAAGTTTTGGAGATAGTGGGAAGCCAGGCTGCTGCTCAGCAATGCCTGGTGGCGGCAATTCAACACCGGCCAGGAGCAGAGACCTCGGCAACCGCCAATAATGGTTTATAGCAATTAACAGCCCCATCATTGCCCTTAAACGAACTGGCCGATGAGACAAAATGTGAAGATCTGGAGAGGGTAATTGTTGCTGATGATCCTGAGAAATTCTTCCAAGTTGGGGTTAAACTGCCTTCACAAGAGAAGGAGCAGCTGGTGAAGTTCCTCAGAGAGAATATCGACATGTTCGCCTGGAGTCCATATGAAGCCCCCGGTATAGATCCGAGCTTCATCTGTCATCATCTCAATGTGAATCCTTCCATTGTTCCGAAGAGACAGCCATCTCGGCGACCATCAAAGGAGTACGCCGAAGCTGTTAGAAGTGAAGTGGCCAAGCTCAAACAGGCTGGGGCTATCAAAGAAGTGTTTTACCCTCAATGGCTAGCCAATACAGTGGTGGTGAAAAAGAAGACTGGGAAATGGCGAGTGTGCGTGGACTTCACGGACCTCAACAAGGCCTGTTCTAAGGATCCTTTTCCTATGCCGAAGATAGATCAGTTGGTAGATGCAACAGTCGGTCATCCTCGGATGAGTTTTTTGGACGCATTCCAACGATATCATCAAATACCGCTAGCATTGGACGATCAAGAGAAGACAGCTTTTGTCACTCCTATTGGGAACTATCATTACAAGGTGATGCCCTTTGGGTTGAAAAACGCAGGGTCTACTTATCAACGGATGATGATCAAAATATTCGAACCCCAATTGGGCAGGAACATCGAAGTCTACATCGATGATATGGTTGTAAAGAGCAAAGTGGTGTCCGAGCATGTGGAAGATCTTACGAGTATTTTTGGAATTCTAAGAAAGCATAAGCTACGTCTGAATGCCTTAAAGTGTTCCTTTGGTGTAGGCTCCGGAAAGTTCTTGGGGTACATGGTGACTCATAGGGGAATTGAGGTGAACCCAAACCAGATTAAGGCCATTAACGATTTACAAGCACCTCGAAATCCGAAGGAGGTGCAGAAACTGACAGGAATGACAGCTGCCTTGAACCGATTTATATCTCGGTCAGCTGATAGGTGCAGACCCTTCTTCCGATTATTGCATAAAGGGAAAGGATTTGAGTGGACCGAGGAATGCGCTGTAGCGTTTCAACAGTTGAAAGAATATCTATCTCGGCCGCCTATCATGTCCAGCCCTGAGGTGGACGAGATCCTGTTTGCTTACCTAGCAGTTGCCTCTCACGCAGTCAGTTTTGTCTTGATACGAGAAGATGGTGGCGTTCAAAGGCCAGTTTATTTTGTAAGCAAGTCACTTCATGAGGCCGAGGTGAGATACCTATCGTTAGAAAAGGCCATCTTGGCAGTAGTCCATGCAACTCGCAAGCTCCCGCATTACTTTCAGGCGCATACTGTAGTGGTCCTAACTCAACTACCACTCAAGTCCATACTTAGGAGCGCAGATTATACAGGGAGGATTGTTAAATGGGGCACGATCCTAGGGGCTTTCGACATCAAGTATATGCCCCACACCTCTGTGAAAGGCCAGGTCCTCGCCGATTTAGTAGCCGAGTTCGCCGAGCTCCCAGAAGAAGCTGAGATGAGTCAACATGACATGGATGAAAAGTCGGTTGGCATGATTTCCACGCAGGACAGGTCAGCCTGGAAAGTATATGTAGATGGTGCAGCAAATCAACGGGGAGTAGGGGTGGGGCTAGTTCTAGTATCCCTCGAAGAGATCATCATTGAGAAGTCCTTGAGACTGGGATTCTTAGCCACGAACAACGAAGCAGAATATGAAACTTTGTTGATGGGGATGAGTATGGTCCAAAAAATGGGTGGAAAGGTAGTGGAAGTGTTCTTGGATTCAAGATTGATAGTCGGCCAGGTGAGAGGGGAATTGGAAGACCGAGATGCAAGAATGCAGGAATATTTGAGTCAAGTTAAGCGCGTACAAACAAAATTTCAATCTTTTGACTTGTCGCATATTCCCCGAGGTGAAAATACCCACGCCAATTCCTTGGCAACCCTTGCCACCTCGTTAGCACGGAATTTTCCTCGGGTGATAATCGTTGAGGAATTGTGCACTCCCATGCCTGCAGGGAAGGACGTGCTTCAGGTCCATCAAGTCAACCTAGCGCCGAGCTGGATGGACCCCATACTGAAATTCCTTGAAAGTGACACCTTACCTGAAGAGAAAATAGAAGCCGAGAAAATACGGAGGAAAGCTCCTCGATTTTGGTTATCCGAGGACAAAAAGTTGTACAAACGCTTTTTTTCTGGGCCGTATCTGCTTTGTATACACCCAGATATGTCAGAGTCACTTCTAGAGGAATTGCATGAAGGAATTTGTGGAAGCCACACGAGGGGAAGATCCCTATCTCACAGGGCCATTACTCAAGGATACTGGTGGCCGAATATGCAGAAAGAAGCGCAGGAGTATGTCAGAAGATGTGACCAATGTCAAAAATTTGCTCCTGGCATCCACCAGCCTAGAGGAGTTCTTGATCCCCTTTCTAGCCCTTGGCCATTTGCTCAGTGGGGTTTAGATATTGTAGGTCCTTTTCCTAAGGCATCAGGAAACAGGAGGTATCTGCTGGTCAGCACGGATTATTTCACTAAGTGGGTGGAGGCTAAGCCTTTGGCTAACATCAGAGATGTTGATGTTAAGAGGTTTATCTGGAAGAATATCGTGACGCGGTTTGGAACTCCACATACTCTTATCTCGGATAATGGCCTTCAATTTGATAGTAAAGCCTTCAGGCAGTACTGTTCAGACTTGGGTATAAAGAATAGATATTCCACTCCGGCTTATCCTCAAGGGAACGGGCAAGCTGAAGCTGTCAACAAAGTTATAGTCAATGGACTTAAAAAGAGGCTGGATGATGCGAAAGGAAAATGGGTGGAGGAATTGCCACACGTCCTTTGGACCTATCGAACAACGCCCCGCAAGCCAACAGGAGAGATTCCTTTCTCAATGGCATATGGAGCTGAGGCCGTCATCCCTCTGGAAACTGGTTTCACAACGTTAAGGACTAGTACATTTACCTCGGACGGTAATGACGGGCTGTTAGAAAAGAGTTTGGATTTGATTGAAGAGAGAAGGGAGAATGCAATGGTCCAATTGGCTTACTACCAACATAAACTCAAGCAAGGTTATGATACTAATGTAAAGTTGAGGCCATTAGCTGTAGGAGATCTGGTGCTAAGGAAAGTTCTGGGAAACACTAAGAATCCAGCTTGGGGAAAATTGTGGCCTAATTGGGAAGGACCTTATCGGATTACTTCAGTAGCCGGGATAGGGGCCTATTACCTGGAAGACCTAGATGAAAAAGCTGTACTCCACCCTTGGAATGTAAACAATCTCAAGAGGTATTATTATTAATAAAAGTGATCTAGTTTGAATTCCTTTTAATTTATGCTAACCATATACCATGTGTTTCCATATCTATGAAGTATTAAACAGAAACCAAGTTATGTCAGGTCCTTGGACCACAAATTTTGTGGAAATTAATACCCTTTGACATCTATAAAGTATTAAACAGAAACTAAGTTATGTCAGGTCCTCGGACTGCAAACTTGGTGGAAATTAATACCTTTTGATATCTCTAAAGTATTAAACAGAAACTAAATTATGTCAGGTCCTCGGACCACAAACTTGGTGGAAATTAGTACCCTTTGACATCTATGAAGTATTAAATAGAAACTAAGTTATGTCAGGTCCTCGGACCGCAAACTTGGTGGAAATTAATACCCTTTGACATCTATGAAGTATTAAACAGAAACTAAGTTATGTCAGGTCCTCGGACCACAAACTTGGTGGAAATTAATACCCTTTGACATCTATGAAGTATTAAACAGAAACTAAGTTATGTCAGGTCCTCGGACCACAAACTTGTTGGAAATTAGTACCCTTTGACATCTATGAAGTATTAAACAGAAACTAAGTTATGTCAGGTCCTCGGACCGCAAACTTGGTGGAAATTAGTACCCTTTGACATCTATGAAGTATTAAATAGAAACTAAGTTATGTCAGGTCCTCGGACCACAAACTTGTTGGAAATTAGTAACCTTTGACATCTATGAAGTATTAAACAGAAACTAAGTTATGTCAGGTCCTCGGACCACAAACTCGGTTGAAATTAATACCCTTTGACATCTATGAAGTATTAAACAGAAACCAAGTTATGTCAGGTCCTCAGACCACAAACTCGGTGGAAATTATTACCCTTTGACATCTATGAAATATTAAACATAAACTAAGTTATGTCAGGTCCTCGGACCACAAACTCGGAGGAACTTAATACCCTTTGACATTTATGAAGTATTAAACAGAAACTAAGTTATGTCAGGTCCGAGGACCACAAACTTAGTGGAAATTAATACCCTTTTACATTTATGAAGTATTAAACAGAAACTAAGTTATGTCAGGTCCTCGGACCACAAACTTAGTAGAAATTAGTACACTTTGACATCTATTGAAGTATTAAACGGAAACTAAGTTATGTCAGGTTCCTTGAACCACAAACTTGGTGGAAATTAATACCCTTTTGATATCTATTAAACCCTCAAATACGTCCTCGGATTATAGGGTTCTCAATTATCTATTGAATAAATAATCCCAATAGGCCTGGGGACCTCATTTAATATATAATTGAAGTAATTTAGACTTGACTTTATCCAATTTTTGAACACTTCCTTAAATTTCAGTTTATTAGAATGGATATATACGTATCTGACATGCATCTATGTGATGCCATAATCCTACTGATTATCATCCGTTTTGGCTACCAACTGTTAGTGTGTGTGTAAGTTGTATTTTTCCTCTTACACAAACAAAGGACAATCAGGGTGGAACCACTCAAACTGAAATGACTAAACGAACAACACAAAAATGAGATAAACGCAAATCAAACAAATTCCAAAAAGTGAAAGTGCATTCTTCATTAAGATATGTCTATAAAAAAAAAAAAATATAGCAACAACAACAAACAAATGGGAACGAAATCCCTTACAAAAGTTCTAATTAAATTACAAAATAAGGCCTACTTTTTCAACTTAATTTGAAGCTTGGATGTTTGGTTGGCCGTTTTGTCTGCCTCCGAGGTAGTTGTTCCCTCTTTGGCCTTAGCAGCTCCCTCAGCTGGCATGACTGTAGAGGCCAGATCTTGCTGAAAGCCTTGAGAAGCTACCTCTGCCACTGGAACGTCTGCGATTTTACCCAAGGGTGCGCCTTGGGGAACACTGCTCTCTTTGGCTGGTTCCTGTTGGCTCGGAGGAGGAGGGTCCTGAGGTGATACTATTGGATTGGGATCAGTGGTTCTAGAAGTCACCTCAGCTTGAAGAAAAGGAGGATTCGAGACTTGGATTGCAGGAGGGTAGAACACATTTGCTGCCTTCCTCAACTCAGACGAAGCCTCAACCCCAGCTCGGTTGAGGGCTTCATCCCAAGTTTGAGCGCAGTAAATGCGGCACACTGCTGGGACCTCTGCCCTGAGGGTTTCTTCAGTCTCAGCCACTCCGAGGTCATAACCTTTTTGCTCGGCCTCGTCCCTTTCCTTCTCGGCCTCAACCTTTGCCCTCTCGGCTTCCTCCCAGGATTTTTCAGCTTGCTCCCTTAATTTTTGGGTTTCCTCCAGATATTTTTTAAGGGTTAGCACTTGCTCCCTGGCCGCCTTCAATTCTTCATTTGCTTCGCGCAAGCGCTTCCTCTGGTCCTCGGCTTGCCTTTGCACGCCGTCCAAGGCCGAATCTGCACTCTTTCAAGCTTGTTCCTCCTCGGTTAGTTTTTTCTTCAGCTCTGCCACGTCTTTTTCAGAGGTGGCCAGGGTTTGCACTGCTGCCGTCCTCCTTTTTCTTTCATCTTCCAGCTGTTGATAGCTGGCATTCGTTATCTGTTCGAGCCTAAAAGTGTATTAGATGGCCTAAAAATTGAAAGGTCAACATCACAACAAGTAAAAAAAAAAAAGAAGAAGACAAAACAAACAAAACACAAATGTACTTAGTGGGATTATAACTTAACAGTAATTCCATACCAGAGCTAAATATCTCTTGCTGTTGTTAATGACCTCGTTCTTCCCCATACGACGTAGCTCGGCCATATCTTTGGGAAGTAACAGGGATTCTTCCAGGGCTGAAGCAGCATGGCACCCAATGCCTCCGTTGAAGTCCCTGATAGACGCATCGTCTCTCATGGGCTCACTGCCAAACATAGGTGCCGGAAGCCAAACTTGTGGCTCTGAAAGTTGAGAGTCAGCTCTCTCCATGCCCTGTTGTGGCAGGTGGCTGACTTTTTGCTGCTTCGCAGCTCACTGGGTCTCTTCTTCCCTGGTCGGACGGGATTTTCCAACGTCCACCACGTCCTTCCCTTTCTGCTCCCTTCGCCTTTTTAATTCAGCAGCGTCAGCTCTGACCGGCTGGAGAGGTTGGTGAGGAGCGGGAGGAGGAGGAATCTGAGACTGTGCAGGTTTCACCGGTGCACTTTTCCCAGGCTGATTTTCTATCAACTCCTGTAGAGTCCTTTGGGGCTTCCTTTGGATACCCATTTCGTCCAAAATGTCCTCAGCGGGTAGAGTCTGATTAAAAACTTCAAACTCATCAGAGGAATCGGACAAATCTACAATTTCCTCTGAGCCTCTTTCTTCTTCTTCTTCTTCTTCTTCCTCTCCTCCTTCCCCTTCCTCAAGTGTGGGTTGGGTTGATGATGCCCCTACTGAAAGACTGGCAACGATAAGTGGTTGAGTGCGAGAAGTATCATCTGGGAGTGGAATACCTTTGGGAATGATAAACCCTCGATAGGCAACACTAATGCGGTGAAGCCGAGGGTCGCGAGCCTTGATCACGCACTTAGGCGCTTGAAATGCCGATGAGAGTGGCGTGTACCCAAGAATTAAATGGGCTGCTCAGAGTTGACCGTCAGCTTCGTTCACGTACACCTCGGCTTTCAAGATCTTGTCCAAGCTCTTTTGATTAACTAAGCTAAGCTTGGGCTTAGTAGCACGCTCGTCTGCAAAATAATCAAATTGGAATAAAGTCTGGTTAGGGATGGGGATGTAAGTAAATGAAAGAAAGATGTGAATCACAATTTGTAAACCTATGTATATTCCCTCACCTGGTTTTCCCTCCCTAGTCGGACAAGATAGGCCATTGTGCCATTCCTCGGAAAAGATTAGGAAATCTTGCTTTAGGTTTTTGTTCGAAGTGGGGAGACATTGGATTAGCCTTACTTTGGGACGCCTCGACTTGAGGTAATATTCTTGACCCTTCAAATGGTGCAAATTGTATACCCAATTCACATCGTGATGGGTTAGGTTCAAGTTCATTCTCTCATTTAAAATTTCTATACTTCCCAAGACCCTAAACATGTTCGGGGCACACTGTGTGGGTGACAACCTAAAAAATCTAAGATAGTTCCTAGTAATGGTGCCCATGGGAATGGTCATCCCTCCCTCTATGAAGGCGATCATGGGGATGACCACCTCTCCAGTTTTCCTATCGTCTGCCCATTCTCCCTGGGCAGCGTATCTCATACCTACTGTGGGTGGAATCCTATACTTAGCCCTAAAACTCCTCATACTCTCCTCGGACTCAACCAAACACTAAAACTTACCCATTTTCCTAAAAGGCTTCGAATAAAAGTTAACGAGTTTAAAATAAAAGCTAAAGGATTTAAGAAGACTTACAGGTTTAGGAAGGGGTCCTCGGACAAGTTTCTAGTATTTGTATGCGCACAAAGAGATGAAAGATAGAGAGTCAGGTTACGAGCTCTAGAATTATGAGTTTGTAAAAAGTAAGCAAGAGAGTTGATTTGAAAAGCTATTTATGGTGACATATAAACTGCAGGCGGGAAAATTCCCGCTCGTGAAACGAGGGAAACCCTCCACCGTTGGATTCACATCTTACCGTTGAACGTAGGTGACAAGGGCGTTGCCAAAATTTAATACTAGCACGCTCAGGACGCCGAAGCGTCAAGAACGTGCCTTGGGCAGGTGAAAAGACATATGAGAGGTTAGGAATACATAGTAGAGTCCCAAGCAAAATCGACAAAATCGGCCAAGAATATCAAAATCATCCTTCCTCCCGAGGAGTCGAAAGGCAAGATTTTGAGGGGCTATTGTGGGGGCCAATTAATCAGGAGGTACTATTACGGCCATGCCAGCTGGGCCTAAAGCCCAATTCGAGGACGTTAGACCATCCGAGGTGAACCAGATTTTTGCCCTATCCGAGGACATTTGGCTATCCAAGGAGGCCCAAATTTGGCTATGAAAAGCATAAAGTTAGGAGAGGAATAGAAACAATATGAGATGGGTCCAGTAAGCGTCCGAGGTAAATTTGAGTGCCATATCATCATGGACTTGTTTCAGAGTTACACCACCGCAAAGGACGGGATCTTGGGCCGGGGGTAAGACAAGAGAGGTAAACAAATATCTACAAAGGCTGCTACCTCCACATTAAATGCCTTCCAACCAACTCTCTGGCCACATTAATGTGGAAATGATGCTTGAACAGTGATCAAGCAGCCTTATAGCTACTGGTTGACGGTTCTAGGGGGTGCTGGATGGGACAGGAAGGAGTCCCCCGAATCTAACCTACACGTGTGTGGTAAGGATGGCACCAAGATTACAAATATATAAACTGGAAGAATACACCAAAGAGGGGATATAGAATTTCTGTTAAAGAAGAAAGAACCATATAAAACAAGCAACTGAGTTCGCTCCAAGGAAAAAATCTGATAATCTTATTTTGCATCGAACCATCTTGAATAGTTAAGTCCAATCGATTTTCTGCGAGGATAAATCTAGTTCTTCTACCCACGCTCTACAAATTTATTGTTTGGGCCATTAGCGTTTGAGCCCAATCTAGTTTTGGGATCAACACATTTTCAGTCCTTACAATATTGATGCTAAAGATGAAGATGGGTACACGGCCTTGCACTGTGCTGTGGAGTCAGGACAAGCGGAGGTGACAGAGTTGCTTGTAAAGAAAGGAGCAAATGTGGAAGCAAGAACCAATAAGGGTGTGACTCCACTGCAAATAGCAGAGTCACTGCACTATGTAGGGATCACAAGGTAGTGGTGGGGATGAATTGGGTAGAAGTTAATTAAATAGGTGGAGATGTGGCAGTTTTTTATTGGCGGAGTATAGAATGGTGTTGAAAAAATAGGACAAAAGATTTGGACTTGAACTAACTTAATTAAAATTATAACATTAAAAAAAAGGAGATATTCTACATCAAACAATTGGTCTTCCAGAAGAAACTATTTTAATTTCAGACGAGGGCTACCTCATAACCTATTGCTAGTTTGCCATAGAGTGTACCTACAAACAAACAAGCATATTTTTTCAAAATCTCCCCATACAATAAGTTTTAAAGATTGATGTCGTGGAAGCTATAAGAAAACAAACATGTTGCTTTCTAAATGGAAAAAGAGACTAAACACGTTTGCTTTTGAATAAAAACCTCGAATCCATAAGGGTTCCCTTAAATCCACAACGTAATAGGGTTCTGGAATCCACTAGAGAGAAATAATAGACAAAGTTTGTAATTTTATAAATCTAAAAACTGAACTGTCTTTGAAGCTACAATATATTTTAATAGTAAAAAAAAAACCAAAGGCGTCTAGGAAAACATCTAGAAAACCTAATTTGCGCTAATCACGTAATTAGGTAGCAAAAATTAGGCAAAATAGTAATTTTTACCAAAATAGCAAAATTGAGATAATTGCGGAAATTGAAAATATTGTCTCTAAGAGACATCCCAAAATATACAGGACTTTATTCTTACTTTTAAATTAAAAGTTATTAAGAAAAAACAAATATTTCTAAAATGAAATAGCAAAAACACTATTTTCAGGGCCTTAATGAAGAAATTCGCCTATATTTGGGCAACCTTTGACATAACTCAAGTCTTGATTAGAATGCTGTTTTCCTTCAACCTGCCAAATTTCATGCAATTCCAACATCATTGCCCCGATGGCCTCTACTGGTGCCCTCCTTGATCTTGCACCGTGACCTCTAGCACTTTTGTTGCTCTAGGAAGACGTGTGATGTAATATACAATAAAATTTGATCTTGCACCGTGACCTCTAGCGCTTTTGTTGCTCTAGGAAGACGTGCTGTAATATACAATAAAATAGTGTCAGTGATGGAATTTTATTTATTTATTTATTTTTATACAAGATAGAAATTCTACTTTAGAATAATCTGAGTGTATATGTGTATGAAGCTCCCTCTTAGGGACTTAAACCCCGGCCTTTGCCCCTCACACCTCACAAGTATTTATATTTGTAGAGTGACCATCACACTAAGGGTGTGTGGTGGTAATGGATAAATATGAGAATCAATTACAACCCATCAACTTAGTAATTAAGAAAAATGATGTGAAAATTTTATATATATATATAGCATTACTCTTTTTCTTATGTTCGGTGATGAGTATAGTACTAGCGTGGCACCTTGTCTGATCCAAATGGCAGCTCAGTCAATTAAAATCAATGACCTGTATGCTCGATCTCAACTGAGAAGTAACGTAGCTTCTCAAAAGTAATGATTCAAATAAGGCCTCTAGGGGAGAATTCAACCATAATCAGGGATCAAGAATCCAAGAACTGTATCACTAAATTTCATTGGACTAGTTAGATTTCTTAACATAATTCAAGTTTCAAACCCCTAATGAAAATCAAAGAGAAAATCATTCTCGCAAAGAGCACAAATATGATGCAGTTATCAGAAAACAGAGGAGAGTTCTGGAGAATTGAAACTCTATTTCATTGAAAAATGAATTGAATGAATTAACTAATACAATCAGATATGTATATATATATATATATATATATATATACACACACCAAAGTTGTAACTAACTGTCCCTCCACAAGTAACTAACTAGCAAGCTAACAGAATTAATTAAACTAATACACAGAATTAACAAACTAATACATGTGCCTGTCACATGCTAAGTTATATACATATATAGAACTAAAAACTACATGCCGTTTCTATCTATTATGACTGTTGTCGTTTACTGTACAAATTGATTCTTCGAAGCTTTGCTTCTTATCTGTGCTCTTGATTCTGCTCCTCTTAGCTCCATTACTTCCTTTAGCATCTTGACACCCCCCCCCCCCCCCTCAAGTGGAAGAGGGGCGTGAATATTGACCATATTCAACTTGGACACAAGAAAGGATAATTGTTGGGCATTCAAGGCTTTGGTTAACAAGTCTGCAATCTGAGAAGTGGTCCTAACATGTAACATTCTAATATACCCTTCCAAGACTTTATCTCTGACAATGTGACAATCAATCTCTAAATGCTTTATTCTTTCATGAAAAACAAGGTTTGCAGTAATGTGAAGGGCTGCCTGACTATCACAGAACAAGAGGGCTGCTTGAGGATGCTTTATTTGAAAATCATGAAGAACATATAAGAGCCAAATGATCTCATGGACTGCTACTGCCATTGATCTATACTCAGACTCTACTAAAGACTGTGGGACTGTTTGTTTCTTCTTTGACTTCCATGAAATCAAAGATTCACCCAGAAAGACACAAAATCCAGTGACAAATCTCCTAGTGTCAGGGCATGAAGCCCAGTTTGCATCAGCAAAGGCCTTCAAGTGCAATTCTGATTTGCTTGAGAAAAACAAACCTTGGCCTGGTGAACTCTTTAGATATTACAAGACCTTATGAGCTGCTTGCAAATGAGGCTCTCTAGGATGTGCCATGAACTGGCTTAGTCTATTCACAACAAATGATCTCACAGACTGCTACTGCCATTGATCTATATTCAAACTCTACTAAAGATCGTGAGACTGTTTATTTCTTCTTTGACTTCCATGAAATCAAAGATTCACCAAGAAAGACACAAAATCCAATGACAGATCTCCTAGTGTCAGGGCATGAAGCCCAGTCTGCATTAGCAAAGGCCTTCAACTGCAGTTCTGATTTTCTTGAGAAAAACAAACCTTGGCCTAGTGAACTCTTTAGATATTGCAAGACCTTATGAGCTGCTTGCAAATGAGGCTCTCTAGGATGTGCCATGAACTGGCTTAGTCTATTCACAGCAAAGGTTATGTCAGGCCTAATTATTGTCAAGTATAGCAACCTTCCTATCAATCTTCTGTAGGAGCTTGGATCTTGCAACTCCTTCCCCTCATACTTACTAAGCTTGAGATTCTGATCCATAGGCACTTTGGCTGGTTTACATCCTAACATACCAGCATCACCCAACACCTCAAGTGTGTACTTTCTTTGGCATAAATTGATACCATCAGTAGTCCTTGCAACTTCAAGGCCTAAGAAAAACTTCAAATCACCCAAATCTTTTAGCTTGAACTGTTGATCTAATAGAATCTTTAACTCATCAACTGCTTGCTTGTTATCACTAGCAATCAATATATCATCAACATAAACCAATAGAGCAATAAAAGAAGTAGAGTTCTTCTTAATTAAAAGGGAGTAGTCAGCCTTGGACTATGTAAATCCGAGAAGAACTAATGTAGTGGAAAACTTAGCAAACCATTGCCTTGAAGCTTGTTTTAGTCCACACAAGGACTTAGTAAGCTTGTATACCAACCCCCTTTGCTGTGGAAGCCTGGTGGGAGATCCATATAGACTTCTTCCTTCAATTCACCATGAAGGAAGGCATTATTTACATCAAGCTGATAGAGGTACCAGCCTTGCATAGCAGCCACTGCAGAAGACATTTGACAGTAACAAGCTTGGCAACAGGTGAGAAAGTTTCAATATAATCAAGGCCTTCTTTTTGAGTGAAGCCTTTAGCCACCAACCTGGCCTTATATCTTTCCACAGTCCTATTGGATTTGTACTTCACCCTATACACCCATTTACAACCAATTGTCTTTTTATGAGGTGGAAGAGCTATGAGGGTCTAAATGTGATTAGCTTCAAGGGCAGAAATCTCAGCTGCCATAGCCTCTCTCCACTTGGGATCTTTGAATGCTTGGTGATAGAATTTGGGCTCCTCAATTGAGGAAATGGCATTACAAAAATGCAAGTATCTAGGAGACAATTTGTGGGAAGACAGGTAAAAGGATAAAGGGTAAGTAGTACTAGATGGAACTTGAGACACTTGATTGCACTTATAAGCTTGCAAATAAGTAAGCCTGTGAGAAATCCTAGTGGATTTTCTAAGAGGTGGAATGGAAGAAGAAAGAGCAGGAGGTGCAATATGGATAAAAGGAGAAGAATGACCAAGGGAAACATTAAATTGATCAAGATGGACATTAGACTAATCAAGGGGAATAGTGGACTGATCAGAAACATTAGAATGACCCAAAGGAACAAGTAAGGAACCAATAAGAATAGAAGAAGGGGAAGAAGGGCCTGAACAAGTATGGGAATTAGGAACATGCTTAATAATAGAAGTGGAGTCTGCAAGAGGAACATGAATAGAAATTGGACAAGAGGGAGAGTCAAAATCAGGAGCAGATGAATCAGATAAAGGAAAAGAGTGGGAACCAGACAACGAATGAGAAGAATCTAAAATAGGGAAGATAAACTCATGAAAGACAACATCTCTAGAGACAATGATCTTCCTAGTATGAAGGTTAAGGACCTTGTAACCTTTCATATTAAAAGGGTAGCCTAAAAAGACATATGGAGAAGCTCTAGAATCAAACTTCAACCTATGAATAGAAGGGGTGGAAACAAAACACAAGCAACCAAGCACTCTAAGATGAGTAACTGAAGGCTGTTTATGAAATAAAAGCTCAAAAGGGGATTTATGACCCAACAAAGGCATAGGCAACCTGTTAAGCAGATAAGTAGCTGTCAAAATACATTCTCCCCAATATGTTGAAGGTAGATTGGATTGAAACTTAAGAGATCTAGCAACATTCAAAAGATGTTGGTGCTTTCTCTCAACCACAAAATTTTGCTGAGGTGTATAAGCACAACTCTTTTGATGCACAATGCCATGATCACTATAAAAGTTTGACAAAGAGAATTCAGGGGCATTATCTGATCTAATTGCCTTAATACTAGTGTTAAATTGAGTCAAAATCATGTTATAAAAGGTAATTAAAAGCTGTTCAACATCAGACTTAGCTTTCATGAGATATACCCAAGTAGACCTAGTGGCATCATCAACAATGGTAAGAAAGAATCTAAAACCATCATAAGTGCAAACAGAATAGGGATCCCAAACATCTACATGAATCAAAGCAAATGGCTCAGTACTCATATTATTGTTTGAAGGAAACAGCAGCCTTTTCTGCTTAGCCAAAGGACAGATGGTACAAATGTCATTACATTTCGAAGAAAAAAGAAGGCAAAACATCTTGCAAAGATGATAGTTTATTAAAAGAATGGTGTCCTAATCTAAAATGCCACAAAATGATCATATCTTTATTAGAGACAGGTGCTGAAAAAGTTGACTTGGGAAGCTTGTTGGTGGAGAGGTAATCTGACAGAGAAGGTGGAGTCCTAGAAGTGTTGTTCTGCAGCAAATACAGACCATGTTGGACTTCACCCACTCCAATCGTCCTCCAACAAGAAAGGTCTTGAATGAAGCAAAATTGAGACAAAAATACAAGACAAAAAGGCAAGCTTTGAGTGAGTTGACAGACAGACACAAGATTAAAGGAAAAAGAAGGAACACAAAGAACATGTTCAAGGGTAAGTGAATTAGACAGTTTGACAGTACCAATGTGAGTGACATGAGCAGATTCACCATTAGGTAATTCAACAACATAATGGGAAACAACAATATAAGATTGAAAAAGTGAAAGAGAACAAGCAATATGATCACTTGCACCTGTGTCAAGAACCCAAGTACTACCACTAAAAGTAGATCTATTCACAAGCTTAGCAGAGAAAATGGAATGCTTGAGATTACCTGCCAAGGGAGTTGATTAAGAAGTAGAAGCTTGGTTGGAAGAAACACTGTTGGCCATAGCAATTGGACTATTCTGAGAATTAGACCCTCCAATCATGGCAAGCAGTTTCTGGCATGCTCCATTGTGAAAGGAAAATGCTGTGGAGTTGGTGTTGCAACAAACTCTTGAACAGAATCAAGAGAAGAGACCAGCTTTGCCCTTGCTTTGGTTTTATATCCAGGAGGATATCCATGGATTTTGTAGCATTTCTCCACAGTATGACTAAGCAATCCACAATGGCTGCAAGCAGGCCTCTCCTTTCCTCTCTTGAAATTCTTGGAACCAGAACCAAGATTCATTGTTTTGGCTGCAAGAGCTGTGGATTCAACAAAAGGACCATTGATGCTATGTCCAACTGACCTCTGCGTTTCATCTTGAACCAACAAAGAATATACCTTGTCAACAGAAGGAATGGGATCCATCAACAGAATTTGGCCTCGAATGTGAGAGAATGAATCATTGAGACCCATTAGAAGCTGCATAATTGCTTCTCTGTGATGAAGATTGGAAATCTTTTCATTCACATGGCACACACACTTCTCACAAGAGCAAAGAGAAAGTGGTTCATAGTTTTGTATCTCATCCCATAAGATTGAGAGATTGGTAAAATAATCACTCACAGTGAGTTCCCCCTGAGAAATGCTAGCAAGATCTTTCTGCAATTGATAAACCCTAGGTCCATTGCCTTGAGAGAACATATTTTGAAGCTTCTTCCAAACTTCCTTGGCAGTTCTCCAATACACCATACTAGTTGCAATCTTAGGGGAAACACAATTGATGATCCAAGAAACCACAATTTCATTGCATCATGACCAGCTTTGAACACGAAGAGGAACTTTCTCCATGGTAGAAGTTAGAGAAGCAGAGCCATCAATTAACCAAAATTTATTCTTGATCCTAAGAGCTCTCTTCATAGATCGTGCCCACGTAGGGTAGTTTTCTCCTCCAATCAGTGGCTGAGATACAAGAATCGCACCAGGGCTCTCAGGGTGGTGAAGGAAAAAGGGATGTGATTCATCAATGGTAATGCTTGTAGATGCTTGATCAGAAGATGCCATTGACGAAGCTTCAAAAGGAAAAACCTAGCTTTTAAAGAAGAAGAAACTAAAACAAAGAAATTAGGTGGAAGCAAGAAAAGATTGCTCTGATACCATATCAGAAAACAGAGGAGAGTTCTAGAGAATTGAAACTCTATTTCATTAAAAAATGAATTGAATGAATTAACTAATACAATCAGATATGTATATATATACACCAAAGCTGTAACTAACTGTCCCTCCACAAGTAACCAACTAGCAAGCTAACATAATTAATCAAACTAATACACAGAATTAACAAACTAATACATGTGCCTGTCACATGCTAAGTTAAATACATATATAGAACTAAAAACTACATGCCGTTTCTATCTATTATGATTGTTATCGTTTACTGTACAAATTGATTCTTTGGAGCTTTTCTTCTTATCTGTGCTCTTGATTCTACTTCTCTTAGCTCCATTACTTCCTTTAGCATCTTGACACAATCGACAAGGAAAATGTGTGAATAACACATCCCATAAATTTATATTAATTTCCATAGAATAAACTCCTCACACGACCTCTAACTTAGGCATTGGATAATTCTTAGATGGCAATCCCCCGGTGATTCACTCAATATTTTTATTGGGAAATGTTAAGGTGTAAAAAAGATTTTTAAAAAAAAGTTAATAAAAGGCAAAAAGACACCAAACAATACTTATAAAGCTAAAAAAATTGAGATAAAGTTGTAAAAAAGACAAAAATTATCAGAAAAATTTCAAAAAAATTGTTGTTAAAGGACATCTTGCTGTGCCCGTTAACACAGCCCTTTTTAATTTAATTGACAGATGTTCGTGGATCCAGGTCATTTTCACAATGAACTGCATTACGCATTGACATTTTTTGGGGGAATGATAACAAGTTTTCCATAGATTAAAGATTAGATTGTATTAACCAAATCCATGTAAGCATAGACAACTAGAGGTGAAACTGTTTTTAGGCGACAATAGGAAGGATCTTTGAATCAAGATAGCGAATGAGTAGTGGCCCTTTTATGACAAGTGTGTGAAATAATGCAGAGCACACATGAAATACTCCAACGCAACATGGACCTCATATGTCAGGTCTCGTCACAGCACACATTGTACCGAGGCACATCCTAACAACGACTGGCCATCACCGTTATTGAAGAAGTAGGCGGTGAAGTGGGGGATCATACCAAAGACATTCAACTATTTACAAAGGGAAAGGTAGTAGGAATCGAAAGCCATGAGTAGATTTTCCTGAAACAAAAGCTGAGTAATGGTATTGGCTTAATTACCAATCCTTAAGATGCATTAGGAAATATATATAGCTACACAACACAAAGTAGTATTTGGTTACAATATAAATTCCTAGATAGAGGCAGAGGAGCTAAGGATAAATACAACAAAGGCTAAGAATAAATTACAACTAAACAGGCTATGTGATAACTATAGGAACATTGCAATCAAATGACTGAAGAAAACTAAAATCACTTTTGTACTCTCACTATTCCAACCTCTTCCTATTTTCTATCCCCCCTACTTTTCCACCCTTCCAACCAAACAAACCCTTAAAGTGGATGGCGAGTCTTCTTGTGGGGGCCAATCGGTCCAAATTGGTGTCCTTTTTACTAGCCATCTTCTCCGAGCATCATCATGGTTCAAAGCTAAAACATTACAAGACTATGAAGCCTCATAGATCATATCAGATCAGCCATGGGCATAACTGGCATCCAAACGTCACACTTAGAGGTGTGCAACCAACCCACAAACCCACCAAAACCGACCAGATCCAACCCAACCTACCGAATTGGGTCGGTTTTTAGGGATGGGTAGGTTGGGTTGGGTTATGAAATTTTTTTTAATAATGGGTTGGGTTGGGTTTGGGTCATAATAATCACAACCTGCCTAACCCGACCCGACCCATCTATATATTTAAAATTTAAATTATATCTATTTTGATATATATTTAAAATTATATTATACAATTAATAATTTTTTATTTAATTTTTTCCCCTATTCAGCTATTCCTATATAAAACCCAATTACCTCGCAAACCTTAACAATCTTATTTCTCTCTCTGCTGCCTCTCACTTCCAATCTCTCACTCCACTCTTATTTGTTTATAACTGAGTTGGGATACTAGTTCATGTATATTTTGTTTATCAACTCAGTTGGATATATTTTGTTTATAATTGAATTGGAATACTAGTTCATGTATATATTTTTTTATCAACTTAGGTGGCAAGTGAGATATATTTTTTTGCTCAATTTAATAATAATAGTAATAATAAAAAAATTGTCCAACCCATGGGTACAACCCGACCCAACCCGATTCATGTGGGTTGGGTTGAACCCCTGTGATGGGTTGAGTTGGGATGGATTTTTTTTAACCCACCATGGTGGATTCGGTCGAAAAATCCGCTCAACCCGACCCATGGACACCCCTGACCCACACTAGTTCATCCCCATGTTGCACTTGCACATCCTCCACCAACCAAAAATGGTGCTTTCAAAATTGATATTCAAATCCATGGTAATATCACCGAAAGATCAAATCTGAACTTGACTCATCAATCAAGTTTATATATAAAAATAAGGGCAAGACTTAGGTACAGTACTTACGTGCTATTCTTTAGGTTCCCCTCTTAAGATTCTACCATGTGGATTTTTCCTCATAGGATGAAAGTGTATTTTTTAGTTAAGTAGCCACATAGCTCAATCTTAAGTGGGGAACCTAAGGAACAACACCTAAGGTATTATACATAAGTTTTGTCCTAAAAATAAATATCAATCGTGCAACGTATTTTTTCGATTCCAGTACCAAACTAATGTAAACAAAACTTTAAGATTATATTGCGCAATTTAAATCTGTCTCGTGCATCTGATCATCAACATATTTGTTTTACTTTTACACACAATTTATTCACAGAATATAACTCAAAATCTGGGTTTGAGAGAAAAACGTACAAAGAGAGAGATGTTACCGTTTAGTTTCAAATCAATTATCTTAATTACATTAAAATCCTTTTTTGAAATACTTTCCTTATGTTTTAGAAAGTATTTAAGTCTTTTCAAATGCTTCCTTATTTATCTCTAAGACTTTTAATTGTCTTATTAGGTTCAAGTTAGAATTAAAGAGTGGATGAGAGAGAATGAATTAGGGATAGACCTAAAAAACGAAAGAAAATAAACATGGCATTAATGACAAATAAAACAGAAAAAGCAAGAAATCTTATTGAAGCCCAAATTGGTGTACGCCATAAAAGAAATGTATGTACGCACTCTTCTACCGCCGTACGTACTTGAAATTCAATGCAGATTCTCATAAGAATGACCAAAAGATGAACCATAATCATTCAAAGAGTGCATATGCTACTTAGGAAGTGCTTACACACCCAGAGGCATATTAGTGTTTCCACATGTTTTTGATCAAAACAGTAAAAAAATCAACCAAACAACTAATGGATTAAAATAAATTAAAAAAAAAAAAAAAAAAAAAAAAAAAAACAACAACAACAACAACAATAACAAAAAGTATGAAATCACAAGAATCGAGGAAGAGAATGTGGATCATGGAAAAGATTCACATCTCCTCCTCGTAGCACTTACAATGATGTTATTTTAACTGGTCCCTCAGCTGAAATTGACTACCTTAGTTATGTGTGTGGGAGGAAGAGTTGACCAACTTGATTAGGTTGACCAATGACCCTAAGTGGTATGTTTACAAGCTTGAACCAACTAGAAGTTTTGAATCAAAGTGAGTAAAAGACTATTTCCTCACCAAATGATGGTTGAAAATCAGTCCAATGCTCACTTTTTTCTGCCCTTCTACCTTAAAACTCTTAGTTTGGATATTTTGATAGAGTTTCTGTAGAGTAAAAGTTTATGACCATTTGGATGTTGAAAATAGGGGCATTCATAGGGGAAATGGGAGTCTAGGGTTTGATGAGGCATTTGGGCAACCAGTTGATCAGGCTGGTTGCCCTAGAATCTCATTAAAATGGAAATGGATTGATTTGTGACTTTCTGTCTAGATAGTGCTACACCACAAATTGGGTGCATATGCATCATATACCCAACATACACACTCTTTGTCAACCTCGGTCAAATTAGGTCAAAATGGGCTTTTGGGCTTTGGGCTTCTTTCTTACTTCATAGTTGGGCTTGAGCTTGTACTGTATTGGGTCACTCTCAGAGTTCTCATCCTCGTCTGACTCCATACACGATACTAATTATTTTGGAAGCAATTTGATTTTTCGTTATTGGCACTGAGGGCTAGAATATAAGTCAGAATGAAATGAGGTGTCTATACATGGAAGACCTAATCAACAACCTAGTCACACTACCATTATCGTCAATCACCGTCAATCTACAACCCATCCATGCGATCAGTATCGTCGATCCAAGGAAGTGATTGCGACAACTAAACGACGAGATTGAGAGGTGGGTTATGGTTGTTAGTGGAGATCAGAGAGATAGTGGTGGAGGAGATCACAGGTGGTGGCTGAGAGAGAGAGAGAGAGAGAGAGGACTTAGGAAAAGAAAATAAGATTTTTAAAAATTATTTTTTTACTAATATCATTTTTTTTATTTAAATGTTGACGTGACAATTTTTTAATGCCAATTAAAATTTACTATTATTATTTTAATGGTCACTTAGATTTTGGTGTTCCAGCAATGCAATCTGTTTGCCACATATGCAATTTCCTTTTGTAAGATGATGAAAAGGACTAAAATGAGAATGGTTTTTCATTTTTGGGAACCAAAATAGGGGAAAAAAGTGGGGACCAAAATTGAAATTGGTTGAAAATGTAGGGACGAAAATGGTATTAACTCCTTTGTGTTTTTATGTTTAGTCATCCAGAAAGTGCAAGAAAAGTTGGGAATAATCTTAATTTTTTTGCATATCTTTTAATAGAGAAACTATTATTATTTTTTTTTCAATTTTAATGTTGACGTGGAATTTTTTAATTTTTAAAAAAAATTTAATTAATATTTTGTTAGCCACGTTAGCTTCAAGAGTTCCAGTATTGCACACTATTTTCCACGTAAGGCTTTTCCGTTAATGAGGTAATGGTATGTTCCAAATTGATTGTAAATTAAAAATAATCACCATTAAAAAATTACTTATTGCCGCTCACATTTGGGGACCTTGCTATAGTGGAAGGCCCTAGGGCCACGGCCTAAGTGGCCTAAGTCAAGGGCTGGCCTTGTCACCCCCCCCCCCCCCCCCCCCCCGCCCCTCCCTTTACTCTTTCCAACTCACATAGTGCTCCACCATTAATTTGTCAACACATACAACAAAGCTTTTTTATTTTTTTAAAGCAACCTTACACACAAAGAAACCATTAGAAATTTAGAATCACAACAAATTATTCCAATCGGGTTTGGCTTACCTCCAGTATTTTTCTTTTAACTGGAATCTCCTTTTATTTTAATGAGAAACTATCACATCACCCACTAACTAAATAAAAGGTGAAGATTAAAACTCACTACCACTTGTTATTTTATATTTAAAACAACAGAAAAATGTTCAGTTAAAAAAGTACTAGAGGAAAGCCAAATCCATTCCAAACATGTGTGCATGTTTACTTGTGGAGATAAAAGAAAGAAATAAAAAGAAAAAAGAAAAGGGACCGGAGAGGAGGTGAAGGCTAAAAGGAGCGCGAAAAAATTAGTAGAGAGGAGGGGAGAGGTAATTAAGATTATTTGTTCATTAAAAATAGAAAATGAGAAAGGAATAGAAAATATATTTTATTGATTTTTTCATTTAATTGTCATTTTTTGAAAATTATTTTAGGTAAAAATGTAAAATTCATCATCTAAGTTTAACCAAAATTAATTTCAATCCTTTAATTTTTCTTTCGTTCAATTGAGTCTTCTAATTTCTAAGTTTCAAATTTATTCAATTAAGGCCTCTATATCAAATTCTATTAATTTTTATTAAAAAAATCTAGTATTTTTTTAATAATTAATTTTATTTTTAAATTCAAAATTTTTTGCAGAAAAATAAAATAAAATTTGGACAATTAACAGTAACATTTAACAAAATTTAATGGATATACCTTAATTGAATGAATTTGAAACTTAAAAAACTTAATTAAATGAAAGTAAAGTTAAATAATTAAAATAAATTTTGGTCCAATTTAGAAGGCGCAATAGTTATTTTTTACCTTATTTTTATTTGTAGAATAGTCATGGTATATGTCCTTCTTCTTGTTTGTCAAGTGAATTGGGCATAGAATGCATCCTCTCTCACTACTGTTCTTTGACCCAATAATAATAATAATAATAATAATAATAATAATAATAAATTGCCTTCTTGCTCGGCCTCATTTGCTGTGTGTAATTGCTGCCTTTTGGCAGCTCGCTTGATTGTATATGTATAGAGACACCTAAAACTAAAAATAGCAACATCAAGAATTAATGAAAAGTAAATGTGGTCATAAATAATTTTTTTTCTAAAAAAAAGAAATAGAAAAAGAGAAAACTGATAAAAGCTATCCCGTGACCTAAACTCATGGTTTTGTTCATTCTTCAAAAAAAAAACTCATGGTTTTGACGTGTTGGTCAAAAAGCCCATAGGAATAGTAATGGTATTGACAGTTTCAAGAAAACAAAAAATGAAAATGACAGTCTGGCACTGGAAAGGCAAAAAGTAAAAGTAAAAACCAACGTCAAACAGCGGCTCCCGTTCATTAAAACAAAACAATGGGTACTCACTACTCACCTCTTCTTCTGATTCTCTTTAATTTCCAACCACCTATATATAAATAAATAGATCGATGATAACGTCTAAACCAAACTACTAAGATATCAAAAATTTCGTTTGCTTTAATTCCCATATATGGCTTCTCTTGTTCTTATTTTATCTGAACTTGTTTGTCCCCACAGCCAAAACACAAAACCAGAGTTATTGACAACTACTTCTTCTTTTTCTTGTGTTGGTACTGGTACTGGTACTGGTACAGGAGCTGGCACAGCTTTTCCTGAGAGAAAGCCTTTGAGAAGCGAGACCAACAACAACAACAACAACAACATTCAGTCGGAAGATATGCTGCTAGTCGAAGATCTAGCGGAGCAGAGGATTTGCCTTGAATCAATCTGGCCTTGAATAGTTTACTCTCTACTGTTCCAGGATCTGCGCCACATTTCATTTGTTTTAAATGCCTAGCTCATGGTTATCAAAAAAAAAAATGCCTAGCTCATGCTTTGAAACCACTTTGCGCTTATGACAATATTCTGTATTTCTGTTAACTTTTTCTTTCTTTCTTTTTTTAATAGGAACTTTCCTTTCCTTGTTATGCTCCATTGTGTATTTTGGCTCATATCTCATTGTGTATTAAGTAGTGTATTATCTTCCCTTTTTTTTTTTTTAATCAATTTGAATGTACATATTATAAATATATTTTAATTTGATTTTTTTGGTTAAATTTGTAAAATATTATTACTATACCATTCAAGTTTTAACAATTATGGTTCTAAGAGTCATAGGGGTTTCGTACAACTTTGTCCAATTCCTATGGTCTAACCACCTGAACTAGATAAAATCAAAAGTTGTAACTAATGTTAAAATCTTTCAATTTATATGATTTTTTTTTTTTTAATAATTTGAACCCTACGTAGTCTAAGGAAGTGAAAAATAATTTGAAGTTAGGAATTAAGCTTGGTCACCAACAAGATAAGAAGTAGAGACACCAAACAAACAAATAAATAGTAAATAAATAAATATTTGAATATCTTAATGGTGCAATGATGTAATTGAAAAGAATATTGGCTTATGCAAAATAGCATTTCAACCCAAATATGTCTAATGAATCCAAATTCCAAAATAACACCCATATTCGATTAGCAATCCATTAGCCAAAATAAAATTTTGCTAAACTGCTTCTCTAAAATGGATAACACCAGATAAATTTTGTACTATTTTTTCTCTTGGTAAATGAAATGGCTCTCTCTCTCTCTCTCTCAAAATTATACAATGGGGCAGCGCGTGGTAGACAAATCTCACAATGGGGCAGCACATGGTAGACAAAGGCACTCGAATTCTTCAATCCCAAAGCCCACTGAATTGATGAACCAACAAGCAAATCCTTGACCTTGTACAGCCATGTCAAAAACCACCAAATTGAGATCCTTCACTACATCACCCAAGTCAACCAAAACCTCCTTGTGGGCGTTTTATGATCCCTACCCACCCATGGTCATCGCATTGGTGAATCTTCAATTAAATTGTCCCTCTCTTTTGGTTTTGCTTTCATTTTATATCCTATATATGGTTGTTTCAATGGTGAATGGGGATTGAGAGTGGAACAATATCAATTGTTGGGACAGAGTGGAGGATATAGAAATTGAGAGAAAAGAAAATGCGTTGGGAGAAAGAATAAAGAATGAATGAAAAAATAATATGTTAATAAATTATAGTATAAAATAAAGAATCAGGTGTGGGTGTTTTGAAAAGTGATTAGTTAAAATACGAAATATAAATTTTTATTATATAATATAAAGAACTTTCTAGCACATGTGGCACGTGCAGATTTTTACCGCAATGTGGGAGCAAGTGAATAGCTCAGGTGATGCTTATGGAGGTGTATGGAGGCTGGATTCCTTGTTTTTGCAAATTGGCGAATGACGAGGCCGACATGACGGTGTATGTGATGAAAGGACAATCTTTAATTTGCGTGAGGAATCTAAAGCAGTGTGTGGAAGATTTGCAGGAGCTAGTGGCCGCACGTAGAGGCGCGAGCAAAGTCTGATGAAGGTCGAATTTCAGGGTTTCGCTTGCAAGTTGCTGGAGAGAAGGGATGTGTGTTTGGTTTCTTCAATGGAATCCCCTCCATTTCCTTTGTAGTTGTGAATTGATTATTAAATGAATAAAATAAAGTGACTATTGAATAAAGAGATTCAATCAAGAAAATAAGAAAAAACAAAAAATTCAAAAAGAATGGTATGAATTTAAAAAAATTTTGTGAATAAAAACTAAAAAAGAAATATCAAAGCCGTTTTGATGATTTAATAATAATATTATTACTTCAATTCCGAGTTCTTATTTCTTTCGACTGTATAGATCTTAGCGATGGAATAATTAAGTCATAATTTATTGGTTGATTGTATCATTAACTATTTACTTATTTTGGTGTGAGGAACTTCTCATGAATCCACTAATTTCTGCTGCTTCCGTTATTGCCGTCAGGCTTGCTTCTATTGGACCTGGGGTTGGTCAAGGTACTGCTGCGAGCCAAGCTGTAGAAGGGATCGCGAGACAGCTCGAGGCAAAGGGAAAAATATGAGGTACTTTATTGCTTAGTCTGGCTTTTATGGAAGTTTTAACAATTTATGGATTGGTTGTAGTGTTAGCACTTTTATTTGGGAATCCCTATGTTTAATCGGAAAAAAAAAATACATATTTTTTATTAGTTTATTTCCTTGGACTTACTGCTTTTTTTTAATTCGATTAGGATTTCACTCCTCCAATTATTTGGTGGGACACTAACCCATGGGAAGGACCGATTGGAGAATGGAGAATTAGCATAATGCCGCGTTGAACGCTGGGCCGCTTGTTGAAGATAAAAGTACATTGAACCCATATAAAGTTTTACCATGAGCAGATTGTATCCATTGGGCAAATATGGGTTCGATCAAGATTTGTTTCTCGGGAGTACCAAAAGCAAGCATGACATCATTATGAACATAAAGTCCCAAAGTATGGAATCCCAAAAAAAGGCTGGCCTAACTTAAATGGGATATAATAGCTTCCTTATGGTCCAACATTCTTGCCAATACAATTTTCCTCATTTTGTTCTAGATTGTAATCTCTAATAAAAAATATAGCTCCATGAGCAAAAGCTCCTGTCATGATCCATCCTGCAATGTATTGGTGATACGTATATAACGCAGCTTGAGTAGTAAAGTCTTGTGCTATGAACGCATAAGCAGGTAAAGAGTACATATGTTGAGCTACCAAGGAAGTAATAACTCCTAAAGAGGCTAGAGCAAGGCCTAATTGAAAATGAATCGAATTATTGATTATGTCATAAAGACCTTTATGTCCACACTCTAATCGCCCCCCCTTCGCAGTTGTGCCATTCGTCGAATACACTTCTCGAAGATGGAAGTGGAGTGATTTCAGGAGAGATAATCGGGGTAGAAGCCTCCGAGAAACCTGATGAGGGGATTCTCGGGAACTCCTCCTCAGCAAAAATCTTTAGAGAGAGAAAAAGGGGTTTGTTTTTCTCTCGTTCACGTTGATATCCCGAGTTCAGTTCAAGCTGTTGCAAAAGATTTCGTGAAGGGGTGGAACAAGCTTACCTTTTAGAGAAAGGGGAAATGGCTTTTTTTTTTTTATTTGAGTAAGACTCTCCCCTTACCACTTATAACATAAGGGGCTATGAGTGGCAGTAAGGGTGACTAATCTGTCAACTTTTCCACTATCACCCCCAAAAAACCAAACTCTGCCTTACGTAAAGTTGCTGGAGTACGCTTAACCTCTGGATTTGAAATCACTGCTTATATACCTGGTATTAGCCATAATTTATAAGAACATTCTGTAATCTTAGTAAGAGGGGGAAGGGTTAAGGATTTACCTGGTGTGAGATATCACATTGTTTGAGGAACCCTAGATGCTGTCGGAGTAAAGGATCGTCAACAAGGGCGTTCTAGTGCGTTGTAGATTCTTATCCAAGACTTGTATCATTTGATGATGCCGTGTGAATCACTAGAAACGTGTGAAGTGTATGGCTAACTCAATAGCAAAAGTTTTGTAAGGGAATAGGAGTAGGCTACCATGAGACAAAAGATCCTTATTTCCAAGGGTTTCATAATTGGACATTGAACCCATTTCATATGATGGGGGTTGCCGATGTATTGGGGTTGCCGATATATAGGGCGTTGCCTTTCTCTGCGCTATTCATGGTGCTACCGTAGAAAATACTTTATTTGAAGATGGTGATGGCGCAAATACATTCAGCTTGAGTTGGGTTAAGCTGGAGTATGGTAGAGGCAGAGGGAATTTCCGGTGGAGCGATGAAATGCGTAGAGATCGAAAAGAACACCAACGGCGAAAGCACTTTGCTGGGTCGACACTAACATTGAGAGACGAAAGCTAGGGGAGTGAATGGGATTAGATACCCTAGTAGTCCTAGCTGTAAACGATGGTTTTATGCCTATTGGTGTTCCAAAAGTACCTTTTTGAAGTCCTAGAGAGGAAGATGCATCGTGGGTTGACATATAGTGCGACTTGTCAGATATATTGGGTCACATGGAATTTCCCCATTCTCTCTCCTAATCGAGATATCCCCTCTTTCGCCCAAAAAAGATTGATTGAATTATCAAAAGTTTGGAGCGTGAAATACAATTTAATCCTATTTATTTTTTGTAGGGGTATCAAATTAATATTATCAATTAGAATAATTTATGGTTGGCTCGATTGGTCCAAAAAAATGAAGTATCCAGGCTTCATTTAGAAAAAACCCAATTGGTAATATATCTAAGATTACTACTTTTATAATATTCTATTTATAAACAAGAGCGATCTCAAATTGTTTAATCAATCGAGTAATATAATGAATACATTTAATATAATGAATACATTGACTATTTAGTGGAAGACATGAAATAAATGAAATTGAAAAATAAAAAAAGCCATAGCAAAAAGACGTGGTATTGGGACATTTGCCCTATATGTGCAAATAAAAATCGGGCCTATCTTTACTTGGATTTACTCGCTCCTTAAATAGATTAAGACTTATTCCTGCTTAGAAGAGAAAGAAAGAAAAGAAGGAAGGGAAAAAAGTCTGACTTAACTAAATCGTGTACGGAGATTAGGACTAGTTCCAGTATTGACCTCATGAAAGAAACTAATTCACTAGGGTTCGGAAGATGGTCAGTGGGGAACAGAAGGGATATAGAAAAAGAAAGGCAAGATTCTCCACCGAAGCCAAAAAAAAGGACCCATTAATAGGTCTATCGTGTCGGGAAATACGCTTATCCGTTAAGGGAATGGGCTTTAATTGCGTAAGAAAGAGAAGTGAAAATAAAAAGAAGGACCAACTACGATTCTGTACTAAAGAAGAAGGAGGAGGAGTAGGAGCAAGCTTTAATTAAAGTAGAAGCGTACTACGAAGAAATTCTGAGTTCATGCCACGACGATCTATATGGAAGGGTAGTTTTGTTGATGCATTCCTGTTGAGAATGAAGAAGAAGAGAGATCTTCTTTTGAACAGGAAAATTTGGTCACATAGATCTTCTATTTTGCCGGAATTCATTAATTGCTCCGTACGAATTTACAATGGAAAAGCTCCTATTTGTTGTGAGATCATTGAAGGTGGTTGAAGTAGTTGAATAGGAGGATCACTATGACTATAGCCCTTGGGAAATTTACCAAAGACGAAAATTATTTATTTGATATTATGGATAACTGGTTACGGAGGGACCATTTCGTTTTTGTAGGTTGGTCCGGTCTATTGCTCTTTCCTTGTGCTTATTTCGCGTTAGGAGGTTGGTCTGGAATCAATTGTAATGGAATGATGAATCTATTTCTTCGTCTCTTTGCCAATAAATAAAAATTTTCGTAGAGAATAACAGGATATATTAAATTACAATGACCCATTTGATGAAGTTCTGAATAATCAGGAATCTCACATTGTTTTTTTTTTTTTTTTTACCAAAGATATCTGAACTAAAGAATTTTTGTTTTACTTGATCATTATTTCTTGACAGACTAGAAATAGATCTTCCTTCAACAGAAAGAGAATGAACGCTAATTTTATCTTGATCCTTTTGAAGCGAAAAAGAGGCTACACTAGAGCGGCATGAACCTCCTAATACTATCCATAAATGACTTGTTTTTGGTAAGAGATGTACATTGCTGTATGTAAATTCCGATGCATGGTTTACATCGGTACTCTAGTCAATAGATTGATTTCTAATAATGAAGTTAATTTTTTATTTGTTACTTTGTGTGCTCTTTTATTATTTTCTGGTGCAATTGCCAAATCCGCCCAATTTCCCCTTCATGTATGGTTACCCGATGCTATGGAAGGACCTACTCCTATGCAGTTGGAACTATCTATGGGGTATTAGGCATCAAAATTTGGATATATGTAGACGAGAAAGCCTAAGCCTTTATTTGACTTGTCTTTTCAGGGTTTGTAATTCTTGTAAGAGCATAAATCTTTACTAAATGTGACATTGGACATATAATTTTTTGAACATCATAAATTTTCGATCTAGTAGAAATGAATTATACATTAACATTAGACACCAGATGAATCAATGATTTACCAGAATTTTCTAATCAATCTGCTTCTAGATCGATTCATGCTAGAGGGCCAAGATGCTTTGATTTCTTACATTTTTTGTAAACACGATCAATATATTATGTATCATCCACGATAATAAATATAATTCGCCTTGATAAATATAAATAAATAGTATAATTTCTATGATTAATACTACTTATTCAACAAATTCAATTGATTGATATGAGTTGATTTTATGTTATGATAAATTAAGGAAACAATAGCTGGTCCTCTGGTCCTTTATAGTGAAGAAATAGTATTATAGATCATAGATATTTGTAATCAGTCATTTATCACTTCACTCAGGGTAGGAACAATAGGATTTCATTGCTATGAATATGGATTATTGAAAAGAATAAAACATGTATTTGGATCTTTTCCTTCAACCCCACAAAATTGTATTAAGGATTGCCTCGCGAAATAGCAATAGAACTTTTCCAACCATTTGTAATTTGTAGTCTAATTAGACAACATTGTGCTTCAAACATGGAAGTTGCGGATACTTTGTTTGTATGTTTGTATATAGACTCATGAAATTCTCTAAGTGCTCCGGCAATCAATTTAATATGATATAATTGAATAGATAATCGACTTTTACTTATATATTATATTATTTTTACTTATTATTCTTTTATAAAGTTATAAAGTCTTTTATAAAGTTATAAAGAAAGTACAAGAAGAAATTCTTTCTTTTCTGTAACCCCTACCCCAGTCAATAATGTAATAGACTATTGTCCCATTATTTCGCAGAGACAAGCGAGAGACGTAACGTAAGGATTGGATAAAATGAAAAAGATTGTGACATTTCATTTTTTACAGCATTTTGAAATCAGTCGTTTTTTATATATCGGAATGGACGATTCCATCCTTTAGAGTCGAAAAGAATAGTCACAAGAGGTTTTTCAAACAAGAATCTTTCTTTATCTTTTATTTCTTTAAATATTTCTAACTTCCAATTTTCTTGATTGCCATCTAGATAAGAGGTTTCATAAATGGGTCTATTTTTATAGCGTGTCTCTTTAAAGTGGAATTCATCCTTTGTTTTTTCCTTTCCATTCATTCGGATCTCTTCCGTTTCAAATAAATCCAAGGATCTAGAAATTCATTTCGGACAATTGAACCTTCTCAAACTGTTTCTTTTTAAGAACCAAAAATATTTGTGCTAAAATAATGGATGCCAAGAAAAACAAAAGGCCTTGGACACGTAATGGATCTTGAAGTACTATTTTCGCATCCCCCTAACCAAATCCACCTACATTAGGATTACTCGTTAATGGTTGATCAAGTTGGACGAATTCTCCTTTTGAAACAAGAAGTTTAGGTCCAGGGGGGATAATATCCACCACTTGATGCCCATTCGATGCATCCACTATGGTTATATTGTATCCTCCTTTTCCTTTTCGTATGATTTTGCTTACTATACCCGTTGTTGTAGCATTATAAACATTATTGTTACTCTTGCTACCGACGGGATAAATCTGACCCTTTCCCCTGTTCCTGCCTATGTATATGAGATATTTTAAGAAGTGAACATCTTTCTTAGTAGCGAGGTCCGGAGAAAGAATAGGAAATGTGATTTTGCTATATTTTTGACCAGGAACAGGACCTATCACAAGAATATTTTTTTTAGTCGGGCGGTAGTTCTAAAAAGACAAATTGCCTATCTTTTCTTTAATCTCGGAAAAAATACAATTGGGGGGAGGGGGGGGGGGGGTAATTCAAACCCTTCAGGTAAAATAAGAACATCCCCCACATTCAAAGCCCCCTTTTTACCATTAGCAAGAACTTGTTTTCTTTGCATATCATAAGGAATTCGAACAACCGCTTCAAATACAGTATTAGGAAGTATCGCCTGTGGAACCTCAATATCCACAGGTTTATTAGCTAAATGGCAATTGGCACATACAATACGGCCGGTCGCTTCGCATGGATTTTCATAACCCTGTTGTGCAAAAAAGGGATAGGTATTTGAAATGGGCACCCTAGTTATTATATATATCATGAACGATACGGAAATGGATCGAGTAATCTCTTCCTTTATCCAAGAAAAAAGGGTATTTCTAGTTTGCATGGTCCAATCATTGGTATCGAGGGGCAGTGGCCTTTGGTTTTTTCATGTTGTCAAAGAGTTAAACAATGGTTTTTCGTGTTGTCAAAGAGTTGAACAATGAAAATGGATGGCGAGTGCCTGATTGTGGTGTAGCGTTTTTTTTTTTTTTTCTTCTTCTTCCAGACCACCATTGACAGCCTTAGCTTGTGTGACTTCTGCTCTAGAAATGAGAGTCAAGTTGTGGGGAATTAACTTTCTCATCATCTTTGGTAAAATCAAGCCCACCGCGGAGACATTCATAAACTGCTCTACTGTAATTCTTAGCGGATAATCCCAATTTAGGTTTAATAGTAGATCCTAATAGGGAGCGGCCATACTTGTTTAATTTATCCCTCTCAACTTGGCTGCCATGAGGCAGACCTTGGAAAGTTTTAGAGTAAGAAGTAGGGATTTGCAAATCCTCCAGACGTAGAGCGCACAGGGCTTTGAATCCAAATACATTACCCACAATGGAAGTAAACATGTTAGTAATAGAACCTTCTTCAAAGAGGTCTATGGGATAAGCTACATAAGCAATAAATTGATTTTCTTCTCCAGCAACCAACTCAATGTGGTAGCATCATCCTTTGTAACGATCAAGACTGGTAAGCCCGTTAGTCCACACAGTTGTCCATGTTCTAGTGGAAGATTCAACAACTACCACGACCCCTGCTTCCTCGGGCGAAACTCCAGGTTAAGGAGTTACTTAGAAGGCTGCCAAGATATCAGTATCTTTGGTTTGATAGTCAGGAGTATAATAAGTCAATTTATAATCTTTAACACCAGCTTTGAATCCAACACTTGCTTTAGTCTCTGTTTGTGGTGACATAAGTCCCTCCCTACAACTCATGAATTAAGAATTTTCGTAACAACAAGGTCTACTCAACATGAATTAGGAGTTAATGAAACCTTTCAAGGAATCCTTTCAAAAAATTGTCAACTAATTAGAATGCTTTGTTATTAGACCATGATTTTTGATTCGCCAAATACACCATTATTGTATACTCTTTCATATGTATGGGGCAATCCAATCCTTATTTTCTCAAGTTTCTAATCTCTTACTTGGGGAGCGGGGGTAAGAGATTAGAAACTTGAGAAAACAAGGATTGGGTTGCGCCATACATATGAAAGAGTATACAATAATTGTGTATTTGGCGAATCAAATATCATGGTCTAATAACGAACCATTCTAATTAGTTGATGATTTTTTGAAAGGATTCCTTGAAAGGTTTCATTAACTCCTAATTCATGTCGAGTAAACCTTGTTGTTGCGAAAATTCTTAATTCATGAGTTGTAGGGAGGGACTTATGTCACCACAAATAGAGACTAAAGTAAGTGTTGGATTCAAAGCTGGTGTTAAAGATTATAAATTGACTTATTATACTCCTGACTATCAAACCAAAGATACTGATATCTTGGCAGCCTTTCGAGTAACTCCTCAACCTGGAGTTCCGCCTGAGGAAGCAGGGGCCGCGGTAGCTGCTGAATCTTCCACTAGGACATGGACAACTGTGTGGATTGACGGGCTTACCAGTCTTGATCGTTACAAAGGACGATGCTACCACATTGAGACGGTTGTTGGAAAAGAAAATCAATTTATTGCTCATGTAGCTTACCCCTTAGACCACTCGACCTTTCAAATTGCTGCTAAATCCATGGGCAGGTAAGAGACAACCTAGCAAACTGAAACATCTTAGTAGCCAGAGGAAAATAAAGCAAAAGCGATTCCCGTAGTAGCGGCGAGCGAAATAGGAGTAGCCTAAACCGTGAAAACGGGGTTGTGGGAGAGCAATGCAAGCGTCGTGCTGCTAGCCGAAGCGGTGAAGTGTTGCACCCTAGATGGCGAGAGTCCAGTAGCCGAAAGCATCACTAGCTTACGCTCTAAGCCGAGTAGCATGGGGCACGTGGAATCCCCTGTGAATCAACAAGGACCACCTTGTAAGGCTAAATACTCTCGGGTGATCGATAGTGAAGTAGTACCGTGAGGGAAGGGTGAAAAGAACCCCCATCGGGGAGTGAAATAGAACATGAAACCGTAAGCTCCCAAGCTGTGGGAGGAGCCCGGGACTCTAACCGCGTGCCTATTGAAGAATATTGGGAGGCTCATTACTTCAATCGAGATAATAAAAAACCATTTCATCTTTTTAGTTGGAACTTTAGGTGGTTCCTGAAAAAAGATGGTGAAAAATATTATTCCCAGAGTTGAGACTAAGAGGAATGTATAAACCAATGCTTTCGAAGCATACCATTTGGAAATGATTTAGGAATTAAACTTTGATGAATCCAATTTTCTTTTTTCATTCACGGTAAAACCTCCTTGAAGTATTAACTAATGTAAGAGGAGAGTGAGAATAGAAACCCATTCTTTATCCTTTTTCTTTCACAAATAGTAAAGTTCCATATCTTAATTTGGATATAAGAAAGCTTACCATATATAACACAAAATTTCTCTACCGATTCCTTCTAGTCGGGCCTCTCGGTCCGTCATTATACCCCGAGAGGTAGAAAGAATTACAATCCCCATCCCACCTAAAATTATAGGAATTCTTTGATAACTAGAGTAGATTCGTAGACAGGGTCGACTAATCCATTTTAAATTTAAAACAATTTTACATGGACCTTTCCTATTCCTTCTATGCCGTAGGGTTAAAACCAAAAAATATTTGTTGTTTTCCTGATGTTTCCTCACATTTTCAATAAAACCTTCTCTTAACAGTATTTTAACAAGGTTTTCGGTGATATTAGTAGATGGTATTTGAACTGTTCCTTTTCTATTCATGTCAACATTGCGTATAAAAGTTATTATATTAGCAATAGTGTCTTTACCCATGATAAATTAAAATTATTGTTACCCCCAAACTTTGATATAATCAACATGCTTTTTTCTTTCTATTTTATGAATTGTTAAAGATATATGCATGAGACAAATTTACTAATTAATCTAGTTTACTCTATTCATATTTTATTCAAATGCTATAATAGCATTAGAGTTCATAAGATAGGACGAAAAAAGAATTTTTTTGAGGTCTTGATACTCATTATGCCTAGCATTGAATAGATGGGGATATTCACCTTATCAATATCTCAAACCAACGCAAAGGTGGGTTCCATTTATTTGGTACCGAACCTAAATGTAAATGGATGCCCAGATTGGACCGAACCTTTTGTTAGGCTATTGTTCTCTTGTTTATTCCTGAAAACGTAGAGTAAGACATCTATTTATCAATCAAATCAAATATTTTGATTCCATGACAGACTTCTTTGAAAAACATTGGCGCTTGTGTAAACGAGGTGCTCTACCAACTGAGCTATAGCCCTTGTGCTTGTTCTAATTATACATATTTTATCATGTTGTGCAAGTATCTACAGGACCTAAATTGTCAACAGGCTCTCAAAGCACGTTGAAAATTCGTCCTAAAGTTGCTCCACCGACCGGAACGCTTAAAAGAGCTCCCGTGTCAATCACTTCCATTCCTCTTATTAGACCATCTGTAGCACTCATAGCTACAGCTCTAACTTGATTATTTCCTAATAATTGTTGTACTTCACAAGTCACATTAATTTGTTGACTGGCAGTATCTCAACTCTTAACTACTAAAGCGTTGTAAATATTAGTCATTTTCCCGCGAGGGGGGGACTCGGCCGTAAGGCATCGATGGTGACTCCATGGGAGGTTCTGTGTGATGTTGTGTGGTCTAGATTCGGAGGCAAGCAATGGCACTATGATTGATGGATTTGTGCGTGGAATCTTCTTTGCTTGATCAAGATGAATTTTGCTAAAAGCCAAGAACGAATTTTGGCTATAATACCATGTTAAATATTAGCATTGATATACCATGTTGAATGTGTTAGAATAGATGCGGAAGTATAACGTATAGAATACAAAACCATGAAGGTTACGTAATTCAGCCTAATGGCCTACGTCTACGAAGGGAACCCTTAAGGGCTACATGTTTATTGTACAAGAGTGTAGTACATAACTTGTGTTACAATGAATGTAACATGAGTATATATAGGAGGCTAAACTCTAAACTACTAATACAAGTAGGAGACTTGTCTTGTACACAAAGAAGGATGAGTTTGGGTCTATACTATGAGCTAATATATCTCTAAATAAGTAACCCTCAATGACATTATCAGCTTTAAGAAGCCACGAAAGCTGCTGTATAAACTCCTAACTTTCGCTACATATTGTTCCCTCATGATCATTGATCTTTCTACATACAATCTACATATTATAGCTGCAACGGATAATGGAGCTATCCTTGATGTTGTAAAATAGTGGAAGCTCAAATTACCAAGATTAATTGTGAAAATATTTTAGGCTTGTGAAAGATCTCCAAACTAATAATAGGAACGAAGAAAATTAATCCAAAAGAAAATAGACACAAAATACCAAGAATTTACGTGGTTCGGCAATAGCCTACATCCACAAGTGACGACGAACAAATTTCACCATATCATATTTGGGATAATACAAATTGGTGTAGAGGCACTCTCACAAACCCAAATCCCAAATACACCTAAAGAACTCTCTCTCACATATACAAATCAAAGAACCAAAGGCTTACAAATACCAAATACTAAATGCGAATTATGCACAAACCAAAGAAAGAGCCACGAGCAAATACAAAAGTTGCAACGTACCAAGAGAGAACAAATCACCAAACTGCAGAACCAAGCAGCAACAAACCTCTCTCACTATTTCAAATTGCAACCCACAAATATCAATGAACCAAACAAAGGAGAGCCTTTTTTTTTTTTTTCCTCACACCCACACACTCTATTTTCACACACTTCAATTGCCGCAACACACTGTTTATATAGGATATTAAGTCCGTGAAGATACAAGTCCTTCAATCAATAGAATTGTATTCCTTCGCGTGCAAAATACTAATTCAAGTAAAGACAAAGTCTACTTAAAGTAGAACTCTATATCTCATATCTACTTTGCTACTATTCCAAACCAAACAATATACATTGAGCACCTGAGGTCCAAAACATCAATTTCAAGTTGAACTTGGATATCTAAGCCGGGTTGGGAATTCAATGGGCAATTATCCAAAGCTACGTGGTGCACAATAATGATCCAAGCCATCAAATATAACACTTGAAGTCATAAGCATCCAGACGAAGTTATACTTGAGAGTAGCCCCAAGTCCAACAATCAAGGAAGTTCAATGGCTGGCCATAGAGATGACCCGAAACAATATCCATATCATAATGGTATATTAGTGTGGTCTTTTTGCTAAGTACCAAAGATTTAAAATATAAAGAGCTTTCTTTTAAGATTGAGATAAAAGACAAAGAAGTGTTGGCTAATGGGTTTGGATTATTAATGTTATTTTTCCTTTGGGTGCAACAATTGGGTTGTTGGTGTTGAGTTTGAGGATGTGTATTCCCTTCCCTTGGCCCTGTCAATGAAAGGTGTAATGAGTAGTAAAACGTAGCAATCAGCGGTTGGTGATGAAAAAGCCACCTTGACTGTCTATCATATATATATATATATATAGATCACCAACCGCACAAAATTTCCTTCCAAGGTGGGTTGGTGATTTTAGGTAGTGAAAATGAAATGGACGGCCCGCTCCACACCTACTCACCCTGCGTATCACTTGTTACATTAGCCTTTCTAACCCACCTGTGGCTGTGAGGCTGATGATTTTCAACACCAACAATCTGGCTGGACTTTATTCCATTTGTCAATTAGTTCCTTTTTCATGTTTATAAAAATAATTTTATGTTACTCATCTGTCAAAATTCTTGATTGTGTTCTTCAATAAATTTGAGCAAAATGAATCACAAAGGCATGGGCTATATTTTATGGCAAATTAAACAAAATTAATGGAACGCCACGAGTCAGTCTGTCAGTGACATTTGCAACTCTCTCTTACAGTTAAAAAGTTGTAGAAAATGGTCTCGTTTATCAATGTCAGAGAAAAAGAACCTCATGAGTTCTTTTTGTTGGAAACTTTAAATCTCATTGACAATGACATTATTATATGTTAAGATGGACAAAACAAGTGGTCTTTCAAGGGATAAGTCACCACACAAATGATTGAAGGTTATAGTTATGAGCCCAGTCGTATGGAACTACAATAAATAAATTTAATATTGATGAAATAGATGTTTAAGTTCAATTCTTTCGAATGATGTTGAGTCTTTGTTATTTATAAAGCCAACCTCGAGGGTTTTAATCAAGAATTACTATAATTTTTTTCAATATTATTGATTTATTGTCTAACAAAATCAAATATGTACAAAGAAAAGATGAAGCAGGTAGGAGCATCACCAACATGTCAGCAAAGGTTTGACCAAATTTTAGTTAAAACTCTACTTTGTCGATATTAGCTAGTTACTCTTTTAAATTAGTCTCCAATAAATCAGGGCTGGCCCTTTCCCTACACCAAGAGTGTGTTTGGATACTGCTTATTTTGCTGAAACTGAAAAATTATTATTGAAAGTACTGTAAATAAAGGTAAAAGTTAGTTGAAATAGTACAGTGAGACTATGAATAGTATCAAAAAGTGCAGTGAGGCCATGAATAATAGCAAAAATAAGCTGAATAATGAAATAATTTTAATTTTTCATTCTTACCCAAACGCACGCTAAGTAGGCAACCGCCTAAGGCTAAAAGTGGAACATGGTCCTATCAAAAAAAAAAAAAAAAAATGGTCTCCAAATTTTAATAAGTCAAGTTATTTCTTTAGCCGTAGGAATTTTAATTAAACCCCAACTCCAAAAAAAAAATATATATATATATATATATATATCATAGAAAAAACAGATAATAAAATAACTCTATTTTCTCGTGGAAAAAAAAAAAAAACAAAAACAAAAGCAAAAATTCATTTGTGGCTTGTGGGATGCTCTCTTGTCCTAACTCTTTCTTTTCTGTACGTATAAGAGTTTTAGAGGGTAGAACTTATAGTCCCAACACACAAAATAGCAAAAAAAAAAAAAATCTCCTCTTCGCTCTAAGGGTTTGTTTGGATTGGGGGGGGGGGGGGGAGGGAAGGAAGGGAGAGTAGAGTTGGCTAAAATAGGCCAATTTTGGGCTAATTCTACTCTATTCTACTCCACCTCAATGCAAACGGACCCTTAGGGTAAAGAAAAAAAATAATATCAACTCTAGAATCTCTAACTTGGCATTTGTTGACAGAGTATTAATCAAAAAAGATAAGTTAAAAAGTGGTCTTCTCATGTTGCTTTTCTCACAAGTGTGATTGGAAAATTGTTATGGATTTTTTTTTTTTCATATATAAATTGTTTGAAGGAAAATTCCTTAAATTTGTGTACAAATTTTGGTTATGCATAGATTTGAAAATTGTAGAGAATTAAAGAGAAATTATTAAATATTTATAGAGAAATTAGGAGAACTGTTACTAGTATATGGCATTCTTCTACAAAATTATTTGATTAAAATAAGCTAATTATTTTGTCTGTACTTAGATCTCATATATATATATTTATTTGTGTTAAAGGTTATTATTTATTAATATCACCATTTATTTGTGTTAAGGTTTCTAAAAAAAATGAATATTTTGGAACTCAACAAATAAAAGTTACTTTAGTGCTTGTTTAGATTAAGGGGGAAGAATGGAGAGTAGAGTAGAGTTAGCTAAAAAAAAAGTTAATTTTGAACCAAATCTACTCTATTCTCACTCCCTCTCTCTCAATCCAAACGGACCATTAGAAATAACAAACTGATCAAATTATTATTTAATTGAAAAACATAATTATTTTCGATGACACATGAAACACAATTTAATGAAAATAATTATTTTTAAACAAAATTTTCATAATAATATTTTGGAGAAATACATTCTGCCATAAATATAATACAGTATAAAAGCATATATTATATTAAAATTAAAATGAATTGTACCCGAATACATTAAAACAATAGAATTATCAAACCCAGCTACCAGCCGACATCCCATGTTGAACATGAGGCCCTCAAAAAAAGGTAAAGAGTGGGGGTAGTTTTGCTATTCTCATTATTGGTATGGGTAGATCACGGAAGCACGCATGAATATTTCCTCTTCCTCAAATTCCAAGATATGATCCGAATAGATTATCAAAAAAGAGGTATGATCCGAATAGAATCATGCTGCTCCAATTCCATCATCAAAGTCTATGCCGGTGTAATTCTAATACCACATGAATTATCACAACTATCTTATGTATTACACTAAAATTTGTTGCTTGCTTTTAGCAAAAAAAAAAAAAAATTGTTGCTTGTTATGTGGATACACTATTTTTTTTTTTTTTTTTTTTCCATCATTCACAAGTAATGCCATTATTGTGCCATTTTACGTGGGGCCTCACCTCACCAACTCACCCAACAAACCTGCAGCAGCCATTTGGCACTGATCAAAGGGTGTTGTAGGCAGAGTACGGAAATAATATTGAACAACAAATGAAGCTTATATTAAATTAAATTAAAAACGTAATCTCTCTCGGTCCCTTTCTTTCTCTCTGGTCCCCCAACCTACATGTAGTCCACCACCAATCCCCCACCAACTTCACCCACCAACTCCTCTCAAAAAAAAAAAATTCTTCACCCACCAACCTCGTTACTTCTCCGTTAACTTTTTTCCTTTTCTTTTTTAATGATTCCAATTACCCACGCTATCACACTCTTTTTATGGACATTTAATTATTGTTTTATTAAATGGTGATTAATAAATAATATAAATTTCTATTAATAATTTTTATGATGAAAAAATTTCTATCAATAATTATTCTATATAAAAGTGGCATTGAGAATATTTTATATTTCTTATGAAAATTGGGTATCAAAATATTTTAAAAATTGTCTATTAATGAATGACTACACCCCTTAATGGGACTCAATCTAAATTATAAAATAAGATGAAATTTATAAAATAAGATGAAATTGATAGTTTATTAATGAATGACTACACCCCTTAATGGGACTCAATCTAAATTATAAAATAAGATGAAATTGATAGTTTTTTTTTAAGGGAAAACATCACTTTGGTGTCTACATTTTGGGGTCACAATCAATTTGGTCCTTACCCTTTGGCAACAATTAATTTGGTCTCTGTTATTTTCAATTTACAGTTAATTTAGTTCCTACCGCAAACTCACTAACAAATAATGTCTGTGTGATTAACAGATTGCATAGTTTTTTTTTTTTTTTTTTAAGAGAGTTTCAACTTATGGCGTCCGCTCCTGATAATAACTCTTTATCATCAGACCAAGACACCAATAAGTTTTTAGTGTAGGCGGGAAATGAACCCCAGATCTTTTATACAATCATCAAAGACTTTGCATAGTTGGTACACTTGAAACTAACATGGCTAATAAAATAATAATAAAAATTTTTAGTTACTATTTTAAAAAGCCACGTCAGCTTAATAACAAATCCATGTCAGAAATATTTTAAAAAATATCTTATTTCTAATTTTAAAGAAAGAGAAAAAATAATAAAAAATATCAACTTGCAAATTTTTTTTTTTCTTTCAGTTTTTTTGGCTGCCAAATACATTGGAAAGTTAAAACCATTGTTCTCTTCCTACACCAACGATCCAACACCACCACCTAATCTTGGAAACCAAACAGTTAAAGTGAATGGTATTGGTAAATTAAATAGAAATTCACAAGAAGAACCTTTAAGGTAGAGGACAAAGGACCAAATCTGGATATAAACCATTATCAACAACTTAATTCACAAACCACATGCTGAGTGACCAAGACCAAGATGTCATTTATCTTTTTTTTTTCTTTTTCTAGGAAACCAAACGCAACAATAAACATAAATCTACGAAATTTTGCAAAGAAAAATACAAAATCTATACCTAGTACCCCAGCCACCATTGTCGAACCAAACCTTTTTTTTCTTAGATCTACAAATTTTTCGAATCTCCCAAACTCAAAACACAAAAAGGTAAAATATAATTTACACAAGTAAGTAGAATCTTAGAGAAAAAGGATTTTGGAAAGAAACAATAAATTTTTAATGGTAGTGGTGGATTTGATGTGCTTGAGGCAAAGCTTATGAGGATGAGACCGAGCTGTTATAGTTGTGCTTGAGATCGACGCCAATCTACACTTCAAGTTCATCATTGCCGGATTGTAATCTTAAGGTCCGTTTGGTTGGAGGGATGGAAAAATGGAAGAATAGAAAAGATTTTATTTTCTCTCCTTTTCGTTTGGTTGGGAGTGGAAAAGTGGAGGGAAAGAAAAAAAAATGAGTTTGAATAAATTTACTCATATATTCTTGTTAAAGAATGATGCTCAATTAAAACAAAAAAGTGACAAATAACCACAAAAAAGTGACAAATAACCACAAAAAAGGAGCAATCATCCAAATTTATTAAAAAAATCATGTCCCAAAAAAAAATCATATCTAGTTAAAAAAAAAAAAAAACTATCATGCCCAATTAAAAAAAAAAAAAACAACAACTATCACACCCAGGCCCTAGAAAATCAAAAAAATAAAAAAAGAATAAAAAAAAGAGGCAACGCCACTGCCCAGAAAAAAAAAAATAAAATAAGAAAAAGAAAAAAGAAAAGAAAAAAAGAAGGCAACTTTAACGTTACTGCCCAGAAGAAGAAAAGAAAAGAAAGAAGGCATGCCAGGCTTAGGAAAAAAGAAAGAAAAAAAAAAAAAAGCAAAAGGCAATGTTACTACGGAGAAGAAAAAAAATAAAGGCAACTTGAAGAAGTCTATGTGCACATGGGCATTTTTGTTTATTAAGAAAAAATTTATCTCCATTCAGTTTTCTTTTCATTTTGGGGAGAAAATATTTTGGTGAACCCCGGTAGAAAATACCTGGATCTCACCATTCACCTCCAAACAAACATACCCTTAGGGACTCAGTCTTTCAATCTCCACCTAGTTATCTCTCCGCCCACAAATGACAAAGTTACAAATTCTTAGGTAAATTATGATGGCAATTATAGATTTAAAGGAACAAAATACAAATTCTGAAGTATATCTAAAGCAATCCAACTTCTTCAATTTATTTTAATTCATTTTTGTAGGAGGATTTTCGTTTCAACTTATAAGGCATGAGTGGGAGGCATCTCTCCCCGACGTGGGATTGAACAAATCCTTAAGGACTAAGGCTCAACGCCATTTTCAAAGAGGACAATACTTGATTGGGGGCCAAGACGAAAGTCCTCCCACAAAAAGGCGGTGTAGTAGTGGTACACTCATCCTTAAGCCAAAGGTTTATAAGGCATCAGTGGGAAGCGTCTCTCTTCGATGTGAGATTGAACAAATCCTTGAGGACTAAGGCTCAACGCCATTTTCAAAGAGGACAATACCTAATTGGGGGCTGAGACGAAAGTCCTCCCACAATTTTAATTTTCCTTTAAAATTGAGAAAATAATTTTTTTTTTTTAAAGTTTTTAATTCAAATGCTAACCTGGCTTTTTAAAATAATAGGGTTATTTGCAATTTGTTAGTCATGTAGGCATTTTTTGTTAATGAGTTAATAATAGGGACCAAATTGACTGTACGTTGAAAATAATAGGGATCAAATTGGTTGCTATCAAAATGGAAGAACTAAATTAACTATAACCTCAAAATATAGAGACAAAAAAATATTTTTGCATTTTTTAAATGGAGAGACTTGCACAAAACAAGAGGTCTCCTTATTATATATTTATTTAAATTTTTGGCTAAAATCCAAAACTGACCCTCTAACTTTTTTCAGATTTCATTTCAGTCTTTTAACTTTGCTTTAGTTTATTTTAGTCTTCTAAATTTCAGATTTATTCAATTAAGGCTTTTCCGTTAACTTTTATTAAAAATTTTGAAAAAAAAAATGTGGAAAATATTTTTCAATCATTAATTAAATTTTTTTAATTTTAAAATTTTGAAAAAAAATTTATAAAATTGAAAAATTAACCACAACATATAACAAAAGTTGATGAAAAAGTCTTAATTGAATAAACTTGAAAATTAGAAAACTGAAATGAACAAATATAAAATTAGAAAACTGAAATAAAATTTTAAAAAAAACTTAAAGCATAAGTTTTGCATTTTACCCTAAATTATTTTACATTTCAGCGTAAACTTTTAGAATATCCTGGGAACTTTAAGAGCTCAAAGATTTATAAAAATATGAACCTCCTTTTTTTTTGTTCTTTTTTCTTTTTTTATAATTTTTTTTTATTATTAACACCTACACTACAATATTAGTGCAAGCGTTTCTGTAGCGCGTGGCTAACACGCGGTAATATGACAAATCTGCCGGGATTCTATCAAGTGAATTCACTTGTTTAACTTTCTTTCTTTTTTTGGTAAAGTCACTTGTTTAACTTTCGCTTTGCACATCAGTGTTCTGACTTCTGATTCACATGCCGATGCTGTGTATTTTTTAATTGCTAAGGACCCGTTTGGTATATGTGTTTAAAAATTGAAAATTGTTGTTTAAAAATTTTTGTGAAAATACGTGTGGGTGAAAAAGTGTGTAGAAATACGTGAAATGTTGTTTAAAAATTGAAAATTGTTATTTGAAAACACTCACCAAACACCCCCTAAAGCATGCGGATACTGCTGTTAGTTGTTACACTTACATTTTACATAGCCTCAAACTCGAATAGGCAATTCTTTTTTTCTTTTTTTGAGAATGAGGCAATTTTAATTTTTGTAGCTCAAAAAAAGTCAATTACAACTCAAAGTGGCTTCCATTAGGGTTAACTATATATATTTTTAGAGTAAACATTAGGGGCACGTTTGATATACTGAATATGGATTACAACAGGAATGATAATCTTTATTACTGGAAATAAAATGCATTGTAATGAAATAACTAAACATATTTATTAGTTTGATTGTGAATTGTAACAATAGAATAAAATTTAAGATTTATTTTAGGAAATATCTCATTCATACAATTATATTTCCTAAAAACTAATATATTTAAAATTTTAAAGAGATGAGTTATTTTTTGATGATTTTTTTTTTCCATAATTGTTAGATGAATATGGAAAGTTTATTTATTTGGAAATATATAAATGTTAAAAATTATTACATCTACTAAGGAATAACTATTACAATTCTTTTAAAGAGGAATAACTATTACAATTCTTTTAAAGATGAATAGTAATTTCTCACTTTTTGACAAAAAAGAAGGAGTTATTTCTCATTTTAAAGAATAGCTATTCATAAGGAATGACTATTTTTTGTAATAAAATCATAACCAAACTATTAAATAGCTAAATCATAGGAATAATTATTACATTATAGTGCCTATTATAATCTAATAAACATACCCTAGTTTTTTACCTGCGCTTCGCACGGTTGTTTTATTTATTTATTTATTTAAAATTTAAAAACTTATAAATATTATAAAAATCATGTTCTTTTTCTTTATTTATGTTAACCTTGGTGTTTTCTATCTCTGTGAAAAACTTTGTAAAATTATTTCAATTCAATGTAAAATTATTTGAATTCAACTTGTGAAACAATTGTAATAAAAACAAAATAAGATGTAACCTGGGAAATTAGAAACATAAACCAAAACAAGTGTTTCTTCTTTTGGCACAAAACCATAGTTTTTTGAACTTATCTTGAGATGATGGACATACCCTACCCAATTTGGATCTGTACAAATTTGAAGATATGTTAATAGGCAATTAGTCTTAGTTAAGAATGTAGGGACGATTACCAAAACGACTATTACGTAATTGAGCTTAGTTAAGAATGTAGGGAGCATTACCAAATTGACTATTACCAAAGTGTAGGGACCAAATTGACCGCGACTCCATAATGTAAGGACCAAAATAGTATTTTGGCCTTCAATAAATAAGTCCGAATTTAGTAAGGATGGGGTGTAAAATCCATGTTTTACACCATCAAATAAAATATTGCTACATCAACTTTTTATTTAAAACTCAATACATCTTACCACACCTAATAACATCACAATAAAATCCTAGTTGGGTTGGATTTTCAAATGGGCATTAAAATTAATTGGGTGTGATTGTGCCTATTCTTTAATATGTGATATGATAATGTGGCATGTTGGGATTGAATGGTGTAAAATTAGGGTTTATACCACATCCTTATAGAATTTAATTTCTTAATAATAAAAATAAAAATTCAAATAAATATATCTGCAATTCATGCCTCCAAGTTGACATTCCCCTCCCTTTTACATACCAATAGAAGCAAAATTAAAAATTGAAAGAAAAAAAAAAAGTTGTAGAGGATTTTCATGTACTGTACATATTGGGAGTTGGGAGTCATGGATAGATAAAGTAATTTTGAATTTTGATCCAATGGAGTCTATTTCCATAGATATTAAATTGTTGCGGTTATATAAGTTGTAATATCTAACCTAATTGGAACCATCCTACATTGGAAAATGAGTGTAAGTTAAAGAGGTTTAAAACATGTGTTGTGTATCAAAGAGTTAGGTCATTTTGGATATACACCACTGTCAGTTTTTTTAAGATCTTCTCATCTCTTCCTGTGTGTATGTTAAAATACTTAGTATTCTGAAAAAAAAAAAAATGGAACCATCCTTTGTCATCGTGTTTTTTACTTATTTATTTGATTTTTAGAACAAAAAAAATGACCGTGTAAAATTGATTAGTTTAATCATATCTTAGCCAATCATTTGTCTGCTTTTAAATACTAACGGATCACGTTCACATTAACCACAATAATTAAATATCTATGGAAATAGACTCCATTTGGATCAAAATTCAAAATTATCCATAACAAACATGGTCTTTAGAAGTTTGGATCTTAATAAAATACTCCATAAAAGAATATACATAAACACACGGGTTATGGAAGTAAAAATACGAAAAAAGATATACAAACATAAAATATTGTATAAAAAAATACGAAAAACAAAGTTACTATGAAGAGAAATTCATATAAAAGATACCTTGCAGTTTGAGGATGAAGAGTAGAAACAAAAGAGTAGACTTATTAGAAATGAGAAGGATAAAATTGTAAAATTAACACTCACCGATGGAAAGGCATAAGGCGATGTTCCAAACAAACCCGTCGGTCTTACTCATGTCCATTGACAAGTGACGACAGTTAGGGCTGTACACGGTGCGGTGCGGCCGGTTTTTGTGGCCGTTTCTGCACCGCACCGAAATCTTCGGTTTCCTAAAAACCCAAGCCGTCGCCGCGCCTAAGGAACGGTTCTCCGACAACCTCAGTGGCGGTTTCAGTCGGCGCAGTGGTCGGTGTCCACCTGTCTATCACACACACAGAGAGGAAGAGATATCTAAATTCTAAAACCAAAATCAAACCCAGAAAACTCAAGGATTCAAACCACAAATCAAAACTTAGATCAAATCTAAATATCAAAAGATTCAAAACCCATTACAAACCAAATATTAAAACTCATTACAAACCACCAGTCTGAGTCTGACTGAGCTAAGTGATGGAGTGAGTGGAGTTTGAAAGACTAAGAGCAAAAGTCTAAAAATAGAGAGAAAGAGACAAGTTAGAGTGTTAGACAACTGGGTACGTGTATGGCTGAGAGTAAATAAGGGAAAAAAAAAAAAATCTTATACAGTGACTTAAAAGATTCAGATCCTCTAGATTTTCTAGGTACTCTACCAGTAGATTTCCTTAAATTCTAACAACTCTTTAATGATTTAATGGTCAAGATTTTGCTATGTCAGCATTCCACTAACAATATTCTTAAAATAATAAAATAATGTTGCAAACAAAACAATTAAGATTATTGTTAGTGGAATGCTGATATGGCAGAATCTAGACCATTAAATCATTAAAGAATGTTTAAGATTTAAGGAAATCTATGTAGTAGAGTACCCTAGGAAATCTAGAGGATCTGAATCCGTGGCTTAAAACACTAACCAAATACGGCATTGTTTTTCTTCTTCTTTTTTTTATTTTTTTTGGTTTAAATGCAATAAAATTAGACAAGACATGAGTGAGACTATACTTTAGGATTGACACACGCTAACATTTTTTATTTATTGATAGGCTTATTTCTTTTGACTTCGCACGCGGGTGAGAAAGAACCTAATAAGTCCTCATTACAAACAAACAAACAAACAAAAAAAATTGAGGGACTGAGCACGACGTGCTCAGCATGCCATATATTTTTAAACAGAGCACAAGCCACGGTGTGAGAAACTAAGAGCACATCTCAGTTTTAAAAAAAAAATTATATATATATTAAACATACTCAGTGCGGTTCGGTTCTTGGCGGTGTGCACATCTCAGCGCCGACGACCGCACTGGTCTAACGTCGAAACTAAAAAGATGCCGCCGACCACTGTGCCGGAAACCATCAGCAGAGCTCTGAAGGGGGCGGATCGGTGCGGTCAGACCGGTTTCAGTCGGTGCCGGTAGATCGTTGAACAGGCCTAACGACAGTAGGAAGTCTACAGGTTTACCTCGAAGCTGACGGGAGCACCTTTGGCAAGGAAGATGGAAAGCTGACGCCAATAGGCTGAAGGGGGCATGTGAGACTGATGGTTCTGACGTGGCCCTACTTGGTCTCCACGCATGATGTATATGGAAATATCTTGTGCCCTACGCTCAGTGCTAATCAAAAGGACTCCTACAAGGAAAGGGTTCCGCAAAATACGTTCATGGAGACTCCTATAAGGAAAAGACTTCTAAACCAAGGAAAAAACTTCTAAACCAAGGAAGAATTGTCAACCTTCTACTACTATAAAAACCCAAAACCCTTATAAACTAAGGTACGCATAATTCATCCCAGCTCTAGCACTCTGGAGTTGTGAGAAGTTTTCTAACTTGACCTTCGAAGGGTTTTTGGTCGGCACCACACCGGTGCTCTCTGTTAGGTCTTCTCTTTCATTATGCAGGTATTGTTACGAGCGCGTAAGGGTTGTGTGGCTCACTGGTGATTTTTCGGCATCATCAGTTGGCGCTGTCTGTGGGGACTTGCGACTTGTAAGCCATACTATCGCTTCCCGAACAAAAAGTTGCATGGTACTTACTTGCTCGATGGCGACCACCAACAACGTTCAAGGAGACGAACCACGCACAATTGCACTCGAAAGACAGGTTCAAACTCTCGCTGCTGCTGCCATGGAACGCCTCACCAAGCAAAACAATGATCTGGAAGAGTAGTTGCGTCAAAAGAATGCAGGGCATAACATTCAAGAGGAAGACCAAAAAGGTACCAGTGCTGAGAGAAGGGACCAAGAGGGGCCGAAAGGTAGCAATGCCCCAAGTAGACCAGAACGACAGGACACAAGCCGTCCATCTATCACAAATACAGCTCCACCTCACATGGTTGCAGAGGTGTAGATGATGAAGGAACGGATGGACTTTATGATGAACGCCTTTAGAGGACGAATGTCTAGTGACCTTGATGACTTGGTCCACCGAACCGATTCACCATTTACCACGTCCGTCAATTCCTTCCCCCTTCTGCCGAAGTTTCGAATGCCGCAGATTGAAAGCTACGACAGAGCCAAGGACCCCATAGATCACTTGGCGGACAAGATCATGTGTAGGGCCTTCCCCACCACGCTGAAGGGTCCTGCAAGGATTTGGTTCAGCAGATTGACACCTAACTCCATCAGTACATTTAAGGAGCTAAGCGCTCAGTTTGCTTCACACTTTATCGGGGGGCATTGGTATCAGAAGTCTACTACATGCCTGATGAGCATCAAGCAACGGGAAGATGAGACACTAAGGTCTTATATAACCCGCTTTCACAAAGAAGCACTTTCAATTGATGAGGCCGACGATAAGATATTGGTAGCCGCATTCACCAATGGGTTGCGAAAGGGTAAGTTTCTATTTGCCCTATATAAGAACGATCCAAAGACTATGTCAAATGTGCTTTACAGAGCGACCAAATACATGAACGCGGAAGACGCACTTTTGGCCCGAGAGGAGAAACCCAAGAAGAGAGAAAGACAGGAAGACACGTGGCAGGACAGAGGGCCGAAGATGGCAAGAACTGGAGAACGAAAGGAGGACAGGCGCTTTAAGCCTCCATAGGGAAATTCACGAGCTTCACCCCGCTGACTGCCCCGATCGACCAGGTCCTGATGCAAATCAAGGACGAAGGGGCCTTAACCTTTCCTGGCAAGCTGAAGGGAGATCCCAATAAGAGGTCTAGAGACAAATACTGCCATTTCCATCATGACCACGGTCACGACATAGCTAACTGCTACGACTTAAAGTAACAGATCGAAGCCCTCATCAGGCAAGGGAAGTTACAGAAGTTCATCAGCAGGGAGAGAGCGGATCCACCTCAAGAGCAGCCTTCCTGACGAGACAACAAGCGTCCATGGCCACCCTTGGGAGACATAAGAATGATTGTAGGGGGCACAACGGCTACCAGGTCGTCCAAAAAGGCCCGTAAGAGTTACCTAAGGATGGTCTATAACGTCCAGTTGACAGGTTCCGTGCCGAAGATGCCGCGAATCGACAACCCCGTCATCGAATTCTCGGAAGAAGATGCTCTACGTCTTCACCACCCACACGACGATGAACTCGTTGTCAACATACGAGTAGGAGATTACAACTAGGCATGTTCAAAAATTCACCGGCGCCGACAAAACTGCTCGTAACTGTGCCAATTCGACCGTTGAAAGCTCCACCGAAGGTTCTCGACACGATGATCGGTAGGCTTTTTCTGTTACCGAAGTTGGCCAGTGCGGTGGTCGGCAGAAAGATCTGCAAACCGAAGAGAAACCGAACCGAACCGATATATATTTAACTTATACATATATAATATATAATCATTCATCAGTTTTAAAATAAAAGAAATTGAGAGGGAGAGAGAGAGAGTACCAGTTTGGCGTGAAACTGAGAGAGGCGTGAAACTGAAAGAAGCAAAGGAAGAATAAGGAAAAATAGGGTTTAGCTTAATTTAGTTAGAAACGACGCCGTTTCATTTAAATTTTTTTTTTTTAAAAAAAAAAAAATCTGATTCAAAACGACGCCGTTTTGGAACCATTTTAAAATTTTACTATCAGGTTCAAAACGGCGTCGTTTTAGTGTTAGGATTTAAAAAAAAAAAGGAACGCCAGGAATGACATCGTTTTATTTAGAGGTTAGGTTAAATTTGAAAAATCTTTAGTTAGACGCAGACCTCTCCTCACTCTCTCTCATCCGCCTCTTCTCTCTTTATCTGTCTCTCTGTCTACATCTCCGCCTCTCTCTCTCTCTCTCTCTCTCTCTCTCTCTCTCTCTCTCTCTCTCTCTCTCTCCCACCTACCTCCGCCGCTCGCCACCACTCACCACCACTCACCAACAACGTCTTCTACAGCTTGATGGCAATGTTCTCCAAGCTTTCCTCTCTCTTCTCTCCTCTTTCATGGCTATTATATAGAAATTTCTAGAGTATGTTTTGATGCTCAATAACAGGTATGTGAATTTGTATAATGCTCAATACCTAGGCTACCTCTCCTTGGCTCCTTGCTATGCTTCTATAAATATTGGGAATTTGTTTGAAAATTTTGTGTGGAAATTAGATATATATATATATATATATATATATAGAGAGAGAGAGAGAGAGAGAGAGAACATGTTTGTTTTTTTGTTTTTTTTTTTGAATATTTGGGTTGTTTGATAATTCTATGTGGCTTGTTTGAGGATTGATTTGTTTAATTTTTAATTTTTAATTTATATGTTTGTTTTATTTTTGCACCAAACTAACCGCACCGCACCGTTAAGGTGAACCGAAACTGGAGTAGACCGGTTCCTGCCCCTTTACATGTGAGGTGCGGTCAAGCATGAGGGAAACCGCACCCTATAGGTGCAATGCGTAAATTCCCCCCATAACCGGCCGCACCGCACCGTGTACAGCCCTAATTACAACACGCACCGAGTTCTAGTTGACAATGGTAGTTCTGCTGACATCCTTTACTACCTAGCATTCCAATAGATGAGGATTGATAAAGGGCGACTAGCTCCGACGAACGCTCCGCTCGTTGGTTTTGGAGGAACAAGGGTATACCCCCTTGGCGCAGTCACATTATCCGTGACAGTGAGCGACTACCCCCAACAGATCATTAGGGACGCAACATTTCTTGTGGTTGACTGCTCGTCCACCTATAATGCCATCTTGGGACGACCTACCCTCAATTCATGGAAGGCCGTAACCTCAACCTACCACTTAGTGATCAAATTCCCCACCAATTACGGAGTAGGGGAGCTACGCGGGAACCAAGTAACCGCACGCGAATGCTACGTAGCTATGATGGAGATGGATGACCACCTCTAGGCCTTGAGCATAGATGAGCACCGGACGATGACGGAGCCCGTCGAAAAGCTTGAAGAGATACTTCTCGACGACTCCAAGCCTGATTGAATGACCAAAATCAGTACTCTAGCTAGGCCGATGATCCGCCGAGCACTTACAACTTTTCTCAAAGTATTCGCTTAGAGCCATAAAGACATTACAGGAATTAACCCTTCGGTTATGGTGCACAGACTGAATGTATCGCCTTCCTTTCCACCCGTCCGTCAAAAGAAGTGAGTATTTGCCCCAGAACGAGACCAGGCTATAGTAGAAGAAGTTCACAAGCTACAAGAGGCGAACTTCATCAGAGAAGTTTACTACCCCGACTGGTTGGCAAACGTGGTAATGGTCAAGAAAGCCAGCGGGAAATGGAGGATGTGCATAGACTTCACCCACCTAAACAAGGCATGCCCTAAAGATAGCTACCCCCTCCTACGGGTCGGCGTTCTAGTTGACTCTACAGCCCAACACCAGTTGCTAAGCTTCATGGATGCCTTTTCCAATTATAACCAGATCTGAATGAACAAGGCGGATTAGGAGAAAACTTCATTCGTTACCAGCCAAGGCCTCCTCTGTTACAAAGTGATGTTGTTTGGCCTCAAGAACGCAAGCACAACGTATCAGAGGCTCATGAACAAGATGTTCGCAAACCAGATCGGGAGGAATGTTCAATTCTACGTCGACGATATGCTGGTAAAAAGCCGTAGGGAAGATGACTATTTGGAGGATCTCAAGGAAACATTTGTCACCTTTTGCTCCTACAACATGAAACTCAACCTGAGTAAGTGTGCATTTGGGGTGACGGCGGGAAAGTTCCTGGGGTTCATGATGTCTCAAAGAGGTATCGAGGCCAATTTGGATAAGATTAGGGCCATAGTGGAGATGGCCCCACCGAACAACGTAAAAGAAGTTCAAAGTTTAAACGGCAAGGTAGCCACCCTAAACAGGTTCGTGTTGAGGGCAACGGATAAGTGTTTACCCTTCTTCTGCATGCTAAAAAAGTCTTTTGAGTGGATGGCCGAGTGTCAGCAGGCATTCGAGGATTTAAAGTCCTACCTCTCATCCCCACCACTACTAAGTCCTTCACAACCTGGGAAGAGTTCTTTCTCTATTTGGCCATTTCCCCGGCAGCCATCAGCACGACCTTATTCATAGAAGAAGACAAGGTTCAAAAGCTCGTGTACTACGCCAGCTGGGCACTTCGTGGTGTGGAAGAAAGGTATCCGTCGATGGAGAAACTTGCCTTCGCTTTGGTTACGGCGGCCTACAAGCTCAAACCATACTTCTAAGTCCACACGGTGATCGTCCTAACCAACAAGCCCTTATGGCAGGCAATGAGCAACCCCAAAGCTGTCGGGCGACTGGCACTGTGGGCCATAGAGTTGAATGAGTTTGACATTCAGTAGCACCCACGTACTACCATCAAAAGGTAGGTCGTTGCTGACTTCATAGCGGAGTTCACCAACGGGGAAGACAAGGTGGTAGATAAGTGCCCACGATGGAGCATACATACAGACGGATTGTCCAACAGATGGGCTGGTGGAGCAAGCATCGTGCTTCTTTCCCTAGAAGGAGACAAGATTGAATGTATGGTTTGCCTCGACTTCCCTACCACCAACAATGAGGCGGAGTACAAAGCTCTAGTGGCAGGGCTTGATCTCGCCAAAGCAGCAAGGGTTGCAAGTGTGGTTATTCACTACGACTCCTAAGTCGTCACCAACCAAGAAAACGGGGATTACGAATGTAAGGGTGAAAGGATGAAGAAGTACCTGGAGCAAGTAAAAAGAAAGGCGAACGACCTGCAGGCTAAGATTGTTCAAATCCCCAGAGGAGAAAATGTGCAAGCCGACCGCCTTGCCAAAACCGCTTCAGCAGAATATATGATCATCCTTGACAATGTACTTTCCTTTGTTCAGCTTTCTCCGCTAATAGATTCCGTCGATGTGCAGGAGGTAGATTCTGGAAATAATTGGACCACGCCATTAGTCTCCTACTTGAAAAATGGCGTGTTACCAGACGGGAAGGAAGCTGCAAGAAAGCTGAAGGTCCAAGAAGCACAATTCGTTCTAATAAAAGACGTCTTGTACAAGAGAGGCTTCTTCTGCCCGTACCTAAGGTGTCTGGGCCTTGAGGAAGTAGACTACGTCATAAGAGAAGTTCACGAAGGGATCTGTAGGAACCACTCAGAGTCACGGTCATTGGTACACAAACTGATTCGAGCAGGATACTGCTGGCCCACCATACAGAAGGATGCCTAGACTTATGTCAAAACTTGTGACAAGTGTCAAAGGTTCAGCAACATCATTAGACAGCCATTTGCTCAGTGGGGATTAGACATCATGGGTCCATTCCCGATAACGGTGTGACAGCTGAAGTTCCTTATAGTAGGTATAGACTACTTTACAAAGTGGGTAGAAGCTGAAGCTCTGGCGAAGGTACAAAGTGGGTATAAAACGTACGAAGCTTCGTCTGAAGGTACATCATCTGCAAGTAAGGGATCCCTAGGATCCTAGTTTCAGACAACGGGAAACAATTCGACAACGACTCCTTCCGGGATTTTTGCTCGCAGTTGGGGATCAAAAACCACTACTCCTCCCCTGCCCACCCTCAAGCCAACGAACAAGTCGAAGTCACAAACCGATCCTTACTTAAAATTATCAAGACTCGGCTCGAGAGGGCAAAGGGTATATGGCCTGAAGAGCTACCAAGCATACTATGGGCGTACAGGACAACAGCAAGAACACCTACCGGAGAAACCCCATTTCAGCTAACATACAGGAGCGAGGCGATCATTCCAGCCGAGGTTGGGCTCACAAGCTACAAGGTGGACAACCATAATGAAAGTAAAAACGACGAGGCTATGCATCTACAGCTCGACCTACTGGACGAATTTAGGGTGACAGCCAAACAAAGACTCGCACAGTACCAAGACCTCATGGCCAAGCACTACAACTCCCGGGTCAGACACAAAGACTTTCAAGTTGGAGATCTCGTTTTGAGGAAGGTAATGGGTGCCACCAAAGACCCTACCCAAGGGAAGCTCGGCTCTAACTGGGAAGGACCTTACAGAATTATGTCATGGTAGAGGAAAGACACCTACCACCTAGAGACACTAGACGGACGAAAGTTGCACCATCCATGGAACACCGAGCACCTACGGAAGTACTACCAATAGAGTTGATAGCATGAAGAGCAACACTTCATTTTCCCATCTACTTTAGTTAATTTTAGCTACACTCCTCAGTTTTCCAATTTACCTTAGTTAATTTTTGCTACAATACTCTTTTAAGCCTAAAGGGCGGGTCTTTTTCTTTAGAGAACAATTTTTCTACGAATGCATGGTTTATCATAATAAGAGGAGTTTATTCAGATATGACTAAAGTTTATTAAAGTGGACGAGTTTATTAAAGTCTATAAAGTGAACGAGTTCATTCCAGGAGGATGAATTATTACTAGTCCATAAAGTGGACGAGTTCATTCCAGGAGAATGAATTATTGTCCATAAAGTGGGCGAGTTTATTAGTGAGTCCATAAAGTGGACAAGTTCACAAGTGGACGGATTTATGATTAAGGTCCATAGAATTGATGAGTTCATCCTGTAGGGATGAGTTAATGTTATGAAGTCCACAAATAGACGAATTCATTAAGTCCACAAAGAGGACAAGTTCATCGCCAAGTGGACAGGTTCATTTCGCAAGGATGACTTAATATCCATAAGAATGACTCAGTATGACTTAATATGACCCATAATTAAGGTGGACGGATCCACAAGTGGACAGGTTCATAAATTAGTCAATAAAGATGACGAGTTCATCTCATAAGGATTAGTTAATGCTGCAAAGTCCACAAGTGGACGGATCCATAAGGGTAAAAGTCCACAAACAGACAAGTTCATCACATGAAAAGATTAAAATCCACAATGGAACAAGTTTCTTAGAACACAAAGTGGACGAATCCATTAGCCCATAAGTGGACGAGTTTGAAACAAAAGAATCAAAATTATTAAGTTAAAAAGTAGATGGATTCATAAGGACAAGGGATGAACATACACATATTGAAAGCAACGAATATGAAATACCATAAATAAAATGCATTTTTTTACAAACAGAAGCCCAAAAAACAAAAGGGCATTGTCCGGATATTAGATTAAATTTACAAGGAAAGAAAAAGGGTAAGTTCAGGAGGTCGGGGGGTCTTGTGGGATCTCTTCACCCTTGGGAGGAAGGTCCTGGACATCCTGTGTTGAAGGATCTTGAGCATTCGGAGGGTTGGCCGACAGGGTCAAAGGAATGACAGGTTAGTCCATAGCAGGTTGGGCAAGAACGACACTATCATCCTTTGGATTCACCTCAGACTCAATGGAGTCGTCACCCTCTTCATAAATAGTGTTGCCTACAAGTGTTGACGGCAAGGGGTCATCCATTGAAACCTTGGACAAATCCAAGTGAGGGAAGATGGATTTGACCTATTTAAGGCAATCCTCAAACCCATCACCATAATATTCGGCACAGGAATCAATGAATGTCTATAACGCCCTGAATTCCTTCACAGCGTCAGGCTTAGCCGTCCCCACCTAACCTAAAAGGGCCATCAACTCCTTTTCTGTCGTTTCTTTGGCCTCTTGCTCTTTTTTCTTCTAACAACCCTCTTCCTTCAATTTTTCTTTCAACTCCTTCATCTCCTGGTTAAGGGTGCGAAGGGCGCTCTCGTATTGATCTTACCCGTCGGTCAGGTTCTTAATACGCTTGTGCAGACAGGTAATCACCCCTTCCTTGGCAACGCCCCTATCTTGCAAAGCCTTCATACGAACCAATGCCTGCAAGACAGGATAACCGTTAGCTATTAAACATAAGAATGAATAAATAAAGAGACAAGGGAAGGAACGCACCCGAGCAAGGTCAAAAAGACCTGACGCCCCTAACTCCTCTGTGCCTTGCTCAGCACAAGGGTCCACATCCTTGTCCCTAATAACGGACTCCATCATCTCTAAGGCATAATCCTTGTGAGTGAGAATACGTCGCTTAGGATCTTGAGTGACGGGGCCGGACGTCGTCATCAGCCCCTTACCTGCCCCATGCTTTGGCTTGGGAGGGGATGGCTTCTTAGGAAGCTTCTCTCCAGGAGTGACGGATACCTTTTTAGATGGACGGTCGTCCTTCCTGTCACCATTCCTCTTAGACACCCCTTTACTGACAGACTTGGGGGCTGACGACGACACCCCCTCCTTTCCCTTGACATTTTCCTCTTTCTTATGCGCAATAGTTACCCTTAACTGCGCTTTCAACCTAGCTGCCTCCATTTCTGTAAAAGGGCAAATGGTGAGTATTGGAACAAGTGACGGCCTTAGACAAGCCGACGGAAAAAGAAAAAAGTAGGGTTAAAACGGATGAACTCACAATGACGGGAATAAGCGTTAAGACGACGGGCTTTTGGTGTTGGCTCGGGACCCCCATAATATGCATATAAAGTGTTGAGTGTAATGAGATCCCGACATTTCCGCTCGTCCAATGGGATTTCTGTACTCGACGAATAAAAGCTTCTTGCTCGTCAGTAATATGTGGACGAACACTAGCTGATAAAACAAGAAAAGTAGATGATATTAGAAATTCGAAACAAATAAACTGAAAGAAGTAGACGGGATAAACCTAAATCCTTGACATAAGCCCAAGTGTTGTCAAAGCCATAGGGCATCATCTCCCACTCCCCCTGACGACACACCCAGTTCGTCCCTTTGATGAAGAAATACCTGCCCTTCCAATTCCTATTAGAATCGGGCATATCGGATACCAGCCTCAGCCTTTTCTTCCTTGCAGCAAAGTGATATATTCCCTGGGACGAGACAATGTGTTGAGGACGGTAGCACCAGAAGAACTCGTCAAGAGTTAGTTGACGGTTCCCTCTACTTAGCTGCCCCCAAAAAATCTCAGCCCCAATGAATATCCTCCAAGCATTTGGGGCAATTTGGCTGACGGACAACCCCAAAAAATTGGCCAACTGACAATGAAGTGCCGTCAAAGGCAGTCTCAATCCTGCCGCAAACATGGCGTCATACATGCCAATGTCCGTGGTCTTCCCTGAATAGCATTTCTTAAACTCCCTAGGGAGACGGATTGGGATGTTGTTTGGAATTTGGTAACAGGCACGTAAGGTGTTGAAAACCTTGTTCGACATCGTCGGTAAAAAGTCATTAACCGTCCATTTTTTAGGAAGAATGAAAGGACGATCATCTCCTGGGCCTCATGGGGTACTCTCTATAACCTCCTCATCACCATCATTTTCATCCCTGTCACTTACTCTCCCCCATTTCATTCTCTTTATCCTCGTCTTCGCCCTCATTTATTACCTCCTTCTCTCCTCCACAACTCTCCACTTCCTCGTCAGAAGATTGGGCTGACGTTTCCCTCTCTGACGACCAGGAGAAGCCCTCCTCGGGCTCATGACCTGAATCGAAGACCTCGTCATAGCCTGCTCCCTCTTGGACTGACGACTGTTCACTCGTCACTTCTCTAGACATCTGACTACCTACAAGCGACGGATTCATTCTAAGAACCTAAGTTGACGGCCTCACTATGGAATTAATCAACTAGAATGAAAAATACAGAGTAAAAGAAGAAAAGAACTTACAAGTAAATCTCCTTGGAAAAAGGATGACCTTAAAGCGATGATAGCAACAAGAGTGATGGGATCAGCAAGCTAACGGAAGCGAGATGTTCAAAAGGCAACGAGCTCTCTCTCAAAGATCAGCAAGGTTGAAATAAGAGAAATGAGGGAAGGGGGAGAGGTATATATAAGGGAGAATATGCATAGAAGACGAAGCGACACTCTCGTCCAGAAGCGGAGCCAATTAAGTTGTGCCACGTGTTCGAGCATTTAATAAATGCTGCTCGAGGAATCGCCCCTAAATGATTCTCTCTCTCTCTTGAGCAAATGAAAATTAACAATAAAATTCAACTCCATAACCTGCCAGCTTAAGCTAACAAGGCTATGGAGTAGGGGACAATTGAGAAGGATAAAATTGTTAAATTAACACTCACCGATGGAAAGGCATAAGGCGACGTTCCAAACAAACCCGTCGGTCTTACTCGTGTCCATTGACAAGTGACAACAGTAGGAAGTCTACGGGTTTACCTCAATGTTGACGGGAGCACCTTTGGCGAGGAAGATGGAAAGCTGATGCCAATAGGCTAAAGGGGGCATACGAGACTAACGGTTCTAACATGGCCCTACTTGGTCTCCACGCATTATGTATATGGAAATATCTTGTGCCCTACACTCAGTGCTAATCAAAAGGATTCCTACAAGGAAAGGGTTCCGTAAAATATGTTCATGGAGACTTCTATAAGGAAATGACTTCTAAACCAAGGAAGAGTTGTCAACCCTCTACTGCTATAAAAATCCAAAACCCTTATAAACTAAGGTACGCATAATTCATCCCAGCTCTAGCACTCTAGAGTTGTGAGAAGTTTTCTAACTTGATCTTTAGAGGGTTTTTGGCCGGCACCACACCGATGCTTTCTGTTAGGTCTTCTTTTTTGTTGTGCAAGTATTATTGCGAGCGCGTTAGAGCTGTGTGGCTCACTGGTGATTTTTCGGCATCATCAAGAAACAAAAGAGCAAAAATGACAGAGAAAGTAAACAGCAAAGAAGGTAAATATCATAGAGGATGTCTAATATATAGTAGTAGTAGGTCACTTTGTTAAGTAAGAGTTGGTTTAAAACTCTTCTTTAGCTTTAGGATTGGGTAAATTAATAATAATAAAAAAATTGGGGGGCTTTGCAGAGCAGTAGTTAGTTTAAAACTCTCTTTTTCACATAATAAATAAATGATGTCTAAAATTGTGGGACTACCAAAACTTACGAGACAAAATATTAGAAGACCAACTAATAGTCAAATGTCTTTGGCTATTATATATTATATAAATTATTGTTTTAAGTATGATATCAAATAATTTAATCAAATTATATTTCAACTAGCCAAGGGCCTTGTAGCTTAATTGGCAACTCCTCATGCAAAGTGCATGAGGATCTATAGAGAAAATGGTTGAAGCTGCAGGTTTAGTAGTATAATGTAACTATCTCAAATATACACACACACATACACTAAATTACTTTTTTTAATAGAAAATTTCAACTGATTTTGCAATATGCTTTTAACGCTCCATTTGTTTCAAAGTAAAATATTTATAAATGTAAAATATTTTACAAGTAAAAAATTTTACAGTAAAATATTTTCAATAAAACATTTTCAAGTGTTTGGATTGTCCTAAGCACTTGAAAATCCAAGCACAAATCAGCCACCACCAACCACCACTTGATGCAAGCATAAACCAACACCGGATGTAAGCACAAACAACCACCAATGATACCAAATCTAGATTCCAAATTAGGAAGAAAAATAAAGAAAAAAAGCCATCATTGCTGCTGCCACCAAAACCCAACGCTTCAACACACCGTAATAGCCACCCATACCACCACAACAATGAGAAGAAGAAAAAAAAATCCAAGATCAATGATAAACCCACCCCAATCAGCCACCATCAACACTGGAACCCAACCCCAACGCACCACCATTGAACCAATGAACCATTGAACACCCAACACCATACCCAGCCACCAAACTCAAACTAAACCTAACAACGCCATACCTAGCCACCAAAACCCAACACTGGAACCCACCTAAGAAACTCAAAACTCAAAACTAAACCCAGCAACGCCATACCTAGCCACCAAAACCAAACCCACTACCGACGACCCACCTATCCAGATCTGAAAGATATGGCTTGAAAGAAATGGACTGCCTGAGAGATCAACGCTGATCGCCTCACCACTCACCAGTAGGAGTCCTAATGGACTGCCAGAGAGAAAATAAAAGAGAGGAAGGAGAACTTGAGAGTAAGAAGGGATAGTAGTCGTGGGAGAGGGAGAGCAAAAATTGAGAGGGACTGAGGACTAAGGAAGTTGAAGAATCGGGGAAGAAGGGGGGAGAGCAAATGTAAAATATTTTACCAAAAATTTAAGTGTAAAATATTTTAATCAAATTTGCCTTAATTGATTTAGTTCACTGAAAATATTTTACTACAAAACAAACACAGTAAAATGGAAAAAATATTTTCTTGAAAATATTGTAGCTCCACAACATAACTTGTACTCTTTTATTGCAATATGCTTTTAAGTTAAAAAAGTGGAGTGTAGGGAATATTGTATCTCCACAACATAGCTTGTACTCTTTTATTAGAAGAATCATGGTTTAAATCACCCTATAATTGTAAATATCAAATTTAAAAAAAAGGAGTGACAAAAAAGGTGGGGGAACAATAGCCTAGGGGTGTGCGCAAGTCAAATTGGACGGGTGGAGGGAAATATTTTTAACCAACTTGCCAATGACAGGTTAAGAAAATTTCAATCCGCCGCCAACCCTCCAATCTATGAAATTGTTGGGTCAAACAAAAATCTTAATGGTTTCAATTCAGCGGATTGATCGGGTTGGTTGGGTTGACAAATTCAATTGACTAAATGAAATTATTTCAATTAAATTGGATAATTTTTTGCTCTCTTAAATAAGAAAAGAAAAGAAATTTTTTCAATTTTTATTAAATTTAATCACAAATATTACATCATTTTTTTTATTAGAATAACTAAAACACTTATCACACTGAAAAGAAAAACATCTCATAGTTTGAAATTAGATGAGAACATAGAGTAATAATAATAACAAAATCTTAGGGTGTGTCTGGTAGAGTGGATTTTAGGGAGAGAGAGAGAGAGAGAGAGAGAGAGAGAACTTTTTGGATGATGTTTGGTTGGAAGGGGGAGAAGAAAAAAAATGTGGTGGGGTCTAGGTGTTTTCTCCCCAAAATGGGGAGAAAACTGAGGGGGCAAGTATGATTTACTTGATTGACAAAAATGCCCCCAATTTTTTTTTTAAGCTTTTGCTTTCCTAGGTAATGTTGGCTCTTCTTTTCCCTTTTTTTTTTCTCTTTTTTTTATTTTTTTATTTTTTTACTTTCTTGGGACATGTTGTCTTTTTCTTTTCTTTTTTCCTTTTTTCTTTTGATTTCCTAGGCGTCAGCATGACATGGATTTGCTTTGTTTTACTTCTTCATTTTTATTTGTTTTTTTCTTTTTGTTTAACTAGACGTTATTTTTTTTCTTGACATGATTTTTATTTTTTAATAAATTTGAGTGAATGTTTTTTTTTTTCTTTTGGTCACTTTTTTGTTTTAATCGGGCATCATTTTTTAATAATGGTATATGAGTAAATTTATACAAACTCATTTTTTTCATCCCTCAACTTTTCCACTCCCAACCAAACAAAAATGAGGGAAATTTAAATTTTTTCTATCCTCCCACTCACTTTTCCACCCGTCCAACCAAACAAACCCTTAGAGAGAGCAGCTAGATTTTATTAAGAAAGAGAAATGTGAAAATGAAAAAATAAAAAGAAAGAGCAAGAGATGAGAAAAATAAAGTAGGTAAATATGTGAGGGAGAGTTTTGCAACATGATAGAGAGTGTGTGTGTGTGTGTGTGAGGGGCTCGAGTTGTAGCGGGTTAGAAATATCTCAACCCACTATTTAACCCAACCCGCTAAATTATCAATTTACCCCACCTAACCTGATCTGCCTCAATTAATAAACCCGCATGGATTAGGTCAAGTTGGTTTGAATCAGGCGGGTTGATAGGTTAGGCGGTTTTTTTGCATAGTCATAATGGTAGGAAAGAGGTGTTGGTGGAACATTTGCTCATAAGTAAATATGATAAAAAAAGAAAAGAAAAGGTATAATATATTTTTTCTTGAACCTACCATATTCAATATGTATTAGGAAGATAAAAGGGAGTTTGTAAAATTTAATATTATTTTATTAAAAACGTGCATTGTGTCAATGCCGAGTGTTTTACCCTTGCAATGAGCATTTCAATACAATGATAACACTAACATTTCTTTATTTCCCTTCTCCTTTAGTTGTGTAGACACCCAATTTTGTAACCTTTATTCAATCCTAACTATAAAAAAATTATTTTACATTTTAAGAGCAAAATTATAATTTTGACTATTTGAACTTTTTGATGCCCTATTAAAAATAAATCTTGAGATTCTAATGATCAAAACGATATGTCTGTGGGTAAGTGCCCACGACGAGTTTTGGTTCTCTTTATGGGAAGTATGTCTTAGCCTGAGATGGACTGGGCGGAGGGTGAAAAATGGAGTCGCCACCTAGATTAGGTTTAGGAATCATAAATATAGCGCCCTTGTAGAATGACTAATCTGTACCAGAGCAGTTGTTCGGAGTTTAGGTATGGGGATGGGAAGGTGTTAGGGACCCAACCCCCCCCCCCCCCCCCCCCCCCGACCCTTCACTCATTGTGTTCCAAATCCTAATCCCATCAAAGGGTTTTCTAATAGGCTATCTAAACTCACACATACACTTTAGCATGCATCTAAACATACAACATGTCATATTGTCCCAAAACCCTAACATTCATCTACCATGGCATTCATTCAAAATTACTCGGAGGCAGCAAAGATATCACAAGGCAGTAGCATCAACAAAGCATAATCAAGCATATTCAATCACTCAAGCATAGCATTATGGCATCAAACAAAATTTCCAAGTTTAACAAGCAACTCATGTCAACCAACCCAAAATACATTTCCGTGTTATATGCATGACTTACCTTACCTTACTTACCTCACTGCATCTCAACACCTTAGCACCTATGCATCAATGCATGTTCATGGTGTTCATCAATCATAAACCCTAATCATAAAATTTTAAGCAAAAGGAATTAAAACATGATATACTACTGATCTAGGACCTCAAACATATGAAAAAGAATTAAATAGAACCTAAAACATGCATTTAAATGAATAAAACAAAGAAGAAAACAAATCTGAGTTTCTGGACTCAAACCTGCGTATGCATGCTGAACCCTACATATGCAGGGACATAAGGTCGTGTATGCATGCACGAGCTTGTGTACACAACCTTACCCAGAAACACAACAAGCATACACCAATCAAAACCTACTCTAAACAACCTAGTATGTTTTCTGAACGATCAAACAACAATCCTAAACTATACAGAGAGTTAACCAAGCAGAAAAACAGGAATAAAAACAAATAAATAAAGAAATAAAAGCAAGAACAAGTACCTCACACAAGAAACTTTTGAAGCTTGATTTTGACCATTCCCTTTGGTCAATTTACAAAACAAAATACCTAGAGGATTAGTAAGTTTAACTAGAAGGCTTTGGAGTGGACTAGCCAAGAAACTTTAGTTTAGAATGCTTTTCAAAGTAAAACGCTTCTCTTTGAATCACTTTTTTGGAGTGGACTCTCTATATCTTAGGAAAAAGGTCGTGGGGACCTTTTATAGTGTCCAAAGAGAAGGGGCAAAGGCAATTCTAAGCGATGTGGGATTGTTTCTGTCGAGATTCTGTAAAATGCTTGCCTTACAGGGGTTTCTAGAACCCTAGCTACACACGTAGGCTCGTGGCTGCGTATGCAAGAGTTAAGGATGCATACGCAAGCTCAAGGCTGCGTACACACCCTTAGGGTTTTGTAAGGATTTTTCTTCTTTTCAAAAGCATCTTTTAACTAAAGTATTTCCATAGCTAGGCCCTAGATCAACCATAGACCTCCTAATGTTATCATCGTTGGGGAATAGGGGCTTAAGTCGTAAGGGATACAAAATGAGATATTTACAATATCGTGCACTTAAATTGGATCACTGAATTAAAACTTATAGCTAGATAAAATTTTAACGATTAACATGTATCCCAAAGAATCAAGAAGAGACACATGTGATTATCACTAATTAATTATGATTAGCTCATAAGGCGATTAAAAATAATTAATTATGTGGCATATTTTGATAGGATTTCCATGGCAATACTCCATGCATGTAATCAACTCTTAAAAGTTTGAGATAAGGATAAAGTCCATGAGATTAAGAACAAAACTGATTAATTATCTCTAATTAATTAAGTGTTTTTTTTTTTTTTTTTTATAGAAACAATTAATTGAGTGTTTAGAAGTGAAAAATAGTCTACAAATGAATTTGGATTGTAGGAATATGTGCATCAACTCGTGCAAAAACTCATGTTTGTTTTAGTATAAGAACCAATTTTTTTTTTTTTTATATTTCACATAACCATTTTTTAAAAACACCTACATCATATTATCTATCCTAAAAGTTATCTCAATAAAATATTCATTCTTTATGATTATCAAAAAAAATATTCATTCTGCATTTACATTGTTAAATATTAGCATTGATATACCATGTTGAATATGCTAGTATAGATGCGGAAGCGAAAGCATAAAGTATACAAGACAATAACACATGAAGGTTATGTGGTGCAACCTAACAGCCTACATCCACAGAGGAAACCCTAAATGGTTACATTAATAATATGTTAGAGTGTAGTACAAATCCTGTGTTATAATGAATCATAACATGTGTATATATAGTAGACTAAACCCTAGACTAAAAGACTTCTAGTACAAGTAAGAGACTTGGCTTGCACACAAAGTAGAATTAGGCTTGGGCCTATGCTAATGGGCTAATATGTCTCTAACATACATAACCATTTTTTTAAAACACCCACATTACTTACACACACACATCTACTGATAAATGAATAAAATGTCTTTACACATGAACAATACCCATGTAAATTTAAATGAGTATTGTAATTTGTAACTGTGGACAAGATACGCATTATTTTAGACAAATTGGTGTAGATGATTTTTTTGGGTAGATTGGCCAAAATTTTGCACTAATTCCATTTTACATTTACTAATGCAAGTGTTCAAAGAGAATAAATTCAAAATTTAATGAAAAAAAAAAAAAAAGAACTCTAAAAGACCATCAAAGAGAGTAAAAAATTGTCAAAACTCGAAACAGGAAAAAAGGCAGGAGCCGAGTCCAAGTGCCGCACTTGGATAGGGACTTTGAGTGCCAACTGGAACTCGAAGAATTCGAGTGTCGATTGGCACTTGAGCCCAGGTTCCTGACTTCATTTCGTTTTTCATGTGATTTTCTCTATTCTAGTTTGCATTGCACAGCCCCATCTGTACATGTGCTAAAAATTAAGCTAAGGAGACTTTCAAATTCATCCTAAATTATCCCCAAGGCCCTCTATTCCCTCTATTAATAGAGGAGACTCCCCCTCATTCACAAGACACTGAAATCCTTTGAGAGCTACTGAAGAACGCCACTAAGGTGATTGCTGATCATTTCCGTCAATTCATGACTTTTTGAATACTAATCACCTCAAAGGTAACCTCTTAACTCAAAGATCTATCATCACTTTGCCTGAATCTTTGAAGAACACGGAGAACATTTTTGAAGAAAACTTCAAAGAAAGGAGGTGATGCCCTAATGATTCAAAGACAAGCTTCTCATCCAAGACTTGATCCAAGGAGGAGCCACCTATTCAATATCGATCCAAGAAGGTACCATTCATTCCGCTCGAACCTTGATCCAAATAAAGTCGAAGTGCCACCTAAATTCCGAGCTTGATCGAAGAACGTGTTGCACTTACATTCAAAATACTAAAACATTTAAGGTTATCACTTGAATCCAACATTGCATGTAGGTATAAATCTCTAAACCATGTAGTTTAGATCATTAAACTTCAAATCTATCTAGGGTTTATGGAATAAACTCGCATGCTCAATATTTTTTCAAACTCTAATTTTTCAATCTACTTTCATGATAATGACATATTGTTTACTTGTTTGCAACAAGTTTGAATGTTTTGCTTGCATGACATGGATCCATGACTATCATATGGGTGGAGTGCTTAACAACTTCCTATTTTATAATTTATCTTTCGATTTTAGATTAATGATTTGTAGATTAGGTTTTCTCACATGTAATTTTCATTTTTTAGAATGTAACTAGGAATCAAAACCATGTACTTTCTTAGATTCTATCTTGAATGAAGGTAATGTATTTCTTTATATCTTTCTATCAAATGTAAATTTTCAATTTAATCAATAAAATGTTGAATTCATTATGGTTTTCTTATTTGTTAATTAAGATAAATGGCAACTCCAAGTGCAAAACCCTTAATTTTGGAGGAACGGTATTAACAATTGACTGTCATTTAAGAGGCATTTGTTGTATATATAGGTATATACAAGGATAGGTTGTAATAATGTTATTTGAGTTTAGAGAATATTGTTTCATAAAGTGAAAATTTAGGTTCTAGAATTTTCTAAGTGAAAATTCAGAAATAAGCATTTTCGATCGGTCGAAACTTTGGCTTGATCGATCGAAATGGTAAAGAAAAAATCCTGGAGCTTTTGCCTGGTTTGATCGCTAGTCAATTCCTGTTCAATCGATCGAAAAGAGCATTCAATTTATCGAAAGAACCTCTCGATCGATCGAAACTCGAAAACTGAATTTTCTGTAGAATTTTTCTAGTGATTGTTCAAAAAGGTTGAAGAAGTTTCAAGTCTTGTGAATGGTTTTATGAAACATTTTAACTCTCTATACGTGCCTTTTGATGAAATATAACCCTATAGGTATAAATAGAGGCTTATGTTCACTTGAAAAATAACTCCACAAAATAGTAAGTTAGAGAGAAACACAAGAAATCTTATGGTCATTTTCCAAAATTGCTATCTGTAGAACCCAATATCTTGGTTCTATCCTGGGGACAAATTTGCGATAACCTTTTAGTAACAATAGTGTAGGGGGCAAATATTGTCTAAGGAAAACGATATTGTGACTCTAAGTTATCTATTTTCTGTTTTATCTTTTGTATTAACCTTGTTCTTTCATTATTACTTTATATAATATCTCCAACAGCATTAACATAATATCCCATGACATTCACATGAGTTTGGCCTAAAAGAAAAACTTCATTGGGTTGAAGTCTCTAATCAAGCTCAACGATGTCAAATGTTTAAGATTTTTTTTTTTGTTTTAATATTAAATAAAATATGAGTTGATTTTTAAGCTTAAAATTAAGGTTGTTTATTTTAATGGAAAACCTTATGTGAAAATAGTTTTACACATTTTCGAGTGTTTTTTAGTATTTAAAAAAAAAAAAATGTTATATTCACATCATTTTCACAAAAAATCATAGGTGGTTAGTTGTTATTGGTTTTAATTTGAACCTACCACTAAAATTACTTCTTTACCCCACCATTATCAACCTGTAACAACTTGCCACATAGAATTTGTTATGAAAATGTTGTGAACATAACATTTCTCTTAAAAAAAATGGTCAAAGAAAAATTATCTCTTAACTTCTCATATTTAACTTAGTAGGAGATAAAGTTCTTTTCCACTAAGGCTGTGTTTGGTAATATGTAAAATATTTTCCAAGTGTAAAATATTTTTAAATAAAAATGTTTTACGAAAAGGAAAATATTTTTAGTTGTTTGTCTGCTTTATGGAAAATATGCTGTAAAATTATTTTCAGTGTTTGGTTTTGTATGTAAAAACCTATTTCCATCAACCCAACCACCACTATAAACCTAGCCACCACCAGCCACCATCAACCACCACATAACCAATTAACTTGAAAAAATTATAAACAAAATCAAAACTCATTAACAACCTGTAACAACCTGTCACATAGAATTTGTTGTAAAAATATTGTAGACATAACATTTCTCTTAAAAAAATGGTCAAAGAAAAACTATCTCTTAACTTCTCATATTTAACTTAGTAGGAGATAAAGTTATTTTCCACTAAGGCTGCGTTTGGCAATATGAAAAATATTTTCCAAGTGTAAAATATTTTCAAGTGAAAATGTTTTACAAAAAGGAAAATATTTTTAGTTGTTTGTTTGCTTTATGGAAAATATGCCGTAAAATTATTTTCAGTGTTTGGTTTTGCATGTAAAAACCTATTTCCATCAACCCAGCCACTACTATAAACCCAGCCACCATCAACCACCACATAACCAATTAACTTGAAAAAATTATAAACAAAATAAAAACTCATTAATCTCAAAATCAAAATCAAAACCCATCTACCAAACCCACAACCCACCACCCTTGAAACCCCCGAATCACCCAAGCAACCAATCCACCAAAAACCACCCCCAATTGGCCACCATCAACGCTAGAACTCAACCTAACCCACCACCATTGAAACCCACAAATCACCCCAACCATCAATTCTCTAAAATCCAAAAACAAATATATTTCCAATAAAAAAAAAAATCCACAACAATGAGGCTAGATCGATGAAGGAGGAAAGGAGGACAAAAAGGTAGAGAGAGAGAGAAGTAAGATTGATATGGGAGGAAGAGCGAGAAAGAAGGATGGAGAGAGAGAGGAAGGGGGCTTCAGATTTGACCTTAATCAGCGGTGATAGGCACAGCCACAAACAGCAGTGGACTGGAGCTCGAGTTCAAGTGTCGGTGGTGCTCTCTCCTTCGTTGACAACCTTTGTCCCTGGTGGCCAGTGCTCTCTGGTAGACCATAGAAATGGTTTGAAGGTGAAGTGTAAACAATTTTACACTTCAGGCCCACTTATTTTACAGTCAAAGATCATTTTTTCAGTCCAAACCAATCACTAACCATCATGTAAAATGTTTTCCTAATTTTTATTACAGTCGAAACAAACATAGCCTAAAATTTTATGGAAACAATTTTATTTCATGCGAAGTTAAATAAGAGAAGTTAAGAAATAATTTTCCTACTACTCATTTCAAAAGTAGTTAACAAACGTAATAAAATGAAATAGCTTTGCTAGGAAATAGTTTTTAAAAAATTTCCCAGAAAATGTGAAACGAACTGAGCAAAGTTTTGACTAGTTTGTTGAAGTTGCAATGTTAACACCAGTTCCAAACCGTCACACGCGCCACAAGAGCGAGTAAAGATACTGAAAATAAGAGAGAGAAAAACAAAAGTTAAAAAAGTAGAAAAATTCGAAGAAAAGCGGGCCAAATGAGATCTACCGTTCGCCAGCCAGCACGGTAGTAAAAAGTATAATAATTTTTGGGCTATAAATAGGACCCAAGTACTCTCCATTCAACTCGCGCTTCTCTGCTCTGCTCCAAGCTCAGCAAAGACTCCTTCCTCCCTCATTTGTTCGTTCGTTCGTTCTTAAAAATTTTAAAAATAATAATAATAATAATAATAATCTGAGATCCGAAAGGTATGCTTTTTTCGTTGCTGCCTGTCCATGCAACACCCTGTTCTTATTTCATTCTTTTTACTTTAGTTGCTTCTCTAAAACATAAAAAAGACAACGACGACGACGACGATGATGTCTCTATAATCTCAAATCTAAAAACACTTCCTTGCTTTCTTTCTGTTTCTTTTTTTTGTTTTCTTTTGTTTGAGAGATCTATTGGTGAGTGAGTTTGTGAGTCCCATTTATTTTATGTATATATAGGACCTTACCACAAACACACACATCTCTCAATTAGTATTAGCTAGGGTCACGGCGGATCTTGTTTTGGTTATAAGAAAGCGGTGTTCTGAACCATATTTATCCTCCGGATCTAGAATTGGTCTTTGCTATTCACATTAGATCTGACCTGGATTTCAGATATTAGATTTAGATCTGGGCAAAACATACATAATTGAAATTGAAACCAACCAATGTGTTAGATATAGATCTGAAAGAATTGAATTGATTAGTTTCTTCTTAAACAGATCCAGGAATCGCAGTACTAAGCATTTTGTTTATTTATTTGATTTTAGAACGAACAATGGCATCACATATTGTTGGATACCCTCGCATGGGCCCGAAGAGAGAGCTGAAGTTTGCATTGGAATCGTTCTGGGATAAAAAGAGCAGTGCTGAGGATTTGCAGAAGGTGAGTGCAGATTTGAGATCATCCATCTGGAAGCAGATGGCTGATGCCGGGATCAAGTACATCCCTAGCAACACTTTCGCCTACTACGATCAGGTGCTTGACACCACCGCAATGCTTGGCGCTGTTCCACCAAGATACGGTTGGAATGGTGGTGAAATTGGATTCGACACCTACTTCTCCATGGCCAGAGGAAATGCCTCTGTTCCGGCTATGGAAATGACCAAGTGGTTCGACACCAACTAGTAAGTCACTTTCATCATCATCACTTTCCTTCCACCGCAACTACTAAGGTTTTTTTTTTTTTTTTTTTTAATATATTGAACCATTGTTATTTTGTTGATCCATCCAGCCATTTCATTGTCCCTGAATTGGGACCTGATGTTAACTTCTCTTATGCATCTCACAAGGCAGTTTCTGAATACAAGGAGGCTAAGGCGGTATGTTTCTTTTCTATTTTCTTTTATTAGCTGATCATTTATGGGTTAAGAGGAAAGGAATAGAACAGAGTAAAGTAGATTTAGCACAAAATTAGTTTAAGAAGATTTAGCATAAAATTAATTTATTTTTAGCCAACGTCACTCTTCTCCTGCTCATTCTTCCTTCCATCCATTAGACTTCTAATATTGGTAATATTTTGTCAATTAATTTATATATTGGCTCTGGGTGTGTATATGTAGCTGCTTTGGTAAATGTGTCCATAGCAGTGAGGTTTTATTTTATTTTATTTTTTTTCGAATGTCAAATATGTCCATATGATGACTTGAACCCAAATTGCTCTTCCAATTCTCACAAGTGCGGGTGGATGCTGAGGTTATGGGTTCGAAACCCATTTGGTTTGTGTGTGCCTGTAGCTTACCAATAAAAAAAATGTTGATAATGGTTTGAAATTGATATGACATACATGTATAGAAACTAGAAGTTAAACCTAGCAATGCAAGCATCATGATGGTTTCTTGTCATATATCCTCCTTCTATAGTAATAGTACCAGGCCCTGATCATAATTACAAGTTATTCCTTTCAACTTTCTTTACCTGTTAATATACGCCGAATATTGAGCTCCACTCCCTTTGTGTCTCATGCAGCTTGGAGTAGATACTGTTCCAGTCCTTGTTGGCCCTGTGTCCTACTTGTTGCTGTCTAAACCTGCAAAGGGTGTTGATAAGAACTTCTCTCTCCTCTCCCTTCTTGAAAAAATCCTTCCTATCTACAAGTGAGATTTTTTTTAACTTACCATCTATGTAATTTATTCCGGATCTAAATGATCTGAATTTTCTAATTCATTGTTGCATCGATGAATATTTCTTCAGGGAAGTGATCTCTGAGCTTAAAGCAGCTGGTGCTTCCTGGATTCAGTTTGATGAGCCCACCATTGTATTGGATCTTGATTCTCACAAATTGAAAGCATTCACTGATGCCTACTCTGAGCTAGAATCATCTTTATCTGGATTGAATGTTCTCATTGAGACCTACTTTGCTGATATTCCTGCTGAGGCATTCAAGACACTAACTGCTTTGAAGGGTGTCACTGCTTTTGGATTTGATTTGGTTCGTGGTACTAAGACCCTTGATTTGATCAAGGCTGAATTCCCCAAGGGAAAATACCTCTTTGCTGGAGTCGTTGATGGAAGGAATATTTGGGCCAATGATCTTGCTGCTTCTCTTAGCACATTGCATGCTCTTGAAGGCATTGTGGGCAAAGGTACAAATGTTTTATGTCTTGTTGTCCATGGTGATAGATGTTTTCATTATGTGTAGTCATATATTTTTTTTTCCTTTCCTTTTTTCTGTGCAGATAAACTAGTGGTCTCTACCTCCTGCTCGCTTCTCCATACCGCTGTTGATCTAGTTAATGAGACTAAGTTGGACAAGGAAATCAAGTCATGGCTTGCTTTTGCAGCACAGAAAGTTGTTGAAGTGAATGCATTGGCTAAGGCCCTGGCTGGTCACAAGGATGATGTAAGTTAACTGTGTGTGTGTGTGTACTGAAATTACTAGTTCCATTGTGGTGGTTGGTTCCTAGTCAGTAATGAGTATAATAGTGAAGTTTGATAAGCGGATTTACAAATCTTGGACTTTAAGTTAGAAGAGATGGTTGGCTATGTGAAGCAGCATTGTTTGCTTGAAAATTAGTTGAGATTTTTGCTTGAACTTCTGGGAGAAATCTTGTAAACCACCTTGAAGGAAATTGTTTTTGTGTTTAATTGTTCTTTTTGCTTAAGTTTATATGAATGCCACGTACTCACTTTTTGTGGTTTTATTTTCAGGCATTCTTTTCTGATAATGCTGCAGCTCAGGCATCAAGGAAGTCCTCTCCAAGGGTGACAAATGAATCTGTTCAGAAAGCCGTGAGTGCCTCATTCTTCATTTTTCTGCCTTTCAAGTGGCCATGTTGTATGCATATGTGCTTACTGATGACTTAATTTCTTGATTCCTCAGGCTGCTGCTTTGAAGGGTTCTGACCACCGCCGTGCTACAAATGTGAGCGCCAGACTGGATGCTCAGCAGAAGAAGCTCAACCTTCCAATTCTCCCTACCACCACCATTGGTTCCTTCCCTCAGACCATTGAACTCAGAAGGGTCCGTCGTGAGTACAAGGCAAAGAAGTGAGTGAAGTGACAATTCTATTTGTTTTGCTCAGCATGGGAGTTTTGAATGTTTATCTAATATATTCCCTGATCATGCTGTTCTCTATAGAATCTCTGAGGATGAATATGTTAAGGCCATTAAGGAGGAAATTAACAAAGTTGTCAAGCTCCAAGAAGAACTTGATATTGATGTTCTGGTTCATGGAGAGCCTGAGGTGTGATTCCCTATATTAATATCTGTTTATTTGAAGATCAGCAGTAGGATATATCTAATGCTTTACTAAAATTTAAAATTTTAAAGAGCACTGTATCTGTCTAGGTTACCTTTTATCTTTGTATAAGTAGCTCCCACTAATTGTGAAAATTTTCATTACAGAGGAATGATATGGTTGAGTATTTCGGGGAGCAGCTGTCGGGTTTTGCCTTTACTGTCAATGGGTGGGTGCAATCTTATGGATCTCGCTGTGTGAAGCCACCCATTATCTATGGTGATGTGAGCCGTCCCAACCCAATGACTGTCTTCTGGTCCTCTGCCGCTCAGAGCATGACTGCTCGCCCTATGAAGGGAATGCTTACTGGTCCTGTCACCATTCTCAACTGGTCCTTCGTTCGAAATGACCAACCAAGGTATAAAAATAATAGAATACCCAAAAGAGATAAAAGGACAGAAGAAGCTACTTCTGTTGATTGATCTGTTTTTTAAAGACTAACACTACATATAATTCCTGTTGTCAGACATGAGACTTGCTATCAAATTGCATTGTCCATCAAGGACGAAGTGGAGGATCTTGAGAAAGCTGGTATTAATGTTATCCAAATTGATGAGGCTGCTTTGAGAGAGGGGTTGCCTCTTAGGAAATCCGAGCAAGCTTTCTACTTGGACTGGGCTGTTCATTCCTTCAGGATCACTAACTGCGGTGTTGTCGACACTACCCAGGTTTATTCCCTTTTCACTTCCTACTTAAAACACCTTGAAGTTTAGCTTTATGTTTCATTCTTTTTCAGTTGCTTCAATTTTTTTCTTTATTCTCATCTTTCAACAATCAACAGATCCACACCCACATGTGCTACTCCAACTTCAATGACATCATTCACTCAATTATCGACATGGATGCTGATGTGATCACCATTGAGAATTCTCGTTCTGATGAGAAGCTTCTTTCGGTCTTCCGTGAGGGAGTCAAGTACGGTGCTGGAATTGGCCCTGGTGTCTATGACATCCACTCCCCTAGAATACCCTCAACTGAAGAGATTGCTGACCGGATCAACAAGATGCTTGCTGTGCTTGAGACAAACATCTTGTGGGTTAACCCTGACTGTGGACTCAAGACTCGCAAGTACACTGAGGTGAAGCCAGCTCTTAAAAACATGGTTGCTGCAGCCAAGCTCCTTCGCACCCAGCTTGCTAGTGCTAAGTGAATCATTTAAGAGTTGGGAGTTTGAACCTCTGGCTCTGAAGGAAATTCATGTTTTAATTTTTTGAAGAACTGTGTGATGAAATGTATTTTTTTTTTTTTTTTTCAAATATTGTATTTTTGGGGCTCTGCCCCCCCAATATCCATTCAAGCATTGGAAGAAAAAAATGAAATGTCATTATTAGTTTTTGCATTTTACTAAGCTACTTTTCTATTTATTCATTTATTTGACTGCCATGGCCACTTTAACTCTTTTGGATGTTTGTCTTTGCCTACAAGTGGGTAGTTGGACCGTATTGCTGGCCTTGACAGAAGACACTGACACGTTCATATCGAAGTCTCCTTTTATACTTTTTATTTTTGCTAATAAGTCTCCTTTATACTTTTGCTTATTTAGAGAAATGAACTTGAACTGAATTGAGCTAATAAGTAGACCAAGAGAGGTGTTGCATTAGAGCATCCCCATCACCTCATGTAAAGTCCTCTAAAATAGAAAAAGATACAAGTTTTACACATTTTAGGCAAAAAAAACCCACATTAGTGAGTGTAAAGATGTGTAAAATATACACCCGGTTGTGTAAATGAACAATAACCGCGTATATATTCACGGTTACTGTTCAATGTGTAAATAATTTTTTATTCTTTTTTTCTCTCTCCTCTATCAAACTGCAACAAACTAGCGCGGCAAGGAAGAAGAATATCCAAGCGCCAGCGCCACCACCAAACTACAACAAACCTAACCACCAAACCCAACGCCACCACCAAACACCGCAACCTAGCACAGAAAAATATCCCAAAATCAACAGAAACTCAAAAATCAACCTAACCCAAAATCAACAGAAACCCAAAAATCAACCCAACCCAAAGTCAACAAAAACCCCAAAATCAACCCTACTCAAAATCAATTAAAACTCACCGGGAAACCCAACCCAAAAACAATCCACACCCACCGAAAAACCCAACCTAACGGAGCTAGATTTGCCGCCCGATCTGTTGCCATTGCTGTCATCGGTTAGAGGTGGGAGGCGAAGGGTCGGTTGTGGAGGAGAGAGGGAGGGCGAAAGCGAAAGGGAGGCCGAATCGACTGATGGCTGAGGCAGCGGCGGCGGCGAGCTGGATCGGCAAGCTGGGAGTGATCTGGATCAGCTAGGTCAGCGAGCTGGGAGTGAGTGAGGGAAAGAGAGAAACGGGTGAGTGAGCTAAAAGAGAGAATGGGTGAGGAAAGAGAGAAATGGGTAGGGAAAGAGAGAAAGAAACGGTTTTAATAACTAATAATAAAAAAACAATAAATAATATTATTTAATTAGAATAGATTTGTAAAATAGATGAACTGATGTGGGTGTTTTAGAAATATGATAGTGTAAAATAGAAAAAATAGCTTTTTCCGTGCAAAATAGATGATAAGTTTACCCGAGCTGGTGTGGATGCTCTTAAGGAGTTAGGAATGTAGGAGACTTGAAGGTGTTTGGACTTTGGAGAGTGCCCGAAATGTGGGATTTGGGAGATTGGGGTGTACGGTTGGGAGTGCAAAAGCTGCTTTGTGGTTGCCAATGCAAGTTGTGTGGTCCAAAGTAACGTTGCGGACGTTATACAAGTACTTGCTTGATGCACACTGAGAGGTGCCGGCCTTGAATTGATGCGTAAGAAAATCTCCAACTTATATATTGATCTACATTTTGTACTTTCCTCCTTTTTTATTTTTCTACTGTTTTCGATATGAACTATAAAGTCCAAAAGGGGAGTTTATTCCCAAGAAGTAGAGCCATCTCATTGTCTAATTTTATATCATTTGCTAAAAGAAAAATGTTTTTAACCGTGAGTACTTATTTATGAATTGGGATAATTACACTTTACCCACCTGTGGTTTGTCTCTAATTTGACTTACCTATCTGTGGTTTCATTTTTGACATTGTACCCACCTGTGATTCCCTTCATTACCCCTCCGTAACCCACCTCCAGTGCAGATGTTACTCTAACACATAAACTCATCAAAAACAGAACCTAAATCAAATTAAACACTCCTCACTCCCAAAACACACTCTCTCATCCAAAGTGCTCACCAAACGAAGATTACAATGCAATGTGCTTGAGATAATGGACTAAGAACCACCTGGGTTTTGATCGCGCAAACAAACCATGGAAGAAGGAGGTTCATCTGTTCAGTTGTTGCAGGTAGATCCTTTTAATTTTTGAAACCTAGGGTTTTAAAATTCTTTTTTCGAAATTGGGTTTTTGCTTGCTATGTCTTTATCAACTGGCAATGGGTCTACAACTAGTGGTTTCTATCGTGCTTTAGATGGCCATTTATGTACCCATGAGAATTGTGCCCTACGAACAAGTTGAAAATCTGGTAACTATAGCAGAAGATTCCTCGGTTGTAGTCAATTTAATGTAAAAAACAATTCCGTTGGTGTATTTCATTTGAATTGAATTGAATTATTAGTTGTGATTAATTGTGAACTGTGAAATTAACTATTGTAATTGTAATGATCAAGTTGGTCCCAAATGTGGCTTCTTTCAATGGGTGGATAATGAAACTTGTAGGAATGAAATTGCCCCACTTGTCCGTGAAAGGATAAGTATGCTTGAGAATGAACTGCAGCTTGCAAATCAAAGAGAAATGCGAAGTAGGGAAATGGAAGAAAGATCTAACTAGAGGGAAAGAGAAGCTCATAAGCTTTAAGTAGAAGCTAGGGAGGAACTTAAGAGGATTAGAGAGAGTGAGAGATTGTATAAGCTGGCACTAGTTTTGTCATGGTTATTTTTCATTTTTGTAATGTTGTTGTTGTGTTTTGCCTTAATGAACAACAATGTAAGGGTGAGGACCCTTAATCTACCATGATGCTGGGGGGTTGTTGAAATGTGGCTAGGTAATTGAATTAAGTCCCTGATTATTGTATCCATCTCTTGAAATGCAAAGTGTTGATTTTGTGCAGATGTTTTGTAGTTTATTTATTTATTGTTTTTACTTCCTGCCCATAAATGGATACATATATATTGATTTTGGTTCTATGCTACACCTACCCATAAATGGACCTATGGTCATGACATACACATGATTTCCTATGCCAATACATACACCTATGTAAATCCACCAAAAGCACAAGACAAGCAAATCCACCAAAACCTGATAATGTCATAATCTGCCAAAAGTGAAGACAGTCATTGTGACTTTATGTCGCATGCAGACATATTTACAACCGAAACCCAACTACTAGTCCACCACACGTCATATACATCTTCCAACCAAAATTGCCAATACTGTTTTTGACACTTGACCAATTTAAATACTAGTTATATTAAGTGTGGGAACTATAACAAAAAAAGTAGTTGAAACTTTAACATCTTCCATCTTCATTTACTGCTTTTGGTGCCCTTGCTAGTAGCCTTCTTACCCTTTCCACCAACTAGTTGAAACTTTGTTGGCCTTGATACACCAAACTTTCTGCCTTTAAACCCCCTAACAACACCACAACCACTTCCTTGACTTGGTACACCACTAGTGCTCACAGATGCACTTGGTTGCATAACTAAAATCCAACAGTTAACAAGATGGTCCAACAATAGCAAGAGGAAAAAAAATAAACAAAATAGATATTAGTAGAGGTGTCTGAGATGGTAAAGAATCTCATGTCTCTCTAGGGGTATGGAAGCTTGGTTGTGAGGATGAAGATAACCAGTTGGCCCTAGATGCAGTTATAGGTTGAGTTGCTGCCTCAGATCTATTGTTTGGTGTAGGTTGAGTTGCTGCCTCAGATCTATTGTTTGGTGCAGGTTGAGATGCAGCTTGACCAAAACCTTTGTATGTAGGCTGAGATCTAGTACTTGGTGGCTGAGATGGAATTTGAGGTGTTGCAATCTGCTTTGTTGTTGTAGATCTACTGCCTTGTGCTTATAAATAGGGTTGTACAAGTTACATACACATGAAATATATGAGGAAATGGCTATAGTTCAAAGAATGGAAATACTTACAGCTTTTGATTTAGCAAGTCTATCTCTTCTCTATCATGGAGTTTCACCAGTGATGCCTGCTTTGCACCCTCTTGCATTATGTCCTTCTTTCTGGCACTTCCCACACTTGATTGTCTTGTTCATCCTAGAAACTCTATAAGGGTTCCTTGGCTCTTCAGGATCTCTTTTTCTTTGCTTTGGTGGTCTGCTAGGTGGTTTATACACATAAGGAGCAATAGGAGCAGGTTAGTTAGTCTCAACCCACTCAGACTAGCCAGGCATTGGCTGTATTATCTCTTTGTAAGTTTCAACAAATGTCTCTTTCAAGTAACAAGGATGAACATAGTCCTCCACTTTCTCCAGGTTCTTAACAATAGTAGAGATCCCATGTTTGCAAGGAAAACCTATCAAATCCCAAATCCTACAGCTACATGCTTTCCTAACCAAGTCAACCACATGTCTCTCACGACCATTATCAATCACATACATGAACCTGCTTGATGGAGTGTATTATTAAACTTTAAATATGTGGGTTAAATATGTTAGTACAATTTTAGTTCATACCTTTTGTCTATCAGTGATAAAGACCAAATTAAGTTGCTCTGGATTCCCAATGTCATTTGAAAACTGCTGCAGAAACCATACCCATGAATCTTTGTTCTCTTGCTCAACAATAGCAAATGCAATTAGGAAAATGTTATCATTTGCATCTCTAGCTGTGACAGAAAGTATTTGCCACCTTTTAGGTGGCACCCATCTAAACCAATGATTGGTCTACAACCTCCCAAAAAACCAACTTTTTGTGCATTACACCTGATATACATTCTCTTAAATTTGGGCTGTGCATTTTCATATTCCATTTCAATTTGCAAAATAACCCTATTTCTTTTATCATTCAATCTTATCATTTCTGTATAATCCCTAAGCTTCCCATATTATAGTTGTTCATCCCCAGTAATTAAGTCAGTAGCTTTCCTTTTTGCCCTATACACCTGACTGTAACTTATGTCAACTTCAAGTGTTTGCTTCACATGATGTTGAACACCAGCCACTTTCCAATTGGGATTTTTGTCAAACTCCTACATAAACTTCTTTGCAACATAACTTGAAGTCACTTGGCTGTGTTTGAAGGATCTAGGGTAGGTGCACTCTAGATTGAAAGTTTTTATTTGGAATGTCAACTCCCCAGATAGTTAAGATGCATAATACCTCCAGCCACGTTAATTTATGCAATAAACTAATATCTTCTTCTTCTCATTCAGCTTAAACTTGATATCTATTGGCTTGTTTATAGCATATTCCCTCAATGCCTCCAGAGTTTGGAAACTTCATTCCTTTCTGTAACACTGGTTTTCTTATATCAGTTTGGACATTAAACTCAAGTTCTTTTGCAGCAGTTGGTGCTGACTAATCATCATCAAAATCTACTAGACTTTCCATGTCACCTTCAAGAGGTGGGTCAATCGATTCACCCTCTTTAAAAGGTGGGTCATTGTTAGCTGGAGTAGTCCTATGTAGGGCTGCATTGACATTATCTCCCTCAGAGGGCCTATGTGGGGCTACTGCACTGCCACTAACTCCATTATGTGTAGATGGCCCATCATCTACATTTCCAAATACATCATCATCAAAATCTGGCCCCTCAAGCCCTTCCTCCAACCAATCAAAATCTTGTCCACCACCTCCTTCAGCATCCACATTACCTCCCTCATGCATCTCATGCACATCATCATCATTTGCTACTTCCTCATTAGCAAATGGTTGTTCAACTGCAAGTGGCTCCTCACCACCCTTAACATATAGTGTTATCTTATCTGCAGGTCATGCAGCATGAATCTCACACATATAAACTACATCATCATTTTCATTTATAAGCCTTAACCCTTGCTCCAAATTACTTCTAGGAATAAGATAGTGAAATCTACTTGTACTATTTGCCCCCAAATCACAACACATATCTTGTATTTCAAAATAACTAAGTCTAACTGGGTTAACCTCATTAATAAAAGAAGTACTACCTCCTAAATATACCAAATTTGGATTCCACACAAATTGGCACCATGATGAATCTTAAAATTGAATGTCAAGTCAGCCATTTGCATATAAAATACAATAGAATAAAGTATGAGATGGGCTTGCATGTGAAAAAGTATAATCTATTATAGATTATTGCTTTATTAGGTAGTCAAAATTCTCTTTCAATTTCTCTATGTACCAGCAAATGAGATGGGCTGGATGAATGTAATTAACTATATACTAGCAATTGGGTATGTATCATGTGGTCCTATGGTCCACACAAAGCACAACATAGAAACAAATAATATTATCAAAAGTTTTTGTTCTGTTTTTGGGAGATGAACCCATGGAAAGGGAAAGCAGAAAAGCAATAATCAATACTATTGCAAAATCATGAAAAGCAATAATCAATGGAGCCCCACATTGATGAAGGAAGCCTAATCCTATGGTCCAGCTGCCCTACATTGATGAATACAAACAAAAACCCAATTTCAAAAAAAGAATTTTAAAACCCTAGGTTTCAAAAATTAAAAGGATCTACCTAAAATCAAACGAACAGAGCATATGACAATAAAAGAAAACCAAAACTTGAAGCTGACAAAGCCAGGAACTCACCCTATCAAGAGAAGGCGAATGGACCAAGCACCAAAAATAAAAAATACTAGTTGCAATAGCTGAACAGATGAACACTATCTCCTTCTTCCTCGGTTTGCTTGCATGATCAAAAAACCCAGGAGGTTCTCAGTCCAATATCTCAAGCACATTGCATTGTGATCTTCATTTGGTGAGCACGTTGGATGAGAGTGTGTTTTGGGAGTGAGGAGTGTTTGATCTATTTTAGGTTTTGTTTTTGATGAGTTTATGTGTTAAAGTAACGTCTGCACCGGAGGTGGGTTACAAAGGAGTAACGAAGGGAATCACATGTGGGTAAAGTATCAAAAATGAAACTATGGGTAGGCAAGTCAAATTAGAGGCAAACAACAGGTGGATAAAGTGTAATTATCCCTTATGAATTTGACTGTATTTTTTGAAGACCTTCTCTTGTGTGAGGCTTATTGTTACTATTACTAGCAACAATTGCGCTTCAATCATAATCTATAATTTTAGCAATTTTGTTATATAAAATTACATTTGCACCCCTTAACGATATCATTGATTGTTTTAAGAGTAATGTTATAACCACAAAATTTTCTACAACATTTTTACAAATTGTTGAGGTAGCAAATTCTTATTGGTTGGCATCTGAGTCCACTACTTTGATCATTTTTTTTACTTACCAATAACCACTTGCCACATCAGCAATTTATAAAAAAGTTTGTAGCTCTAGTATTTTCCTCATTTTAAAGGCCATAAAAAATTTTATAGATCTAAAACCTAAAACAAATTATACAAGCCTAAAACAATTAGCCCAACATCAAAAATTACCAATTTTAAAGATTAAAAAGAAAAAAACTAAAGCCCAATTAACCTATTTTACCCAAAACAAACAACCAGACACTTTATAAATTTTTAAACAAAATAATTTTGTTTTTATCTAGTAGTAGACACACGCAAAAAATACACACACACAAAAAAAAAAAAAAAAAAAAAAAAAAAAAAAAAAAAAAAAAAACCTTCAGCGATTGAACAGCAGAGTGGAGGTTGCAGCCACCCTACACAACCAGCAGCAAATTATTCACCCCCCTAACTCCAAGTTCTAGCTCCACCCCTCCCTCTCTATATAAATTTATATATATATATATATTATTGAATTTAAATTTTATTGTATATTCAAACCTTTCATTAGAATCTTGATAAATCTTTTTTTTATTGTAAAATATATAGTTTCATATATCAAATTTCATATTAAACAAAAATATAAAATGTTTGAGACAAGGATTTTTGAAGCTAGCCCAATTTAATTGGGACTATGTTTCTATAATTAGATGAATCTGAGTTCATTCGCAATAAGTTGCCTGACTTTTTTGGTTGTCATTCTTATAGTATTTAGAAAAAAATGAAATTGCCATAGAAATATTCACAATTTTTTCCTAGAAATTGTAGTCTTATTCTTGATTGCATTCACCGAACAGAGTAGGACCTATTATTTGGGTCTCAAATGAGAGTTTATCAGGAAAAAGATTGAAAAATTATAAATTGTTAATGAGTCATTGCTTTTTTTTTTTTTATACAGGTTTCAAGACACAATCCACAAAGGCCCAAATTCATTCATCATAGCCAAACAAACCCATCAAAATTTATTCATTGATGACATTGAAAGGTCCATAAGAGAATTCGCATCAGATTAGTAGTCTAAACTAGTCTGATGCTAAAAATATAGTTAAAAAATCCACACACAAAAATCGCACATCAGCCTCACCAAACTAACTACCACGCCACAAGTAGCATGGTACTATTGCTCATTACACCAAAATTTATTAATGTTTTTTTTTTTTGTACTATCTCTCTCTCTCTCTCTCTCTCTCTCTCTCTCTCAAAACGTTTGATCTTCCCTTCCCCACATCATATTGGCTAGTACATAAGAGAGGGTGATGAACGATGATGGTAAGGTTGCAAGGGGTGGTTAGCAACAGTGGTTAGGTTCAATTTGGGTCTTGGTTGGATCCAATGGTGGCTAGGTTTTTGTGGGGTGGTTGCCAGATTTAGATCAACGTAGATGGGTCGTTTGCGTGAGATTTTGGGTTTTTGTGGAAGTGATTCCTAGGTCTTATGGGTTGAGGTGGTAGTGATAGCATTATGGTGGTTGGGGTTTATGAGTTGTGTTATGTTGTTGTGGGTTTTGTTGGGTTGTGCTACCTAGGTGTGCGGCTGTGATGGGTGGTAGTGGATTTTGGGGTTAAAAATGTGAATATGAAGAAATAATAATTGAAGGAAAGGAATTTAGAGATGATGGATCCATTTGGATGGGCTTGATAGATCAGGATAAGTGGGCCGAAAGTGGATGAATTCGGTGTGAATGGACCGGGGTGGACGAACCAAAAGGCCACGTGGCGCTTAATTGGTCATTATGTGGTCTCCAAGAAATCCTAAATGGAAACGACTTGTGTCTCACGATTACCCCTAGCCTATAGAATCTCAATATGAATAGAATTCTAATACGAAGAAGATTCTGGAAGATACGCCCATTAATGAAGATCTTCCCTATATGGAAAAGACTTGTTGCGCAAGCGTAGGAGTTTGATTCTGCACTACTATAAAAACCCAAAGACCCTCAGAAAACAAGTACACATAATTCACCCTAATTCTGGCACTCTAGAGTTGTGTTGACTTTCGAAGGGTATTTGGCCGGCACCACACCGGTGCTTTCTGTTAAGGTCTTCTCTTTTCATTGTGCAGGTATTGTTTCAAGCGTGCGAGGACTATGTGGCTCACTGGTGATTTTTCGGCATCATCAGTTGGCACCATTTGTGGGAAAGATTGCTACTTGTAAGCCATACAAATGCTTCCCGGATAAAGAGTTGCATGGTACTTACTCACTCGATGGCGACCACCAACAACATTCAGGGAGACGAGCCGCGACCCACTGCCCTGGAAAGGCAGATCCAAACCCTTACAGCAGTAGTGGAACATCTTACCAAACAAAACCAAAACTTGAAGGAAAAACTACGGCAGAAGAACATGGCGATGGGTACCCAAGAGGAAGACCAAGAAGGTACCAATGCCGAACGAAGGAACCAAGAGAGGCCGAAGGGTAGTAACGCCCCAAGCAGACCGGAACGACAAGACATGAGCCATCCATCCATCACTGATATGGCTCCACCCCACATTGTCGCGAAGATGCAAATGATGAAAGAATGGATGGACTTTATGATGAACGCGCTCAGGGGAAAAGTGTCCAGTGACCTCAACGATCTAGTCCACCGAACCAATTCACCATTCACCATGTCTGTCAACTCATTCCCCCTACCACAGAAGTTCCGTATGCCGTAGATAGAAAGCTATGACGGAGCCAAAGACCTTCTCGATCACTTGGAATCATTCAAAACCCTAATGCACCTTCAAGGAGTACCAGACAAGATCATGTGTAGGGCCTTCCCTACCACATTAAGGGGTCCCACAAGAATTTGGTTCAGCAGGCTGACGCCCAACTCCATCAGCACTTTTAAGGACCTAAGCGCCCAGTTCGCTTCACACTTTATTGGAGGACACAGATACAAGAAGTCAACCTTATGCTTGATGAGCATTAGGCAACAGGAGGACGGACACAGAGGTCTTATATAGCCCGCTTCAACAAGGAATCTCTCTCGATTAACGAGGCTGACGACAAGATCCTCGTAACAGCCTTCACGAACGGGCTACGAAAGGGTAAGTTTTTATTCTCCTTTTACAAGAATGATCCGAAAACCATGTCGGATGTGCTTTATAGGGCTACCAAGTACATGAATGCTAAAGACGCACTGCTGGCCCGTGAAGAGAAACCCAAGAAAAGAGAGAGGCAGGAGGAAGCCCGATAGGATAGGGGTAGAAAGATGGCCAAAACAGGGGATAAAAGAGATGATCGACGATCCAAGCCCCCGACAGGGAGGTTCAAAAGCTTCACCCCCCTGAACACCCCGATTGATCAGGTCCTGATGTAGATCAAAGACAAAGGAACCTTGAAATTCCCTGGCAAACTGAAGGGTGATCCCAGCAAGAGACCCAGGGATAAATATTATCATTTCCACTGAGACCACGGTCATGACACGTCTGATTGCTATGACTTGAAGCAGCAGATAGAGGCCCTCATCAGGCAAGGAAAACTACAAAAATTCGTTAGCAAGGAAGAAATAGAACAAAACCAATGAGCACCTGCCCAAAGAGAAAACGAGTGACCTAGGCCACCCATGGGAGATATAAGGATGATTGCAAGGGGCAGTACTTTTAGTTCCTCTAAGAAGGCATGAAAGGCATACCTACGAATGGTTCAGAATATTCAACTAACAGGGTAAGCCCTGAAGATGGCATGGGTCGACAACCCTGTAATCAGGTTCACGGAGGAAGATGCTCGATGTCTCCACCACCCACATGATGACGCACTCGTAGTCAGCATACGGGTAGAAGACTATAACACCTACAGGGTGCTAGTTGATGGAGATCAAGGCACCGCTTCGAAGGATCTCGTTCAAGTACCAATTGGGCCGGTTACAAGAGCACGAGCAAAGAAGTTCAAGGATGTACTTAACGGACTCATCCAAGAGTTATGGGCTCAAGCAAATTCGTGGAGGCCCATTGAGCATGATCCACGTGGGCAACAAAAAATCATCACCTTGATTCAAGTTCTAGAAGGATCCAGTCAAGGCTAAGAATTGGCATGAAATATTTTGGGTCTATGTAAAAAACGTTATTCTAGGTTTAGGTGATTTATTTCCTTGTTTTTAGGTGCATTTAATGCTTTTTAGGTCAAACTTTATTCCTAATATGGTTAGGTATCAATTAGGAGTTATTTTAGAATATATTTTCTTGTCTATCAAGTTTTAAGGAGCCCATAAATAGTCATCTAAGTCTGTAAAAGTTTTTCAGAGATTATTGATAAAACTTGTGAGGTTTATTCTCTTTGGTTCTTTGAAGAACTACTCGAACTTATCGGGAATTCCCGTGGCGTTCACCTCGACTTATCAAATGAAGTTTCCACCACCGTTTGTGGCGTCTTCCTTATACCGAGGTTCTTGTTTGTCATAAACAACGGGTCGAGGTCTCCCATTTGAATCTGTCTATAGAATGATCTTGGATTTCCTTTCGTTGTTAGGTCTCGTTATTCTTGACGGGGTTCACATCATTTGGTATCAGAGCAGGTTTCTAGTTCAGGTTTGCCTATCCTTTAACATATTTATCTCTTCTTAGCCGAATATCCTTTACCCTATCTGTTCAATCTTTGTTTGTCTTGTTGATGTCTAAACTATTGGTCTGGTCTTACATCTCTTAGTTATTTCGAAATCTTATTTCATTATTCTCAAAAGCTAGTTGCTGATCATAAAAAAAGAAAAAAAAAAGAGAGAGACTCGAAGAAGAAGATAGAAAGGAGTCCGAACAAAAAAAAAAAAAAAAAAAAAAAAATTCACTATTCTGTGCTTTCAAAATTCCAAACTACCATATTCCTTATAATTCTAATCTGAAAATTTCCATATTCCTTACGTTCAAATCTGAGATTCCTTGATTAGTTCTTGGTGAATTGTTGCTGGAAATTTTGAGTTGTTTGTTTAGTTTCAAAAGAACTAAAAGAGAATTATCGAGTGGAAAAAGGCAAGAGTGGTGAGAACATCAGAGGGTAAAAGCCATATTATTTTGAGTGAAACACGAGTGGAGAGTGATCCACATTCTTGAGTGTAAACATGTAAGGGAGTGATTCGTGAGGTTCCTTTTTTTTTTTTTTTTTTTTTTTTATAACCTTTGTTTTGTAGCAATCATGTCTCATGATAGTGGTAAGAGCATTGCCGAAGATGATACAAAATTGGCTTATCCGAAAATGTTTTTGGAGGCCATGATGAGTGAGATGAGGCATGTAATGAAGATGGAGATGGCGGAGGTTCACGAACGGATAGATCAGATGGAGAATAGACGTGAGAAGCAACCACAAAATGGTCGTAATTTGCGTTGAAGGGAAAGAGTTCCATCGAGGGAGGAGGATGAAGAGCATTATGGGTCTGGTTTTGATGAAGAAGAAGATCAGGATTCCATTGTTAGCAATAGGAGACCTGGAGGAAGATTTAGAGAAGCTAGGAATAGCGAAGATAAAACCTTGGGTGGTATTAAGATAAAGATTCCGTCCTTTCAAGGTAGGTCTGATCCTGAGGCATATCTTGAGTCGGAGAAGAAGATGGAGTTCGTGTTTGATTGCCACAATTACTCCGAGACAAAGAAGGTAAAATTAGCCATGATTGAATTTTATGAATATGCTATTACTTGGTAGGATCAGCTTGTGATAAATAGGAGGCGGAATAGAGAACACCCAATACACACATGGGAGGAGATGAAAGTAGTGATGAGGAAGCGATTCGTTCCAAGTTACTACTACTGAGAGTTGTACAAAACGCTACAAGGTCTTAGACAAGGGAGTCAAAGCGTAGAGGACTACTACAAGGAGATGGAGATTACTATGATCCGCACTAATGTAGAGGAGGATCGGGAGGCTACAATGGCTAGATTTTTGCTTGGCTTAAACCGGGAGATCCATGATAAGGTAGAGATGCAGCATTATGTGGAATTGGAAGATATGGTGCATATGGCTATCAAAGTGGAACAACAACTCAAGAGAGGCAATGGGACACGTGCAGGCCATAACTCTAGTTCTACCTCTTGGAAATCGAGTCATGCTAAGCTGCTGGACAAGTCACAAATGCCCAAACTCGAGCCCAAGTCCACGACCACTAGCCACGTTCCTCAAGGTAAAACCGAAGCCTCTACCTCTAGGAATCGTGATATTAAATGTTTTAGATGTCAAGGCAGGGGCCACATAGCAAGTCAATGTCCAAACAAGCAAGTCATGGTGTTGCAAGCCAATGGTGAAATTGTGACCGATGATGAAGATTCCGACACCGACGACATGCCGCCATTAGAGGATGTTTCCGAGGAGGAGTATTTAGCCCCTAGCGCATTGACATTGGTGGCGAGGAGAGCATTGAGCTTGCAAGCAAAAGGAGTTGATGAAATACAGCTGGAGAACATCTTTCACACTAGGTGCTACGTTAAAGACAAGGTATGTAGTGTAATTATTGATGGTGGTAGTTGTACTAATGTTGCAAGCACAATTATGGTGGAGAAATTGGGATTGCCCATGGTAAAGCACCCTAGACCGTACAAGTTGCAATGGCTAAATGATAGTGGTGAGATCAGGGTGAACAAGCAAGTGTTAGTTGCATTTCAAATTGGTAAATACGAAGATGAAGTGTTGTGTGATGTAGTACAGATGCAAGTGGGACACTTATTGCTAGGGCCTCCATGGCAGTTCGATAGGCAAGTGAAGCATGATGGCTTTACGAACAAGTACTCTTTTGTACTTAATCAACGATCAATCACTCTTGTACCATTGACACTGCAGCAAGTATACGAGGATCAAGTAAGATTACAAAAGGAAAGTGATCAAAAGAAAGAGAGTGAGCAAAAGAAAAAGAGTGAAAATCAGAGAGAGGCCGAGAAAAATGAGGGAGAAAAAGAAAATCAAAGTTCGGCCCTTTAGAGAAAATCAGAGAGAAAACAAAAGAATTTCTATGCAAAAGTGAGTGAGATCAAGCAAACAATAATAAGCCGATGATTGTACTTTTGTACAAAGAGGCACTTTTAAACACTAACGAACTTGACCTTGCTTTGCCTAGTTCTATTGTTTCTCTTTTGCAGGAGTACGAGGATGTCTTCCCCGAGGAAACACCACATGGGTTACCTCCAAACCGAGGGATTGGACATCAAATTGATTTTGTTCCCGGTGCAACCGTTCCAAACCGACCAGCTTATAGGAGCAATCCCAAGGAGACAAAGGAGCTTCAACGGCAGGTAAGTGAATTTTTGGAGAAAGGGCACGTGAGGGAAAGCATGAGCCCATGTGCAGCTCCGGTCTTACTTGTACTTAAGAAGGATGGGACGTGGAGAATGTGCGTTGATTACCGAGCCATCAACAACATAACGGTAAAGTATCGTCATCCTATCCCACGCTTAGATGATATGTTAGATGAGGTGCATGGTTCTTGCATATTTTCTAAGATTGATTTAAAAAGTGGTTATCATCAAATTAGGATAAAAGAAGGAGATGAATGGAAAACCGCCTTTAAAACAAAATATGGTTTGTATGAATGGTTAGTTATGCCTTTTGGTTTGACTAATGCTCCGAGCACCTTTATGAGACTTATGAACCATGTTTTGAGTGCATTTATAGGCAGATTTGTTGTTGTCTATTTTGATGATATACTTATTTATAGCAAAAACATAGACGATCATGTAGTACATTTGAAATCCGTTTTAGATGTGCTAAGGAAAGAAAGGTTGTTTGCTAATTTAAAGAAGTGCACTTTTTTCACCGATAAGCTTGTATTTTTGGGATTTGTTGTTAGTGCACAAGGTATACAAGTTGATGAAGAGAAGGTACGTGCAATCCAAGATTGGCCGAGTCCCACAAGTGTAGGTAATGTTCGTAGTTTTCATGGACTTGCTAGTTTCTACTGGTGGTTCGTGAAGGATTTCAGTAGCTTAGCCGCACCGCTTACCGAAGTGATCAAGAAGAATGTTGGATTTCGGTGGGGAGAAGAACAACAGAAGGCATTTCAATTAATCAAAGAGAAGCTGACTAACGTACCTTTGTTGTCTTTGCCCAACTTTTCTAAAATGTTTGAAATTGAATATGATGCTTCAGGTATTGGTATAGGAGCCGTTCTTATGCAAGAAGGACGACCAATTGCTTACTTCAATGAGAAACTCAGCGGGACAGCCTTAAACTACCCAACTTATGACAAGGAGTTGTATGCATTGGTTCGGGCTTTAGAGACGTGGCAGCACTACCTATGGCCTAAGGAGTTCGTGATTCACACCGATCATGAGTCCTTGAAACACTTGAAGGGATAAAACAAGCTAAACAAAAGGCATGCACGATGGGTGGAGTTCATAGGGATGTTTCCATACGTCATTCGGTACAAGCAGGGTAAGGAGAATGTAGTCGCCGATGCACTTTCTCGCAGGTATGCCTTACTCTCCACACTTGATGCAAAATTGCTTGGTTTTGAACACATTAAAGAATTATATGCTGAAGACCACAAATTTTGTGAGGAATATCGAGCTTGTGAGAAAATCGCCTCTTGTAAGTTCTTTAAGCTTGATGGATTCCTATTTCGAGAAAATGAGCTATGCATGCCTAATTGTTCTATGAGGGAGTTATTAATGCAGGAATCACATGGTGGGGGATTAATGGGACATTTTGGAGTTGCAAAGACTTTAGCTATTTTGCAAGAACACTTCTATTGGCCTCACACGAAACGAGATGTCGAACGGATTTGTGGTAGATGTGTCACATGTAGGCAATCTAAATCCAAAGTGCAGCCCAACGGTTTGTATACTCCTTTACCAATTCCTAGTGAGCCTTGGATTGATATTTCAATGGATTTTGTGTTAGGATTGCCTAGGACTAAACGTGGAAGAGATTCAATTTTTGTGGTCGTAGATAGATTTTCTAAAATGACACATTTTATTCCATGTCACAAAACGGATGACGCTTCACATGTTGCTGATTTGTTCTTTAGAGAGATTGTGAGATTACATGGCATGCGTAGGACAATTGTTTCGGATAGAGATGCTAAGTTCTTGAGCTATTTTTGGAAGACTTTGTGGTGTAAGCTAGGTACTAAGCTATTGTTTTCCACTACTTGTCATCCACAAACTGATGGTCAAACTGAAATAGTAAATAGGACTTTGTCTACTCTATTAAGGGCAATCATTAGAAAGAACATCAAAATATGGGAAGAATGTTTACCACATGTTGAGTTTGCATATAATAGAGCTGTTCATTCTGCTACCAAATTTTCGCCATTTGAAATTGTGTATGGGTTTAATCCTTTAACTCCATTGGATTTATCTCCTTTACCTTTGACGGAGCACGTTAATTTAGATGGCAAAAAGAAAGCTGACTTTGTGAAGTAGATTCACGAGAAAGCAAGACTCAACATTGAGCGAAGAACGGAGCAATATGCCACACAAGCCAACAAGGGACATCGCAAACTGGTTTTTGAACCCGGAGATTGGGTTTGGCTGTATATGAGAAAAGAAAGATTCTCGACGAAAAGATGTTCCAAATTGCTCCCAAGAGGAGATGGTCCCTTCCAAGTCCTCGAGCGTATCAATGACAATGCTTACAAGCTAGATTTACCTGGTAAGTACGATGTAAGTGCCACTTTTAATGTTACTGATTTGAATCCTTTTGATGTAGGTGATGATTTGAGGGCAAATCCTTTTCAAGAGGAGGGGAATGATGGAGATCAAGGCACCGCTTCGAAGGATCTCATTCAAGTACCAATTGGGCCGGTTACAAGAGCACGAGCAAAGAAGTTCAAGGTTGTACTCAACGGACTCATCCAAGAGTTATGGGCTCAAGCAAATTCATGGAGGCCCATTGAGCATGATCCACATGGGCAACAAAAAATCAAGGGTCACTTCCTCTAGTTCTTCTACTGGCTCCGCTGTTGTTCGTTGTTCTTCTATGCACATGGTTTGTTGATGATCATCCATCTCTAGCATGGCAATTTAGCATTCACGTGCTGCCACCTAATCCCCCCTTACTTCTTTTACCCCGTATTCGGTGGGGAACTTATCATCAAATGGTAGGTCGATGTTATAACCTTCCATGAATTCAAAGTAGGACGTCCCAATATGGCATTGTATGTGGATGAGTAGTCAACGACAAGGAAGGTCACATCCTTCATGATCTACTGTGGGTAGTCTCCGACTGTTACTGGTAGGGTAATTGCACCCAGTGGATACACCCTTGTTCCTCCAAATCCTACGAGCGGGGCATTAGTTGGGATCAATTGTTCCCTCTCTATCCTCATCAGCTGAAAGGCTATATAGTACAAGATATCAGTGGAGCTTCCGTTGTCTACTAGTGATGTGAACCCCGTCAAGAATAACGAGACCTAACAACGAAAGGGAACCCAAGATCGTTCTATGGACATATTCAAATGGGAGACCTCAACCCGTTGCTTATGACAAACAAGAACCTCGATATAAGGAAGACACCACAAACGGTGGTGGAAACTCTGTTTGATAAGTCGAGATGAACGCCACGGGAATTCCCGATAAGTTCGAGTAGTTCTTCAAAGAACCAAAGAGAATAAACCTCACAAGTTTTATCAATAATATCTGAAAAACGTTTACAGACTTAGATGACTATTTAAGGGCTCCTTAAAACTTGACAGACAAGAAAATATATTCTAAAATAACTCCTAATTGATACCTAACCATATTAGGAATAAAGTTTGACCTAAAAAGCATTAAATGCACCTAAAAACAAGGAAATAAATCACCTAAACCTAGAATAACGTTTTTTACATAGACCCAAAATATTTCATGCCAATTCTTAGCCTTGACCGGATCCTTCTAGAACTTGAATTAAGGTGATGATTTTTTGTTGCCCACGTGGATCATGCTCATTGGGCCTCCACGAATTTACTTGAGCCCATAACTCTTGGATGAGTCCGTTGAGTACATCCTTGAACTTCTTTGCTCGTGCTCTTGTAACCGGCCCAATTGGTACTTGAACGAGATCCTTCGAAACAGTGCCTTGATCTCCATCACCAAGGATAGTTACCTGCGTCCACGGATAGATACCTTGGTAGACTCAACTGCGAGATACCAGCTTTTGAGCTTCATGGATGCGTTCTCAGGATACAACTAGATCAGAATGGAAGAGGCCAATCAAGAAAAGACTTCTTTTGTTACTAGCCAAGGACTTTTCTACTACAAAGTGATGCCATTCGTGCTCAAGAACGCAGGGGCAACGTACTAGAGGCTAATGAACAAGATGTTTGCACACCAGATTGGGAGGAATGTGCAAGTTTATGTGGACGACATGCTGGTGAAAAGCTTATGAGAAGACGAGCACTTGAGCGACCTCCAATAGACTTTCGACACCCTCCGGGCGTACAACATGAAATTAAATCCAAATAAGTGTGTTTGGGGGTTACTGCGGGAAAATTCCTAGGATTCATGGTATCTTAAAGGGGTATTAAGGTCAATCCAGAAAAAATACGGGCTATAATGGAGCTAGCCCCACCAAAGACGATCAAGGAAGTACAAAGCTTGAATGGCAAGATAGCAACACTAAACAGGTTCGTCTCTAGGGGGACGGATAAATGCCTACCCTTCTTCCGCGTATTGAAGAGATCGTTTGAGTGGACGGACGAGTGCTGGTAAGCGTTCAAAAATCTAAAGTTGGATCTTTCGTCCCCTCTATTACTCAGCCCATCTAAGCCAGGCGAAGAACTCTATCTGTACTTAGCCATCTCTCAAGCCGATGTCAGAGCGACTCTAGTAAGTGAACAGGATGGGTTGTAGAGACCCTTTAACTTTACAAGCCGAGGGTTTCAAAAAGTAGAAGAAAGGTATCCCCAGATGGAGAAGCTGGCGTTCGCGTTGGTGACCGCGGCACGAAAACTCAAGCCCTATTTCCAAGAACATACTATTGTTGTATTGACGGATAAGCCATTAAGAAAAGCCATGAGTAGCCCCAAAGCTGCAGGACAGATGGCGTTATGGGCAGTTGAGCTGAGTGAGTTCGATATACGGTACCGTCCGCAAACAGCTATAAAGGGACAGGTGGTGGCTGACTCTATCATCAAATTCACTCTCATGGAAGGATAGGGGGCAGAAGAGGTTCCACAATGGAGTGTTCATACAGACGGCTCTTCAAATAAGCAAGCAGGAGGGGCCAGTGTGGTACTCCACACCCCAGAAGGAGATAGGATTGAGTGCATGATCCGTCTGGACTTTCCTACGACCAATAATGAAGTAGAATACGAAGCCTTGGTGGCAGGAGCTAAAAATATGGTCGTATACTGCGACTCCTAAGTTGTAACCAGTCAGATTAATGATAACTACAAATGCAAGAACAAAAGACTGAAAAGGTACCTTGAGGAGGTGAAAGGACGAATCGACAGTCTCCAAATCAAATTCATCCAAATCTCAAGGGAGGAGAACGAATGTGCCGATTGTCTAGCTAAGGCCGCCTCTGCAGAATACATGCTCGCCCCCGATCAGGTACTATCCTTAGTCCAAATCTCTTCACTCATAGATAAGGTTACAAGTGTGCAGGAGATAGGTGCTGAGAACAACTGGACCACGCCATTAGTCTCCTACCTAAGGGACGGCATGCTATCGAACGGGAAGGACACCGCCAAAAAACTGAAGGTCCAAGCATCACAGTTTGTTCTAATAAAAGACGTCTTATACAAAAGAGGTTTCTCCCGTTTGTATCTAAGGTGTTTGGGCCCTGAGGAGGCAAATTACATCATGAGAGAGGTCCACGAAGGGATCTGCGAAAACCACTCAGGGGCACGTCGTTGGTGAACAAGCTGATTCGAGCAGGATACTACTGGCCTACTATGTAGAAGGACGTGCAAACTTATGTCAAAGCTTGCGACAAATGCCAGAGATTTGGCAATGTCATCAGACAACCACCGGAGGAACTCACCCCTATGATGGCCTCGTGGCCGTTCACTCAATGGGGATTAGATATCATGGGTCCTTTCCCAATAGTAGTCAGGTAGCTGAAGTTCTTTGTAGTTGGCATCGACTACTTCACCAAATAGGTGGAAGCAGAAGCCTTAGCCACTATTACAGAGAAGAATAATCGGAGTTTTGTTTGGAAGAATATCATTTGTAGATACGAGATACCTAGGGTGCTTGTCTCGGACAACGGAAAATAGTTTGACAACAGTGCATTTAAAGATTTCTGTTCGGAACTAAGAATCAAGAACCACTACTCATCGCCTACTCACCTACAAGCCAATGGACAAGTGGAAGTTACGAACCGATCCTTGCTCAAGATTATCAAGACTCGGCTTGAGGGGGCAAAGGGCATATGGCCAAAGGAACTACGGAGTGTTTTATGGGCATACCGGACGACAATAAGAACACCTACGGGGGAGACACCATTTCGACTAGCATACGGAAGCGAGGCAGTCATCCTAGTAGAAGTAATGCTCACAAGCTACCGGGTGGAGAACTATGACGAGAGCAAGAATGATGAAGCCATATGCCTGCAGCTTGACCTAGTAGACAAGGTTCGGGCAACAGCTGAGCAAAGGCTGGCACGATACCAGAACCTCATGGCGAAATACTACAACTCCAAAGTCAGACATAGAGACTTCCAGGTCGGGGACCTTGTTTTGAGGAAGGTAATGGAAGCAGCTAAGGATCCTACCCAAGGCAAGCTCGGCCCCAATTGGGAAGGACCTTACAAAGTTACGTCACGGCAAAGAAAAGGCACCTACTACCTTGAGACGTTAGACGAGTGAAAATTGCAACACCCATGGAACGCTAAGCACCTACGAAAGTACTACCAGTAGAGATGACGACGTGAAAAGAAACATCCACCAGATCTCCAGTTTACTTTTTTAAGTTTAATTCTTGCTACATGTTTCCTGTTTTTCAGTTCCCTATTTAGACAATTTATTTTGTTGCTATGATTTTTAATTTTTAAAGTATCTTTTTAAGCTTCTCCTACGAATAAACAATTATATAATAAGAGGAATAGTCAGATATGACTAGTTTTTTTTCTACGAAATTTTATCAAGTCCATAACATGGACGAACCCCAGAGGGTGAAAATAGTAGCCCAACAACTGGACGGGCTCATCCTAAGGGATGATAAGTAAAAAGTCCATACAATGGACAGATCCGATTTAAGGACAGATCAATATTGCTAGTCCATAAATATGCAGGTTATGATTAATATTCAAGTACCCAATTGGATGGGCTCATCCTAAGGGATGATAACTAAAAAGTCCATACGACGGACAAATCCGACTTAAGGACGGATCAATATTGCTAGTCCATAAATGGACGGGTTCTGATTAATATTCAAGTACCCAACTAGACGGGCTCATCCCAAGGGATGATAACCAAAAATTCCATACGACGGACGGATCCAACTGAAGGACAAATCCATATTGCTAGTATTCACAGCCCACATGTGGACAGACTCATCCTAAAATGGATGATAACTACCAAGTCCATATAATTGACAAGTTGGATGAATATCCATAAGAGGATGGAGTCCCTCTAACATTGGTCGTCAACATAATGGACGGATTCAACTTGAGGTTTGATTAAAAGCTTCTAGTCCACAACTAGACGGACTCATCTTATTAGGTGAATATAAAATCCATATAAGGTTAGGTAATAACATTAGTCCATGAATAAACGGACTCATCCTAAGGATGGAAACTGTAAGGTTCATTTAGTGGACGGACCTAACGTAAAATTGATTCACATCAATCTACAATTGAACCTAATAGAGGACGTATCCAACTTATAGCTGAATTAATATTAGTCACAGTGTGGACCGGCCTATCCTAAAGGACGGACCCCCTGTGAATATAGTTATAAGATCCATATAACAGGCTCAACGAAAAATTAAAATTAACACTACACATTTACCAGAGGACAGATCCATCTAAAAAGATGGTTTTTAAATCACCTACTACATGTTTAAAGTCATAAAAATAGACAGGAAATAAAGAAGGAATGTTTTTACATGCCACAAGTGATGGATAAAAAGTTAAAAGATTGTTCCCAAAATATTTACAGTTCAAAAAGAACAAAAACAAAAAAAAAATTAAAATTACTGCTGAAGGGAGGTGTTGTCAACATTCTCTTCAACATTCACAGGTTGACGGACATCACCATCAACAGGCTGGGCCTGGTTCTCGATAGGACTTAATTCCCTATCGCCAGGGGCTACATCGTCAGCAAATAAGTCCTCCGTACTCTTAGAGGCAACGGGTTGAGCAGTAGGTTGGGCTTGTGTGTCAATATTGAGTTGAGAAAAATCGAGGTCAGGATAAGCTTTCTTGGCCTGACGGATAGCGTCATCAAAGCCGTCTGCATAAGAGGTCTCGAGCTCCTCCAGGAGGGCGTCAAAGTCACGGTATTCACGGATCGCAGCCTCCTTTGCCTAACGGAGCTAGTCCTTGGCATCTTTTACCTTTTTTCCTTGTCCTCCAGGACTTTTCTCATCGTCTCCATATGCTCCTCAAGCTTTTTCCTTACTTTCTCCGACGTAGCAAATTTTTTCTCCATACCAACCTTCCAGGCCTTGAAACCGTTCAGCTCATCCTCCGTCTTGTTGGCCCTCGCCCTAACACAGTCCAGTGCCGTCTCATGATTCAAACACCGTCCCATCAGCCCTTTCATCATCACCATCACCTGAAAACAAAGGTTATTAGTGACGAAGGTAAGTGAAAAGGAAAAATAGAAAGTGGACGGCATGACTTACCTAGGCAATACAAAAAAGCCTCATCTCCCCCATAGCCTCTGTGGCATGATTGCTTAAGTCCTCATAGTCGTCGGACAATATGATGGACGAAAGTTTCTTTAGAGCATATTTGGAATCCTCACGAAGAAGGGAGGCTTTTCTTGGGTGGTAGACGGGCCCTTCATCAAACCCTTCCCAGCTCCATGCTTGGTAGGAGTAACCATCTTCCTGCCCTTAGCCTCTAATCCCATGACGGGCTCTAGAATTGTTTTGGGTTTCTTGGGGAGGCGGCCTTGTTTCTTCGGCAGCTTTCTTTTTATGGACGGGTTGGATGAACTTGTCTCCTTAGGTTATTGTCCTTCAACCTCTTTCTTTTTTGCTACCTGTTGTTTGATAACGGCTCTTCTCTTGGTAGCATCCATTTTTACACAAGGGAAGACAAATGGTTAAAGCTCTCACAAACAAAGAAACTCAAGGATAGGGTGATGGACTTACGTTGGCGAACTTGGGCGTCATATTGACGGGCAGCTAAAGTTGGCTCTGGTCCGTCGCAGTACCAGTGGATAGTGTCTAATGTGACCAACTTTGCCCACGTCTCTCCTCTAGCTTGGACTTGTTGAAAATTCTCTCCAGAAAACTCCACTCTTCAAGAGTAATTTGTGGACATTCACAAACTGCAAAAGAAGACAGTTACAGTGGCATGGCAAAATAAAAACTAAGCCAAATGTAGACGGATACAAACCAGATGGTGGCAATATGCCTCATGTGGTGTCGACGGGCATCAATTCATTGCCACCAGGATGACACATCCATCTGTCACCTTCCATGAAAAAATACCGACTCTTCTAGTTCCTATTAGAGTCAGGGGTCTCACACACAGGCCTCAGCAAAGGGCTCCTAGGTACAAAGCTATACATACCCTTTGACTGGGCAATCTCATCAAGACGGTAACAATGTAGGAATTTCTGCAGCATCAACCTCCTGGCACCGTCAGACATTGCCCCGTACAATACCTCCACGCCTAGGAAGACCCTCCTGGCGTTTGGGGAAATCTGGTTGACAAATAGGCCTAAGTGTTGGAGGAGTTGATGGTGGAGTGAACTTAGGGGGAATCTAAGCCCCACCTTCAACATTTGCTCATATACCCCGACACCTTCAACATCGTCATAATAACATTTCTCTGACTTGTAAGGTAGACGAAGAGGTATGTTATCAAGGATTTGAAACTTGTCCCTAAGTGTTTTAAAATGGGTTTCTTTAATTGTGGAAGTAAATTCATTAACCGTCCATATGGGTAACATGATAAATTTCCTAAGTCCATCAGGACCCACGATAGATTGAACTAGGGGCTGAGTGTCATCTAGGTCTTGAATGAAGTCATCCTCTGACCCTTCAGTCTCCAAACCCTCATCTCTTGAGGAAGGAGAACTAGCCGACGGACTCCTTTCTCCACTCGGGAATTCAAGGTCTTTGTGACCTGACGGGTACACTTCATCGTAATCCGCCCTGTTGCGGACAAACGAATGATTACTCGACGCACTAGACATGACCTACATGTGACGGTAAAACCTAAGACTCTGACGGGTCTATAATGGATGATGAAAGTTCAAAAATGTGTATAAACACCTTTGAACGTTTAGACCCCCAAATTACAACTTAACTAATTCAAGCAATATGTCAAACAACAAGTGTGCGGAAACTTAACATGTGCTATAATATGGAATTGGTAAAAACTATCTAAGCCAAAACAAAATATACTCCACAGCAAATAATAAAACGGCAAAGATAGAGAGGAAGGAAGATGCAAACACAAAGACAATACGCGATGTGTTATCGAAGAGGAAACCGAAGCCCTCGGCGTAAAACCTCTCCGCCGCCCTCCAAGCGGTAAACAATCCACTAGAAAATACAGTTGGGATACAAGGACAGCAAAAGACCCTCCAAGCCTAATCTACCCAGTGCACCTAAGCCCTCCAAGCTTCTTGCTCCAACGAGGTTGCGCCGAACCTTTTTCTTTTCTAGCTTCCCGGATTCCGCTACTAGACCGTAGCATCAACCAATGAAGATTGGTTCCTTCCTAACTGCTTCCCTGAAATCCAAACAGCTGTCTCACAGTGATGATGATGGTGAGAACCAAGTTTGGTATAATGCCTCTCAAGGGTTTGACAATGGAGAGGAAGAGAGTTGAGGAATTTGAAGAGACTCTAATGTATAGATTGTGGGTGAATCAATCTTGTTTTTCTTTAGGGTTTCTCTCTCAAAATTCTCTCTGGAAGCTCTCTCACAATCGTGGGTATAAGGGGTATTTATACTGGAGTGGGAGAGGAATGTGAAATGTCAGGTTTTACAAAACAGGGGTGGCTCGCGGCTTGACCTCGCGGCTTGACTAAGTCGCGAGATCCAGTCGCGAGATAACCGTATGGCCAGTTGTCCTGTTTTGTCCTGTAGTGCTCCAGCTGGCATGACTGTTCACCTTCCAGCATGCTTGGCACGTGTGCTGCGTCTGGCGGCTTGCAGCCGCGAGTCACCCGCGAGTCACCCGCGAGTCCCAACCGCGAGTCTCTGTTTTCTTGCACACTCTTAAGCAATCTTCACTCTATCTCACTCACTACCCTTACATCAAACCCACCTAAATACAGGGTTACTAAATGCTGAATTACAAGCAAATTTGGCACGGAATAAAGCCAATTAGATGGTTGAATAAATTCAACCTTACAATCTCCCCCTTTGGCTATTCCGTGACAAAACCCTAAAACAGACTCTAGACTTAACATGTGAGTTGGGAATAGTTGAACAAAACTCACTCACACCTAACTCTAGAAGCTGTGAAGCACTTGAATCATATGAACATAATACTCCTGAAACACAACAATACACCATGATCATTGTAAGCAGAAAATCATAAAATGCATATGAAACAGGCAATATGTGATCAAGCAAAGATGGAGTTAAGAAACAAACCATGGCTTGATCAACAAAGTGAACACCACAAGGTAGTGATCATAGTGCTCATTCACACTTGGAATGAATACAAGGACATACAAGTTAACAAGCACATACAAGTTAACAAGCACAAGGCAAGACACTTGTATGTTCAACACTCAACCAATGCATAGTACACAAGGTATATGCATCTAGGAACAATCCTACAAGGGCACAAGAGTGACAGTACATAAATCAAAATGCAAGACATTTAGATTAAAGTACTGATATCAACATAGCATAAAGGCTGCAATTAAGCAAGGTACATACCATAAAGCCTACAAACTATGCATAAAACATTAACCCTAAAAGCTTACAAAAGCACATGGGTACAGACAAAAAAAATCCTGAATAATAGCATCAAAATATATTAAACTTTAAACCAAGAGTATAGGTTAAGAGTTAGAAAACAACTAAACACCAAAAACACAGTGTAACAAACCCATAAAAACACTAAATACTCAAAACATAAGCATATATAAACAAAGTCTCTGATTTTGACAACTTTGACAACTCCCCCTCAACACATTACTCCCCCTTAAGAGCTGCTTTACTGCTTCACTGCTTCTCATCATCAATGTCATTAACAACAGAAAGAAACATAACATTTCTCCCCCTTTTTGACCGGAATGGCCAAAGGGTCACTGTTCATGCTGGGTGGTGAAGTTGTCAAGTTTTGCAGACAAAACATCAATTTGGTCCTGCATGGCTCTCATCCTCTCAGAGTGCTCAGTCTGGACTACTCTGATCCCATCAAGTCGTTCCAGAATGATTTGGAAAGCATCTGGAGGTGTATCTGAAGAAGTTGATGCTCTAGACCTTTTGCCACTCCTCCTGGGTGTTGAGGTTGATGCATGCCCTGCTACCTCTGCTTCAGTCTCCATTGGGACACCCTCTCCTTCATCACCTTCATCTTCTTCTCCTGGAAGTCTAACACTTATCCTTTTGCAGGTAAGCTTGTTAATTGCAGATGGTGTGGACATGGGACTGATGTCTTGAGGGATTGGAACACCCTTTCTTCTAAAAATCCTCATTAGCAAACTGGGAAAGATCAATTTTGGCCTAGAGGTTGTTCTTGTCTCATCCACAATGGTGTCATATATGTGGGAACTTATGTCAATGAAATTCTTTTCTTTGAGATCCATCAGAAAGATTGCTCTAGCACAGTTGATTGTAGTCAACTTCTTTATGGGATAGAGGTTAAACATCATGATTATTGTTAGGCACCTCATGTCCACTGGAAAGGCAGTGGTATTCAAACATTTCCCTTCTCTCTGCCCACCTAACCTCTGTTGAACTGTTTCAATAGAAACACTCCTATCCTTGTAATTGATAAATTCCTAATCATCTAAACCTTCAAGCCCTAGCACATCATCTATGACATGTGCATCCAAAATGAATTCTTTACCTCTAACCCAGCAGTTTAACTCATTCTCCTTTATCACAGCATTTGAATAAAATTCCCTAATCAGGGGTTCACATACTACAGGGAAATCACTCAGAAGCTTTTCCCATCCCCTTCCTTCAAAACAGCTGGGGATAAAGGATTGTCTTAAGTCTTCCAAATCTACAAATCTTTCTTGAATAATTCCTGCTTTCAAGAAGATATCCTTGTATCTCTCAAAGTGATGAACTGACCTAAACAGTTTAGAATCCATTTTCAATCTTTTGTCAGCCTTCTTTGCAGGAGTTTTCCTTTTCGGAGGTGAGGGAGCCATCTGTGAACAATCAGAAGAGGCCACAACAGCATAGAACAATATATGTGTAAATCGAGTCAGTACCATGTAATTAACAAAGAGATTACAGCCACACAGATGAACTTGAACACTTAAACAATAAGCTACTTAGAGCAACCGCAAGGATAAACAAGCCTAAAATAGGAAACACAAGAACAACATGGAGAAACTATCCTAAAGGCAGATATATGTCAATGAGACATATAATGGAAAAATGATATGACACACAATCAGCATTTTGAAACTAGCAGATGCTCCCAACAGATTAACACAATAGAACATGCACATCATCAAACGGAACATTTTGAAAACAACTCAGAACAAAACAAACTTTAGCAACATCATCAGCAAGCTAAGCATGAACAAAGAGCAATAGCCGAAACACAAACCCATTTCTAAATCATAAACATATGCAAAAAAAATCAAGGGGAAAAGCACAAAATCAAGTAGAAATGAGTTCAAAACTGAAAACCCATACCTGTGACATGAAGAATTTGAGCAGAAAATATGCAACAATGGAGATTGGAAATGGGAGCACGGAGTGTTTGGGAGGGAGATAGTTTAGAGAGAAGATGAACAGTCACAAATGTTCGAGGGAAAACTGAAAAAGATTTAAAAACTGCTCCTATATTTGCCAAACACGCGTTTTTCGCGACTTGATTAAGTCGCCACAAAGTCGCCAGTTCAAGCCGCCAAAACACTCAAGGAAAAAAATTTGAAAAATGTTTCTAAGTGTTTTTCGCGACTGGAAGGTCTACCCGCGAGTGAGTCGCAAGCTGAGCCGTGAAAATCTCTGAGTAACCCTCGCGACTGGACCTTCCACTCGCGAACAAGTCGCCAAAAATGACCCGCGAAGACGCGACTGAGGCACGCGACTTGACATACCCGCGACTAAGCCGCCAAAACAGGGCAAAACTGGATTTTTGAAATTTTCAGATTTTTCAACAAAATACTTTCCAAAAACACCTAAAACACTCAAAAATCTTTTTGTGCTTGAAACAACAAAGATTGAGCATGTGAAAAACATATTTCATCAAGTACAATTACACAAATGATTATGGCATTCTTTGAACATAAACTTGTGTGTTGTGTGTGGATATCAACAATGAGATAGTCCTTAGTCTAATGTGAAGCTTCAATGATCAATTCAACCAAGGCATATACAATTAGCACTAGATCATGTGATCTATCTCACTTATAGAAATATGTATATATGACCTCCCACATAACTTGATAACATAACTTGGAGCTTTACATTTGACTCCACTTTCAATCATAACAAATGATCTTTTTGATCTTTTGATGGCAATCACCTCTCATTGTGAGAGTGATATTTGATAAATCTCTTTAATGAACAAGCCTTTGGCCTTTTGAATAAACATTTCTCTTTAATTTTTGGTCGCTTTCCCTTTTTCCTAGTCGAATACTAGTATGTGCGACAGGCTTTTGCAGCTCAATATCTCTTTTCATTTGGAGATTTACATTTGGTGAGCTCTTTTTAGCAATAACAAAAATAAAGAGTGGGAAGATATATAGACACAAGTCTATGCATGTCTCAAGATCAACATAACCATTCACTCATTATTCATGACAAGTTTGAAGATCTATTTACTACAATCACATTGATTTCAAGATTTTTCCCACAGAGATATGAGTGCAAGGAAACAAGCAATGCTCGAAAATGCACAAAGCCATTAGCACAAAGGTACAAGGCAAAACATGTTTTGAGACAAAAGCTCAACAATGTCAATCAAACTTTTGATTTTCTAATTTTTATGTGATTTTTGGATTTTTGACAGATAAGAAGAAAAAGATTGATCAAAAAACAAAACAAAAAAATATGCACAAGTAGACAAGCAAACAACCAGCAGCAAAAACAATAAGCAAACAAACAAACATCGTCGCAAAGCATAGGAAGTGTTAATGCATGGACATGTTGTAATGCTTATGCATGAGTACCATTCTTCACCCACACGTCACTTGCGTTTGGGGTGATTTCCTTAGAGGATTGGGTACGGGAGTTAGGGCTCTCAAACCTTCGTGAGAAGCTTTCCAAGCAGTTGGTGAATGCACCAATCATCTTCATCACGTTCATCATTCCGGGATCACCATTTTGATCTCTAGATTGATCACCTGCCCAATTTCTTCTATCATTTCTAGGTCCTCCTGACCTTTGAGGAGTTGCACTATTCTTTGCTCTTAGCTTTTGGCAATTTGGTCGAGTATGTCCTCGAAGTCCGCAATAATGACACACATAAGTTGCTCTAGGACCTCTTTGTGGTCGTGGACGTGACTTGGCACGAGATTCAGACCTGCCCACAGATTGACTACGGTGATTCAGCATCCGTTGGTTCACCACATTCTTCTTCTCCTCCATCTTGAGCTTCTCATCAGTAAGGTCAGCTACAACTGGATCTTTGGCCTTTACAAACTTCACTTCTTTAGTGACATTTTCAGATGAGCTACTTCCTCTGGTATATCCCAATCCGGATTTGTCTGAAAAGCTCTTTTGAGATGAGATAACATCATCTAGCTTCTTGGTGGTGACCCTGTCTATTTTAACATTTGCTTGCACAACCTCTTGCTCAAGAAATCTCACTTTTGTGTAAGCTTCTGACAGCTCACCATTCAAAGTTTCTATCTCACATTTGGCCTCCCTATATCGGATTAGGAGACTTTTATAGTCCTCCTCTGCCTTCTTCATCTTTCTCACAGCAGCCTTGGCCACCCTTGTGTACTCACCCGACTTCTCCAAGAGTGAGTTATAATTCTCTTGAAGATTTGCTGTGCTTTCATCTTCTTCAGCATCTGATTCTTCAACAATTCTTAGTGATTCATCATCACTATGTTCTCCAAGGTCTTGTACAAGCAGATTCAACTCATCTGAAGACTCAACATGGGTAATAGTCATAAAAGCTGAATAGTTCCCCTCTCCATCACAGCTTTCTTCTGATTCTGAGTCGGATGAATCCGAGTCACTTAATGTCGTGGCATACACCTTGCCTTTCGATTTCAAATAATTCGGACATTCTTTCTTAAAGTGTCCATGCCCGTTGCATTCAAAACAAGTGACACCTTGTGTAGGTTGGGATTCTTTTCCATCTTTCTTTTTGAATTCCCTTTTCTCCCTTCCAGAACTTTGGAATTTTTCTTTATCACCAAATTTTCCATTATTCTTGAATTTCAAGAACTTTCGGAAATTTTTTACAAGGTATGCAACATCTTTATCAACCACATCGTCTTCCGATGAGTCATGGACTTCTACCTTCTCATTAATGGTCTTAAAAGCAAGAGATTTACTCTTCCGTTGATTGGGCAGCGACATCTCATAAGTCTGAAGAGAACCGACCAGCTCTTGGACTTTGATGTCATCGAGGTCCTTGCTCTCTTCAATTGCTGTCACTTTAGCACGAAAACTTTCCGGCAATGATCGAAGGATCTTCCTTACAATTTTTGAATCCTCCGTTTTCTCCCCCAAGTTGAACTTACTGACAACCACTTCATTTAGCTTCCCATAGAAAGAGTCAAAAGACTCATCCTCACTCATTTTGAGCTCCTCAAACCGAGTGGTCAGCATTTGCAACTTGGTGTCTTTCACTTTCTTCGTGCCTTCATAGGTGGTTTCCAAAATCTCCCATGCTTCTTTGGCAACGGTAATATGAGAAATCCTGTGAAATTCATCTGGAGACACACCACAGAAAATAGCATTGAGTGCTTTACTGTTAGCATTAGATGCAGCAAGTGCTGCCTTATCCCAAGTGGATTTGGCTGCCTCAGGTCTGGTCCAACCAATCTCAACAACATCCCAAACAAATTCATCAATAGAACACAGAAAAGCCCTCATGCGAACCTTCCAAAAAGCTTAATTACTACCATCAAAATATGGAGGTGCATTTAGGGATTGAGACCGATCCATCTCAAAAGGGAGTCAAGGATCACACAATGGTAATGAAACCAATAACAGTGTACCCGCTCTGATACCAATTGACAGTTCAAAAACGTGTATAAACACCTTTGAACGTTTAGACCCCCAAATTACAACTTAACTAATTCAAGCAATATGTCAAACAACTAGTGTGCGGAAACTTAACATATGCTATAATATGGAATTGGTAAAAACTATCTAAGCCAAAACAAAATATAGTCCACAGCAAATAATAAAAAGGCAAAGATAGAGAGGAAGGAAGATGCAAACACAAAGACAACACGCGATGTGTTATCGAAGAGGAAACCGAAGCCCTCGGCGTAAAACCTCTCCGCCGCCCTCCAAGCGGTAAACAATCCACTAGAAAATACAGTTGGGATACAAGGACAGCAAAAGACCCTCCAAGCCTAATCTTCCCAGTGCACCTAACCCCTCCAAGCTTCTTGCTCCAACGAGGTTGCGCCGAACCTTTTTCTTTTCTAGCTTCCCGGATTCCGTTACTAGACCGTAGCATCAACCAATGAAGATTGGTTCCTTCCTAACTGCTTCCCTGAAATCCAAACAGCTGTCTCACAGTGATGATGATGGTGAGAACCAGGTTTGGTATAATGCCTCTCAAGGGTTTGACAATGGAGAGGAAGAGAGTTGAGGAATTTGAAGAGACTCTAATGTATAGATTGTGGGTGAATCAATCTTGTTTTTCTTTAGGGTTTCTCTCTCAAAATTCTCTCTGGAAGCTCTCTCACAATCGTGGGTAAAAGGGGTATTTATACTGGAGTGGGAGAGGAATGTGAAACGTCAGGTTTTACAAAACAGGGGTGGCTCGCGGCTTGACCTCGCGGCTTGACTAAGTCGCGAGATCCAGTCGCGAGATAACCGTATGGCCAGTTGTCCTATTTTGTCCTGTAGTGCTCCAGCTGGCATGACTGTTCACCTTCCAACATGCTTGGCACGTGTGCTGCGTCTGGCGGCTTGCAGCCACGAGTCACCCGCGAGTCCCAGCCGCGAGTCTCTGTTTTCTTGCACACTCTTGAGCAATCTTCACTCTATCTCACTCACTACCCTTACATCAAACCCACCTAAATACAGGGTTACTAAATGCTGAATTATAAGCAAATTTGGCACGGAATAAAGCCAATTAGATGGTTGAATAAATTCAACCTTACAGATGACGGTAGCATACAAAGTCCACAGAAATGAAAAAGTGCATAAAAATTTTTAGAGGAAAGGAGTCTTTACCTGGTTGAAGCTGGACGGTAAAAAGGCGTTGATGACGGATGTAACAGTTGGATGGTATGGTCTAACAACGATGACGGGTGTGCTCTGATCTTAGATTTCAGTAGAAAGTAAAAAATGAGAGGAGGAGAGATTGGTTTATATAGAGGGAACGGCACGGAAGACGAAGGGGCGCTTCGATCCAAGTGAGCGACCATTTAGCTAATGACACGTGTCCTTTAGCCACTAGTGGCTGAGAGAAAGCGAACCATTAATGATCCTGAGCCACACTTTCAAGGCTGGAGGTGTTCCTTAAAAGGCTGGATTGAACCGTCACCCCACGGGTCCTTCCACTCGGTGATCATGGACCCATGGGGTGAGGGGGCAACTAAAAGGGAAGGAATTTAGAGATGACAGATCCATTTGGATGGGCTTGACAGATCAAGATAAGTGGGCCGAAAGTGGATGGATCCGTTGTGAACGGATTGGGGTGGACGGACCAAAAGGCCACGTGGCGCTTAATTGGTCATTATGTGGTCTCCAAGAAATCCTAAATGGAAATGACTTGCATCTCACGATTACCCCTAGCCCATAGAATCCCAATATGAATAGAATTCTAATATGAAGATGATTCTGGAAGATACGCCCATTAATGAAGATTTTCCCTATATGGAAAAGACTTGTTGCATAAGCGTAGGAGTTTGATTCTACACTACCATAAAAACCCAAAGACCCTCAGAAAACAAGTACACATAATTCACTCCAGCTCTGGCACTCTAGAGTTGTGAGAAGTTCTAACTTGACCTTCAGAGGGTATTTGGCCGGCACCACACCGGTGCTCTCTGTTAAGGTCTTCTCTTTTCATTGTGTAGGTATTGTTTCGAGCGTGCGAGGATTGTGTGGCTCACTGATGATTTTTCAGCATCATCAATAATTAATTAAAATAGTGATGTATTGTTGACGTTGATGTATGACTATAAAAAACATAAATAACTAAATTAGAAAAAGATGAGTTTTTTAGGCTAATTTAGCTAAAAAATCGAGGAGGCTAGTATGGATGCTCTCATAGGAGCAACCTTAAGGAAGCATAAAAATTCACCAATGCGAGGGCATGTGTTAGGTCAAATAATTAAATTTGTAAGTATTACACGTGGCAACATTATAGCCTCTAGAATACTATGAATAATTATTTAAAATTTCAATGTATATTATAAATAATTATTTAAAATGTTATATCACTAGCATATTAACAATAAAGTGAAGCCTTCAGTGAGAGATAAGTGGTGTCAGGTTATTCAAAATCAAGTCAGGATAGTTGCCTTGAGCTGTGTGGGAGCTCGCGTGATTGTGTTTAAATATGAACATGTGAGTGACAATAGTTACCTAGAGGCGATTGTTAGAGGATTCTTAGCCGAAGATAACGTAAAAGAGAGCAAACTGTGATATGACACATGGCAAGGGAAACAATACTAACTGTGAAAAATTTCAAAGTACAAATAGAGAAGTACGTTCTCAGACATCCAAACCAGAGACATTGACTCTCTTGTACCCGAAATCCGGAGGTATCCACTAATTTTTGTGACTTCATGCTTATAAGTGCACTAGGAACATTCACATCAGTGAACACAAATTTTCCATCTATTTTGCATTAAAAAAAAAAAAAAAAAATCTACTTTTTCTATTTTACACATTCAATTTTACAAAATACCCATATTGGTCTATCTATTCTACACATTTATTCAATAAAATATTTATTATTTTCTTCGCTGCCTCTCTCTCCCTCTCAAACCCACCCACCATCATCATCACTACCTTGATCGGTGAACCATCTAAGATCAAACCAACCCAAGATCAGAAAACCATTCAAGCTGAAACCAACTCAATCCGAAAGCCAAATCATCACCCACCTAACCCAAAACCCACTAATCAAACAACGAGAAATAAGTGAGTCGATTGGCAACGATTTGATTAGGCTTCGTGCAGCAGTGGTTTGATGTTGATTAAATGAGAAAAATGGAGAGTGAGGTAAGAGTGATCGGTGGCGATTTGATCAGGCTTCGTGTGGTAGTGGTTTGATGTTGATCGGCGGCAGTGGTTTGATGTTGATCAGGCGAGTTCTTCGTGCGGCAGTGGTTTGATGTTGATCAAATGAGAAAAACGGAGAGTGAGGTGAGAGTGAGAGCAACAGAGACAAAGAGAGAGAAAAAATTACTGAAATATTAAATACAAATGCTACCGTAACTGTGCATATATGCACAGTTACTATAGTAATTTTGCATTTATGCACATTTTACACCCATTGATGTGGGTGTTTTTTTGGTCAAAATGTGTAAAATCTAGAATTTTTTGTATTTTGGAAGACTTTGCACCCACTAATGTGGATGCTCTTGTTTTGTCTCGTATAAACTAGGCTCTTTGTAACTTTAAGCATTATAATCTTGTACTGTTATTATTAATATTCTTTTAATTTCTTTGTTCTTATTGTTAACTTATACATTTCTCAAGAAGTCTTATTAAGTTAGATTGTACAAAATCTATTCCTTTTTAAAGGAAGTGAGTTTTCTGTCTCGACTAGTATTTAATCATTTCAAGCGAAATAAAAATTGATTTGTACTCAAACAACTTTACTTTTTTTTTAGCAACTGAAAATTGGTTTGTACTCAAACAACTTTATTTTGCGACTTCACTTCGGAGGAAAATAGATCTCTTGGGAAAATAACTTTATACCTTTGTTTAGTTTGTGTGAAGATGCACTTCAGTTGGACCAAGATGTTGGCATAATAGATCTCTTGGGAAAATAACTTCATACCTTTGTTTAGTTTGTGTGAAGATGTACTTCAGTTGGACCATGATGTTGGCATAATGTTATAAATATGTAAATATTAATATATAATTTAACATGTTTGAAAAATAAATAGTTGACCTATAGGTTCCTAATAATAGTAATTTAGGATTTTTGTCCCCATTTACTTTGCTAGTTGGGGGTGTGCGAACGCATTAATTTGGTTTAGATAATGGGCTTGGGTTCTAACTTCTAACTTCTAAGAAGCATGGACACAACAAAAACCCTTACGTGTTGGACACAGACACGCTTGGGACAACTCTTGTGTTCGTAGCAACACAATCTCAACATGACAGCCGAAAAAAAAAAAAAAGAAGAAGATATAGTAAAACCAAGGTTGGGTGAAAATGTAGCCCATTAAATCAATTGGCCTTTTAGTATCTGGATTGTAAATTCATTACAACAATCATTCAACTTATATGGTAACTTTTGCAAAGTAACAGGCACTCAAATTCTTAGGTGAGCAACATCAGAGTCACTGTAAAGTAATTTAGGAAAAAAATGCCAAAAAACTCCTGAACTTTGAAGTAGTGATCCTTAGGTCTTTTAAACTTTTATTTTAGTCAATTCACTCCCTAAGCTTCACACATTAGCCAATTTGAGGTATCGTTTAGGTACAAGTTAAAGTAACTAACGTCACGTGACACACAAGTTCACTTAAATTAACATAGCTAAAGTGATTGAAAGAAATGAAGTAGCGCGAAAGGTCGTGGCTCAGCTTCAAATTCTTTGTAGAAGCTAGAAGGGCGTATCCCCTGCAATCTCCAGCTTGTTTATTCATTATTGTGGATTTTCATTTCGCTTTGATCTGTGTGTAATAGAGACAGAGAGACAATGAGCATGTTTAGATAAGCTGTTTCAAAATGTGCGTTTTAAAAATCACAAATAAGCGTTTGGTAAAAATGTGAAAATATGCATTTTCTGTTTTTAAAGCCACATTAAACATTTGGATAAGCTGTTGTAAAAATAGTTGTTTTGGGTGTAAATTCCAAAAAATGACTTAACTATTTTGTTAAGTTTATTTTGTCATTTTTCCTATAATCAGAGTTTTCTTCAAACCCATCTACTATTCAACAAGAAAAAAACTAATCCCATCCAATCCAAATGGTTTTGATAAAAAAGGCTCAAAGCAATAGCTGTCATGGTTTGCGGTATCCATGGAAGTACAGGTATTGATCTAGGATCAGAAAACTCATTCTATGAACTTCCTGAGTACAGGAGCCCAACAGTTTCTCTGTCGTTGCAAAATTTGATGATAGAAAGTCTCGCTTCAACACTCTCTCAAACAGAGTCAATATCTGCAACAATGTTTGTTCAATTGAGCAAATGATCACACCAAAAAAATAAAAATAATAATAAAATAAGTACACACACAAACACACACATATATATAAATCAAGACTAGGCAATATGGAAGTAGTGAACTGACAATACTACTTCTCATATGAGCAGAGTAATACACAATAGTCCATAAAAAATATCTAAAATAAAATAAAAAGTTCGAAAAAGCAAAATTAGATCAAGTAAAATTGATTTCATGTTTTCCCTATATAATTTGCTTGCATTTCATGCTTGAGCATGGCCATTTCTGAGCATGTCTACTGCTTTTTCATCCAAGTCTTAGCTGTGTCTTTATACCATGTGTGTGTAATCAGTTACAGACTAGCACACCTAAACTGGCCTTTTGATACTGTTATAGCTTATGCATTAACTGGTGTGTATCAGTAGAGATACATGTATTTTGTCAAAGACACAAAACATAATATTTGTATAAACATAATGTAGCAGCAGTGGCAAAGATCGTGAGAGGTCTATGTGTAGGTGTGTGCATATTGTCAGATGGTAGCAGATGGTCGTAATAGCTTGTGTATACGTAGAGTAATTTTCTGATTTCCAATTTCAATCCCTCTACTTGTAATTTTACAATTTTAATGTAAATCTTCTCAATAGAATTACTTCCAGAGTGCGATAACTAATTTGGGTGGCTCATGAAGGATTTTCACATCTGAAGAGGGAGGCATCACTTTCCTCTTATCTTTTTATTGTATTGGATAATTAACCTAATCTTCTTAAGAGAGATAATGATAGTACTCAATAGCTAGGGACTGCGACTGAAGATCCACCACCAATTCATGGAACCTAAGTTTCAATAGCGTGGTTCTGTAGGGTTCTTGGACTTACAATATTTCAAACTTCTATATGAATTTAGCTGTTTCATGTTTGAGCCTGATCTTTTTTTTTTTTTTTTTTTTTTTTTTTTTGAGAATAAACGGTAGAATTTTATTCAAAGAATGCAATAAGTCTATACACGAGCAAGGCAGCATCATAGATCAACCATGCTAAGATTGTACTCGCTACAAAGCTTTCTCTTCACCTAATAAAAAATGCAACAACTATATACAAATTTACATCAAGGAATGCCTAAGAAAAACAGGACAATCTTACAAGGACTCAAGACAAGCTTCCATAATTTCCAAAGCATGGGTTGCAGCAGACATGGCTAGAGAAGGGGAATCAGGACGTGGAGTACCGTAGCGAGCCTCATTCCGCTTATTCCAAATCATCTAGCTAGTTGTGAAAAATATTGCAGTCTCTGGGTCATTTTTTCCTTGCATTATTTGATCAACCACATCCACAAATGAAAGATTTGTGCAATGAGTCATGATCTCTCTCAAGCATGTGGGCTTCCAAACCTTGTCAAAATATGTACAGCTTAGCAAGATATGGTCTATTGTCTCCACCCCATCCACACAACATTCACACCCAGCATCAAACAAAAATTTTCTTCTAGTTAGATTAGCTTTAGTAGGCAGTATATCTCTACAAGCTCTCCAAATGAAAGTTTTGATTTTATAAATACCTTCACTGCCCAAATCGCTTTCCAGATCTTATTGCTCTCTGAGTGATTGGATGATTCGCCATGAGAAGAACTCAATGGTTGAGTTTGGATCATCTTATATGCACTTTTTACCGAATATTCGCCCGTGTTTGTGTATGCCCAAATTTGGATGTCTTGCACCACTCTAGAGCTCAATGGGATCGATTTAATAACCCCAGCTTCATGTGGGAGGAATACATGATCAATCATGGATACATGCCATGATCTTGTAGTTGGATCAATGAGGTTATCCACTATGGCCATGGTTGACATTGTGGAGCACGGGGTTACCACCTTGAATGATGGTGGGGTTGGAAGCCATTGGTCTTGCCAAATTCGAATTTTATTTCCAGTTCCTACCTGCCATCTCAATCCCCTGTCCAAAACAGATCTGGCTGCCACTATACTTTTCCATGCAAAACTCCCTGAATTTGGTGATGGAGCATCTAAGAAGGATGTATTGGGAAAATACTTTGATTTATAGACTCGATAGAACAAGGAGTGTGTGTTTTTCAATAGCCTCCATCCTTGTTTGGCTAACATGGCTAAGTTGAAAGAATTGAGATCCCGAAACCCAATTCCTCCCACGACTTAGGCATACAAAGTTTAGACCAACTACACCAGTGTACTTTTCTTTCTTGTGTCTTTTGACCCCACCAAAATCTGCTCATCATCCCTTCAAGATCTTTAAGCAAACCTTTCGATAGCAAAAAGCATCCCATGGCAGATGTGGGGATAGCTTGTGCACCTGCTTTAATCAAAATTTCTCTTCTAGCTTGAGACATCATCTTTTTCTTCCATCCCTTTAGTTTACTCCAGACTCTTTCAATAATTGGAGCAAAAACTGCTTTTTTGTTATGCCCCACTATAGTGGGTAGCCCTAAATACTTCTCATATTCTGGAACTATCTTTGCACCCAAAGCCTATTTAATTGTTCTTGAGTCTCTAATCCAGTGTTGCTACTAAAGAAAAGAGAAGTTTTATTAGCATTAATCTTTTGTCCTGAAGCAGCCTCGTATAAATTAAGCAAAGAATTGACCTGTTGGCACTCCTCTACTGAGGCACAACAAAATAACAAATTGTCTTCAACAAATAGGAGATGAGAAATACAAGGACCACCTTTGCTAACTGTCACTCCTCTTACAAGTCCATCTGTTTCTGCCTTTCTGACCACAGCGGTAAGCCCCTCAACACAAACAAAAAGAGATAAGGTGACAAAGGGTCACCTTGTCTCAATCCTCTAGAAGGTAAGATGTAACATGTAGGATTGCCATTAACTAAAACAGAAAAATGAGTAGTTGTTATGCATGCCATTATCAATTGCACCCATTTTGCATGAAACCCCATTTTCTCCATCACCCTTTGTAGATAACCCCATTCAACACAGTCATAAGCTTTGCTCATGTCCAATTTAATAGCTACCTGACCTATCTTGCGCCAGCTTTTCTTTTTCATGCTATGCAGAGTTTCATATGCAACTAAAATGTTGTCTGTAATTAATCTTCCCGAGACAAAAGTGCACTGAGTATCAGAAATTAAATTTGGGAAGATGAGCTTCAGCCAGTTGACTAACAATTTAGATATAATTTTGTATAGCACATTATATAGGCAAATGGGGCAGTATTGTGTGATTAATTCAGGGTCTTTGGTTTTGGGTATTAGTGCTATGTAGGTATTATTTATATTTCAAAGTATAATTCCAAAATTTAGGCATGAAATCACAGCATTAGTTACATCAACACCCACTATATGCCAAAACTTTTGAAAAAAGAAAGCAGTCATACCATCAGGGCTTGGAGCTTTTGAAGGATGCATCTGAATTAAGGCGAGTCGAACCTCTTCTGGATGAAACTTTCTCACAAGCCAATCATTCATCTCCTCAGTAACTACTCTAGGAATATGGGCCACCACTTCTTCAATGGCATTTGATTTTGAAGATTGGAAGAGAGTTGAGAAATGTTGAATTATCACCCTTTCTATATCATTTTGTTGCTCTATCACCGTGCCATCCATCTCCTTTAGAGAGACAATTAAGTTTTTTTTTCCTCCTTACAGACGCCTTCACATGAAAAAAAAAATTATTACGATCACCTTCACGTAACCAATTGATACGAGATCTTTTTTTCCAATAAATTTCTTCTTTCTCAATTAAAATATTAATTTCATGCCTAAGAGCTTCACATTTAGCCCATGATGAATCCCTGTTGTTTTGCTCTAGCACTTGCAACCTATTTTGCTTTTCCTCAATCTTTTTGTTGAAGGAACACAGTGAATTTTTACTCCAGGCTAACAACTGCTTCCTACATTCTTTTGTTTTGTTACACACTCGGAACATAGGACTTCCATTAAAGGAAACAAACCAAGAATTTGCAATTGTATCCTTGTAGCCTTCATCTTTCACCCATGCTTCCTCAAAGCGAAATCATTTTTTACACATCCCAATTTGAAATTGAGATTTCCTTCTTAATCGCACCCCAATGGCCATATGATCGGAATTGGAAAAACTTAAATGATGAACTTCAAAGTGAGGAAAAAGATCATACCATTCTTGATTAGCTACTCCACGGTCAAGTCTAACATATACCCAATCCTATTCATCTCTCCGATTGCACCATGTGAAGCGAGCACCTTTAAACCCCATATCCCTTAATCTGCAATCGTCCAACACTTCTCGAAAATTCGCCATTTGCCATTCACTTCTTGGTTCCCCTCCTTGTTTTTCATTCACTGAAAGTATCTCGTTGAAATCTCCTATGCATACCCATGGTAGTGTGACTTGCTGATGAAGTAGGCGCATCAAATTCCATGTCTCAATACGCTTCAGTTTTTCAGGGTGCCCATAGATACCTGTCAATCTCCATGAAACCCCATCCTTCTCTATCACAATAACATCTATATGGCTCTTTGACAAGGTTTTCAATTTCACATCCCATTCTGAATCCCATAATACCAAGCCTCCACCCATTCCAGTTCTATCTACACATACTACATTATCTATTTTTAATTCATCTCTCACTTCTTCTATACCTTTCTTTTTAAGTTTTGTCTCCATCAGAAACACAATTTGGGGATGTTGAACTTTAATGAGCTTAGAAAGCTCTCCAACAACACTTTTGTCCCCAAGTCCAAGGCAATTAAGGCTTAAGATACTGATAGTTCAACTTCCTTAATCACCTTACTTTATAGATTCAATAATCAACACAAAAACAACTAAGTTTGTGACCTTTTAAAAGACAAATTTACCTGTAACCAAGTTAAGGTACTGTTGAGATAATCTAGAAGCTCTCCGCTTTGCAAAGACCTACCCACCCGAAGCAGCCCAGGAAGACTCACGTGCACAATAGCAAACAAAGCTAATTGTGTGTTGAGGAGAATGCCGTTGTTTGAGCCTGATCTTAAGTTTTAATTGAATTTTAGAGTTTTCTACCTAGGTGACTTGTAGCAACATAACTAAAGTTGGAACATTTTGAAAATAAATATCATGTAAGATTTGCTTCATCATCATTGTTTAATTTGATAAGCCGGAAAGGAGGTTTTGATTAAGACGGTAGCACAAGCAGTACCTTCCTACACGATGAGTTGCTTTAAGCTCCCTAATATGCTATGTGATGAGTTGACTAGTATGGTTAGGAAATTCTTGTGGGGACAACAAGTAAAGGATGAAAAGAAATTAACTTGGCTGAGTTAGGAGAAGATGTGCCTACCAAAGAAGAGAGGCAGTATGGGATTCCAGGATTTGCGACTTTTCAACCTTGCTCTTCTGGCAAAACAGGGGTGGAGACTCCAAACAAATTCCTCCTCCCTATTTTATCGAGTTTACAAGGAAAAATATTTCCCGAGTTGTGATTTTGTGGATGCGGACATAGGGTGCCAACCCTCATATGCATGGAGGAGCATTATGGCAGCACAGCCACTAGTGCGTCAGGGAATGAGATGGCAAGTGGGAGATGGTAAACAGATTAAGGTATGGAAGGACAAATGGATCCCAAGTCCATGAACATATAAGGTTATTACGCCGGAGAGGTTACCGGGGCAAATATAGTGGGTCAATGATCTCATTGATGAAGACAGCAAAGAATGGAAGAGGGACCTACTCAACTGATGCTTTCTACCACATGATACAGATGTTATCTTAAGAACACCATTGAGTGTCACTGGAGCAAGGGATAGAGTGATATGGGTTGAAAACAAGAATAGAAGGTTCACGATTAAAAGTGAGTATAGACTAGCACAGCAGGAACAATGGGATAATGTGATGGTGGAAGGCTCAAACCAGTCACCTATGAAACAGACCTGGAAGAGATATCCTAGCCACAAAAGAAAATTTACGGGAGAAACATCACAAAAGATAGCACATGTAATGTATGTGGGGAGCAGGTGGAGACCATAAGCCATTTATTTTGGTTCTGTGACCATACAAAAGAGGTGTGGTCCTCATGCAAACTCTCCTTTCTGTTTGAAATTCAACCCTCGTGGGATTATATGGACATGAAATGGCTTCTTCAAAAGTGGGAGGAGGCATGGCCAAGAATCTTAGAGCGGACAACCATGATTTGCTGGGGCATATGGAAAATAGGAATGAAACAAGACATGGGGGCAGGCAGCGGAGTGGACTGGCAGTGACAAGAAGCTCTCTTAGCTTGTTGGGGGAATTTTAGATAGCAAACAAATGACCAACTACGATCACAAAACAGAACCAACTTGTAAAATGGGCCTCACCTCCGTTGGGATGCTATAAAGTGAACGTTGATGGGGCCATGTTCTCTAAATGGAAGCAGGTTGGCGTGGGAGTGGTCATAAGGGATGAAGAAGGACAGGTGATAGCAACGCTTAGTCAAAAACTGTATACTCTGTTGGGGCTGTTGGAAACCGAGGCAAAGGCCATGGAGGTAGGGGTCAAGTTCGCGATGGAGGTCGGGGTTCGGGATGTGCTTTTTGAGGGCGACTCGTTAGTGCTCAACAACGCTATTCACGGACTGAGTGAAGTTAACCCGTCTGTTCAGAATGTTGTCAAAGGAATACTCCAAAGTGTTCAAAGCTTTTGCACCTTTGCCTTTTCACACACCAAAAGACAAGGAAATGCCCCTACCCATGCACTGGCCCAACATGCAGTGAACATGGAGGACTTTCTAGTTTGGCTTAAGGAATGCCCTGGTTGTATTTGTGCACATGCATGCAGGATGTACGCTTTATTTCCAGTTATAAATAAAATATTATGTGTTTCCTATAAATAAATAAATAAATAAATAATTGATAATACATATAAAGTATGGTTATTGTATGTTAAAAAATACAATAGCATTTTTTTTTTTTTTTTTGGGGGGTCAAAAGGATGCTTTAATTAACAACTTGCTAGCCTCTAGAACAGAGGGAACAAAACGATCATACAAGGCTCCAATCGAATCAATACCAATGAGAAAAGCTACATCCACGGTGGCGACGGCCGGGGGGGGAGGGGTGTGGGGGGTTTCTAGAAAAATGAAAAATCTTGGCTTAGTAGAGCACCCCTTCTAGCAAGGGCATTTGCACATTTATTAGCCTCCCTATAACAATGCTGAATTCTCACACAAAGAATAGCTTTCATACATTTACTACAATTAGTGACCAAGACGTCTATTCCATTAGGATTGTCTAGCTCCTTCTTCATAAGATCAATAACTAATTTGGAATCTAGTTCAATTATTACTGCTGGAGGTTTGAGAACAGAACACAAGTGAATCCCATCTCTGAGAGCCCAAAGCTCAGCTACTACACTCATTGTAATACCAATCGCTTTTGCATACCCCTTAATCCATTCACCCCTCTCGTTTCTAATTAAACCTCCTCCACCTACCAGGTCGGGATTCCCCATTGATGATCCATCCGAATTTAGTTTGAACCAATTGGTAGGGTGGCAGCCATTGTACTTGGATTTTTACCTTAGCCCGAGCCTGCTTCCCATTCATCCCAATGTACAAGAATTCCAAACCCTTGGCCATTGTATCAAGCTTCAGATCCTTGTGTTAGTTTAAACTTTCAAAAGCAATGCAGTTTCGGTGTAGCCAGAGAGTGCACACAGCAAATGGGAATAGATTGATATTCGAAGAATGGCTAGTCTTGGAGTTCTTACAGTTCAGGTTCAGCCAATCCACTAATTGCAAACCATAAAAGAGATTACTTTGAAAGGGCGGAGAGAGGGAGTTCCACAATGATTGTGCCTTGGGGCAGTCCCTTAATGTGTGGAGGATTGTTTCAGGCTCATTGTCTTCAATTCAACTTGGCAAGTAAAGCAGTATTTTTTGGTTTGGCCGCATGGATACCCAGACCTCCTTCTTCATTTGCCTTTGTAATTTTGTTCCAGCCAATAACGTGAACCTTCTTCCTAGTTTCTGAAATGCCCCAAAGGAAATTTCTATTTAATTTATCTATGCCCTAGAGGATTTTTGGGGGGAAAGGCAGTGCACTGCATCACATAGCTCGAAATGGTGGAAGTGACTGATTGGGTTAACACAATCCTACCCGCAAGGGATAGGAGATTGGATTTCCAACTTGCCATCTTGCTTTTCATTCAATCCAAAATAAAACCAAAATCTTGTTGAGCTCCTTTATGCTTGATGGGAAGACTTAGGTACTTTCCAAGAGAGGAAGTGGGTTTGAAGCCCAAAATTTCACACAGACCTTCTCAAAAATTTTGGTCCACATTGGGGGAAAAGTAGACATGAGACTTCTCACTACTGATTTTTTGCCCAGAGATCTCATAGAAAGATTCTAGAACTTTTTTAATGGCAACAAAATTTTTCCGATCAGCCTTGCCAAAAAGCATAAGATCATCCGCAAAAAAAAAATGCAAGAAGGCGGGGCCATTTTGTGAAGCTTTAATGGGATTCCAAAGTCTCTCACGGCACTTATCCTCAATTAAAGCCCCAAGAACTTCCATACAAAGGATGAACAGGTAAGGCAAAAGGGGGCGCCCTGACAGATACCTCTTGAAGTTTGGAAAGCCTCCAAAGCTCCCCCGTTGAAGAGAATAGAGATTGAAGTTGTGGAAACATAGCTTATAATCAAGGAAATCAAATGGCTCGGAAATCTGAAAAGCCTCAAAGTATCACGAATGAAATTCCACTCAAGGCAATCATAGGCCTTTTCCAAGTCAAGTTTAATAGTCATAACCCCAGTTCTACCTTTTTTCTTGGCCATTGAATGGATCAATTCCTGAACTATTATTGCATTATCCACTCATTTTCTTCCTGGGGCAAAGGTAGATTGAAGAGGGGAGACTAAGTCAGCTAAGCACGGGCATATCCGACCTACAACGATCTTCGTCACTACCTTGTAGATAGTGTCGCATAAGCTGATTTGGCGATAGTTGGTGAGAGACTCTGGATTCTTGCATTTAGGGATGAGAGTAATGAGGGTTTGGTTCAGGTACTCCGGAATCACCCCTAAAGTAAAAATGGATTTCACCTCCTTTCACACAGAATCGCCTCCCACCAGCCAAAAGCGATTGAAGAAACCCGTGTGTAGGGCATCTGGACCGGGGGCTTTAAAGGGTTTTAATGCCTAAAGGCCTGCTAAAATCTCCTTTTCTAAGACTGGGCAGTTCAAGGCAATCAATGCATCTTCCTGAAGAAGAGTTTTCCAAGAAATAGGGTCCCAATCAGCTAAGGCAGCACTGAGATGATTCAAGGTAAATAGCTCTGAAAATCCCTTTCTGATGAAGTCCGCAATCTCTCTTTTCCCATTTAACCAATTACCCATCCTATCTTTCATACAAAGGATGCAAATACATCTCCTGCGAACAAGGGCTGAGGTATGATAGAATAAGGTATTTTTGTCTCCCTCTACCAACCACAGAATCCTAGCTTTCATAGCCTAATACTCCTCTTCTAGTTTTGCAACTTCTGCGTACTCTAGTCTCAACTTGTTTTCTAACTCCACCAGAAAAACATTAGGGCTAATCGACAAGCTATCTTGAACGCCTTTTAGTCTAGCTTGGATTCTCTTCATCCTATGGAACAAATTACCGAAGTGGCCCTTGTTCCAACTTCTAGCCTTGTTGGTGAAGGTGGCCAAAGCTTGTTGAAGGGAAGGGGGGTTATTCTAGGCTTCCTTTACCACATTCGGGAACATAGGGTGAGATAGCCACATCAGTTGGAACCGAAATGGTCTTGAAGGGTGAAACTCTCTATTGTTCTCAAAACACACTTTAATAGGGCAATGGTCCAAATGCATCTGCTCAAGGTGTAAAACAACAGCTTCGGGAAAAATAGAGCTCCGTTCAGCATTCACAAATGCTCTATCAATCCTTTCTTGGACTAAATGAGTGAGGGGTCGACGATTGGTCCAAGTGAAACGGGGGCCCGAGAAACCAATATCTATCATTTTGCAAATATCCAGACACTCCTGGAACCGAAGGGCTCTATTAATGTTAATCGGATTTCCCCCAAACTTATCCTCCCCCATGAGCACCTCATTAAAGTCCCCTACTATAACTCATGGCATGGAGTGGAGACTAGCCATTACTTCCAAGTTTTCCCAGAGAAGACGCCGTTCTGCCGGGCTGGCATAGATGGCAGACAGGAGCCATGAAAGGTTAGCTAGAGATGAAACAACCGCGTGAATTTCCTGCTCAATGGAAGCTAACTCTGAAATTCCCACTTGGCCAGAGTCCCATAAAACCCACAAACCTCCAATTAGACCAATAGAGTTTGCAAAAATTGCCCTATCAAAATCTAGCTTCTCCGAAATCCTTTTTGCTCTCTCACCACTAAATTTTGTCTCAACAACAATCATGATTGCAGGGGAGTGTAAGTGAACCAACTCATTAACAATCTCACAAAAATTGGGGTTAAGGGCACCCTGGCAATTCCATATTAACATATTCATTAATAAAATAAATAAGGAAAATTAAAGGCTTTAGCAAGGATTAAGAGGAAGAATCGCCTCCTTGTTCCAATTGCATTTCCATATCAACAAAATCCTCTTCCCCTGGCATGCTAGAACCATACTCCTCTCTCCAATTGACCTGATCTTCAGGCAAAGGTTCTCTTTCATTGTCATCTTTTTTGTTTGTTTTCTTCGGATGAAGAGATGGATCAATACATTTAAGGAGCTCTTTAGGAATCTTCAAGGTAGCTGTCTCTTTGTCACTATTGATTATTTCCCCTTTAGGAGCTCGGTGCTTGGAAATTTCAGCTAGTGGAGCTCTATCAGGCTCTTGGTACTGTTGGGAGCACTTCTCATGACTCATCTCCATAGGAGAAACAGCCCTCATCTCACTACTATCAGGTTGCTCTACCTCTGCATGATCCTTCTCAAGGAGACCGGTTTCCTTGCACGCCGATTGGGACCCCTCAATTCTTGACCCTCCTGCCTTGAAACCCACGAAGTTCATCTTTGCATTCAGGTCGACAAGTCTCTTCATCACAAATAACTGCGAGGAGTTGGTTGCAAGGCTTTTGGAGTTCACGGTTTTCCACTCCGGTGCAAGTGGTTGATAAGCTAATTTTAGGCCAAACTGCCCTGCTTGACTTGGTTTAGCTTTCTGACTCCCTCCCAATTGTTTACCCTTAGGAATGCGAGCCTTTGGTTTGGGTTGGTTAGGCTTTTGAGATAATTTGACTACTTTAGTACCCAAAGCTCCATCAGCTGAAATGGTAAAGTTGGTTAGGGGTCTTTTTTCTGTATCCAGGCCTAGAGAGGGGGGGCCCGTTAGGGAGTACACCACACTAATGGGCCAAGTTGGGCTTTGGGTGAGAGACCCAGATTGGGGTTATTGGTCAGCTCCTTTAATCACCTTCTTCCCAGGCTTCCATTTTCATGCAACAAGAGTTCAGGACCAAAGGAGCTCTTGTCTTGTCCTACATTTGTTTTTTTCGTTACCTAAACCAAAGATTCTTCCGTCACGGTGACATTATTGGCGTTAACCGAATGCTGGACTTTGTAAGGGCAACCCTCAGCTATATGCCCCACTCTGCCACAAGAGAGGCAAAGAGAGCCAAGACCTTCTGTGCAATCCCACCAACACATATCAGATTGACTAATGGTTCATCCAAGTTCACTTGAACACACAACCTCGCAAACTTCCCCCTAGATTCCGACGCCGTATGCATGTCAACTCTGAGGACTGGTCCAATGGCCTTTCCGATGTCTTTTAGGGCTGAACCTTCGTAGTATTCAATAGGTAACTCCAGCAGACGAATCCAAACCGCAACTACTGAAAGGTTCGCCGCCAAAGGTATGAAATTAGGCTGCCATCGCCTAATGGAGAGATAGTGCCCACCAACAAACCATGCCCATTCCTTAGCACCTTAGAGTGATCGTCATTTAAGGTAAACCAAATGAGGAAGAAATCCTGTCCGAGGGCAATACAATCCATCTTACTCGTTGGCTTCCACAAACTACAGTTTCGAGACGAGATAGTGATAACCAACCGTTTTCCCGAAAACTTTAATGATAAGAGTGTTATTCCAAGCGGCACGGATCTTGGCTTTCCTATCACCTGAAAGTTTTACCACCCCCTCTCTTGGAAGCAACTCTGCCTCTTCTTCGTTATCGAACTCCGCTTCGGTCTCCATAACATTATCAAAGTCAAAAGCTTGTTCAAAGGCACCAGGGATATCTCCGATTAGTTTCTCTTTGTATGAACTCCTTTCTCCCCCCAAACTGGGAGGGAGTTGCTTTAATGGCCCTCTGTCATGACTATTTTCTTTAACTTTCTTCGTGCTCCTTTGTAGTTCATCATCTTCTTCTCTAGACCTAATGGCAGACTCACTCATTTCTTGGAAAGAAGAGTTTTTTGTTTTGATATTTCTTAAACTATTGTTTAGAGCCCCAATGACTTCAATAAAATACAATAGCACTGTAAAGTATGTGTATAGTGTCTATCTAGGCCATCATGACTCCAACTTTTCTTTTGCCTTTTTTTTTTTTTTGTGTGGAAAAACTTCAATGCATTGATGAAAAGGAAAGGAACAAGAATCAACCTTACAAATTGCCATTAAGGTAGGGGAAAGCTTACCATTAATGAAAAAACAAGAGTGGTTAGAAGCAAGAGCAAATTTTGCAACTATGTGGGCTACAGAATTGCAGTTTGCAGGTTCTTTTAACCCAAACAAAAGAGCAAGAAGCCAAGAATTAAAAAAACAACAGCTAAAGAAACTACTTTTCTTTTGTCTAATAGGTATGATATTGGAGGTCATCTAATATAGTTTTCTGTGCTTTTTTGTAGTCATTTATGTGTCCTTCGGGGATCAATGATTTTCCCATGAAAAATGCCAGTCATATAAAGGTTTGTTTCCTGCTATTTAGTCCAAATGTTCTGTTAATAATCTACCTATCTTGCAAATCGCTCTCTGCTACATGACATTCTAATTTCTTGCTGTAAGATAAAGCAATTAACGCTCTGTTGATCTATTATCCCCCCACAGGAAAAAAAAAAATGCTAAATTTCTCAAATTAAAGGAAATAAGGGGAATATAACTGACTTTACTCTTTGTTTGGTTGAAAATTTTAAGAAAAATAGTCTTTCTTTCTTTGCTCTTTTTATTTTTATTTTTTTTAAGCTCAGCTAAGGTAGGGAAATACTTTCATATTATCTGGAGTGCCAAATAATGAAATTATTAGCATAAGAATTTAGTTTTTTTTTAATTTTTCCTTCTGGTTTCACAACAACCAAACAGAGCATTATTGAGGCAAACAAAAACCTCCATATTTTTTACGCCATATAAGATTAACAAAAAGAAACTTTAAAATCAATCAAACTATCAAAGGAGTATATCATCACAACACCGAACTTATATATATATCCAGATTGAATGTGAATTTTGACAATTTACTATTGGATCACATTATTTTTGTATGTTCTTTATGTGATCAAAGATCAATAACAATGTCATCAATTAATTTTTTAAATTCAAGTTTTTGTAGTTTAAAATAATGCATAAAAGATGAGTTTATGGATCGAATGATAAATAACATCTAATTGACATGAAAATTTGCATGAGTATTAAAAACGTATAAAACATGTAATTCAATAATAAGATTTTCAAAATATAAAATCTATAAAAAGTTATTGGGTGGTGTAACATTACTTATAGTTACATCAATTGTAAACTTGAACCCAACCCATACAGTGAAATAAAGAAAGGGAAGGTAACGTACGAAACCCATGAACAGCAGCAGAACTCAAGAATGGCGAGATCTGTGTTGGAAACTACAAATAGAGGCAAGCCCACGAAATCTAGCGGCCTCGCTCTCCTTTCTGAAGACGGGCTCCTCTCCCATTTCTTATTCTCCAGTTCTCTCCCATTTTAATATGGATGAATGCCACATGGAAACAGAACAATCCAAAGGCCAAAAAATAAGCCACAGAATTCTCTCTCTTGTTTGGCCTCTCTCTCCATCACTTCACCTCTTTTCTCTCTTTTCAAACGGACCAAACCTGAGCATCAGACTATCAAAGGCATCAAAACAAAAAGAACAAAGGATGTGAGTGTTGTGCTTGAGATTTTATCATTCTTGGCAAGAGTGGTCAAATTGGGTTCCTCCCAATAGAAGGTTAGGTATAAGGGTAAGGATGGTAATCTCACACCCACCCTACACAGTAGTATTTTCTTGGCTTCCCCTAAGAAAATAAAGATCTTTAACTCCTTTTTGGTCTCCTCAAGCACCAATTTTCTCCAACCAACAAGCTTTGATCTTGGTGCCAACTCAGCTTTATATGAAAAATTATCAAATAAAAAATTGGATTTGTTTCGTGGCTTTTTTTTTCTTTTTTTCCTTTGGTATGCACAGAACTTACATCCTTTGTCCCATTTATTTTGATGCTTTATGATGCTCAGGTTTGGTCTGTTTAGAGAAAGAGGAAAAAGAGCAGAAAGAGAGAGAGAGAGAGAAAATAGGTGAAAGTAACAGGAGAGTGGAGAAAGAAGAGAGAGAATTTCATAGCTTATTTTTTGGCCTTTGGATTGTTTTGTTTCCACATGGCATTCATCCGTATTAAAACAGGAGAGAATTGGAGAATAACAAACGGGAGAGGAGCCCGTCCCCTCTTTGTATCATATAAACTGGTTGTTAGAGCATTAGCATTGGGAAATTCCAATTCTACTCTATTTTACCATTCCAAAAAGCCACTTTATCATTATACCATCCTATTTTACAATACATCCAGCATCCCAAAACTCTATTTTTATTAAAATATAATTTTTTTAATTTTTCTTTATTATTTCTTTCCAACCGTCACTTTTTTTCAGACTTGGTTTTCCTGGGCTTTCCAACAGTCATTTTTTTTCCTCTCTTTCTCCCTCAACCTCTAGCACCGGTTCAACACACAGAGCCACACACACAGACCCATGATACACCGATCAACCTATCCAAACCCATCACCACACACACACACAAACACAAACCATCAAACCATCAACAAAGCCACACACACATACAAACCAGTTGGAGCCAACAACGGCCACCACACCCACCACCCAAGCCACCGATCAGCAAACCCACGCCGTCGATTTGAAACCCACCAGAGCAAACCCATTCAAAAAAAATCATCATCGGAGCCACCATCGGAGCTACCAATGATCAACCCAACCGATCCACCCGCCGATCAACAGATCCACCATTTCAAACCCATCATCAATTGATCCCAGCCCACCGATCCAAACCCAACTCGCTGATCCACGATGAGAGATGAGAGAGAGGCCGTGTGAAGCTTCGCCGATCCACGGCCAACAACCCACTTCAACCACAACCCAAACACCGGACCCAACCATGACCCACAACCCCTTTAAGCACCGGTCACAGCCAACAAAAAAAAAAAAAACCACAACCACCACTGACACACGCCGTCACCCATGCCCAAAAAAAAAAGCAACCACAGAACCCGTCGGATTGTAACCCATCAGAAAAAATGAGCCACTGTGATGTGTGATGTTGATGTTGATGTTGGGAGGAGAATGGTGTTTGGGTCTGAAGAGAGGAGAGAGCAGATGGAGAAACAAAGAAGGAAGAGAGAGAAGAGAACTGAAATAATGAGATAGATGAGAGAGAAATTTCTGGGGAAAAAGTGAATAAAATATTATTATTATTTTTAGAATACTGCTACAGTATAATTCTAATTTTAGAATTGTACTGTAGCAGTATTGCAAAAAAATTTGCAATAGTTGGGTTTACGATTCTCTAATGCAAAGCATTTTGAGACTTAAAATGCCAAATTGTTCTTAGATTTGGCATTAGCATTCTCCAATGCTAATGCTCTTAGGCTCTAGTTTTTCTCTTGATTTTGGTTTTGTTAATTTATGTGCACATATGTGTCATGTAAGTGACGTTAGTGACTTTAACAAAGAACGCTAACAAATGCCTTAAATTGGCTAAAATATAAATTGGTTAAAATAAAAATTTATAGAGTATAATGGTTACTGTCCCAAAGTTCGGAGGGTGTAAGTCATGCTTTGTTAAGTAGAAAGTGATTCAGAGTTCTCTAAACTTGTACATCCATTTATTCTTAAGATTTATATTATTATACTTTGAGTTTAGAACCCATTGGTGGCCCCTGCATGGGTGTACGGTGTACCGTAAATAATGGGTTTAAAATGAAATTTGAAGGACACCGTTTCAAACTTTTCCAATATATGCGTGCGTAATTACATTTGTACATTGTGGGCCTCCTGGCTAATTCTCGTCCATGAATATCTAAAGGGTAAGTTTTCAGCTTGGGCTATTATCGACTTGCGTTCTAACCAATTGATGGATTTCTACAACTCATAAAAATCAAATATATCATCTTTACGTGCCCAGGTAGCACTGAAATATTGGGCTGAAGATTATGCCTAATAACACATTCACATACAATGTTCCTATTAGCCACCCAAAAATTTTTTAAGGTTGCTTCTGTGAATTTAGGTGTGTTCGTCAAAGTAGTATGAGTTACTTCGAATGTGTGTTTTTATTATTCGATTATGATATATGTGTTGTAAACCGAGTCATATAATATATAATTATATATATTTATATAATAATTAATAGTTGAAATGTTTAACTTTTCGTTGACCACTTCTCATTTCGCCATGTGGCTACATAAATTACTGACACATTTACTTTAAAACACTAAACAATTGTGTCTTTTCGGTGGTTTGCTTATTTAGTTTCAATGGGTAACTACTTATTATTGTTTATATACGCTGTTTACTTTTTGTTTTCTTCTTTCCGTTTTTTTGTTTTCTGTTTTTTTTCCCCGCTACGAAAACAATTGTGTCTTTCCAATAATTTCTTAGAACCCTCATCCACACACACATTGGTCTAACTCTTTCAAACCCACACCGTTTCAGTGGGTAACTACTTATTACTGTTTATATACACTGTTGACTTTTTGTTTTCTTCTTTTTGTTTTTCCGTTTTCTGTATTTTTTTTCCCCCCTTTGCAAGAACAAACCCAGCGAAGGTTGTGGACAAAAAACAGAGTACCCTTGACGCAACATCTTTGGGTAATTCTTTTCTTCACAGTCATGCTATTGTTTTCTGTTTTTAATTTTTAATTTTTATAACTAAGGCATTGAAATATTTTGGCACACCATGTGTTTGAGAAAATACCCTGCTTACTCTTGCATTAGTTTGTAGCCACTTTATGGTTTGTGCATTTTGGTTTTAATTGCTATTGGTCATTGACTACTTTTTGTAATGTATCAATCATAAGTTATGATGATGTCAAAAATATTCTGTTTGTACCCAACGACCGGAAAAAAATATGTTTGCCCAAGTCATTGCTACCTATATTAAAGGATGAAGACACTCTTAGATGTCAGTTTTGCTAAATAGCCAATGTACTTAACCAGTAGATTTGATTTCAATTGCCAGATTTTGAATTGATATAGAAATAATGGAAGGATGGATTGTTGTTCTTTTCAAATTTTTTTATAATAAAAGCCTTATGGTCAAAGCACAGTTTGTCAACGTCACTTTCAACTTTCAAGCATTCAAATTTAGATAGGTGCTTGGTAGAACTTTGTTTCTAAGGTATTTAATTCAATACATTGAACAATCTTTTTTCTTCTTTTCTTTTTCCAAATAATGTAGTAGCCTGGTATTCATACTGATATTTTCAATGCTTTGTAAATGAGTTTCTTTTGGAACATGTGACTCCTCCTGCCAACAGTTTGAAGCCATGTCATATCTGTAATGCATTAAAGATAGAAAGCAAATGGTTGTTTCTAAGCAGATCAAATGAACATGAATGGATTTGGGTGAACATGGCTTATAATTTGGGTGAACATGGATTATGAACCTAATTGATAGTTTAAATTTTAAAATTAAAAAGTTTAAAAAAAAAAACTTATTTTGCAAGTCCTCTCATTTTTGGATAAAGAGTTGCATACTTTTTGAGGGAAAGAGCTGCATACTTATCCGTGTCAACTCCAGGTTTGTTAACAATTGCTCTAATTTTTTTTTTAAAGTTTATGTTACATTTCTTTTCTACATATTCAGAATAATCATTAAGAGAAATGATATGTCTACAACATTTTTACAATATTTTTACAACAAATTCTAAGTGACAGGTTATTACTGGTTGTTATTGTTAGGGCAAAAAAGAAATATTAGTGTTAGTTTCAAATTTGAACCAATAACAACTAACCACCTATAATTTGTTGTAAAAATGTTGTAGACGTAACATCTTTCATTTATTAATGTCATCTTCAACAAAAATTTACAGCATAAAAAATTATTATTGAAAGCAATTAAATTCCACATAACTAAATTTTTAAATTTCCAAAAAATGCTAATTAACAATAAATACACGCTTAAAAGAATATTCCATTGCTCAAAAAAAAAAAAAGAATATTCCATTTTTTAACGTCTATTTGCTATCTTTGATTTATACAATAATAGTTATGATTTGATCTTCTATAAATACTTTGTTTTTTATTATATTTCCGAAGTATGGAGTCTACTTTATTTGCAAGAGCGAGAAGAAAACTGATTCTATTGCAGAAAAGAAACAGAAATGTACCTACCAAATTTACAAATTCTTCATTAAAGGGCAGTCTTTCAAATGTTTCAGTAACTAGAAGAATGCTATTAAATAAAAAGATAAATGTTTACACCATATTCTTTTAACAGTATTGTATGAGTGATGCTACAAATGATTCTGTCAACAACTTACCAAGTGAAGAAGATGCTAATCCTACAAATTATGCAACTGATGTACAGCTCACACCTATTGCAGATCGACAAAAGAGGAAGAGGAAACAAAGAGTCCTTTAATCTATTGAAGCTTATGTCACAAATTATTTAAACTTTTCTTACAATGTAATCACCATTAGAAGGTGTTCTGTTTTCTGTTGAGAATACACAGACCTTACAAAATAGGTGACGAACGAATAGTTGGTGTTAAATATTCTGAGAATTTGGGATTTTTTTTTTCAACTTGTATTGGTTTTATTTGATGGATGCATGATTGTCCACCTGTTGTTTTCTCATGTTTTTGGCAGTGTTAATGGTTTTCTCTACGTGTGTATTGGTTTTATTTGATGGATGCATGATTGTCCGCCTGTTGTTTTCTCATGTTTTTTGTAGTGCTACTGGTTTTGTCTACGTGTGGAAGCTTTCTTGATGCATGCCTGTACTTGTCCACTGTCTGGTTTTAATGGCTCTTTTTTTTCTTTTTCCCAGGTAGTTTTACTAAGTTAACCTTTTCACTGTGGGCTACCCAAAATGACTTGATGTATTGATTTTGCATGGTCTGCTTTACTGAAACATTCAACCTTTCTCACAAAAAAAAAAAAACTTTTACTGTGGGCTTGTATTGCTTTTAGCCCATGGTCTGTTAACCCTGCCCAAAATTTCTCTTTGGGATTTTCAATACGAACCCTGCAACTTACATACCTTCTGGTTTAATCTTATTTATATTTTCTAAATTTTCTTTGGATTTGCTTATTTGAATTGCTGATCCTATACTTTGTGCACTGGTTCTTTGTCCCTGCACTCACAGCCCTCTTGACTTCCATTATAGGTTGCAGCTGTAACCTGTAGGTCACATTATTTATAACGAAGGATGGAATATTCATCATGTTTGTATGTGTTGAGACAATGTTGTCATTTTTAGATGGTTCTTGAACTTAAAAATTCATTATTTTTCATTTCACTTATTGGTTTTTCTTTGTGGATGTTAATAATATTTATCTACTTTATGACATAGATATTTTGACAATGTACAACAATGAAGATGACAATGGGAGAGATATTTTTCAAAGATTATATTGAAATTTTATTGTTTAATAGATTGTGCTGATTTTTTTTTTCGACCCAATTCTTTTATGTAAATAATTATATTAGAGGGTACTTGCGTCAGTTTTGTATTCTGTTTTGAGTTTTTTTTTTTTTTTTCATTATCTCAAATTGCCTAGAAGATTTCAATGAATATTATATATTTAAATACTGTTAAGTTGATATAATAATAATATAATTTGATAAATGTCTGAAACGTATAGCTTTTAACAAAATATTTTAACTACATGATTTTATTTTACATATTTAATTTTGGTGTTGTAGTAAAATAAACCAGGATTAAATTTTATATTGTAATCAATATATTTCCCGTGCAATGCGCACTGATTGACGACTAATATATATATATATATATATAGTGAAGGTGAGAGAGAGAGATATATGATCCGGTGATCCAGTTTGTATTGAAGGTGGTGTTGCTTGTTAATGGTGGTGGTTGGTCAGAATCGTAGAATGAAATATATCGAGTACGGAACGGATAAACCTGCTAATAAATCATGCACACTTGCCATACTCAAGCACCTTAATTTAGTTAGTAAATAACTCATATTGTTAAGAGAGAAAGAGCCATGGGTCAAAAGCTTTGTAACTTTTTTTTTTGGCTGTTGAGGAAAATAGAGCTTTGTAACTTAGTGTTACAACCACCGGGCCTTGTGCCTGAGTGGTACCCAGGCCGTAGGGCCTTAACCAGCTCGGGGGTTCGATCCCCCTATAAACCAATTACCTAGCAAAAAAAAAAAAAAAAAAAAAAAAACTTAGTGTTACAGACTTACAGTCTACTATATTTTAATAGATGAAGTAGTTCGGTCCATTTCAGGCCATTTCGGTCCTGCTTTAGCTAAGAGAACCATTGTTTCTTTTCCTTTACTATTGTGGATGGAGCATGTTCCATCTGACATGTTATTTTAGATTCAGCAACTACTTAATAAAAGTTCTCGGTGTTGATTCTCAAAAAAAATATATATATATATTTTGCTGAAATAATAAAACATATAGTTGCAACTACTTAATAAAAGTTCTCGGTGTTGATTCTCAAAAAATATATATATATATTTTGCTGAAATAATAAAACATATAGTTTAGTCACCAAAAGAGAAACATCGTATTGTCATCCTTATTATCATGCCATAGCCCCATATTGTAAATACGGGTGTAAACATTAATTCAGAGCTTGCCCTACATATAACATCACTCGTACTACACACACACACAAAGGCTAATGATTTAAAGCTTTTTTTTTGTTTTTTTTGGGTTTTTTTAATTCCTCTCTCGTTTTTAGTAAAAAGATCGAGTTCGATGCATGCTCTTTCAATGACCCCGTACCGTACACCTGCAACACCACCGATAGAATACTTTACCAAATTAGATTTTATCGAAAGTAGACAAACTACAGGGTCAGGAAAAATAAAAAATAAAAAAATAAAAGAAAGTAGACAAATTTATACCTGCAAAGCATTGAAGAACCAAGATAAAGATTAATCAAAGTTTTTTTTTTTTTTTGAGAAGACAAATCAAGGTTAATTAATCCATCCTGATGTCTAATAATGCCAAAGAAAATATCCCCATAAATTACGATATCAGATCACATATATACACTACCAAAAAAATATATCATATATAAAATTATATTATAAGTATGAAGATCCAGAATTTTTTTTCTTTTTTTAAGAGTTTACAGCCTCTGTTAGCTCGTGGTGATAACTTTTTTTTTTTAATAGTATTTCAACCTTTGGCCTCTGCTATATTTATCATCGGTTCAGATTCAACCATTAATTCAAATTCAACCAACAGATATTTTACCGGAACTAACAGAAGCAACAGATCTAAAAATTATTCAAGGGCATAAAGTCATAAAGAAAAATTTCAACTATAACCAAAAAAATATATATATATCACAAATTTATTTATACTTATATATAAAAGCGCACGGATTTTTCAAGAAAATAAAACTCACACAAATTTTAACGATCGGAAGATCTAGGTAGAATGTCTCACACAAATGTGTGTTACATATACGTGCACGCGTACGTACTTGTATAAAAACACATATTTCCGGTACATAAAAAAAGTACCTAAAAAGATTAGATCTGGATGATATCGATGTTTCATGAGCAAAGTGATCTAATCACTGTCGCTGCTGCTGCTGCTGTCGTGGCCATCATGTTTCTTCTCCTTCTTCTCCTTCTTCTTCTTCTTCTTCCCCTCCTCTGGCTTGCCCTGGCCGTCACCATGGATCTTGTCCTTGATTTTGTCTACAACCCCTTCCTTGTGTTCAGGCTTGTGCTCACCACCGTAGTGCTGCTGATCTCCCTTGTGCTGATCACTTCCTGCTGCTGCATGGTGTTGTTCTCCCTTGTGCTGCTCTTCTTTCTTTTGGCCTCCTCCTCCGATGTGAAGGGTTTCTTCGATCTTGTGCATAATTCCTGCCATTGTTTGTATTGTACTGTACTTATCTTTCTTTTCTTGATGATCTTTATCTGAAGAATACACAGGATTCCTTCCTCTATATATAAGCTATTAAGCATTCAAGTAGAAGCTTACAGGGTACAACCCGTGTTTGGCTTTTTGAAATTACATTGTTACCCACCTTCCGTGTACACGTCAACTCTTATCTCTAACAGCAAGGCCCCCCCCATTTTAATTTTGGATCTGGGTTCAATGTGAAAATGATAAGTGTCCGCATAAATAAATCAAAGGTCTAAAATATGCCACCTTATTTGAAAGCTAAATTAAAAATAATAATAATAAAAAAAACCTAAAAATGTATAAACTTACCAAAATTCATTTCAATCATTTAATTTTTAAATTTATTCAATTAAAGCTTCTAGTCAACTTTCATTAAAACATTTTATACAAAAAATTCTGAAAAATATTTTTCAACCATTATTTGATTTTTTTTTTTAATTTGAAATTTTTGAGGAAAAACAATTAGACAATTAATCATAATGTTTAACAAAAATCGATGAAAAAGTCGTAATTAAATAAATTTGAAACTTAAAAGATTGAAATGAACGAAAGTAAATGTAGAGGTTAGGTTTTGCATTTTAGCCCAAAACTTTTCTAACTATGGTTAGGCTAACTATAGGGTAGTGTTTCTTTAGGGGGGAAAAAAAAGTCAAAGGAGCATTCGCATTTGGATATGCTAAAATAGCATAAAACCCAAAATTTTCCAAATGAACCCCAAAAAACACCCACATTTTTATGTACCCATTAGGCAAAATAAGATTATACTATCGAACTTAATCCAAATTTAGGAGGCATGGTAGCTTATGCATTTTTTTTTCCTCATAATTTCTTCTTCTTCTTCTTCTTCTCTCTCTCTCTCTCCAACAAGGTCATTGCATCTCCTTTTGTTAGATCTTCTCCTCCACAGTTGTTGAGTCATCCTCTTAATTTTAGACACCCTATTTTGCATTCATAATTTAACCTTAGAAGAGGGCATGATTGTTATTTCATATACTCAAAAACATGGTTGTATTTTAGTCACTAACTCATTCATCACATGTCAAAAAATTGATTTTGAGGATTCAACAATCACAACGATACGTTTGGTTTCTCAATCTGGCGGTCAATCAAAAAGATATCGGATGATTAAGTTTTAATGGTTATCAGGCATTCAATTGGATGTAGCTCATCACACAAAATTAATGAAAATTAATTTTGAGCGATCACTAATTAAAATTACATAAATATATATATATATATATATATATATATATATATATATATATATATATGTGGTTGGTTAGCTATACATTTGAAAATATAGCATGTTGTGGGGAATTGATTTAGATAAGCTGATAAAGATTTAATTTGGACAGATAATGTGATTTTTTAAAGTAATTATCATTAAGATAATTATTTTAGAAGCATAATTATTGGGGGGCCAGAGAATTTGTGGCCCCGGCCCACTTTACATCAGGGTCCAAAGCCTGAGCCGAGGAGAACTATTGCCGAGGACGCATAATGAAAGTCCAAAAAAGGGCTAAGGATATGGCCGAGGACGATCTTATGCTCGGCACCCCATAGAGCCCCTAAAAGAAAGGACGAGCCCAGTGTAGGAACAGGCCAAGTGAAAAAGCTGCCAATACTGCAATAAAGAACGCTGCATCTGACAGGTCCATGCTCTTCACCATACTATTCAACTTTTACAACCACCCCCAACCACTCTAGGTATGGGCTGATAGGACAAGTCTTAACCCTAGAAAGTGGAGCTTACACGTGGATACTGGAGGGAGGGTAAATGTTAGTATAAAAGGGAAAAAGAACCAATGGAAAAGGGGGGCCTCAGACCATGAAGTCTAGAAAAATGAGAAGAAAAAGAACACTAAGCTCCTCGGACGAGGTCTAAAGACCGGAACCACTCATTGCCGCATCAGAGGAAGGTTTTGTTAGGCACGACAGGTTTACCTTCATGTAAATTTCCATAGAAACCATGGCTAACCGCTGTTCGGTGACCCAGGCCTAGCCTTTCAAGCCCACACTATACAAATGATATTATTTGGGCCCTTAAACGTACAAATCCAATATCATTTTGGGGTCGCTACAAATTGTGTCCTTATAATTGGCGCCGTCTGTGGGAAAGGCTTGCGCGTTGGGACAGGTGGTGGCGGAATCAAGCCTCTGTCAAACAAGGGTCTGCGAAAGCTCCTCCATTTCCAGCAACACGCTGTTGTTGTCCTGACATAAATTTCCGCTAGGGGCTACACCTCGCAGTGTCAATGGCACGGGCAGTTCTAGGGGCTTCCAACATCAAGTTAACGCCCCACACCTTGGTCGAGGGGCTAATCCTCGAAACTAAAAAAAAAAAAAAAAAAGATTTTAAGTTTTGGACAAAACCAAGGCATTGTATGGTCCTCGGACTCAAGCCTATAGGGAAACCAACTACTTAAAAGAGTTTTGGACAGAACCAAGGCATTGTATGGTCCTCGGACTCAAGCCTATGGAGAAACCAACTACTTAAAAGAATTCTGGACAGAACCAAGGCACTGTATGGTCCTCGGACCTAAGCCTAAAAGAGATTTTTATTATTATTAATTAATTGTTATTATAACTTCAGGACAGAACCAGGGTATTGTATGGTCCTCAGACTCTGACCCATGGAGAGATTGCCCATTAAAAATTGGGTTAAGTCCCGGACCGAATGGAAGTCCCGATCTATCCTCGGATCCTCAATTCTAAGGGAACTAACGCAAACGAGTGTTTAGGCCCGGTATAGCCATACCTCGATCCTCGGACCAGATGCCAAAAACGATTAAGTTCATATGTTACCGAGAACGCGGCCAAGCCCCCTAGTACTTAGCAACCCTCTTGAATGGTTTATTTTAGGTTACTCCTTCTCGGATGACTGCCTCGCGCGCAATACAGGGCATTCAGCTGTTATCACGGTTAGTCTCATATATTTAATCTACTGTAGGTTAGTATTATTATGCTTGACAGTCTCAATAAGTTCGAAATAACAGCTTTTTGTTACAAGGGTTTTTGCCCTAAGTATCGTTCAAAAAATATAATAATAAAAAACACCCATATGAAATACATCCATTCACAAAGTAATTACTACAGAAAAGAAAGAATATGTAGAACAAAATAGAATCATCTTTTACTAAAACAAAGAAACAGTACAACGTACAATGAAGGGCTTAAATAAGCCTATACCAAAAGCTAACTACAGAAGCAAAAAGAAAAAGATACAAGAAAGAGATAAATCCTTCAAAACTCTGCTCTGGTAGAGATTATGCATGACAAGGTGGCCTGCTGACGGAAGAGAAGAAAAAGCAGAGGAAGAAGAAGTAGAAACACCAGGGTAGCCCCGGTGATGAGAAAGAAGAAGAAGCGGAGGCGAAAAGAGACACCAATGAAGGAAGAGAGGAAGAAGCAGGGATGCTTAATCCCCACATCAGCTCTGACTCCTAACACGCAGGTGTCATATTAGCAGCGCTTGAGAGAGAGCGGATGGTACTGACGACGAGAAACCCCACTGCCGTCGCACCAAAAATCTGACGCGACCAGCACCTGCTTCGGATTTTGACTGAAAGAGGTGGAGGCATCGCTCCCACCTTGTGAGAGCGGAGAACTGTCTTGAGTCTGTGTCTCCCTTGTCCTGACCGCACCATCTTGAGTCTCGGAAGGACCCAGTGCCTCTGGAGCGGGTGTGGTTCCTTCACCCCCACTCGTGCCTCAAACATATCACTCTAAGGTTTGATTACGCTGGAGATGAAGACTTGGAGCGCAGTTGAAGGATTAAGAATTTGAAGGGACTGAAAGATCTGCACGTAAAGGGAGTGACTCCCTACCCTACTTCTTATATGGAGGGCAAGTGGGCGGCATTTAATATACGCAGATTTCCAAGAAGCGCTACAGACGAGACAGTTTCTACTCAACTCCCCACACCGTCTACAACCATAAGATTTGGGTGGCCTTGTGAAGGGGACATATTAAAGACGCGCCTCGAGCACTAAAACGGCGAGGACGCCGCATGAGTAAATCTAGAGGAATGTCTCATAATCCAGCGCACCTCCCATGCAAAGAGAGAGACACCGACATTAATGAAGTGCAGAGTTGGGCAAGCCATGATGTGGGCCCGACATCACCAAAACCCTCCTCCCCAACCAAGAGGTCGGGCAGCAGGATTTTGAGGGGCTATTGTGGGGCCAGAGAATTTGTGGCCCCGGCCCACTTTACATCAGGGCCCAAAGCCTGAGTCGAGGAGAACTATTGCCGAGGACGCATAATGAAAGTCCAAAAAAGGGCTAAGGATATGGCTGAGAACGATCTTATGCTCGGCACCCCATAGAGCCCCTAAAGGAAAGGACGAGCCCAGTGCAGAAACAGGCCAAGTGAAAAAGCTGCCAATATTGCAATAAAGAACTCTGCATCTGACAGGTCCATGCTCTTCACCATACTATTCAACTTTTACAACCACCCACAACCATTCTAGGTATGGGCTGATAGGACAAGTCTTAACCCTAGAAAGTGGAGCTTACACGTGGACACTGGAGGGAGGGTAAATGTTAGTATAAAAGGGAAAAAGAATCAATGGAAAAGGGGGGCCTCAGACCATGAAGTCTAGAAAAAGGAGAAGAAGAAGAACACTAAGCTCCTCGGACGAGGTCTAAAGACCGGAACCACTCATTGCCGCATTAGAGGAAGGTTTTGTTAAGCACGATAGGTTTACCTTCATGTAAATTTCCATAGAAACCATGGCTAACCGCTGTTCGGTGACCCAGGCCTAGCCTTTCAAGTCCACGCTCTACAAATGATATTGTTTGGGCCCTTAAACGTGCGAACCCAATATCATTTTGGGGTCGCTACAAATTGTGTCCTTACAATTATCATTTTGGAACATAATTTATCATTAAAATACATTAAAAATTCGTCCAAATACTAATTATCATTAAGATAATTATTTTAGAAGCATAATTATCATTTTGGAACATAATTTATCGTTAAAATACATTAAAAATTCGTCCAAATACAATTTTAGGCTTGAAAATAACTTTAAAAACATGCTAATCAAGTAGAAGTTTCCAAACTCACACGATTTTGTAAAATAACTTTAAAAACATGCTAATCAAGTAGAAGTTTCCAAACTCACACGATTTTGTAGTAAACGTCCGAATTTGGACTAGGTTATTTTTGTCAAAATTGTAGGGAATTGAAATTTCCTTCAGCTATTTAAATTATCCAAATCTCATTTTTTAGGACTTTCCCACTACATATTTTGCTGAATTTTTAAGCTATTATAGCTTAATTTTTAAGTCTTTTTATAGAGAGAGGAACATTCATTGTTCAGCACCTTTAATTTCCCCTTATTTTGAAGAGACCTTTGAAACTTTACTAAAATCTAACATGAAACCCTTAAAACTTTACTAAAAATCTGACATTCCTTAGATCATATTTTTTAGTAGGCTCTATTCTTCAAGATTTTCTCAAAAATTAGTGTTCTCCTCTTAGAGATTGGAGAGATCTTTCAAGATCTCTCACATATAGAAGAAGATCTCTATTTCTTTTTTCTTTTTCTTTTTCTTTTTCATTTAACTCATGTAGGTAAAAATCTCTCTAATATTTTGTGTAGATAAAAATATATTTTCTCATATATAAATTATAGATCTATTATTTTTTATCTCATAGATCTACTTTGCTATTCAATTAATTTCACAGTCTAAAATTCTCTTTCAAAAATCAATCTATGGATCTAGGTTTAGATTTAATCTTAAATCTAGGAAAACTAATAGTTAATGTTGTAATTTAATATATACACATTCATTGTTTGTGGGTATATGAATAATCATCTTTAGTTTAGAAGATCAGATTTTTCCGGGTAGAGTGAATGCCTAACACCTTCCCACTTTATAACCTAGTTCCTGAACCAAGATCTCAAGTTAGTAGCTAGAATTTTATTCATTTCTTTTTACCTTCTTTTTTTCTGGGCGAATAATGTTGCTTTCAATCAAGCTTCATGTTCTCAGTCCACACCCCTAGCAGCTAATCTCAAGCACTTCATATTTTCTGCTAAACTTGTGAACAAAACTGTCTTTGGTGTTGATACTTGGGTCATGGACACAGGTGCAAGTGATCATATAGTTTGCTCTATCTCTCTTTTTCAGTCTTATACCACTATTTCTCATTGTGTTGTGGAATTGCCAAATGGTGAATCAGCACATGTCACTCACATTGGCATTGTTAAACTCTCTAATTCCCTTATTCTTGATCATGTTCTTTGTGTTCCTTCTTTTTCATTCAATTTGTTGTCTATGAGCCAACTTACTCAAAGATTGCCTTTGTATCTTGTGTTTTTATCCCAATATTGTTTCATTTAGGACCTTTCATGTTAGAAGACGATTGGAGTGGGTGAAGTCCATAATGGTTTGTATCTGCTACAAAAAAGTACTTCCAGGACTACACCTTCTCTGTCTGATCATCTTTCCATTCGCAAGTTTCCCAAATCAGCTTGTTCTTCTTCTTTTTTGTATAAAGACATGTCAATCCTATGGCATTTTAGATTAGGTCATCCATCTTTGAGTAGAATGTCAGTTTTACAAAGTGTATTACCTTCTTTTTCTACTCAATGTACTGATGTTTGTACCATCTGCCCTTTAGCTAAGCAGAAAAGATTGCCATTTCCTTCTCACAATAATATGTGTAATGAACCTTTTTCCTTAATTCATGTGGATGTTTGGAGTCCATATTCTATTTGCACTTATGATGGTTTCAAGTTTTTCCTTACAATTGTTGATGATGCTACCAAGTCTACTTGAGTGTACCTTAAGAAATCTAAATCAGATGTTAAACATCTTTTACCTTCATTTTATACCATGGTTTACACCCAATTTAACACTAGTATTAAATCCATAAGGTCTGACAATGCCCTTGAGTTCTCCTTTACTGATTTTTATAGTGCTCATGGTATTGTGCATCAAAAGAGTTATGCATATACACCACAACAAAATTCTGTGGTTGAAAGGAAGCACCAACATCTTTTGAATGTTTACCAGATCTCTTAAACTCCAATCTAACCTTCCTTATGCTTATTGGGGTGATTGTATCCTCACTGCCACCTACCTCATTAATAGGTTGCCTGTCCCTTTATTACATAACAAGTCCCCTTTTGAACTCCTTTTTCATAAACAACCCTCTTTTGATCATCTTAGAGTGTTTGGTTGTTTATGTTTTATATCTACTCCTTCTGTTTATAGGTTGAAATTTGACTCTAGAGCATTGCCTTGTGTCTTCCTTGGTTACCCCTTTAATATGAAAGGTTAAAAAGTCCTTAATCTACATACTAGGAAGATTTCTATTTCTAGAGACGTCATTTTTCATGAATCAATCTTTCCTTTTTCTCCATCCTATAAATCTTTGTTGTCTAATTCTCCTCCTTTATCAATTCCTTTACCTGCTTCTTGTAATCCTACCTTTGATGTTTCCTCTAGTACTGAGTGTGTTTCTACAGGCACACCTCTAAGTACTTCACATAGTCCTTCTTCCATTTTAGTTGGTTCTTTACCAATACCCTTGCCTGCTACTCAAATTGATACTATCCCTAGTCAGTCCCCTTCTTTATCTGTTACTCAACCTGCTGTGTTGCTTGGTTAGTCTTCTTCCTTGTCTGTTGATACACCTACTGTGTTGTCTAATCAGTCCATTTCCTTACCTGTTGACCCTCCTGCTGTTTTACTTGACTCTTCCTTGCCTCCTACTCAGTCTATTTCACTTAGGAAATCTGCTAGGGTTAGTAATAAACTTGCTTATTTGGCTGATTACAAGTGTAATTAGGTCTCTTCCAGCAATTTTGATTGCTAGTGATAACAAGCAGGCAGTAGATGAGTTAAAAGTTCTGCTTGATCAGCAATTTAAATTGAAGGACTTGGGTGACTTAAAGTTCTTGGGTCTTAAAGTGGCAAGAACAACAAATGGCATTAGCTTGTGTTAGAGGAAGTACATATTATACCTATTGAGTGATACTGGCATGCTGGGGTGTAAACTAGCCAAGATTCTAATGGATCCTAATGTCAAGCTCAATAAATATGAAGGTAAGGCTTTGCAAGATCCTAGCTCTTATAAGAGACTGATAGGAAGGCTTTTATACTTAACTATAACTAGACCAAATATCACTTTTGTTGTGAATCGTTTGAGTCAATTCATGGCACATCCTAAAGAACCACATCTATATGCAACCAATAAGGTACTGCAGTACCTCAAGGAAACACCAGGTCAGGGTTTGTTCTTTTCAAGCAAGTCAAACCTACACCTAAAGGCCTTCACAGATGCAGATTAGGCTTCCTGCCCTAACACCAGAAGGTCTGTGACTAGGTTTTGTGTATTTCTTGGTGAATCCCTAGTCTCCTAGAAGTCTAAAAAGCAACAAACAATTTCAAGATCCTCAACAGAATCAGAGTATCGAGCCATGGCAGTAGTTGTTTGTGAAGTCATTTGGCTTTTGTATTTACTTAATGATCTTCAAGTCAAGCATCCTCAAGCAGCTCCTCTTCTGTGACAGTCAGGCAACTCTTCATATTACTGCAAATCTAGTTTTCCATGAAAGAACAAAACATATTGAGATTGATTGTCACCTCTTAGAAGGATTCATTAGAATGCTACATGTTAAGACAAATTCTCAAATTGCAGATTTGTTGACAAAGGTTTTAAATGCTCATCAATATGCTTTTCTTGTATCCAAGTTGAATATGGTCAATATTCATGCCCCTCTTCCACTTGAGGGGGGTGTCAAGATAATACAAAGAAGAATAGAAAGGTTCAGGACAAACCACAAGATCAAGGAAGAAGAAAGTTCATAACTCTACTTAAACAACAGTGAGCAAAGTTTGTATGTTTGTTCTTATTTTTTCCTATAGACATGTAGTTTTGCATTATTGTGTATAGCTTTAGTAATTGGCATGTGGACAGCACATGGGTGGTTGTTAGTTCAGTTAGTTAGGTTTGGAGGGTAGTTAGTTAGTTCCTTTAGTTTCCTCTGTTTTCCCTTACTCGTATATATATATACATAGCATTGTAACTCTTATTCATTCAATGCAATATACATTCTCTGTTTTCCTAATAGATGGGTTTAAAATCAAATTTGAATGACACCGTTTCAAACTTTTCCAATATATGCGTGCGTAATTACATATGTACATTGCTTTCAGCTTGAGAATGAATCATAAAAATCATTTATAGGCCTTAGGCATGGCTAATTCTCGTCCATGAATACAGCTTGGGCTATTATCGACTTGTGTTCTAACCAATTGATGGATTTCTACAACTCATAAAAATCAAATATATCATCTTTATGTGCCCAGGTAGCACTGAAATATTGAGCTGAAGATTATGCCTAATAACACATCCACATACAATGTTCCTATATAGCCACCCAAAATTTTTTAAGGTTGCTTCAGTGAATTTAGGTGTGTTCGTCACAGTAGTATGTGCTAATTCAAATATGTGTTTTATTATTCGATTATGATATATGTGTTGTATAACCGAGTCATATAATATATATATATATATGAGAGAGAGAGAGCTGTGTGAGAGAGAGATATGATCCGGTGATCCGGTTTATATTGAAGGTGGTGTGGGTTGTTAATGGTGGTGGTTGGTCGGAATCGTAGAATGAAATATAGAGTATGGAATGGATAACTCTGCTAATAAATCATGCACACTTACCATACTCAAGCTCCTTAATTTAGTTAGTAAATAACTCATATTGTTAAGAGAAAAAGAGCCACTGGGCAAAAGAGAACATACATATTTTGCTGAAATAATATAACATATAGTTTAGTCACCTAAAGAGAAACATCGTATTGTCATCCTTATTATCATGCCATAGCCCCATATTGTAAATATGGGTGTTACATTCAGAGCTTGCCCTACATATAACATCACTCGTAAGTCGTAAGTAACACTAGTTTGCTAGCTACTACACAATACACACACACACAAAAAGGAATATGATTTAAAGCTTTTTTTTTTTTTTTTTGGTTTTTTCAATTCCTCTCTTTTTTAGTAAACAGATCGAGCTCGATGCATGCTCTTTCAATGACCCGTACCGCCTGCAACACCACCGATAGAATACTTTGCCAAATTAGATTTTATCGAAAGTAGACAAACTCCCGGGTCAGGAAAAATAAAAAATAAAAAAAGTAAAAGAAATTAGACAAATTTTTTTTTTTTTGAAAAAAAGAAATTAGACAAATTTATACCTCCAAAGCATTGAAGAAACACGAAAAAGATTAATCTAGGTTTTTTTTTTTTTGAGAAGACAAATCAATGTTAATTAATCCATCCTGATGTCTAAAAATGCCAAAGAAAATATCCCCATAAATTATGATATCAGATCATATATATATATATATATATATATACACTACCAAAAAAAAAAATCATATATAAAATTATATTATAAGCATGAAGATCCAGACCTTTTAAAAAATAAAAAAAAAAGAGTTTCAGCGTTGGCTCTTGATGATAATTAAACATCTCCAACAAATTCTTCAAATTTTTATACTGTTTGAAGAATGAAGAATAACCAATAACTTTTACCTTTTAACTACCCACTTTTTCAAATATACTTTCCAACAAATTTTCTATCACATTCTCTATCTCATTTAAATATTATTTCTTCATTCATTATTTATTCTTTTTTTAACTACTATACATCTTCCAATAATTTTTTATTCAATACATAATTATTACAGTAGAAAAAAATATTTGAAAAATAAATAGTAAAAGCTATACTATTCTCTACTTATAGAGAATCACTGTAACAACTCTACTTTAAAAAATAGAGATAGAAAAGTTATTGGAGTAGATTTTTAGAGTATTGATGCTCTAAAATTAGCTTTAAAAAAGTCATTAGAGGTGCTCTTAAGACATCTTAAAGACATATTTTTAATTTTTAAACAACATTATATACATTTTTTATATTTCTTCACTCACACATCTTTCAAAAAAATACAAATAATATTACTCAAACTCTCATGCCAAACGGCCTAAAACTCACAGATTTTAACAATCGGAAGATCTAGGTAGAATGTCTCACACAAATGTGTGTTACATATACGTGCACTTGTGTAAGTACTAGTATAAAAACACATATTTCCAGTACATAAAAAAGTACCTAAAAAGATTAGTGATGATGCCGTGAATATCACCAGTGAGTTTGCACGATCCTCGCTCACCAATGCAACCTGCAAGAAGAAGAAAGTAATCTCGCCGTGGGCACCGGTGTGGTGTCGACCAAATACCCTCCGACGGTCAAGTTAGAATTGTTCTCAACTCTAGAGTGCTAGAGAGGGTAAATTATGCGTACCTCCTTTTGTGAGAGTATTGGGGTTTTTATAGTAGTAGAAAGTCGGCTTCCCTTCCTTGAACTAGAAGTCTTTTCCTTTTAGGATTCTACTATGAGTAATCCCAAACGTGATGGACAAGCACTTCTTCGTAGGGTGGGCTTTCCATCAAGGCGGATCTTCAAGAATTGTCCTTATGCGGACATTCTGATCTTTCTAGGATTCCAAACGTATACACCAAGCATTTTAAGTAATGCTAAGCTCCAGGCCCATCATTAATGCCGGCCCATGAGTCCGAATCCGTCAGGCCCATTGTTGCGCAATTTCTGACCCCTTCAGTTGCCCCCTTCACCCTATGATCCGTCATGATTTTTAAGTGGTCGGATCATTAGGGTGACGGTTAAATATAATTGAGATGGCGATCAGGTACTGTTTATGATGACGGTTGAAAATTTGACAAGGCTGACGGTCCCCTAAGGGGTACTATCTGCGGATGTGTGTTGACAGGTTGTCAACATTTATGAGGTATGCCACGTGTCGTCTTTCGATTGGACGGTGTATCGGATCAAAGCGTCGCTTCGTCTTCCATGCACCACTTATATATAACACACCTCTCTCCCTTCATTTCCATCATTTTCGGCCAAATACCGTGTCAGAGCAGAACCGTCAATCTTGTCAGAACACTCCGTCGAGAATCCATATCCGTCAATTACTCGACCGTCAACTAAAGTTCACCAAGTGTGGTGAGTACTTATTCTCATTTCATTTTTTGAAGTTGTATTTCCTGCTTATATTTTTATTCAGACCCACACACCCGTCATTACTTTTAGACCCGTCAGTCTTAGGCTTCGTCGTTAATTGTAGGCAATGTCTAGTGCGTCAAGTAACCAGTCAGTGGTTCGTGACGGGACGGAATACGAGGAGGTATACCCGTCCGGTCAAAAAGACCAGGAGAGTCCCGGTGAAGATAGGAGTCCGTCTTCTTCTTCTTCATCCTCAGCAAATGAGGATATGGAGATGGTTGAAGAAGGTCCTTCCGATGATGACGGGGATCAAGCATTGGGATCCGTCGTTGGTGCTGATGGACTTAGGGAGTTCATCATGCTACCAGAGTGGACGGTGCATAATTTCAGATCGATCATCAAGGATAGACACTTCAGCACTTTTAGAGCAAACTTCCAAATTCCAGATTACATCCCCATCCGTCTACCTTACGTGTCGGAGAAGTGTTACTATGAAGGTGTAGAGGGTGTCGGAGTGTATGAGCAGATGCTGAAGGCCGGACTTCGGTTTCCGCTAAGTACACTTCATAGAGAACTTTTACATTATTTGGGACTGTCCGTCACCCAAATATCTCCGAACGCCTGGAGGGTCTTCATAGCGATGGAGATTCTCTATGGTGCGATGTCGGACGGTGAAAGGAGGTTGACGGTGCGTGAATTCCTTCATTGCTACCGTCCGGATGAGATAGATAGATCAAAGGGGATGTATAGTTTTGCCTGTAGAAGCCCTTTGTTGAAGGTTATCTTTGAGACCCCCGACTCAAATAGAGACTGGAAGAGCCGTTATTTCTTCCTTGAGGGTGACAAGTGGATGAACAATCCAGGGGAGACGGAGTACATGCCCGTCGACACAACTTGGGGAGTGATACAATCATCTCGTATGCGCCCGTCAAATTTTGTAATCCTTTTCATACCCGTCCATTAGTATTGACTTTCTAACCGTCTTCAGCCTCTGCAGGTAGACGGCGCCCACAAGTTAGTCTTGACGAGTACAGTTTTCTTGAGAAAATTTTCCAAAAGACTAAGCCGGAAGAAAGGACTTGGGACAAATTAGTGAACCCAAAAACAATTCATTGGTACTGTGACGGTCCTGAGCCTACTCAAGAGGCCATTAAATACGACGAGAGGATTCATAGACGTAAGCCCGTCAACTTTTTTTTATTATATTTTTTTTTTTTTTATTGCTTGCAAATAATTCCATCCGTCATATTTCGCAGAAATGGAGGACGCAAAGAGGAGGGCACTGATTAAGTCACAGGCCGTCAGGCAAAAAGTGACGGGTGAGGTTGTCGTGCCCAAGGGGACGGTGTCGTCGGCAAAAAGAAAACAGCCGTCCAAGTCTGACCGTCCATCTAAGCAACAAAAAATACCTTTAGAGCCCGTCGTTGGATTGATGGCTGAGGGTGCTAAGACCGTCACCCCAGCTAAGCATGGGGTTGGCAAGGGCCTTATGAAGGCTCCGTCCTCCAGCCAGGAGAAGCCTCCTCCCCTTCTCCGTGACGACTCAAAATTTGCTTTGGAGAGGATTACGTCGATTATTTCCTCGGAGGACTACGAGGACCTGGGCAATCACTCGACGGAAGCTATGGGGGAGACGGGCCTTTTTGCCGTCGCACAGGTAACTTTACCCGTTGGTTTGAGTCCGTCAACTTCTCTTTGCATCACTTTGACACCCTTTTTTGTTTGTTTCAGTCGTTGGTTATGATGAAGGGCCTAATGGACCGGTGTTTAAACCGAGAGGCGACTCTGGAACGTGTACGGGCAAAGGCAGAGCAGACGGAGGATGAACTCAGTCAACTTCATAAGTGGAAGTATACAATGGAAAAGAAGTTTGACTTGTGCGAGCAGGAGAGAAAAGAGCTTGAACAGAGGACGGAGGAAGCTGGGAAGGCCTTGGAAGCCAAAGACCAGGAAATAGAGGTCTTGAAGGAAAAGCTCCGTCAGGCCAAGGTGGATGCGGTTCGTGAGTACCGAGACTCCGACGATTTCTTAAGAGAGCTGGGGGGTTCATTCCTTCAAGGCTTTGATGACGCACTCCGTCAGCTCAAAAAAACCTATCCTGATCTGGACGTATCAATGGTAAACGTCAATGATCAGGATCAGACGTCTGTTATGCCTGCCACTTCAGAAAATACGGACGACCTTTTTGGTGATGATGTGCATCAGGGTGACGGGGAGTCGGCCCCGTCAAAGGATGTTCAAGATGCCGGCCTAGACAAAGTAGACTGATTTATCTTGTAATCTGTTTTTTGAACACAATCTGTCCCTTCTTTTTTGTATTAAACAGTTGCCCATCTGGGCTTTTTATCCGTTGTATTAATGTTTTTATTTTATTTTTACGCTTACTTTTTCTGTTTGGCATTTTCTCACATACCCGTCCTCATAAGAGTATTTCTAGCCAACAGTTTAATTCGTCCACATTGTGGAGTTTAATGATATTTTACTATTATTGATCTTGTCCCCCTTGATGATCCGTCCTCTTGAGAACACATCATTCTTTGGGTGGTTCGTCCAAAGTTATTTTTGTCATGCGGCTTCGTCCACTTTTGGACTTTGTGCTACTTTTCGTGATCCGTCCACTTTGTGGACTGATCCGTTCATTTAACTGACAGCGATCCGTCAACTTTTTGGACTTTTCACTTAAGAAGTGATCCGTCCATTTTCGGACTGTAGGATAGTTCACCGTTTTTGTGACCCGTCCACTTTGTGTATAGTTTTTAACATATTTGGTGATCCGTCCGTTTTTGGATTTTATGGGGTAGTTCACCCTTTCGTCCACTTTTTGGATAGTGATCCGTCTACTTTGTGGACTGTTTTTACTGATTGAGTGATCCGTCCTTTTTTGGACTTTAGGGGAGTTCTCCTTTTTGTGATCCGTCCACTTTGTGGATAATGATCCGTCCGTTTTTGGACTGTTTTCACTCATTGAGTGATCCGTCCATTTTTGGACTTCATAGGGTAGTTTACCATTTTGGTGATCCGTCCACTTTGTGGATAATGATCCGTCCGTTTTTGGACTGTATTCACTCATTAGTGATCCGTCCATTTTCGGACTTCATATGGTAGTTCAACCTTTTGGTGTCCGTCCACTTTGTGGATAATGATCCGTCCTTTTTTGGACTGTTTTCACTCATTGAGTGATCCGTCCATTTTTGGACTTCATAGGGTAGTTCACCCTTTTGGTGATCCGTCCACTCTGTGGATAATGATCCGTCCTTTTTTGGACTGTTTTCACTCATTGAGTGATCCGTCCATTTTTGGACTTCATAGGGTAGTTTACCCTTTTGGTGATCCGTCCACTTTGTGGATAATGATCCGTCCTTTTTTGGACTGTTTTCACTCATTGAGTGATCCGTCCATTTTTGGACTTCATAGGGTAGTTCACCCTTTTGGTGATCCGTCCACTTTGTGGATAATGATCCGTCCTTTTTTGGACTCCGTTGTCTGTATTAAATTCGTAATAAGCACATTCATGTCGAAGATCGAAGTTGTGTCTAAATATTCTCCTTTAATGAAAATTTATTCTAGCAAAAGTACATGCCCCCTTGGGCTTAAAAAGGCACAAAAAGATTGTAGCAAAGGTGAAAGAAAAGCTTGTAAATTGTAGTTTAAAAAATAAAATAAACTTGGAGATCGCCGGTTCCTCATGTTTTTCCTGCTGGTAGTATTTCCGAAGGTGCTCCGTGTTCCAAGGGTGCTGCAGCTTTTGCCCGTCAATCGTCTCAAGGTTGTAGGTGCCCTTTCTTTGCCATGACGTGATCCTGTAGGGTCCTTCCCAGTTGGGGCCGAGCTTTCCTTGTGAAGGATCTCTGACGGCGCCCATTACTTTTCGTAATACAAGATCCCCGACCTGGAAGTCTCTGTGCCTTACTTTGTTGTTGTAGTGTTTCGCCATGAGGTTTTGATAACGCGCCAACCTCTGCTCCGCTGCCGCTCTGACTTCGTCCACTAGATCAAGCAGGAGGCGCATAGCCTCTTCGTTCTTATCTTTGTCGTAGCTCTCTACCCTGTAGCTCGTGAGACCCACTTCAGTGGGAATGACCGCTTCGGCTCCATATGCAAGTCGGAACGGTGTTTCTCCAGTGGGAGTTCTTGCTGTGGTTCTGTATGCCCACAGGACGCTTGGTAGTTCGTCCGGCCAGATTCCCTTTGCCCCCTCCAGACGGGTCTTGATTATTTTGAGCAGGGACCGGTTTGTGACCTCGACTTGCCCATTCGCCTGTGGATGTGCGGGTGATGAGTAGTGATTCTTGATCCCTAGCTCCGAGCAGAAATCTCTGAACGCGCTGTTGTCGAATTGCCTACCGTTGTCAGAGACCAGCACTCTGGGTATCCCGTACCTGCATATAATGTTTCTCCAGACGAAGCTCCGAATGTTTTTCTCTGTTATTGTGGCTAAGGCTTCCGCCTCGACCCACTTGGTGAAGTAGTCTATGCCGACTACCAAGAACTTCAGCTGCCGGATAGCCGTTGGGAACGGGCCCATGATATCAAGTCCCCATTGCGCGAATGGCCAGGGAGCCGTCATAGGTGTCAGTTCCTCGGATGGCTGCCTGATGAGATTGCTAAACCTTTGGCATCTGTCGCAAGATTGGACATAGGATTGCGCATCCTTCATCATTGTAGGCCAGTAGTATCCTGCTCGGATCATTTTGTGTACTAGTGATCGTGCGCCCGAGTGGTTCCCGTAGATACCCTCGTGTATTTCTCTCATCACGTAGTCTGCTTCCTCTCGGCATAAACACCTCAAGTACGGTCGAGAAAAACCCCTTTTATATAGGACGTCTTTTATCAGCACGAAACGCGAGGCCTGGACCTTCAGCTTTCTTGCAGCGCCCTTTTCTTTTGGTAACACCCCAGCCTTTAAGTAGGAGATCAATGGCGTGGTCCAATTATACTCAGTGTTTTCCACCTGCATATTTGCTCCGTCAACGATAAGTGGTGATGTTTGGACGAATGATAATACCTGTTCAGGAACCAGCATGAATTCGGCAGATGCAGCTTTTGCTAGGTGGTCAGCCCATTCGTTTTCTTCTCTTGGGATCTGAAAGAATTCGACTTCGAGGCTGTTGGTCCGGTACTTCACTTCTTCCAAATACCTCCTCATTCTATCGTTTTTGCATTCGTAGTCGCCTTTGATCTGATTTGTTACCACTTGTGAGTCGCAGTGGGCAATTATGCTTTTTGCTCCTGCGGCCTCTGCAAGGTCTAGCCCTGCTACCAAGGCTTCATACTCCGCCTCGTTGTTGGTCGTTGGGAAATCCAACCGGATCATGCATTGTATCGCGTCCCCCTGCGGAGTTTTAATCACTACTCCAGCTCCTCCGGCTCTTCTGTTTGAGGATCCGTCGGTGCAGATACTCCATTGTTCCTTGTTTTCTATCAGCTGATCCTCCCCGAGTGTGAATTCGGCGATGAAATCAGCTACTGCTTGCCCTTTGATGGCCGTCCGTGGACGGTACTGGATATCGAACTCGCTAAGTTCTATTGCCCATAAGGCCATTCTCCCCGCTGCTTCTGGGCTATCCATGGCTTTCCTCAGTGGCTTGTCTGTTAAGACAATGATCGTATGCGCCTGGAAGTATGGCTTAAGTCTCCGCGCGGCGATTACTAACGCGAAAGCCAATTTTTCCATCTGAGGGTACCTCTCTTCTGCTCCACGGAGTGCGCGGCTTGTAAAGTAGACAGGTTTCTGAATGCCGTCATCCTCCCTCACCAATGCCGCGCTTACTGCGGCACCCGATACTGCCAAATAAAGGTAGAGTTTCTCACCTTGTACGGACGGACTGAGCAATGGCGGAGACGAGAGATAGGTTTTTCGCTCGTTGAAAGCCGTTTGGCATTCATCCGTCCACTCAAATGACTTCCTCAGTGTGCGGAAAAATGGCAAGCACCTGTCCGTTGCCCTTGAGACGAACCTGTTTAAAGCCGCGATCTTTCCATTTAGGCTTTGGACCTCCTTTATCGTCCTTGGTGGTTCCAACTCCATTATTGCCCGTACCTTCTCCGGGTTGACCTCTATCCCTCTTTGGGATACCATGTAACCCAAGAACTTCCCCGCTGTTACCCCGAATGCACACTTGTTCGGATTCAGCTTCATGTTGAATGATCGTAGTGTATCGAATGTTTCTCTGAGGTCGTCTAGGTGATTTTCTTCGTGCATGCTTTTAACCAACATGTCGTCAACATAAACCTGAACATTCCTGCCGATCTGTTGTGCAAACATCTTGTTCATTAGCCTTTGGTATGTTGCTCCAGCATTTTTAAGTCCAAAAGGCATCACCTTGTAGCAGAATAGTCCCTGACTCGTGACAAAAGAGGTCTTCTCCTGGTCAGATTCGTCCATCATGATCTGGTTGTAGCCAGAGAAAGCGTCCATGAAGCTTAGAAGCTGGTGTCTTGCAGTTGAATCCACAAGGGTATCTATCCGTGGGAGTGGGTAGCTGTCTTTGGGGCAAGCCTCGTTGAGATCCGTGAAATCTACGCACATCCTCCAGCTTCCGTTGGCCTTTTTAACCATCACGACGTTTGCCAGCCAGTCGGGATAGTATACTTCCCGGATGAAACCTGCCTTCAGTAACTTCCCAACCTCCTCGGCTATGGCCTTATCTCGTTCCTGGGCGAAGACTCGCTTCTTTTGTCGGACCGGAGGGAAGGAGGGCGACACATTCAATCTGTGGACCATGACTGATGGGTCGATTCCTGGCATGTCTTCATGATTCCAGGCGAAGACATCTTGGTTATTTCTTAGGAAAGTCGTGATCATCTGTCGTATCGGCCAACTGGCTAGTGTGCCGATTTTTGTTATTCGTTCAGGCCGTGTGTCATCAAGTCTTACTTCTTCCAGCTCTTCGACTGGTTCTGCTAATGCTCGCTGCTTCCCGATACACATCGTCTGCTGCTGATCCTCCATCTCTAACATGGCAATATAGCATTCTCGTGCTGCTACTTGATTTCCCCGCAATTCTCCTACCCCATACTCCGTCGGGAATTTGATCATGAGGTGGTAGGTTGAAGTTACCGCTTTCCAGGAATTGAGAGTGGGTCGTCCGAGGATGGCATTATAGGCGGACGAGCAGTCGACCACGAGAAACGTTATCTCCTTTGTGATCTGCTGAGGATAGTCACCTGCCGTCACAGCTAGTGTTATTGCGCCCAGTGGGAATACCTTTGTACCCCCAAATCCTACGAGTGGGGCGTTCGTTGGGGACAATTGTTCCCTGCCAATTCTCATCTGCTGGAATGCCGGATAGTAAAGGATGTCGGCTGAGCTGCCGTTGTCGACTAGGACCCGGTGCATATTATAGTCCCCAACCTGAAGGCTGACTACTAGCGCGTCGTCATGAGGATGGTGAAGTCTCCGCGCGTCATCTTCTGAAAAGTTTATGACGGGATTACTCATTCGCGGCATCTTTGGTACAGATCCTGTAAGTTGGACGCTATGGACCATCCTGAGGTAGGTTTTGCGGGCTTTTTTGGAAGATCCGGCTACAGTCGTGCCCCCTACAATCATTCAGATATCTCCTATGGGTGGTTTAGGGCGCTCGTTTTCTCGTCGGGGGGCCTGTTCTTCCGGTGCATCAGTTCTTTCCCCGCTAACGAACCTCTGTAGCTTCCCCTGCCTGATTAGGGCTTCAATCTGTTGCTTCAGGTCATAGCAGTTAGATGTGTCGTGCCCGTGGTCTCGGTGAAAGCGACAATACTTGTCTCTTGGTCTTTTGTTGGGGTCTCCCTTCAACTTTCCAGGGAAGGTCAAAGCTCCTTCATCTTTGATTTGCATCAAGACTTTGTCGATCGGGGTGGTTAACGGAGTGAAATTGGTGAATCTCCCAGTGGGGGGTCTGGAGCGTTTTTCTTCGCGTTGATCCCCGGTTCTAGCAACCTTTCGTCCCCTATCTTGTCTCGTGTCCTCCTGCCTTTCCCTTTTCTTTGGCCTTTCCTCACGGGCCAGTAGCGCATCTTCTGCATTCATGTACTTAGTAGCCCTGTAGAGAACGTCCGTCATGGTTTTTGGGTCATTCTTGTACAAGGAAAACAAGAACTTACCCTTCCGTAGTCCGCTAGTGAACGCGGCCACGAGTATTTTATCGTCAGCTTCATCAATCGAAAGGGCTTCTTTGTTGAAACGTGTTATGTAGGCTCGCAGTGTTTCGTCTTCTCGCTGCTTGATGTTCATTAAGCACGCGGTGGACTTTTTGTATCGATGTCCGCCTATGAAGTGTGAGGTGAACAGGGCGCTCAACTCCTTGAAAGTATTGACGGAGTTCGATGTTAACCTATTGAACCAAATTCTCGCAGGCCCCTTCAGCGTGGTCGGGAACGCCCTACACATAATCTCGTCAGGTACACCCTGAAGGTGCATCAGTGTTTTGAAGGTCTCTAGATGATCGAGTGGATCTTTAACCCCGTCGTAACTTTCGATCTGGGGCATCCGGAACTTCTGTGGCAGGGGGAATGAGTTGACGGGCGTGGTGAACGGTGAGTCTGTCCTGTTCACCAAGTCATCAAGATCAGAAGATACTCGCCCCTTGAAGGCGTTCATCATGACCTCCATTTGCTCCTTCATCGCCTGCATCTCCGCGACGATTGGCGGAGGGACAAAATCCATGAGAGACGGAAGGCTCACATTTTGCCGCTTCGGTCGGCTTGGGGCGTTGCTGCCCTCTGGCTTCTCTTGCTCCCTTCGTTTGGCGCTGTTTCCTTCCTGGTTTTGCCCCTGAGGGTTAGGTCCTGCCTCTTTTTGGCGTAGCTGCTCCTCCAGATCATGGTTTTGCTTTGTGAGTCGTTCTACTGCCGTCATAAGAGTCTGGACCTGTCTTTCTAGTGCAGTAGATCTCGGTGGATCCTCCTCTTGCGCGTTGTTGGTGGTAGCCATCGAGCGAGTGAGTACCATGCAACTCTTATGTCCGGGAGGCGATGATCTGGCTTAACTTCTTCGCTTTCCCACAGACGGCGCCAACTGATGATGCCGTGAATATCACCAGTGAGTTTGCACGATCCTCGCTCACCAATGCAACCTGCAAGAAGAAGAAAGTAATCTCGCCGTGGGCACCGGTGTGGTGTCGACCAAATACCCTCCGACGGTCAAGTTAGAATTGTTCTCAACTCTAGAGTGCTAGAGAGGGTAAATTATGCGTACCTCCTTTTGTGAGAGTATTGGGGTTTTTATAGTAGTAGAAAGTCGGCTTCCCTTCCTTGAACTAGAAGTCTTTTCCTTTTAGGATTCTACTATGAGTAATCCCAAACGTGATGGACAAGCACTTCTTCGTAGGGTGGGCTTTCCATCAAGGCGGATCTTCAAGAATTATCCTTATGCGGACATTCTGATCTTTCTAGGATTCCAAACGTATACACCAAGCATTTTAAGTAATGCTAAGCTCCAGGCCCATCATTAATGCCGGCCCATGAGTCCGAATCCGTCAGGCCCATTGTTGCGCAATTTCTGACCCCTTCAATTAGATCTGGATGATATCGATGCTTCATGAGCAAAGTGATCTAATCACTGTCGCTGCTGCTGCTGTCGTGGCCATCATGTTTCTTCTCCTTCTTCTCCTTCTTCTTCTTCTTCCCCTCCTCTGGCTTGCCCTGGCCATCACCATGGATCTTGTCCTTGATTTTATCTACAACCCCTTCCTTCTGTTCAGGTTTGTGCTCACCACCATAGTGCTGCTGATCTCCCTTGTGCTCACCACCGTAGTGCTGCTGATCTCCCTTGTGCTGATCACTTCCTGCTGCTGCATGGTGTTGTTCTCCCTTGCGCTGCTCTTCTTTCTTTTGGCCTCCGATATTGAGGGTTTCTTCGATCTTGTGCATAATTCCTGCCATTGTTTGTTTGTTGTTGGTATTGTATTGTACGTACTTTGTTTCTCTCTTATCTTTCTTGATGATCTTTATCTGAAGAATACACATGGTTCCTTCCTCTATATATAAGCATTCAAGTAGTGGCTACAACCCGTGTTTGGTTTTGAAATTACGTTGTTACCCACCTTCCGTGTACACGTCAACTCTTATCACTAACAGCAAACCCCAATATACGTTTGGATCTCTCCGTTCAATGTGAAAAGAAAAACCGTCTACTGTATCAAAAAAAATTGATTAGTATTTTGATCTGATGATAAAAAATTATGATAGTAAAAAATTATAACCAGGAATAAATATCATAAATTGAAATTTTCTAAAAAAAAAATTATCCGCTTAAATAAATCTAAGGTCTAAAATATGCCACCCTATTTCAAATCTAAATTAAATAAATAAATAAAAGTCTAACTCTGGTAATTTCAGGATTAAAGAAAAAACTAAAAAAACTAAAATAGTAAAACTTGTCAAAATTCATTTCAGTTATTTAATTTTTAAATTTATTCAATTAAAGTTTTTCAGTTAACTTTTGTTAAAATTTTTTATAAAAAAAATTTGAAAAATATTTTTTAACCATTATTTGATTTTTTTTTTAATTTAAAAATTTTGAAGAAAAATAATTAGACAATTAATCATAATATTTAAAAAAAATTGATGAAAAATTCTTAATTAAATAAACTTAAAACTTAAAGGATTGAAATGTACAAAAGTAAAGGTAGAGGTTGAGTTTTTCATTTTAGCCCAAAACTTTTCTAACTATGGTTAGGCTAACTATAAGTTAGTGTTTGTATGAAAACCAAAAAAAACAAAAAAAACAAAAAAAAACAAAAAACAAAGTCAAAGGAGCATTCGCATTTAGATGTGCTAAAATTGCATAAGACTCAAAATTTTCCCAATGAACCCCAAAAAGACACCCACGTTTTTGTGTACCCATTAGGCAAAATAAGATTATACTATTGAGCTTAATCCAAATTTAGGAGGCACAGTAGCTTATGCATTTTTTTTCCTCATAATTCTCTCTCTCTCTCTCTCTCTCTCTCTCTCTCTCTCTCTCTCTCTCTCTCCAACAAGGTCATTGCATCTGCCTTTATTAGATCTTTTCCTCCACGGTTATCGAGTCATCCTCTTAATTTGTAGACACCCTATTTTGCATTCATAATTTAATCTTAAAAAGGGGCAAGATGGTTATTTCATATACTCAAAAACATGGTTGTATTTTATTCACTAACTCATTCATCACATGTCATAAAATTGATTTTGAGGATTCAACGATCACAACGATACATTCGGTTTCTCAATCAGACGGTCAATCAAAAAGATATCGGAAGATCAAGTTTTAACAGTTATCATGCGTTCAATTGGATGTAGCTCATCACTCAGAATTAATTAAAATTAATTTTGAGTGATCACTAATTAAAATTAATTAAATAGATTTTGTGATTGGTTAGGTATACGTCTGAAAATATAGCATGTTGTAGGGAATTGATTTAGATAAGCTGATAAAGATTTAATTTGGATAGATATTGTGATTTTTTAAAGTAATTATCATTAAGATAATTATTTTAGAAGCATAATTATCATTTTAGAACATAATTTATCATGAAAATACATTAAAAATTTGTCCAAATACAGTTCTAGACTTGGAAATAACTTTTAAAACATGCTAATCAAGGAGAAGTTTTCAGACTCACACAATTTTGGCATAGTAAACATCCGAATTTGAACTATGCTATTTATGTCGAAATTGTATGGAATTGAAATTTCCTTCAGCTATTTAAATTTCAACTCAATCGGATTTTTGAGCAGAAAGATATGGTCAAAACACTAAAACATGTGCATATTTGAAAATTTAGCTCAATTCCTATCCAAATCTAATTTTTTAGGACTTTCCCACTACATATTTTGCTGAATTTTTAAGCTATTATAGCTTAATTTTTAAGTCATTATATAGAGCTTCCTTGTCTCATCTTGGGGCGATTATGTCTGACCATACACCTATTTTGCTTGATACCAACCCAGTGGAGGATTTTACTCATAGGCCCTTTCGTTTTGAAGTTGCATGGCTTAGAGATGAAAGATGTCTACCAGTTATTGAAAAGGCATGGGAAGTGGTTCCTAGGGGCTCTGACTTTACCAATCTTTATAAAAAATTGGCGGCCACAAGAGATGCGCTCCGACAATGGAACAGAGAGGTTTTCGGTCGTTGCCAAGATAGAATTAATGCTTTGATCCATAAAATCAAAGATGTCCAATCCCTCTAACCATCATCTGAAAACGATGTTCTGGAGAGCTCTTTGCAAGCTGAATTGTCAGAATGGCTCTATAGGAGCGAAACTTTGTGGAGGCAGAAATCAAGAGAGCTTTGGCTCAAGCTAGGGGATAAAAACTCAAAGTTCTTTCATCTCTCAACTATCATCCGCAGAAGGAGAAATAACATCGATGCAATCAAGGGAGAAGACAACTCCTGGATTTCTGAGCCTAAACAGATCAGAAACCTCTTCTATGAGAACTTCAAAACTCTGTTCAAAAAAGAGGATGTCTTTTTTCCACCCCATCTTGGGCACCTCATGTTGCCGTGCATCACTGAAGAGGAAAATGCTTCTCTTTTAGCCATCCCAACACCAGAAGAGATTAAATCCACATTGTTCCTCATGCAAGATTTGAAAGCCCCTGGCCCTGACGGATTTCCTGTCCTATTCTATAAGCAGCTCTGGCCTACTGTTGGCAAGGATATTATCAAAGCAGTTACCTCCTTCTTTAGGCTTGGGTCAATGCCCAGAGAGGTAAACCGATCTCTTATCGTCCTCATTCCTAAAGTATCTAATCCCTCTATTGTTAATCATTTCAGGCCTATCAGTCTATGCAACGTGGTATATAAAGTCATCTCTAAGATCCTTATTTCCAAGTTGAGGCCGCTGCTTGATAAGATTATTTCTCCTTCCCAATCTGCCTTCATTCCAGATAGATGGATAGCTGAAAATCAGGTCATTGTCCAAGAAATGATCCACGGCTTCAAAACCCGTAAACCCAAACCGGGCCTTATGGCCATCAAGCTTGACCTCCAAAAGGCCTACGATAGAGTAAATTAAGAATTTATAAGGACTATCCTTCTGCATCTGGGATTTGATGAGGTCTTCACAGGTTGGATTTTTGCTTGCATCTCTTCTGTATCTTTTGAAGTATTGGTCAATGGAGGCAAGACTGAAAGTTTCACTCCTAGTAGAGGCCTAAGGCAGGGCGACCCACTTTCACCCTATCTCTTTATTCTCGGGCAAGAAATACTTTCTAGAATGGTGGAGCATGAATTGAGAAATAAGAACCTGAACGGTATCAAGACAAGTTCAAATGGCCCCACCATTTCTCACCTCATGTATGCTGACGACATTATACTGTTCTCTAAGGCCACGGTTAGAGATGCACACTGCCTAATTAATGTGCTTGAGAAGTACTGCTCCTGGTCCGGGCAGAACATCAACAAGCACAAATCTGGGGTTTTCTTCTCTAAACACACCCAACTCCATCATCGCAGAACCATCAAGAGAATCCTTCAGATTAAGAGCCTCAAAAGGGATGCCATCTACCTGGGCGCCCCTCTCTTCCTATCCAGAGCTCCGACTAAGGATTTCAGTTTTCTTCAGAATAAACTCGAAGCAAAATTATTGGGTTGGAGAAGCAAGTGCCTCTCTTGGGCGGGAAGGAAGACTCTTATTACCTCAGTTGCACAATCTCTACCGACGTTTGCCATGTCGACCTTCAGCATTCCCAATAAAATTTGTGAAAAGTTAGACTCCCTCACAAGGAGATTCTGGTGGAAGCCTAAGGCAAATGAGGGCTGCTACTTAGCTTGGAAGTCTTGGGACAAACTTTGCCTTCCTAGAATGGCGGGTGGTCTGGGGTTCAAGAAGCATAAGGATATTAACTCCGCCCTCCTCGCAAAGCTAGTTTGGATGTTAGTTTCGAATAGGGACAGCTTGTGTATGCGTGTTCTTAGAGCTAAATATAAAATCAAGCATGATTGGTTGAGATCTGACCCTCCAAGATCAGCCTCCCCTATTTGGAGAGCCATAGAAAGGGTAAAATCCATCATTTTAAAGGGAGCTTGCTACCTTATCGGAGATGGATCATCAGTTGATATTTGGCGTGACCCTTGGGTGCCTTGGATTCAAGATTTCACCCCCAAGCCTAGTGATGTAAACATCAACCAGCCCCCTCTCAAGGTCTCTCAGCTCATTGATTCTGACTTGCACTGTTGGAAAGCCCCTCTTGTCTTCCAGCTTTTCGATCCAGCATCGGCTCAAGCTATCCTCTCCATTCCTATTCCATTATGCCCTATACCAGATAAGCTTATTTGGGTTTTGGATTCAAAAGGTGTCTTCACTGTGAAATCTGCTTACCAGGCTACTTGCCACCTCCCTGTGGCTCCCCTTGCCCCTACTCCTATTTGGAAAAAGCTCTGGAACATGAAAGCACCTGAAAAAACTAAGATGTTCCTCTGGAGAATGTGCGTCAACGTGCTTCCTACTAGGGAAAATATCAAGAGGAGGATGAGCTTAAATGATGATTCTTGTCTCCTATGTTCCAAATTCCCAGAGGATATGATCCACTTATTTCTCAAATGCCATATAGCAAAAGCGTTGTGGTTCGCAGCTGTTTGGGGATTTAGATCAGAAGATTTTGCTGCAACATCTTCGTATGACATCATCAATCTTATCCTTAATCCTCCTTTGCCTCCCAATCAAGCGTCTGAGCAACGAAATGTCTCCCTAACCATTGCTCTCACCCTTGAGGAAATTTGGCGTCTCAGGAACTCCAATTTGCATTCTAAGGGACTTTTTAGATTGACTGATTCCGTGCTTATCATTCATAGGAAGGTTCGCGAATTCTTTGAAGTTTGCCTGAAGCCGTCTCTCCTTTCGTCTAAGGTAACCCCTTCATATTGGGTCCCACCTCCTCCTGGCTGGATTAAGGTTAATGTGGATGCTGCTTGGACTAGTGCTAAGGCTGCGTTGGCAGTGGTTGCAAGGGATTCCAATGGCTCACTCTGTAGCATCTGGGCAAGAAACTCCTCTCAGCATTCCCCCTTCCAAGCTGAGGCCGAAGCTCTATTGTGGGCTGTCTCTATCGCAAAAAGAGAAAAGTGGAGCCATGTGTTATTCGAAGGTGACTCTAAGATTTGCTTTGATGCATTGTGCTTTGCTTCAGACTCTCTCAACTGGGTTATCCAACCTTCCATCTCCAGCATTTTGTCTTTGGTTCAGTGTTTTGCTTCCTTCTCTTTTTCTTGGGTTTACAGAACTTGTAATTCTGCAGCCCATGTAGCTGCTAGATGTTCTTTACTTTTCGGCTCTTCTTTTTTCTATTTCAAGGATATCCTTCCTGCAGATTTAGCTGCTGTTTGTAAGGAAGGATACCCTCCTTTGTAGTCTTGTGTTTGCTTTTTATTGAATTGAAGTTTATCAAAAAATAAAAAAAAATAAAAAAAAAAGTCATTATATAGAGAGGAACATTCATCCTTCAGCACCTTTAATTTCCCCTAATTTTGGAGAGACTCTTGAAACTTTACTAAAAATCTGACATTCCTTAGATAAGATTTTTTAGTAGGCTCTATTCTTCAAGATTTTCTCCAAAGTTAGTGTTCTCCTCTTAGAGATTGGAGAGATCTTTCAAGATTTCTTTCTTTTTTCTTTTTTTTTTCTTTTTTTTTTAATTTAACTCATGTAGGTAAAAATCTCTCTAATATTTTGTGTAGATAAAAATATATTTTCTCATACATAAATTATAGATCTATTATTTTTTATCTCTTAGATCTACTTTGCTATTCAATTAATTTCACAATCTAAAATTCTCTTTCAAAAATCTATCTATGAATCTAGGTTTAGATTTAATCTTAAATCTAGGAAAACTAACAATTAATGTTGTAATCTAATATAAACACATTCATTGTTTGTGGGTATATGAATGATCATCTTTAGTGTGCATTTGGCATGGATTATTTTTGCCAACTTATTTTACTATTCAACTTATTTTTACTACTATTCATGGGTCCTACTGCACTTTTTGATACTATTTATGGGTTACACTGTATTATTTCAGCTAACTTTTATCTTTATCTACAGTACTTTCAGGCTTTCAGCAAAAAAAATTTAGTTTTAGCAAAATAAGTGGATCACAAACAGACCCTTAAGTCTAAAAGATCGGATTTTTCCGAGCAGAGTGAATGCCTAACACATTCCCACTCCATAACCTAGTTCTGAACCAAGATCTCAAGTTAGTAGCTAGAATTTTATTCATTTCTTTTTACCTTCTTTATTATGTATTCAAGAGCAAGGCCTTGTATGTTCTGTAGATTGTAATTAGGACAAGAAGTGATGCAATGTAAATCCATTCCATTATTCAATAAAATCTGAGTTCTTCAATTTTGTAGTTTATTTTTATCCTATTTTTTGTGTAATATAAAAATAAGTGCCAGACTCCACAAAAAAAGTGATGACTCTAGAAAAATATAGATAAAAGTATGTAACATACGTGTAACTTTCTTTTATTTAATACAAAGCCACTTCTCTTCTCTTTTATTTATGGGAAATAGGTTACAAATGAATTTTAAATATTTTTCTCTCTCACACATACACACACACATATATATATTACCAAAATAGGTGTGAGACATAATTTTGTTTGTATAAATGCCATGAGAGCATGCTAATATCATATACTCTATAATAAAAGTTGGGCTTAGAAGTCGTGGTTGTGCCACGTGATTTCACTAAATTGTAGAAATTTTGTTAGATTTTTAAAAATATATATAATTTTTTTTGGTTCTTATCTTCTTCTCCTATAATTTCAAAGTTAATGAAAATTTCAATTTGAATACAATCCAAATTCTTCATCTAATCCTTTTATTATTAATTTATCTATAATTTCTAAGTGATTTATTTAATTAGCAATAGGAGACCTACTTCATTTACGATTTATGAGTTCTAGCATTCCAAGGGATTAGAATTTTGGTTTCACACTAATTGTTCATATCAACATTAATTTTTTTATAAAAAAAAAAAAAAAAAAATCATGGTACACGTATACAACTACTAATATCAACCTTTAATTCTATTTTTTATTTTTTTTAAACACCTCATGGATAGACACAAAATTATAATTGTTCTTATTGATTTTTTCTATACATCTCTATCAATTTTTAGATAAATACAAAAATTTAGTTGTTGTTATCTTTTGTTTAAGTTACATGTGATTCTTAATTAAATCGTGCATCGCATAAACATAATACTAATAAAACATAATTTTGGGACAAGAACATGACACCCCTAATTTGAGCACACCAAATTGTCATTTGTAGATTCCGCCAATCTAAACATCTATACATGAAAAAAAAAAAAAAAAAAAAAAAAAAAAAAAAAAAAAAAAAAAAAAAAAATTGTTACTTTTTACTTCAATAATATTAATTTTGAAATTAGTAAAAAAAAAATTCTTTCTAGAAACAAACAAAGAGAGGATATGACTGAGATAAGAGCACCCACACTAGATGTGGGATATGTGCCAAATGCTAAATATTTGGCACATATCCCACACTAAACCCAATTTTAGCCCATTTAGTAGATGTGGTATATTATTTTTTTTTTGCAACATTGAACAATACCGTGGCAAATTTGCCACGGTACGGAAGAGATGTTGTATATCATTTGTGGTTTGTTTATTATGTTGATGAGTAGTAAATATTATTTTAATGTGTAGTAAATATTATTTTAATATGTAGTAAGTATTATTTTAATGTATAGAATTGAATTATAAAACATATGATAAATGGGATGTTGTAAAATGATGTGGTAAAATAATAAAGTAGACATTTGATGTGGTAAAATAGCATAATTTTTGGAACATCTGCTACGGATGCTCTAACACGAAAGACACACTACAAAGTGGAAATTCCATGCAAAAAAAAAAAGGGGTAATATTTGACAAAACTTGGACGGGTACAATACAACCAAAAAAAAAAAAAAAAAAGTAAAAATAAGGAAGGATAATATTGGAATTTACCAAAAAAAAAAAGAAGAAAAGAGAAAAAGTGTAGTTTTTGGGTAGAGATATTTCTAGATTTTTTGTTGGAGAAGAAGATATGAATATATGATAATGAGATGTAGATAAAACCGTGGGCCACGGCATTGACGAAGCCGACCCTAATTTTTTTTGAGAGCCACACAAAATCATAATAATAATAAAATAATAAAAAGAAAAAGAAAAAGAGGATGAGAAAAGAAAATCACGCGCTTCTTTCTGACACTAGTCATAAAATAAAGCAGTGGTAGGCCATCCCTCTACTTATCACGATTCATGTTCCAATTTTCAAAAAGTCGAAAAGAAGCGTCTCTGTCTTTATTTCAAAAACTCTCGCTGCCTGACACGTACACGGTTTTTTAACTTGCCGACATGTTGGGATTGTTATCCTGTTTTTAGGTTTCACAATAATAAGTGGGGGTGTCCAATAATCCGTAAGTCAGCACAGAATCAGATGATATCAGACCCAACTTTATTTGCTCCCACTTTTTTTTTTAATCTTTTCCATGTTTTATTTTTAAGATTATTGATTTAAGAAATTTTTTTATGATAAAAGAAAAATAATTGATTTTTTTAATCTATTAACAAACGCCTCAAGGGCATCCTGTTAACTAGACTTTTTTTTTTAATGGAAAAATTCATTAGTGAACAAAAGAGACGTGACATTTTTTATAACATTTTTCATAATATAGGGTGGTAACTGGTAAGTGTGAATTTATAGGATGAAAACTCTACAAACTCCTTCTATATCTTTATATTAAGTATGAATTTTGAAAATCTAACCGTTGAATAGCGTGTTCTTATTATATCATTCATGCTTATAAAATTTCAAGAAAATCAAAGATCAATTGCTATGTCATTGAACAAATGTTAAAATTTCAAATTTTTATGATCTAAAATTATGTATAAAAAATAAGTTTATTGATCGAATAGTAAATTACATCCGATTTGAACAAAATTTGATATGCATGTTAAGAACCTAAAGAACATAAAGTTCAACGGTTAGATTTTCAAAATTCTCATAAAAAAAGTGAGATTTATAAGAGGTTTGAAGAGTTTCTCTCCAAACTAGTTTGGAAAGAAACTTTGTTCTTTTTAAATAGGCCCACAGCTAAAAATCTTAAGTAGCAAGGCAAAACAATCTTTGTACGGAGCCAAAATATGAATATAAAAGTTTTTGGATTAAAAAGTGATAAATAAGTTAAAGGGTAAATTAATACAAAGACCATAAAAATGGTATCTATTTGTTAAAAGATACCATAATATTGTGTTTATATTATTTTATGTGTTAAAATATTATATTGTATTTATATTATTTTATGTATTGGCTCAAGAGGCTTAATTCTGTAATAAGCTTAGGTACACCTAATCCTAACTCATGTAATTTCTATACATACTTTGTTATGGTTCATTGTACAATATAGTGCTAATATCAAAGAAGTGGTCGTCAAGAGTTTTATCCCGATGACATAGGTCGTTAAGTGGAATCACATAACTTTGTATTTTCTCTTTTAATCTCCCGCTTGTGCATATTTTTCACCAATTCTCCACAATGTTTTCCCTTTGATTTTAAGGTGGTATCAGAACCAGCTTTACGTGGCCCTCAATTACTATGCTAGTTTTGTTATTCATGGATCTCATTGTACTATTCAACTAATTTTTAACCTTTTTTTTTTCTATACTTATAGTAAAAAGTTTTCAATTTCAACTAAATAAGTTGTTCCTAAAAGGACCCTGTACATAACACCACTAGGGCATGAGAAAATGCATAAGTGGTTGAATCTAGACCTTACACGTGGAATGGCTATGAGCAAAGGAAGAGGAAGCGTTGGCTAAGGGATTTTGTTTTGGTCTATGCTAAAGGCATGACTGCCTTGGGAAGGAAGTAAGACTTGTACTTGACACAAAAAGGGAGATAGTGACTGTCTAAGATCAGAAGCTATGAGGACACCCCTTATTGATTGAATGCATGTTGGACCACATTAGAGACACGTGTATCAATTATAATACTCCTGATGTCCCTCTCAATATCTAGGACTTATTTCCCAAGCAGTGGCAAGGCCACCTACCCACGGGTCCTAGTGCCATGTTGGCGCAATTCCTAATCTCTAGTCAGCAAATAATATCACAGTCATGCAAAGGTCTAAAGTAGGGAAATGATGACTTGACACCTGTCTTTGTACTTAGCCATATTCCTCAAATTATAAGAGGAACATGCAACTATATTAGGGGCAAGAACCCTAGAACAAAAAAGGAGAGATTTGAGAAAAGATGGTAGAGAGTTGGTAGGAGAGAGGAACAACCTTGTTGTAAGAAATCAACCAAATCTGAGCAGAGTAAGAACACTACATTCTTGCTCAAACCGTGATTTTTCATCCCTTCTCTAAGGTTTTCCACATACATCCTGTGTTTCTTTCAACATTACTTTCTTCTTATTGTTTAAATGTGCGTCTTTTTCATGTCCTACCATCACTTTCTCTTTCTTGTTTAGGTGTCATGTGAAAGCTAGCACCTTGTCAAGCTTTCTCATGTAGATGTACTGTTAGATAACTTATTTTACTTCCCTATATAAGCTCAAATCTAATTTGCACGTAAAAACCCTAAGTGAGAAAATTCAAGATCTTCAACTAGCAAGGGAAAAAGGTCACAAAAGGTGTTCCTAGCCCTTTAGGAAGGCAAAGCAAGAAAGCTTCTAAGCTTGTTGAAATAGTGAGAAATATGAGATTTAAGCCCCTATAATAGCTGCCTTGTTTCTTATGTTGTAATGAAGTAAAATTTTTTGTCACATGAGTTAGTAAGCTTAGTCTTATTGTTCAACCCTCTTAGACCTTAGTGTGGTGTTCCTAGTACTCTTGTGATGTGAGAGTTTTTTTATGCTTTCCAATTAGAAAAGCTAGGTTTAGGGAGTTGTGGGGGGAATAAAACCGAGAAGCCCATGTCAATGTTCCCGTTGGGCCCAAGGCCCGATCCGAGGAAGGATCCTCCTCGGCCATAAGAAGGACCCTCCTCGGCCATAACTATAGCCGAGGACAAAGGGAGTGACTCGGTCCTGATGATGACACCCCGGGTCATTCCACCGAACAGGAAAGGTACTAAAACGACAAAGAACAAAGGAAAGGCTGCCATTACTGCAATTAAGTACTCTGCACCTGATAGAGCCATGCTTTTCAACCTTTACAACCACTCCCCATGACTTTGGGTATGGGCTGATGGGACAAGTATCAACCCTGCAAATCTCAACCTACACGTGGAGATTCAAGGGAGAGTAGAAACTAGTATAAAAGGAGGAGGAGACAATCCAGGAAGGGGGGACTCCTCCTGGAGCCCAAGAGCAGGAGTCACTCAAACTGCGCCAAGGAGAAAATCTCCTAGGCTAAGCTCAATTCATCTCTGTGATCGCCATGAACACCATGACTAACAATAGTCCGTCCACCAAGGCCTAGCTTTTCAGCCTACTCTCTACAAATTCATTGTAAGGGGCCCGCCAACCCAAGTTCTCACACACTGCACGAGAAAAGGGGCTGAGAAACGAGACCCTACAGGAGTGATGGGGAGTAAGGTCCCCCAATGCGAGTTTTGAGCCTTATTGTATATCTTTTTTCTTTTCTTTTTTTAGAATAATACTGTTGAGGGGGGAAGTTGATGCCTTCGAATAAAATATGGGGAAGTAAAGCCGAAACTCAACGATAGGCTCTTGAGATGATGCCCAAAGGCTTTTGGTGTAGTGATAAACCTATCCGAGCAAGAAATAAAGGCTGCACTTTGACAAAACAACAACAAAGCCCAATAAAACGATTCACAATAGTTAATTAGTAGATTAGTGGTCCTATTTCGATAATACAAGAAAAATAAATTCTCCAACGGTAGGGTGAAATTAAACTTAAAATCCAGCAGTCAGTTATTAAACAGATTAAAGAAAGTGTTCACTTCTGGAAGTCCTTATGTGTCTTGATCAGGGGGGTCTATTGTACTTTCAACCATCATTACATTAATGTGAGGGAAGAATTTCATTGTTACAAATACATTATATCCTTCATAGTAAAACAAAAAGTAAAAATTAATGGTTCCATGGTGAGAAGAAATGGGTTATTTGGCATGGTGTGAAGAGAGAGAGAGATTTCAGCTCAGTGCAGCAGATATTGAACTAAGATTCTTGGGCAATATATATGTGGGGTATGAATGGGGTAGTATAGGCTATTTGTGAGTGAGTGGGTATGTAAGCTTGTGATGTTGTGGTAGAGTTAATGCTATAACTAAGTTTTTAATGGGTAAGGGATTGTTTATGACTGATTAGGTAGCATTTATGGGCTTGGGATGTGCAGAAAAAGGAAAGAGAATGTCTGAGGCTAAGTGAGTGTAGGCCAAGGGGAATGATTTTATGAGCTGGGGAGAGTTAAACTACAGGCTAAAATGTGGCAAAGTGGCAAGAATGACAAAGATTTTAGAAGGGTTGGTGTGTGTCTTGTGGGCTAATGCGCTTATCCTTTTATAGTGAAGTTTAGGAAGGTGTTAATTAGAAAAAGTCCAAAAATGTAAGCAGCTTGATTATCCTAGGATTTGGCTATAAATGGTGGATTCTCTTTTGGGCTGTCTTAAATCTTTGGGCAATGTCACACATGGGTAAAATTAACATAATTTTGCATTAAATGCTTGGATCTCTGAGTTTATATTCAGCTAATGAGGTTAAGACAAGCATTAAGGAAGGATGCTAGTGCTGTAACTCAGATTTAGACCCTGGAAAGTAGGATTTCAACGCCCTAAGCCAAGTGTCAAAGTTTAAGCCCACCTCAGAGGGTTCTGCTGGAGATCTATTTTTTGCTCTTCAAACCACATGTTCCAAATTTTTCCCTTTAGGATTCATGGGCTTAGCACATGAACCATTTCTTGAACGTTTTGACATTTATAGCATTGATTTGTTGAGACTTGGGTAACTTGGTTATGGCTCCCCTTCCACTACAGATATAGTCTTGAGGAAAGTAATGAAGTCCCATTTCTTATTAGACTTCAGCTGCTAGTACAACCTTTGGGCACTGTTCACGTTAAGGAGAGGGTGACAAAAAGTTGATGGGACGACCCCTAGTTCATTCTTAAAGATTTGGTTCTCTTGTACCTTGGTCAAGGATGAACAAGAGGGAAGTTGGTTTTCTATTTCAGTCCTTTGCCTTTGTTGGAGTTCTTTGGATCGAGCTTGCTCACGTGGGTTGGACCCTTTGGGCTGGGTTGTGTTCATCCCCTTTTTACTTGGGCTTGTTCTCCTTTTATAGCATATTTGGACCTACAAAATGGACATCAATGACACATATTGTCATGGGTTTTCATTAGGCCTGTCCACGGTTCGGGTCGGATCGTGTTTGGGCTCAACCCACATCTGACCAGAATTGATCGGGTGGAGCCACCATCAACCCGCCACCGACCAGGAGGAGAATCGGATCGGGCCAGTCTGAGCTTCAATGGATGTCAGGCGGATCGGTCGGGGCTGAAAATTTGGAAAACAACAAGAATCAGGCAAGAAAAGATGAAAAACGGTTGAAATCCGGCAAGAAAAAAAATTGCAAAATGGCCTAAATACAGCGAGATCTCACTAGATCTAGTGAGATCTCAGCCATTTCGGCAAGATCTCAGCTAGATCTAGTGAAATCTCGCCGGATCTAGCTAGATTTTCTCGAAAAAATTCCAGTATTCGCCGAAATACACAGATGGGTTGGCCGGTTCGGGTTTCTCAAATTTGAGAGGAGGAGATCCGATATCCGACCAGCCGATTTCAGTTTTTGGAGAACGAAATCCGTCGCCGACTACCGGAGCAATCAGTTTGGTCAGCAGCAGATCGAGTTCTGTCGGTGGCGACGAGTGGGTCGGGTCTAGCGGGTCCTTGGACAGGCCTAGTTTTCATCCCTCATGGACTCTTATTATTAGTGAATATTTTGGGTTTTGATAGATATCGTAATGGGTCTTTGGGCAATGAGGTAATATTTAAAATAACAACATAAGCTTAATTACTTCAAAATGCTTTTGTAAATAATATTTACTATTTTTTGAAATGATGAATTCCATATCATAAGTAATGTATATGGTTCCTGATAATCACGTCATAATTTAAATGGTGAGCTTGAAGGATGAATAGTTACTGTGGGGACTACAGTCCAAAATAACAAGTTGGGCGTTAGGCCCGTCCGAGAATACCAGTCCATCCGAGGAGACAATATGGCTTAATCAATTCGTGTTAAGCCTATCACTTGAAACAAAGAAAAAGTTCCGAGGAGGAACCTCTCCTCGGACATTGAAAGTCCGGAGCGGACATACGTCCAAGCCATGGAAGCCCGTTCCCTAAACATATACAAAGGAAGGAAACACAAAATATCTAAGCAAAAGCTGCCACCACCACATTGAATGCACTACAACCACTTTCCTGGCCACATTAATGTGGAGAAGACCCTTGAACAGTGTTACCTTGGCTACCACAACTCACAAAGGACTGAAGGAAGTGTCTGATGGGATGGGTGCTCAAGTGGTAGCTTGGATGATCAACAAGTGTAAAGCCCAGATGATAAGAAAAGACCTATATAATGTATAGAAACCCTCATAGAAAGGGAGGAAAAAGGGCATACAAAGAAATCCTAACGTACTGATCTATATACATAAATTAAATTCTTAACCTCCTCGGACTGTGAAATTTTTAATATTATGGCTTTTGTTCTTGTTCATGTGTATCTTTATCCCCTACAAGCCTCTGTCTAACTTATTTAAAACTTAGTTCTTTAACCCATACTCTACAAAATTCATTGTGTTGGGATTTTTGAGTCAAGACTTCGAACGACAGGGGTCTGGGCTCCAAAAATTGTGTCCCTACATTTACCATGAGCTTTGAAAATGAATATTAGTTACTATGAGCTTTGAAAATAAATATTATGAATGTTGTGATATAAATAGTGACCATGGGTTCTTACTACATAAATTCCATGGGTTTATAATATGGAATGAGATAAATATCATAATTTTAAGATAAATAACTTTCCATGAGCTTTTATAAGATGATTTCCATGATTTTTGAGAACAGATAATTGCCATAGATTATAGTAATGTTTAAGAAATTGAAACATTGTTCATCATTGGACTTTTAAGTGAAATAATTATAACATAATATTTTTGCCAAGTGTTAATAATCTTGGGCTTTTGATAAAATAGTGCCAACGTAAATTGGGCTTTTAATATTACCACTGAGAATTGAGTTTTTTGATATTGCCAGTAAGAACTGAGCTTTTTGATGTTGTTAGTGAGAACTGGACTTTCTTGATATTTCTAGTGAGAACTGGACTTTTTTGACATGGGTTTTGCTTTTGGATTCGAATTCCATTAATAAAATTGTTTTGCCATGTATTTGAATTATGGGCTTTTCAAATATTGCTAAGCATAAACATTCTTGGGCTTCAGAAAAGAATGATATTTTAACTTGCTCAATAAAATAAATAATTTGGGATTAGGCTTTACAAAAATATTGGGTCTTATAGCGTTTTATATTTGTAGCCCAATTTTGTGATGGAAAGAAGAATGGTTGTGGACTAGCATAATAATAGTAAAAAATATTTAGGAAAGCCCAATAATTTGTTGGTGATGTTTGAAAATAAATAAGTGTTATTTAAATAATATTAAGTGTAAAAAAAAATATACCCTAACAAATACATACTAACTTATCCACCAAAAAAAAAAGCTTGTGAAAGGTGAGAGAATGTATCTCATGTGTCTAATATTTGCATTATCTGTCTATACATACATTATGAGAAGGAAAATGCATAAACTAATTGAATAAGATAATTATTGTAGTTTTTTTTTTTTTTTTTGAGAAAGAAGACTTCAAATTAAATTAAATTAAATCAAAGCTGTTAAATCAACTTGAACAAACTAAAGAATATTTGGTGGTACTTCCTCCATCTAGATATTTATATCGGGTGTCGAAATAGCCCTTCTAGCCAAACCATGGGCTACATTATTTCCTGTTCGACAAATATGAGAAAAACTAACATCCAAAAAAACATTTGCTAACTGCAATACATCAAAAATCAGGTGTCCGTGTAGAGCAAGAGAAGGTCCTGGGACCTGGGTTGACTAGGTCCTTGTAAATGACTTCGGAGTCTCCCTCAATAACGACTTGATTGATGCCAATCTCCAAGGCGAATTCAGCTGCTCTTCGTGCTGCCAAAGCTTCCACCTGTGCAACTGTGTTTGGCAGAGGAATTTGCTGCGAAAGGGAGGCCAACACTGCTCCTTCTGAGTTACGTATGACCACGCCGATTCCAGCTCTGCCTTGTTCTTCGAAAATTGCTCCATCATAGTTGACTTCGAAGCTTCCAACGTCAGGTGGCTTCCATCTGGTGTGTTTCCGGTGTAGCTGCTTCGGAAAAATTGGCTGTGCTGTTTGGAACTCCCTTCTTCGTTCCCTTGTGAGTTGCATAACCTGGTTCAGTGGGCATTGAGTGTCATTTAGACGGGCCTTATTTCTGCAGTTCCAAAGCGTCCATGCCATGTAGGCTAGCAATGAAGGGTCTTTGTCTTCCTCCAATGCATGACTAAAAATCTCCATTGCCGTCTTCCCTTGCATTGTTGACAGCCACTGCCACTGTTGATCTGCTACCCAAACAACCTGCACATCAGAACAAAAAAATAAAGCATGTGAAAGGTGGGTGTAGTTGGTATAGATACATGGAAATTTGGTTTTGGGATGTGTTTGGATGTGGGAATATGTATGATGACACATTTTAACGGATAAGCACGTTCTTGGACTATTAGAGGGGGGTGGAAATTGTCTCCTTTTGTTAGCTTCTCTATGGTGTTTGCTGTGTTACTTGAGTTGGGATTTGCGACGTTTATTGTTGTAATTGAACAATAAAATTACTTTTAACATTTTTGTGTTTTAGCAACTATTTTAGAAAGTGCCGATCAAGGAATCTTTTCGCCGAATATTACTAAATCTGGAGTTTATTTGTGTTATAGATACTGTTCCAAGTTATTTAGAGAATTGAGGAAAGAGAGTGAATTTCGGCAACGGTGTTGCCGAAATTCAACAAAAGTATGAGAGAGAAAGAGAAAAAGTGGAAGAGAGAAAATTTTGAATTTCGGTAATGTGATTACCGAAATTCCTGCTGCCCAAACCTGCTGACCGAAAACTAATTGTGGCAATGCCATTACCGAAATAGGGGAAAAAAAAAATTCGTGGCAATTGTGGCAATGCCATTGCCGAAAATGGGAGGAAAAAAAATAAATAAATAATGTTTGCCGAAATCTGGGGAGGAATTAAAAAAAAATGCTACGTCCACAATATTTTTACAACATTTTCACAACAAATCATAGGTGATTAGTTATTATTAGTTCAAATTTGAATTTAACACTGAGATTACTTTTTTAATCCAATAATAACAACCTACCACTTAAAATTTATTGTAAAAATATTGTAAAAATTGTATGCACATATCATTTCTTAAAAAAAAAAAAAAAAAAAAGTGGAATGGATTTGTGGCAATGGCATTGCCGAAATAGGAGGGAAATTTTTTTTTCCCTCCTATTTCGGCAATGCCATTGCCACAAATCCATTCCACTTTTTTTTCTAAGAAATGATATGTGCACACAATTTTTACAATATTTTTACAACAAATTTTAAGTAGCAGGTTGTTATTGTTGGATTAAAAAAGTAATCTCAGTGTTAAATTCAAATTTGAATTAATAATAACTAATCACCTATGATTTGTTGTAAAAATGTTGTAAAAATATTGTGAACCTAACATTTTTTTTTTTTAATTCCTCCCCAGATTTCGGCAACCATTATTTATTTATTTTTTTCCTCCCATTTTCGGCAATGGCATTGCCACAATAGCCACAAAATTTTTTTTTCCCCTATTTCGACAATGGCATTGCCACAATTGGTTTTCGGTCAACAGGTTTGGGCAGCAGGAATTTCAGTAATGTGATTACTGAAATTCAAAATTTTCTCTCTCTCACTTTTTCTCTTTCTCTCTCATACTTTTGTTGAATTTCGACAACACCGTTGCCAAAATTCACTCTCTTTCCTCAATTCCCTAAATAACTTGGAACAGTACTTATAACGCAAATAAACTCCAAATTTAGCAATATTCGGCCAAAAGACTCCGAAATCATCAATTCGACACCCCAATTGAAAAGCACAAATCAAAAATTATTTTGTTATAATTCTCTATTGGGTTTAATTTTTTAAATATAATTTTTTTTAAAGGATAAATTACTCTAAAACTTCAATTATAGCGAAATTGAACCTGCTGAAACTCCCAACTCCTCCACCAAATAATTTGGAGAGGAAATATCAATTATTATAATGTGATCATTGAGACATGGTGTTATTTCTAGGAAATTGAATATAATAAGTTTAATTTCGTTACACCTGAGGTGTCAATGTAATTTACCTAAAAACTTGAAAAGATTGACCAAATATGAAAGGACACATTTCTTGTTGATCTCCCCGACAGAAAGGCGTTGACCTTTTGAACCACCATCTAATTTGAAGTTAAAAGCAAAAAACCTATCCTACTCCCAAACTGATCAATGACCATGCCAACAGACAGACCATTAAACTTTCAGTATCCATATCCTGTCATTTGAGCTGCACACAAGCCATAAACAAAACATCCATGTTTACAATCTTTGAGCTTACAAAAGAAGCCACTGAGGCATCTCTTCGAAGCCACTTGACCACCCCAGTGACACTGTTCTTCTCTGGAAATGCTTTTGTACAAGCATATTCTGTAATATAAACCAGAAGCATGTAATATATATATATTTTGCACTGAGCTCTAATTTAAATAAATTACAATAGCAACTACCCACAATTTGCACAATATTTTCATTGAGAGAATCCAGTGTTGCCAGAAGGTATGAAAATAAGATAGGCTGCACATATATTATAGTGACTGTAACAACCTATTCTAGGAATTTACAATTTCGCTCCAATGTCATCTGATTGCTCCATTCAAGTTGGCACCATCAAGCTTTGCGCCTTCCAAATGCTGAGGAAAAATTATCAATGCATAAAGGATAATTAATATAATGGCAAAACTACACTATTAGTCTCTGAAATTTGCCTATTGAGCACTATTGGTCCTTCAAGTTTCAAATTAACACTATTAGTCCTTTAAGTTTAAAAAATGAGAGCAATTGATCTTTTTGTTAACAGTTGTTAGTCTAAGTGCCTACGTGGCTAATAGAATAATGACATGGCAAATTTCAAATGACATGACATCAATTTTAACATTAAAAACCATTGCTGACTCACTAAAAAACCCATGACCGGTTAGAAAATCACCCAACCCATTTTATGACCTGTAAGCAAATGGGTATTCCCAAATCAAAATCAAACTTGTTGGGAATTCTTTTCTCCCCTTTTTGTTTCTCAAATTTGAATTTGATTTTCTATTTTTCACTTTTTCTCGAAGCCCAAGAATGATTAAAATTCTCACTGTATCGGTTACTATGTATCTTTCTTTCAAATTGCTTTTTGGGTTGGGTTCAGTTACGAGAGTTATTTTTCAGGTACATAATTATGGAATTATTGCCAAACATGTAAAACAAACTTGTTGAGAGGAAGAGTAGGAGGAGGGCATATCATCTGAGAAATTGAAGGAATTTTTTGGCTCTTTAATCAAGATTCGTGACTACGTTAAAAGGTGAGAGAGAACTGATAGCCTAATTCTAATTAATAGTGATATAGAAGAGTTTGATTTTGATCATTTACTATAGACCACGTCAACAACTACAATGCGGGGAAAAATTGATGAGATTTGAGTTTGATTTCGATCATTCTTTGGACGGCACTGGGATTTCATATCTCTCTTTCTCGTTTCTTGGATTGAGAATACCAGTTCACAAAATGGGTTGGGTGATTTTCTAAAGGGTCAAGGTTTTTTTAATGAGTTAGTAACGTTTTTAAATTTTTTATATTAATATTGATGCCATGTCACTCAAAATTGCCATGTCATTGTTTTTCTTTAGCAACATTGGCACTGAAATTGACGATTGTTAACAAAAGGACCAATTGCGCTCATTTATAAACTTGAGGGACCACAGTGCTTATTTGAAACCTAAGGGACCAAACCAATAGCACTCAAAGGTTAGACTTTAGGGACCAATAGTGTAGTTTGGCCTAATATAATTAGGAGAAATGATAAAATGTCAATCTTATTATTATTATGAATTTCCAATAACATAAGGTCAAAAGCATATACTTTGTGACAGAAAATTGGACAGATGCACAGAGTTCCAGGCATGCCAAATATTGATTAGCATTAACAATTATATTAAGAAAATACCAGAATTAACAAAGCGCAACTCATTTGCACCCCACTCTAACATGCATCACTATGCAGGCTATCCTTCTCACATGAATTTTTTTACCATTGACAATTTTAATATCATCATATTTTGAGCTTTAATTTCTGTCATTTCATTTTTAACAGTTAAAGAAAGTTTTTTGGTAAAATTAAAATATGAAACCATTATTATTATTATTTTTTAATTGGTAAGTTGAACCCATAACCTCACCCTCCACCTAACACTCATAAGGGAAGGAGGGGCTAGTTTAGGTAGAACTTATTGACCCCTAAATCTTACCCTCTAAAATAACTGGAGAATATTAAATAAATTCACAACATTTAAAACCCAGTTTATGTCAACTTACTGTTTCTCGAAGATTGACCTGCCGTAAATAAGCTCGTTGTAGGTTTGCACCCTTCAAGTTGGCATTACTCAACGTTGCCCCCTGAAACATGTAGTTGATATGAACATATAAATTAGAAAGCAAAACAAACTATCAATAAAAAAATTTAAAAAAAAGGAAAAAAAATAATTTGTTGTCAAATGTAACGTAACTGTAAGTAATTATCATCTGTCACATGAACTGGCACACACATAAGCACGTGGCAATAATATTCAAGGTACCATGAAGGGACATTTTTATTTAAAAACTACATCAAGCAGAACATACAAAGGTGTTAAATATAGGATGTTCCCCACTCAAAGGAGTTGAAAGAAGAAAGAAGAAACTCTTGTTCAGCATAAATGTGTATGAAGTGCAAATATAGGACATTCCCTACTTAAAGGAGCTGAAATGGCACCATCTAGCCAGTCACAAATTTCTTGTCTTGATCTATAAAATTTTGCGAAGTGCTCCCCCTCTCCAAATTAAAACAGAGGGAAAAATTGTTGAAAAGCAGCAGCAGAAAATTTCAAGTCCTTCCTTTTAAAAAAAAAAAAAATTTTGGTATGTTACACCCGGTAAGGCTTGAACTCATGACCTCATCCTCCACATTATTATGGAAGGAAGTGACAGTTGAGCTATAACTCATTGCAAGTCAAGCCCTCCTTTCTTTTAACATTCCAGTCCACAAAGAGACATCAAATATACTCTCAAAATTTTTTACATAACAGTCTACTAGTCCTTCCTTACAAAATACCAATTGTGATAATGCAAAAATCAAACATTTACCTTTAAATTGGCTCCTTCCAGATTAGCATTCTCCAAATTCGCATTAGTAAGGTCAGCATTCTGAAATATTAATGGAGTAAATAATTTAATATACCATGACAACTTTGAATTAGAAAATGGAAAACCCCACAGAATCAATGTTTTAATCAGAAAATAGTAGTATTATTTCAACACTTAGCATGGAAAAAAAAAAAAGATAAGAAGAAAGAAGAAACTATTTTTCAACCATGAAATCATATAAAATACAAATTTCAAAACACACGCAAATACACATAAGTGAGCATGCATGCATGTTTATACAAATAAACAGAAATTAATGGTAAACGTGAAGCAGAGAAAAACAAAAATCATTTAATACCAGAAGAAAAAGTTTGCAGAAAAAGGCCACATGTTCCTGTGAATAGTATCAAATTATGTGCTTGCGATTCAATATATACTAATAAATATCAAATAATTATTCAGGCAAGATAGTTGAATTCCTAAAAGTTATTCCGAATTTTGTAGATAAGGCTGAACCAATATTTTTTTGTTTTTGTTTTTGTTTTTGTTTTTATGGGTGTTATATAAACATTCAATAAATCTTAAATTCACAACCTCACCTTCCATCCCATTATTATGAGAGGAAGAAATTCCTTTTTTATTTTTTTCCAAGAATAAATTCCACTTAAACCAGATCTTATTGACTTGAACTTGCCTTAACTCCATAAACTAACAAAAACATTGATGTAAAGATCTGATAAACAATAGAACGTTTTCACTTTATATGTTCCCACAAGGATAATTAAAAGTGCACAACTGTGTATCCAAAAATAAAATAAAAAATAATTAGCGTACAACTATTTTTTCAATGACCTAATCAAAATTATGACCCTAAGTTACTGAAAATTTGGGACTTAAACATATAGTTGAAACAAAGTCATACCCCTTTTATTATTATTATTATTGGAAATTTAGACACGCACCGGTGGATCTTGAACACAAGATCTCATCCTCCATCCCATTATTAGCCCATTAATTAATGTACCATAAAAGAGGACAGAAGAAACAAAGGATTTAAAGTCCAACATAGCTTAAAGATTAAGAAATTATAAACCTGAAGGTGTGCAGAACGCAGATCTGCTTCAGAGAAGCTACAATCTATCAAACAAGCATCTGTAACATGAAAAATAAATGTTAATTTCAGATCAAGTTTTTCCGTATATAACATAAATTTTAAGTGAGATAAAACAAACTGTGGCACAGTCTCATCCACTCCTCTCCTTCAATATACTTAGAATATGGAATTTTAACTACTACATGATTAATTCATATGTTTTTCATGAAAATACAATATGAGAAACATAAATTATAAATCATTATTAATAAACTCAAGGGTAAGCTGCATTTTCCCACTCCAAACCATGGGAAAATGCAGCAAGCACCTTCCTTTTGTCATTCCTGAACCTTCAATTTGAGCAATCCACCTCAAACCTTACCCATTGTGGCAGAAAGCACCGTACTTTGGTAATTATTGTCAAAACTAACATTTTCTCATGACATGTCAAAAACTAACAATTTGCCTCACATCATAGATATTGGCTAGGGTTTCCCATCATAGATATTACTGGAAAGATCAAGGCAAGGGTAGGTGCAAAGGCAAAGAGCTCGGTGTTTTTTTTGAGGAGGCAAAACTAGAATGGCTTTGTGCTTCCTATGGTGAGTGAAGGGCTCTGCGCTTATGACATATAGGAGCGAAGTGGCAGACTATGAGGCAGCCACAAGCATGTTGGCATGAGGAGTGTCCAAAGAAGCCTACAGCTCAATCCAATCAGATTCATAAGTCCAGCCAAGTTGATTTTCAAATCCAGCAAATAAGACCCATATTTTGAACGAAATTTCCCACCAACTCAGAAGATATTTGAAGATTAAATAAGTCATTTTCTCCAAGAAGTCAAATAGCATTAATTGGGGTTTCCTAGGAGATATTCAGCCTTCATGTTTCAGTTCTCCTAGTCAAACAAGTCTTTATTTTGTTTCTAGTTTCTATGAGTCAAATATGACTGTGATTATCACACTCAATGCTTGTTGTATTGGCAAGGAACATCAGATTTCGAAGATGTATGGATTTCAAGTGAAGACCACAAGAAGTTGGATGAAACAATTTGGGATGATCTAAATTTAAACTATAGGATGAGTATGACATGGGAGCAAAGTGGCAGATTATGCGGCAGCCACAACCATGGTGGCATGAGGAGCGTCAAAGAAGCCTACAGCCCAACCCAATCAGATTCATAAGCCCAGCCAAGTTGATTTTCAAGCCTAGCAGATAAGACCCATATTTTGAACAAAATTTCTCACCAACTCAGAAGATATTTGAAGATTAAATAAGTCATTTTCTCTGAGATGTCAAATAGCATTTAATTGGGGCTTCCTAGGAAATATTCAGCCTTCATGTTTCAGTTTTCCTAGTTTCTATGAGTCAAATATGACTATGGCCTTGAAAAGGTAATGTTTTAATTGTTATTTTCATTCTTTCATGATTAGAGGTTGTTCTAAGCACTACATAAGCCATTTGGTTGAAATGAATAAATCAAAGATTGTATTTCAAAAAATTAGTCTTTGTACTTTCAGAATATGGGTTTCTTCTAACTAACTCTAATCCCTTGGGTGGATTCCTTTGGGTGGCAATTCAGTTTTTGTATCTCTTTGGGTGGTGATATTTTGTATCCCATTGAGTGGTGCGTCAATTCAGTTCTGTATCCTTAGCTAAATTATTTTGGGTGGTGATATCTTTATCTCTTTGGATTTGCTTTGGTGGTGAGTTTATCTATCCCTTTTTAATACTTGAGTGTTTTCTTATTCCATGTAACCAAAAAATATATACATCCAGCCATCCCTCATTCATCATATTGGATGAGTTTGATTTACCTCATACTTTTCCAGTATCAACTTATCCAGGTAAGTGTGGTAGAGGGAGAAAATGTAATCCAAGTTGTGATGGGCTATTAATGCTTAAGCACATATTTAGTTTGGGTGTATTAGAGAAAGATGATCATCGATGGTGGTAACTATGTTGAAACAAACCTTTTCTTCCTTCTCTTCTTTCCACCGCATGTACTTTTTCCTTATTATATCTTTTCTTTCCACTCTCTCACTCATTTGTTTAATTTGAATCAACAGAAATAGTAGGAGCAGACCATAAAGAAGATTATGCGGCAGCCACAACCATGGTGGCATGAGGAGCGTCAAAGAAGCCTACAGCCCAACCCAATCAGATTCATAAGCCCAGCCAAGTTGATTTTCAAGCCTAGCAGATAAGACCCATATTTTGAACAAAATTTCTCACCAACTCAGAAGATATTTGAAGATTAAATAAGTCATTTTCTCTGAGATGTCAAATAGCATTTAATTGGGGCTTCCTAGGAAATATTCAGCCTTCATGTTTCAGTTTTCCTAGTTTCTATGAGTCAAATATGACTATGGCCTTGAAAAGGTAATGTTTTAATTGTTATTTTCATTCTTTCATGATTAGAGGTTGTTCTAAGCACTACATAAGCCATTTGGTTGAAATGAATAAATCAAAGATTGTATTTCAAAAAATTAGTCTTTGTACTTTCAGAATATGGGTTTCTTCTAACTAACTCTAATCCCTTGGGTGGATTCCTTTGGGTGGCAATTCAGTTTTTGTATCTCTTTGGGTGGTGATATTTTGTATCCCATTGAGTGGTGCGTCAATTCAGTTCTGTATCCTTAGCTAAATTATTTTGGGTGGTGATATCTTTATCTCTTTGGATTTGCTTTGGTGGTGAGTTTATCTATCCCTTTTTAATACTTGAGTGTTTTCTTATTCCATGTAACCAAAAAATATATACATCCAGCCATCCCTCATTCATCATATTGGATGAGTTTGATTTACCTCATACTTTTCCAGTATCAACTTATCCAGGTAAGTGTGGTAGAGGGAGAAAATGTAATCCAAGTTGTGATGGGCTATTAATGCTTAAGCACATATTTAGTTTGGGTGTATTAGAGAAAGATGATCATCGATGGTGGTAACTATGTTGAAACAAACCTTTTCTTCCTTCTCTTCTTTCCACCGCATGTACTTTTTCCTTATTATATCTTTTCTTTCCACTCTCTCACTCATTTGTTTAATTTGAATCAACAGAAATAGTAGGAGCAGACCATAAAGAAGATTTACTCTGTTCTTCATCAAAATACAATTTTGGTCCCAGAACAATTTCATCCTTGAACTATTGAGTGTTTCAATTTAGTCCTTAAAGGTTCAAAATCACCTCAATGCTACCCTTACCCTATGAAACATCAGTAAGCATAAAACAATGTCAAATGTTTTTCTCACACACATAACTTTCTTAATGCTAATATGGTACGTTAAGCCATATGCTAATCTCACAAAACCAAAGCATATGGACCCGTGACATCCATGTTAAGGACCATTATGTTTTTTAATTTTTTGATAGGTAACGTAAGAACTTTTATTAAAAAAATAGTCAACCCAAGTCAATAGAAATGTATTATAGAGGCATAAATCAAGAGCCCGAAATACAATGATCAAAAAGAACAGGAAGGGAAAAACAAGAAAATTTTGGCAACACTAGACTCCATTCAAGGAGAGTAAGAAAGAAAAAAGACTTAATCCTGAGAATAAACCATTCACAGCCCTCAGAACTTCTAGCATTCCGTTCCAGCCAATACACCACATCAAACAGTGCGGCACAAACCTCCAGATAGCCATCTATATAACTTATTTTTCAAAAGTATTAAAGTCACATCTCTACTAGGTTGCACGGGTACCAACACCTAATATGGGAACCAAAATCATATTTTAACCTTTCTTTTTTACCTTTTCTATAGATTTTATTAAATACATTAGGATCCAAGGATGTGCTAACTGCATCTACTATGCTCTAATATGACTAGTCATAAACAGAGTAGTCAACATCAACCAAATACATACTCCCTCCATCCCATTTTGTTTAAAAGGTCCTGCTTGCAGGACCAGCAAAATGAGACAAAGGGACTACCTGCCATGGAACTTACCAAACATCCATGTAGCACTTTCACGTTCCAAATTTGCATAACCCTTATTATACCCTATCATCCTTTGCCATGATGGTCATCACAATCTACCAAATCTCCACATTCTCAACAGGGTAATCCATATCATACTACATCCCCATGCCACATGGCAATACCAAATTGATTCTGATCCAATTTGTTTGAGACATCAGACATGTAGCATATCTGCATCATATGTCAAAAAGATTAGGCAAACTAGGGATTTTTATACCTGCTTATATAGGCCAGATCAGCTTAGCACACATGATATGGAACTTAGCACACAACCACAAAACATCCACTCCAACCTTCGCAACTTGCAAACATGCTTATATCCACAATTGAAGTTCCTTATAACCATTTGAATGGGCCAAATCACCCCTAATAAATTCTCAATGTGTGAGGCTATGTAAAAGTTTCAATTGTGATGTGGGATGTAAAGGAGCAAGTCCTCTGCACCAAAAATTTTCCTATAGACAAGGTGTTACAGAGGAATCATTCTACAAAATAGATGACCTGGGAGGCAATGGAGGAAAATGAGGCAAAGACACCCATATCTCTTTTCCCAAAGTATGTGCTCAAATTTTAAGGATGGAAGAACGTGATATTCTGCACCTATGAGTCTAGTTATTTATATTATAATTCATTTAATCTATTGTCATTATTATTATTTTGGGTGATAGTATTATTGCTTTTTTTTTCTTTTAAAAATTTACTTAAATTTGTACTACCCAGTCAGATTTATTCTATTGTTATATCTATCAGAAATTACCCATGGAGATAATATGTGTTAATTTATGTATTTATTTAGTTATATTTTTTCTTACCATCACAAAAAACACTTCCAGCATCCTTACGGTCCAAATCCACACAATCCTAGAATCTCTTGCCATAAATGGGTATCACAAAATAAGTCATTTTTACTTATTCCTTTGCACATTAAATTTGTGAAGTCATGCAAATCTCACGTGCTTGAAAGGAAATTGAGTTTTGATAGTAACTAAAGACAAAGGAGGCTATATTCAACAAGTTCATCAACTGAGGGTGAAGATTACAATTATATTTTGGAGTTACAAAATATAGTTTGTTCTAGATTCTATCTTTCATGAAGTTCATCAACCCACACACCATTGTTTTTATAAAGTATTAATAAAGCTTGGTTCATTAATACTTGTTTGAATCAAGATACTGGGTCTTTTTTCTTCTTTTTTATGATAAGTACGATAATGTGTCATCTTTAAGGGTTCATTTGGGTGATGGAAAAGTGAGAAGATAGAAAATTGGGAGGGGATGGAAGAGTGGGGGAAAGGTGTAGGGACGGAAAACTTGTTTGGTTGAGAAGAAAATTGAGATAGAAAATGTAGTTTGAATAAATTTACTTTAAAGCCCCAATTAGATTAATAAAAATAAAAAGAGTAACAAATTATATTTTTATTGAAAAATTGTGTATGGATGTGAATTTCATTATATAAAAAAAATAAATAAAAAAGAGTACAAAAATCCAAAACAACTGAGGAAAAATAAAATTGATTGGGGAAAAAAAAACCAAAACAGATGAGGAAAGAAAAAACAGATGAACACCCAAAAGGAATAAAAAGTAACAGAAAAAGACAAAAGGAAAGAAGAAACGCGTGGTCAAAAAAGAAGAAGAAAATGACAAAATGAAAGTGAATGTGAATGTTGCATGTGGTAATTTGGTCTCTCTCAGGCGGAACTTTTTGTCCCTCGTTTTCTCTCGAGTTTTCTCCCGAATTGGGGAGATTGCATTTTGGTAGGACCGGCGAAAAAACACCCAGGCCCCACCAGTTTTCCTGCCAATTTTCTTCACCAACTAAACACACCAAAATGCCATTTTCTCTCCACTTTTCTCATCTCCTTTTCCATCCCTCCTAAAATCACCCTAACCAAATAGAGCCTAAAGGTAATATAATAATAAATGTGGTTCTGCTCAACTAACAATTCCTAATTAAGAATATAAAGTAATACTATAGGTTTAGGCTAATACAAAATAAAATGATAACATAGGTTGTCAGTTTTAATGCATTAACATCAATGAAAAGAGTAGCATATTTGAAACTAAAAAAAAGATTGCCTTGTAGATTAGCACTCTGAAGATTAGCTCCAGCTAATAAAGCTCCACGAAGATTTGCCCCATTAAATTCACATCTTTCCTAGGCAAGATAAAATCATTATGAAGGCCATCTGTACAAATATATAATTGAAACCATAAAGAATTGCTTTAGTGTCTTACTCACGCAAAGTTGCATTGTGAAAGTTGGAGCCCTCAGCATCAACATCCTGTGATAATCAAATGCAAATTTTTTTCATTTGATAAGTAAATAATTTCATTTAAAAACAAAAACACGCTATCAAATGCAACTTTCAAAGTGATGAAATAAAGGAACTACCATATATGATAATTTCACACATATATGAACAAAATAAAGAATCCTAACTTCAAGTTAAACAGAAATCAAACATGCTGGGCAGTAATCTTCCAAACTAAACCAATCCCAAATATATTAAAATTTGCATATAAAAAGCACAAAGGCTGTTGAGAAAGACAAAGTTTAGCTACAAAATTAAGTGTAACCTCCTTGCTCAATATCTTTTTATTGAAAATGAATTTTGACAAATCCATCATTGGATTACATTTTCTTCTTACATCCTCCATACTTGCAAAATTTCTAGAAAATTAAAAATCAATAGCTATGCCATCAATAAACTATTTTAATTGCAAGTTTTTATAGTTTAAAGTTATGCATAAAATATAAGTTTATAGATCATATAATAAATAATATTTGATTGATACAAAATTTGACACATATATTAAAAGCGTAAAGAACATTCAATTCAACAATTAGATTTTCGAAATATGTAGCAATGTTTATTTTATTAAGGTTGTAGCTACACTTTGTCTTGTTGAGAATGATAATATTTTACTTGGGGAAATTAGAAGTTATCTTTAATGACAGAGAGATTGCCCTTTAAAGCACTAAATATAAACCTACCCGGAACTTAGCAGATAGAAGGTTTGCACGTGAGAAGAACACATTTTTCAGACATGCACAACTAAAATCCACAAGTGACAGATCCTGCACATTCATAAAAAAGGACTTTCAGATGGAGCAACATCTCATAAATAATATTTTTGAATCTTTCAAAATCCTATAAAAATTTGATTAAACAATGTTACAACTAGCAGTATGTCTCTATCTGATTACATAACATTAAACATTGACATGCAAGATTTAGATTTCAGACTAAGTAAAGAGGAAAACGTCTATAGACAAGGTTCAATTAATAATTTTTCTACCCACATAAGTAAGCGCTGTAACTGTTACAGGGATAAAAAGAGGTGTATAAAGTATAAAGGCTAGGTGATGTGAACAAAAATGGGCTAATAGAGTTGTATCTTGGACTAGGGTTAAGGTTAAGGAAATTAAAATGGGGTTTTGGTGGAGGCTGAAAGTATTAGAATTTCATGTTATTATAATCAGAAAATGGAGTAGAAAGAAGGGGGATAAAAGACCTATATTCAATCCTAGGGTTTGAATGCTTCACACACTCAGACAATGGCTGTAGAAAATTTCTGGAAACATTGATTATTTAATTAGTTGGCTACAAACTGCTTTTAAAATAAAGCAGCTGTAAACCCAACATGACAAAAATTACAAAAGTACCTGGATTTTAAATCAAATACAACACTTTAGAAAGTAAGATAACCTGGCAGCAACTCAGTTTTAATGTAAAACCCAAATACAATAAAACTTCCAGCAATCAAACTAGTTAAATAAATCCCAGGTGGATCTTGCAGCATCATCCTAGTCCAAATTAAAATTTGTACTTTAAAATTAGGATTCCCCGTCTCTTGCAAACCTTTCCAAACCATCTAGTTTTGTCCCCATCACTAGGAGCCTCTCATCTTCAACAATTTTAGATAAGAGGCAAACATATAAAGACGGTACAATTACTAATTCTCCAACCATTATAAGTGAGCACCATGGCTGTTTCACCGATTGCAAGGTACAAAGTAGACACAAGTGTTTAATACTGATAAAATACAACTCCACATAAACCAAATTCTAGCATAGAAAATTTGTTGAATGGAAATTTCATCAGGATAAATTCAAACAAAATTATAGCACATAGAAAAACGTAAGTGTTTTTAGCAATAAATTATTTAAGTACTCTGTAACAGGTACAGTTACCAGTTTTGAAAGATCAAGACCAGAAAGATTAACCCCCCGAAATCTAACTCTCTCAGACTGTATACACTTGATAATATCAGTACGCGTCAATTCAGTATTGAACTCATCATCTTCCTTCCTCTTGTTCAGAATAGCATTAATTCCGTCTATTAGTCCCTGGAAGATTTCGAAGTTTTGCAATTAGCAGAATAGATTTGGAAAAACACCAAGGACATCAACCTAAAAATTATATATATATAATAAATAAAAAAAGGAAATCAACCAAATAGATGAAAGGATGACCTACAAGTAACTGATAGTACTCTGCCTCCCGGAGTAGCTCTGAATATTCACCATCTTTCAGTGTGGGAATGACACCATCCCTCAACCAATTAAGAATATGCCGAAAATGCTTCCCATCCCTATCAACAAAAACATATCCCTACAAGAATCCAATATGAATTAAAAAAACAAAAATTGACTTTAGAAACAACCGTTGTCACTAGACAATGACCAAATAAATCAATATAAAATGGTAGATGCTGGAAAAAACAGCATCCATGAAAAGATCATAAAACAAATGCATCAAAGTATATAGGATTAGTTACACCTTTTCCACAGTTGGTATGAGACAAATTCAGTTTGACAAGCTGTGATTTAGCATAAATGACATTTGAGATTGTTAAAGCAAATAATGTGCTATGGTTTACTCTTGTGCCATATGGGTGATTCTATTCTAAAAGGGTCTAGGGGGCTGTTCGGTACCAATGTTTAAACAACAGTTTTTAGTGTTTAAATAACAGTAATACTTCTGACACGTATTTCTATAACACTCAAACACGTGTTTCCATAACACTGAAAACTGAACAATGAACGGGCCCTAAACTATTTAGGTGCCCCTACCAGGTTGTCACAATTAGAAAATTCCCCATCATATTGTAAATAATCCTCTCATTAATCTTTTTCTCAGGACTGTAGATGATGAAGGTCTTCACAGTGAGCTACAGTTTCCTAAGTTGTTAGACATGCCATTTTAGGTAATTTGGGAATGCTAAGCTTTCTTAGAGTAGTGAATAGTGATTGGGTTGGGGACGAGTAAGTGAGTGAACACAGGCAATAATAATAATAATAATGTTATCAAATTTAAGAATTGGCAATAGCATCAAAGCTAGCTATCAAGCCTTCTTTCTATCCAATAGTTGATGCCACTAAGACTAATTGGACATTGGATTGAAAACACAAACATGGCACTGAGATTTGATGAGCACCTCAGATGAAAAATATACATACATACCTTTTGAGGATCCTGGCACAAGGTGTGGCGGCCGCTAAACATAGCGGCGAGCATTGAATCGGGCTCGCGCTGACTCAATGTATCCACAGTTGTACAGTATTTCTTCCCTCCTGCAATCCCCCAATTCTAGTGTCACTATTTTCGTTGTTGGAATTAGTAAAACACAACTATTTCTATTTCGTAAACCGAAATTAATTAGATTCTTCTCTTCTCTTGGGTCTTCTTAGCAACCAAACAGAGAGGGAATTGAATTACGGTTCTCATTTATCATGCTAGGAAAACGATCTGAGAGAGAGAGAGAGAGAGAGAGAGAACTGACCAATATTGAGACGAACCAGAGAAGAGGAATCAGAGCCCTTCGTCATTTCTCTTCTCTCTGAAGAAAGAGAGAGAAATTAAAGAATACTATTGGTATTGTGCTTTGCTTTGCTTTACTGCTTCACCTTTCAATGAGTTTGGTACTTTGGTACACCACCATGTTCTTGTTCCACCTTTTTTCTTTTGTCTTTTTTTAATATATTAAATAGTTAATTTGCTGTTCTTTCTCAAAAAAAAAAAAAAAAAAATAGTTTGCTGTTCTTTTCATATTTTGATAATTTCCATAAACTATTTTTTTTCACATTATTTATTACTTCTATTGTCTATTTTAATTACTAATTTCACCGTATATAATATGTTTTGCTGTCTATATTAACAAAATTTATGAATTTCAAATATTTTAGACTTAAGTATTTTATGAATTAGTTAAATATTAAAAGCCCTATACCATCAAATTAGTTTCTAAAAGAAAAAAAAAAAAAAAAAACTATCAAATTATTAATGAAAATAGACAATAAGGAAAACAATCTTCCGCTCTATTTATTTCGATGGGAAAAATCTTGTTGATAGCTTTATGTGTCTTTCAGTATTTATTAGCATTAGAAAAAAAGAGTTAAAAGGAAAAATATTTTTGATCAAAATAAAAAGTATAGCTTATTTTGAAGAGACTACTTTCCATTAAATTTTTGTTATTACACCAAAAATTAAATAAGGAAAGTTATGAAATTGTTTTCTAACTCACTTAGGGTATGTTTATGATCCACTTATTTTGTTGAAACTGAAAATTTTTTTTCTAAAAATACTATAGATAAAAGTATAAATTAGTTGAAATAGTATATTGAGACTCATTAATAGTACCAAAAAATGCAGTATGTCATAGTTGTAAAAATAAACTGAATAATAAAATAAGCTGACTTTTTAATTTAGAGTCAAACACACCCTTAAGATTACAATAAAACTTTCATCGGAAAAAAAAAAAAAAAAAAAAGTTGCAATCAAACATAAAAAAATGAAATAATTTTTTTATTATATAAAAATGTAAACTTTTGTGCACTTTGGGAGTATAATTCATCCCTCTCACAAATGAGTAAACCCTACTTATCATGGGGTCTACATCTCCGAGGGAAAAAGTATACCCTCGTACAAAAATAACAGCCCGTATAGAAAATGATACCTTTTGGAAAAAAATGAGTTTGTAGTGTAACATATCCTTTTGATTTGGGCTGGGCTTCTGCTTAACAAAATAGGCTTGGGCCGAAGTCAAATAGTGACACGTGGGGGTAGCAGGAGCTGTTGTGTTGCATGGCTATGGGCAACGTGGCAAAATATGAGAGGAGCATGTATGAGTCAACAGTTTTTTTCTCCTACTAAAAAGGGAAAGGAAGCTACTACTGGCTACTGCTGCTGCTAAAAATGATTTTATTCATTCGGTTCGGTTTTTAATTTGCACAATTTAATCGCTGCGCGCAGCTTGAAACTTTATGAAACCAACCGTCTTATATGGCCAATCTGAAGAAGCATCTTTCCTCCATAGCCAACGACGTTGTCCACAGATGTGCACTGTAACTCTCTCTCTCTTCTTTTTTATTATATTTAATTATCTATATTTTTTTGAAAATGAATAAGTTTTAATTTGGTGCTCCTGCTCCATCAACTTGTTGACCCGATCACTGCAGTAGTTTCATTTACTATGTAATGTAAATATATATATATATATATATATATGAACGAGAAATTAACAATTCATCAAATTCAAGTCTATATAAAGAACTAGAGTTCAACATTATGAAGAGTTTTCCCTGTAACCCTTGATATAATTCAAAATGCTCATTTCTGTCCACGCAACCCATCATTTTTTATTGTTGTTCTCCCAAATCACACATTAATTAAAGCGCGATCTTCTTCTTCTTCTTCTTTTTAATTCATTAGTTGTTTATTTTGTGCTAAATTCATAATAATTAATTTTTATTTTTATACTATATGTGTCTGCTCTATATATATATATATATATATATGTGACTCGTTTGCTTTTGATATAACATATATGTTTAACGTTTCATATAGTGACATATTGTAACAACTCCACGAAAATGCTGATATACTACAAAATGACTTAATTTAGTCACAAATATCTATAAAGCCCAGCCCAATCCAATGTGAGACTCACACAATACGCACACTCAATTAAGAAGGAACCTCAATTAATTGTGACCATACACACTCAATTAAGAAGGAGCCTCAATTAATTGTGACTATGCTAATACTAATTCTTTCAAGTATAAGAACAAACTTGGCTAATTCAAAAAAAAAAACAAAACAAAAGCACAAACATGGCTAGTGTTTTCCTTGAGTCGTACTGTATATATTAATTAGTTGTCAGTTAGTTCTAACAATATCAGCAATGATAACTAATAGCTCCATTGGTTTTGGTATGCAATGTGTGGGCGTGACATGTTGGCCCACTTCTTTTAAGGATTTAATTAATAGCTTAAGCTTTTGGGTTAGATATTTATCTGACACAAATTAAGAAAAACCTAATTTTCTTTCCATTTGTTTCCAAAAGATTTTTGTTATTTCTATTTTTCCTTCCATTCCCTATAACTAAAATGATATTTATATATATGGTCTCTGCCAGGAAACTAGATACTAGCACGGATAAGTTGGTGGAAGAGTTTGAAGCTGGATGGAACCCCGAAACTAATGGTTATTCAAGGAAATTTGTGGAATTTTGCAGTGCAAAGGCTCTTACATACATGTGCCAAAACATAGAAGAAAATATTAGCAATGGATCGTTTAGCCGGTTCACTTTCGACATGATGCTTGCTTGGGAGATGCCAAGCTCTACTGATGAGGAGGCTTGTATGGTGTGCTCTCTTTCTAAATTCTAATTACTATATTAATTTATAATGTGAGGAAGTACGTACTGTTATGTACTTCTGATTTATGATTAATTAGCTACCATACGTGATGAAGCATGAAATTATCTGTTAATTATGATACTTGCTTAATGTAATATAATAATCTACATACACAAGTTATATGTAGATTGGTTTTTCGTGAAGATGACCTTTGTATTTATAGCACCATCACGTTTAATGAACTAATAAAGCTATTCCTTTTAATGTAGAATCATCTGGTAGTTGCAGTAAGTGTTTGAAAGTCCTATTCAACATGCATTCCCTCTATTAGTAAGGTGATTGATATGTGTTCATAAAAAAAAAAAAAAAAAAAGGGTGATTGATATGTAGAAAACATTAGATCTGAGGTTTAATCCCTACCTACACCAAAAATTGATTGGTGTTTTGATTTGGTGATAAAGAACTATCATCAGAAGTCGACGCTATATGTCGAAACTCTCTAAAAAAAATGTTTATTTTTCGACCACATAAAAAAAGAATCTTAGTGATAACCTTTGCGCATTGTAGTAGATGGAATTGTAATTTCAATTTTTTTTTTGTCAATAATCTCCTCTCTTATGTTTTCAATTGTTTCTCTCTATGTGGGTTCTAGTTAGCTTAATTGGTAAAGTCTCTGATAATTGAATAAGAGATCTGAGGTTCAATCCCCGTCTACACAAAAATGGATGCAATAGGTTAAAACTATCTCAAAAAAAAAAAAAAATTGTTTCTCCTCCATGGCCCTATTTTCGCTCTCCTCCTTTTTTTGGGAGATCCTCTAGCTAGCACGCAAATAGGTAAATCTCAAGAAGCTATAAGTGTTGTATAAATAAACATGTGGCCTAGAATAGTTGAATAAAAAACTGAATCATGCATTCATCGCCAGAAAAGTGAGAATGTAATGTAAAGACTATATATTATTTTCATTATTTTATTTTAGGTTCAAATACACTATCGGTCTTTAAACTTTAGTTTAAAGTTTAGTCACACAAGTGATTTTAGTCCATAGAGTTTAAAAGTAACCACTTTTAGTCCTATAAATGACGTTGCCAAACTACAAATGACACATCGTCACTTCATTGTACACATTAGGGACTAAAAACACTAACTTTAAGTGTCCTAGGACTAAAATCGGTCACTCTATTAACTAACATTTAGAAACCAATGATATATTTTGGCCTTTAATTTATTTTCACACTTCTAAATGGTATTGAGAATGCAAGGTGGAGTTCAAAAGTATATTCAACGGAAAACTATTTAGTTATTGATATCTAGTGACAACAATATTTGGAAAAACTCCTAAACTACCAAATGCATGATACACACTCACCCTTCCAATTGTTATTTTGTAAATTTACCATCATATTATAGAATTAATACCCTAGGGCAGGATATGTATAAGGCTGATTAAATTCATTTTAAAAGATGATATGGAAATTTCATTGTCAAAACAAAGAAGTCTCCCATCAAAGTTTCAGTTAATACACGGTCAAAAGATTTTTTTTTTAAAAACTAAAATAGTCTTAAGAAAGTTAATTGACATGAAAATATACCTCATGAAGGCTGTGTTTGAATTGGGTGAAAACCGTTTCCAGAAATCATTTTCCGTAAAACCCACGTGTTTGGCTGTCACGGAAAATGATATTTTCCGGAAAATGACTTCCGATTGACCAATATTTTCACCTTTGACCCGGAAATGATTTTCTCCCCTCATTTTCACTTCAAATCATTTCCGGAGAGAGAGAGAGACAGAGAGAGAGAGAGAGAGAGCCCAGATCGTGCCGCACCGACGAGCGGCACGATCGTCGATCGCGCCGCTCGTCTGACGATCGCACCGCGCCGACGAGCGGTGCGATCGACGATCACGATCGATGAGATCGCGCTGTGCGATCGTCGATCGAGCGGCGCGATCGACGATTGCGCTCGTCGGACGATCGCACCGCGCATCGATCGACGAGCGGTGCGCGTCCGACGAGTGCGCTCGTCGATCGACGAGCGGCGCGATCGTCCGACGAGAGCGCTCGTCGATCGACGAGCGGCGCGATCGCGATCGTCGATCGCGCCGCTCGTCGGACGAGCGTTTTGTTTCTCTTGCCGGATTTGATGCATTTTCTGTAAAAATGTTTGAATGAACCACACCAAAATTAATTTTTCCGTAAAATGAATTTTGTGACAGCCAAACACATGAAAACGTTTTCCTTTCCGGAAAATAGCATTTCCGAAAAATGAAATATTTTCCGGAAATGCTTTTACGCGAACCAAACACAGCCGAAGCTAATGGAATTTAAGTGGGCTTAGTTTCAAAAAAAAAATTAAGTGGGCTTAAAAGGTCCAAATTAATTTTACCTCATGAAGTGGGCTTAAAATTCTCAACTTTGGAATTCATTAGCTAATGGAATTTAAGTGGGCTTAAAAGGTCCAAAAGAATTAATTTAAGTGGGCTTAATGAAATTTCAATTACTGATACCTGTTTTTTTTTTTTTTTTTTTTTAACTTCAAAATAAAGTGGGCTTAAAAGGTCAGTTGTACTTAATACTTCTTATATTCTAAGATAGTAGCTTGATATTGTCATATGAAAACCCAGCACCTAGATTGCCATCTGGAGTAGACTACAGAAAATAAATGTATTACCTTATATATATTGCATAACTCAACAATTTATTTTTGCTACTTTTTAACTAAATCAGTGTCAGGATCCTCTTTTTATTGCTCATTACTTAATGCTTGTTCAGCCATTTGCTTGATATGCCTTTCTCCTGCTGCTACAATAAATTTAATTTAATTTTAGTTCATGGCCTTTCTACTAGACTTATAACATTGTTGAAGGCAAACTATGCAATGGGAAATAGTATCTTAGGTCAATACGTTCTCCCATATGAAAGCCACATCATCACATAATAATTTAAGTTAAACTTCCAGAAATTTGTCAGACCTTTTGGATAATGATGTGTTGCACTAGGCAAGCATCAATTTTGATTAATGAAGCTCAACTTGGGTAGGCTAAGACTAGATGTGCCACATTTGTTTAAAACGTTTTGCTTAGTTTTAAATGGAGAAAATAGATACTAATTACACAATAAAAGTCCATATATCAATCATCTTCACCATAGATCCGCTTGAGTGATCTTAACTTCTATTTTTCTAATACAAATGGACATCATTTATATTTTGTGCCTTTTTTAACTACTGGGTTTTTTTTTTTCTTTTTCCCCTCTCATATCTCCCAATTATTTATTTAGTTATGTTGTTGATTTATGGTATTTGTAGGAATGTGTGGCAAAGGAGAAAGAAGAGGGGAAGGTATCCGTAAAAGTGACTCAAGAACAAGATGATATTCCTCTTTTTTATTCAGACATCATGCCACTCCTTGTAAGCTACCCCTCATTAATTGTTGTTACTATGGAGCAAGCATTACTTTTCTTCAGAATTAGCCTACATCATGAAAATACCTCATGAAGCTAATGGAATTTAAGTTCAAGCAAAGTTGAGACATGAAAATGGGATACTTTAATGATATAGCCACATAGGTATCAGTAAATCTCCAAATTAATTTTATTTGGACTTACTTTGTGCACTATGTTGGTAGGTTGATAACGAGCCTAATGTTGGAGAAGATGCATTTGCGTGGTTGGGATCACTAGTTCCATTAGTTGCAGATCTTGTTAATGGAAGATTTACCTTCGAAACTCTAACAGCACCCACAGGCAACCGGCTGCATTTTCCTGCATGCGACAAATTTCTAAAAGAAATTGACAAGTAATTTAACCTCATGTGATATTTTTTTTTCTACACCAATTATGTTGTTGGAGAATAGGTATAACACTTTTAAGGGGTAAAATTGGTTGGTTGAAAACAAGGATTACCTAATTCTGCATTAGACAGGGGAACCACATAACAACGATGTTCATGCCTGATTTTCATCTGAATCCATTTTAGGTCAATATAATTCATTTTTCTGGTTATACCTGGCACAAAGTATATAAAACAGGCTAAAGTTTAGATATCATGCTGTTATATGACTTCTTATGCCCTTTTTCTTTCCCTCCAAGTCAAACAAGGTAGATTGGTAATAATTTTCTGCCCCCAAGTGGTATAGATGGTTGTGATCATAAGGGTACATTGAATAGATCATCTGAGCATGCACAATAATATACTTTTATTTCTTTAGACTCCATGAGTTTTGAACCTGAATTTAGTTGAAAGCATATTTTTCTATTAGCTATTGAGATATAACTTTTTTTTAAGCTTTAATTTAAACTACTTAGTTGATAAATTGGCTTTTTTTTTTAGATTAAGAAGAAAAAAAAAAGAGTAGCCTCTCAAAGTATGTACATCTTTTATGAAATATACACTTTTTAGGCTCGAGTAGTCTTCTTCTTTGAGGGGAATGAAAGATTACTATCTAATTTATTTTTCTTTAAAATAAAAATAAAAAGTGTTGATGATGCTATAATACACCATTTGAAATAGCACTTCTAAATCACATTACCTTGTGGAATTCTTATTTTTTGTAGATGCATAAAACATTTGCAAAAACAAGCGCCACCAAATGGCGTTGATCTAGGGGATGATGAATTTATATTGCATGTCGAGGGAACTACAAGCTCGCAGAGAGTGGTGCGCCACATTGGAGCAACAAGTTGGCCTGGTTTGTCTCATAATTTTGTTTTATTAGTGACCAATTAGAATGTTATTATATTTAATTATGTACATGATTATTGCTTAAAGTTATCACGAAGGTTGTTTGTCCAGGTAAGCTTACACTAACAAATTATGCTCTCTACTTTGAGGCTTCTGGAGTTGTAACATATGAAGATGCCCTTAAAATAGACCTTTCTGAGAACAAGGAACATAGTGTGAGACCAGTTTCCACAGGCCCATGGGGTGCTCCACTTTTTGACAAGGCCATACTGTATGAGTCTGAATCGTAAGGATACTTTCATATACATTAAAAAATATTAACATTGGAATTAGGATACTTTCATATACATTAAAAAGTATTAACATTGGAATTTGGAACTCACATATGCTCAATAGTAGATAAGCTTGCTTATATGCTGGTGCTTTAAGGGGGCACATCTCTTCTAGTTTCCCTATTTGTTGGGAAAAATATGACAAACAATAAGTAGTAGTATCAATTTGTGTATCACAATAATTGATTCTTAGAAGGACCGCATTATTGCTAAACAACTGCAACTTGTTTGGGCCATTAGAGCATCCAAATCAATAGTTTAGGAGTGGTGATAATTTTTATCTAGATTGTTAAAAACAAGGATACATCATCCTTTAAATAGTGACCTCATGCATAGACATGCCTAAATGCATCACAAATAGGCAAGCTTGTCAATTACATCTAAATTTTTGCAATCATGATTTGTAACCATTACTTACATGCCAATTTTCTAGATCTGAGGGAATTGTACTAGAGTTTCCTGAGATGACAAGCTCCACAAGGCGGGACCATTGGCTTGCACTCATTAAGGAGATTATGTTTATGCACCGGTTCTTATTAAAATATAAGGTGGAATGTCCAATACAAGCATGGGAAATGCATGCAAGGACAATATTGGGTATCATAAGGCTCCATGCTGCAAGAGAAATGCTAAGAATATCGCCCCCTACTCCAACAAAATTCTTGATTTTTGCATTGCTTGATGAGCTACCAAAGGGAGATTATATACTAGGAGAACTCGTGGACAGTCTGAAGAAGATCAATTGTGGACACCCATGCAGTGCAAGTTCAACCCTCAAAAATATGAACATGTCATTGTCAATCATCTCAAGTGTAGAAGTAAAAGAAATTGATGAGGAAAATGTGTGTGCAAGTGGCCTAGATAACAACAACTCCTCACTTGAGATTGCTATTAATCAAGCTAGAGAAGAAGAAAAGAAAATTGTCATTGCCAAAGCTACCACTAAGGAGTTGAAAGAGGAAGGAATCGCTGAAAGTACCCTTGTTTTTATGGTAAGTACATAACAACAAACTATGGAAGCTGGGTAAGCAGCAAAAATGCAAAAGTCATGATATGCAGTAATTTTTATACTTATTTCCCTAAAAAAAAGGGGTTTTGGGTTGGGGGAATTGGGCTACAACACCTGAAGTTTTAGGAAAGAAATGAACATTACCTAACATTATGTGTCATGCATTGGCTAGTCTAGGCCAACCAATAATAAGTTTGGCTGGTTTAAATTTATTTAATATACTTTGGTTCAATCCTATTTTCTAGGCATAAACAAAACGTTAGTACGTTTTTCTATTGATCAAATGTATTAAATGTGCTTCTTAAAAGAAACTCATGGGTGGTTCTAATGTTGATATTTAGGAGCTACTAAAGCCACTTAAAGGTGTGTTACTTTGGTTTGAAGAAATTTTCACATGGGAAAGACCAGTAACTACCCTTGTTGTCGTTGCTGCTACTCTTCTAATCACATACAAGTAAGTTGTTTGTCATATCATTTATAGTTTGCATTTGTTTTGGAAGAAATTTTAAGGTGCTTAATATGTCCATCGGTCTAGTAAGTTGTGAAGGAATATATGGTTAACAATATCTTGGCATCTTAGGGAGTGGCTTGGCAAGGCAAGTGCATTTTTCTTTTTATGGGTGGTAGCAAAGATGATCCAAGCTAGACAAAAAAAAATTAATGACAAATGCAAAGAGATTGTAGTCTCCTCAGCCTCTGACCAGACTACAATGGAGAGCATAGTCTCGGCTCAACACGGATTACAAACTATTCATCAGGTGGTGCAGATAGCAAATATAGCATTATTGAAATTATGGTCAATATTGATTTCAAAGGCTCGTAAGGTACTATGGTACAACCTATGCATTCACTTTCATTCTACTATAGATTTTTTGGCACATAAAATTGTTCTAGTGTTTGCATACTTTGTATTAGTAGAACTAATAATGTTGTTGAGTAAAAAGGAAGTTTCCCTGTCTTTGTTATGCCATCCAATAAAAATTATATAGGTTAGTTCTTTAATAAAAAGAAATAATTCTATTTTGCCTTCTCATCAATTAGATTGAAGGTGAAGCTAGATTGATTTTGAAGTAGCTTGCACAAAATTTTGATGAAATGGAACTTGTGTTATGGGCTTTAGATAAGCAAGGTAATGACAACTTGTTGAAAAACAAGAACAATGATTTAGCAATAAGCAGCTCTTTCAATTGTTGATATTAGATAGGAATTTAGTTCATTTGAAACTTTTTTTTAAAGGCAAAAATGAGATGTAGGAAAGCTGTAATGCTCTTTTTATTGCTGAGAAGCTGGTAGGAGGAGGATATGTTGAATGTTACAAGTGTGGAATTAAATGTCATTTTTAGCCTTTAGGATCTACTCCTCCATCCTCAAAAAACAAGTAAACAACAATATTGTTGAATTGTGATACATAACATTAGAATAAGGCCAAGGTAGAATATGGAAAGTAACAAATTTGTGAATTTCTTCTAGCTCTTAGATTAGCTACTCATGCCAGTAACTAGTACAACTTGAATTTGTTAAGTTTTTTATTATTTATTTAGAATTTAAAAGTCTTGAAATAAATATTTTTAGTTGCATGATTATGCTTCTTCATGTATAATTCTATCAATTTCAGTTGCATTAAATTTGTTTTTCCCTTGGTTGCAGCACGCAGATATAGTAATGATATCAATGATTGGATTAGCAATTTTACTTGCAATAGTACCAATGAAGTTCATCATTATGGCTATCACTTTGTATTGCTTCTCCATGACATCAAAATTAGGGAAGCAAGTGGGCAACAACCAAGGAAACAGACGACTGCAAGAATGGTGGGATTCAATTCCAGTTATCCCAGTTCGTGTTGTAGACAAGCCTGTGGACAGCCCTACATGCAAATCTATGTGATATCATATTCAATATCATATGTAGTTTTTCTCTTACTGCTTGTGTTGGCAGTTATGACTCCTAGAATGTGCAATCTTTCAGCGACGTATTGTCTAGACTGAAATAAATTTATGAGTATAGGTACTTATATGCATGTCTCTACAATTTTTTTGTGAAGAATGTGTCAATGTACAAGTCACATATCCTGCACATGATTTCTCTTCTTTCTTTTTTTTCTTTTTTTTTGGTTTTTGACATTTGCTTTGGAAAAAATTTATGCATTTAATCTGAATTAACAGACTTATACTCTTACTCATCTATCACCTTCTATGGACTACTATAGTAGTCCAAAAATGCCTAACATGAATTTTGTAATAATAAAATGTGTTGGAAAATGTGCTCTAAATCTCTTTTTTTAAACAGATTCAAGTTAGCCTCGTGTCTAGCAATGCGTCTAGTAAAGTCTTTCGTTATTGAATTAAAAATCTAGATTCGAATTCTATCTCCGCAAAAAATCAATGAGTGTTTTAGCTTGATGATAAAGAGCAATCATTATAACTGAATTTCTATCTTATCTATTCTTATCTATTTAAATAAACCTTAAGCCTTTTGATTTTGCCATTAAAATATTAAAAAAAAAAAAAAAAAAAAAAAAAACAAGTCTATAATATTAGCCTATTGTACTTGTTTTCTTTTTTCTTTTTTTTTCTTTACTTTTAAAAAAAAAAAAAAAAAAAAACAAAGTAAAAGTGAACATTAACTGTCTGTTTGGGAACAGTTTATTTAGTTAAAACTAAAATTTTTTTATTTAAAGTACTGTAGATAAAGTTAAAATAGTACAGTTAAACTCATGAATAGTACCAAAAAGTACAATGAGACCCATGAATAGTAGCAAAAATAAACTGAATAGTAAAAAAAACTAGCTTTTTAAGCCAATGCTAAGCACACACTAAAAGGAATTTTCTCACTTTTAATTGAACTTTCCAATACCACAGAACACTCTTTACCTCTATCGCTGTAAATTTATTGTAATTCAAATTATTTTTATTTATTTTCAAAATAAAACAAACATGGTAGTTGAAAGACAAGTCATTCTCACTCCTTAGTTGGCCCTCATCCAAATGGCTCCAACAAAAGCGCCCTGATATGACGATATACTATCATTGTTTTTACTTTTTATCCTACTCAATTCTGAAAAATGGTAGTAGAAAGACAGGTCACTCATACTCCTTAGTTGGCCCTCATCCAAACGGCTCCAACAAAAGCCTTAATATGACGATATGCTCTAATTGTTTTTATCCTACTCAATTCCGAAAAATAGTAGTTGGAAGACAAGTCACTCTCACTCCTTAGTTGGCCCTCATTCAAATGGCTCCAACAAAAGCCCTGGTGGTGATGATATTGTTTTATCCTACTCAATTCTAAGAAATTGCTTGAAAAAATTAATTACACTGCCATAGCAGTAATCCCTTGAGTGAAAAACCCAAAGAAGATAACTGATTCTAGCCTACACAATTCACATCCGGTCTGTAAAAAAATAAATAAATAAAACCTATTTTAACACCCTTAAAAAAAATAAAAATAAATAAAACCTATTTTAATACCCAAAGAAATTACTTTATCTACTTTAACACACTATTTTACAACATACTACATTCATTTCTTATTTTTCACATCACAGTCAACACTATTCATATCTCTCTCTCTATCTCTCTTTGTCTCTCTCTCTCTCTCAGCAAGCACCAAACCCACCATCACCAGCAAGCACCAAATCCACCACTGCAGCACAACCCACTGCCACTAAAAACCACAAAACCCAAAAAACCCACCATTATGTAGACACCCAATTTTGCACCCATGATTTAATCAAGGAGAATGACTTGAATGATCATTCATGTACCCGAAAAATCATGATTGCATTACATGCATCAATTTGTTCTTGCATTACATACATCAATTTGTTTTGCATTACATACATTAACTCATTCATTGCATATCATAAAAATCATCTTGAGATTCTAACGGTCGCGATGGTATGTTCGATTTCCAAATCAGACCATCGGATCAAAAGATATCATCAAGTCTACATGGTCAACATGCATTGTGTCTAGGTAGGGTCCACCACACATGATTAATTTAAATTAATTATGATTAGTTAAACAATTAAAATTAATTAAATAATTCTGTAATTAGTTGATAATTATTGTTTAAAATAGGATTGCATCATAGGAATAAAAGGGATGATTGGATAACAATAAAATTGTGAATAATCTGAACTTTATCAAGATTTATTTTAGGGTATTTATTTACAAGATAATTATTCCTGAAAAAGCCTGAATTATCCAGAAAAGAGATAAAAATCAGAGACACGTCTAGGTGCAAGGACCAGATCAAAAAACCCTAGAAGGAAAGTCCAAAACACACCCGAACACGAAAGTGTGTTTGGCATCCAAGAGCACCATTCGGCACTTTTGGAGTGCCAAATGGCACTTTAAAAAGGCCGAATTTCTTCCTTTTGGGTTTTGGCCCAACGGCCTTCAGGTGACGATAAGGCACACCATTTTCGATCTTTTCACAGAAGGATGAGTCCCGATTCGCATTCTACACTTCGGGGCTATTTTTTAGAGTTTTCCAGCCCTTATAAATAGAGGCTAGATCTCATAATTCAACACCTTCTTTTTACGCTCTGAGAGACATACATTTTAAGGCTCTCAAATTGCTGATATTTGCTAATCTTCTCTGAGATTTACTACAAAAATTAGGGTTTTTAGGTTTCAAAGATAACTGAATAAGTTTCTTTGAACCCTAAAACATCCTCTCAAGAACAAGGAGTACTCATGCAAGAGGTTGTTTTCAATCACCCTTTCTTTTTTTATGCTTCTTTTTATGTTGATGAATGTTTTTATCCATAACATGAATGGTTCATCATAGTTTTGTTTAAAGCATGATTGTTTTTTTATGTAATTGTTATAATCTCTTTCTTAAATGTCAATAATCTGCACGTGAACAATTCTTTTTCTTAAAATAAAAACAGATCTACATCTTTATTAGATGAAGATATGAATTTTTCTTAATCAAAAAATAGATCTGCATCTTTATTAGATGTAGATCTGAGTTTTTCTTCAAACAAAAATAGATCTGCATCTTTATTAGATGCAAATCTAAATTTTTTTAAGTTAAAAACTAATTTGTATCTTTCTTAGATACAGATCTGATTTTTCTTTAACATATGCAAATTTTGAAATAAAGAAAAAGATTAAACATGATTGTGTTTGTGTTTGTTTTATTTAATTCATGCTGCATAAATTTAAACTACGTGTGAAACTCTTTCTTTAAAAAATATTTTTCATTCTTTTACAACATAAAAATAGATCTGATTTTTCTGTTATCAAAAAACCATCTTTTTTATTATCAGAAAACAGATATGATCTTTTACAAACCAAAAAAAATCATTTTTTTTAGTTCTTAAAAAACAGATATGATACTTTGCAGATCAAAAGACTTTATTTTATGTAATAAACACAAATCTGAATTTTTATCTCCAAAAACCACTTTTTTTTTCATACTACAAAATAAATCTGATATTTTGACAAATCAAAATCAATTTTTTTTACCAACCAAAACAGATCTAATTCTTTTCAAAAGAAGAGACTTCATTCATAAATAAACTTATGTGATTTAATTTTTGATTCACATGTTCAACATATCATTCATGACATGCATAAAAAGGTACATAGGTCACAAGAGTCTAGAAGACCAGACTTTGTCTGGGTGGAATGGGTGCCTAACAATTTCCCATTCCGTAACCTAGCCTCCAGATTTAGGTCTTTGGATAAGTAGATCTAGCCTTGTCTTTATTTTATTTTGGGTAGAATGTAACTAGGACAAAAAGTCATGTAATTATTTGGTAATTTGTAACTAGGACTCAAAGCTATGTAATTTTTCAATTTTTCAATTATGTAATTTTTTATTCAATCAATGAAGAGAACAATTCGGTCATGTATTTATTTTTTCTTATTTTTTATAAAAATAAAATAAAATAAGTGGCGACTCCACACCACTTACCCAAAAATAAAGGTGCCCTAAAAAGCATTCCAAAAATCTCTCTTTTTTTTAGAGGCAATTTTCCCAGTCTCTCACAGTGGCGGCTCCGATGGGGATGTCGAGGGCTAAGCTTCGTATTAGACTTAAGTGACCAAATGTGTACCCTTGTTCTGCATGGTCTTGCATGATATTGTTGTTTGTTTGTTTATTTATGTTTGATGGGATGTTGTATGATATTATGGTGTATGGTATTTTGTTGTTTGTATTGTTTGTTAAAATCTTTCCCTAACTGTCATAGTGTATTCCATCCAAACAAATATGTATGCACCCACATTCAACAACTTATGGTGCTAGTAACCATGGATCACCGGTCTTCATTAGATTCAGGTACCTAGTAGCAAACTCACCAACTCATAGCCTAAAGTCACTGGATCATTTCCTGTTGACTGTAAAGGATAGACCATGCCGTTTGGACCAACGCAATGTTCATTACATTACAAGTTGGGAGGTGTAACGTCCTAGCTATGGGAAACAATGAAACAACAAACCCACCCTACAACATAATGACTTAGAACCTACCCTTAGGTTGGTCCCGGTTAAAACTGCATTGCATGTTATGTGTGTTTGTTTTGGTTGATTGATGGATGTGGATGGGGTCTTAGCTTTGATTAACCGGACCAAGCCTGTCAATAGGGGAGAGTCTGGTCAAGATCTGAAGGAAGGCTACAAAGAGAACCTAAGCCCAACACTCAAGCCAATAGCTCCAGTTCCAAGGCTATCACTCTCATCACAATACTAAAGCCTTCAAGAATAGAAGAAACTCCATTGTTGCAACATCACAACCCCATCTTTGACCTCCAAGACAGTTCAAGCCACAAGAAGTTTGAAGCTCCTAGCAATATGGCGAAAGAGAGAGAACACCCAAACACAGAGGAACCCATGAACACCCAAAAGCTACTCAATACCATGGTAGCTAGTCAGATTCAGCTAAGGGAAGACATGAACCGTATGATGCAACAGTTTTAGAATTCGAAGAGTATTCAAGAGAAGGACAAGACTGATCATGATCCACCGGCTGTAGAGAGTGAAAAGAAGATTAATGAGATGATGAATAAAATGGAAGAGATGATTAGAAGAGCCTGTAAGATGGAGGAACTTATGGACTACGATACCCTCTCACTTTTCCCTAATGCGAGGCTGCCACCCAAGTTCAAGATGCCAACCTTGGACAAATTTGACGGGACCGGCTGTCCAAAGTCCCATCTGAAGATGTATATGAGGGCTATGCAGCCTTTAGGTATGACCGAAGAAGTACTTGCTCAGATGTTCCAAAACACACTGACCGGAGCTGCTCTTAGGTGGTTCCTTAATCTGGATGATGTAAGGGCAAGAAATTGGGAGAACACCTGCCGAGAGTTTCACAAGCAATACAAGTATAATATAGAAGTAGACATCACAAGGAGAGACCTCGAGACCACCAAGCAAGAACCAAAAGAATCCTTCTCTACTTTCATTACCAAATGGAGAGGCAAGGCAGCACAGATGATGAGTAGGCCAAGTGAGGAGGGAGGAACAGTTAGCCATGGTTGTAAAGAATTTATTGCCTGCATACCACAAATATTTGTTTGCACAATACTTTCCTAATTTTAAAGCTTTAATTGTTGCTGGAACCCAAATTAAGGATGCAATAGACAATGGAACTATAAAGACTGATGACCCACCAAGGTTTAAAAAGAATGTAGGATCTAATTTTAAGGCTCCAGAAATTTCCAACATCCATAAAAATGATCCTTATCAACTAATTGCGCCCATCGCACCTGTGCAAGTACCCCAAGTACCTAGACCTAAGAGGGAATTTCATGAGTTGTACATGCCTATGAGCCAAGTGTATGACAAGCTCAAAGCAAAAGGGGTATTGAAACCCTTAGATCCAAGACAAATTCCAAACCCCTTGCCCTCAAGGTTTAATGTGAATTAAAGATGTGCTTACCACCAAGGCTCTGGTCATGAAACTGACTGTTGTTTCACCCTTCGTCATGCAATTCAGGACCTAATAGGTAACAAGGTGATTGCACCGCCTACAAGGCCTAGCATCACTAACAATCCCTTGCCCAATCACAATTTTGGGAAAGGACCGAGAATTAATTGCTTGATGACTGAAGAAGAAAACAAGGAATACCCATCTGACTTGATCTATGACCTACTCGAATGCTTCACGATGACACGGGATGAATTAATGGATAGGACATCTATCACCACCATAGGATATGACATATGAAATGAAATATCAGAACCCAAGGATTACCAAACATCCACAAATGGGGGGAGACACTTCGAACCCCAAGAAAATGGCCAAACACCTACAAATGGGGGGAGACACTTCAAACCCCAAGACATTAACCCTAATGATCCAACTAAAATTGCCCACATCACAAGGAGGGAGACACTTTAAACCCCCATATTTGAAGACGGACAACCCAATGAAAGCTTTGAACAGATCTACCCAACAAACACTTGCCGAAGAAGATGAAGTTCTCATGCAACTACAGAAGACACAAGCCAACATATCCTTATAAGGTTTACTCATGGCCTCATACAGACACCGACAAAACCTGGTAGACTTGCTCAACCAAATCCAAGTCCCTACAACTACAACCTTTCAGGATCTGAATGCTATGATTGGGTCCATAAATAGGGAACTCATTATCTCCTATTCTGACAAGGATCTGACCAATAAGGGGAAGCATCACAACGACCCGCTGCATATCACTGTAGATGCCATGGGGAAGAGGATACCGATGGTTTTGGTAGATGATGGAAGTGCTTTGAATGTGTGTCCTTTGAAGACTACAAGTTGTTTGGGTCTAAGCATTGAAGATTTCGTGCCTACTGATCAACATGTGAGGGCATACGACAACAATAGAAGAGAAGTCTTGAAGACCATAACATTAGAGACTACCACAGGACCGATGGTCAAAAAGGTGGATTTCCAAGTCCTTAATATAGCCTCATACTTCAATATGCTCCTTGGGCGACCATGGATCCATGACACAGAGGCCGTACCTTCTTCTCTATATCAGAAGGTTCGATTTCCACATGAAGGAGCTATTGTGACCATATATGGGGATACTTTAACTGTGCCTAAGCCTATTTATGGTATTGATTCTGAGAAAAAGCCATTGACCTTGGATGGCTTTGAGATTGAGAGGCCTGGATTTGAAAAAAGAGAACAAGAAGTTGAGAAGATCTCGATGGACTTTGCTCCTTATGGTAATAACAATGTGGTAGCAATGATGAGGAGAATGAACTACCTTCCAGGAATGAATTTGGGGAGAACTGTGAAGAAACCTACTGTTCAGGACTTGATGATTCTTACTGCCACACCACCTTTTGGGCTAGGCTATAAGCCCACTGATGATGATTTGTTAGAGATGGAAGTGAGAAAGATGGCCCGAGCCAAAGCCAAAGCAAAAGGACTCCTTTGTCCTCCAGAACCTCTGAACCCTATACTTCTACATTGAATGGGAAGTTCATAAAAGCTGGAGAGAGTCAACGTTATTGGGGATTCCCTAAACCGAGATTTGATCCTATAACAGAGACAACGGTGTTTGGGTTCGAGATACTATTTGATTGCCACAACAAGGTTCCAAAATCGAAGAAAGAAGATGCAACTTAGGTTCCTACTGATTAAGGTGACTACATGGATCCTGATGCTATGACTACACTCCTTAGTGATGTCATTTGCAACATAGAAGATGAGGAATATTAGGAGGCCTACCAACATACATTGAAGAGCCCGTATGAACTAAGAGCCAATAATGAAGACGAGGAAAGGGGAGAAGCCCCTAGTGAGGATAAGGGTGGAAGTGATGACAAGAGTGATAGTAGTAGTGATAGCAGCAGCAATGATAGTAGACCTGATGATGATGATAGCCACACCGATAGTAATGACAACAGTAGTAGAAGTTATGATAGCCTGTACAATGGTGATGATTGGGGCGAACCCCTTAGTGATAAAGAAGATGAAGATGCAGACCTATTCTATAAGGAGTATGACAGCGATGTGGACTATTTTGATGAAGACATAGAAGACGATGCCGAAGCCAACAGGTGGAGCGACACTGATAGTGATCAATACAGGCTGATAAATGTGTTAGAGAATGCAAGAAAGGAAAATGCACAGGCCAATCAAATGTATCATGATGAGTATCCCTATGGGCACCTTTCAGATTGGAATGATATCACTAATGTTAGTTCAAGGTCTAGCCCTAAGTATGACAAGCATGGAAGAGAAGTTCCAGAATTAGGGTCATATTATGATTCGGAACCAAGTTCACCAATCCCACATACCGAAAGTTGGAAACTTTGTCGCACATTTAGCTTTGACAAAGTGAAATAAGTAAGATTTTCTCTAAAACACAAAGTGGGTCATTAGTATTTTGAGTGGGAAGAGTTAAAGACACAAACTTTTAGTTAGTTTTTCATAGGGAGCCGAACAGAAACAATTTCAAACTAAGATTAAATGGAAATCCATAGCAAAAACATGAAACTCCAACCCCACCTACTTATCAAGTATTGATAAGCAGAACATGAAAAGAAATGATTGAAGGACTGAGAGAAAGAGAAATTGACTTACCCGTGTCACCGATGAGCGGCGGAGAGAGAGAGAGAAGTCGGACTATCGAAGCAAACGCAATTGGCCTGAGAAGAGGCATCCGGGCATTTTATTTTAGGGGAAACCAAAATTACAAAAATGCCCTTCTTTCTAAACAATATTTTTTATTTAAAAAAAAAAAAAAAAAAACTAAAATTACATCGTTTAACTAAAATCTCTCTAATTGAAGTGGATGCAAGGACTACATTGAAAAACAAATGGAGTATGAGTAAACTAGAAGTTATAAGACTTAATTAAATTTTGAACAAATTAAGTTAAAGGGTGCAATTGTAATTTAACTAATTTTTATTTCTTAAAAAAAGAGAGGTTGGGGGGGGGGGGTATGTCATGGGTCGATTTCCTTGAGTGCACTTGATTCATACCTATATGGGCTAGTATTTGATTCAAAACTCAAAAATTTCACATGTAACCGTGACAAATAGGTCAAATCAAGCAAATTCAACTCGATTGGGTAAAAATTGGGCTAAAATATTTATGATCTTTGTCTAGCCTTTGATAGGTTGAATCAATCTAATATGACTCATATTTTCTTTCACATGCAAATATAATGAAATATAAAAGAAACGAAGAGCATATGTTTTTTGTTTTCTTTTAATACAAATAAGAGATTAGAGAAATGAAAATAAGGTTATTTTTTTTTCTCAATAAAACTTGTTACTTACTTATTTGAGAGAGAGAGAGAGAGAGAGAGAGAGAGAGAGAGAGATGAAATAATAAAAATACATAAATTCATAGGTGAAAGTCAAAGTTTACTAGTTGTTGATACCTATTTTCATGACACATATTTTTACAAGCCCAATTCATGTATTGTATTATATATTTTTCCTTTTAAGCATGGCTCAAGCTCATGTGAACATATTGGGAAAATTGAGGGAGTGTAATTTGGAGGGAATGGGTTGGTTCCTTTCTGTCCTTTTGCATAAGCCCAACCCAAGTGTGCTATCAAGTAGGTAAGGGACACTAGTAGCATCTCAAGCTCATGGAGGAGGTCTTGTATCCAAAATTTCCACCCCAAAAGAGGTCTTATACTCTCATTGTTTGTGGCCCAAAGTTTTTGCCCTAACCCATTTTTGTCTCTAAAACATAGTTAGCTCTCATTGGCCAACTACAGCTGCTAGCCTCACTTTAGGTGAGCCTCCCAATTAAGAGTCTAAAACAACTAAAAATGAGGAGGCAATGGGGGCTTAGTCAAATCTTTCCCAAATTATGCATAAAGCAAGCTAACTCGTTTACCCAATTAAAGCAAATCAGAAACCAAAGATCAATTTAGCACCTTGAAGGTCCATAACCTCATCTTTTAGCCTCATTAAGGACACTTAAAGGCTACTATAAAACTCTCCCTTCGGCTCAAAACAAAGTCAATCACGTTTTGCCCATATAGCTAAAACTTTTGAGCAAAAGCCCATGGAGCCAACAATGACTCTCATTGCTCGTTTGGTAAGGGCTTTTGAAGAGTGTTTTCTATGATTTAAATGCTCAAAACCGTGGGTCCCACTTTGGAGTGAGTTATTTGGTAAGGATACTATTTCATGGGTATTTAGATAACAATACTCAGTATAGGTGGCTTAAAACATGTATTTAGAGAACCATTAGAAAAGTGTATTCAACATTTAAATAACAATTTTGAATGGCACAATTGTAATATTGTGAAAATCGTGGGACCCACACATAGTCAGTTGATATAACAAACACATTTGTTTTTCTCTCTCTCTCTCTCTTCTTCCTGCGTTGGAAATCTCCAGATTATCATCTCTCATAGAACAACTATTTTTTACTTCTTGAACTCATCTTCATCAATAAAATTCAAAGTTCTCTCTCTCAATGACTCACTGGAATTTGGAATCTGCCTCGTTACTTCTCTTCGTCAATATGACTCTTTTATTTCTTTGGGTAGATTTGTAAAAATGTCTCACTTGTATAGGAATGATTCTATATATATATATATATATATATATTGGCTCTCTCTTCCTATAATTGTGTGACGTATAGGTTTGTGATAGAAAATAAATGAAAAGATATGGGCAATAGGATAAGTTTGAACCATAAATGGATGAATTTGCTCCAGATCATAGAGTTTAAACTCTCCCAAATTGTAGCAACAAAATTGCAATGGGCTGTTGGCAGATAAGTTGGCAGATAAGATGGCAGCAACAAATCGGGTAGAAGAAGTGAGAGTGGACTGTTAGCGGCTACGAAGAGAGATATCGGTGATAATGAATATATTTGATGGATGTTATGCATCGATAACATGATAAATACATTTTTTTAATGTATTTTTTTTTAAGTTTTATATGTGAAATTCAACATATAAATTTATAAAACTTATATAATAAAATTTATATTAATCATAAGCTTCACTCTTACATAAAATGTCAACCTTGTAATGGCTTTGTAAAACAATTTATGCATAGTAAATGTATAGTCCAAAAGACTTATACCTATAGAAAGTGGAGAAAATACATCATGTATCTGGTGTACGTATATTTCCCCCCTCTCATATGAAAGTAGATCTCACACATGTTAGTAACTATACATGAACTAGATGCATGATATACCTAGCTTGAAGTGCTATTGAGAGTTTAGAGACTAGAGAGTTTGACACATTGCCTTCCCAACTGCCACCTAAGACACTGAGCCAGAAAATAAGTACATAATTGAATCTTCTCTCTTTTAATTCTTGACTCTTTTTTTCTATTTCTAACCAGTGGCGGCTCTAGGATTATTTTCTAGAGGGGTCAATAGTGTTGGAACTAGAAATTTGTTGTGGGTGTGAGAGACTGGAACTTTGGGGCTCTCAAAAAAAGAGATTTGGATGCTTTGGGCACCTCTCTTTTGGGTAATTGTGTGGAGTCGCCACTTATTTTTTGTTACAAAAAATAAGAAAAAATATAAATATAAATATAAAATTTACATCAAATACATCCAATTTCATTAATTATGTAAATACAATAATCATTACAAGGCTTTGGTCCTAAATACAATCTATAATCTTGGTAGAATAATATTACAAGGCTTTTGGTCCTAAATACAATCTACCAAAACAAAAAGATAAAACACTAGTCTACTATCCAAAAACCTAAGTTCGGGGGGCTAGGTTACAGAATGGGAAGGTGTTAGGCACCCATTCCACCCAGACGGAATTTGGTCTTCTAGACTCTAAATGACGATTTACATACCCTTTCAAAAGATGCATGACATTACAATGACATATTAAAATCCCTAAATTCAATATTAATTCACTCTTTAAAAACTCAAAATATGCAATTTTTATTTAAGAAGAAAACCATTTTTATTATAAAAAAGTTCAAATTTGTATTTAATGAAAATATAGATCAGTTTTGTATGCTTGAAAAATTCAGATCTATATTTAAGGAAAATACATAACAGTTTTTTGTTCAAAAAAATTTTTAGATATGTATTTAATGAATATACAGATCTGTTTTTTTTATTCAGAAAAAATTCTAGATTTGTATTTAATGAAAATACAGATCTATTAGTGATTAATTGTAGATTTTGAAATTTAAAGAAGAACTAAATCATAAACATGTTAATCAACTGAAGGAACTAAATCTGTATTTAATAAACACAAGAATGAAATTAAATACCTACTTGCATGAATGTACCCTTCAATGGAAGACTACTTTAGAAACCAAAGAAATTTTAACTTCTTTGAGATCTAAAATATTTTTACTTATAAAAAAGAAATTCTTAAAGCCAAGGCTTCCAAAACGTCTTTAACGTAAGGGGGGTAAAGAAGTCAGAAAAAGAAGGGCAGAAAAAATGGGTGCTGAATGTTGGGAGGCCTCCCCTATTTATAGAGGTGTTAGTTGCTTAGAAAATAAGCTAGGTTTGCTTAAAAATTCAGTACAGAAGATTTGGATTCCTTAAGAAATAAGCAAAAAACGTATGGGAAAATTCTAAAAAAAGGAGTTTTGGATAAGAGTAAGCTGATTTTTCAAATCAGGAAAAGTTTCAGTATTTTGATCATATCGTTTTACTCAAAATTTGGATTAAGCTGAAATTTTGATAGATGGAGGGAAATTCGATTCTCTACAACTTTGCTAGAAATAGCCTAGTCCGAATTTTGAGTTCTACTATGCCAGAAGTGCCCTGGAATGTGAATCTGAAATCTGCTACTTGATTAGCACGTTTTTGAAGTGTTTTCCAACTCTAAAACTGTATTTGGACGAATTTTAAAGTTATTTTCATGATAAACCTCATTCCAAGGTGATAATTAGAATTTTTAAAATAATTATTTTGAATATAATTATCCTAAAAGCCTAATTATCTACGGTCTTTAAATATTATCAGCTTATTTGTTTTAATCCCATGCAACAAATCTCACTTTAAGAAAAATACTAAACCAATCACAAAAATTCATTTAATTAATTTTAATCATTAACCAATCAAAATTAATTTCAATTAATCACATGTGATCCGTTCCACCCAAATGAATGCATGCATACCTTGAAAACTTAATCTTGTGATATTTTTCAATCCGACGGTCCGATTTGGGAATCGGGTGTACTATCGCGACCGTTAAAATCTCAAGATCATTTTTATGATATGCAATAAATGAATTAATACAAGTAATGCAACTCTAATTTTTGGGTGAATGAAATGGTCAGTTTAGTCATCTTTCAAGATTAAATTATGGGTGCAAAATCAAGTGTCTACAGGGAGTAAAAAATAAATTGATTTTTTTTTCTGTATATACAACTTTTATATTATATACAATAATCTAGAATAGTATTCTAAATATTATATACAATATAGTCTAAAAAAATTATTAATAGTTTAAAGATTGTTAAGAAAACTACCATTGAATGCATAAATAAATATAATTAACTAACTAATCATATATTTTTGTCAAATTAATAATAATTTATTATATTTAATATCAATTATATAAAAATATATGATAAAAAAGAATAGTAAAACACCTGGAAGTAAAATTGAGAGTAAACATGAAACTAAGAAAAAAAAAATAATTGATATAAATTTTTGCTTTTGAAGTGTATTTATTTATTTTCTAGAGAGAATGTTTATTTATTTTTAATGAATGAGCAATTTTAAGAGTAGTGCTACTAACACAACACTTTCACAACAAAATCTAGGTGGCAAGTTGTTAAAAGTATGTAAAAAAGTGATGTAAGTTGTGGATTTAGATAAAAACCAATTACAACTTGCCACTTAACCTTTATTGTAAATTTATTATGAAAAATATTGTGAAAATAGCACTAAGATAATCATATTCAAGCTCATTTCAGTAGGGTTTAAACAAAATTTAAAGTCAAGGTGTTCAAATTTTTATTTTTGGAGGTAAAACATTTTTTTTTTAATTTTATATATATTAAAAAAAAATTGGCCAGTTCAAAAGGTTCATTTGAAACCCCTTGGTTGGCTATAGCACCGCCCCTATTTCTAAACTGCCTTAGAGGTAACATATATTTGTACAAGGTATAACTTCTCCTTATCCACACATTATATATATATATATATATATATATATATATATATATATATATATATTATATATACTATATAATAAAAGTTGGGCTTAGAAGCCATGATTGTGCCAAGTGGCTACACTAAATTGCAGAAATTTTTTTTAGAATTTTTAAAAAATAAATATAATTTTTTGTACTTATCTTTTTCTCCTATAATTTCTAAATTGATAAAAATCTTAATTTGATTACAATCCAAGCTCTTCATCCAATCCTTTTATTATTATAATTTATAAGTTAATAAAAAATTTTAATTTGATTACAATTCAAACTCTTCATCTAATCCTTTTTTTTATTTAAATTATATTACTACATGTAAAAAATTATTAAAAAAAAAAAAAAACAACATAGTACACATAAAAAGCAAAAAATAGCAACAATCTCCATCTATTCCTTTTTTAAAATTTAAATTATATTACTTCGAGTTAAAAATAAAAAAAAATAAAAAAAGCAACGTATTCAATAGCAAAATCTTACTCTTCACACGTGACTTTTTTTTTAGATAATTATTGTTCATACCGATTTATCAAAAAAAAAATTGCATAAAGTTCGTGGTCGCGCCAAGTGACTGCACTAAATTGCATAAGTTTTTTTAGAATTTTAAAAAATAAATAAATATAATTTTTTTGTGCTTATCTTCTTCTCCTATAATTTCTAAATTGATAAAAATCTTAATTTGATTACAATCCAAACTTTTCATCTAATTCTTTTTGTGGGGGGAATAAAACCGAGAAGCCCATATCAATGTTCGCGTTGGGCCCAAGGCCCGATCCGAGGAAGGATCTTCCTCGGTCATTGGAAGGACCCTCCTCAGCCATAACTACAGCCGAGGACAAAGGGAGTGACTCGGTTCTGATGATGACACCCCGGGTCATTCCACCGAACAGTAAAGGTATTAAAACAACAAAGAACAAAGGAAAGGCTGCCATTACTGCAATTAAGTACTCTGTGCCTGACAGAGCCATGCTTTTCAGCCTTTACAACCACTCCCAACGACTTTGCATATGGGCTGATTGGACAAGTATCAACCCTGCAAATCTCAACCTACATGTGGACATTCAAGGGAGAGTAGAAACTAGTATAAAAGGAGGAGGAGACAATCCAAAGTGGGGGGACTCCCCCCGGAGCCCAAGAGCAGGAGTCACTCAAACTGCGCCTAGGAGAAAATCTCCTAGGCTAAGCTCAGTTCATCTCTGTGATCGCCATGAACACCATGACTAACAATAGTTCGTCCATCAAGGCCTAGCTTTTCAGCCCACTCTCTACAAATTCATTGTAAAGAGCCCGCCAGCCCAAGTTCTCGCACACTGTACGAGAAAGGGGGCTGAGAAATGAGACCCTACAATTGGCGCCGTCTGTGGGGAAAGCTTGTGCGTTGGTGAATGAAAGGTTAGTCATGGTAGGATCAAGCTCCTATCAACGAGAGTCCCTCGAAGGAGATCATTTTGGCGGTGGTGCATGCTATACGAAAGCTTCCCCATCATTCCCAGCAATACACAGTTGTTATCCTAACTCAACTCCCGCCCAGGGCTACACTTCGAAGTGCCAATGGCGCGGACAGTTCTAGGGGCTTCTAACATCGAGCCTACGTCCCACGCATTTGTCAGGGGGCTAATCCTTGCGGGTTCAGTAGCCTGATCCACTGAATCCCCATTCTAAAAGAATATAAGTGTTGGACAGAACCAAGGTCTTGCATGGTCCTCGGACTCAAGCCTATGGGGAAACCAGCTACTTCAAGAAGAAAGTGCTAGACAGAGCCAAGGTCTTGCATGGTCCTCGGACTCAAGCCTATGAGAAAACCAGCTACTTCAAGAAGAAAGTGCTAGACAGAACCAAGGTCTTGCATGGTCCTCGAACTCAAACCTATGGGGAAATTAGTCACTAAAAGAATATAAGTGCTGGACAGAACCAAGGTCTTGTATGGTCCTCGGACTCAAGCCTATGGAGAAACCAGCTACTTCAAGAAGAAAGTGCTAGACAGAACCAAGGTCTTGCATGGTCCTCGGACTCAAACCTATGGGGAAACTAGTCACTAAAAGAATATAAATGCTGGACAGAACCAAGGTCTTGCATGGTCCTCGGACTCAAGCCTATGGGGAAACCAGCTACTTCAAGAAGAAAATGCTGGACAGAACTAAGGTCTTGCATGGTCCTCAGACTCAAGCCTATGGGGAAACCAGCTACTTCAAGAAGAAAGTGCTAGATAGAACCAAGGTCTTGCATGGTCCTCGGACTCAAACCTATGGGGAAACTAGTCACTAAAAGAATATAAGTGCTGGACAGAACCAAGGTCTTGCATGGTCCTCGGACTCAAACCTATGGGGAAACCAGCTACTTTAAAAAGAAAGTGCTAGACAGAACCAAGGTCTTGCATGGTCCTCGGACTCAAACCTATGGGGAAACTAGTTACTTCAAGAAGAAAGTGCTAGACAGAACCAAGGTCTTGCATGGTCCTCGGACTCAAACCTATGGGGAAACTAGTCCCTAAAAGAATATAAGTGCTGGACAGAACCAAGGTCTTGCATGGTCCTCGGACTCAAGCCTATGGGGAAACCAGCTACTTCAAGAAGAAAGTGCTAGACAGAACCAAGGTCTTACATGGTCCTCGGACTCAAACCTATGGGGAAATTAGTCACTAAAAAAATATAAGTGCTGGACAGAACCAAGGTCTTGCATGGTCCTCGGACTCAAGCCTATGGGGAAACCAGCTACTTCAAGAAGAAAATGCTAGACAGAACCAATGTCTTGTATGGTCCTCGGACTCAAACCTATGGGGAAACTAGTCACTAAAAGAATATAAGTGCTGGACAGAACCAAGGTCTTGTATGGTCCTCGGACTCAAACCTATGGGGAAACTAGTCACTAAAAGAATATAAGTGTTGGATAGAACCAAGGTCTTGCATGGTCCTCGGACTCAAGCCTATGGGGAAATCAACTACTTCAAGAAGAAAGTGCCAGACAGAACCAGGGTCTTGCATGGTCCTCGGACTCAAACCTTTGGGGAAACTAGTCACTAAAAGAATATAAATGTTGGACAGAACGGAAGTCCCACGCGGTCCTCGGACCCCGGCTCTATGGAAACGAACACACAATGACACCTCTCCAAGTGTTTAGACCAGGTACAGTTACGCCTCGATCCTCGGACCGAATGCCTAAAACAAGTCAAGGCAATGAATACTATCCGAAGCGCGGCAAAGCACCTTAGTGCCCGACAACCTCCTCGGACGGTTCGTTTTAGGTTACTCGTACTCGAGTGATCGCCCCATACGCAATACAGAATATTCGGCTATTATTTCGGTTAGTCTTATTTGGTTAACCTATCTAGGGTCGGCATTGTTGTGCCCGTCAGTTTTGATAAGTTCAAAGAGGTAACTTTTCGCTAAACAAGGGCATCGGCCCTAAGTACTGCTTGAAAGGAAAAGACACCAACACGTCCATTCACAAAATAACTATTGCAAAAAGGAAAGAATACACAAAATGAAATGAAATCATCCTTTATTAAACAAAGAGGTAGTACAGCATACAAAAAAGGAGCTTAGACAAGCCTATACCAGACGCCAACTACAAAAACAAAAACAAAAAAGGGGGAGGAATACACGGAAACGATAAATCCTTCAAATTTGCTCTAGCAGCGACTAAGCAAATCTGGATGGCCCCAATGATGGAAGAGAGGAAGAAGTGGGGATGCCACGTCCCCATACCTGCTCTAACAGCAATCGAGCAAGTATCATATTAGCATCAATCGGGTGAGCACGAATGGTACCGGTGATGGGAAATCTTACTGCTATCGCACCAAAAATCTGACGCGACCTCCGCCTGTTTCGGATTTTGGCTAAAGGAAGAAAAGGCTCCTTTCTTGCCTTATCGGGGAGAGGGAATGTCTTGAGTCTTTGTCTCCCTTGCCCGGGCCGGGCCATTCTGAATCTTGAAGATACCCAGGGCTTCTGAAGAGGGTGTAGTTCCTTCACCCTCACCCTAGCCCTGACCATCTCACCTCCTAAGGTCAGTCACACTGGTAATGGGGACTTTGGGCACAATTGGAGGGTTAGGAATTTGAAAAGTTTAAAGGGTCTGCAAATAAGGGGAATGACCTCCCACCATGCTTTTATATAAGGGGCAAGCCTGGCGACATTAATCTACCCCAAATCTTCAAGAAAAATTACAAACGAGATGAATCCCGTTCAAATCCCAAAGCAGTCCTCAGCCGTTGGATTCGCGTCGCCTCGTAAAGAGACCTCAATGAAGGCACGCCTCGAGTACCGAAACGACAGGAACGCGGCGTGGGTAAACTAAAAGAATGTCTCTCAGCTAGAAACGAGCCTCAGGCAAGCGAAGAGGCTCCGGCATTAATGGAGGACAAGGATTGGCAAGCCATGACGAAGGCCTGACGTCACCAAAACCCTCCTCTCCGTCCAGGGAGCCGGATAGCAGGATTTTGAGGGGCTATTGTGGAGGGAATAAAACCGAGAAACCCATGTCAATGTTCGCGTTGGGCCTAAGGCCCGATCCGAGGAAGGATCCTCCTCGGTCATAAGAATGACCCTCCTCGGCCATAACTACAGCCGAGGACAAAGGGAGTGACTCGGTCCTGATGATGACACCCCGGGTCATTCCATCGAACAGTAAAGGTACTAAAACGACAAAGAACAAAAGAAAGGCTGTCATTACTGCAATTAAGTACTCTGCGCCTGACAGAGCCATGCTTTTCAGCCTTTACAACCACTCCCAACGACTTTGGGTATGGGCTGATGGGACAAGTATCAACCCTGCAAATCTCAACCTACACGTGGACATTCAAGGGAGAGTAGAAACTAGTATAAAAGGAGGAGGAGACAATCCAAAGTGGGGGGACTAACCCCGGAGCCCAAGAGCAGGAGTCACTCAAACTGCGCCTAGGAGAAAATCTCCTAGGCTAAGCTCAGTTCATCTCTGTGATCGCCATGAACACTATGACTAACAATAGTTCGTCTATCAAGGCCTAGCTTTTCAACCCACTCTCTACAAATTCATTGTAAGGGGCCCGCCAGCCCAAGTTCTCTCACACTGTACGAGAAAGGGGGCTGAGAAATGAGACCCTACACTTTTATTATTATAATTTATAAGTTGATAAAATTTTTTAATTTGATTACAATTCAAACTATTCATCCAATCCTTTTTTTTATTTAAATTATATTACTTCGTGTAAAAAAACAAAACAACATAATACCCGTAAAAAAAATAAAAAAAATAAAAACAGTAATGTATTCAACAGCAAAATCTTCCTCTTCATAAGTGACTTTTTTTTATTGATAATTATTGTTCATAACAATTTACCAAAAATGTTTTTACATATAGTGAAATAAATAAATAAATAATTGTAAATAAGGTAATAAGTATTTGAGTTTAAAGTAAATACCTTCTCTTTCTTCAAAAAAAAAAAAAAAAAGTATCTATATATAATAAACATTTGTTCTTCTAAAAAACACATTTTTTTTTTTTTATAAAAGAAAAGTTACCTTTTTTGTATAAAAAATTAAAATGTTTTCTTTTTTCTTTCTATTCATATGACCTTTTTTTTTTAATCCACCTTTTATGGGATTTAAGAGATAACAACAAACAAATTGATTAAAAATCTTAATTCCAATAGGATTTAAATTCTATATCAAATGAAACTCTACCTATATATATATATATATATATATATATATCCTTTTTGAAGTGAAGTTTATTCCAATATGTGAATGCCTAAAGTCCATGACAGGTGTGCATTCTTTCTTCATTATTATTTTTTTCATTTTGTTTAAGCTATTTTTCTTTAACTTCAAAAAAATTAATAAAAACTTCTCACATACATTTAAACCCAATTCATAATTAATATTAAAATTTTGTACTCATTTATTCTCTTTTACAATAATTGGTTCAGGTTTTATTTACATACTCACACTCTCATCTCTCAAAATGATAGAGAAAACAACAGGTTTATTTTTTGTTCTTTTTCTAAATTTATATCTTAATTTATAATTTGTGTTCATTTCTTAATTTTAAATTATGAATAAGTTTGATCATATTCTTTATTTTGAATGTAAATTTTTGTATATAGGTTTTTGGTTGTGTTATATTCTTCGGAAAAAAAAGAAATAAAAGAGTTTATATAAATTTGGCAACAAAGCTAAATAGATAAGCCTAAGAAATGTTTACTAATAATAGTTTTATCAGTAACTTTTTATTAACATGATTTAAAAAAAAAAAAATTGAAGAGAGAGATAATTTATTAATGTGATTTAAACTCCACTAAAACTTTTTTAAGGGATTAGTTTTTGCAAGGTCTCGTTTCTCAGCCCCCTTTCTCGTACGGTGTGGGAGAACTTGGGCTGGCGGGCCCCTTACAATGAATTTGTAGAGAGTGGGCTGAAAAGCTAGGCCTTGGTGGACGGACTATTGTTAGTCACGGTGTTCGTGGCGATCACAGAGATGGACTGAGCTTAACCTGGGAGATGTTCTCCTAGGCGCAGTTTGAGTGACTCCTACTCTTGGGCTCCGGGGGAAGTCCCCCCCTTCCTGGATTGTCTCTTCCTCCTTTTATAGTAGTTTCTACTCTCCCTTGAGTGTCCACGTGTAGGTCGAGATTTGCAGGGTAGATACTTGTCCCATCAACCTATACCCAAAGTCGTTGGGAGTTGTAAAGGCTGAAAAGCATTGCTCTGTCAGGTGCAGAGTACTTAATTACAGTAATGGCAGCCTTTCCTTTGTTTTTGTTGTTTTAGTACCTTTACTGTTCGGTGGAATGACCCGAGGTGTCATCATTAGGATCAAGTCACTCCCTTTGTCCTCGGCTATAGTTATAGCCGAGGAGGGTCCTTCCTATTGCCGAGGAGGATCCTTCCTCGGATCGGGCCTTGGGCCCAACACGAACATTGGCATGGGCTTCTCGGTTTTATTCCCCCCACAGTTTTAAAAAAATTTCAAAGTAATTTTCTAATTATTAACTACTATGCGCTAATTTCTAACTACCAAAACCCACAATTGAAATACTAATCTATATGAGATACCACTTCCAAAGATTAATATTTTAGCTATTATTTATTATACGCTGACCTTTTTTTTTTTTTTTCCTTCAAAAAAGGGTTTCTCTCTCTCCCTGCAAAACAAAAGGATTATAACAAGAATTAACTAGACAAGGGTACGACTACACCTCCTCTTTTCTATAATAAATGTTAAATTCAAATAATTTTTCACGCATATACACACGCTACACAGAGGGATCAGAACAAGAATTAGCTAGATATGAGTAAGACTACACCACTTCTTTTCTACAATAAATATTAAATTCATGTCATTTTTCATGCAAATACACACACATGTAGCGTGCAACGCACAGGACTTAAACTTTAAGTTTAAACTTAAACTTGGTAGGGTGAAACTCACTCAAGTTTCAGTGCCTTCTTCCATACTTTCAAGGACAAAAATTAAATTCTCATGTCAGTCTCTTTGTACTTCAAATTTTTAAATGTTTAATAATTTAAATTGTTCTTAATTATTGAATTGAGGTTTCACGTAAACATGATTTCAATTATTATTTTGGATAGGTTTTAACTATTAAATTTAAAGGTTTTCCATTTAAATATATGTGATTAATTAAGCCTTAAAGTTCAATGTATTATTGAAAATCATTATATATATATATATATATATATATATATATATATATAAATATTTAGGTACCTCTACTATTTTCCATTCAATTTTATGATAATTTAGTCTCACACAAGATGCATTCATTATGCAACTTAAAATATTCATTGGTTTTTATTATTTATTTTAAGTAAATTAATAAAAAAATAATTTACATATAAATTTTGATTAAGCCGTGCATTGCACGGGCATAATGCTAGTATATATATATATATATATATATTATGCAGATACTATTGTTTGGGTAGAAGAACTACCTAGTGATTTAAATGATATATTCTACACTGATTTTACTCTTTTTTTAATAATATTTCGCTTACCTTTTTCTCTAAATATATATATATATAATCATGCATGTAAAGCCAAATGTGATTACGTACTCGGTGACGCAAATCAAATGAGAGAAACAAAAAGGCACCACATCTGTCCAAACTCCAAAACGTGAAACGTGATCTTCAATCAATGTGATGTACACACAGGGATGGACCCACAGGGGGCCAAGGAGCCCGGCCCCCTGGCCCAAAGAAAAAAAAAAGGGAAAAAAATTTTGGGCCCCCTATCCCCAGGATTTTTTATTTTAATTTTTAGAGTTGTGCATCCCACTCTTTATAAATTTAGACTCCATCTCTTTTAATTAATCTAACCTAATTAGCAACTACTCAACTTAAAAACTTAATAAAAATAAAAAATCTCAGAGTTAACCCAGTATTAAATTAGTAGAATAAGGTGTTCTAAATGGTAAATATTTAGTATTTAGAACATCAAATATCTAAAACACTACTGTACGAAACATTTCAAATGCTATATTAAAGTAGCAAAAGTAAGTTTTGATTTGTAAAAATATTTTTTTTTCAACAGTTGATGCTCTTAAGAAACATTATTATTTTGTATTTTTTTTGTCTTTATTGGTAAATGATTACATTACATTAAGAAACAATAATTTTGTGTATTGATCTTAATTGATAGTACTATATAAATGCCTATTTAGAATTTTTTTTTCTTTCTTTCTTGTACTTCGACCTTCCTTAGCTTGAAATCCTAAGTCCCCTGTGTACACAAATGATATTCTAACACTTACTAGCTAGTCCCTGTAAATATGTAGTGACCACATGCATGCATCTTCAATCACAGAGCATCAGAAATCATTTCAGTATCATAAAAAATAAACATGGTAGCCATCTTACTATATTTGTCTCTCACTCTTATCTTCTTTCTTGTTGCTATCAAGCTCATCGTCAAAACAAGAACTACTCGACCAAAACACCTCCCACCTAGCCCACCTTCTCTTCCAATTATAGGCCATCTCCATATCATTAAAAAACCACTCCACCGTACTTTCCTTGCCCTCTCACAAAAATATGGTCAAATATTCTCACTCAAATTTGGTTCACAACTTGTGGTCATTGTGTCATCCCCAGCAGCAGTTGAAGAATGCTTCACAAAGAATGACATAGTATTAGCCAACCGTCCTCCCACCCTATCAGGCAAGCACGTTGCCTACAATAACACCACCTTAGTACAATCCCCATATGGCGATCACTGGCGCAACCTCCGCCGCATTAGTACCCTTGAAATCTTCTCAAACAATCGCCTCAACAAGTTCTTAGGCATCCGAAGGGACGAGATCAAGTACTTGCTACGAAACCTGTCACGCAATTCTTGCCATGGTTTCGCCAAGGTGGAGCTACAACCAATGCTCTTGGAGATGACATTTAACACCATAATGAGAATGGTGGCAGGGAAACGGTACTACAGGTACGGTGAGGACGTGAACGACGAGGAAGAAGCGAGACAGTTTAGGCGGATAATGAAAGAGATAGCAAGGTTCGGAGGGGTATCAAATCCAGCGGAGTTTGTACCCATCTTGCGGTGGATGGATTATGGAGGTTTGGAGAAGAAGTTGAAGAGTCTCTCCAAGAGGACGGATGAGTTCTTGCAAGCACTTATTGATGAGAAAAGGCGTAAGGAGGAAGAGGGTAACACTATGATTGACCATATGCTTTCTTTGCAAAAATCGCAGCCAGACTACTACACAGACCAAATCATCAAGGGGCTTATATTGGTAAGTGCACTCAATAGTGCTTCATCTCTTATTGAGAAAACTAGGAAATCAAGGTTTCGTTTGATTCTTGCATCTTAAAAAGCAGTCATGCAATTATCCGTTTCATTTTTCTTTAGTAGCTTCATCGGAATTGCTGTCGAGTGCGAAAAAGTGACATTCTTAGTCACCAAAAAAAAAATCCACAATAACATTAGACTAACTAGTTACATACAATTTATCAAATAAAAACTAGTTAAATTCATATCATCATCGTTAAATCTCCCATAACATATAAACAAACAGTTTTTATTTAATATAGGCTAAAATTTAAAATTGATCCTTTAAGTTTCAACTTTTGTCATTTCAGTTTTCTAAGTTTTAAATTTTATTAATTCAGTATTGAGTATGCATTCGGTCCGGAATTGGCGTAAATCCTCTATTTTACGCCCTCCAATTGTAAGTGGCCACATTAGCAATTCACTAAAGAATGAATGACATCTGCCACAGAGAATCAAATCTCCAAAATCCAATTTCAACAGAAACCCACCCAAAAGAACGCATCACCAATCCGGATCAAGTGCTTTTACGTTGAAACAAAGGGTGATATGGCAGATTTGGGACTGAATGGCGAGATTGGCAGTGGAGAAGTGAAGGCAACTTGGGTTCGCGACGGTGGCTTGAATAGCTTGTTGGCTGCTGTTTGATGGGTTAGTGTTGATGGTTTGAAAGAAGTAGATTTGTTTGCTGGGTTGCGGCATGATGGGTTAGGGTGGTGATCGGATATGTTGACAATGGAGGAATTTATTTTTGAGAAATACCTTATGGATTGATGGCAGTGAGCAGGTTAGGCAGCTTCTAGTGGGTTTTTTTGTTGTATTCGATTGGTGGTGGGATGGTTGCAGTGGGGATGAATTCTTTTGGGTGGGTTTCTGCTGAAATTGGGTTTTGGAGATTTTAATTCTCTGTGATTTTCGTCTTTCATTCTTTTAGTGAATTGTTGACGTGGCCACTTACAATTAGGGGCGTAAAATAGAGGATTTACGCCAGATCCGGACCGAATGTATTCTCTTCAGTATTTTGTTACCCTTCAGTTAAGTACTGCCATTAACTAAGCCAAAACGATGTTGTTTTAAGCTTCTTCTATAAAAAAATTCATAATTAAAAATAAATAAATAAAAAATCAGGGGAACTACGTCATTTTCCTACCCCTGAAAATCAAAACAAAAAACCCCACCCCACCGATACCCTAGCCTCATCGATTTCTGAGAAAACAATTGACAAAATATTGAGCGACTAAGAGGGGGAAAGGAAGAGGGAGAGAACGGAGGAGAGGGTGAAATACTTTTATTGTTGAAAATCAACTTCCATTCTTTGTTATTGAGAATCTATTCAAAATTGTAATTCCCGGTGGCAACTACCCAAGTCTGTCAAAGCTTACTTTTCACTTTTTTGATAACCTTAACATTCAGCGAATATGCCCTGATGAAGCATGGCAAATAGAACACATCACAAACCTGCTTAGAACCTTTCTGCTATCTCCATTAAAAAGCCTATCGTCAATAGACTATGGCTATGAAGAACTTCGGTACTCTGCAACACAGCTAGAGGAGGCAGGAGTAAAGTTTCAGGTTCGTTTAGGCAAACACTTAGTTGACCTAGAATTCAAAAACAATGTGTTGGAAATCCCACCCGTAGAATTATCTGATTTGTGGGAAACTCTGTAAGCGACTAAATTTCTAGTTCGAAATAAATCAAACAAGTAAAATAGTTTCACAAATGCGAATTTGTATTGATGATTGCGTGGTACAATTCTCTAGAATTACAAAAGAGTGATCCTCTGATTCGATCTCGTTGCAAAACTTATTGATTAGATTTGTGGTAACGTGGTTTTGACTTGAACACAAAATATCCTTCAATTTGATTGAGGGATGGATCGAAGATTACTGAAACGGAATTACAATGAATCTCTGGCTATGAGCTTGTTTAGAAATTCTTTGTTCGTCGCGTTCTTCGTGTTCTTCATGTTCTTCGTGCGTTCTTCGTCTTCGAAGGTTTGTGGTGGAAGTTCTTCGGAGTTTTAGAGGCTTGAATCCGTTGAGCTTCACTGATTTGTGATTTGTTGATGTTTTCGGACACTTTTGGCTTGATTCCCGTGAACTTTAGGATCTAGGCAGATGATCTGGATGATTCTGCTTTGAATGTTCTTCGATTTTGGGGTTGAAGTTCTTGAAGTTCTTGAAGGCTTTGAGACTTGATCTTCGCAGAGCTTTTTCACTTCTGAATTCTGGTCCCCTGAATGTCTCAGGAAGGCTTCTATTTATAGGAGTTTGGGGGTGGATGAGCGACACGTGGCGGAGCTTGATTGGTGACACATGTCACAGCCTGATTGGTCCGCTTAAGTCATCGCTTACACGTGCGAGGTTGCTTGAGTCATCACTTACACGTGCGAAGCTGCTTGTGTCATTGCTTACACGTGCGCTGATGTGTGATTGGTTTTTGCATGACACTTGGCAAATTTCTGTTGGTTTCTGAGTAGTGATAGCAAAACCTAGCAGCAATACGTGTCGCTTTGTAATTGGCTGTATTTTATGGATTTGATAATGTGACGTGTCAGCTTGTGATAGGTCGGGAATTTTCCCTCTCTACAAATGCCCCCTCGAGACTCGTTCACGCACACAGTTTTGGAGTGTGGTGTGGGAATGAGTTTCGAAAATGGATTTTTGTACTTGACTCTTTAAGTGAAGTAGTTGAAGGTGGTGGAGCTTTCAGAAGGATGAGATAATTTCCGAAGAGTAGACCGACCCATATGAAAGGCTTTGGTGAGACTGAAAAGGGGTCTGCCAGTATTTGAATGTACTTGCGTGACCGAGTATTCTCAGCATAGTTTAAGTTGAAGTAATTTCAAAATAGTGTTTTATGGTATTTGAAGTGGGTTGGTGAGGCTGAAAGTTGTTTGCAAGAAGTTGGATATACTTGCAAGATTGAATCATTTCAACAGAGGTTAAGTTGAGGTAATTTCAGGAGAGTATTTTGGATCGTTGGCGGCGATCACAGGGTGTAGAAGATGGGGAAGATGAGAGAATGGTGGTTGGGTACAGCATGCAGAGTCATGGGACTAACCTCGTGTTTTTAAGAACTTCTGGTGAAGTTATCTCGGAAGAACATGCTTTGGATTACGGCGAGGACATGTGGGAAAGTGGTTGAATGCGCATGTGTAATTGTATCACTCAGCTTAAGTTGAACTAATTTCAAAAGCTTAAGGATTTTGGGTATGCTGGTGGTGGCAATGAAGAAGATGGAGATGAAGCAAAGTGAATGGATGAAACATACCCACCATGGCGCTGGCCCTGTATGTTGGGGACCTTCTGGTGTAGATGTCTCTGGGAAGTACACCTTTGGATATGGGACTGACTGCATGCTGAATGAGGTCTGTCAGTAAGTTATTGAATGTGCCTGTGTAATGGGACCATGCCGACAGACGTTAAGTTGAAGTAATTTCAGAAGAGTACTTTCTGAAATACTTCAAGCTGAATTTAAGTTGGAGTAATTCCAGAAAATGTGTTTCGAGGTACCAGCAACGATGACCTTTGGGTCACACGGTGGTGGGGACATGGAATAAGGCATTGGTGACCATTTACCGGCACCAAAGGCTGAATTTTGATGAGCTGGTGCCTTGAAGGTTGTTTCAAGTGTTGGATGGAAGACAATTTGTAGGATACCCCAACACTTTTTACCATCTTCACCTACTACCACTTGTTGGAAAAGCACAGAAAAATGAAAGATGGAGCTAACTTGTGATTCTGGTCTTTGAAACCAGCCAAGTTGCTGTTTGTTCCGAACCACTGCTTCTGCTGGAAGACCAAGCAATTGGAGAGAGACTACGGGAGACCTGAGGTTAGGAACAGGTGTCTTTGCTGGACTTGGGTTTCCTGGCCAACCAAATCCACTGAAGCATGGGAGGCCGATACAGACCTTGTTACGAGTAATTTTGTAGACAAAGGTGGTCGTTAAGTGGAGAAACAAAATTTGTTTGGATCTCAAAACTGCAATAATGTTGTAAGTAGGGTTTCGACCGAACCATGGGAGGGTTGATCTCAAACCGATTATGAAGCAATATCGGTTGCTAGGTGTTGAGAATGATGAGGCCATAGTGAGAAATGGCTGTGAAAATGAGGACTTGAAAATCTGAAAGAACCAAATCTCCATTTCATGACTCAGTGTGTTTTTTTTCTTTTTCTTTTTTCTTTTTTTTTTTGATGAGTTCTTGATGAATCCGGCCCTTCTATTTATAGTGGAAAGACGAAGAATGGTAGATAGGTAGTTGAGAATGGTAGTTGAGAATTTTTGGTGAGAACGGTAGATGGGAATGGTAAGTGGGAATGGTAGGCACCGAATGGGAATGGTAGGTTGGAGACTGGTAGGCGCCGCACAGGAATGGTGGGTTGAATTAGTGACCCAGTGTAATTTTAAGTTCGAGACACACTTCTGAGAGTTCATTTGTATTTTGAGAGGGAAGTCTTGATGAAGTCTGGAGAATAATCCTGAGGGGATCCCAATTAAATGGATGAATCTCAAATCTTGATCTCAGGAGTTTAAGTTTTGGACACTGCTAGTACTTCAGAGAAGTGGGTTAGATTGGTGGTTTTCAAGTCACGAAAAATTGAGCAAGACAAGTCTGGCTTGAAAATCTTGACTTTAGGTCGATTTCAACACAAAAGTAAACTACCTTGGAATTGAGTTATTTGTGCAATTTTCGAATCTCAAATGATGGAACGGACTCCAAAATCGGAATGTACGCGAAAAATTGAGCAAGATAGGTTCATCTTAAAAATTTTGACGTTTGGTCAACATTTGCACAAAAGTCAACTTTTTTGGAAATTGGACGTTTGCACAATTTTCGAGCCTCGAATAAAGAAACGGGTCCTAAAATCGGAATGTACTCGAAAAATTGAGTGGGACAGGTCCGTTTTGAAAATTTTGACTTTTTGGTCAAGGTCAAAAGTCCGCTTGGTCAAAGCATTTTTTTCTCTCTCTTTTTTTTTTTTTTTTTTTCAGGCGGTTCGGATCCGGGTCAAATTTCCGGGTCGGTCCGGTTCGGATCTGGACAAACGGGTCAGACCAGTAGAGGATGACGTCATTGGTGACGTCACGCTGCGCTGGCGCTTACACGTATGGCGCGTGTGGCGCGTGAGGGAACCTCCGGCGCGTGTGAGCGCGTGAACGAAGGTAGTGGCGCGTGTTCGTTGAGGCAGATGTTCTGGCGGCGCATGGAGGCACGTGGGTGACTTTCTGGACCTGAAAATTTCAGGTTTTGTATTTCTAAGGCCGTAAAAGACCATGGTGCAATCAGTTTTCTAAAATCACTGGCAGATTTTCACAGATTTGAAAGACTAGGCCGTGGGTCTTCGCGAGTCCGGGGCGGCGCGTGGTGGCGCGTGCGGCCGTTTTTGGGCTTGAAATTTCTGGGCTTTGTAGATCGTGGGCCGATGGATCTAGTGGTGGCACCAGTTTTGTAAAAATTGTCCCAGATTTGTGCAGATTTAAATGAAAAACCCGCGGGACGTTGAGACTTTGTGGTGGTGCGTGGCGGCGCGTTATGGCTCAACTGTGCACGTTTTTTTTTCTGGGTTTTGTTGCTTGAAGTCTTTAGAAGATTTCTGTGGATTCAGTTGTCAGGGTTTTCACCAATTTGAAAGAGAAATCTGTAGGCATGGTTGGACTGATAGCTGGTCCACTTTGGCGGTGGCTATTTCTGACAATATTTGACAACCCAGGCAGGAGTGGTTCCACTGAGTGTCTCTGCTGTTCTCAAGGGATGGTGACATAGTAGAACAAAATACTTTCCATTGCCGGCCTAGCACTGCATCCAAAGTCTAGCATCATAGTTTTTCTTAGAGGACATATTTCCTTCTGCAGACTGATAGGCTCTTAGGTGTGTGACAATTTCTTTCTGACAACATGATCCTTTCATGAGCATTAATTCACCTCTCCCCTTTTTTCTCAAGGTTTGGTGCAGTCTCTTTTGAAAATATGGTATTTTAATTATTTATGCACCTCTTTCTTTTTGTCCATTAGCTTCTGAGGATCCCTATATAAAGCCATCCGGAGCATGTACTAAGTTTGTACAAGCATTGTCTTCAGTGGGTAGTGTATCTTCAGTGCAGAGAAACTCTGCCCTTTTACTTTCTTCTTCCCCTTTTTTTTTTATTAAATGTTTTGTCTGTACTAATTCCTTTTTTCTTTTTCTTTTTTCTTTTTAAGACGTGCCATGAGATTTTCTTTTGACAAATTCTTTATTGTTGTTTGTTTTTGTTATGCAGCATACTTTTATTGGCAATTAAGCTGCACCAACACTTGTCTTTTCAACACAGTCATCTCAAGAATCTTTGCAATGCAGCCACGTCAAGAGTTTTTGCAATGCAGCCACGTCAAGAGTCTTTGCAACAAAACCGCATCAAGAGTTTTTTTTGCAACGAAGTCGTGTCAACATTTGTCCTTGTACTGAAACCATGCCAACGTTCATCTTTGTCATGAAGCTGCCTCGACATTTTATTTACATTGAGGCCACATCTACACTTCATCCATGTCGAAACCGTGACAACATTCATCTTTGCCATGAAACCACGTCAACACTTCATTTATACCGAGGCCATGCCAACATTGCATCTTTGCCATTGAAGCTACGTCAACACTTCATTCGCCGAAGCCGTGACAACATTCATGAAGCCACGTCGAAACTTCATTTGCACAGAAGTCATGTCAACATTCATGAAGCCATGTCAACACTTCATTTATACCGAGGCCATGCCAACATTGCATCTTTGCCATTGAAGCTACGTCAACACTTCATTCGCCGAAGCCGTGACAACATTCATGAAGCCACGTCGAAACTTCATTTGCACAGAAGTCATGTCAACACTTCATTTATGCCGAGGCCATGCCAACATTGCATCTTTGCCATTAAAGCTACGTCAACACTTCATTCGCCGAAGCCGTGACAACATTCATGAAGCCACGTCGAAACTTCATTTGCACAGAAGTCATGTCAACATTCATGAAGCCATGTCAACACTCCACATTGCCATTGAAGCTATGTCAACACTTTATTCGCACCGAAGCTATGCCAACGTTCATCTTTGTCATAAAGCAATTTTCAGAGGTAACATCGCTCAGACATCAAAGGCGTATAGCACTGTAGCCAGACATCAAGATTTCAGAGATGCCAACAAGATGTTGAAAATGCAAGGAGTCCCTATCAAGACTTTGAAGATGCAAGGACTTCTCGTTAAGACTTTGAAGATGCAAGGAGATGCCAACAAAACCTTGAAGATGCAAGGAGTCCCTATCAAGACTTTGAAGATGTTAAAACATACTACCAAAAATTTTGACATTGCACGAACATGCCCATAGAGGAGAGATGATGCCACACCGACTTCAGATATATAATCTACCATCATTCCGGAAGAAATTGAATTCATCCAGATTTCAGAGACATGATGTGAAACAACACCACTCAGAAGGGAGATGATGTGGTTCTAATTTCAAAGCTATGAAGTGGCACAACTTAGAAGAGAAATGGTGTAGCTTAAACTTGCAAGGTACAAGAAGATGCCCCCAGGAGATAAGTGATGCAAAGCATACTTCAGAAATGTGGGAGAATATCCATTGAATATGGGTAATGCCTTACCAACCAAAGAGACCTTAAAAGCGCATTGATGACTGTTGGAAAACTCTTCAAGTTAGACTGGCCATCTTTCTTCTTTTCATGTGACTGAACTTAGTGACAAGTACTAAGCTGCCTACGTACCCCGGAGAGGGATCAAGTCATCACGTAGTTCAACATTTTTTTTTTTTTTTGATGACTTCTTTTTTTGATGATTTTTTTTTTTTTTTTTGTTTCTTTTGTTTTCTGTTTTTTTGTTTTTGTTTTTGTTTTTGTTTTTTTTTTTTTTGTTTTTGTTGTTTTTTTTTTTTTATGAAAATTTTTTTTTTAGTGCGTGACTGAACTCAGCAAAAGATACTAAGTTGCCTACGTACCCTCGAGAGGGATCAAGTCATCACGTAGTTCAAAAGATTTTTTTTTTTTTTTTTTTTGTTTCTTAATAATTTTTTTTCTTATGTGTTTTTTGCAAAAAAGGGGGGCGCAGTGTATAATAGTGGGTACACCACTGATCGAACCCGAGACCTCCTCAAGGGTGACATAGGCATCCAACCACTACGCTACACTCGCAATTGGTGACATAGAGAGGGATTAATTTCTCCTTATTGGTACGCTTTCAAGGGTAATGGGAAGACATCATGTACTCTTGCAGCGCTACAGTGGGCAGTTTAAACTCTTACCAAGGAGCAATCCTTGATTTTCAAGCAAAGAAGCGTTTGAGGAACTTCCCATTGATGGGGCCGATCCTTACACCATCATTATCAATCAACTTGTAAGCTCCATTGGTGTAGACTTCTTGCACAACATAAGGTCCATCCCATTTTGAAGTGAACTTATTGCTTGTATGATGAGTTGTGATGATAGGTCTTCGAACGACGAGGACTAAGTCACCAACTTGGAATGATCGTGGTTTAACTCTTTTATTGAATGCGCTTGAAAGACAAGCTTGATAGCACTCAAGGCGTTGTTGGGCCTCGAGCCTTTTCTCATCAAGCGCCTCTAATTCTTGCAGTCTGAGCTTGGCATTTTCTTCTCCAGTCAATCCTTCTTGAATGGCAATCCGTAATGATGGGATTTGGCGTTCTAAGGGAAGGACGGCTTCCACTCCATAAACAAGAGAATACGGCGTCGCTTGAGTAGGCGTTCGAAATGTTGTTCGATACGCCCATAATGCTTCTCCGATTCTTTCATGCCAGTCTCGCTTTGTCTTGGATACCACTTTTTTCAACAAACTGCCAAGTGTTTTGTTAAATGCTTCAGCTAGTCCATTTGCCGGGGCATTGTACATGGAGGAGTTGTATTGTTTAAATTCAAACTTCTCGCATAGCTCTGTCATCAGCCTATTGTAGAATGGTTTGCCATTATTAGTTATGATATACCGAGGGACACCATACCGATAGATCAAGTGAGTTCGAATGAAATTGACCACCATTTCTTTCTTCACTTCCCTAAGGGGTACAGCTTCTGCCCATTTCGAGAAGTAGTCAGTTGCGGCCAAGATGTACAAATGGCCACCGGATGACTTTGGTAATGGCCTTATTGTATCAAGTCCCCACGCATCAAAAGGCCAAGAAGCTACAGTTGGGTGTAGAGGTTCTGGCGGCTGATGGATGAAGTTTGCGTGATACTGACAAGCTTCGCACTTCTTAGCGCACTCCATAGAATCTTGCACCATTGTAGGCCAATAGTAACCCATTCGTTTGATCCTATAGTGTAACTTAGGACCTGACTGATGTGCGCCGCATATTCCAGAATGAGCCTACTCTAAAGCTTGTTTAGCCTCCTCCTCTCCTAAGCAACGGAGAAACAATCCATTAAATGAATGGCGGAAGAGAGTGTCTTTATAGTAAATGATTCGAGCAGCCCTTCGCCGAACTTCGATCTTGTGGCGTTTATCATCTGGGAGTCTTCCATGTTGAAGGTATTCAATGATCACTTGTCGCCAATCTTCTTTTTCAACAAGGCATACAGAAATGATGTTGGCTTGCTCTTCTTCATCTTCTTCAACTAGGAGAGGTACCACCCATCTTTGGGAAATAGCAACTTCGGTTGTCTCTTCTTGGGATAATGCTAAGGCGGTAGCCAAATTAGCTAAAGCATCGGCCTGTCTATTCTCCTTCCTTGGTATATGCTCCAATGTGGTGGCCTCAAAACTTGCTACCAACTTCTTCGCATATTTGCAATAAGGGATAAGGTCTTCTTTCTTGACATCATATTGCTCCGAGACTTGGTTGATAATTAATTTGGAATCCCCAAAGATCTCAAGTTGCGATATGCCCATCTCAATGGCCATTTGTAGACCAATAATCAATGCTTGATACTCGGCTACATTGTTTGAGCAAAGTTCACTCAATGAGAACGAGTATAGAAGTATTTGCCGTTGTGGAGAAACAAACACTACACCTGCCCCCGCTCCTTCCCGACGTGCGGCCCCATCGAAAAAAATCATCCATGGTGGCATTACTTCAATGTAAAACACATCTTCATCTGGGAAATCATCGGAGAACTCCCAATCAGATGGAACTGGGTGATCAGCTAAAAAGTCTGCCAACGCTTGTCCTTTGACAGCTTTTTGTGGAACATATGCAAGGTCATATTGTTGTAGCAGGACTGCCCATCGAGCTATACGACCTGAAACCACTGGCCTGGAGAGGACATATTTAATTGGGTCCGCCTTTGCTATCAAACGGACCGTATATGCTTGCATGTAGTGCTCCAGTTTGTCTATGGCAAAGAAAAGAGCGAGACACATCTTTTCGATAGGAGAATAATTTAATTCAGCCCCATTAAGAGTTCGACTCAGATAATAAAGAGCTCTTTCTTTCCCCTCCTTATTTTCTTGCGCCATAAGAGCACCTAGGGACTTTTCTTGTGCCGCAATGTACAGCACCAGAGGCTTTCCCGGGATAGGAGCACCTAAGACTGGAGGATTAAGCAAGTATCTTTTGATGCGCGCAAAAGCATTGCTACAAGCCTCATCCCATTCAAAGTGCACATCCTTCTTCATTAACCTGTTGAAAGGTTGACATCGACCAGCCAAGTTCGAGATAAATCGTCGTATGTAGGCTAGTTTTCCCTGCAAGCCTCTAAGTTCTCGCAAATTCTTGGGCTCTGGCATTTTCTGGATAGCTTCAATTTTGAATTGGTCAATTTCAATACCGCGGTGCCTCACAATGAAACCAAGAAATTTACCAGATGTTACGCCAAAAGCGCATTTGCGGGGGTTCATTTTAAGCTGATACTTTCTTAGGCGATTGAACACGGATTGCAGTTCTGCCAGATGGTCTTCCCTTCTTTTTGTTTTAACCACCAGATCATCGACATAACACTCTACGTATTTATGAAGTACATTATCAAAGATCTTTTGCATGGCCCGTTGATAAGTAGCACCAGCGTTCTTTAGCCCGAAAGGCATTACTTTGTAACAGTAAATGCCTTTAGGAGTACGAAAAGCTGTAAGCTCTTCATCCTTCGGATTCATTCGAATTTGGTTATAACCTGAAGAACCATCCATGAAAGATAAAGCTTCATGACCAGTAGTGGCATCAACCATGACCTCAGTGATGGGTAATGGAAAATCATCCTTGGGACATGCATTGTTCAAATCACGGAAGTCAACGCACACTCGAATTTGTCCATTCTTCTTTTTGACAGGGACGATGTTAGCAATCCATTCCGGGTACTGTACTTCACGAATGAAGCCCGCTTCAATGAGCTTATTGACCTCAGTTTCTATTTGAGGGATAAGCTCTGGCCGAAAGCGTCTTTGGGCTTGTTTAACTGAGCGCACGCCCTTCTTTACTGCCAAATGGTGAAGAGCAATACCTGGATTGAGCCCAGGCATTTCCTTGTAAGTCCAAGCAAACACATCTTTATATTCTACCAGGAGCTTGAGGTATCCTTCTTCTTCTTCAGGAGTGAGAAGCGCACTAATGAAAGTTGGTCGAGGTTCTTCGATAGTTCCTAAATTGATTTCTTTAAGTTCATCAACTGTAGCTTGTACTCCATCTTCCAAGGCTGGGGGAGCTTCATCGACCTCTTCATTGGTTGCTTCAGCATCTGAAAGTGTACCTTCTTCTATTGTAATATGAAACGAGGATGACACCTCTTCAATTTGCTCATTGTGAACAAATGATGGTCTAGTGCGTACAATTGTTCGCCTCTTGACTTTCAGCGATCCTTCAGTGCTGATGTCTAAGGTAGAGTTACGCTTCATGCGTGAAGGAATGCTACTGCGGATCTCATCATCAACTTTCTCCTTCTTTTGAACCTCAAAAGTTCATTGAATTTTGAGAATGACTATCAACAGGCCTTTTTGTTGCCCCCAATCGATCAAAGACTGATTTATAAGCAAGAGTTTCCCGATTTTGTGTTAAGCAAGTTGTATTTAACCTGTCGAACACTGTGGTTCGTGACGATGAGGCCTCAATGCGATCAAACACTGAGACGCGCGATGAAGAATGATCTTTTCTTTGATTCGAACTTTCGCCAACCTCCACTGTTATGTATTGGGAACTTGAAGCATCGCTTCTTTTCTTGATCCATATCTGAGCTGGTTGTTCAGGAGTATAACCTAATCCGGTCTTTGGGATAGGAATTTCATGCCCTTCAAGCCGCATTCTCCTTTGTGTTTTGCTAAGGCCATGTACCTTCTCTCCGGTGACTTCTGGAATCAATTTCCCTAGGTCACTTTGTCTTGAGAAATCGTAGCCTGCTCTGGCTAACAACCTATATGCTTTCGGGTCAAACCATTCTTTCGTCCGTTCGCTTGGTAGAATACCATGCTCTGTCAGACTTTGTGAAGACTTCACGAATCCATTTAGTGGCTTCGAGGGCAAAGGATTTGTGGATGAAGTTAAAGGCATGGCATGGTTTTCTTTCAATATGGCTACATCCTCCGTCGTGAGCCTTGCAGAAGGCTTTCCCATTTCTTCTGTAGATTGAAGGCATTCCGCAAATGGTGATTGTCCATTCTTACGATGTGATAATGGTACATAACGGAGGAATGGAGGGCTATTGGAAGGCGTTGAATTTTTCGCCCTCACTGCATCACTGGTAGATTCACTAGAATGATCATTCCCAGATTCTGGACCTTCCTTTGGGGAAGGAATATCCTTTCTAGTGATGAATTTAACATGCTTCTTTTCACCCTGCTTGCTTTCCATGGACAGGATTTCAACTGGGAGAACTTCACTAGAAATGTTATCTTCTACATAAAATTTTGCGTCAGCAAAGTGAGCTTCCGCCTCAGCAAAAGGCTTTAAGTCGGCATTGACTTTCTTTATTCCACTTTGAAGGTACTTGAAACATTGATGCAAAGTCGATGGCACTATTCCATTTCCATGGATCCAGGGACGTCCTAACAACATGTTGTAGGTCGTCTTGGCATCAATAACGTGGAACAAGACGTTGCTTGTCAATTCTCCAATGATCAATTCCAGGTGGATCATGCCGATTGCGCGTTGTCCTCCTTGGTTAAAACCTTGAATGACCAAACGACTATGTGATAATTCCTCCATAGTAAGACCAAGTCGTCTCATTGTCATTTTTGGTAGTATATTAACAACTGAGCCTCCGTCAATGAGAATACGATCGATCTTTTGTTCCTGAGCATAACCAGAGACATAAAGTGGGCGATTGTGGGGTTTAGAGCCTAACAACAGATCCTCATCTGTGAAAGTTAAGTCTAGAAAGCACGTGTAACATTCCTGGGTTTGTTGAAGAGTGTTGGTAGAGGGAATGTACATCTCTGGCTTTTCAGGAGCTTGGGAGAGCACTTCTTTTGGTGAGGTGGAGGATTGCAAGGGTTCAACTTCATCAACCTGAGATTGGAGTTCCTCCAACGATGACAAAGTCTCAGTTGGACCACCATGGTCAACATCCTCCTTTTCGTCCTGAATTTCGCAATGAGAGACCGTGTGAACGGCCTCGGCTGAGTCATTTTGAAAGAATTTTCTGGGGAAGAATTCTTCCAATGTGATGAGCTTTCGAGATTTTTGGGTCTGTGCTGAATCTTCATACACTTTTGTTCCCAGTCTCCCTCGCCTCTTATTGCTCCTTCCTCTTGATTGAGGCTGAATTTGGTTTTGTGCTTTTCTGGACTCTTTGGCGATCAAATGAAGAGAGAATGTTCGTCTCTGTTTCCATCTCCTGCGAGTAACCATTGTCCAGCCCTCTTCCTCATCCATTGTTGACCTTTTATCATCATTTGAATTATAATTAGGTGCTTTTTGTGAGAGCTGAACTTGAACAGGTTCCAGAGAACCAAATTGGATGAGCGTGGTATTTGCCCCCTGCTTAGTGGTTGGAGACATGCAAATAGGTAACCCGCAAGAAATTGTTGCAATGTTTGATTGAGCAACATCATTAAAATCCAAGTCAATCTTCCTTTCCTTGGCTAGCTTCATGATGAGTTCTTTAAGGACAAAGCATTTTTGGATTGGATGGCTTATGATGCGATGATACTTACAATAGTTCGGGTCATCAACTTTTCCCATCTCTTGCGGCCGTTTGCATTCTGGCAATTCAATTAATTTCAACTTGAGCAGTTGTTCTAGCATTTCGGGCATATCGGTATCTAGGAAAGGATACACCTTTTGCTCCCATTCCTTAAGTGATGAGCGACGCGTCTCACGCTGTTGGCCTCCCTCGGGCCTTTTCTCATTAGCCCTCACATTTCTTGTTGAAACTTTGACTGGGGCAGGGTTGACATTCATTGAATCTTCGATATTACATTTCGTATTCCTGTCATTTTTCCTTATTTCCCGTCTTTCTTTCCTTTCCTCAGGTACGGGAGGTTTCGTATTTCCATGGCTAGAGATACTCAACTCCATGTCATGCGCACGAGTTGCCAACTCTTCAAATGTTCGGGGCTTTATCCCTTGAAGGATGTAAAGAAGTCCCCAATGCATGCCTTGAATGCACATCTCTACAGCAGATATTTCAGAAAGTCTATCCTTGCAATCTAGACTCAAAGAACGCCACCGATTGATATAGTCAATGACAGGCTCATCTTTCCACTGCTTGGTGTTAGTAAGCTCCATCATGCCTACTGTGCGACGTGTGCTATAAAATCGATTGAGAAACTCCCTTTCGAGTTGCTCCCAATTGTCGATCGATTCGGGTTCCAAATCAGTGTACCAATCAAATGCATTTCCCTTGAGTGAACGGACAAATTGTTTTACAAGGAGGCTTCCTTGAGTTCCTGCATTCTCACAAGTCTCTACAAAGTGAGCAATATGTTGTTTTGGATTGCCCTTTCCATCAAATTGTAGGAACTTAGGAGGTTGGTACCCATTTGGCATTCTCATATTGTCAATGCGCTTTGTGTAGGGTTTTGAATATATAAGAGAACTTGTAGAAGATCCTCCATATTGTGCGCGAATGGTATTTGTTATCATGTCCTGCAGTTGTTGGACAGATATTGAGGCCATTGAGGTGGAATGTCCGTGTTGAGAAGTGCCTTCACCTCCTTTTCCTTTATCACCCCTAGCGTTTTCTCCTTTGAAGGTGAAGCCAGGTGGGTGCTCAGGGCCAAGACTTGATTCACCCAAATCTTGTACTTCTAGTTTGTTCATCAGGGTTGCAATTCTGACATCCTTCTCTTCAAGTGCTTTTGTGAGAAGGGTGACCCTTTGTTCCATTTCAGCCATTTTTTCTTCCATGGTAGAGGTGTTAGTCATCATTACTGGCATGACCTCTAGATATGATGGAGAGAATGATGAAACAGGATGAGTCGAAGGTATTTCATTCCTTAAGTTTCTCATCACGGGTGAAGAGTTGATAGAAAAGGTCTTTGTTGGGGATGATTCATTATTGATCTCCAAATCTTTCGAGACAAATGAATCCTTAGTGGTAGCCTTCCTATTTGCAAGAAAGTATAGAGAGATGGTTGGTTGGGGTTGAAGTCGATCAAGAGCTTTGGATCGACTGCGAGTGATTGGGCCGACATAATCATCAGCGCTAGAATCATCGACCACTGATTTTCGGACATTCTTGCTAGAGGCCATTGAGACTAGTAGCAAATCGAATTTCTTTTCTTTTGAAGGAGAAAGAGATGAGAGGCAGAGATGTCCCACTGGGCGTGCCAGAATTTGTAAGCGACTAAATTTCTAGTTCGAAATAAATCAAACAAGTAAAATAGTTTCACAAATGCGAATTTGTATTGATGATTGCGTGGTACAATTCTCTGGAATTACAAAAGAGTGATCCTCTGATTCGATCTCGTTGCAAAACTTATTGATTAGATTTGTGGTAATGTGGTTTTGACTTGAACACAAAATATCCTTCGATTTGATTGAGGGATGGATCGAAGATTATTGAAACGGAATTACAATGAATCTCTGGCTATGAGCTTGTTTAGAAATTCTTTGTTCTTCGCGTTCTTCGTGTTCTTCGTGCGTTCTTCGTCTTCGAAGGTTTGTGGTGGAAGTTCTTCGGAGCTTTAGAGGCTTGAATCCGTTGAGCTTCACTGATTTGTGATTTGTTGATGTTTTCGGACACTTTTGGCTTGATTCCCGTGAACTTTAGGATCTAGGCAGATGATCTGGATGATTCTACTTTGAATGTTCTTCGATTTTGGGGTTGAAGTTCTTGAAGTTCTTGAAGGCTTTGAGACTTGATCTTCGCAGAGCTTTTTCACTTCTGAATTCTGGTCCCCTGAATGTCTCAGGAAGGCTTCTATTTATAGGAGTTTGGGGGTGGATGAACGACACGTGGCGAAGCTTGATTGGTGACACATGTCACAGCCTGATTGGTCCGCTTAAGTCATCGCTTACACGTGCGAGGTTGCTTGAGTCATCGCTTACACGTGCGAAGCTGCTTGTGTCATTGCTTACACGTGCGCTGATGTGTGATTGGTTTTTGCATGACACTTGGCAAATTTCTGTTGGTTTCTGAGTAGTGATAGCAAAACCTAGCAGCAATACGTGTCGCTTTGTAATTGGCTGTATTTTATGGATTTGATAATGTGACGTGTCAGCTTGTGATAGGTCGGGAATTTTCCCTCTCTACAAACTCTATTTCAGAATATTATAGCATTTGAGCTAACAAGTTGTGCCGTTCAATTTTTCACTGCTTATTGCTATGTTAGTTTTACTTATCAAAACTAACAAAGATATGGATTTACTTTGTGACAAGAGAATTGTGGATAATCCTTCTCCCTCTTCCTTTCCCCTCTCGATCTCTCACTATTTTGTCAATTGTTTTCTAAAAAATCGGTGAGGCTAGGGTATTGGTGGGGTGGGTTTTTTGTTTTGATTTTCAGGGGCAAAGAAACAACGTCGTTTCTCTGAATTTTTTTTTAATAACAATTTTCTATTTTTTTTTAATTACGAAATTAAAAATAAATAAATAAATAAAAGCCCAAAACGACGTCGTTTTGACTTAGTTAACGGCAGCACTTAACTGAAGGGTAACGGAATACTGAATTGACAAAATTGAAAACTTAGAGGACTGAAATGACAAAACTAAAATTTAGAGAACTGAAATAATAAAAGTTGAAACTTAAAATGTTAGTTTTGGATTTTAGCCATTAATATATATTGTTCTATTCTAAACACCTAGTGTATAATGCGCAGGTATTGTTATTGGCTGGGACTGATACATCAGCAGTCACATTAGAGTGGGCAATGACTAATCTACTGAATCATCCTAATATATTGAAGAAGGCTAGAGATGAGATAGATAGTCAAATTGGAGAAGAGAAATTGATTAAGGAATCCGATGTTTCCAAATTACACTACCTTCAAAGTATTATCTCAGAAACCCTTCGATTGTATCCAGCAGCACCATTGTTAGTACCCCATATGTCCTCTGCTGATTGCACCATTGGAGGATATGATGTACCGAATGACACAATGTTATTGGTTAATGCATGGGCCATACATAGAGATCCTAAGGTGTGGGATGATGCAACTAGTTTTACGCCTGAGAGGTTTGAAAATGGTGAGGTTGAAGGACATAAGCTAATGCCATTTGGGATGGGGAGGAGGACTTGTCCTGGGGCGGGCCTCGCCCAACGTATAGTAAGCTTGACTTTGGGTTTGTTGATTCAAAGCTTTGAGTGGGAAAGGGTTACTACAGAAGAAGTTGACATAAATGAAGGTAGTGGGATCACTATGCCTAAAGCCATGCCATTGGAGGCCATGTGCAAAGCACGCCCAATCATGCATAAACTTCTTTCTAAGTCGATAGATGATGTTTGAAAGATCTCCTTGAGTCACTTTTTAGAGACTTGCTTAGTTATTCACAGATAATTTTAATCATTTAATAAACTAAAATAAACAATTACATATTCAATTTTATTCAATTTGAAAATTGAATTGTATCTATATAAAGTTGATTTCTTTTTTGGTTTGTTTTTTTTTTTGGGTGTGGTGTTGTTTTTTATTTTTATTTTTTTGGTTTGTACTGGATAGTGATTTGTATATGTCTTTAAGGAATAAGAAAGGATTTGGATAAGTTTACTTTTCATTTCCAAATTTTTATGTTAAATTAGGATATTTTGTTATAGGATATAAATAAATCAAGTTGTCTAAAATTTTAAAGTTAACTGAAAAAACACTTGTTTGTTTACTAAATTGGTGAGATGAATGTCTAGAAATTTGAGAAATATTTTCAGATTATATATATATATATATATGATTTGCATCTTGAATTGACTTTACTTGAATATTAAATTCAGTTGCATCTTTCCTTATTTAAAACAATATTATCAAAAGCAAATAAATGAGAAATAATTTTTTTAAAGGGAAAGACAATGGTGAAGAAGAAGAAAACAATCAATCGAGCTTATTCCAGTCAAATTTTATGTGTGGGGTTTGTCTTCTCTTCTGTCCTTTTTTTTTTTTTTTTTTTTTTGTTAAGCTCTCTCTCTCTCTCTCTCTCTCTCTCTCTCTCTCATGGAGAGATTGTGTGACTACTAAGTGTAAAAAAATGAGAAAAACTATATTATTACACAAAGCCTTGCTCTATATATACAAGACTGTAACCAATACACATGAAATGAGGTGTACCAAGCCCAATGACGAAAATAATCACAAATCAATAAGTGGGTTATTTGGTCTTCTCTATTAATCTTTGATAGGCCAAAAACGTATTGACTCCTTGTGATGAATTAATTGATTAATTAGCTAAGTTTATTAATTAATCAAATTAATATGCAAAGCGCGTGGTAGAATAAACAAATCACCAATTAAACTAAGTATGCAGCGGAAAATAAATTAACACGGTGATTTGTTTACGAATGAGGAAAACCAATCACGGCAAAAACTCCACCGAGTGATTTTCAGGTTACCACTCCCGAAACTCCACTATTATCACAACAAGCGGTTACAAGTAAAAGAATCCCAAGTACCTTACCAACCTACAGTTGAACCCTTACCCCAATACCCAATTGGACTTGTTTTGTAGTGACAGTTCCCCTTTTGATGCACGGCTCCCAAGTACGTGACTAACCAATTGCGCGGATCCCAGTACGTGACTTCAATCACCAACTAAGAAGGTTGTTGGCTGCAAAATTCTTCAGTTCATCCACACGATGAAGATCAAGAAGATGCTTGGTTACAAAACCTTATGGTGCACATACACAGCAACTTCTTCAAGAAAAAGAAATGAACTAGGGTAAGAACTTTGTCTCCGGTCACAATTTGCTTGAACAAAGTTTGCTCAATGCTTGTGCAACTTGTGAACTACTTGACGGCCCTTAAAATAATCATTTTATATGTTTAGAGTTAGGAGAAAAGAAGACCTAAACACATGATCACGGATTCCAAGAAATCAGATCAAAATTTTGAATTTCTTAAATCTCGACAGATAAGCTGTCGAGCAGCTGTCGAGCCACGGGCTGAAAAACTTCCTTAAGCCTCGATAGATGCAGCTGTCGAGACTTAATGAATTCGCACTTCTCAGCTTGTTTCTTGGACAGTCTTGATGACTTCAACACTTGATCTTGAAACCTTGTTTCTTGAAGTATTTGAACACATCTTAGAACTACCCAATTACAAGTAAAGTGCATTTTGTCAAAGGATTAACCAATAACATAAAATGGTGACATATGATCCTAACATGTGAAACACATATGTCCTAACAATCTTCTAAACATTCAAACTACTTTGATATTATTTTGCAAATACAAATAATTAAGGATTATGTTGCCCGAAATTAAGTTAAAAATCTTAGACTCTCCCATTTGGGAAACATAGGTTATTCTTATTCATAATTTTTTTATATAAATAAAAAAAATAAAAATAAAAAATAAAAAAAAAACCTTGAAAATTAGGATGAAAGCTATGTAGTTTCAACAGATATCCAACACCTTTTTGATCTTGGTATATGAGTGATGGACAAAACTTAGGTACAGTACCTTAAGTGCTGTTCCTTATGTTTTTCTCTTAAGATTCAGCCATGTGGCTACTTAATTAAAGAATACACTTCCATCTCATGAGAAAAAATTCACATGACTGAATCTTAAGAGAGGAACCTAAGGAATAGCACCTAAATACTGTACCTAAGTCTTGCCCATGAGCAATAAACCTCTCAATGTTATTCAAATAATAGGGAGAGGTAGAAAGATTGTAAGGATGTTTAGTGGCTTTATTATTTTCCTTAATCCTTAATTATTTACATTTGTAAATAATATCGAAGAAGTTTGAATTTTTAAAAACTAAAGAAAAAAGACCGAATAATAACCAACTTATTGGTTTGTGATTATTTTTGTTGTTGGACTTGGTACACCTTATTTCATGCGTAAGGCTTTACAAGCAAAAATTGATTATCTATTATAATTTTTTCCCACTGCTACTCCACATGATTTCTCCTTACTAACGGATGCATGAAAATTCACTTTCACATGGGGTTGAGAGGGTCCCAAATGTTGCTTATGTTTATCTCACTATCTGCATAGTCGTAAAACATTAGGTGGTCAGGTATATTTTATTAATTTCTTTACTTAAGAGCAAAGGGTCAAGAGCTTCTCTCTTAGTTTGTCTCATCATTCGATTTTTTTGCAATGAAAGCTCTAGGAATTACTTCTAGGGGGTTAATAAGAAGATGAATTTTGAGTAAGAGATGAATTTTGTGTTTACATGGTTTTATTACAAATTTGTCCATAGTACTAACATTCTGTTTGTTTCGCTGGAAAACCTTCTATAAAGATAGTTTTCCACATTTTCCATTGTTAGGTTGCATAAAAAATAATTGGTCAACGGAAAACTATCTTTAGTCAACGGAAAACTCTTATAAAAATAAGACTTATTTTCTATAGGTTGTTTTCCAAAAAAAAAAATTTGGAAAACAATCTCTCTCTCACACAGTACATAACTCCTATAAATATTATCTTCTTCTGACCTAGGAAAAAATATTTTCTTTCGCTCATTCAGTCTTTCTCACAATAAACTCACTCACTTCTTCTCCTTCCTTTGTTTTTTATCTCTTCTCACACCCTCACTATCACCCCCTCTGGCCTCTTCTCTTCCTATAGATTTCTCTCTCTATCTACCTTTCTTCTCTTTTTTCTCCCTATTTCTTCTCCCCTCTATAACACCGTTCTTTAATAAGGTTTGTATTTTTTTTCTCCTAACAAATCGGTCAATGGTTCTATAACAATTTTTGGTATATTTATCAAATTATTTGTACTAGATTAGTTTGCCAATAAAACTATTTGGCCTATGTGGCATTTTGAACTATTTAAAATGGAACTTAAGGTTATAATGGTTATTTTGAATTATGAGAAGTATGGTTTATATATATATATATATATATATATATATATATATATATATATATATATATATATATATATATTATGAACATTATTGTTTATATACATGAGCAAGATGAGTATTTAAGATCATGAAAATTGGATAGCTAATTTTGATTGTATCTGTTGTCAAAATTTTAGTTTGAAAACCAAATTCATTCTTGGTTTTTTTTTTTTTTTTTATTTATTTATATTGATTATATTAGGTGGGTTTACACAATACACATATTATACATGTTTTAAATTATACAAGAAATGTTATAAAAACTATGAATACCAAATACCAGAAAATATTCTCAAGCTCATTTTTAAGGTTGTTACCAAACACCAGAAAATAAGTCAATGTCCACGTTGGGCCCAAGGCCCTATCCGAGGAAGGATCCTCCTCGGCCAAAAGAAGGGCCCTCCTCGGCCAAAATCATAGCCGAGGACAAAGGGAGCGACTCGGTCCTGATGATGACACCCTGGGTCATTCCAACAAACAGAAAAAGTACTAGAACGACAAAGAACAAATGAAAGGCTGTCATTACTGCAATTAAGTACTCTGCACCTGACAGAGTCATGCTTTTCAGCCTTTACAACCACTCCCAACCACTTTGGGTATGGGCGGATGGGACAAGTATCAACCCTATGAACCTCAACCTACACATGGACATTGAAGGGAGAGTAGAAGCTAGTATAAAAGGAGGGAGAGACATTCCAGAGAGAGGGGACTCCCCCGAAGCCCAAGAGCAGGAGTCACACAAACGACGCCGAAGAGAAAAGCTTCCTGAATAGGTTCATATTCATCTCTCCGCAACCGTTATTCCACCATGACTAACAATCGTCCGCCCGCTAAGGCCTAGCTTTTCAGCTCACGCTCTATAAATTTATTGTGTGGACCGTCAACGTTGAGCCCAGTCCAGTTTTGGGTCCAACACATTTTCAGTCCTTACAATTGGCGCCGTCTGTAGGAAGCTTGTGCGTTGGTGTAGGCGGTGATTAGTCATGGTAGGATCAAGCCCCTACCAGCAAGGGTCCCTCAAAAGAGAGAATTTTGGCAGTGGTGCAAGCTACGCGCGGCTCATCCTCAGGGCTACACTACGAAGTGCCAGTGGCACGGGCAGATCTAGGGACTTCTAACATCAAGTCTATGCCCCACACATTTGTCAAGGGGCTAACCCTCGCGGGTCCAGTAGCCCGATTCACCGAATTCCTATAAGTTTTGGACAGAACCAAGGTATTGCATGGTCCTCGGACTCAAACCTATGGGGAAACCAACTACTTCAAAAAGAAAACGTAAGTTTTGGACAGAACCAAGGTATTGCATGGTCCTCGGACTCAAACCTATGGGGAAACCAACTACTACAAAAAGAAAACGTAAGTTTTGGACAAAACCAAGGTATTGCATGGTCCTCGAACTCAAACCTATGGGGAAACCAACTACTTCAAAAAAACAACGTAAGTTTGAACAGAACCAAGGTATTGCATGGTCCTCGGACTCAAACCTATGGGGAAACCAACTACTACAAAAAGAAAACGTAAGTTTTGGACAGAACCAAGGTATTGCATGGTCCTCGGACTCAAACCTATGGGGAAACCAACTACTTCAAAAAGACAACGTAAGTTTTGGACAGAACCAAGGTATTGCATGGTCCTCGAACTCAAACCTATGGGGAAACCAACTACTACAAAAAGAAAACATAAGTTTTGGACAGAACCAAGGTATTGCATGGTCCTCGGACTCAAACCTATGGGGAAACCAACTACTTCAAAAAGACAACGTAAGTTTTGGACAGAACCAAGGTATTGCATAGTCCTCGGACTCAAACCTATGGGGAAACCAACTACTTCAAAAAGACAACATAAGTTTTGGACAGAACCAAGGTATTGCATGGTCCTCGGTCCTCGGACCAGATGCCTAAAACAAGTTGACTCTATGAATACCATCTGAAACGTGGCAAAGCACCCTAGTGCCCAATGACCCCCTCGGATAGTTCATTTTTGGTTACACGTCCTCGGGTGATTGCCCCATACGCAGTACAGAACATTCAGCTACTATTCCGGTTAGTCTCTAACTCTTTGCTAAACAAGGATATCGGCCCTAAGTACTGTTCGAAAGAAAAAGACACCAGCACATCCATTCACAAAATAACTATTGCAGAAAAGAAAGAATACACAAAATGAGATAAATTCATCTTTTATTAGACAAAGAATTAGTACAGCATACAAAAAAGGGGCTTAGACAAGCCTATACCAGAAGCTAACTACAGAAACAAAAAAAAAAAAACAAAAAAAAAAAAAACACACACGGAAACGATAGATCCTTCAATTTTGCTCTTACAGCAACTAAAGCAAGACTGGATGGCACCAGCGATGGAAGAGAAGAAGAAGCAGAGGCACCTGGTCCACATCTTTGCTCTAGCAGCGACTAAGCCCGTCTGGATGGCACCAGTGATGGAAGAGAGGAAGAAGCGGGGATGCCAAGTCCCCATACCTGCTCTAACGGCAACCGAGCAAGTGTCGCATTAGCAGCAATTGGGCAAATACGGATGGTACCAGCGATGGGAAATCTTAGTGCTGTCGCACCAAAAATCTGATGTGACCTGCACCTGCTTCGGATTTTGGCTGAAGGAAGAAGAGGCTCCTTTCTTGCCTTATTAAAGAGAAGAAACGTCTTGAGTCTCTGTCTCCCTTGCCCTGACCGGGCCATTCTTAATCTTGAAGTTACCCAAGGCTTTTGAAGAGGGTGTGATCAGGGGCGGCTTGATGCATTTGAGGGCCTAAGGCGAAAATTGATCATCTTATTTTAAATGCAAAATTACTACTAATTAACATGAACTATGTAAAAAAAAAAAAAAAAATTTAGAAATTTTATGGACAGAAAAAATTTGACAAAATTTTTCATACTTGTTGATGGGGTAGATTAATAGTAGTAAGTAAAAAAGTGGTGTTAGTAGTAGACTTACATGAAAACTAGTAAAAGTTTGCTAACTAAACTCTTATTATTATTCTTATTTTTTTAGAAGTGCAACATTCACAATAGTTTTTACAACAAATCCTAGGTTTTAAGTTGCTTTTTGTTTTCTATTTGAAAATATCACTATAATTATTTTTTTGCTATCAATAACAGATTGTAACAACCTGTTACTTAGCATTAGTTGTAAAAGTGTTGTGAAAAATATTGTGAACGTTGCATTGTTTTCTATTTTTTATTTGTTTTTTATCTGGTAAAAAAATATTATTTTATTTATTGATTATAAATAACCCTATTGGTTAAAATTTGGGGGCCTTTATTTTTACTTGGGGCCTTAGGCAATTGCATCTTTTGCTCCACCATTCAGCCGGCCCTGGGTGTGATACCTTCATACTCACTCTGGCCTTAATCATTTCAACTCCTAAAAGCTCGGTCACACTGGTAATAGGGACTTTGGGTCCAATTGGAGGGGTTGGAATTTGAAAAAGCCTAAAGGGTCTGCCAGTAAAGGGAATACTTCCCACCGTGCTCCTTATATAGGGGGCAAGCCTAGTGGCATTTAATCCGCCCAAATCTCCAAGGAAAAACTACAAACGAGGCAAGTCCCATTCAATTCCCAAAGCAATCTCCAGCCGTTGGACTTACGCCGCCTCATAAAGAGACTTTAATGAAGGCACGCCTCGTGTACCGAAACGGCAGGAACGCAACATCGAAAAACTAAAGGAATGTCTCACAGCCAGGAACGTGCTTCAGGCAAGCAAAGAGGCTCAGGTATTGCTGAAGAACAAAACTTGGCAAGCCGTGACATAGGTCCGACGTCACCAAAACCCTCCTCTCCGTCCGAGGATCCGGACAGCAGGATTTTGAGGGGCTATTGTGGGGGGTATAAAACTGAGAAACCCATGTCAATGTCCACGTTGGGCCCAAGGCCCTATCCGAGGAAGGATCCTCCTCGGCCAAAAGAAGGGTCCTCCTCAGCCAAAATCATAGCCGAGGACAAAGGGAGCGATTCAGTCCTGATGATGACACCCTAGGTCATTCCAACAAACAGGAAAAGTACTAGAATGACAAAGAACAAATGAAAGGCTGCCATTACTGCAATTAAGTACTCTGCACCTGACAGAGCCATGCTTTTCAGCCTTTACAACCACTCCCAACCACTTTGGGTATGGGCGAATGGGACAAGTATCAACCCTATGAACCTCAACCTACACATGGACATTGAAGGGAGAGTAGAAGCTAGTATAAAAGGAGGGAGAGACAATCCAGAGAGAGGGGACTCCCCGAAGCCCAAGAGCAAGAGTCACCTAAACGACACTGAAGAGAAAAGCTTCATGAATAGGTTCATATTCATCTCTCCGCAACCGTTATTCCACCATGACTAACAATCGTCTGCCCGCTAAGGCCTAGCTTTTCAGCCCACGCTCTATAAATTTATTGTGTGGACCGTCAACGTTGAGCCTAGTCCAGTTTTGGGTCCAACACATTTTCAGTCCTTACAAGATAATTTTCCAAAAAATACTTTTTGAAAAATGAATCATTTTTTCAGAAAACGTTAATGCCGAAACAAACAAATTGTAAAAAGATAATAAAAGATAAACTATAAATTAATTTGGTATATTGTTTTTTCATATAATGGACATACTAATTATGATTGCTAAGATTAAATTTTGGAAATAATCTATTGTTTCTAAATACAATATCACTGCGTAACATGGGCGTGATAGTCACTTCATAAGTACAAGTTCTTGTGGGGGTGGGGGGCAAGGACTGTGATTCAAGTCTCTAAAAGGGAATTTCACATACATATACACTTAGATTAGGTTAGAGTGAGATTTTTATCTCAGATTAAAAAAATAAAATATAATAAACATATTAATTATATTGTTGTTAAGTAAACTTTAATTATTATTGCTTAGAATATTTTTATCAATTAGTTTATGTCTTTACTCTAATACAATTCTTTTATATACAACTCAACTCAACTTTGACAACTATTGGTCTTTGTAATTCTATTAAGAAATTTTTTGTTATGTTAACATTTGTTTTTGTCTTCACTCAAACACTCCCTTATCCCACCCCTTTGTCTAATTTTTTTTTTAATTTATTTAGAATCACCCATTGTCTTATTGTTTAATTGTTAATATTTACTAACTATTGATTGACTAATTGGCCCTTGCCCCAATCCCCACTTAACAAATAACAAATTAAAAGCACATTCAAATTCAACCACTCCTCCACTCACAGATTCGATCAAAAATATAAACTAATTGTAATTTTATTTAACAATTCAACTCAACTTTGATAACTATTGGTCTTTGTAATTCTATTAAGAAAATTTTTGTTGTGTTAACATCTATTTTTGTCTTAACTCAATCACTCTCTTGTCCCACACCCTTTGTCTAATTTTAATTTTTTTTTTTAGAATCATCCCTTATCTAATTGTTTAATTGTCTTTTAGTGTTGACATTTACTAATTACCGATTGACTAACTAGCCCATGCCCTAATCCCCACTTAAAAAATAACAAAAATTAAAAACACATTCAAATTCAGTCACTCCACTTGCAGATTCGATCAAAGGTATAAATTAATCGTAACTTTATTTAAAAGAGTCAACTCAACTTTGACAACTATTGGTCTTTGTTGTTACGGTCATATTTTTTGTAATTGACTAATCCTTTGACAAAATGCACTTTACTTGTAATTGGGTAGATCTAAGATGGGTTTAGTATTTCAAGAAACATGTTCAAGTCAAGTATTAAAGACATGAAGATTGATCTAAGAAACAAGTGAAGAAAAGTTGTTCATTTATTCTCGACAGATAGCTGCTATTAAGACTTAATTCGAAACTCGATAGATAACTCGACATCAACTCGATCTATCAAGAATTACGATTTCAGAATTTCCAGATCTGAAATCCAGTCCAAGCTTATGTGTATGTGTGGGGTTTCTTTTCTCACAATCTTAAACATATATAAGACTTATTTTAACAGCCATCATATATGGATATAGTGACCAAGTACTTAATTTCTTTGTAAGAAGCTACTGCATTTGTACGTCGTTTGGTTTTGGATTGTTACATCATTTGGATGTGTTCTTTTTTGAATCATATGCTCATAAATATTCCAAACTAGAGGGACTTGATCAAATTTTTGAACAACATGAATCAAAGTATTGAAACTTATAAGGCTTGAAGAGAAGCCGCATTCTTCCAAATAGCAACAGACTTCAAAAGCAATCTCAAACATTTTGAGTTTAGCATAAGCCTGTACTAACAAATCAAACACAAATGGAGTTGAAACAGTAATCTTGAAACTTCAAAGTAGAGAATCCACAACTGAAAAATCTCAAAGGACTCCCCGCATCTTTTTTTCAAAACTGATTCAAGCAATGCTCGAGCATCCATAATATGAATTGTGATACAGTAAGACCAATTCCCATGCATGTTCAAACTTTTTCCTTTGTGCTTACCAATGGAAAAAAGCCAGAGCCCGTTTTGCTAGTTGGCTCCTTCAATTCTAGCAGTACCTTCTCAACAATCAAATCATTTAAGAGAACAGAATCAAAATTATGAGTCAGAATGTCCCAATTACAGCTCTTCCTGAATGGATTCAATTAAGAGGAAATTTTTTTTGTGTCTGCACATTACCAATGAAATCAAGAAAGCATATAGGGTAGTACATTCTAACATTGTCAATCTCAAGATAGTCATCTTACCTTGGACAAACACCACTTAGATGCACAGCATCCTGCAAAAACTGATAGATAATCAAACCATCAAAGTTTGATTTTTGTTGGGATGAAAAAGCATGAAAGAAGATTTGGTTTTTATTTTTTATGAATAAGAAAACTTTTAATTAAAGGCCAACGTAACAAGAAGCAGAAACTAGCTGAAAACATCCAAAAACAACAAAGCAAGAGCTACAACCTAGCAACAAATAACAAGGATCAAAAACTGATACAGGGATCCTCCACAAACAGCAAAGAGCCTATTAAAAATTTAATTAGAATTCACATTTTTGCACCGGAAAAACCCTGTATATAATATCAGCAATCACAGTTTGCACCAGCATCACAAATTAGTTGATTCTAAATTCTGCCAAGTACAATTTCATTTAATCAAACACGTTGAATTTTATTCAATATTATAGTTTCCCACAAAAAGGGACCTACAGGTACCAAATGAGTACATATTTCTGTTTTAAATAACCCTTATGTGTGTCTATGTCGGTGTCATGCACGTGTATGTACACAAATATAAGCTCCAATCTGTTTAGCGGCCGATACGATAACTCATTCTTGTGAATACCATACTGGAAGCTGTTTTAGTTTGGTAAGGTTAACTAAATATTAATGTTTCAATACTAGTCAATATAAGTATATCATTTCGGGTTGACAGCTTTAGATAAAAGGAATCAAAAGCGAAAATAACTTCATCTAACTCATTAATATATAAAGAGATAGACTAACATCATCTCAATTCAAAACAAATTAATCAAGGCTCTCAGCATCCACATAAACAAAATACAGCATAGTCACAATCAAATTGAGCCATTGAAGCCCAAACTCAATCCTACCGATAACAGTAGCATTTTCAAGATACATAACGCACAATCAGAGTTGTTACAATCAAGATAATTGAGTTGTTTGCAACGAAAGTTGGAAACTTTGTCGCACATTCAGTTTTGACAAAGTGAAATAAGTAAGATTTTCTCTAAAACACAAAGTGGGTCATTAGTATTTTGAGTGGGAAGAGTTAAAGACACAAACTTTTGGTTAGTTTTTCGTAGGGAACCAAACAGAAACAATTTCTAACTAAGATTAAATGGAAATCCACAGCAAAAATATGAAACTCCAGCCCCACCTACTTATGAAGTATTGATAAGCAGAACATGAAAAGAAATGATTGAAGGAGTGAGAGAAAGAGAAACTGACTTACCCGTGTCACCGATGAGCGGCGGAGAGAGAGAGAGAAGTTAGACTATCGAAGCAAACGAAATTGGCCCGAGAAGAGGCATTCGGGCATTTTATTTTAGGGGAAACCGAAATTACAAAAATGCCCTCCTTTCCAAACAGTATTTTTTAGGCTAAATTAATAAATAATAAAGGTAGAGACATTTTATCAAAAAAATAAAAAATAAAGGCAGAGAGCCAGAGACACAATAATTCCACAACAAATTTTAGATGACAAATTATAAAAAGTAACGTTAGTGGTGAGCCTAGATAATAATTAATAATAGATTATTATCTAAGCTTTGTTATTGTGAAAATATTATGGATAGGTGAGAGCGAGAGGATATTAATTTTAAAGGAATACAACTTTGCTACAATAAGAGTAATAGCATTGGGGTGTAAAAACTCCCTAGTTGATATTTTACATCCTAATAAGCTCAAAACATGCTTCCATCCCGATTGCTATTGCTAAAAAGTTTTAGCAACTATGAATAGTAAGATGGCATATATACAACCTACTATAGCTTTGGTTGTAAAACTAAAAATTATTATTTTATTCTCTCTCTCTCTTCTCTCTCCCTCTCATTCTCTGATTCTATCCTCTTAGCTTGCTCTCTCACTCCTAACACTTTCTCTATCTTACGATTTGGGGTGGTAGTGGCATGACAGGTTTGTGGTGGCTCGGTGAGGCTATGGTGGCAGTAGATTGATGAGGCTGTGGTGGCAGAGGTTGGTTCCCAGAGGCAAAGGAGATTGTGGTGGCTCGCGAAGGAGAGATTCCTCATAGGAGATCATGGTGGCTTTGTCTCAGTCCGACAAGCAAGCAAAAGGTGAGAAAGAATGTTATGCTGACAGAGACAAAGGTGTAGATTAGCGGTGGGTCTATGGTTTTGGTGGCAGTTATTGATTGTGGTTTGTTGTTTTGGGTTTGTGGCAGATCCCGGTGGGTCTGTGGCGGTTTCTTGTTTTGGGTTTGTGACAGATTCCGGTGGGTCTATGGTTTTGGTTGTGGTTTTGTCAATTTGTTTTTTTTTTTTTTGGTTTATGGCAGATCCAGAGGGTCTGTGGTGGTTTGTTGTTTTGGGTTTTTGGTGGTGATTGTGGTTGTTTTGGTTGGTGGTGTGGGTGATCGTGGTGGTTGCTTTGGTTGTTGTTGGTTTCAGTTTTGGTTGGTGGTGGTGGTTGAGTTTCGTTTGGCTTGATTTAGATTGTTCTATTCTGGGTTTGGGTTTGAATGATGGGGCCCGGGTGGTTGAGAAAGAGAGAGAAAGGAGAGAGGATCTGTAGTTTTATATTTATTTTATGGACAAAATTTAGTTACAAAATTAGTTATAGTCTAAGACTATAACCTTATCCAATAAAATAAATATTACTACATATTTTAAAAATCTAACCATTGAATTGCATGTTTTTTACGCTCTTAATACACATTAAATTTTGTGTCAATTGGATATTATTTACTATATGATCTATAAGCTTATATTTTATGCATAATTTTAAATTACAAAAACTTGCAATTTAAAAAATTTATTGGTGACATCGCTAATGATCTTTAATTTTCTTGAAATTTTGCAAGTATAGAAGATATAAGAAAAAGATGTGATCTAATGGTAGATTTGTCAAAATTCACCTTTAATAAAATAATATTGAGTAAGATTGTAACCTTAGGGTATAACTAATTTTGTAACTAAACTTTGTCCTTATTTTATTAGGTAGCTTGTATTATTTTATTAGGTTATATGTAAAAATAAAAACTGGGATGTTGAGTGAGTTGTGAAATGGTTGGTAAAATAGATAAAGTGGTGTTTAAGAATATAAGATAAGTTTTTTTTTTTTACATCTCCGAATGCTAGTACTCTATAAAGTTGTATTCTTTTGCATATACAAACCTGGATAATGCTTGATTTTTGTAGTTTTGGGTTGTAAAATAGCTTTTTTGGAGTTTTAGCAACTCCAATGCTAAGAGCACTCACAACAGTGAAGCTAAATAGCTATATAGTTATTTTAACTTCCCCAAAACATAAAAAATGCTCTCACAGCAGTGTATGTAAAGTTTAAAATTTTTAGCTTCAGGCTTCTGTACGAAGCTATTTTTGGCTTCGTACAGAAGGTGAAGATAAAAATTGGATATATTATTTTAATTCCAACCTTTATTAAAATAATACTTTTTTTATTTTAACTCAGACCAAATAATTGATACTATTGTTAACTTTTACGAGTCACTTTTCACTACGGAGGAGCCCAGCAACTTTAAGGAAGTAATTGATACAATCCCGCATGTGGTGACAAATGAAATGAATGAGAAACTTGAGGCAGATTTCACCCTTGAAGAAGTAGAGGCAGCCTTGAAACAAATGGCCCCTTTGAAAGCACCCGACCCGGACGGGATGCCTCCATTGTTTTACCAAAGCTATTGGGCCTTGATTGGTCCCGATGTCTCAACTACTATCTTGCATTACCTTAATTCTGGTATTTTACCTCAAACTCTTTGTCATTCTTTTATTACATTGATTCCTAAGGTAAAAGATCCAAAATATGTAACGGAATTTAGACCTATTAGCTTGAGCAATGTTTTATATAGAATTTTTGCTAAAGTTCTAACCAACCGTTTGCAAGATATTATGCCTCAGCTCATTTCAGAGCATCAAAGTGTCTTTATGTCAGATAGGTTGATCTCGGACAACATCTTGGTGGCCTTTGAAACTTTGCATTATATGCGGAATCACAATAAAGGAAAATCGGGCTTTATAGCCTTGAAACTTGACATGACCAAGGCATATGACAGGATTGAGTGGCCATACATGGAAAAAGTGTTGATAAAAATGGGCTTTCAAAATAGATGGGTGCATCTCATGAAGGCATGCATCACCACCGCCTCATACTCAGTTTTGATTAATGGAGAACCCCACGGGCATATCACTCCTAAAAGAGGTTTGAGGCAAGGGGATCCTCTCTCTCCTTACCTCTTCCTCATGTGCACCAAGGGTCTTCATGGTTTGATTAACAAGGCAGCCACCAATGGTACTATTCGTGGAGTTTCCCTTTGTCATAATGGGCCTAAACTAACACACCTCCTGTTTGTAGATGATAGCTTAATTTTCTGCAGGGCTAAGGAAGAGGAATGTCAAAATTTGCTTGATGTATTGGCAAAATATGAGCGTGCTTCGGGGTAGCAAATTAATAGAGCTAAAACCACTCTATTTTTTAGCAAATCCACTACTGAAGAGGTGTAGGGGGTGATTAAGGACATGCTTGGTGTCAATGTAGTTCGTCAATATGAGAAGTACTTAGGCCTTCCCTCTCTTGTTGGCCCGAAAAAAAAAAAAAAAAAAAAAAAAGAGGAGAATTTTACACATATCAAACAACAGGTGTGGAAGAAGATTCAAGGTTGGGAAGCCAAATTGCTTAGCCAAGCGAGGAGAGAAATTTTAATAAAGGTCATGGCACAGGCCCTCCCCACCTACACCATGGCATGCTTCAAACTGCCTATTTCACTTTGTAATGAAATTGAAAGCTTGATTTGCAGGTTTTTTTGGGGACAAGGAGGGGATAATCGAAAAATTCATTAGGTGAAGTGGCTGGATTTGTGCAAGCCAAAAACTCAAGGTGGCATGGGGTTTAAAGATCTTTCCCTTTTCAATGATGCACTTTTGGCTAAGCAAACATGGAGACTTCTTTATGATACGAGCTCCCTGTTTTATAGAGTTTTTAAAGCAAAATTCTTCCCAAATACATCTATGATGGGAGTCAAAGCACCAGCTAATGCTTCGTATGCTTGGAAGAGCCTTATGAAAGGGCGTGATGTTATCAAGCGAGGTGCAAGGTGGAGCATAGGCTTGGGTAGATCAATACACATCTGGGGGGATAATTGGTTGCCCCTCAACACCACACCCAAAGTTGTCTCACCAAAGGTGGAGGGGAGTGGCTTAACCATGGTTAGTGATTTGATTGATCCAGTGTATAAAGTGTGGAAAGAGGACGCCATTGACAGAACTTTCTTTGCATTTGAGGTAGCCACCATAAAGAATATGCCACTCTGTAGGTCCATTCAAGATGATGTCCTGATATGGCCCTTCAATCCGGATGGAGTGTGTACAGTCAAATCCGGATATAGATTTTTGCATGAAGAACAATGCAGGAAACAACCAGGCCTGTCTGAAGTGGAAGTGTTGAAGCCACTGTGGAATAAGATTTGGGGTCTCCACATCTCCAATAAAATCAAGCACCTCGCATGGAAGGCATGCAAAAACGCTCTACCCACTAAATTAAATTTGGTCCACCATAAAATCATCACGGATGGCTGTTGTGACGTGTGTAAAACACAGCAGGAAGATGTAGTCCATGCCTTATTCCTATGCCCAAACCTGCAACCCCTGTGGAGTACAATGTCGAAGTGGAATCATGGCACGCTCATGGCGTGCACCTCTTTTATTGACATCTTTGATTGTATTTTTGCAGGTAATAGGGATCCAGACTTGTTTGTTGCTGTGATCTGGACACTATGGACTCGGCGAAATAACTTACGCCTGGGCAAGCCAGAACTACCTCTAAACAAGGTAATTGAGTTTGCCCGGGAACGTTTGATTGAAGTTGTCACGAGTACCCCACTGCCTTCGTACCCTGCACAACACACAACAGCTACGTGGATTGCACCATGGACACACAGCTACAAGTTGAATTTCGATGGTGTTGGAATAGGGGTGGTGATTCGCAATGAAGCTGGACTGATCATGGCCTCACTCTCCCAACGGATTCCTATGCCCACATCAGTCAATGAAGTGGAAGCCCTCGCAGCAAAGAGAGTTATGGAGCTTGCACTAGAACTCGGTTTTGACAATGTGATACTTGAGGGAGATTCTGAAATACTTGTGAAGACTCTGAAGACTGGTGAAAGCACACTAGCGCACTTCAACAATTTGTCAGCAAATATTCTATTCCTTACTTCCCATTTCTCCAAATTTCATTTTTCTTTTGTAAGGAGACAATGTAATAGGTTAGCACACTCTTTAGCTAGACTTGCATCCATTACTCAACAAATGTTCGTCTGGATGGAAGAATTACCACCAAACCTTATCCCTGTATTTTTGGCTGACTTACACAGCCTTCCTTAATGAAAGCTTCAGTTTTGGATTCTCAAACAAAAAAAAAAATTATGCCCCGTTGCTCATCTCACTTGCTCTCATTCTCACCCTCTGTCCTTAGCTCTCATCAAAACTATCAAACTCTCTCAAAACAACAAACAATAGTCCAAAACCATTTCACAAGAAGCACAGTTTTTAGCCTTTCAAAAAAAAAAAAAAAAAAAAACCATTTATACAGATATTCATAAATACCAATGTTGAAGAGTCAAGAGAGAGAGCTTGAGTGTGTACAGGACGCCACGCCACTGCTGCCAACTTTCCGATGATCATCGTGCAGTGACGCCTCCTCAGCATAGTCGTCCGATCTACTTCTCGCGTATTTGATATTGCTTTCTGACTGTATTTTACTCTGTAATCTGTATTTTGTGATATTGGTAAAGTTAGTACTTCCAAGTTTAGAGGGTCTGGTAATGTGGGCGAGTGATGAGTGGATATGTGACTGTGTAGTCCTTGTGCATTGGGTCAATGGGTTTAGCCGTTTAGGAGTAATTTTGAATTATAATTAATAGAGTAAATTCCAAATTATATATTAACATTTGAGGTGTTTGTATTTTACATCTTAAAGTTTTAAAATTTAGATTTTACTCTCTAAAGTTTGGCGGCGGTAGCGTCGGTGGGGGCGGCAGTAGTGGCACTGGTAGCAGTTGCGGTGATTGTGATTGTTATTAATTATAGTGAATATATTATTTTATTGTAGTAGATATATTATTTTATTATGATGTTTATATTATTTTATTGTATTGAAAGCTAAAATAGATCCACTGCTGTTGGATGTTTTGTAAAGTGAGTAGGTAAAATAGATAAAGTAACTTTTTGTGGTGCTAAATAACTAAAAAAATAACTTCACTGCTGTGAATGCTCTAATGCTAATGCTAATGCTAAGTAAAAGAGTATGGCACAAAATTCCAGTTGAAGTTTTTTCAAGCCTTTTCTCAGACGGATCTCCATGGATGGAAATTGGCAAGTAGCAAAACTGTTTATGGCAAGACAGATCTCCATGGATGGAAATTGGCAACTTGCAAGACCGTTTATGGCAAAACATCGCCCACTGAACATTAGCAATATTTTAACCTTTCTTTGTGGAGGATGTCCTTGTAGCTGGTTTTTTTTTTTTTTTCCTTTTATTTTCTTTCATTGGCCATTTTTCTCAAGGAATAGTAAATATCTTATTATTTTTCAGAAATGATACTGCATAGATAAAAGAGATTTTCTAGAACACAAGAAAATATTACAATTATTTTCACAAATTGAGGTGTCAAAATTAAATTAAATTAAACAATAAAAAAATTAGGACCATCACAACAACAACAACAACAAAAAAAAGCAATGTTTGAATACGGCTTAATGGGCTTATAAGCTTGCTTTTTAGCTTTTATATACAACTTTTTAAAATCTTTTTTTTTTTTTTTAACTTTTTCAAAGTATAAATATACTTTACGACAATTTTAACAAAAAAATTTTAGCAAAAATTAAATAAATTATTTCCAGAAGGACAAAATCACAGTCTTTTCATCAAAAAGAGGAATATAGCTTAATGGGCTTATAAGCTTGCTTTTTAACTTTTATATACAGCTTTTTAAAATCTCATTTTTTTTCTTATTTTTTCAAAGTACAAATATACTTTAGTACAATTTCAGCCAAAAAAAAAAAAAAATAGCAAAAATTAAATAAATTATTTCCAAAAGGACAAAATCACATCGCCTTTTCATCAAAAAGAGGAATATAGCATAACTTCATATCCCTGTCAATAATTTGAAGTTTTATTATAATTTTTTTTTAATAAGTGGAAATAATTTGAAGTTTTACTTTTACAAAGCCCTACCATGCTAAAACAGGGGAAAACCTCCACAATTCTGGAGCAAATTTCAAATCCATAAAACATGAAGAGTGGCGATGACCATAAGATTGAAGTGGCAATCTAGGTCTATCTAGTTCCCACATTTTTTTAAACAATTAACACTTCTTTTTAGTAAAACTGTATTTTGTTACCAATGAAACGCTAAGATGTCATGTCAGGCAATTAAGGGCCCGTTTGGTACATATATTTAAAAACTGAAAATTATTGTTTGAAAACATTTATGAAAATACGTGTGGGTAAAAAAATGTGTGAAAATACGTGTAATGTTGTTTAAAAACTGAAGATCGTTGTTTGAAAACACAAACCAAACGCCCCCTAAAGTTCTTCAGGTGAACAACATTATCCTCCTGGGCAGATAAAAAGAATGTTGTGCTGCACTCCCATGATTCAAATGAATATCAAACAACATAGGAATTTATGTGATTTGACAATGTGCTTACATTTGTGCCTACATTCACAAATGCCGACAATGAAAAAGTTTGGATTACATTTTTATTGGATGTGACAATGAAAAAGACAATTTAGTTACAAATTTGACTTCACACAATATCTTTTTATTAGATGTGACTTCTGACAAAGTCACCATTGGATCACTTTTTTTTTTTTTTTAATATCTTCTATACTTGCTAAATTTCCAAAATATCAAATATCAAAAAAAAATTATCCATCAAATATTTAAATTTCAAGTCTTTGAAGTCTAAAATTATGCAAAAAAAAGAGAAAAGTTTATTAATGAAAATGTAAATAACATCTAATTGACACAAAATTTAATGTGTGTTAAAAATGTAAAAAACATACAATCCAATGGTCAAATGTTCAAAATATATAGCAATATTAATTTTTTTAATGGGAGTTATAATCATTAATTACAACCAAGTTTGTAACCAAACCTTGTCTAAAATAGAAAGATTACAACAGACACTCTAGGCTCTCTCTCACTCACAAAAGGCACAAGACAAGAAAACCTCTTTTTTTTTTTTTTCTCAATATATGCAATACCTTGAAATTATCTGTATCACACAAACGTACGCACATTTTGCTGCTCCTATGATGCAAGGAGTAGCAAAATTATTTCAAATTTACTTTTTGAGTTTGGAATTGGTTTTCTTTTCAATTTTGAATTTTGAATTTAGTCTTTAATGTTGAAGATTTCATGGGATTTAATTGTGACTTGATTAGATATCCCATATTGATGTAATCCTAGAAACTCTATTAGACTATTGCTCTTGTAATTGTAAAAGGCATTACATTTTAATAAGAATTTTATGATTTGAAAATGTCTCTTATTTAGTAGTGATGATGCCTAGGGTTTCTAAGGCAAATTCTAGGGGGTAAAGTTTAGGATTTGTCCCATCTATCTTCTTTGATCTCTATATTCCTACCCCAGCATGCATTATATATATAGAGGGGAAATTATTATGTACTCCCGGAATACTATAAATGCGTACTCCCTCCTCTCACATGAATGGTGGGCCACACTAATTAAATTCATGGTGGGACCCACCATTCATGTGAGAGGGAGAACTACACATTTATGATACTCCGAGAGTACCTAATAATTTTTCTATATATATATATATATATAGAGAGAGAGAGAGAGAGAGAGAGAGAGAGAGAGAGAGAGAGAGAGAGAGAGAGTAGGCTGAAGTGCTTGCTGCTCACATCGATAAAAGTTCTATCAAGTATGGAATTCGTTGTACTAGGGGAAGTCGATCAAAGCAATATAAGCAACTTGATCATTGTGGCAATTGAAACCACACAACAAATCTTTACCATGGCTTGAATTGAATTAAGCTACACAAACAAAACTCCTCCATTACCTCCACTAAAGCCCCTAAGGGTTATCACAGGCCATAAACACCGATTAAGTGTGGTCTATGATAGCCCTTGTCGTGACAGGAGAGCGCTAATCACCTCTTCAAGTTCTAGAGTCTCCCCTTATATCAACTTAGTCACCCCTTATATCAACTTAGTCACCAAATGACCAAAAGATGTGGGGAGCTATGCTAATTGAAGTATCGCTTTTTCTTCCTCCTCAAAAGTTTTACCAATTTGACAAATGAGTATTCAACATGTTGAACACATTGAGATGCTCCATTAGATTGAAACCATCTTTCATCTGTAAACTAAAAAATTGTTTGTCAAATTCTTTCTGATATAGAAACATTCTAATTTATTCCAAATCTATTTTGTTGCCCAAGCTTCAAGAATGTTGTGAATGACCTCACCCATCACCTAGGTTAAGGGGAATTGCACTAGATGCCTTCTCATCCGCATCTTCCCACAAGGATTCTCTCAAGAAACCCAAAACCCAAACCCTGGATTCTATTTCTCACAAAAAGAACAAGACAAATAACCTCTTCTCCTCTACACGTGGTTTGTCACACACATAAATAAGAGTTCTACCAAGTGTGGAATTCCTTGTACTAGAGGTGACCAACTTGGTCATTGTGGCAATTCAAGCCACCCAACAGAAGAAAGAACATAATTACTCAAAGAACCCTACAATTTAGCTATTGGATAAAACCAGCCAGACATCCAAGCAAACAAGCCAAGAAATCAAATGTAACTCTGGAAATCAAATGTCAGACTTTCTTTAAGCGTGAGTTGGATTAGGTGTATACAGTGCCAACATGGTCATAATTCTGCATCTCATGGAACTGGAGTTTAAATGGAACCACTCTACTCTTCTTAAAAATAGGTACACTAGGGAAAAGTTGAATTTATGAGATGCAGAATGCTACTTGTCACTACTGATAGTTGCTAGTTTCCTCTTGCCTTTTCCAAGTCAGGAAGATCTGCCAATGCATTACCCTTCATGTCAGATTGAAGAAGATGAAGATGATGATGTTGAAAAGAAAATACTAAATTTATTTTGTAAAAATAAAAAAGAAAAAGGGAAAACATACATGCATAAATACACGAAGCAAAACTAGTAATAGCCAATACATCTAATATGTTACTCGGTGATTCTTCAATGCACTAAGTTACCAATATCTTAAAAAGCACTAGACATGTTTCTCCCTTCAATAGAAAATGGATCAAATGAATGTCTGAGACAAGGTGTGTATGGCTTTCTGGAAAGATCCATTTCCCTCCTTATGATGTAGGAAATGACAAAAAAAAAATCAATATAAAATGCGAATTTCATTGTTTGATTAATAAATTTAAGAACACCAGAATTCTTGCTATGCATATAACAAGAAATAGATTTCTGTCCATACATGAAATGCAACCAACACGAATTTTTTAGAACGCTATTCAATACAACATTAAGAGAGAAGAAATTTAGGTTTTGAAACTCACAGAGCATTCCTTCGTCATCACTGCTTTCATCATCTTGTCCAACATACTGCAAAAAAGAAAAAATCAAGGTACATGATTAGGTGATTAGGGTCAAAGTTTGTTGACTTCATTATTTATTCACTGCAGTTAACAGAGGTAGTCAAATTACCGCAGCATCATCATTTTCAGAGGCCAGATCAGCTGCAAAGACCACAAAATTCAGTCAGAACAAGTGAACTATTCTCTACAAGTGCAGGCACTTGATGCGGAAGTGTTATGATTCAAGACAATTAAAAGTAACAAGAAAATTAAAGGATAAACCTAAGAATCAACACTTAGGGTCACTTGGAATCAGCACCAAGCTAAACTTAGGCACCAGCACCTATGGCGTTAGGAATCAACACCCAACTATTGGAAAATATCCAATCTGAATTTCATTAATCAGATCTATATTCAAATTCAAATAAACTAGTCTCGTATATAGAGCTAGAACTGGAAAATAAAGAGATAAAGATAACAACATACCAAAACTAATCCTAACTAAACTCAAATACTAATCCCTATCTAATCTCAAATCTAATCCCTATCCAAATTTCTACAATTATCCAATTTCCTATAAGATAAATAAAAAATCTGAAAATATAAATTCTAAAATAATTTTGGTTTTGCTCCTACACCATGTTAGTTTGAAGAACACATAGTATTATAGCCTGAAATGCATAAAGTTCCAATCACAGGACATTTTCAGGTACTTCAAACTAAAGTGAAAAGTGAAGCGTCGATTTAAGAGAACCAAGAGAACAGCATGGAGATATGATTAAGCAATGAATCTTGGAAGTTCCTTTTTAGACAAAAGAAAAATGATGTAAATGAAATATCATAAAAGAACCAGCAACAGCTGAGGTCCCACACGCCACAGATTAGAATTGGAACCAAAATTCTGTCAAAACCAGATCTCATATTACTGGATCAACCAGTCAGAATTGATTAAGATACAGCAACAACCAAGCCTTAGTGAGAATCAATTAAAATAAAAATATTTAAAAAAAAAATGATTTTGCCAAAAATATGCGCAAAGGAAGGCCAGGCAAAGCCCATGTCTACAAGAGGTATGCAACAAAAAAACTAAAATAAACTGTGAGAGAGAAAAATCAGGAAAAGTAGTAAAATAAAAGGCAAGTAGCGCCTAAAAGGTGAGTTGAGTTGTAAACTATGAAAAACTAAGGTTAAGAGAGAAGAAAGAGGAAGAGATAAATGGGGAGAGAGGCTGTAAGAAGAAAGAGAAAAAGGTTTAGGGTTTAATCAATCAATCCCTAACCTTAGCACATATTAATGTTATAGAAATATGGGAAGACACCAAGAATACCCTATACTAATATAATATAACAAGCAAATTTTTTTTATAGGTATAACAAGCAAATAGAAAAATAACAACAGTAACACTAAAAGGTGAACCATAAATTGAAGGACAACATACTTTCATGACAACAAGCTCTCTGAAAATTTATTTTACTGCTTCTTGTAAATATATAACAAATGCCAAGAAGAACAGTGGCCAGATACTCTTGCTATTCCTATTTTCAGCCTTAAATCTATAGAACTTCTCATTCTTAGCACAGCATCACCCAGCACAACCCTCACCTACCAAGTTAGGTGCTTAGGTCCTTCCACTGGATTCTATGTACTATTATTATTTCCTTTTTGAATAAAATTAATTTTACATAATAAAGAAAGGCCCTTTCCTTGGATTTGGAGATCTAGAATTATTCGAGAAAGATAGTTCTCAAGCATGTTCTTTATCCATTTGACCAGTGATTGAAGAACTTTATGCCACCTCATGCTCTATTTTCTACTAGCAAAATTAATTTTGTTTCTTACATGCACACGTCATTCTTGATCCATAATTTACAGAAGAAACAACCATTAACCAAAGAGAGGAATGATGAAGACAACATATTGGAGGGAGGAGGAGCAGGAGAGGAAGGAGGAGAGCCAGAGATCAACAATCATCTGTATCAGGGAAGGAATGGGCCACTAACTTGATGAGAGTACAAAAGAAAACAGCCACATCGTCTATTATTGCAAAAAAATCAGGGTATCAACATGGGCTGGCATAATACATCTTACACTGAACAAGACACTTGTAATCAAGCCCTTCTAGGGAAATGGTTACGAAGGTTTGGAGTTGAGAAAGAATAACTTTCAAAGTATGCAGAAGACATGGGGAGGATTTGACAACAGAGATGGTTAAGAGGATCACATGGGGTTGGGCTTATGGAAGAATATATTTGAAGAGGGTGGAATCCCTTTTCTAAACACATTAAGTTTATTATTGGGGATGGCTCCCACATTCATTTTTGGTCTGACCCATAGTGTGGAGATCGCTCTCTCATAGTGATGTACGATGATTTGGGAATTTTTCTAAATGTGCTTGTGGTGGGTTTAATGTTAGGAGGATTGTGGATCTACAGTTTAGAATTATTGAAGAAAGGTTTATGGGTTTTCTTAGGGATTTTGGGTTTAATACATAAAAGAAAATGGTTTGATTTGGGGTTGTAAGGAAGAAAGAAGAGAGAAGTTTTTATGGTGTTCAGGGGCAGTATGAACAGTACCACATGAAAGAGAAGAAGAAAGAGAGAAGAGAGAGAGAAAAGAACACACAAGAACCAACATGACTCAAAAAAAATACTCAATATTTTTATTAACCAACTCCATCTATTCTTTGAGTAAATTGAGAACAAATAGACAAGGATTCATTCTTGTCCTAGTAGTATTAGGACTCCTAGTTTGACTAGTAAACTATAAACCTAATAAAAGACTAACTCAAATGAAATAAAACCTAAGATGGTAAGGATCTTCTACAAAATTCTAGACTCAACTAAACTAAAAAATGCCCTTAATTCACAGAAATTCCAGAATTTACAGAATACCCCTGAATATAAGACCATAACTAATAAAATGAAAACCCAAATAAAAACTGTTTTAACCCTAAAAGACTCATTCCTAGACCTTTGAAACCACACAACTTTTACTTCAATTGGACGTCATACATGGGCTCCATAAAATAATTCTTAAATAGGCGAATTTGCAAAGTGGTAACAAATTAACCTTTCATGACTACATCACATAGTTGTCTTTCTTGATTTATTAAGATCAACAGTATGCCTTGAAAGCATCCTATTTTACTAATTCAGATGATCAATGTATGTGATATTGGAATCATCAATTTACTTCCATGAAGAATCTCTTTGATTTGTTGTGTTCTAATTTCGTTTCTGGTCAAGAAGAGAATCAAGTATCCTAGAGACTAATTAAGAATGGAAAGTTTAAAGTTTGCTCATACCGTGACATACTCAGAATTTATAGCAGTGAAATTCCCATGGAAGTGCAAATGGAGAGCTAAGGTACCTAAAAAGGTTGCTTGCTTACTTGGACAGAAGTAATTAGTAAAATCCAAATTATGGATAACCTCCACAAACAAAGTATTGTAATAATTAATTGGTATTGTGCGTGCAAGAATAATGGAGAGTTAGTTGAGCATCTCTTACTTCATTGTTCAGTGGCACAGCACATTTGATCATTGGCGTTTGCTTAATTGAAAGGTATTTTGGGTTATGGCAAAGATTATGCAGTAGATGCTAGATTGTTGGCAAGAAAGATTTCATCACCACAAGCAACCCAAGCTCTGGAAAGCAACTCCATTGTGCGTATTGTGGACAATTTGGCAAGATAGAAACAATAGAACTTTTAGTGGTGTTGAGCTCCCTGATCTATTTGGCAATATATAGGTTGGAAGAAATAGCCTTCCAACCTATTTTTTATCTTTATTCCCTTTACAGCTTTACCTGTAGGTGTGGCAAAAAGGTTGGAAAAGCTTCAAAAGGATTTTCTTTGGGGAGGGATGGGTGAGGAATTCAAATTTCACCTAGTTAGTTGGAAGGTTTTTTGCACCCTGATTTGTAGTGAAGGATTGGGAATTAAGGATCTGTTGCTTTTTATTTTTTATTCAAGCTTCGTTTAGATAACGATTATGGCAATATGTGGCAGAAGAGAGAATGTGTTATAGAAGAGGGTGATAGACTTAAAGTATGGCCCAAATTGGGGAAGTTGATGCTAAGTTGAGACTAGAGGGCCTTATGGATGGGTTTGTGGAAGAGCATTAGATGAGGATGGGATAAATTCTCGCACTTTATCAAATGTGATGTCGGTGAACAGACTTTTGACTTGGTTTGTGGAATGGTAAATCTCCTATCCAGGAAAGATATCCTAATCTTTTGCTAATTTCTAGGGACAAAAATGCTAAAGTGGCAGATTACCTAGTGTTTAAAAATGGTTATTGTTCTTGGAACCTTCTTTTTATTAAAGTGGTCAACGATTGGGAACTAGAGTCCATGGCTCGTTTACAAGAAGATTTATACGCTACAAAGTTTCAACATTGGGAGGAATCAAGGTTTTCAAGTGAAAAGCTATTACAAGATTTTATAAGGTAGGGGAAACTATTTTCCTTGGCAGGGCATTTGGAAAGTTTGTATGCCAAGGGTGGCATTCTTCTCGTAGTGTGTGACATTGAAGAAGACTTTGACTACAGATAACCTAAGGAGAAAAAGGATGATTGGTTATTATTGACTGGTGTTATATGCATATAAGAAATGGAAAGCATGTTCCTCATCTCTTTCACCATTGTGTGGTGGCTAACAAGTTGTGGTCTATGATATTTTGTTTATTTGGTGTTACTAGGGCTATGCCTTATTCTGTGAATGAGCTATTGTCATGTTGTAAGGGACATTTTGAAATTTGTAAAGAAAGTTAATGGGAGGATTTGGAAAGTGGTTCCATCATGCTAAATGTGGTGTCTTTGGAAAGAAACACCCATTGCTTTGAAGGGAAAGAGCATGATTTGGATAAGTTGAAGTTCTTATTTTTAAAAACCCTATATAAGTGGACTTTGACCTCCAGTAATTTCTCTACAGTGGATTTTCTAGAGTTCTTGGACACAATAAGATTTCGATAGTTTACTTGTAATTTTCTCTATGTTCGTTTCATTGTTTGGGCATTTCCTTTGTAAACTTCCCATGTATTAGGGTTGCACCCCTTTTTCAGCTTTTTTTGTTTGATGGACCTTTTTCAGCTTTTTAATTAAACTTTATTACTTATCCAAAAAAGAATGAGGAGAACTCATTGCTTGTACCATGTTTGGAAAGATCACTTCAAAATGGACATGTATTTTGGTCAACATTTCATAAAAACTGGGACAGAATTTAAGTACAAAAATATAGATGTACCCCCAAGAAAAGCACACAACTATCAACACTACACCCAAGTGAAATCCTGAAAAAGGCCAGAAAGGATCCTTCAGAGCAACATGGGAGAACAACCACAACACAAGTCATGAATTCCATATATATATATATATATATATATTCACATCTCAAGCCCTGAGCATAGAAATTGTTAGGCCTCATATAATAAAACCTAACTATAAATTTCTATATGAACTTACAAGAAGACTCTTCCTCATCCTCATCACACCATTTGTTCCAATCAACCTTAATGTACGGTGCAGGTTTTTCTTCTGACTTTAACAATCTTTTCCACCAACCCTTTTGCTCTTTCTGGATTGAACACAGAATGTTCCTCAACCCAACTTTAGTTTTACAACCCTGCACCATAAGAATACAAAACTCAATGTATGTAGAAACTTCCAACCCTTTCAGAAGGTCAAGTTGAAATGAACTTAAGAACAACCACAATCAAACAGAGGTATTTATAATCAATGCTTGTGTTCTAAACTAAAATATGTTCAAGAATTGAAATTTTTTAACGAGTATTTCAGTTAGATATCAGGAAACTTAAAAACATATAACAGTTCCACATATTAGATAAGCATGTTACATCAGTAAAGTGCACATCTGAAATATTCGTGGCCAAATGGCAATAAACGGATTTGATTTTCATAATTTTTTTTTTTTATTGGTAAGTTACACACGCACCCAATGGGTTCAAAACCCACGACCTTACCCTCCACCTAACACTTATAAGGGGAGGAGTTGTTAGTTGAGCGAGACCTTTTTGGCTTCGTGTATAATTCTGAAGCGGTTAAAATTAGTATTCAAATGTGAAAGTATACATAGCTTTCTCAAAAAATTTAAAAATACCATGCCGCACTAGACATACTAGCCAAAATATTTTGTACCAGCCAATAATCCAGTACACTTAACCACTTGAAACATACCCGTTTAAATGCCAGGTTGTTTTGGCCTATACCAAGGATTTCAGACTGTACAAAATCATACTTTATTTTTTGAAACCATTTTTAAACATGAGAGATCTACAAGAGAGGCAAAAGAATAGAAGCCCAAAGATGACATTCAAAAAATCAAAATTTAATAAATAAATAAATAAATAACCCAGCTTCAGATTGGGGATTGTCCTTTTGCATCCCTCTAAACTTCTAGCATTCAGTTCCCACCATAAGCACCACATAATGCAGTGAGGTACCACTTTTCAAATTCCTATATTCTGTTGACGACTAAACCAACCTTCCCAAGATGAAAACATATCCAAAACTCTCAGTGGCATAACCCGCTAAACACCAAACAGACCAATTACCATATTCCACAACCTAGTAACTATAGGCAATGAAGGACTAAGTGATCCACAGTCTCCCCACAGGTTTTGCACATAACACCAGTTTAACACAACAACACATCTCTTCCACAAGTTATCAATGGTAAAAAAAATTCCCAAAACAGCACTCCATGTAAAGAAAGTGAATTGGGGTGGAACCTTCGTGCTCCAAATAATCTTCCAAGTACAGCATCTGAAACTTTGTCATTGCAATATAAACCATCAACTTAACAATCAATAACTTTCTTTATTTTAGCCAAACCAGAAGCATTTGTTGGACACCCTTCTATTTTTGAACAAGACATAAAGCATCATCTAGGAAGTCTCTTACTAACAATTACAAAATAATCCAAAGCTAAGCTAATGTTGATACTTGGAACATGGGAACAAGGATGAAAAAAAGGGAACATGGGGACATCTCATATACAAAATTTGCACCAGAAAGAATATTGAATACTACAAATCTATGATTCTTTTGCGAAGAATTTGGCAAGGTTATTTAGTTTGTATGTAGTATTGAGCTCAACCTCTTGGCCCAACTCTAACTTAGTTAGAAATGTCAAATATCCTTGGAATTGCGACCAAGTATCCCCGGTGCAATCATATTCACTGCCACCACACTCGAGAGATTCAAGACCAAAATAAAAAAAAACGTCAAGAGGCATGGCATAACATTGACCGACTGAGAAGGGTGACCACTTTTGTTAAGCAAGGAAAAAAAAAATCTGTTTTTATTTTTTTTTCTTGGCTGGTGGGAACAAATAATAAATCTAAAGATATTTCTGAATAATGTTAAATTTGAAAATATGAGTCAAATTTTACAAGTATGTAGCTGTCAACTCCAAAACAGTCATTCAAAGAGTCACCATTAAATTGGACAAGTCCTTAGTTTTCCAAAAACTCAAGTTGGGTCTTTATTATTTTTTCTTCTAGAATAAGTTTTGAATGTTCTAAGTCTCTATAAATATGTCATTGTATGCTTTTAGAGATAGGAAATTCCAATTTCTCATATTGTTTCCCTCAAAAAAAAGTTGGATTCCCTTCAACTATAGGATTACCTTGAGACAAATTCTATCCAAAGAGGTGGTCTCCTCCCACATCAAAATCATTTTCCATTTTCTTGTCTGCATCAATAGTCTTATCACGTCAGTGTATGGAGAATTAGAGGAATCTTTTTAGCGCAGAAGGGGTGATGATAATTGCATTAAAAACAAACTTCTCTATTGACTTCCTCTTTGAATTTCCTTGTACATGCTCTCAATCTTGCCTTTTACTGCCACACTTATTACAACTTCAAGCAGCCTCTCACAATTACCCTCAATTTCTTGAAGCCACACCTTGAGCATTCGCCTTGATGCACTCAGATTTTTATATCCACCTGCATTTGAGCAAGCTCAACACTCATTGTATCAAATATGAGAAATTCTTATAATTTCTCTCCTTTTTTTTCTCCTCTTACTCCTTGGTTTGGGGGATGAAACCATGCCCAAAGTTCAGGCAGCATGTCACATGCAGATTTCATATCCATACCTGCATCATTTTGTATTGACATGGTCACATGGGTGCCTTAGGGTCAATTGCCGGTTCCATGTAGCAGCAATGGTGGTTAGGGAGCCATGGTGTATTGGGCACAGCTACCATGAAGAAAGAGATCAGGACTGCAGAGGTTAAGTGGCAGTAGTTTCCATGGTTGGGAGGTAGCATCTAGATGGTTTGTGTGGAAACCTTATTTGTGATGGAAATGATGACCTTGTGAATGTCTCAATATGATGAAAAATCAAAGTATTTATTATAAAAAATAAATTAAAAAATAAATATATATATATATATATATATATCCCAATAAAGACAAATCAACACTAAAAGACCTCAGATTATCAACCAAAAAAAAAAAAAAAACTACATTCTAGATATCTTCATGGACTTGGACAAAGCAAATATGATGTATAAGTACAATGTTCATTTTTCATAACTCCTACCCTATACAGTTTGAGTGACTTCCGAAACTTGATTGACATAATTAACTAGCTTAATAGTTAGTAAAAATACTTGCATGATATAAACAAAACAAAATTGCAAGTAAAGGTTAGCATTACCTCAGGTACTATTGCTCCATAAAGTTCCAAACTTAAGTCAAAGGATTCACCTTGCACCCCTCGAGCAGAGAAACTAAATTTTCCCTGGGGCTCACACTTGACAGAAATATCCTTTGCATCAGGTAGAGCTACGGTCAGATAAACCTTGTCAGAGCGCTGCGCCCAAAGAACCTCTGGATTGCGACTGATACCACACCCAAAAAAAAATAAAAATACATATAAGTCTTATAATTCAATCATAACAGGAGTTTGATTGATTAACTCATAATGATTTTAAAGTTTAGGTACTCAGACATAAACCGAAAACATCTATGTGGCTGAAGAGGGTCATATTCATAAGCAAATGTATAGTAATTTAAAAAATTAAAAATTAAAAAACACAGACAACACTAACCTATCAACAACCAAGGAAACAACAAACAAACAAACAAACAAAAAAGCTGCTACAACAACATTACAGCACCACAACAGAAGTAGCCATAGATAGCGTCAAAAACAGAGTCCTTGCAATCAAAATATTCACTATGCTTTATGCTTTTTGTTAATGCAATTTGAAAAGCAGTAGTCAACACAACACATCTCTATACACTTTTAATTTCATCTACTTATATATATATTTTCCAAATTTAATTTAATTCTCCGCTGATGTCAACCGAACCAAGTCCTCCATTATTCCTTCCTCACATAAACATTTACCACCAAAATTATTATAATTATGGCATTGCACCACTGAGCGTCAACTTTTCTTTTCTTTTTTCTCTCTCTCAGTAAAGATTATTTTTATATTTATTATTTAAAAGAAATCACAAGCTAGCCTTCAGGCCTAGATAATCAGCGGAAAGAACACACAAATTCTACTAAAGACTGATAGTCAATTTATTAATATTTTTAGATTAAGATGAATTTTCGGTTAGCCAATTCAACATGGAAAAACCGAGTAATCTTGTCTATAATTATAAATAAATAAGAAAACCCTAAGATTAAAACGACCAGTATACTTAAATATGTGTGTGTGTGTGTGTTAATACTTACGGAGATGAAAAAAAAAATGTAGAGGTTGAGGAGAGTTGAGATATGATGATGATGATGATGAGAATGGGTGGAAGCGTACCTCATTTGGATTTTGATTTTGTGGACGGAGAATGAACGATGTTTCAGTGAAAGGTCGCGTGCGTGTTACAGGGAGTGAGTGTGGAACGGAACGATATATCAAATCAAAACAACCAAACACTCACTCTACTCCGTACACTCACAACCAAGGCAAGGTATATTTTCTCAACAACTCGCTTCTCCAACTTGTCTTTCAAGTTTCAACCTTCAACTCAAGTACGGTCAAAGCGTCAATTTCAGTCAACTCCGCTCCACTTAAACTTCTTTTTCTTTTTTTCTTTTTTTGGTGATTTTCTTCTGAAAAAAAATAGTGTGCTTTATATGATATTTTATATATATTTTTAAATGAAAATATTAACCAATGCCTTTAGAAATATTTTATTGAGAGAATGATAACTTTTTATTTTCCAAAATTGTGTATTATAATTCATATTTGAATATTTATTAGTATTTTTAAACTTATGTTATTAAGACAAAGGACAAGATAACTTTTGTTAAGGCACTTTTTGTTTTAAGAACCGTAACTTGATGTTTGTCATTGATTATACGATAAAGTTTATAGTCACAGAAAATTTCACACTCAACTGATGTGATGAATCGTTAGTAATAGGTAAAAAAATAATGTTAATTATGAGTCCAGATATGCACCAATAAAAGGTTACCAACTCAACTATTATTAAAAATACATTATGAAACTTTTTTTGAGTGGGGAAACTTAACTTTAGACAAAGTGGCTAACACGGCAGCCTGGATTGATGAGTTGTCAACTCAACCAAAGCACCCTAAAAGCCCACTAAGCTCACCAAAGTCAACATTCTCATGATTAAGGGGATTTTCCCCATATATGTGGACCCCTATGCCCCATACTCCTAATCAGATGGAAGCCACTACCTACTACTGATGTGACTTCTTGGTAAATTGTGCCCGACACCAATTAATACTCGGCGAGCAGATTCCCCTAAGGTATAATCCCTAGTTCACGGCAAACTCTTGGGGTATTTAGGAGGACGATACGGCAGGCTCGGCCTATGGGCTAGGACGGGCCGACCATATCATTGAGTAGGCCTACAATTCGGGACTGGGCTGACTTATTCGGTCAGTACAATAACCCCCCATGATCCCATTTCTAAAATGTGGGGATGGGATCATGGTATGGTTCTCAGCACATCGTGCTTGATGTAACCGTTGATTCTCAGGGATACCAAACGTCAAGTAATAAATGATTCATACATTCTTATCACATTTGTATTTGTCACCATTAACCCCTTAATGGCTAAAGTCAGTGGCGACTTCAGGAATTTTTTTCAGGGTGTTCCTCAACGAGCATAAATTACACAATCTAATAAAAGAAAATTTTGTTTCTCACCGTGGTCAAACCACATTTTCCCCCTAGACCCCAAGCACTTTGTACATGGGGAGGCCAATTCAACTACAAGGCTTTTGGCTGTCAAATTTGTAATTTACTAATATAATTAGCCAAACTATTATTCTATTAACCAAAATACTAATATATAAGATATTCTATTCATCCCTAGCACAGAGTTGGAACTATTAATAACATTACATGTATTATATTTATATACATTCAAAGGCCTTCAAAAAGTAACGTTTATTTCATTAAAAAAAATATATATATATATATATATATATATTAAAGTTTGAAATGGTAGCAGGCATTCAACTTTTTTTTGAGGAAGTAGCCGGTATTAAACTAGTCTAATACACGTTTTCAAAACTAAAATACATGTCAAAGTAACACGAAAACAGGTGTGTGGCTGTGGAATTCTTTTGTTTAAAAAAATATAAAATATCTCATCTCTATCTCATCCCCACACAATAAGAAACACAAATACGTTGATCTCTTCTGAAGCTGTCTTTCTCCCGTCCTCTTTGTCTCTGTTTCTGTTCTTATTTTTTTTGAGGATCTAACCTCTTAGTCTCTCATACAACAAGTAGATTAGAGCACACATCTCTTCCTCTATAACCTTTCTTCCTAAGCAAACTGATCTATCAATGGTAGATCTAACATCTATCTAAGGTTTGAACTTTTGGTGAAGATGAACTAGCCCAGCCACCTTTTTAGTGATAATTTCTATGTGAGGAACCATGAGAACCGTGAGGTTTGAGCTTTTTTTTTTAGAGTGTTCTTAATTTTGATTGAGGGTGTTCCTAATTTTTTTTTAAGGATAAACAAATAAAAAAAATTTACTTATTATATATAATTTTATTTTTTTTTTCAGGTCAGGGTGTTCCTGGGAACACCCTCACCTGAACGTGGCGTCGCCACTGGCTAAAGCGTGGTCCATAAATTAAAGAGAAGAAATTTGGTGAGATTAAATGTCCATAATCATGGAGTAATTCAATCTGCATAACCAATACAAAAAGGCAATGATCACTAACCCTAAGAGGTACAAAATACGTCCTAATTTTCATAGATCTTTCCTTCACTCTCTCATCATGTCACTAGCTGTTTAACCATCTGAGAGTTCCCATATTGGCACTCTAACAAGTCTTTCATTTTTTTTACATGTATTTGTGGATCGAGTTAAACCCCTTATCAAATTGCATCATTAGATAACAATAATGATAACAAAAATAAACCAAACAACAGTTAGAGTTTATAAACTAAGATGTGAAATAAGAAGAAAAAAATATATGTCCTTAGTAAAGTGAAGTCGATTAAGAGTTAAAATCTAGTAGCAACTTCTTTTTTAGAATATTATTTATCTCCATGGGAGTCATTTTTATTTTGTGGAATTTCTAAAATAAGCCAACTTATTAAGTAACTACATAATTTCACATTTTCTTCTCTCTACAATTTGATAACACATTCAGTTCAACTTTAGATGAGGTGGCTAACATTCGCAACTTGGACCAATGAAGTGTCAGTTTGGCTAAAGCACCCAAAAGCCCAATAAGTTCACTGAAGTCAAATTTTGCATACAAGGGAAATGCTTCATATCCTCTTATCACCTTTGGATTCCTTACCACCAACTCCTTAATAGCTAAAGGGTGATTTTTAAATTAAAGGGAAGAAATTTGGTGTGATCAAATCCCCAAAATCTTTCTCTAAAAAAAAAATCCCCAAAATCATGGAGTAATTTAATCTCCAATAGTGGTACAAAAGGCAATGATCATCAACCAATAGAATTTTGAAACATGTCCTAATCTTTATAAATTTTTCCTTCACTCTATGATACTGTTACTCACTTAACCACCGGAGAGTTCCTTTACTGGCATTCTAGCAAGTCTTTTATTTTTCTTGCAAAGTGTTTGTAGATCGAGCCAGACCCCTGATCAAACTACATCATCAAATAATAATAATAATAATAGTTAGAGTTAAATTAAGTTGGGAAATAAGAACAAACAAATATATATCTTCAATAAAGTCATTTACGAGTTACAATGCATTGGTAATTTTTTATAGAGGAATGAGATGATTTGATGTGTTTGGCTCCTTAATTCACGAGTCTTCCACTTGATTGTTTGAGGGAGTTGTGTGTGTTGATGTTTATAGGAGATTGTAGTGATATTGATAGACTTTGACTAGAGTTTCCGAAATTTTGTAGCTTAGAGAAAGTGATGTTGCATGAAGTAACCTAATGTCTCTCCTAAGCTTTTTATAAAAATTTCTCCAACACTTCGTTGTTCTAAAAATGGGGTGGAATTCTCTCCAAAAAACAATCCATTAATTTGGTGAAACAAGGTGGTATTTATAGAGGTGAATGAATTATGGAGGTTTTAATTTCATTTATGGAGTTTTCAATTTGTTTCTATCTTTGTGCACATTTAGATTGAGCTTTGGGCTAATAAGAGGTGCCAAAATTCAAATTTTGTCAAAAAGCTTGACACGTGTCAATCGGACTAGCACTTATATCAATTTTAGCTCAATTAAAATTTTGTGTGATCTTAGCTTGATTTTCCAATTTGTTTTATGAGAATAACAAATTTAAAATATAATTTTAGCCACTTAACGATCAAAACATTATTTGAACTTTCAATTTCAAAATTTCCTTTTTTTTTTTTTTTTTTTACAATGATGCAAAATAAAAAATTAAAAAAAAATGTAGGATTTATGATTATTTTTAATTACATTATTGCCTTAAAAATTAAACAAAAGAAATTTTGATGTATAATTAATTATGATAAATCTAATTAAGGACCAACATGGAAATGAGCTATGTCCATAATAAAAATGCAAAGTTTATAAACTCCACCAACCCAAGGTTTTCAAACCCGGACCGGACCGGGAGGTCGGACCGTGAAAACCGGGATGAAAATTGGTTTTTTAAGCATAAAAAACCAGATTTTTTTTAATTCCGTGAACCCCTAAAACCGGGGTTGAACCACACGAACCGGTGGCAAGAACCGTGAACCCTTTAGCATTTTTTTTTTTTTATTTATAAAAACAACTTAACACAATTTTATTCTACTTAATTAAATTATCCATCTCTTACGAGGAATAAAAAAAAATTATAATTAAAATCTTTCAAAGATATTCAACTTTACTTCAAAAATTAATCATAAATTTTAATGTTTTCATGGTCATTATTTTATTTTATTAACTTTTTTATTTAATTATTGAATATATGCTTGAAAATTATTAAATTTCCCTCACATATATAAATATATTGTCAATTTTGCTAGTTTTATAAATTTAATATCTATATTTAGGTTTTAATTAATTATTAAATTAATTATGACGTTATCACGGTTCGACCCCAGTTCGACCTCAAAAACCTTGAACCTCTCCCTTTTACGGTTCAATGAACAGTTCGGGTTTGAAAACCTTGCACCAACCCCCATTCTCTAAATACAGGTAAAAATCTCAAGATTCTTGCATTCCAACAACATCCTTACCTTCTGATGGTGATCAACATTAAGTATTCTTCGTCCATAATGGTTGTCGAAGACCAATAACGTCAAAAATGGTATTCAAAAAGGAGAAAGGAGGAATATGCACCACAAACATAATATACGGACGTCCAAGGGTATCATGAAAAGGAAATCTTGCTGTCTAAAGAAGAACTAGGTCGTCCATACCACGAAAGTATGGACGACCAATAAACATTTAGTAATTTTCTGAGTGTTTTCCATAATCTCAAATGGATAGACCACTAACCCTCATCTCGGAACATGGGTTGAATTCTCTGAAATTCGCTCCACTCTTCCCACTAAGTCCACACATCTCCCACAATGTTAGTGACACCTAACAAGTAGACCCACTCAAAACTCTCTATAAAAGAGACCAAGCTTCATCCAACCAAGGAATGTTTTACTATTCATCCACTCACTACACTTGTGTTCTAGAGAGAAAACTGACTTAATTGTCAGAAGGTCCTTGGCTGGTTCACCTCGGTCACCTTCGATAGTCTATTTCTTCCTCTTTAGGTCATCCAACCATCATTGAAGCCCAGAGCATCCAGCCTACTGATTTTCGTGCATCATCACCTTCATTATACCATGGTTCAAGTAATGGGAGAAAATCAAGGAAGTATTGGCCATGCGATCACTCCTATATAAGGAACACACCACTACATTTGCAAGGAATGAGAGAAAAACCCAAAACACTTTATTATTTTTGTTTAATTGGGTTTAGTGAGTTATGACTTAAGCATCGAGAAGCCTAGGCTGGCACCACACCGATGTCACTTTGATAGTGTGATTTTCGTAGGTTTTCTAAAATTCTATTTGGACTAGTGGCTCACTGTGATTTGTGGTATGAACAAAAATAATAAGAATTTCTCCTCTATGAAAAGTACATAATGATGTACAAATACTATTTGAAGAAACAATTTTGGAAAAATAAAACAAAATAAAATTCATAGAAATACAATATCTATGTATAAAGGACTTTTTAAGTGTTACAAAAAATTTCAAGGGTTGTATTTTATGAAGAAAACACATGGGTTTTTGTGTAGTTTTCATTAAAAAAAAAGAAGGTCAACAATTTAACGTGTAATTTTCATAAAATGATCATCTCTATTTGAAATAGATTAATCATTCAAACTATCACATTATTTAAAATTTTAAATGACATGACAGTTTGTACACTGTTAGATCTAAATATATATATATATATATATATATTTCTCCCAATTTTTTTTTCTTAACCGTGAAATGAACGAAATGGAAAGATCTTGTCTAGCAATTTTGGAAAAAGGTCCTCTTCTATTGAATCCTCCAATTACCTCACATTTTTAGTTGGATGTGGAACACGTGACATTTATTTAATTTTAAAATGACATGTCTTTTACATCTAAATAAGAATTGGAGAAAATTAGAGGATTCAGAGAGAGAGAGAGATGTGGATGCTCATAGACACGAGGAAAGTCTATGGCTCTCTCAAAGATACCCCACTAAAGTCAGCACCAATATCAACTTTCTTTTATTTCTCTCTTTACACTGGGAATAATAATAATAATAATAATAATAATAATAATAATAATAATAATAATAATAATAATAATAATATGTGAAGTTGAGAGAAATTCAAATTAAAACTCCAAATTAAAATTATAATTTTGCGCCATATGTCCTAAATTATTTATTCTTAAAGAATTTTATTTCTTAATTTTAGAATAAAAAATGTGGGACCACATCATAAATATTAATCCAAGTGAGTTATTAAGTACAAAAACCAAAGAGTCTAGAATAAATGAATCGTTAAGAAAAAAGTGCTTCACAATAATTAAAAAAAAATAGACAATTTACATTTTATATCTAATAATATTCTTAATTTTTTTTAAAGAGTTAACAAAATATAAAAATGACTATCAATAGTATTTAAATTATATATATATATATAAGAATTATATTATGCATCTTATTGTATATGTTTAAGTGTATCCATGTTATGGGGTTACAAGCTAGTGTTAACAGTAATAAAAAAAATTTAAATTCTAGACTCTTTAACCTCTATTTCATTTGATTATGAATCCCCTTTTTTTAATCGAACTAATTTTTTAGATGAGTTTTTATTTTTATATTTTTGGTACCAAATGGTGAGTTTGATGCATTTCGGTGAAGGCATTTTGAGAATTTTATTCCCATGGTAAGCTAGGGAAAAACATTGTCATTTTTAGTTTGTAATTCATTCCCAATTTTCTATTTTTGTTTTATCTTCGATTTGGAGAGATTTTGTTTTAGTGGGCTCATGTGAAAAACACAACGGACCATCAATTTTATTGTCAATTTAACACTTCCAACCAAACAAATTCTCCCATTTTTCATATCTCAGTGATCATCTCAATCAAATATAATAATAATAATAACAATAACAAAAAAAAGAGACCTCTATAACACTTTTATAACAAATTATAGGTAGTAAGTTATTATTAGTTATAATTTGAATTCACAACATAAATTTTCATTTTTTTGCATGTTCATAATAATTTATTATGAAAGTGTTGTGAGAATATTGCAAATTTCTAAGAAAGGAAAAAAAAGAAAAAAAGAAAAAAAAAGAGAGAGGCATTCAACGAAATGAAAAAAACACAAAACATAACAATTTTTGTGTGCACAATGCACATCACGTTTTGTACATGTAGCGGTGGGCACGTGCATTCCACCGCTTGTTACATGACCACTGGCCTTAAAAAAAAAAAAACAAAACAGAAAACTTTTTTCACTTTCACTTCCCACGTTCTCTCTCCCTCTGGCTGTGTGTGTGAAAGAAAGAAAGAAAATGCCCCCATCCCATCCCCACTACCACCCCCGCCTTCGCCAAACTGAAAAGTGAAACGCACATTTCATTCGCATTTACTTTTTTTTGTCTGTCTCCTAATAAAAATAATCATACTGATGATGGGAACGCTCCTAAAACCCTAAGCCCCCCTATTACTCTCAAACCCTAATAATCACCATCCAAGAATCAAAATCAAAATTTCAAGACGATGAATGAGCATCACCACCACCGTGACGAAGCCGAAGCCGAAGCCGAAGCCGACAAGGCCCAAACCCTAGCCTCCTCACTGTCCAAGCTCTCAGCCTCCTCTCGCGGCGTACCCTCCGGCAAAGACTTTCACTTCTTCAACAACTTCGATGACTTCAAGAACCCCATCCGCGAAATCTCCAACAAATCAACGTCGATGCTCCACGCTATAAACAATAATGCTCAGGTTTGGAGACAACAAGAAGGACCGCCCAAAGCTGCTGCTGCTTTCCCTGAAGCAGACATGGACGACGCCTACGATTGGCTCGTGAATGTCAACGACGAGCTTCTTGAGCGGTTTGATGTGTCGGCCGACGACTTCCGGAAGAAGGAAGAGACAGACTCCTCTGGGTTTCAGTTGGTGCATTATGGTAATAAGAAGAAGGGGGCGAGTGCTAGTGCCAGTGCGAGTGCTAGTGCTAGTGCTAGTGCTGTAAAGGTGGCTACGAAGACCAAACCGAAGGTGCCATTTCATATACCATCCATAAGGAAGCCACAAGAGGAGTTTAATATTTTGGTCAATAATTCCAACCAGCCCTTTCAGCACGTTTGGTTGCAGCAGCAGAGGACCGACGATGACCAAACCACCGCCTTTATTCATCCCCTAGTATGTTTTCTTTTCGCTATTTTATTGTATTAACATGTTCTTTTTGATTTGGGATTGGAAAAACAAACACAAACACTAGTGTGTGGATGAAATGAAATGCAATTCTTTATACGTTTATAATTTTGGCCTTCTTTTCTTTTAGATTGATATATTTGAACTTCCTTCTTTTTTATTATGCGTATGATAGACTTGAACCTATGACATCTGCTCCATTATAATTGCTTGCCCGCCCAAAACATCGATTGGGAACCTTTTTTGTTTTTGTTTTGAGAACACTAAGTATGTTTAACACACACATGGGGAGAGGGGAGAAGATCTTAAAGAAATTGACAGCGGTGTTTATCCAAAAGGGCAACTCTTGGATACACAGTACAGGCTTTAAACCTCTGCCGATTGGGAACCTAGATCCCTTATTCTACATTTGAGATAACTTGAACCCACCTTTTGGCTTTCTTTCTGCTTTTCAATATCTTTTTCTCATGGATGTTGTCCATTTGAGATAATTTTAATGATGCAAAATGCATTGAATAGGTACTTTTCGGAGCTTCCAAGCTGTTAGTAACTATCATATACATGCTGACAGTAGAAATGATAAGAGACACTTAGCATCATACTTTAAGTTTGATCACTTTCTTCTCTGGGTCATACTGCATTGATTTATTTTTGTTGGCTCATGATTTTTTTTTTTTTATTATTTATTTTTATAATCTGTGATGTTCATTTAAGAGGAAACTGATGGACAATCTTCCTTACAAATAGAGATAAGTGCTCTTGGAAGATCATCCTTATTGAAACAGAAAGACTCTTTAGACCTAAGCGAGAGCTTTGCAGCAACATGAACAGCCTTGTTGCAATCTCTCTCTTCACCCAACAAAAAGAGCAACCTACAAACTGAGATTTTAAACCTAAGATATTACTAATTACATTATGGATGGCTCATGGGTTGTTAACATGATTAGCTATATGTTCTAATTGAGACCATTTTGGGAGAGCGTGTTCGCTTTTCTGGTATTTATGCATTTTGATTGGAACTTCTGTTGCTTGCCTAATTGTAGAGTGGTTTGGAAATTTTTTTCTCTCTTTTTCTCTATCTCATTTTTCTTTATATTCAATTATTGTATTCTCTCTCTTCATTTTCTTGTAGTCAATTGTATATGTTGCCAAAATTAGAGTCTGTTTTCTTGCTATTTATTGTTTTCTCATTCCTATAGGAGAAGCTTTCTTTTATGGATTTTGTTGATAAAGACATTGGGAATGTGGATCCTGTAAAACCCCCCTCTATAGAGTCTACACCTTTCAAGCTTGTGGAGGAAGTGAAAGATTTGAAAGAGTTGGCTGCTAAATTGCGTGGTGTGAATGAATTTGCGGTAAAATTTGATTACTGTGATTTATTTTATTTCAACATGTTGTAGCCTGCTTGCTTAATCTTACTTTTTTGAGTATATTCTTATTGGCCAGACTGTTAATTGTTAATTTTATTTAATTTTTAGTGTGCACAACAATCATTAACAAGTAGAACTTGAGCTACTTCTATTGGCAAGGTGTAAAGTGCAAAATGAGTCCATGTGGTGTCAAGGGCTCAGGAATTTTGTGTGTATGTTGAACTGGCAATTTCAACAATCCTTATGTCCACCTATATTAGCAAATGAGTACTGCGGGAACTTCTAACATAGCCTTTTGGACAAGTCATTCTTTAATAAAATCATGAGGGTAATAGTGAGGATTGAATGGGGCAATTTTGTTTTGTGAGGTTGACATGTGGATCCAGTTAGGTCGAAGGGTTTAACAGCACTATAAACTTCTGGTGAACTAGATTTCGATATCAAGAGCTTTTTAATACCTTAAATAGTTGGTTACTGTGTGTGTGCTGAATAATTTGGCAAAGCAGTTGTTTTCTTTGTAATTTTAAAATAATTAACCCGTTAAATCTTACTCTGATTACTTCTTTAGTGTGGATTGCTTGATTCAATTGCTTCTCTATATGTACCATCTTGCAACTATTGTCACTATGAAGATAACCTGGGGCTGATATTGTACATAGAAGTTCCTGATGTTGACATTTTTAATGTTGGTGAGAGAGATTTCTTGTTCAAAATTCTCCATTAGTTCAGATTATGGAATGTTATTTTATTTTATTTTGTGTGTATCAGCTACTCATAAATATTGAAAGTTTTTTACCTTTTCTTTCTCCTCGTTTATTTCTTCCAATTAATCTATGTGGGATGGCTGGCCCTGGACTTAATCTAGGTTTTCTAAAAGATGACATATTAATACTAGGACTACTTTGTTTCTTTTGGGTTAAATTTTATTAAAATATCTGTTCCTGTGCATGTATATTTTTTTTCCAATAAGTGTTCCTTTATGTTCATTTTAACCTCTGTGATTGTTTAGGTTGATTTGGAACATAATCAATATCGATCTTTTCAAGGGTTGACTTGCTTGATGCAAATATCTACCAGAACAGAAGATTTTGTTGTAGATACTCTAAAGCTTCGAATTCATATTGGCCCATATTTAAGGGAGGTTTTCAAGGACGCTACCAAGAGAAAGGTTGATCTTTTGCTCACCAACTAGCGTATTTTATTTTATTTTTTGGGGGAGGGGGGTATTAGATTTACCAAATTATGTGATACTGGGAAATATTTATACTCAATTAGGTTATGCATGGGGCAGATCGAGATATTGTGTGGCTTCAGCGGGACTTTGGCATTTACATTTGCAATTTGTTTGACACTGGCCAGGTTTGCACGTTGAAATCACTAATTGTTGGGATTTATATATAAGCCTTGTATCTATTGCTTTTTGTCTCTGTAGGTAAAAATCTTATATTATGGTTAGTGTATTTCTCAGTACTGTGGTTCCACCAGAAACTAATTTTTCCAAGTAGTTGATATTGCTCTGCATGCACAATACCGGGCATAGGATCATACTGATTTTTTTTGCAACTCACCAAATTTTTGTGCTACTAGATATCTCAGGTTATCTGTGTCTGATTATTCCCTTTGCCTTTTATTTAAAATTAAAAAAAATTTCCTTGTTTATCCCATCCACTTTTTACTTCAGGGAGAGGCTTCTTACTCTATTCACTTCAGTTCTCTTCTCTTGTTTTATTATTTGGATACCCATGGATTTATTTCTATGTTATGTTTTAAAGAGATTCATATTTTAGCATGAGTTCTAAGGCTTTACTTTGTCCTTCTAAAGAATAGTAAGTTGTTATTTTTTTTTTTAGTAGTAGCAGGCTACAAAGGGGGCAGCATTCTCCCATCTTGTCCAATGGGTTGAACTCAAGACCTACTTATTAAAAGGGAAGAGTAATCACTGGTTACTAGGGCTAATGGTAGATAGGAAAGTTGGTCTTTCTATTAAGATGCTTGGCAAGATTCTCTTGGTTGCTATCCTCCCCACCCTTCTTCACCCCAATATGCTCCTTTTTTCCCCACTTTTAACATGTAATCATAATTATTTTGTGATATTCTCGTACTTGTTATGAATGTGAACTTTTCTTTTTGATCCTCAGGCCTCGAAGGTATTGAAATTGGAGAGAAATAGCTTGGAGTTTCTTTTGCATCACTTTTGTGGAGTTTCTGCTAACAAAGAGTATGCTTTTTAAATTAATTTTCAGTTTCACTAGATTCAGCTGTTACTGTTTATTCCCCCCCCTCCCCCCTCCCCCCCCCCCCCCCCCCCCCCCCAAAAAAAAGCTGCTACTTATGGTTTGACTACTTTTCCTTCTTCTGCATTACTATAAGGTTGACTTGACAACTCCTTGCAGATACCAGAATGCAGATTGGAGATTACGCCCTCTTCCTGAGGAGATGCTCAGGTACATGTAGAGCTTGTCACGCATTTCCTGCTTAAAATTCTTCTCTTGGTTGCCTCCAAAATTTTAGTTATTATTGTTGTTAGTTAAATGTAAATTTAATAAGTCATTAACCCAAGTGAATTAGTAGTTCTGAAGGAATCCACCTCCTGTCTATATGTAATTAGAGTTGTTTACTTGCTCACTTTATCATCACTTTGCATTTAAGATACATCTGTTGGTATTGTAGTTGAATTAAGTGCATAAACAGGATTGTATTTTACAATGACTATCTCAATATTTGACTATTGTAGCCAAATAGTCATTGGAAGATACGAGCAAGCGAGTGTTGTAAGTCTATGGGTCTGTGAATCATCTTCTTCATTCCATTTCATACAGCAAGTGGGTTATGCCTTGTTTGGTGACAGAGTGGCTGGCTTGTTGGAGAGGTTATTTTGGAGACATGGAAAGGCAGTGATTTGGAATGCTGTACTATTGGCAATCATGTGGTGTATATGGCGAGAACATAATACTTACTTTTGACAGACATGGAATTTCAGTTCTGGATTTGAATTTTTTTTTTCTCAAAAGAATGCTATACATTTGGATTGCAACAATGAGCTATTTTTCTTTCTCAAATGTGTGGGATTTTTTTTCAAAGTTTTTAAATTTAGTCTTTTTTGTATTTACCCTTGTCTACTTCTTTGTACTAGGATGGTGCACATATTTTTGTACTTTTCTAAGAAAAGATACTACTTAAAAATGTATGTAATTGTCAAAATATGAATTTCTACATTCATTACAAATCATGTTTTGTTTTCTTAGTTTGCTAATATTTTGTGAGTGGTCTAAATTCAAGGTTTAAGGTGTTGCATGCTCATGATTACTTGTTTGCTATTTTCCACTAATGATAAAGTTTTTTTTTTTTTTTTTGACTTCTATCATCATCTAATTGCCTTCTTATGATCACAGATATGCCAGAGAAGATACACACTATCTATTGTATATATATGATTTAATGAGAATCAAGCTGTATCCAATGCCTAAAGAGGCCGAAAATATTGATGCTCCATTAGTAGAGGTAATTCCTCCTGCACCATTACCATCTTCTACAGATTTTATGGGATTGTGGGTTTTTTTCCCCTTTAGTGGTTTTTACACTGCGTTCATGTGATATTGTGTATTATAATTTATATATGATTTAATGAGAATCAAGTTTTTTAAATGCCTATGTATAATGGAAATTTTGATGCTACTTTAGGAGAGATATAGTCTTCATGGACCATTAGCACCAACTCCGAACTCATCTAGAAAATAAATTGGGCCCTATGTTGATAATATACTTGTTGGTTGGATTTTAGGGAAGTTCCTTGGGTTTATGTATCTCATTGAAGTTTGTGATTGGTTTCGTCCTTTTATGATATTTGCATTGTTTACGGCTGCACATTCATGTGATGTTGCATAAAGGGTATGAAAATTTTGAAGCTCCTTCAGTGGATGTATAATCTTCATGCACTGATCCAGCCATTGAAGAGTAACTTGTTACTACTTTGAAAATTATACGAAATAAGTAGTGCCTTTTATTCATTAGTTACTTATCAAAAAAAAAAAAAAATTATACGAAAAAAAAAATTTGTTGGAATTATACAAAAATTAGATCTGCCCCTGTGCCTAAAAGTGCCTGTAATTCATAATCTAATGAAATTGAAAATTATTTTAACACTTCACATTAAAGCAATTATCTGTGGCTTCGCTGTGAGCTAATGTTTCAATGATTATAATGTGGACATTCCATTGTTCTTTTAGTTGATTTTTTCTTTTATGAAAATTAGTTTTGGCAACAGAGGGAGGGTGGGAGGGACATTTGCAAATTAGGAACTGTGTATTTGGATTGGTTTTGATTGGTATGTACTTGGATTGATGACATCGGTTTATTTTAACAGCTTATAGTGAGGCCAGTATGCATTATGGAGTCTCCACTAAAATAGTCTATAGGTTTTCTGCTTTTGTTGGATTATTCTATTATCATTTCATCTAGATGCTTAGAAGTAGCAGCTGTCATTTCTTGTTATGAATTAGAAAATTTTTAACCATCATTTTTAGTATGGGATATGAGTCTTAAGGCCTGTTTGGTTTGAGCAAAAAATGTGGTGTATTTTGTATTCATTTTCAGTTTTTTGTGGGACCCACCATTAAAAATCTTGTTTGGCTTTGTATTTGTATTCAGTTTTCATTTTTGGTATAAAAAAAAAAGGATTTGAATACAAAAATTGAATACAGTGGCTTTTTTGTAAAAAAATCAAATCTGTGGGTCCCACTATCACTGACTTGTCATATCAAAGAACACACTCTCTATTTATTGGTGGTTGTCATAAAAAAACAGAGAAGGGGAAGACAGCAAAAAATGATACCAAACAAGAAAATAGATGGAAACAAAAAATAAGTACAAGATTTGAGTATAGAAAATGAGTAGAGAAAATGAAAATAGAAAATGAATACAACCTCAACACAAACCAAACAAGCCCTAAGCTACCATAGTCAGGTTGATGTAAATGGGAGTGACTATTTGGAGAATAAAGTTGAGCCTCGGCTCCAGCCATAGGGGTAGAGTAGATATTCTCTCTTTGTATCGATCTCTCCTTTCCTCATTTATTTATATCTTTATGGTGTTTTCACTTAGTATCAGTGAAACCAGTGGTCAACCAATCTGTCCCTAAGTAGATCCCTGATGGTCTTTAAAATATTTCTGACTCGAATGTGAATCGTAAAATTCTTTACCCAAACACAGAGAAAATTGTGAATCACAAGTGAGTTAGCTCACTAGAGTTTGATTTGGCTTATAAGATCTAATCATATTGTACGGGTCAAGATTTTTGGAGATATTTAAATTATGGATTATAGAACTTAAATATTTGCTGTGAACTCATTATTTTTTATCACTTATTTTGTTGCTCTTCTATCTGCGTGCTTTGGGGATCTTGTTTTGTTAGATTGAATATGTTTCAGTCTCACTGATTTCAAATGATAAGATCCTTTGCTTGTGGTATACAAAAGCCTGGAGTTTTAATAGGGGATAATTTGTGGATGATGATCCTTGGAGTAGGATATCCATTAAAGTTAAAAGTCAAAATTGTTTGTAAAAACGTGTCTAACAGAAATATGAAATTTCGATTATCTAGTTTGGTTGAATTTTCAAAATGATTGGATTTAATTGATAGGAGCAATCCTATCAATTCGAATATCCATTATTTTGACGAACATAAAAAAATAAAGAATTTTTTACTTATCAAAAAAAAAATAAATAAATAAAGAATTTAGAGTATTATAATAATAATGACAATTTTGGGATTGATGATGACAATGACTTGGTAATGGAGGTGGCGGCGGCAACCGTGGTGGTGGTAATGATGGTGCCAGCATTGGCAGTGTTAGTGATATGGTGATGGTAGCGATGGTGGTGTGGTGGCGATGGCAGTGAAATTGATGTTGACAGTGGCAGTGGTATCGGCCGATGGTGGTGGTGTGAGAGTAATGAGTGGTAGTGTTACTAGATTTTGTAAATGACGCCTTTCCCCATGGAATTTTTACTTGGGATTTGGATGCTTGATTTCCAAGTTTAAAAATCCCCGAAAATTTTGAGTTAAATGCTAACAGTAGGGAGCAAAATGCTTATTACTGTTGGTTAAGGGGAAAACATTGATCAATTTAGAAGTTTGTGGGGGGGCATTGCAATTGCACCATAGTTAGAGTAGGTGTTGTGGGGGGGGGGGGGGGGGGGGGGGGGGGGGGGAGGTGCTATTTGCACCTTTTTTTGACAAGCAAGGTATGGAAATCTGGGTGCTTGACATCCTTGGTGGGATTTTCAGGGGATATCTGGGTTTGGTTGGGAGGCATTTGGTAATTGAGTATATGTCCAAGAAACTCTCTACCTGACTGCCTTTCCTCATGTCTGGGGATTCTTAGGAACTTTCTGGTACTGGTGTGATTGGTGGTCAATGTTTGGCCTAAGGCAAGAATATAGGTTTGCAAATTCTTCAAATATTGCACAACAGAAATTGTATTGGTTGTGACCAAATTTATCTTCCTTTCCAAGTAACTATAAACGTGTATAATTTGATCAATTCTAATGGTTTTTTCACTATCCTCCATATGTTATGATGTTTGTCAATTACTATAACTTCTCATTGTTTACTGAAATATCTTTTTGCTGATAGGTCTACAAGCGCAGTTGTGATGTGTGCATGCAGCTATATGAGAAAGAGCTTTTGACAGAAAATTCATATCTCCATATATATGGGTCTATTTCTTACTCTCAGTTTCTTAAAAGTTCTTTTCAAATGGGTGTTGGTCTACTATTTTTTGGCTCTTTAACGTCTTTTATTTTATTGATTTTCGAACCTTTTATTTTGAAATGTAAATCTTATTTATTTTTTATGGGGTGATCCCAGTTGTGTGCTTGCATACTTGGGTTATGCCCTCTTTTGAAAAATACATTTATGTACTTACGTATATACATTTGCCTTTTTACCCCATTGACCCCCTGTTGAAACCTCTATTTTATTTGGCTGTGTCAAATTTTCTCTCTTAACAACTTCAGTCAATATTTATTCTCTCTCGATGCAGGTTGCATGCTGTCAGTTTCGATGCTCAGCAGCTTGCCATTGTTGCAGTACGTTGCTGGCCATTTTCCTGTACCTTCTCTTTTATTATTGAGATAAATATTTTTCAGGGTTATTTATTAAGAAGTTTTTTCTATCATTGTAGTTGATATAATTGTTTGACTTGTAGGAGCCATGGAATGTATCAATCAAAATATAAGGGATTTCACAAAATAAAAACCATCTCATCTTTCAAAATGAATGGAAGATTAATAGGATAGTTTAAGTCAACTGATAATCTGCAGTTGCTTTCTCTATTGTATTGATCTCTAGTTATGTGGGTTTCTTTTTATTTTTTATTTTTTTAATTTTAATATAAATTTTAGATTTCATACTTAGCTTGCTTCCAGGGCCTTTGTGAGTGGCGAGATGTGGTTGCTCGTGCTGAGGATGAGAGTACTGGATATATATTGCCAAACAAAACTCTTCTTGAAATTGGTAGGGAAACCTAAGAAAATTTTTATCAGCTTGATTATTTGTTTTTAAAATGGTGTCCATACAATATGTTCTTACTATTTTTATTATTCTTTTGTATTAGCCAAGCAGAAGCCTGACACTACTAGCAAGTTACGTCGATTGGTGAAATCAAAGCACCCTTACGTTGAGCACAATCTCTCTCCTGTTCTTAGCATCATTAGGCATTCTGTACAAAATGCTGCTGCATATGAAGCTATTGCTGAACATCTGAAGGTGGGACTTGTGGAAATTGTAAGGCCCAGATGGAGCTTGATGATAGTGTGAGAAATGAAATTGCTGCATAAATTTTGAACAATTGTTCCACAAAATTAAGGAACATGGATATAATCTAGAAGTAGGAAACTCCAATTTGATAGGTTAAGTTCTCAACAATAAAAAGTGAAGACTACAAATTTTGATGTGTTAGAACCGGCTTTGCAACATTTAAAGCATGACCACAGAGATACAGTTGATTGTGTCTTCATGTAGCCTGCTGTTATGAACCAAAATAAAGAAAGTCAACTCAATAACGGTGAATAGAAATTTGTTGGGAGCTTGTAGAATCTGATATTTATGGGGCGTGGCAACGATTTCTACAAATGTTATAGTTATAATAGGTAATGGAAGAAGTTAGTGGTTATTCTTATGAATGATTCTTGTTATCACTTCCATATAATTTATATAGTCACTATAATTTAATTGTTTTAAAACCTGTCTGGTTATGTAGGTTGACTAATGAAGGTGGCTTTGATGCTGCTAGATATAGTGTACATTGTTTGAATGTCTGACCTTAGATTGAGAAAGTTTATGCATACAGTATTATATTGTTGTCCTGCTCAAGCACTTAATTGGCAAACTAGAGAGTTCATGAGGCTTTGCATTGAGTGGAGCAAATTGAAAGGATGTACAATTTGTATAGAGTTTCACTTGTTTAATTATTTTCCCAATATATGAATTTTTAATCTGTAGTTGTGTTTGAAATGGTGTTTTTGTGCTACAGATTTTTCACCTTGCACTGGAAAATGTTGATCCTTATTATTCTATTCTAAATAGCATTAAATTTTCATTGTTCAGGCATCAGAAGAAATTAAAGTTACAGATGGATCTGATGCCTTCTCACCTGATGCTCTTATAAAACGTGAAGCTGGAAATGCTAGAAGAGTAAGCATTGATGGGGGCGATACAATGAATGGTAATATGTCTGCACTTTTGCATTCTCCTCAGCTGAAAGATGAGTCTTCAGAGCTTGGATGCAGTGCCTCTGAAGTTGACAAAGACGGAAAAGGATTCCCCTTTGAGCATTCAGATAAAAGTGGGAACATCAGTATAAATTCTGATAGTTATAGTTCACAGCTTGTCGGAGGAAGCCTCACTACTGGGCAGAGCAGAGATGCAATTGATGATACCTTGGTGTTGGGTTCAGCGAAGGTTGTAAATCATGATTATTTTTTATATTGATGATTTGGATTCTTACTGATAGTGGTTTAGTCTAAAACTAATTGCCTTATCCTTTGTAGGTTACTGGAGCAACTGTTCAGATGCTTAAGAAGCCTAGCCGTGCTTTTGGAGCACTCCTGGGGAATTCAGCCCCAAAGAGAAAGTTTGATACCAACAAAAAGGTGAATTTTATACACATTTAGATAATGAAGCACATTGCAATTCCTTGCCAACTGTTATTCTGCGACTCCAATTTCTAGTGTAGTTAATCCTTGAACCTGGCATACTACATTTAATCTCTCTCTCTCTCCATTAAAAAAAAGGAAATAGATGGAGTTTGGCGTTTTATTTATTTATTTTGGTGGGGACCTATGTTTTATAACCCGTGTTCGTTGATGCTTCTTATCTGCTTGTCATGGGAACTTAGCCTACAGCCTACCTGCAAATGTTTTGTGAGTGCAGGATGTGGGTAATTTTATGATATTTGAACATGTTGAGGGTTGTGGGTAACTATTATTGAGGCACTTTATTTTTAATTATTTTAACCTCTGTAATTTGATTTCATATGTTGTTGCAGTTAATGATCTAATTGGCTTTAGTTTTTTGTACTAAACTATATTAACAATCTTTTACCAGGAAGAGATCAAGTTGGAGCAAATCAGATCTTCAGTGAACTTTCCCTTCCACTCTTTTTCTGGCACAAGTGAGCAGTCAAAATTAGTTATAGAAGTGCCAGATACAGCCGTGGAAACTTGTCAACCTCAAGGGCATGCTGCTGTGCCAGCTGCCAACTCTAGATCAGATGATATTATAATGTTGGAAGATAATCCAAATGTAGAGGAACCAATACATGGAAATTTAGAAGCCGCAGATGAGCATAAAAGTGATTTTGGGGCATCTGCTTCGGAAATGGATGATGAGCCTATGTCTCTCTCTGAATTGTCATCAAGCTTCCAGCAATGCTTTGAGTCAATTAATCAAAATGGGAATGACAGAAAAAATGAGAAATCTCAGGAAGCTGGCTGCGTCTTGCAGCTGAAGCCATTTGATTATGAAGCAGCAAGGAAACATGTCAGATTTGGAGAAGATCCAGAGGATGGGTTGGGGTCAGGGGGTGACAAAGGTTTAAAGAGCCGGCGTGATTCTGGGGGTAAGAAAAAAGGCCCAATTAAAGGTCGAGTCCAAAGAGATGATGATGGAACAGGAGAATTTCCTCAAGGAAGACGACGTCAAGCTTTTCCGGCAACTGGGAACAGAAGTGCAACTTTTCGCTGAATCTCTCAACAGATTAATGTGTGAGAGAAATGAAAAGAATGTTGTGTTTCCGAAGTAAAGGTTGTCAAAAGGAATATTAAATAAATCAAATGAGAAAATTAAACTACGTGAATCTTGTTACATTGCTAGTCTTCATTATGAAGCAAGGTCAGGCATTATGACCAAGTCTTTACTCTTATCTTATCTTTTTTTGGTAGGAAAAAAAGAGCACGAGACAGGACCCTGAGGTCCTGTATTACTAGTTTGATGAGTGGTAATGAGGGTCCCACTTCAGGCTTAATGCTTGGGGTGTTGAGTTGGACTTATACTGCATTTGAACAGGACAGAATCCAGCATGAACAACCCACGGCCCACCCATTTCATTAATAATGTGTTTTTTTTAATGAAAATTTTATGTTCGAATTGAGGGTAGGAGGCAAAGCAAGATGGGTTACGTGGAAGTTAATTCTACTTACTATTTAGGGGTTTTAGTTTAAAAACGGATTAATTTTTTAAGGCAAAATTACCTTTTGGTCCCTCATAAGTTTGTCCCGAGATAATGTTTAGCCCCTTGTGTTGTAATTTACACATTTCTAAAACTATGATGTCTTACTAGCCTCACCGCACACTCGAATCACACTTGCATGTGATTTGCGCGTGTAATTATGCTTTATTTTTTGGTTTAGTATTATAATTTTTCATTCATTTTTGAGGTTTAAATGTTTGTCTGCTAATATTACATATTTGTGAACTATTGATAGAATTAGGACTTTCGTGAGGCTAGCTTAAAAAAAGAGCAAATCCATACATGATTTAAATGCTATTTTGGTGTTCATTTTTTAAGCTAGCCTCATGAAACTCCTGACTATATTAATATTAGTGGATAAACATGTAAACCTAAAATTAGAATGAATGAAAAATTACGACACAAACTAAAATAAAAAGTCTCATTGCACATGTGAAGAGCGTGTGATGAGGCTAATATTATTTTAAGATTTCATTTATAACACTAAGAACATTGTAGCTCAATTGGTTGACACTCTTTTGGTGTTTCTAAGCCATCTTGGGGTCAAATCCCCTTTCTTTGTTGTAACTACTGAATTATGAAAAGAAAAAAAAGATTTCATCTATAAGATTTCAAAGTAAGAAGCTAAACACTAATGCAAAGTGACAATAACTATACTTTTACACAAAATTCAACATATAAAGAGTATAACATTATTATTTAAAGTATCTCTATATCAATTATATCAAGTTGTTCAAGGAAAGCTTGCTTGGATTTAGGTGGAGTTCCATCAATGAAGGATGAAGATTGCTTGATGGAATTTGACTTAAGGTGAAGATTTTTTGAATATTACCTCAAATTCCTAATCAATTTTGGTTTGAGTTTCCTTGACATAGAAGGAAAGATTTTTCCATGGTGTAGAAGACAATGAATTTACTTGGTATGGAAGACAAGGATTCTCCTTTACATAGAAGGAAAAGTATTCCTTATTGCAGAAGTAATGAGTATTCTCTGTCTATTAAGGAATAGAATTTGAAGTCTTATAAATAGGCATTGTTACAGAGGGTTTGGTGGCTTTTGCCTGAAATCTCACTTATCAGATTCCATTGTGGAAGAGGCTCGATTCCTAAGTTTAAGATTCCTCCCACGTGGGGAGGAGAAAGACTCCTAGAAAAACATGAGTGAGTTTCTTTGAAGAGTAGCTAGTAGATTATTTGGGATTAAAAGATTACCCATGGTTGTGTGTTGAGACTTTGTTTGTTTTGTGGGTGTGAGGGAGTTATTGGGGCGATTGGTTTGTGGTTTTATGTTGGTGAGGTTTGTGAGTGTGGTTTGTGAGTTGTGAGTGTTGATTAATGTTGTTGTAATTCATATCGTTGATAGTAGATATTTTGGTTAGCGTTGCCCATGGACATAGGCATGGAGTTGACTAAACCATATTAAATATTGTTTTCTTGTGTGGCTGTTTTATTTTCTTATTTATGTGAATGTGCTTCCGCTAGTCCCAAATTATAATAATTGATGTTAGACTTAGAGCTTTCGCTCTTGCCCATCAAGATATATAAGTTGTGTATCATTATCATTATTATTATTATTATTATTATTATTATTTTGATAAACGTGTATCATTATCAAAGTATAATACTGTTGGTAGCAAATTCTTATAAGAAATGCTCTTTCAATAGCATGTGATGCACGCCTTCTAAAGCTTTGTAAACTTATGATAATTGGTGACTCCGTTTTTCTGTTGCAACCACCAACCCTTTCACACTTAAAAAAAACACTTAGATTTCATTATTTAAGGTTAGAAAAGTGAGCAAAAAATCATCAAGCAAACACCAAAGTTGGTGGCAATTTGTTCCCCAAAGCATAGGGCAATATCCTTATATTATTTTAGTAATAGTTTGAAAAAATTAAGTTGACAAAATTAGGGTGTAACAAATTAAAATATTTAAGTATGGTGACAATTTATAAAATATTTAGGGTTAGTTGACTATTTATTTAAGTGTAGGAGAGTGATCAAACCATTATGTTGTACACTCTAATGTACTTAATCACAACATATAAAGGATAACCTGCTTCGCAATGAGGTTGTACGGTTAGGCGAAGTCATTTTTGTAACAAATTTTCTTTAAGTTCAGGCCATGCGTGTTGCAAAGTGGGCTGGGGGCTGGTAGCCAAAATTTTCACCAAACAAAATATACAACTCCGGTTGTATGTGGCTGAAATTTGCAAAAACAAGCTCATTTTAGCCCCAAGAGCTTGACTGACACCCTTAATTAACCTCGGCTGCTGGATACCATTAAAAATAGCTTCCCAATGAGCTGAAATAGTTGGGGAAGAACACCCAATCATTTATTTCCCCAATTGTGCTTTAAGCAAGTTATGACTATACCCACACAAAGGCCAATTGAGAAATTACCCTTATTCAACATCTTGGTGGTCTAAAGTCTCAATCATTTGCCAAAAACAAATCATTAAACACACCCAAGACTTTGTATAAACCCCCTTGATCAATTGAAAAACACTAGTCATATTTTGCCTCTAAAACCCTAACTTTAGAACAAAAGTTCATTTAGCCATCAAGGGGTTACAAGATTTTGAGGCCTAGGGATGAAAATAGTGGTATCAAAGAGTCTTCCCTCTCTCCCTCACCTCCTTCCAAATTCTTCATCCTGTTTTATGTGTAAAATAACTTCAAACTTATGTATCATGCATTTTCTTCATCTCTTTGTTGTCTAGCTTTAGACTTGGTATGTAAACTCATCGTCCTTACAAGTTTTTTCAATTATTTGTGAATAAGTTTACATATGAGTCCAATAGTAATTGTAAACTCCATTATCCTCACATCAAAAGGTTTGTTCCCAAGATATCTTTCTCAAATTAATTTGTTTTAAAAAAATAAAATGACTTTCAATTCTATGTTTTCTTCAAAAGTATCAATAAAATTTTGTAAAAAGGTTTTGAAAGAAAGGCTCCTCCAATAAATTTCCATGAGGCCAATTTTTTCCTAAAAATGTTTCCTAGAAAGATTACTATCAAAACTCATGGAAAATTTTTTTCTTTAAAATCCTTTTCTTAGGAACTTTTTCTAGAAACCCGTGAGATTTTTCACTAAAATTATTTTCCTAGAATACTTTTCTCAAAACCCATTGGACTTATTTTTAAGATCTTTTTTCCTAGAAAATAATTTTCATAAACAATTTTTTTTCTTCAAAAACTCATGAAATTTCCCAAGAAAAACTCAGGGCCCGTTTGGTACGTGTATTTAAACAACAGTTTTTAGTTTTTTTGAAAATACGTGTGGGTGAAAAAGTGTGTGAAAATACTTGTAATGTTGTTTAAAAGCTGAAAACATGTGTTTAAACACATGTACCAAACGGGCCATCATTGTCCAACAAATTTTGTCTCATAAAATATTTTTCTTGAAAATTTTTTCATTAAAAAATTCCATGGAATTTCCTTTATTTTAGAAAACCTTTTCCCAAAAAAATCCGTTGGTATTTTTTTCATGAGAAGCTTTACGCCTTTACCTAAAGGCCCATTGGAATTTTCTTAAAAATACCTTTTCAACAACCCCATTTTAATAAAAATCATTTTCCAAAACATGTTTCCAAAAGACTTTAAAATTAAATAATTATTTTCCTAAACTCTTTTTTCAATATTATTTTATCAAAACTTGTTTTCTCAAAAATTTCCGAAGAAATCTTTAAATTTTTTTTCCAAAATCCCATATATAAATAAATTTTTTTCTAAACTTGTTTTAAAAAAGAAAATAAAAAAAACCTTTTTCAAAATCCTGCAAAAAAAAAAAATCATTCTCAAAAATGGTTTTGAAAAATAGATGCTTGATCCATAGCTTAATCCATTAAGTACAAATATAAAACAAATTCCCCCTCCCCCCAAATTTAACATTTGTCTTTGTTGTCTATTTTGCATGAGAGATTAAAATTAAGAATAATCCCTGTGCCATATAAAGTGGCACAATTAACCCACATGGCGAGTTGTGGTGATAGAGAGGCGATGACGTGTCCATGTGGCGAGTTATAAGGCTTAAATTGATGTTGACATGAGTTTCATATATATATATATATACTAGTTATAGGCCCGTGCGTTGCACGGTTTTATGAAAAAGCTTATAAAATAAATGTATAAATAATTATATATTTTAATAGATTCAATAAAGAAAAAAGAAAAAAAATATCAAGTGTAAATAATTATCTCACTAAAATAAGGGATAAGATTTCTTCCTTAAACTAAAATAAATTGATAATACCAAAATTGAATTTTAAATTGATAATTATTTAAAAAAACGTACTAAACAATTGATAAATCTAAAATTAATATAATTTTGATAATATTATAAATTAAAATTAAAGTTGATAATTCAAGAATACACGTGTAGAACATCTTGATAATTTGATGTAACATAAAAATCAAATAAAAAAATTGATGAAATTAATCTATTAATTCTAACCATATTTAATCATTAATTCTAAGACCCTAACCCTAAGCATATAAATTATATCAAAGCTAAGAAAATTAGTTTAAACAAAAGGCAACTAATACACAAAACCTAATCAATTTAATAAAAACAAAATACAAAAACAAAGAAGGAGCCTTTAGAAACTTGACAATGTTTTCGAATGTTTTGAATTCAATAATTAAAATCACATGAAGACAAAAAACCAATAATAACACTAAAGAAAATAAACAAAATGAAAATAATAATAATAATAATAAAAATTTAAAAAGAGGGAAAGAGAACGTGGTTGATAGCTATAAAGAATTTTGATATATATATATATATATATATATTTTTTTTTTAAATATCATCAACGTAAAAATTATCAAATTAATGGAGATATATATTGTTTTTTGGGATAGATAGAGATTATCAAATTATTGAAGATATATACTATTTCTTGGGATAGATTTATATTAATCACCTCTTGAAGAATTTGGATTGTGCTTATCCCTTAATAATCAAGCTTTGTAGCTTGATATTTAGATAAAATAATATTAATTTAATAATATTAAAATTTTGAAAATTTAGATGATAAATATTATCTAAATTAAATTTTTGTATGTTAAATATTATCCTCTAATTTAAGAAATATATCCTAACAAATAAAAAATAATGTTAATTAGATGATAAATATTATCTAAATTAAATTTTTGTATGTTAAATATTATCCCTTAATTTCAGAAATAGATCCTAACAAATAAAAAAATAATGTTAATCTAATTTTATTTAATGATAAGAATGAATTAGAGTCCTAGTAGTATACTATTGCTTTTTAGTTTTTTTTTTTTTTTTTAAATCTAAAAATTTAATAAAATTTTTGCAATTTGGTAAAGTCACGTGACGCAACCACAACTTCTAAGCCCAACGGCTTAATTAAAATTCAAATGTAAACAATTTTTTTTATTAATTTCCTTAAAATTAAATAATAAAATAAACAATAAAAAATAAATGAATATTTTACTTTTAAGTTATATAATGAATGCATATTGTGTGAGACTAAAGTGTTTTAAAAGCATATATATATCTAAAATAATTGAATGGAAGATGGTAGATAACTACGTAACTAATATAAAATGAGATACATAAAAGAAATATAAAAGGATTTTTCATAATATATTGAGATTTAAGGCTCAAGTAATATTTAAATGGAAAAACCTTGAATTTAATAATTAAAAGCTATTAAAAAAAATGATTGAAAGCATATTTAAGTGGAAACCTCAATTCAGTAATTAAGAATAATCTAAATAACTAAACATTTAAAAATATAAAGTAGAGAGACATACATGAAAATATAATTTTTGTCCTTGAAAGCATGGGAGAAGACACTGAAACTTGAGTGATTTTCACCCAACCAAAAAAATAAATAAAATAAATAAATTAATTAGCATTGAGATATGATGAGAATTGAGAAGTGATACCTTTCAATAGTAACATCCATTTTGGCCTTTAGTTGTGAACAATAATCTCTATTATTTGATCTCAACCTCTCTCTCTATTATTAAAAAACCAAAATAAGTAGCACCAAAAAAAAAAAAAAAAAAACCTGCTTAGCATGATATTTCTTATCTAGTTCACCTAATTAAGATTTTTCAAATAAGGCTTAAACTACAAATAGAATGGTAGACAGTAGTTTCCCAATTAACAATATGAGCAATACGGATAAATAAAAATAAATAAAGAAGAAGCAAAAAGACCAACAAAATAAAAATTATTGAGGCATAAATAGAATAAAATAAGTGAAGGGGAAAAATGTCTTACTTTTTCTTTGGAGATCATTGAGTAATATTCTTTACTTGCAATGGACAATTTATCTATCATTACTTGATTTGTCATATTTATCCAAAAAATATGTATATAGATTCTTAAAATCTAAAAATTTATTAAAATTTCTACAATTTGGTGAAGCCACGTGGGGCAACTACGGCGTTTAAGTCCAACTTTTATTATATATATAATATGATATATGACAACGTCAAAATGAAAATCTAATTCTAAAGCAAGCTTACTGAGCATCCTTCTTAAGCTTGTTGATCAGAATAAAAGTTTTTTATTCTCAGCAAAAAAAAAAAAAAAAACCTTCTTAAGCAAGCTTACGGGCATTGATGTTGAGGGGTAATTCTCATGATGACATTTACCCAAAAAGAAGTAAAAGGGAAGTGGTGAAAGGATTTTTTTTTATTTGTAGTGTTTGTCAATTTATTTTACAATTGTAAAAAAATTTCAATTTCAGTAAGGAAATCTCAATCGGACTTTATAGTTAAAAAAAAAAATTCAGATAATTTTATTTTAAGCGAGTGAAGACCGTCATTTAAAAAATAGATATAAAAAAATCTGACACATAAGCAGTTTGGGAGGTGGCAAAATGGAGAATTGAGATTGTATATTAGGAATATAGGAATAGGAGTGACAGAGACAGAGTCAGAACCAACTTGACCCACAAAACCAGGGTCGGTTTAACCGCCAGTTTTCCACTCAATCTTGGGGGCGCCAATCCAACTGCTACATTACATACTGCTTTGGCTTTTTTTCCCCCGAAACGGTTTCCACCCAAAGGCACTGACTTTTAGTTTTACTATCTCTTTCAAATGGCCCCTGGTTTTGCTTTCTCTCTCTCTCTCTCTCTCTTCTCTTCTTGTTACAATATAAGTATATTAATAACACCATCTTATCGATCCCATTCCTATCTCTTTCTCAGATCTTTCTTTACCTCTTTTGAGCTACATCTTTTCTTTCTTTCTTTCTTTCAAACAAATTCATTTAGATATATATTTCCCCACTCTTAAATCTTGTTTTTGATAATTTTTGAAGCTGAAATATTGTTGGGTTTTTCAAGAGATAAAAAGAGTTTGATTGTGGGAATTATTAATTAATGGAGGCAGGGGCAGGGGTAATGGAGGGTGGTGGTGGTGGAAGAGACAGTATTCGTGTTGGTGTTGGACATAACAATAAGATTGGATATGTGAAGAAGGGAATTATTAAGAAGAGAAAATGGATGCGGAGAATTATTAAGCAGGCCGCGACGGTCCCTATTATGCCTATGCCACTACAACTACAACTACAGCAGCTCTTTGTTTCCTGCCTTGACGTTTTCAAAGGTCCCCCCGCCACCATTCCTGCTCCCAACGATGTCCACAAACTTTGCACCATTCTTGGTACCCTTTTCTTTTCTTTTCTTCTTTACCTATTGGATTCTACTTTCGTTAATTTATACATGTATGACGATTCATACTGCTTTCCTTTTTTTCTTTTTCTTTTTTTAATAAATTGAATCGCATTGTCAATATTGAGAGATATGTGATTTTTTCCATTGCTTCTTCCCTTCTTAACGTTTATATATATATATATATATATATATTTAGTTGAAGAAAGATTATTAGGATCCTCATCCTAAAAACCCTCCACCATGGAGTTATCAAAACGGATTATGATCCTCTCTCAAGTTATCACCGCTCGCTCTTGGCGGTCACACCACAAGTACAAGGTCTTGTGGAGTTGGGGAGAAGGTGGGTGTGGGGTTTCATTCCTAAAATATGATCTATCTTTTCAGTTGTGTGGATATGAAAATTTAGCAACGACATCAACGTTTAAAAAATTCACTATTTTGGTATTTCATTAAATTATTGATTATATAATAAAATCCAATCCACTAATTTATTTTAAAATTGATAAATAAAAATTTTAGCTACTCCACCATGGAATTATATTACCTTAAGAAATTTTGAAAATCCTAGTCCTATTGAAACCTAAAAAAACTAATTATGTTATGTAATTTTGTTTTTTAATGAACGATTCTGTTATTTGTTTCCATTTATATATAAATCCTTAGTATACATTCTCCTTAATTCACTTCTCTTCTCTGCTTTTGCAAATTGTAATATAGTTGAAAAAAATTAACCCATATTCTAGTTTTCGTGAATGAACCATGCATTGTGTACAGAACCTACTACAACGCAGTGCCTAATAAGATGTTGGGCACGTAGTTTCTAATCTGTATATAGTATAAATGTTGACAACGGGGATTGAAATCTTATTTTTAGTATTTTTCTTTCCAGAAATAGTACCTCCTAACCTAAGGAGCAATATATAATATTCGTTCCTTTTAATAATATTTTGGCTAGACTTGGGCAACGATTGCTACTATATGATTGCTGTTATTGATGATTAATTTGGACAATGCTGTCCTGTCACTTTCAATTTCAGTTAAGCTTAAGGATTTGATGAATAAAATAAATTAGGAGAATCTGGGTTTTACTTTTATCAATGTAGCTGTTCCTTCTTGATTGAGAAAATTGGGACAACGCTTTTGGAAGCATACCTGTGGACTGCTGTGCCTAACTTTTGTTACTCTCTACATTACCGAATTCCTTTATTTTTTTTTAATAAAGTAACCGACATCTATATTTCATAATATGTTCTACCAATCACAACCGGTTATAAAATTAGGGTCAGGGCACACATTAAGCTATCTACTTTTGGAAATGTTTTTTCGGAAATTTAAAAAGCTGTCAATACTTTTTCAATTCTTGAGAAAATTTTTTCCAAAAATGAAAATTATTGCGTGCCCTTAAGCCACACATTAGCAAAATCTTTGTAGAGCATAAAGTGGAACAATAATAGAGATAGTGTGCATGGATTACACGTTTTGTGCAAGAAACAACATATTGTGCAGTTATTTTTTTGGATATTCTATTTTAAAATACACGTTTTTGTACATGGTATTGGGATTTGAAGTTTAAACCCATGAGCATTTTGTTGCCCTAAGCAATAGATACAATAGCATGCATGTTTCTAGCATATGGGAAGTTGTTATATATTTAGGATGTACATATATATGCACTATGTACTTATCCTACTGATTATATTAATTGCTTATTTAACACTAGTGTCCTTTTCCTAATAAGTCTTTTATAATGCCACAGACAATATGAAGCCAGAAGATGTGGGGCTAAGTAGCGAATTGCAGTTCTTTAAGCCTACAAATATGGTCAAAGGGAATCCAAGGGTCACATACACAACCATATACAAGTGTGACAATTTTTCGGTAAGCCTAGTTGCTTTTTTTGTCACAAATAAAATTGGGCTAATTAATTATCAAGTTGCTTAATTTTGAGCTACAAAATTAATAAAATTGGAATTCTCTAGTAAATTCTGGTGTAATAAAAGCATTTAAAGGGAGTTCTTCAGGTCCTTTTCATTCTTCTGAATGTATAGTCAGATTTGTTGATGCGTCTCTTTGTTATGTATGTTTCACTTGTGCAGTTGTGCTTATTCTTTCTGCCCGCAACTGGAGTTATTCCCCTTCACAACCATCCAGGAATGACTGTTTTTAGTAAGCTTCTATTAGGAACAATGCACATCAAGTCGTATGATTTGGTTGATCCTATCAATTTGGATGGCTCGGTGCCATCCTCTCAACGTGAGTCTCTCTCCCTGCCTTTTGAAATGAACACTGAATTGTAGTGAGATGTCGTGGTGTTTGACTCAAGTAGCTATTGCAGTGAGATTGGCAAAGCTGAAAGCGGACAGTGTCTTCGAGGCTCCTTGTGACACTTCAGTATTATATCCAACAACAGGGGGGAACATCCATGCTTTCACTGCCATAACACCATGTGCAGTGCTTGATGTGATTGGACCTCCCTATTCCAAAGAAGATGGTCGGGATTGCTCCTACTATAAAGATCATCCCTACACTACCTCAAGTGAGTGAAACTCTTGCTCTCCTGCTCTCTTCTTAATTCGACTGCTTGGACTATGTTATCTTAGCTCTGTGTAAAAAGTATTTTACTATGAATGTTTCCATTAATAATTGTAGTTATGTTAAAGTGGTTTACCCTTTGGAGTTGGGCACTGAGCTTTGCCTGAATTGTTGATTGTATTTCGTTTAAATACAAATTTGGTCAAAGACACTTCAATTCAGTCCCTCGAGGGACCTATTAAGAACCTTTCCCTTGGGTATGAGAGAGGTAGAAGAGTTATCCTTTTTCATACATACACCTATGTACCTAGATATCTATGTACAATTATACATACTTCTGTACCAAAACATGGTAAAATTAACTCTATCCCAACCAACTCCTCCACTCCATGCAGCAGTGCATCTCTAACTGGTATTGGTGAATGGTGATGCCTTCTAAAAGCTTGAAACTAAAGTTTGATCCGCAAATTCAAATGAAAGATGAAACTTTGATGTGAAGTTTTGTCTTTTGTCTTTTTTATTTTTTTTCAATAAAAATATCTTAGTCCTTCATTCTAAAGTAGATTGAAATGTAATTTAGAAGAATCCTTTTTAACTTATCAATTTCAATTTTAACTGATCCAGATGGAGAGGCGGCATTGACAACAGAGGACAGTGACAGTTATGGATGGTTGGAAGAGATTGAAATGCCAGAGAACTCGCAAATGGATGGAATTGAATACTTAGGGCCGCAGGTTACTGAGCCTACGTGTTAGCTATTCCATGTATACAGCCCCCCCCCTCCGTGTTTTTTATTGAAAATTTTCTCTACAGGTTTTTGTTTTCATTTTCATAATCTTGTATGTTGTTGAATATAACCGGGTTAATTATAGAGTTCTTTTTGGACTTTTGCTTTAAAGCGATGTATAAAATGATTCTTTTAGATATATATCTCAAATAGGGACACTATTTTCCTCGTGTATGGTGCATGAAATTTCTGGTTTGTAGACACAAAATTCACGACTGTCAATTCATTTTTTTAAATAGATCTTTACAACTGTGAAAGTTGTTATTCCTTCGTTAAAGAAGAGATGTCGGTAGTAGATCCATATAAGAACCACTAAAAATTTGTTAACTAAATTATTGTGGAAGGGGACGAGGTTCAGATTTGAAAGGTGGAGTCAATTTTACCAAAAGTAAGAAAAGGGTTCAAATTTAGTTAAGAACTTAAGATATGTTAGGTTTAAAAGAAAGAGGTAAATAATATATGACAATGGGCTATACTTAGCAAACAATGAATTTGGGCCTTTAGGCTCCGTTTGGGAGTTCATAAGGGAAGAGAATGGAATGGAATGAAATGATCATAAGAGAATGGAAAAGAATGAAATGAAATGGAACGTATTTAAGTAAGAGAAAAAAATGGAATGGAATTAAGTAACTTTGATTGAGTGTTTTAAAATAAAGGAATAGAAATGAATGAAAATTAATGGAATATAAGGAATCTTGTTTGGGAGTAACATGGAGGAAATGGAATGAAATCATTTTATGATAATATTACTATTAGATCTCTATTTTAAAATAAATAGTTGAATATACAAGAGTATTTTGGGAGTTTTAGTAAAAAAATTATTAAATCTAATTTCATTCCTTCTCATTCCTTCCAATTTTGAGGGGAATGAAAATTTGAGGTTTTAAGGGAATAAGGAGGAATGAGTATTCCTTCCTACTGATTCTATTTCCTCTTACTTAAACTCCCAAGCAAGGGAATAAGCTTTCCATTCCCTCCATTAAAACTCCCAAATAAGGGAGGGAAGAATATTCTTAAATAATTCTTTTCATTCATTTCCATTCCATTCTATTCCCTCCTCCCAAACGAAGCCTAAGGGTAGGCAAACTACCTCAAGTAATAAATGTTTCTCATACTTCAAGAAAGTGTGTTGAGTGTAATATAATTTGTTTCATCCTCCTTTTAAAGTCACCATGACTTTTGAGTAGAGTTTGTGATATCACTTAGTTAGAATCTTATTTTCTCTCCTTTGTGTGCATGTGTGTTTGTTTCTTAAAATAATTTACCTTATACTCTTAAATTGTACTTGCCTACTTAGAATTAATTTTTTCAACTCTTTGTAGTAAATTTTTTAGGTTTTTTAAAAATTTCTTTTTAGATGGATCAGTAAATTCTTAGGTTAAACTGACTTTTGCTCTCTATAAAAATTAAAGGTGTTCAACTCTTTAAAATCCTTATACCTTAACTAGCATTTTTTTTGGAAGTCTTTCTATGGCTAGGACATGCGTTGTGATAAGTTAGTGGTTGGATCTAGATTTTTTTGGGTAGTCAAGTACGGTACTTATGTCATTGGGTTGTCCATGGGCCATTACCATTACGGTTTCTCCTAGACAATATGATAATTGATGGAAACAACAAATTAATGGGAAAATGGTATTTTCATGTATAAATGATTGAAGCTATGAAGCATAAGTAAAATGGAGAAAATAAAGCATATGAAATTGAGGTAAAGAAATGTGTTTAGCAAGGCTAAACAAATTTATTTAGTGTGATAAAAAAAGTACATATTCGTCAATGCCCAAGTTAATGTATTCAACATTAAACCCTAGCCAATAAATGTATTAAGCAACATTATATGAAGATGTGTAGCAATATATTAAGAGAGTAAGACATATAGGAACTTATCTTAGTTGCAAACAACCCATGTTTTCTCTTGGCCGAAATAACTTAATGTTAGGAACCCACATTTGGGCATAGAATGTGATGAGTCGAAAATAACATGGGATCGTCATTCCATGTCAATGATGACCCGAACGAGCGTTACACATTTATTGCGCGCATTGATGATGAAAAGTAACAGACACAGTAATGGTAACAAGTGAGCTGTGTACTTCAGAGCTCCCATTGATGACACACTAGCCGTTGCCCATAAATGCTGAGATTCATTATCCATTAAGACAGGAAACAACTATAAAAGGAAAGGACAACATAATCCAAAGGTACACACAAATACTGACCTAGAATGAGGAATGACAAGGGATCATGGAAAACTAGAATGAAGAAAAGCATCGGAGGATCGAAGGAAATCATAATGAGGAAGGATCGGATAGCCAGATGAATGGGAGGACGAGAACGCCAGAAGAAAACTCGTCTAGAATGGAAAGCGAGCTTCGCAACATGAGAAGGGAGATGGATGAACTCAGGAATGCGGTAAAAGACAAAGCCGTGGAAAACTGGGACGGAATGATCCGAAGGACGGATTCACCATTCACCACTGAAATGTTGAATCGTCCACTCCCACCAAAGTTTCGTCTTCCCCAATTGGAGTCCTTTGACGGCTCAAGAGATCCCGTGGATCACATTGAGTCGTTCAAGACTTTGATGCTTTTACAGATGACCCTAGACGAAGTAATGTGCAGGGCCTTCCCAACAACGCTGAAGGGCGTAGCCGGGGTGTGGTTTGGCAAACTACCTTTAAGCACCATTGCAAACTTCGATCAGCTTAGCAAAGGTTTTGTTTGTCATTTCATTGGCGGACAACGACATAAGAAGCCAACTGGGCATCTTCTCAACATATGCCAAGCAAAGGGAGAATCATTGAGACAATACGTGACATGCTTCAACAAAGAGTTGCTGCAGGTGGACAAAGCGGAAGACCAAGTGATCCTAACGGCCTTCCAAGCAAGATTGCTACTAGGAGATTTCTTCTTCTTAATCACCAAGAGTTCGCCAAAAACAGTAGCAAAATTACTTCACAAGGCCCAGAAGTATATGAACGCAGAGTACGCAGTAATAGCTAAAAGAGTGACGACTAAAAGGAAAAGAGACGAAGGAACCAATCACAACCCTAATAGGAGGAAGGAAATAGGGGGTATTGGGCATGTATTGGACAAAAAGAAGAACCTCCCAGATTAAAGACCTAAGTTTACTAGTTTCACTCCTCTAATGATGCCTATCGAGCTAGTGTTGATGCAAATAAAGGACGAACCTTCTCTGCAATGGCCTAGACCTATTCACGCCCCAGCAGAAGTAAGAGACAAAGGCAAGTACTGCAGATTCCACCAGGACCACGGGCATTGCATTGATGAATGTAGGCATCTGAAGGACCAAGTAGAAACATTAATTCATCAGGGAAAATTGTAAAAATTTGTACGAAGAACGGAGCCATATAGAAGACAACAGAGGAATGAGAAAGAAAGGGAGTTGAAGACAGGAGGCAACAAAGCACCAATAGGAGAAATATGGATGATCTCAGGAGGATTGGTAGTGGGAAGATCCTCCAAATCACTGTAAAAGGCATATGCAAGAGAAATGAATAGCGTACACACGTGTTTCCCACCTTAAAAAACGCCTAGATACAGCAAATCGGACATCATCTTTTCCGAGAAGAACACTCGTGGCGTTAGACAGCCCCATGACGATTCGCTAGTTAAAATGCTCAGGATGGAAGAATTCAACATGTACTGGGTGTTGATAGACAATGAAAGCTTAGTAGACATCATCTATCTACCAGTCTTTCAACAAATGAAGCTGAATAAAGAAAGGCTTCGGCCATTCATTTCCCCATTGGTAAGTTTCACTGGGGACAGAGTTGTTCCCAAAGGTGTCGTTAAGCTAACCATAATTTCAGGCACTTATCTAGCACAAGTCTCCAAGGAGATTGATTTCCTCGTGGTAGATTGCCTATTGACGTACAACGTCATCCTTGGACGACCAACACTCAACAAGTTGAAAGCGGCAACATCGACCTATTATCTAAATGTGAAGTTCCCTACAACCCACGGCATAGGAGAAATTAGTGGAGACCAAGTCCTCGCAAGAGAATGCTATCAAATTGCCTTAGCATCAGGGGAGAATCACACATGGATGATAGACGAACCTGAACCAGTCCCCGAATCGTCAGAAGTGCCATAAGAGGTTGAGGTCGTCCTTGGAGATCTGTCCAAAGTTTTGAAAATAGGTTCAACACTTTCAGCCTCAGAGAAGACGAAGATAACAAACTTCCTAAGAGAAAATCAAGACGTTTTCGCTTGGAAGCATGAGGATATGTTAGGAATTGATAGATAAGTCATTAAACATCGTCTCAATGTTAATCCGGAGTGCAAGCCAGTGCAGTAGAGATGAAGAATATTTGCACCTGAACGCAATAAGGCAGTAGTAGAAGAGGTGGAGAAACTCCTAGAGGTAGGCTTCATAAGGGAAGTATTTTACCCTGAATGGCTAGCCAACGTAGTGATGGTAAAGAAGAACAACGGCAAGTGGAGGATGTGTGTTGGCTTTACAGATCTCAACAAGGCATGCTCGAAGGATAGCTTCCCCCTACCCAGGATCGACTAACTGGTGGATTCAACTGCCGGACACAAGCTCTTAAACTTCATGGACGCTTTCTCCGACTACAATCAGATCATGATGGACGAGGAAAATTAAGAGAAGACCGCATTCATCACTAGCCAAAGGTTATACTGTTATAAGGTGATGCCTTTCGGACTGAAGAATGCTGGGGCCACATACTAGAGGTTAGTGAACTGCATGTTCTCTCATTAGATAGAAAGAAATGTGGAAGTGCATGTAGATGATATGTTGGTGAAGAGCAATGACGAAGTGGGCCACTTGGACGACTTGAAGGAAACCTTCAACACGCTATGCAAGTATAAGATTAAACTAAACCCCACAAAGTGTGTCTTTGCTGTCTCATCAGGGAAATTCTTGGGATTCATGGTATCTCAACGGGGCATAGAGGCTAAACTAGACAAGATAAGGGCAATAATGGAGGTAAAGTTCCCTAAAACAGTAAAGGAAGTATAGAGCTTAATAGGAAAAGTTGCGGCGTTGAACAAATTCGTCTCTCAAGCTACAGACAAATGCCTACCCTTTTTCAAAGTCTTAAAGAAGGCCTTTCAGTGGACTGATAAATGTGAAGAAGCTAAAAGAATACCTAACACAGCCACCATTTTTAAGCCCATCAATAACAGGAGAGAGGCTGCAACTCTATTTGGCAGTATGAAATACAGCAGTAAGCTCGGCACTGATCAGAGAAGAGGAGGAGGTGCAAAGGCTCGTGTACTACACCAGCTAAGCATTTCAAGGAGCTGAAGCTAATTACCTAAGGCTAGAGAAGATTGCCTTCGCTATGGCGGTCGCCTCTAGAAAACTGAGCCACTACTTTCAAGCACATCTCATCATCGTCATGATAGACCAACTGATAAGAAAAACGATGAACAAAATAGATGCAGCAGAGCGCCTCGTCCAATGGGCTATAGAACTTGGCCAATTCGACATAGAATGACGGCCTCGGATAGCAATCAAAGCCTAGGTCCTCGTTGATTTCATTGTAGAATTCACTTATCCTCAAGAAGAAGAAGAGCCCCAAAAGAAGACATGGACGGTCTAGACAGATGGGTCCGCCACCAAGAAAGCCGGAGGAGCAGGTGTGGTCCTCATATCACCAGAAGGAGAAATCCTGAAGTACGCGGTCAGATTGCAATTCTCAGCAACTAACAATGAAGCCGAGTATGAAACACTTCTAACAGGATTAAGTCTTGCAAGAGTGCTTGAAGCCAAGACCCTCATCGTCCAAGCTAATTTTTAGCTTGTAATTGGCTAGGTAAGAGGAGATTACGAAGCGAAGGAAGAAAGAACGCAGAAGTATCTGAAGATCATCAAAGAACTCCTACAGTGTTTCGACAGTGTTGAGTTCCAGCAAATCCCTTGTGCAAAGAATGCTGAAGCTGATTTCTTAGCACAACTAGCCTCGTTAGACGAACATGGCATATCTCTTAAGTTATGCATAGAAACAAGGGGACAACCCAGCATAGAGGGCGAACAGGTGATGAAAATATAGGAACAAGATAAATGGATGACTCCCATCATCCGTTACTTGAAAGAAGGACAACTCTTAGAAGACAGGAATGAAGCACGGAAGGTACAGATCAGAGCTACTTGCTTCATCATTATTAAAGATACCCTATATAGACTAGGACAATCCCTCCCTTATCTCCATTGTGCTAACAAGGAAAAGGTCAACTATGTACTTTGAGAGATACATGAAGGAATTTGCGGTTACCACGCGAGAGCAAGGTCTCTTGCGAGAAAAGCACTTAGAGCAAGTTATTATTGGCCAACATTACAGAAGGATGCATATGACCTCGTCAAAGCATGCGACTAGTGCCAATGCTTCGTGAACGTCCAAACACGACTAGGTGAGCCAATGACGCTGATAATCGCTCCATAACCTGTCGCTCAATGGGGGATTGACATAATGGGACCACTCCTTATAGGAAGGAAGCAGTATAAGTTCCTCATCATCTCAATTGATTACTTTACAAAATGGGTAGAAGCTGAGTCAATAGTGACGATCACGGAAGCCAAGATCACTAGATTTGTATGGAAGAACATAATCTGTAAATTCGGCATTCCAAACATAATCATATCCGACAATGGGAAGTAGTTTGACAACCTAAAGTTTCGAGAATTTTGCCAAGATCTAGGCATCAAAAACCATTACTCTTCTCCAAGACACCCTCAAGCTAATGGTCAAACAGAATTGACGAACATAAGTCTGCTCAAAATTATCAAAACTTGACTTGAGGGGGCAAAGGGTGCATGGCCAAAAGAGCTGCCTAAAGTTCTATGGGCATATAGGACGACCACAAAAGTGCCAACAGGAGAAGTTGTGGATAATCAAGTCTTTTTGGAATATTTATCTATAAGAAAATTATCACTTTAAAGACCTGAATATTAACAAAAAAAGGATTAATTTTTAGAATACGAATCAAAAACGTGACTAGGTGCAATTTCTGGCTAAAAAATCCTTAAAAGGGAGTCCAAATTGGGCCAAAACTCAAATGCGGGCTTGGCACCCAAGAGGGCCTGTTGGCATTCTTGGAGTGTTGATTGGCCCAAATGCTCAGCTCGACCCGGGAATGTTCTGATTGAGATAAAGCCTATCTTTTTCAACTTTTTAGAGATAATGATGCGTTCCAATTCGTATCTGATCTCATTTAGCTTATTTTTTAAGCATCCCACCCTCTATAAATAGAGGGAAAAAAAATCAGAATTAAGGGGTTAAGGGGCTCTTCTTTTTTGACTTCTCTACTCCCCTTACATTAAAGACGTTCCAGAGGTTTTTGCTTTAAGAACTTCTATTTTGTAAGTAAAGTATTTTAGACCTCCAAAGAAGTGAAAACTTCTTTGATTTCTAAAATATTCTTTTATTTAAAGAGCATGTTCGTGTAAGAGGTATTTAGTTATATATTTCTATTTGTTTTTCCTTTCTATTAATTAGTATGTTGGGGTTGTTCGTTGCATGAATGTGGTTAATATGTTTTATTTTTTTTATCGTGCCTTGTTCTTAATACATGATTGCCATGCTTAGATTTTGTTGAAACTTTCTTTGACACGTTCTTTAATTAATTGTTTGTTTTAATTTTTTTTCTTTGATTTCAAAATCTGCTAATGATCATTAAAACCTTTTTTTTTTTTAAACACAAAACTGATTTGTATTTTCCTTAGATACAGATCTGAATTTTTTTTAAACACAAAACTGATCTGTATTTTCCTTAGATACGGATCTGAATTTTTTTCAAACACAAAACTGATCTGTATTTTCCTTAGATACAGGTCTGAATTTTTTAAAACACAAAACTCATCTGTATTTTCCTTAAATACAGATCTAAATTTTTTTTCAAACACAAAATTGATCTGTATTTTCCTTAGATATAAAGCTGATTTTTTTTAATTTTTTAAACACAAAATTGATCTGTATTTTCCTTAGATATATATCAGAATTTTTTCTGATCATAAAACAAATCTGTATTTTCATTAAATACAGATTTGAATTTTTTTTTTCTGAAAAGGTTTTCTTTTTTTATAAAATTGGAAATTTTAAATTTTAAAGAAGGAATTAAGAGTTAAGTTAAGGTCTTTCTTTTTAATATGTGGTGCATGCATAGTAAGTTTGTCTCATGAATGTGAATCCTCTTTCAAAAGTCTTTTTTTTTTTTTTTTTACTTTCAACAACAGATTTGATTTTTACAAATCAAATCTCATTTTTTACCCTTTTCAAAAACAGATCTGATTTTTATAAATCAAGTCTCATTTTTTAATTCTATAAACAATAGATCTGATTTTTTACAAGTCAAATCTCATTTTTTACCCTTATAAAAAAAAATCTAATTTTTACAAATCAAGTCTCATTTTTTTAATTTTCAAAATTGATATGATTTTTCTTTGAAAAGAGGACATATCCATAAGACAAATTTGTTTAAATTAACTTTGTCGAGTGTTTGTCATGTTTATTATAACATATCATTCAACATCATACAAAAAGGGTATATAATAGTCATTAGAGTCTAGAAGACCAGACTCTGTCTGGGTGGAATGGGTGCCTAACACCTTCTCATTCCATAACCTAGCCCCCGAACTTAGGAATTTGGTTAGTAGATTAGTGTTTTGTCTTCAATTTGCTTATTCTTCAATTTCGAAAATGCCTTCTTAGTGTCAATATTTTTCTCCAAAGTTTTCAGACGATCTTTGTCTTTCTTAAGCCTCGTTAGCAAGAGCGGAAATTTGTATCATTAGTGACTCATTCTCGGCAGAAAGAGAAGCAATCCCAGATTTAGCCTCAACCAACTTCTTATCATAATTCAAGTACTTTCTGGAGATGTACAAGGACTCTCCCAACACCTGCAACAACAAATAAGTGAAAAAAAAAAAGTGTGCATGGGAGACAAGAACACATACCTGCATGAGCTTATGAACATGTGACGACATTAGCTCAGAAGGAGGTTTTCCCATCAAAGGCTCTAAATCCTCCATGGAATTTGCGTCATGGGCCTTCTGCATTGCAATCCCTGTCTCTTCCCAAAAGGAGGCAATTGAGACCTTGCTCGTGGCTTTAGCCTCAGAGCCACCCTCAAGAGAGACGATCGGCTCCAAGGAAGAAGTAAAAGAAACTGTACGGCAGTCTTGAAACTTGGCCACCGAAGAGGTCACCACAACATCGTCCTTTGACCGTTCATTCTCCCTTTGACGTTTCCTCGACAGAAAGCCACCTAACAGACCACTCTTGGTTTTCTTCTCTTAGGCTTTGGCGAGTTTTACCTGGCTAAACTAGGTCATCATTCTTGAAAAAGGGATATTACTAGTGTGCTTACTCTATTTTATGGTCTTGATGTTCTTTCGAACTTTGTTGGAGGGTTCTGGACCAAGAAAGTGGAAAAATAAAGATTGAGGGGAGATCAGCTCGTCAAAATCCTTGATAGTCTCCAAATACTCCTTAACCTTCTCTAGACGAGTGTGATATCACCTCTTCAGCTTAGGACGAACTTTATCTACACCAAAAAACAGCAGATAATAGATTCAGAAAGAAACAAATACACAAGCATAGAAACATGAAAACACGAGTACGAATAAAGGACTCATCAGACACAAGAGTCCCCCAACTACAAAGCAGCTTAGGAGCTTCACTCGGATCCTCCCTAGGCACAATCTCCCAACCTTCACTAGAGACGAAGAAAAATTCCGTCTTCTAGTTTCGAAGAGAAGACGAGGAATCAATAATCAGCCTTGAGCTCCTATCCCAGGGTTTGAACTCCCAATAACCAGGATCCCTAGAGCGCCTCAGGCGGTACAAGTGCAAAAATTCATCCAACCTAATGGTTTCTCCATCACACCACCAAACAGAAAATAACTATCCTCCATAAGTTGAGGACTAGTTGAGCAAGAGCAAGCGAAAAACGGTTGAAAAGTTCCTTAAGAAAGGGATGGATGGGAAAACGAAGACGACTGACGAAGTTAGCCTCGTAGAAGCACACCTTGTCAGCGTAAGAACGGCAAGCCCTATCATCGTCATTAGGGGTCCTAACCTTGACTGATGGAGGGAATTGAAACCTACTCCTAATCCTACCCTCATCTTTCCCTTTCAAAACACAGCAAACATCCCAAGCTTTATAGGGAGTTGATGAAGAAGTGACCTTAAGAGCCTTACAGTCCTTGGACGAGGACAAATTTGTCTCGAGTTCACTAGACCTAACATCACCGTCTCCAGACATTACCAAAGGTTGTGCAAACCATACAGAACGATGAACCAAAGGAAAAAGGAAATGCAAAGCAAACCTAAAAGAACAATCTCTACCCACGAAAAGCCCAACCTTGGGGTGTTGTCTACTACAACCTCAAGCAAACTACTCAAGCGAGCAAAGAAAAAAGAGATTGAGGAACAATTCGACCTAATCACAGAATGGTCTTCCATTAAAAAACAAAAACAGAGAGAGGAACGGGAAAGACTTAATAGAAAATGAGAAGGGAACGAGGGAGGCTCAATGGAAAAGGAGGCTCTAGAGCAATTGAAACTTCACAAAGAAGGAAAGAATGAAGCAAAAAATGGAAAGAAAAGAAAAGGAGGGAAAAAGGCAAAATAAATGGAAGAACGTGCGCGAGAATGCCAAGATTTGCTGACACGAAGAAGATATCCTGACCGTACACGTGGCACGCAGCAGGAAAGACATTAATTCGCAATAAATACACCGAATACGGGATACGAAAAGACAGACGGTTATGTTCTTATCTCGTCTCAAAAATGAGAATACGAACAGGGGGCAGCTAATGAGTCGAAAATAACATGGGATCATTATTCCATGTCAATGACGACTCGAACGAGTGTTACACATTTGTTGTGCGCATTGATGATGAAAAGTAACGAACGGAGCACTGGTAACAAATGAACTGTGTACTTCAGAGCTCCCATTTATGACACACTAGCCGTTGCCCATAAATGCTGAGATTCATTACCCATTAAGACAGGAAACAACTATAAAAGGAAGGGACAACATAATCCAAAGGTACACGCAAATACTGACCCAAAAACCACTCCAAGTCATTTTTCTCTCAAAATCATTTTCCTCCTTTATGACTTAAGCATCACAGTGTTTTTGGTAAACACCACACCGGTGTATTACACTTCTTTCCCAAACTTTCTTGTAGGTTTGCACCGGAGACACGACCAACTATGTGATCGTCCATCCAGTGAGACGAGGTCCTCAACTTGGTGATTTTTTGCATCATCAGAATGGATTTAGTTAAGGTCTGTTTGGGATCCGCTTATTTTGCTGAAACTGAAAACTTTTTGCTGAAAGTACGTAAAGGTAAAAGTTAATTGAAATAGTACAGTGGGACTCATGAATAGTACTAGAAAATGTAGTGAGGCTCATGAATAGTAGCAAAAATAGGCTAAATAGGAAAATAAGCTGGCTTTTTAATTTGGAGCCAAATGCACACTTAGTTAGTTGGTTAGTTAGTTACAATCCCTAGCATGTTAATCATATTTAATACATGTTGGAATTATTAATGCACATGAAAAATAATAAGACCATTATGATAAGGCCATGTGGGCCAATAGAATAGTTTCATGGTTCTATATACTTGCTTGTAATCATATTTCCATCATTGAAGAATAAACCAATTTCTTAGTGCATTAGTGCATCTCTCTCCCTCTCTCTCTCTTAATCTCTCTTTTTCTCTATAGAGGGTGACTACCTCGAACTAAGTCAATTTCCCTATAATTCCCATTAATCCCCCTATAATTCCTATCCAATCCCATAAGGAACCACTAGGTTCCTAACACTTGAGGCATATGTGAGGAGGTCAATCCCAAAGATTCGTATTGGCAAGTGTGAAATGCGGTAGTTATGAGTGGATTTTAGCACCCTATTACATTAGTGATGTACAAGGGAGAAAAATAGGATGGAGATAATATATACCGAAATGCTCTTTCTAAGATATTAAGTGAAATAAGGGCAAATGTTGATGGTTTGCTCACAAAACAAAGTCAAATCATGGTGTTAGCTTTGCAATATGGATCATTGGGATTAATGGGGTGAAGGAGAAAAGAATCATTTTTATTTAGTGCAGTCAGAAACTCATGGAAGTGCTTTGAACCATCTGTTAATGTGTTTTAAGTCTTAGGGTAAATTGATGTGTTTTAAGTCTTTGGGGAAATTGCGATTTACCAACCTAAACTATACTTCTAATTACACTTTACATCCTAAACTTTTCGAATGCATGCTTTGCATCCTAAACTATGATCCTTATTACACTTTACACCTTGATGTTAAGTTTGCTGTTAATTTGGATGGAAAAGTAGAGCATCGCGTGAAAAGACCTAATTGCCCATCTTTTTAATTCCTTAAAAACAAAGGAGAAGTTACACTTTACCACCATAAACTATACTCCCTAATTACACTTTGCACCATAATCTTTAGATTTCCATCCAAGTTAATAGCAAATTTGACATTGGAGAGCGAAATGTAACAAGGGTCATAGTTTAAGGTGCAAAACATGCATTCAAAAAGTTTAAGGTGCAAAGTGTAATATGATGTATAGTTTAGGGTGGTAAAGTATAATTTCCCTGAAGTCTTATGAGATTGTAAAAGGTACTTTAGTGCAAAAATGATTTTCCATGGGAAGATATCAGTTTAGACTTTGTTTTTTGTACTCAAAGAAATAAAGATTCCATCATGGTACTAGTTGATCGATTTTCAAAAATGGCTCACTTTGTTTCTTATAACAAGACTTTAGATGCATCTTATGTTGCTGGCTTTTACTTCAAAGAGATAGTCAAGCTTCAAGGTGTTCCAAAACTATCACTTCAGATCATGATTCAAAATTTGTACGTCATTTTCGGCGTACTCTTTGGAGGAAGCTTGGAACTACACTTCGGTCCAACTCTTTTTACCATCCACAAATAGATGGCCAAAATGAAGTTGTGAATCGAAGTTTTAAAAATCTCTTGAGAAGCTTTGTGGAAAAAAACATTAGGCAATGGGATCTTCTTTTGGCTCAAGTTGAATTTGCTTATAATCGATTCATTAGCTAAACTACTAGTCATGTTCCTTTTGAAGTTGTTTATAGTCTTAATCCTACTAGACCACTTGAGTTGACAACACTTCTTGTTACTAAGCATTTCAATGGAGATTGTTAGGACATATGTGATTCATTGTTAGGAATATATGTCAATATTTTATGTAATTGGCTAATCTTTTGACAAAATGCACTTTACTTGTAATTGGGTAGATCTAGGATGAGTTTAATACTTCAAGGAGTAAGGTTTCAAGTTCAAGTGTTAAAACCATGCAAGTCTGTCCAAGAATCAAGTGAAGAAGTGTTGGATTTTAAAGCTCGACAGCTAGCTTGACAGCTAACATCTATCGAGGTTTAAAAGCTGTTTCAGCCCGTGGCTTGACAGTTAGCTTGAGAGATGGTTATCTATCGAGGTTTATGAAACTCAGTTTTTCAAAGCTATTTTTCATCCAATCCGTGAGTATGTGTTTAGGCTTTCTTTTCTCACAACCCTAAACATATATAAGAATTATTTTGAGGGCCGTCAAGGGTTACACAAGTTGCACAAGTGTGAAGCAAAGTCTTGTTCATGCAAATTGTGATCGGAGACAGAATTTGCCCTAGTTCATCTTTTTCTTGAAGAAGCTGCTGTGTTTGTACACTGTAGGGTTTTGTGACTAAGGAGCTTCTTGATCTTCATCGTGTGTTGAACTGAAGAACTTTGTAGCCAACATCTTTCTCAAGTTGGTGATTAAGTCGCGTACTAGGATCCGCGCATCTATTAGTTAGTCATGTACTGGTAGCTGTGCATTGAAAAGGAGAGATTGACACTACAGAACAAGTCCAATTGGGTATTGGGGTAAGGGTTTAATTGTAGGTTGGTATAAGGTACTGGAATTCCTTTACTTGTAACCGCTTATTTTGATAATAGTGGATTCTCGAGAGTGGTGACCTTAAAATCACTCAGTGGGGTTTTTGCCGTGTAGGTTTTCCCCATTCAAAAACAAATCACCCGTGTCAATTTAATTTCCGTTGCATTTAGTTTAATTGGTGATTTGTTTGTGCTGCCACGCATATTGTATGTTAATTTGATCAATTAATCAACTTGACTAATTAATTGGTTAATCTATAACAAGGAGTCAATACATTCTTGGCCTATCAGAGATGCTAAAGAAAGGGCTAAGGAAATCAAGAAATTGCATGAGCTAGTCCAAAATAAGATTGTGAAGCAAAATGAGAAGTATTGCAAGCAAGCTAATAAGCATCAGAAACCAACATCTTTCAAGGTAGGGAACTTGGTTTGGATTCATCTTAGGAAGGAAAGATTTCCTTCTAAAAGTTCTTCTAAGTTGATGCCTCGAGCAGATGGCCCTTTTAGGGTTCTGCAGCAAATTGGAAAGAATGCTTACAAAATTGAGTTGTTAGGTGATTATCGTGTTTTAGCAACCTTCAGTGTTACTGATCTTTCTCCTTACTATGAAGATCAAGAAGACCAAGTGGAATTAGGGGCACGTTTTCATCAACCAAGGGAGTATGACACTGAAGCGTCCTAAGTTCCAACCAACCCAATTTAATGCTAAAGCCCAGCCAAGATATTTTTGAAGTCCAGCAATAAAGCTCATTATTTTGAATGAATTTTCCCTCCAAATAAGATCATTAATGAGTTATTTTTCCAAAGAAGTCAAATAGCATTTGCTTAATATTTCCTAGGAAGTAACTAGCCTTTATGTTTTAGTTCTCCTAGGTACACTAATCATTTATTTTGTTTCTAGTCTCTATGAGTCTTATTTGACTATGTTCTTGAAAATGTAATTTTTTTAATTGCTATTTCATTCTTCCATGCTTAGAGGGCTGTTCTAAGCTTCTATATAAATTATTTGGTTGGAATGAATAAATCAAAGTGTATGTTGAGATTATTAGCCTTTGTGCTTAAGAAGAAGGATTTCTTCTATTCAATTCTTATCCCTTGGGTGGATTCCTTAAGGTGGCGAGTTTCGGTTTCTATATCTCTTTGGGTGGTGATAATTTGTATCCTTTTGAGTGGTGAGCTATTTTAGCCAAGTATCCTTAGTAGAATTCCGTTGGGTGGTGATATTTGTATTCCATTGGTCTTTTGCTTTGGTGGTGAGCTATTTATTCCTTTTATTCTTGAGTGTTTGAGTTATTCCATTTATCCAAATTATATTCCGGCCATCCCTCATTCATCATATCAGCTCAGTTTGGGTTTTCCCTTACAATTATAGTATCAACTATAATAGTGCATAATGCTATAAACAAAATTTTTTCTATAACATTTTTGACATTTGTTGAAATGGTCAGTTTTGAGCGATGGAAACAATTTTTTGTATGGATCTACCACTTTTGTTTACCACTTTAGTAATTGTGAAAAATGTTGTGTTTGTCACATTACTGCAACTAGTGTATAACCCTGTGCATATGCACGGGTACATTAAAAAACAATCACAATTATAATATAGACACCTTATTTTGTACCCCTTACGACTTGAGCCCCCGTTCCCCAATGATGATATCACTCGGAGGCTTGAGGTTGATTTAGGGCTCAATCTTGTGAAACTTTAGCTTGAAGGATGTTTTGTTGAAGAGAAAAACCTACAGAAACCCGAAATATGCGTATGCATGTTTCATGCATGCGCACACATATTGAAAACATGCATACACATACCCCATCTATACGCACGCATGTAGGTTCCAGATTTCTGTATGTATTTTTTTTTTTTTTGGTGTAAAATTGTGTAGCATGAATTCCACATCGGCTTGGAGCCACCTTACACCCCTCTATGATCACTATCAAAGGCCCTAAAGGCCCTTTTCCCAAAACACGCATAGTGAATCAACTCAAGTTACTTTTTTGCTTTGTTGGGACCTATTTTGGTCTTGACTTTCGAGTTTGAAGCTTACTAACCTTCTGGCTTTGTCTTGAAAAGATTAACTGAGGGGAATGGTCAAATTAAAAACTTAAAGGTGTTCCTGGTTTGAGGTAAGGATCTATCCTTGTCTCTCTCATTTTCTTGTTGGTTTTATTGTTTTATTGTTTTATTGCTTTATTTACTGCCTTAATATCTTTGTTGTTAGTTTAGGGTTTATATTTTTCATATTTGAAGCATGATAGGTTGTTAGATTTGTTGTTTTGATTGCAATTTCTAGGTCTAAGTTTCTGGGTGTGTATGCATGCACATGCTTCATGCATGCGTACTCATACCTCATGTATGTACATTGCCAAGGTGTAGTAGAATAACTACAGATATTACGCCATACTATATATATGGGCAAGACTTTAGTATGGTACTTATGTGCTATTCCTTAGGTTCCCCTCTTAAAATTCTGTCATATAGATTTTTTTTTTCATGGGATAGAAGTGTATTTTTTAATTAAGTAACCACATGATAGAACCTTAATAAAAGAAATTAGCATGCTTGTTAAGAACATATGGAACATGTAATCTAACGGAGATATTTTCAAAATATAAATTTAATATATAATAAGTTATTGAGCGATGTAATATTTCTTAGAATTACATTTTATATATATATATATACTTCAGTGTCATTATCATATGAATATTATTGCCACCATGCAGCTACCTGTTCCCCACCAAATATACAAAGCCTATGGAACTACTACATAGTAACTATTAATCATCGCTAAAATTATATTACGGCAATTGCTATTTTGGCCCCCTCTTTTCATTGTGAATGAATCTATTGTCTTGCATTTTGAACACGTCAACGTCATATCTTCACTTTTTTTTATTTTATTTTTATGATTCAATTATGTGACCTAGCTAGATAATTGAGGTAAGCAAGGAAGAACCTCAATTGCTTTAATTCACTCTCGATTGTCCTTTTCTTACTAGCTAGGCTGATGAGGTTAATTTCATGCTTTGATTATTGCATTGGACTCTAGTCTTCTGGTATATTAATGTGTAATCTCCCAACGCTAATTAATGTAATAATAATGTCTAAGGTTTGTCAGAAGAATTTGTTAGGAATAACATAGGACTCTGTTCAATGCATGCTTTTTGCTTTTTGAGTCATTGTTTTGTGATTCAAGTCCATGAAATCGTTTATTAAACGTGTTAAGGGCTTTCATCTTTTGTTTGTATATGTAAAAATGAAGATAATTAAATGGATTATTAGGCCTTTGGAAACCAAGATCAAATGATGTAACATTAATTAAAAGTGAAGATGGAAACTTCTAATAATTTAATTAAGAGGCAACTGGGGTCTATGCTCTAAGGAAAGGACATGAGTGATGAGTTATGACACATCCCTTTTACCGGCAGCTAGGGTCTTATCTTATCTTGGAATATTTTAAAACATTTGTCTACTTGTCGGTCCTTCCTTCCTATGTCCTAACACAAATAATAGAGGAATTACAAGGCTTTTATGACTATTCAGTTGCTTTCTTTTTCTTGGCAACTGTCGGTGGTTAATTAAAGGGCTCTATAAATAATTGGTTTTAGAGAGGTGGGAGCCATCTAAGGAACTAAACACCCTCCGACCCTCATTTTGAATAATTTAGTGATTTAGTTACCTTTTGTTTTGAGTGATATTGTATAAATGTCTAAATCAGTTTAGGAGCTATATTTCTTTTGAATTGAAATTGAAATTTATTTGTAGTTTCAATTAATTTAATAGGTAATTTTTTTTTTTTACACATATAAAGGATATGAGATCCAGGGACAGAATCAGGATTCAAACTTAAGGGGGCCAAAGTTCCTTGTTCAAAAATTTTAAAAAAGTTGGAATATTAATACTAGAGGTTGACAACGATGCATTATTAGCATTAATTTTTTTTTTTTTTGTATTTTTTCTTTTTCTAAAAATCAATAATAGATATTTATAATCAAAAGTTTTGTAAGTTAATTGGCACGTTTTGATATTTTCAAGGTCTGACTGAGGTTAGACCAATTCTTTATTCTATCCACATAATTCTATACCTAATAACTTCATAATGCTATCTATAAAAGATTCTAAAAAAAAAAAAAAAAAATACAAAAACTATAGTTAAAATTTCAAATCCATGTCTAGTATTACTTTAATAAAACAACTAAGACAATTATTGGTGTCTTGGTTAAGGATTTTTTTTAATAATTATTTGGTTAAGGTTGAAGTAGCATAAAGATGTAAGATCTTTTCCTTAATTGCCATTTTGAAAAAGTAGTAAAAAAAGAAAAGAAAAAGAGATCTGTTAAACAATCACATGATAATAAACGGTAACTTTGAGTCTTAAACCATGTAAATAAAGTTTTCCCATCACTACATTAATTTAGTTAAGGCACAAAGTTTATTACCAATAAACTAATCACACACATGCTCTGGTAGCAGTTTAGGTAAGGCACAAAACAGTAGATTGTTGTTGTTTCACACGTGTATTACATTTATGCATGCATACCAAGCGTGTCCCAAAGTTAATAAACATTAAAAATTAATAAAATTCTATCATTCAAAAAATAAATTTCCATGGGTTGTGTTAAAGAGCAGCAGCTCTTTAAAAGAATAAATTTTTTTTCATGGATTGATTTAAAGACACCAATTGATCCAAGTTGTTGGTGACAATAATTGATGTATGGATGGAGTGATTAGCAGCATAGGAGTTGTCTCTGTGACTATGGAGTGGAATTATTTGAGAGGAACAAAGAGCTCTCAAATGAGAGGTAGAAATTGGGAAAAAATTATTGGGTTTTTGTGATTTTTTTGTTAGGATTTATAATTTTTTTGTTATAATTTTTTTTTTTTTTTTTTTTACTTAGACCATGTCCAAAGATTTTTATTATTATCTGAATATGTGAATTGTTTTGTAGATTTTCCTTGTTGTTTGGATTTGTAAATTGTCCAAATGTTTAGCTAAATGTTTTTCTTGATATTCTTGGGACAACTAGACAAGGGATGATTTGATAATTTTTTTTTCATTTTTGGTTTCATGGGTCAACTTGTAAATTGTTTGGGAGAGGGGGGACCAAGTATATTAATTTAAGAACCAAAAGTATATTTTTTATCCTAATATATATACTAGGGAATTTTTTTTTTCAAAGGATTTGGGGGGGGGGGGGGGGGCATGGCCCCACCTCAACCCTAAGGTAGTTCTGTCCCTGATGAGATCAAATCTCGTTTAAAAAAATATTTCAAAAACTTATTAATTTCTTGACCTTATGGTTATAATTTATTAAATATTTTAAGATTGTCCACACAGTGAGATGAAAAGAAGAATTGATGCTAATATAGTAAGGTAAAAGCACTACAAAAAAAACTTGATTTTTAGCAGCGGTTGTAACCACTACTAAAAATATTAAAAACTACTGCTAAAAGTCAAATAGGTCTATACCAATGGTTTTCTAAACCACTACTACAACTTGAATAACCGTTGTTAAGTTGCCGTCACTATAGGTTATAGCAGCCTAGAGAATTAAAAACCGCCAGTACACAAGGCCCTTCCTTTTGAAATTAATTATTTATACCAATGGTTATGTATGCTGCTATAGATTATTTATTAGCAATTTATAGAACTGCTGCTAGAAAATTAAAAAACCGCTAGTACATAGGCCCGGCCCATTCCTTTCAGAATTAATTATTTATACCAGTGGTTATGTAACTGTTGCTATAGATTCTTTAGCAGCAATTCTATAAACCATTGCTAAACAAAATTAAAAATGTTAGTATACCCTTCCCTTATTTCTAGCATGAATTATTTTTAATAGTGGTTTTGTGAATTGCTACTAGATATTCTTTAACAACAGTTTTATAGAACACTCCTATAAAATATATATATATATATAAACTGCTAGTTCTCCCATTATATATATATATATATATATATATATATATATATATATATATAAACCGCTAGTTCTCCCATTCCTACACTTTGTTATAAATTAGTTATTGCAACAAAAAACAACCGCTACTATAGGTTCCATATAGGAGCAGTTATAAAAACCGTTGCCGAAGGTATACAACATTATTGAATATTACAAAAATATTTTTTTAATTATAATTTTCCCTGAAAATTAGTAATACAACATGTTTGGAATGTTATTAAGATCCACAATTTCAAAACTCAAAGTAATAAAATAATTGTAAATAGTTAATAATATTGATCTAAATGAAGAAATAAAACTTTACAATTCAAAAGTTTGAAATCACAAATAGCCAAATAAGAGTATAAACAATATATATATATTTTTTTTGAGAAAAAAAAAATTGTAGACAACCTACAATAAAAACTAAGACTATAAATATTCCCTTTGAAGTACGCCAAAAGTCACTCCAGCAATGAAACTTGGTCTCCCTTATATTCCAATGTATTGTCTTAGTTTCCTGGAATACAATAAACCATATATTTGCATTAGTGAAAACTACATAGGCAAAGCTTAGAGAATATATCAAATGGCTATTGGAAAAAAAAATGATGACAAATACATATATTCTCACGTGCATTATTTTTATTGTATTACCTCTAAACCAAGAGTCAACAAGCTCAACATAATCTTGGCGATTTACTATATTTGGAGCCTCAGCCACTATTTGTGTTGCAGTTTTTGACTTATCAAAGTGCTTTGCTTTCAAAGCATGCTTCCAATTCCTCCATTGACCACCCAATCTCTTTAAAGTATGACGCTTGATCACCCCTCTTGCAATCTCATCTTGGGGGATGTCAAACTTTGACTGAAATATAAATACATACAGAAAAACCATAACCACTATGTAGAAGCATTCTTTCTAAAAAAAAAAAAAAAAAAAATCTATGTAGAAGCATTGAAATTCTGGAAAGAAATATAATATATGTTAATAAAATTTTAATACCTCAATGATATTCCAACAATTTTCTTTGTAGTCATTTGGCATTGTACACCAACTAACAACATTAATAGGACATAAGTGATGCCTCCTTGCAACAATCTTTATAAATTGATTAAACCTACGACTTTCATGTTCAGTAGGCTGGAAATAATGGTCAAAAGACAACTTAACATTATTCTTAGGGGGCAAATTCCATATGTTTGACATACTTGTTATTCCAAGTATCGTACATATACCTGCATAATTTATTTATGCACAAAAAAAAAAAGTAGTCAACACCACAATCATACTTTTAATTAAGTGTTACGTGCTACAAGGACTAAAAACATAAGTAATCATATTCATAGGTAGCTTTAATTTGAAATTTTTATGCATTATTTTTGTTTTTAGTAAAGGTTTTATAGGTGCCCAACAAAAGTCCCCAATGGAACTATGATAATATTCATGGAAAAAAAAAAAACAAATTGCTCCCAACTAAATTGTTGAGAGTAAATTAGTGTGAGAGGATAATAATCATAGTCTAATAATTGTTGTTAAGTGTGCCAAATAGTTGTATTAGGCTCATAGAATTGTTTTTCCTCAAAAAAAAAAAAAAAAAAGGCTCATAGAATTGTTAATTGTATTTTTTGGTGTCCCAAAAAGACATTTTTTTTTTAAACAAAAAATTTTAGTAATTAATCTGGCAAAAAGATTAATTTTCACTAATATTTGATTAAATTAATATATATTCATGAAATTTAAGAATCACATGCACATATTCAAAGTCAAAACTAAGTCTCAATTCAGTCATTACTCATTTTATTAAAAAAATGCTAAATCTCAATAGATCAAGAAATACAAAAAAAAAAAAAAAAAAAACTAATTAAAATTATTTTATTTTATTTATATGCTATATAATATATTTATTTATTTAATAAAAAAATGCATAATAGTTTAAAAATCTTGATGTTTACCTGGGCTGCGATGGTTAAAAACCTTGATGCATAATTTAGGGTATGTTTGGTAGACTGTAATAGACACTATAATGTAATAAATATTCCTATGGTTTAGTTATTCAATAGTTTGGTTATGATATTTTCTAAAATATATCTTAGGTTTGATTTAAAAGGTTTTCATTTCATTGTCTTCAAAGTTTTATTATTGTGTTGTCACCAAACAAATGAATATTATTAAGTATTACATTACAACATCTTGTATTCCTTGTAATACCTATTTTTATTTCTATGTAATTACCGTTACAGTCTATCAAACGTGCCCTTAATTACTCTACTGTCTTCACTCTCTTAGATTTAGAAAAATAGCTAATTCTCTAAGAAAATTGTAAAAAAATATTGGAGATTAAGAAAATTGATGAAGTGGGAGAGAAAGAGAGAGGTTAAAAACTCACCTGTGAGTTGTTGTTATGACTCCTTCTACAAAAGTATTTTTTTTTTAATTTTTTCTTATGGAGACTAAAAACTCTTTTAATTTTTTCAGAGCAATTATTGGCGGCTACAGGTTTTATTTTTTAACATGGCGGGTAGCTACAATTTTGAGTTAAAGATAAAGAACGTCAGTATTAGAAACCAAGATAAGGACTCTTAAAAAGTTAAAAGTAATAGAAACCAAGATAAGATAAAGACTCAGTGGGGGTTAATAATAAAAAAAGGAAGTTGAAAAATACGTTTATTTGGGGAAAAAAAAAAGGGACCTGAATTCCACTTTCCAACACACGTTTATTTGGGAGAAAAAAAAAAAAAAAAAGGAAAACTTCCAACACACGTTTATTTGGAAGGAAAAAAGAAAAAGAAAAGGAAGTTGAAAAACTTTCCAATTGGCAGGGATAGAACCCACCTTCTCAAGTGTCCAAGATGATGACCAATGGGCTAAACACGTGTTCTTTAAGTACAATTTAAAGAATTTGATAAATTAAAATAGTTCATGACACCTACTAATTAATAAAAATATAAAATACATAAGCTCATATATAAGTTTTTTTTTTTATTATTATAAATAATATATTTAGCATTAATCATCTGTATATATTAAGAGGATTCAGAAAGTTAATTATTGCTTTTTTTACTGTAAAAAATACCCCTAAATTAATTAACTAACAACTTAAAAATGAGGTTAAAATAGTAAATTGGCAAAAGAAAGTTAGTTATTACTTTTTTTTACTGTCAAAGATACCCCTATCTAAAACTTAAAAATGGGGTTAAAATACTAAATTGACAAAAATAATAAATTCCTATTTCTACGTTGAAATGTCTTCCTGCTTCTTCTATATATTAAGAGGATTCGGAAAGTTAGTTATTGTTTTTTTTACTGTAAAAAATACTCCTAAATTAATTAACTAACAACTTAAAAATGAGGTTAAAATATTAAAATGGCAAAAGAAAGTTAGTTATTACTTTTTTTTACTGTCAAAGATACCCCTATCTAAAACTTAAAAATGGAGTTAAAATAGTAAATTGACAAAAATAATAAATTCCTATTTCTACGTTGAAATGTCTTCTTGCTTCTTCTATATATTAAGAGGATTCGGAAAGTTAGTTATTTCTTTTTTTACTGTCAAAAATACCCTTAAATTAATTAACTAACAACTTAAAAATGAGGATAAAATAGTAAATTGGCAAAAGAAAGTTAGTTATTACTTTTTTTTTACTGTCAAAGATAACTCTATCTAAAACTTAAAAATAGGGTTAAAATAGTAAATTGATAAAAATAATAAATTCCTATTTCTACGTTGAAATGTCTTCCTGCTTCTAATAAACTCCTACTTTTACAATGATTTAAATTCCTACTTCTACTCACTAACTTCCTATAAAATAGGATTACTCTTTTTGTTAGTTTTAAAATTCCTCCAATCTACAAAACTCACCCCACGTATTCAAATTTTTTTTTTTTTTTACTTGATGTATTTGTTTCCCAAATCTCTTCTTCTTTATTAAAAAAAAAAAGACTCCTACTATAAAACCAGTACTATAACTTCTATCCATCTTTATCATCCCAACATCCCCACTAAAAAGCAGTTACTATTATGTAATTTCTCACGCGTGTGCTCAGAAGCTCTTTTAGTTTTTTGGGTAAAGATTAATAATTTGCATTTATTATAATTTAGGATTTCTACTTTTTCCAATCACAAAAAAAAAAAAAAAAAAAAAAACCTAAGTGTGTAATGATTTTTTTTTTTTTTTTTTTTAAATTGAAAAAAAAAGGAGGACAGAAGAAACAAATACATCGTGATGAAGTAAAAAAAAAAAACAATAGAAGAGGATTCAGAAAAAGAAGGTTAGGCCATTTTATGCCAATTAATTATTTTAATTGGCATAAAGTGCCTAATGACTACAAAGAAAAATGCTTGACTATTATTGAGGTATTAAAATTCTAGTACCAAAAGCTATATTTATTTCTAAAATTTTAAATGTTTCCCTACAGTGGTTACATTTTTATTTGTATTTGTGGTTACATTTTAATACCTCAATAATAGTCCAACATTTTTCTTTGTAGCCATCAGGCACTTTACGCCAATTAAAATAATTAATTAGACATAAGTTAGGCTTTTTTGCAACAGTGCCCACAAATCGATTAAAAATAACATATTCACATTCGCCCGACTATTCACATGTCCGTTATGGAGCAAGTGCTAATTTTCTTACACATTATTAGTCATAATGTGAGGTTTCGTGTAATTGGTAGTCGGTTCCATAGATCGACTGAGATTGTTCATAGATACTTCAAGGTCGTTCTTAGGGGGGTCCTAAAATTATATAGAGCTCTAATAAGTCTGCTTAGCGAAGATACACTCCCAGAGATAAGGGATAGCAGAAGGTTCTATCCATATTTTAAGGTAAATATTGCAACTTGTGTATTTTTGTAAATTGTGAAGATTTGTGTAATTTTAAACCATTATGTCTGTCGAAAATTAGGATTGTGTTGGAGCAATAGATGGTACCCATGTTTGTGCATCTGTGCCACCTGAAATACAAGGAAGGTTTTGTGGTCGCAAAGATGGAACCACGCAAAATGTGATAGCTGCCATTAGTTTTGACTTGAAGTTTACTTATGTATTGGTTAGATAGGAAGGCAGTGCACATGATTCACGTGTGTTAAATGATGCATTTGCTAGGTCAGGCGGATTTTCAATTCCCAAAGGTATTATAGGATTACTTCACTTTTTGGGTTTATTAGTTTAATAAATTTTGTGTGTTTTCCTAAGCATAGTAGTGATTTGGTTTTTTTTTTTGAATATATGTAGGTAAATATTATCTTGGTGATCCTGGGTATGGTAATAAAAATGGAATTCTGTCACCTTATCGGAGTGTGCAATATCACTTGAAAGAGTTTAGTGATCGTCCTCTTGAGAATGAACAAGAATTGTTCAACCTTCGACACTCTTCATTGAGAACTACCATTGAGTGAGGGTTTGGAGTGTTGAAGAAACGTTTTCGAGTGTTGGATGCAGAACCATTTTGGTCTTTTGAAACCTAAGTGAAAGTAATGTTAGCATGTTGTGTGATTCATAATCACATTATAGGGGTTGATCCTATTGACTATATTATGGAAGCTGCAATGAATCAAGTAGAGTCTAGTGGCTCTTAACAAGAAACACAGTCACGTTGGGACTCCATTGAAGACAATAGAGTATGGAATGCTAAAAGAGATGAGATATGCCAAGCTATGTGGTTTGATTATACCAGGAGTGAAGAGTAGTACTTTATTTAGATTTCTATGATTGTAATAGGTGCTATATTTTTCTTTTCTGTAAGGACAATGTATTTACTATAGACTTCTGGTGGTGTAAGAAAAAAGTATTTTCAGCATTACATTGTTATTTCCAGTAGTTGTTTTGCTCTGTTGTGGACATCTATAAGTGTGGTTGTATGTGTGTTTGATTTGTTGTTCATATTTCGAGTGTAATTACTAAATGCTACTCTCACTATACAATTTTCATATGTAGTAATGTCGAAAGGGAAAGGGAAGGTGGGCACTAAGCACTTTAGGTGGCTGCCCTCAATGCACACGACCATGCTTACTTTGCTTACCGAAGAGGCCGCAAAAGGCAACAAGCCCTCAAACACTTTCAAGGCCGGCTTCTTTGCTATTGTAGCCAAGGAGATATCTGCTCAGTTTGGGGTAGAGTGCCACCCCTCATATGTTGAGAATCGGCTGTGTACTCTGAGGACCATATGGAGCACTATTCAAACTCTTCGGAAGAAAAGTGGGTTTGGCTGGGATGATAACTTGAAAATGATCACATGCGATGCGAAGACCTATCAAGAAGAAGTCATGGTATGGCTTCCTACTATATTTTCTTAATATAAATGATAATATATTTTTTTTGGCTTTTATAATCTATGAATTAAGAACAAGACAAGGCTGCTCAAGGACCCTCTTTATATGAAATTTATAGTGTTATTCTTTTTAGGATTCCATTACTTTTACAAAATTTCAAATGTAACTTTCAGGTGTGGATCTATTGTAAAATCTGGTCTTAGCATTTGTGCATTGTATTTTCTGTTGTACTTATCCCATAAATCATGGGTTATGTCTCCTGTTTCCTAATAGTTTTTTTTGTTTATCATTGACATAAATCATCTAATGGCATCTATATTGAATTGAATATTGAATTTATACGTGAAGTGATTATTGCATTGTTATTATACATTCCTTTCTCCCTTACATGCGCATCGTAAGCATGCGGAGTATTTAAACAAAAAGATAGAGATGTACGTTGAATTGGCCATTGTAGTGGGGAAGGATATGGCCATGGGTAGCTTCGCTAAGTCATACGCTGATATTGACACAGAGCAAGACAATGGGGAGAGCACTAAGATGGTGGCTGACAATGGGGAGGAGGGAGTGGTGGATAAAGGTAAGAATGTGGTAGAATCATCTACCACTGGGTCCACAATTTCGAAGTCCCGCAAAAGAGGCCGTGCACCTCCCTCTGATGATAGTGTTCTGATTGATCTGATTGATCAGCTGAAAGGAAATAGCTGTGGCCCTGAAAGAAATCAACCAGGGGCCTGTTGATTACAATAGTCTTTACTCTAAGGTGATGGCTATGGTGGTGGATGGGTATAGTGAAGATATGCTCGCAACTGCCTTTGACCATCTCTGTGAAAATGAGAAGGCAGCTAGGGGATTTTTGGCCAAGAATGCGAAGCTGAGGAAGCTTTGGATGGATGGTTATTTGTTCACTCGACTCTGACTTGTCTGTTTGGTGTTGACTGTGACGGTAGCTTTAGGGATTGTCATTTGTTGTAGTACTAGTATTCATCTATCATTGTATTATATATGTGACACAATTGTATTATCGGTAAGCAGGCTATGTATGTATTTCTAGCCTTGGACATATGCTAATGGTACGTATATTTTGTGAGCTGTTATGCTCCAAGGGATAACAGTTACGTACCTTGATTGTAGGATGTGTAGTCTTTTGTATTATTGGGACGATACAATTGCCCAAGTTATCATTTTTGTACACCATGGAGGTGTAATGCCAATGGTAAAAGTACATTATGTGCGTTTTGATATAAATATTATGGGTAAATTCAGATGTTCTTTGTTGATGTTGAAGTGGATGATTATTTTTGTACTGTTATAGGTTCGTCTAGGCAATGCAGGTGTTTCTTTTGTAAGGCATTTCATATTTTCCGTAAAATGTTTGAACAAACCAAATGCAGGAATTGACTTTCTGTAAAATGAATTTCAAGGCAGCCAAATAGTGGAATTCGTTTTCTACCCTATTTTCCATGGTGCAACCAAACAGCCTGAATACATTTTCCTTACAGGAAAACAATTTCTCTTGAAATCATTTTACGCTCAGAATTGACTTTCGGTTGAACCAAATGCACCCTAAGATGTGAAGGTAACAAGCTGTCGGAACACTGTTTAGGAGAGTCATTTAACCATAAATGCGGCATGATTAGTTGGTGCAGTGTATTTAATGTTGAGGAGATGGTTGCTTTCTAAGGAAGCTTCCTCCAACCTTCACTTGGGGAAATTATTGTTCCTCAGCTAGATAGTATCCTAGGTGTAGCTTGCTAGCCTTCATTTGCCTATTTTTTTGAGGTAGTCCTCTTCCTCGGCCCAGGCTCTTGGTTCAAACCTTCCTCGGGTTGGTCTTATCGAAATTCTAGATGATGGTTTGTTTTTAGACAAGTCTTCTCTGGACCAATTCTCTTGACCTTTGGGCCAAAATGCTTGGTTTGAGCCCATTTCCCTTTCATGAATACATAATTGGGCCCCTTGGGCTCACCCTAGGCCCAATCCTCTTTGATCTTTCCTCCTCCCCCCCTACCCACATTAATAATTTCATTTGCTTCTCAATAATGCACTTAAAGTTTTGGTTTATAATTTGAAGACGTCATTAGTTATATTGGAAGTTTTTTGGGCCTAGCCTTTAGACCAATGTCGATTTTAGTAGTTAGGTGTCACTTAACTAAATTTGCTGTATTATAAAAATAAAAAGCTTAGATCTCATCATGTTACACTTGGCCTTAGAGCATCCACATTGGTGGAGCCAAATTTTTAGCTTTTTGGTACCACAAAAAGTCACTTTATCTATTTTAACTTACCATTTTATAATTCACTCCCACATCAGTGGTCTTATTTTCTCATCAAAGCTAAACACTATTCATTTATTTATTATTATTTTTTCTCTCTCTCCATTTCTATCTCTCTATCTTCTCCCTCCCTTCAACCCACATCCACTCATCGGTGCCATTAACCACTACAACCACTACAAACCTATCCACCACCACTAACCCAGCCACTAGCCACCATAAACCACCATAAACCCAGCAACCATTAACAAAACCCATTCATCAACAAAACCCAGCAACCATCAACAAAACCCATTCATCAACCATCAACAAAACCCATTTATCAACAAAACCTAATCATCAACCATCAACAAAATAAAAACCCATTCATCAAAATAAAAATAAACCCATCAACAGAACCCATCAACAAAACCTAGTCATGGCGACAATGCTGTTTTGTCAAACGGCGACAAAATCAAAACCAAGCATCGGTGGTCATGGGTCTTGGTGTTTAAGGCGGAGAAAGATTGAGAGACAGAGTAGAGGAAAAATGAGAGAGAGAGAGAGAGAGAGAGAGAGAGAGAGAGAGAGAGAGAGAGAGAGAGGAGGGCGGAGAACGAAGAGAGTGGTCGGTGCTGGGTAGGGGCTTGGGTTGGCGATAGGAGCTTGCAACGGGAAGAAATGAAGAGTGTGAGGACTGAAGAGAGAGAAGCAATGGGTAGAAATGGGAAAGGAGGAGAAAGAAAAAAATAGAAAATATTAAAATATTCTAATAAGTGTGAACATAACATAATGTTTATTTTTTACCTTCGAGCTACAGTGCGCAGTCATCTTTGGCTGTGCACTATAGTTGAGAAGTTAAAATTTTTGACTTTGGCTCCACCAATGCATCCCAAGTTTTGTAATTAGTGGTGCTAAAAATAGCGATATGACTTTTTAGCACCACCAATAATAACACTGTTAGTATGGTCGAAACCCATGGCAACAACTCAACAATAAAACAACGGATTTTGAACAATGGAATTTGCCCACCTCCATATAGTTACGTTATTATTTATTTTATAATGAGTAATTTTAATCAAAATAACAAACTATCATATTATTAGATTTTTATATTGGTCATTATAAATTATTTTATTTTTATAGGATTTTGGATTTAATGTTCCTAAAGTTAGGGGTGTGCATGGGTCGGGTTGAGATGATTTTTTGACCCTAAAAAAAAATTCAACCCAACCCAACCCAATCCAACCCACATGCGTCGGGTTGAACCCGTGGGTTTGACAAATTTTTATTATTATTATTATTAAATTGAGTAGAAAAAAATATAAATATAAATATATTAAAAAAACCTAAAGATTAGTGTAGGGACACGATTTATTTAACGACCCAAGAATGACATTGGGCTCGTTATGTAAAGGGCCCTAACAATATAATTTGTAGAGAGTGGGCTTAAAAGGCAGGAACTTGGTCACAGGTGAGCGGTTTGGACGTTGTTCTTATGGAAGCTTATACATGGGTGGACTTGGCTTTACTAGCTAAGCCTTCCATTGGTGCGGGTAGTCAGATTGAAGTCCTCGGACAGCATCCCAGGAGCATAGTCTTCTTCCCCTTCTCCCTTTTGTAGCATTTTTTTCCTCCTTCCGGGGGGTCCCGCTTTTTCCTTCGCTCTCCTTCCTTTTTATACTTGTGTTCACCTCCCTTTTAGCGTCCACGTGTAAGTTTTACTTTCTAGGGTGCAGACCTATCCTGTCAACCCATACCTAGAGTGGTTGGGGGTGGTTGGTAAAGTTAAATTGGTTTAGGGTATGGGCCTGTCAGATGCAGGATTCTGTACTATGATGTTGGCAGCTTTTTCCTTTGTCCTGCCCCTGTACTGAGTTTGTCCTTTTCTTCAGGCGTTTTGTGAGGTGTCGAGTGTAAGATCGTCCTCGGCCATATCCTTGGGCCTTTTTTTTTTTTTTTTTTTGGGCTTTCATTATGCGTCCTCGGCAATAGCTCTCCTCGGCCTAGGCCTTGGGCCTTGATGTAGAGTGGGCCTGGGCCACGAATTCTCTGGCCCCACAATTAGTATTAATGTAACTCCTTAAAGGCAAACAACACTAATGACTAAACAACAATAGTAATTTATTAGGGTTTGTGTGAACTAATTGGCTTTTATATAAGATAGGAAGAACTGTTTATTTTAAAATTTTTTTATTAATTATATAATATATATATATATATATATATATGGGGGCCAAAGAATTTGTGACCTCGGTCCACTTCATTTTGGGGCCCAAGGCCTGAGCCGAGGAGGGATATCGCCGAGGACATACTATGAGAACCCAAACAGCCTAGGGACATAGCCAAGGACTATTCTGTCCTCAGCATCCCAAAACGCCCCTGGGGGAAAGGGCAAATACGGTATAGGAATAGTTCATGGAAAAGCTAAACTCCTCCACATTAACTTGGAAAAGACCCTTGAATAGGACAACGACAAAGGACAAGGGAAAAGCAACCATTACTGCAATGAAGTACTCTGCGCCTGACAGAGTAATGCTTTTCAACTTTTACAACCACCCCCAACCACTTTGGGTATGGGCTGATGGGACAAGTATCAGCTCTAGAAAGTTGAACCTACACGTGGACGTAGGAAGGAAGGAAAAAGGCTAGTATAAAAAGGGAAGAGAAGCAACTATAGGGAGGGGGGGGACAAATCATCTCCCAGCCCCTTGAGCCCTAAACAAGGGAGAGTTATAAGAATACCAATCCCCTCGGACAAGGTCGAAGGACCGGAGCCGCTTAGGCCGTGCTGGAGAAAAGGTCTTATTAGATACGCTACTACCATGAACACCATGACTAACCACCGTCCAGTGACCAAGGCCTAGCCTTTCAGCCCACGCTCTATAAATTTTATTGCAAGGGCCTTTAACGTGCGAAGCCCATATCAGTTGGGATCGTCACAATTTAAGTCCTTACAATATATATATTAAATTAATATTAGTAGGAGGAACCGAGGAAGTGCGGCTCTACAACTGGTTTTTTTTTTTTTTTAAATTATTAAATATATTTAAATATATATATATATATATATAGTGCCCTACAGTTGATTTAAAAAAAAATTAAATATATAATATATTTTAAATATATATTAAATATGGGTGGGTCGGGTCGGGTTTGATGGGTTTGTAATTTTATGACCCAAACCCAACCCGACCCGCTATAAATTTTTTTTTGTAACCCAACCCAACCCACCAAACCTTAAAAACCGACCCAACCCGGCGGGTCGAGTTTGGCGGGTCGGTGGGTTTTCTGCACACCCCTACCTAAAGTTATGACAGTAATATGGTACAAGTTAATTTTAAAGCTGAAAAAATTGAGTATGTTGGTAACATACTCAATTTTTTTTCATATATTTTATAGTCTTGAGAGCTAAAATTATTTGTTCTTATCTACATTATCTATATAAAAAGGAGAAATTATCTATTTCCATAAAAAAAAAAAAAATTATTTGTTTCACCAAAAAAATTAAATTTCTTAGATAAAGCATGACCCACGTAATAGCTTGAAGATTATTTTGCTCTTCAATCGTTAGCAATCTTCTTTTTGAAATAGAAGTCTATTAAAAACTAATATTTATCCTATAAAAAAAAAAAAAAACTAATATTTAGGTCTTAAAAAAAAAAAAAAAAAAAAAAAAAAAAAAAAACAGGGTAACCGAAGGTTTGAAATTCTCTTTTATCCGTAATACCCAAATCTTATCTTATAGATACATTTTGGCGTGGGGCGAAACATTGCTTTCCGTTGCCTCTCTTTAATTGTTTCTGTTGCTTTCACTTCTCTATCTGTCTCTTCCATGTCTGTCTTTTACTTCTGTTGCTTTCACTTCTCTATCCGTCTCTGTTCCATGTCTGTCTTTCACTTCTCTATCGCAAGGCAGAACTAATTTTTCACAAGGTTTGTAATTTTTTCCGTTTTTTTTCTCTCTTTTCTAATGTCACAGATTGTACAGAGGTAGTCAAAGTATGCTAATATTAAGACTTATTTTAATAAAGGTGGTATGGTGTTTTCGGTTAAACATTGTTTATATGCCGTTTGATTTATATGCTTTACATCTACTCATTAAAGTCTCTTGGCCTTGATGTCAACCACGAGAAATTGGCTTATAGATGTAATTGTATATGGGTTTGATGAATAAAGAAGATCCAGTCAATGCAATAGAGTCAAATTTTTAAAAACCTACAACTACACACAAAGAAAATTCTTCACACTCTCTAATCTTATTTGCTAGGTTGTTTCTTTCACCGGCCGCATGAAAACTTGCTGTGTAATCAGCTCTATGTAACCCCACAATACCAATTATCTGAAAAAGCATTCTTATAGGGTGATAAATTATTTAAATTATTTGTTAAGTTTGCGTTGTTGCTATACATTTCTTGTTGGATTTATGTATAATGAATATGTGATTTGTGTTGATAATTATCTATATTGATATTTTTCTAAATAGATACGGGAAAGAAACGGATTCATATAGTTAATGCTGAAATTGAGGCATAGCCACAAGGCCCATCACATGAGTCATTAGCCCTAATTAGTCACAAGACACACCAACGCCTGATCAATCACTTAGCCCATCAGCTAATCAGTCAAGTGCCTTCTTAGTGCCTCAACCTCAAGTAGATGATAATTCAGATGAGGAATCTACAGAAATAGAAGTTCAAATTACCGGTATTTTGAAATTAAATAATTATGTTTTATTGTAGTCCTTTTTCACAAGAAAATCTTAATTAAAAGAATGCTTATTATGTTGACCACATTTTTTGTTTTTGTATAAATAGATAATGGTGGTGTACGTAGCACATGTGGGATAACAAATATGTCTGAGATATGGAATTTAACTAATAAGGAAAAAGTTGAGTTATCTTTTAATGGCTGTTTTCAGCCAATTGAATGTGAATGTGTTATTTTTAATCGATTTGTGGGCATTGTTGCAAGAAAGCCTAACTTATGTCTAATTAATTATTTTAATTGGCGTAAAGTGCCTGATGGCTATAAAGAAAAATGTTGGACTATTATTGAGGTATTAAAATGTAACCACAAATACAAATAAAAATGTAACCACAGCATGGAAACATTTAAAATTTTAGAAATAAATATAGCTTTGGGTACTAGAATTTTAATACCTCAATAATAGTCCAACATTTTTCTTTGTAGTCATTAGGCACTTTACGCCAATTAAAATAATTAATTGGACATAAGTTAGGCTTTCTTGCAACAATGCCTACAAATCTATTAAAAATAACACCTTCACGTTCAACTGACTGAAAATAGCCATTAAAAGATAACTCAACCTTTTTCTCATTAATTAAATTCCATATCTCAGACATACGTGTTATTTCACGTGTGCTACGTACACCACCATTATCTATTTATACAAAAAAAGAAAAAAAGAAAAAGAAAAAACAAAGAATGTGGTTAACAACATAAGCTTTCTTTTAATTAAGATTTTCTTGTGAAAAGGGACTACAATAAAACATAATTATTTAATTTCATAATAATTGTAATTTGAACTCCTATTTCTCTAGATTCCTCTGAATTATCATCTGCTTGAGGTTGAGGTACTAATAGGGCACTTGATTGATTAGCTGATGGGCAAAGTGATTGATTAGGCGGTGGTGGGTCTTGTGACTGATTAGGTGCTAATGACCCATGTGATGGGCCTTGTGGCTGTGCCTCAATTTCAGCATTAACTATACGAGTCCGTTTCTTTCTCATGGTTAAGAAAATGAAAAAAGAAAAGAAAAAAGAAATAGAGAAAAATAGAATTCGAAACCAAGTTTTTTTTTTTGGATAGCTTCAAAACCTAGTTTTTGTGAGAGTATATATACTCTATTTTGGAATGAAAAAGCATATAGTAAAATGTTTGGGTATTTCGATTTACTTTTAAAAATTGGCATGATGTAACAAAACTCACAACTTCCTTTTGGTTAGTGTAGAGGGAATAGGGAAGATGGCAAAAATTACTTTTGCCCAGATTGGGGGCACAAATTATATATGTCCATTATATTTTGTAGAAAAATCTTTAGAAAATAACCATTTAAAAATGAGTAGTATCCCATATATACCTAGTAAAATTAGATACAAACCCGTTAACCTACCCAAATATATCAATTATTTTTAGTCTAAACCATAACTCAATTTTGACTTGGCCCACCCGGGTCAAACTTAGACTCTACTCGATATAACTCATTCATCAAACCTCTATTATTGAATTTGGAACTTAATTTTTTATGTATGTTCGTATACTAAGGTTACATTAGATTTTTTATATTGTAAATGAAAATACTAAAGACATTGCTTTTCAAATGCCATGAAATTTTCAATATATGATATACTACTAATATTTATTAAGTTTTTCCGAAGTTCATCATAAAATTTTCTTCCTATTTTTTTTTTACATAACATGCTAAAATTATTCTTAAAACTCTATATATGAGTTTGTATTAGCTTCTCTCTCTCTCTCTCTCAATATAACTTTTTAGCTTTTTGATTATGTACAATACATATTTTAAAGCCTCATTTTAAATTTATATATAATTATACTTTTGCTGACTTTGAGCAAATAAGCTTTCAACAAAGAGTTAACCTAAAAGCACGGGTTATTTTTATAGGTAATTTAACTCTATCTCATGTTCATATATAATATATATACACATTTTCTTTTCTTCTTTTGTAAAAATATTGGACCAGTAGATTATCAGAAATAATTACAGGACTATAAAATTAAGAATTTATGTATTTTTTAACTTTTATATATCTTTAATTTTTTTAAATAGGAAAAAAACTTGTTTTTATTCCAATAAGTTTTTGATCCATACCTAACTAGGTCAAATTCGAACCCCACCAAACCCAATCTGTTTTCCAAGTCTATTACAAAGGATATGGGAGCAACAAAAGAGAAGGGTGACAATGTTTGACATATCCGTAACTCTTCCTAGGAAAGAAAGCTCCTCTAACTGATTCAAATGATTTAGTTAGTGGGAAATGAAACAAGAAAGTCAGAGGCCTCTCCTGCATGTTGAAACCATTACTAGGGATGGCAAAATGAACCCGACCCGCCGGTACCCGGCCCGACCCGACCCGTTTAATATTAGGGTCGGGTCTGGGTTTTCATTAAAAAACCCGAAACGGGTTCGGGTCGGGTCCGGGTATTAGGCATACCCGGCCCGAACCTGACCCGTATATATAATATTAAAAAAAAAAAAAACCCTAACTATAAATACTCACTTTTCCCCTAAATCCCTCAGACCCATTCTCTCACCCTCTCATTCTCTCCTAAGCCGCCTCCCATTCTCTCCCTCACTCTCACTCTCACTCGAGCAAGACCGCCGGCACCACTGTTTCGCCTCTCATGCTCACTTCGCCGGCGCCATTGCTCACTTCGCCGGCGCCGCTGCTCCTTGCATACCTCACCTCGCCGGCGCCGCTCCATTCTCCACCTCGCTGGTCTTTCCTCCCTGCCTCCTTCACCTTGCCGCAGCCTGGAGACGCCGTTGCTCCTCCCTCACCTCGCCAGGCCCTCCTCCACCTCACAAGGCCGCAACTCTCTCATCTCCCTCAGCTCGTTGTGGAGTCAAGGTTTTGCAGTGAAAATCGTTCTTTTTGTTCAAAGAATCAAATTTGTAATTTCTAGTTTTAGTGCTATTTTGGTTGAATAGATCGGCTTGTTTGATTTGATTTTGTAGGGTCTTATTGTTCAGACCTAGGGTTTGTATGTTAATTCTTGTTTTTGCTTTTGATGTGGGAAAATATTGTAATGAAAAAAAAAAGGGTTTCCGATCTGTTGGTTGCTGAGAAAATAATGGGTTTTGTTGGTTTCCGATTGTTTAGATCTGTTGGTTTCTGAGAAAATAATGAGTTTTCTTGAGTGTTCTTTTCCCCTTCCTGTTTGGCTGCTGAGAAAATCAATATTAGGCAAACATTTTTTTTTTTTTGATTGGGCCACAGAATGGGCCCTGAAGTACCACGGCCCAACGGGGCCCGTGGAGCTCGCGGGGCCCGGCGGGGCGGGTCCGGGCCCCGGAAAAAAAACCCGTTTAGTAAATAGGCCGGGTCTGGGCTACTGGTCTTGGCCCGCGGGTCGGGTCCGGGTATGGAAAAACCCGGCCCGAACCCGACCCGTTGCCATTCCTAACCATTACTACAATCCTAACTTCTTTAACTAAAACAAAGAAAAAAAAAACTCTCATTTAATTTTATTGTTCTTGGATTGTATATTTCTAAATTTAGATAGAATGTCATTGATTTGAAATGAGAATTTTTAGATTTTATGCTAATTATACTTTAATTGATGTTATTTTGAAATTGAATTTATTTATTTATCATTATTATACTTATAAAGTATAAAATAATGTTAATTACGTGTCAGGGACGTTTTGCAGCAAGGATGAAATGGTAGAACAAGCCCAAAATTCCCCTTGAGTTTGTTATAATATTTGTTATAAATGTCGCCACAAATCATTGGTTTTGTATTAGGTGTGATTGGTCACCTAGATGTCTAATTTATTTTATCTTCCCTAATTAACTATACCAAATTTTAAAGGTTCATTAATTAAGGTAAACCAAAAGTTTTGAACTAAAGATCTTGGACTCGGAAGTTTGGTTACGTGTGAGGAAGGTGTTAGGCACCCCACAACGCTTATCCGAAGATGGTATCTCATTTTAATTTATTTGAAACGTTAACTTTTTATGAAGAAATAGAATACTTGATGTGGGGGCCAATTAATCAGGAGATATTATCAAGGCCATGCCAGTTGGGCCGGAAGTCCAATCCGAGGATATCAGACCATCCGAGAAGGCCCAGATAAGACTGTGAAACAAGCAAGGCTAAGGGAGGAATAAAGACACTATGGGATGAGTCCAATAAGTGTCCGAGGATAAAAGTGTCCTCGGCAGCCTGTAGCCAAGGTGAATTTGAGTGTCATACCATCACCGACTTACTTCAGAGCTGCACCACAGCTAAGGAAGGGATATTGGACCAGGGGAAAGACGGGGGAGGCAAACAAATATCTGTAAAGCTGCTACCTCCGCATTAAATACCTTCCAACCAACTCTCTGGCCGCATTAATGTGGAGGTGATGCCTGAACAGTAGTAAAGCAGCATTACAGCTACTGGTTGATGTTTCCAAGAAGTGTTGGATGGGATAGAAAGGGATCCCCCAAATTCAACCTACACGTGTGTGGCGAAGATGAGACCAAGATGACAATATATAACATGAAAGAATGTATTGAGAGAAAGATCGGAACTTCTAAACAAGAAGGACTAAGAAAAAAACCTTGTAAAAACTAAGAACGGAAAACTTATTTTTAAAGAGAAATTGATTGTTACATTAGTGCGAATACCTCTATAAGTGTTGAATTTGATCGTTTTTCCTTTGAGGTTAATCTAGTTCTTTAACATCCATGCTCTACAAATTTTATTGTTTGGGCCTTTAATGTTCGAACCCCATATACACATTCGGGGTCGCTACAAATCGAGTCCTTACACTTGGTATTTTGATTTTTTTTGAAAAGGTTTTTGCAAACAATACACACACACACATGCATGTGAGTAAATATTTATGTATAGCTAACATGTGAATATTAATTCTAAAGAATATATACAATCAAAACATGTGAGGTATATACATAGGTAACATGTGAGAGATCATACAAGTATACTATACAATAGCATATGAGTATTTATTTATTATATAGCAATCATGTGAATACTATACAAAAATAAATTACAACATGTAAAAAGAGGGAGTTGGAAAAGTAGCACCTTGTTGTCATCCACAATTTTCTCATTTTTTTTTATTTTTTTTTATTTTTTATCATGCAAAAGAGACGACAAATGAAACTCATTAGTGCCAAGAAATGATAGGGACAATGTAAGCTTTAAGGGCGTTCAAGGACTCAAGAGAATGAGCCTTGAACACAAATCCTTAAACTACAACTATTTTAAGAAAAATGTTTGAAATTAAAGTGCATTAAAAAGGTTACAACGTTAACATTTATTATTTTGAAAATGCATATTTTTTTTAGAAAAGATTTTATGAAGAAGTTTTGAGAGTTTTTTTTTTTTTTTTTTTAAGACTCTTATTTATATATATATTTTTTAAAGGGAATCCAACGTATAAAAAGAAACTCATTTTTTAAAAGAAAACACAATTTTCGGGTTTCTTAAAAAAAGGAAGAAGATTTTGGAAACAATTTCTCTAGAAAAAACTTTTTTTTTTTTTTTAATGTGGTAAAAACACATTTTCTTCAAAAGATTTTTTTTTTTTTTTTTTTTTTTAATAAAGGAAGGGAGAATATATATATATATATATATATATATATATATATATTTTTTTTTTTGTGGGAAAAGCCAACATGGTAAAACACATTTATTTTTTAAAACATTTCTTTTTTGTATAAATTCGACTCTCTTTAGGAAAGAGAGAATTATGCTAGTACCACATAATTGAGCACAACTTTGTGCCACAATTCGCTAAATGGCGAGTTATGATTGACAAAGGTGTGTGCCCTCATGGTCCACTGACACACATTTGCCAATCACAACTCGTCATGTGGCAAGTTGTGGCACAAAGTTGTACCCAATTATGTGATACTAGCATAATTCTGGAAGAAAAGAATACAATTTTTTTTTTTTGAAAACAACTATTTAAAAACAAATTTCTTCAATGTGGTAAAAGTGTTTTTGAAAACATGTATTTTTTTGACGAAGCATTAAAAAAAAAACATTTTTATGTATGAAAACGTTTTTTAAGAACATTTTGTTTTTTGAAAACATTTATCCCCCCCCCCCCTTTTTTTAAAAAGGAGAAAAGCATAAAAAAAATTTCTTTGAAAACTCTTTTGAAATAAGGATTTTTTTTTTTTTTTGAAAACTTTTAATAAGAAAAAGGAAAAACATATATATATATATATATATATATATATATATATATATTTTTTTTTTTTTAGAAAAAGGTTTTAAAAAGGCATTTTCTTAGAATAGTGTGTAGGGGAAATGTTTTACCCAAGCATATTTATTTTATGGTAAACTTAATAATGAGAAATGTAAAGAAACAACAATAATAAAGTGCAGAAAATAAATTGCAAAGAAAGTAAAGTGCAGAAATTTAAATGACATAAAAGTAAATAGTATAGAAATTTAAAGGGTTGAAATATTGTAAAGGTTGATTAAAATTTTTTATTTATTTATTTATTTATTTATTTTTATGTCTCTCTTAAATAGATTTTAATCTCTTTCAAGCCTTATGGATTCTTCATCATAAGGAAATGGGAGTTCTAAACCATCAACCATTCTTATGAGACATATCCAAATTGTGCTTTATTGGAGGTTTAAAAACCATTTAAGAGGGATGAAATAGAAAATATTTTTTTTATTTAGGTGTTTAGGTATAATATATATTTATATATATATATATATATTTATTTATATTTTTTGAGAATACTAATTATTTTAACACACACACATGGGGAGATGGGAGAAAGTCTTAAAGAAACTGACAGTAGTATATCCAAAAAGGCCTAACTCTTGGATACACAGAACAGACTTTAAACATTTTTAACTTATACTCATTTTCCAATGTGAGATTAACCTATTATTTTTTCTTTTGAGAATACTAATTATTTTAACACACACACACGAGGAGATGAGAGAAGGTCTTAAAGAAACTGACAGTGGTGTATATCCAAAATGACCTAACTCTTGGATACACAGCACAGACTTTAAACCTCTTTAACACACACTCATTTTCTAATGTGGGATTAACCCACTGTTTTTTCTTTTGCACTTATCTATCTATCTATCTATCTATATATATATATATATATATATATATATAAGTGCAATAAAGTAAAAGGGGAAGGGGATTGCTTGGAAAATAAATAGGATGACATAAATTAAAAGGGGAAGGAGATTTGCTTGGAAAATAAAAGGGATGACATATATTAAAAGGGGAATGGGATTGCTTGGAAAATAAATGGGGTGACATAAATTAAAAGCAAGAATAGTAAAAATCCCTAGATTCTTAGGTGGGATGAGATTTCTTCCCCCTAAGGGTACTTCCCATACAAGTCCTAGGAGATGGTTCAATGCCCATCTAGGGAAACAAGCATAATAACATAAACAATCAACAATAATATGAACATAGAAATAAAGAGAGATATATGCAAAATATACACAAGAACATAGGAAAATAAAGTAACTATGAACAACAAGCAAGATAAAAAGAAATGATTTTATATATATGGAAATGATGTTTACAACATAATAAGGATGGTGGGATGAGTGTAGTTATTAAGAAACTAACCCATCCCTATAGCCTTAACCACCAAGATTACAAACAAAAATGGATGAAGTTTTTTTTGGTGGGTTTCCTAGAGAGAGAGAGAGAGATAGAGAGAAATTTCAGAATTTCAAGGCTTATTTTTCCAGAATTTCCTCACTTTTTTTTTATTTTCTCACTTTTTCCTCCCCATTTCTCTATTTTTCACTCTTTTTCTCAAAAATGGGGGGAATTTATAGGGGAAATGAGGAAATGGGAGGCTAGCATAAGTTACACTTATGCTAGCCGCCCATAATTGTAACATGTTACACTTATGCTAGCCACCCATTTTTGCCACCTCATCAGCTTATTTCGTTTTTTTTTTTTTTTTTTTATTTCTAGCCTAATCTTCGTGTAGCTGTTTGGAGGCCTTTCCGAGCTCCATTTTCTTCAAACTTTATATGGTCGGAAAGCTTTGGATGTCTGGTTTCCAATGGTCATGGCCTCGCTTGATTTGGAGCAATGGTTGTCAAGATATAGTGCTCGGAAGGAAGGTGATGCAGAACTGAAAAATTCTGTGATGTTTTTTCTTGAAAAATTCATATCTTCCAATCCGAAGCAGATATCGTTAAGCCCTTTTGATGAAAATTAGCCGAGACCTTGTTCTTCAAGATGGTCTAGCCCGCTTGTTCTAGTTCTCACCTAATCGGTTCAGTCTATTGCGCAAAGTCGGGTTGAAAACTGCTTATTTTTCCTGAAAAAGTGAAGATTTTATTAGAATTTTTGGTATTTTTGTGATATCTCATTTGTTTTAACTCCGATTTTGGCCTGTAAAATATAGTTTTGAAGGGAAAAATATGCCTTATGAGATGGTCTAAAATTTAATACAATCCAACAGTCGGATAAAAAAAGTCAATTTTTTGACCATACCTGGTTAGGGTCTTGGTCCTAAGGGCTGCAAAAATGGTTTTTTCAAACATAGTAACCTTCTTATTCACCATCCTGTCATGTTGTACTTATTTTTACCATTTTTTGCTTTAAAATTCATGATTTTGCACATTTATTCAATTTTTAAAAATCTTTTTTATCTTTATTTTGATGTGTAAATCGGGCCAGATAAAATATAGTATCGACAGTAATGAGTTCCATGAAAATTGGGAATAAATACTAAAAACTATACTTTTTTTCTAACCAAACAGGCTAAATGCTACTTTTGGATATAATATACACACTATAGAATAGATATGACTCGGATTTATCACACACAAAAAGGACGAAGAGATAGAATGGCGCCAAAAGCAACAGGCTACGTTAACATGGGGCCACCCCGTCATAAAGTGACACAACCAGAGAATGCCAAAGCTTTTATCAGGACAGGACCAGAAAGCGAGAGCTTACATTACATTTAAAAATAACAATAAAAATAAACTTCAACATTAAATTCCCTGTAAAATCATCTGGTCTCCACAATCAGAGACTGTAAAGATTTGGTCACACGCAGTGGAATAAAGGGGCTTCCCTTCTCCGCAAGAATCTTTCTTTCTTTTGCTTTTTCTTCTTCAACAATGGCTTCCCTTTAAGACCTCTGAAAAATTGGTTGTCAAAATAAAGTAATGGAGAAAGAGATTATTTCCTCTTTTATTTTTGCGCAAATTGGAGTGTCGGCTGGTGAAGCTTTCCAGGTCATATTGTGTGTGAGTTTCGAACTTGTGTCGCTTACTTGTCTTGGCGTGTCCAAACAGAAACCTTCTCCTGAAAAAGAGTCTCTTATGTGTCAGTAAGATTTGGATGCCCCTTCTTTTGACAGGTCTGTTGAACGTGTGTTGAAATACTTTTGGGTTTTGTTCAATTGGGTCATCTGAAACACTTGTACTAGCAGGGTCTATCAAGTGATATGAACTTTCTTCTGTCTGGTTTTTTTATATTTCTTATAAAAATGTGTGATCCGAGATGCATATACCATTGCTTAACCTGAGTTGGGTATTTGTCGTTTTTGAAGTCCAAAGGTTTGTTTGTTTGTTTGTTTGTTTTTTTTTTTTTTTTTTTTGGCTTAGTAAAGAAGTATAGTTATATTATTACTAACATGAAAATATTACATAAGAGTTTGTTCATAGATCACCTACTCTATTTTTTTTTTGATGAACATAGATCACCTACTCTACAAACACAAAACATTGATCACCGACATAAGTACACACTGAATATTACAAAATTTGAAACCTATCTCTTATTTCAGTTGGATTTGGTTGGCGTTTGCAGTGGTCTTGGAAACAATTATGGGGGATTATTAACTTCATTTGGAAGTTATAATCCTCTAATTTTTTTAACTTTTGATTGACTATAGTTTTGGTCACAGGCTTGAGCAAAAAGTTTTGGGGCAGAAGTGGCTGCATCTATTCCTTTTGATTTTGAGAGGAAAATAAAGCATTGTATTTTGTTCCCAGGCTACAAAAATTTAACTGGGTTATCTCGATCTTGAGCTTGGAGAGTACTTGGACATTCGAACTCTGAAGGTCATGAGTGATTTGTGTATTGTTTATAGAGGTAAGCTTTTAATGAAGCATATATAGGTAATATTCATGTTTGAGATAAAGAATAGAATTAAAAATTAAAATATTTGCAACATAGACAATGCAGCTTTCTCTCTCTCTTTTCTCTTTGACCAGGAAAAAAAGAAGAAGAAAGATTTTGTGATTTTGGTATATAATTATCAAGAAATAGTTCTTTGGTTTTTTTGGGTCCTTAACGTACCCTTTTTCTGAATATTTTGTTACAAAACTGTTGAGTTATCTATTTATTTATATATATATTTTGTTGCAGGAATTTTGTTTGTGATCCTGGAAGCTTGAGCTTTAGGAGTTAAGAAGCTAAGAATTTCATGGTCTTTAAATACTCGTTAGATGATCTTCAGTATTAGTGATAAGACCTCTGCACTTTGTTTTTCCATTTCCTTCTTTCAAAGCTCTGTAAAATCCCTTCTGTGCTTTGCCTTTACTGCTGGTGCCAATGGGAAAAATGTTGCACCATTATGAGCTTCTAGTTATTTTTATTTTTTTGCTTTTCATCAATCACTCAGAGCAACTGCAAACCTCCCAGGTTCAGACCCTTTTACGAATTCAGCGACTTCTAAACTTTCCAGTTGTTTTAAGCAGCTGGAATAACAACACAGATTTCTGCAACACTGAATCAAATTCATCTTCAACTGTTATATGCTATGAAGGAAGCATAACCCAGCTGCATATAATTGGCAACAAGGGAATTCCACTTTTACCTCGGAACTTTTCTTTAGACTCCTTTGTGACCACCCTAGTTAAGCTTCCTGACCTGAAGGTTCTCGCATTGGTCTCTCTCGGTTTATGGGGCACTTTACCTGGTAAAATTGCGCGTTTATCATCGTTAGAAATATTTAATGTGACTTCCAATTTCCTGTATGGTTCCATTCCTCAAGAGCTTTCATCCTTAACAAGCCTTCAGACACTAATACTTGATGACAATATGTTTGCTGGCCAGCTACCAGATTGGCTGGGTTCACTTCCGGTTTTGACTGTTTTAAGTTTGAAGAAAAATTCGTTCAATGGGTCTCTGCCAAGTGCATTAAGTAATTTGGAGAATCTTAGAGTTCTTTCACTTTCACATAACCACTTTTATGGAGCAGTGCCTGATTTTGAACGTTTGACAAACCTTCAAGTGCTTGATTTGGAAGATAATGCTTTTGGACCTCAATTCCCTCGACTTGGCAACAAGTTGGTTACTCTTGTCTTGAGTAAGAACAGGTTCAGGTCTGGCATCCCTGCTGAAGTGAGCTCTTATTATCAGCTTCAATGGCTGGATTTGTCTATCAATACATTTGTGGGAAGATTCCCAACGTCCTTGTTATCACTGCCTTCTATTACTTATCTGAGTATTGCAGGGAACAAATTCACAGGAACGCTTTTTGAAAATCTATCTTGCAGCTCTGAACTTGAATTTGTGGATTTTTCCTCAAATCTTTTGACTGGAAGCCTACCTAGCTGTCTACTGACAGATTCTAAGGAAAGGGTTGTCCTGTATGCCAGGAATTGTTTGGCCACTGGAAGACAAAGTCAACATCCGTTTTCATTTTGTCGCAATGAAGCCTTAGCCGTGGGCATTCCTCCACATCACAAGAATCAGAAAGAAGCTTCTAAAACAGTTCTTTTCTTGGCTATAATTGGAGGGCTTGTTGGAGGAATTGCACTTCTTGGACTAGCTTACTTGATGGTTAGAAGAGTAAATGCCAGGAGAGAAACAAAGGTTAAGAAACCTCCAACAAGATTAATAGCAGAGAATGCATCCGCTGGGTACACCTCAAAGATACTTTCGGATGCAAGTAAGGTTTCATCTCTCTCTCTCTCTCGCGCGTGTATGTGCATGTGTGCACAGGTGTAGACACCTGCTTGTATGCATTTTTGAATATGAGTATGCAGAGTGAAATACGGTTTTATGTTGTTTTTGGATAATCCCACATATAAAATTAATATGTTAGATAGGGTCTTCTCTAGATATTCCAATAACAACAAAGATAAATGTTCTTTGATCAAAATAAATCATTTCTTAAATTACACGTTCAATGTTAAACCTGTGTTGGCTATTACAGAATCAAATGCTTTTTAACTTCATCAGTTGTCCATTAATATAACGCTTTCATCAAGCTGTTTGAAGGAATTGTGATCATATTTTGTATGAATTTTATTTAGTGATTCTTGCACTGTTGAATGTAGTAAGGCCTAAAATTGACCCTGTACTCACCTTTCTTTGAGCCTTCCACCAATAAATTCTGGTTTAAGATGTTTGCATCGAATAGTTGAATGCTCCTCTAATTTAAAAATAACTAAATACAGCTCTATGAAGAGTTACATGGCAAGGAAGTTTTTGTAAAGTCAGCCTAAGTAGTTGGATCACAAGGTATTATTGAGTTCAGTAAATAGGTGTTATATTTAAAAGAGCATTGATTTCAGTATTCAAGTGCATTATATTCAAATCAAGCCTCTTACTTATTAGAAAGAGTACAGGAAATAAAGAGGAAAAAGATGCAGCCAAGCATTCTTCCAACTTTATCATGTATCTGACATATGCTTAATTCTCCCTGAAGGGTATATATCTCAAACAATGAAGATGGGAGAACTGGGTCTTCCAGCTTATCGAACCTTTTCATTGGAAGAGGTTGAGGAGGCTACAAACAACTTTGACACATCTGCTTTCATGGGTGAAGGTTCTCATGGACAGGTATGCATTCTGTTTTACTATATACATGAGACTTTTGACTCATAAGCAGCTTTAGTCTACTCTCAAATTTAATTCTCACATAGAATTTTTGGGATTCCTTCTGGTATGTCATAGGTTACTTTGATAAAGTTTTCTAGTATATATGCCAAACATAACTGCCTTGATTACACATTTACGCATTTTCTCAATTGAAATGAACCGGTAGCTTGTTTGTACACAGTTAATCAAATGCCAAACTATTTCTCTTTAAGATTAGTGCTATTTGATGCGTATTTAATTTCCTTATCAAATTACATGTTCTCAGATGTACAGAGGCAGGCTAAAGGATGGTTCTATTGTAGCTGTTAGATGCCTAAAAATGAAAAAAAGCCACAGCACTCAAAATTTTATGCACCATATAGAGCTGATATTAAAACTCAGGCATCGCCATTTGGTCAGTGCTTTGGGACACTGCTTTGAGTGCTACCTGGATGATTCAAGTGTCAGCAGAATTTTTTTTGTCTTTGAATATGTACCAAATGGCACACTAAGGAGCTGGATCTCTGGTATGTTATTAATCCATACATTTAATTCTCAGATTGGAGGATACAAGCTCCATTTGTGGTATGCAGGATCTTAGGGTCTGCAAACATTCTTTGAAAGGGTTCCTCCACATGAAATCCCATTTTCAAAACTATCTTTGAATTGTTGATTTTTTTTATATATTTACCTTTGATCATATGTAAAGATCATTATATGATATAGTGAATACATTTAGTTCAGGTACCTATGATCATCATCTAATGTGTGAGTGATTATTTCCATCCGTAAATTATTCATTCTTTAAATTTTAGACCATAGAGTAGTGGCATCTAGGTGCCACATTATGTTCTCCATCATGACATTTTGAGTTACTTTATACATTCACATAATGATTGGTCACTGTTTTCATTTGGCAGAGGAACATTCTCAACACTCTCTTACTTGGACACAACGTATAAGTGCTGCAATAGGAGTAGCAAAGGGCATCCAATTTTTACATACGGGGATCGTGCCTGGTGTATATTCCAATAATCTTAAAATAACTGATATTTTATTGGATCAGAACCTTGTTGCAAAAATTAGCTGTTACAATTTGCCCTTATTAGCTGAGAACATGGTAAAGGTAACTTTTCTTTTTATTGAGTAGTGTACTTTTCCCTGGGGCAAATCCTTTGAATTTATATTCCCCCTCTCCTCATCCTTGCAGTTTGGTCATGGAAGCCTGCCTAGCAGATCCAAAGATCCTATTGTTAATGCAAGGTTTGCAATTGAAATTTTGTATGGTTTTGAGTCATTCAATTAATAATTTAAAATATATTGTTAAGGAAAAGGCTTTAAATCATATATATATATATATATATATATAATATCTATGAGCTGTTGCAATTGCAGTGAAACCTATCCCCCCCCCCCCCCCCCCCCCCTCGCTCTCTGCTGAAAGTAAAACCTATCTGAGAGGTGTATATAGGTTACCTATTGACTAACTAGAAATGATTATTGACTGGTTTGAGTATAAGAATGATTTGTGGTCGTTCTCATTTCCATATCGTCAGATTTAATATCTTGTTAGTTATGGGGTGTGTGTGTTCAAAAGTACACACACGCACACTTGATTTGTTTATTTTGTTATTGTTAATTATATAGTCAAGTAATATTGTTTCACACAATTGTTGTCTATGAACTATCACACCACAGGGTTACACATGAAGCCAAAAATGATGTTTATGACTTCGGAGTGATGTTGCTAGAAATAATTTTGGGTAGAAAAGTAAAATCTGGAAGTGAAGTGGACATTCTAAAAGATCGGGTAAGAATGGTTCTATTATTATAATTTTCTTTTGACACCCTTTCTTAATGTGTTTCTTCATTTCTCCTCATAAACTGAAACGGTAATATCAACAACATCTAGTTGTATGGTTCTCAAAATTAGGAGATAGTGTGTACTTAATCAACTGTTTTCTCGAAAATGTCTATTGTTTACATGGTTAATGCATTGTAAAGTCTGGAATGGCATGGAAATTGTATCTTTTTCCATGCCATGATTTGGAAAAATAATTTACTCATCTTTTTTCCCTTCTCGCTAATTTTAGGATGGGAATTGTCCATGTATAGTTATATACAGGAAAACATCTTTTCAAAGTGTCTGCAGTCTTCTTCTTCTTCTTTTTTAAAAAAAAAAAGCATTTACATTAGACTGCTTTCTAACTTACCAGTAAGTAAGTATGCCAATTCCCTTTCCTTCTCTCTCTCCTAATAGTTTAATTGCCATGGTAACCAAGATCAATAATATGAAAACAAAAATTAGAATTCAAATACGATACGAGATCACAGGCAAAGGCAACCCCAAATTTGAATACAAGACAGGATTCAATCCAGCAGTATGTAACCCCCACTACAAACTTAGTGCTCAACATTCTATGTATTTTTGGGTTTCCCCCCTTTATTTGCAACTAGCCAATAAGAAAATTAAAGTTACTTTTGTACATAATAAGAAGAGCTGTAAACTAACCAATTATTTTGGAAGAAAAAGTGTTTTTCTTGTAGTTGTTGATGACCACACATCACCAACTGTTACCCCCACTGCTAACTTAGTGCTCAACTGTTTTGCTTTTGTTTGCAATGACCACACTCGCACCATCGCTATGTCAGTATGTCATTGTTAATTTTCATGTATGTGTTCTTTTTGGTAGTCAGATATATGCAAATTAAAGTGGTTCTACTTTATTAAACTTGTCACAAACAGTTCCCTCAGAAGCTTATTCAAAAAAATTGAACGACATAGAGAATATTGCTATGACTTTGCCACAGTTTAATTTCCAATCTTCTAATAGTGGTGTTACTCAACTCGTTGTATCTCTAGTGGTGTTAATCACTAAGCTTTACTCCGGCCATCAACTTAACCACAACTTATATCTTTTCTCTAAGCCTTTGGATCAGTTGGATACAAAATTTAGGACACTGAGAACTAACATGCGTGGAGTTAGTGTTCTCTTGTCAAGATATATTGTATGTTTTACTGGCCATGAGCTTACAGAATATTGGTAACCAATGTTTGTGCTAACCATAGCATGATTGATGATCTCATATAATGTGCATAATTCTACGACTCCTTAACACCATGCAGTTACAAGGATGCATTGCAGCTGATGATGTAGCTCGAAGGAACATGGTTGACCCAGCAGTACACAAGGCATGCCTGGATCAATCATTAAAAACAATGATGGAGATCTGCGTTAGGTGTCTGCTTAAGGACCCGTCAGATAGACCTTCTCTTGAGGATGTGCTTTGGAACTTGCAGTTTGCAGCTCAAGTTCAGGATGCTTGGCACGGCGACTTTCAGAGCAATGAGGGGTCTCCAGTCTCGGCTTCACATTCTCGAAGACTCACCTTCCATTAGTGGAACATACAGGTTTTTATGTTTTTGTCTCACTTCATATCTTTTTGTGGAAATGGATGTGAAATTGGCATGTCATTATGATAAGAATAATTTTACAAAATTGGCATGTCATTTATGATATGGCTACTTGTGTAAATGAGGGAACTTAAGATACGATATGTGATCTCTAGACTTGACATTTATAATATTTGAAGTGATGAACATATAAAATCATGTACTGCAGATGGATGAAAGTTCCAAAAGGAAAAGGAAAAGGAAAAGGGGAAATGAAGTAGTAATTCATAAGACTGACTGGTGCTCTATTTTTACTGGTATGACAAGCGTGCTTGATCAGTTCTCAAGTACTTTATTCCCCTTTCCACTTAATTTTTGTATTTGTCAAAATCTTTATTCTTATTTACAAGCAGATGGAAATAACTGTTCATATAAAGGTATCCCTTGTGAAGAAAGTTCCCATTTGCCATTAACTGTAATTTCTTATTGATGTGAATCATTCTTCCCTCCAGAACAGCCCTTAATGCCTTTTTGAATTGTTCTTATATGCTAAAGCATATTTAGCATGGTAGATTAAAGACCCTAATGGAGTTCACTGAGAAAAAAATGCCTTCTTGGGGTTATGAGTTCTGCATCTATCAGTTTTTTCAGGGAAGGATTGTGACAGAGCCAAGAAAGCTTGTTTTGAAGAGAGAGAGAGAGGGGTTGTGGGGGGAGACGTGACTTTAAATAGACCCAAGGAAGGTTGCGTTTCTGTGAATATAGATAAATAGGTGTGTACAAACGCAGGAGTCCCGTGGATCCGCGAAGTCCCAAATTAATTGGCTTATTAGAAAATAAAAAATAAAATAAAATAAAAAAACCTATGCAAATGCTTACAACTGATATGTCATCAATTACAAAAAAAAATAATAAAAATCAAACATTCATTATTAAGTGGTTGAAACCCACCAATCACATTCATTGCCACAGTTTGTAAGTCATTGCTATGTTAGTTTCTAAGCTTTATATGGTAAAATTTATTGTAATTTTAACATTTTTCTTCTTCACCTATAACAAGTGTTAGTGTTGTGCAATAGCGGAAGTTCTAATATCAATTGTTGTAATTTCAAGTTAGCGGAAGTTCATCGCCTGAACAAGAAAATAAGATATCACACAATATAACAATACTTAACGTGTTTTAGCTAACTCTATGCCCAATGGCGGCTCCAGGATTTTTTTCTAGGGGGTCAATAGTGTCAAAGCTAGGGAATTTGTTGTGGGGGAGTAAAAAATAAAATAAAAATAATTATTATTATTTTTTTGTATACACAACTTTTATATTATATACAATTTAGTATACAATATAACTATATTGTACAATAGTCTAAAAAATTATTAATAGTTTAAAGATTTGGAAGACAAAAACCATTAAATGCATAAATAAATATAATTAAATAACTAATCATACATTTTTGTCAAATTAATAATAATTTATTATATGAGTAATACTACAGCCACAAACTGTTGATGTGACTAACTTTTACTGGTTTTTAGTTAGGCCCACCATTAGCATCACTTTTTCATTTATCAATAATCATTCACTACATCAACAGTTTGTAAAATTTTTTGTAAAGAAGTTTGTATCTCTAGTATTACTCTTTTTATATTTATATGCAATATCAATTAAATAAAAATATATATTAAAGAAGAATAGTAACGCACCTAAGAGTAGGACTATGAGTAAATGTGAAACCAAGAAAAAAATAGAAACTGATATAAATTTTTGATTTTGAAGTGTATGGTTTTTTAACCGTACATGTGGTCACTCTCTTGGAATTGAAGCAAACACTAAAAGACTTTTAGGACTTAGAAATCTACAGAGCACTTATCAAACTACTTTATTAGACTGAAAGAAAATATAGAAGGGAGAAAGAGAGACATAGAGAATGAGAAAAGACTTATAGATGTAAATACAGATTGGTTAATTGTCCCGGTGGTGATGTGTCAATAGTGAACAATTAGCAAATGAAATCAAGTCACACGTTAAGTCTTTGAGTTATCATGACTCATATAGCAATGACACGTGGCTATGTATTTTGTACGTTCAAAACACTATTTATCTAGGAACGCTCAAAAGTTTGCATATCCAACGAACACTATTACTCAAAGAATTTACATAATAACGTATGGTCGAAATATGCAATTTTTCGAAGAATGCTCAATCTTTCACACAAACAACGTTTACAATTTTTCTAAAAAAATTGCACATTGAATGAACACTATGACCCAAGCAGTTTACTTAATTTTGTAAGTGCGAATTACGCAATTTTTCGAAGAACTCTCAAAATTCAACATGTTCAACACACACAATTTTTCAAAAAACAAATTGCTTGTCCATCAAATACAATTACTCAAAGAATTTACAAAATTTTATACATTTAAACTACGCAATGTTTCGAAGAACTCTCAAAATTATGACGTTCAACATACACACTTTAAAAAAGAAAAGATCATCTAATGAACGAAAAAGTATTTTGTATCAAATGATATCACGTCATCCATATCAAAACTCAATAAATGAAAGACGTGTACAAAAATAACTACCCACTAACACATGTCTTTCAATTGTTAATGGATTAGTTATTTTTTGCTGACATATCTCACATTTATTAGATTTTGATACTGCTGACACGGTATTATTTGATACCAAATCCTTCTCTTGACGAACAGTGTCACTTGAAGAATTTACATAATTTTGTACGTTGAAAGCATGCTATTAATCGAGAAACGCTCAAAATTTTGCATCTCCAATGGACACAATTTTTCAAAAAATTTTGCGTATTTAACGAACACTACTACTCAAAGAATTTACATAATAATATACATTAGAACTTTGAAGTACGCAAATTTTCGAAGACTGGTCAATCTTTTGCACATTCAATGTCCACAATTTTTCTAATAAAATTGCACATTCAATGAACACTATGACTCAAACAATTTACATAATTTTGTAAGTGCGAATTACGCAAATTTTCCTAAAAAAGGCTCAAAATTCCGCACGTTCGTCACACAATTGTTTTTCTTTAAAAAAATTGCGCATTCATCAAACCCTATTACTCAAAAGATTTACATAATTTTGTATATTTAAAATACGCAATGTTTTAAAGAATGCTCAAAATTACGTACATTCAACACATACATTTAAATTTTTTTTTTAATTTATAAATTTGTGCATTCAACTCACACTTTTACTCAAAGAATTTATATAATTTTGTATGTTCAAAATATACTATTCATCGAGGAATGCTCAAAATTTTGCACATCCAAAGGAACACAATTTTTCAAAAAATTTTGCGCATTCAACGAAATCTATTACTCAAAGAATTTACATAATTTTATACGTTTAATGTACGCAATTTATCGATGAACACTCAAAATATTTCACATCCAACGAACACAATTTTTCCACAATTTTGTGCATTTAATGATTATTAAAACTCATAGAATTTACATAATAACTTACGTTCGAACTACGCAGTTTTTGGAAGAACGCTTAATCGTTCGCACGTTTAACATCCACAATTTTTCTAAAAAAATTGCACATTCAACAAACACTATGACTCAAACAATTCACATAATTTTGTAAGTGCAAATTACACAATTTTTCGAAGAATACTCAAAATTCTACATGTTCATCACACACATTTAAAAAAAAAAAAATTGCACATTTATCAAACACTATTACTTAAAGAATTTATATAGTTTTGTACATTAAAAGTACGCAATGTTTTGAAGAACGCTCAAAATTATGCAAGTTCAACGTACACATTTTTTTAAAAGAAAGTTGTGCATTTAACGAACGCTATTACCCGAAAAATTCACATAATTTTGCACGTTCTGATGCAGGGGATGTGTTGGGCTGTTTGTGTATGATTTAGAAACAATGAAAGGGCTGAGTTACTTAGAACAAATTGATAGGTGAATAAGTACCTCTGCAAGAACACTTACTTTCAAATAGCACACAAAGGCTAACAATTCATTCAACTACCAAAACCGATTTACAAAGAGCTTACATTCTCCTACTTATACTAGTTGTTTGGCATTGGCAGCCTCTAGATGGTTGACAAGTGTCTAAATCCTATAGGATGCTTAAGAAATATTCTAACTAACTAGTTACAAGTGGATTAGGATATAGGCATATAGTTGCTTGAAATGCCCTGCATTAGGACTCTCCCTCTTAAGAAGCACTTGACCTCAAGTGCTCTTGGTTGCTACACGATTTGTATGAAGTTATAGGATGATACAGTTGCCTTGTATGATGAATTTGCTGTTGTTGCAACACACTAAAGGCTGTTGCTTCTACACAGCCAAGTCCTACACAAATGAAACACCAATGTAGATGCATTTGCATTAAGAGGACTCCCTTTCTTGAAAGCAAACTTGTCCTCAAGTTTGGTTGACTTTTCAATTGTAAAACATGTACTCCAAATTGAATATTAAGTGTTTTGCTTTGCTAATGATCAATCATGCATATTTTGACACTAATAGGCTTTATTCTTCATTAGTGAATCAACCTTCTTCATCTTGACTATTGGCTTGGGGTTTGCCTTCCCTTTCTTTGGTTGCAAGGAGTGTGGATGCACTGGCTTGTACATGCTATGTGTGTTGCACCTTCTGCTCACAATAGCTTCATATGATTTTTCACATCTATGTAACAGATGGAACCCATTCATGACTACCTCCTCACAAAGAACAAAACATTTGTGCTGTCTATCATCTTCCATTTCTTGTTTTAGAACTTGCATAACCCTTGTTGCTAATGGAGAGTCATTTGCTTCCTTAACAACAACATTTGCTCATTCTTCCACATACTGACCATGCACAGATTCTACCATACTTATTATGCTTTTAGTCAATTCTTGACCTCCCTCATTAATCTGTTCTTTAATGTAGCTATTAAAAACAAGATGTCCAATGTCTTGGTCTTCTAACTCTTTAACCAGAAAGTCTTGATCTTCTATCTCTTCAACAACCAATGTTTCACCCTTTGACAAAACAGGTTGGTTCTTGGTTGATACCTTGGAAGCCTTACTTGATTTAGCAACATTTGATCCATTTTCAACCTTCTTGGTGAAGTTGGATGTTGCACCACCACTTCGAGCACTGATTTTAGAACTGAAAGGAGTTGATTGTGCCCCTTTGACTTGATGATTCTCAATCAACACTGCCCTATTGAAAGCTTTTGAAACAGTCTAGCCATTTTGGAGGAAATGGACATCTTGGATTTGCACATTGCTGTAAAGGGTGTTGTTGTAGTTGTAAGCCAAGAATTGCTCTCTAAGCTTTTGTTTCATCTTCTCCCAAGTATGAATCTTGGTTTTTCCTCTCCTTAATCTTTGAATCTTCAACTGCTCACACCAAGATCTTGCATTGCCTCTCAAATTAGTTGCCGCCAATTTTACTTTCTTGGATTCTGAAATATCATAACAAGCAAAGATCTCTTCAACTTGGCTAAGACAATCCACAAACTCCTTATGATCCAAGCTGCCATCAAATAGAGGGAATCCAATCTCAAATCTTGATTCCCAATTCTGGTTTGGCATCTTTGGTTGAACCATCACAGGATTACGGTTATGCCACTCTTGTTTTTGCTTAGGAATATGAGCAAAGAATTGCTCATAATCCCCCCCATTTGAAGTTGCACTTCCAGCAACATCATGTTGATTGTGGTGTTGTTGTTTCCTATCTCTTCTCAATTGTTCAGTCAAGGCTTGTAATTGCCTCCTCAACAATTCCACTTCAGCTTCTAAGCCATTTTGAACCCTTTTACACGTTGGTCCATTGGCTGCAATATCATCCTCCTCTACTACAAGAACAGCTTGCTTCTTGCCCTTATCCTTCCTTGTCTTCCCAAACACCATGGCTTCTTGCTACTACAAACTAATTGCAAGTCGTAAGAACTTCTTTTTTTTATATGTTGAGAAGCATGAGTTATAGGAACTTGTGCGAGTGTGTGAGTTTTATTGTAATTTGGTTTGAGTTATGTATGTGAGTAATCTATGGACTATATTGTTCTAGCTATAATATGTGCTATATTTTATATGTTTTCTTATAAAGTTCCTTCATTTCATAGTTCACATTGTTTCAAGATTGCTTCCAGACAATTGAGACGATTGTTTTAGTCAAAGATAAATTTGTATATATATAATTTGGTTTAAAAAAAAAAATAATGTTGTTATACTAGACGATAATAGGCTATCATGACGATTGAGAAATTTTTTTTAGTCAAAAGATAAATTTGTATATATATAATTTGGGGTTAAAACAAAATATTATTGTTACACTAGATGATTATTTGCTATCATGATGATTGAGAAATTGTTTTAGTAAAAAAAAAATGAATAAGTATAATTTGGGGTTAAAAAAATCACTTGTTAACACTAGACGATTATTTGTTATCATGTGGCGACGGCGGTGGGGGCAATGGGGCAGCGGTGGCAACAGCGATAGAATAGTCGGTGGTGGCGGTGGTTGTGATTATTGTTTATTGTAGTTGATATATTATTTTATTGTAGTGAATATATTATTTTATTGTGATGTTTATATTATTTTATTGTGTTGAAGGCTAAAATAGATCCATTGCTGTTAGATGTTTTGTAAAGTTAGTAGGTAAAATAGATAAAATAACTTTTTGTGATGCCAAATAGCTAAAAAATTAGCACCACTATTGTGGATGCTCTAAGAGAGGCATTTTAGGCTAGGAAAAGCAATCAAGACTGAATCTTGATATGTTCTTTGACAAAAAAATGAAGAAACATATTGCAAAGGAACTTGAATCCTAAGGATCTCAAGCTCTGATACCAAACTAATGTAGGGGATGTGATGGGCTGTTTGTGTATGATTTAGAAACAATGAAAGGGTTGAGTTACTTAGAACAAATTGATAGCTGGATAAGTACCTCTGCAAGAAAACTTAGTTCCAAATAGCACACGAAGGCTAACAATTCATTCAACTACCAAAACTAATTTACAAAGAGCTTACATTCTCCTACTTATACTAGTTGTTTGGCATTGACAGCCTCTAGATGGTTGACAAGTGTCTAAATCCTATAGGTTAATGCTTAAGAAATCTTTTAACTAACTAACTAATTAGTTACAAGTGGATTAGGATATAGACATATAGTTGCTTGAAATGCCTTGCATCACATTCAAAGCATGCTATTTATCAAGAAACGCTCAAAATTTTGCATGTCCAATGAACACAAATTTTTGAAAATTTTTGCACGTTCATTTGTTTTAATTCCATTATTTTAATTGAATTGCCAAAGGATGATCAAAGTGTATTTTAATTGGCATTGTGACTTGAAGTTTTTATTTTTGACCAAACTTTTAATGTAATTTTTTCAAAACTATACCGCACGAGTCAGCAATTCGTTATATTTACAAACCAGACAACTCAAGTTCAATTCTAACCAAAAAAAAAGTTCAATTCTAACAAATAATTTTCTCTGCAGTTAGTCATCACAATGACTACCTAACACTACTAAAAATGGAAAAAAAAAAAAAGAAAAAAAAAAGAAAAAGAAAAAAGAAAGAAAAGAAAAGTAGTTAGAACTTAAATACGCCACATAGCCTATATGCTAAGTAAAAAGGAGAGAACGGAATTTATAAGGTAAGCCAAATAGTAGTTGACAAGAACATAGTTTTGCTCTAACATCACCAATACAAATGGAATACGTTTTCAAGAAAAGCATGCATCTAGCTTCTAGCAAATGAACCCACTTCAAATTGTGTTGGGGCGTCATTGACAATTTCCAACTAAGTCAATCTGGAAAGTTGCAAAATAAGGCTACTGCCATAACTAGTATGCTCCGGGGTTTTGGAAGTGACCAGAAAATAAATCGTTCATGGAGAGAGAGAGAGACCAATGCATTATTAACAACAGTTTTCTCGCCATTGGAACAATAGTCAATAGAAAGAATGACTGTATTAACATCAACAGAAGCTGTACTCTTACATTCTAGCAATAAATAAGAAAATTGAATAGTAAGGAGCATTCTTCTTTGACTGCTTCAAAAGCAACTGTTGAAGCAGCAGTGACGAAGCACCATTAACTTCAAAGCATTTTAGCGAGACACTTAACACGCAACACCAAAAATGGGAATTCTAAATTGAAGTCATTTGCTTCAATATATTTCCCTTGCCCCTTAGCCTTCTTTTACAAAACCTTGATCAGATAGCCATAACTGTAAGGTTCAATTTGCTACGGTTATCATAAAATTTATGCTAGCCGTCGGCAAAATATGGTATTTGAACTCTTCCTGTCAAAGACATTCATCCATCAGTCAGCCAACAGCCATTAAGTAAAAATTTACATGATTTTTATTTAAATTACATTTTTTATTTTCATGCTTGGAAAAATTGACTATTAATTATATTTTGTCCACACCTTAATCAGTACATAATGATCAGGAAAAAAAGTGAATGAATGTCTTTTCACCAGGGATAAAGCAGACTTACGAAAAAATATTGACACAAAGACCTAAAGTTTTATAGAAAGAAACAAGAATAGAAAAAAACACACCAAATGAAAGGTGAGGTCATAGATTCAAAACTTATTGGGGGCATGTTAAACTTATCAATTAAAAACGACAATAACAAATCCATTGTCCCAAACTTTTGGGCTGGCTATAAATCCTCAACAAATAACCAAAAACAAAAATGCAATAATGAGTTTGAATTTGAATGAGTTGTAAAAGTAGAAAGCCATCAGACATCATTAGGAAAACAAAACAATCCCGTCGATGCCTGCACACAACTGTTATCTAAGCTTATCAGGTGGCATTAGGTGTGGGATCAAAATCTTCTAGATTTCCTAGAGTACTCTACTGTGTAGGGTTCTTTAAATCTCCACTCTTTCTTTTACAATAAAAGTTCAATTCCTAGGGTACTCTACCATACGGAGTTCTTTGAATCTCCACTCTTACTTTTACAATAGGTCAAGATTATGCCACATCAGTAATCCACTAATTTAAAAAGAAATTAATGCTTCTAAACAAGCAAAAAAATTGCAAAATTAATGAAACAAACCCATGCGCTAAACCAAGATAATTTAGCGAGGAAAAAAATTTGCTCTAATAAATGAAACAAAAATTGTAACCTAAACTCCCAGACTAGTAGTGAAAATTTCACAACTTTCTATGCCATCGTTAAATCGTTTCAAATAGATAATACGCCAAAATAATGGTAATAACTAATAAATCATTTTGTTTAAACTGATTTCTCAGACTTCATGTAATCTCCAACGCCAATCTAAGAGATAGCTTTGATTTTTAACGCTGAAGCTCCACTCTCCCCCTCCCACGGTGTAAATATCTGGCGTCATAAACCCAACCTGCAGTCAACCCTAAGCTCCAATCAAACACTGCCACCTAATCCATCAAAATCAGACTGGATTCAACCCAGGAACTGTCACAGAACCTGGATCCATTACTGTGAGGGCCTGAGCGGGGAGGGAGGCTGGGAGGGGCAATCTTTTTTGTCAATTTTTTTTTTTTTTTTAGTTTGTGAATTATTTTGGTTTAGCAAGTGGGTTTTTTTTTTTTTTTTTTTTTTTTTATAAGCATTAAGTTTTAGTTAAGTTAGTGGATTGCTGATGTGACATAATCTTGACCTTTATTTGTTAAAGGAAGGGTGGGGATTTAGATAACTCTACACAGTATAGTACCCTAGGAAATCTAGAGAACCTTGATCCCTCACCCCAAAAATAGATCAAAGGACAAAAAAGAAAATATAGACCTTCATTAGCAAGATTTGGACCAATACATGAGGGAACCAAATCAGTGAATGATAAGTAAAATTCAAGAACTGAATCAGTGAATGATAAGTAGCTCTTTCATGCCAATAGAATTGGCAGAAAAGGATTATAAAGCAAATTTTTGTACTTTTTGTAATATGTGATAGAAAGGCAGTTCATACCATTGCTTCCTGTTAGCATAAAGCCTCTTGCACCGTCACTCAGACCATGTGAAATGGGAACAACATGTATCTGTACCCAATTTACTTGCTACCCAATTTTAGCCTCTCCATTCACTAAACTATTCTCATCCTTGCTGGAGACACTACTGACTGCTTTACTGCTGCCTTTTGATTTGTCTTTGTTTGTATCAGGCCTATCTCTGGCAGGGCTCACCAATCTCCTGATGAACTTCTTTTGAGGGAGTTGAGCGTCGTCCTCTGATGGATTACTCTCAGGGGCACTTTCTAAATTTGGTGTGCTAATTTTATCCCCGAGTTGTTCAATGTTCTTTTCAGCTAAACCATCCTTTGGAACATTCACTACTTTCTTAGCTGAGCCTTTGCCAGGTGCTTTTTGAGAAGCCACTATATCTTTTGTGGAGCTATCTGTTTGCTGCTTTACATTGGGACTATCCGGTTCTGTATTAGGAAGTAGTACTCGGCGGCTAAGGCGAAGTTGACCCTTATCATTTACCTGTATTACACACTCATAATTATCAAAGAGAAGTTCTACTAAGGAGTTGGGATCCCCAAAAAGCGAACTTCATCAAGAAAAATATATGAGGCTAGGGATCATTTGATCAAGTTTTCAATAAAGCTGTAGAGGCTCTCCATCAAGTAGAAAAGAAATGTGACAAGAATATTCAGAAGTTTCTCAGAAAACTGCTAAAAAATAATTTATCATTTTATTACGATCATAGTAGTACATCCATAGTCATTTCATTTAACATTTTTGCATTTATTATTAATTAAATGATATGTTTCTAAAGATACAATTTAAAGAGATTTATGCCAAACCTTCATATCAACCTCCAAAATAATAATAAATTAAAAAAAAAAAAAAATTTCCCAGCTCCCTTTTATAATTGTCATATACACACACACACACACACACATAAAATTTTACTAGTTCTAGCTTCACCACCACTACTAACAAATGTTAGAAATTAATAAAAACGAAAAGGAACAAGATTTTGAAAGGACTTTACAGAAAATAGATGATCAACAGAACAACAGCAACTTGAGTTCTGGTGTGAGAGCACAAATTAAATTCATATTCAAATGCAACCAATGTATTATCTACTATATGTCGTGGAAACTAATGGATAGATTTATGTGACTAATAAATAATACAAAAATAACACCCTACCCCACAATGTGCACAAAGGGAAAAGAGGGGGGGGGGGAATCTGTTCTGTTGTATGTTCCTCATGGTATTTGGGTTTTCATCATGTTCATCGCAATCAAGTGATTGTTAAGAAATATTATTCATATATCCAAAAAAATCCACTATTGTCCCCTTTATACCCGTAATCCTTGCTAACTAACTAACAGAATATTGCTAACTAGTTAAAAGAATAGTAGTTAGCTAAGTAACTAACTCACTAATCAACAACCCTCCTAACTAATCCACTGGTAATTGGGACTATCTGTCACTAGAGTTACAATACAAGTGTAAGTGATACAATGCAATGAGGTACCTAACACAAAGTTTCTCACAAAGGCAGATAACAAAATAAATGTTAAGCCGTTAGTCACCAGATAACATGTAATATTTAGAACTTTTTTTTTTTTTGGGGGGGGGTGGGGCGTGGGGGAGATGAAATAGCAGATTGCCATTACCTCAATAAGTTTAACATCAATACGGTCTCCAACTTTGACAGCCTGAAAAAAAAAAGAAAAAATAAAAGAATAGTTTACCATGAACTCTGTATATGGGTATTAAAAGAAAACAATGACTATGTGCTCACATCTTCTGCCTTTGCCAGCCAATTTGAAGTCAATTCACTAATATGGCAAAGTCCCTGCACAAAAAATTGAAAATTGAGATTTCTTTGTGGAGGATACCCTGTTGATCCCTATCCCCTCTATAAAAGAAATCCTAAATACCTGTAAAATAATATTTTTAAAGAGTAAAGCAAAAATAAATTATTCATTGATTGAAGATAGAAAAAGAATAACATCCATTTGTTCACATCAACTAAATACTTTATTGTTCTATGCTAGAACAACAGGAACATCATTCCTGAAACTCAAGAAACAAAACTGGTTAAAGCAAGATATAACTTTATAAGGGATTCCAACTATCATTGTGTGTGTGTGTGTACATATTTCTGAAAAAATCAATTATACTAGTCAGCAATAAGAGATTAAAAATATCAACTCATGGAATGGTTTGTGCTTTATAAGAAACTTGGGATGAAATATATACCTCTCGCCCAGGGGCTATCTCAACAAAAACTCCATAAGGAGCTATTGATTTGATCTCACAGTTCCTACAAAGCAAGAGGCAAGTGATCAAATACATCTCAAACTCACAAATTAAGCACAAATAATAGTTGGAACCCCTAGACCCAAGTTCACACTGGAATTTGACCACTAGAGAATTAATGTGTGAACCTTTGTTATGCATGTCTTTATCAGGGTTATGAATCATCAAATAGAAAAATAAATAAAAAAATGATTGCATCAATGTAGTCTTTCCTTGAACCCAAATAAATAAATAAGGGGAAAAAGCACTTTCCCCCCTTTATGTTTAAGGTAGTTCACAATTCCATCCCCAAACTTTGAAACCAAACAATGTACCCCTCCATCTCCTGGAAATGAGCAAATTGACCCCATTCCGTTATTTTCCGAGTTAATTTGACAGAATTTTATGAATACTAGAATATTCCATCGTGCAATGTCTAAAATACCCTCAACTAAAAAAATAAAATACTGAAAATACCCCAAGTTAAAGATTGAACAAACTACTGACTCCCAAAAATCCCCAAAATAATTACTATCAAAGAAAACCACATAATCTCAAAAATTGAACTTGTTTGTGGACTCTGTTTTAGATGGATTGGCAGGGGAAAAATCTAGCAGAGCAGCTGATGCAAATAATGCTAATGGCATTTGCAGTGGCGGCTTTCTAATCGATAAAATAACGAAAAAAAGAAAAGTTTATAGATAAAGAAGTGAACCCCTATGCTAGGAACCTGTTTGATTTCTGAGAAAAGAGAGGGAAAATAAGCTTTCCACTAGAAGTTAGAAGGGTCCACTTTAGTCAATTAAGAGAGAAAAACTTCAATTTGAGTTAATTTTTCATTTCTACAGAATCAAACAAAGGATATGTAAGGAAAGATATAAGCTTTGAGATTTGAGTTTATTTTCCTTTGATTTACACATGGAGCAAACAGAACTAGTAAAAACTAAATTACTCAGAAATGGTGGGAATCTAAAACTTTGGTATTAGGAACAAGACCAAGACCAAGACAGAGACCTAATTTTTTGCAATCCCAGGAGAGAGAGAGAGAGAGAGAGATGTGCACCTGACTGAGAATGTGGTGAATACAATTTTGAGAGAAGGAAGAGTATGGGGTATACGGTTTCAGAACTACTTGATTAACCTTCTTTTTTTAAAATATTCATTTTAATCAGTTTGTGTTATAGATTGGGATGTTGGGCTTGTGGGTTTTTTGAGATTATGTGGTTTTCTTTGATAGTTATTAGTTTGGGATTTTTGGGAGTTAGTAGTTTGTTCAATCTTTAACTTACTCGGTTTTGACATGGGGTATTTTCGATATTTTATTTTTTTAACTGAGGGTATTTTAGACATTGCACATAGAGAAACATTGTTTGGTTTCAAAGTTTAGGGGGGAAATCGTGAACTACCCCAAACATAAAGGGGGGAGAGTGCTTTTTCCCCAATATATGAAGAATAGCTTTTGACTGGAAAAAAGGGATACCGATAGATATCACCAACAGTTGGAACCATTGTCAAATTACTAATAATAGCTTTTGACTTCTCTAAACTTGATAAATCCTTTGCAGTAATTTTCACCTACAAAAGCAACACATATTTACACACTCAAATAGACTAAACTATGGATTTAAAATATCAAAAACAAAAAAATATTAAAGATAAAGCCTTCTTCTGATCTTACTATGCCATCATCTTGTGCGTCAATTGCCTCTACCCCAGTTTCTTCAATAATACTCTTAACCTTCTTCCCACCAGAACCAATGATAGCATTTACTTTCTCTGGTTTGACCTACAAACAACGTGGTGAGGGAATACATTATATGTTGTAATTCATCAATTTTAATTTACCAAGCAGTATAATAAGTTCTACAAGTGAAAAACAAACCTTCATGATGTGAATTAATGGGGCATACTTTGAAAGCCTTTTCAAGGGGGGAGGCGAGCATTTCAACATTTCAGCTGAATTATCAAACATTAAAGAAAAAAAAAATTTAGTTTGAAATGATAGGACAAAGTAAAGCTCAATGTGCTTTTCAACATATAAAATGACCTCTAAAGACCAACACAAAACACTTATTAAATGGCTCTATAGAACCTGAGAAATTGAAAGAAATAGGACTACACAGACGAGACTGAGAGCTAAAAGGAGACAATCAAATATGTAGAAGATAATATATTGACGCATGATCATGTAGAAAAGAACAGAAAATGAATAGTTTCTGAACAGAAATCATACTTACATGTTCTACTGTTCATATGCAGTGTATGTTGTTAAAAAGGACAGCACTTTATCTACCCCACTAAATTGGCAATCAAAAGTCAAAGTACCCTTTCAGCCCTTCTCTTACCAAGAAAAAATGTTGTATAAAAGTTATGATAATGAGCATCGCATTCCAATGCTGGCAACTTTTGTGAATTCTATTTATAAATTCTTCAATATGAACAATGATTTAGAGTTATTAAAAGAGGTATGTAACAAAGAGAGAGTTAGGCTAAGGCTATTGTAGGCATCAAGACCTGGAATGTTCAAATGATCACTGTATATCTAATAGTCATAATTTTCGGACATCATTTTATGGATGGTTTAAAGTCAATGTGTGATGTATCAAAACATCCCCCAGCTTGGTACCTTCTTCCCTTGTAAAAGCATGGTGGGGGGGTGAGATTGTAGATTCAAGATCCATTGGGTGCATGTGTAACTAACCAATAAAAAATACCCTCAAGTTTTATTCAAGAAAAAAAGGAATTTAAATCAAAGAGTTTTTAATCAATTGAAATTGAAATTTCCAAATTTTATTATCTATTTTAAAGTAGTCACAATTTTATTGCCAAAATGAGACAATCTAGAATACAGGAAGTGTGAAAGAGAAATTTCGACTAATATTCAAGACAACATTTGGGTATATGTTGCCAGTTTTGACAATTGAGGGGAGCCATCTACAAACAAACACAAATCTTTATATTTAACCTTGTGTGAAGGGATTATAGATTGGGTGGTCTCTGCATTTTTCTTTCTTAGAATTTCTTGATTTATTAAACTTCCAGAGTGTGATTTACTAGAGAACCTCTTTTCTATAACTAGTATACTAGGGGATAAAACCTCTCAGATTTCTTTAATATAAAATCTACTTTAAAATAAAAAATAAAAGAAACTCAGAGACCAGGGCTAACTGCTGTACGTAGACTAAAAACCTGGAGCATACTTTTAACATGATGAAAATTAGCACAAATTTTGAGTCTTATAATTTAAAGGAAACATATGTAGCTCATAGTTTTTTCATACGATTGCAAACAGTTAGTTACCAGAAAACTATGAATTGCATGAGTAATTATTGTCTTTTCTTTCAAACTAGCATGCAATATTATATACATTTGGCAGGAGTATCTCTCTCTTTTTTGAATAGTGTAATTTTTCTTTTCTAATTTGGTGGAGGACTAACTGTCCAATTTTTTTTTTTTCTAGTTGTTGGGAAAAACAAGGAATTATTGGTTCTGAAATAGAAGTAATTTCCTTGCAAGAGTGGGATAAAGGTAATCACCTTTTTTCACAACTGCTAGGAAAAATTCAACCGTTAGTCCTCCACCAAATTATGAAAAAGAGAAAAAAAAAATTACACTATATTAAAAAAAGAGAGAGAGATACTCTGCAAACAGTATATAATATTGTACATTATAGGGTAAACTACATAAATGGTCCCTAACCTTTAGGCCTTGTGTTAATTTGGTCCCTGATCTTTCAGTGCTGTGTCAATTTGGTCCCTGCTATTAAGTGTTGGATGGAAATTGCTATGTCAATTCATATTTATGTAATATGACCCATACAGCCACGCCATAGTACATTTAAAAAAAAATAAAAAAATAACTTCATCACATCTGTTTCTCATGTGAGTGCTTGGGGAAAAATCCCTAACTCTTTAGATCATCACTCATCACTCCAAAATCCAAACCACAACCAGCCTCATCACTCATCTCTTTGAATATGTCCACCAACACATAAATTTCTAATTTACACCACCGACACATTCACAGACCCACAGAGAAACCAAATTTCCATAAGAATACAACCCATTTTTGAGTAAGGGAACCCAAGCAAGCCAAAACAAAGAAAGAAAGAGTACAGTGAGACTAACTAATCTTTTTCTCCTTGAAGTCCCTTCAAAGGGGAGGGAAATTTAGATGGAAAGAAGAGATTGAAAAAATAAAAATAGAAAAAGAAAAAAGAAAAGAAAAAAGAAGAGGAAAGTGATACAGGAAGCAGTTTCTAGTGGAACTATAGCCAAGCCTTAACTTCCTGCATAATGGACTAAATTGACACAAGACCAAAACACATGGATTTATAATGTCTTTTATTGACTCTTTAATAGTGTAACATAATAGTCACCTCATTTATTGTACCCATATCTCCCATCCATTTCAAAATCTGGTGCATGGAGAAAGCAGTTTAAAAAAAAAAAATCAATAAAGAATTGATTTTTGGGCCTAAAGTCAGTAGAAAAACCAACGCAAATCAAGCTTCTTATTGAGATATTGCATAGATAGCAAGAGTTAGAAATATGAATTAAAGAATGGTGTGATTAGGTAGCTTTAGAATACCTTAGGACCCATATGCTGACTTTGACAGCAACAGGAGGCTCCTCTACACCTTTTAGCATAAGACTAAGAGTCCAGGCCAAAACCCTGAATTTTATATCTTTGGCTACATAGTTTCTTCTCCTACTCAATCCAATACCAATCTAAATCACACAATAGAGGGCATTTTCCCTAGTAACCCAACCTTCTCTCTCTCTCAAAGCTGAAAGCTCGCATTTTTCTTCAAGACAAGAATGGAGTTGGGTTTTGTCACAAAGGGAAAGGAGTCAAAGGACACAAGCTGGTGGGTCATGGGTGTTTAAACTTGGGGTAAGTCCCACTCCCAAATTGTCCAAGAAAACCTCTGTTTTGTTTGCAATCATTTGTTTGTTTTGTTTTTGTGTTTCTTTTTTCTTAAGTAAACATGATATATTTTTAGATTCAATTATTATATAAGAGATATTATTAAAATGGAAAAACTTAATAGAAATTTTTTAGAAATTTTTTATGATTTTTTTTATTATAGATTTTCCTATTTCCCATGAAAGTGGTATTAGTTTTAAAATTTTTCTAAAATAGTTTATTAACAAATGTCTTAAAGGCACCCATTAACCGAACCCTTTTGTAAATAATGTAATGTGGAGTTGAAATTTGTTTTTAACACGCCTTACAAACGATTCATTTTTTATATGACTTGAATGACCTAAGGAGGAAAGAGATATCAATAAATTCATCACTTATATTAAAAAATAAAAGACTAATAACATATGAAAAATATAATTTTATTAAGAACCTAGTAATATTATGTTGAGAATGTGACATAACTGTCAATGAAGTAGCTCTGCTTTCTACACAAACATCTCCTCTCAAAGCATCACTAAAGTGGACGGAATGGACCAAAGTGAACCGAAATAAACCACAATTGACCGAATTAGACTAATTGGACCAAAATGGACTTTGTGGACCGAAGTAGACTGAATATACCGCATATTTGGTTCTCTGATGAGTGAAGAGGCTATGGGTTGCGGTTTGGAGTGTTGAGTGGTAATCTAAAGAGCTAGCACACACGTGAGAAATAGATGTGATTAAGTTGTTTTTTCTTTTTTAAATGTAATATGACGTGGCTGTACAAGTGTTGGTTGACGTGACAAAAAAATAATTTTTTATCTGGGCCGTTTGTCAAGTCAACAATTTCAGTCCAACACTTAACAGTAGGTACCAAATTGGCACACACTGAAAAGTTAGGGACTAAATTGATACAAGTTGTAAAGATTGGGGATCATTTATGTAATTTACCCTAATTTATATTATTGGTTGTACATGTTGGTTACAACATTAAAATGTTAAGATCCATTTGAAAAGAAATCCAGAATAATTACATCCATGTTCACAACTATATCACCTCTAGAAAATCAAAGAGATAAGTTTTCATGGATTCTTGTAATAAATATTAGAGAGCATACCAAGAATGTGTTTTCGGCCATCTCTTGCTTGTAGGAGTGCCTTTCTCATAATGGGTAATGTAATTCCTCCCACCTATCATAGAAGGATCAATCGTAATTATTTATTAAATATAGTTATTGAACACTACTGATAAATTTCCAAGAAAAACTGATAAGATAGATTTTGGTTTTGTTTTTATTATTATTTTTTTTATTACTATTATATATACACACACATTCACACAGACAATTCTAAGGAGGATGTTGGATAGAAGCAGAATTGCATGCTGCATTCACAAATAAATGGCAATTACTCCTAACTAAACAACGAAAGAAAGAGAAATTTTGAAGCTATAAATTGGAATGTGTAGATACTATCTCACCTTTATGTCCATCTGAAATGCAGTTATTCCTTCTTCATTTCCTGCAACCTGTAACCACCATTTTGTTTACCACACACATCATGTTATTTTCCTTTGATCTTGATAGTTTGGCAGTCCATTAATTCTGCAATACATCTTGAGTACAAGCTTTTTCAGATCTAATAGAAAATTTAATTTGAAATCAATTTGATAAATTACCGATTGTCCCAAAAGTTTAAGCTGTTAGGAAATTATGAATTTAATTATTTAGCCATATTCTAACACTTCCTCTCACGTGTGGGTCTAAACTCCTCCTTAATAATTGGAGCCCAACATGTGAGATTTTCAATATTTTGAATGAGAGGTAGAGTGGGGAAATGGATCAAACTCCTGAACTTCTTCTCTAATAACATGATAAATTACCAATTGTCCCTAAAGCTTAAACTATTAGGAAATTGTGAATGTAATAATTTAACCATTCTAACACAATTGAACACTCTAAATAAGTAAATAACTTATATTCTAGAATATATGACCTTAAAATCCATATCTCCAGAGGCATCTTCAGATCCAATTATGTCAGAAAGAATAAGTGGAGTTCCATCTCCCCCAAATTCCTGAGTGTCCAGAACCATACCCATTGCTATCCCAGCAATAGAGCACTTAATAGGAACACCGGCATCTTGCAATGCTAAGCAACCACCACAAACAGATGCCATGCTGTTACAAAATAGAAGTTGATGTTAAGGAGTAAACCATAATGTCAAGTAAAGGACTCAATGGGCAGTTCTTAGAGTAAAAGAAGACACATTTTCTGCAGAAATATTCATCACATAAGTTGAACATGCCTTTAAATTTTTGGAATAACCTAAAAAACATATCATTTTCATTTTTATTTTTTAATTTTACAGATTAGCTAAAAAGCTTTTTCACCTTGAGGAGCCATTGCTTTCTGTGATGGTACTCTCAACACGTATGGTGTATGGAAAATCATCTTCAGAAGGCAAGACTGGTCCAAGGGCTCTCTCTGCAAGCACTCCATGACCAATTTCTCTTCTAGTAGGCGCCCCAATTCGCCCAACTTCCCCAACACTTGAAGGAGGAAATGAGTACTGAAAAGTTTATACAAATTCTTAACATTTTGCCAGGAGTAATTTATTAAAGTTGCAAATCCATCAAGAGATTAAGTTCACTTCATCTTTTCAAACAAAAATTAAGTTCAACCAATATATATATATATAATCAAAGTAGAAGAAAAATCCAAAGGCCCATGACTTCTTCTCGGACATATCTTAAATTAAACAATACTAACTTCAGAAATTTTACGTTTAAAGGGATTCATGACTTGCCTACAATTGGGTGGACAATCAACCAATTTGTAGTTCCATAATTATGGGCCAAAAAATTGTAAACCATAAAAAATTGCAGGGCATAAATATACTGACAAATATATTTATAGCTGTGAGCAACTATAAGAAAGGCTCTCCGCATATAATTATACAAAATCAAAAGAAAATTAAGAGACCTGGAGATAAAACCTCTTCAGTTCATCTGCGCCCTCAAGGTTGTCTATTCTTTGTGCCATCTGTCTATCACCAAGTGTAATCACTGCCAATGACTGTAAAACACAAAAAGTAAGAAGTAAAGAATAATAACGTTGTATACATGAAACAAGGAACATAAATAAACTTTATTATGCACATAAAAGTGCACTAATGGTAATTTCCTTTTGCATTTTTCAAGATCTTAACATGTGGAGGATGATTGGCAGTGCTAGCAGGATGGTCTTTATATCCTCGATTCCTCCGCCCCATGAGCATTTCAATCATGGCTTTTGGATTCCTCCAGTGCTCAGTTGTGGCTGTGGCATCAAAGATTAGGCCATCTACCATTTCAATTATTACGTATCCTCACTTCTTTATGTTTGTAAGTTAAACATCTCAAATTTTGTGAAACTTGTGAACTTACGAAGCACCATCATGCTTTTTTTTTCATTTACCTTCTAGCAACAGTTTTCATCCATTTACTATTGTTCATACTGATGTCTCCCATATTCTCATGTGGTATCCTGGTCTGGTTTTCAATGGTTACATTTATTGATGATTTACTCTCGAAGTACTTGGTATATTTTTTGAAAGAAAAAAGTAATGTATTTTCTTGCTTTAACATCTTTCAAAAAATAGCACTAAATCAACCTGTTACCTTGGTTAAAATTGTTTGATTTGAAATGAGAGAGATGAGGATCTTCAATCATACTTTAGTGAGCATGGGATTATTCACCAAACATCTTGTGTGCATACCCATCAATAAAATGGGGTCACTGAACATAAAGATCATCATTTATTTGATATTGCACATTCATTATTGCTTACTATGTGATAAATTATTAGTTACCCCAAAAGCTTAATCGGTGAGAAAAGAGTGAGTTTAGCAATTTAATCATTATTATAAAACTACCTCTCACTCTCACATGTGTCCTCAACTCCCCCCTTAATAAAAGAGCCCAATATGTGGGATTTTTAACTTTTTAAATGGGAGGTAAAGTGAAGACATGGTTTGAGCTTAGGACTACTTACTCTAATACCATAAATAAAAATTGTTGATTATCCCAAAAGTTTGAACTGTTAGAAATGGGTAAATTTAATCATTTAACAATTATTTTAACACTATGAATGTCCTAAAATTTGATTTGGCAGATGCTACCCTCATAGCCACATAACTCATCAATCACATGTCCTCAATTTCAAGACACTAATAGAGGTATTATCATCACACTCTTCCTCTGGCTTGCTTCATGTCACTCTTCATGTATTTGATTGTACTGGTTTTGCCATGCTCATCACTCCACATGTGGTAAACTAGATCCTCATGCCCTAAAGTCTATCTTTCTAGGCTATTCTGCAACACAAACAGGATAGTGTTGTTACCATCCTCTTGTAAATATTTTGTCACCATGGATGCTACTTTCTTTGAGTCTTGTTCTCATTTTTTTAGACCCAACTCCTCTTCAGGAGGAGAGAATTGGTGAAGAGGAGCCTCATGCTTACTCTTGTGTATTGCTTGTGATTTCTCCCTCCTCGATTAGTTGAACTATGAAGAATCACTCTTAAAACCACCCAAATAGCCTTATCTGATGGAATCTCAATAGCTTGATGAGGTGGACATAGTTGTCAGTATCATATGATATACGATACGCATCGTATCGTGTACAAAAAATTCCATATTGGAAGTGCACACGAATCGTACAATACATAGGTGTGTATTGTATGATTCGTAGAATCGTACGTATCATACGATAAATAGACAAGTGGGTTAAAATTGATTTTTTATATTAAAATTTGTGCTTTTATTTGAGTCCAACAAGTTGTTAGATATTTTTAACTCAAAATTATTAGGCTACTTAATTGAGCCCAATAAAATAACATGTCCATGATTCTTTTCTTTTCTTTTCTTTTTTATTTTCCCTCTCCTCTCGGTCTCCTATAAATTTGGACTACACTTAACAATTAACTTCCATATTTGCAAATTTATTTTCTATACTATGAATAAGGGATTAATTTTCAATATTTTTATTTTTTTTTATTTTTGTTATTATTGTTATATGTCGAAGAAGCTAGAATGACAAAAAAAAAGGTGTATGTATATATATATATATATATATAAAAGAAAAATTATAAGAATAAAAGAATAAGAAGATAGAGTAAATGCTGATGATAATGAAGAAATAATTTCGCAAGATGATAAACATTATGATAGCAATGACTTAGATAGAGTTGATTAGGCAAGATGATGAATATAAAGAAAATAAATTATTATTGTCGCTCATATATCATGTATTATCACTTCTAATCAAATTATTATTGTGGTTCATATATCATGTATTATCACTTTTGAGTTTAATTAATTTGAATGTGTATGTTATAAACATGTGTTAATTTGATTTATTTAGTTAGCTTTGTTAAATATTATTACATAAGTAATGATTGAATTAGTTATTAGTTGAATATATTTCGAATTTATAATAAATTTATCTTTTATATGTATATCTATAATATTTTTTTATAAATTTTTTTAGGTTTTTATGTATCTTACAATATATGATACGATAATCGATTCACGATACAATTCATGTTTTGACAACTATGGAGGTGGAATAGCAGCAACTTTCTTGGGTTGAAGGGGAGTTTCCTTTTCCTACTAGGAATGTCACTAAAGTATTTCAGAAGGCAGAAGGACAAGATCACCCTTCCAAGTACACATAAATCAACTTCTTCAGGTGTAGGTAATATCTCTAATCCCATTCCTACTTTATTTTATTTTATTTTATATATATATAAATATTATCTTCTCCTTCTACCTTCTGATAATCATAAGAATAATGATACTCCTATTTCCTTTCGTAAGAGTATTAGATCTTGTTTTTTTTGATAGGTAATAAAGATTTATATTCAAGAACACTACCTTATGCAGAAAAACATAAGGCAAAGAGAAAAATACAAAGGGAAAAGAAAGAGTGTAAAGATAAAGACAAGAAAAGATATTAAGTATACAGGAGAGAGCTAAGGAACATAGAAAGAGAATCACTAGAGGTGAGTCTCCAAGCCCTAGACCAGTCAAACAAAGTGCCACTGAAAGAGGCCAATAGCTAGTCATCCAAACTATCCAAGTCCTCAAATGTCCTCCTATTTCGCTCCCTCCAAAGACACCACATCAAGCATAACGGAGCTAAATTCCAAATGATAGACAAATGCTTTCCAGGCCAATTCCACCAACCGAATAGAGTATCCGCAACTGATCTTGGCAAGACCCAAGAAAACCCAAAAGATCTTTAACCAAACTCCACAACCGATAAGCCTTTCCACAATGTAGTAACAAATGATCCACCGTCTCCCCATTACTGCGGCACATGATACACCAGTTGACAAAATCCAACCCTCTACCCCTCAAATTATCACCTGTAAGGATCCTATCCCATACAGCAGTCCACACAAAGAAGGAAACACACCGAGGAGCCTTAACCTTCCAAACACCTTTCCAAGGAAAAATAATAGGCAAGGGGCTTCTTAACTTATTGTAGAACGATCGAATATCATAGTCCCCATTCTTTGTCAACTTCCATCACATACGATCTCCGTTCTCAATGGGAGGTAGATTTGAGCCCAAGGTACGGAGAAAATCATCCACACCACCCATTTCCCAATCATTTGGTCTCCGAGTAAAACAAACATCCCAGCTTCTCCGCTCCTCAATCCCTAACCATTCAAGAGAAGAGGCCACTGATGCCCCTTTATTGGATGCAATCCCATACACACTCGAAAAAGTCAATTGAAGTGGAGAATCCCCACACCATTGATCTGTCCAAAGCTTCATTCTATCCCCCACCCTACGGCCCTACCTCAAAGCGAATATTCTTGCTAAAATCCTCCCATCCCATGCAGATACTTCTCCACAAGCCACCACCATGTACCCCTCTACCTAGCTTGGAAGTCCATCCCCCTCATTCTTCCCCAAACTTGAGAGCTACAACCCTTCTCCAAAGCCTTGTCTCCTCAATCCCAAACCTCCATAACCACTTCCCTAGTAAGGCTTTATTTAAAGTAGTTAATTTCCTTACTCCTAACCCACCATTTTTCAAAGGTGCACACACCTTGTCCCATCCCACCAAGTGCAACTTGGAGTCCCCCCACAAGAAATCCCTTTGCAACCTCTCAATTTTATTTGCCACATGCGTAGGGATGGTGAAAAGAGACAAATAATAAGTGGGGAGACTAGATAATGTGCTTTTAAGCAACATTAGTCTTCCACCTTTTGACAAATACATCTTCTTCCAACTAGCCAACTTACGCTCAATTTTCTCCAAGATAGGATTCCAAACAGTAGGGGTCTTGTGGGACGCCCCCAAAGGCATACCAAGATAAGTCATAGGCAAAAACCCAATCCGGCATCCCAAAATCTCTGTCAGGACATGCACATTAGGAACCTCCCCAATGGGAACCATCTCACTCTTCAGCACATTAACCTTTAAACCTGTCACTGCCTGGAAGCAAAGAAGAAGCATCCTAACATGTAGAATCTGCTCCTCATCAACATTGCAAAACAGAATTGTATCATCCGCTAACAAAAGATGCGAGACACATACCCCTCCACCCTGTCTACCAGCCCTAAAGCCTTGAAACAAACCAGCCCCTTCAGCTCTTTCATCATCTTACTGAAGACCTCCATCATAACTAGAAACATGGGGGATAGCGGATCTCCTTGTCTCAATCCCCTCGAGCTCCCAAAGAAATCAGCTGGAGACCCATTAAACAAGACAGAGAATTGGGCTGTAGATATACAAGTGCGGATCCACCTACACCACCTCACCCCAAATCCCATTCTCTTCAACAAATCAAGAAGAGCCTCCCAGTTCACGTGATCATAGGCTTTCTCAATATCTAATTTACAAATAACCCCTGGAATCTTACTCTTCACCCTACTATCAACACACTCATTAGCAATGAGAGCTGAATCAAGTATTTGTCTACCACCCACAAAACTGTTCTGAGACTCCGATATCAGCTGATCCAAAACCTCTTGTACTCAACATCTAATATCAAATTATATTTCCTATCAAAGTATTTCACCAAACTATTGTATCTTTGTGTCCCAGTTATCTTGTGTTCCTATTCATCATAATGTATAGGATGCTCTCACTGACCCGAAGTGGAAAGATGATGTGTTTGAGGAAATGACAGCATTGCATGAAAAAAATACTTGGGAATTAGTTGAGTTGCCTAAAGGGAAAGAGATAGTGGGTTGCAAGTGGGTGTACACAGTTAAGCACAAGGCTGATGTTCCATAGATAGGAACAAGGCTAGATTGGTCACAAAGGGGTTCACTTAGACGTATAAGATTGACTATCAAGAGACATTTGCATTAGTGGCTAAGATGAATTCCATGAGTATATTAGCAGCAAATATGAACTGGACTCTTAAACAACTTGATGTAAAAAATTCTTCCTCTGTGATGAGAGGTTTACATGGATGTTCCCCAGGTTTAGGAGCCTATCAACTCATGGACAGGACTGCAAATTGAATAAATCATCGCGCAAAAATCAAAACAATCTCCTAGAGCATGGTTTGAACGGTTCAGTCAGGCCATGGGGCTTATGGATACAGGCAGGCTTAGAGTGCTCACATTTTTTATCAAGCGCTCACCTTTAGATAGGGGTACCGCTCTTATTGTTTATATTGATGATATGGTAACAGGTAATGCTATTGAGGAAATAGAATGATTGAAAGGATATCTGGCCAAGGAATTTAAATTAAAGGACCTTGGAGCTTTAAATAATTTTCTGTGTATTGAAGTAGCTAGGTCCAAGCAAGGTATATTAATATACCAACGGTAAATATGTCCTTGATCACTTAGAAAAATTGGAATGCTTTGGAGCTAGGCCTGTGATACCCCGGTAGTGGAGCAAAATCATAGATTGGAGGAAGATTCAGATTGTCTGTTGGCAGGGAGATACCAATGCCCAGTTGGGAGACTGATTATTTTGTCTCACAATCACACTAATATTACTTTTTCTGTTAGCATGGTTAGTCAATTTATGCAAGCTCCTCGGGTTTATTATATGAATATTGTTTACCATATCATTTGAAATGCACTCTTACTCGAGGATTACTCTTCTCTAATCATGGTCACTTAGAGAATTGGCATTAGGTGTGCCAAATGCCAAATTTTTGGCATTTGGCAAACCAAACACCAAAATCTTTGCTTCATGAGGTGTTCCAAATCTCAAATTTTTTTCAACATGCTACAATGCCGTTCTATTAATAGAACAGAACTGTACCATGTTGGAAATTTTTTTATTGTTTTTTTATTCACCCGGTGGGCCCTTTCTCTTTCTAATTTTTTCCTTCACACTCTCTCTCTTCCCTCTCTCTTTCTCATTTTCTCTGCCTTTGTCTCTGCTCTCTCTTCCCTCTCCTCTCTCTGGTCACCCTCTCTGCCTCCCTCACCGACCAAACCCAGGCCGGAAGCCATCAGCGTCGCTTGAAGCCCATCTCAGCCATTGTTTGAAGCCGCTTTGTAGAACCACCGATCTGAACCCACCACCACTAGTCTGAAGCAACCACCACTGAAAAAGCATCCACCACTGGCCGATCTTCCGTCCCTCTTACCAGCTTGTTATGATTTTAATTTGGATGTTTTATTTTTTTTTGGGGATTTTTTTTTGCGGTTTGGGTTGATTTAGTTTTGGTGAGTTGTGGTGGTTCCAGGTTGATTTTGGACGACGGTTGCTAGTAGTGAGTTTGTGGTTGTGGTAGTGGTGGTGGTGGGTTCTAATCTGGTGGGGATGAGGTGGTGGTGGGCTGTGGGTGGTGGTGGTTTGTGGGGTAGTGGGACCGTAGGCTTTGGGTTTGTTTTGTATTTTTTTTTAATAAATTGCAAGAGTTTTTTTATTTTATATTTTATTTTTTTAATGTAGTTTATATATTATTTTAATGTGTTGAATGGAAAAATAAAACATCTTATGTATGGAGTAATGTCAAATGCAATTGTATAATAAAAAAAGTAGGTTTTAGTGTGGTAAAATGGCATTTGGCATAGCACAACTGATGCTAATGCTCTATAGTAAAACCCTATACAGATGCTGACTGGGTAGGTTCTACTAATAGGAGATCAACCTTGGTGTATTGCACCTTTGATGGAGGAAATTTGGTCTTTTAGAGAAGCAAGAAACATGCAATTGTCATCAGGTCTAGTGCAGAATGGCTTATGGTAAATGTGAACTTTGGGTGAGGATGATGTAAAAAGAGCTGGTTCTAACACACAGGAACCTTGATGCAGCCAGTTAGATATGATTTTTCAAAGATGTATTTAATATTTCTTAAAATCTGGTCAATTTATTATTTAGTCCTTTATGTTGTAGTTTGTGTAGAATTTTAAGCCAGTTACTACGTCCTAATTTGAGTCAAAAGTCTTGCATGACCTTTTGACTGCACGATCTTGGAACTACGGAGCATAATTATTATGAAAGTTATCACTAGAGAATGTAGTGCTATTTATATGTCTAGTATGGGCTAATGTAGATAATCTTTTTACCAATTAATATATCTATTTTAGAGAATCATTCTCTACAGCCTTATTTTGGGTTTGTTTATTCATCTACTCTTTCGATTCTCCTGTTCTTCTTTGCTCTAAATCAGTTCCAGCAACCTTTGGTTACTATGGACTGCATGATTTGATATCAAAGGTAGTGACTTTGAGAACCCGTTTCATGGTCGTGCTCCTCATAGGCAGCCACCTGTTCAGGATGATAGAAGATGGGAGATGAACATAAAGCTTGAAATACCAAAATTCAATGGTAGTTTTCAAGTTAAAGAAGTCTTTCCTGTGGATTTACTTTATTCATCTAAATTCAATGGTAGGTTTCAAGTAAAGGAAGTCTTTCCTGTGGATTTACTTTATTCATGTACTATACTAAGGTCGATGGATTATTGTATTCCAAACATATTTGAAGATGGTGGAAAATGCTCTAAAGAAGACATTATTGTGGATTGGAATTCTCCACCAATCAATTACAAGCACCCTGATGAAGATTATGAATTGTGCAAACAAGTTGAGGAAGATGATAATGAGAATTCCTTTGTTCAAAGGTAAGATTCATTGTTGTAGCCATAGAGCAATTGGGTGTCAAGACATTATCTCTTGAGGAGCAAAATCCACATGTTGATTTTCTTGGGGTTGACAAATATATATTTCCTAATGATAAATTTGATGTTCATTTTGGCCCTTCAATAGAGATTAAGGGTCCTTTTCCTAAAAAGATAAGTGAAGCTTTTGTGTCATGTGAATCAAAAGAGAAACAAAATCTAGGATCGATGGATGAAAATGCTTGTTGTGGGAGAAAGACATGCATCGGGTTTATCAAACTGATTACCCTAACATGTTATATAATAAATGAATGAATTGATTTACTGATTTGCACCTAGCTTATACCCATAACACTCCTCCTCAAGTTGGAGAGTATATATCATACAATCCTAACTTGTTACATAATAAACCCAAACAAGTCTTACATAAAGGCCTTGGTAAACATATCAACAATTTGGACTCTTGCAAAAACATATGAAGTAGCAATTAGACCACCTTCAAATATCTATCAAGAAAAATGACAATCTACTTCTATATGCTTGGTTTGCTAAGGATTGGAAGCAATGTAAATTGCTGCCTGGTTATCAAAATGCATAGTCATAGGCACCTTCACAAAAAATTTTAATTCCTCAAGTAAATGCTTAGTCCACATAAGCTCGCATGATGTGTGTGCCATTGCTCTATACTTAGCTTCTGCACTAGATCTGGCTACAACAATTTGTTTCTTACTTTTCCAAGTAATCAGATTTCCTCCCAGAAAAGTGCAATATCTAGTAGTAGATTTTCTATCTAATGGTGATCTTGCCTAATCAGCATCAGTAAAGGCTTCTATCCGTAGGTGACCATTAGCTTTATACAAAAGACCACAACCTGGATGTGCTTAAAAATACCTCACAATCCGAATAATTGCCTCCCAATGTGGAAGGAGAGGATCTTTCATGTACAGGCTCAAAATACTAACTACAAATGATACATATGAGTGAGTAATTGTGAGATAATTTAGCTTACCAACCAATGACTATATCTCTCAGGATTAGATAACAACTCCCCCTGATCTTCTTACAGTTTGACATTAGGATCCATAGGGGTCTTCGCTATTAGATCCTAACAAGCAGGTTTCTTTCAAAATATCCAACTTTCTTCGCGAAAAATTGATGCCCTCTTTAGATCATGCTACCTCAATACCCAAGTAATAACAAAGTTTTCCTAGATCCTTAGTTCAAAAGGAGTTTTGAAGGCATCTCTTTAAATTATCAATACTCTTCTTGTCATTACCAGCGATTATAATATCATTAACATAAACTATAAACAAAATCTTTCCTCTTGCAGAGGTAAGAGAAAACACATAATGATCAAATTGGCAACGCCGTAGTCCAAACTTTAAAAACTTTAACATTGCTTCACTACTAAATTTGCGAAACCAAGCTCTAGGAGATTGCTTAAGACCATATATGGCTTTATGCAACCTACATACCTTTCCAGACTCCCCGAGTAACAAATCCGGATGATTGTTCCATATACACCTCTTCCTTCAAATCTCCGTTCAAGAAGGCATTTTAAATGTCTAACTGAAATAGTGGCCAACCCAAATTAGCAGCTAAGGAGATCAAAATCCGAACAGAAGAAATTTTAGCAATTGGTGAGAATGTCTCTGCATAATCAACACCATATGCCTGGGTATATACCTTTAAGCAACCAAGCAAGATTTCAAATGCTCAATAGAACCATCAAGCAAGTATGTTACAGTATACACCCAATGACAACCAGTAGTAGTCTTTCCTGGAGGACGAGTAACTCAACATTTCTACTTCAATAGCCGACTTCCAACCAAGGATGGCCATAGCCTCCAGGACAGACTAAGGAATAACAGCAGAATTCAAGGGCAAGGTAAAAGCAACTGGAAGAATGTCAGGGCCAGGACGAGCATCACTAGGCGGGGAAGAAGTCTCAATGGGAGGTTTCTGCTGATGACGATACACCTAGAGTGGTTTCTGAGGAGTAGGTTTAGTAGGAAACACAGGCGGTAAGCAAGAAGACAAGGAAGACAACTGTCACTATCAACCGAATAAGAGAAACAGGATTGAGACTCATCAAATGTGACATCAACACTAATGAAATGACGATGAAGAGTAGGTGAGTAACATCTGTATCCCTTCTAAGTGAGAGAATACCTAAGAAGAACACATTTAATTGATCTAGGATCAAGTTTATCACTCTCACTACCTAAGACATGAGCATAGCACACAACCAAAGATTTTTGGAGGGAGATGAAACAAAGGTGCATTAGGAAGAGCACAGTATAAGAGATTTGACCACCTAGAACAGTGGATGGTATGGGATTAATTACGTGACAATAAGTTAACATAGCATCACTCTAGTATGATTTGGGAACACACATGAAACAATAGGGCACAAGTGACCTCTAATAAATAACACATTTTGCATTCAATAGCTCTATTTTTGTTTTTTTTTTGTGGAGTATGGGGGCATGAAGATTGGTGAAAAATACAATGATCATCAAAAAATTGAGACAAAGATGTACGAAAATACTCATGAGCAATATCAAATTAAAAAATACAAAGTGAAGCATTAAATTGAGTCTTTATTTCCATAAAAAATAATTTGAAAATTGAGTACAATTTAGACCTTTCTTTTATAAGATAAAGATAGGTGACCCTAGAATAATCATCAACAAAAATGAAAAAATCTCTAAATCCTAATAAGGAGTGTTTATTGGATGTTTGGACCCCAAATATCAGAATGAACTAAATGAAAAGGACTACTCACACGACTTTCACACCAGCAGATGGTCGCTAACATTGCTCTGAACCATGTTTTGGGAGAAAGACATGTATCAGGTTTATCAAACTAATTACCATAACATGTTAAATATTATTTATATAAATGAATACATTGATTTACTGATTTGCCCCTAGCTTATGCCCATAACAATGCTGATTTATTCTTAGCATTTGTCTCATGTGCTACACTTTGGAAAAACAAATTACAACTGAGAATTCGTTCAGCAAGGTTTATCACGAGCAAGAAAAGATTGACCAGAAGCATGTCGGTTCCACTTTTATCGTTGAGAAAAAAAGGATGGAAAGGAATGACTGGACATCCAATAGGTTGGGGGAAGGATCTGAACTTGAACTCGAGGACAAGCTTTCTAAAATCAAGGGAGACAGATACAGCCTGCTAGATATGATTTTTCAAAAATGCATTTAATATTTCTTGAAGTCTGGTCAATTTATTTTTTATTCCTTTATGTTGTAGTTTGTGTAGAATTTTAAGTCGGTCAATACGTCCTAATTTGAGTTTCATGACCTTTTGAATGCATGATCTTGGAGCTAGGGAGAGTAATTATTGTCACTAGAGAATGTAGTGTAGTGCTATTTATATGTCAAGTATGGGTTAATGTAGAAAATCTTTTACTTATTAAAATACATATTTTAGAGAATCATTCTCTGAAGCCCTATTTTGGGCTTGTTTCTTCCGTGTACACTTTCTGTTCTCCTATTCTTCTTTGCTCTAAATCAGTTCCAGAAACCACGATTACTGTTGCATCAAACCTATATGATTGAATTATCAAAACAAGGTAGCTATTAATATTACTCACAATCCTGTACAACATGATAGGATTAAACATGTTGAAATTGGCATGCATTTCATCAAGGAGAAGCTAGATGATGACATTATTTGTACTCCATTGATGTAGATAGGAGAGCAATTAGAAGAATTCTAAACTAAAGGAGTTCCATGTAGTGTTTTTCATACCATTCTAAGCAAGCTGGGCTTATGCAATATCTTTGCTATGGCTTGAGGGAGAGTGTTGGAATATGTAGTTCAGATATTATTTAAATTTTTTTTTTTAACCCTTATGAGGGTATATTTGTAGTCCATATATTATTATTTAAGTATAATAAAACCAATATTAGGGAAAATCAAATTAACCTAGCATAAGATTTCTACAAAATTCAACACATACCTGCCCCTCACAGGGGTTAAATGTGGAACTATAAAGGGGTCAAACCACCGAACAATTACTATTATTTCTGATCTCTTTTTTTTCTTCAGTGCAGTCATATGCCCAAAACCCACCCCTCCTACTGTTGAACTATAAAATCTCCCTTAAGGGGCAAGAGGCAGCACTTAGCAAATGTTAATTTTTTCTCTTTCTTTTTGTTCAGTGCAATTACTCCCCATTTATTTAGTAACAAACACTAAGAAGTATATCATTAAGTGGATAGAAGTAAATGCTTTAAAGAAACAAACACTAGGAAAGGCAACATTACTCAGTGGGTTGGAGTAACTGTTTCAAAGAAGCAAGCCATGTAGAACACAAAGTAATCCCCATGCACACACGCAACACATGCATATGTACATACACACCCACACACTCAATCGTTAATCATGTAAACATGTTTTTATATAAACTTGTATCGATGGGAAGAAAAGAAAAGAAAGGAGTTCCAAGTACACACATGCAGGAAAATAAACATCAGCGGGTAGTCATGAAGGCCTGTATTCAAAGTCAAAATTAGATTGCATCAAACCTGTGTTTCCCCCCGGGTGAAAAGAGCACTTCCATGTGCCCTTGGAAGTAATCCACATCTTGAGTTAATAGGACGTATTTCATCTAAGGCGCGTCCGTCACTTCTTCTACCACCCTGTAATAAGTGCAGCAAAAAATCATTTAAGAAATAACTTGCTTGGATCAGTCATATTAAGTTGACAAAAGGATCCAAATTGTTTGACACAGCCCTAATAAACCCAGAAGCAAGGCCTAAGGTATCCTAGGTATGAAAACCCACCTCAAAAAGAAAATAACTAGCTATTGATGAATCTGAATGAACAGCTCTTAGAGGAATTCGAGACATTCCTTCAGCTTCTATTGAATATTATCAACTCAACTCAACTCAACTCAACTAAGCCTTAATCCTAATTAAATATTCTCTACTACACTTCTTCAATATTCTACTCAGCTGTAGCATTCAAAAAGATAAATTCTACTTGGCTGCAATTATTTTTTTCTCTCAAGTATTCAGCAGTTACATTATGTACAGCCTCAAATTACCCTACTTTTTCCAATATTTTAAACCTAAAACTACCATTGGTCTGCAGTCTGCACCTTAAACTTTGCTGACCATGCACCTTCATTATAAGATCTCAGCTCTTAACAATAGTTTCTATCAAGAAATACCAACAACATAACCCTCAATTACAGTTTAGCTACCGTAAAAATTGTCTGTTCTTTCCTAATCTTCCACCTTTTAAACTCAATACCTATAATTCTTTCAAAATATAGCCAACCACTTAAACAATTTTTAGTAATTTAAAGACTACAGAACAAAGTATGAACTTCCAGGAGGTTGCTCCTTACTATCAGTTTTAGATATTCATTTTAATGCATAACATTCTTTCTAATTAATACATTAATTTTCCCTGATCTTTCACTATCTATGCATCTTAACTCATAATAAATATCTTGCAGTCCTGGAAGGTCAGTTTCAATTTTCTAGCATAAAGATAGAGAGAATGCTGCTTACTAAAACAGGAAGGCCAGTTTCATTTTGCTGGCATAAATATGAGTTTTCTTTTAATGATTTTCTTATATGTGACATTCTCATAAATGCATTTTTGTAAACTTGGATTCTGACCATCTTGGATACTTTTGTTCATCTTGAGTTGAGCTTTAGGGTATGTTTGGAATAAAAGGAGATGAGGTAAGACAAGAGGAGAGTAGAGATGAAGGCAAGCGGACCTTCCCCTCTACTCTCCCTCCATTCAAACATAGGGTTAATTTTTTTGTGATTGTTTTGGATGTGACTAGTCAAACTAAAACTTGGATTTGGATGGCCCTTTGGATCTTGATCTATATTTACTGTAAATAGCTCACTCAAAAAGTTTGGTTATATCTGTATGAAATGATAGGGTTACGAATTTTTTGTTGAATGTTTATATAGCTGTAAGCAGTAAATATATTTTTTATTGATTTTGTCAGCGTTTAACATAAGCTCCCACTATTATGTAAGGGAAGGAAGAATATTTAATGCCAGAAGGAAGTTATCAAATGTGCTTGCTGGTTGGAAATCAGATGCCGGGTGGGGGGGGGGGGGGGGGGGGGGGGGTTGTTGGTGGTTTAATTTGCCGCCTTGGTGTAGAAGAATGCTTTGAGATATTTGAACTCTATACAGTTAAGAATGGGGCAAATCTTAGAGACCTTTTTTTTTCTGCAAATCTTAGAGGGCCAAAGTATTAACTGGTTGAAGTTCTAGTTTACTAATGGTCAAGTAATATTCCTCTCCCACATTCAGTTTTTTGCTATTTTACATGTGTCCTTGGAGATGTTTAGCAACTACATATACTCAAACAGTTAATAATTTGTGGTGTTCTTTCTCTTGCCCATTTCATTTGACTCATAAATAAGATAATCATGATAAGTTTATCATTATACTTTGCCTAGACTATCTATTGGTTGCTGTCACAGTTGACAACGTTATTGACAAAGCATTTCATTTGTAAAAGTTGACCATAACATTATTAAATGGTTGGTCAATTTATTTTGGTTTGTGTGTTAATAATGGTAACTTATATTACCTACCCAACAACAAAGTAATAAAATGAAGATGTAAACCAAGATAGAACTTAAAATGAGAATCTCTATTACTTTCTATACTTTCTAAAAAAAATTGCAAAAATATGTCAACAAAATTTATCATACAAGTTGAAACTTTTTTGAGCAAAGATCTGACACAGGTCAGCAGTTTCAAAGAATCCTCAAAATGTTCCTTCCACTCGGTAGAAACCAAGAATCTATCTTTCCGGGACATAGCAGGAATGTACTAGTTGTATGTCATGTGTAGGAACCCCTTTCAGATTCTGTTAGATGCATCTTGTCAATGAAGTTTAATAATTCCATCATAGCTCTAGTAAATTTGACAACATTAGATCATCTAAAATCTCTCCTTTCTGGTACTCTGTTTCTTTGGGCTCGCATTTGGGGGTGTACGAATTGTATTTTTTTATCCGAGTTTTTAGCCTCTTGTTCCTTTAGTTCTTGATTATTTTTGTATCTGTTTCTTGTTCAGAGTGTTCACTATCGTGAGCATGATGTTCTTTTTTTTTTTTTCAATATAAAATCTTATTACCTATCAAAAAAAAATTTGACAGCTCTAGCTCTCTAATGAGAATAGCAAACAGTATTGAAGTGCCCTGCCAGGCATCAAAGAGTCCACTTCTCTACTACTTATATTAGATCAACCCATAACTTTCCAAGCTCCCTATCTTTGTTTGGCTCGTACACCCCTTCAAGAAACCCATTCAGAGCTATCCTCAATATTTCCAACAAACTGAACAAAGTAAATCCCCCAGAGCAGAAGCCAACCCTTTCCACAATTCGTTTATCTTACCTTATCAACAACCCTCCCACAGTTTTTGATTATTTCCTTCTTCCTCAAATCATTTAACCCTACCATTGGCTCTTCTACAGAATCCACTCCTTGCACGATAATTTATACAAGACTCTAAATTCTTCCATTGCCTTAAGTCCTTTGTTGAAGAACTATGGTATTTCTATCTACCCCCAAGACTAGTTTTCCAATGACTTTCAACTCTCAAAATACCCCATTACTTCGTCATGAAATCCCTTAATAGAATAGGGATGCCCAAGACAACAATAAACCTTTGCATCTGTTCTAAGTTGTAACACCTATCTTTTTTCTTTTTTATTTGATGACGTAGGAGAACTTCACTCAGATTAGTTGCATGTCACAGAGCATACTGTACAACAATCCTCATAGTTAATCAAATTCCTACGGGCAACTGACCCCACCCGCCAGAACTAGTTACCGGGTAATCCCAGCGTCTGTAATAGTTATGGCAACTTGAATGAAATGTTACTAACACCAACTTATAAGTCTGCACTACTAGGAAGGGAAATATGTTCATTTTTGTACCAATCATCTATTTCACAAAAAGAAAGCACCTTACCTCCACAATGCGCTTTCGCAAGAATTTTGATGTCACTTCTTTAAAAACTAGCTTCACATCTACCTCAGAAAAAAGCTGGAAAAGAACAATAATTGAAATCAATTGACATTTGCATCACAATATGCTATTTATAAATTTAACAACATAGAAGATAGATCAGAAATAATTCATTCATCAATAAAAATTTCTAAAAACGTCAACAACAAAAAAAAAGGAATTAAATTGTTAACCCATAAAGGCAAATTAAAATTTCAACATCATCAATTCTATAAATACTTTATAATTGTTAGTTACCAAGGGCGTAGATCTTCGTGAATTTGGCTTTATATGAACATCCCCTTCATCTACTTCACCATCCACAACCACTTCCTCATCCTCATCCTCATCCTCAAATAAATCTGGTAATGTTTCAGCAGCTCCTGAAACTGTATCTGTTTCGACATAACCATTTTCAGTAAGTATAGTCAGAACCTTTTCTTCCAATGATGTGAGAGCTTTTCTTCTAGGTATTTTGCTCCTAATTTGCAAGATTTTCACCAACTCATCTCCAGCAATTTCCTGCACATGGTGAATTATTATACTTACCACTTATTACAATTCATATTCCAATAACTATAATTATCCAAAGTACTGAAAAAGATACAGAAATAATTGAGGATGGAGAAATTGAAACGAAATCCTAGAATAACAAGTTTAACTAAGATGAAGCTTTAATATTGAAACCATCCTAGAATAACAAGTTTAACTAAGGTGAAGCTTTAATATTGAAACCAACCACATAAAAGGGTCTTTTGGATCCAACACCCTAGTTTCTCTCCCAATCTTACATAATTTGTGCAATTGATGTGCATGTGTGTGATACCTAAAATGCATAGAAATACTTGCCTTCATATTTGAGTTGTGCGTTTAATGTTTGACTATAAATACATGAATTAAATTTATGGAGTGTACTCTAATTGTGAATGCTATAATTTCTTTTTTTTTGATAGGTAATAAGAATATTATTAAAACAAACTAAAAAACAGATGAAAGCCAATACAAGGTGTTCATGATGGTGAACACAAGGAAAAGCAATAAACAAAACAAATAGCAAACAAAGAACAGGAAAAAACTTAAAGAGCAATACTAAGAGAAGAAATAAACTCTAAGATAGTGGAGCATTCCGAGAAGCCCCAACATCTAGACCAATCAAATAAAGTCTTCTGGCAAAGAGCTTGTAATTGAACCAAGGATTTCTCGGTGTCCTCAAAAGAGCGCTGATTTCTTTCCGTCCAAACAATCCACATTAAACAGCCGGGAACCATATTCCATATGTCTGAATTAAATTTTCCCAGCCAAAAACTCCAACAATACACCAAGCTTTCCACAGAGCCTGGCATGACCCAATGTGTCCCAAAGATCTGAAACATATAAACCCACAGAGAGTGAGATACCGGACAATGGAGGAGAAGATGGTCCACAGTTTCCTCATTCCGATGGCACATACAACACCTATTCACCAAAATGCGCCCCCTAGGCATAAGATTATCCAATGTAAGGATCTGCCCATGAACCGCTGTCCACACAAAAAATACCACCCTCCTAGGGATCTTAGCTTTCCAAACACCCTTCCACGGAAAATTGGAAGCAGCTGCACCCCTAATGATATTGTAATAGGACTGAGTATCAAACATGCCATTCCCTTTGAGACACCAATGAGAAGTGTCATTCCCACCACCCCTAGGGATCCGAGATTGAATGAACTCAAGGAAAGAGAAGGAAGCCCCTAATTCCCTTTCATGAAAATCCCTATGAAATCTCAAATTCCAGATTCTATCGTTACCACCCTCTTGGTAGCATAAAACGTCAAAAATGCAAGCTTCCTTGTCATTAGAACACACATACAACTGAGGATAAAGCCTATTAAGCGTGTTATCTCCAACCCACTTATCATGCCAAAAAAGAATACGAGAGCCATCCCCTAACACTAAGGTCACATGGTTGGAGAAACTATCCCAACCATCATGAATACCACGCCATGGACCACATTCGTGGGCCCTTCTACAAATTTTAGTACTCCACCCCCCTTGACCCTCACCATATTTAGATGCAATAACCCTCCTCCAAAGATGAGTGCCTTCTCGCCCAAACCTCCATAACCATTTCCCTAACAAGGCTTTATTAAAATGCACTAACTTCCTGATCCCCAAACCACCCAAAACTATCGGTAAACACACCTTCTCTCAAGCCACCAATGGATATTTGAAACACTCCTCTAAAGATCCCCATAAAAACTTCCTCTGAATACGCTCCAATCTATCAGCCACAGCTACAGGAATGACAAAGAAGATAGATAGTACGTAGGAAGGCTAGAAAGAGTACTCTTCACTAGGGTAAGTCTACCCCCCTTAGATAAATAAAGACGCTTCCAACCAGAGAGTTTCTTCTCCATCCTCTCCAAAATAGGATTCCACATAGATGCTGTTTTGTAAGGGGTGCCCAACGGCATACCCAAGTATTTCAAAGGCAGACTACCCACCCTACAACGAAGAATGGCAGCCAACACATCTATATTTCCAACCTCCCCAACCGGAACAATCTCACTCTTCCCCGCATTAACTTTCAGACCAGTAAATGCTTGGAAGCAAGTCAATGCCAGCCTAATGGACAACAACTGATCTCTAGACACATCACAAAACAAAATGGTATCATCTGCAAACAGCAAGTGTGAAATGCGTACCCCTATAGAGTTAGTAGGCCCCACAAGAAAGCCACGAAGCAGACCACAATCCTCAGTTTTCTTCAGCATCCTACTTAGTACTTCCATAATAAGAAGGAAACGAAGAGGGGATAGAGGATCACCTTGTCTCAACCCACGAGAGCTTCCAAAAAAGCCTACCGGAGATCCATTCACAATAATAGAGAAGCGAACAGTAGTTATACATATGAGAAAGCATCTATTCATGTGAGGTTTGCATAAATTATATTTTACAGTTATATTTTGAGCATGACAATCTTTTCTAAATAGTAATCTATACTGTATACAACCTAATCCCATACATGATTAAGTGTGGGTCTTTGGATACTATCTATTGTGGGGCATTATGATATCTCACGTCAAGGATTTGGTATGTGAGTCATCAATGGTTAGGAATGTTTAGTACCTTAGAGCGGGTGTTTGTTTAGTTACACCAAAAGTGTACTATACCTTTTGAGGAGCTCCCTATGTCATGATAAATAGTATCAAAACTAACATAGCAGCACCGTGTATCTTGTAGGCATTGCATGCAACACAAAACAAGTGTTATTAGTTCTAGTTATTTTTATATTAGCATATTAATAAGGGTATTTTTGTAATCATGCTATAAACCCTAATATAAATATATGCTAAGGTGTGGGCCTAATTGACTATGCCCTAGACCTTTTCTTTCTTTCCTCCTTGTCTATCTCTCTCTATTCTTCTCTTCCTCATTCTTCTCACGTAACCCTAAATCTTCATATTTTACAACTCTAACTACAAGGATATCAAGAATGTAAGTGAAGGAAATTGAGGAACCTCATACCAAAATTTTCCAAGGATTTGGAATGTGAGTCAACAATGATTTGGTATGTAAATGCATCACACAAATACATGTCAATCCCACATCAAGCATGTACTAGATTAATCTGTATTATAAAAGCAATTACGGGGAGTATCATGCAAATGTGATTAACGTTCTCCTAGTTGTGACAATGACTAACTACTTGGAGAGCATCCCCAAGTACGACAGCCAAATTTCAAGGAACCTCCAATAAAAATGCCAATTTGTTATTAACGAGTAGTATCCAGTATGAGGTTTATAACATGTCACATTTGCAAACAAATCCAATGGCATAGAAGAATCCTCATCAGTTATCTACTTAAGGAGACTTTTCCCCCATTAAAAAAAAAAAAAAAAAAAAGAAGTGTCTTTTAAATTCTTTACTCCCTCACTTTTATCAATCAATTATTTTCAACCTTATGAATCAACTTTCTTTCCCCCAAATAATCTTTGGATATAATATCAAAATAAAAAATCGAATCCAACTATCACACCACATCCCCCTCCAAACCCAAATAAAAAATAAACCCCACCTCAGACCCAAGTCCATTAGTCCATATCCTTTGCCAAAAGCTCACATGAGCGCCAGTACCACCACAAACACTCATGTTGGTGCCCTATGAAGAATGCCTCAACACTGCTAGCATGAGAAGCTTCACCCTCAACAAGCAGTGAGTTTTAAACTCCCCCACTAGCATCCCATCCAACCCCACCTTGCTAAAATGGCACAACTTGTAGGCGCCACGGCAACAATTATTTGAGCAAGAAATTTTTTTTCCTGTTTTCTGTTTTTTTTTTTTCTTGTGTGGGGGGGGGGGAATGTCGACACAATCCAACATCATGACAAAAAAGAGCTGTTGTTACTAATATCAATGGGAAAACAGCTGCTTGTGATAATGAATAACATGGCTTCTTCTATACCCTTTGACCAATTTATAAAAACACGAGGCATTGCAAAATGCTACCGGTTAATAAAACACTGTAGAAGATCCAATCCTTATAAAATACATTACCTTTCCAATACATTATCCATCATTCAAAATTCCCATTTATCATCCACATCACAAAACATTGGGGAAAAAAATTATTAAAGAAAAAACCAAATACACCCTTCAGTAAGCTGCCTAAGTACGCAATAAATGCTGCTCTAGCTCAACTGGCAGCTCCCCTTACAAGTTCTAGGTAGAGGGTGAGGTCATGACTTCAAGACCCATCGTAACTTACCAATGAAAAAAAGTACGCAATAAATTTAAATTAATACTTGCAATTCAGAGAGAGAGAGAGATGATGATATTGATTAAAAAAAAGGGATATAAAACATACTTCCACATGCTTATATAGCTCAGGAGGAGGTAATTTGATTGCGTCAAGCATTTTTGGTTTCCCACACTTCTTAACCAAAGCCTCCACCTCATTGCAAATTGCTCGTACTGCATCCTGATATTAGCAAACAGGTAAATAGTTATCCATCTATGCAGATTCATCTGCTGCTGAGGGATACTTCACTAGAAGAAACAATTGCTAATTAAACTCTCACTTCCTGAGGTAGTTGCAAATATTCCAGAAATGACAAGGTATACACTTCAAAAAAAATTATATTTTACAAAGAAAGCAGGTCAAAAGATAAAATGACTTCTAGATCAATTACAACTCATAGGGTCAAAACAAGAACTTATCAATAAACTTCACCACATAACATCAAGAAAGTACTTTAAGTGAACGTTTGGGTAGCGCAAACGTCCAGCGTTTGCGTATCCAGCGTTTTGCGTGTGGGTTTTGTGCACTGTTCACGGGACCCATAAACCTCTTTTTTCAGCCAAACTTTCATTAAAAATGGGTCCCACGGCACTATTCACACATTTAAAAATTATTTTGCTACAGTGTTTTCAATTTTCAGTTTTCAGCAATAAGTGGTATCTAAACAGACCCTAATAATCAACTAACCGATGAGAAGTTAAAAAGCATGAATTGCTAGCACAATTCTGTCCGAACAATTAAATACAAATGTACCAGACTAAGTTATAATCCACAATGCTGACATGTGCTCCCTTAGAAATGTCACTAGCTTGTGGAAAACAAGACTAGGAGAGATGCATGGTGCTACCTGACAGTACAATTTATGAAGTACCACTCTATATATATAGTCAAATTCAAGTTCTTATAGAGACCCTCATTCATTTATTTGGGTCAAATTTAGATTGAGACCCTCTTTGCTTATACATTAGAAAATGTCTAAAAGAACAGACAAGACCATGAAACTTTGACATGTAAAGGGGCAAGACAAGCCAATTAAACATCAAATTAAAAACTTGACCAAAAAATACCCAATAGGCTATTTAGCATTGTGTTCTTTAAACTAGAAAAATAGAAATAATAACAATGTAGCAATTAAGCTACATACTTAAATGAAGTAAACAACCTGCCCAACTTCTACTGCTCGCAGCAACTTTTCTTCTGGGAGAAAATTACAGTAACCCTGCAATGAACAAGTTAACACATCTGTTAATGAGAGTAAGCATGAAAATGAGCAAGCACAGCAATTGTTAAAGATCACACTGTATTTAACACTGGGAAAAGATAACCAATACATTCTTTTAAGTCAATATCTCCTTTATCAAAGTAATTTGTTCTCCATTAATCAACTATAGCAATAATAAATCGCAACAAACCAGGTTAGTGATAGTAGAGATCTTGACTAGAAAGGATATATTGTTTATCTCACAACCCAACTGTAAATCTCAATACAAATTAAAAAACTTAGGAAATATACTGCTGAAGAAACCAGAATGTGTACCAATCCACATGGTCATATACTTTTTCAATATCTAGCTTGCAAATAGCACAAGGAAATCTACTTCTAATCCAGCTTGCACAATCATTAGAAATTAAAACAGAACCCAAAATCTGTCAGTTCTCCACAAAAACATTATGCAAGTCAGCAACAAACTTTTGTAGAGCATGTTATAATCCAATTAAAGGTTTGTACTTTGTTTCAACCCTTCCCTTCATCTTCACCATCTAGTACAAAACTCTTCTTCTAGGGAAGACTGTGATGCCCCAATTTGATTGATTGTGTGATGTGTGTGGGTGTGTAATGAGTCCCACATCGGGTATTTACTGGGTTGAACTGGGCTTTATTAACAACTACAAGGAGCCTCAATTGTAACTAGTCCTTTTGAGGTTTAGCGCAGATGTGGCTAGTGCTTTTCCTTAGGTCGTTACAAAGACCATCTTACCAGGGAGCCAACCATGTTCTTGCCCAAGATTCTGCCTGAAGTTCATGGGTGTCGCATTCACCAATCAGATGTTTGGATATGAGCTATAATAAGTAAGAATTGCCCAAAGTTCATATGCGTTCTTAAACAAACTAACGTAGGACAAATTGGAGGATTTGTTTACATACGCTTGTCGTTGGTTTAGCATTCTACTTCTTAATTTATTCCTAATCTATCACCAACAGACTTGTGGACAGTGAATAAGGAAAGATAATTTTTTTTTTTTGATCGGTAAATAAAAAAATTTATTGAAAATACGAAAAAAATACAAGAATGACAAAACAACTTCTCATACACAGGGAGTGTACAAAGAAAGCAAAAGCCTACTAAAAATTACATAAATCTACGAAATCTAAAACAGAGGGTATGGCAAGACCACTCAAAACAGAATACCACTCAAAAACAGTCCTCTATTCAAATAAAGACAGAAGGAAAACGCACTTCAACTCAATAATAGAACGCTCCTCCCCTTCAAAGATTCTATTATTCTATCAACCACTTGTTTTGCCATAACACAGGATATACCAAATAAACTAAAAACAAAGGACCATAAATAAGAGGCAAAAGGGCATTGAAGGAACAGGTGGTCTTGATGGAGGAAATCAGTGAGAGGGAAGGTTGTTTTAGAAAACTAAGTTGCTTACAGGAAAGAATGAACTAACTCTTCAAGAGACACATTCTTGGAATAATATCTTATAGGTAAAGATTTCTTGGATTCAATATTCAACTAGTTACCATAAGGGCAGCCTTGCTTATTTATAGTTACATAAACAAGCTGCTGAGCTAGTTACAAGAACCCACCATGTGGCTGCCATGTGATTGGCTAAAGCCTAACAAACTTCTCTAACTAACTGATATGCTATTGCACTTATCACTAACAACCCATCAACTAATTAACTTTCTGTTACAAGTGATAAGGGCTATTGTAAGTAAAAGGAACTACTTATCATACAACATAAGTACTAGTAACAACTAGCTTTAAAAATCAACTGCATTAGGACTGTCCCTCTTTGGAAAACACTTTTCCTCAAGTGTGGCTTGTGGTAAGCTGATCTGGTGCATGATAGGGGTGCAAGTGATGTACATTGAAACTGTTAGAAAAGCATAGATGATCAGGTAGCTTGACTAGGTAGGCATTGTCATTGATCTTATGTACTATAGGAGAAGGACCGATCTTCTTTTGCTGCAACTTAGTATAAGGTCCAGCAGGGTTCCTCTCCTCGGTCAAGATCACCCATACTAGGTCACCTTCCTTGAAAATCACTTGCCTTTTCTTCATGTCAGCTTGTGCCTTATGCTTAGCCTTGTTGGCCTCTATTTTCGTCTTAATATCTGCATGTAGCTGTTGTACATTCAGCTAATACAGTGGCTTTCGAATGCTCCTTCTTGGGTAATGGTAATCTTGACAAGTTAAGAACACTGGCTGGTTACATCCCAAAAACAATCTCAAAGGGAGAGTGTTGAGTCGTTCTATTGGTAGATGAGTTATCTGCTATAAGTAAAGTAAAAGATTCTCCCATTCCTTAGGTTTGTCCTTCACAAAACACCCTTAGGAGGTTGCCCAAGCTCCTATTGATCACCTTAGTCTATCCATCCATTTGAGGATGGAAACTGGTACTGTACTGCAAGTCTATACCAATTTTCCTCCACAAAGTCCTCTAGAAATGGGCAAGGAACTTGGCATCCCTATCAGACACAATGTTGGTTGAAACTCCATGCAACTTATAAATCTCCCCAAAAAATAAACCAACAATATTGGAGGCATCATTAGTCTTCTTGCAAGCCACAAAATGGGCCACTTGGAGAATCTGTCCACTACCACTAGAATAGAGTCTGATCTTCTAGTAGTAGGGGATAATCCAAGCACAAAGTCCATGCTAATGCTGGTCCAAGGCTTGTTAGGCATTGGTGGTTGTCTCTTTGCTTTGTTGATAGATCATGCATCTATGAAGTATGCCACTAGTTTACCCTCTTGACTGAGAACACACCCCCTATGCCAAACCAAAAGCATCACAATCCAATTCAAAGATCTTTACAAAGTCAGGAGCCTGCAATACCGGTGCTGCAGTAAGGACAGCTTTTCAAGACCTTAAAACTTTGTTGCTTGGCCTCATCCCATGCAATAGTAGACAGCTTGACAATCAGTGAGTGCTGCTGCAATTGTGCTGAACCCTTTAATGAATCTCTTGTAAAATGTTGCTAAACCACGAAAACTTCTTACCTCAGCCACTAATCATGGAACAGGCCAATCTAGAATGACATTAACCTTTCCCTCATCAATCGCAATTCCATTATTAGTCACCATATACCCAAGAAAACCTACCTTACTGCAAAGATGCATTTCTAGGTATTACCAGAGCCCACTAATCCCTCCATCCTACATTCCATTTAATATAATTGATTACAAGTAAGATCCTTTCATTGTTAGGTTAGAAATGTGTTTCCTTTCCTTTTATGATGTAATATGGGAGTCCTATTAAAAGGCCCCAAAATGCAGTATTGTAAGCAGTTGATTATGGATTTATTAAATTTGGGTTAGAAGTTTTCTTCCAATGCTTTGTGCTGATTCAGGTAAGCCCATGTACTGATACCTAGGTTCCTATCATGCTTGATGTTGATTCCAAGCAAACACTAGATGCTTACTCCTAGGTCCCATCCCTTTTGTAATATCATTCTTTTGTTTCCCATACACAAGTCACCCTTTTAAAGTTTATTGTGCTGCATCAAACTTGGTATCGGAGCTCCTTGTTCTACAACAGGTTCTTTTCCTTCTTCCAATGTAGTACGTGCAAGAAGATTTATAGCATTTCGATCTTGTGATTATTAAAAATACTCCTTAAGGGAAATGAAATTTGGTAAAGAAGTCTATATCTTTTTAATGGTAATTTATATAAGCACTCAATTGGTTTTGATCCTACAACCTCACCCTCCACTCATTTTTGTGAGAGGAGAAAATGCCATTTGAGTCAATGACATAAGAATTGGCAATAGTGCTCACAAAGGTACTCCATTTGTAAAGACTAAAGATCAGTTTCCAAGTTTCCTAAAAATAGAAATATAGTCAATGACATAAGAATGGGTGAAGGGTAATGTCATAAGTTCAAAACCCACTAGATGTGTGTATAACTTACCAGTCAATCTATCAAAAAAATACTCACCAATCAAAAAAAAAAATTGTAAATATATGGATATTGTCATCCACTTATCCATTAAATATACAAAATGAAAAATAAAAAGGTAAACAAAAGAAAAATTAAACATTAAAAAAAAATAAGAGTAAGGAGTTTACCTCTATCATCAATATTGCATTATCTGTACCAGCTAACAACAAGTCCAGCTCAGATTCTTCCATCTCCTTCGATGTGGGATTCACAATATACTTATCGCCAACAAGACCAATTCGAACTCCTGCAACTGCTTTTGAGTTGGGCACTTCTGAAAGAGCTCTGTAATTTTTAAATGATTAGGATTAAAGAAACATTGATGTCTTAAATGTAATAACATGCTGTAAATCCTCATAGGAATGGGGGAGCAAATGAAAATTTATCAGGCTTACACTGCTATCCCAGCTGCTGTGACTGCCAAAGAATCAGGGGAATGCAAACCATCATAACTCAAAACCTGTAAGCATAATGTGAATGTGGAATTTCTTGGCAAGATAAAATATAAGGTTAGCAAGAGAAATGCATTGTCATGTTTGGTGTGTGTTGTATTAAAAAGCAAGTACTGACAAAAGAGCATAATTATCTACTAACAATACATAGAACAGGTAGCCAGTAATGTTTAAAAAACGCAAAAAATAAAAATAAAAGAAGAAGAAGAAGAAGAAGAGAGAGAGAGAGAGAGAGAGAGGCCCGACCTAAGGAGCACAAACACAGCAAAAGCCCCTATGTGAATGTGTTGGACTAAGACACGGCTGCATGCGTGTCTGCAAATTATCTGGCAAATATATACATAATTTGGACACAATCAAGACATGGCACAGACACATGACCTAAAAAAGTTTGAAAAAGAAAAGGAAAAAGATGGATGTTTGATAACCTTGCATAATCAAAGCACTTTGATCCACACAGTGACGGACTTCCCACTCTCTAGACATACTCTCTCCCTCTCTAGATATACTCTCGCACTACAACCACTCAGATCTGCACTCGTTAGCCCTGCTTCAAGTTCATCAGCCTCTCTCTCTCTCTCAATATTCATTGAAGAGGCTGCATGAAGTGGGAAGAACTCTTAGGAGGGTCCATGTTGGGCCTCCAGGACTCAATGAAGGCAGAATCGATAATGAGTGCAGTTGGGAGGTCTTTGGAGAAGGTTCTCAGCTCCTGCCCTCAGGGTCGGGTTGAGCCAAGAGTTTGAAGCTTGCATAAACATAGTAGCCGCTTCTTTATGAGGCTTCCAAGCATTGGTCCTTTTTTTTTTTTTTTTTTTTTACTTTAAAGTTGGAAATGTGGGGTCTAATATGTCAGGGTAAGTGGCCATTTATGGTTTAATATGGTCGTCTTGAACACTCTCTCTCTCTCTACCCTTTTCGTTTTATCTTCTTTCCTTTTTTATTATTCTTGCATTTAACAAAAACCTATTTTTAATACTCTTATTCTTGTTGTAGTCATTGTTTTTATTTTGTTTATTTACTATTAAATTTCTTATGGTTATTATTATTATTATTGATTGGTAAGTTACGCATGCACCCAATGGGTCTTAAATGCACGACCTCACCCTCCATCCTATTATTATAGAAGGAGGAAGTGCCAATTGAGCTATAGCTTATTGGTTTATTTTTTATGGTTACTTATTCTGTTGTTTTTTGTTATTACTTTGTTACTGTTCTTAATATTTATTTTGTTTTTATTCTCACGAAAACCATTTACATTTTACTATAATTCTACCTATTCACAATGTGCCGTTCTGATTCTAAATGACAGAGATAGCACTTGGGTCTCTCTCACTCTGGATCGTGTTGGAGGCCTAGCTACCACAAATTAGCTAGAAAATTGCTTTGTGACAACTGAGGAGATCGGCATGGGGGGAATTCGTAGTTTTTCATTGAATCTTTAATCCCATTGGTGTTAGAGGAGAGGGGAAATTTTTTTGTGTTACGTATAATTGAATGTGGTAAGCATTTCATGAGATCAATGCTTATGGGCAAGAAAGTGGCACAAATAATTGAATGTGGTAAGCATCTCATGAGATCAATGCTTATGGGCAAGAAAGCGGCACAGTGGTTGATGAATAAAATTAAGAAAAGTGTCATTGAAGATAGTGCAAAACAATTTTTCACCTTTCGGGATGGTGACATAGCTTACAAATGTCAACGGTCTTCAAATGCCTTTGACCAATACTTGACAATGACTGAGCTCATAGTTGGTGGGTGAAGAAAGGCTATTATTATACCTGAAGGAAAATTAAAGAGGAGCAAGAGGGGGTTTGGACTTGAATTAAGAAAACTGTTGGAAACCTCCAATTATGCTTTGGTGGCTCCAGGTCATGGAAAAAAACTTGGTACAGAACAGCAAAAGGCACTCAGTGGTACAGTCAGATCGGTCTTTCATGGAAGTGGTTAGAGGGGAAAAGAAACAAGAGGAGGTGGTGCAAATATGGCAAGCTCTTGTCGATGGCAAAGGGAAAAGTGAAGCAGAGGAAACAGTGGTTCTGCCCACTGATTTGAAGAACCAACGTCAATCTCAAATAAATAAGATAGCATCAATGGGAAAGACTGGTGATAAACCACTCCCAATAGCCGTGGGAGCCGGGGGTTGGAGGAGTCCAGTTGAATATGAAAATTGTTAATGAGGGGGCAAAAATCTCGGGCATTATAAATAAACGATTTCCATTAAGTTTTTCAAATTCAAACGATAGCGGGAAAAAGAGAGATTTAAAGAGTTCACATTGGTCAAGGAGAGATTTAATTGTGGAGGTAATTGAAAGAAAATAATGCACAATTTCAAGTCTTGGGTCAATGTGGGCCGAGCCAAGTTATGTGCTTGGGTAAAGAAGCCATGTGTGTGGACCCAAAACTTGATGTACCATGGGGTCAGCCTATACCCACTAATAAAGGGTGCGTGGGCTCAATTTTTTCAAGCCCAAGCTCTTATGAGTTAGGCGAAACATCCAAGGCCAATGAAGAAGGTCCAAATCTGCAGCTTATGGAGGGTATTCAAGAGAAAAGAGAGGTCTTAGTCATATCTGAGCCTTCACCTTGAATGCGTCACTTCTTAGTTTCAAATGAAAGTAGGGTGTTTGAGCTAGTGTCGGATGTTGATAGGAAGTTTTTGGTAGCTGTTTGTTTGACAATAGTAGTTCCACTAGAAATGTTTTGGGTAATTCTTTCTTTGTCAAGCTGTGTGAGTTGGTTACTAAGGTGACCGTAGGCATGTCGACAAGAACAAGCAAAGAGGTAGGTTGATCTAAGGATACGGTGTCTTGGTTGGTGTAGTGGCCTTAGGTTGTTTCAGGGTTGAAGGAAGTGACCTGTTTAGGAGGTTCGTATGCACTATCGATACCGGTGGAGATGAACTGTGATGGGTCAAATTTGGGCTGCAATAGATTGGCGAATTTGGGTGAGGAATAGGTTGGGTTATTGGAGTCGAGTGTGGATAGGGAGGAGAGCCCACTTATATGCCAATTGTTAAATTCAGTTTACCCAAATTTGAATGAAACTAGAAGCAACCCTCTTGGAGGCTTTTGACGGGAGTAGGGAGGTATCTAGATGGGTAAAATACAAAATTCAAGGATTTAGCAAGTTGGTTCGGTTATCCTTGGAGTGTCATGAAAAGTTGTGTATGGCATTATTGCATCATGTTGAAAGGGAGCTAGATGATACGAGGGTTTTGAAAGGAGCAAAATCTAGTGGACACGTACGACAAAAGCTAAGTCTAAAGGTGTGCGAGAATTGAGAAATGAGAAATCTCATCTCATCAGTAAATTATGATAGGAGATAGTGTGTTGTTTATGATGGTGATTGGGTGATTATTTTATCAATGAAGATTAGAATTATTTCATGGAATGTGAGGGCGTTGAATAACTCCTAGAAGCGTCAAGGGGTGAAGAATCTTTTAAGAGAATGTAAATGTGATATGGTGAGTTTAATAGAGACAAAGATGGTTGGGATGAATAGGCAAACATTGAGCAATTTGTGGAGTTGTCACTATATGGATTGGGTTGCTTTAGATGCTGAGGATATGATAGGTGGAGTATTGGTTATTGGGGATAGGAGGGTGCTGGAAAAAGTGGAGCCTTGGGTGGGCTCTTTCTTAGTGTCTGTTAGACGGAAGGGGGTGGAAGATGGACTTGAGTGGGCTTGCTCTAGTGTTTATGGACCTAAAGATGGTAATTTGAGAGGTTTATTATGGGATGAGTTAGTTGGAGTTCAATATTCTTGGGGCATTTTGTGGTTTTGTATTGGGGATTTTAATGTGATTCACTTTCCTAGTGAAAGTTTGGACTGTACTAGATTTAGTTTGGCAATGTTTGGATTTTCTGAATTTATTGAGGACATCAATCTAGTTGATCTACCTTTGGTGGGATGGCATTTTTCTTGGACAAAAGGTTCTGACACAACTTCAATGTGTAGAATTGGTAGAGCTTTCATCACTATAGATTAGGAAGAGCACTTCTCAAATGTTATTTAGCGGGTGTTGCCGCGCCCACTTTCTGATCATAGTCCTATTTTATTAGATCCGGGGGAAATGGCGAGAGGATAAAGCCCTTTTCGTTTTGAGAATAAGTGGTTGAAGACAGAGGGGGCTTGTGGATAGTGTACAATCTTGGTGGAATCGTTATTCATTTAATGGCACACCTAGTTTTGTGTTAGCAAAGAAGTTGCAGGCATTGAAGGAAGCTATTAAAAGGTCAAATGTAAGGGAGTTTGGGAAAGTAAGGGTGAATAAAAAGAAGAGGTTGGGGGAGTTGGTGAGACTAGATAAGAAAGAAGGGGTTTGTGGACTTTTTGAGGAAGAGTAGATCGTTTGATTTCTCTGGAAGAAATCTCGTTGAGATAGAAATCAAGAGTTTTGTGGATAAAAGAGAAGGATAACAATTCTAAGTTTTTTCATCATATGAAAAATTCTCGTAGAAGGCATATTCATTTGGGTACTTTAGAAGTGGACGGGGTGGAATATGAGGAGTCTAAGGTGACTAATCAAGTTGTACAATTTTATGAGAAATTGTATAAGGAGGCCAAGGCATGGCGACCAATAGCGTATAAGTTATATTTTGATCATATTGGGGTAGTTGAAAGTGGGTTGCTTGAGCGGAGATTCGAAAGGGAGGAGATTTTACTGGCTGTACATGATATGGAGGGGGATAAATCCCCCAGGCCAAATGGCTTTACTATGGCTTTTTATCATCACTGTTGAAGGGTAGTGGAAAGTGATGTTTTAGCATTCTTTGAGGAATTCTATTAGTATGGGAAGTTTGAGAAGTCATTAAATGCGTCATTTATAGCTCTCATCCCTAAGCTTCTAACATCCGGGACTATCAGCCTATTAACTTAGTGAGTAGTGTGGACAAGATCTTGTCAAAGGTTTTGTAGTATAGGTTGCAAGGCTGTTGGATGGGCTAATTTTGGATTCTCAAAATGCTTTGTGGGTGGTCAACAGATCTTGGATTCAGTTTGAATTGCTAATAAGTGTGTTGATAGTAGACTTCAAAGTAAGATTCCAGGTGTTATCTACAAGCTAGACATCGAGAAGGCTTACAATCATGTGAATTGAGATGCTTTGATTTATTTGCTAGGGAGGATGGGATTTGGTGCTAGATGGAGACAGTGGATACGTATGTGTATTTGTACTGTACAGTTCTCAGTTTTAGTGAATGATTCTTTGGTAGTGCGAGAGGTTTAAGAAAATGGGATCATTTATGTCCTATGCTTCTTGTTGATGATGGAGATGTTTAGCATAATGTTAAGGAAAATGGAGGGGGCTAGCATCATAAAAGGATTTAATGAGAATGGTGTTGGCAATAATGAGTTGTGCATTTCTCATCTCTTGTTTGCAAACGATACTATTCTTTTTTGTGATGCTAGTGTGGAAGAAATCCTTCATATCAAAATGTTGCTAATATGCTTTACAGCTGGTTTGAAGGTTAACTTGAGTAACAGTGAGATGGTTCCACTTGGGGAGTTTAATGTGGAGGTTCTAGCCAAGATTTTGGGGTGTAAGATTGGGTCCTTGCCAATGTCTTATCTTGGTATGCCATAGGGAGCGTCTTATAAGTCTGCTACTATATGGACACTGATATTGGAGAAGTTGGAGCGCCGATTAGTGGGTTGGGAAAAGTTATATCTTCCTAAGGGCAGTCATTTGACAATGCTTAAAGTACTCTTTCCAACATATTATTTATCTCTGTTCACTATCCCTATTAGTGTGGCAAATAGGATTGAAAAGTTGCAAAGGAATTTTCTTTTTTTGGTTGGTTGGTTGGGGGGGGGGATGGGGGATTCGCATAAGTGTTGAATGTGGTGGATTAGGGATAAGGAAGATCACTACCTTCAACAATATTTTATTGGAGAAATGATTGTGGCATTTTGGAGTTGAAGAGAATTGTTTACGAAGGCATGTAGTAGTTTCAAAGTTTGCGGTGGATAGGGGAGTTGGTGTTCGAAGTTAGGTAGGGGTTCACATGGTTATGGCTTGTGGAGGAGTTTTAGGATTGGGTGGGAGGACTTTTCCAAGTATACTCGATTTGAGGTTGGTTTAGGGCATAGGGTACAGTTTTGACATGATTGGTGGTGTGGAGATCAACCTATGACATTGACGTTTCCGCTATTATTCGCAATTGCATCAAATAGAGAGGCGTCAATGAGGATGTCTTGGAGAGACATAAGAGCACTACCATTGGGGGTGTAAAGGCCCCCAGTTGCTATTTTACCACATAAACCCTTAAAATCATGCTACATCCAGGTATGTAAACCCAAATTTTTTTCCATCCTTACTACAGTAAGGTTGCATATATGCAACCTTATTGTTCATGGGGTTGTAAACAAAAATAGAATATTTTGATCTCTCACATTCTTTCTTCCTCTCACTTTCAGAGTTCACTCCTCTATCTTCTTTCTTTTCTCCTCTCTCTCTCTCTCTCTCACTCTCTCTCCTCTCTTCCTCTCACGGTGAGTCGGTGACACTTGCTTCTCTCTCTCTCAAGTCGACTTTGAGTGGGTGGGCTTCAAATCGGCTTTGGGTGACTTCAGATCGGCATTGGGTGGGTGGGTGGCTGTAGATTGGCTTGGCTATTTCAGGTTTTGGGTTGTGGGTTGCCAGTGGCCATGGGGGCATGGGGTTGTGGGCTTTGCTCGCTGTGGGTCTTGGGTTTGATGGGCTTTGCTCACCACTATATCCTCTGCCTCCCTCTCTCATGCCTTGATGGGTATGGGTCATGGGGCCGTGGTCCAGCCATGCCAGTAAGGATTGAGACTTCTAGGGTGTGTGTGTGTGTGTTTTTTTTTTTTTTTGCTATGGAATTGATTTTTGGCTGGATACTAATTGTTGTGGTGGTGGAGGCGGCTAGTTTTTGATTGTGGGTTTGGTGGTTGCCAGTTGGTTATATTTGTGGTTGTGGGTGAAGAGAGAGAGAGAGGAGTATTTTTTATTATTTTATTAAGTAGTTTATATTATTTTATTGGGTTATATAAAAGATAAAAACTGGGATGTAAGATGAGTTGTAAAATGGGTCGGTAAAATAAATAAATTGGTGTTTGAGGATGTAAATTAGGTTTTTTTTTGCATCCCCAGATGCTAGTGCTCTAATATGAGGGAAAGACACGGTTGGGATGTGTGATTCCAACGTGAGTTTAATGATTGGGAGGTGGAGTTAAAAGGGGTTGTTCTTTCACTAGTTGGAGCTTCATATTCATATTCCTTTAAATGTAAATAGGGATCGATTGAGGTGGAAGTTGAAGAAAAACGGAGATTTCGACATTCATTCTTTTTATAGTGCTCTAAGGGGATCTTCTATTATTTTTCTTTGGAAAAGTATTTGGCGTGTGAAGGCTCCACATCAAGTTTCTTTCTTTGTTTAGACAGCTTCATGGGGAAAGATTCTTACAGGTGATAAACTTAAGAAGGAGAGGACTTATTTAGGTAGATTGATGTTGTCTTTGTCGGCGTAGTGGGGAGGATGTTAACCATATGCTTTTTTGGCATATTGTAGTATCTTTAATAAACTTTTTCTTACCTATCAAAAAAAAAAAAAAAAAACACCACTGGTTGTGTAAACTTGCAAATAAAAGAAAATATCAGAGATCCCAATTTCAAAGCAAGCAGCTATTAGTCACTCCATTGTTTAAAAGGCCACAAAACACAAGCATCTGATTTCCAAATGATGCAAACTGAAACAATATATAAAGACAACAGAAGACTAGATATAAGAAAGGCATTCTTCAGGAGGAATATCCAAGGATTTTACCCAAGATAGTATCTGAGTCTCATGGTTGAAGCCCTTAAGCATTGTTGGGCGCAAAGGCCTATCAATCAATCTACAAATAAGAACCTGCACACAACAGAAAGTAAGGACTTAACTAACACAACAACTTCATCGATAAAATGGAATAAATTTTATTGCAAAGAATCAAATGCTAAACAATTTTATGCTACATTATGCTTTAACAAATGAAATAGTTCTTCAATTCTTATTACCATCCTAGGTTGGAAGTAAGGAAATAGAATTAACAAGAGATGTCATTCAAATTCAAAGCACCTAGTGAATTAAAAGCCCAGGGGGGAAGAGAATTAAAGAAACAAAGAAGGTTAAGCAGATGAAAATGCAACAGCAGAAGCCCACTCCAACAGTGAAAGGAAATACACATCCAACCCATTAACTATTCAACCTAGTCCTAAAACCTGGAAGAAGAACCACAAAGATTTCATTCTTTGTCTTTGGGAAACCACCATATGAAACAAGAAAAAAGAGTTACCGCTCTCACCATGCTTGCTTAGAGAAGTTGACTATTTTGAAGAGTTCATTAGATAGTTAAAAAGCAAGACCATGTTAGAATCAACAAATTATGCTCGTCTCCAATCCAATCGATTACGTTCAGCCAACTAAATCAAAAGCAATGGTAAAAGACTAAAAAGAGGAAAAATATCAACAATCATTTTCATGAATTTAAATAATAACAAGCTTGATGCAGCACAAAGTTTGCAAAGGGAATGTGTGCAGGAATTTAGAATCTGAATTCTGAACCCTAGGTTTCAGAACCTAAAGTTGCCTGGAAACAGCACCAAGTAACTGGAAAATATTTAACAAAATTTTATTCATCAAATCAAACATACTCCAAAATGTTCTCTAGAGCCTTTAAGTAGGTATCCAAAGATGAATCAAATAAGGAAAAAATCATAATAAATTACATCAAATATGGAAATAAGCTCGTAATCAATTATATATTTAATACCAAAATAAAAAATAAAAAATCAAATCAAATCCAAAAGTCTCAGCATCAATCAACATTAATATGAATTAATTGGAATCAACTGGTAGTGGGATTCCATCATCCAGCCATGTGACGAGGATCAAGTGTATGATTTCCGCACCAACTTTTGAGGTGGGAGAAACTTGGCCGTGCCAAGTGTAACTCCTAATAGTAAATTTTTTTGATAGCTTTCAAGAGGTGCCGTGGAAGAAGATATTGTGAATTTTTTCTGGAGTTTTATGAGTGTATGACGTTTAAGAAATTATTGGATATATCCTTAATAACTAGTGCCAAAAAGGGCCGATGCTTGCAATATTCACAATTTTCAGCAAATTAGCCTAGTTGGGATGTGTACAAACATATAGCTAAAGTCCTGGAAAACCGTTTTAGACAGGTGTTGGGGAAGCTTGTGACAGATTCTCAATAATGCATTTCTAGAAAGAAGATAGATTTTGGATTCAATTCTTATTCTGTACCCCAAAGGTTATACTCATACTACATTTCAAAAAAGCTTATAATCATGTTAATTGGGGGTGCTTAATTTACATTTTGGGAGGGTTTGAATTTGGTGAGAAATAAATGAAATGTATTCTTTTTTTTCCCCCTACTGTTTGATTTTCAGTGTTAGATAATGCTATAATGGTAGTCTGGTTGGTTTTTTTTTTGGGTAATTCCAGAAATTTGAATTTGGCAAGAAATAAATGATGGCTTATCATATATTTGATCACCTATATGTGACAAGCCATCAGCCTTTGCATCTGCAAGTGATGCAACCAACTCATCAGAAGGCTCAACTACCTTCACTACGTTTGCCACTTCCACAAGCCTATGGGATTAGGAGAATAATCTGATCAACTCTCTAGTGCTATCCAATATAGGACCCAACATTGGGGTTACTTTGATGCACGACCAATCTGCAAAGGTTATTTTGATAGTGTTTGCAACACATTTACTCTATTTGAGAAAAAATATGAATCCCTTGTATGACATGTGCAATCAATATTTTTGTATTGCGCAAGGAAATTTTTTTTGATAAGTAAAAAAAAAAAACAAAAACAAAAAATAATAATAATAATAATAATTCCTTGCTCAAGACTAAAATATTGATTGCACATGTCATGTGTGATACCCCGAATTACATGGATTGAATTGGATAGATGTGTGTTGTACATCGTGCGCTAAGCCCGACATCGAGTGTTCATTGGGTCAAACTAAGTTATATAAGGGGTGTACATGGATCGGGTTAGGTCGAGTTGAGGGGTTTTTTCAATCCTATCCACCATGGTCTGGTTGAACAAAATCCAACCCAACCCAACTCATCACAAGGGTCCAATCCAACCCACCTAGTTCAGGTTGGACCCATTAGTCGGACAATTTTTTTTTTAATTGAGCATTAGTACAGCACCAACACAAATAAAAACAAATTTATAACCTAATAAACATGAGTATAGCACTAATCCAACAGAAACTATTTTATTAGTGTTTCAAAGTTTAAACCAATACAAATAACAACAAATTTATATTGGTATTGCATTAAACCAAATGACATTTCGTTAGTAAGATATCAAATAGTTCTATCTCAACTCAATGGAGAAACAAAATAAACATGAAATGGTCTTTTTATTGTGATTCGGGGTGATACTAATTCCCCATTTCCATGAAAGGGTATTTGGACTATTAAGGTTCCTAAAAGGGTTGCTTTCTTTATGTGGATACGAGCTTTAGGTCGGATCCTCCCGTTGGATAATCTTATAAGGAAGGGATTGCCATTAGTATATTAGTCTTGTATGTGTCTAAGGGGGAGTCATTGGATCATCTTTTATCATTGTGACGTTGCCCATGCCCTATGGGGGGTTGTGTTTTAGATATTTGGGATTCATTGAGTCATGCCAGGGTCTGTTGCAAGTTTATTGTTTTGTTGGAGGAATTGGTTTAGGAAGCATGGCTCAGTTATTTGGAAATTGGAATATGGTACCAAGTTGTTTAATGTGAATGTTTGGAAGGAGTGGAATCATTGCCTTTTTGAGGAAACCAAAAACTCCTTGGATCAATTAAAATCTATGTTTCGCTGCACTCTTTTGAATGGTCAATGTGGTGGGGCTTTTCTAATTGTTCATCCGTCCTTGAGTTCCTAGATTCTCTTAGATATGCTATATAATATTTTTGTATTTTCTTTTGTTTCTTTGTGTTCGCCATCGTGAAGTCAAAGTTTCTATTTTCTCTGATTAGTATAATTGCATAAGTTACCAATCAAAAAAGAAGACTGGGCTTATTATGACATATTTGCTCCAGCTTGAGGGGGAGTGTTCTATGAATTGGAAGAATAAAAAGATAACTTAGTTGATTCGAGGTGACTAGCCTCTTGAACTTGAGAGGGAGAATAGATTTTTTGGGTTATTTTTTTGTTTAATTCTCATTAATGCATTCAACATGCATAAATAGCCAAACTTGAGATAACTTTACCAACAAATCCTAAAACATAGAAACCAATCATATCCTAAAACATAGGAATTAATTTGAATACAAATAAATAACAATACTAATCTATCTAGGAAGCCTTAGTTTATCACTAAACTAAATTCAAATAATTTATCCAACACCGAGGTCATAACATTCCATTCCCCTTCAAGATAAATCTTGTCCTCAAGATTCTAAAATGTGGAAATCAATACTTTCTTACTCCACATCCTTCTTCCCCAATTAGAGAAAACTCAACCTCAAATTTTAAAGTGTTGAAGGATAAGAATTTGGATATTTGATACTTGCACCAATTCTTCAACCACTTTTGTGAGCACCAGAAACATAAACGCATTGCTTCCCACATCCTTGGACTCATTGGGAATGACAAAGTCAATTTGTGGGATTGAGGTAGACTTATTCGTAATCACAAGAAGATCCCTTTGATCTATCTTTTCTACTTCGTTGATCCTTTGATCTTCAAATGCAATTTTTGTAACAAGTGCACCCACACCCAAATCCGTGTAGGTGCTTCCTAGTGATCAAAACGCTCTGATACCAAATGCTGTGAACCGGGAAACTAAAAATAAAACTTAGTCGATTCGAGGTGACTAGCCCCATGAACTTGAGAGGGAGAATAGACTTTTTGGGTTAATTTTCAACTTAATAGTTAATTCTCATTAATGCATTCAACGTATATAAAATAGCCGAGGATGAGATAACCTCATCAACAAATCCTAAAATATAGGAACCAATCCTATCCTAAAACATAGGAATTAATTTTGTTACAAAATAATAACAATATTAATATATCTAGGAAATCTTATTTTATCACTAAACTAAATTCAAATAATTTATCCAACAATTGGCTAATATCCTATGAGTAGTACCATTGTTTTTGTACTCTTCTACAAGAGTCTAGAATATAGTAACAGTGAGGCGTCCCCACCAAATTTCATTTTTGGAATGTTCCCATCCCTTTGTAACTAACTCTCGTAAAGAAGTGGAATATAAAGGTTGTGGAATATAAAGGTTAAGGGTTGTAACAATTTTCCTTAGCTCCTCTCTTTGAATAATCTTCTTCACTAACTCTCAACAAATCAAGAAAATAAAAAGGAAAAACTAATACTGTCCAAAGCAGTAATCCAAAAATGTAACGATTTGAGGAAAACAAATTTTATCACAATCATGGAAAGTTCAAGTTCTACCGTTCCTCTCCCTCCAAATAAATAGTCCACATAATGCAGACGGGCTTAACATTCCAAGAGAAACTGCTTTTGTGTCATCCGAACATCCCACTCTAACAAAGATTTCAACAACCTTCCACAGCATAACCCAATGAAAGCCAAACACTGTCATGCAATAACAGAATTAAGTAGCAAATGCTCAACTGACTGAGGCCCAAATTTGCACATACAACAACAATTTATAAATCTAAGTCTTTTACGATGTGCAAAGTCATGTGTCACTAATTAGGCTTTATAATTAATAAAGCGTCAACCAAAAGCTTTAAAACAAAAGTATTTTTCAAGTAAAATGCCCCAAGAAAAGAACGAGTTAACAACCTTTTGCACTAAAAATTATTTGTTCTCTCTATTCTCAGCCAACTAGATTTTCACAGAAAAACACAAAGCAAGCCTTCATGAACTTTCCAACACAATCCAGTGTTTTTTTTTTTTTTTTTTTTTAGGTAATAAGACTTTTATTGAAAAAAATTGAACATCATGTTCATGATGGAGAACACTCTGAACAAGAAACAGATACAATATAATCAAGAACTAAAGGAAATAGAGACTAAAAAATCAGATAAAGAAATACAATTCATACACCCCCAAATACAAGCCCAATGAAACAAAGTACCAAAGAACAATCATATTTTTTAATCTCAGGAAAAATATCCATATTTAAGAAGACAGCTTCAACTGCCAGCTGGGATTATATGATTTCTATTACTCAAAAGTTAAGGCCTAATACCTCGTGATCTTTTGTCCTCCCTTCTCGTTTGAAAAACCCACCACTAAGAAAATAACAAACATAAGGTGTGTTAAAAAAAAAAGTATTCTTTCATGAAACAAATAAAATAACTATGAAATGGAAAACAAAGATGCAAGACACACCTAGTCCGACCTGCTGCAGAAAAACGCTCTTGATAATTAACAAATAAAGGAAAAAAATCTGAAGGCTCACTTGGAACATCAGCCATACAAACAGATGTGTACACGATCTGCAAGAAGAAACATACATCTGTTATTTCTTCAGAAGCTGGAAAATCCCAGATTCACAGTTACAATTTATTAATTACCAGGTTACACCTAAATGGAATCTCATTGCAAATAAAATAATTAATACATTTATTCCTTTTCTACACAGTACAACATGGTTATGTAGAAACCTATTTTTGTAATAAAATTATATACATATATATATATATATATATATATATATATATATATATATCACATCTTATAATTGTATTAAAATATCATCCATATACTTCCGGTGTACTAACGATAAAGTTAAGCTACAAACTTTTTGAATGAGAAAGAGCATCTGGATCTCACTTGAGGGACAATGTTAAGCACATTATTACCAAAAATCTTCACTTATTAGTCGAGATAATTTTTTTTTAAAAGAGAGACTAAAGTACACTTTTGACCCTTAAAATTTTGGATTGTTTTCATTTTGACCCTTTATGTTTCAAAATTTCATTTTGAAACTTCATGTTTGATTCAGTTTTCATATTGGTCATGTCATCCAACTCCTTTAGTATTCTAATCATTAAGTGCCAAATGAGTGCTTAGTAATCTAACTGTTAATCTGGCATTTAACAATTAGATTACTAGCAAGATTACTAGCGGAGATGGACAATGAGACCATTATGAAAACATAATCAAACATGATGGGCTAAAATAAAATTTTAAACATAAAGGGCCAAAATGAAAACAACCCAAAACTTTAAGGACCAAAAGTGTGCTTTAGTAATAAAAAAATTATAAATAATTAAATTAAATTAAAATTATTATAAAAAAATATTAAAAAAATCTTCTTATCTCCAAGAATGACACCACAAACAAATCCCCTATGGGTGGAGAGAGAGACAGACAGCGCTAGAAAGGTATGGGTTTTATTTGTAATTATACAAGAATGTAATGCTGATGAGCAAAGGTGGAACTTACAGTTTCTCCATCTGTTACTGTAACAGCACCACTAGCTTGTCTCCCTATGTGGCCTGTCTCAACCAAAATCTGCAAAGATCCCAAACAGAAATTAGATATTTATTCAAATAAGCGCTATTCAGCTACCCTTTCTTATAAACATGTACACCAAATGACCAAAATTCTAAATACAGTAGAAAATCCAATAAAAAGAGCGTTCCTGAAAAAAAAAATTTATATTTTACTAGAATTGAGGGAAACCTCATGTAACACAGGATTTGTATACAAAACTCTTCTAAAAACTTACCGTATTCAAGAATTACAATTAGAAAGAAAATGAATCAATAAAAGATACATAAGGAAGCACATCAATGGTGCTAAAGCACAAGAGACCACTCAAACAACAATCACAAAATATCAAAAACACCAATTTCAACTCAATAATTGACACTGAAATACCATTAAAAGTAAGATTATTTCTTTCCCCCCAAATTGTCAACATTAAGTATAAAGGGGACATATTCCAAATGAGAGAACTCATGTGCCTAAACTAACTTCTCCACCCAAAGTGTACATCAATCACTTTCATTAGCATTGCCCGTTGGACTCCAAACATAGAGGATACATAAGACCATGACTTGTTTGCCAATGCATAATGAATTAGCAAATGATCCACAGTTTCCACTACACTTCCACATACGGCACCAAGATACCAAAATAATATTTCTTTTAATGAGATCATCTTCAGTTAATATCTCTTAATGCATGGGAATGGCATACCATCTGAACTTCTTAACATATCATGAAAACAACAAACATAAATTTACCATTTCAAATTAAGCATTTTTTTTTTTTTTTGATAGGTAATCAGAAAACTATTATTAATGAGAAAATAAGGAAAAGTACAAGTTGTTCATGATGATGAACAAACAGGAAAAAAAAGAGAACAAACAGCACAACAAAAAGAGTAATCAGGGAACTAAGCTAAGGGATAGCATGAACTCAGAGAGAGAAGAACAATCTGTAAAACCCCAACAACGAGACCACTCCAAAAGACTACGTTGGCATAAAACCTTTAACTCATCCAACGTCTTCTCATTATCCTCAAAGGAACAACGATTGCGTTCCAACCACACATTCCACATTACACACCCTGGAAAAAGCTTGAAGCATAAAAGTCCATAGGGAATGAGTAACAAGACAATGAAGAAGAAGGTGGTCAACCGACTCCCCATCACAACAACACATACAACACCAAGTAGCCAACGGGCGACCCCTAAGCATTAGATTATCCAAAGTGAGGATCCGACCATGAGCAGCAATCCGCAAAAAGAACGCCACTCGTCTAGGAATCTTTGGTTTCCAAATACCTTTCCAAGGAAACAAAGAATTCGAAGCACCCCAAATCGCATGGTAATAAGACCGGATGTCAAACTTCCCATCGCCTTTTAACCGCCAATAAAGAGTATCGCTCCTATCACCCCGAGGAATACGAGTTTGGATAAGCTAGAATAGGGAATAGGATGCGGCTAGCTCCCAATCTTTAAAAGCTCTATAAAACCTTAAATCCCATACTCTAACAATACCCCTTTCAGGAATCCACAGAACCTCAGAGATACAAGCATCCTTCACCGCTGAACACACATAAAGCTCAGGATAGAGATCTTTTAGAGTATTATCCCCAATCCACCTATCGTGCCAAAAGCGGATACGAGTGCCTTCACCCACAACAAAAGACAGATTGCTTAGAGAAGCTCTTCCACCCTTCATTAATGCTTCTCCATAGGCCACACCCATGAGTCCTCCTGCACACTTTAGTACACCACCCCCCTTGACCCTCACCATATTTTGTAGAGATAACTTGCCGCCAAAGATGGGTAACTTCATGACCATATCTCCACAACCATTTCCCTAATAAATCTTGATTAAAAGACACCACACTTCTTAACCCCAAACCACCCATCTCGATGGGTAAACACACCTTTTCCCAAGCCACCAAAGGATATTTGAAACTCCTCTCAGAAGACCCCCAAAGAAAGTTCCTCTGAATACTTTCCAATCTAGTAGCCACAGATTTAGGAATAGTAAAAAGGGATAAATAGTATGTTGGGAGGCTTGAGAGAGTACTCTTAAGGAGCATGAGCCTACCACCCTTAGATAAATAGAGACGCTTCCACCCAGATAGCTTCTTCTCCATTTTCTCCAAAATAGGATTCCAAATCGAAGCTGTCTTAAAAGAAGTCCCCAACGGCATCTCCAAATATTTCATAGGCAAATTGCCCACTCTACAATGGAGAATATTAGCCAGTGCATCTAGATTATTCACCTCCCCAACAGGGACAATCTCACTTTTCCCAACATTGACCTTCAAACCCGTAAAAGCCTGAAAACAAGACAACACCAACCGTATGGACAGAAGCTGTTCTCTAGAAGCATCACAAAATAAGATAGTGTCATCAGCAAATAATAGATGGGATACACGCACACCAACAGAGTTCACAGAGCCCAACTGAAAACCCCGAATAAGATTACATTCCTCTGTCTTCTTCAATAGTCTACTCAAAACCTCCATTATCAAAAGAAACAGAAGCGGGGAAGGGGGTCTTAATCCACGAGAACTTCCAAAAAAACCTTCAGGGGAGCCAGTTACCAGGACTGAAAAGCGGACAGAAGTAACACAAGCCCTAATCCACCCCCTCCATTTCAACCCAAAACCCATCCAGCCCAACAAATAAAACAAGGCCTCCCAGTTCACATGGTCATATGCTTTTTCAATGTCAAGCTTGCAAACCACACCCAGTAATCTGCTTTTCAACCTACTGTCCAAACATTCATTTGCAATAAGCACTGAATCCAAGATATGCCTTCTGCCAACAAACGAATTTTGCGACTCAGAGATAAGATTAACCAGAACCGCCCTCAACCTATTAGCCAACACCTTGGATAGCAGCTTGTACACACTACCCACCAAACTAATGGGGCGAAAGTCCTTAATGTTAACAGCATTACACTTCTTAGGAATTAAAGTGAGAAATGAAGCATTCATAGACCTTTCAAACACAAAGTGCCGATGAAAGTAATCAAAGAAATCCATGACATCCTTTTCCACAACACTCCAACATTTATGAAAAAAAGCCATGGTGAAACCATCAGGACTAAGGGCTTTATCATCCTCCATCTCCCTTAATACCTGAAAAACTTCCTCCTTTGAGAACTCCTTCTCTAAGGACAACCTCTCTTCCTCTTCAATGCATGCAAAATCCAACCCATCCATAGCAGGACACCAAACCTCAATTTCCTCATACAATCCCTAATAAAAGAGAACTAACTGAGAGCGCACATCAGCCTCATCCTCATAAAGTACACCATCCACCTCTATCCTCTTAATAAGATTAGCATTTCTATGGGAATTTGCTAATCTATGAAAGAAACGAGTATTATTATCTCCCTCCTTCACAAACAAAGCACGACACTTTTGTCTCCAGGAAATTTCCTCAAGAGAAGCCAAATGTTCTATGTCCCCTTTGAGCTGAATGCGACGATGCTGATCCTCATTCGATAGACCGACTGACTCCTCTCTAGCATCTAAACCCATAAGTTCAATCAGCAAATTCTTCTTTCTAAAAGCCAAATCACCGAACACCTCCCTATTCCACTTTTTTAAATCAACTTTCAAAGCCTTCAACTTTTGAGCCAAAATATAACTTGGAGAGCCCGTAAAACTATAACCAATCCACCATTGCTGAACTCTATCAACAAAACCCTCAGCTTGCAGCCACATGTTTTCAAATTTAAAGGCACTTCGACCTCGTCGAACAACACCAACTTCCAACAAAAGCGGACAATGATCTGAAATAACACAGGGAAGCACCCGTTGGGATGTATTCTCAAAATGTTCCTCCCAATCTAGAGAAACCAAAGCCTTGTCAATTCTTGACATAGAGGGGATACCAGAATCTCTAAACCATGTAAAGGAAGCCCCCTCTAAAGGTAAGTCAACTAAAGAATTGCTCACTATAAAGTCTGAGAAGGCAAACATAGTAGGGCTGAATGACTCACAACCAAGTCTTTCACTTGGGTACCTGATAATATTAAAATCCCCTATTAAACACCATGCCATGGGCCACCTAGCGCGAACCCGTAATAACTCCTCCCACAAACAAGACCGCTGACTGTCATCATTGGGGCCATATACACCTGTACAGGCCCAAACAAAGTCATCCACCACCCCTCTCAATAAGACACTAACAGAAAACTGTCCAACAATAACATCCAACTTTTCAAAAACCCTCTTGTCCAAAACCAGCAAGACCCCTCCCGAAGTTTGGACAGCATCCAAAGCAACCCAATCAATGAAAGGACTTTCCCATAGACTTCGAACAAAAGCAGTATCGATAGAAGCTACTTTCATTTATTGAAGACAAACAATGTCACATTTCCACTCTTTTAGAAGATTCTTATAGACCAGTCTCTTCCGGGGAATGTTAAGCCCCCTTACGTTCCAAGAAAGAAGGCGTAAATTCATTTAAAACTACCAACAACCCCCACAACATTCGAAGGAGCTCTGCTCCTACTCCTAGAAGAGACACCATCATAATTACCATTCGAAATGAGCCCCTTAAGCTCCCTAAGACCTCGTGACCCCGAGTTTGTAGGTTGCTTAGGCACTCCATCATCACCTTGAGACATTCCTGTTCAAGAAGGTGGAACAAAGCCAAACATTGAACTTCACGTTTCAATATAGGAAAACCCACCATATTACAAAAATCTTTCATCAGCTGGGACACCTAACTTGAATTTGGTTCAGTTTCTGCCACCTGACCCCCTCCTACATCATCCTGAATCAAGACCACCTCACCATTAGAATTGGGATTCCACCGAGTAACAGGATTACACTCCAAAAGGCAATTATCTTTCACCCCACTACCACCATCACAGTTATCAGCTCCACTGTTGTCCCACGGTAGGAAAAGAGGCCCAGAATCATTAGGACTAAGACCAACAGAAGCCACTGACCTAAACGCCTCAACTCGATCTTCCCCTTCCCCAAACTCGTTACCCAGCTCAGACAAAGGGGAAAAACGATTATTTTTTGCCCACTGATGCCGACGATGTGACCGTGACCTATTTTTCAGAGTTGGAGACACCATCGCCGTATTCGCCGGAGTAGAACCAACCTTGCCGGAGTCAAGAACCATCACTATAGCCCCCGGTGCACCGGAATCTACCATCGACATGCACCCATCGGACTCGAGCTCGTAAATTGGAGCCACCGTCGCACATACCGCTACATCGGAAGTAGCTCCCTCCAACCTACCAGACGGTGAAACCACCGAGGCGCCAAGGACCGGGTCCGCGTTGAGTGCAGATGCATTGAGTACCAGTTCCGACACCGCTGCACACTCCGACGACTCGGAATCACCACACCCAATACCACTCGAGCTCTCGCCTAATACCCCACGTTGACTGGGCATCTGATTCTACTTGTAAAAATCTAGGCTTGACCAAACTGCCCTTCTCATGTGACACATGCACCATGGGTTGGGCTTCATGAAGCCCACCTATTTGTTTTGTGACTTCTGGCCCACCACCCTTGGGCCAGCTTATTTCCTGAGAACTCGGATAAGTCACAACACGTTTCCCTCCCTCAGGCTTGCACACCCTCAAAGCCAATAAATCAGGAGTCAAATTAAACTTAAATGCCCGCGTGGGTCTGCCAAATAAAGCTGAAACATTGCCATTTCTAGCTAAACCATTTTCAAAAGAAACTCCATGAGACCTGTTCTGCCCCCAATTAGTTCCATTTTTTTCAAAATTCCTGAACTTCTGCTGATTACCATAAACAGACATACTCTTCCCACTCCGGCCACCACCAGCAAGCTAACCACCTCCACCACCATTATTAAGTGAAACTTTATCCAGAGATACCGGTTTAGCACCATAGCAAAAAATCCTAAGCTCTTTCTGAAACAAGGTCCAACCAGCTCTATTAGAGCTTGCTGGAATCATTAAACAACCTCTCCTAGACCCTCCAAAATATACTGTAATAACAACAAACAGACCAGCATTGTTAGATCTCCCACAGAACTCTAACAACTTCCCATTTTCCCTAAATCTCTTACAAAGTAAACCACGGCCAGGCACCCAATCTCGTATATCTTCGAGACAAGTGAGAATCCACTCCATGCCCCTATGTCCAACCCAAATAGAGCTCTTAACATTCCAACATGTCTCATGAATAGCATACGAATCAGACCGCCCCCCATCAAAAGAAAAAGAAAAAAGTTTAGCATCAATATGAAAAGACCTCTTGCTGCCCCCAAGGACAGAGGATAGAGGTTTACAAGGGATGTTTTGAGAGGTATCGATGGAGGGAGAACTTGGTAAGGTTAAAGGTGCAGGAACAAGAGAAGGCTGTTTAGGCAAAGCTTGGATAGACCCCTGAGGTGGTGGGGGAGGGGAGGGTAAAGGCAGTGGTTGAAGAGGGGGATAAGGATATGGGAAAAGCCCAAAATGTGGAGGAAAGCAAATGGGGGAAGGGGAAGGAAAATGTGAGGGTGGCAAAAAAGGAAAGAAAGAAGGTAATGGTTGAGGGAGAGGGAGAGGGAGGGGGAGAGGATGGGGTGGAGGAGGGGGTGGAGAGGGTTAGGATGCTCAAACAATCAAAAACTTCATATATTGGAACATTATATTACTCTAACTCCCAATCACAAACACCTTACCATTACAAATTAGGCACGTACCTCAAACAATAAAAAATCTCACATATTGGAACATTAGAATAAAAAAAATATAAATCACTTAATCAACCGACTCTAACTCGTTATCACAAAAACCTCATACAAACTTAAATCAGTTATTCACGTTTGTGAGGTAGAAAAAACAAGGAAAAGGAGCAATGGGGGGAAATTGTAAAAGAGAAAAACAGATCTAAGATGCTGGAGCGACGTGAGAAGAAGAATAAGAAGTAGCGTAAACATGCTGGCAGCACCAGCGGCAGTGGCGTGAGACTATAAGTCAATACTGTGCATTTCAGCTCTTTTAAAAAAAAAAAAGCTAACAGGGGAACCATTAACTAAGATAAAGAAATGGGTCGTGGAGATGCAAGTAGGAATCCAATATGTAAAGAAGAGTCTCTCAATTGACATGCTCATAGGCATTTTCAAAATCCGGCTTGAAGATAACACCCATAATATGACTTTTAACCCTACCATCCATGCATTCATTAGCAATAACAAGGGTAAAAATGAATCTTCTTATTTCAATCCTTTGGAACTGTTAAAAGAATCGAAAAAAAAAAATCTTCCAATAATTAGTTTGGGCCTACTATCTCAATAAGACTAAAGCAAAATTCCCTTAGTTGCTAATAGCAGATGAAGGTCTTCTGCTTAGAATCCTAAGAAGTGTAAGAGCAAAATCTTCCTTCTTTTTGTTATGGTACATACATTTGCCTAAGGTCGAATGGATACAAAAGGGAGATTCAACCAAAAAAACCCACTCAAAATAAATAAAAACACACAATAGATGAATGAAACAATTCCAATAAACATGGTCAATCGCCATACACTTTCTCAATATTTAAATTACAAATCACTCCAAGTAAATGACTTTAAAGCCTGCTATCCAAACCTTCAATTGCAACAAGGACCAATTCTAAAATATTCTGTGGCTGCACCTCCACAAAAGATTGTAAGAGTATATCATTAAAGACCTATTTCGAGCGAGAGACATACATAATCTTAAAGCACACTGTAACAATTCACATGTCATTGTTAATAATTCAATACATATCTTCTATTATTATAGAAGATGAAGTTCTTTTTGAGCTAGAGGCTAGAGCTCGTCGGCTTCAAAGTTTAGGTTCTTTCAGCAACTTCCTCTTACTTCTAGTATCCATAGTTGTCAAAATGTAAATTGTATAGTGTATCATAAGATTCACAAGCACTTAATAATAAAAATTATAGAAATATTTTTTCCCCTCAATACGATATGTATACTTACAACTATTTTTTTTTTTCCCCTAAAGAGTAAAAGCCACCATATCCTAAAGCCTATTATTATATTTTCAGTTACACAAAAACAATTTCTTTCATTTCAATTCGATAAAAAAAATAATAATAATAATAATAAGAAAAAAAGAAAGAAGAATTTAAAGTTGAGTTACATGTCTATCACCGACGGGGATTTTGATAGAGTAAGGGTGAGGAGAACAGTCGGAGTCGGAGTCCAAGGGTTGATGTTCTTGGAAGGCGGCTCCTGCTCTGATAGTAGCACCAAGAAAGGTTTTGCTGGGTAAGAAAATGTGAGATGATGAAGACAATAATAAGGAACGGAACCTGGATTTCTTTCTGGTGAGGAGGCGGCTAGGGCAATTTGAAGGGGTGAGAGTGAGGGTTCGAGAGTAACAGGGAGTTTTGAAGAGGCTACTACTGCTAGGGTTTGCTAACATTTTCTCTGATTCTTGCTTTGCTTCGCTTCAATGAGAGACTCACTTCACTGGAGTAGAAGGCACTAAGCTCTCACAGACTTTATCCGCTTTTTCAGTTTTACTTGACAGGCGCGCGAGGTTGCCATTTTTTTTGTTTTCAATTTTCCTTTTTCTTTTATTTACGCCCAACGGATTTGGGCCTTTTTTCAGTATTCAAGCCTCTTCGTGCCAGGACTAAAACTCTATCTTAGTTGCGTTTGGTTCGTGTAAAAGTATTTTCAGAAAATAAATATTTTTCAGAAAAGAAAATATTTTCATATGTTTGGTTGCATTTTAAAAAATGTTTTGGAAAATATTTTTTGATATTTGGTTGTGTTCTTGAAAATACCTTAGAAAACACATTTTATACTTGTTGCTCACATTTTCTCGGTTACCAAACGAATACATAATATCATTCATTCCTCAAAACACAAATAAAACCTAGAAAAAAATCATCAAATCCGGACAAACGAAGGCGAGATCGCCGATCGGTGAGATCGCGATCTCGATCGCCGATCGCCGTCGCCGCGATCGCAATCGCGCGAAGCTTCTATCGCGATCATGATCGGCTTCGATCGCGATCGCGACCTCGATCGGCGCGATGTCTAGATCGTTTTCTCTCTCTCTCGCTGCGTTTGTTCGCCTCTTGTGTTTTGTTGTGTTTTGGCTGAGTGTGTTTCTCTCTTTTGCGCGTGCTACGGAAATCGTTTGAAGGTAAAACAAGTATGTAAAATGATTTCCGGGTCAACAAGTGTAAATTTTGGTCAAACGGAAATGATTTTCCGGAAAATCTATTTTCCGTAGCTGCCAAACGCGTGGGTTTTATGGAAAATCATTTCCGGAAATGATTTTCAGTCAATTCAAACACAGCCTTACTTCGGGCACCTTATGAAGGTGCAAAGACTTTGGTTATGGGCTTAAGGAGCTGGGATTTCCAACACATTAGAAGACATGTAAACGAAGCAATCCACACAGTCTGGCCCGTAATGCCATCCACTTTATTATTGACTCCGTTTAGATTGAGGAAATTCATCTCTGTATCTCTGATATAAATCTCAAGGATAGTTTTTATCTTGATTGATTCTCTTTGTTAGTAAAATCCTTTAATAAAAATTATAATAATCGAGTTAAGTCACACTACACACAGTTGGTTTTAGAGTTAAGCATTCAATACACCTAGCTTTTCCAATTTTCCATTAGAATATTGAAAAAATTAGAATTTATAGAGAAAATGACTTACTGTCCCCCTCCCTCAAATTTCAAAATTTGGGCCCTCAAAATCTAAAATTTAGACCTTAGGCATGCATATGCCACACACTTTATTAGAATAAATGCTCACATACTAACGCATTCATATGTCATTCTTTTGGATAAATTACATCACATACTATGAGAGACCTCAACAAAAGCGTCCCTCAAAAAAAAGATTCGAGTACCTTTTAGGACACCTCTTTTTTTGGGTAAGTGATATGAAATCGCCACTTATTTTTTTATACAAAAAAATAAGAAAAACTAAATATATACAAATACATGACTGAATTGTTCTCTTCATTGATTGAATAAAAGAAATTACTTATCTTAGAAAACTTGAAAATTACATAGCTTTGGGTTCTAGTTACAATCTACCAAAAATACATGGCTTATTGTCCTAGTTACATTCTACCTAAAAAAAATAAAGATAAGTCTATATCTACTTAACAAAAGACCTAAATCCGAAGGCTAGGTTACGGAATGGGTAAGTGTTAAGCACCCATTCTGCCCAGACAGAGTCTGGTCTTCTAGACTCTTGTGACTAATGTACTATGTTATGCATGTCATGAATGATATGTTGTACATGTGAAACAAAAATTAAATCACACAAATTTATTTATGAATGAAGTCTCTTTTTTTTTTTGAAAAAAATCAGATATGTTTTGGTGATTAAAAAAAAAATTGATTTTGGTTTGTCAAAATTCCAGATCTGTTTTGTAGTATGTAAAAAAAGTGGTTTTTGATAATAAAAATTCAGATCTGTTTTATGATGAAATAAAGTCTTTTGGTTTGAAAAATATCAAATCTGCTTTTGAGAACTTAGAAAAAATAGCTTATGATTTATAAAAGATCATATCTGTTTTTTAAGAACTAAAAAAAATGGTTTTTTATGACCAAAAAAAAAATCAGGTCTGTTTTTATATGTTTAAAAAAAATGAAAAAGGTTTTTTTTTTTAAGAAGAGAGTTTCACTCATAATTTAAATTTATGCAATCATGAATTAAGTAAAACAAACACAAACACAATCATGTTCAATCTTTTCCTTTATTTCAAAAATCTGCATATGTCAAAAAAATCAGATTTGTATCTATGAAAGATACAAATCAGTTTTTTATTTAAGAAAAATTCAGATCTGCATCTAATGAAGATGCAGATTTGTTTTTTGATTAAGAAAGATTCAGATCTACATCTAAGAAAGATGTAGATTTGTTTTTGTTTTAAGAAAAATTCAGATCTACATCTAAGAAAGATGCAGATCTGTTTTTTATTACATCATATGCATTCATGCATTGCACATGCCCATGCCCATGTATTTATATGTCATCACTTAGGATAGATTATATCTTGTGTGCACTTGTTCATGTGTATCTTGTGTTTATGCATTCATATGTCATCCCTTAGGGTAGATTACATCACATACTCACATGTTCATAAATTGCACATTGCACAGTACACCAACCAAGGCATGTGGGAATGCTAACATGATTGAATCCAGACCCTACACGTGGAATGGCTGTTAGCAAAGGAAAGGAAACGTTGGCTATAGGAAAAGATCTTTGGTCCATGCCAACGACGTGACCATCTTGGGGAAGAGTGAGATTTGCACCTAACATAGACACCCAACACTCACAAAAGAGAGATAGTGACCCTCTTTGGTCAGAGGTTATAAAATCCTTCCCTTTCATTGGCTATGCTTGTGTTGGACCATTGTTAGGGATACGGGCATCACTCTCAATGCCCCTGATGTCCATTTCCCTCTCTAAGGATTGTTCCCCATGTAATGGCAGGGTCGCTTTTCACACCGCTACATTGACCTCGACATGCTTACTCTCTCTCCTCCAGCCACTACATAGTACAGTAACTGTATTAGGGTTCGAATGGGAAAATCACGGTTTGATATCTATCTTTTGTACCTAACAACATTCCTCGGACTATAAGAGGAACATGTTGTTAGATTATTAGGGTAAGAACTAGGATAGGACATTGGAGAAAAGAGTAGAAAGCTTGTAAGGAAGTGAGGTAGAGAAAAGACCTCCCTTTTAGTTAGAACATCGTCACTGTACAAGGGAAACCTTAATTTTTCACATTATAGAGAGATTGAAAGAGTAAGGGACATTTACCCTTACTCACCCGCAGGGGCGGTGGTACATTATAGGTAGGGGGTTCAAATGAACCCCCTAATCCGAAATTATATATATATATATAATTTTTTTTTTAAAAAAAATTTTGAACCCCCTGCAATACAAATTTGCACACCATCACCATGAACTTGACCCCTTTTTTTTTTAGAAGCCCAACTTAAACTCCAAAAAAAAAAAAAAAAAAAAAAAAAAGCAAAGAAAATTTTGGTCTTTAATCTCTGAAATAAAAAGCCCATAAATCAAATTTTGAAAAATCATAAATAAAAAAAAGGGGTCAAATAAAACCTAAGAATTTGCAGTTGCCTAACCTCCAAAATCTCTCATTATCCTTCTTCACTCTCCAAACCCAAAGGAAAAAGGCTACCTCTGCTTCACACACCCAAAATTTGCTGTTGCATAGCCCCCACGATCTACCGCAACTAACTGTCCCTAATCTACCGTCACCGCCACCACTTGGTCTACCTTCTGCAGCCACTTGATTTGGTTTTTCAGCTCTCTTTCTTTCACTGTGAAAGTGTGTTTATAGTGTTTTGATATGCTATTTCACTAAATCTGTGTGAGTGAATCACCGCATGTGTGTGTGGAGTTATCTTTTGATTTTTTTTGTTGAGTTTTGAATCTTGGACCATGTGTGGGGGGGGGGGGGGGGGGGGGGCTGTGAGGTTAAGAACTGTGTTCTAATATTTTTTGTTGAGTAACTCAACTTAAGTTTTGAGTCTCTAAGTCTGACCGTGTGTGGGTGGGCCTATGGGGGTTAATGGGTTATAGAACTTATAGTGTTTTACTATTGTTGAGTTTTGAGTTTCTTTACTGTTGCAGTGTTGCTTTAAGTGTTTGTATTGATTTGATATATAGTTAAGTTATGAGTTGTCGTTTGCACTTTGACTATTTGACTAAATTTGTGACCTGTGAGTGGTTTTTTAATTTTGCTGAATGTGACTTGTGACTTGTGAGTAGTTGTTGGCTATGTGACTTGGTCAATACATTAACACTAAAGACAATAAAAATATAAAACATTTAAAGAATTGTAAACTTATAAATTAAAGAACTGCAAAAAAATCACTTAACAACAATAATTAATATGTTTATTGTATTAGAAAAAAATATGTCAAATGAACTTGTAGTTTATTTTTTATTCTATTGCTAGTAATATGGACAAATTTGTAATAAGGAAACCCCGTAGGTCGCAATATTCATCTCCTATCCAAGATTCATCTCTTACTCAAGATCCATCTTCTACTCAAGATTCATCTTCTAAGCATGGTCGTGTTGATTTGAACAATCTTCCTTTGGACCCTAGACTACGAAAAAAAGATTTCATTTTATCATCCTAATGATCAAGATGAAATAAGAAGATATTATTTACAAAAAAAAAAACCATGTCAACCTTATGAACACGATTTTCCGTAAACAAAAATTGGTGGACTTATGAGTCAATTTAATCCTAAATGGTTTAAAAAGTATGGAAGTTGGTTGGAATATAGTATTGAAAAGTTTGCATATTGTTTATATTGTTACCTATTTAGACAAGACATTGGTATGCAATCTGGAGGTGATAGTTTTGTGACAAAGGAATTCAATAGTTGGAATAAGAAAGAAAAGCTAGACCTACATGTTAGAGGTGTTAATAGTGCCCATAACCAAGGTCTTAAGAATGGTGAAAATCTAATGAAGCAATATCAACACATTCAAAGTGTTTTTGTTAAGCGGTCAAATCAAGATAAAATTGAATATCAAACTCAATTAAACGCAATAGTTGATTACATAAGATTCCTTTTGCATTGAGGGTTAGCTTTTCGTGGTCATGATGAATCTGATGATTCAAGTGATAAAGGAAATTTTCTTGAGCTTCTACAATTTTTGGCAGATTATAATGATGTTATTAATAAAGTGTTGTAGAAAACTCCAAAAAACAGCAAGCTAACCCATCTTGATATTCAAAAAAACATTGTGAATGCAGTTGCATATAAAACTACCAATGCCATCATCAAAGATCTTGACAGTGGGTTCTTTTCAATTTTAGTTGATGAGTCTCGTGATATCTCAATAAATTAAAAAAAAAAAAAAAAACAAATGGCTGTTGTTTTGTGTTATGTGGACAAAAAGGGAATTGTTACAGAGCAATTTCTTGGTATTGTACATGTAGCAAATACCTCCGCTTTGTCTCTAAAAGCTACAATTGAATTTTTATTCTGTAAATATGCATTGAGTTTATCAAGACTACGTGGGCAAGGTATGATGGGGCCAGTAACATGCAAGGTGAATTCAATGGTCTTAAAACTTTAATTCTGAAGGAGAATAAATCAGCATTTTATGTCCATTGCTTTGCTCATCAACTTCAATTGACTCTTGTAGCTATTGCTAACAAGCATACTGATATTAATAAATTTTTTAGCTTGGTTAGTAAAATAATAACTATTGTTGGAGCTTCTTGTAAAAGACGAGAATTTTTACGAAATGCACAACTTGCCAAAATTACAGAAGCATTGAACTTGGGTGAACTTGAAAGTGGGCAAGGTTTGAATCAAGAGACAAGTCTTAAACGTGCTAGTGATACATGTTGGGGATCACATTATAGGATAATTCTCAACTTGATTTTGATGTTCTCTTCCACAGTTGATGTACTTGAGATGATTGAAAAGGATAGCCTACTCTCTGAGCAAAGAGTTGAAGCTCAGTCTATTTTAAGGTCAATTCTATCTTTTGAATTTTCCTTTGCTTTACACTTGATGAAAAATATTTTGAGGATCACAAATGAGTTGTCAATAGCATTGCAAAAGAAAAATCAAGATATTGTAAATGCTATGACACTTGTTAAAGTGTCTAAGCAACGACTGCAGATGATGAGAGATGACGAATGGGAAGCTCTATTGACTGAAGTATCCACATTTTGTAGCAAGCATGATATTCCTATCTTGAACAATGATGAAATATTTGTAGTTGGTGTGAGGCCACAACACAACGCCACACAAATTACAAATTTACATCACTATCGTGTTGATCTATTCTTTGAAGTCATAGATCTACAACTTCAAGAGCTTAATAATTGTTTTTCAAAGGTGACTACTGAGTTGCTACTTTGTATGGCTTGCTTGAATCCAAGTGATTCGTTTTTGGCTTTTGATATAAAAAAAATTGACCCATCTTGCAAAGTTTTATCCATCTGATTTTTCTGAGACAGATGTATTGGCACTTGATAATCAACTTCAAACTTACATTGTTGATATGTGCTCCAATGATGAGTTTTTAAAGTGTAAAGGAATTGGGGACCTTGCTAGAAAGATGGTGGAGACAAATAAGGATGTTATATGTCCATTGATATATTTGCTTGTGAAGTTAGTTTTGACCCTTCCTGTTGGACTGCAACAGTGGAAATAAGTTTTTCAGTAATGAAATATATCAAGAATGAACTTTGCAATCGAATGGGGGATCAATGGATGAATGATTGTTTAACTGTGTACATTGAAAAAGATATAGCACATAGAATTGATAATGAATCTATCATGCAACGGTTTCAAAATATGAAACCTCGTAGAAGACAATTGTAGAATTTCATTTTTTTTTTTTTTGGTGAATTGATATATTCAAGTTTCTTTTGTTTTAGATTTTATATAATTTATGTTTTTTATTGACCCCCCTAGTCAAAAATCCTGGAGCCGTCCCTGCTCACTTGTGGTTTTTCATCCCTACTAAAGGGTTTTCCATGTACATCCAATTGTTATCTTCACTTTTCTTGCACTACTTTCTTTTTCTCTTGACTTTATGATGTTAAAGCTTTCATTTTTATCATTCTTGAGCTTTTTCATCAAAATGTACTGTTAGATATCTCATACACTTTTTCATACGAGTTTACAAATTTAACTTGCACGTACACACATGGATACGTATTCACATATCATCCTTTAAAATAGATTACATCATATTCTCAAATATTAATGTACTTCACATGTCCATGCATTTACATATGTCAGTGTCACTCCCTAGATTGTACATATTCAAATGCTTTTAAATCAAGTCATTTTTTAGTTTTCCTCTAAATGTTTAACTTTAGAACTAGTTTCAAAACAAGGAAATATCCCTTAGGATAGGCATTACGGGGTACCTAAAAACTTCCCCATGCATAATCAAGCTTCTGAGTCCAAAGTTTTTGTTTCGAGAATTTCTTTTTCTTACCTTATTACTTTATTTGACATTAGGTGAACAATCTTAGCTTAGATGTCCCATGGTTGGTAGCAACTTCTAAAAAATGGAATAATAAATAAAAGACTCACTCACACATACTTCACCCTATGGCATACACAAATCACACACTTTGCACACATGTCACCAAGAAACTCCTATAGAATATGTGTTAGCAAGTAAGATTTCAGGAATGTATGATAGATAGCTTTAAATCGTAACCTTAATACATTTTAAATACCATTTTTTCAGAGTTGAAATAGTATTTTTATACTTTAAGGAACAAGAGAAAAATAGGAACAAATTAGCAAAGAGAAAAAAATTACGTGGAAAACCCCAAGAGAGAGGGGGTGAAAAAACTATGGTGTGGACTAAGGATTTTTGGATGTCCTTACTCTTATAAAGGTTTTATATTCCTAAGGGAAAATCAATGCAATACAAAACTTTTTCTTACTGCTCTTTTTAAATATTTTCTTCTATCTTTTTCCTTTCATTCCTCTTGCCCTACCTAGTATAACTCGTGTCCTTTCTTTTATAGTATATGAAGGCAACTAGTGTACAAGGACAAATGACAGCACTCTATTAGTGCGTACATATTAGTACAACATCTGCTGCTGGGGATGTGGGTGCAACATGTGATTGGCCTTTTGGGGGAGTATGCTTCGGCTGAGTGGATTGAGCGAAGAAAACAAGGAGTTGCCACCTAGTTTTATGGTTTAGGAACCATGAATATAGTGCCCTTACATAGAAGGATTGATCTTATTACTAGAGTATGGGTTCGAAATTTAAGTATGATTTTGGGAAGGTGTTAGGCACCCAAAACCGTCTAACCCGTGGGTTGATTTCCACTCATTGTGTTTTACATCTTAATCTTATTAAAGACATATTTAAATTGTATCTTAAAACTCACGCACACACTAGCATACATCTAAGCATACAATATGGCATTTCATCCTAAACCTAACACACATCTATCATGCTTATCAACCATCACAAACCCTAGTAAACATCTATCATGTTTATCATTCCATCTCATTCGAACAAGCAAACAAACATTCATAGACGAGGCAACAAGTATATATGACAAAAACTTAGGCATATCGAAGTTTGAACAAACATGTGATATCATCAAAACATCCAAAGCATATCTTTCAACAAAGCATATTCATACTCATCATCAAGGTATACCCATATGCATGTTCATGTGAGTGCATAACTTACCTCACTTATCTTTTTGCGTCACAGCACCTATGGCATCAATGGATAGACATGTGAATGCATGATCATGGTATCAAAGTAAGAAATAAAAAGAAAACCCTAATCTAGCATGTTAAAGGCAAACAAGCAATTAAACAGAAGAACAATGACTTAAAAACATACAAGAAGGTCAAAATAGAGGCATATGATGTGAAAGAAATAATGAGACAAAAGCAAAAAATTCAAATTAGGGTTTCTAAGCACAAGTATGGGTGTGCATACATAGGTTTGCGTACGTAGACTAGTTGTATGCGTACACATACTTCTAGCTTGTGTACGCATGCGCACATAGACACACCTAAAACCCTAACCCTGAAACACAGAAAATGAATAAAACTTTAAAACGGCAAATCTAACAGCCTAGCATGCTTTTAAACATAAGAACTACATAACCCTAAACTAAACAAACAAATTAACACCTAAATAAAGCAAAAAAAAAAAACAGACTAAAGGCAGAAATGAAAGAAAAGGGGTTTATACATATACCTCAAAACAAGAAGTTTTTCAAGCTTGATTTTGACCATTCCCCTTACTCAATCTATTCACAATCAAGTATAAAAGTGATTATTAATCTTAAACTCGAAAGAACAAGAACAGAAAAGGTCCTAATCAAATAAAATTGACTTAAGGATGTTTGTTGAGGGTTCTTTTTACGTTTCTTGTACCTTAGACACGTGTTTTGATGTTATTGGACAACGCTTAGTCTAGGCTTTTTCTAAGAAGGAAGTTGGCTTGGCGCTTCACGGAATGGGCTTTAAAGTACCATTCTACCGTTGCTAATTTGTGCGCAAACATTGAGTCCAAGTCTAAGGGAAGATGCTGCAAAGTGGGCTGATCCTCTATTTCTACTATAGAATGAACTTTTCTCCAGTTTCTGCCACAGGATTGACTTTTCTGCAGTGCGGTAAAATTTTATGCTGTGCAATAAAATCTTTTGTTGCGCAGTAAAACTCTCTGCTGTGCAGTAAAGCTTTCTGTTGCGTAGTAAAGTTTTCTGCACTTTTCTGCAACGTGAATGACTACTCTTCATTTTTTACTTCGAAAATACTTTTCTACTTTTTGCACATAAACAAATCTAAAACCCAAAGAAAATACCAACCAAGAAAATGTTAGTTTACATGGGTTAGCACATTCTCAAATATATACATACATATATTCGTAAATCCACTTATATGTATTCACATATACATATATAAAATATATTTTTGCAGAACATGAGAAACAATGTATATGTATATATACTTACGGTAGGATAATGATTAGGTTGTGTCAAAAGTGAAACACGTAATAACAAAGAAATAAGAAAGTTTCAGCAGAAAAGGTTTAGCTAGTATAATAGCTAACACGGTAAATATAATAAAAATGTGCTACAGCAGAATAACTAGTACAGCAAGTAAAGATACCATAGCAGGACAACTGATGCAGTAAACATGATAAAAACGTGCTACAATAGAATGACTAAATACAAAAGATATAAGTTCTAACGAGTGAAATCAAATATATTTGCAATTGAACTCAAATATTGAATCTTCCCATAGAATAAGTAAACCAAGAAGGAAACCAAACTCTAACTTAAACAACCTTGTCATAGGCTTTTGCCATCAAAGTTGTGCATTTTGGAGAATAGGCCAAAATGACTACTGACTACTACTTTTGGGGGACTTCAAGAGTGAGTTTGCTAAGAGGAAGGGAATGGATAGTTTATTGATGCATGCCCCTATTTCTGCCGTGTTTTCTCTCTTCTTTTTACCACTTTCTTTCTTTCTTTCTCTCCGTTCTTTTTATTCTTAGTTTCTTACTACTTTTTTGCCGTGGGTTGTTCCCCTTTTGGTCTTTCATTTTCTTGGGTCCCTTTCTCTAGGTGCCCCTCTCTCTCTCTCTCTCTAAGTGTCTCCCTTAGGTGCCTACTGCTCTCTTACCGTAGGTTCCTCCCCTTGGGTACTTCCCCCTTTTCATCCATGGCTACCTCTTCCTTTTATAGTGAACTGATTAAATGAGATTTCTCCGTTTTACCCCTTGAGCTTCACTAACTGTTTTTGGCTTGTTGTGGGCATTCTTTCAGGATTGCCTACCAACCCATTGGTTGCCCGGCCACTACCTCTGCTCAGAATACATTTGCTGCACCACTACTTATTTCGTGACAAAATTCCATTTTGTTTGTTCTTGTTGTATACCTCTACCTCTGGGTTCAAATGGATAAGGATTAGACTATCTCACCACCTACCTCTATGGCATGCATCAGATGGTCCCAGCCATCAACTACTTCTTTTGGGTAAGATATCATCCCAGTAGGGTATATTCCCAAAAGAAGTCACAGCTGGAAACCAAATATAGACCCCTTCTCCCCTCACCACCAAACCACACCCTCTGAATCCCCTTGACCGTAGGCCCACCTCCTTTATATTGGCTGGGTACAGGTTAGTGGAGCTCTGGCCCTTGTGTGCTTGCTCCATTATCTTTTGTTTTTGTCTTATTTCGTTCCCACGCCGTTTCTGCCGTGGCAGATTAGTTTTGTTTCGTTCTACTGCGTGTTTTTGTCTTATTTCTTCATGTGTTTCCTGTTGTGTTTGTCATTTCCTTTGATTTGGCTTTTCTTTCCTTCACGCAATTCTTGCTGCTGACACTTCCTACTGTTCCTTGTTTCTTTTCATCGTACTTCTTCATACTAGTTTTCACGCTATCTTTTTATACAAAATGATTTGGGCCTTTGTGAGCCAAATAACGTTGACTAGATCAAAAAAGTCTTGGGCCTAATTTGTCTTTATCTGCCGAAGCCATTTTGTTGGAGAATTGTATTCTACGGCAAAGTTGTATTTTGCTGCAGATTTGTATTCTGATACAGATCGCTTTCCCTTGTATTTCTTTCTTTGGACCTCTCTTGCTCTTTGGTCTTCTTGGTGGACCTTTGGACCTTGCTTTTCATTGGGCTTTCCTCCGTATGGGCTTTTGGGTACTGATTTACAAAAAATGGGCATCAACAATGTTTTGTGAAAAACTCCCTTTTTGATTCACTATTTCTAGTGAATCTTAGGTTTTCCCTTAGGATTTTCAGTGTGTTTTGAAAAGGTTTCATGTATGCCTTTATATATTGAGAAAATAAGAGTTTGGAACGACTCCTAGACGATGTGAAATTTGTTTCAAACCTCAACATTAATGCAAAAAACTTGTCTTTCATAGGTTTCTGGAACCCTAGGTATGTGTGCAGATTCATGCCTACGTATGCATGCATAAGACTTGCGTACACAGGTCGAGGGTTTCTTTGGCCTTTTATTTTCAAAAAATAGATTTATTAGTTCATAAAAAGTTATATTTTCCATTTTAACACCTCTCAAGTTAATTTGTAATCTGATTAGGCCCTAAACTAACCTTGGCCCTTAGAATTTTGGCATCATTGGGGAAGGGGGGCCTAAGTTGTAAGGGGTACAAAATGCAGTGTCTACAGGGGAGGAGAGAGAATTTGCTTAAGGAGGGGAGTGGGAGAGGAAGGACAATGCCAGCTGCAGTCATGGAAGGACATGATCGTGAGTTGTCCTTCCTTCAAGCCATAGAAACGGACACATGTGTCTAGTGTGTTGTCCAAGTAAGCTACTAACCAATGAGGATGTCACGTGCAACACCATTTTAGGAATGAAGCAACATCTTTTAAGGCGATGCTTGAGACAAAGCATAGTATGTCAAAGTGTGTCTTTCTTATCCTTATGACCTTGCAGATATGTTTGATACATGTTGTTTGTGTGTCATAGAGTAGCTCCTCTTACTTGAGCCTGCCATCTTCTCAACTCTTACATGCATATGTGCAAGTTCAAGAAGTGATATAAAGACTCAACTTGGAGAAAAACCCACATGTGTTTGCTTTGGGCTTGGTGACCGTACAAAATGTCATGCGCCCAAAGGGGGGGGCGGGTTATCCCCCAAAATCCAATGGTACAACACTCATTAAAAATGTTGTTTGATTAAAACTACACATAGATGGTCATTTCGATCGCCACATCATGGTTTGGAGCAAGATATTTCCAAACGAGTTTAGAGCCAAAATTTTTCCATTCGTGTGGGGGTTAAATTGTATTCAAACCCTATAAAAGGTAGGAATGGGATGACAACAAGTCAAATTGGATGGAAGAGAATTGCAAGAAGGAAAAATTTTACCTCCAATTTCAATATGTGTTTGGCTCCCACTATTGCGAATAGTTTTCCAAATATTGAAAAAAAAATGATGTTTGGAAGATCATTTTTTCCTACTTTTAAGAAGAAGAAAAAAAGTTGTCATTATTATTATTATTATTTACAAAAAGTAATGTGTAGATTACTTTTTTTTTTTTTTTTAGAATGATAAGCTTTAAAACTGAAGCGTAGAAATAGAGCTTATGTACTTTATTTATTTATTAATGATAACTTTTAAATTTGAAGTGTAAGAATTTTTTGTTATAAAGATAAACTCCAGAATTTAAGAAATAGAAGAGTTTGAACATATCTATAGGGTCCACTGTTTTCATTTTATTTATAACTATGCAATTAAAAATATTTTATGTATCTAGAAAAAGTCCTTTCAAATGTTTTCAAAATTATGTTTTGAACGGAGAAAATAGTAAATAATTTTATGAAAAATTGTATTTATAAAACATTAGCCAAATTGACCCTTAAATGGGTAGGTTGCATTTTGCTTAAATTAAGTATCTTTATATATATATATATATATATATATATATGTGGGGTCAAAGAATTTGACAACCCCGACCCACCATATACTAAGCCCAAGGCCCACGCCGAAGAGGAAGAAGTGGCCGAGGACGAATTAAGAAAGCCCAAATGGCCCAGAAACATCGCCGAGAACAATCCTGTCCTTGGCCCACCCAGATCCTAGAAGAGAAGAATGGCACGCCATTGACGGCAGCCTCCTAGAGCGTCCCAAGAAAAAGGACAAGTGTCATAGGACAGCCATGGGAGCATGGTGTAGGAGCAGTTCAAGGAGAAACTGTCACTTCCGCATTAAATGCCCACAACTAACATTCTGGTCACGTTAATAAGGAAATGACCCCTGAACAATGCGGTCCTAGTTGCTGCAACTCACAGAAGGTTTGGGAAGGTGGCTAATGGGACAAACACTCGAGTAGTGACCTGCATGATCAACAAATGGAGGGCCAAGATCAACTGAAAGAGGCTATATAATGTAAGAAATCCTCCATGAAAGGGGGATGGGGAATTAGAAATAGAGAATACTGTAGCAATTTGTATCATCTCTGAAATCTTTGTAACCAAGCACTGAAGAAATAATAAGAATAACAAGCACCTCGAACGAGGGCCAAGGACGGAATTTCACACTTTCGTCCATGTCCTTGTTATTCAATTCACTCATAACCATGCATAGTTGTTGTATCCTTCACTAAGGCCTAGTTCTTAAACCCATTCTCTATAAATTCATTGTATTAGGCTAGTTGGGCCTGAGTCCATTCATCCAATAGAAGAAGTGCTCAAATCCAGTCCTTACAATTGGCGCCGTCTGTGGGAAGAACTTGTGTGTTAGTGAAGGCAATAATTAAGCATGATGGGATCAGGCCCTTATCAAGCAGGCTCCCATCAGCTTGAACCGGCTAGATCCCAGTAACAGGGTAACTTTCCCAACCCTGAGCGTGATCGAAATGAAGAGAATGGAAGGTTTCGGGAGGGAAGTGCGCACACCACTCAAACCAGTACAAGCCACTCTCGTGTGGGCAGTCACGCGCTCTAGAGACAAAATAACAACCGGGTCATGCAACTGGAAGAAGTTAGGAGTCACGTATCCCAGAGACAGAATGATGAGCAGGCCATGTAGAGAGAGATAGACGACTTGAAGAGAAAGCTGCGCCATGCACAACGAAGGCGATCTCATCCTATCCCTGACATGCCCTTCGATGATGAAAGCGATGATGACTATAGGCAAAGATCGAGAACTCCTCCTAGCGAGACCCTCTCTCATGAAGAAGAGCACCACTGGAGGCGTATACGTAAAAGCCCATCTCCTAGGGGCTTGGGAAACGATGCCATGAGCAAGGCATTGGATCAAATCTCCAAGTCACCTTTCACACGCCATATAGAAGGGGCTACACTTCCACAACGATTCCAGCAACCAACCTTCACCATTTATAACGGCAAAACAGACCCCGTGGAGCATGTGAGCCAGTTTAACCAAAGGATGGCTGTCCATTCCAAAAACGAGGCGCTGATATGCAAGGTTTTCCCATCTAGCTTGGGACCAGTGGCGATGAGGTGGTTCAATAGCTTAAAAACGAATTCCATAGATTCGTATAGGCAGCTAACCCAAGCCTTTGGCTCCTGTTTCGTTACAAACAGCAGAGCTCCTCGGCCCTTGAGTGCGTTATTGTCGTTATCCATGCATGAGGGAGAAACTCTAAAGGCCTACTTGAACAGATATTGAGAGATGTATAATGAAATGGACGACAATTTTGATGATGTCGCCATCGACACCTTCAAAAATAGCCTCCTAGCCGAGCACGGCTTGAGGAAGTCTCTGATTGGCAAGCCTGCCACTAGTGTGCGCCAACTGATGGATCGGATCGATAAGTATAAACGAGTAGAGGAAGACCAGCTGCAAGGAAAGGGAAAAGAGAAGGTTATCCCTTAAGAGAGGAGGGATTACAGGTCGGATCGATATAACAGCAACTGCCCGAGGAGAGATTTCGTAGGGCAATCCGGAGCAACCAACACACAGACTGTCAATGCTGTATTTCGAGAACTAGTACATCGGGTGTTGGAGAAAATCAAGAACGAGCCATACTTTAAGTGGCCGAATAAAATGGCGGGAGAGTCCACAAGGCGCAATAAGAACTTTTATTGCCAATACCACCAGGACCATGGACATACCACGGAGAACTGCAGGAACCTCTGGAACTACCTAGACCAGCTAGTCCGAGAAAGAAACTTGAAGCACCTTCTGCATCATTCCAGTGGTCATCAAGGCCGGACCTATCAGGAACCCTTGAGAGATACTGCCCCAAGGCCACCTGTAGGGACGATCAACGTAATCTTAGCTGCGCTAGGAAGAACAGGCACGCGCCTTTCACGAGTGTTAGCTATGGCTCAGCTACCTGCCAAGGAGTCCCAGAATGAATTTTCACCCAATCTTGAGTTTTTCAGAAGAAGACAAGATCGGAACCATCCAGCCCCATGACAATGCGCTGTTGATCACTCTCAGAATCGGGAACTACGACGTGAAAAGAGTGATGGTGGATGGTGGCAGTGCTGCCGAGGTTATGTACCCCAACCTCTACAAAAGGCTGAGGTTAAAACCGGAAGGTTTGATGCCTTATAACTCTCCTTTGATGAGCTTCGACGGGAAGCTTGTTATTCCAAAGGGCATGATCAGACTACCTATCCAGATCGGCCCAGAGATAGTGGAGGTGAACTTTATAGTGGTGGACACCTACTCTCCCTATATAGCCATCGTCGATAGGCCCTGGCTCCATACCTTAGGGGCTGTTGCCTTCTCCTTGCATCAGAAGGTGAAATTCCTGTCAGGAGACCATATTCTCGAAATCCGTGGTTGCCAATCCACGGCAAGGCAGTGCGTGGTAGTTGCCATTTAACATCGGCTTGATGCTGGGTCCTCGGCCTCTGCTGAAAAGAACTTATAGCAATCAAAGGTCTCGGTGTCGCCTCCTGATACAGCTACCGAGGAGGCGAAATGCGAAGATCTAGAGGAGGTGGTTATTGGTGGTGACCAGGAGAAGTTCTTTCGGGTAGGGGCTCAACTGCCTTTTCAGGAGAAGGAGGAGTTGATTGAGTTTCTCAAAAGAAATATCGACGTATTTGCATGGGATGCCTACGATGCTCCCAGGATTGATCCAGCCTTCATCTGTCACCATCTCAATGTCAACTCGTCCATCACTCCCAAGAAGTAGCCGCCCCGTCGCCCGTCAAGAGAGCACGCTGATGCGATTAGGGACGAAGTGGCGAAGCTCAAGCGTGCAGGGGCTATCAAAGAGGTCTTCTACCCCGAATGGTTGGCCAACACCGTGGTGGTCAAGAAGAAAAGTGGAAAATGGCAGGTTTGTGTAGACTTCATGGACTTAAACAAAGCATGCCCAAAAGACCCGTTCCCCATACCTCGGATAGACCAGCTGGTGGATGCAACAGCAGGCCATCCTTGGATGAGCTTCTTAGATGTCTTTCAAGGCTATCATCAAATACCACTAGTCCTGAAGGATCAGGAGAAGACAGCTTTCGTGACACCAACTGGGAACTACTACTACAAGGTAATGTTGTTCGGTCTGAAGAACGCAGGGTCCGCTTATTAAAGGATGATGACAAGAATGTTCGAACAGCAATTGGGCAAGAGCATCGAAATCTATGTTGGTGATATGGTGGTGAAGAGTAAAGTGGTGTCTGAGCATTTAGGAGATCTCGACAGCACCTTTGATGTCTTAAGGAAGCACAAGCTGTGCCTAAATGCTTCCAAATGCTCATTTGGAGTGGGATCAAACAAGTTTTTAGGCTACATGGTTACTCATAGGGGAATTGAGGTTAACCCTGACCAGATCAAGGCTATTAATGATTTAAAACCACTGCAAAACGCCAAGGAGGTCCAAAAGCTTACTGGAATGATCACAGCCCTGAATCGATTCATTTCCAGGTCGGCGGATAGATGCAGACCGTTTTATCTCTTAATCAACAAGTGGAAAGGATTTGAGTGGTCCGAGGACTGTATTGCGGCCTTCCAGTAACTCAAGGAATACCTATCACGGCCACCTATCATGTCCAGTCCTGAGGCCGATGAAGTCCTATACGCCTATATTGCTGTGGCCCCTCATGCTGTGAGCTTGGTGCTAATACAGGATGACAATGGACTTCAAAAGCCAGTCTATTACGTGAGGAAGTCGCTGCATGAAGCTAAGGTCAGATACTTACCCCTGGAGAAAGCTATATTGGCTATGGTCTATGCTACGAGAAAGCTTCCCCATTATTTCCAAGCCCACACAGTGGTTGTTTTAACCCAACTACCCTTGAAGTCCGTACTTCAGACCGCTGACTACACTGGAAGGATTGCCATATGGAGCACAATTCTGGGAGCTTTTGACATCAAATACATGCCTCGGACCTCCATAAAGGGACAGGTCCTAGCTGACCTGGTGGTCGAATTTGCTGAACCACCAGTAGAAATAATAGCAGAGGAGCGCCACATGGATGGAAAATCGGTTGGAGTAATCTCTACGCCAGGACCCCTATGTTGGAAGGTGTACATTGATGGCGCAGCAAATTAAAGGGGGTCCGGAGTGGGGCTAGTCCTAGTATATCTTGAGAAGACTATCATAGAGAAATCCCTAAGACTTGGGTTCTTGGCCACGAACAACGAAACCGAGTATGAGGCCTTGTTACAAGGAATGGCCATGGTGCAGAAAATGAGAGGAAAAGCAGTAGAGATGTTCTCGGACTCGAGACTAGTAGTGGGCCAGGTAAAGGGAGAGTTGGAAGTCAGAGATGCGAGGATGCAAGGGTACTTAAGCCAGGTCAAACGCTTGCAGTCAGACTTCGATCTTTTCAACTTGTCACACGTCTCCAGAAGTGGAAACACTCATGCAGATTCATTGGCCATGCTTGCTACCTCTTCGGCAGGGGGTCTGCCTCGAATGATCCTTGTCGAGCATCTGGATAGGAGCAAATGAAGTTGCAAAAGGCATGGCACATATCCACCAAGTTAGAGTGGGTCTTAGCTGGATAGACCCCATAGTGAGATTCCTCAAAGATGATATTCTACCCGAGGAGAAGTCAGAGGCTGAGAAAATACAAAGAAAAGCTCCTCGATTCTGGTTGTTCGAGGACCACAAATTGTATAAGCGCTCATATTCTGGGCCATATTTACTGTGTATTCACCCCGAAGCATCAGAATTACTGCTTGAAGAGCTGCACGAAGGAATCTGTGGGAGTCACACAGGAGGAAGATCTCTGTCGCACCGAGCCATTACCCGGGGATATTGGTGGCCAGGGATGCAGAAGGAAGCCCTAGAATACGTTAAGAAATGTGACTAGTGCCAAAGGTTTGCCCCAAATATTCATCAGCCAGGAGGGGTCCTCAACCCTTTGTCCAGTCCATGGCCGTTTACCTAGTGGGGCCTGGATATTGTAGGCCTTTTCCCCAAGGCAGCAGGAAATAAGAGATATCTGTTGGTCGGCACAGATTACTTCACCAAATGGGTCGAGGCTGAGCCATTGGCCAACATCAGGGATGTGGATGCTAAAAAATTCATCTGGAGGAACATTGTTACCCTATTCGGGGTCCCCCGTACCTTTATTTCAGATAATGGACTCCAATTTGACAGCAAAGCCTTCAGAAGATACTGTTGCGAATTGGGGATCACAAACAGGTACTCAACTCTAGCTTATCCTCAGGGAAATGGACAGGCCGAGGCTGTCAACAAGGTCATAGTCAATGGGTTTAAGAAGAGACTGGATGACATCAAGGGAAGATGGGTAGAAGAGCTGCCACACGTCTTATGGACTTACAGAACTACACCATGGTAGTCAACAGGGAAGACACCTTTTGCCATGACCTATGGGGCCAAAGTTGTCATCCCTCTAGAGGCAAGCTTCCCAACGCTGAGGACGAGCTCCCTCGCTCCAAGCAGTAATGATGAACTACTAGGGAAGAACCTAGATCTGATCGATGAACGAAGAGAAAAGGCAGTGATCCAGTTGGCCTACTACCACCAAAAGCTCAAGCAGGGATATGATGCCAATGTGAAGTTGAGATCACTAGCACCTAGGGACTTAGTGTTGAGGGAAGTTGTGGGTGCTACCAAGAACCCATCCTGGGGAAAGCTGGGACCCAATTGGGAAGGACCATACCGAATTACTTCAGTAGCAGAAGTAGGTGCATACTACTTAGAAGACTTAGATGGAAAAGCTGTACCTCGTCCATGGAATGTAAATAACCTGAGAAGGTATTATTATTAACAAAAGCATTTCTCTGATTCAAATTGTAAGTCTATTATGATTCTATGTCTTGTATTTCGGCAACCATCTAAGTACTAGACAGAACCAAAGTCTTGCATGGTCCTCGGATTCAAACCTATGGGGAAACTAGTTACTTCAAGGAAAATCTAAGTACTAGACAGAACTAAGGTCTTGCATGGTCCTCGAACTCAAACCTATGGGAAAACTAGTTACTTCAAGAAAAATCTAAGTACTAGACAGAACCAAGGTCTTGCATGGTCCTCGGACTCAAACCTATGGGGAAACTAGTTACTTCAAGAAAAATCTAAGTACTAGACAGAACCAAGGTCTTGCATGGTCCTCAGACTCAAACCTATGGAGAAACTAGTTACTTCAAGGAAAATCTAAGTACTAGACAGAACCATGGTCTTGCATGGTCCTCAGACTCAAACCTATAGGGAAACTAGTTACTTCAAGAAAAATCTAAGTACTAGACAGAACCAAGGTCTTGCATGGTCCTCGGACTCAAACCTACGGGGAAACTAGTTACTTCCAGCAAGAGCCTAGGTGGCAGGTAGAACCCAAATGTTAGGCGGATCCTTGGACCACAACCTTTGAAGAAATTAGCAAGATCAAGCATTCATGCAAGTTGCGAATATAGCCTAAGTATACGCTCGGCACCTCGGATCACCTACTTGGTCCCCGCCCCCTAAAAATATGAGCAAATGTGAACTAAGTGTCCCCTTAATGCTGGTGAGTCAGAATTTAAAGGTCTAATTTCAAATGTGATATGTGCATAACCATTTTTACCCATTGGGATAACTAACTCATGAGACACAAGATTCACACTAATAACAATAACAATAATAACAATAAACACATAATGTAAAAAAAAAGGGGGGGGGGGGAATTTCATACATTTAATCTAAAGGTCTGATTACAATGATTTTCATACATTTCATAAGAAAAATGGGGGGTAAAAACTAAAACAGAAGCTAGACGGCCTATTTCTTCAGCTTTATCTTGATTCCATCCTTGGAGAGCTAAGTAGAAACTGCCTCAGGACCCTTGGAGCCGTCACTTGGGGGAACAGTCTAAAGGGGCTGAACTGAGAGAGCTGGCTCCTCGGCATGAGGGGCCTGAGCATCAGCCGTAGACTCTGCAGTCTTCTAGGGCGCTTCAAGGTTCAGGTTTTCACGTGTTTCTGTCGCCCTAGGAAGCTCACCCTCCTCGGCTGGCTCATTATGAGCGGTTATGGCCAGAGCAACTTCAGGCCGAGCAGCCTCAGCCTCCTCAGGAGCAACCTCAGTTTCGGAGTTGGCAGGGGCAGTTTCACGGATGGTCGGAGGGTAGTATACATTCTCCACCTTCCACAGATAGGATGAAGCCTCAACCCCAGCTTGTTTAAGGGCTTTATTCCAAACCTGGGAACAGTAGAGCCTGCATACTCCAGGTACTTGAGTCTTGAGAGTGGCCTGGGTCTCAGCCACCCCCAAGTCATAGGCCTCCTCCTCGACTTTCTCCTTGGAGTTCTCAACCTCTGTCCTGGCGAATTCCGCCTCTGCCTTAGCCCTCAAGGCCTCATCCCTGGCCCACTCAGCAACGTTCTTGGCCCTCTCTGCCTCGGCCAGTTTCTTCTTCAAATCAGTGATTTGCTCCTTGGCAATCTTCAACTGATCCTCGGTATCGAGTAGGCGCCTCGTCTGGTTCTTGGCCTATTTTTGAGCGCTAGCAAGGCCTGACTCAGCGCTATCTCGGGCCCTAGTCATCTCCTTCAGATCCTCCCTTACTTTGGAGAGATTGGCCTCGGAGTTTTTGAGGGTCCGCGTAGCATCCAAGTGCTTATTGCGCTCGAGCTCCAAATCCCTACTCTGGTCGTTAGCTGCCTCTTCTAATCTATAAGTGGCCAGGACAGCCTGCCAATTGAAACAAGCACATGGTAAGTTGAAAACCAAAGAACAAAAATCAACGGAGCTATAAGTGTTAGAAGTCTTACCATGCCCAGGTACCTCTTGATGTTGAGGAAGACCTCCTGCCTCCTTAAATTCCCCAACTCGGCCATGTCGGCGGGAAGTAGCAGGGACCTCTCCAACGCATCGGCCACATAGGTGCCTTCACCCCTCTTGGAAGTCCCTGAGGGATGCGTTGTCCATCAAAGGCTCCCCGTGGAGCATTGGAGCAAGAAGCCAGGCCTGAGCCTCTAATTGAGTGGCCACCTCTTTTTCTTGGCCTTGGTGCCTTATTTTTAGTTGTTTCGAGGCTCGTCGGGTTTCATCTTCCTCCTGAGAGGAGCGAGACTTCCCCCTATCCATTGGTTCTTTGCCCTTGGAAGACCTCTTCCTTTTTGGATCAGCGGGCTCGGGCCGAGGAGGCAGAGTCGACTAAGAAGGAGGAGGAAGTCTGGACCGTGGAGATGATGGCTGTAATTAGGTGGAAGATGACCTGGTTTGAGCAGGCTGAGGCTGGGGTGGAGGAGGAGGAAGTTTGGATTGTGGCTTCCCCGGCGCGTCCTTCCCCGGTTGGCCCTTAATTAGGTCGAACAATCTGGCTGGAGGTTTTCTCTTGAAACCCATTTCAGTCTGAGAAGAAGTCCCTACTGATAGGTGATCCGCTTCAGTCAAATTGGGGTCGCCCAAGTCACCAGAGGGATCCTCGGATTGATTAACTTGGTCGAATGCACCAAATTCGTCCTCAGACGAACCCAAATCGCCTTCGGCCTCCGCTGCTCGATGGGATGAAGAAGGGCCTACCAATGGGATGCCTTCTGGGACAGGAGATCCTTTAAGAAGTAAGAACCCGTGTTCTGCTATGGTGATTCTGTGAAGCCGAGGATCTTTGGCTCTGATCACGTACTTCGGAGCCTAGAACGATTTCTGGATGGGATCGTACCCGAGAATCTTGTGAGTGCTCTGACTTGGTTATCAGCTTCGTTCACAAAGACCTTCGCCTTAAGGATGGTTTCCAAATCTCCCCGGTTGACTAAGTGAAAGTGTCGTTCAAAGGCGTGTGGATCTACAAAAAGAAAGCATACTCATATTAGCAACCGAACAATGCAAACTATGATAGCACGAAAGATTAACCCTCTCCTACTCTGAATAACCCACTTGGTTCCCCTTCTTCTGTTGGACAATGAAGGTCGTCGTGCCACTCCCCAGACACAATGAGAAAGTCCTTATTTAACCCCTTGCTGGACTCGGGGAGGCACTAAATAAGCCGAACCTTATCATCCCTCGTCTTCATATAATAGGACTTACCCCTTAGGTGTTGGAGGTTGTAGCACCAGTTTACATCGTGATGGGTTAACCTCAACCCCATTTTCTCATTTAAGGCGTCCACACAACCCAGGATCCTAAACACGTTGGCAGCGCATTAGGTGGGAGCCAATCGGAAATGCCTAAGGTAGTCCCTCATCACTGGCCCCATAGGGATTCTCACACCACCTTCTACAAAGGCGATTATAGGAATCACTACTTCACCCTCTTGCCTCCAAAAATGCCACTCCCCTTCTTCACAGTATCTCAAACCTACGTTACGGGGTATCCTATAATCGGCGATGAATTTTTCCATCGCCTCTTCGGACTCAACCAACTTTTTTAACTTACCCATCCCTAGAAACAGCTAAAAGACTTAGGGAAGGACGAAAGAAAGAGAGGAGTTAGAGAGAAAAGAAAACTTACAGAAATGAGGAAAAGCTCCTCGGACAGGCTTTTTATGCTGAAAAGAGACGTGAGATTTGATTGAACTCAGGATATGTGTGCAAGAACTCTTGAGTGCAAAAGTAAAGAGACAAATCGGTTCAAATGGGTATTTATACCTCCAATTAAAAATAACCATGTGGGTTTTCCAGCCCATAAAGGTAGAGAAATCCCCACCGTTAGATTGCCATCACACCGTTGAACGTGGGGAGCACAGGGCCGCTAGAATTTAATGAGGGCGCGCCCTTGGACAAGCGAAAAGGCTCTGACATTGATGGAGGACAAGACTTGGCAAGCCATGATAAAGGCCTGAGGACACCAAAATCCTCCTTTCTGTCCGAGGAGCCGGATAGCAGGATTTTGAGGGGCTATTGTGGGGTCAAAGAATTTGACAACCCCGGCCCACTTTATACTAAGCCCAAGGCCCACGCCGAGGAGGAAGAAGTGGCTGAGGACGAATTAAGAAAGCCCAAATGGCCTAGAAACACAGCCGAGGACAATCCTGTCCTTGGCCCACCTAGATCCTAGAAGGGAAGAACGGCACGCCATCGACGATAGCCTTCCAGAGCGTCCCAAGAGAAAGGACAAGTGCCATAGGACAGCCATGGGAGCATGGTGTAGGAGCAGTTCAAGGAGAAACTGTCACCTCCGCATTAAATGCCCACAACTAACGTTCTGACCGCATTAATGAGGAAATGACCCCTGAGCAATGCGGTCTTGGTTGCTGCAACTCACAAAAGGTTTGGGAAGGTGGTTGATAGGACAAACACTCGAGTAGTGACCTGCATGATTAACAAATGGAGGGCCAAGATCAACTGAAAGGGGCTATATAATGTAAGAAATCCTCCATGAAAGGGGGATGGAGAATTAGAGATAGAGAATACTGTAGCAATTTGTATCATCTCTGAAATCTTTGTAACCAAGCACTAAAGAAATAATAAGAACAACAAGCACTTCGAACGAGGGCCGAGGACGGAATTTCACACTTTAGTCTATGTCCTTGTTATTCAATTCACTCATAACCATGCATAGTTGTTGTATCCTTCACTAAGGCCTAGTTCTTAAACCCATTCTCTATAAATTTATTGTATTAGGCTAGTTGGGCCTGAGTCCATTCATCCAATAAAAGAAGTGCTCAAACCCAGTCCTTACAATATATATATAGACCCTTAAAAGGATAATAAATGGGTAAATATATTATTATGTACCTAAATCATTCATGAGAATATAACCAATTTCACTTAAACCATTACAAAGCTGAAATTTCAAAAAATATTTAGGAATTCAGGATTTTTTTCCCTGAAAAAATAAGAAAATTTTAAAGTTAATTTTGGTGGATATAAATTAGTGAAAAATTCAAATTTAAAATTTTGTGGGAATAATAGAATATGAAGTGAAACACAAATATTTTGAAAACTGATTTTGGGGAGAATTTGTATTAGGAAAAACTAAACCTAAAGTAGTTTTTATACTAGAATATATCTAGACTTGTTTTGAACCAGTTATTTTTAATAAAAATATTATCAAACCAAAAACAACTAAAACCAATTATATCATTATTGACAAACAAAAGGCAGAAAAGGAAAAATGCTCGTACTTGTAGTCTACAAGTACAAGTTGTAGGGATTTTTTTTCTTTTTTTTTTTTTTTTTCAAAATAACACCTATTTTCAAACAATTTCGTTAGTTAGCAAAGTTTCCTAACTATTTAGGAAAACCAGCATTTCGAGTCTATTAGACTTGAGTTCATTATAGCAACTCGAGTCTCTAATACTCGAGTTTGGATTAAAATCTACATGGAATTTGAGTTTTAGATACTCGAGTTCTAGTTCTTGCAAAGACCATGTTCTTGTTCTTCCTTCTTTTTGCTTTCTCTAGACCAAATCAAGGATTCAAAAAATACCCAAACCCAAAAGCTCGGCCATGGAAGTTCCGAAAGCAGAGGTTGAGATCGGACCACTACCGATGGTGGCAATGATTGTCGGAGGAAGTGCCAAGGAGGCTCAGCCATGGGAGTTCAGAGAGCAGAGGGAATGGAAGTTCAGTATGAGCCGATTTTCCTCGCCTAGAGCCTTCGCCACTGCTGCCTGGAACCTTCGCTGCTTGGAGCCTTCATCGCAATCTGAACGGAGGGATTTGGGTTAGGGAGATCTGGGTTCGTGGGGTTGTAAATTTGGGTTTGTTGTTGCTTCATTATTTCTGGGTTGGTTGTTGCCTCGTTGTTTTTCTTGCATCGCCCTTTTTTGTTTTTCTGGGTTGCTGGTTTGCTTCGTTCTTTAGTTTTCTAGTTTACTTCTTACTTCGTTCTTTAGGGAAATTTGGGTTGTTAGGGAACTCGTGACTTTAAGACTCGAGTTCCACGTGGAACTCGAGTCTGAGAGACTCAAGTTCCACGTGGAACTCGAGTTTGAGAGACTCAAGTTGCTATTGTGAGCTCAAGTCTAAAAGACTTGAGATGCTAGTTTCCTAAATAGTTTGGAAACCTTGCTAATTAACAAAATTGTTTGAAAATTGGTGTTATTTTGAAAAAAAAAAATCCCAAGTTGTAGATAGCGGCTGCTTTTGTGGTAAAATTGAATAGAATAAATGTCTGACGACTAAAATAGATTAGTAATGTTGGTGCCTTCAAAGTATTTTGGAAATTAAACGCACAGAACGAAAGAGAAATAATGGAAACCAAACAAAAACAAGCGAAACTCTGTTTGTTCTTTTTTTTCGTGAAATGAGTTTTATTGTCGTTGATCAAGAAAAAAAAAAAGGTCAAAAGGAATGTACTTTTGCGTAGAAACATTCCATACAGGATACAGCAAAAGTTCTCAGAATTGACTAATTAAGAGTACCCACGAAAATAATTTTGTATGGTGCAACATGCTGACTTGTGGGAATCATCAACCCAACTTTAGACTGTAGGAATGTATGATATCTCACTCTCACCACTTTTTCTTTTCTTTCTCCTGGGAAGTTTCCTTGAATGTACTTATTAAAGGAATATATATATATATATATATATATATATATATATATATATATATATATAAAATGAAGGTTCGAAAATTGCAATCAGAATTACAGTGAAGAATGCGTAAGATACACGAGTCATTAGTTAAGTGATACAGCCAGACGCCACTGTCCAATTTTTTTTTGCACTGAACACACTATAATGCAGACACGTGTTTAAAACTAGATATGTCTCTGAATCGTAGCATATTTAGTGCAAAAAAAGCTAGCATTAGAAACAAACTTCACCCTTAATTAAGAAATCTTATTTTGCTCTACACCAAAAGAGGAATGATTTTATAGACCCTTCAAAACAAAGTGTAAAAAAAGAAAAAAGAAAAAAAAAAAAGAACTCAAATACTGCCTAGGGTGAGCCTTATTGCCCAAAATCATTTAACTAATGGTGTGCTATTTGTTGTCTTTCGTTCTGGATTACATATCTGTCAAGCGCTTGGGTCAAGTCAAGCACCTGATTTCGTAAAATTTGGAGAACCTGATTTGCTCTCTCGAGTTCAAAACAAAACCTTTCCTTACAAATGATGTGATATTTGTTCCTTCACTTGTCCTGAATCTCTAACATGTGTTTGTGTTCAAGTATCAGCTTTCTTAAAAATTGGACAACCTTTTTCTCTCTTTCGTACGTGTGTCTTCTTTATACTTTTTTCTTATGTTTGTTAATTTTCAAAGGAACTCAAACCTGGCAAATGAATTTCACCTCGTTACCTAGGTAATTTCCTCCTAAAATTAATTTTATTTAAGGAAAATAATAACTTACCTACTTGTGGTATAGCCAAAATTTAAGTTATCTACATGTAGTTTGAAATTTGACACTTTACCCATCTGAGATTAGCTCAGTTAGAGTTTCGTAACTTAACTTTGTTAAAAACATGGCTAAATATGTAATTTTGCTCAACTTTTATGTCTCTCTCCTCCAAAAACACAAAAAAAAAAAAAAAAAATACAAGATTAAATAAGATTAAAAAGAGTCCAATGGAATGTATCAAAAAAAAAAAAAAAAAAAAGAGTCCAATGGAACACTTGCATAATGGGATTTCAAATCACAGGTAGACAACTTAAATTTCAATCAAACCTTAAGTGGGCAAAGTATCAAGTTTCAAACCACAGGTAAGCAACTTAAATTTCAATCAAACCACAGGTGGGTAAGTTGTAATTTGCCATTTTATTTATATTAATTAAATAAATAATTAATAAAGTACATTAATTGAATGTAAATTTAAGTGAGATTAATGCTTTCTAAAAGTTGAGCAATCACCATTATTTTTATGAACTAGTCATTAACACACGCAATACACAAAAAAGTTCGATAAAAAATATTTTTATGACACTTATTTAAAATATAAGTAATAATTAAAAAAAATTCAAATTAGAGAATTTATAGAAAATAATGAACTTTATTTAACTAGAGATTTCCTATAAAAATCAACCTTAGTTTAATCCAAATTTATTTAGTATTGAGTTGTAGACAATGAGTTATAAGTAGTTCAAATTAACATAATTTTAATATTATTTGTAAATCTAAAAACCAAATTGAAAAATATATTGGAATGATGACGTAAAAATTGTGGGTTTTCAAAAGTTTGTGGTAACATTAGAAAAAATTAACAAAAAGAGAAAGGTTTTCATAATTTCATTTCATATTATTGCTAGCTAGTAAGTTTATGTTAGAGTACATAGATGTGTTAGCAAATCTTAGAGTCAAAATATGTCAAAATTGAGTTGTTTGATTAAAATTTGTGTTTAGGTTGAGATTGGTTCTAAAGCTACTAGAATACAACAATGAAAGATGATGAGTTGATGATATTATGCCTATAGCTTGTATTTCATAACCGACAGAAAAGCATTAAAAAAAGAAAAAGAAAAAACAAGCCTCATACCCGTATTCGATTCACTTATTCAAGCCTGATATTCATATATCATTCACTTCTTCCTTTTTTTATTATAATTTTTATGTATTTTTGTTGATATATCTCTGTCTTTTTATTATATAAATCAAAATTATTTGACAAGGTATAGAAATAAAATATTTTCATTTCAAAAGTTATAAAAGAAAATCAATGATAAAAAAATAAAATAAAGAAGAAAAAGTCTTAATAGAAGAGACCAAAGAAACCCATTTCATTTGAAAAGTATTAAAGTTCAAATTATTTATGTAATATTCTAAATAAATACTGATAAGATAAGTGTATAAGTAGTAAAATTTGGAAACAGCTATATAACAATTCCATAATATGATATTGTTTTCCAGTCAAACTCTATAAATTTAGTTGCTGAATTAGTTATCATATGGTTTACAATTGTTATAATCTAATCATTTTATGAGTTTAATAAAAAGTTAAAAACTAACATAAACTGTATTTTAGGTCTATTGATTTATGAAAAATCATTGCATGGGTATTATAAATAGAATTTTGAATATAAAAAAATTACAATACAACTATATACAATATATATAATATGTGTGTGATATGTGCATGTACACAATGTGTTTCTATCTACATATGTTCACAAGTGTATGAAGACATATATATTAGTTATAAATTTTGCCTCTTCTAAGGTAAAATCCTAACCCTGCCACTGTAGACAATGAGTTTTAATTAATCTTTTTCTTTTGAAGAGAGTTTTAATTAATCTAAACTAATATAATTTAACATTTTTTGTAACTATAGAAACCAAATTGAAAAATATAAATTAGAACATCATTGAAAAATATATATTAGAATGATGATATGAAAAATAAGGATTTTCAAAACCTTTTGTAGCAATATTAGAATAAGTGAAAAAAATTAATTGTTTTCATTTTATATTATTTCTCGTTTGTACCCCACCCCACCCCACCCCACGCAAGTATTTGACATTTTAACAATATATATAACTACCGTACACCCTTGGTGCGATGATCACTCCACAAGTATAAGTGTTTGTGGAGTGTTGGAGGGGGAGGCAAGGGCCGAGATTCAAGTTTCTAGGAGGGAATTTCACACACATATATACTTAGATTAAGTTAGAGTAGAATTTTTATCTTGTATCAAAATAATATATATTTATTTAATATGTTTTAATAAATAAAAAGAGAAATGTAGAAAAGCACATGCTAAGTTTAAATAGATTTTTTTTTATAGAGATAATCATACTAATTTAATCAAGATTTGTTTAGTGTTGTGTTGTTTCACTAAAAGTGATGGTAAGTTCTAATAAGTTCAAACTAGCATAATTTAATAATATTTGTAACTCTAACACTAAGAATATATATATATATATATATATATATATATTAGAATATTGAAAGTGGACAAAACAGGCTTTCAAATTTTATGTAGAAAAAATTTACAAAAAAATTAAAGAATTTCATTTTATAAAGATATGATATAAATAACAAAAATAATTCAATTGTAAAAAAAAAGGAGCTATGTCTACTATCTTTTTGTACTCTACCATATGTTAAATGTGCGTGCATTTTTATATATAAATCTTAGTTGCACTATAGTAGTAGTAGTAGTTTTTTTTTTTTGGTTGAGAATTTGGATACTATTTTGCATTGACTTTCTTGTAAGGTTTTTTTATTTTTTATTTTTTTTATTTTTAATTTAAATTTTTTTATTTATTTAAAGAAGTTAGACATCTATTCTTTGTTGTGGTTTTTATTTTTATTTTTATTTTTATTTTTAACTCAGTTGAATATATAATAAAAAATAAGTTATTTTTTTTTAGGAAACGGTAATACTTATTAGAACACACAAACACGAAAGTAGTATATAGGTTTTTTTAAATAGGCTTATAATATATTATAGAACTAGAGTACCACTACAAAATGGCCTAAACTTTGTAGTAGTAGCTTGGAGTTATAAGACCTAAAAATAAGTTACTTTGATTGGAAGTAATAAGATGAAAATAATAGTCACTAACTATATTTATTAGGTGAAGCACATTTAATTGAAGGGAAAAGTTTTTGATTGTTTTAAATCATATGTGTACATAGGATGGAGGAAGATGCTAAAGTCAAGGATGAAGCTAGGCATTTTTTTTAATAAAATTATTATTATTATTATTATTTGTTAAATTTAAGGTTCGGGATGGAGATTTTATTTCATGGATTTTGTGAGAGAATAAGGGCCGTAGTTCAAATGCATTTAATGCTTTATTAAATGATCTTTTATATGTTTTTTAAAAAGTAAAGTCAATATATATATACACACAATGAATTTGTGCGTGTGTAAACCAATGAATTATTAAAATGTGTATTGCTTTTTTTAAAGAAGTGTTCATTACAGCTCATAATTAAGTATTTACTAATTTTTAACATGTGCTCCAATGACACTAGTTAATTGGACCTTTTCTTAATGCTATCATATAATTTAGATATGATCCCAGGATGATATATGATAAAATATTGGTGTTTTGGAAGCAAAAGTCAAAAATGTTTTTGTGTCAGAAGCCGGCGCAAGAACAAGATCTAAAAAATCGCTGAAAATACACCTTCAATAGTAATTGGAAGCCATGATACTACGATCAGACCTATTTGGATTCCTCTCAAGTATGAAGTATAGAGTAGGATTGCCTTTTTCTGCTATTTGGTTGAATTCTAGTACACGTATTAAGTCATAACTTTTGTCACAACTATCTTACGCGACAGTATGCAACTAGTTACTTATCACTTTAATATAAATTTGAAACTTTTTCTCTACCATTAACATTAGTAGTTTGCTAATTATCGACAAAAATTATGTTTTAATTTGTAGTGCTATAATTTTTTGAGAATGGAAATGGCAATGGCAAGATAGTAGGCTGGATGGTTAATAAATAATAACTTAATATCCATACGGGCCCACCATTTCTCGTCCTCCGAACCTGGGCTGAAATTGGATGGCTCCAAAGTGAAAAATTGTACTGACCATTTTGCCCCTTGTGATTTAGCAAACTTCTTTATATTTTGTGTTTTCCTGATTTTCTTTGGGCACCTTCAACCGTAAAAAGTTTATACGAATTAAGATATGACTAAAAGGATCTTTTTTTTTTTTTTTTTTGAGAAAAAGACTAAAAGGATCTTAATATAGGTAAAAATGACATGAAAATAGATAGAGGTATTTTTAAATTGGAAAAATGCATACATAATTGATTTAAAATCATATTATAATTTTAACCAAAATGAATTTTTGGAGTGATTTTTTTTTTTTTTTTAAAAGAAAGGAAAATTTAAGAATATGTGTAATATATATATGTATGTATGTATGTGTGTGTACATATTTTTCATACACTGTTATAATGGTAATTATCATCTAATATATTTGATATTTTTTGGTATTTTCCTTCCAACAATGTTAGAAAAGCACAATAAATTTCATAATTTTTTTTTCACAATATTGATGGGGTAGATTATAATTATAGAACATCACTTTCCACTAATATTATTTTTATTACACATCAATCACAACATTTTATGTCATCAGTTATGAAAAAAATTCAAAATTGTTTTGTGTATCTAATCTTATTTTATTTCTTCTCTACCAAAAAGTAAAAGGAAATCAATATTATTTTTTATTGGTTCACTTTTCTATCTTTCTTGCCAAACAATTATGATATAAAACTTTTTTTTTCCTTCATTTTTTCCGACCTCCTTACTAAGTAGAACATTCTTTGAAGTCCTTTGTATTACAATATAGAAAATACTAAATTTAAATAATAGTTATAGATTAAACGTTACTTATAAAAATTCTTTTCAAAATTTACTTGATTATGAGGATAAGGGTAATATTAAATCGGTCTGATCAATGTATGCCTTTAGGGCATTAATTAATCATCTATTTTATAAAACGTTTTATGAAAAATTGAAAAAGATTGCAAAAAAATTTAATAACTTTTTCATAAAAAAAAAAGTTTCCTTAAAATGATTTATTAATGGATGCCCTAAGGGCATCCGTTAGTAAAACCCATGTTAAATTGCTTTCAAATTTCAAAAATTAAATTAACATAATTGAAGGTTCAATTGATAGAATCTTTTGTTATCGAATAAGCAATTTGGGTATGAATCTCACCTATACAAAAAAAAAAAAAAAAAAAAAAAAAAAAAAAAAACCACTTCGTATCTTTGTCTTATGATAAAAAATAATAATTATGGAGTAAACATGGTAAATTTAATTGTAAGTTTATCTCCCTTAAGAGACTTAATGTGACTCACATAAAATTTATCCTAATTATTCAATTGGTATATATATATTTAGATTTATTTAATTTAATAATAATAATGAGAGTGACAGCTAAATATTCATCCAATTAGAAATCTATTTGTAAAGATAAATTAATATGTTATTTGGTGAACACACACTGAAACCATAATTTTCAGTTAAATTCATTGATGGAAGGAGTATAAAAGAGAACCAAGGTAAAAATGAAATGGATCAATGGTTAATTTTTTGGAAAGAAGCTTGTTTTTTTGGTCAATGGCTTCTCTAGTGTATAAACATATATTAGAAGAAATCCTTTCTAATTTATTATTCATGCAGTAAGATTTTCTGAACAAATCACTTGAATAACTATTTCTCAAAAAAAAAAAATCACTTGAATAACAATGAAAGGAGGAATGTTTTCTTTCCTTACATCAAATCCTATAGTATCTTTTACAAAAAATTGTATATAAAATAAAAACAATAGAGTGAGAAGAAAGAAAGAAACAGAGATTCCTCATACATTCAGAGTCACTGTCTCACTCTCATCATTATTTTAAAACTTCCTTCTTCTAGCGAAGGCTATCCTCCTACTCACTCAACTACCAAAAGACAACCTCTTCCTCGCCAGAACTTCCTTAACAACATCATCATGGACTTCTTCAATTCTCTAAATCTTCCCCTTTGACACCTCCATTACAACCTTCTCTAAATGGCAACTTCATCTTCCTTATTTCGATCCAAAAAACTCTCTCTTTTCCTCAACCTATCCTTCCTCTTACTCCTCACTCTCTATCTCAAAACCAATCTCTTTCCCTCCAACCTTAACTCAACTTTGTTTCACCTATCCTCCAATATTAGACCCCCAACAACCACCATCTCCCATCTTCGCCTTCTCAGTGATATCACCACAAATGGTTGCACCGACCTTCAAAAGTACACTGATAATAAGTACAAGTGCTTCTATGTCAAAACACATATTGGCTGCAGGCCTAAAGGGTACATAGATTATCTCCAAATCTTTTACTGCAATTTTGGCCAATTTCCTATTCTGGGTCATTTTGTACTTCTGTTATGGCTTCTTGTTTTGTTCTATCTATTGGGAAATACAGCTGCAAACTATTTCTGTTCCTCTTTAGAAAGCTTGTCTAAGATCTTGAAGCTCTCACCTACCATAGCTGGAGTCACCCTCCTTTCACTAGGAAATGGTGCTCCTGACGTCTTTGCTTCTATTGTCTCTTTCACAAGATCAAGCAATGGTGATCTTGGGCTTAATAGTGTCTTGGGGGGTGCCTTCTTTGTGTCTAGTATTGTTGTTGGAATTATAAGTATTGTAATTAACTCTCATCGGATTTCGGTTGATAAGTGTAGCTTTATTAGAGATGCCCTCTTCTTCCTCTTCTCTCTTTTTTCCCTACTCTTGATTGTAGCTATTGGGAAAATCAACTTGTGGGGTGCCATTTGTTTTACTTCTATTTACTTGGTTTATGTTTGTGTTGTCTCGGCAATGCATTTCTTCTGTGGAGATAAAGACAATGGGGTTGGGCACGTGGGGGAGGCTGGCATACCATTACTCGGTTATATTGATGATGAAAAACCAGTCTTGAAATCCGGTCTTGAAGAAAAAGAACAAATTGCGAACTTTTTGAATCTTAATCCAGAAATTTGTTACTATGTTGCCAAAATTGTACACGTTTTAGAGTTGCCACTTTACTTGCCAAGAAGACTGACTATACCTGTTGTTAGCGAGGAGAGTTGGTCTAAGCCTTATGCAGTTTTATCAGTAACTTTGGCACCACTTTTGTTAGCAGCCCTTGCTAACACCCAGAGAGAAAATGTGAGCTTAAGGAGCAGCCTGGTGACTTACTTTACAGCGGGGTTAATTGGGATGGTTTTTGGGAATCTTGCGTGTGTGACCACAAAAAAGTCTAGCCCACCAAAGAGGTGTTTGTTTCCTTGGCTAGCTGGAGGATTTTTAATGAGTGTCACTTGGACTTATATTATTGCTGAGGAATTGGTATCTTTGTTGGTTTCTCTTGGTCATATAATTGGGATAAACCCTTCAGTTCTGGGGCTGACCGTTCTTGCTTGGGGAAACTCACTTGGAGATTTGATAGCCAATATTGCTATGGCAATCAATGGTGGGGCAGATGGGGCCCAAATTGCTATATCAGGATGCTATGCTGGGCCCATGTTCAATGTGTTGATGGGTTTGGGTTTGTCACTTGTTTTTTCATCATTTTCTGAATATCCATCTTCATTTGAAATTCCTGGAGATCCTTCTCTCTACGAGACTCTGGGGTTTCTTATGGCAAGCGTGCTTTGGGCTCTTGTGATATTGCCCCAAAAAAATATGAGATTGGATAAGTCTCTTGGATATGGGCTTTTGATCATTTACTTTTGCTTTCTGTTCCTAAGGCTAGCATGGGCTTTTGGTCTTCTGAATCTTCATGGGAGCTCCTTCAAAGTCTAAAAAGGTGGGGCTGCTTTTCTATGGAGGAACTTTATGTACATTATGATAAATTGCACTGCACTCCTGTCTCTGTATTCAGCAATACGCGAACTTGGTTTTCTTTCTTCCCCCTTAAAAAGGTGGGATTCTTTTCTATTATTGAACTTTTAATATTATGTTGTTGAACACTACTATAAGAATCAAAATTTCCTTGCAGTAAATAGCCAAAATTTCTTTGATTATTTTTCTTTGATTTATAATTGTTCTTTTAGGACTATAACTTTTACCATAATTCTAACTTGATAATTTGTGACTAGTTATTTATCAATTTTATATAAACGTATTGTTGTTTTCTCTATCACTCATAGTTACATCAGGGTTGTCACAAAAATTATGTCCATAGACTTTCATGAGTTATCAACTAGGCGGCAGGGGCAGAGCTACTCCCCAAAAGTTTTTAAAAATTATTTAGGGTCTGTTTGGGATCCGCTTATTTTGCTGAAATTAGAAACTTTTTGTTGAAAATACTATAGATAAAGGTAAAAGTTAGCTGAAATAGTACAGTGAGACCTATAAATAGTACCAAAAAGTGCAGTGAGACCCATGAATAGTAGTAAAAATAAACTTAATAGTAAAATAAGTTGGCAAAAATAATCTTTGCCAAACAAACACTTAAAGAAGGTAAAATTTCTTAGTTGAACCATTTTTCTAAGAATTGTCACCCGCATGTAAAATTATTTGACTCCTTATTTGTCCACGTTAGTGTTCCTTCCAAACTTTTCACCTTTTAATATTTTCACTCATTTATTATTAGTCTTTACTGTTAAAATTCCTTCACATGTCAGACCATTGGCTTGATTAGAAGTTTTACTTTTGATTAGAAGTTTTACTTTTTCAATTCCCTAGCTTCAATATATTTTTCTGACCTAGTGTAAGCTAATATTGCTCTTTATTGTTGTTATATTGCTCTTTGTTGTAAGCTGTTATTGTTGTCAGCATTTGTTGCTAGTAAATATTGCTCTTTGTTGTTGTTTTTCCTGCTCTTTTTTTTTGCTCTATTTTGCTGTGGCAATTCTTTTGGCTTTGTATTCTTTCTTTTCTTTGCATAAAATTTATAATTTTGTCTCAAAAAAGAGCGTTGAGCTTATTTGAAACTAGCAAAAATGGCTTTAAAATCTTGAGAGGTAGAGTATTCTTCTCCTTTTTTTTATTAAACCAATTGATAAGCTTTATTCAAAATTTCAGTTTTGGTTTCTGTCCTACTCAAACAACCAAATATGAAAGTCATCTTGTATTGTTATATATAATTTCATATTGGCTTATAATGATTTTTTTATTTTTTATTTCTAAAAATATTATATCTTCTTGTAGATGTAGTTGTTATATTTATATATTTAATTTCTTGAATGGTTTGAACTTATGATTGTTAAAAGGACTAAGAGAAACTTAGAAGGGAAGATTAACTTAAGATACTTAATTGGTCATTTAGTTGTGTTAAGTGCTAATAAGAATTACATTGATTAAACCAATGCACAAAAACACGTATGTAGCATTTTGAGTTTTTCTTGAATTGTGACTCACTACTTGATAGTTTAACTTCGACCCGCCAAACCAAAATTCCTGACTTTGCCCCTACTAGGTAGATTGCCATAAAATCAAAATAGCCAAAACTTCTTGGTTTACTTTTCCTTGTTTTATTAACTGGGATAGGTACAAAATTTTTAGTAACAGGGTCGATAGCTTCAAAGTTCACCTTGGTATCCATATCATTTTACTATTATATTTTAAAAACCCAAGTTTGTGGCTTACCTTCTAATTCGAACATGTTATGAATATTGGCAAAGAGGAGGGAAAAAGAACAGGAAAGAAGAGATTAATACATTTCCATCATACATATTTGGTTTGGATCGAAAAGGGAAGAGAATACCAATCATGTTTTATCAAAAAAAAAAAAAAAAAAAGTACCAATCATCTTGTATGAAATTCTTGTTGTGTCCTTATAGTGAATTATTTTTAACAAACAAGAGGGCTAAAGTTCTCAAATTACCTATGTAAGTAATTTTCTCTTATATTTTTTTCTTTCTACTATTTTGAAAAGATTAAAAAAAAAAAAAAAACTCTTATCTGTTTCTATCCCTTCATTCATATTTTTCTACTCTACCAAACAAACGGATTTCTGATTCAGCTATTAAAAAAAATAAAAATAAACGTATATATTTTATTTTATTTCCATGTATATATTTTTTTCAGTCGTTTCATTTTTTACCCAAAAAAACGCATTGCTTTTTCAATTTGCCAAAAGGGAGAGGGGAAAACTTGTGTAAATAACTAAATAGTACCATTATTCTATAACCTTATCCGACCCTAACTCCTCATCCAGACAAATACAACTCAATCATTGTGACACTAAGGGTCCATTTTGGTTGGGAGGATGGAAAGTGGGAGGATAGAAAATGGAAAGAGGATGAAAAAATGGGAGGATTTTAGTTTCCCTCATTTGTGTTTGGTTGAGAAGATGGAAAAGTAGAGAGATGAAAAACTTTTTTGTTTAGTTGAAAATAAAGTTTATATAAATTTACCATCATGTTTCTATTAAATAAAACAAAAAGTAACACATTATACTTTTAAAAAAATTGTGTATAGATGGACACTTCATTAAAGTAAAAAAAAAAAATAGCATAAGAAATTAACCCAAAACTGTTTTCAAAAAAAAAAAAAAAAAAAAAAAACGAAAACCAACCAAAATTAATGAGAAAATAAACATATGAGCACCAAAAAAAAAGAAAAAGAAGAAGAAGAAGAAGAAGAAGAAGCTACATGTCCAGGAAAAAATCAAAGAAAAAAGAAAAGAAAAGAAGCCAACACTTCTAGACAAAAGCAAAGAAAAAAAAAAGAAAAAAAAAGCCAACACATTGGAGATTTGGAGGTGAATTCCAAGGGTCTTTTTGGAAGCCCATTTCATGAGCTTCCCTCTTCAAGTTTTCTCTCCATTTTGGGGAGAAAACTTTTTGGTGGATCCGGAGAGAAAACACTTGGGCCCTACTATTTATTTTCCTTCCTCCTCACCCAACCAAACATACTCTAAAAAAATTTTCCTTCTTATTTTCTCTCCAAAATTTTCCATCCACCCTATTTCACTTCCAAACAAACACACCCTACTTATTGATGTAATATTTTGCATGCCAATTGAGTTAGCAAGTTTTTTAATTTTTATAAATTTTCATTTGGACATATTATTAACTTCATTTTATCGTCTACTATTTACCACTTTTTAGTTTTCAGCTCCATAATTGTAAAATAAGAAAAAACTAGTGAAATTGACGAATTTAATATATATTTCATATGAAGAAAAGGTAATATCTTAAGAAGTTATATATATATATAAATATATATATATATATATATATATATATATATATATATATAATATTTTAAAACGAAAATAAACGCACCAAACAAATGCTAGTTATCCATCACCATCCTTTTCTGAGTTTTCTTATAGTCATTTACAAGAGTCATGTTGGCCTAATTCACAGGAACTTAATCACACCAGCCTTAAAAAAATCCCAGGGTTAAAATTTTACATTATTTGCCTGTGCTTTTGCCCCAAGTTAGCAAGTTCTGTTCAATTTACCTTAGGCATTTCCATTGCTTCGTCTACTAAGGGCATGTTTGATAGACTGTAATAGACACTGTAATATAATAATTATTCCAATGATTTAGCTATTCTTTAGTTTGATTATATTTTTATTACAAGGAATAGTCATTCCTTATGAATAGCTATTTTTCAAAATAAAGAATAACTATTTATCTTTAAAAGGGTTATATTAGCTATTCCTTAACATGTGCAATAGTTTCAAAACTTAATATATTTCCAAATAAACAAACTTTCTATATATATATATATATATATATATATATATATATATCTAACAATTATAAATAAAAAAAACATATATCTCTCTTAAATTTAAAAAATGACAATTTTTAAGGAGATATAATTGTATGAGTAAGATATTTCTTAAAATAAATCTTAAATATTATTCTAATGTTATAACTCGTAACCAAACTTATGAATATATTTAGTTATTACATTACAACACATTTTATTCATAATAATAAAAATTACAATTTATGTCGTAATTCTCATTCAGCGTATTAAACGTACCCTAAATTTTCAAGAGAAGGAGCTTGCAATTATTCCCTCTCATTTTCAAAAATCTTAGGGTTAATATTTTAGGGTAATCTTATTTACTTGAGTTTATCTTTTTGTGGCTTTAAGTTAGTTTAATAGTTAAAATCTATTATGATGAAAAGAGATTTAAAATTAAAACTCCACCTATATAAAAAATTAATTAATATTTTAACTTGATAATAAAAAGTAATTATCATAGGTTAAAATTTTTTTAAAAAAATTAAAAACAAAAAGGGCCCTTTGTGTAACTTTGACGATGTATAAAATAGGGCCCGCTTCCCATAAAAAAACAAGAAGGCCCCTTTGTGTAACGTTGGCATTGAATGTTGACAACTGATAAAATGTTCAAGTAATTGAGAAACAAACACGTACAATAATGTTGAGTGCCCAATAACCCCGTGAACATCGTGGTATTGAACTTTGGATGTTTTCGGACAAGTTGACGTCCTGACTCCTAGTGGCAGAAAGTGGCGCCAACTTTGGACCACTTGTTAAAAAAATGATTCAAAGTATTGTGGGCCATTTTCGAGATATCATTGTTGAATTTGTGTCAGGTAGATGGCTATGGCCTATGAGTGATGGGGTATTTGAATTTTGAAGTGATCAAAACATATATATATATAGAGCCCGGGAGGGGTGGCCTAGTGGTTGGGATCTGTGAATGAGCTTTGAGGTCCCTCGTTCGAGCTCGGACGAGCACCTGGGAGGAGTGTGGGTATCTCTGCTAAGGAGCCCCTGATTACCAGCTCTCTTGAGGTGCTAGGGTGAGGTTTGTGGTCACCTCGAATCACAGTAGTTATGACTCAATCTAATATTCCTTAGCGGGGGGTGCCCTTATGGTCACACCCAAGAGGGTGAGTCACAATGGTTGCTCCTGCCCCCCCCCCCCCCCCTTTATTTAGCAATATATATATATATATATATATATTAATAGCCAAACTTTAGAAAAAATTCAATTAGATTTTAATTGGATTCTCAATTTTGTGCCATGTGTTTTATTTAATTTTAAATTTTGTGTAAAGTGAATTATTGAGTGTAAAAATCAAAAAGTCCAAATTTAATTAGATTAGATTAGATTAGATTTCAATTTGAGTCCAATTTTTCGCCACGTGTCCATCTAAAATTTTCTTTCCTAAAAAAAAAAGTTTCAAATTTTTGTGACAAGTGAATTATTAGGTGTAAAAACTGAAGAGTCTAAAACCAATTAAATTCTAAATATATATATATAAAATGAGAAACTATTATATATTTTAGAAATATATGATTTAATAAAAGTGTAAACTAATACCATGTATAATTTGAATATCTTCTATAAAAAAAATGTAATTTAAACCGTATAATTGTGATTATTTTTAATTATATCTGTATATATGCACATGACTACACATTAGTTGTAATGGATGGTGGCACTCTATAAGGTAAGCCTGCTCTGTGAAATTACCACCGGGGTCTAAGGGGGGAGCTACCTTAGAATTTTCTCTAATGAAGGGGGGGGGGGGGGGGGGGGGGACGCATTGTAGTTTACATTTCAAACTAAAAAAAAAATTATATCCTCAATGTGAGACTCAACATAAATCCACACAATACACTCTGCTAATTCAATCAACATGGGACATCACACTGACAGACATTAGCCCCATTTTTGTTCTCTCTCAAGGTATGTAAAATTGTAAATTAGAATTTATTGACTATGGCAATAAATTTATCAAAAGAACCATCTGAGCAAAATCCATCTAATTGCATCCCTTTGATGAATTCCTTATCCCTCTAGCCTTACCATCTCACGAAACATATACTCTTAACACAAATACATACTACCAGGTTCAGTCTCCTTATCTTCTAAAAAAAAAGGTTTAGTCTCCCTCAGTAAAAAATAGAATAGAAAAAAAAAAGTGTACTAACTAATGCTAACACCAAACAAATAACTTCGTTTCCGGCCAAAAACTGCACCAGCGTTGGATTGGATAAGCCATAGAACATTTGAACATATTTTAGTCTTCCCCAACTGTCCAAATTACATATACCTACACTAGCCTTTACGCATGTGCATGTTTAGAGGCTCTTCTATTTTTTTTTTTTTCTTAAAGAACAAAACATTTCTTATATACTAATTTGGGTTTAATGCATTATCCAATCACCATAATTTCTAAGAGTGTGATGAGATTTATGCGTTTGCAAATAAAATAAAATTTTCTTGCTACATCTCATCACTCCTCTAGGAATTTTGGTGTTTGAATAATGCATTAACCTCAAATTAGTATATAATAAAAGTTTTGTTCTTTAGGTATAAAAAAAAGCCTTTGAGCATGCACAACGCTCGTGCGTGGCTAGTTTTAATTAGGACTTCTAGTGAAATGAGATATATATATATATATATATATATATATTTTTTTTTTTTTAATTTTAAAATGAACGTGATATATATTTTTTCAAAAAATAAAAAGGATGAATGTGTATTTCTTTTTTAACAAATAAGAAATAACTATAATTTATTTTTTAAATGTGTATTTGAAAGTGATACGTGATAATTATTATTTTTTCAAATAAATAAAAAGTATAAAAGGGTATTTCTTTTTTAATAAATAAGCATTTTTTAAACAAATAAAAATGATAAATGTGTATTTCTTTTTTAACTGGTAAGAAGTAATTGTACTTTATTTTTTGAACATGTATTTGAAAGTGGTGTAATGGCTAATGGGCCTTTGCAATAATAATAAAAGTGTTATAGAGAAAAGATTGGGATAATGATAAGTAATTCTTTTTTAAAGGAGGTGTAATTTGAATTCAAATAGAACATGTTTGTTTTAATTTAAAATATCATATAAAAAAAAGGAGGGTAAGAGGTTTTTTTTTTTTTTTTTTAATTTTCTTTTTTATAAATTTTCAATATTTTAACTGGAGGTGTTTTATTAGTGTAGTATTTTGACATATAAGCAATAACTGTAATTTATTTTTTGATCGTGTATTTAAAAGTGGTGTAGTGGGCCTCTACAATATTAATAAAAGTGATATAGAGAAAAGATTGGGATAATGATAAGTATTTATTTTTTAAAGGTGTAGTAATTTGAATTCAAATAGAACATGTTTGTTTTAATTTAAAAAAAAAGGGTAAGAGGTTTTTTTTTTTAATATTTTAACTGGAGGTGTTTTATTGGGATGAAAAAGAAAAGAAAAATGTTAAAATTTAGGGAAAATAAAAAGATAAATTTGAAGGGGAAAAATGAATAAAAAAGAGCTAAATTTTAGTAAAAAATAAAATGAATGTGAAAAATTTTTAGGGAAAAAAAAAAGGATGCACGTGAAACAAAAAAACCTAAATTTTAGGACTTCTCTTTTTGAACTTGTGTTTTACATTTGGTATTTGACATTTTTACCCCTATTTCTAAATGAAGTCATTGTTCATTGATGAGGATATTTTTTGAATCACATAAAAGTTTAGTTCAAGAAAGGGAATTGGTGTAATGTTATTGACCTTATTCTTAAAACTGTAAGAGAAGTTAATGGATACTGGATGAGGGTATTTTTGACCCCTAAAAAAGTCCATATCAAGGAGGGAAATCCTCTTATAGATAGTATAGATATTTGTGTACTTCAATTTACAATTAGATGACCCAATTATTCTTTACCTTAATTTAAAAAAAAAAATCTCCCATTCCAATTCATCATTTATCTAACCACTAAGGGGCTATTTGGTTTGCTTGATGTAACATCAAGTTGTAAAGTTATTGCACACTCAGTGTATATGGTTCTTACACATCACCCATTTTATGTGTTAAATGTAGACCATGTGTGTGAAATTATGAATATTGCGTGTACACTAACTATTAGGATTAGTGCCCTTAAATCCTATTGTATGATGCTATGTATGACATTATGTATAATTTAATGTTATGATTAATAAAGTTGTTTTATTATTATCTAAAATAATGATAATATGAATATTTGGACATTATCATATAATCCATGAGATGCATAGTATGTGATTTAGTCACAGAAGATATAGATCACAAATTCTTTGTAAACTCAGAATTTTAGTTCGTAGTCGGTGATGAAATTGGGCATTTCATCTGCGAAGACTATAACATATCAACCAAGATGATTTATCTTGATCATGAAAGTGGAGACTTCTAGTTGATATGTTGATATGTTTTAAGAGTTAAGACATATTGAACTGGACCGTTGTGAGATTTATTATTCTCCTAACGACTGTTAAATGAATAATAACTCTCATGACTTCTATTTGCATGAACGCTTAATCCTAAGAGAATAATGGACCTGATCATGAGATGTAGGTTGCTTTGATATATTAGGAATGAGATCTAAAGTCATGATCAAAATCTCAGTATGTTGGGCAGCTACATTTAGTGTTGATGGAACATATATTCTCAAGATGGAATTCATAATCTCTTAACGAAGATATAAAATATTCCCTTGAGATAAGTTTAATGGGTTTGGTTATTCAAAGTGTTAGGCCTAACCACTTTAGTAAGGAGTTACTAAAGTATATATTTATGAAATTGGATTTCATAAATATATGATAAATAACTTAAAGGATTAAACTGGGTACTCAATGATTAAGATGTAGTAATCTTCAAAGTGGCAATCTACATTCATGACTTTATATTACTACGAATATTTTATGAAGGGATTGCATGTATAATAAAGTCTTGATATATAATTTATTAATAAGGCCTAGAGTGCAATTATATTTATATAGTAGTATTAAATATAATTAATGGTAACTTTGGACTTGTCAAGAGTTGACAGAAAAGCCCAAGGCCCATTGGAGCTAAAGTCTTATTTGTTCCATTTTGGTCTCACTCCAAGCCATACACTAAAGCCCAATTGGAAAGGCTCAAAAGGCCAGCCCAATTAGATAATTAGTTAGATACAAAGGGAGAAACATACAAAATTTAATATATGATACATCATTGTGAATTGATGTGTATGTGTGAGTAGAAACCACTCGATTATTCTCCTTTGAAAACTGATTGAGAGACCACACTTCTTGGGCGTAAAGTGGAATTGGAGTGAAGATTAAAAGTGTTCCCAAGTACTTCTAATCTTTTGTTTTAAATTTCACCACACCAAGGTATACTCTCTTGTTCTTAAATTCTGAAATTTACATAATACATGTTATCTCTCATGAATGAAGTAGATCCGTGATTGTTTCTTCTGCTGTGTGTTTTGTATGAGATGCAAAACCAGATTTTCCAAAACTAACATGTTTGTAAGAATATATTCACTTTGTATAAAACATTAGAACTCAACAGCTTGTTGATGGGTTGGTAGTAGAACCAAGAATAAGTCTTTAGCCATACTTGTGATAGCGTGGACCATCTGGATGACAAGTGAATATTTTCATTCCCCAGTCCCCACCTACAATATCTCAGCAAAGGCCTAATTCTTTTTTTAATTAAAATAATTTTCTCTTCCTCCATCCCTTAGCTATGAACAATCAGCAGGAAATCAGACTTCCCAAATTGGTCTGCCCCTTAGCAAATAAGATATAATCCATGCAACTTGTAGTGATCTAGCTTTAACAAAAAGACTCCAAATGAATTTCATAACAGCTACTCTATTTCACTTATCTGCCTTACTTACATAAACCTAAACTGCCCTTTTGTTATATATGGAAAGGGATTTCCTTAGATGCAACCTTTGCCTGAGGTAGCATTTTCATCTGATTCATTCCACATATATAAATCTCTGCCTCACTAGCTTGATTAACTTTTGTAGAAAGGATATACAAACTACCCCAGTATATTTGAATACTATAAAGAATAGGTTTGATGAGCTGGACTTTCCCTACAAAAGATAAGATACTTTTTGTGATCTTTGTAGAGTACATATTTTTAGGTTGGCAAACCGTGATTAAATATAATTCATTTATAGTGTTTTTGGTGAGTCTTGAGTGTGTTAATTGTGTATTTTATAGTCTAGGACAAAGACCCAAGTTCAAATCAAGAATGAATCAAGTTCAGAGTAAGAAAATAAAGTTTCCGTCAGTTCAACTGCTATCTTGACACTTGGCTCAACCGATCGAAATTTTCGATTGCAAGCTCGACACCTAGTTAGACTGATCGAGATTGCAATATCAACAGAAATCTGAAACACAAAAATGCCCATAACTTATTTGTTTCAAGCTTGATTCGTGATCCTTTTTTTGTGCTATTTAAAGGACATCATAAGCTATCCCTAGAGAGCTTGTCAAAGAGAGAAATCACCATTTGTGCAGCTAGGGTTTGCATAACTAAATTTCTCTCAATCTCACTATACTAGAGACTTTCAAAGTAGATCTTTGCCTCTATTTATTCAACATGTGAGAGTTCAAGAGCACATAGAAAAAACTCAACACGGTGTTGCTGCCGCCATAGTGTAGATCTATATGAAGCCATAGTGAAATCCAGTCTATAACAATTGCTGGTTAAAACCTTCAAGTGGATTTCTTGGAGTCACAAACAAGGAGGTTTGTGTGAAATCAATTAACCACAGTTGCTGATCTAAAACCTTTGAGAGGAGATCTCAAAGTCACAAAATGGAGAGTTTGTGTGCAACAGTATCACAGTAGAATAGTCCGTGGATTCGGAGTTACAAGTGGTCACGCCAGTAAGTGCTACATGAGGTAGCAGTAGATTTAGGGTTAAGTCTATTATACAAACTTTGATTCTATTAGTGAAATGTTTCCTTGAGGATTGTTTAGGTTAAATCCTCCTTAGTTTTTTATTTTTATTTTTTAATACTTTGAAACAACAGTTTCAAAAGTTTTCTTGAGTCATTATTCTTGGTTAAAAGTTCATTAAATCTGAGTCAACTGGGGTCTAAAACCCTAACAATTGGTATCAGAGCGGGTTACCTTCTTGTTTGACTATCTATCGTGAGTTGATCTTGGACCCTTGCTATCATAGAAATTGCCAATATTCTTGATGTGCATGATCTTGTTGTTTCGGGTGATTTGGATGACCTTCAAGAAGCATATAATAAGCTTTATAAAGAGTTTATAAAATATGCCAAGAAATCTATAAGATTAGAGGCTAAACTTGAGGAATCCAACAAGTTAGTTGAAAAGTATAAGGAAATTGTTGAAAAGTCCTTAGAAAAATTGAATGAAATTGAACATGTCAGAGAGGACTTAAGAGTAAATCTTATAAAGACTAAAAAGTTGGTAAATGAGTTAAAAATTGAAAATCAATCCCTCAAGATTAAGGTCAAAGGCTTAAAAGATGATTTAGTTGAGTCTAAAGCTAAACAATAAAAAGTGTCTAGTCTTAAGCTTGTTGTTGAACCTAAATTTGAATTTGCTAATATTAAGCATAAAGATGTTAAAGTGTATGTTCCTCCTTTGAAGAGGAATCACAATGAAGAAATTGCTAATTTTGTAAGGAAGAACAAAGGTAAAAAGACTGTGAATGAATTTCATGTTAAAAAACCTATGACTAGATCTTGTCCTAAGCATCAAGGAAAATCTAAATTTGTTCCTACTTGTAACCATTGTGGTGTGGTTGGTCATATTAGACCCAACTGTTTGTAGCTGAGATCTCAATATGAAGTTAAAGCTAGAATGACTTCAAGAAATCAAAGTAGACCTAAGTCTACTCATGTTTGTCACCATTGTGGTGTTCTTGGTCACACTTGTCGTAACTATTTCAAGCTTCATCCTGAGAAGCGATTGTCTAATTTTTCCAAGATACATGATCTCGTACCATTGGTTGAATAGTTATTAAAATCCTTGAGTTTTTTAACTCGGTTTCAAGGGAATGTTATTCCCTCCCCGTCCTTTCATAGATTTGCTAGGACTTGTGCTTCTTCATCTTCACAGCCAAAGACTTGTGCTGTGTGGGTGAGGAAGAATCCAAAGACTTAATTGCCTTTCTGTTTGTCCTTTACTTGAATTCTTTCAATCATTTTTGGGACACCTCTTTTTTGGATTCCTTCTTGTGCTTCATGCATTTCATACATGCTAGGAATCACTTGCACATTAATACATGCTATCTTTATTTTGTTGCTTTTTTTTTTTTTTTTTTTTGCTTGCTTATTTTCTTAAAGAAAATTGGAAAAATCAAAAATAAAAAAAAGTATATTTTTTAAGTGTGTGCTAGGAAGTACAATACTCATGGGTTAGTTAAGAAATTGATATTTCTTACTTATGTACCCTTTGTAGCTTGGTTGAGCCTTCATATGCACTCATTATGTCAGTTAACCAAGTGTTAAATTTTGTACGATTCATGACTAAAAATTTATGATTAAATTATGTGAGTCAATTGTCAATCTTATTGATGGAAATGACATAGAAATCTAGAGAGAAAGGCATAAATGACTATCTCACCACTTTTGTCTACCAATCACATTACCCTAGTGCTAAAAAGAAAAACCCATACAAATAAGGGATGCACAATACTTTATAAAAAGTAAAGGTTAAAATAAAAATTGTATGGAGTTGAATAAAATCTTTCTTACAAATATGCATGCCCTTGACTGTGCTTGTAGCAAAAAGCTCAATTTCTTTTGCACGTCTTTGATTGTAAGTAGCATTAAGGAGATGTGGGAGTCATAAGGTGTACCTTAAAGGTGATGGTGCCCATCAAACCATTATAATATAATTCATTTGATTATATATAGTTTTGTAGTCTTTTATCTCACATTTGTTAACACTAGTATACAGACTAGTTTCACACACATGTATATACCTTGCTAAACTAGGTACCTAACATGATCAAACTTTTGATTAATTAACCATTGAGTACTATAATTTTTTAAGTACATGATGGTTGCCTTCTTTTGAGTTGTGGTAGCATAAAATTTTTCTTTTGAGTTTATAAATGCTTTTGCGCATAGTGTGGCATAACATGTTCATTTTTTGCAGTTTGTCTGCATTTTTTCTTATATTTTCCTATGCATTTCTCCTCATTTTTCATGAAAATTGGCTTCAAACCCATTTTTTGGCCTCTGTGTTTTCAACACCTGTCTTAACACCTGCTTTAATTGATCAAAAATTTTTGACATTAGGCTTGACCAATCTAGCCTCAGGGTATAAATTTTCCTGATTAGATCTATGTGTCAATTTTCACATTCTCTTCTCACTCCTTTTCGACTCCTCCTACATCTGTGCCACAACCAGTTACTCCTATACCACCTATGCCACAGGGTGCTTCACTTGATTCTATCATGGCAGAGTTGTAGTTGATCATGGATACACATCTGGCACAAGGACAGATCCTACTTACCATGGCTAATAGTATATATGATTTGAGGAGGGTGGTTAGATCTTTTGCCGCTTCTTCTTCTTCTTCTTCTTCTTCTAGTCCTGGTGGTATTGCTTCTCCTTTTGATGATAGTGATGATTATGAGTGATTCCTTTGTCTATCCTAACAAAAAGGGGGAGATGTTGTTTTGATGGGGAGAGCATGTTTTAATTCTTACTTAGTTTCTTTGCTTACTTAGTTTGCTAAGTTCCTATTACTTTAGATAAGAACATGCTAGGGTTTATGATGATACGATGCCATGATAGATGTATGTTAAGGTTTGGGATGATTGATGCCATGTTGTATGCTTAGATGAATGCTAGTGTGTGTGTGAGTTTAAGATACAATGTTGAACATGCCTTTAATGAGATTAAGACGTAAGACACAATGAATGGAAGCCGACCCACGGGTTGGGCGGTTTTGGGTGCCTAACACCTTCCTAAAACCGTACCTAAACTTGGAACCCATACTCTGGTAGTAAGATTAGTCATTCCATGTAAGGGAACTATATGCATGGTTCCTAGGCCATAAAACTAGGTGTAGACTTCATTTACCCTTTTCTCTGCCTTGGTCCACTTGGCCGAGGCGTACTCCCCCACCATGCGCTGTTCGCCCACAAGGACAAGAAGGGAACGAACCTCTAGTAGGAGATCTTCCTATAACCTCTAGTAGGAGATCTTCCTATGGGCAGTGAATATTTTTTTATAGAAAATTTTTAAAAAGTAGAATTCTAAAAAAAAAATATTCATCAATCTAAGGTAGAGATATAGGGAAAATAAAAAAAAATCCAACAAAAAATGAAAAAAAAAATTGAGAGAGAGAGAGAGAGAGATAACCTTTTTTGTATGGGAAAAATATGCATAGAATGGGAAAGAGTGGCAACTTAATAGTAAGATGATGGGAATAAAAAAAGCCAAAATAAAGGAAGATGAAGGGGCAAAATAATATGTAAAGTTAAAACCACCCAAAATGAATATATATATAGACAATATTTTTGTTTGATTTTCTGTTGATTTATCATATAGATTATAACATCAAAATTAAAGTAGATGAATATGCAAAGTTAAAACCACCTAAGATGTTTCCTGCCTTGGGAGGTTAAGATGGTTAGTAGGATACAAGTGCTCGAGACTTGGAGTGAAGATATTTTGATTTGGCCTCATACTATGGATGGTGAGTATAGTGTGCGCGTATACTAGTTGTTGAGGAAGGTCAATGTTAGGACATATGTGAATCATGTTAAGAACATATGTCATTTAGAATTGGCTAGTCCTTTGACAAAACACACTTTACTTGTAATTGGGAAGATTTAGGATATGTTTAATACTTAAAGGAACAAGAGTTCAAGTCTAGTATTGAAGCCATGCAAATCTATCCAAGAAACAAATGAAGAAGGGCTGTTCATTAAAGTTGGACAGATTCCTGACAACTCTTGATAGATAGCATCTATCGAGATTTAATGAGTCTCGACAGCTGTCGACAGATAACCTATCTATCGAGGTCTCGATAGATAGCTCGACAGTTGTATCTATCGAGAATTATGAAATTTAGATTTCCAGATCTGATTTTTGGCCCATGCTTATGTATTTGTGTAGGGTTTCTTTTCTCACAACTCTAGACATATATAAGGCTTTTTTTAAAGGTCGTCACATATGATAATACAAGGAGAACACATGCAAAAGGTGGCTGAGTGTCTTATTCTCTCTAAAAGAAGCTACTGCGTCTTTATGCCTTAGGGTTTTGTAACCAAGTGCTTCTTGATCTTCATTGTTGATGAAGTGAAGAACTTTGCAAACATTTCTTCAAGTTGGTGAGTTAGTCATGTACTGGGAGCCGTGCAAAAGGGTGGTGTTCATATATTGAAGAGCTTAAAGGTTCTGAAGCGATAGAAAGTTTCTATTGTAAATTCATCTACGGGGATTGTAGAGTCTAGGGACAAAAGTTTTGTACTAGATCTAAAACTTCTCTTTATTATAGTGGATTGATTTTCGGTAAGGTTTCCCCTCAGGTTTTTTACTGTGAAACTAGTTTGTTTAATTGGTTTTTCTGGTTCATCATATCTTGTCTTATTTACTATTCCGATGAACATGATATTGACATGATATTGATGTATGTTTGTTTTAACAAGCTTTATTCATAATAAATCTAATTAACAACTTGGGTTTAAAACTTGTTAATTCTATCAACCGGGGTTTAAATTTTCCAACAGAGAGAATAAGACACTCGATCACCTTTTGCATGTGTTCTCCTTGTATTCTCATATGTGATGACCTTTAAAATAAGCTTTATATATGTCTAGGGTTGTGAGAAAAGAAACCCTACACAAATACATAAGAATGGGATGAAAATCAGATCTGGAAATCTGAATTTCGTAATTCTCGATAGATACAGCTGTTAAGCTACAACCATTCTTCACTTGTTTCTTGGATAGATTTGCATGACTTCAATACTAGACTTGAACCCTTATTCCTTGAAGTATTAAACACATCCTAAACCTACCTAATTACAAGTAAAGTGCGTTTTGTCAAAGGATTAGCCAATGGTAAATGACATATGTTCTTAACATGATTCACATATGTCCTAACAATCTCCCCCTTTGGCAATTCGTGACAAAGCCACAACAAACAAATGAACATATGAGAGAAGTCATAAATCACTTAACTCATACTCACTTGTTGAATACAATAAAATCTACCCTAGCACAAACTCTTGAAAAGTTTTACAAGAAGAGAGGTCATAGCATGAAAGATTTTGACAACCTGTATTTTTGAAACACTTTAAACAAAACTCATCAAGGCATTTTAGTGTGAAACAGAAATAAAAGATTACATACAATAAATAAGAAGCATGTGCATAAAGAGAGAAAATAAACAACACATGAAGAGTTAGGTGAAGAAGACATACATCATCATCATCATATATATATATATATATCAAAGATAAGCACAATGTATGTAAAAATGGTCACAAGACCGGTGTACAAGAAGAAGGAAGTAAGCACTCCCCTTAACAAGATGAAACACATTTCCCCTTTACAAAGGCATGTATTTCTCCCCCTAACATGTAGAATCTTAAAAAGAAACCACGTTTTCTCCACAATTTCTCCCCCTTTTTGTCATGATTGACAAAGGGTACAAGAAACTAGAAAGCTTCACCCGAGAAACATAAAGATGATCAAGAGGGGAGGGGGGTACAAGGAATCCATATAAATGCATGAATGTAATGAAACAAGATGCTATGGATGACAAGATAATAGAAAGATGCAAAACATGTGAAAAACAATGCATACAAGAGGATCTTGACAGATCAAGAAGCTATCGAGCAGAAGCCAACCTCGATGGATCGAGAATCTGTCGAGGATCTATCAGCTAGACAGAAAGTTTCTGGATGGATCGAGAAGCTGTTGAGAAGCTATCGAGACAAAGTCCAGAAATCTCAATGGATCGAGATTGCGATAACTTCTATCGAGACAAGAAGAAAAAGGCTTTCGATAGATAGCCTAGCTGTCGAGAGGTGTCTAGTAGCTATCGAGAATGCTTAAAAACAGTTTTTCAGGAAGAGAAAAACACAGATATGAAAGCAATTAAGCATGTAACACAACCAAAGATCCAAACAACATTTTAAGCTCTCAAAAACATCTCTAAACACAAAAAAATGTTCAGCATATAGATCCAAAACACACACACATACTAAACAAGTCTAACTAATTTTATATTTCAAAAATAAGTTACGACAATTTAGTGAGCATACATTAACACATTTATTCCTTGTGATGGCCAAATCACATTGTACTTGCGCATAAATCAAGAGTAGCAAAGAATATTGCGTGTTGTGTGTGAAAAACATTGCAAGATTGCATAAGTGTCTACATGTTATGACGATTTGAGATATGAGAAAATCACTTTAACTCACACACAATCATAACTGTTTGATGGGGACTATCACCTTTAAGGTACATATTATAACTCCCACATCTCCTAGAAGACATGCTTGCAATCATATATAAAGCATTTTGATTCTTTTTGCTTTTATTTTTCTTTGCATATATATATATATATATATATATATATATATATATTTTTTTTTTCTTTTAAGCAAACCATGCATGGGTATATAAGAGAGAGAAAAGAAATACCCAATAATGTTAAGCTTTTGACATTGCACTTTTGCTATGCCAAAGCATACAGATGTCATTTTATGATTGGCAAGCAACAGTGATGAGATGATTATTTATGTCTTTCTCTTAGGATTTTCTACTCATTCCTGTCAAAAAGAGTGATACAAGTGTTAAGTATAAGAGATTACATAATCTTATTCATCTCAAACACGAGTCACAAAACTCACTTGCTTAGTTGTGCATAGAGATGCTCATCTAAGCTACAAAAGATACAAAGTTTAGAAAATTTTGTTTCAATAGCCATCCAAGGTACACAAGTACCAATGTACACAAAACACACACTGGTTTTGTATTTTTCTGAATTTTTCTTTTTATTTTTTTTTTTGAAAACAAAATAAAATAAAAACTAAACAACCAAACAAAAACAGACAAACAACATGAAAGCATGAAAGAAAGATGCAAATGCATGAAAGCATGATTCCAAAAGTAGATAAGAAATCAAGCAAAGAAAGTCCTACTTTAGATAGAAAGAATTAAAGTAAAGGACAAACAGAAAAGACAATTAAGTTTTAGGCTCCTTTCTCACCCACATAGCCGTAAAGATGAAAAAGGCACGTGTCCTAGTATGTCTACTAAAGGACATATAAGAATTAGAATTCTCCTAAAATTGAGTTAAAAAGCTCAAGACTTTTAATAACTCTTTAAACAAAGGTGTAGGTCATTGAGTTGAAACTTGTGACCATTTGGACACTTGCTTATGAGGATACAACTTAAAGTAATTAAGACGAATGTGTCTAGAAATACCACAATGGTGACAAACATGAGGTCTAACAAAGAATTTAGAATTAGCCAAATCAGTTTTAGATTTCATACCTTTATCACTTTTCTCAGATTGGGACACAAAGACAATCTTTGATCCAAAAGCCGTGGAAGAGGAGGGGTCGGAGGAAACAACATATCTTAAGCCAGTCTTATCAGAACTAGGCTTTTGAGCACTCAATACCTTATCAAGCTTTGCACTAGACATTCTCTTTATTTGAGTTCTAGCTTGACTAAGCTCAACCTCGAGATTCTTGACCTTCTCTTCTAATGAGGTGTTCTTTACAACAAAAGTCTCAACTAACCTTGTAGTCTCATTTAGTTTGACTAACAGATTAGTTTTTACCTCATTAAGCTCTTTTCTACAACGATGAAAAGTCTTTTCAAATTTTATAAATTCAGTGCATAACTTATCATAGGCTTCCTAAAGGGTCAACTTCTTAGGTACTTCATCATCAGAAGAATCCTCAATGTCACTAGCACTCTCCACAATCACCTTCTTGGTTGTGGCAGCAAAAGCGATAAAGTGACCACATTCATCTACATACTCATCAGAATAGTCATTCTTAGTATCACTCCAGGTAGCAACCAACCCTTTATCTTTTGACTTCTTGGTCTTTTCCTTCATAAGGTAGTTTGGGCACTCTATCCTCATATGACCAAAACCTTTGCACTCATGGCATTGGATAAGGGATTTCTCACTCTACCCTTTCTAGAGGATTTAGATTTCCTAGGAGGTTTGTCTTTATCCTTTTTCCTAAATTTAAGAAGCTTGATAATCTCATTAGCTATGAAGGTTAGATCCTCATCATCATCTTCATCTTCAGAGTCATCAATCTCTTCCTCTATACCCTTAAAAGCCAAGTTTCTACTCTTTCCACCTTTTCCCATTAAGCCTAATCCCATCTCATAGGTTTGAAGGTTCCTTACAAGCTTAGTCAAAGGAATTTGATCAATGTCCTTCACTTCTTCAATGGCAGTGATCTTGGCATAGAATCTTTCAAGTAAGGACCTAAGGATTTTCCTAACAATTTTGGATTCTGCTATAGATTCTCCAAGGTTGAAGGCAGAATTCACAATATCCTTGAGTTTAGCATAGAACTCATCAAAGGTCTCATCCTCCTACATCCTTATTTCTTCAAAACTACTAGTGAGTCTTTGAAACTTCACAGTTTTTACTGCCTTGGTACCTTCATAGGTGGTCTCAAGAATGGTCCATGCTTCCTTGTCAACTTCCGTGGATGGTATTTTCTTGAATTCCTTATTGGTCATCCCACAAAACAAAGTATTCAAGGCCCTACTATTGAAATTTGCCATTATGATTTTTGTTTCATCCCAATCCACCGGTGCTTCCTTTGGCTTAATCCAGCCAACTTCAATAGCTTGCCATACATTTTCACCTAGAGCCTGCAAAAAAATTTTCATACGAACTTTTTAGTACACATAATTAGTTTCATCAAATAAAGGAGGAATCAAAAGAGATTGTCCACGATCCATGACAACAGGGGTCAAGGATCACACTCAGGAAATTAATACAATCAGAATGTACCCGCTCTGATACCACTTGTTGGGAAATTTAAACCCCAGTTGATAGAATTAACAAGTTTTAAACCCAAATTGTTAATTAGATTTATTATGAATAAAACTTATTAAAACAAACAAATATCAATATCATGCATAACGGAATAGTAAATAAGACAAGATATGATGACCCAAGAAAACTAATGAAACAAACTAATTTCACAATAAAAAACCTGGGGGGAAACCTTCCCGAAAAGCAATCCACTATAATAAAGAGATGTTTCAAATCTAGTACAAAACCCTTGTCCCTAGACTTTATAATCCTCGTAGATGAACTTACATTAGAAACCTTCTACCGCTTCAGAACCTTTGAACTCTTCAATATATGAACGCCACCCTTTTGCATGAATCCTAGTACGTGACTAACCAATGATGCACGGCTCTCAGTACGTTACTAACTCACTAACTTGAAGAAGATGTTGGGAGCAAAGATCTTCATTTCATTAACAATGAAGATCAAGAAGCACTTGGTTACAAAACCCTAAGGCGCAAAGACGCAGTAGCTTCTTTTAGAGAGAATAAGACATTCGGTCACCCTTTGCATGTGTTCTCCTTATATTCTTATATGTGACGACCTTTAAAATAAGTTTTATATATGTCTAGGGTTGTGAGAAAAGAAACCCTTCACAAATACATAAGCATGGGTCAAAAATCAGATCTAGAAATCTGAATTTCGTAATTCTCGATAGATACAGCTGTCGAGCTATCTGTTGAGACCTTGATAGATAGGTTACTTGTCGAGACTCATTGAATCTCGATAAATGCTATTTGTCGAGAGCTGTCGGGAATCTGTCCAACTTTAATGAACGGCCCTTCACTTGTTTCTTGGACAGATTTGCATGGCTTCAATACTAAACTTGAACTCTTATTCCTTAAAGTATTAAACACATCCTAGATCTACCTAATTACAAGTAAAGTGTGTTTTGTCAAAAGATTAGCCAATTCTAAATGACATATGTTCTTAATATGATTCACATATGTCCTAACACTCTAAAAAAGAAGCTACTGCGTCTTTGCGCCTTAGGGTTTTGTAACCAAGTGTTTCTTGATCTTTATTGTTGATGAAGTGAAGAACTTTGCAGCTAACATCTTCTTCAAGTTGGTGAGTTAGACATGTACTAGGAGCTGTGCATCATTGGTTTGTCACATACTGGGATCCGTGCAAAAGGGTGGTGTTCATATATTGAAAAGTTCAGAGGTTTTGAAGCGGTAGAAGGTTTCTACTATAAGTTCATCTATGGGGATTGTAGAGTCTGGGGAAAAAGGTTTTGTACTAAATCTGAAACTTCTCTATATTATAGTGGATTGCTTTTCGAGAAAGTTTCTCTCCAGGTTTTTTACTGTGAAACTAGTTTGTTTCATTGGTTTTCCTGGGTCATCATATCTTATCTTATTTACTATTCCGTTATGCATGATATTGATGTTTGTTTGTTTTAACAAGTTTTATTCATCATAAATCTAATTAACAACTTGGGTTTAAAACTTGTTAATTCTATCAATCGGGGTCTAAATTTCCCAACAGTCAAGACTCCTTTCCCACAAAACAGAACTTAAATGCACGACATGTACCGGTGAATGTTACCTGTGATGGCTGTGTTGATCATCCCGAGATTTTCTTGCATTGCCTTTGCTTATGTGATGAGGCACGATCAATTTGGTGGTCTAATCCGAGCTTCCAATTTTTACATCTGAAGAAATGTCGATTCTTTTATGATCTAGTGGAGGTTTTGCTTAATGAAGGTTCGAGCTATAGGATTGCCTTGTTTGCTATGATTGCCTAGGGATTATGGCAGAGATGGAATTCCTTAAGGGAAAATCAGCACTCCTGGCAGCTTCAAGAAATTGGTAGTCGTGCAAAGGAATCAGTTAGGGAGTTTTTTTGAGGTGCATAACTCAGACTTGTCGGTGTCGAGTTGTTGACCTTGAGCTCGCTGGTGTCCTCCTCCGTTAGGCTGTTACAAGGTGAATATGTTTGAAAACTCGGATTGCACAGGGATTGGGGTGGTGTTTCGAGACCATGAGGGATGTGTCATTGCTTCATTAAGTCAGCAAGTTACCTTGTCCCAATCGGTTGAGATTTCAAACTCTATTTCCATTAAGTGTATCAAATGTGTTGGTTTCATTAAAACCACCATGGCTTTCAAGAATTCAATTCCAAATTGACTCACATTCTGTTAAGTGACAAGTGGTTGAACCCTAGCCATGGCCCCATGACCAATTCTATCACCACATCACTGTGATGGAGTAAAGGGCCCTTGCTTTTACTCTTTGTTTTTAGCGAACCCTAATTCAACCCTAGTTCTATCATCACGTCACTGTAGTTGGACCCTTGCTCATATTCATAGTTTGTAGCCGCCCAATTCCATTTCCATTTATTAGATGTAGATGTCTTAATCTAATTTTGTCCAAACATAAATTTTCGAGGTAATATAAGAGGGAGGCAGACTCAGCCCGGTGTATGTAATAATTTCTCCAAAATTTTCTTGCCGACTAATCCAAAATTGTTGTCAGTATTCTTTCTGAATTTCAGGTGACGTTTGGAATTTTAGAATAAACAGTGTCTCATCTACTTCTACTTGGATAATCATAACATCAAATAGAATTTGTATATATATGCATGGTTATACTTATACATTACTCAACTAGAAATGGTGGAAAACTTAAACAAATTCCAACAGAGTAGAAAATCTTTCAAAACAAGAAATATACAAGTGGATTTTCTAATTGACTGACCAAATAATTACCTATAATTCCATACCAACCATACTTCCTAGAATGCAAATAACTAGTGGTAAATAAAGGTCACAAGAACTTTGATGGATACTTTGTGTGTGACAAATATTTTAGTCATTCACGTGATAGAAAGCATAGAGGCTGATTTTCTCAATCAATTTTACAATACGAAGTCTACATCGATCCTATCATTTTAAGTTTTGTCTTCTTTTTTGCTTGGATTAGATAAAGAATTATCTCCTTTCAACCTCCCTGCAGTGCTACTGCGTGCTACTGCTAAATGTCATCACTTTTGCAAGTTTTGTCTTCATTTTTGTTTGGATTAGATAAAGAATTAGCTTCTTTCAACCTCTCTGCGGTCCCGGAGATTTCGAAGGATGTATTGTAAACAGCGTGGCACAAATCTCTTCCTTATCCGGAAAACGGATAAGAGTATCACACATAGCCTGAGGGTCAAAGTCTGAGGAAGAGAATAATGTCTGTGGGGGAGGCAACGATGTAGTCGACATCCCGAATTGGAAAAGACATTGAAAGTGATTAATGACATGATTATGAAGATCAGAGCCCCGAAGCCATTCCTCGGACTTATCTTTTAAGGTGGTGATATGTTGACGTGCACGTTTAATTTTTGCTTGGACATGAAAAAAATGAGTGTTAGCGTCCCCATAGGACAGCCACAACATTCTAGATTTCATTTGCCAAAGTAGGAATTCTTGGTATAAAGTAGCATTATATTGAGTGATTAATTGCTGTTCTAGTTGTAGTAAAAATTGTGAAGGACAGCGACATAAGGCTTGTTGAGTACCTAGGAGCCGAGCACGAATGCGGTTTTTGTTGTGGGCAACTTGACCAAAAACATTAGTATTCCAATTAGCCAGACAACCTTGAAGGTGATGAATTTTTTTTTATAGAAATTGAACGTGAAGTTGTCTAATCCCATAACCTGGGATTCGTGTGTGATCCAACACATGGCGACTAGTTGTTGGAAAAGAGGGTGGGTCTGCCACATAGGTTGAAAAATAAATTGTTTTATAGGGGAACGCCACTCCCATCCCTCAGTGGACATAATAATAGGGTGATGGTCAGAATGAAACCTAGGTAATGACATTTAGCCAGATAAAATTAGTGCTCATTCCAAAGGTCCCTAATCCCGAATCAATGTCTCAATTAAGCCCTATAAGTTTGTGTAATACATTGTACAAACTTCTAACAAAACTTTTAGTCAATAGGCTTAAATCTTTCCTTTCGGCCATGATTCACTCGGCCCAATCTGGGTTTGTCTCGGGTAGACGAACAACAGATAATTACATCCTTGTGCAAGAACTTCTACACTTTATTCACCACCAACGAGGGAAAACAAATCTCTTGGCAGCCAAAATTGACCTAGAAAAAGCCTACGATAAATTGGAATGGCCCTTTATCAAGTATACCTTGATGTTCTACCATTTCCCCACTCCCATTATAGATTTAATCATGGCTTGTATCTCATCCTCCTCAGTTTCTATTTTATGGAATGGAGTGGCAAGCACACCTTTCCATCCATATCCTGTTTGTGGATGATATTTTCCTCTTTACCAAGGCAAATATTCAGGATTGCACAACCCTCTTTAATCTTTTTTCACACTTTTGTGAGGTGTCGGTTCAAATTTGTAGTGTTTCTAAATCTAAGCTATTCTTCTCACAAAATACTCATTTGGAGACCAAGTGTAGCATTTCTTCATCCACCAACATGCCTATTGTCCAAGATCTTGGCAAATATTTAGGCATGCCTCTTCTTACTAAACGAAAATCGTCTCTGGCCTTCCAACCCTTATTGGGCAAAATACACACACGCATACGCGCTTGGCAATCTAAGCTTCTCTCCCAGGCGGCTAGGCTAACATTGATTAAATCTGTCCTTTCCCCCCTTACTTATTATCAAATGCAAACAACTGTCCTTCCTAAGAGCATTACGAGTAACATAGACTAGTCCATTAGGGATTTCTTATGGGATGACACACCGACACAACGACATGTGCATCTTATTAAATGAGACACACTCACCAAGCCTAAGGCTTATGGTGGGCTGGGTATTAGATGTAAAGTTGTGATTTACAACTATGTGTTTTGTTGGCTTTAATTCCGTGTCAAATTTGATTGTAATTTTATTCAATCTTTCGTACCCTGTATTTATTGTGGGATTTGATTGTAAGGGTTGTGTGATAGAGAGAGAGTGTGAAGACTTAAGCTATTGAAGACTGAAGAGGTTTTCGTAGGTATCTCGAGACTTAGCATCCTGCGAAGTAATGCATGTGCCCTGCACATGACTGGAATGCGAAGAGTCAATACAGATGGAGACAGATGTGTCTTGCGAGTAAGGCCTTCCCGCGAGACACCCGCGAGACATTCTGTTTTACCAGACTGTGCTATTTGATACACACTTTCTGTACCCAGATTATATATACCCACATTACCCACAAATGTCAAGGAGTGCTTCTGAGAGAAAACCCTAGCCAAACACCTTGAGAGTTAGAGATTGTTATACCCATAATCCTTTACACAATAGCTTGTGGATTTCCTCAACTCTTACCTCTCCATTTCCATACCATTGAGAGGTTGATAGCCTAAACACTTACCACACCCTTTCAAAGTGTCAAGTGAGGTTTTGGTGCTGCTGGGAAGTATTGGAAGAAGCCAAGGATGGCAGATGCAACATGGAGCTTGTTGCGGGATCCGGAGAGCTAGACAAGACACGGTTCCGAGAAGCCTTGTTGGAGTAGGAGCTTGGAGGGCTTAGGTACAGCGGGTAGATTAGGCTTGGAGGGTCTCTTGCTAACCCATGTATCCCAACTGATTGTCTAGTGGATCGATTTCCACTTGGAGGGCGGTGGAGAGGTTTTTCGTCGAGTTCTTCAGTTTCCTCTTCGATAACACATCGGTGTGTTATCTTGTGTTTGCATCTCTCTTCCCTACTCTTTTACATTCAATTTTATTGCTGTGTTATTTTGAATACACATTTTTGAACTTTCAATTGGTATCAGAGCGGGTACACTTGTTGTGGTTTAAATACCTAAGTGTGATCCTTGACCCCTTGTGTTTATTTGCCATGGATAGTGCGTTGTATGCTTCTATGGATGTTGTTGATTGTAACATGTCATGTGTTTGTGAAAATGCCTCTATGAGTTTTTATCCTCATGATTGTGATGCCATGTTACATGAATCTATGAGTGTTGTTGATATTCCTAACATCAAACTCTTGAAGTTTCAAAAGAAGTTGGGTAAGTTATTTTGTGAGAAGGATGATTTGATTGCTAAGCTCAATGAATCCAACAAATTGGTTGGGAAATATAAGAATCTTGCTGAAATTCCTCTTGAAAAGTTGAAAGAGTTTGAATGTTTGAATATGGACTTGGATGCTAAACTTGTTTTGTCTAACAAACTTGTTGGTGATCTTAAATCTGAAAATAAATCTCTTAAGATGCATGCCAAGTGTTTGATTGCTGAACTTGTTGCTAAAACGGAAGAAAATATTTGTTGCAATCATGTTGTGGTACTCGATTTTGTGCCTATTGTGTGTTCTACCTTAAAAAAGAAATCAAAAAGTGGAGAGAAAGGCTCTTAAGCCTAAGCCTCTGTTTAGGTCCCATCCTAGGGAATTGAGTGGATCTAAGTTTGTTCCTACTTGCCACCATTGCGGTGTGATCGGTCACATAAGACCTCAATGTTCCATGTTGAAGAAAGAACAAAACCATGGTGCTAGATCCCTCCCTAAAAAACCTAGTGAACCTAAACACATTGTTTGTCACCATTGTGGTGCCTTTGGTTATCTAAGACCTCATTGCTCTAAATTTCATGCTCTTAAAAGAATCAAAAGAAAAGAGAAACTTGAGCTTCTTGGAAGTTGTACTAAAAAGGGTAAACCGGATTTGAGTGAAAATAGCATGTTGTTAAGGAAAATGTTTAATGCTCTTAAGTCCTTGTCTATGTGCATCTCCGGTTCTCATTCTTCCAACCCTCGTCTCACTTCTCATGAGACACTCATTCCAAACAATTGTTCCGTTTGGATGAGGAAGGGTTCCTATGATTGAGCTTATGCTATTTTGATCTTTGATCTTATTCTTTCGATCTTTGTAGGACCCTTCATGCATTAGTTGCTTCATTGTCATGCATTTGTGCATCTTGCATTTATTTGTATGCATTGCCTTTGTTTTTATTGATCTTACTTTACTTGTTATGTTTTTGGGTGTGTTCAAAAAATTCAAAAACCCATAAAAATTGATAAATCTTCAAAAAATTGATCGCTTGTGTTGTGTATATCACATGTGAGTTTGGCCTAGTACCTTCGTACTAATAGCGTAGTGCATTTACGAGCTTAGCTTGTTATGTATGCACATATATCTTTGTGGGAGAAATCTTGAAATCTATGTGTGATTGTTGTAAATAGATCTTCAAGCTTGTCATGAATGATTGGTCAATAGTCTTGATGGTCTTGATACTTGCATAGACTTGTGCCTATATCTCTTCCAACTTTATTCTTATGTTTTTGCTATAGAGCTCACCAAATGTAAATCTCCAAATGAAAAGAGATAATGAGCTGCAAAAGCCTGTCGCACATACTAATATTTAACTAGGAAAAAGGGAAAGCGATTTTTGTATTAAAATGTATGGTGCTCAAAAAGCCAAAGGCTAACTTTAGATGTTGAAATATAAAAAATTTCAAGCACCGATCTCAAAAAGAGATGTATTATTCAAAAAGGATCAATTGTTATGATTTATGCAGAAGCTAAATGAAAATTTTATAAGTTTTGTAATCATTCTCTTGTGGGAGGTCATATATGTTCATTTCTATAATTGAGATAGTCCACTTGATTTCGTACCAGTTGTGTATGACTTAATTGAATTGATCATTGAAGCTTCACTCTGGTCTAAGGACTATTCCACATTTGATACTCACCTACAACACACAAGACTTCGATTCAATTAATACTTATCTCATTTGTGTGATTGTACATGTTCAAATGTGATGTGTATGCTCAAGTACATGCTGATCAAACCCAAAAAGATTTTTGAGTGTTTTATATGTTTTTGAAAGTGATTTTATACTTTCGTGCTTTTAGTTTTTCTTCAAAATGCATATTTGTGTTTTTCTTCAAAAACTGGTTTAGAGGTCTTTTCGCAAGAAGCTTGCGACTGAGAGCTTCTCGCGAAATGTGCTTAAGGGAAATTAAAAAGTCAAATTTTCATACAGAGAGTCTCGCTGCTACCTCGCGAGTATTTCGTAACTAAACTCTTCTTGCGAAATGGTTTTAGGCAAAAACTGAATTTTTTCAAGTTCATACAGAGGCTATTGTGACTGTCTCGCGACTGTTTCGCGACTAAGGGCTTCTCGCGAAAGCTTCAGTATGTCTCACGACTTTCTCGCGACTGTTTCGCTACTTTCTAACCCGTGAAAAACGCGTGTTTTCAGTTTTTATGTAGCAGATGTGACAGGTTTTCAAAAATTCTTCACTTCCCTCGCTTAGACTCTCTCGAACCCCCTTCAACCTAAAACTTATTTTTCTTCAAAACCTCATCAATTTCAAGTTTATATTTGCAAAATCTCTTCAAGGTATGAATTTTTGATACCCTCTCTTATCATTTTACTGAGATTATGCAGATTTTAGCTTAGGGTTCTGTATATTGGGGATTTTTCGAAAATGGGTTGGGGTTCTTAGTTTTTGTGGAATTTTTTCAAAATCTTTGATTGGGCTGAGTCCCATTTGCTGTGATTGTTCTTGTATTGGCCCCATGTGGCAGTTTGAGCATGTATTGAGGCAAATTTCATTATGTTCATGCATTTTTCATCATCTATGTACTTTGTTGCATGTTAGGTGTTTGACAGAATGTCCTAGTGACATTCTTGTGTTGAATTGGACTTAAATGAGTTCCAATGCTTGGGTTTTGTCTTGACTGATCATGTTTATCATGTTTTGGTCAGTGTTTGTGGTTTTTACACACTATGTCCATTTTGTGCCTCAATGCCATGCCATGCACACACTAAGCACACCTCATGCATCTCATGCTGCATCCCCATGCATCACATGCTGCACACACATGCATCAGCACATGCTCAGCACAGACACACACATGCACAGTTACTTAATTCATGCATTGTGTTTATGCTTACTTGGTTTAACACCTTAGCATGATGTTTGAGTTTTTTTTACTTTGCTTTGAGTTGGTTATGCTCTGTTTTAGGTTGTTTTACCTTTGTTTTGGACTAACTTGAATCTAATCAAGTTTTATGGTTTGTTTGTGTTGTTTTGCATTTGTTTCCTTGTTCTGTGTCCATTTGTGCAGATGTCTCGCCGTTCTTCTCGCGGTAAAGATCTTGTTATTGACCTTACGTCATCACCAATGTCAAAAAGGACACGACACTCATCTGAAGTCTCAAACAGCGAAAGATTTAAGTCTCCCCTAGACTCTCAGACTTTCTTTAGATGAGATTCAACGCAAGTTAGAGGAGAGCCTTTAGCTATTCATGCCAAAAAGGGGGAGAGCGTACTCCAAGTATAGACTGTATAGATTGGACGATAGCATATAGTAAGGGGGAGAGCATCACAAGAAAGGAAGTGTGCATAGTGAAAAAGGGGAGTTTATAGTTAACACACAACATTATACTCTTGGATAGTGGTTTTGTTTATAGTTTTTATTACTTTCATTTAAAGCTTTAGTACTCTGTTTTTAATTTCAGTTTATATTTAGTATGTTGTGTTTACCTTATTGCTTTGTAGCATTTTTTTTGTACTTTTAGCTATTGATATTATGTCTTGAGTACTTAACACTTGTGCCCTAGTAGGATCTTGTTCCTAGATGCATATACTTCATGTATTTTGCATTGGTCGAGTGTTGGACATGTAATTGATCTGTGGGATTGCTCTTTATTGCATTGCGTGTCCGGATAAGCATTTACTTGCTAAATATTCATTGTAGTCATTCTTCAATGACTGATCCTGTTTGATCAAGATATGCTTACATGTTATATTGTGTTTACTAACTTGATCGCATTTTACTTGCTCATATACATACCATGTATTCAACTTGTCATAAACTTAATGGAAGTTTTGTTTATGTGCAAGCGTTTCAAGTTACAAGTATATATGTGCAAGTGCTTCACAGCTTCTAGATTAGGTGTGAATGAGTTTTGCCACTGTTCCCAAACTCACGTTTAAGTCTAGAGTCTGTTTTAGGGGTTTTGTCATGGAATAGCCAAAGGGGGAGATTGTAAAGTTGTGATTTACAACTACGTGTTTTGTTGGCTTTAATTCCGTGCCAAATTTGATTGTAATTTTATTCAATCTTTTGTACCCTATATTTATTGTGGGATTTGATTGTAAGGGTTGTGTGATAGAGATAGAGAGTTTGAAGACTTAAGCTATTGAAGACTGAAGAGGTTTTCGCAGGTATCTTGCGACTTAGCATCTTGCGAAGTAATGCATGTGCCCTACACATGACTGGAATGCGAAGAGTCAGTACAGATGGAGACAGCTGTGTCTCGCGAGTATCTCGCGGGTAAGGCCTTCCCGCGAGACACCCGCGAGACATTCTGTTTTGCTAGACTGTGCTATCTGATACACACTTTTTGTATCAGCATTATATATACCCACATTACCCATAAATGTCAAGGAGTGCTTCTGAGAGAAAACCCTAGCCAAACACCATGAGAGTTAGAGATTGTTATACCCATAATCCTCTACACAATAGCTTGTGGATTTCCTCAACTCCTACCTCTCCATTTCCATACCATTGAGAGGTTGATAGTCCAAACACTTACCACACCCTTTCAGAGTGTCAAGTGAGGTTTTGGTGCTATTGGGAAGCATTGGAAGAAGTCAAGGATGGAAAATGCAACATGGAGCTTGTTGCGGGATCCGAAGAGCTAGACAAGACATGGTTTCGAGAAGCCTTGTTGGAGTAGGAGCTTGGAGGGCTTAGGTACAGTGGGTAGATTAGGCTTGGAGGGTCTCTTGCTAACCAATGTATCCCAACTGATTTTCTAGTGGATCAATTACCGCTTGGAGGGCGGCGGAGAGGTTTTTCGTCGAGTTCTTCGATTTCCTCTTCGATAACACATCGGCGTGTTATCTTGTGTTTGCATCTCTCTTCCCTACTCTTTTACATTCCATTTTACTACTGTGTTATTTTGATTATGGATTAGAGTAGCTTGTTTGTTTATCCGCTCACATTTACACTATTCTGCACTTAAACCTTAGTTAGTGTAAAAACTATCGAGCCGTAACTTTAATTTGGGGGTCTGAACAGCTCTTGTGTTTTTAACACATTTTTGAGCTTTCATTAGAGATTCTAAAACTACCAATGATGCCTTTCTTATGAATCAGGCGTGGCCAACATGGTGGAACTTGCATTCCCTATTAGCCAAATTTCTATCCCAAAAGCATTACCAACAACTGATTTCTTACAGTCCACTTCACATACTGATCTCACTCGTGGAAGGCCCTGTTGCGGGGGAGGAATCTTTTACAGGGTGGTCTACAGTGGATTATTCCTAATGGTTGTAAAATAAATTTTTGGACGGCTAATGGCTGCCTCCGGGACCGATTCAAGGTCTCATTCATGGCCCACTACTTCCTCACGAGTATGAGATTAAGGTAGCTAGATTGATCACTGACACTCACCAATGGGATTTTACACCTCTTAGTATGGTATTGCCATCGACAATAACCCAATTTATTTATGCTTAGCCATTGCCCATTCATGGTTCTCCTGCTACTCTGACGGATGACTGTGTTTGGGACCATCACGCAGGTATTTGTTTAGTAAAATCCACTTATCATTATCTTTTACCTATATCCAAAGAGGTTATAGGGAGGACATCGATAACATGGTCTTGGATTTGGAAGCTAAAAATACCTCATAAAATTCAACTTTTTTTGTGGAAATATGCGCATCATCGTATTCCCACCAAATCGGTCATTTTCCCACATGCTGCCTTAAGCGAACAAGTGTGTCCCCGTTGCAATGAGCTTGAAACGCCAATTCATGTTCTGCGTGATTGCCACTTTGCACGTCATATTTGGTCTTCCTTCCCTGTGCATTTACTTACTTCGAATTTTTTCAGACTTAAGTTACATGATTGGTGTAAACTTAATTCCAAACTTAATTCCCCTTCGTGCTATGTCCCATGGAACATTATTTTCGCCTTTACCATATGGGCAATCTGGTTAGGTCAAAATTCTTTGATATTTTCAGGAAAATTGATTCCCTTTCATATTTTAAAACAAAATGCTATCTCTCATGCCATGGAATTTTTCTTCCTTAGCATCGTTCCTTCGGGGCATTCATCTCTGTTGTCCATCAAATACATTAGGTGGAGCCTAGCTCCTTTCCCTTACGTCACTATTAATACAGATGGCAGCTCGTTAGGTAACCTCGAAAAATCTGGTGGGGGGGGGGGGGGGGAGGGCATGGCACACTCAGCCAATGGAGAATGGTTGTGGGGTTTCTCTTTACACCTAGGAATCACCAACAATACTATGGCCGAACTGTGGGGTATTAGAGAGGCATTGGCTCGAGCATGGGCCAAGGGTCATCACCGAGTTTGTTTTCAAACTGATTCTCTTCTTGCGTACAAATGGTTGAATACTACTGAAGATTATCCTATGGAATTTTCTAACTTGATTTTGGATTGTAGATGGCTGATCAACAGGGACGCGTTGAGCATATATGGAGAGAAGCGAATAGCTGTGCGGATTTATTGGCAAAGTGGGGTGCTTCTCAATCAGAAAGGGAAGTGTTGTATGATACATGCCCCACTTTTTTGTGGCAATGTTTATATTGGGACTTTATGGGTTTTGTCTCATCCCAGAGTTGTCGCGGTTAATAAGGGTCCAGTGATGTTTTTGTTTAGATTCCTCTCTTCGGTTGTGGTTTGGTTGGATTGTGTTTAGTTTGCTTCAGTTAGTTTGTGTGTTAATGTGTTTTCTTGCACTGTAGTCCTGTTGTAATATTTATATTTGTAAGACTTCTGTTTACGTAATATATTTCCCATTTATGCAAAAAAATAATAATGAACGGATGGTCCTATTTATTAATATTTTGATAATCCATTATACAATATAAACAATAATGACATTATTTAATTTTTTTTTTTGATGAAGGAAAAATCTATAATAACAAAGAAACGGAGACAACAAAAACACACTAGCTGCCGGAATCACCCCAAACAACAGAAGCAAAATTAGGGGGGTAGCAACCAAAATCAAAAGATCCAACCAAATTACATGACAAGGACCACTTTGCTAGATGATGGGCAGCCATATTAGCTGACCTAGGGACCCAAGAGACAAAAACATGAGACAAATCAGAAAGCAGAACCTGCATCTCCATAACTATGGACCTAATCCTCCATGGGGAAGCTTGACTAGGATTAATAAGAGCATCACAACAGATCTTTGAGTCAGTCTCAATATAAATACCCTCAACTTCCAATTTGGCTACCAACAACAAAGCCCATTTCACTGCTTCAGCTTCAGCTTGAAGAGGGAAGGTGGTATTCACCTTTTGAGAGCAAGCAAAGACCAACTTTCCTCTCCAATCCCTCGCCACTGCAGCGATAGTAGAATATTTTGGCCCAATTGCAGCATCCGCATTAATTTTAATCAAGAATCTCCTAGGAGGTGACTAGGCAAGAAGCCGCTCTATAGGTCCCACAGGAACCACCTCAGTAGATCTGGAATTTTTGAATTCAGCAAGGAGCCTCCCAATTCTAGAAGATAAGTCATCAATACTTAGGGGGAGATTTTCAAAAGGAACTTGATTCCTCAACTTCCAAATTCCATCAAAAAGAACAGCTCCAAACAATAAAAATTCATTTTTCTGATCAGGAGTCAAGTTATTCAAGAAAGGGGGGGAAAAAAGAAAGTGAATAAGCTCTAAGGTTGAAGAAAACCCAAGAGCATCAGACCTCACTCCCCACTTACTATTGAACCAAAGAGCCTTTGCCACCGGACATAGAGCAAAAAGATGGATTGAGGACTCAACTTCTGTCTTGCAAAGAGGACAAAACACCTCTCCAATATCCAAACATCTGGCTAAATTGGCTTTAGTAGGCAAACAATTAGCTGCAATTCTCCAAATTAGCATTTTAAGCCTTTCATGAAGATTGGATTTCCAAAGTTGATGCCAAAGAGGCTCAGGTGGCTGACTAGCTGAGAAACCCCAACAAAATCAATAGGCAGATTTAACTGTCAAATCTCCAGAGCTTGTGGGGGTCCATGTCCACCCATCCTCAACAACACAAGACGATAATGGAATTTTTAAAATTAATTCAATTTCTGAATCCTCAAACCAATGCTTCAGCATATGAATATCCCAGGCATTATGATCAGAATTTAGAAGTTGAGAAACCAGCAATATCTCATCAGGATTAACCCCCAACCTTGGGCTTAGGAATAAAACCCTAAAGATCTGGAATCCAAGGGTCATCCCAAATTCTTATGGAATTACCATCACCAACAGTCATACAAGTTGCATTAGAGAAAAGGTGCTTTACTCCTTCTAAACTTTTCCAAATTGGAGAAGAATTACCTTGAGAGATATGAGACAACCAATTATTTCTAATTTTGTATTTAGCTCTAAGAACATTAACACAAAGACAGTTCTTGCCAGACAACATCCACCAGGCAAGTTTCTAAAGAAGGGCTTGATTGAACTCCCAAGATTTCCTGAAGCCCAAACCACCTTCCTTCAAAGGTCTACAGAGCGAAGACCAAGAGATAGGAGTCCAATAATGACTAGACTTCATTTTAGGATTCCACCAAAACCTTCAGACCACCGCATCTAGTTGATCACATAAATTCTTGGGGAATTGTAAGGTAGCCATGGTGTATGTTGGAATGGATTGAGTTACTGATTTAATTAGAGTTGCTCTTCCTACCCAAGATAAATTTTTACTTTTCCAACCACTAAGCTTGCTCACTAACTTGTCTTTCACCATCCTGAGGTCTTGGGATCTGCACTTAGATAAAAACAATGGAACACCAAGATACGTGGTACATTGAGGGAGAGAATTAAGACCCCACCAACATTTTATTTGGTTGAGAAACTGAGAGCTAACGCCTTTAGAGGGGAAGACACTAGACTTCTCCACACTAATTAATTGACTAGACCAAAAACAGTATTTTTCCAGGCACATTTTGAGCGAGGCAAGCTCAGAAATCTTAGTTTTGCAAAAAAGGATAACATCATCCGCGTAGCAAAGTTTTGAAATAGCAGGAGCATTGCAGGCCACTTTCACTAGAGATATGTTTTTCCGATCCACCTCTCTATTGATCAACCTCATAAGAACCTCACTACCTAGAATAAATAGGTATGGAGAGAGAGGATCCCCTTGTCTGAGGCCACAACTAGGCATAAAGCTTGGACCAATTCCCCCATTTAGCAGCAAGGAATATTGAACATTGGAGATGCATTGAAAAATTAAATTTGAGAACTTATCACTAAAACCAAAAGCTTTAAGCACCTTCATTAAGAAGCTCCATTCCATTCTGTCATAAGCCTTCTGAAAATCTAGTTTTATCCCCATGAAACCTTTCTTCTTCTTCATTAGCTTGAAACTATGAACTATCTCTTGAGCAAGGACCACGTTCTCTGTGATCCATCTATTAGGGACAAAAGCAACTTGAGCTGGATCCACTAATCTGTTCAATAGTGGCCTAAGCCTACTTACAAGAATTTTTGTTATAATTTTGTAGCACACATTACAGAGACCAATAGGTATGAAATGATTGAAATTGCAAGCCCCAGTTCTCTTTGGGATAAGAGATATGTATGTTTGATTGAAGCTATTTAACATCCAGCCATTTTGGAAAAAGCTTTGCATCGCAAGCACCACTTGATCCCCCACAACTCCCCAATAATGTTTGTAAAAAAGAGCAGGGAAGCCATTAGGGCCTGGGGCCTTTAAGGATTTCATCCCAAAACCACCTTTTTAATTTCATCTCTAGAATGTATTCTGCAAAGCTCAGCATTTTCTTCATCAGAGATACAGGGGTTAATTAACTTCTTTCAAAGTAATCTTGGATGTCAGCACTATTATTGATCCAAGAGCCATCATCCAATTTAATTTCTGAGATACAATTTCTTCTCCTGTGAATGAGGGTAGATAAATGGAAGAATCTCGAATTCCTATCACCCTCTTTTAGCCATAGTTCCCTAGATTTCTGCTTCCATCTCAACTCTTCCTTGGTCAACCAATCATCAAGCTCAAGATTTAAAGATGCCTCTAGCTCTAGATTCTCTTTAGTGGGAGATTTCTAGTGTATTTCAGCAATATTAGCTTGTATGGCTTTAATTCTCTCTCAAACAAGGCCAAACACCTCCTTCTTCCACTTCTTTAAATCTTTTTTGTCTCTTCCGATTTCTTGCAAGTCTAAACCCATTAGAACCCTCCACATTTGCTTGCCAAGCATTCTCCACCACAACTCTACTCCTTTCATCCTTAGTCCACATCGCTTCAAATCTAAAAGGGCAGTTGAGATTTTCGGGCTCCAGATGAGTATCAAGCACAATAGGGTTATGGTTTGAATTTGCATTTGACAGATGCTTAACACCGGCCTTGGGAAAAAGAATTTGCCATTCTCGATCACATAGACATTGATCGAGGTGTTCCCTAATATTTGCTAAACCATCACGCCTATTTGACCAAGTGAAAGACGTCCCATTAAAACCAAGATCGATAGCTCCAGTGTTTGTCATGAAGTCCCTAAGACAATTAATAGAAATTGTATTCACATTAATAATGACAATAGCCTTCTAGCTTATTTCATACTTTTTTGGTATTTATTAAAGAGTCATTTAGGTTCAAATTTCCCATCACACAACTATCAAATTATCAATTAAAAAAAAATAGTAACAATAGCCTTCTAGCTTATTTCATACTTTTTTGGTACATACGAAAGAGCCATTCAGGTTCATATTTCCCAATTTGGGTTCAAATTTCTCATCTCAAAACTATTGAACTTATCAATTAAAAAAAATAAAGAAAAGAGTAGATGGTTAACAAACAAAGGAAAATGTGGTAACTTTTGTGAGGTCTTGTTTTGACCCACAATATGTAGTTCTTGGTGGAAAACACTTACCATTGCACTAACACCTGACCTTTGCTCCAAGTAACTTGCAACCCTGTAAGCCCTCAGTCTGTTGAAACTACAAGAAGTACAAAATAACTGTCTTTGTGAACCAAAAAAAAAAAAACCTCTTGGATTTAGTGAGGTCCACAGAGGAATCACCATCTATACTCAATATTTGAAGCAATTTACACACCTCTTGTCATGCAGGTGCAATTTTCGCGACTTAAGGGCATAATGTGTTTATTTGCAAGGTAAATACACCGTATTATCAATCAAACCAAACAAATGACATTAGAGCATTCACATCAGCTCTTGCATAACTGTGTATAAATGTGTAAAATACACATTTTGACCGTTTTTACACATTTTAAAGCAAAAAACACACTACATCAGTCCAGCTAAAATCATGCATAATCGTCTAAAATTTTCCACGAGCTACAGTACCCGTGTAAATTTACACGGGCACTGTAGCTCGTGTATTTAGTTTTTTATTAATTTCCGTTCGCACCAATTTTTCTCTCTCTTATCCGTGCACAACGACCTCAATGGAAAAACAAACAAACCCAAACGGAAAAACAAACAAACTCAAACGGAAAAAAAAAAAAAAGAGACAGATCGGTGCTAAAAAAAAAAAACCCAAACGGAAAAACAAACAAATCCAAATGGAAAAACAAAAAAGAGACAGATCGTTGCTTAAACCAACACAGAGATATACTTGCTAAAAAAAAAAAAAAAAAAAAAATCCAAACGGAAAAACAAACAAACCCAAACGGAAAAACAAAAAAGAGACAGATCGGTGCTTATCGGAACGATCGGAGCTCGTGGGTCTCGCTTGGTCGGAGCTGTGATGATGATCGGAGTTGTGGATCGGAGCTGTGATGATGATCGGAGCTGTAGATCGGTGATCGGAGCTTTGATGATGTGCATTGGTTTGTGACCGAGAGGGAGAGAGATGAGACAGAGAGAGACCGAGAGGGAGATAGAAGAGAGAGAGAAATCAGAAAATATGAGGGAGAGGGAGAGAGAGCGCGTATAGAGAGAGAGAGGACTTTCTGTTTTTTTGGCTGAATAGAGAGAGAGGTCTGGAAAAATGAATAAAGAGAGAGAGTGAGAGCGCGTATAGAGGGATAGGCAGTTGAGCGAAATAATAAAAAAATGAGAAAGGTGATTATTTTATTAAAATATCTTGTAAAATAGAAGAACTGATGTGGGTGTTTTATATAGGTGGTAGTGTAAAATAGAAAAAGTAGGTTTTTTCGTGTAAAATAGACGAAAAATTTACACGAACTGATGTGAATGCTCTTAGTGTGCTCTACGGAAAATACTATAGAATCAAGTTGAAAGAATTAGTTTACCAAAATAAAAAGTTCAAAGAATTTTGTGTCAGCTCTCAAGTGGAGTCAAGTCGCTGACGTTTTGAATCAAGGTTCAAAAAATTATGCCAACTATTTTGTAGAAAAAGTGCCTATATATCTTGGTTGGTTTTAATAACTTATGCCTTTAGAATATATATTATTAAACTATTTTAGGATATTTTTTATGAAAAAATAAAAAAATAATTTACTGTTTTGGCCATTTTTTTTTTTTTCATTTTTCTATAATAATTTTCTCAAAATGAATGATTAATTTTTGACCATTTTTTTTTCATTTTTCTATAATAATTTTCTCAAAATGAATGATTAATTTATGCCTTTAAGGGCATACATTAGCCAGATCTATATATATCTTTCATTCGAGGTAGCACAAAGTGATAATTGATTACAGAAGATATTGCACAGTAGTAAGTAATTACAATTACTCAGCTTACAAATCATGTTGGTTGGGACTATCACGTGTGTGTATGAAGCTGGAGAGACCCTTGTGTTTGAATCAACCTTAAAGACAAAGAAACTAGATATACAACTAAAAGCCCTCCTCCCAATACCCTATCAAGCCTCATGTTTCTGAGTGGCAAAACCACAAGTGCCCAAAGCAACCCAACTGCCAAAAAGACCAGTGTCTCCAAGAGGTATGGATCTCTAGGTATCACAACAGATGATGGGTAATTTGACCAAGAAGAGCCAACAAGAGACAAACCCAAACCAATGAGAATGCTAAAGATGGGGCCAGCATAACAACCTGATATAGCTACCTGAGTACCCTCTGGTCCTCCATTCAAAGCCATGGTTAAATTTGTCACCAGATCCCCAAGTGAGTTGCCCCAAGCAAGGATTGTCAAGCCTAGTATAGAAGGATTTATTCCAGACATGTAACCCAGTGAAACTAGCAGCCCCACCAATTCTTGAGCAATAATATAGCTCCAAGCGACACTCATTAAAAAACCTCCAGAAAGCCAAAGAAATATGCACTTCTTTGGTGGGATCGACTTCTCAGTTGTCACAAATACAAGAACTCCAAAAGCAATCCCAATCAGCAACCCAATTCCATAAGCCACCAGACTTGAATTAAAGGTGCCATTCTCACTTTGAGGGCTCCAAAGAGCTGACAACAGCAGTGGTGCTAACGTCACTGAAGCAACTGCATATGGCTTAGACCATTTCTCTTCAGAAACAATGGGAATTGTCAATCTCCTTGGCAAGTAAAGAGGCAGCTCAAGGATGTCAAGAAATGTACCACAAAAAGCTAATGGTGTTGAACAAAGGCAACTCTTCTTGACTTCTACTTCAGAACAACCTTCTATAGCTCGTTCCTCTACAGTATTAATCTCTTCTTGGCAACTCTTCTTGCCAAGAATAGGTATAGTCAAATCACTGCAATTGCTTGAATCACCACCTCTGTGACTTTCTTCACCATTTTTCCAATGAAAATGTGAGGTGTAAACAACTATCACATAAACAACATACATTGAAGAAAAACCAATTGCACCCCACAGATCAATTTCCTCTTGAATCAGTATAACAAGTAAAAACACAAGAACCAAAAGTAAAAAACAGACATCTCTAATAAAGGCAGACTTGTGTACTCGAACCACTCTTCGGCCCCTTGAAATGCTTATGATTCCAACCACAACACAAGTTACAAAAGAAGCACCACCTAGTACTGTATTAAGGCCAACATCACATGTACCTTCATCCATAATCGAGACGATGCTTGAAAAGAAATCAGGAGCACCATTGCCAAGAGAAAGCAGAGTAACCCCAGCAATTGTAGGAGACAATTTTAGTAAACTTGATAAGCTTTCAAGTGAAGAGCAAAAGTACTCAGAAGCTGTGTTCCCCAACAGATAAAACAGAACAAGGAGCCAAAGAGAGAGAAGAGAATAACCCAGAATGGGAAAACTTCCTAGTTTGCAGTAGAAAAGGTAAAGATAGTCAATATAGCCCTGGGAGACACATGGGTTATGTGTTTTGATGTACAAACACTTGGCTTTGTAATCATCTAGCCTATGAAAATCCTTACAGCTATGCTGACTACTGTCACTGACGCCTAGGAAATTGGTCTTAACATGAAATTCTGAAGAATGGGAATTTATAATCAAGAAAACAGACGCCACTAAGAGAAACGAGATGTTCAAAAAAATGAGATAATTATACTTGACAGATATGGAAACTAAGGAACCCATTTACAGAAAATCTATCAAACCCAATTTCACGTACAAGATAAATAATTGGAATACCTCATGATTAAGATATTGGGTATATGGACACAACTATAGATTAATCCAAGACAACCTTTTTTTGTCACTTTTTGGAGAAAATTACTCAAAAAAAGATGGGCATAAAATTAAGGAAATTCTAACCTTCATGTGCTGGGTTCAGTTTGAACTGGTTAAGAGGAAAACGAACTAAGTGACACTTTGAAACCATTGAAGTTTGGAATTGTTGTTTATAAAATGGTAGATGGCAACCTGGTTGTCGAGTCTTCATCACACACGGCTCATTAGAGCATCTCCAACAGTGTAGGTAAAAGTAAAATGATCTTTATATCAGAGAAGGGGACTTAAAAAATGGTATCCAAAAGATGTCACCAATGGACTCTATATATTAGCAAAAGAATAAAATTAAATAAAAAATTAGCAAAAAAAAAAGTGAAGATAGATTAAAAAATAAATAAATAATGAATGAAGAAATAATATTTAAATAAGATAAAGAAATAATAGAAAATTTGTTGAAAGATGCATTTAAAAAAGTAAATAGATAAAAAATAAATGTTATTGTTTATTATCTAAACAGCACAAAAATATAAAAAAGTTATCAGAGATGCGCTTGGTCCACAACAAACAGGAAAAATAAAAATAAAAATAAAAGAGGGAATCTAAAGGTCCATTGGACTTAAGAGCACACGTGGCAGTTAGGTTGATTTCCTTTTCAGGCAGATGGAAGGAACCTGTTAGCAATAAAGGGATCACTGATTAGACTAGACATTTAATAATAGCATCATTTTTTTAATGAAATTTAATAATAGCCATTTCTTTCCTCTTTTATTTATTTATTTTTTTCATGTACAAGTTTTTGCCAGACGCATTAGGAGAAAATTCAGCATGTAGGGTCCATCTTCTTGTGAGGAGGAGGAAGCATAATTCCGAAACATGTAATACCTTCTCGCGCATTAGAGAATATTCTCCTTTTTTGGTTGTTTAGACTAAAATTTTTGGTTGACAGAAAATTATATCAAGATTTCCTGAGAAAAAACATTGTCTTCATTCCCACTACCTCACTATAGAGTGAAAAGTTATAGGTACACTATTTTTATAAAAGTTGAATTGTCAAGTTTTTACTAATTTTTATTTAGTTTATTATTGATATCACATTTTACTTACTAATTACAATTAACTACTTTAATAATTATATAATTTTTATCCATCAAAAAAATAAATTGTAAAATTTTTGTCCATCAAAAAAATAAATAGTAAAATTTTTGTGACTCTAGACTTATTGTTATTTTTAATTCCTATAATTCACCACTACACACTACTACCTCCCTCCATATCACCACGAACAATGTCACTACTTGCACAATGTTAGCACTTAGCAACACCACTAATCTATGGCCATCGTCGCTATTGGCCACTACCTGTCCTATTGTTACTATCAAAATTAGTTGAATCCAGCTTGACACCTAAATGCTATAATTTTTAAATGAAAATTATTAAAATTAAATATTAATTAAATATATTATTTAAATTTCTTTTATTATTATTATTATTATTTGTTTTTAAAATCAATACTCTTGGTTTTTAGGCGCAAAATTACTAATTAAGTTTTTGTATTTAGATTTTATTAACATCTCTTTTACAATTAATAATAGCCAATCCACTTAATTAATGCACTCATAAAATTTTATTTTGGTGAAACAATTTAGGGTTTATTATTATTATTTATTTATTTGAAATAGAAATCATATTCTAGCTTAATATAAGTGTATGTGTGTGAAACTCTTTCTAGAAACTTGAACCTTGACTTTTACTCCCCACCTTACACTAAGGGTGTGTTTGGTAGAGTTAGGGTCTTAGGGAGGATGGAAAAAAAAAAGAGAGGAAAAATGAGGAGGGAAAACATTTTAAAAGGTGTTTAGTTGGATAATGCAACTAGTGGATGCATAGGAACTTAGAAATGGTGCTCTCTACCCAATATGGAGGCTAAGAGAAATGCATCAATTTGGAGTCCAAGCCCTCATCTAGTTTCTCAAATTCTCATCATATTGATAACGAAAGGTGCCCAATTGTATTTAGAGCTTTCAATTGAATTAGATTTTTGTTAACCAATATTTTGAGGCCTTCTAAGATGTTGAAGAAATAATGCAAAACTCACTTTTATATATATATATATATATAAACAATTTAATTACCACCCTACAACATACTTTTGTACCCCTTTTTTTTTTCAATAGGGGCTTTTGGGTTCTTATAAATTTATGCGGGGGCCTTAGTCTATCACTAGCCAACTCTAGCTACTATGACGATAACTCTACCCCAATTGTAATTGTTGATGAGAGATGATGAGAGTCGTGACATCAAAAAATTATATTTTGTGTTGCAAACAAATAAAGAAAAAAAAATCACTTTCCACTAAAAATATTTATGATAAAAAATCAACGCTAAAATGAACAAATAAGAACTCTTTGTTTCAATAATTGCGGTCACACATTTTGCTTGTCATAATCGGTTTAATGTAATTAAAAATGAGTTATTTGAAACATATTCTCCTTCTTAATTAGTAACTTTTCTCCTTTATCTTTCATTACGAAATACAAAAGCCCCACATTAAAACTTACATGAAAATAGTCAAAATATTATGGGAACTCTCATATAAAATATAAGACCAACATCTGCTTTGATGCTTTAGCCTTAAAGTCTCAAATCTGGATTTTTTGAATTCAATGGATGGCTAGAGAAGCAAATGTTGCTGCCTATATCTTAGCCAAATGGTCTTTGTTGAACAACTTTTTTTTTAATGTGGGATTGTGGACTTTTCGTTTTGTTTCTATAATTAAAACTGAGGTTCGTAATCTTTCTGTGCTGTTTTTTTATCTTAATAAAAGTTTCTAGTTCATAATTAAAAAAAAAAAAAGAAAAAAAAGAAAAAGAAAAAAAGACCAACAAAAGGGGCCAAGTAAATAAATATATTTTATTTATTTCTTGTATTAAAAATAATCATTAATTAAATTATTATGAAATCATTGATTTGACCATCGACCAATTATAATTGAATAAAAAAAAAATTCATTCTATTTTTCGATTATTTTTGCCTCTTTTTTAAAACAATGGTGATTGTGATATAATAGATATTCTTCAATTTCTTTCAAGGATAAGCACGGAAGAAAGAAAAAGTCCCTATGGAGGTGGAGGCATTTGGACATGCATTTGTAGCTTTAAAATGGCAAATTTGTAAACCTAAATTGTGGTCTTACGTATTTGAGATAAATATACCGACTAGGCGTACTCAAAATTCTCATATATATCTTATCAAAAAAAAAAAAGAAGAAAAAGAAAAAACTCATATATTGCACCAATTAATTTTAGATGTATTTTAAAGTAATTCTGGAAGGGGCTCTTAGTCTCTGTGTTTTAAAAGCTCTGTATTCGTGGTGTTGTTTCTCTGTTTCCTTGGGTATTTGTTTTTTTTTTTTTTCATCATTTAGATGTATCCTTGGCGACCATGTTAGAGGCACAAAAGAATATTTTACAATTCCAACACGAGTCCACATACAGACATACTCATTTAGAAAGAAACCAAATGAAAGGGACAGCATTTAGCAGGACAATGAGACCAATAACTCTTCATATTGAGGAGCCCAGCACTTTTAAGCCACAAGAAGGACTACCGACAAGAAGAGGGAAAATCAGTTAGCATTGATTAGAATTATCTTGTAAAATTATTCTAAAAAAAAGAAGAAGAATTATCTTGTAAAATGTATTGAATTTTTATTATTTTGATAAATTCTTAGCTCAACATGATAAGGGAAATCAATTACTTTTGTTATATAATGTCTATTTTTTGTAATTTGCTTTTAGATATACAGTCTTAGACTTTCCACTAAAAAAGTCCGGAATTACTTTATTACATTTATTATGATGCAATCGTTGAACGAAGGGGTAACAAAAGTTATTATTCCACAAAAATTAAGAATATGGCTTGTATTAATTAAGAAATCAAGCAAAAGCTAGAATAGTAATTCTAATTTTGCATCAATTCCTTCTTGCTTCAATAGGCTAGATGGGATTTATCACTCATCACATGTCTCACTGCAAGAAATTCCGATCTCCGAATTCGATTTGGTTCTGTTTTTATAAGTGAATTCTTTATGCCCTCGAGTCCAATCCAATGATGGTAGAATAATTATTCTTTTTCAAGTGTCTTTTTATGCATCTAATTTGTTAGGTGGTCATGGTGACGTTGAAAATGACTGTACTTGGAGTATTGTTGTTAATGATTCACCCATACTTAGGGTCTGTTTAAATATAGTTTATTTTGTTAAAAATTAAAAATTTATTGCTGAAAGTACTGTAGTAAAATAATTTAGAAACTAGTTGATTTTTTGGACTGAAAGTACTGTAACTTCAACTGAATAGTAACGTGAACAGTACAAAATAATTCATCTACATTTTTCATATTTTTGTGGGGGTTCGTGAACAGTAACGTGAGACCCAAGTAATTTTCAACCAAATGCGTAAAACGTGGACGCAAAATGCTATCTAAACACTCACTTAATGTTATTGGTCCAAATTACTTTTTTTTGGAGAGAGAGATACTTTATACCTGCTGCATAGTGAATACCACCTAACATTTCACCCATTCAACTAAATCAAGAGCTTTCCTGTCTCAATCAAAACTTTCCGTCTTCAAACAATAGTTGAACCATTAATCTAGATGATATCATTCCAAAGAAAAAAATCCTTGTTCTAATGCTTTCAACTTTCTGTTTTCAAATACTTATCTTTATCAAAATCCAATACACGTTTGGAGTGTTCGGGAAAAAAAATGGTTTTCAAAAAACAATAAGCAAAAGATTTATTTGAATTGATGGTGAAAGTTCAAATATGTGTATAAACACCCTTGAACGTTTTGACCCCCAATTTACAAATTACCAATTCAAGCTTTATATCAAACAATTAATGTGCGGAACATGAACAAAAGCTTAATACAGAATTGGTAAACAATCTAAACCAATTAAAATCACATCCACAGCAGAAAATAAAAGGCAAAGATTAAGGGAAGAGAGATGCAAACACAAGGACAACACACGATGTGTTATCGAAGAGGAAACCGAAGCCCTCGGCATAAAACCTCTCCGCCGCCCTCCAAGCGGTCAATAATCCACTAGAAAATGTAGTTGGGATACATGAACAGCAATAGACCCTCCAAGCCTAATCTACCCGATGTACCTAAGCCCTCCAAGCTTCTTGCTCCAACGAGGTTGCGCCGAACCTATTTCTTTTCTAGCTTCCTGGATTCCGCTACTTGACCATAGCATCCGCCATCCTTGGCATCTTCCAATGCTTCCCAAAGCTCCAAAAACTCTCAACACTCTAAATGGGTGTGGGTAGTGTTTGGATAGAAATCTCCTCTCAATAGGTATGACAATGAGAGAGGGAATGAGAAGAGACTACAAAGATTTCTCTCTAAGAATGAGTAGCTCTCTCTACTTGGGTGGGTGTTTTGAAGAAACCTCTCTTAGGGTTTTTCTTTCTGAATGGCCACACATATCTTGTGGGAATGAGGGGTATTTATACTGGTATGAGAATGGAATGCGAAGAGTCAGTTTTTCCAAAAACAGGGCTGGCTGGCAACTTGACCTCGCGACTTAACTGAGTCGCGAGTTCAAGTCGCGAGCTAGCTAAATGGCCAGTCTGGATTTTTGTCCTGTAGTGCTCCAGCTGGCATGACTGTTCAGCTCCCCTGCATGCTCTGCACGTGTGCAACTTTTGGCGGCTTGCAAGCCGCGAGTCTCTGCTTCACTGCACAGTCTTGAGCATTTCTTCACACTCTCACACACACTACCCTTACATGATTCCCACCTAAATACAAGGTTTCTAAGTGCTATATTACAAGCAAATTTGTCACGGAATAAAGCCAACACATGGTTGAATAAATTCAACCTTACAATCTCCCCCTTTGGCTATTCCGTGACAAAACACCCTAAAACAGACTCTAGACTTAAACATGAGTTTGGGAACAATGGCAAAACTCACTCACACCTAAATCTAGAAACTGTGCAGCTCTTGAAACATATGAACATGAATCTCCTGAAACACAACAATACACCATGATCATTGTATACAGAAAAGCATGAAATGCATATGAAGCAAGCAATATGTGATCAAGCAAAGATGGAGTTAAGAAACAAACCATGGCTTGATCAAACAAGCAATCACTATAAGGTAGTGATCACAATGCTCATTCACACTTGGAATGAACACTTGAACATACAAGCTAACAAGAACAATGCAAGTTACTTGTATGCCCAACACTCAACCAATGCATAATACACTAAGTATATGCATCTAGGAACAATCCTACAAGGGCACAAGAGTGACAATACTTAACCAGAAAGTGCATGACATTTGGATAGAGGTATTGATTTAACAAAAACATAGAGGCTGCATAAAGCATGGTACAAACCATAAAGCCTACAAGCTATGCATAAACATTAACCCTAAAAGCTTACAAAAGCAACATGGGTACAAAACACATTATATTGAATAAAAAAACTTAAACAATATAAACAAAAAGTGCTTAAAGTTTCTCCCCTTCAAAATGATGAGAAGTTGTGATGCACTAGGAACATATATACTTGTAACCTGAAACACTTGCATAAAACACATTAGACCCTCAAGGTAAAGCAAGTAATAAAACGACAAGTATAATGTAACAAGTAAATTGCGATCAAGTAAACATGATGTGAAACATGTGAGCAACTTGATCATACACCAAAACAGCCATATAGAAATGACTACAATGATCACATAGCAAAGCAAATGATCATACGAACATGCATTCAAACAAGCACAATAGCATAGGGATATATGCATGTCCAAAGCACAAACATGATGCAATGAGAACAACAAAGCATAACTCAAAACACCATAAAGCCAACAAGAAAACAAACAGAACAAAGTTTTCAAGTTAACACAATGTCTTCTCCCCCTTGGTATATGCATCTCCACTATGGAAAATCTCCCCCCCTACAAATGTGCACGAGAAATAGAATTTCTCCCCCTCAGGATGTGTACAAGAGTCATAACAAGAGTCATATAGAAATGACAAAACACTCCGGTATACTCTCTAGAGTATACTCTCCCCCTTTTTGTCAGGAATAGACAAAGGGTCAAGGAGAAAAGAGGGCAAGAGATGAATGAACAAACAATGATAATGATGCATGAGGGGTGCAAGATGAATGAGAAAATGATGCTCAAACCCAAGACAAAGTAAAATGCTACAAAGCATAAGGAATACATGACATGCTATGATGAAGAAGCAAGGTCTAGACCAATGCATGACAAGGGTATCAAAGGTGTGTGCAAGAGGTGGCTAAATGCAATGCATGACCAATGCATGAAAAATGCACATGTGGGGCAAAGTATGCAAAATACACAACCAATGAACCAAACATGTTCCTAATGAGGAAACATGAGAAACCCCAAAGTTTGGTACTCATCGGAGTCCAAACAAGCAAGAAAATGTCTAAGAGGCATTTTATCAAACACCTAGCATGCACACTATGAACAATAATGTGAAACAATGCATGAACATCATGAAATCCACCCTTAATACATGTTCTTTCTACCACAAGGGGCCAACATCCAATGCATATCAACAAAAGAAACCAATCCCATAAAGAAATTTGACAAAAATTAAGTTTTCCCAACCCCAACGATAAAAATCCCAACCAAGAGCACAAAACTCTCCAAAACATAATCCAATGATCAAAAATAATAAAAAGAATTTATAATTACCTTAGAAATGTTAATGGAATGAAAAACCATTCAAATTGGTTGGGTTTTGATGTAAAAATATTGAAAGAGGGGTTTTAGAGAGGATGGGAGAGGTTTAAAACAAGTTTCCCACAAAAAGCCCATTAAAAAGCTGTTTCTGGGCGATTCGCGACTGGGCGAGTCGCGAGGTTCAGTCGCGAGCAAGCCGCGAGCCGCGAGTTTCAGCCGCGAGCCACGAGTTTCAGCCGCGAGCCGCGAGTTTCAGTTGCGAAAATTTTCGCGAGTCGCGAGTGAGCCGCGAGCAAGCCGCGAGTGAGTCGCCAAAAGCTTCTGGATGAACTCGCGACTGGGGTTTCGCGACTGGTGAGTCGCCAGCTGAGCCGCGAAAAACTCTGACACCTGTTTTTTCAATTCAGAACATGTTTAAATATTGAAAAACAAAGTAAGCACTAAACATAAACACAAAAAGTGATAAAAATCACTTCCAAAAACATATAAAATGATCAAAAATCTTTTTGGATTAATCCATATAAGATTGAGCACACACACATCACATTTAGACAAGTACAATCTAACAAATGAATAAGACATTCATTGAACATTAGGCAAGTGTGTTATGTGTGTGTATCAAATGTGGAATAGTTTTTAGTCTAGAGTGAAGCTTCAATGATCAATTCAATCAAGTCATACACAACTAGTACTAAGTCAAGTGGTCTATCTCAATTATAGAAGTGAACATATATGACCTCCCACAAGAAAATAATTACATAAGATTGAAGCTTTTCATTTGGCTTCATACAATTCATATCATTTGATCATTTCAAATCAATACAACTCATTTTGAGCAATACATCTCATTTTGAGATCGATGCCTGAAATTTGTGATATTTCAATTTGATGAACAAGCCTTTGGCTTTTTGGGCATCATACATTTTCATATAAGTCGCTTTCCCTTTTTCCTAGTCGAATACTAGTATGTGCGACGGCTTTTGCAGCTCATTATCTCTTTTCATTTTGAGATTTACATTTATTGAGCTCTTTAAGCAATAAAAAAAAGAGTGGGAAGAGATATAAGCACAAGTCTACGCATGTATCAAAACCAACATGACTATTGACTAATCATTCATGACAAGTTTGAAGATCGATTTACAACAATCACACAAAGATGTCAAGATTTTTCCCACAAAGATATAAGTGCAAAACTAACAAGCTAAGCTCGTAAATGCACAAAGCCATTTGTACAAAGGTACAAAGCCAAACTCACATGTGATATGTGCTCAAACAAATACGATCAAACTTTTTGAATTTTTCACTTTTTATGTGGTTTTAGATTTTTTACTCACACAAAACTAAAATATAAAAGTAAGATCAAAAACAAAACAATGCATACAAATAAATGCAAGATGCACAAAATGCATGAAGATATGACATTTAATGCATAAAGGGTCCTACAAAGATCAAAAGAATTAGATCAAGGACCAAAAGAGCAAAAGCTCAACCATAGGAACCCTTCCTCATCCAAACGGAATGATTGTTTGGAATGAGTGTCTCATGGGAAGTGAGACGAGGGTTGGAAGAATGAAAACCGGAGATGCACATAGACAAGGAGGTAAGAGCATTAACCACTTTCTTCAACAACTTACCATTTTCCATCCAATCCGGTTTAGCTTTCAAAGCACAACTTCCAAAAAGCTCAAGTTTCTCTTTTCTTTTAATTCTCTTAAGAGCTTGAAACTTAAAGCAATGAGGTCTTAGATGACCAAAGGCACCACAATGGTGACAGACAATGTGTTTAGGTCCATTAGGCTTTTTGGGAAGGGATCTAACACCAAAGGTTTGTTCTCTTTTTAACTTAGGGCATTGGGGTCTTATGTGACCGATCAAACCGCAATGGTGGCAAGTAGGAACAAACTTAGATCCACTCAATTCCCTGGAATGGGACCTAAACAGAGGCTTAGGCTTAAGAGCCTTTCTCTCCACTTTTTGATTTCTTTTGTGTGGAGGAATGTACACCGATTTGTCCTTTGAGGTAGAACACACAATAGGCACAAAATCAGGTACCACAACATGATTGCAACATATATTTTCTTCCATTTTAGCAACAGGTTCAGCAATCAAACACTTGGCATGCATCTTAAGAGATTCATTTTCAGATTTAAGATCATCAACAAGTTTTTTAGACAAAACAAGTTTGGCATCCAAGTCCTTATTTAAATATTCAAACTCTTTCAGCTTTTCAAGAGAAATTTCAGCAAGATTCTTATATTTCTCAACCAATTTGTTGGATTCATTGAGCTTAGCAATCAAATCATCCTTTTCACAAAATAACTTGCTCAAATTTTTTTGAAACTTCTTAGCATTTTTCTTTAAGAGTTTGTCAACAACACCCATAGATTCAAATAACATGTCATCACACTTATGAGGATTAACACTCATAGAGGCATTTTCACAAACACGTGGCATGTTACATTCATCACCAACCAAATCATGCAAAGAGTCATACAAAGCACAATCCATGGCAAATAAACACAAGGGGTCAAGGATCACACTTAGGTAATTAAACCACAACAAGTGTACCCGCTCTGATACCAATTGAAAGTTCAAATATGTGTATAAACACCCTTGAACGTTTTAACCCCCAATTTACAAATTACCAATTCAAGCTTTATATCAAACAATTAATGTGCGGAACATGAACAAAAGCTTAATACAGAATTGGTAAACAATCTATGCCAATTAAAATCACATCCACAGCAGAAAATAAAAGGCAAAGATTAAGGGAAGAGAGATGCAAACACAAGGACAACACACGATGTGTTATCGAAGAGGAAACCGAAGCCCTCGGCGTAAAACCTCTCCGCCGCCCTCCAAGCGGTCAATAATCCACTAGAAAATGTAGTTGGGATACATGAACAGCAATAGACCCTCCAAGCCTAATCTACCCGATGTACCTAAGCCCTCCAAGCTTCTTGCTCCAACGAGGTTGCGCCGAACCTATTTCTTTTCTAGCTTCCCGGATTTCGCTACTTGACCATAGCATCCGCCATCCTTGGCATCTTCCAATGCTTCCCAAAGCTCCAAAAACTCTCAACACTCTAAATGGGTGTGGGTAGTGTTTGGATAGAAATCTCCTCTCAATAGGTATGACAATGAGAGAGGGAATGAGAAGAGACTACAAAGATTTCTCTCTAAGAATGAGTAGCTCTCTCTACTTGGGTGGGTGTTTTGAAGAAACCTCTCTTAGGGTTTTTCTTTCTGAATGGCCACACATATCTTGTGGGAATGAGGGGTATTTATACTGGTATGAGAATGGAATGCGAAGAGTCAGTTTTTCCAAAAACAGGGCTGGCTGGCAACTTGACCTCGCGACTTAACTGAGTCGCGAGTTCAAGTCGTGAGCTAGCTAAATGGCCAGTCTGGATTTTTGTCCTGTTGTGCTCCAGCTGGCATGACTGTTCAGCTCCCCTGCATGCTTTGCACGTGTGCAACTTTTGGCGGCTTGCAAGCCGCGAGCTTCCCGCGAGATCAAGCCGCGAGTCTCTGCTTCACTGCACAGTCTTGAGCATTTCTTCACACTCTCACACACACTACCCTTACATGATTCCCACCTAAATACAAGGTTTCTAAGTGCTATATTACAAGCAAATTTGTCACGGAATAAAGCCAACACATGGTTGATTAAATTCAACCTTACAGATAGCTATACAGATAGTTTCCGATACCATAATTTTATAATTCTAGTATCCCACAAGGATTAAGTGTAAAGTTAATCATGTGTTTATAAACTCTTGGGTACCCTCCCATTGCAAGCCTTATAAGCTCTTTGGCACCCTCTCTTGCAAGTCGGTTTCAAGGGTGAGTTCTACCCATGGATTCCTAACATAGAATTAGAACAAAGAAAATGCTTAGTGAGTGTAGTCCTTGCGTGATAATTTTTTTAGAGTGGTATTATTATTATTATTATTATTGTAAGGACACGTTTTGCAGCCCAAGCCCAAGATGTATGGGATCTTGGCCTAGTGAGCCCAGTACAATAAATTTGTAGAGAGCGGATCAAAAAACTAGGCCCTAATGAATTGAACAACGGCTAGTATGGATTTAAATGATGATCAAATAAGAACAAGAAGCATTGATCTGAATCAATTCACTGTCCAAGGAGGTAAGTCTTTATATAAATCAACTAGACTGAATACAAGTATAATTTTGATAGCTACATTGTTCTCTTTCTATTTTTCCAATCCTTTCCTCATGGAGGGTCTCTTACATTATATAGGTCCCTTTGGATCATTTCGATCCTACACTTGTTGGTCATCTGAGTCTTTATTTGAGTACTTATCCCATCAAACATCCTCTTTGGCTTTCTGTGAGTTATGGTAGCCAAGGCAACACTGTTCAGAGGTCTTCTCCACATAAATGCGGCCAGAAAAGTAGTTGCAGTGCATTCAATGCGGTGGTAGCAACTTTCCATTAGATATTTTTGGGTTCCCCTCTTTCTCGTATGTTCATGATGCACGTTCCTATCACTGGAGCTTCAAGGAAGGTTACTCTGATCATTGGAATACATATTTGAGCTGTACTTATCGTATCTGAGGAGATATTCCTCCTTGGATAACCTTCCCATTTGTATCTTGCTCATTAAATACTGAGCCTGAATCGTTCATTACCATTCATTCCTCCTCAGACCACCCACGCTCTCGAACAAGGCCTAAGGCCCAATATATAATTTAGGCCCTTAATCCTACAATAGCCCCTCAAAACTCCGGTTTTTTTCCTCTCATTCGAGGAGAAAACTGGGGTTTTGAAATTTTAAGAGTTAATTCTACTTAATCCTTTGATTTACACGTGTGGGAGTGCCGTTTTATGCGCCCCATAATTGCCACTGACACTTTGAAGTCTGCGAGATGCCATTAATTGCATCAGGCGGCACTTTGTTCCCTAGATTTAACGGTGAGGCGCAGATCCAACGGTTGATCTTTTTCTTGGAATTTTGAGCAAGATAACTCCCACTCATTTTCACCCTCTATATAAAGCCTTGAGGGAAGTCATTTTCCCTTTACTTTACGAATTTTCAAGTTCTCCAGAGATTTTAAGCACTCCAACTCACTACACTCTCTACACTCCTAAGTTTCTTTAACTCTTTTCCTTAAGAAACTCCCAAAAGATTTTTCTAAAGGTTCAGGATTTGATACACTCACTTGTTTTCGTAAGTATCTATTTCTTCAAACTTTCTTTTTCACCTCGGCCAAACTCCTCGGCCTTCTTCCTTATTAGAAAATTTTCTCCGTGTCATCCACGTTTGCTTAGATAGGTAGATTTAAGAACTTAGTGGACTCTTCGACCGGTATGGAGGGTTTTAGGGCCAAATACCATATCCCACAGGGAGTGGGCTTACAATATTGTCCCCCAGACCGAATACTTACAGATAGAGAGGAGGGTGAAGTTGTCATTCCAATGATCGCTTTTATAGAGGGAGGAATGACACTTCCCATGGGTAGGATAACAGAGACTACCTGCTCAATCATAGGTTGTGTCCCCATTAGTGTGCTCCCAATCTGCTTAGAGTCCTAGAGAGTGTAGATACCTTGAATGATTAGATGAACTTAGGGCTCACATGGCACGATGTCGTTCACATGTACGAGTGTCATTCCCTTGCCAGCTTGGGATATTACCTCAAGTCCCGGTCCGATGTCGTTAGATTGATATCCTGCCTTCCTAAGTGCAACAAGGGCTTGAAGGATGATTATCTGGCTGTCTCCTGGGAGTGGCACGACAGTCTTCACTGCCCAATTCGAGCAGGAAAACCAGGTGGGGGTACCCTAGGATTAGGTCCTTTAGCAAGGATTTTAGTCTTCTTATATACTATTTTTTTTTTATAACTCTGTCTTAACATTTCGCCTTCTCGGATAACAGTTTTTGTTGATCCAACCACAATTTCCTCCTCGGATGTTTTTGCAGATAAAAACCACGTCACTCCAAGACTCAGTTTGGTCAACGTACTGGGTCTTAACAAATTGCTGAGATTCGAGATATTCATAAGCGAAGATGGACAGCTACGGGCCACTCACTTAATTTTGGATTACGAGCCTCTGTCTCGCACATTTCAAGACATAGGCCAGACAATAAGGGCTGGTGACTCTAGATTGGCACGTATAGATGTCTCTAAGCCGGGGTTTTTGGCTCAGAGAGACTTTCCGCCTGTTGAGCTACCTATTCAACGCTTGCTTCAGGAAGTAACCGCTCCGAGAGAGGAGACAGCTTCTACACACTTGTCCCTCGAGGCCAAGATTGAGCAATTCCACCTTGGGAAGGAAGGTGAAGTGCCAGAAAAGCCAATAGAGCTTTCAGACTCCAAAGCCGATTTTGACAGATTTTCTGCTGCCCACTCTCCAAGGTTAATAGCTCGGGTTGATACAAGTTTAGAAGAGGAAGAAGAAGGCATGGACTTGAAGCCAAGGACTAGCTTAAAGGGTCTACTGGCCAAAATGAACAAGGGGTCATCTTCTAAAGAAGTCCCCAAGACCCAAGTTCCTCCTCCTCTCCCTATGACCGCGGTGGGATTGCTCCTTAATCTCGATTTGAAAAAGAAAAGAAAAGTATAGGAAGTGGAGGAGGGGGAGGTGATTCCTCAGAAGGGGGCTAAACAGCCTAAAAATGTTAAAGACAAAAGGGCTCCCTCCGTGGAGAGCCGTGAGGAATCTACTAGTGCCGAGGTTCCCCAAGGGTGCGTTTTTGGGCTCCTCGACTAGAGATGGATGGTGCTCCCATCCCTTGGGATGCCACAATTCGGGAGTCTCAAAGGGCGCACGCCACCCACCTCGCCGAGGCCTTAGAGCAGCCTCTTCTTCACCCTAGAGATATGGAGGGCCTTAGGCGTACCAGGCAACCAGACCTCTTTATGTCACTGAAGAGAGATCTTGTAATGGTAAGTCAGTCAACGTCCTTTTTTGTTAAATACTAGGATGCACATTTATTTATATATGTGTATATATTTATGCCCCTTTGCTACTTTTATGTAGGTTACCTAGCAAGTTTATGTAGCTGAAGAGTGGGTTAGGAATGCCCGTGATGAGGTCAAGGCTGAGGCCCACTCCCGTTTTAAGGTTGAGAAGGCTCTCGGAGCCCTGAAAGAAGAGCATAAAAAGCTGGGCAAAAAGCTGACCGTTGCTGAAAGGGAACGTTCAAGTGCCTTGGCCGGTCTAAAAAACGCTAAGACCCAAGTCGAGGATCAGCGCGAGCTGCTTTACACAACGGAAATTGAGTTAGCCACCCAGAAACAACTAGTTCTGGATCTTAGGGCCGAGCTGCAGAAGGTGAAGGATGCAGCTATAGAGGCCGCTTAGGTGGCCAAAGAGACTACTAAAGCTGTGGAGAGAGCCTCCTATGAATGTGGGGTGGAGGATACAGAGATCAGGTTGGTTGAGGAGGTGGCCAGAGTGTGTAGGGATTACTGCACTGAGACTTAGATGGAGGCGCTTAACAGTGCAGGGGTCCCTGCTGACTCTGAGCTGAGGAAGGCTGAGAGCATAATCTTCCCCGAACACATCTGAGAAGCTCCAGAGGACCTCCCTTCCATTGCTCTATCCCTCCCTCCTCCTGAGCAGGTCTCTAGTATCCAAGATCCTACTCTTGGTGCTGAAGCCTCCATAGGGGCAGGTAAGGGTAAGGAGGTCCTGCCCTCAGCCAAAGATACTCAGTTTGAGGATGCCCTTACCATTAAGGATGTAGTCTCCCAGGCTAAAGCAGCTGAGTCTATGTTCGAGGCTGGGGATGCTAAGCTTAAGGCAGCTGATTCCAAAGAGGGCCCTCAACCAATAGAGAAATAGTTGTAAGATTTTTCTTTGTTATATATATATATATATATATTTTTTTTTTTTTTTGTGTGTCATTTTCTTTTCTTGTGGCTTTTGCCTCCACTTGTAATGTATCCTTCTTTTGATTAATGAATGGACTTTTCTTTCCATCTCTCGTGTCTTTACTTTATATGCTTTCAAGCTTACTGTTATTATAAATAAACATGAACTGTTGCCATTCAAGCTTTAACAAAAACTAACAACAATGTTCTGCTACCAGTGTAAGTAATTTGACTAAGTACCAACAATGAAAGCTGAATCTAAAAAGGATTAGCAATAAACTTTGTAAAGTATAAAAAGGGAGAGATATTCTTCACCCTGCTCAACACTTAGATAAATAATTAAGAACATTAACTTACTCAGAGTTGGTTATAATATTGGGTCTGTCTTGATAGTTAGTGAGAAACAAATAGATATCACGGAGTGTTAATTTTACCAAAGTATGCGGTCTGGGGAGCCTGACATAACTTAAGTTCTGTTTAACACTTAGAAAAGATGCCAATAAGTATTAATTTGGCCAAAGCATGTGGTCTGAGGAGCCAGGCATGACTTATGTTCTGTTTTATACTTATAAAGAATGAATAGGTGTCATTGGGTGTTAATTTTACTAAAGTATGTGGTCCGAGGAGCTTGACATAGCTTATGTTTTGTTTAACACTTAGAAAAGGTGGATATATGTCATTGAGTGTTAATTTTACCAAAGTATGTGGTCCAAAGATCCTGACATAACTTAGGTTCTGTTTAACACTTATATAAAGATGTTATAGAGTGTTAATTTCCCCAAAACATCTTGTCTGAGGATCTAGACATGACTAAGGTTCTGTTTAAACACTTATATAAAGATGTCATAGATTGTTAATTTTCCCAAAGTATCTAGTCTGAGGATCTAGGCATGACTAAGGTTCTGTTTAAACACTTATATAAAGATGTCATAGAGTGTTAATTTCCCCAAAGCATCTGGTCCGAGGAGCCAGGCATGACTAAGGTACTGTTTAAACACTTATATAAAGATGTCATAGAGTGTTAATTTCCCCAAAGCATCTGGTTCGAGGAGCCAGATGACTAAGGTTCTGTTTAAACACTTATATAAAGATGTCATAGAGTGTTAATTTCCCCAAAGCATCTGGTCCGAGGAGCCAGATGACTAAGGTTCTGTTTAAACACCTATATAAAGATGTCATAGAGTGTTAATTTCTCCAAAGCATCTGGTCCGAAGAGCTAGATGACTAAGGTTCTGTGTAAACACTTATATAAAGATGTCATAGTATGTTAATTTCAACAAAGCATCTAGTCCAAGGAGCTAGTCATGACTAAGGTTCTGTTTAAACACTTATATAAAGATGTCAACAAATATTAATTTGGCCAAAGCATGTGGTCTGAGGAGCCAGGCATGACTAAGGTTCTGTTTAATACTTGGAAAGAATGAATAAAGGGAAGTACAATGCCTTTATACAACAAATGAACATATTGACAAAGGAAACTTTTATTAATAATAATACATTTTCAGGTTGTTTACATTCCAAGAGTGCGGTATTACATGCTCATCTAAGTCTTCCAGAAAATATGCTCCTATTCTAGCCACCGAGGTGATGCGATATGGTCCTTCCCAATTGGGCCCTAACTTTCCCCACGTTGGGTTCTTCGTAGTACCCAGAACTTTTCTCAACACCAAGTCACCAGGCACTAATGGTCTCAGCTTTACATTGGCATCATAACCTTGCTTGAGTTTGTGTTGGTAGTATGCCAATTGAGCCATTGCACTTTCTCTTCTTTCTTCAATAAAGTCTAAGCTCTTTTCTAGCAACTCATTGTTGCTGCTTGGATTGAATGAGCTGGTCCTTAATGTTGGGAAGCCAGTTTCTAAAGGAATGACAGCCTCGGCTCCATAATTCATTGAAAAGGGAGTCTCTCCTGTTGACCTGCGAGGTGTAAATCTATACGTCTAGAGGACATGTGACAACTCTTTTCCCTTCGCGTCATCTAACTTTTTCTTGAGTCCGTTCACTATGATCTTGTTTACAGCCTCGGCTTGTCCATTTCCTTGAAGATAAGCTGGAGTGGAATACCTGTTTGTAATTCCAAGATTACAACAGTATCTTTTGAAAGATTTACTGTCGAATTAAAGGCCATTGTCTGAGATGAGGGTATGAGGGACCCCGAATCATGTGACAATATTTTTCCAAACAAATTTCTTGGCATCCACGTCCCTGATATTTTCCAAAGGCTCAACTTCAACCCACTTGGTGAAGTAGTCCGTGCTGACCAGAAAATATCTCTTGTTCCCTGCTGCCTTGGGGAAAGGGCCAACAATGTCTAAGCCCTATTGAGAAAATGACCAAGGGCTGGATAGAAGGTTAAGGACTCCTCTTGGTTGATGTATATTTGGTGCAAATCTTTGGCGTTGATCACATTTCCTAACATATTCTAGCGCTTCTTTCTGCATATTTGGCCACCAATGATGGCTCTGTGAGACAAAGATCTGCCTCCTGTATGGCTTCCACAAATCCCTTCATGTAATTCCTCAAGGAGTAGCTCTGATGCCTCAGGGTGAACGCGAAGTAGATATGGCCCAGAAAAAGAGCGCTTGTACAATTTTTGGTCCTCGGACAGCCAGAAATGAGGCGCCTTTCTCCGTACTTTATCAGCTTCTGATTTATCCTCCTGCAAGATGTCCTCTCTCAAGAATAGTACTATGGGATCCATTTAGCTAGGCCCTACTCTGAGTTGGTGAACATGGACCACATTTTCCTTTACCTCCATGGGTTTGCACAAGTCTTCTATAAGGATAACCCGAGGTAAACTCTACGCCGAGGAGGTTGCAAGCGTGGCTAGGGAATCAACATGTGTGTTTCTACTTCTAGGGACGTGCAGCAGGCTGAATAATTCAAAATTTGATTACAAAGCCCTAACTTGACTTAAGTACCCCTACATTCTCTCATCTCTTGCTTCTAACTTGCCTTTCACTTGGCCAACAACCAGTCTTGAGTCCAAGAACATCTTTACTGCCTTTCCCCCCCATTGTTTGAACCATGGACATTCCTTCCAGTAGAGCTTCATATTCAGCCTCATTATTTGTAGCCGAGAAGCCCAGTCTTAATGATTTTTCAATGGTGATTTGTTCAAGAGAAACCAGAACTAGCCCAACTCCGGAGCCCCTTTGATTTGTTGCACCATCAACATATACCTTCCAGAATAAAGGTTCTTGCAGGGAGATTGTGCCAACTAATTTTCCATCCATGTTCTATGTCACTGCCACTTCTTCTAATGAGGGTTCAGCGAACTTGGCCACTAGGTCTGCGAGGACCTGGCCTTTGACAGAGGTACGAGGCATGTACTTGATGTCAAAAGCCCCTAGAATTGTGCCCCATTTAGAAATCCTCCCCATGTAATCAGTACTTCGAAGTATAGCCTTGAGTGGAAGCTGAGTCAGGATAACAACTGTGTGTGCTTTGAAGTAATGGGGAAGCTTTCGTGTAGCATGCACCATTGCCAAGATGACTTTCTCCAATGGTAGATAACGAACCTCAGCCTCATGTAGTGACTTGCTCACATAGTAAACTGGCCGTTGTATGCCACTGTCAACTCGTATCAACACCAAACTTATAGCATGAGGGGCCACAGCGATATAAGTAAACAGGACTTCATCCACCTCAGGACTGGACATGATAGGTGGTCGAGATAGATATTCTTTAAGTTGTTGGAAAGCCAAAGCACACTCCTTGGTCCACTCAAATCCCTTCCACTTATTCATCAAGAGGAAGAAGGGTCTGCACCTATCTGCTGACCGAGAAATAAACCGGTTCAAGGCAACAGTCATTCCGATAAGTTTCTGGACCTCTTTGGGATTCCGAGGTGGTTGTAAACTGTTAATGGCTTTGATTTGATCGGGATTGACCTCAATTCCCCTGTGAGTTACCATGTAGCCTAAGAACTTGCCTGATCCTACACCAAATGAGCACTTGGAAGCGTTTAGGCGCAACTTGTGTTTCCTCGGAATTTCAAAGATGTTTCCATGGTCTCCCACATGCTCAGACATCACCTTGCTCTTCACCACCATGTTGTCTATATATACCTTAATACTCTTGCCCTACTGTGGTTCAAACATTCTCGTCATCATCCTTTGATAGGTAGACCCTGCGTTTTTCAAACCGAAGGGCATCACTTTGTAGTGGTAGTTTCCAATGAGAGTGACAAAAGCTGTCCTTTCCTAATTGTCCAAAGCTAGTGGTATTTGATGGTATCCTTGAAAGGCGTCTAAAAAGCTCATCCGAAGGTGTCCCATCGTTGCATCCATCAATTAATCTATTTGAGGCATAGGGAAGGGATCTTTTAGGCAAGTCTTATTCAGATCTGTGAAGTCCACACACACTCGTAACTTCCCGTTCTTCTTTTTCACCACCACAGTATTGGCCAGCCATTCTTGGTAGAAAACTTCCTTGATAGCCCCTGCCTGCTTAAGCTTCATCATCTCATCTCTAACAGCATTTGCATGTTCCCTGGATGGGCACCGAGGTGATTGCCTTTTGGGAGTGATGGATGAGTTAACATTTAAATGATGGCAGATGAAGCTCGGGTCCACCCCCGGTGCTTTGTAAGCATTCCATGTAAACACGTCAATATTTTTCCTAAGAAATACTACTAGCTCTTCCTTCTCTTGGGGAGGTAGTTAAGTTTTGATCAGAAAGAACTTCTCGGGGTCATCATTGACCATTACCGTTTCTAAATCTTCACACTTTATCTCTTCAGCTAGTCCATTTATAGGCAATGTCGGAGCCTTTGATTGCTATAAGCCCCCTCCAGCAGAGGCCGAGGACTCAGCTTCAGGTTGATGTAAGATGGCAGCCACTAGGCATTGCCTAGCTGTGGATTGACTCCCCACGATTGCTTCAATGTGACCCCCTAACGAATATTTCACCTTTTGGTGCAAAGTGGAAGAGACGGCCTCCAGGGCATGAAGCCAAGGTCTAGCTACAATGGCCGTGTAGAAGGAATAGGCATCCACCACGATGAAATTTACCTTCACCGCTTTTGAACCAACTTGCACGGGTAGTCTATTCATACCCCTCGGAATGACTACCTTCCCACAAAACTTACCAAAGGAGAATTGTAGGCTGTCAAGTCCTCGGGTCTCAAATTCAACCCCTTGTATAAGTCAAGGTACATAATTTCGGCACCACTGCCTTAGTCCACCATCACCCTCTTCACGTCATACCCACCAATCCTGAGCGTGACCACCAAAGCATCATCATGGGGCTGTATGGTCCCAATCTTATCCTCGTTCGAAAAACTTATTGTCAGTTGAATATCATTCTAGCCCTTTTCGGCTCCAGATTATCATCCTTGGCGGACAGCCGAGCCATAGACATCACTCTAGAGGGACAAGAACCGGTCCTCCTGGGAGCAGTAGAGATGACATTGATCATTCCCAGAGGAGGTCTTGAAGAAGCATCTCTCTGGGGATCCGAACTTGTCTGGCCCGCTTGGCCATTAGAATGGTGAAAAAGCTTCTTCAACTTTCCTTCTTGGACTAGCTGGTCCAAATGGTCCCTCAAATTTCTACAGTTCTTCGTGGTGTGTCCCTGGTCCTGATGGTATTGGCAATAAAGGCTCTGGTGGCGCCTCATGGGGTTTCCAGCCATCTTGTTGGCCATTTGAAGAACGGCTTATTCTTAATCTTCTCCAGAACCTGATGCACTGGTTCTCGGAACACCACATTAACTGCCTGGGTACTAGTAGGCCCTGACTGCTTAGCAAAGTCTCTCCGATGCTAGTTGTTATTGTTGTACCGGTTTGACCTGAAATCACTCCTCTCTTGAGGGATAACCTTAGCTTTTCTTTTCCCCAGCTGCTAGTCTTCCTCAACCCTCTTGTACTTATCAATTTGGTCCATGAGTTGGCGCACACTGGTGATAGGTTTACCAGTCAAAGACTTCCTTAAACCGTGCTCAACTGAGAGGCTGGCTTTGAAGGTGTTGATGGCCATGTCATCAAAATCACCATCAATCTCGTTAAACATTTCCTAGTATCGGTCCGAGTATGTCTTTAGAGTCTCCCCTTCTCGCATGGATAAGGATAATAGGGAATCTATGGAATCTACCCTTAGGCCGTTGAACCATTTCATAGCAACGGGTCTCAAATTGGATGGGAACACCTTGCACATCAAGGCTTCGTCCTTAGAATGGATAGCCATTCTTTGACTGAAATGGCTCACATGCTCCACCGGGTCCGTTCGTCCATTATAGATGGTGAACGTTGGTTGATGGAAATGCTGAGGAAGAGTTGCTCCTTCAATCCTGCGCATGAAGGGCGACTTGGAAATTTGGTTCAACGCTTTGCTCATAGCATCATTTTCCAGTCCTCTGCGAATTGGGCTCTGGTATTTGTGCTCACGATAGTGTTCCTCTTCATTTGAGAAAGACTCACTAGGAGGAGTCCTTGATCTACGTCGGTAACTACCATCCTTCTCATCATCAGAAGAGGAGTCAGACCGAGAGGGAGTTCGTCTTCGTCATGCGTAACATAATTCCTTCTTTAGATGGTCAATTTCCCTTTGCATGGCTCTGTTGTTCTGCTCTTGAGAGACGTGACTCCTAACTCGAGAGTGACTTTTACTAGTATGTGTGGTGTGTATGCTGCCTTCTCGATCTCGCTTGCGTTCAAGGTTAAGGAAGTCATCTTGTTGCTAGGAACCCATGGATTCTTGTTGATGGGGACCTAATCCTACCGTAGATGATCGTTGCACTCACTGTTGCAAAAGTTCTCCCCACAGACGACGCCAATTGTAAGGACACGTTTTGCAGCCCAAGCCCAAGATGTATGGGGTCTTGGCCCAGTGAGTCCAGTACAATAAATTTGTAGAGAGCGAATCAAAGAACTAGGCCCTAATGAATTGGACAATGGCTGGTATGGATTTAAATGATGATCAAATAAGAACAAGAAGCACTGATCTGAATCAATTTACTGTTCGAGGAGGTAAGTCTTTATATAAATCAACTAGACTGAATACAAGTATAATTTTTATAGCTACATTGTTCTCTTTCTATTTTTCCGATCCTTTCCTCATGGAGGGTCTCTTACATTATATAGGTCCCTTTAGACCATCTTGATCCTACACTTGTTGGTCATCTGAGCCCTTATTTAAGTACTTGTCCCATCAGACACCTTCTTTGGCTTTCTGTGAGTTGTGGTAGCCAAGGTAACACTGTTCAGAGGCCTTCTCCACATAAATGCGGCAAGAAAAGTAGCTGCAGTGCATTCAATGCGGTGGTAGCAACTTTCCCTTAGATATTTTTGGGTTCCCCTCCTTCTCGTATGTTCATGATGCACATCCCTATCACTGGAGCTTCATGGAAGGTTACTGTGATCATTGGAATACATATTTGAGCTGTACTTATCGTATCTGAGGAGATATTCCTCCTCGGACAACCTTCCCATTTGTATCTTGCTCATTAAATACTGAGTCTAAATCGTTCATTACCATTCGTTCCTCCTCGGACCACCCACGCTCTCGGACAAGGCCCAAGGCCCAATATATAATTTGGGCCCTTAATCCTACAATTATTATTATTATTATTATTATTATTATTATTATTATTTTGCCATTTGGACTAATTTAATAAAGAGTAATGCATTTCATAATCATATTTATCACACCATAATTTATTATTATTATTATTATAGAGTTTTTTTTTTTTTTTTTTTTTTTTAATTTAATTTTTGAAACCATAATTCTACCATAGTCAGTTGACTAAATTGTACATCTCCAAGTTAATCGATCACATTTTTCATGTTACATGTAATTCTTTACTTCCATAAGGGTAGGGTATTCACGATCCTAATGACCTGCTCCAATATTTTGCATGCTTGTTTTTTTTGGATGCTAAATGTGTTTGTTCCAAAAGTTATATGTCAAAGGACTTGCCGATAGTTTTGGAGCAATTGTTTTCCATCTAGTTGATTTAGAATCAATAATAGTAGTTATTTTCCCTCATCATTTGATTCACATAACAAAGTAATCTTGGGTCCATATTTAGAATGAGTTTGATTTTATCCTTTTGAAGGAACATAGGATGTTGCAGCAATCCGAACAAATTGATGTGTTGACAAACCTTTTGTTTTCTTTGTTAACCAATTGAATTATTTGATGAAGCAAAGAAACTAAATGTTTGTTTCTAGGAAAAATTATAAATAAATGTTAGTTTGTAGGTAAAATTATAAATTATCCAATATTTGATAATAAAATGTTTCCCTTTGAATGATATTGGTCATAATTTGGATACAGTTAAAGCATTCACATCAAAGAAGTTAAAAATTTTAACTTTTGGTAACTCAAAACATTACTTTATCTATTTTAACAATTCGCTTTACAATTCATCCAATATCAAAGGTTCTATTTTTCACAACACAACTAAAAACTATTCATTTATTTCTCTCTCTCTCTCTCTCCCCGTCTGATGCAGCCACCCTCACAACCCACCATTCACCATCTCCACAAACAAACCCACAACCAACAACTACCCAATCACCACCACCACCACTACAACTAGCCCATTTTAGCTACCACAACCAAAACCCAACAATCCACAACCCATCATCACAGCCGCCATAACCAAACCCAGCCCAATCTCAACCCACCCACCTCGATCTCAACCAAACCTAGACCAATCTCAACCCTAGCCAAAACCCACCCCAGTCACAAAAATGATCACCACCCACCACAGCCTCTCTTTGTCTCTTTCTCAGGCACCACCATGCAAAGCCATTACCACCACTAGCCACTATAAGCCATTGCCACCACTAGCCACCTTTTGAGAGAGAGAGAGAGAGAGAGAGAGAGAAAGAGAGAGAGAGAGAGAGAGAGAGAGTAATTTAACAATGAGAGAAGGAAAGAGAATAATTTAATATTAGTAGCAACTTGCTACAGTGAGTTGCTACTACTAGCAGTTCACTGTAGTAAGTTGGTAAATTTTTTTAAGTTTAGAAATATTGATGTTGGGTGTTTCTGTGTGCTCGGAGTGATAAAATAGCTAAAAAGCCTTTTTAAGAGCATTGTTATGAATGCTCTTAGAATTGGCCTACAATTTTATGATATAAGTATCATTCCTCCATAACAAAAGCATATACTTAGAAACAAAATCCTAGAAACCAAAATAAAATACCAATAGTGAAAAGAAGGAAAAAACAAATACCAACAACAGTGTAATATACAACTTGAAATCGATCCCAAAACCTTAAATCAAACCCACACAATAGCAGCAACAAAATTGCCACAAACCCATTTGAAATCAAAACCCACAAACAACAACAAAATCCCTATTTTCCAAACCCACACAAATCCATTTCAAATCAACCCTAAACCCTAAATCAAAACCCACACAATAGAAATAGCACAATCCCTATTTTCTAAACCCACTCAAACCCATTTCAAAAACAACCCCAAACCTAAATCAAAACCCACGCAATAGCATATCAACCAAATAAAACAAGGGAAATTTCATAGAGATAAGGAGAGACAAAGAGAGGATGAACACGAGAGAGAGCGCTTTTTTCTTTTTTTCTTTTTGAGAGAGGGGGGGGGGGGGAGAGAGAGAGAGAGAGAGAGAGAGAGAGATAAAAAGAACGTGAAAGAGAGAGAAAGAGTTTTTTTTTTTTTTTTTTTTTTTTTTTTTTTTAATTATGGTCAAATCCATGGTTTTTAAACTTTTCTAAATATTTACAAAAATGCGATTAAGCAATGTTATTTGAAAACCGAAAACCAGTAGGAGTTCTCTAAATTCAATAGTCAAATACTCTAAAACGAAATAGGCAAAAATGCATTTTTGGTCCCTACATTTTGGGCCGATTCTCGATTTGATCCTTAAATTGATTTTACTCCTAGATCAGTTCCTGATTTCAAAAAATCGATTCTATTTTGGTCCCTGCCGTCAACCCAATAACAAAAAAATCAAACGTGGCAAATGGAGCACATTGTTGGCATGTTATTTTATTAGCCACGTCAGCATTTAACATGCCAACAATGTGCTCTATCTGCCACGTTTGATTTTTCTGTTACTGGGTTGATGACAGGGATCAAAATTAAATCGATTTTTTGAAATTAGGGACTGACCTAGGAGTAAAATCAATTTAGAGACCAAGTCAAGAATCGGCCCAAAATGTAAGAACCAAAGGTGCATTTTCGTCAATGAAATATATAGCTCAAACACTTCTAAATAAAATTTCTTACTGAACACGTTGTTTTATTTTGTTTTGTTTTTTTGTTTTTTTTTTGTTTTTTTTTTGGCTCAAAGACTTTTGTGTTTATTAAATACTTTCAACCGTTGTTTTGAATCTCTTGCCAAAACAGGCCTAAACTCCTTTCAAAGTTTTACCGTCTCCCAATTCTGTGGATCGTTAAAAACGAGGCTCTCTCAATCCTTATTAACACTCAAAACAGCGATTCCTCCAAAGTTCACTGTTTCGAGGATTGTAATGGATTCTGCTACTCTGAACACGACATCATTTATACTTTCGCATAAATCTCCATCCAGCTTTACAAAATCAAATTTCAATAACAATAATAGGATTCTGTCTGGGTTTCATAACTGTGGAAGAAGAAGCAAGCCCATTTCAAGAACTTGCGCCTCTGTTTCCAAAGACCAAAGGGTATGTATTTCCTCTCATTTCAAAGTTCTTAATGTTTTTTGAATTCTGATTCAATGACTAGCTTAGAATGGGTGCCATAACTGTTGAGTTTGGTTGTCGGTTCTTTGCACTTTTACGGTATGTTTAAATTGGGAGAGGACAAGTTTATATGCATCTTGAGGACAAAAAAAAAGAGAGGAATATTATCGTTGTGAATTGGTGTTGTATATTAGTCCTTTTGGGGGTTCAGTGGATGATGCCTAAAGGCATAAATAATAGACTTATTTATTGGCAAGGACAATTTGGTCGACATCGGGGATATTGAAATCTGAAGGGTGATCCTTCACTTTTTTTTTATTTATATTTTTTAATGTGTTAATAACACAAATTTCCTTTATTTGATGGTAGATACTCTTTGTGTTCATCATCGTGAGCATCAAGTAATTCTCCTTTTTAATAAAGCTTCATTACTTATAAAAAAAATGAGGTGTATTTGGCTAGAAAGGAATGCTAGAAGCTTTGAGGGGGGATGAAAGGACCATTTAAAATTTGTTTGGTTTTTGTGAATTGATAGATGTTTGTAATTTGCAAGCTTGATTGTAGGGTCCTAATTGTATACACCCTGTATACTTGGGTGACTATTTCTTGGTCTCAATTAAATTCATTACTTGTCCAAAAAAAAGAAAAAAAAGAAGAAGAAAGGACTTATGGAACTTCTGTTTTTCAAAATCATGTTCGAATGGTTGGCAGCATCAGGATTTTTTTTCATATTGAATCTTTTATTAGATTTCATTGATCATTGCAAATTTAGAGTTTAATTGTGGGTGTACCTGTTGTATACTTCCTATGTACTCAGGTTACACACCTTTGTTTCTCAATGAAACTTTTTATTTATCAAAAAACAAGTTGATATGCATGATTACAACCAATGGTGTCGAGCTCAAATGATACCTCCAGCCCTTATAAGAGCTAGGTGGAGGGTGAGATCATGGCTTCAAGAACCACCAGGTGCATGTGTAACTTACCAACCAATAAAAGATACCCTTATGATGAATTTCACTGTTACCTGATTTTTTCCCCCTTTTTTTGCTCATAATCTAAGTGCTTGATTGCTTTTAAATCAAATCGCTACTGCATTGTGTTTATCACTTTATATATATGCATTTATGTGTATGCACATGTTTGTAATTCAGTGTTGTCTTCTATTTTTCTCTTTCCAGTTGAATGCAGTTTATTATGGTTATTGATTTCTAAATTACTAATTTTTTTTAGGCTAAGTCAAGTTCAGCAGGAGATGTGCATAGACGAAGAAGCAGCCTTGAATCCCTGTTTTGTTATGATAAGGCAATACCAGAAGAAAGAATTGAGAAACCTATTGGGATATCTTTGGCTGAAAAAGTAATTGGAGAGAATCCCCGATGCACAGATTGCAAAGCAAAAGGTGCAGTCCTTTGCACAACTTGCTCTGGTTCAGGCTTATATGTTGACTCGATATTGGAGAGCCAGGGCATTATTGTCAAAGTTCGCTGCCTAGGTAAATTACCTTCCCTCTCAAAACACAACCCAGACAATTGCATGTACATATACATGGACATTCATGCAGTCTACTTCTACTCCTGATGTAAAGTCCAATTATTTGGTACCATGATGTGTGTTCATAATGAACCAAACTTACTATTACTTTGGACATCCTTGCCTAGGACCAATTTTAAACGGAAGCTAAGAACTCATTTAAATTTTAACAGGGAGTAGAAAAAAACTGAAAATGTGAATTTATTTACTTTTTTGGTGGGACACAAGCTATTTAGTTATGATTTAGGAGAGTTGATACCATGGGTGGGGGGGCCATAAGGATGGTATGTTGTTTAAGTTGCATTGAAATTTTCTTATTTTATAATTGAGGCCTAGTCCTCCCTACCTAAATCAAACATAATCTAAGCAAAAAGAAAAGGAAAGAAAAGAAAGAAGCAAAGCAAAACCAACAGTGGTAATATCTGTTGACCAAAGTGGCAGGCATGGTTTATAGATGTAAGGAAAGCTGCTTCATAACATATGTTATTCATCATGATCTCTCACAGTCACATAATGGATGATTGTTATTCATGAATGGTACTATATGTTGATTATTGCCACACTGCTCCCAGTTGAATTGTATCTTAGATTACTAATTTTTATAAGTAGTAAGTACTACGATTTACTTTCACTGATCTTCATGATATGCTACCATTGCCAGTTTTACTTAGTATGCATTAAGAAGGCAATAGTTTTTAATCCCCAAACTTAGCTAAGTAGTTGTTTTTACTTATCTTTTTTCTAATGCTTTTCAGTGCTAATTTTCCTCTCTTATTTCAAGAACCTTTATCGAGTGCAGGATCATCCTTTTCAACTAATACACATCATCAATATAAGCAAGTTTAAATGGTCCTTCCATTATTATGACCTTAAAGGGATATCTCTAAAATCTCGCAGTACACTTATTTTCATTGCCTTCTTTAATTTTGTATTTTATTCATTTATCACAACATCTTCATCCCAGCTACACGATCCTGATGGATGCTTTTCTTGGTTGGTCAGTACTTTATCCAGTGTGGTTCTCTTTTTGGAATTTCACTTCTTTTTCATCTCTAGTGTGACAATATTATAGACTATGAGAACTCTAATTTAAGCTTTAGATGTAATGAATTGATCAAAGTTGTCCTTAACTACCCCCATCTACTAATCAGCTAGAATGTCATTATCTGAACTTTCAATTCATATGAAATATTAAATCTTAACTTACCCCATCCACTAATCACCAAATTCTGAGTGTCAGCATCTCAATTTGCATTAGATTTGAAATATTTGTTTTATCTTGTAATCGCTAGATTCCAAGGTTGCCTATTTAAAACTAACCACTGGGAAAATTTAGTTTTTGACAATGTTCTGTTTTATTCAAATGATTTTATTCAGGATGTAAACTGTTTCACTACTATATTCTAATCTTCTAATTGTTGTAATGTAGGTTGTGGGGGAACTGGTAACATCATGTGTTCAGAATGTGGTGGGCGAGGCCATCTTGGACCCAAATGATTTGTGTGGTTTTGCTTCTGTTCCTTTTCTTCAATTTTGTTGTAGACTTTTCTGTTGTAATAATCTTTAATTATGCAATTTTATGACACATTCTAGTTATGTAGCCTGTGATGTTATTTTTTTGGTTCAATAGTTGTTGACATGTGATAAATTTTCATGGTTGGTGATCTGTGATATATTTACAGAAATGTTTTATAACAATGTATCTGATACTAATTTTTTTCATTAAGGGTATTTTTTTTCCCAAGATATTCGTCTCCTTGATATTACCAATTGGTTGGAGCTGCTTAATATGGACAAATGCCGAGTTTTACTGTTTCCCATTTCCTTCCCTGTACATGGCAAATGAAAAGCAAAAATGCGTCGCATATTATTTTGCCCTCTGAGAGACCAAAACTTAATGAAGTTTATTACATTGGAGATTTTATGGAAACCTTCATTTGTATCCTTTATTACATTGGAGTTTTTATCCTCTAGAGCTTTCAATCAGCTTTTATTCTGGTATTTGACTTCAGGAATCCAATATTTGCAAGATTACACAAAAGAAAAGGAATATTTTCAAATCGCAAGATTACACAAAAGAAAAGGAATATTTTCAAATCATTGTCACACTAAAAGCTTCATATGGTACCAATCAACAAAAGAAAAAAAAAGATGTATTCTCTATCTGGTTATCCTTTACTGTCTATAGTTTCACTTGCCCAAAAAAAACTTGACTATAGTTGTTCAAGTAGCAACTTGTGAGTAACGGTTCCAGTTAGCTCCCAATCTGCTTTTATTCTCTATCTGGAATATTTTCAAATCATTGTCACTAAAACCTTTATATGGTACAAATCAAACCACACATACCATAAAAAAAAATGCCTATAGTTGCTCAAATAACAACTTTAACGGTTCCAATTAGCTCTCAAGTCCCATTGATTGTTAAACATGATATCTCTGAAGCTCTTGAATGCGATCTGGGATGGTTGAATCGAATCGAGGGTTCTGTGGGTTCTCTGCGTAAGCAATGTAGTAAGCTGAAACGCATGCTTGTGGCCAAGCCATAGCCACCCGACACTGAAACACACACAAACATCAAGGGAATTTATTTTCTTTTGAGGTTTTAATATTGCTGAAAAGCTATTCAATTTTCAATTACAGCTTAGTACTTACCATGAAATAGCCAACCAAGAAAGCATATATTGATACTTCAGTAGCTTGATTCTCGTGAATAGCAAGCGCCCATGTTCCACTTATTAGGCTACATATAGCACCCCCTGCCACCCCAAAGAGGAAACAGAATGACCCAGTTAGATCAGAGTCAATTAGCTTTTCCAATCCAGCCATCCCGAACATAAGCCAAGCATCAGTCGATGCCTGCACAAACCCCTTGTTATAGACCCCGACGTACACAAAACCCCACCGGTTCCCGTACGTTATAAGGGTTGAAGCAAGGCCTGCATAACAATCAGCGCAAGAAAACAAGAACTCATCTCTATCCCCTGCTATCAACTTCAAGGCTCGAGCTGAGCCCCGAATAACCCCAAGAATTGGAACCAGGGTTGAGCCAATGCAAATGCTTCCCATACAGTACTTGATTGTCTCATGGAAAGCTGCACAAATGTCCATGTCAGCCCCGCAGGCGAAGTGCAAGAACTTCACGCGAGATATTGTAACTATCAATGTGTTCTTGATGACATGCATAGTCCCGGCCAGGCTTAGCAAAATGACTGAAATTAACAAGGTATCTAAGCTGGTTCTAGAGGCAGTAACCCCTCCAATGCCAGACATCAAGAAACAAGAATAAAGAGTACTGATAAGGATTGATAGAATGACTAACACTACAGTTTTAGCAGGATAGAAAGCCATAGCTACTGATAAAATCTGTTTAGCATACTCGAATCGGGGATTGACCCAACAAGCATAGAGGGATAGAATGAGAGAAGAAACTACAGCAATCACACCAACCGCTAAAGCCCCAGCAGAGCCTATTAAAATGAGTAGAATGCCAGCTGCAAATGTTAGCAAAGGACTAAGCCAAAAGGCTGCCTTGAGGGCTGTCGAGTGGGTGTATCCAGTTAACCATTGCCATATGAAAGCAACAATTCCAGCAGATGCTGCTGAAGTGAGCAGTGGAGGAAACCATTTCCGGGGGTGGAAATGGTGCTTGTGAACATTAGAAAGGAGGCCATGGATTATCAGGAAGATTACCAAGATTGTGATTAGGATCAGATGTACATAGAAAAGAATTCCAAAGACCCTCCTGATGATCTGCCCTGCCGTCGTTTCAATTGAAGTTGTTGATTCTTGTATCTGCACCCACAACAAAATCAAGTTGAGATAAAACAAGAAAGTCAACTAATATATAATAAGGAAGATGGAATAAAGAAGAAAGGCGCGGCTTGTTGCAGTAGCCAACGAACTAAAGCTAGAACAAGAAATGAAAAGGCATTGGAGGATTCAGAAGAGAAAAACACAAACAAGAAATGGTTTAGAGAGAGAGAGAAAGTACCTTGATGGGATTTGTGGATGGAAGCTTATCTTCTCGAGTTTGTATGTAATTCCTCTGCATAGTTATGGAAGTATTATTAAATGAGTCCTTCGAACTTGCCATGTGATATTTCAATATCTCCACTTTCAAGTATTTTTATTTATTGAAGAGTCTTGATATACTCCATTATTTTCTTGGTCTTCACGTTTTAGCAAAGTCTGCTGGAAATTTTTGCAAACATCAGAGCTTTTATTTTGTTATCACTCGAAAGACTAAAAAAATTGCTCAAAAGTCTCCTAAAGAGTAAAGACTAAAACTAATCAATATTACAAACAACTGACCGAGTCCTACTCCCTCCCGTCTCTTTCAAACTTCTGTAGTTTTAGGGTCCGTTTGGATACAGCTGAAAACTGAAAACTGAAACTGAAAACTGAAAAATACTGTAGCGAAATAATTTTTAAATGTGTGAATAGTATCGTGGGACCCATTTTTAATGAAAAAATTGCTGAAAAGTGAAATTTGTGGGTCCATAAACAGTACACGATGTGCTGTGATTGGTCCCAAAAAATTTGAAAAGTCAAAGTTTGCGGCTACTGTTCATTGAACAGTAACCGCAACACCCAAAACGCCCCAAAACGCGTGAAAAAAAAAAAAAAAAAAAAAAAAAAAACGCAAACGCAAACGCAGGATTGGGCAGAAAACGCCCAATCCAAACGCACTCTTAATCTTTGGAACTGTGGTTTGGTTGTGCTGATGTGTCATGGTGACATGAAAGAAAGATCAATATGTTGTCAGTGATGATGATAACCGATGAATTTTGCGACATCCCTCGATAATTTATATCAATTTTACATATAAAAGGGGGTGTTTATATTATATAAAAAAAAGTTATATTTGTTTTTGGGGGAAGAATGAAAGAGAGGGAGGAAAAAGTTTCTACTTTTGACTGCAACAATTCAAACCTGGGGATGGTGCAATAGTTTGTACATAAAGATTGGGTTAGGTTACCAAGATGATTTATGGATGCTTGCATTGCATGTTGATTGGTTGACCAAGAACTTGGTATCTTTTCCTTTAAAAAAAAGAAAAAGAAAAGAACTTGGGTATCTTTCTTTAATCATCAATCTGCCAAGATTTTTAATAAGTGGTGTAACTTTTAAATTTATATAAAAGATGTTCTGAAAAAAAATTTTATTTTAAATATCAAAAAATTACTTTATCTATTTTAGCACAACATTTAACATTACATCTTACATCTCATTTTTTATTTTAACACGTCACCTATTAAAATAATCTAAAACAATACCCACCATCTATTAAAAAAGTAATAAACAGAGAGAGGAGAGAGAGAAGAGAGAGAGACAGGGAATACAATATCTTGCATTAAAATAATTTGGCTTATGACACATGTGATGGAGGTGAATTTTAGGTGTTTAGTATGCCAAATGCTCTAATTGTTTAATAACATTTGATATTTATGTGTGTTTTATTTATTTATAGATTCACGATGTGATGACATTGTAACAAAAAAAAGGAAAAATTACATTTTATCACTCTAAATTATATCACATATTACATTTTACACTCTAAAATTTCAGAATGCACGGTTAGCACCCTAAATTATAACCCGTGTTACACTTCGCTCCTCGACGTCAAGTCTGCTATTACCTTGGATGGAAAACTCAATCACGTGCAAATCATGTAACTCTTGCTTAAGTGGCACCAAGTCAAAAGGTCCAAAAGAGTCATGTGATTAGCATGTGATTAGGTTTTCATCCAAGATAACAGTAGCATTAATGTAGGACTGCAAAGTGTAACGAATTATAGTTTAGGGTGCTTACATTCTGAAAGTTTAGAGTGAAAAGTGCAATCAGATGTATAGTTCAGGGAAGTAAAGTGTAATTTCTCAAAATAATAATAATTATAATAAAACTTTACTTTTTTAGACAGCTCTAAAAAACAATCACCTCCTTAAATTGTATATGCTTATTGATGATGCACAAAATTGTCAGTGAGTCAATCATCAAGACACGCAATGGCGAAGGGATACTTGAAGAATGAAGAACCTACAGAAAGCACCGGTAGGGTGCCAGCCAAAGACACTCCAAAAGTTAAGTTAGTGACTCGATGATCTCCAATAACTCTAAAAGTATGAGAGCTAGGAAATTCTACATACCTAGGAGAAAGGATGCTTGGTGCTTAATATAGTGATATAAAGCTGACCCAATTTTCGTGAATGTATGCTTTTTCCCTTATAGAGAGTGAGGTGGAGTTAATATCCTAAGATCCTCAAGCCTGAGTTCCTATATTTGAAGGATATGAATTTGTAGAAGGATCTTTAGGTGTGATGTGCAAGTTATTTTCTTATGGAGAGTAGAAGACACACAAAATGGTGTGCAAGGCTAAGTATACAGGATCGTTTGTCATAGGGTATTCTTCTATCACCATAGTGTATTGGAGGAGTAGGTGTGGATTAGGTCGCTTCAGTGGTGATTAGATGCAAGGTACCAGACAATCCTTGGTACCTTGAAGATCCTCTTGCACCTGACTATCCTATGGGGGCTTGACGACTCTAGTGTGTTAGATTAATCTTATGATGGCGAAAATGTTCCCTATCAGCTGCCCCCATATTTCGTGATCGTTTGGGGTGTCAGACGAGCCACAGAATGTGACGGGTCATGCAGTTTATTTAGGTTTATGGTTATCTTGTGGTTTGCGCCTTTCTAGTGTCATGATGGTTTGAGCATTTAAAGAAGTGACACGTGGCGCTTTGTGGTTGGTCCATTTAAAATAGTGGTGTCTTTTTGTTGTCCCACATCCTTCACATATAAATAGTCAATTTCCCTTTCAAACCTTTCTATTCACTCATTTTACATCGGAACCACATATCGACTTTAGAGGTAGACTTTTCTGGCTCTTATTGTTTGTCTATCACCTAAAGTCGTTGTCTTCTTCGAATCATTCGTTCATCTCAGTGAGCCGCTTTCGTCTTTGTCTTTTTATTATGCAATTTGTTAGGTTCTAAAAACTTAGATTTTATGTATTTAGAACTCTAATGTGTATTGTTGGCAAACCATGATCAAAACAAGATGTTTAGTCATGTTTAGACTTGCTCAAAGTTGGTTCATTTATGTAAAGTTGGAATGAAGTTGATGCAGAGTTAATATTGCTTCTCGGCCTGGTTCGATCGATCGAAGCTTAGGCTTGATCAATCGAAAATCGGGTCAGATGCGTTTTTCTGCAGAATTCCAACTCAGCCCTAGTTCATTTAAAACGTTTAGGGTTTTATGTTTTTGCCCTAGGTATATAAGGCAAACCCTAGCCACGTTTTAGTGTTGCTCAGATTGTTGTTTGTGTAAATCTCTTGTGAGATCTATGAGGAGCTTTCCTTTACACAAACTTAGGATTATCAAGAAGGAGATTCGTTCAAGAACTTGATGATCATTCAGTTGCTGCCATAAGAACTTAAAGAAACACAAGCGGGTGTGCTTGTACTTGCTGGAGAATCCAAGAAAGAAGGAGTCCGTAGTCTCGGAGCTTGCATGTGGTCGTGTCAGTAAGTTTCTACTGGTGGGTACCAATAGGATGTTAGTGGTCTAAATCCTGTTGAACAACTTCGATTCTTTCATAGTGGATTCAGGTTTACCTTGAGGATAGCTAGGTTAAATCCTTCCCAGGTTTTTACCAGTTTGGTTTCCTGGGTGATCATATCATTGTGTTATTTATCTTTCCGCTGCTTTGCATGATATGATTGTTTGATTGTGATAACCTAGATTTGGAATTTGAACTAAGTAACAACTTGGCTAATTAACTAGGTTAATCCTATTGTGGTTTTAAAGGGGTCTAAAAACTATCACAATTTTCTTTTTTAATAAAGATGTACGGAAAAGTGTGACTCGATATCGAGTGGGAGTAGTTTCTTAGTTTTCGTTCGTTATTGTAGGTGTGAGGAATTCGAATGAATTCGAGTCGAAAAGTAGTTCTAGGTCATCTATCCAAGAGATGTTGAACGATTAGGTTTCCTAGCTTGAGTTTGGGTTGCATGTTGACAAACAACCTTAACCTGTAAGTAGGGGAGGATCGTCAGCTACAATGGTGTAAGGGGAAGACCCTGCTCCTGATAATCCTAGTTGAGTCTTTTGTGATTTCATTTTTCCTGAGGATTGAGTAGTAAATGAGCTCCTTTCGGGGTTTCTCAATGAATCTTTTCGGAGGGTTCGTCCGCATTTCTAGATCCTTGATAATGTTCCTATTAGACAGGCAGAGGAAAGGGAGAAGTGTTACACAGGTGACACTTAGGATATTGGCTTCTATGAGGTTACCTTCTCCAAGGGGTTAAGGCTCCTTCTATATAGGATCACTAGGGTGTTGGTGGGAAGGCTAGACATAGCTATCCCCCAACTATCATAAAACGCCTGGCATATCTTTGTTAGAGCTCAAGTACTGTGGAGTACCATGAGCGAGGGTTGTCAAAGCTTGACCTTGGATGAGTTCTTTCACTATTATAAACCTTAAGGGATCCCCCAATCCCATGGTTTTTATAACTTTGTTTGTTGAGGTGAGTCGGTGAGGCTTGTCACTAACATGCCAACTTCTAACAGGACTTGGAAGCATAGGTAATTCTTTGTACAAGGTGCCAATTGGATGTGTAGTCACAAAGAGTGGGAGGAGGAGGGGGGCTTTGATTGTACGTCATGGCTTTTGCCCAAGTTTGGTGAGTTGTTTGCCCCCTATCTTGACTTGTTTTGAACATGAATAGGATGCATAGGTATTGTGATGTGCTATTATGCAGTGAGGTAAGCGAAGGTGAGTAAACATGAACGTGCACATTTGTTTGATGGTTAACATGATGAATATGCTTGGTTGATGCCATGAGTATGTGATGCATGTGTTGATGCCATGATGATATGCTTGTTACCTTGTGATATGTGTGTGAGAGACCTGGGAAATTGCCTCTCAAAAAAAGAGAGATTTTTGAGTGCTTTTTAGGGCAACTCTCTTTTTGGGTAAGTGGTGTGGAGTCGCCACTTATTTTTTTATACAAAAAAATAAGAAAAAATAAATATATACAAATACATGACTGAATTGTTCCATTCATTGATTGAATAAAAGAAAATACATGTTTGAAAAATTGAAAATAACATGGCTTTGGGTCCTAGTTACAAACTACCAAATAATTACATGACTTTTTATCCTTGTTGCATTCTACCCAAAATAAAAGAAAAGACTAGGGTTAGATCTACTTATCCAAAAACCTAAATCCAGAGGCTAGATTATGGAATAGGAAGGTGTTAGGCACCCATTCCGCCCAGACAGAGTCTGGTCTTTTAGACTCTTGTGACCAATGTACCATTTTATGCATGCCATGAATGATATGTTGAACATGTGAATTAAAAACTAAATCACACAAATTTATTTATGAATGAAGTCTCTTCTTTTGAAAAGAATCAGATCTGTTTTGGTTGGTAAAAAAAATTGATTTTGATTTGTCAAAATACCAAATTTGTTTTGTAGTATGTGTAAAAAAATTGGTTTTTGGAGATAAAAATTCACATCTGTGTTTATCACATAAAATAAAGTCTTTTAATTTGAAAAAAATCAGATCTATTTTTAAGAACTAAAAAAAAGTTTTTTCTTTGGTTTGTAAAAGATCAGATTTGTTTTATGATAATAAAATGGTTTTTGACAACAAGAAAATCAGATTTGTTTTTTATATATTTTAAAAGAATGAAAAAGATTTTTTTAAGAAGAGAGTTTCACTTATAATTTAAATTTATGCAACATGAATTAGACAAAATAAATAACAAACACAATCATGTTTAACCTTTTTCATTATTTCAAAAATCTGCATATGTTAAAGAAAAATCCAGATCTGCATCTAATGAAGATGCAGATCCATTTTATTTTAAGAAAAATTTAGATCTACATCTAATGAAGATGCAAATTTGTTTTATTTTAAGGAAAAATTCAAATCTACATCTAAGATAGATGTAGATCTGTTTTTATTTTCAGAAAAATTCAGATCTACAGCTTGGTTTGGATACGGATGAAAAGCAGCGCGTTTTGCGTTTGCGTTTGCGTTTCCTTTTTTTTTTTTTTTTTGAGCTGGGATTTTCTGTGGTTGTTGGCTATTCAGTAGGTCCTGTGCACTGTTCACGAGATTCACAAACCTCTTTTTTCAGCAGCTTTTTCATTAAAAATGGGTCCCACGGTACTATTCACACATTTAAAAATTATTTTACTATAGTGTTTTCAGTTTTCAACAAAATAAGCAATATCCAAACGGACCCTACATCTTATAAAGATGCAGATCTGTTTTTATTTTAAGGAAAAGTATTTTTCACATGCAGATTATTGACATTCAAGAAAGAGATTAAAACAATCACATAAAAACAACATGCTTTAAACAAAACAATGATGAATCTATTCGTGTTATGGATAAAAACATTCATCAACATAAAAAGAAGCATAAAAAAGAGAGGATGATTGAAAACAACCTCTTGCTTGAGCACTCCTTGTTCTTGAGAGGATGTTTTAGGGTTCAAAGAAACTTATTTAGTTATCTTTGAAATCTAAAAACCCTAATTTAAGCAACAAATCTCAGAAAGGATTAGCAATATCAGCAATTTGAGAGCCTCAGAACATGTGCCTCTCAGAGCGTAAAAAAAAGGTGCTGAATTATGAGACCCCAGTCTCTATTTATACAGGCTAGAAGACTCTCAAAAATAGCCCTGAAGTGTAGAATACGAATTGGGACTCATCCTTCTACGAAATGATCGAAAATGGTGTGCCTTATCATCACCCGAAGGGCGTTGGGCCAAAACCCAAAAGAAGCCAATTTGGCACTTTTAAAGTGCCATTCGGTACTCCAAAAGTGCTGTTTGGGACTCCAAAAGTGTCAAATGGTGCTTTTGGATGCCGAACCTACTTCCGTGTTCGGGTGCATTTTGGACTCTCCTTCTAGGGTTTTTTTCTTGGGTCCTTGCACCTAGACGTGTTTTCATCCTTAGCCTATGATTTTTATCTATTTTTTGGATAATTCAGGCTTTTTAAGAATAATTATCTTGTAGATAAATACCCTAAATTAAATCTTAATAAAGTTTAGATTATCCACAATTTTATCGTTATCCAATCATCCATTTTATTCCTATGCATGCATCCCTATTTTAAACACTAATTATCAACCAATCACAGAATTATTTAATTAATTTTAATTGCTTAACCAATAAGAATTAATTTAAATTGATCATGTGTGGTCGACTCTACTTAGACATAATGCATGTTGACCGTGCAACTTGATCATGTGATATCTTTCAATCCAATGGTCTGATTTGAAAACTGGAAACACCGTTGTGAACATTAGAATCTCAAGATCTTTTTTGTGATATGCAATGAAGGAATTGATGCATGTAATGCAAAGACAAATTGATGCATGTAATGCAAGAACAAATTGATGCATGTAATGCAATCTTGATTTTTGGGGTACATGGATGGTCATTTAAGTCATTTTCCTTGATTAAATCATGGGTACAAAATCGAGTGTCTACATAATGCCCTTCATTAACAGAGCTTGGAAAGAGATTGTCAATGTAAAACAAAGACATTGATTTTAGTGGCCATGATTTAATTGAGGTTGAATTTTCAATGATTACCTAGCCTTTGAACCTAAAACTTTGGAACATAGAACTAATGCCTTATTTGTTGACAAAAAATGAAAATACTTGACTTAGCTAGTAGTTGATGATTCTTGACAAGTGGGGTGACCAAGAGACTTTTCAATCTTGATCTTGAAACTGGAGTTATCTATGACCCAAGGGCTTCTCTACCTTGATCTTGACGAAAGGCAACTAAAGGGCTTCTCTACATTGTAACTGGAATTGTCTGCAATCCAAGGGCTTCTCTACATTGAAACTGGAATTGTCTGCGGTCCACGGGATTCTCTACCTCAATCTTGATGGAAGGCAACTAAAGGGCTTCTCTACATTGAAACTGAAATTGTCTGCGATCTAAGGGCTTCTCTACCTCAATCTTGACGAAAGACAACTAAAGGGCTTTTCTACTTTGATCTGGAATTAGTAGAATGCTGGTCAAAGGGCTTCTCCATTTTGATTGAAGTCTTCTTTACTTCAATTTTAAATTGCTAAAATGTTGATCAAAGGTCTTCTCTACTTCAATCTGGAGCTGTTGAAATGTCGATCAAGGTCTTCTCTACTTCAATCTGGAGTTGTTGGCATGTCGATCAAGATCTTCTCTACTTCAATCTAGGGTTGGTGAAAGGTCGATCGAGGTTTTCTCTACTTCAATTTGGAATTGTTATATCGATCAAAGGTCTTCTCTACTTCAATCTAGAGTTGAAATATCGATCAAAGGTCTTCACTACTTCGATCTGGATTTGCTGAAATGGCGATCGAGGTATTCTCTACTCCAATTTGGATTTGCTGAAATGGCGATCAAGGTCTTCTCTACTTTGATCTGGATTTACTAAAATTGTTGATCAAAGGTCCTCTCTACTTCAATCTAGAATTGCTGAAATGTTGATCAAAGGTCTCCTCTACTTCGGTCTAAAGTGCTGAAATGTTGATCAAAGGTCTTCTCTACTTCAATCTGGAGTGCTGAAATGTTGATCAAAGGTCTTTTCTACTTCAATCTAGCTTTTTTAATATGTCGATCAAGGTCTTCTCTACTCCAATTTGGATTTGCTGAAATGGCGATCAAGGTCTTCTCTACTTCGATCTGGATTTGCAGAAATGTCGATCAAAGGTCTTCTTTACTTTGATCTGGAATTGCTGAAATGTTGATCAAAGGTCTTCTCTACTTCGGTCTAAAGTGCTGAAATGTTGATCACAGGTCTTCTCTACTTCAATCTGGAATGCTAATATGTTGATCAAAGGTCTTCTTTACTTCAATCTAGACTTGTTGGAATGTTGATCAAGGTCTTCTCTACCTCAATCTGGATTTGTTAAAATGGTGATCAAAGGTCTTCTCTAATCCAATCTGGTTTTGTTGAAATGACGATCAAAGGTCTTCTCTACTTCAATCTGGACTGTTGGAATGGCGATCAAAGGTCTTCTTTACTTCAATCCAGAATTGTGCCTGCAAAAAGTCAAAATTTAGGGCTAGACTTTAATGATGAGTGCTTTGTGATTCCATTGTTTTTGAGATGTGTGATCTTCATTTGTTCCTTCTTGGCTTGAACTTTATCAAGAAAAGTTTAATTGTCAAAAGATTCTATTTTTAAGAAACATTTGATTTTTGAAACTTGGAAGTTTTGAAATTGACATTTAAAATTTTGAGACTTTGAAACTTTGAGATTTTGAATTGAAATTTGGAACTTGAAATCTGAAATTTTGAGATTTAGGATTTTGAAACTTAAAGCTTGAAATTTTGATCATGAAATCTGGGGTTTGAATTTTTCTCTTGAAAACTGAAGGTTTGAGTTTAAAATTTGGGCATTGAGAATGTGGAAAGATACTTGAAAACATTGAAAAAGATTTTTTTTTTTGGGTTGACTGAGTCAACTCAGTTTGACTAAGTTGACTCAGCTTTTGGCTGAGTTTTAAGTATGGGGGCCAAAATTTTGGCCCCCCACTTCCTTGTATCTTCCTTTTTCCTTTTTGCTTCATCTTTTATCAACTTTTCTTCCTCCATTGACACTATTTGATAGGCCAAGAATGTATTGACCCCTTGTGATAAATTAACCAATTAATTCAATTAACATGCAATACGCATGGTAGCACAAAAAAATCACCAACTAAGTTAATATGTAGCGGAAAATAAAGTTGACACGGTGATTTGTTTACGAATGAGGAAAATCTCCAAGGCAAAAACCCCACTGGGTGATTTTAAGGTCACCACTCCTGAGAATCCACTATTATCACAATAAGCAGTTACAAGTAAAGGAATTCCAGTACCTTATACCAACCTACTATTGAACCCTTACACCAATACCCAATTGGATTTGTTCTGTAGTGACAATCTCTCAATTTCAATGCACGGCTCCCAGTACATGACTAACCAATCGATGCACGGATCCAAGTACATGACTAACCACCAACTTGAGAAGGATGTTGGCTGCAAAGTTCTTCAGTTTATCAACATGATGAAGATCACGAAGCTCCTTGGTTACAAAACTCTACGGCGTACAAATGCAACAACTTCTTCAAGAGAAGGATTAACTAGGGCATATGTTTCCGGTCACAATATGCTTGTGAAAAACTTTTGCATTAAGTTGCATCGGCTCTGATGGCCCTTAAAATAATCCTAATATATGTTTAGGGTTGTGAGAAAAGAAAGCCTAAACAAATATACACGAATTGGTGTGAAATCAGATCTAACAAACTAATTTTCATAATTCTCGATAGATAGGTTATCTATCGAGCAGCTGTCGAGCATCAGGCTAAACAAGCCTTTTAAACCTTGATAGATGCTATCTGTCAAGCTAGCTGTTGAGTTTTAAAATCTAGCACTTCTTCACTTGTTTCTTGGACAGATTTGCATGGCTTTAACACTTGGACTTGAACTCTTATTCCTTGAAGTATTAAACACATCTTAGATCTACCCAATTACAAGTAATGTGCGTTTTGTCATAGGATTAGCCAATTCTAAATGACATATATTCCTAACATGATTCACATATATCCTAACAGTCTCCCCCTTTGGCAATCTGTGACAAAACCACAACAAACAAATAAACATATGAGAGAAGTCATAAATCACTCAACTCATACTCACTTGTTGAATACAATAAAATCTAATCCTAACACAAACTCTTGAAAAGCTTTGCTAGAAGAGAGTTCATGGCAAGAAAGACTTTGACAACCTATATTTCTGAAACACTTTAAACAAAACTCATTATGACATCTTAGTGTGAAGCAGAAATATCAAAGATTGCATATAATTAATAAGAAGCGTGTGCATAAAGAGAGAAAAGAAACAACACATGAAGAGATAGGTGAAAGAATGTAATAACAATCTTAATATATATCAAAATGAATACAAGGTTTGCTATCACAAAGTAAGAGCAATGTATCTAGAAAGTAAAGAAAAGAAAAGATACAAAAAGTCCTCACTACATCCCTCAAAAAGAAAACACTCCCCCTAACAAAAGTATCTCCTACACTAACTTTACCCCTAAAAACATGACAACTCTCATACCCAAAACTACTCCCTCTTTTTGTCACGAATGACAAAGTGCAAGTAACTTAAGCAGTCATCTCGTCGTCACCAGAAGAGCTAGCATCCTCATCCTCATCCTCATCATCATCGACCTCTTCCTCAGATGCCTCTGGAGAAGGAGAGGGAGACTCCACAGAGCCACCAAGGCATGCTTGCCGTTGTGCAATACGACCGACATGGGTGTTCACCTGACACAACTCATCACTGAGTGTGTCAAGGCAAGCATCCATGCGTTGAAGCTGCGCCATGACCACCTCGAGGGTCACACCACTCGCAGAAGAAGAAGGAGTGGATGCAGATGGAGCAAAAGATGCCGGAGGAGTTGCCGTCTCGGTCTGTGACTACTTCGGTCGAAGCTGGGCCTCACTCCATCAAGCGGTCGCTGCATCTATGGCACACATGACGGAGAAGTGTGTAGACTCAGGAAAGAAGACAGACGCATGGCGGAGAATCCGCGTGATAGCCGAAAGGAAAATGAGCTTATCACGGGTCGCTGAATCCTTATAGACATCTTTAAGGGAGAGTATAAAGTGAGAGAGAAAGTCAATAGTGAGTCCCTTAAGTAGGGATAACAAAAATCGAGCACGAGGCTCAGTAATGGAGTTATAGTGACATAAGGGATGGAGAACAAATGTCATCACCATGTTAAGGAACCTCGGACCTTTTGCAAAGCTCGAGTAAGGGGTGTTTTGACGGTCACCCCAAAAAGAAGGTGTCTCACAGAAGAGAGATGAGAGTTCATCTTTGGACATAGTCCTAAGACGATCACAGCCAGGGTAGTCAGGGTAGTCAAGATGAAGGTGACTACAATGCGCGTACCCCGAACACGAGTGAAAAAATGAGGTACAGAATAATCAAATCTGTGCATGTTGGAGTCAAACTCCTGTATGATCACAGAGGGACAAGTGATTGGGATGCCACAAAGTGACTCCCAACCCCTACTATAGATGACAGTGGGAGGGTCAGTATCGAAAAAATCCAATAGGACGACTTGGCATTTCGAACGAATGTCGCGTCGTGAAAAGTTCTCCGAGAAGTCCGTATGGGCCTTCCGAACATGAGAAGGGGTAGAATCAACAAGGGAAGAAGAAGAAGATGCCCCGGAGCGAAGAGGGTTTGAGGACGGAGTAGACTTACATTTATGTGCCATAGAGAAACTAATCGAGAGAGAGAGAGAGAGAGAGAGAGAAGGAAAAATAGAAAAGTACCAACACAGATCAATATCAATAAGATAGAGAAAAAAATGGTACGTATGCATGAAAAATGCATGAACATGTGACATGCAAAAATAAAAACATCATAGGCTCAGCCCAATCCAATCCTACCAACACACATCATTTCAACATATAGAGCACACATCTATAATGCGTGAAACATTGTTAAAATGCAAATGTGATGCAATGCATGAACATTTAAAATCATTTAAACAAAACCCAACCCAAAAATTTTGCAAAAACCTCATCAATTTTGAAAAAACCCAAAATTTTCATAAACCTAAAAACCTTGGTCTAAAAGTATGAAATGCATGAAGAAAGAGAGATAATGAGATCATACCAGTGAAAAGAAGCAAGGTTTAGGCCGAAAATCAAGCGGTGAAGATGAAGAGGTTAAGAGAGAAGAGTATGGGAGAGAAAAGAGAGAGTTTCTGTCGAGAGAGATCAGTGAGAAGTGAAAAAAATTGCGCTGAGCTATATATAGAAAAACACGAAGCTCGATGGATCGAGAGGTGTCGAGCTTAAATTTTTGACAGATGGAGTTGTCGAGGAGCTATTAAGAGGTGTCCATAGCAAAGTGACCTCGATGGATCGAGAAGCTATCGAGCATCTATAGAGCATACAAAAACTTCCTTGATGGATCGAGAAGCTGTCGAGAAGCTATCGAGACAAATTCTTAAAAACTTTGATGGATCGAAATTGTGATTACAACTGTCAAGAAAAGAAGATCAAGAGGCTCGATAGATAGCCTAGATGTCGAGAGGTATTGAGAAGCTATTGAGATTGCTCAAAAATAGTTTTTCAAAGAAGAAAAAAAACATAGATATGAATGCAATCAAGCATGCTATTCAACCAAAGATCCAAACAACATTTTAAGCTCTCAAAAATATCTCTCAACAAGAAAATGTCAAGCATTTAGATCTAAAATACATGCACACACACACACACACACACACACACACACAACAAGTCTAACCAATTTTATATTTCAAAAACAAGTCGAGACAGTTTAGTGAGCACACATTAACACACGTATTCCTTGTGATGGCCAAATCACATTGTACCTGCACATGTATCATAAGTAGCAAAGAATATTGCGTGTTGTGTGTGAAAAATATCGCAAGATTGCATAAGTGTCTATATCTTATGACAATTTGAGATATGAGAGAATCACTTTAACTCACACACAATCATAACTGCTTGATGGGGACTATCACCTTTGAGGTACATCCTATAACTCCCACATCTCCAAGAAGACACGCTTGTAATCATATATAAAGCATTTTGATTCTTTTTGCTTTTTATTTTTCTTTGCATATTTTCTTTTGTTAAGCATATCATGCATGGGCATATAAGAGAGAGAAAAGAAATACCCACATTGTAACTAATGTTAGGTCTACTAGCAGTAAGGTAAAGAAAACTACCTATCATGCTTCTATATAGAGATGAATCGACACTGTTACCCAACAAATCAACAGTGAGTTTAACATTTGGACTCACAGATTCCAAACCAAACTTTTTCATAAGATTTTTAGCATATTTAGATTGAGATAGGAATATACCTGACTCTTACTGACGGATTTGCAATGCAAGGAAGTGAGTCAACTCTCCAATCATGCTTATCTCGAACTCGGCCTGCATGAGTTTGGAGAAACTATGAGCAAGTTCATCCTTAGTCAAACCGAAGATGATATCATCAACATAGACTTAAGCAACTATCAACTCGCCATCTTCCTTTTGATGAAGAGAGTTTGATCAACTTTTCCTCTTGTGAACCCATGTGACACCAAGTATTGTGTGAGCCGATCATACCAAGCTTTGGGGGCTTGCTTTAAACCATAGAATGCCTTCTTTAGGTACAACACATGATCCGGAAAGTGTGGATCAATGAATCCTTTTGGTTGAGTCACATAAACATCTTCTTTAGGGAACCCATTCAATAAAGCAGTCTTTACATCCATTTGGTAAAGCTTGAACTTCAAGTGACATGCTAAGGCTAGGAGAATCCTGATGAACTCCATACGGGCTACTGAAGCAAATGTCTCATCATAGTCTACTTCTTCCATTTGAGAGTATCCTTGAGCCACAAGACAAGCCTTGTTGCAGATTACATTACCCTCTTCATCAGTCTTGTTGCGGAAGATCCACTCTGTGCCAATGATGTGCTCACCTTCCAGTCTGGGTACTAAAGTCCAGACATCATTCCTTTGAAACTAAAGTAGTTCATCATGCATAAACTCAACCCAGCTTTCATCTTGAAGAGCTTCCTCAACCTTGGTAGGTTCAACCTGCGACAAATAACAAGAGTATGACACAAAGCTAGCAACACATTTATCAACTGTACGCTTCCTTAGTGTAAGTTCATTCATGTTTCCCACAATAACTTTAGGAGGATGATTCAACTTAATCCTAGAGGAAGGTCCTTTCTCTTTATAGGATTCAGAGTCAGGTGAGGTAGGTATGTCTGTTGAATCTTCTACAACACTTGGAGTGCCGAGAGTACTTGGAGATGTAAGCTCTTGATCAACAATTTCTTGAACATCCTTGGGCTCGGAAGGAAGAATTTCTTTAGGGATTTCCTCACTAATTTTCTTAGAACTGGACTCTGAAGCTTCATCGATCACAGTATTTACAGTTTCCATCACCTTCTTGGTTTTCTTGTTATATACCCGATAAGCCTTGCTTGTAGAGGAGTATCCAAGAAATATTCCTTTATCACTTCGGGAGTCAAATTTTCCCACATTCTCTCTATCCTTGAGAATGAAATAAGTACTTCCAAAGATTTTGAAACACTTAACATTTGGCTTCCTTCCCTTCCATAACTCATAAGGAGTCTTCTTGGTACTGGGTCTGAAATACACCCTTTTAACCGTATGACACGCAGTGTTGACGACTTCTCCCCACAAGTTTCTAGACACATCCTTGTTGTGCAACATGGCTCTAACCATCTCCTGAATAACCCTGTTCTTTCTTTCTACTACACCATTCTGTTGAGGAGTAATAGGACCAGAGGATTCTTGAGATATACTTGATCTAGTGCAAAAGGACTCCATGTAAGAGTTCTTGAATTCTTTATCGTGGTCACTTCAAATTCGATCAATCTTTAAGCTCTTCTCATTTTACAATCTTGTGCACAAGGCTTCAATGTGCTTAGGAGCATCTGACTTGGATCTTAGAAGAATGACCCAAGTGTACCTAGTGAAGTCATCTACCATAACCATGATGTATCTCTTTCCCCCAAGAGACTCAGTTTTAGTTGGACCCATGAGATCTAGATGTAATAGCTCTAATGGTCTAGATGTAGCGGATGTCTGAGTGCCCAAATGTTTAGCTTTCGTCTGTTTTCCAAGCTAACATGGTCCACACACCACATTGTTCACTTTACTGAGCTTTGGTATCCCCAAAACTGATTCATGCTTAGATACAATTGAAAGATGTTTGTAACTTGCATGTCCCATCCTTTGGTGCCATAGATCTTTGTTTGGCAAACAAATGCTATTGCACACAATATTAGCATCTAAGACTAAACCATAACAATTGTTTAGAGTGCGAACGCCACTTATGAGTTTCTTTCCAGACTCATTCAACACAAGGCATTTCCCTTTTAAGAACAACACCATAAAGTCTTGATCACATATCTGACTTATGCTCAACAGGTTCACTATCAAATCTTCTACATATAGCACATTTACAATGTTCGGCAATCTCGGTAGAGAGACGGTTCCCTTTCCTTTAATCTATGATTTGCTCCCATCACCGATCTTCTCAGATGAACTCTTCTACACATTTTCATTTTGAGACAGTTTAGTTTCTTCTTTGTCATGATAAGATCTTTTCCAATAATCATCATGATGGATTTCAAATAACTTTTAGACTTGCATTTTTTGGATACACTCAATCAAGTAGAGATTAGAAATAAAAGATGTATTTGAAAACAAAGATCTTTTCATGCCGGTTGCAGCCATGACAACAGGGGTCAATGGATCACACAACAAAGATTAACCCTAATCAAAGTGTGCTTGCTCTAATACCACTTGATAGGCTAAGAATGTATTGACCCCTCGTGATAAATTAACCAATTAATTAGCCAAGTTAATTAATTAATTCAATTAACATGCAATACGCGTGGTAGCACAAACAAATCACCAACTAAGTTAATATGCAGTGGAAAATAAAGTTAACACAGTGAACTGTTTACGAATAGGGAATACCTTATACCAACCTACAGTTGAACCCTTATCCCAATACCCAATTGTACTTGTTCTGTAGAGACAATCTCTCCTTTTCAATGCACGGCTCCCAGTATGTGACTAACCAATTGATGCACGGATCCAAGTACGTGACTAACCACTAACTTGAGAAGGATGTTGGTTGCAAAGTTCTTTAGTTCATTAACATGATGAAGATCACGAAGCTCCTTGGTTACAAAACCCTACGGTGTACAAACGCAACAGCTTCTTTAAGAGAAAAACTTTTGCATTAAGTTGCATCAGCTGTGACGGTCCTTAAAATAATTCTTATATATGTTTAGGGTTGTGAGAAAATAAAGTCTAAACAAATATACACAGATTAGTGTGAAATCTGATATGAAAAACTGATTTGTGTAAATCTCGATAGATAGGTTATCTATCAAGTAGCTGTCGAGCATTGGGCTAATTAAGCCTTTTAAACCTCGATAGATTCTATCTGTCGAGCTAGCTGTCAAGCTTTAAAATCCAGCACTTCTTCACTTGTTTCTTAGACAGATTTGCATGGCTTTAACACTTGGACTTGAACTCTTGTTCCTTGAAATATTAAACACATCCTAGATCTACCCAATTACTAGTAAAGTGCGTTTTGTCATAGGATTAGCCAATTCTAAATGACATATGTTCCTAACATGATTCACATATGTCCTAACACTATTCACCTTCTTCTTCCCCTTGGTTTTTCTTCTTCATCTCACCATTTCTTCTCACAAAAAACACTTTTCTAAGCTTCTTAACCTTCCTTCATCCATCTCTATCAATATTTCTTTAGATCTTTGTGTTTTGAACATTTTCATCACACACCCATTTTTGGTGAAAGCCATTTTCTAAACCCATTTTCTTTGCATCAAAATAGCTTCTTCCTCCAAGCGATCTTCTTTTCTTGCTTTTCATGGTAAGAAATATGTCCAACATTTGATTGGCATGATGATGATGGACTTCTTAAAGACCCTAGGACCCTTGCTACATATTGTCATGTAGACACCAAGGTGAGTTTTTTCTTCTTCTTTGGTTTCCTTTCTTGGAAAAATGTTGTTGCATGTTTCATTGAAAGTTTCATGGTGAGATATTGTCATTTGGTTATTTTGAAATTTTGGGGCATTGTGTGATTGATCATGTTTGGAAATGTTGGCTTTGGAGCATTCTTGAAGTGTTATTGTTATTTTTTATCATGGTGCAATTTGGACAAGGTTGGTGGCTTATGGAATTTTGACAATGTAGGTAGATTGTGATGTTGTTGGATGAATTTTGGTTTGAATTTTGGGAGTATTGGAATTGTGAAAAATTTGTGTTACGCTATGTGAATATGTTCATGATGTATGTGGGAAAAGTTTATTGGTATGTGTAAACTTTGTTTTATGGACATGGTAAAATTTTGTGGGTATGTGCATGGGAAAAATTTTGATTGTGGTAAACTTTCGATTGTAGAAAAATTTTGTTGGGTATGTGATGTTGGTGCTTGGAAAATTTTGTGGTTATGATTTTGGCTATATGAGGATTTATTTGTGCATGGGCATGAACTTGTGGGAATTTTTTCGGACATGTAGGAATTTTTTTGCATGGCTATGGAAAAATTTGGTAGTTGTGTATGTATATGTGAAAATTTTGATTGTGGTGAAATTTTGGTTGGGCATTGATTTTTTTGTGGTGATGGGGCATTGGTTGTGAGAATATTTTTTCGGGTATGGAAATTTTGGTTATGTGGGTTTTCGGGTATGAAAGTGCATGGGCAACATTGTCTCCTAGCATCAAAAACATCATCAATGAAGCGGGCTTTGGCACTTTTTTCGAAGCTTTGTTAAATCAGGGGACACATGAATACAAAGATCTTCAGTTACTTCTTGCCTTGGCAGAGCGTTTCTAGGATACTACCTGCACCTTCCATTTTCCAGGCATTGGGGAGGTAATGTTGACACCTTATGACTTCTTTGTTATCACCGGTCTAAGGTTGGGTGGTGAAGGAATTCTTGTCAATGATTCCCTTACTTCAACTGAACTTAAGAAACTTCTAGGTGTAGTACCTTCTAGAATGAGGAGTAGCAATATTCCTTTGTCTTGGCCATTCCCTAATGTGAGACTGTGACAAAGGGTGCTCGTATGTTCATGCTTCTTTTTATTGGGACTTTCTTGTGTCTAGATTTAGGAAGTACTGTGAATCTGCGCTACTTGGGGAGCTTGAGAAAAATTGAACAAATCCGGAATTATGACTGGAGCGGCATGGCCTATGCTACTCTGATGCATTTCATGACCCAACTCTCTAGGCGGAGCCTTTCAAGCTTGGGTGGGGCTCCATTTGTATGGCAGGTGAGGTTTGGTATTTATTTTGGCTATGTGTAAGTTTTGGAAAATTATTTTGGCTATGTGGGTTTTGGAAAGTTATTTTGGATATATGGTAATGGTGTTGTGAATTTTTTAGGTCTGGATGTACGAGTACTTTGAAGTTGGTCCTAAAATCTGGGAAGAAGTTGCTGGCATTTTTCCTAGATTTCTCCGTTGGTTACCCAAACATCGTTTGTGTACCTTCCAGGCGTTCTATGGAAATTTGATGCTTGGTGATTGATAATTTGACTGCTGATGATGTGAGTTTTTCCTCCTCTTTCTTTTGGAATCTTTAGCACTTGGCTATGGTTCAGTTTCTTCTCATTCTGGATTCCTTTGTGACTTTACAGATGAATTTAAATCCTTGGGCTGGATGTGAGGGGTATGCAGAGTGTGAGAGGGCTCTAGAACTGAATGGCTGCCAAATGTTGTTTGAATGTAGGCATGGAAAGGTATTGGTATCTTGGTGATCGAGTGTTGCCCCAAGTTGAACATGAGTATCCTTCTACCACAATTCCAACTCCTCCTTGTCACACTATTCAGTTGGTTGACTTTCTGGCTGATGAAGAGATTGCTCGGGCTCGTGATGGCTATATTGTTGCAAGAGTAGAAGAGAATTATTCTGAATTCATCCGACTTCATTTGCAAGGTTGCTTGGTTGGCAGAACAATATTTTTCTTCTCTTCTAAAGTCAAATTTTTGTTCTTGCAAATTCCTTTTCCATATTTCTACTTGGTAACAACACTTGCATGTTGTATTTTCAGCCTCCATCTTCTAAAGGAGAGGAAAGGGGAGAGGAAGAGGAAGAAATTCCCTTTCCTCACCATGCTGGTAGCTCTTCTAGTTACTTCAGGGAGACTTATCCTCATTTTCCGGCATGGTAGTATGATGTGATGAATCCTGATGGAACGTATAGTTCCATGCCTTTGACTAGGCCAGAGCACGTACTAAATGTTCCTTGGCTCGATCTGGTATGTTCTTGAATGTTCAGTTCTTTGTCCTTATTTCTTCTTAGCTTGATGAGTGGTTCTTAATCTGATGACTCTTGATCTGGCAAATTTATGCTTTAGGTTGATGTGGATCTTGTTGAGGAGAGTATACGGATGATTGGAGGCTTGCAGTCATTGGCTCGCACTAAATCCTCCCAATATGTGCTCAATGATGCGAGTTGGGTATGCCATGTTGCTTTTTCAGTGTCTTTGGCTTGAATTGTGCTTGATAGTGGAATTAACACTTGATTTTGCTGACTTATCAGGCATATCAAATAGAAACTGTTGACACTATTAGAAGAGCTTTAGAGGAAAGGATCAGGAGCCTCGAACTTGAAAATCGTTAGTACGATCCTGGCTTTTTCGCAAGTCAGGAAGGAAGTACTGAAGGTGGCTCCTCTAGAGGTGGTTCAAGGAGATCCTCACACAGGTGGACTCATAGTCCCAATGATGTTTGATTTATGTGTTTATTTTTCTTGCAAAACAAAAGGAAGTGTTCCTTAGACAATCTTGTATTAATTTCCATGTTTATCTCTTTGCCCCTTGGATCATGTAGAGACTTTAACTAAGACAAGTTTAGAATTCACCTGATGAGGTCTTGTAGTACTAATTTAAACTTATCTTACTTGTCTCTATTGGAATCAGCACTTACTTGAATGAGGTGGAGCCGAATGCCCCTAAAATGAATGCATGATTTTTAAAAATCTTGGTTATGATGATTTTTTAAAAAAAAAAAAAAAAGATGATGATGATTTTTTGATTCTTTGAAAATGAATGAGGCATGGGAGAATTCCCCTAGTTTGGAACATAAATCCATGAGTCTTAAAAAAATTTGATTTGATTAATTTTGAAAAAAATGATGCAAGTGATGATTTTTTTAAAAACAAGTGAGTTAGACACGTCAGAATGCCTTAGTTTGACCAAAAAAAAAATCTTTTTGAGTTTCAAATGATCTAAAAAAAAATGGTTGAGAACACAAAATTGCATTGATGTGCGATGGCTGGAGTGGGTGCCACGTGGCACATGAGGAGTGCCATTCGGCACTTTTGGAGTGCCATTCGGCACTTTTAGAGTGCCAAATGGCACTTGGCCATGCTGCAATGCTCACGCCATGGTGGGCCGACTCCTCACACTTTTCCAATGCACGTTTTGCGTTTTCGCGTTTTTTGAAAATTTTTTACTTCGTTTGTGATCATGAAACACTTTCCTAGTCAGCTACAAACTCTCTGAAACCTATTTCAAACCTGATTAGGAATTGATGCAGCTTATATAAATGAATTCTCCCGTGAGAAATCTCTGCATAAAGGTTAGTAAAACATAATAATCACAAGCAAAAGACATCCATGGCTAGCAATCATAATTTTTCTCATTTAACAATTCATGATATCAATAGATGGGTTCGTAGCTTTGATTTCAGTACCAAAACCAATTTTACACCCTACAAATTAGAGGGAATAAAGGCTCTGAGGAATATGAAAATCAAGTGGGACTTCCTTCATGCTGCTATGAAATTCTGGGATCCCGAAGATCATGTGTTTCGATTTAACACCTCTGAACTTTGTTTGACAATTGAAGATTTTTTTGCTATCCTGGGCTATGATCCAAGCAAAAAATCTGTAGCGGTTTCTTGTGATCCTAGGCATAAGGAATCTTTGTCTGATGCTCTCGATCTTCCTACTTCCATTACTGATAGTATGATTGAAGGTCATATGGTGAATCTTTGTGCCATTATCTCTTAGCTGATTGACAAGGGCACCTATGGATTGACTGAAAATATGCAGAAAAACTTTGGTTTGGCTTTATGCATGGTGGGAAACTTTTGCTTTGCTCTGGAAGACGCGGCTTTGTGGATGCTAGAGCCATAAGTATTGTGAATCAAATTAAGGGTGGTGATAATCCTACTTCTTTAATCTTGGCAGAAACTCTTCTAGGACAGGACGCTGTATTTCATGGTGGAGAGACTCAGATCTTCTTAGGGAGTCCTTTGACTTTGCAGATATGGCTAATGGAGCGACTGGACTTGATTGCCAAGCCTACAACCGGTAATTATGGGCCTAGCAGTTTTCTTAGCAGGGTGGTCATTAAAACTGAGTGCCAAACTGAGAGTGACTAGGTGAAATTCTTAGACAAGAAATCTAGTACCTCAATTCAATGGGACTGTTATTGGTGGAGGTGCCCACCCCCTCTACTAAGGTCTCCAGGATCAAATCACACCTTCCTTGTTGGGTTGCAAAGGGCGACTTTATACAAGGGAGATAGACTCTTGAGGCAATTCAAATATGAGCAAGGAATGTTTGGTGGTAAAAGAAGAGGACCATTCACCCCTGTGGACACAAATCCTACTTCTATACAGAACATGTTATTGGGATTAGAGATGGCTGATCAAATGGACCAATCTTTTGTCAAGGTTCACTTTCACAAGATGACTATTGATAATAACTTAATTTTGCATATTTATATCATTATTAGAAAAGCATTATCATACTTATTTTGAGTTAATTCATGCATTTTATAGTTGGTTTTGGAATAATGCTAAATAATCAATTTTGTGCTTAATTGAATTTTAATGCGTGAATTTGTTTTTTTGTAGGATGTTGAAATTAAATAAGTGGATTTGTGCAAAGAAGAATTCTAATGGACTTTACTTTTACAAGGGCCATGATGAGGTCAAAGAAGGCCAACCCAACTAAATTCAAGTCCAATTGGAGTAAGGAATCAAAGGAAATTTGCACCAAATCCAAGTCCAATTCGGATTAGGATTCCAGCTTGTGCACCAGTTAGTATTTGAAACATAACTCTTGGCTTAGATGTCCAATCAAGATGATTTAAGCTGTTCTAGAAAACTAACTTAAAGGGCTACAATTTGTAGTTTACAAAAAGTCCGAATTCTGAAGTTAAATGGGCCAAAAACGTCAGTTAAATGAAGCCTAAAAGCCTGGGATTTTCTCCAAATGGGTATTCAACTTGTAATAGGATTCCTTGACCTATTTAAAGGCTCTTTAGGGCAAAATTCAGAAGAGAGCTGCTGTAGAACATAATTTAGGTTTTCTTAAAGTTTCTTTACAGTTTTTAGAGTTTTATTTGTGCTATGGCTTGCTAGAAGCCTTGCTAAGGCAAGGGGTGAAACCCAACTGTTTATTGGTATGTTCTTAACAATTATTTATTGGTTTTAATGCTTATGTTTTTATGTTTTTGATTGTTTTACTCATCTAGAAAAGTGTTTAGTTCTGTATAATCCTTTGATTTATCGTAGACTTTGGGCACGCTAAATGTTTAGTATTCCTTGCAAACTAATTCATTGGTTTTGTTTTGCCTAAAATCAATCCATTGCATGAAACTACTTTAGACAATTAATTCTTGAGTTTTTTTTGTTAAATCATCCGACTAAGATCATCCTTCGTATGAATTCTAGTTGAGTTATAAAATAAATATTGTTAAGACTACCAATAGATGTGTTGTGTGTGGATCCCTAAACCTTAGCGCCTTAATATATTGTTATTTTCTCTCAATTTAAATTACCTTTACTAAACTATCAAAAATCTCTTCAGTTAAACTTTATTATTTTAGTTTTATTCTCTTGTGGTTTGTAATCAATTCCCTTTTCCCTGTGGATTCGACCTTGGACTCTCCAAGGTATTACTTTGCAACAATCCTGCACTTGGGAGCATTATTTAAGTTGCAGCAAGTTTTTTGGTGTCGTTGCCAGGGATTAGGCGATTAGAGAAGCGTTCCACTTTGTTTGGAGAGGTTTTAGGCATTAAATTTCTTCACATATTTGGTAATATCTCTCTAACTCTTTTCTTTTTAAGTAGTTTATTTTTCCTTTAGAGTTTTTCTTTTCTTTTTACTTGTTTTTATTGTTAAAGTTATTTGTTTTCTTTTGTTTTCTTTTTATTTTTCTTTCTTGCTTTACTATTGAATGCGTGTTTGGTGTCGTGATAGTGATAATCGCTTGTCTAGAATTGAGTCTAATAATTTGTTTGGCAATTTATCTGATTCTTTCACACATTCTCACACACTTGATATCATGACGGACTTAGAGAGTAATCATGGTGATAAGAATAATTTAAATAATGAAAACTTCCATGCTCATCAACCCATTAGAACTCTCAGGGATTATTTGCAACCTACTAGGAGTAGTGCACCATCATGCATCATTTTTCCAACTAATGCAAATAATTTTAATTTTAAGCCCAGTATGATTTCATTACTTCCTAAATTTCATGGCTTAGATTCTAAAGTCCTTACCTACATTTTAAGGAATTTGAGGAGGTATGTTCTACCTTCTATGACCAATCATGTAATGAAGAGACCATTTGGTTGAAGTTGTTTCCTTTTTCTCTTAAAGACAAGGCAAAAACTTGGCTTAATTCTTTGAGACCTAGGTCAATTGGTACTTGGCAAGAGATGCAAATTGAGTTTTTAAAGAACTTTTTTCCAATTCATAGGACTAATGCACTTAAAAGACAAATAATGAATTTTTCACAAAAAGATAATGAAACATTTTATCAATGTTGGGAAAGATTTAAAGATTTGCTTAATGCTTGTCCACGTCATGGCTATGAAACTTGGCGTATAATTAGTTTTTTCTATGAAAGTTTAACTCCAAAGATGCGCCAATTTGTAGAGATGATGTGCAATGGAGAGTTTTTCAATAAAGATTCCAATGAGGCTTTTGATTATTTTGATCTCTTAGCTGAGAATGCCCAATCTTGGGATACCATTGATACCTCAAATAGGTCTAGAGCATCCACCAAGCCCTCTCGGGGGGGTAAGTACCAACTTAGGGAAGATGATGACCTTAGTGCTAGGGTAGCTAGTCTAACTAGGATGCTTGAAGCCATGGAATTAAGAAAGTTCAATGGAATCAATACTGTGCCTAAAATTGATGAAGTTTGTAGAATTTGTGAGACCATAGAACACCCTACCAATGAATGCCCTACAATTCCATCTTTTAAAAAGGTGTTGCATGATCAAGCAAATGCTATGAACATGGTGAAAAAATCATACCCTTCCCCCTATTTAGAGACATACAATTCAGGGTGGAGGAATCACCAAAATTTTAGTTGGAGGAATGATAATGTGGTTGCACCTCCTACACATGGTTCTTCAAATTTTATTCCCTGTAATCCCCCTCTAAAAAAGAGTCTTGTGGACACTTTGCAACAATTCATGTAGACTCAATCCACCATTAATAATCAGACCTCACAAGCCATAAATGACATTAGGAGCACTCTACTAAATTGACCACATTCATGAGCAAAATAGAAAAGGGTAAGTTTCCATCTCAACCACAACCAAACCCCCAAGGTCAATTTTGTGTTGATGATTGTAGTTCCTCTAAAAATAAAGTGAGTCAAGTTAAATCTGTAACTACTCTTCATAGTGGAAAAATCATTGAAAAAGATATTCCTAAGAGCAATACACATGATGAGTCTTCCAAAATAAAGAGTAGTGATGAAGTCCTTGAGCCTAAATCTAATGAAATTGAAAGATGTCCTATCCCTACTCCTTTTCCCCAAAGGTTGATTTCCCCTCAAAAAGTAAATCAAAATTTTGAAATCCTTGAAGTGCTTAAGCAAGTTAAAGTGAACATTCCTCTTTGGATGCCATGAAGCAAATTCCATCATATGCTAAATTTTTGAAAGATTTGTGCATTGTTAAGCGTAAGCTTAGTGTACATAAGAAGGCATTTTTTACTTAACAAGTTAGTCCAATCATTCAAAACAATAGACCTCCAAAGTTTAAAGATCCAGGTTGTCCCACTATTTCATGTGTGATTGGTAATTCAAAAATAGAGAAAGCTTTGCTTGATCTTGGAGCAAGTGTGAATCTTTTTCTGTATTCAGTGTATGAGCAATTAGGTCTAGGCGAGTTAAAACCCACTTCCGTAATTTTACAACTTGTTGATCGATCTGCGATTGTTCCTAAGGGTGTTGTTGAGGATGTTTTGGTTCAAGTGGACAAATTTTATTTTCCTGTTGACTTTATTATTTTGGACATGCATCCTATTTCTAATGCTAATTCTCAAATATCTGTGATTTTAGGATGCCCATTTCTTGCAACTTCTAATGCATTGATAAATTGTAGAAGTGGAGTCTTAAAATTATCTTTTGGGAATAGGACCCTTGAGCTTAATATTTTTAATACTTGTAAGCAACCCAGGGATGAAGAGGATGTGCATGAAGTTGACTTAATTGAAACACTTGTTCAAGAACAATTCAACAAAACATGTTTTTCAGATCCATTAGAAGCTTGTCTAGTCAATTAATGTGATTTTAATTTTGATGAGAATTCTGAAATTGCACACATTCACTGTCTTTTGGAATTTGCGCAGGAATTGGAAGCAAGCAATTGGAGATTGAAATATGAGGAATTGCCACCTTGTGAGATAAATTTGTTGCCATCTAGTAAGCAAGTACCTAAATGGGAGTTGAAGCCCTAGCCAAATGATCTCAAGTATGCTTTTCTAGGAACCAATGAGACTTTTCCTATGGTAATATCTTCTAAACTTGACTCCTTGCAAGAATGTAAGTTATTAAATGTTTTGAGTAAACATAAGGGTGTCATAGGAAGGAACATGGCTAGCATAAAAGGACTTAGTCCATTGGTTTGCACTCATAGGATTTATTTAAAGGACAATGATAAACAACCTAGCAAGCTCTTTCACTTTTTTTTTCTTTTTTTTTCTTTTTTTTTTTAACTCTGATTTTGTATAGATTGCCCTTTCGGGTTTTCAACCTATCTCTTTTTGTTTTTAGTCAAACCTAGGAAGGAAAACAACGTAATTTATAATCACTTCAGACGTGGTGCTTTTAGACTACCACTTCAGACGTGGTATTTCTTCAATTGATCCATGTTGGTTGGCTTAGTAAAAGGGTTTGCATCTAAGTCCATCAATCTTACTGCTCCACCAGAGTATATCTGTTTGATAATGTATGCGCTTGCTCAGTTTTGTTTGAATTTCCCGTTTGCATCATGAACCGGGGCTTGGATTTCCTTCAACACTAAATCCCCCAACTTCAAATCTTTGGTTCTCACATTCTTGTCAAAAGCTTTCCTAAGCCTCCTTTGGTAACTTTGAATATGATACAAGGCTTTGAGTCTCTTCTGATCTAGCATGCACAACTGATTGTATCTACTTTGCAACTAATCTATTTCAGGGATTTCACTTTCCAGTACTGTCCTTAGAGAACGGACACCCATCTCAATAGGAAGGACTGCTTCCATCCCATACACCAATGAGTAATGAGTGGCTCCTGTGGAAGATCGAATTGATGTTCTACATCCCTAAAGTGCATAGGGCAACTGTAGGTGCTAGTCCTTGTAGTTCTTTGTGCTCTTCTTCAAGATTCGCCCTATGTTTTTATTAGCAGCCTCAATTGCCCCAATAGTCCGAGGACGGTAAGGTGAAGACTTGTGGTGCTGAATGTTGAACTATCATAGTAGCTTCTCTATTTCTCTTTTAAAGTGCAACCCATTGTTTGAGATAATTTCATGATGTACCCCGTATCTGTAGATGATATTGGTCTAAATGAACTGAGCAACTTTCTTTGAATTCTGAACCTTGTATGAAGAAGCTTCTACCCATTTAGTAAAGTAGTCAATGGCTACAAGTATGAATTCATGGCCATTGGATGCTGTTGGGTGAATCTTCCCAATAATGTCTATTCCCCATGTAGAGAATGGCCAGGGTGATGTCATAGTATGTAGTGGCATGGGTGGCATATGTTTCAGATTTCCATGGACTTGGCATTGATGACATTTTCAAACATGAGCTGCACAGTCAGCTTCCATAGTGGTCCAGTAATAGCCTTGTCTCATTATCTTCCTTGATAGCATGTGTGCATTCATATGTGGCCCATAACTTAACTCATGAACCTCTTCAATTATTTGCTGTGCTTCCTTAGCGGTTACACAAAGGAGATGAATTCCATCATATGATCTTTTGTAAAGCCTTTTACCACAAATAATGTAATTAGTAGACAACCTCCGGATGGTCAATTGGTCCATCCTTGAGGTATTGTAGGATATCTGAATACCATTCACCTTCCCCACTCTTTTCCTTATCTTCTTCAATTGTCATGCAGTAGGTTGGTTTTTCTTTTTGTTCTAACATTATCGGTCTAGCTTCATCTTCTTTTGGTCCATCCATCATGGATGCCATGGTTGCTAAAGCATCTGCAATTTGATTTTGCATCCTTGGCACATACTGATATTGAATCTTGCTGAATTTTGACGCCCACTTCTGAAGACATTGATGATAAGGCCTTAGCTTTTCTTCTTTGATCTTCCTTCTATTCTGAATCTGAGAGATTATTAAGGCTGAGTCTCCATATACCTCCAACTCTTTCACTCCTAGGTCTAAGGCTACTTGTAGGCCCATAATGCAAGCTTCATATTCTGTAGCATTGTTGGTGGTAGGGAAATTGAGTCTGCCAGAAAATGGAATGTGTGCCCCTTTTGGAGAAATCAAGATGACTCCAATTCCACTTCCATTTTGATTTGTTGTTCCATCAAAATACATCTTCCATTATTCTACTTCAATCCCATAATGTCTTCATCCAAAAAGTCTCTTTGGATTTCTTCAGCTTCTTCTAGTGAAAAATGGTCTAGGTGATTGGCGATTGCTCTCTCCTATATAGATTTCTGAGTGTAGACACTCGATTTTGCACCCATGATTTAATCAAGGAAGATGACTGCAGTGACCATCCATGTACAAAAAAAAAATCATCCTTGCATCACATGCATCATTTTGTTCTTGCATCACATGCATCAATTTGTTCCTGCATTGTATGCACTAATTCATTTATTGCATATCATAAAAATGATCTTGAAATTCTAACGGTTACAATGGTGTTTCCAGTTTCCAAATTGGACCATTGGATTGAAAGATATCGCATGATCAAGTTTGCACGGTCAACATGTATTGTGTCTAGGTAGAATCGACCACATATGATCAATTTAAATTAATTCTAATTGGTTAAACAATTAAAACTAATTAAATAATTTTGTCATGGGGATGCATGCATGGGAATAAAAACGATGATTGGATAACAATAAAACTATGGATAATCTGAACTTTATCAAGATTTATTTTAAGGCATTTATCTTCAAAATAATTACTCTTAAAAAAGCCTAAATTATCTAGAAAAGAGACCACAAAATCATAAACGAAGGTTGAAAACACATCTAGGTACAAAGACCAACCAAAAAACCCTAGAAGGAGAGACCAAATGGCACCCGAACATGAAAGTGTGTTCGGCCTCCAAGAGCTAATTCGGCACTTTTGGAGTGCCAAATGGCACTCTAAAAGTGCCAAATTTCCATCATGTGGGCTTTGGCCCAACAGCCTTTGGGTGACGATATGGCACACCCTTTTCGACCTTTTCGCAAAAGGATGCGTCTGGATTCAAATCCTAATCGTCTGTACCTATTTTTTAGAGTCTTCTATCCTCTATAAATAGAGACTGAACCTAATAATTCGGCACCTTTTTGTTACGCTCTGAGAGGCATACATTTTTTACTCTCGAACCACACATATTTTCTAATCCTCTCTCTGAGTGTTGCTGCAAAATTAGGGTTTTTAGGTTTCAAAGAGAATTGAACAAATTTCTTTGAACCCTAAAATATCCTCTCAAGAACAAAGTGTGCTCATGCAAGAGGTTGTTTCCTTCACCCTTCTCTTGTGATGTGATGATGCATATTATATATCTTTCTTTTTTCAAATATCTATGAATTGTTAATTGTCCTTTTGTTTAAAGCATGATATTTTCTATATGATTGTTATAATCTTTTTCTTGAATGTCAATAAATTTGCATGTGAGCAATTATTTTTCTTAAAACAAAACAGATCTGCATCTTTATAAGATGTAGATTTGAATTTTTCCTAAAACAAAACAGATCTGCATCTTTATAAGATGTAGATCTGAATTTTTTCTCAATACAAAAACTGATTTGCATCTTTCTTAAGATGTAGATCTGAGTTTTCTCAAACAAAAAAAGATCTACATCTTTATGAGATGCAGATCTAAATTTTTCTCAAATATGATTTTCTTAATACATGCAAATTGTTGAAATAAAGAAAGAGATTATGTATTGCTGTGTTTGTGTTTATTTTAATTCATGACTGGATAAATTTAGATTATGAGTGGAATTCTCTTCTTAGAATATCTTTTTTAAAATATATAGCAAAACATATCTGAATTTTTGTCATCAAAAAATCTTTCTTTTAAATATAACAAAATAGATCTGAATTTTTGTCATCACAAAACCTTTTTTTTACATCCCATAAAGCAGATATGATATTTTTACAAATCAAAATCATTTTTTTTTACAATAAAAACAGATCTAATATATATATTTATATATATATATATATATTTTTTTTTTTACAAAAGAAGAGATTTCATCCATACATAAATTTGTGTGATTTAATTTTTCATTCACATGTTCAACATATCATTCATGACATGCATAGCATAGTACAGTGGTCACAAGAGTCTAAAAGACCAGACTTTGTCTGGGCGGAATGGGTGCCTAACACCTTCCCATTCCGTAACCTAGCCTCTGGATTTAGGTCTTTGGTTTAGTAGAGCTAGCCTTATCTTAATTTGTTTTGGGTAGAATGTAACTAGGACAACAAGTCATGTAAATATTTGGTAGATTGTGACTAGGACCCAAAGCTATGTAACATTTTAATTTTCTTTCAGATATGTAATTTTATTCAATCAATGAATGGAACTATTCAGTCATGTATTTTGTAATTAGTATTTTTTTCTTTTTTTTTGTATAATGAAAAATAAATGGTGACTCCATACCACTTACCCAAAAAGAGAGGTGCCCTAAAAAGGTACCCGAATCTTTTTTTTTTTTAGGGACATGTCTCTCACACTGAGTCACATACTTAATATCAAATTCTAACAAAAACAAAACCCATTTAGCAGTCTTCCCATCTTGAACAGGTTTTTCCATTAAGTATTTCAAAGGATCCATTCTTGCAATTAGCAGAACCTTGTAAGCAAGCATATAATGTATGAGTTTGCGGGTTGCCCATACATGTGCTACACATGTCTTTTCTAATGGTGAATACTTCTCTTCATAAGGAAACATCTTCTTGCTAATGTAGTAAATTCCATTCTCATTTCTAGTCTCATCTAGGTATTGAGCAAGTAGAGCCCCCATTGCTAAATCTGTAAAGGTGAGATACAACAACAATGGCTTTTCGGGTACCGATGGGACAAGTATTGGCGGTTTCATTAGATAACTCTTGATCTTCTCAAAAGCTTCTTGGCATTGTTCATTCCACACTGTTGGGACCTCCTTCTTGAGCAGTCAGAAGATTGGTTCACAAGTCATGGTGAGTTGAGCTATAAACCTGCTAATGTATTGTATCCTTCCTAGAAATCATCGGATCTCCTTTTCAGTTCTTGGAGGCTTCATCTCTATAATTGCATTGATTTTCTCAGGATCAACTTCTATTCCCCTCTAGTTTACCATAAACCCTAACAGTTTTCCGTATGTGACTCCAAAAGTACACTTCTTTGGATTCAATCGCAACTTGGAGAACCGGATTCTTTCAAATAACTTCTTCAAAGCCGGTAGATGTCTTTCATGGTCTTTGGACTTCACTATCATATCATCAATATAAACTTCTACTTTTTTGTGGATCAAATCATGCAACAAAGTGGTGGCTGCTCGTTGGTAAGTAGCACCAGCATTTTTAAGGCCAAATGGCATAACCTTGTAGTGGTATGTCCCCCATGGGGTGATAAAGGAAGTCTTCTCCATATCTTCTAGAGCCATCTTAATTTGATTGTATCCTGAAAACCCATCCATAAACGATCGCAAAGCTTGACCTGTTGTATTGTCAACTAGTACGTCAATGTGAGGCAAAGGAAAGCCGTCTTTTGGACTAGCCTTATTCAGATCACGAAAATCTACACATATTCTGACCTTCCCATCCTTCTTTGGTACCAGAACCACATTAGCTAACCACTTTGGATAGTTGACCACTCTGGATAGTTGACCACTTTTAAGAATCCTGCATTGTACTGTTTTTCTACTTCTTCTTTGATCTTGAGAGTCCACTTTGGTTTCATTCTTCTTAACTTCAGCTTGACTAGCTTCATAGTTGGATCTATTGGAACGCAGTGCTGTACTACATCTATATCAATCCTAGGCATGTCTTCATATGACCAAGCAAAGACCTCCTTGAACTCTGTCAGCAGTGCCACTAATGCATCTTTCTCTAAAGTGGTTAGGGTATTGCCCACTTGGATCATTTTGTGTTCATCATCAGTTCCCAGGTTAATGGGTTGGGTTTCTTCTTCTATGGGTTCTAGGTATCCATGATTTAATTCCTCATTATTAAGAGTTTCTTTACCAATTTCAGAAATAAAAACATTCAAAGCAAGCAAAATAAGCAGAATCAAAAATCATATTAAAAGGGAAAGAGTTTTTAACCGACTCTACAGACTTAACTGGAAAACTATCACAAACAAACTTAACAGGAATAGAAACACTAGCAGAAATAGACTCAATAGGAACGGAAACAATGTTATTGGCAAGAGTGACTGGCTCGGTGGTCTTGATTTTCTTGGCAAAAGTGATTGACTTGACGGTCTTGATCTTCCTCATAGAGTCCTCCATGGGGTGGGCGGCTCCCTCCCATGCCTAGTTCTTCAACTCAGTCGTGGCTTCCACAATGGCAGGTGGCTCCCAGTAAGCTCCTTCTTCCTTCAGCATTAGTACTGGGGGATCTACATCCATATAATCTGTAGCTTCTTCTTCAACCTCCATGTCTATGGGCTTGTTGGTCACAAAAGCAGGCGTTCTATGCTATCCATCCATTCATCAAATAGATCGGGTTTGCCTCTATTGCCCAAGTCAGTGGGTTGAGGGAGATGCTCTGAATCACTTTCTTCCATTCTCTCCTCATTACGTTCAGCATTCTCAAGTGTCATGATTTTGAGACTGTGGACCATCAGCTTTTGGTTTAGAGTGGCCAACCTGGCGTCTATGTTATCTTCCTCTTTGGTATGTGGGGTTGGTGGACTTGATTCTGAATAATAATATGACCCCAATTCTGGAACCTCTCTTCCATGCTTGTCATACCTAGGGCCAGACTTTGAACTAACATTAGTGATATCACTCCAATTTGAAAGGTGCCTATAGGGATATTCATCATGATACATTTGATTGGTTTGTGCATTATCCTCTCTTGCATTCTTTAACACATTTAGCAGCCTGTATTAATCACTATCAGTGTCGCTCCACTTGTTAGCTTCAACATCATCTTCAATATATTGATCATAGTAGTCTACATCACTATCATATTCCTCATAGAATAGGTCTGCATCTTCATCTTCTCTATCACTAAGGGGTTCACCCCAATCATCTCCACTATATGGGCTATCATAACTTCTGTTGTTGTTGTCATCATTATTGGTGCTGCTGTTATCATCGTCATGTCCACTATCACTGCTACCGTCACTACTACTATCACTTTTGTCTTCACTTCCACCTTCATCATCACTAGGGGCTGTTTCCCCTTTCTTATCTCCATCATTGGCTCTTAGTTCATACGGGCTCTTCAATGTATGCTGGTAGGCCTCCCAATATTCTTCTTCTTCTATGTTGCAAATATGATCTCCAAGGAGTGTAGTCATGGCATCAGGGTCCATGTAATCAGCCCAATCAGTACGAACCCAAGTGGCATCTTCCTTCTTCAATTCTAGAACCTTGTTGTTGCAATCAAGTAGTATCTTGAACCCAGGCACCATTATCTTTGTTATAAGATCAAATCTCAGTTCAGGGAATCCCCAATAACGTTGACTTTCTCTAGCTTTTACAAACTTCCCATTCAATGTAGGAGTGTAGGGCTTCAGAGGTTCTAGAGGACAAGGAAGTTCTTTTGCTTTGGCTTTGGCTCGAGCCATCTTTCTCACTTCCATCTCTAACAAGTCATCATCAGTGGGCTCATAGCCTAGCCCATAAAGTGGTGTGGCAGTGGGAATTACTAGGTCTTGAACAGTTGGCTTCTTCATAGCTCTCCCCAAATTCATCCCAAGAAGATAGTTCATTCTTCTCATCATCGCTAGCACATTGTTATTACCATAAGGAGCAAAGTCCATTGGGATCTTCTCAACTTCTTCTTCTCTCTTTTGAAAGCCAGGTCTCTTAATCTCAAAGCCATCCAAGGTCAACGACTCTTTCTCAGAATTAATACCATAAATAGGCTTAGGCACAGTTACAGTGTCCTCATATATGGTCACAATTGCTCCTTCCTATGGAAACCAAACCTTTTGATATAGGGAAGAAGGTACGGCTTCTATGTCATGGATCCATGGTCGCCCAAGGAGCATATTGAAGCATGAGGCTATATTAAGGATTTGAAAATCCACCTTTTTGACCATTGGTCCTATGGTAAGCTCTAATATTATGGTTTCCAAAACCTCTCTTCTACTGTTGTCGTATGCCCTCACATGTTGATTAGTAGGCATAAAGTCTTCAATGCTTAGACCTAAGCAACTAGTAGTCTTCAAAGGACACACATTCAAAGCACTTCCATCATCTATCAAAACCATCGGTATCCTCTTCCCCATGGAATCTACAGTGATATGCAACGGGTCATTGTGGTGTTTACCCTTCTTGGTCAGATCCTTTTTAGAGTATGAAACAGTGAGTTCCCTATTTATGGACCTAATCATAGCATTCAGATCTTAGGAAGTTGTGGTTGTAGGGACTTGGATTTGGTTGAGAAGGTCTATTAGGTTTTTACGATATCTGTATGAGGCCATGAGTAAACCCCATAAGGATATGTTGGCTTGTGTCTTCTGTAGTTGTTTAAGGACTTCATCTTCTTCGGTAGGGGTTTGTCAGGTGGATCTGTTCAAAGCTTCCACTGGGTTGTCGGTCTCTAAATATGGTGTTTGAAGTGTCTTCCCCCCTTATGATGTGGGCAATTTTGATTGGATCATGGGTGATAGGCCAAAAATGAATTGACTCCTTGTGATAAATTAATTGATTAATTAGCCAAGTTTTATAATTAATCAAATTAACATGTAAACGCGTGGTAGCACAAACAAATCACCAATTAAACTAAGTATGCAGCGAAAAATAAATAACACGGTGATTTGTTTATGAATGGGGAAAACCTAACGGCAAAAACCCCACCGGGTGATTTTAAGGTCACCACTCCCGAAATTCCACTATTATCACAACAAGCGGTTACAAGTAAAGGAATCCCAATACCTTATACCAACTTACAGTTGAACCCTTACCCTAATACCCAATTGGACTTGTTCTGTAGTGACAATTTCTCCTTTTGATGCACGGCTCCCAGTACGTGACTAACCAATTGCGCGGATCCTAGTACGCGACTTTAATCACCAACTAGAGAAGGTTGTTGGCTGCAAAGTTCTTCAGTTCATCCCAACAATGAAGATTAAGAAGATGCTTGGTCATAAAACCCTACGGTGCACAAACACAGCAACTTCTTCACAAGAACGATGAACTAGGGCAAAACTGTGTCTCTGGTCACAATTTGCTTGAACAAACTTTGCTCAACACTTGTGCAACTTGTGAACATTTTGACGGCCCTTAAAATAATCATTTTATATGTCTAGGGTTATGAGAAAAGAAAGCCCAAACACATAAACACGGATTAAAGTCAAAACAGAACTGAAAATCTGTTTTTCATAAACCTCGACAGATACCCTATCTGTCGAGCCACGGGGCTGAACAGCTCTTTTAAGCTCGATAGATGGCTAGCTGTCGAGCTTTAATGACAGGCACTTTTCAGCTTGAATCTTGGACAGACTTGCATGGTTTCAACACTTGATCTTGAAACAAAGTTTCTTGAAGTATTAAACACATCCTAGATTTACCCAATTACAAGTAAGGTGCGTTTTGTCAAAGGATTAGCCAATTACATAAAATAGTGACATATGTTCCTAACAAGTGAATCACATATGTCCTAACAATGGGGACCAGCGTCTTGGGGTTTGAAGTGTCTCCCCCTATTTGTGGGTGTTTGGCCATTTTCTTGGGGTTTGAAGTGTCTCCCCCCATTTGTGGGTGTTTGGTTGTCCTCAGGTTTTGGTATTTTATTCCATATGTCATGTCCAGTGGTGGTAGTAGATGTCCTATCCATTAATTCTTCCCATGTCATCATGAAACATTCGGGTAGGTCATAGATCAAGTCAGATGGGTCTTCCTTATTCTCTTCTTTGGTCATCAAGCAATTGATCCTCGGTCATTTCCCAAAATTGTGATTGGGCAAGGGATTGTTAGTGATGCTAGGCCTTGTAGGCGGCACAATCACCTTGTTGTCTATTAAGTCTTGAATTGCATGACGAAGGGTGAAACAATAGTCAGTTTCATGACCAGGGCCTTGATGATAAGCATATCTTTTATTCACACTAGTCGCTAACCCGTGCGATGCACGGAAAAATTCCAAAAGAGAGAACTCCAACACTTACGCTTACTTATTTCACAATCTAGAAACTGTCCTATAGGATATATGTCCTACCTATTTCACAAAAAGCATGAATTTGTTCTAACACATTCGAAATCTCCTTCAAGCATGGTTCCTACAACCCAATTGATGCCAGCAACTGAGTTGGCAAACTCCGCAATCAAATCCCCGATCCACAGTTCATGACAGGAGTGTAACACTTAATAGAGCATGGCAGCCATCCACAATGTGTTTCCTTGGCAATGAATTAATTATGGACTATAACAGGAGAACCATAACTATCTCTAAATATAATGCCCAGAATTGCATAATAAATGGCTTTGAAAAAAGGCCAGTGCCATGTCTAGTTTTGAGATAAGGAGAAACAGGAGTTGCAATTGTTGGGCTCACTTAATATTTTAGCTTATGTTTTTTAGCACAGTAAAGTTTAAAGATATTTTGGGCTGGTAAGCAAATAAAGTTATTTTGGTAATATGTGGAATAAGAATAAGTTGTCATCGGGAAAAAAAGAGTATTAGTATTGTATTTATCCTTATTTGTGAGTATTAAATATTTATCCTTATCAATTCCTTTTGAATGGTTCAACAATCTTCTCTTGCTCAAGGCCACATTTCGTCTTTCCTTGACTGGCTCTTCATTCACCTCCTTGAAGAGTTGTTCTAATTTCATACAACATTGGAAATTTCAAGTAGAAAAATAGCAAGCATATCTTTGGAAGTCTATATTCAATATCTAAAAAGGCTAGTGTTCATTGATCTTTAAAATAGAATTACAAAACCTTATACGAAAAACATATTAGTCCAACAACAAATGACAATGCACACTTCAATGCAATGTGCATTTCTTGTATGGCCAAAATAAAATAAACAAACAGCTACTCAAAAACAAAGCAGGATTGCAATAGAATATTTGCTACACTTTTTTTTTTTTTTTGCACAAAGCCATAATTGAGACATGTTTTTTTGTTTGGATAAAATTGCCCCCCTATAATTTAAATACATACAATATCATAAGCCCTCTGTTTGTTCTTTGCATGGTACTTTAATTATTAAAAGAAATACATAATTTTTCATTGGGATAAGTTAAAAATTAAATCTATAGAATTCGGGACCTTATCTCCTACAATTAGTGAATATATGCAATACCTACAATGTAACAACTTTTCCAATAACAAAGTGTGAAATAATTAAAAAAAAAAAAAAAAAAAAACATACACACACAAGCTCCAACTGACATCTAATTTGTCAAACCCTAAAAACATTTATGACCCATTTCCTAAAAACATTCATGCATTTATCGTCAACAACCAAACAACTCCAACTCTCAATAATCATGACCAAACACAGCCTACCAAATTTGGAAAAAAGAAACCATTTTCTCATATATCTTTTTCATGAGAAACAAAGAAAAGAAAAGTTGTGATCTCTCTCCATAATTTGCTCTCCGATTTGTTATACCAATGACATATATTCAAGCAAAGACAATGTCTTGAGGGATCAAATAGGATCTGTGACACCAAGTGAGTAGAGATTGTTTATGACATTGTCATTTACAAACATAGTTTTGAAATCTGGACCGTTCAAAGAACCGTAAAAGGGAGAGATTTAAAGTTTTTAAAGTCGAACTGAGGTCGAACCATAATAACGTCATAATTAATTTAATAATTATTTAATAAATAAATAAATATATTAAATTAGTAAAATATAAAAATTGACTAAAATAATTCAAATAAATATAAATATCTATATTTCAAATGTTTTTTTTTTTTTTATATATCATAACTTTCATAAGACAAATAAGTAATATTAAATCAAAAGCAAATATAAGTAAATATTGAGTATCTCAATCAATGGATATAAATAAATAAATAAATATATATATATATATATATGAAATTAATATACTTAAACTTTTTGTTAGAGTTTAATATTCTTCTACTTTTTGTGATAATTTCTTTTTTTTATGATCGTGTTATTATTTTGAATATTTTTGAATGTATTACTACTTAAGCTGCATTATATATGTATGAATAATATATTGTAGGATTCATGATGATAGAAGGTATAGGTCTTCGAGTTAGATGTGGAAAGGATACAACTATACTTGGCCTTGTAGTTAGTCCAGAGTTGATCAACCGTCTTCCGAAGTTAGTAAAATTTAATTAACTTAAAATTAGATAGAAAGGATTTTATAAATTTCAAATTAGCATCATGCTAGGTGAAAATTTTAGAGGAGTGTAATTAAGTTCTTGCAAGTCTTTTTAAATAAATATTAATAATAATAAAAAGATCTATTCCTTTGAAGATAGAGATTAGTATTATAAATAGGATGAGGAAATTTTATTGTATTATGTTTTTTGGAAACATATTTTCTACCAAACTTGGTTGGCTAATTTGTACATTTCCAAGTCAATTGAGCACATTTTGTATGTTACATGTAATTCTTCATTTCCATATGGGTAAGGGCATTCACGATCCCAATGACCCACTACATTTTTCTTGCATGCTTGGTTTTTTGGGATACGAAATGTGTTTGTTCCAAAAACTGTATGTCAAAGGATTTGTCGATAGTTTTGCAACAATTGTTTTCCATTTGGTTGGTTTAGAATTGATAATAGTAGTTGTATTCCTTCATCATTTGATTCGCATAACAACGCAATGGCTAGTCCATACTTTGCATTTTTGTGTCCTTTTATGTTTGCTTGAAGAAGGATTTCTTTTCCCGCTTTAGTTTGATCTTGTACAAAATATTTGTGAGCTCTGACCCAAAATAGTGCTTGTTTGTTTTCAGCCTTAAAGCATTGATGAATGAGTTTTTCTTCATCGTTTCGAAGGAATAAAGGATTTTGGAGCAGTCCAGTTAGATTGATGTGGTGAAGAACTTTTTTCCTTTTGGTTAGCTGATTGAATCGCTTGCAGCTGTTTTTAAAAAAACGAAAACACATAGTAAGAAACTAATGCGTTAAAAAAAAATTAGCTGGTGACAAAACATGACAATAATCATATACTAAGAATTACACATGAACATTATTATCATCACAATTGCAATATTTGATTGATGAAGCTATAAATTTTTTTTTTCTTTTAGAAATATAACAATGACTATATAATTGCGCACTACTTCATAGTAAAAAGTTAATAAAAAGAAAAAATATATTTTTTTATATATCATAACTTTCATAAGACAAATAAGTAATATTAAATCAAAAGCAAACATAAATAAATATTGAGTATCTCAATCAATGGATATATATATATATATATATGAAATAAATATACTTAAACCTTTTGTTTTTTTTTTGTTTTTGAGAAACTACTTAAACTTTTTGTTAGAGTTTAATATTCTACTACTTTTTATGCAAGTCTTTATTTAAATTATCTTACATCATGTCTAGCCCATTTAATTACCCAATATTATTTTATTATGCCCAACCCCATTAATCACTTGTGAAATTAAAAAAAAAAATACAAAAACTGAAGAGGGGCGGACATTGGTTTGTCCGCCCATTAAAACACATGCCCAAGGCAATTTACAAAGAAATAAGTGGTTGAATGGGTCAAGCACAACCAGTCCATCTTCTGCAACAACCGAAACCTTCACCATGATAGTCAAGCAAAGAAGACCTGTAGAAATGGAGAAAATGCAGCGAGAGCAAGAGAGATAGAGACAATCTCATGGTTTGATAGCATCTCATGGCGGTTGAAGCTTCAACAATGTCTGTAAGTACCCAAAATAATATATATATATATATATATATATATCTGATCTGAACCTGTGAGAACTGAATTACAGATTGTTCAAGCACTTCTTTAACGTTGACAACGCTTTGGTTTGGAGATTGAAGGGGCTTTGATTCTAAAAGCTTTTGGCTTTATTTTTGTTTTGTTTGTTTGTTTGTTTGTTTTTTTTGTTTTTGTTTTTGTTTTGGTCTGTTTGTTTGCTGAGAACCCCACAACAAATATCCATGGCTTTAAATATGATAATTTCGCGGGCGCTTATTAGTGGGAAGGATTGGATTCTGCATTGGTATAGGTTAGGCTGATAGGCTCTTTATCTATGGAGGCAAAGAGATTGCAGATATATATATATATATATATATATATATAGAAAAATAAAGCAGTGGGTGTTCTATTTCCAATAAGCAACAATTGAACGTTTTGAAAAACCTCTTGATTGGGAATAGGAAGAATCACCATTAATCAAGAGACAGATTTGAAGAAGGTCTGAATTAATGCTCAATTAGTTGAAAGAATAGCAAAATGTTAATTACAAAAGGAAGAGATAATGCGTACCTAGGAGATGAACAGGTATGAAGAAGTGATTTTTTTAGCAAAGTGGCAATTGAACAGGTATGAAGAAGTGATTCAGAGGAGATGAAGAGACCAAGAAGGGAAGAGAGAGAGTTTGGCGTCGAAAGGTGACATTCTGAAGTTTAGAAAGTGAGAAAGACAAGAAGAGCAAAAGGAGGAGGGGAGACAGAGGGGTTAGCATTAAAGACAACATTAACGTAAGATTGGGCTTTATGGTGCAGATAGGGTTGGAAATCATTTCTTTTTAATAGTATTTTAAAATTATGAGAAATATTTAGAAAATGTATTTTTAAATTATGGGAAAATTTTAGAAAAAAGAAGGATAATGACGTGGCTGCTGATGTGGCTCAATGGGAGCGTAGCAACATTGAATGCTACGCTTCAGCTTTTAGTAATATATAGATTAAACCTTGAGGGCAAGGGGTTTGGAATTGGTCTTGGGTCTAAGGGCTTCAGTAATCTTTTTGCTTTTAGCTTGTCATACACTTGACTCATGGGCATGTACAACTCATGAAACTCTTTCTTAGGTTTGGGAACTTGTGGTACTTGCATAGGTGCAATGGGTGCAATCAATTGGTAAGGATCATTTTTATGGATATTAGAAATTTCTGCAGCCTTGGAATTAGATCCTACATTTTTCCTAAACCTTGGAAGGTCATCAATCTTTATAGTACCATTGTTTATAGCATCCGCAATCTAGGTTCTAGTAGCAATTAAAGTTTTGAAATTGGGAAAATATTGTGCAAATAAATACTTGTGGTATACAGGTAATAAATTCTTTACAACCATGGCTAACTATTCTTCCTCACTCGGCCTACTTATCATCTGTGCTGCCTTGGCTCTCCACTTCGTAATGAAAGTAGAGAAGGATTCTTTCAGCTCTTGCTTGGTAGTCTCAAAGTCTCTTCTTGTGATATCCACTTCCATATTGTACTTGTATTGCTTGTGAAACTCTTGGTAAATGTCCTCCCAACTTCTTACTTTTGTATAATCCAGATTGAGGAGCCACCTAAGAGTGGCTCCAGTCAGTGTGTTTTGGAACATTTGAGCAAGTACTTCCTTGGTCGTGCCTAAGGGCTGCATAGCCCTTATATACATCTTCAGATGGGACTTTGGGCAGCCGGTCCCATCAAACTTGTCCAGGGTTGGCATCTTGAACTTGGGTGGTAACCTTGCATTAGGGAACAGGGAGAGAGAATCATAGTCCATAAGTTTCTCCATCTTACAGGCTCTTCTAATCATCTCCTCCATTTTATTCATCCTCTCGTTGATCTTCTTCTCACTTTCTACGGCTGGTGGATCATGATTAGTCATGTCCTCCTCTTGATTACTCTTCGAATTTTGAAACTATTTCATCATACGGTTCATGTCTTCCCTTAACTGAATCAGACTAGCCACCATGGTGTTGAGTAGCTTTTGGGTGTTCATAGGTTCCTCTGTGTTTGGGTGCTCTCCCTCTTCTACCATATTGCTAGGAGCTTCAAACTTCTTGTGGCTTGAACTATCTTGGAGGTCAAAGATGGGGTTGTGATGTTGTAGCAATGGAGTTTCTTCTATGCTTAAAGGCTTCAATATTGTGATGGGAGTGATAGGCTTGGAACTGGAGCTACTGACTTGGGTGTCGGGCTTAGGTTCGCTTTGTAGCCTTCCTTCAGATCTTGACTAGATTCTCCCCTAATGACAGGCTTGGTCAGGTTAATCAAAGCTAAGACCCCATCCACATCCATCATTCAACCAAAACAAACACACACATGCAATTCAATTTTAATCGGGACTGACCTAGGGTAGGTTCTAAGTCATTATGTTGTAGTGTGGGTTTGTTGTTTCATTGTTTCCCATAGCTAGGACGTTACACCTCCCAACTTGTAATGTAATGAACATTGTGTTGGTTTGAATGGCATGGTTTGTCCTTTACAGTCAACAGGAAATGATTCAGTGACTTTAGGCTGAGTTGTTGAGTTCCCCACTAGGTACCCGAATCTAATGAAGACCGATGATTCATGGTTACTACCACCACAAGTTGTTGAAAAGGGGTGCATACATATTTGTTTGGATGGCACACATTATGACAGTTAGGGAAAGATTTTAACAAACAATACAAACAACCAAATACCATACACCAAAATATCATACACATCTCATTAAATATAAACAAACAAGCAAACAACAATATCATGCAAGACCATGCAAAATAGGGGTACACATTTGGTCACTTAAGTCTAATACGAAGCTTAGCCCTTGACATCCCCAGTGGAGTCGCCACTATGAGAGACTTGAGAAATTGCCTCTAAAAAAAAAAAAAAGGATTTTTGAGTGCTTTTTAAGGCACCTCTCTTTTTGGATAAGTGGTGTGGAGTTGTCACTTATTTTTTTTATACAAAAAAATAAGAAAAAATAAATATATACAAATACATGACTAAATTGTTCCATTCATTGATTGAATAAAAGAAAATATATGTTTGAAAAATTGAAAATTAAATGGCTTTGGGTCCTAGTTACAAACTACCAAATAATTACATGGTTTTTTGTCCTAGTTACATTCTACCCAAAATAAAACAAAAGAAAAGGCTTAGATCTACTTATCCAAAGACCTAAACCCGGAGGCTAGATTACAGAATGGGAAGATGTTAGGCACCCATTCCGCCTAGACAGAGTTTGGTCTTCTAAACTCTTGTGACCAATGTACCTTTTTATGCATGTCATGAATTTAAAAACTAAGTCACACAAATTTATTTATGAATGAAGTCTCTTCTTTTGAAAAGAATCAGATCTGTTTTGGTTGGTAAAAAAATTGATTTTGATTTGTCAAAATACCAGATCTGTTTTGTAGTATGTAAAAAAAAGTGGGTTTTGGAGATAAAAATTCAGATATGTGTTTATCATATAAAATAAAGTCTTTTAATTTGAAATTTATCAGATCTATTTTTAAGAACTAATTTTTTTTTTTTGGTTTGTAAAAGATTAGATCTGTTTTATGATAATAAAATGGTTTTTGACAACAGGAAAATCAGATCTATTTTTTATATATTTTAAAAGAATGAAAAAGATTTTTTTTTAAGAAGAGAGTTTCACTAATAATTTAAATTTATGCAACATGAATTAGACACAATAAATAACAAACACAATCATGTTTAACCTTTTTCTTTATTTCAAAAATCTACATATGTTAAAGAAAAATCAGATCTATATCTAAGAAAGATACAAATCAGTTTTTTATTTAAGAAAATTTTTTGCATCTAATGAAGATGCAGATCCGTTTTATTTTAAAGAAAAATTCAGATCCACATCTAAGAAAGATGTAGATCTGTTTTTATTTTAAGAAAAATTCAGATCTACATCTAATAAGATCTACATCTTATAAAGATGCAGATCTGTTTTTATTTTAAGAAAAAGTATTGTTCACATGCATATTATTGACATTCAATAAAAAGATTATAACAATCACATAAAAACAATCATGCTTTAAACAAAACATTGATGAATCAATTCATGTTATGGATAAAAACATTCATCAACATAAAAAGAAGCATAAAAAAGAGAGGGTGATTGAAAACAACCTCTTGCATGAGCACTCCTTGTTCTTGAGAGGATGTTTTAGGGTTCAAAGAAACTTATTCAATTATCTTTGAAATCTAAAAACCCTAATTTAAGCAACAAATCTTAGAGAGGATCAAGAAATATCAGCAATTTGAGAGCCTCAAAACATGTGCCTCTTAGAGTGTAAAAAAAAGGTGCTGAATTATGAGACCCTAGTCTATATTTATAGAGGCCAAAAGACTCTAAAAAATAGCCCCGAAGTGTAGAATACGAATCAGGACTCATCCTTTTGCGAAAAGAATGAACTAGGTGTGCCTTATCGTCACTCGAAGGGCGTTGGGCCAAAGCCCAAAAGGAGCCAATTATGCACTTTTAAAGTGCCGTTCAGGACTCCAAAAGTGTCAAATGGTGCTCTTGGATGCCGAACTCACTTTCATGTTCGGGTGCGTTTTGGACTCTCCTTCTAGGGTTCTTTTATTCGGTCTTTGCACCTAGACGTGTTTTCATCCTTAGCCTATGATTTTTATCTCTTTTCTGGATAATTCAGGCTTTTTAAGAACAATTATCTTGTAGATAAATACCCTAAAATAAATCTTGATAAAGTTCAGATTATCCACAATTTTATTGTTATCCAATCATCCCTTTTATTCCTATGCATGCATCCGTATTTTAAACACTAATTATCAACTAATCACAGAATTATTTAATTAATTTTAATTGCTTAACATATCAGAATTAATTTAAATTGATCATGTGTCGTTGACTCTACCTAGACATAATGCATGTTAACCGTGCAACTTGATCATGTGATATCTTTTGATCTGATGGTCCGATTTGAAAACCGAAACACCGTTGTGACCATTAGAATCTCAAGATCATTTTTGTGATATGCAATGAATGAATTGATGCATGTAATGCAAAGACAAATTGATGCATGTAATGCAAGAACAAATTGATGCATGTAATGCAATCTTGATTTTTAGGGTATATGGATGGTCATTCAAGTCATTTTCCTTGATTAAATCATGGGTGCGAAATCGAGTGTCTACAATGTGTTGTTTGGATGAAATGATGTGCATGTTTAGATGTATGTTGGGAAATGTAATGCCTAGATGTATGTTGGGAGATGATATGAGATGCTATATGATGCTATAATGTACAATATATGCATGTGTTAGATGAATGCTAGAATGATGTGATGATATGAGATGCTATAATGAGATGATATGTTCCATGTTTATATGAATGGTAGGTTGTATGCTAGATGCATGTTAGGATAGATTGTTTGTGTGTGTTTGTATGTGTGTGTGTGTGTGTGTTAAATGACCTATTGAGGACCCTTTGATGGAATTAGGATGTGAAACACAATGAATGGAGGCCGACCCACGAGTCAGGTGGAGTTTGGTGCTTAACACCTTCCTATCCCTATACCTAAACTCTAGACATGTGCTCTGGTAAGACTAGTCCTTCCATGAAGGGCACTATATATATGGTTGTTAGAACTAATATAGTTGGCGACACCATTTCCATTCTCCACCCGATTCCACTTGGACAAGGCCTATTCCCCTCCAAAGAAAAGAGATGTCGTCCCCCAAAAAAAGGGCAGTCGTCAGTGCTTGTGCCATATAGATGAAGTTGCTTTGGCCATTCGATCAGAGTCTATGTTTTCCTCCCTAAGGATTTGCACAAACTTGACTTCTAGGTTTTGAACTATGCGACACTTCACCAAACTTAGATATATATATATATATATTTTTTTTTTTTATCTTTGCCCTTTGCCTCATAGTCTTCGTTGACTTTCCCGACGATCATCTATGAGTCACTATGGATAATCATGGAAGAGGCCCCTGCCACTTTGGCTAAGTTGATACCTACCAATAGAGGCTCGTACTCAGATTTTCTTGTTGGTTGCTAGGAAATGGAGTTGTATGACACACTCTATCATGTCCTTTTCAGGATATTGTTGGAAGATGCCAATCACTCCAAGTGTCGATTGGATGAACCATCAATCTTGACTATCCATGGAGCTTCCCCCCAACCCCCATCCTCTTTTGACATGAATTCTGCAATGAAAGTCAGCTAATTCTTGAGCTTTGATGCCATCCTTAGACAATATTGTATGTCGAACTCACTTAACTCAATTGCCCATAGAACCAATCATCTAGCGGTCTCCGAATTGTTCATCAACTTTTTCAAGGATTTGACTGTTAGGACTACTAGTGTGTGAGCTTGGAAGTACAGCCTTAGCTTGCAAGCGGCCATAATTAGGGTGAATTCTAGCTTCTCCAAAGGGGGGGTATCTCTCTTCCACTCCCCTTATTACCTAGCTTATGTAGTACGCTGGCATTTGCACTTGTTCCTCTTCTTATATCAAAGCAGAGCTGATGGCAGTTGGTGACAATTCTTGGTAGAGAGAGAGCTCCTCATTTGGTTTGGACAAGTTGAGCAAAGGTAAAGATGCAAGGTATGCCTTCAACTCCTCAAAGGCCTTCTAACAACCGTTTGTACACTTAAAGTCCTTCTTCAATGTCTTAAAGAAAGGTAAGCATTTGTCTGTAGCCTTCGAAAAAAACTTGTTAAAGATCGCTATTTATCCATTTAGGCTCTGAACTAACTTGATGCTTTTGAGGGGTGCCATTTCTAAGATGGCCAGAATCTTGTCGGGGTTGGCCTTAATGCCCTTGTGTGAGACCATGAAGCCAAAGATCTTATCCAACGACACTCTGAATATACACTTATTAGGTTAAGCTTCATGTTGTAGAGTCGGAGAGTCTTGAACATCTCTTGGAGGTTGTCCAAGTAATGATCTTTTATCTTGCTTTTCACCAACATATTTTCCAAGTACACCTCAATGTTTCTTCCAATCTGTTCATTGAACATTTTTCTCACAAGTCTTTTAGTAAGTGATACTCATATTCTTCAACCCGAAGGGCATGACCTTGCAACAAAACAACTATTGACTAGTGACGAATGAAATCTTCTCTTAGTCAAACTCATCCATCTTGATCTGATTGTATCCTGAAAAGGCATCCATGAAGCTAAGGAGCTGATGAGAAACCGTCGAGCCTACCAATAGATCAATCTATGGGAGAGGGTAGATATCTTTTAGACATTCTTTGTTCAGGTCCATGAAGTCAACACACAACTTTCACTTGCCATTGGGTTTCTTGACGATTAATACGTTAGCCAACCAATTGGGGTAATAGACCTCCTTTGCGAATCTTGCTTCTAAGAGCTTTTGGACCTCTTCTGCTACAAACTTGTCTCTTTTAGGGGCAAAGACTAATCTCTTCTGTTGGATGGGTCAAAAAGATGAAGAGACTTGAGGTGATAGACCATCACACCTGTCTTAATCCCTAGTATGTCTTTGTGGCTCCAAGCGAACAAGTCCATGTTGCCTTTCAAGAAGAGTATGAGACTTTTACGAGTCAAAGTGTCCATTTGAGTCCCAATGCGAGTGACCTTGTTTGGGTAATTATCATCAAGAAGAATCTCTTCCAGCATTTTAGTTGGTTCTACTACTACCTAATGATCCTCAATGTTTAAGGCCTGCAGTTATTCTTCCATTTTCAGCATTGCTACATTGCACTTTCGTGCAACAATTTGATCTCCTTGTGCTTCCTCTACTCCGTACTCTATAGGGAACTTGACTAGGATTTGGTAGGTGGAGGTGGCAACCTTGTAGGAGTTAAGGATAGATCTTCTAATAATGGCGTTGTATGCGGATGGGTAGTCAACTTCCAGGAAGCTTACATCCCCTGTTAGTTGCTAAGGGTAGAAGCCAATGGTGACTGGTAGGGTGATGATTCCCCTAGGGAACACCTTAGTCCTGCTAAAACCCACAATGTGGGTATTTGATGGATGAAGTTCCTCCTTGTTGATTTTCATCTGCTAGAAGGCTGGGTAATAGAGTATGTCCACTAAGCTTCCATTGTCCACTAAGATCCATATGGTAGTGTAGTTAGACACTGACGAGGCAATTACCAAGGCATTGTCATGGGGGTGATGAAGCTGTCATGCATCTTCATCCGTGAAGGCAATAGGTGAACCATTTAGTTTGTGCTGTTTAGGTGGCTGACCCGTGATTTGTATGCTTTGTACCATGAAAAGATAAGTTTTCCTTGACGACTTAAAGGATCCAACTGTTGCGGTACCCCCTACTATCACTTTTATCTCTTCGAGTGGTACTCTAGGACATTCTTCTACCCTGCCTTGGGGTTCCAGATCCCTAGGGGGTGCCTGTCAATCTTCTTTCATCTAATGAATCATTTCAACTTCCCTTGCTTGATGAGGGTTTTAATTTGTTGCTTCAAGTCATAGCAATCATAGGTGTTATGTCCATGGTCACGATGGAATTAACAGTATTTGTTCCTTGGTTGTTTGTTTAGGTCACCCTTTAACTTATCCGACCATTTGAGCACTGGGTTGTCTCTATCTTGCGTTTGTACCTATTCTCGTGGAGTGTTCAGCAGGGTGAAGTTTAATTATCCGACAAAGGGTTTAGTCCTCCTGTCGGCCCTCTTGTCGGTCATCCAAGGAGCCTTCCTTCTTTCGTAAGGGCGCGTGTCGTCCTAAACATTTTTCTTCTTCCCCTTCTCATCTTGGGTTATCATGGAATCTTTGGCATTCATGTACTTGGTAACTCTAAACAACATATTTCCTTTAGTCTTCGGATCATTCTTATATACATAGAAATGGAATTCTCTAGAGCAAAGTCCATTGCTTGATGTGTAGTGGGCTAGCAGATGATCGCTTATTCTTTTGTTCCCCAATAAAATGTGTGACGAAGTGGCTGTTTAGTTCTTTGAAGGATAAGACAGAGTTTGGGATGATCCTTTTGAACCAGATCCTGGCTAGTCCCTTCAAAGTAGTTGGGAAGGCCTTGCACATTATCTCGCTTGGCATGCCTTGGAGGTGCATGATAATTTTCAAAGACTTGAGATGATTGAACGGGTCGTTGGCTCGTTGTAGGTCTTTATTTAAGGCATTCAGAATTTGGGTGGTAAGAGGCAAGATGTGATTTAACCATGAAGGGAAAGTTAGTACGGTGGACTAGGTTGTGAAGATTGGTAGCTACTCATCCCCTTATGGCACTCATCATCATGTCCACCTTATCCTTCATTGCTTACATGTCCTGTGCCATGCAAATCACACCACTTTCTAGCTCAAACAAGCGATCTCTGTCATTCTTCCTAGTACGCCTGCTAGCAACATTGCTTTCCTCTTCTTCCTCTCTTTCGCACTGGTTGTTCACTGGAGGGTAACTTTTGTCATGTTAGTCTTTGTGCTAATCGTTCGTCCAGGGGGAGGGGGGTGGCACTCCTGCAGTTGCTTGACGTGCTACTCAAACTCTTGATTCCATTGTGTGAGTTGTTTGACAGTGGTGGCAAGAGTCTAGAGTTGCCTCTCCAATGCGTGGGGGGATTTCTGGTCTTAGGATTAATGGTTGTCATTGATTGCATTTGAACCATATGAATTTTTGTCCCAGTGAGTCGATCATCTAAACAAGTAGTGGTGATAGGGTACTTAAAGAATGAAGAGTGAAGAACTTAAAGAGAGCACTAGTGGGGCACCGACCAAAAACCTTTCAAAAGTTAAGTCAGCGACTCAATGATCTCCAATAACTCTAAAAGTATGAGAGCTAGGAAATTTTATGTACCTTGGAGAAGAGGAGGCTTGATGCTTTTTATAGTGACATATAGATGACCTAATTCTCGTGAATGTAGGCTTTCCCTTATAGGGAGTGTGGTGGAGTTAGTATCCCAAAATCCTCAAGCTTGAGTTCCCATATTTGGAGAATATGAATCCGTAGAAGGATTTTTGGGCGTGGTGTGCAAGCTATTTCCTTACGGAGATAGTGGAGTGGAGAACACGCAAAATGGTGTGCAAGACTAAGTATAGAGGATCATTCGTCAAAGGGTATTCGACCATCACCATAGTGCATCGGTAGGGATGGCAATGGGGCGGGGCGGGTCCGAAGGGTGGGGTCTTCACCCCTGCCCTGCAAGATTTTGTCTTGTCCCATCCCCGCCCCACCCCGCATGACGGGGAAAATTTTCTTGCCCCATCCCCACCCCTTGGGGCCCCGCGAAGCCCCGCCCCACCCGTAAACTCTATTTTTTTTTATTAATTTGCCCTACAATTAGTACAATTTTTTTAATGAAATCTATTTCATTAATAAAAATATACTTGAAATTACAACTAAATTTATCCCATCAAATCAAATCAATTTTTAGAAAAAAATTGAATAATATATCCAAGTGTTTAACAAGAAAATCATAAAATAAAAAAATAAAAAAATCTCATAATATAACACATAACAAAATAAAGGTAGAGAACCACATTGGGTAGAATAAAATAAACTAATATTAATATGTTTGTTTAAATAGTAAGGTTTTAGGGTATGAAAATTTTACAATTATAACCCTTAGTAACACGGGGCAGGGCGGGGTGGGTCTAAAAAGTCTAAACCCATCCCCGCTCCGTCCCGTGGTGCGGGGCTAAAATCTTTCCCCATCCCCACCCCACCACCTTTGTGGGGCAGGGAAAACTCGCGCAGGACGAAGCGGGGAGGGGCGGGTTAAGCAGGGCGGGGAAAAATTTCCATCCCTATGCATCAGATGAGTAGGTGTGGATTAGGTTGCTTCAGAGGTCATTAGACGCATGTACCTAATAATCCTTGGTACCTTGACGATCCTCTTGCACCTGACTATCCCATGGAGACTTGATGACTCTAGTGTGTTAGATTAATTTTATGATGGAGAAAATATTCCCTATCACTTACAAATTAATATACTCTAATTGTGAGAGATGGGGGAAAATTTAGGGCCTCTCAAAAAGAGATTTGGGTGCTTGTAAGGGCACCTCTCTTTTGTGTAGTGATGTGGAGTCGCCACTTATTTTTTTTACAAAAAAATAAGAAAAAATAAATACAAATCTTGGGTAAATTAACCTTACAAGGCATTGGGTCCTAGTTACAATCTATGCAAAAGAATACAAATCTTTGGTCCTAGTTACAATCTACCAAAATTAAAAGACAAAACACTAATCTACCTATCCAAAAATCCTAAGCTCGGGGGTTAGGTTACGGAATGGGAAGGTGTTAGGCACCCATTCCACCCAGACAGAGTCTGGTCTTCTAGACTCTAATGACCAATATACCCTTTTTGAATGATGTTGAATGATATGTTATAATGCACATGGCAAACACTTGACAAAAATTAACTTAAATAAACTTGCCTTATGGATGTGTCCTATTTTTAAAGAAAATTCAGATCTGTCTTGGAAATAATAAGACTTGGTTTGTAAAAAAAAAAAAAAAATCAAATATGTTTTTGTAAAGGGTAAGAAGCAAGCTTTTATCAAGAAAAATCAGATCTGTTTTGTGTAAAGTTAGAACAAATTTGGTTTGTTAAAAAAATCAGATTTGTCTTTGTAAAGTAAAAAAATGATTTTGTTAAAAGGAATTAGATCTATTTTTGTGTAAAGTTAAAAAAAGTAATTTTATCAAGAAAAATCAGATATGTTATTTGTAAAAAAATTGAGATTTTGAAAAGAGTTAGATCTGTTTTGTGTAAAGTTACTTTTTTTTTTGGTAAAAAATCAGATTTGTTGTTGGACACAAATAAAAAAAGGCTTTTGAAAGAGGATCCACATTCATGAGACAAACTTATTATGCATGCATCACATATTAAAAAACTTTAACCTAACTTTCAATCCCTTCTTTTGAATTTCAAAATCTGCAATTTTATAACAAAGAAAACTTTTTAGAAAAAAAAAAAAATCAGATCTGTATTTAATGAAAATACAGTTTTTGTATTTAGAAAAAATCATATCTGTATTTAATGAAAATACAGATCAGTTTTAAGTTTAGAAAAAAAATCAGATCTATATTTAATGAAAATACAAATCAGTTTTGAATTTTCATAAAAGAGTTTTGTTAGCTATTGCAGATTTTAAAGTCAAAAAGAAAGAATTGAAATAAACAATCATTTAAAGTATCTAAGCATGGCAATTATATATTAAGAACAAGACATAATAAAACATACTAAACATATTCATGCATCAAACAAAAACATACTAATTAATGGAAGAAGAAAAGAAAAAGAAAATCTCTTGCATGAGCATGCTCTTCTAATGAAAGAATATTTTAGAAATCAAAGAAGTTTGTTCACCTCTCTGAAGTCTAAAATACTTACAAAAAAGAAGTTCCTATAGCAAAAGCCTCCAGAAAATCTTTAACGTAAGGGGAATAGAAAAGTCAAAAAAGAAGAGCCCCTGATTCTGATTTATTTTCCTCTATTTATAGAGGTTGGGATGCATAAAAAATAAGTTAAATGAGATCACATATGGATTGGAACACGTCCTTATCTCCAAAAAGTCAAAAAAAGATAAGTTTTATCTAAATGAGGGGGTCGCCGAGCCGGGCCGAAGGTTTGGGCTGATCGGCACCTGCCATGTGCTGATCAGCACTTTCCATGTGCCGATTGGCACTCCAAGAGTGCCGATTGGCACTCCAAGAGTGCCGAATGGCCTTCTTGGGTGCAAGGTCTGTGTTTGAGTTTTGGTCCAATTTGGACTCTTTTTTGAGAATTTTTAAGCCAGGAATTGTACCTAGATGTGTTTTTAATCTGTATTCTAAAAATTAATTCTTTTTTCTTGATATTCAGGTCTTTAAAATAATAATTATCTTGTAGATAAATATTCCAAAAAGACTTGATTATCCACAACTTCTTTGTTATCTGATTATCCACTTTATTCTCATGCAAGCAGGCCTATTTTTGACACTAACAAACAACCAATCACAAAATTATTTAATTAAATTTAATTAACCAATCAGAATTAATTTAAATTAATCACGCGTGATTGGCTCCACCCAAACAAAATGCATGTAGACCGTGAAATCTTGATCATGTGATATCTTTCAATTCGAAGATTCGATTTGGAAATCGGACATACTGTCGCAATTGTTAGAATCTCGAGATCATTTTTATGATATGCAATGAATGAATTAATGCATGTAATGCAACTATAAATTTTGGGTATATGAATGGTCACTCTAGTCATATTCCAAGATTAAATTATGGGTGCAAAATTGAGTGTCTACACTAACACTATAGAGTTGTTAAAAAAAAAAAAAAACATATAATAAAAAATTATTAAGAGATGTAATATTAATAAAGAGTTATATCATGTACATATTGATTGAAATTATAAATTATAGTCTAGTTTCTAATTGCGTCCTTAAAATTTTTTCCAAAAATTAGCTTTGTCTTTGAAAATTTAAAATGTTTTACATTTTTTCATTTCATCTACTTCTATTAAGTTTGAGGAACAACAATAAAACCTAGATATATTTCAAGAACAAAAATTGAACCTAAATCGTAACCTTATTGTCATTAAAATTTAATTTAGGTTTTAATTTTGTTGCTAAAATATGTATTATATTTTACACATTGAAACACAAGTAACTGAAAGAACAAAATGGGCCACATTTTAAATTTTCAAGGGTGAAAATAGAACATGTAATATGTTTCAAGGACGGAATTGAGTTTAAATTTTAAATTGTCATATCAGCTTCTGAAAGTCAATTTTTTTTCATCTCGTTATTCTTTTATATATTTTGAATTGAGTTTAAATTTTGTAAGAATTCTCTATATGACCTTATTTATTTATATATTTCATTAAAATCTTTTCATATATTATTTTTTTGATATCATATAATAGATAGTTACACACACAAACACAAACACAATCAAAATCACAATCATAAGAAATTCCTATTAATAACTAACATAACAATCAAAATCCATAATTTTTATTAAATTAAGATTGATTTCTATAAACGTATTGTAATTAAATTTTTTATATTATTTTTTTACAAATTTTATTATTTACTCTTTGTTTAGTAATATTTTTAAATAAATAAATAAATATTTTATTAAACTTTTCTGTATATTGCACATATTATTTACTAGTATGTGTGTGTGTGGGGTCAAGTTACATCTAGTATAACTTTAAGCAATATCACACTACGTAATAACTTTTTATAAAATTAATATTTTGAAAATTCTATTGTTAAATTACATGTTCTCTATGTTCTTATCATGCTTGCCAAATGTCATACCAATCTAATGTTATTTACTATTCGATATATAAAAAGAAATATTAAATAGTGTAACATTGCTCATCTAAAAACACACACACACACACGCATCTATTGTGTCTATATTCATTTATTTCACATCTTGTCCAAGTAAGACATATTAGCATTTTGACAAAATTACACTTGTGACTCTGAAAGTCTTGGATTATTTTCATTTTGATTCTTTAAGTTTCACAATTTTTATTTTAACGCTTTATGTATAATTCCATTTTTATATTGCCTTCAGTTTATTTCTATTAGTAACTTGACCGTTAAGTACTAGATATCAAATGTCCATTAAATTAAATTACGTCACCCATATAATGCTATGAGCGTGTTTAAGACTTGCTTAAAAAATATTTGCCTTTTGCCTTTTGTCTAAACTCTTTTGCAAATAATCTAACTTTTAAAAGTTAAATTTGTTGAAAAAAGATAACTTTTGGTGTTTTGTAACACATTTAATGTAAAAGTTATTAAAAAGTATATATATATTTTTTATAGACAGTAAATAAGTTACTAGAAATGATATGAGTAATATGAAAAGTGAATCAAATATGAAGGATATTAAAATGTAAAGAGACAAAATGAAAATATCCAAAAGTATATTTTACTCTCACATTTTTTGTTTGGAGTACATAAGGAAAAGGAAAAAGAAAACATTTTTCTTTTAAATAATTTTAAAAAAATTCTCTCGCTATGTTCATGAAACATGTGAAAGCCACCATAGAACATGATCTACAATAACAGGTTAAGCTTTTGTCCAGTGCATCAATGTACTGGACACATCCTTTAACTTTGGGGATGCAGATACTTGAAGTAGGGCCTAGGGTTTTGCACAAATAAACGTGGGAATTCTTTTATATGACTTTTGAAATGTATTAGTCGTGTAATCAAAGCACGAGCCTATAAAATTTTTTCGTGCATCACACGGGCTAATTATTAGTAGTAGCCTATTCTCTAAGCAAATAAATTAAAAGACTATATTTCGCTCAACAAGTCCCAACCAAATGCCATAAGTTTCGTAGATCCAAAATAAATGTACATGATTTATGCAATATACATGTGTCGTTTAATTAATTAATATATGAACATCCTTAATATAACTATATATAATACATACTAGTATGTATCCCGAGCTTAGGCACATGAATGATGAATTGTAGTGGTGCTATTGATGTTAATTTAGGTTATTAAATATATTGGACATTAGTTTGACTAGGACATTTGGAGGTACTAAAATGGTTTTTCATTGCAATTTTCATGATATTAGTTAAGCCAAGTTTCTCATTACATTGCTATTACGTATATAATTTTGAAAATCACTATTGGATACTACATATATGATATCAATTTATAATTATTATTCGTGAAATTCTACTAAATACAACACAACACAAAATAAAATAATAAATTCATCCAATAGTATCTCCTAAATTAAATGAGGATAGGTGCATGGGATTGTTTAGTTCAATTACAGTTTGTTACATTCAAGATCTTTGCATACAAAATATCTGAATAAAAACAATATAAAAAATATGCTCATTAGTTTAAATAACAGCAAAAGTCTAAACAATTAAATTTGTATGAAAGGCTAACAAAAGAAAATTTTAATTTTGATTCTAATTGAAAGAGTGGAAGTCTCTTGTAAATCATTTTCTCTAAGTTTGGGGTGTGTGTGTGTGTGCATATATATATAGTTCATAATGGACTATAAATAGTTATGGTATATTACGTAAATGACTTATAAATTTGAATTATTTCTAATTACACAAAAAAATGACTCATAAATATAAAATCATTCAAACTCTCTCTTCCTTTAATTTTATATATAGAGTTAGACATATGATTAGGTTTTTTTATGATTTATTTATATTGGACCTCTCGTTTTCTATACTGAATCAACTAACTTGATACAAAAATTAAAATACTTAGATTAGATGGGTCATATAGTGCAAAATTAAAATCTATTTGAAATCTAATTTTTACACTGAATTAATTCACTTAGCACAAAAATTAAAAAATTTAGATTAGATAGGGCACGTATCACAAAATTAGACTCTAATTGAATTCCAATTTGACATCTAATTAGATTTTCTCTTAGTTTTTAATATATATATATATATATTACTTTGAATCCGTTACATAATAGACAATACATAGAATTATCGTCTAGCAGGGACGGAGCCAGAGTTTCGAGTTAAGGGGGGCAAAATTCTTCTAAGATTGAATCTCACAAAAGGACTAATTTTTGTTTTTTTTTTTTTTTTAAGAACAAAAGGACTAATTATTATTACTAAATAAAGACAAATATAAGAATTTGGACGGTATGCATAAGAAATTAATTATAAATTTATTACTTATCAATTCATAATTTAGTTTTCGATTTATAAATTTATTAGCTTGTTATAGCTAATGCATTTCCCTCAACAACCCATTAGCCAACCAAATGTTTTTATTAACTGTACAATTTTTTTTTTCTTTAACTTTACTTCTTCTTTTTTATAAATTTCTTTAACTTTACTAAGTAACTTTTTAGTAATTACTCACTCTATCTATTCTCTTTATAAGTTATAATAGGTTACACTCACACATACTCAACTCAACACTTCACAGTCTTGCAACATATTTCACAAAGAAAAATTATTAAATAATAAAAAAATAAATAAATAAATAAAAACCAACAACAACAACAATAATACAGTCACAGACAGAGACACGAATAATTTAAATGGGTACGTTAGGCACTTTTTTTTTTTAAGGGGCCAAGAGTTAGGAATATATTTTTTTTAAAAGGGGCCAAGAGTTTGGAGATAGGGGGGCAGGTTTAATTTTTCTTGGGCCTAAATGGTAACTCAAGCCTATTGCATATATATAGCTGTTGGTCTTTTCAAAATCTCAGGGGGGGCAATGGCCCCCCAATGCCAAACTGTAGCTCCGTCTCTGTCGACTAGTAACTACTAACTACCATGGGTGCAACAGTTTAAAGTAAATGGGTATTATTGGATCACAATAATTTACCCGTTTGTTATCTTGGTTTAAATGGGTGGACTCCTAGGTTAATTATTATTTTTAATTCTCAATTTAACAAAATCTTAACGTCAATGATTCTTTAAAAACAAAAAACAAAAAAACCAAAACAAAAATCATAATGTCAGTATTTCGATAAAACAATGAAACATGCTTCCTTCTAAACTCGAGTGCAAATGTATTCTTTGTAAAATAAAGTTTGATTACAAATTTGGTTGTAATCTTAGGCTTTAATCTTGCAATGCATTTGACAAGTGTTGGTTGGGTTAAGTGAGATTGAGTGAGTCATGTGCAAACAAGGACACATGTCAGTTTTTTAAAGGAAGTTGAAGCTTAGGAATGAACCAAATTTGCTGCAGAACTTTGTTATTCTTTATAGAATTGCTTCTTTAATTTTGTTTTGTTTTTTGTTTTTGCCACGCAAAGAAAAGCCGAAAGGCAGATAGCTTTTTAGGCTTCTTTGAGTTCAAAATAAAAAGTACCATTATCCATGAACTTGCTCAACCAACCCAACAACTTATACTGGCCCGTTTGGGTTATAGATCGGCTTTCCCAACATAACTATTAACTACAATCCTCTCAGCCCAAGAAAACACAAAAATATATATAGCAATGCAAAATATGAAATATGCAAACTACCATTCATCTTTTAGACCCAAAAAAGAATCTTTAACTTTTTCAAAGAAAGAAAGGATTAATGAATCGGAAAGATGCCGACATCCAAGCACAATAGTTTAGGGAAATTCGGTAAAACATCGTGCTTAATCCACATCGTCTGGAAGATTTCATAGCTCACTTCCACTCTGAATTCTGAAATGTGAAAAGTCCATTGGAATCTAAGCACTGATTCCTTGTTTGTTTCCCTAATCAACTCATGCTTCTTCTTTTTTTTCTTTAATTTTTTTCACAATAAATTTCATAAGTAATCTATTCACGGCTCACAGTCAACTATTTCATCAATTATAAGATTTAATTTTGAAAAAAAAAAGTTGTCACGTGTGATACTCAATACTTACAGTGAAACTATTCCCACGAGTCCCACCATCAATCACTATATATATATATATATTGACAAAGTAGGACATTTATTTATGGTGAAGGACAAATGGAGGCCTTAGCTTCAAAGCAAGGAACCCAAAAATGTAATCCACACACTTCCCATCCTTTTCATTATTCCCTTCCCCTTCTCTTCCAATCTCAATCTTTAGCAAAGTTGCAACTCTCCAACATTAACCATTCAACCACCTAACCTGCCAAACCTTACTAGACAAATACTCCACCTCCACCTCAATCTATATTTCTCTCCGAACTTTCTTTCACATGTTTTCACACTAATTATGGGTATGATCAAAATTTTCATGTTTTGCTTCATGCTAACCGCAGTGCTTTTCTCTCTTCTCTACATTCCAACCAAACTAACCATGCCCATCTCAAGCTTTAGGCCCATTATGAACTACTTAAACATACAAAAAACCAACAAAACATCATATCCTACAACATTTGCCTACCTCATTTCAGCATCCAAAGGTGATACTGTAAAGCTAAAACGTTTGGTACGTGCACTATATCATCCGGGGAATTACTATTTGATTCACTTGGATCATGGTGCACCTACGTGGGAGCATCGTGATATAGCGAAGTTTGTGGCTAGTGACCAAGTTTTCAGCCAAGTGGGTAATGTTTGGATTGTTAAAAAACCAAACTTGGTCACATATAGAGGTCCAACCATGCTTGCCACCACTCTTCATGCAATGGCTATACTCTTGAGGACTTGCAAATGGGATTGGTTCATAAACCTTAGTGCTTCTGACTATCCTTTAGTCACTCAAGATGGTAGGGTGAGTGCCCTCTTTTTTGCTTTTTTGCCCTTTTTGTTTTTCTTCAAATTTATGTACTAGATTGATTTTCTTGTAACTTGTTTACCTTTTTCTAATTTTCAGATCTGATTCATGCCTTCTCTGATTTGCCAAGAAATCTAAATTTCATACAGCACAGCGGTAGATTGGGTTGGAAACTGTGAGGGTCTTTAATTATTTTCACAATTTTACTAATTATAAATTTTTTGTTGAATAATATAACGATAGTTTATTCAATGCTGTATAAGAAATATCTGATTTAACAAATGCATATTTCATTAGGAATAAGAGAGCCAAGCCAGTCATGATAGACCCAGCACTCTATAGCCACAACAAATCTGAGATTTGGTGGGTTATTAAGCAGAGGACTCTCCCAACAGCTTTTAAGCTTTATACAGGTTTTCCCAAATCTTTTGCTTTATTTTTATTCTCGAAAGTCTGAACCTCCTGCTACCCTCTGTCTAACAGTTAACTTACCCAAAAATGATAATCATAGTAAATTTAAAGAATGCATTTTTTTTTCTTTATTCTTTTATTGATAACTTATCAGTTGTAGATAGCATGTGAATTCTACTGAAGTGACCACACACATGTCATGATATTGGTACCCTAAGTACACAGTACATACATTCACCTAGTAAACTATTTTTGTCGGTTGGGGCCCTATGTTACCACTTATTTAAAATTGTTTTCCTGTGCTTCCAAATTTAGAAAACTACAAGTCTATAACCCTTAATGAAATTGAAAAACAGGCTGTCATTATTTTTAGGCCACTGCTATCAAATTCTTTTCAAAACTAAATTGATGGAATATGAAAACCTCAAGCTTTTTTTTAAGGACCCAATTGAAAACCAATTGGCCGAATGAAATTTCACTCTTTTTTTTTTTTTTTTTTTTATGTACTATTTTAGTGGGGTACTGTCATAAAAATAGTGATGTGCTTGTAAAAGTGGTAAGAATAACTAGTTTGCTTAAAATGGTAGCTGAGTAAGATGCCATTGTAAACTTAAAAAGTAGGGTACTTGGGAAACACGTTTCTATGAAGGATCAATGTCAACATGGATGCGAATTTCTAGTTGGGAAGCCAAACTGAATCAAAACCATTTTAATAAATGTAATAATTGGAATGAACATGTGGTTGAATGAATGAAATGTCATAAGTATTCTCTAGAATTTGCACCTACTTTGTCGGCCATGAATTAAACCCCACAACCAACTTGTCACACCTAACTGCCCACAAAACAGTCAGCAAATATAGTGACTTACAAGTTCAATCTCAAAAGATAAGTTGGGAAGCCTCAAACTTCATGACAGTAAAAGAATTAATGAATTGTTATGGGGCACCAAGGAAAAAGAATCCAAATTAATGAATTCTTATATAATTAAACATTTGTCACCGTTTTTGATATGTAGCTCCATTTATTATTAGAACTTGAAGAGAAAGGATAATGGACTGACACTTGCATATGTGAAGCTGCATGATCTAGAAAATGCACATGCCTGGAGCGTCTTTACACATGTGATGCTTATTCATTTATAACCTTGGTGTCTGTCAAAACACATATGCTTTCCTGCCTGTACGGAGTGTCTTACAAAACTGAGAAAATGGGTGTTTTCAATAAATAAATAAAACATTGTTTTTTGACTATGTAATTTATTAATCATCCATCATGAGGTTTAGACCTTTGTTTTTTTCCCTTCTAAAAAAAAGTAGAAATGGATGGAATAATCTTTGTCTGTAGGAATTAGATAACAAAAAAGCCGAAGGGAGAGTGGAGATTTAATGCTAGAAATATAAAAGACATTGTTTTTTTATTTATTTATGTGAATTCAATATCTTTCTTATTTTAATTTATGTTAATTATGAAATATTTCTTGTACAAGAGCTAGTTCCAAACACAGCCTACAATTATTTATTCTCAGAGCTATTGAGATAATGAATGCTTAACTTATAATAGGATATTTTTGTTTAACCTTATATAGAAACAATGGAATTCTCAGTTCATTAGATTCCAATATTCCAAACAATTTGTGACGGGTGTACCTTGTCTGGTTCCCAGAACATGGAAAGTATACATGTATGATACTAAAAATGGCTCTCTGTGTTACATTTCTTCTTTATATATATATATATATATATATATATATACTTTTCTTTCAAAGGGAAAATAATTGCAAGTGCTCTTATGAACTATTGATGGATAACGTTTGATTTCTTCCCTTATAGTTATTTGACTACCTAAAATCATAGAATTGTTTACAAGGAAGATTGTTGGGAAAATGCTAGAAACATTTTGTTCTCATAGAATTCAATCTAACTTGTCAGGAACAAAAATTCTATCTCCCAACCAGATCTCTCCAACGGCTCATCCAACAAATGTGCCATTGCCGCACCTATTGTTTAAAATGGACACCCAGGATAGCCAAAATTACTTGAAAATCAACATTGATACAGAATAAACAACTTGCTTCATATAGCCGTCACTGAAGGGAAAATGCATCAATTTAGCGCATAGTCATCCAATTACTGTGAAGACTAGCGAATCATGTAAACGATTGTTTATATTGGAGGAAACTTCATAGTTTTAAATATATATATTTTTTCTTTAACTTGCTCCTCAACAACACAGAAAAATCCAGTCCAATGGAGAACCTTATCATTTCCAAGATTGCCATCCAAAGCATCATATACGCATGAAACCTATTTGATTAGTGATATTATCATGTCTATTGTGAACAATTGCCTTTTTAAAGATGGTGATTTCTTTTCTATTTATGTTGTTTTTATTGCCATCCACAAACCAGGTTCAGCTTGGACTATACTGTCAAGATCTTTTGCTGAGTATTGCATAGTGGGCTGGGACAATTTGCCAAGGACTCTCCTCCTCTACTATACCAACTTTGTATCATCTCCTGAGGGATATTTCCAGACTCTGACATGCAATTCTGAAGACTACAGGAACACTACAGTTAACCATGACCTCCGCTACATTACATGGGATAATCCACCGAAGCAGCACCCAAGGTCCCTTGGACTTAAAGATTATAGAGGTGCGGTTCTAAGCAACCGCCCTTTTGCGAGGAAGTTCAAGAAAAATGACAGAGTTCTCGACAAAATCGATCGACTGCTTCTCAAAAGACACCACAGACATTTCACATATGGTGGGTGGTGTTCTGGGAGTGGAGAGATGTATAATACATGTTCAGCTTTGCAAAGTGAGAATTATGGTGTTTTGAAGCCTGGACCAGGGGCTAGAAGGTTGAAAACTTTACTAACAAGAGCTCTTTCTGAGAGGAATTTTCGCAGGCAGCAATGCAGATGATTCTTTAACAAAAATGAGCAAGTCCTTGATATATTGATTGATTTTTAAAAAAAAATTTGGGTTTGAATTTGGCTAAGGTTAGTTATTTTTAGCAAAAATTGTTGATTCAAAATTTGACGGTTCTAAGCTTATGTGAATCTTCTTGGTGTAAGTATTATATTTTGTGAAAAGAGCAGGCATGAATTTAAGCAAAGAGTCAAGACTCAAGAATTTAGTCGCAATGTTACATGCCTATTATATTTTCATTGTATATTGAGTTCTAGTTTGAAGTACAATGGAAAAGCAAATACAGATCCCATGGGTCAAAATTTAATTCAGTTTTGCCCTCTCCTTCAACCAAGATTTGCCATTTCAATTTGCGAAGTAGGTCTAGCGACAGAAGTCCTATCATGTGCCATAAGGGCACTTAGTAAAGTTGAAGTTCATGAGTAGCAAAAAAAAGCACTTGAATGACCTTAGGTTATTATTCCCCTAAGTTTGTGTTGTGCGCTTTTGAAATTTAATTAATGCTACCAAGCTAATTTCAAGAAACAAACTACTAAATTCAATATATTTGTATTTCATGCATTCTAAAAATACCATCTGAAATTGCAGTTTTAAGAGAATGGGATCATTTGTTCTCAGGATGACTATAAAAGCCAGTTTTTATTATTATATTTTTTATTATATAAAAAGTTGCTAATTCATGAAAAGAAAAGAAAAGAAATTTCAGAAAGTTTACTAATAGACCACCTTGCACCCCATTTATCTACATTGCAGCCACTTGATTTCGTAAAATTAGTAGAGAATTATGATGAATCAAAACTGAGCTTGACTGGATTTAAAGCCTAAGCCTATCTCAATCAGAAAACATTTCTCTGTAATGCACATCACAAATATCCACTACCTTTTTCGTCATTCACAAGCTTAACCACCAAAAAGAAGAGTGGATGGGCCGACCAAAGGTAAACCCATTTAGAAAAGTTTTCCAACTCCTTTTCGGAACTTAAAATCCTCACTTCCATATATATATATATATATATATATATATAAAAGGACGCAGTTTGAGTCCTAAGCCCAAAAAGTAAGTGAGTCTTGGTCTAATGAGCCAATACAATGAATTTGTAGAGAGTGGGTTGGAAAACTAGGCTATAATGAGTTGGGTAACAATTATAATAGATCTAGATAACAATAAAGTATAAGTGAACTGGTTTTATCTGAGGAAAATTATCCTCAGCACAGTTCAAGGAGATCAGTTCTTGTATATATTACTAGAAGTCGGTTACAAATACAGTTTTGATTACTACGGTATTTCTTTCTTCATTTTCAGATCCCTTTCTCTTAGGGCCTTCCTCCTAATTTATATTATTTCTCCTTTCTCATCTCTGCCCTCCACGTGGATAGTAGATTGTTTATGTTGATCATTGTTCCATCAGCACCCTCTTGAAGTCTTTGGGGGTAGCTGTAAGGTTGAAAAACACTGTTCAGATATCACTTCTTCATTAATACGGCCAAAGAGTTAGCTACAGATCATTCAATATGGTGGTAGCAGCTTTCCCTTAGATATTTCCTAGCTTCTATCTCTCCTATACGTTTATAATGCGCGTCCTTATCAATAGAACTTCCTGGAACGTCACCTTGGATGATAGGACACACATTTTGATATTTGCTTTGTTTAGCCGAGGGGATATTCCTCCTCAGCCTACCTCCCCCAGCCTTTACAGTCATAGCTTGCTCGTGAAATTCAAAGTCTTACGTCTTCCTTACTATTGATCTATCCTCAGACTAGTGAGCCTCCTCGGACAAGGCTCAAGGCCCAATATATATTTAGGCCTGCATCCCTACAATATATATCCCTTAAGAAAAATAAAACTTTTTTTTTTGTGTGGGGATTTGACCCCCAAAGAATTATGAACTCCTTCCTCTAAAAAGATTTTTTTTTTTTTTTAATTTTTAATTTTAATATTCAAGAAGACCACACTTTAAGAAAGCCAAAAATTATCTAAGAAAATTAATAGTTTTTTCCTAGGATTTTGGCCCCCAAAAATTATGATCCTCTTGCCCCCTTCCTTTCAAAAGAAACAAAAAATGTGTCGAATTTGTCAAATTCTAATATTCAAGAGGTTCACACTTCAAAAAAAAAATCCCCAATAATCACATTAATGAGGATAAAGCTATATAAATATATTATAGAGAAAATATAAACGTCTTATTTTAATTCATTCTTGTAATATTAAAATCAAGCCTTTGAAATTCTCAATTTGTATTACAATTTCCTATCAATTAAGCTTTATAGAATCGTATATGAAAGAATGAAATCTAATCAAAACTCATAATGTTAAGAAGTCACTTATAAAAAAAAAGGCTAAAATTTAAAGCTGACCCTCTAACTTTTTTCAGATTTCATTTCAGTTTTCTAATTTTACTTTTGTTCATTTTCATCCTCTATGATAGGCCAAAAACATATTGACCTCTTGTAATAAATTAATTGATTAATTAGTCAAGTTTAATTAATATACAATGTACGTGGTAGCACAAACAAATCACCAATTAAACTAAGTATGCAACGGAAATCAAATTGACACGGTGATTTGTTTAGGAACGGGGAAAACCTATACGGCAAAAACCCACTGGTGATTTTAAGGTCACCACTCCCGAAAATCCACTATTATCAAAACAAGCGGTTACAAGTAAAGGAATCCCAGTTCCTTATACCAACCTACAGTTGAACCCTTACCCCAATACTCAATTGGACTTGTTCTGTAGTGACAATCTCTCATTTTCAATGCACGGCTCCCAGTACGTGACTAACCAATTGCGCGGATCCCAGTACGCGACTTGATCACCAACTTGAGAAGGATGTTGGTTGCAAAGTTCTTCAGTTCATCTAGACGATGAAGATCATGAAGTTGCTTGGTCATAAAAACCTACGATGTACAAACACAGCAGCTTCTTGAAGAGAAAGAAAAACTAGGGCAAACTAGGTTTTCGGTCACACTCTTCTTCACACTTGTGCAATTGCGCTCTTATGCAACTTCTGTAACCTTTTACGGCCCTTAAAATAATCATTATATATGTTTAGGATTGTGAGAAAAGAAAGCCTAAACATACATTCACGGATTGGATGAAAACAGAACTAAAAAATCTATTTTTCATAAACCTCAACAGATACCTATCTGTCAAGCAGTTGTCGAACCTTAGGTTGAAACAACTCTCTTTAAATCTCGATAGATGCTAGCTGTCGAGTTTTAATGAATAGCACTTTTGGACTTGGCTCTTGGACAAACTTGCATGGTTTTAATTCTTGAACTTGAAACATTAAACACATCCTAGATTTACCCAAATACAAGTAAAATGCGTTTTGTCAAATTGTCAAAGGTTTAGCTAATTACATAAAATAGTGACATATGTTCCTAACATATGAAATACATATGTTCTAACACTCTAAGTTTCAAATTTATTCAATTAAGGCATTTCCTTTAACTTTTATTAAAAAAAATTGGAAAATATTTTTCAATCATTAATTGAATTTTTTATTTTAAAAAATTTGAAGAAAAATTTATAAAATTGAAAAATTAACCATAATACATAACAAAAGTTATGAAAAAGTCTTAATTGAATAAACTTGAAAGTTAGAGGATTAAAATAAACAAAAGCAAAGTTAGAGGACTGAAATGAAATCTAAAAAAATTTAGAAGGTCAGTTTTGCATTTTACCCTAAAAAAATGAATATAAAATTAAGAAGTTCAATTGTTCAAACACATTGAATCAAGAATCTTCACACGATTTTCGTTTGCTCCTTCCTCATAAAGTATAATATTTTTCATGAACACTTTTTAAGAAAACACAAACATATTAAAATCTGAGCCCCCAAAAAAGAATTTCTGACTAATTGGTTTGATCCAACTCTTTTTTCTAGAGATGTTGGACAACGGTAAGAGTTGTAAATGTTTTCTTTATTTTGTTAGATTATAAACAACCATAATATAAATTCTAGGATCTTGAATCATCATGATTTCACAACTACACAAATTAATTTTAAAACTTACCTTGATCCATTGCTGAAATTTTCTTAAGACCAAGTTTTAGTATAAAAGGCACTTAATTCTTATAGAATTGGTTTCTCTCTCTTGACTTTCTTTTTTCTTGAACTATTTAGTGTATGTGATGGGATAGCTGAATGTCTTTTTTTTTTTTTTTTTTTTAGGTAGAGAGAAGACCAAATTTCTTGTACATATAACCTCCACTTGCCCATCAAAGTTGGAGTTACTTAGGAAACTTCTCGATTAACCAATGTTTTAAGGCCATGTAACTTCTTATTAAACCATAACATATCTATTTCATAACTTCATATATGTTATCAAATGAGACAATTTAGTCTTACATTCTCCCACTTGGCCCGTATGATAACTTACGTCAAGGCTTAATAAGATTAACTATTAGGTGCACAATGGTACATATCCTATCTTACTTTAAATTGGTCTTCATAATACTATAATTAAACCCACTAATGTGAGTCATGGCGGCTCCATATCAATTATACGACATAGTTTCTTCCATGTACTACAACACTAGCAACTTGTTTAATATAGCCTATAAATGAGAAGTGACTTAAAGGTCCAACAATAATGTCTCTTTTGTTAGAGACTATTCCTGTTATTATTCATTTATTATCATATATGTATGTACATAAAATAAATAGGAATAATCAGAAATGCATTTAATCAGACCTTAAAGTGTCAAAATCATAAGACAACATTAAAAATAACAACCATCATGTTCTATGTTCAAGATCCATTCGATCAACATGTTCCTTAAATGTCTTAAGAGGTAACCCCTTTGTCAATGGATCTGCAATCAGAAGCTGTGTGCTTATCTGTTCTATTGACACTCATTGTTTCTAAACTTCTTCCTTAACCATACTGTATTTTAATTCCATGTGTTTCACACCATTAGAATACTTATCGTTTTTAGAGAAAAACACAGTTGCAGAGTTATCACAATAAATTCTCAATGGCTTGGAAATTGAGTTAACAATTCTAAGTCCTAAGATAAAATTCTGCAACCACAATCCATGAACTGTGGCCTTAAAGCATGCCAAAAATTTAGCTTCCATAGTAGATGTAGTAGTGATGGTTTGCTTTGAACTTTTCCATGATGTTGCTCCTCCAGCTAACATGAAAAAATAACCAAAAGTGGACTTTCAACTAGTGACCTCAAACCACGTAAATCCTGTATTGTGCGTGTGATTATTATTTTTTTCTTTAGCGTGTTTTTTTCTATTTTATTTCTCACAGGTTTGATAATTTCGTGTTAATTCCCTACAGATAATTTTGTATTTTGAAAGTTTAAGGTGGTAAATATAAACGGGAATATATTTTAGAGTGGCAAAATATAATTGTCCTTTATTATTTTTTAATTAGTTACAAATATAATTATTGAGCATGTTCGAGTCATGGGGAACGTAATAAGCATCATTATTAATTCTTAAGAGAGTAACCTATTTATAACCATTTATGAGAAGTAGTTTAGGACAAGAAGGTTAAACAACACAACAAAGGGCATTAGTGAACTGCCATAAGAATCTAGTTCAACTCAATAGCGTAGCTCCTCAAAGACATGATCCACATTATGTCCCCATTTTTCATTATACATCTGCAAAAGCTTCTCAGCTGGTGTCACACCTGCAATAGTTAAAATCATATCATGCATGTATTGCGTATTGTGAAGACATAAAAGAATACACACATTCCTTACAAATTATTTACCTGTTGCAACAACCTCTGCTAGTTCATTCAGGTACACTGATTCCTCAAGGCTTCTCCTTTCCAAGCCATCCTACAGAAGAATACGTATGTGTATTAGAAGATAGCCAACTAAAACAACAACGGCACTAATAATATTTTGCCTAAATTACCTTCGCCCACTTTATCACACTTTCAGCTACATCCTTTAGCAAGCCTCCTTGAAATGGTGTGTTTAGACCAGTCTTAGGAACCTGTGATATAAAAGTTTAATTTAGAATTGTCATCTCAGTTCCATAGAAAGATGTAATAAAACTAATGCATTTTTTTTAGTAAAAAACAATTAAACAGAGAATATAAAGCATCATATATATCCAAGTTATAGATGATGGCTTCACTATGATGTGATTGTTAAAGTATGAAACATAACCAGAGGCTTAACCTTATCAAAGTTATGCTACTTTGATAATCTTCAAACACTGCCCGTTACATCTGAAAATATCACGTTTGTTGAGACATGAAAAATAACAGTTGATGGCCTTTTTATATAACTAGATTCACGAAAGAGGTTAAATTTTCCTAGACTATAACCCCTCATATTTGGTTCTGTCTTTACAATCTTCTCAACAGTCGAACATTAATATTTGCAATACAAAACCAAACTATCCAACATGCCAAAAGTATACATGTATTCAGTATACCACCGTTATTTTGAACGCTATGCCTTTTTTTTTTTTCTAAAATTTGGGGTTTAATTGGCATTCTAAACTCTACTGTTTGTAATTTTTTGTGGTTTAGCATAATTAGAAGGGGAAATTCAAAATTTTCACCAAACTTATTGGCACAAATTGTTGAGTCAAAATCCCAGCTACAAATTCCATCTAGATAGACATCTTTTTCATAATTCCATCTTCTCTCAGTCTCACTCTCTTCCTTCTCCTTTAAATAACATCTCTCTCTCATCCTTGAGCGCTCGAAATCATTTCTTCTTTCAAAATGCCAATCACACATTATTTTATAAGTTTTGTTTTATTTGCATGCTAATTACTCATGCAAAATAAAAGAATATCTACAAAATAAAGAATATTTTATAGCACTTGCATTACCTCATCCCTTAACATCTGTCTTTCTTCCGAGGTCCAATCAGATATCATTTCTAGAACATTTTCTAGTGAAACCTCATCATACAATAAACCTACCTGAAATTTAACAAATAACTAAAATTAGCAAGTTGTTGGGATATTAGTTATCCAAATTAACTGGGCACACATCATTTGATGATTAATTGTCTCTAAATATACGTAAGTCGTATGACATATGATCATGGAAATTTTATGGAAATGATCAAAGATCAGTTGCAGCTCTCTCCAACTTGTTATATGGTATCTAAGCTGTAGCATGGACATGACTCTACAACTGGCGGTCATAATATTATCTTGAAATCACTTAACCATGTTGAAAATCTCTCAATTACTAGTTTCATATCCTTGGTCCTCAAGTCAAATGTGTAAGTTCTATATTGTTTCTAATTAAATATCTTAGAAAGTGATGCTTATTTCATATAATTATGTGCTTTTGAATCATTTAAGAAAAGACTGACTATTTATAAATAAAACAAAGAGACTACTACCCAAAATGCTGGTAAAGCACACAACATCGTCAAAGGTCCTGCATCAGCACCCCTCATTTCCAAATATCTCTTTAATCTGACCTGAACAAGTAAGGTATTACATATATTATTATGCACTAGTAAATCATGAAGGATAGTTTGATAATAAAATTAGTATAGGCACTAACAGTTTGAGATCTAATGCAATAGCTATTGTGAAATTATTTTGTAAAGGCTGAGATCGAAAGTTAAATAGTTCACTTTGAATCTCAATTCTTAGATTATTTATTTATTTTTTTTCTCTTAAAATTCTTTTAACTATTTTCCTTTTCACATGTACTTTTTTACCTTTCACCTTTTAAACTTTTCTCTTTCACATTAAGGGGTAATTGCATGGTGCAATAGTTCCAAATTCAACAGCAACACCTAAAAATAGAAGATTACAAAAAATGGGCATTGCCCACACAAGGAACAGACCTCCGGATATATTGTCGTCAAATGATTTTCCCAATCATTTAGGGTTGGAAATTCACCTGGAAGACTAAGAAGTTTTCCTGCCATGAAGTCCTGCATATTGATGAAGATATGACCGCTATTAGTTATATATTAAATAGATTATTAGCTTTATTTGGTAACAGGATAGAAAAGTGTGAAAAGAAAATGCAAGGAGCTAGGATGGAAGAGGAAAAAAAAATAATGTTCTTTATGGTAAGTGGTTGGTAGAAGGGACATAAAAATTGATAGAAAACAAAGTATCTTATATTAGAATCAAATTATACACTTGTATTGAATTGTTTTTAATAGATTGAAGGGTTTTAGATTGTCAAATCGTTTACTTAAACCATTTGCCCTTCTATTTTTCTTATTTTCAAAAAATCAAAAAATTACGGGTCCAGATTAAAAATAAGCAGCTCCCCCTTTTTCTTTGCTTCTAGTTTTCAATCCTATTAAATAAGAAAAGATATCGTCTATCTTCCATTTACTCTACAGTTTTTTTCCTCACTTTTCCACCTTACCAAACTCACTCTAAAATTTCATAAACATTAAAAAATTAATGTTAAGGAAAGAACAGCATAGCTAAAGAAGGCAGCCCAAATATTTAGAGACTTTCAAGTATATATTGAGTAATAGATGGAAAACCCGAAATGACATTCCAGCGCAATCAATGTACTTCTTTTGCCGATAAACACAAACCATTGGAACATCAAGTGCATAATCAATATAGCGCTCAAACCTGCATAAAGAAAATTTAAAAATGTCTAAATTAATTGTCCTATCAATAAAAGTTGTGATTCATATCAATATTAGAATCATAAATTTTTTTTTTTTTATTGATTTTCTATGTGTACCTAACCTCGAAAAATGTTTGCCAACTAATTTTTATGGTTGCAAGTTGCAACCAAACACATGAAAACGAGTTATATTAAAAAAAAAGTTTTTGTTGAAACAAACTAGCCTTATTGATCTATTTATTTTCTCACAAAATGAAGCAATGTCATTGTCAACATATAGATTGCTATCTTCTACAAGTGACAATAAAATAAACTAACCCAAAAGAGTCATTGAAGACAAAGGGAATCATGCCAGTGCGCCTCTCATCAAAATCAGTCCAAGTATGGCTGTTTAAATGGAGAAAAAACAGGAGAGAATAAGTAGGAAGCAAATATCTTGAGATATGCAAGGAAAATAATTTCATGGTAGACTGTAAAAGAACCTTCTCATGCTGAGGAAACCATTAGGCTTCTCTTTAGTGAAGGGTGAATTTGCAAATAGAGCTGTTGCTACCTGTTTCATTTTGTTACAGTTGTTAAATTCAATGAAATCAGAATTTTACAAGAAAAAAATATGAAGGCCATAGACTTTACAGGCTGCAAAGCAAGACTAGCCCGAAATTTCCTGACCATGTCAACTTCGGAACTGTAATCCAGATTAACCTATACAATTTCAAAGTGAGCTCAAGTGAATACCAATTTGCATTATGAAGTTTTAAGCTGAAACAAAAGTCTTTCCACCGAATCGATCAATGAATGCCTTTTTAAATTTCGAAAATTAGCCAGCTTTTGAACTTTATCACCGCAACTACTAAATTCATTCACCTGAACAGTACATGTTCTATGCATCACATCCAGTGCAAGTGAGCCACGCTTGGAAAAAAACTTCCTTACAATCCCAAATCTTGCCTGAGCAAAATTGCTTGGTCAATTGAATATAATAATAATAATAATAACAAAAAGGTTAACCGAGAACTATGAAGTTTTTTTTTTTTTTTTTGACACATGATAAAAATTCTATTCTAACCTAATTAAATGTATTCTAATTTCTCTATAACGTTTGAGGTGTTAAGTGGTCTAGGAGGAGAAGGATCGAATTCCTCCCTTGATTCATTAAGGTCCTAATGAAGATTCTTGTTCATCCACCACCAAAAAAAGGGAAAAAGAAAATTAAGTGATAATGACATCATTTGTTTTGTTTTATGCCTATGCTTTAAACTTCCCCCTATCTAACTGTTAAAAAAGAAAAGAAAGAAAAGAAAAAGGAATTGAGGAAGGTTGTCCTGTTTCCAAAAAAAAAAAAAAAAAGACTAAGGTATAGAGCATTAGACGAATGTGGAATTTCATGGAAAAACTAAAATTGATAACTTTTGAAAGTAAAACTTATGATTTAGATGTAATTGGAGTTTTGCTAATGAACGGGCGTGGTTTAATTGTGAGAGGTTCCCATGTAATTATTATTGGTTTGACTAATCCCTATTTTTATGTAATGTTTTCACTTGTACAACAAAGTAGTATTAATGCTTATGCCAACACTTATATCCAATTAGAGTTGTTGGAAGGAGCAATATACAATACCATTGGTAACAAAGGCGTGTCTTTGTCTTCCCATTTGGGCTGGAAACCAATTGCCAGGAATCCAATCCCCATTGTTCCAGCAACAGCTTTAACCTTTGAAATGAAATATATCAAAGAGATTTCTTTTGCATAAGCAAGTATTTTAATTTTTAAAAGACAAACTCGAATTATAAAAACTATTCTTGCTGCATGAAAATGTATTTAAACTTAAAGAGAGCAAAAGAGAGAAAGATAAACTCGCTAAATATATAATACCATTCTAATATTGAATACCTTTTATTTATTTATTTTGAACTAATATAGAATAGTAGAATACCTTGCTTCATGAAAATGTACTTAAGTTGAGGGAGAGTAGGAGCCGTGATAATTGTGGATAATAAACTAGTGTTAGTAATTAGCCTATATGAGCAACAAGTGTGAAAATTTATAGATAAAGGAGATAAAGTAATTTTGTAAATAGTAAGATGAGTATTTTTTTAGACACGATGTGAATACTCTAAGACACTTTTTAAGCATCTTACCCTTGATAGAAAAGTATGTTGAGAAAAAAAGGTGGCCTCCCTTAGCGAACCACAATAAATGGAAGGGGGCATAAAAGACAACCACAAAAGAAAAATAAAATAAAAACGGTATTCTAAATTTCTAATATTCAGTACCTTGCGGCATGAGAACGTTCTTAATTTAGAGAGAGAAAAATATCACAAGAACCCTTGGATGATAGTGTATCAGATAGTGTAGGTTTCAAATAGTTTTATCTTTAAGTAGAAGGAACTAGAAAGTGCCTTAGAGAAAGGGCAGAAGGCAAAAAATGAACACAACAGAAGGGGACAAGGCTAGGTTTAGGAGTTTATATATGCAGATTTTTCACTTTCTTATCCTAATAAAGTATCAATAATATTGATTATATACGTGTGAGTAGGGGTGTCCAGGCAAACCGGAGATCCGGCCAACCCGTCCGACCCGCCGCCACCCGATCCGACGACTCCGGCGGTCGGACTCGGTTTCCGACTTTGCTAACCCGACACCCAGCGGGTCGGTTATCGGTTTTTCAGTTTAAAACCCGTGAAACCCGACCCGAACCGAAGTTCATGCAATATCCGGCCATTTTTCCAGATTCCGGCACCTTTTTTCACTTAAATCCGTCGATTTCTAGCACAATAAACACCGGATTTAGCCGAACCAGTGATTTTTTATCACGATTTGGCAGAAATCTCGCCTGATCCGATTGGATCTCACCGGATCTTGGATGGATCTGGCAAGATCTCGTCGGATCTGGCGAGATCTCGCCGCGTTTCGAAGAATTCCGGTGAATCAGTTTCACCCGAAACCGACCACCACCCGCCGGCGACCCGAACCGACGAATCCGTTACTGCTACGGGTCTGTTGCGGGTTGAAAAACCACCAATCCGAACTGTTACGGGTCGGTTGCGAGTTGGGCAAAAACCCAACCCGCCCGACCCATGGACAGCCCTACGTGTGAGTGAAGTCTCATATTGAAAAATACTAATGAAAAGAGAAAGTAGTTAATATAATATAGTTAAGCTCATATCTATTGGATTTAGACTTTTTGGATTAAATATGTCTCTATATATTATATTAACTACTCAAGGTATTTCCCCAATTTATTTATCTCCCTAACAAGTGTGAAAGTTCAGATTTGTGTGGAAACACAAAAGCTTGTTTAGACCCCCAATAAAAATTACGGCTAGATTGATTTTACTATAACTTAAACTAAGTGCGGAATAAGAGTAAATGAGCGTAAACAACCGATAATACTACTCTAAGCTATATTCATCCAATATCAACAATAACAGAAAAGCTTAAAGAGTAGGGAAGAAAGATGCAAATACAAGATAACACCGATACATGTTATCGAAGAGGAAACCGAAGAACTCAGCGAAAAACCTCTTCGCCGCCCTCCAAGCGATAATCAATCCACTAGAGAATAAAGTTGGAGTGCACGAATAACAAAAGACCCTCCAAGCCTAGTCTATTCGATGTACTTGAGCCCTCCAAGCTCCTGCTACTAATTGGCTTCTTGGAATCTTGTCTTCTCTAGCTTTCCCGGATCCCACAATTCAGCTTGATTGCATTCGCCAATGAATGGCTCATTCCAATGCTTTCCAGGAGCACCAAAACCTCACTTGACACTCAGATTAGGTATGGTAAATGTTTGGGCTATCAACCTCTCAAGGATTTAATGATGGAGAGGTAGGAGTAGAGTAAAATCACAAGGAAATGTGTAGATGATTGTGGGTATAACAATCTCTAACTCTCAAGTATATTTTCTAGGGTTTTCTCTCTAAAAAGCACTCCTTACAATATCTGGGTAATGAGGGTAAATATAGTGTGGGTAAAAACTTGGTAAAACAATAACATGACATTTTGCCAAACAGAATTTTTCGCGAGTATTTCGCGGAAAGGCCTTACCCATGAGACACTCGCGAAATCCTCCAGGCTGGCATGACTCTTCGCCTTCCAATCATGTGATCTACATGTGGCTATTTCGCGAGTAAGTTTCTCACGAGACACTTGCAAAATCCACTTGTTCATCCTTTTAAGCTTGAGTCTTCACACTCTCTCACACTCATCCTTTACAATTAAAAACCCACATAAATATAGGGAAATATAATTGAAGAAATTACAATCAAATTTGACACGGAATTAAAGCCAACACAAAATAGTTGTAAATTACAACTTTACAAAGTGAGATATGAGTTTTTGGTGGTATGCAGTAAAGGTGACAAGATTATCAAAGTCTTTTTTGCAATTGGAGTGAGGACATGATGTGTGTACTTGGAGCCATTTCTTAGATGGAGTAGGGACAAGTCCCTATTGCAGGTGACAAGGTTCTCAATGCCACATTCGAAATTGGAGCGGGAACATGATGTGTGAACTTAGAGCACTTTTACAGATGGAGTAGGTATGGTATTTTGCACAAGGTAAGCCCATAAAGCCCACACAAAGGATCTTGGAGAAAAAACCCAACAAAGAAGTATTGCCAATGGGCTAAATTATGGTGTGGCTCAAGGTTCCCATGGACATGGAAGTGCGAGCTGAGTTCCTATGGATTAACATGCAAGATTGACACGTGGTTCCTATGGTTGGCATATAAGAGGCCCATGGTAGATGCATTAATGAAGAAAAAATTCATAAGGCAAGGGGGAGAATGAGTAGGACTTGTTCATGACACACAAAGAGAACTTAAAACCCAAAGAGAGGAAGAGACTCACATGTGAGTGGAAGATTGTTGGATATACATGAGTGAATGAAGTCCCACATTGGATGCTACTAAGAAGAGTGAGTAGTTTATACAACATAGTTGAGTTAATACCTATTGGACTTAAAAAATTTTGCGTTAAGTATGTCTCTATATGTTATATTAATTGCTTAAAATATCTCCGCGGTGTTTATCACCCAACAGATTAAAAAGTTTTTCAAAAAGAGGTTATATTTTGATCAAATAAAAAGATAAACATGCATGACGATGTGAAGTCATATAGAAAATGAATCCCCTCAAAACACTAATGCCAAAATGACCCATCACCCATGGGACCCAAACTAAATGAAAATAAACTCTAGACTATTAATTGCAACAAGTTTGCCTATGGCTTCAGAAATAACTTAATTACCTGACAAAGGTGTGAATTAATCTCAGCACAAGTTTGATGCAAAGTTTCAAGAGGTGCCCCACTTAGCTCAAGCTGACCACCAGGTTCCAATGTTACCTTTTGCTTTCCCTGGCTCATGATAAATTTTATTCAAACAAATTTACCTATAGAATTTTAATTTTTATCTGGCTTACAATAAACACGGAGGGGAATTTGAAAGCATGTTGATGTTTGACATGGAGAGAAACCATTTTCAATTGTGAGTATAATTGTATCCTTTGTATTAACTAAAATGAAACTCAGATAATAAAAAAAGAAGCAATTTACCTGTTTGAGTCCTATGACATTGTCACCTTCCATTATTTTATCCCAACCAAATCTCTCAGCAATACCATTGAGCAACTCTGCTATTTGTCCATATCTCATTGGACGTAAACTTCCCAACTCGAAACCAAATTTTTCGTGCTCTGTACCTATTCTGCTAAGACCACATATAAGTTAGCTCATAGTTCAGAAATGTATATAAAAAGTAGTTCCAGAATAATAATCATAACCAAGGATTAAGTATAACAATTTTCAGGGAAAAAAAGAAAAGAAAAAAGAACTGTATAGTGCTCATCTGGGTAAGTACCCTTATTAAGCTAACATTTTTAAATCATTCAATAATGGTTAAAATACTTTCTAAACCTCAATGTTTTAGATATGTTTCATTAAAACATTTTTAAAATGTTTGATTTAAATCTTAAAGTTTCAAAAACTGTTTCATTTAGTTCCCAAAAAAAAGAAGAAGTTTCATTTAAATTTTCTAGCACAATTTTTCTTATTAAAAAATATTTAAAACCATTAAACATCATGTGATTGGCTTGTTTAAATGAATTTATTTCAAAATCTTAGGTTTAAGTGATACTTATCCAAAATTCTAAGAGCACCCACAATAGATGTGGGATATGTGCCAAATGTTAAATATTTGGCACATATCCCACACCAAACCCAATTTGAGCCCATTTAGCAAATGTGGGATATGGTTTTTTTTTTTTGCAACATTGAACAGTACCGTGACAAATTTGCCACGGTACGGAAGATGTGTGGTATATTATTTATTGTTTGTTTATTGTGTTGATGAGTAGTAAATATTATTTTAATGTATAGAATTGAATTATAAAACATCTGATAAATGGGATGTTGTAAAATGATGTGATAAAATAATAAAGTAGCATTTGATATGGTAAAATGACATAATTTTTAAAACATCTGCTACGGATGCTGTTTAAATATAATTAAAGAAAATTACACTTTACTCCCATAATCTATTCTCTATATTACACTTATTCCTAAATTATGAAAATGCATACTTAACTTCGTTAAAGTATTATTCCCGACTTTGCAACTTTACACCTTACCGTTTAATTTATTTTTAATTTAGACAAAATTTAGACCGATGTGCAAGTCATGATGTGACAATTGCAATAATCAAAAGACTGAATTGCCCTCATAAATTGATCTGGTTCCTCACTGATTTGCATCTTCTTCCCCTCAGTCTCTCGCTTCACTCCTTCCGTCTAAGCTAATTATGTAAGTTTAATGGAAAAAGAAGATGACTTGAGAGAGTTGCAAGTGGAATGAAAGAGAAAAGACAGAGAAAAAGAAATAAAAAAAAAGGTGAGTTTGTTGAGGTTTGACAAAGCCACCGCCCCATTGATGACTGCCACGCCACCCTCTCTTAGCTTCCTCTGCCATCGCCTCTTCCCAGTCTAAGTCAATTATGTAAGTTTTTTGTTGCGTTTACCCAACAACAATGCCAGAATTTATTTATTTATTTTTTGATAGGTAAACTCATAAGGCAATGGGTAAACGGATCTTCAAAAAACTTATATAATTGACTTGGATTGAGGGAGTGAAGCGAGGAACCAGGTCAGTTCATGAATATATGGGCAATTTGGTCTTTGGTTATTGTAGGCTGTCACGACATGTGTCAAAATTCTGTCTGAATAAACAACTAACTAAACTGTGGGGGTCTTCTCAAAAAAAAAAAAAACTAAACTGTGGGGGTGGAAATGAGACCTTTTTCAAAATTTCAAGGTTTAAATAAAACATTTTGAAAAAAATAAGGTTTAAATGAATCATAATTAAATCTCTAAGGTTTAAAAAGTAATTTATCAAAAAAATAAAAATTAATTGCGTCCAGTCCACTAGAAAAAGTTTTATAAGGTCAATTGGTAAATATTTAAAAACCTTTATGTTTATGAGTAGATAATGAATTGGTAAATCGTTAAAAACCTTTATGTTTATGAGTAGATTATGCCTTTATGTTTATGAGTAGATAATAGAATCTACTCATTAGATAATCAATTGGTAAATCTTTAAAAACCTTTATGTTTATGAGTAGATAATAGAATCTACTCATAAACATAAAGGCTTTTAAAGATTTACCAATTGACCTTAATAAAGTCTTTTATTCAGAAAAAAAAAATAATAAAAAATAAAAAATTCTATTAAGAACAAATAAAATTTGTCTGGAAAGAGAGGATCGTAGTCCACGTTCTACACCTTTTTGTCTTAAGCCTTGGTCAATGTCCAAATCCCAAGATATATAATTTCATTGATTGAATTAGAGATTGAGTATAGCTTTCCCTGAGGGCATGGAGATTGCTCTGGTGATGGTGGTTACGTCGTAGAGTGAGAGAGAGGGAGAAAAACGACCAGAAAGAATAGTAATGCTACATATGCAATAATCAGGGGCAGAGCCAGAGGGGGGCCAGGGGGACACCTGCCCCCTCTAACTCCTCCTAAAATTTTCCTTTCCATGTAATCTTAAATAGTTACTCACTGGCATAGGAACAAAACAAAAAAAAAGACTCTCACTTGATTGAAACTTGAAAGTGACTCTGACAGGAAAAAGAAAGTAAAAAATAATTTTCTCAAATATCAAATCATGTCACATTGAGCGGTGCTAAAAATGTGTATAGGCTGCAGCCTTTACACTTTACGGTTTACGATCTATTTTGTCGTGTTATTAACATGTGAGTTCATAGCTTTTTCTGATTCCAATATGCTTTTTTTTTTGGAAAGGGATAAAGTCTGCAACTATCACGTGGGTTGATGTGATATCACATCAACCCCACTTTTGTTATTATGTTATAATTTTTATTATCAAAAAATGTTATAATTTTTTTTATATATTTTAATTAGTTGTATGACTTTTCAATGTGTACCAATTTTCAATTTTTTATATTTGAACCAGTTTATTTAATTTATATTTGTCTGATATATTTTCATTAATTATCCTTTATTGAATAATAATAATTTTAAGCAAATCTAAATATCCATATAAAAATCTAAATAATTTTCACAATTATTGAGGCGTCAATTTTTTATAAGTCAAAATAAAATAATAAAATATAAAACTGTGACCAACCATAGCTGAAAATAAATGTTTTATTATTTTACTATCACTTTAGTCTGCAGAGCTATTATGCACAATTTGTTTCCAAACTCGTCTAATTTCAAGATTTCATATATGGTTTAACTCTCCTTTTGTTTTGCCCCCGGGGGAGGAATGTTTATGTCCAGTTCTCATCACATCAGGAACTTAATTCATATCATCAAATAATTAATTAGTGATGCTAAAAATGTTACAAATTTTACTACTTATATCTTACAAATTGGCACGTCACCAATCACAAAAAATAATTCTAAACATTTATTCATTATATTGTTTAAGTAACACTAATCACATTTTTACCACATCAATTTATAAACTTTTTGTTGTAAATTTTGTAGTAACTATGAATTGGTTATTTTTGTTTATTTATTTTAATGATATGAAATATATTTATTTTCTTATAATTGTTTATTTATTTTGTTATTATTATCTATTAATATTTTTTAGATTAATTTTACTTTAACTATTGTCTTTCAATTTTGCCCCCTCTGAACCAAAATCCTGGCTCCGCCACTGGCAATAATTAATACAATACTTTACACAATAATTAACTTTATAAGTTATTATCTAGTTCTTATTTGGGTCTATCATTGATATAAAACTTTGTTTGATTAGGAGAACGGAAAAGTAGAATGATAAAAAATATTGAGTGGATAAAAAAAATCTTTTAGTTTTTCACCATACATGAAGTTTATACCCATTTTTTTTATCCAAAGTTTTATCTACTTTCTTTTCATCCCAAACAAACAAAGAAGTTTTTTCGTCTATCATTCAAAATTAGTAATCTCATCAAATGTGGGAATTTCATGATTATGGAGTTATTGGAGAAAGAAATACAATAATGACAAATGAGAGATTTTTGTTTTGATAAAAGACTAATGAGAGTTGTGAGAGATTATATTTGAGGTGACCTTTTTTCACCATTGTTCATCTCCCATCTAGAGTAATTGGGCAATAAAATAGAAGAGATTAGAAGGATGAAGAAGGTGAGGGTATCAACTCTCTCACATCAATTTAAAATTGAAATTGTTAGAGGATTCACATCTGGTGTTGCACTTCTCTCACACACGCCACTTAATGCCCCCAAAGTCAATTCAAGCACCACAGACTACATCCTATACGTTCCATAGCTAACACCTATGGCTAGATCAACCACCCTGAGAGAGGACTAAAAAATTGAACAATGCAAAACGCTATATAGTGCCCTTTAATAAGTTTTGAAGAGTTAGATGCGAATGCTGTTAAAATGCATTTTTCAGTACTTAAAATTAAGCGCAATATTCTATTTCTATTATTAAATAATTTAAAATAGTGTTGATTTAACAATATTTATTATTGAAATTGTTATGCGGCCAAGGAAAATGTTAAATTTTGGATAAATTAACAATATTCATTTTGGATACTAGCTAGAACTTCTTAATTATCCAAAATTTTCAAAATAATGCATGTGATCCCATGTGAGAGAGGGTGATTTATGAGCCATTCCTAAGGATAAATTTTCCATAGGTGGGCATCAAAAACACTAAAAACCATACCTCCACTCTGTTTTAGGCTTGCATCCAGAGGCAAAATATGCTACAAGATCCTCTTTTGTGATCAATGGTTTGTTTGGAATTACAGCTGCCTCTGTAGGGTTTGCAGCAAGAATAAGTCTATGCCCTCGGTTGCTTGGCACTCGTGCACTGTGTACACGCAATTTCCATGGCTCAAATGAGTTACGTTGCAAGCAAATGACACCCCCACAAGTTCCCTTCTTTTTTGACACCCCCAAATCGTTTGTTGCCCAACCTGAAAGCATGAAATGCGGTAAAACTGTCGACGAAGAGAGTGCCATGGCCTGCTCTTGAAGAAACACAAGCAAACCAGATGATCCATTAACTTTAGTATTCGAAAATATAAATCTTGATATTAGGAGAGCCTGAAAAGATATTGTTTATCGTCCAAAGATATAATCAAAACTTTGATAATTTTTAGTTATCTAGAACGTCAATAAATTTAGTATCATTTGCATGGAATTTTGATTTGATGCGAGTGAGGTTTCATTTTGAAGACCATAGCCACAGAGAGAGAGAGAGAGCTAGGAAATCTTCCTTATTCCTTGTCTCTCTTGACTCTTGCAAATTAATATTAGACTTGACAAAATGAATATAAAAATAAATTAGCATTTGAAGCAAAATAAGGACACAAGTTGCATTTAATCAACGAAAAGAAGTTTCAAAACTAATGAGACATCAAATGTCATGTGGAAAGTTATTTTCCATCAAAGGCATGGATGGGACCGTTCTCCTGGCTTCTCTATAAAAGCAACCATTTAGATATAATTATTAATTATAAATTAATTATACAAAAAAAAATATAAAAAAAATCGTAATACATAATAACTGCATGCATATGGGAATTCTTTAGAAGGTAACTTCCATGTAGGACTCAAGATTGACTAAATAATTATCTAGGCAAATAAAATAGCATAAAAATGAGCTTCTGCAATGGATAATTAACCTTTCTTTTTTCTTTTACTTGGAATGAAATCAGGATTTCTGGTGTTGACTAGTGTTGGTATTGGCGTTTGATTCCTTAAACAGAAGCAATATTTTAAGAGGAATCAATCTTCTCAGAGAAAACAGCCTGAGAGCGGAAGTTGGAATTCTTTGCATTTACTCTCTCTGTCCTTGCTTAAATAGAAGTTTTGGTGCTACAGAGAGACCTGATCCGGGATAAGCGCATTCCGCGAAGGCAACGGTTGATGCTTTGGCAAAGTGCAGTAGATGTCAACAAGAAGAAAAAATAAAATAAAATAATTCTATTCAGTGCTCGTTTGGATAGAGGGTTGCGTTTGTTGTGTTCCGTTTCTGCATTTTCTCCGTTTATTTATTTTTTTTTTTTTTCACGCGTTTTCCCCTCACAAGCGGCTACTGTTCATGTACTGTACATGAACAGTAACCGCAACATTTGACCAGTTTTCTGTGAACAGTACATCCGTATACTGTTCACGGACCCACAAATTTCATTTTTTATCAATTTTTTCATTAAAAATAGGTCTCACGATACTATTCACATATTTAAAAATTATTTTACTACAGTGTTTTCAATTTTCAATTTTAGCAAAATAAGTTCTATCCAAACAGACCCTTAATTCTATTAAAAAATTAAAAAGTTCGCACGACTCCCATGACATTTTGCTTTTGCTTTTGCTTTCTATTTTAATACAGCCAAAGACAAATTAAAATTAAAAAATTGTGAGACCATGAAAACTGGAGGTGGCAATGATCAACAACTTTTAAAAAGTTTATATTGTTTGAAATAAACACGTGCAGATACTGTTGGAATATTTTTATAAAAATAGTATTATTTTATATTTATTACTTTTTACTTAACTATTTGTTATGATTTGTGAGTTAGCTGACTAGTAAAAGTTAGTGGCTAACGTTATTAGAACTATCCACAAGTCGGTTCGGGTTGGTTTTGGCCTCAATTTGAACTCAACCTGCTCAAGTCGGGTGGAAGGAGAAGGCACCCACAACCAACCGCTAACCACCACAGGTCAAGTCGGATTAGGTGCAGGAAAGCATCGGTCGGTTTGGTCGAGTCCAATGAGCGATGATGGTGAGCAAAAGGAGATTAGATCTTCGAAGATCTGAGTGGAGGCTAAGTCGAATCTCACTAAATATCACTAGATTTGAGTATCGAAGCCAAATCAAGCCAAGTATCGCTAGATTTGAGTAGATCTGAGCCAAATCCAACCAAATATTGTCGGTTTTGTGCAAACCTAAGTGAGGAGAGTAGATCTTAGCCAGATTTGAGAGGATTTGAGTGAAGGAAGGCTAAACGAGGCAAAATCGAAGCTGAGGAGTGCCAGATCATTGCCGTATCGAGGTGATTTCAACCTTATTTTAGCTTTTGTCGGTCGGGTCAAGTGGCTCGGGTTTTAGAGGACAAAACCCCCCACTCGACCTGCCAAAGTCGGTTTCTGAGTGCTGAGACCCATCATCAATTGCCAGAGGTGTCAGATTCGGCCTTAAACAGATTGGTTCCGGTCGGGTTGATCGGGTCTCTGGATTGCCTAGACAGCCCTAAATGTTATTGTCATCAAAACAAATTATGATGTTTCCATTTATATATAATTCAATGTTTTTATGGGTTATAATTCCATATTATTGTCAAAGCATTTATTTGTCCTTTTGCCATATACGTTTAGTTAAATAATAAAAGGAAAAAAGTTATGTCTAATGTTAATGCCATTAAACATGATTTGTGATGATTGATGACACATGTCTTTTCTATATATATATATATGTTCAGCTATGAAGAGAGATATATAAAAGCAACTTTTATCCTTATGTATTTTCATGTAATAGAAAACTATGATATATGTTATTTGTCTGTTTTCTTCGCTTGAAAAAAAATATATATTATAACCATACATGTCATTATTTATTCTTGCAAGATAGTAACTTATTATAACCATTCAGGTGAAAATAGTCAAATACCACGTTTTGGTAAAATTTGTGGCAAACTAGCATTGTTTTGGAAATATTTAGCAATCTACCACTTTTTTAGTACTCGAGTTCTACAAAATCGAGTTCTAAATAGTACTCGAGTTTAGTGAACTCAAGTTCCTAGTAAGTCGCCAGCATGGCACTGTTGACCTAGAATTTGTGTAATTAAAAAAAATAATGTGGTACTCAATATTACCGAAATCGAATATCTCTTTATAGTACTCGAGTTTAGTGTAGTCGAGTACCTTGTTTTTCTTTTCTTTTCTTTTTTTCTTTCTTTTTCTTTTTTTTTTTTCTACTTTTTGTTTATGTTGGAATGGCTTGAATAGCCAAACTTAGTGGCTTGACATTAGCCAACAAACCATTAAATGGCTTGCATGCCCATGTCAAGAAGATGCATGATATTCAAGAAGTTTCATGCGTGAAGGAATGCAAGAGCTTGCATTAAATGTTCTTCATGAATTGTCAAAGAAGATGGCCAGGAACAACACCTGACATGCAAACCAAATTCATGCTTCTTTTCTTTTGGCCGAAATGGATGACACTTTGGCCATAAATGCTTGCCATTTTCTTTGACTTGACAAGTTTCATGAAAGTGCTGAAGCTTTGGAGAAATAGGCAACCTTAGTTTGGTGGACACAATGATCACAAGAGGAAGAAGCAAACAAAGAAAGCCATTGAGTTAGATATGTGCTAAGGATGAGAATGGCATATAGCATGTATAGCTGTATATATAGATAGAGTCAACACAGTAGTTGTGCGGAAAACAAGTCCGCATTTCCTAAGTAAAAGTTTTGTATGAAACAAAAAGTAGAAAAAATAAAAAATAAAAAAATAAAAGGTACTCGACTGTATGAAGCTCGAGTACTATAAAGAAACTCGATTTCAATAATATCGAGTACCACATTATTTTTTTAATTATACAAATTCCAAGTCAGCAGTGCCACGCTAGCGACTCACTAGGAACTCAAGTTCACTGAACTCGAGTACTATTTAGAACTCGATTTTATGGAACTCTACTACTCTAGTACTAAAAAAGTGATAGATTGCTAAATATTTCCGAAACAGTGCTAGTTTGTCACAAATTTTGCCAAAACATGGTATTTGGCTATTTTCACCTAACCATTCATGCAAAGTAGTTTAGAACAAGAACAAGAAAAAGTACATCAAAAAGGGCATTAATGAACTGCTGCTGCTGTGAGAGCCTTGTTCAACTCAGTAGCGTAGCTTTTCAAACACAAAATCCACATTTAATTTGTCCCCTACTTTTCATTATACATATGCAAAAGCTTCTCAGCTGGTGTCACACACACCTACATTAATCAAGAACATCATGCATGTATTGCATATTACGAAACTAGAAAAAGAATAGATACATGCCTTACTGATTAGTTAACTGTTATAACAACCTCTACTAGCTCGTTCAAGTACACTGATTTCTCGAGGCCTTTCCTTTCCAAGCCATCCTATATAGAAGAAAAACGATAGCCAACTACGACAATGACAATGACATTAACCTTCGCCCACTTTATAACACTTTCAGCTATATCCTTTACCAAGCCCCCTTGAAATGGAGTATTTAGACTGGTCTTAGGGGGATTGAGATCTGGTGCAATTGCAATATGCAATTACACCGTGCAATTAATCGTCCTCCTTCTCACAACAATTTTTTACTATTCTTTTTTTTTTTCTCATTTTTTAATATTTAATAGTTGAAATTTAAAGTTGTTTTTTGCAACTTTAAATCTCAATAATCCATAACAATTGCATTAGGTGTAATACCTAGATCCCAATCCATCTTAAAGACCTATTAAATAAAAGTGCAACTTAAGGTTTGCCATTTTAGTTTCATATAGTCTATAGAGCTAGATGCAATCAAAGTAGGACAAAAGTCGTCATGTGATCCAAGTTATAGATGATAGTACTATGATGTCATTGTTAGAAGAAACAAACTTAACAAATAAAGACTTAATCCTATTAAAAGTTATGCTTATTTGATAGGAACCAAATGAATTGAATTTTTATGTAGCTATTAGAGAAGGATATAGCTTTGTGGCTGTGGTAAGCCGAGACCATGAAGGGAATCTTATTGAGGCGTGGACTGAGAAAACTAGTCCAGGAAGTTCTATTCGTGGTGAAGCTGAGGTAGTTTGGTGTGCTATCCATAGAGCAGCAGCTAAGGGATTTAATAGAATAATTATAGAAGGAGATGCATGGAATGTGATAGAGCTGCTGCAAAAATGAGGCTAATCTCCTCATTGGAGCATTAAAGCTATAGTTGAAAATATTCTTAATTTAGCCAAATCTTTTGTAAATGTAAATTTCTCTTTTGTGTATAGAGAAGGCAACATGTCTGTCCATCTGTTAGCACAATGGGCTGCCATTTTGTTATGGACTGGACCGGTGCCCATCTCCTCCCTATCGCCACGAATTGTCCATGCTTTGAATTGAGATGGATCCAGACCTAGCTCTTCTGACTGTTCTCGTATTTTGCTTGGTCAATAAAGTATTTATTCAGCAAAAAAAAAAATGAAGAAGTAGAAGAAGTATGTTGAGACGTGGAAAATAACAGTTGAGGAGCTTTTTGTGTAATTTTACCGAAAAGATTGATCTTTTCCTTTCTTATAATAACCGCCATGCTTGGCTCTCTCTTCTAGTCAATACTCCAACTCCAACAATTGAAATACAATCTAAACTTTCCGACATACCAAAACTATAGATGTCTACCAAAAATATATTTTGTGTTTGGGAATGATATTTTTGACAAAATTTGGGATAAAGTCGGTGTAATAAATTCAACTGTTAGTAATTTCCTGAGTTTGGCAAAAATAGAAGGGGAAATTCAAAATTTTATCTCAACAACAAATTCCACCTAGATAGACATCATTTTCCAAATTCCATTGTCTCACCTATAATCTCTCTCTCTCATTATTATGCGATTTAAATAAAAAAATTATTACAAACAAGCCAATCACTTTTTATATTATATAAGTATTGTAATATTTTCATGCTAATTACCCATGCAAAATACAAAATAAGAGGAAATAAAAGAAGGACAAAATTTAGCTACAAAATTAGTTGTAGCCTAAGATATTGAGTAAGGTTGTAACCTTAAGTTACAACTAATTTTGTAACTAAACTTTATCTATAAAAAAATATTTACACAATTACATAATATGCAGACTTCTTATTTGCAAGAGAATGGGCATTAGTTGCCTGTATATAGTACTTGCATTACCTTATCCCTTAACATCTGTCTTCCTGAAATTTAACATATAATCAGAGTTAGAGAGTTGTTGGGATATTGAAATGATGAACATCTTAATTTATTCAAACTAAACACATCATTTGATGATTGTCTCTAATTTTCATCTCTCTCTCTCTTTTATGTGGTATCTAAACTGAAGTATGGACATGACTCTACAGTCCACAAGTGGCTGTCATAATATTATCTGAAAAATCACTTGGTAACTAAATCAGCATGTGATCACATTGAAAAAATCTCTCGATTACTAGTTTCATATCCTAGATCCTCAAGTTGAATGCCCATTGCCAAAGTTCTAAAATGTTTCTAATTAAATATCTTAGAAAGTGATGCTTCTTTCATAGAGTTATGTGCTATTAAATCATATACAAGAAGACTGACTCATCATAAATAAATAAATAAAAAGATCAGACTAACTACCTATTGGAGAGACCACAATTTGACTCCTTACAACTACTCTGAAAATAGGCCCGCGTGACGTAATGTCAAATGCCATAAAAGATTTGAGTGTGTCTTTCTCATCACCAATTGGTTTTGCGGTGAAATGGCACAGCTCACAGTTCAACAAATGGTATCAAAGCCAAGGTCATGAGTTCGAGTCACGGGAGTGTCATTGTGAGGGAGGGATTGTTGGAGAGACCACAATTTAACTTCCTACAACCACTCTCAGAACAAGCCCGCATGGCATAACGTCGAATGCCATAAAAGATTTGAGTGTATCTTTCTCATCACCAATTGGTTTTGAGGTAGAATGGCACAGCTCACATTCCGACACTACCAAAATGCTGATAAAGCACACAACATCTTTAAAGGCCCTGCATTAACACCTCTCATTTCCAAATATCTCTTTAACCTAACTTGAACATAATATGGACATATCTTAGACACTATTAAATTGCGAAAGAGTAGTTTACTATCTATATATTATAGACACTAACATCTAAAAACAATAAAAAATAAAATAAAAAAAGGGGGCCGTAGACTTAAATAATAGACCTCCAGACATATTTTTGTCACCGGCAAGACTAGGAAGTTTTCCTAAGGATATATCAATGATATGACCACTATTAGTTACATATTAGACAAATTATTAGCTATAAATTAAGGCTTTGTTTGATAAGGGAGTAGAAAAGTGAGAGAAAAAAAAAATTTAAAACGGAGGGAGTAAAATGAAAAAGAAATTAATATTTTTTATAGATGGCAATTTACTGTAACTTAATTGCTAAAAAAATTAGCAGTAGCACTTTCATTGCAGCTTCATTTTTGTTGTATTGGTATTTGAAAATAGCAATATAGCAATTTGGCACCATTATTGTGAATGCTCTAAGTGCACACCTCCCAAATTGCTATTTTAACATCCCACTTGCTCAAATTGAGCTTTGCCAAGGTGTGTGTTGCTAAATTTTTTTAGCCACCATGAACGGTAAGTTTGTGTATATACAACCTACTATATTCTTGTAAGCATAAAAATATTTATTTTAATCTCTCCCTCTCTCTCTTTGGTACAAAACGGAATATCATTAAAGCTAAACAGCAAAAACAAGTTCAGTACACTGCCTGTTATAATATAATCCACGGCTATCAGCCTCCAACACAGAAATAAGATCCACAGGCGGACCAGTAAAAAACTCAAACTCAGAATTTAGTTTTAAACTGAAATTGGCAAGCCAATCTGCACTTCTATTAGCTTCCCTGTAGACGTGTCTAATGCTCACCTAGGGAATCTGATTAACCAAATGCCTACAATCATCCATAATTGGGGACACAATAGTGTTGGAATTAGTTTGGTGGTTGAAGGCATCAACAATGGCTCTTGCATCTAATTCAACAGCAACAACTTAAGCATTCCTTTAACGACATAATAGAAAGCCATCTCTCAGAGCCCATAGCTCGGCAATGAAGCTACTTGCTACTCCAATCTTCCTAGCAAAACCCCCAATCCAGCTGCCATTCTCATCTCGAAGGAGACCTCCACCACCAGCCAAACCCGAATTCCCCATGGATGTGCCATCTGTGTTTAATTTCAACCAGCCATTACAAGGTTTCTCCCATCTCACTTGCTTCACAATTTTACGTTTAGTCCCTAACGGCTTACCAACACAGTGGAAGTATTCAAGAGCTCGATGGTTGATGTCCAAGGCAAGGCTTGATTTTAATTCCTTGTTCTCAAATACCAACTGATTCCTTCCCTTCTAGATTGTCCATATAGCAAACATAAAGATTTGGTTCCAATGAACTTGTCCTGAATTTCAGATCCCTTTATCTTTACAATTAGACATAATCCAATCCTAGAGGTTGGTCGAGAAGAAGGCTGTGTCCTGGTAGCTAATGCCCAGTTGGTGCCATATTCTTTTAAGCACATGGCAGTCCCAAAGGGCGTGTAGGATGGACTTAGGGCTATTGTGAAAATAAGGGAAAATGTTATCAACTTGCATCCCCCTAGCTTGTAAACAATCTCTTACCCCAATACTCTTGTGCATGCATTTCCAAATGAAAGTTTGAATCCTTGGCAAAGTATCTAACTTCCAAATCCACTTCCCTTGGAAAGTCGGATCAGGGAGGGGCTCACTAACAAGGAGATAAGCACTTCTAAGATCAAATGAACCCGTAGGAGAAGGATTCCAGGCTAGTTTATCCTTATATTCCTTACCACACAAGGGAAAGGAGTAGCTTGGATCTTTCTTCTAACATCCTCAGGGACCTCCATCTGCAGCAAGTTCCAATTCCACCCATCCAAACTAGCTACATCCTTAATTTTAAGCATATTTGATTCGGTGGCAAATGGACCTTGGATGATGCTTCTTAAAATTCCTACCTTGGACCAACTGTCATGCCAGAAACTAAGACTACTTTCATACCCTGGGACCTAAGTGATTCCTTTCTTAAAAATAGCTTCCCTTTTCTTCATGCTTCTCCAAGTGCGAGAACAAGGTATAATTTCTTCATTCCTGGAGTTTAAACGCTTATTTGTGCAGTACTTCAATCTCAGAACTTTCGCCCATTGAGAATCTCTCTCCATGTGAAATCTCCAGTTTAATTTAGCAAGTAACGTCGTATTTCTGCCGTTGGCAGCTTGGATGCTCAACCCACCTACATCCTTAGGGGTAGTGACCTTCTTCCAACCCACCCAATGCATGCTTTTCTTGTTAGATGAAGAATTCCACAAGAAATTCCGATTAACTTGATCTATGACATCTAGAATCTTCCCTGGGAGCTGGTTGCATTGCATTACATAAGCTGGGATGGCTGAGGTGGATGCTTGAACTAAAACTGACCTCCCAGCCAAGGAAAGGAGGTTTGCTTTCCAACCTGCAAGTTTCTTTTTAACCTTGTCCAATACAAAGTTAAAATCCTGATTTGAAGCACCACGATGTTTAATGGGGAAGCCAAGGTATTTTCCCAAATTAGGTGTAGACTGAAAACCAAGAATGTCACTCAATGCTTCTCTGTCACTTTGGTCCACATTTGGAGAAAAGAAAACCCTGGATTTTGCTTCACTTATGGTATGCCCCGACTGGCTGCAAAAATCATCCAACACTTCTCTAATAACTAGGCAATTTTCCATGTTTGTCTTGGCAAAAAGGACTAGATCATCTGCAAAAAACAAATGTGAGAATGCCGACCCTCTCCGAAAAGCTTTAACAGGAATCCAAGCCTTATCTTCACACCTTTCCTGGATTAATTGCCCCAAAAAGTCCATGCACATTATAAAAATGTACGGAGATAATGGGTCACCTTGCCTTATCCCTCTAGTGGGCAGAAAAGGTTCCAGGGCCCCTCCATTAAAGAGTAAAGAGGTAGATACCAAAGAAATACAGCTCATAATAAGATCAATTAAATTCCCCGGTAGATTAAATCGGATCAACATACCCCTAATAAAGCTCCACTCCAGTTTATCATAGACTTTTTCTAAATCAATCTTCAAAGCCATAAAGCCTCCTTTACCTTTAGTTTTACCCATAGTGTGAATCAATTCTTGAGCAATAATTGTATTATCCACTCCTCTTCTTCCTGGCACAAAAGCCGCTTGGCAAGGGCCTATTAATTTATCCAAATACGGTCTCAATCTTCCTACTATAATTTTAGTGATGATTTTGTACACCGAGTTGCACAAGCTAATAGGTCTGTAACTACTAATGGACTCTGGGCTTTGAATCTTGGGAATAAAGACAATATTGGTGCTATTCAGATAATCTGGAATTTTCCTACATAGGAACACATTCCTGATTTCTTCTTTCACTGAATCCCCCACTATGAGCCAGAATCTCTGAAAAAAGTCAGCATGTAGTCCATCGGGTCCTGGGGCTTTAAAAGCCTTAAGGGACCACAAGGCAGAGACAATTTCTTCATCTGACACCGGCTGATCTAAGCTGTTTTTCTCCTCCTCCGTGAGACTAACTTGCCATCCATGCTGAAGGTTATGACTCTAATCAACCTTTACTTGGGTGGTAGAATACAGCCTGATAAACCCCTCTCTAAAATGAGCCATGACTTCTCTTTCCTCCGATAACCAATCCCCTACCTCATTTTTAACCATAGTAATTGTATTCCTTTTTCTCCTTGCAAGAGCAGAAACGTGGTAAAAAGAGGTATTTTGGTCTCCCATCACCATCCAATTAATTCTAGATTTTAATGCCCACAACTCAGACTCCTGATTCAGCACTGATTCCAATTCTTTTAGGTCAATAAGGGAGAAGGAGGGGTTGGAAGCTAAAACCCGCTAGATTCCATTAAGTCTAGCCATCAATCTCCTTTTCTTCCCAAATATGTTCCCAAACTAATTTTTATTCCAGAAAGTCGCTTCATTTATGAAACTTGCTATAAAGGTAGAGAGGTTCCCATCCCGATTCCAGGCCTTAGTCACAAGGAAAAGAAGGATCAGACAGCTAGAAGCTCTGAAATCTAAAAGGCCTCTTTAAGATGGTGGTTTGTTTGGGAATAGTCTCCAATAGCACCGGACAATGATCCGAATGGCATCGAGTGAGATAAGATACTCTAGCATCTGGATATAAGAGGCACCAGCTCGGATTCATGAAATATCTATCTATTCTCTCTTAAATGAGGTTGTTTAACTCCCTCCTATTAGTCCACGTGTACCTAGGCCCCAAGAAACCCAAATCCACCATATTTCACTTATCTAGGCAATCTTTGAATAATAGTGATCTAGAGATGTTGACTGGCCTTCCTCCAAACTTATCCTCACCCACCAGCAGTTTATTAAAATCCCCAGCTATCACCCAAGGTTTATTATGAAGATCTGCAACTTTAATTAAATTTTCCCACAAAACACATCTTTCTACACTCCTAGGACTAGCATAAACAGCAGAGAAAATCCAAGAGAGGTTAGTAGCAAGTACCTTTACTTCCATGTGGATTTCTTGCTAAGTATTTGCCAATTGCACCACCTCCATAAGATTGGAATTCCAAAGCAACCAGAGGCCTCCTGTGAACCCAACTGTTTCAGTGTGAATGGCACCATCAAAAGGAAGTCTATCCGTTATTTCCTTTGCACGAGCTCCGCCAAGCCTGGTCTCTATAATTACTAAGATGGTCGGGTTATGATTTCTATTCAACTCTCTCACATGGTTTTGAAATTTGGGCTTCAGAACACCCCTACTGTTCCAAACTATAATATTCATGATTAAAGAAAGATTAGGAGTAGGGCACTCTTCATGAGGAGGTAACAGATCTGCCACCCTCTTCGAATTCCATCCTATCTTCTCCAACATTACCACCGTCCTTCTTCTCCTTGGACTCGATGTCAGGCGATGCTCGATCACCCCCATACCTAACACCCACCTCGGGTTCGGCATCCTTTCCCAAGTCGGGTACAGCAATTGTAGTTAACCCAACACCCACCTCGGGTTCGGCATCCTTTTCCAAGCTTACTTCAAGCTTGGAGCGATCCACTCCGCCACATGCGTCGGCCACACTTTAATTCCTGCTATCACCCCCCTATGAGCTCCACGATCTCTCCCTTAACCTTTCTTACCCAGCTCGGCGCATGGAGTTGATGAGAATTGGAAGCTTGCATCAACGCCATTGTTGCTAAGAAAGGAAAGAGGTTATGTGGCTAAGGTGAAATGGGACTTGCTGCTATTATTGGCTTTTTTGTTCAATTGGGTTAATGCCCTATTCCTTGCCATGACTTTTTTGCCCTTTACTGATCTCCACAGTCTCTCTCTCTCTCTCTCTCTCTCTCTCTCTCTCTCTCTCTCTCTCTCTCTCTTCTTATAAAAATATATCACACACACTCTCTCTCTTCTCTCTTCCTCTCACTTTCAAACTCTCACTCTCTCTCCTCTCTTCCTCTCACACTGACTCTTGCTTCTCTCTCTCATTCAAGATTTTGGTTTGCTATTTGGGGTGGCCGTAGATCGGCCTTGGGTGGGTGGCTTCTGATCAGCATTTCCAATGGTGGAGGCGTAGTGGGTTTGTGTGGTGGTGGGCTGGTTTTGCGGTGGTGGTGGTGATGTGGGTTGTGGTTACGATGAAGAAAGAGACAAAAGGATGCGGTGAAGAGCTGGAGGTAGTGGTTTGGTGTGGTGGAGGCTTGAAGGCAATAGTGGGCGTGGATCATTTTTAGGCTTTGCTCACCGTGGGTCATGGGTGGGTTTTGCTCATCGTGGGTCGTGGATCATGGGTTTGCCGTCGCCGTGGGTTTGAATCGGTCTTGGGTTTGAACAGGTTATGGGTTTGAATAGGTTGTGGGTTTTGGGTTTGTTTCAAAGTTTCGATGGTCAGTGGTGTTGTTTCGGTGGTTGCATTGGGTTGGAATGGGGGTTTGAATGGGTTGTGGATCTTGGGTTGGTTTCAGAATTAATTTGTGATTTGGGTTGCTAGTTTGGTGGTTCAATGGTGGTGGTGGTTCGGTGGTTCAGTGGTGATTGGTTGGTCAGTTTATAGTGGAGAGAGAGAGAGAGAGAGAGAGAGAGAGAGAGAGAGAGAGAGAGAGAGAGAGAGAGAGAGAAAAAGAAAGAGGAGTGAGAAGAGTAATTTATATTATATTATTTTACCGTGTTTATATTATTTTATTGGGTTGTATGTAAAAATAAGAATTGAGATGTTGGGTGTATAGATTGGTAAAATAGATCAAATAGTGTCTGAGGATGGAAAATAAGTATTTTTTTAGATCCACCAATGTGAATCCTTTGAGTTAAGTTTTAAGTTGAGTAATTTCCAAATTTATTGTTATTAAAGTAGCTAGTGCCTTCCAACTGACTTGCACAAACTTTTTTTGTTTAGGTGTTATGCATATTGTCTTTTACTTTTTGGTTTTTGGTTTTTTAACATATATATACATACACATATATATATATATATATTTGTATTTTATTTTTATTTTTATTTTTTTATAATGCATGTGTAATTATTATACATAGCTATTTAGATCTACATTTTTTAATACTATATACTAGATTAGACAATTTAAAATTTAGAGTTTCAAAGTTTGAGTAAGTTTTAGAGAAATTATCCACAATTGATTTACATTTTAAGAGAGAGTGTTCAAGATTCAAAAGATACTGCTCAATCTTATATCCCAAATGTTGAAACTCCATGTGTTGAATTCCTCACAAAGTCTCAAAGATGTGAATCTAGAGAAATAATTTTTTTTTTTTTTTTGAGAAAGTAGGGAAATAAATATTGTTTCCTTAAAATGGAATATTGGATTATGACAACTAATCAATCGTCTTAATGAACATTTTAAAGTTGGGCGATATCAATATAGAAGTTAGAATTAAAAACATTCTTAATCTAAGAATCAATTATTAATGATTTCACTGGTATAAAAGAAAGTAGGGTAGAGCTTTGTTGAGTTAAAGCCAATATTATGAAATAAAACATTGTTTTTTCTCATCAAAGTTTTTTTTTTTTTTTTAATTTAAGCAAAATCCAAATACGAAAAAAAAAATGATTAATAACAAAAAAATAAATGAGTCACAAATTCATATCCATATAAGAAGCATTCTAATTTTTTCGGTACAATTGGTTGACACTCTAGAAATCCAAATTGTTCCCCTTTCCGCATTCATTGATATACTAAAGCCAAATTTTCAACAAAAAAATTTAGGATCATAACTATTTTTGCCAAAATTTTAATGTAATATAGACTGTAACTTTCTTAATAGTAAAGAAAAATAATTAATTTATATAAAAGTAATAGGTAATTTTTAACAGATCTTTATCTAACAGTCACCTTGCACCTAACTTTTTATTTTTTTATTCTTTTTATTTATTAATGGAGAAAAAAGGATAGCAAGTCCCCCCACTTTCATTTGAATACATACCAATATGGCCCTTTTTTTTCTTTTTCTTCTTTTTGAGAAAGTATATGGCCCTTATTTGATCCCCACAATCTTAAGTTCATTGATGGACCTCTCAAGTCTCAAATAATAAGTAATAATAAAAAATAAAAATAAAAACTTCATTAATGGTCTAATGGAACCACAAACAATAATCATAACTTTTTCGCCTTAGCATTACCAACCACAATTATCATAAGTTTTTCTTTAGGATTGATCTTCATGAGAAATTTATAGGTTTTTTTTTTTTTTTTCCTACCATCCCTTCAGGAGAGCCAGCTAACTTCTTGATTAGCTGCCATTTGTTCATTGCTACATCAAATAAACCACTGTCAAATTTGTTTATATACAATTTATAACTTTTAAGGGCAAAACAGATGTCATAACTTAAGCACGTTTCAATTGCATGCAGACAGAGTACCTAATAAAAAATAGAAAGTGAAGGAGTCTTTTGAGAAGAGATGGTTTTATCTTATGCCCCCACAAAAGTAGCTTCAAAAATATATTAATGAGTAAATTGCACTTTCCCCCCTTAATTATAGGGCAGTTGCAATGTTCCCCTGTAGCAATGACCACCCTTATTTCTTCGTAATAAGCACTATAACCCCCCCCCCCCCCCCCCCCCAAATAGTATTTTCTGTCTAATTAACCAAAAAAAAAAAAAAATTCTTTTTTTTTTTGGAAAAAAAATGTCCTAACCCATACGTTAATGATTGTCTTCTATCAAGGGGGGGCTTTTGCCTATATTTCTGTTGGAGATAAATCTTGTCATCAACTCTCTATTACCAGGTGCAATAAATGGTACTACCGGCCTCTGGGTAGGTTGAATTGTTCATGAGAAACTGTTCATATACGAAAAGCAAATGGTAGACATATTCCACATGCTCTTCATCTAACGGTCACCTATACCACCACATTTTTTTTTTTTTTGTTTATTTATGGAAGAAAAAGGTATCAGATAGCGTCCTTCCTCCACTTTCTTTTTGTTTGAATCCCCGAAATCTAAGACAATTTTAAATTATTGAATGGTCCACCCACACAATAACGGTAACTTTTTCAGCCTTTTCAAATTGCATACCAACCACATTATTTTCCCCCACTTTAAATCCCACTATTGCTTTAATTAATAAAAATAAATGAAAGCAATACTAAACAATAAAACAATGTTTTATAGGTAAGAACAAAAGAAAGAAAGAAAAGTCTCTCAAGTCTCTACATAATTTGGTCGGAAAGTGAAGGCAGTCGCTTGAAAACGTTGACTGGAATAGACGGCATGTCGTGGCGGAAACTAGGATGGCGCAGATAATAAAACCCCGACACCAACACAAAGGCTTTAAACGGCACAGCATAAAACATCAACGACGCAAACAAACAGAAAACGACAAAAATTCCAGTAGCCCGTGGGTCCTTCCAGCTAAACAAAGCCTCCAATCTCTCACCTTGTGCTGCCACGTCACCTAAAAGTATTTGGGCTCGCCCAGCTAACGCTCGCAACCGATCGTACCTGATTCTAACCTGTTCTGGTGATCGTGTGGTTGGAAACCCATCGAATTCTTCATCAAGCTCATCAAGGCTCACTGCTTCCACGTAGGACAGTCTTGTGTCTATGTTGAGTGGGACCCTTTGGCGATATCGAAATCTCAATAGGATGATCAAGAAAGCGAACATGAATACAGTGGGGAGCACTAGATTGGGACACAGAGCAATAGCTATTAGCACCACGTGTACTAACATAGTTGTGGGAGGATGTACCCACGTGCGAATCCCATCTAGCCAACGTGCCAACGTGGCAGCACGTGTTAAGCAACCCACCACTCGGAACCAATTGGCTTTGCTTCTTCTCATGCTCCACACGTGCGTGTCTGAGTCCAACATGAATTGCACCACTTCTTGACCCAAAGCTGGTTCGGACCTTGCTAAACGAGTCGTCACTATTTTCATTGCTGTGTGGCGTAGGATATCTTGTTGGGCGGGACCCATCGGACGGACATAATGCATTCTCGGAAGCATCGGACACGTGTAGGCTTGGATTAGGCTCAACCAAGATGGGCAAGTGAATCTAACGGCTATCTCAATCTCTCCCATTTTATTGGCCCCATTGGGAAGCAATACTGTGAGGGGATACGAATTTATGTAGATCCGATTTGAATCGAGCGTGGATAGGCGTACACGTATTTTTCCAATGCGTACGTCTCTCTCAGATTTGGATTTGTACCTTCCATTATCGAAAACCCCAATAGTAAGTACTGTGCAAGGATCATACACATCCCAAGTATATTGTTCGTTCCACCGTGGAGAAAAGCGATCCAAAATCGTACGCGTACGAACCCACTTGGGACCATACTTGGCGACCACGTAAGCGTCGATGGTGCCACGTGTACCGTTATCTTTGGTTTTGACGGGTAGTAAATTTGTGGCGCCACGAATCCCAACCTCAAGCAAGCCTATTGGAGGTTTGGCTAGCTGCTTGGAGGAAGCACGAACATCGCTAGTCACGTGCGCAGCCTCATCTAGCACGTGATATCCACCTTCCAAACATACTCGGACGTGTATTCTTCCAGTGTACGAAAAACCACCATCAGCACCACCAACCAAATTGAACCATCTTGATTTTGGATCCGTATGATCATCTATCCTCCTCTCAATGCTCGCCACATGTATCTTAGCATGGCCCACTGACGACGACTGTTGTCCGTTACCGTTACTCACATCCTCAACAGTTACCACCAAAAACGGCTCAAACGGCTCAGCAGCCACGAAAACAAGATCTTCATTCCACGTAGGATTATTTGCTGAGCTGCCAGGCCCAGATGTCCTGCTCCTGCACGTCTTAAATACTTGAGCCCCCAACTGAGCCTTTACTACATAATAATTATCTGGACTCCGAACCTTATTGTTATTATTATTAATAGGTTCGGATAGCTGCTGCAACTGCAAATCTTGGGTTTGGATGACCGTTAGTCTCAGATACCAAAGCTTTGGAGACAAGTAGACCTTAGCTCGGGTCTCCGGTATCAACCCACCCGAATCCGACTGCCAAGCCTCCTGGAAAGCCTCGTCGGTTTGAGTTCCGAACCAAACAGCCAGCATGACGTCATTTCCTCCTGAACCTGAAGAAGGATTTTCGGATTCCAAATCCAAAGTGTACCATTGAGGAGCTAAAGGACTATCTGGTGGAACTCGCTTTGGGACTTCTTGTAAATCGAACGACACCGTTCCCAAACAACAACAGCTCTCAGAGTTAGAGTCAGAGGCAGAGATTTCATCAGCCCTGTACACAGACAGTTCTAATGAAGTGGAATTCAATCCCTCTTTATCAAACGCAAAAACTTGATCCCAATCCTTATCACTCTGACTCTTGTTGGTTTTGATACTGTGTGTTCCGATCACAAGCTTGGCATAAAAGCAGGAGGAAGAAGGCGCAACAGATTCTTCAGACTTAACCTTAACCTTAACCTTAACCACACGAACATATAAAAAAGGCATACGATCCACCAGATCGTCAGCACTACCACTACGACTCCGACCGCTTCTAAGAGAACGTAGCAGCTCAGCCTCGTTTAAGCCTCCAACAACAACAACATCTCCGGACTCGGGTTTTAAATTTTCTTTATTATTATTAGTTTGCTGCTTCTTCTCGGAGTGTACATCAGCTGGAGGAGCTTCTTCGGGTTTAGACACTTCCTCCTGTTCTTTAGCTGCTGCTTCTTCTTTTGGTTTCTCTTCTTCCTCCTCTTTCTTTTTCTCCTCCTCCTTCTCCGGTACCGCCTCTACTTTCTCTTCCGTCTTCGTCTTTTCCTCTTCTGTGGGTGGTTTCTTCTCTTCCTCCGCCGCCGCTTGATCTGGATTCTCGTCAATGTAATAGACTTTAAGCCCAAGCTCTCCTTTAATCTGAGAAAACACGCTCCGCTTCTCTAACGGATAGTACACAATGGCTTCTGAGCTGGACTTGGCAAAAGTGGTTCCAGCCATCTTTACTTTACCAAGAAAGTTGCTTCTCTTACCAGTCTTCTTGTCGTTGTAGAGATTGATCTCCAACATCTCCGACTCCATGGTCTCCTTGTCATGGACCATAAACTCGTGCTTCTCGTCCCACTCCGGGTTCAGATCTCTGAACTTTGTCTTCGTTCTCCGCCTCTGCCCATCAAAGTCTACAATGGCGTAGGCACTCGCTGTTCCTTGACCGTCTTTCGGCATTAGATTCTTCGCGTTGCAAACTTCCACCACCAGCTTTCTGCCACAGCTTTCAGCCATAGCTAAATTTTTATTCAAAAAAAAAAAAAGCAAAAGAAAATTTCTTTTAGGGTATGAATTTTTCGAGTTAAGACACAGAGAAAAACAGAAATGTGAGTTTGAAAATGAGAGATATGACGGAGAGAGAGAGATACATATAGTGATGTGATCTGATTTAAAAGGAAAAGGGTGGGAGCGTGGACACGTCAGATGGGACCCGTAAGACAAAAGTTGAAACGTGGCGAGATCTTGGAGTGCGAGATTTGGCATGTGATGTGGATTTCTGAGATGAAACAGCGCGCCTGTTGCTGAGTGCTAATTACCTTGCTAAATAATAATAATAATAGTAATATATATGGATTCTTTCATTCTTTGTCTGGTTGGATTTGGAGCTTCATTTGGGATCATATTTGAATAATAATTAATTAATATATGGTTTTTTTTTTGCTTTTACAAAAGTCCACGAATTTCTCACACTTTCGGTGATCATGGGAATCATGGGAAATATTGTACAGATAGAAATGGGAATACATAAACATAAAAACATATATAATGCTTTTTCTTTTTCTTTTTTCTTTGGTGAAAGTGTAACTATTCTGTTAGGATGGGAAAGAACACAAGAAGGAGGTGACACACGATTAAATTAATATTATAAAGTTAAAAAAAAAAAAAAAAAGTATATCATTTCAAAGGAGAGATCATATGCTTAATTAGATTACAACATATTTCAATTTGTAACCAGGTAGTTCCACTCTTATTTTGAACAGAAGATATCTTATGACGCATGAGTTTCATCATGTGGAAATATTTCATGTATTTAGGTAAGTTAGTAGGCCTGTTCATTTACTAGTAAAACATGCTTTTGGTATTATTGATTTCTCTGTTTGGATTGAAGAAAATCATTGTTTTATTGAATAAGCTCTTTTCCATGATGTACTTGTTGCTTTCCATTCTTAATAAAGTTTATGCAGTATTCTCATAAAAATAAATAAAAAATAAAAAAATAAAAAAAAGATATCTTGTGACAGTTTTATTGTCTATGTATAGCTTACTGTAACGATTTATCAAAATTCAAAAGAAAAGGGGGAAATAGTTCAAAATGATGTTATATCCTAATTAATCAAACACAATAGTACTATTGCTTTTGACTCAAAAACAAAAAAAAAAAATAGAGATCTGCAGATGAGGAAAATATATTTCACTCTAAGAATGTGATATAGTATATGATAAATTGTTAATTAATCTCGTTCAGAATGAATGAGTTTGATATTCCCGTAAGCTCTTAATCTAGGGAGAGTAAGAAAAGGGTTCATTCAAAATTAAGTTATTTATTTTGGAGAACTGTAGACATGTTGTTAAGAGATATAATTAGAAATTACCACCGATTGTAGGGGCCAGGTATATATTGCTTTGCTAAGGGCACATGATTTAAGCAGCGCACTATTTTGAATTTTGGAGTACCTAATTTTTTTGCTAGCTACTTGGGAATAATATTAAAACACTCCCAAGCCTAGAAAATTAGTTGGAGGAGATTACTAGCATATTTTGGTGGTTAAATATAATGCATGGTTAGGTCTACAAATATAGTTCTAGGAGGGGCGGGGGGGGGGGGGGGGGGGGGGTGAATAAATGATAAAGAAAAAACATCTAAATAGGGTTTTGATTCTCACACATCCATTATTTCACAATAATTTTTTCTTGTCCACTTCTATGTGATAAAAAAAGACATTTCTTTATGCATCAATTGTGAATATATGTGTGAAATAGTGGATTTAGACCAATGTAAAAGAATATTCTTTTATCTAAATAAACTCAACCCTTTTTCATGAGACTAAACCCAAGTAGCTAACCTAAAGGTGATAATGATGAAGCGTAGTTTATTATAATTGTGTTTGAACTAAAACAATCTGTTACATTTTGATTTGTCAAAGCATCCACAGCAGTAGAGCTATATTTTTAGCTATTTGACAACAAAAATTTATTTTATCTATTTTACCTACTTACATGTTGCACCAGTGGATCTATTTTAGCTTTCAACACAATAAAATAATATATATACTACAATAAAATAATACATCTCACTACAAAAAAAAAAAAAAAAAAAAAAAACCACAAATATTCTAACCAACAGTGTGAACACAAATTTTTTTTTTTTTTTTTGAGCTACAATGCACAGCTACCTTTAGCTATGCATTGTAGCTGAGAAGCCAAATTTTTTGGCTATAGCTCCACTGCTGCAGCTCTAAATAGCTTTTTAGTGGTGCTAAAAATAGTTTCTTAGCACCATTGTTACAAGTGCTCTCATCGGAACTCATCTGTCTCTACCAACTTTACTCACAAGAAATTTTGAAGAGAGTAAGGTTAGAAATACTACAAATTTTATTAGATAAATTTGTATAACTTTCGTAGTAAAATTGAAAAAATCACACTATTCACACCACTCTTTTTTTTTTTTTTTTTTTTCTTTTAAGGGGAGAAGAAAAGACAAAATGATAGATACCTAATCTTACAACGTCTCTAATGCCATTTCAGTAATTATATCAAATGATATAGGTAAATTATAACGAGTTGTCATCTGAGAACCACAAGAAAATACGGAGTAGAAGTATATAGATCTGGATTCTCATTGGATTCAGTTCATTTGTCTTCTTGAATTGCTCGCTAAACGGCTAAACCCTTTTATAAAAAGGGAGCACGTACTTATCCAAAAAAAAAAAAAGGGAGCACGTACACGTAGTTGAGCACTTGCAGCCTTTTGCAAAAATGAACGTTGCTTTGTTGTGTTGTGGTGCTTCGATCCCCCGTCAGTAGGAGAAAGGATTAATTAATAAAGAAAGTGGTTGCGAACTAGAACATGCGTGCAACGATAACCACTCGATTTGTAATATTATTAGTATTGCTAATTACCAACGTGCTTCACTGACACAAATAATAATACTACCAAGTACCAACGTACTTCACTTACACAGATGTTACCGATATCATCTAATGTTAGCAAGTACCAACGATAACGGCACTTGTTGTGTTGCGATGTTAACAAGTGTTGTTAGGGTATTGGTTAAAAATTCATTTTGACATCACTTTTATGGGAAATAAAAAAAACTGTCAAAACATTAATTACTTTTTTTTTCTTTTCTTATAAAAACTTTTATGTTAACAGCACTCGTTAACATGACCCATATATATATATATATATAAAACCGAAATTTTCACAATTTTTCACATCAACACAATATATTATTTTTAGTTAGTCCAAACTTAATAATGAGTGAAACTCTATTTCTCTAGTAGATCCAACTTAAACTCAAACTCAACATTTTTTTAAATAAAATTATTTTTGTTCAGTGAAACTCTATCTTTCTGACAAGTTCAACTTAAACTCAAACTCATCTTTTTTTTAACAAAATTATTTTTGTTTAATCCAAACTTAACAAAGAGTGAAACTTTATTTCTTTGTCAAGTCCAACTTAAACTTAAACTCTATCTCTCTGACAAATCTAACTTAAACTCAAACTCATCATTTTTTTAAAATAAAATTATTTTTGTTTAGTCCAAACTTAACAAAAAGTGAAACTCTATCTCTCTAAACAAGTCCAACTTAAACTCAAACTCATCATTTTTTTTAAACAAAATTATTTTTGTTTAATCCAAACTTAACAAGGAGTGAAACTCTATTTCTCTAACAAGTCTAACTTAAACTCAAACTCAAACATTGATAATTTTTCTTTAATATTTTTTGGTTTTTCAAAAATTTTAATATATGAATTTTTGAGTTATTTTTTTGTAATATCTGAAATTGTCTAACAAATTTTTTGTAAGTCATTGCACGTTCAAGCAATGGCTTCTTTATCAATTTGTAACACAAATTGAAATTATACAAGAGCAAATCATGCAATAGTATAGTTTCTTAATCAATTTAAGATTTTATAAATTTATTTTAGTTTACCTTACAAATAGGTAAGTTCCCGTGCATGGCACGGGTTAACGACTAGTAATTAATAAAGTATGTAGCCTTCATTTATAGTGTATGGCAATGTTTTTGATCAAAGTTGTCTCTGTATTTTATGAAGGAACTTTAAATTTGAATAAAAATCATGGAAATTAAATTAACAAAAGGCACCCTTTAATTAAGTTAGATTGTAGATTTCAATTAACTCAACTGGAAGTCTCTGATGGTTGAATAAGAGATTTGAGGTTCAATTCCACCTATACCAAAAACCGATATTGGTGTCTTAGTCTGATAATAAATAGTTATCATCAGGAGTAGACGTCATAGGTTGAAACTCTCTAAAAAAGAATTTTAATCTAGAATTTTTTTTTTTTTGGGTAAATAGAAAATGAGAAATTAATTGTATATTTAATCTTCTTATTCTTCAAAGCAAGAGATGGATGAACCACGTGTGTAGAAATTAGAACCTTTGATTTAGAAGTTGAAGTTGGCTATCTAATTTCAGGTTAATAAACATATGTTTAAAGAAATACAAGAGATGGCCGCTGAATACAGAGAATCCTAAGGATATAAATACTACACGTCTAGTGTTAGGTGTAAATGGACTTTATACTACAAGTGGGTCTCTTGGGCCATTATATGATAACCAATATATGCAGCATACACAAGGTGAGCTTGATGATCCTTTCCCATCAAAAAAAAAAAAAGAGCTTGACGATCCTTGTGTTAAGAACAAGCCTGAGAAATCATTTAAAAAGGCCTTGATGATGCCTCGAAGATGACCTTGGAAGTGACCGGTGTGATCACTGGATGTAAATTTGGAACAATGGAGGAAGAACCGTGCAAATTGAAATGATAATAAAAATATATCTAAATCAAAGAAAAAAACAGAAAGAAAATATATATATATATATATATATTTTTTTTTTTTGTGGCCCATTGGACCTATGGGTTGGACAATTTTTTTTTTAATTGCTATTATTATTATTATTAAATTGAGCATTAGAACAACACCATTACAAATAAGAGAAAATTTATAATCAAATAATCTTGAGCATAACACCTAAATAACACAAACTATGTGAGAAGAACTTAGGGTTTAAATTTTATTTAGGGTTTAAATTTTATTTAGGGCTTAAAATAGGGGTGGGAGTGGTGAGAGAGAGAGAGAGAGAAACATGAGATAGGAAGGAGATTGAAATGAGGAGAACTTAGGGTTAGGGTTTTTATTTAGGAAGAGTGGCAAAATTGTATAATATATATTTTTAAATATATATTAAATATATTTTTTTAATTAAATATAGGTGGATCGGGTTGGGTTAAGTGGATAAATCTTATGACCCTAACTCAACCCAACCCAACCCACTGTAAAAAAAAAATTTTAAAAATATATATTTTAAAAAATTCACAACCCAACCGAATCCACCAACCCCTAAAAACCGACTCAACCTAGTGAGTTTAGGTGAATCAGGTTGATTTTGGCAAGTTGGCTACACAGTTCTAATCAGATCTATTTTTAATATAAGTCACTGTATATTTTGTTTGAAGGAGCTTTAGAGTGTTCAAGAGATCATTGGCATTGATTTCTATTTCCCGAGTAGATGAAGATTGTTATATATGCCAGTCACATAGAACACCCTTTAGTCCTAAACCGATTCAAAAGATCTCCAATGCCAACACGTTTGATGCCAAATTGAGAACCCTACTACTAAAATAAAAAAAAAAAAGAAAAAAAAAAGAAGAAGAAGAAGGGTATGCTACGTGACAAATTTTTATTGATTTTTTATTTAGATTTACTATTAATATCCATTTTCCACTAGTTGATAATAAGAACATCAGCAGTGGGGTTTGTATATGCCAAATGTTAGGAACATTTGGCATTTAAGCCCCAAAACTACTCAACAATGGAAAGGCCAAATGCTAAAAGGCCAAATTTATTTTGAGATATAGCTACAGTACCATCTCAAATGTAAGATGGTACTGTAGCTAAATTGCATAAAAAAAATATTTTTTTAATACTCTCATTTCTCTCTCCTCTCTCATTTTAACCCGGCAATTTCTCTGTCCTCTCTCATTTTTTCTCTTTCTTTTCTCTCTCTTCCTTCTCTCTCTTTCTTTCTGCTCTCTCTTCTTCTTGCTCTCTGATTCTTCTCAATATCTTCACTCTCTCCGACAACTCTCTAGATCGGTGTTGGGTTTCTAGATCGGTGGTGGGTCTCTAGATCGGCGATGGGTTTCTAGATCGGTGGTGGGTGGGTCTCCGCTTTTTTCCTTCTCCGGCAACTCTCTCTCTCTTTCATTTTTCCTTCTCCGCGTGGGTCAACAAAATCAACTTCCTTCAAGCTTCCCAGCGGCGAATCCGCTTCCTTCGAGCTTCGACGGTGGTGGGTCTGGTTTTTGACCGTGGGTTGCTGTGGTTTTTTTTTTTTTTTGGTGGTGTTAATGGGCGGAGAGGGTGGTGGTGGTGGTGTTGATGGTTGGAGGGCAGTAGGTGCAGCGGCGTGGTTCTGGTCTTTTCTCTGGTTTTTTTTTTTTTTGGTGTTGACGGTAGATTATGGGTTGCCAGTGGTGGTGACTGGTTCTTGAACAGAAAGAAAGAGAGAGAAAGAATAAATAATGTTCTTGGGTTGTGGTGTTTGGGTGATTGGTGTTTGGTGTTTGATGGTTTGGTTTTTTTTTTTTTTTTTTTTTTTTTTTGGTGTTGATGGTAGATTATGGGTTGCTAGAGGTGGTGGTGATGTCAGGTGTGTGTAGTGCAGCGGCGGTGGGCATGTGGTGATGGTGTTTTCTATAAAATTTGTGGTTGTTGAACAGAAAGAATGAGAAAGAAAGAATAAATCATGGTGATTGGAGGATATATTATTTTATTGTGTAGAAATATTATTTTATTGTGTAGATATATTATTTTAATGAGTAGAATAGGAAAATAAAAGTTTGGAATGCTGGAGATATTGTAAAATGGTATGGTATAATTGATAAAATAGATTTTTGGGATGGTAAAATAAGATGAAATATGAAAACCGGATGGAGATGCTCTAATGCTAGTAGGTATTGTATTTTGACCATGTCTTTGACCCCGAACTTTTTTCTTTTCTTATTCACAAAAAGACCTTGGTGCCTTTGCTATTTCCTGAAGCTGTTAAAAACTATTCCAAACCCAAAGACTATCAAAAGCTACTCCACCCAGATTTGGTTCGGGTGCAATTGCTAGGGTACTATACCAGTGCAATTATCCCATTCCTACCCACAAAATTTTCTTACCATTTTTTTTAAAAAAAATTTCTCACTTTACTTATTTAAGAGTAAGTCTAGTGTCACAACAATTTCCACTACTTTTATCACAACTTGCCACAAGTTGTAAGTGGTGAAAATAAAATAGCGAGTCTATGTGAGTCTATGATTTCACCACTCACGAGTAGTCATGTGGTAAAGTTGTGGAATTAATTGTGATACCAGACTTACTCTTTATTTAATTATTGAAATTGAGAGTTTCTCTTTTGAACTTTTAATTTTAACCATTGATAGCCATTTGCATCAGGTGCAATACTAATCTCAATCAGCTCCACCCATCTCTTTTGTTAAAATCACGAGTTTTCTTAGTTTCTTATCTGGTTTTCTAGGCTTTGTTATTGGAGGAGGGACACATGGCATTTTGGTGAGTGCAAAGGTGGTTCTAAAGAAGGGCCCGTTTGGTACGTGTATTTAAACAACAGTTTTTAGTTTTTTTGTAAATACGTGTGGGTGAAAAAGTATGTGGAAATGTATGTAATATTGTTTTAAAACTGAAAACATGTATTTAAACAAGTCTACCAAACAGCCCCTTTGGCTGCCGCTTTTTTGTGTGGGCTTTACTGAAAATTTTCTAGCTCCCTCATTAGGTGAGGTGTAATTTATGAATGTTCAATTTTTTGGGAATATATGAGCTCGATTATTGTTGTTTGGTTCCTCAGTTAATTAATTATTATTTTTTTAATGAATTCCTCAATTATTCCAAGTTCCGAGTTTTTGGGCTCTCTCTCTCCTTAAATTAAGGATCTAGATCCTCACTATTTCCCTTTGAACTATTTCCCTTTGAAATGAAGAGTTACGACAAATATTTGGGCTCTCTCTCTCCTACTAAATTTGGTTTTTTTTTTTTTTTTTTTTGTGTGTGTGTGTGGTATTTTTCAGTTGTTGTTTTTGAGTTTAGGGATTGAAGTTGTTTTAACATTGTGGAATTTATGAGTTGTTTTGATCTGGATTTGCTCCATAAGCTATAAGATTTATGAGTTTTTTTTTTATACCACACCCAAGTTTCTTGAGACTAGGATTAAAAAATAGGTAAATTAAGGGCAGGGAAGAGATGAAGTTAATGCTGCTTTCCTATTTGCAATTTGATTAGCTATGTATTTTCTTTGAATACCATATTAATGAACATGTATCTAAACTATAGAAATAGCAATGCATATCTAGTCTTTTACCAAGTTATAGAATATCTATCTCTGCGGTGGATAATTGATGGATTTAATTTTATTTATAAAAAATTATTTAAGTGGGTTATGTTTTTTATTCTTTTGAGATCCAAGAAGGAAAACTTCAACAATAAGTTTTTTTAGTGAAAAACAGAGATAATTTAGAATTATAGCAGTTGATTTACAATTAACTTGTTATGTTATATGAAATTCTGACTAATAATCCTTTTAGCAGTTGATTTATTCAATGGTATGTGTTAACTTCAGCTATAGGTGGAGGGGATCTTTTTGGCAATTAGCTATGGGATTTATGGGTTGTTTTGATACCGTTCCTAACCTCTTTCTCTCTCTTTTTTTTTTTTTTTTTTTTTTTTTCTTTATCTGGATCCGTGCCCTTTGTTGGGTTAATTTGTCAAATTATCTTAAATTTTCAGTTAGTTGTTTGCAAAATTTAAATCTGATTTGTACTGTTCTTTTGAGAGAGGATTATTTGTTAGTGGGGTAAAATTTTGACAATTCTTGTTTGGTAAGCATGCTTGAGTGCACTAATTTACCTTATAAAAGCTTAGAGCCTTATTTGCTATTGTAAGGACAATTATATTGACTTGAGGATGAGTAGATTGAATCTATGATACTGTGAATGTTCAATTTTGACTTTTATCAGTTGTTAATTATTTTCTTTCTTTTTCCCCCCTTAAAACATGGTATTAGGTTGTGAAATATCATCAAATACAAGCTTATTGTTTTACTCGATCATAATAGTTCAAACTGTTGGAAAATATAGGAGAAGTTTATAATATGAAGGATTGACATTTTGTTGGATATTGGTTGTAGGTTTCATCAATCCTTGGTATACTTTCCTGCATTATTTTGAATAGTCAGTAACTTTTGGGTAAAGACCCTCAAATTGTCAGGCACTCCGGGTGGCTGCATTTTGCATCATATCTCTCATTAACAAAGCCATTTGTCCAAAGATGTTAAATTTTGAGAAATTCAAGACATTATCAAGAAGGTTATTGGCATGCCCTCTCACAAAAAGGTTAATAAATAACCAATACGATATTTCAACCACAAGATCCACGAACATCAAAATCTGACCAAGCTCAAGTGCTCAACAAACCTTGTAAAAAATAGGTTAATATGCATTTGTTCATAATGGCATGACCTCCATGTGGAGAAGAATAATTACCAATAGGACATGCCACCACACGACCAAAGAATAATTCATGAAAGAAAATTTAATGAAAGGATGCATCTTAAAGTAATACAAAGAAAAATTTGAATAGCATATAGGTAGCAGGATTGACGATAGAGTTAAGAATTGTGTCCCTGTATTACTGTAGAGCATCCCTGATGATAACCATTTTTGTACAATAGTTATAACAATATTCAACATTTATAGAAAAGTATAGCCCCCATTTATGTCATTTGATATTGCTCTTGTGGTTTTAGCCTATGAAGCACAGGTGCGTTTCCGGATTCAGGTGCGGGTGCGGGACTCGACAATTTTTTGAAAAAGTAGGGTGCGGGTGCGGTGATTAAAAAATTATTAAAAATATTTTTATATAGTGAATTTAATATTTTTATATAAAAAAATTCAAATAAATGGTAGAATTTATTATTAAAAAAAAAATATTTATGATTTATTTTTAATAAAATCAATATTTTTGGTAATTGTAAACAAAAAACCACATTTCAAGAAGGTTCCTTTACTCATTTTCCAATTCCTAAGCCCACCTACATTAAATAATTGACTTTTCTATCTACTTAATTTATATTCTTTTGTTACATACCTTTATTCTTCTTTCATCCATTTTTTTGTGTCTTCTCATCTTCTTCTTCCTTCTTTTTTTTTTTTTCCTCTCACAAGGCCACATGAAGCAAAAAAATGGCAGCTGCTGCTCATTTTGGTGGCTGTTTCGGCCGAAATCTGCCATATCCGCCTGTTTCGGTGGCCGTATCGGCCGTATCGGCATGTTCAGTGGCCGTTTTGGCTGTATCGGTTCCCCTTTCCGCCGGAATTGGCCCGAATCGACGCAAATCTGGGCGAGTCAGTGCGAATCAAAAAAAAAAAAAGAAGGGAGAGTTGGCGCGTCGGACTTCGGTACGACGACCTTGGAGCTGCGTCGGTGCTTTCTAGGTTTTAGGAACATACTTTGTAGAGAAACAAGATTTTGTCTCTCTAACAATCTCTAATACAGAGCAATGTTCTCTCCTAGCTTGTAAATGTTCACATGTGGGGATAAGGGAAAACTGATTGGCGTTGTGGTAAAACTATTCTAACTATTCACCCAAAAAAAGCTGCTATAGTAGGCAGCCCAGCAACAAGAAAATTTGATAATGTAATGAAAATTGTGATTCTAATTTTGTGCAAGGGAGTACGTATAATTCTTTTTTTTGATAAAACACAAGCTGAAAACCAACAACAATTACAGAATTCACACAAGCCAAAAGACTTGAGATACAACCACAAGTCCCAAGAAGAGAGTCAAGAGACTAACAACAGATAACAACCTCAAAACATGAGAAAAACACTTGATAACTAGAAGCAACCGATAGCAAATTATAGACTTTTAGGAAGAAGCAGGGTGAACTTGCTTAAGAACTGAATTTGCTAGTCCCCATCTGTAGCAGAATTCTTGATTTATTCTAGATATAAGGTTTACCACATTGAATTCAAAATTTAATTTGCTTCCTAATGAGCTCCACAATTTGATCTTCATATTTAACCAAGCCTTGAAAAATGATAACAATCCTCTGAACCCAAATTTGGTAGATGGCAGCACTAAATGCCAGCCTACTGTAATATTATCCCACTCATATCCCCAATTCTATCTTCACATCACCGAGACATTGGCTAACTGCAAATCTATGAGAAATGGAGCATTTAAAGAGTAAGTGCTCCCTATTCTCCACAGCAGACCAACAAAGGACACAAAATATCATTTGTAATACCCCAATTAGCCAATCTTTCTTTAGTGGTTAGCCTATCCTTCATTGCCAGCCATGCTATGAAAGCCCATCTTGGAACTGTTTTGGAAAACCAAATTATCTTCCACCAATTCACCACAGGCCTATGCCACCTATTTTGATCCCATGCAGTAGCTACAGAAAAAATAGCAGAACTTGAAGGAAGCCATCTAGCTTATCTACTTCAACAATCTCAAATAGAGGTAACTTGCTAAGAATAGTTACCAAATCATCGCAAGTCTTAAAAATTAAAGTGTCATTACTATTTTAACTTTTTTCTTTTCATATTTTCGGCAGGATTCCTATTTCAAATCACAGCAGGAGTAAATATGATTATATATTTATATTACCACTGCAAAAATTTATTATGCAACCACCATAGCTAAAAACTGAGTTTTGACTAAAATCAATGGAAAGGATTTTTTTTTTTTTTTTTTTTTTTTTTTTTGAACGAGACTTAAGGAAAAAAATTTGAACCTTCCTCTAAAAATAATAATAACTGACAACAGCCAGGGAATGTACCTACCACAATCACCAATATGTCAAGTGATGAGTTGCTCAATCTTCCCCATTCTCAGATCGCGATGTGTCATCTGAAACCATCACCTCTATGTCTACCTCCATCTCCGTCTCTACTGACTCCTTGCCCTTCAAATCCTCATTTGGTTGAGCAGACCCATCGCCTTTTCATCCAAAAGAAGAAGAAAAAAAAAACAGATGTCATAATATATCAAAGCTCAAAGACTGTACCATAGAAGTTCACCAATACATTTGGAACTGTTCTCTAATGATGTAATAAATGTAAAAAAATTGTCACATATCTTAAGTCTCCAAACCAGATTAAAGAGTAACAATGAAATTTTACACATCAAACAAAGTTTGATTCTTATTCTTCAACTGATATATATCACATACAATCACAATGAAGAAGCGTAGCTTGTTGAGGCCTCATTGTCATGGTTAAGAAAACTGTCTCTACACAAAAGAGACCAGTGAATAGCATATATGCCACTGCCAACAAAATTATCAAGGCTTTACATAAGCCTTTAAGTTCATTGAATTTGATACTTTCCCAACAAATTCTAAGTGCATTTAATTTCAGCAGTAGCAATCTAACATGTATTAAAGAATCAATCTTTACAAAATCATCTAGTAGATGCTTATAATATCATCTACAAGAAAGTCTTCATGTCACTTTTCATGAATGCAGCAGGACCCAAGTCTATCAATACAACAACCCAACTTGAGCATCTCCAAGAAACATTAAAGTTAAGCCATTTCAGTTATCCTCTTTACACTCCCATACAAAGTAAATTATTGGAGACACAATATTAATATTCTGTGATCCTCATTAGATGATTGGTTATCTTTCTATATAATTACTAGTTAGCAATGTGACAAGTTGTTGGCAGCCAGCCTAATACATAAAAATTAGACATAGCATTTAAGATTAATATCATTTGTTCAGCCCATTTAAAGCATCTTTCATTTCATACATTCCAACTCCTAATCTTTAAAAGTTCATCTCCATCTCTTTCTCAGCCCAGCTCAGCTCAACTTATTTAGTGTAGTCTTTACTACTTGTACCCAGTTTTTCTCAAACCTCCCTTACCCTTTATTGTCAAAAGAGAAAGAGAAATTCCGATCAATACACCAATTTTCTTAATCAGTAGAATGGACAAAAATAATACATGTGGCCGATGGCTGATCCTGACTAATTTGTAGAGAGGATTTATGCATTATTATCCTACTACTACAATAGAAAAATAGTCTTACCCAATTTATGCATAAATCAAAGGCTTGACATCAATTCTCAACTCCTCATTGTGGACCAATTTACAAACAATTTTTTCAGAAAAATTTATGAGAATTGACCTCCCAAACTCTAGGCTATGCAATTGCAATTGAAACAAACCCTTAAATCAAAATAAGTCATTATAATTTAAATTGAATTGGATCATAAATATTTGGTTTGGTTTCTCAAAAGAGAAAAAATTGCTTATGGTCCATTTGGGTTGAGGGGAGGAAGGGGGAGTAAAGTAGAATAGAGTTGGCCCAAAATTAGCATATTTTCAACCAACTCTACTCTACTCCCTTCCATTCCTCCTCCCTCCTCCCTCAATCCAAACAAGCCCTTAGTTTGTTTAGCTTTGATCAATTGGGGAAATAATCGTCACTTCCGTCTCCATACTATATTATCTTTAGTTTCAAAACAACTAAACACATATTAGCTACAATACCCAAAGAACAGCAATGCAATATTAGAAGGGGACATTGATATTGACTCACCTTTTTTTGGTGTATCCCTTCGGAAAAAATTGGCCTTTGCCCTTTTTAAAAAAACAATCTAGCATTTTGCCTTTTTTCCCAAACTAATTAGGGAAATGCCTCTCTTTTGAAATTCAATTTTCTCAAAATCGAGTTAAGCCCTATAGTGGCGTTTTTAAGAAGCCTATAGTGACGTTTTAAGGACGTATAGTGGTGTTTTGTAACTCGATTTCCATGAAGTCGAGTTATAGGTAAAAAAAAGAAAAAAAATTGCATGTAACTCAACTTCATGGAGATCGAGTTACAAAACGCCACTATAGGTCCTTAAAACGTCACTATAGGCTCCTTAAAATGCCACTATAGGGTTCCAAATTTTTTTTTTTTATAACTCAATTTTGAAAAAATCGAGTTTCAAAAGAGGGGCATTTCCCTAATTAATTTGAGAAAGGGGGCAAAATACTAGATTTTTTTTTTTTGAAAGGGGCATTTGCCCATTTTCTCCCTAATTCTTCACCTGAAGTTGAGACCATCACCACTAATAAAGGGAAATAGGATGTCAACTTTAGTGTAGATGAAGATAAATTACTAGTATCAGCATGGCTCAATACTAGTCTCGATCTTGTGCATGGTAATGAGCTGAAATAAGAAACTTCCGTCAAAAAATTTGGCAATACTTTTGCAATCATAGTGCAGCTGGCACCACATGCACTCCTATCTCCCTATCAAGTCAATGGGGAATGATTAATAAGGAAACAAGTAGATTTTGTGGGTTCTTGTCTTCACTTGAAGGTTTGCATCAAAGTGGCATAACTAAACAAGACAAGGTAAAAAATATATTGCAATAGTGTGTGCCTTGTTAGACATTCACCAATAGTTGATGTAGATACTAATTATGTTCTATTTCTTTGGATGTTTTAGATTGAAATGCAAAGGCTATGTATAGAAGCACTTACAAAAGAAATTTTAATTTTGAACATTGTTGGCTCATGTTGAAGAACCAACCAAAATGGAGTATGCCTAAGGAAAAATCAAGAATAGTGTTACCTCCAACTCTGGATTCAATACCCATTGCCGAGGGGGATGACGTGTCCATACTTGATGACACTACCACCTTTGAGAGACCAATAAGTAGGAAGGCCGAAAAGGCCAATCGAAAGAAAAAGGCTAGTGAGAAAGATGTTGGGAAATATTTGGCGAAGAAGATGAAATGTCACAAGAACAAGAAAAAGAAAGTCTTCACATCAAAGCGAAAAAGGTTCGCTTGGAAGAGTTGAGGGATAAGGAGAGAATTCAATTAGAAGAGTTGAAGGATAAGGAGAGGGTTCTAATGGTGGAGGAACGAATTAGTATTGAACGGGAAAAGCTTCATATCCAAAGTATGGTAGAGGATGAGAGAATTATGAATAAAAATACAAGTGGCATGTCTGAAGCACAAAAACTTTATTATGAACAACGCCTAGAGGGAATCCTTGCAAGACAATCTCAAAGTAAATAGTTTGGTTTGCCATATGTAAATGATGTCTTCAATAGACCTTATTTTGGTAGTAGCTTATTTATAAGCATTGGTGTATTTTATTATGTTATATGAATTTATCTATGTTAGAAAATAGTTGATGTATTTTGTTGTGGTAGATCAACTTCAATTATGTTAGAAAATGGTTGATGTATTTTGTTGGGGAATATCAACTTTGTTATGTTAGAAAAATGTTGATGTATTTTGTTGGAGAATAGAAACTTTTTTATGTTAGAAAAAGGTTAATGTATTTTGTTATCTTATACTATTTATAAAAAAGGAGATGTTGTTTATCATGAGTTTGGTCTCTCTCTCTCTCTCTCTCTCTCTCTCTTTAGGTTGTTTGCATCTTCATTGGATGATGAGTTATGTTAGAACCTGCGGTGGGATACTCTGTACCATATTAGTGATATAGGAGCATCTAAGCTTGTTAATTGGAAGATGTTGTTCTATAGTTTTTATAACAGGTTGTTTAATGACCCTTGTTTGTTTAATGACCTTTGTTATGCATATTTAGAACTAAATGTTTTAATGATTTGGATTTTGAGTTCAAAAACCTTTAGCGTATGGTGTTCATAATATATATATAACCTGAGTTTGGTTGTACATCAAATTAACATATGTTTAATTTTATTAGTACACTACCTGTGTGCCTTGTTTTATCTTTTTGTCCTTATATCTATTTTCATTGGAGTTTATTACTTAAGCAAATATAATTTTTGCTTTCAGATTTTGGCTTGAAGGTTGTATCCATGGGTCACTCTTTGTTTTGCAAACTTTTTTTTAATGACTCCGATGAGGATGAGATAATTAAAAAAATTGTCATGGATTCGACATCACAACGTAAACATTGTTGCTATATCAAGCGCAACCATTTGGCAGGCCATGAAAGGCTTTATTTCGACTACTTTGCCGACTCACCAGTATATCTTGAGAAATTATTTTGGAAGAGATTTTGGATAAGCTGTTCTCTTTTTCTGCGTATTTAATCTAAGGTAGAAGCTCATGATCCTTAGTTTAAGCAAAAAAGAAATGGTAGCAAAAAGCTTGGTTTATCTTCTCCTCAAAAGATTACTGCTGCACTTAGGATGATTGCCTATGGAGTAACAGGTGATATTATGGATGAATATGTGCGGATTGGAGAAACCATTGCCATGGAGAGTTTGAAAAAATTTGTTACAGCGGTGATAGATATTTTCTCTGAGGAATATTTAAGGAATCCAAACAATGAAGATATTGGTAGATTGTTGGCCTATAGCAAAAGGCGTGAATTTCTAGATATGCTAGGTTCAATTGATTGCATGCATTGGAAATGAAAAAATTGTCCAACTGAATGGAAATGTCAATATTGTGGTCATATTCGTGAGTCTACTATTATTTTGAAAGCAGTGACATCATATGATCTTTGGATATGGTATGCATTTTTTGAGTTACTTGGGTCAAATAATGATATTAATGTGTTACAGCAATCTCTTGTATTTTCCGAGCTAGCACAAGGATGTGCTTTGCCGGTTAATTACTCAATTAACGATAATGACTACACAATGAGATATTACCTTACCGATAGCATATATTTAAAGTGGTCAACATTTGTGAAAACAATCCCAGCTCCACAAGTACCAAAAAAAAAAAAAAAAAATTATTTGCAAAAGCCCAAGAGGCGTACAGGAAGGATGTTGAGCATGCATTTGGAGTACTCTAAGCATGATTCACAATTATTTGTGGACTTGCATGATTTTTCTATCTTGAAATGCTCAAAGAGATCATGAAAGCGTGCATAATCCTCCATAACATGATTGTTGAAGATGAGTAAGATGAAAATGAAGCAGTAGACTTTGATTATGAACAAATTGATGAAGTGGATAATCTTCCTATACAAGTGTCACGTGAGCATGCAAATGGATTTATGGCATTCATCCAAAGTCACGAACGCATTAAAGACCAACAAATTCATTCTCAACTCCAATAAGATCTTATTGAACATTTATGGCAATTACATTGCGATTTGTAGGAACTTGGGTGTGTGAGTTATGGCATGTGAGTTTTTATTGTAATTTTATGTGAGTTGTGTATGTGAATATTTTTGTGGACTACATTGGTAGTTTAGTGTTGCTAAAACTACTTCAAGTAATATGTTTGCCAGGTTGATAGTTCAATTGGAGTATATGATTTATGGTAATATGTTTTCCAAGTTGATAGTTTTTTTTTTTGAGAATGTGCTAGGTTGATAGTTGATAGTTTAATTGGAGAATATGATTTATGTGATTTATGTAAATAGTGTTGACAGGTTGATTTATGTATATGGGATCGTTGAGAAACTTTTCAAATGCTCCGAGCATGGGGTCCACATGTCTGTGAGAGAAATGTGTCATACATTGAGCGACATGATGCATGCATGGTAGTTGAAGAAACAAAATTAATAAATAACATTCATGGTAGTTGAAGGAAAAAAAAAAAAAAAATCCAAAAATATGACTGTTCAATTAAAAAAAGTTCTTATTAAAAACAGCTGGCTTTTAAAAAATGTGCTGACTGCGTTCAAATGATCAATTGAAAATATTTTTGGAAACAAAGAATAAAGAAAACATAATGAAAGAATAAAAAGTAATAAAAAAAATATTTAAATGAAAAATTAAAATTTTTAGATTTATTGGGTGCATTATAAAATAAATTGTGAAAATATATGAAGTAACTTTTTGATTTGCAAACAGTTATAATTTTTAGTTCGCTTGCTGTGAATGCTCTAACCACGTTACCCTCTGATACTCATTTTTCCTGTTCTTTCTCAAACGTCTCCTCTCTCTCTCACTCTCTGTTCCTACGCCTCTCTGTTTCTCTCAGGCCTCTCTTCTCTATCATCCCCTCTCTCTCCAACCCTACCCTTCTCTCTGATTCACCCTTTCATTGTCTACTTCTTCTCTCAGGCAACGGCAGTGGTGTGCTCTATCAGGTAACGGCAAGTGGTGTGCTCTCTCAGGTAACGACAGTGGTGTGGTGGTGGTGGTGGGTTCCAATATGGGGTGGATTTGCAATGAGGTGGTTGTGGGTTCCGATGTGGTGGTGGGTTTGCCCATTAAATTCTGCCCACCCCACCCCACCCCACCGCAAGACCCATCGTTAAAACCCAGCACCGCCCATCCCAACCCAAAGAGAGTCTCACAGTTTTTTCCTCTTTCGCTTAAAAGTTAAAATACACTCCATTTTCTTATTCTGAAGATACATTCAAGAGTAAGCATTTCCTATTTTCCTCTTCAGATCTAACAAATGGGAACCCTTGACATTCTTGGCGACCGCCAGTCCGGTCAGGACGTTCGCACCCAAAACGGTACTGCTCTCTCTCTTTTACAAATACTACTAAAAAAATTGCTTTTAATAAAATTTGATTTTGTGCAATTTATGGTTGTATTGTAAAGGAACTGACTAAGGTCGTTTTGTGTTTAATGGTGAGTGAAATAGTGATGGCGTGTGGAGCAGTTGCTAATATTGTCAAATCCTCACTAGGTCCTGTTGGTCTCGACAAGGTATTACTACTACTATTATTGCTGTTGATGTTGATGATGCTGATTTTGTTGTTTCAATCTTTTCTTTTAAAAAAAAAAAATTTAATGGCGTATTCATAATTAACTTTAGTCAATTGATTATTTATTTATTATATAGGCTTGCCAGTGTCATACAATTAGTTGAATGCTGAAATGTAAATGTGTGTGTTTCTTTTTTAATGTCATTATGTAAGGAATTTTAATTTGCAATTAATGGTAAGATATTGAATGAGCAATATGCGTAGTCTTGTCTGCATGATGTAAAATTAAGCATGTTGCTGCTTGTTCTTTAAGCTGTGACATTGCTCATGCGGGATATGTTCATTCATTGGGTTGGAATGACATTTGTATAAGTCAGTGAAGATTGAAAAGGATATCTTTTTGTTTACTTGTATGTGTTTTGAGTTCAGAAGGGTACCAAACCCGTAAAGACTAGAAACATAGTTAAGATGCTGAACTGCACGTTAGTGTTATTGCATCATTGATATTAATTGATATGGGCATTGGGGACATACCCTTTTTCCCTTTTGATTGCAAAGGTTTTGATATAGTTAAAATACTTAACTGCATGTCAATGTAATTGCCATGTTTACAATATTTATTGATAGAGGTGTTCGTAACTTGCCTTTTTTCCCTGTTCATTGCTAAGCTTTTATTTGGACCATGTAGTTCTGCCAAAGGGTATCATTTGATTTTCTTTTTGATTGATGGTTTCAGATGCTTGTTGATGATATTGGAGATGTGACAATTACTAATGATGGTGCTACAATACTCAAGATGTTAGAAGTTGAGCACCCTGCTGCTAAGGTGGATAAACAGTCTCATCTTGCTCATACTTTGTTTTATTACTGGATGTGTGTTTTGGCTGTGTTACCGAGCTTTGCCACACTGTAACATGTTTTGATTTATAGAAATTTTTTGGTGGTTCACAGGTACTCGTGGAGTTGGCTGAGCTTCAAGACCGAGAAGTTGGAGATGGGACAACATCAGTGGTCATTATTGCTGCGGAGTTGCTGAAGGTAAGTGTAGCCAGACTGTTAATTTGGGATCTCATGAAAGGAATTTTCTTATGTTCTGATGAAAGACGACTTAATTAATCATGATTATGCGGAGAGCAAATAATAATCATGGTTAGAAAAAGTGAACATCTACTTTACATCCACGATTAAGTGGAATTTTTGGGATCTCATATGATAGCAACTCTTTTATGGTTTGATGGATGATGACTTAATGGTTTATTTAATCATAATTCTGCAGAGAGCAAATGATTTGGTGAGGAACAACATTCACCCTACATCAATAATCAGTGGTTACAGAGTGAGTCTCTCTCTCTCTCTCTCTCTCTCTCTCTCTCTCTCTCTCTCTCTCTCTCCCCTGTTTTAATTTTGAACTTCAATCAGTTTTACCACTAAGCAAGTGTATTATTTTATGCATAATTTGAATATGTTTTGTGGCTTGTTACTTGGTAAGTTTCCTTAAAGTTTTATCCTTTCTATTTCTCTATGTTTTTAATGTAAATAGCTTGCTATGAGGGAGGCATGCAAATATGTGGAGGAAAAATTGGCCGTGAAGGTAAGGCTCCTCTGTCTTTGTCCCTAAATAGTTGCATGTGTGTGTTTATATGAAACCTGACAATTAAGGTTCATAAACAGTATTATGAACTGAAGGCATGAATGGCAGTTTGTTTCAATCACTTGCTCTGCCATTACAGACCTTATTATGAGCTTGTGAGTTTTCATCATTTATGCCAAAAATGGCATAGATAGAGGGTCTGGTATGCAATACTGTGGTTCCCACTAAAGATCATAAAATTATGTAGTATTACATGCTCTGCTTTTCCCCCCCCCCCAACAACCCTTCCCCTGCACAGGGGGCGAAACTCTTTTTGTGTTAAGTAATAGATTTTTTAGAAAAAAAAAAAAATACAAAGTACACGAAGGCATGCAGGTTCTTCTAATGTAACAATCTCAAAATCAACGTCATTAAAAGTGTGATTATTCCCTTCTCTCTGTGTAATTTACATAATGCTTAAAGGTACCACACTCTAAATTTGCTTTATTACGGGCTTAGGGGAATTTAGAAGGAGATCAACGTCATCAAAAGTGTGATTATTTCCTTCTCTCCATGCAATTTACATAATGCTTAAAGGAACCACACTCTAAATTTTCCTCTTGTAGGACTACCAAACTGGCAAAATTCCCTTTCCAACAAATAAGTAGCTTAATAATCCTTATAGGCATCATGAAATTTCCCAAAAAGAGAAAAAATGAGAGCCCCAAACTCCTTTTGGCTGTACAATGATGTAATAAATGGTTTACTTTCTCCACTAGATGACACATACAGCACCAGCCTCCAGTACAGGATCACATCTCTCTCATTCTTAGATTGTCCATTGTTGAATTCTATTACAACAGAGCTGCCCCCCAAACAAAGAATGGAACTTTTTGAGGTGCTTTCACACTGCAAATACTCTTCCAAGGGAACATAGAGTACCCTCTCAAAGCACCTTAATAAGATTGTGCATCTTCTGTTTCTAGTCAACCTCCTGCACATTATAATGTTGCCTTTTCTTCAAGGATAATTAGAAAAAAACAACTCAACCAAGGAATCCACTTACCTTAGTTCCCGATATTGGGAGGCTCTCAGAAAGTGAAGATCCTAATCTTCTTCTTCTTCTCCTTAATACAGAAAATATGTGGGTACCAAAGCATCCCTACCCTCAGCTAGCAAAAACAAATATGGAAAGAAATTATTTAAAGCCATCTCCCCACACACGTGATGCCAAAAAAGAACTTCCAAACATCCCCTATCAAAAATTTTGCCATTTCAACCTAGAAGATGGACCTCATTCATTGTGTTCTGGATGGCGATGCTTTGTCTAAGCCATAGCATATCTAATAGTATATATTCTTGTTAAGGCTGTATACTTGTTTTGTTGATTTTTCTAGGTTGAAAAGCTTGGAAAAGATTGTCTAATTAACTGTGCCAAGACAAGCATGTCCTCAAAGTTGATATCTGGTGACAGTGACTTCTTTGCAAATCTGGTATGCTTATTTATTATACATGTGATAAGGATTTATTTTGTTCCTAGAATCTGGATGTTATTGAAATTGACACACTTTCTATACTTAAACAAGCCATTTGTGCATCCAAGCCATCTGTGTATTGTTGGCTTGTGATGAGTGTTTAGTGTGTTTTATTGATTTTTGTATATGATTGTATTTCTAGGTTGTGGAAGCAGTGCAATCTGTTAAAATGACAAATGCAAGGGGGGAAGTCAAATACCCAATTAAGGTAGGTGTTTGTGCATTCTCCACATCATTGGGAAGGTTTTGTAGTGTGGACATATGCTTAGAGGAAACTGAAATCTCCTATATTGTTATCATGTGTTGTGTTTCTTGTGAACTGCTGGCAAGTAAAATCTTTTGCCTGATATGGCTCAACCTGCTTTTCATGGTTTTAGAGACATGCTAAAATTTGTGGATATGAAAGTTTTAATGCCCTAATTGTTCTTATGATGTTCCAGGGAATTAATATTTTGAAAGCTCATGGCAAAAGTGCAAAAGATAGCTATCTTTTGAATGGGTATGCTCTAAATACGGGTCGTGCTGCCCAAGGAATGCCTATTAGAGTTGCCCCTGCAAAGATTGCTTGTCTTGACTTTAATCTTCAGAAGACAAAGATGCAAATGGGTGTCCAAGTCTTAGTTACTGATCCCAGGGAGCTTGAAAAAATTCGTGAAAGGTGATAAGATAATAAAAAGTATTTTCTTTTAGGTTGTGATTGTCATTACTTTATTGATAATTGGCTTTGTGCACCAGTGAAGCATACACCACTTTTTAATTGCTTGCTTCTTTGCAGTAATTGATTTAGTATCCAATTACCTATATAATAGAGCAGTCTGGTAAAGGCATAAATCAGCTCTTTTCACATATATACATGCATATGATTTTGTATCTTGTTCAAATTCCTTTATTATTCTTTAATGCATGTTTTGCACAACCCAAAGAGTCTCATGCTTTATGCTTTTGCTTTGTGTTGTGACAATCTTAATCACCTCTTCTTTATGGTTACTAAGATGAAAATCATTATGCAATATTTGTCTGCTTTTTTGCTCATGTAGAACTTATTTTGCATTTATCTTAACAGAGAAGCCGATATGACCAAAGAACGCATTCAGAGACTTTTGAAAGCTGGAGCCAATGTTGTTCTGACAACAAAGGGGATTGATGACATGGCACTCAAGGTAAGCTTCTACAGATATTTGATTCTCCAACTGCTTTACATCTATCTCATCCAGCATTAAATTGGCTGGCATGATTATTAGCATTATATCACATGCTACCACTGAGCTTCTCTAATTATATTTTCTAAAGGAACCAGGGCCAATCCGAATTCTATTCATAGTGGACAAATTGGCTTATTACCCAATCACATGCCTATTTCCATGCATTGAGAAATATGTTCGCTCTGAAAAGAGGAAAACAGTCTTATGGGGTTGAGTAGAAATGTTGAATGTTATTTGGAAATGTAAGAACCTATGAAACACAAAATTTGTAGGGAATTGGAAGTGTTGAAGTTCCTATTTCTTTCAAGCCCTGAGATAAAATGAAGTGTATAGTGTTTGGAATATCACTCACCTTGGTATATCCATATACCATAGGAAATATTTAAGGAAGTACATAGAGCTTTTATTTTGTTTTGTTTTAGAGAGGTATTATTGATCTATTGAATTGTCTAAGTTGGTTACTGTACTTACAGTGGGTGGGCTGGGAAAAAGATAATTGAGCTAATGGCCTATTAGAGATGGATGATTTTTTTCTCCTGGTGTAGTTTACTCCTGGTTAATGTTTATAGTGTGACGCTTTGATATGTAAGTTTTAAGTCAATTACTTTCTAGTTTTTATACAGTATGTTGTTGATTGTGTGTTCTATATTGTCTTGAATGGGTTTACTTTAATTACGGTGAGTTCAGCCTAACAAGCTGTCTTCTTGGATTATTCTTCTGTGGTTTGGTCCTAGTTTATTGTGTACCTACCATCAAGCCCACAAGCAGATTTAATTTATTGTGTCGATTCTTTGTTGTTGTTCCAGTACTTTGTTGAGGCTGGGGCCATTGCTGTGAGACGTGTTCGCAAGGAGGATATGCGCCATGTTGCCAAGGCAACAGGTGCGACCATGGTAAATTCCTGGCCTGCCTATGCAATGATATTAATTTTTAAGGCTGTTTTAAATTTTCTTCCAACATTGTCAAATAATCAATGCAATCATGGATGTACAAAGGGCAATAGTCTGTTTGGAATATTGTGATGCAGATTTTCTGAAGCTGCAGAGCTTAAATAATTCTTGGGTGGTGAAAGGAGCAAACTGAAAATAGAATTCTTTCACACCAGCAATTAATGTGACAAAGTTATCTGATATCATAAGTATGCTGAAAGCAGCACTCGGGTGTACATACAGGATATAGTTAGGCTTCTGATTGCTAGTTGAATTTGATCAATATGTGATCAACTTCCCTTCTATCCGTAGCATTCTCTGAAGTCTTAGCACAGGTTACTCATGTTTGATCTGGTGATTCTTATAAGCTCTTTGCTTAACCCTAACATAGAGTATGTTTGGCATCAGCTTTAGTTTTTAGTTTTTATGTCTCAAACGGACACACAGTGTCCAAACATAGAAGCTTTTTCCTTCATCACAAGCATGGGGATTTTTTTAAAATCTCAAATGCCGCGTGATATAGCTTTACTGAAGACAATGGTTTACATTTTTAGCCACAGAAGCTAATCCACTCTATAACCTGTGTTAACTACACATATGAAACTTAGGGCCTGTTTGGTTGGAGATTTCTAGTATCGTTGTTTAAAATGATATGAAAACTGTGGTTTAAAAAGTGTTGTGAAAACATGTATTTACAGTATTCATAAAGCAAAAAATTTGTTTGGTACCATGTTTCAAATAACATATTTTAGTGTGTGAAAAAACATAATTCTGTGTTTGGTATGTGTGTGTGTTTTTTTTAAAAAGCTGACAAGTGGCCCCCTAGTTGGAATTGAAGAAGGAAGCTTTATGTGTTGTCTAATCAAGTGGGCCTCATGTTTTTCAAAATATTTATAAAAGTGTCATTGAATAACGTTGTTTGAAATTTGAAAATTGGTAAGAGGAGTTTTCCAAATTCAGTGTTTAAATACCCTAATTTGAGCAATGTAACTCAAACATTCCTAAAAAAACACCCTTACCAAATGCGTTGTTTTTTTTAGAAACACAGTTTTTAGTGTTTAAACATTGAAAACTGTTGTTTGGAATCACATACCAAACAGGCCCTTAGTGATTCACTCTTTTGTTTGCGTTAGCCGCTCTTGTTGTTTCAAAAGGTAACTGCTTGGAAATCAAGAAATTAAGCAGAAATTAAGAACTTAAAAACATTATGTCCTCTGGAAAAAGTGAACCAAGTTACAGCATGTGGGAATTACTCCTCTACTTGGCAAAGCATCTGCCTTAGTGACTTCTGATGTTGTGGCAGTATCATTAAATGTCTACATTCAATTAGTTATTGTTGCCATAATTCTATATATATATATTGGCAATGAATCCTAAAATAAAATTCTGGTTTTTGACCAACTTCCAGCTTTTGGCCTTTAAGGTTGCATTTCAATTGCAAGGTTTTTTACTTCATTAGTCCTATAATTAGTGTCTTAATAGAAATGATCAAATATTATAAAAAATTAATCAATTTTAAAACATTTCAAACTTTCAACAAAACTTTACGAAGTTGTCTTTTGAAAGTAATGTGTATTGTGGGTGTTGTGGAAAGGTTCAGAAATAATGCTATAAATTTTGGATGTGGACATGCATTATTGAACAAGTAAAAAATTGCAATTTGCACCACTTATTATAGAATTGAGTACCATCCTATTCATGTTCTCATGCAAGTGTAGCGGTATGCGTACAGTTGAATATGCTCGTCTCTCTTGTTGGCTGTTTTATATGTTAATATAAAATATATTTTTTAAAGTTTCCTTTTGGACATTAATTTAGCCCTTGCCTAATAAATTAAACCATGTGTGTATCGGCACCTATCAATTTCCATTTCTTCCAGAATTCCCATATGATGTCTAGAAGCAGTGATGTCTATGATTTTAGTGAGGTTGCTTGGTTGAGTCTGTCTTCAGTTTTGTCTTAGAGAATGCCTTGTTAGACTTGGACATGAGACCTTATTGCACTTCTTGTCATGTTGGCATTTGATTGGTTTGAATGCACATGCTCCCAACTTAATTAATAGATCTTGTAGAACATTGATCCTGAATTTCCAGTGATGACTTTTCCTATAGGACATGTATGGGGTGGGAATCTTTGGAATCTATGTTTAGTTCTTTCTTTATTTAATTCAAGTTCACACATTGTTGATTCTCCGCTGTGTTTTTGATAATTTTACTGGATTTTGGACAGGTTAACCATTATAATTCTTTTTATGATTGTGTACTATTGATGGATGATGCAGGTCTCAACATTTGCTGATATGGAGGGAGAGGAATCATTTGACTCGTCACTGTTAGGATATGCAGATGAAGTTGTTGAGGAGCGCATTGCTGATGATGATGTAATATTGATAAAGGGGACTAAAACTACAAGTGCGGTGAGTAATTTATTTTATTTTGAATTTGGATTTAGTTTATATATATATATATATATATATATTTGAGCTATATTCTGCAACTTAATATAAAAATTTAGTTTTTATTTTTTATTTTTTATTTTTTTTTATTTTTTTTTTTATTAATATTTTTTTAATGTATTGATTGTTACATATTAGTTACACGTTTTCATGCACAGTTTCCTGATATTTCCTTTTTACAACATACTTTCTCTAGGTTTCCTTGATCCTCCGAGGGGCGAATGACTATATGCTTGATGAGATGGAGAGAGCTCTGCATGATTCTCTTTCTATCGTTAAAAGGACCCTTGAATCCAATACGGTAAACTTTGTCTCTTTCTTTATACATGATTATAATTACGTTAGAATCTGCTTTGTGGCCATTGAGCTTTTCTATTGTATCTGCTGTTAAGCTTTTCGTGTATCTTAGTGGCACAATTGTTGCTGTGGAATGCATACTAGATTTGGATTATAGTTTTTTTTACTTGATATGTCATTACATTAATTATTTGGATATTTAGAACCCTGTTTTTTTAGGTAATAATAATTTTATTGAAATGAGACTACTTCGTGGAAGAAGACATGAAAGTAGTCTAAAGAATTCCAATTGAAGAAATATCTACGAGTCATCACCAAAATCTTTAATGAAATTTGAAATATTAGGAATCTGGTGATCTGACAAGCTTTTAAGCCTGGCATGCTAATTGCTAAAGCATGCATATGCACAAGAGAGTCATTTCCAGTCGAACAGAATCTTTTGAGATTGGAAAAGAACTTCATATTTGTTCTTTTGTTATTCTTTAGTGTGGAATCAATGCACTTTGGCATAACTTAATTTCTAGCCCAGCTGATAACCACCAAAAAATGACAAGAGAGTAGTTACTAATTTAGTAGAATTGTGAAATTGTATCATCTTTCTGGTGTTGAGCAAAATCTTTTAGAAAAAATTAGAGTTATCAGTTGCCCCCCCCCCCCAAAAAAAACGAGTCTTTTCCCCCCAAAAAAGTCTGGAAGTTGTGTGCAATTTTCTAACAATAAAAAAGAGCAATTGGAATTCATTTATCAATGTGGTTTTCATATTTCCTATCATATTCTTCATTGTCATATTGTGCAATACAGGTGGTTGTGGGTGGAGGTGCAGTTGAGGCAGCCTTGTCTGGGTATTTGGAGTGCCTTGCAACAACTTTAGGATCCCGTGAACAGTTGGCAATTGCAGAATTTGCCGAATCTTTGTTAATTATCCCAAAGGTTTACTATAATTTATGAGTGCATGGTATAAGCCCCCATTTCCACTGATATTATTGAAGAGACAATAACATGTGTTTGTTTCAGGTGCTTGCCGTCAATGCTGCCAAGGATGCCACCGATTTAGTTGCAAAACTACGGGCTTACCATACCATAGCACAAACCCATGCTGATAAGAAGCATTTATCCAGGTATTTGTTTGGAAGCTCCTGTGAGTGGCATTCTGGATTAAAGCTTATTGCTCCCCATCATTCTCTGCAATTTCTGTAACCTGAAACTAATCACACTAGAAATTCGGTTTGAGTAGGTTACTGTTTATTCTTTTTCGTCTTTTCCCTGAACTGAAACTAATCACACTAAAAATCATTTCCATTCAAGTGGTTACAACATTCCTGCTACTGTGGGTTGCAGTTCATTCTTGGTAAGCTTGACAGTTATGGAATTTGTATGCAGTGCAGTGTGTACAAAGTTACTTCAATACTATCATTATATTATACTTTTTGAGGAACACTGATGAGTTCTATCTCAAATAATGCTTCCTTCCCTTTGTGTTCAAAACTCACTGCATATGTAACTTACCAATAAACCAAAACTATTGTTTTGAGGGAACAATCATACAGTGTAATAGGTAATAGGATAATAATAACTTGTGTTTGTGTCGTGTATAGGTGTGTGTGAGAGAGAGTTCATAATGTGGATTTTTGGGGAGTCTGACCTGAGCGATCTAAGTACATTTCTTGCATGGAAATTTTGTCACATGATCTGTCATTCCATATTTAATTGTTTTGGTTATTTAATTATTGCAGCATGGGACTGGACCTTTTGAAGGGAACAGTTCGTAACAACTTAGAAGCCGGAGTCATTGAGCCTGCGATGAGTAAAGTGAAGATAATTCAGGTAAATGTTGTCAAACATACAAATGCGGCTGTAACAAACTTATTATATAGTTTTGAAATGGCTCTTAAAGTTGTTTCCTGAAATTTGCTATTTGACAGTTTGCGACTGAAGCAGCAATAACAATTCTTAGAATTGATGACATGATCAAGCTTGTCAAAGATGAAAGTCAGGGCAATGAGGATTAGGATTGGTTTTTGTTTGGAAAAAGAAGGCGAGAGATTTTTTTGTAGTTTGTTGCCGAGGACTTTCTGGTGTCATGCTTGTAATTTTTGCTGAGGCAATATCGCTCTCCATTCTTTTTGGTCTTGTATTTTTGCCGCTTAATTTTATGGTAATGTCCTGGTACTTAAGTAGATTTTGTTGTAGAAATGACAACTCAAGCAAAGACTGGGAAATGTGCGGTTGTGTTGTTCAGTTTTTGGGTTTATGGCTTGATCAAGCTCTCTTTATCACTCTACCATTTTGTGTATTTTTCGCAACGTAGTTTCTTCTTGTATAACGATGAGATTGTAACAAATGTTTAGGCAAAAACTACGAGTAGTTTTGTGGCCAAATCATCAACTAATATTCGTTTCCATGTAAAACCTGTACTTGCGCACCTTGGCCCAGGCAGTGTACGACTTAGTTTAATTGAACCAGGCAATATTCTTTGTAAGCTTAGTTTGTTTGTTAAAAAGCACGGTTAATCTTACCATAGAGCGGTAATAGTTTGGATGGATCTAGATGGCTTGAACTATCAAGTAGATTTGTGAACGAAATTAGTAGGTTGCTAGGTTCATGCTTTTATCGAGTCGTCTAGTAAATTAATTGTGAAGAAATTTTTTTCGTCAGGTGAAGCTGGTGAGATTTGGTTTGGCTTAGAGCTCACCGTGTATTAATCTCCAATAAGAACATCATATTGAAATCAAGTAGAAGAATCTTCTTAAACTTATGAAAGCCAGAACTGTCTTTCTCATTCTAGTGATCACGAAGCAAGTTGGGTTCTACGGGAAAAAAAGTAGTAGTTTTGGTCTGCCATTATAGGGACATTTGCAACCTATGTTGGGACATTTGTATTTACTGCTACTTGAACCATGATAAATGAAGTTTTCATTTGTAGTTGTCTTATTGAGAAGGAAAAAATTGTAGAGCATAGATAGCCCCATTGCTCGAATCGCACGGCCTCTGTCACCATGGCCTCCTTCGATTCTTTGAGCTGAACGCCACTCAATTGTTGATTGGAATAAGACTGTTTTAAACCCTTGTTAAGGTTCTCAAAGTGCCTTAAGATGAAGCGCATAATCTAATCCTCTTTGCAGATATTTGCTGCGATAGACCCTCTAAAAATAGCAAATCAGATCCAAACAGTTTATGCAAACTCACTCTAGAACTTATCTATCCCAGCAATCTTACTACTCTTTTTATTATGTTTTTGAGAAGTAAATTTTTATGGTCCACAATATTTTAAGGTTTAGGGTTTACGGTTAAAAGTTTAGGGTTTAAGGACTTTACTAGTTGTGCTAATTAGAATCTATATATATTTGTGGGTTCTAATTAGCTCAACTAGTAACGTCTTTGATGGTTGAATAAGAGATTTGAGATTCAATCCCCGCCTATACTAAAAACCGATTGGTATTGGTATCAGAAGCGTACGTCATAGGTTGAAACTCTATATAAAAAAGGGTAAACTACATATTTAGTCCATAACTTTTAGGCTATTTGTCAATTTGGTGTCTAACATTTCAAATGTATCAATCGAGTCCCTAACATTTGGACATTATGTCAAAATGGTCTTTGCTGTTAAGTGATGGATGGAAAATGTTAAGGTAACTAATGATCCAAATAAAAAATAGGTTTTTTTGCCAACACAGATACCACGTGTAATGCTGACTAGGATTAAACTTAAAAAAAAAAAAAAAAAAAAAAACCAACAACAACAACAACAAAAGAAATCAGCTACTGAATGAAGACCTCAAGTTCTTGGGATCAAATCAAAATCTCAATTTAACTGCTTGGGACCCATAGGCCACAACCTAACTTCATGTTTTGGTCGAGAGAGAAAGGGTGAGCCCCAAAGTTTGCCGATCGATGGTGAGCTTCACGATTCTATCCATGAAGTCTAGCACACCTTCTGCTTGTTCCTCTCATTGGTGGAGTCGTTGAACTTGACATGGTCATTAGACGTATATGTGAACTCAATTAGTCTAGCTAATGTATGAAAACAAAGATAACCTATGGGATGAAAATGCATTGGGCAATTCGAATCCAAAAAATTCGAACAAACTATCAGATTTCATAAACTATTGTTAGAAAAATATTCTAATAAATTAAACTTTTGATATATAAAACCCAAAACTCAATTACTTTCTACACTATCTATTAGATGTTAGATTGTAATTCATCAATATAGCTTTACTATAAATCTGTAATGTAAAGGTAGTGTAAAGTTTGTACATAGAGATAAACTACATGTTGTTTATTACTAGTTAGTTAGGCTACATATAGTTTTACTGTATAGAAGAGGTAGTTAGGAATAGTTGACAGATGGCACTTGTTCTTTGGATAGTTTGTTAGTTTTTCCGTGTTTCCTATATAAGAAACAGAGCTTGTTTATATTCAATCAATGTGAATTCAATGCATATTCAGAAATCTCCTTCTTCTTCATCTCTGATCTAATTCCTCCATTGATGAAGCTTGTCATATGCGTGAATTCTAACATGGTATCAGAGCTGAACTAAAATTCAGAGCCTTCAATCTTGGTACTCTCTGCAATTCTTAGTTCAATACTTCTTGTTTTCTTTCCGTTTCTAGTGGTTCTTTCAATCAAGTTGTTCATTCTTTACTTGATTCGTACACTAGATTCTTTGCCCTAGATCTTGATTTCTTTCTAGTAATTGGCAAATTGAATTTCTTGATTTAGGGTTTATCTTTTTGATTGTGATATTTGTAATTGAATTCTGTTGGTAATTGCAATTGGATTGTTGTTCGTTCAAATCCCTTGATCAACCAAGATTGTGATTTGATTGTTTGTGTCTGAGAATTTTGATTTGTTGGCTGATCAATTCTAGTTCAGAAGTGACAGTTCTTGGAGGTTTTGTGTGATTCTTGATTGCACTTTGACATTCTTGATTTTAGATCTGAGTTTGAGGATATGGCAGACAGTACTTCAAGTACTTCTGTTCCATCTATTCAGCCATGGGAGAATTCTTCTAGCCCTTACTACTTGTCCAGTAGTGATAATCCTGGGGTTTCCCTTGTTGTCCAACATTTGACTGAAGAAAATTACAACACTTGGAGTAGAGCTGTTTTTATTGCTTTGGATGCAAAAACCAAGTTGGGTTTTATTGATGGTTCCATCCCAAAGCCTCTTTCTGTTGATCACCCTTGTTACACAGCCTGGTGTAAATGTAATAGTACTGTTTTGGCTTGGTTGTTTAACTCAGTTTCTAGAGATTTACAGCCTAGCATAGTGTATTTCAAGACAGCAAGAAAGGTATGGCTTGAATTGCAACATAGGTTTTCTCAAGGTAATGGTCCTTGGATTTTTGAGTTGAGAAGGGAAGTTTTTTCTTTGAGTCAAGAGGATAACCATCAATGCCTATTATACAAAGTTTAAAGGTTTGTGGGATGAACTATCAGAATACAGGACCTGTTCTTGTGGTCATCAAGCTGAAGAATGTGTGATGTCTTTTTTGATGGGTCTTAATGACACTTACACAGCTGTGAGAGGGCAGATCTTGCTAATGGATCCTATTCCTTCTTTATGCAAGGTATGTTCTCTCTTGGTTCAAGATGAGAAACAAAGGAAAGTCAGTAAGACTTAGCCTTAGCAGTCAAGAACAATGGTTCTTTTGTTAAAGGATCTAACAAGGGTAAGTCTGGTAGACCTCATTGCACTCACTGTGGAGCTTTGGGTCATGTTGTTGATAAATGTTACAAATTACATGGCTACCCACCTGGTTACAAGTTTAAGAACAAGGGACAGCAAGGTGGACATTCTTCTTTTGCTAGCAATGTTGTTTCCACTGAATGCAGTAATGAAGAAAGTTTTAATCTCAATAAGTCAGAATATCAACAGCTCCTTGCCTTGATCAACTCTCAAAACCATTTTGGTGTGCAAGCTTCACAAGCTTCCACTTATGGTGTTCATCAAGTAACCACCATTATCTCTCAACCTCCTTCACAGCCTTCTTTGGATCTTTAAGGCCATGAGATGTCAGGTATCAGTTCTTCTATTCCTCTTTTCTCTCACTTTCCAAGATTGGTTTCACCTTCTTTGGACTATTCAGTTTTTTCTTCTACTCATCTTTGTTCCACTGATTGGATTCTTGATAGTGGAGCAATAGATCACATGATTCATTCACTTCAATTCTTTACTTCCATCACTTCCGTTGTTCATTTTTCTGTTAGACTTCCTAATGGAGACATGGCTAAAGTCACTCATATAGGAACTGTCAAGTTAACTTCTACATTGACACTAGATAATGTGCTTTGCATTCCATCCTTTTCATTTAATCTTGTGTCTATCAGCAAGCTAACACAATCTCCTTCTTGCTGCTGTATATTTCTTTCTCATTATTGTTTTATCCAGGACTTACAGCCTTGGAGGATGATTGGGTTGGGTAGAAAGCAAGGAGGCCTTTATATATTGGAGCTTGCAGACTTTGTTCTTCCTAAATCTGTTTTTGATGTGTTGTCCAAGCTTTCTTCTTTCAGCTTTGAAAATTCAGTCCAATCTTGTAATTCTGCTTCTGTAATTCATAGTACTAGTCTTTGGCATAGCAAGTTAGGGCATCCTCCCTTTTAAAGATTAGCCATTTTACAAACTCTTGTACCTGATGTTATCAATTGCAACTATAATAAGTCTTTTGATTGTCCTATTTGTCCTATTGCTAAGCAAAAACGGTTACCTTTTCTATCTTCTGTTCATGTTTCTAATTCTTGTTTTGATTTGATTCATGTTGACATTTGGGGACCTTAATCCACCCCTTCATTGAATGGTTCTAAATACTTTCTTACTATTGTGGATGACTTTAGTAGATGCACTTGGACTTTTCTCATGTCACATAAGTCTGATGTTTCCCATTTAATTTAGTCCTTTTACAATTTGGTAGTTACTCAATTTAACAAAAATATCAAAATTATTAGGTCTGATAATGGTCCAGAATTTGCCTTGCATTCTTTCTATGCTTCTAAGGGTATCATTCACCAATTATCTTGTGTTGAAACACCTCAACAAAATTCCATTGTTGAGAGAAAGCATCAACATCTTCTAAATGTGGCTAGAGCTTTGAGGTTTCATGCTTGTTTACCATTGAAGTTCTTGGGTGATTGTATTCTCACTGCCACTTACCTTATCAATAGGATCCCTAGTCTCTTATTACAAGACCTTACTCCCTATGAAAAGTTGTTAGGACATCCACCCACTTATTCTCACATTAGAGTGTTTGGTTGTCTTTGCTATGCATCTACCTTAGCTAGAGGTAGAACTAAGTTTGACCCTAGAGCAAAGTCTTGCATCTTTCTTGGTTATCCACAAGGTGTTAAGGGATATAAATTGTATGATCTTAGAACCAATTCTTGTTTCTTGTCTAGAGATGTTGTTTTTAAGGAATCTATTTTCCCTTTCAAGTCTTGGATTTCCAAGTATGTCAATGTCAATCCTTCTTCTACTCCTTCTCATTCTGTTTTTCCTCCTCAATCTTATATTCCTGATCATTCTTCTAAATTTCCTCCTGCTTCTGCTGAGTTTTCTCCTCCAATTTCATTTTCTGATATGGCTGTGCCACCTGATGACTTCCCTGATTTGGTTCATCCTAATGATGTTTCAAATCTGGCTGATTCCCCTGATTTGATTCAACCTACTGCTGTTTCTACTCAACTTGATTCCATTGGTCTTATTCCTCCTGCACCCCAAATTTGTGATGTTGTTCTTGTTAGGCAGTCTTCTAGACCTCACAAGCCACCCACTTATCTAAAAGATTATCATTGTAATCTTGTTGCTGCTCCTATGTTGGCTTCAGCTACTCCCAGTCAATCAGATAATTCCTTTGCTCCTGGTACATGTATTTTGTATCCCCTTTCATCTACTCTTTCTTACACTAAACTGTCCTCCTTTCAAAGAACATTCTCCATTGCACTCACTGTTCACAAGGAACTTGATACTTATGCTCAGGCCATTTTAGATCCTAAATGGAAAGAGGTTATGCAAGCAAAGATTGATGCTTTGCAAGCTAATAATACCTAGGTCATGACTCTTCCTCTTGGCAAGGTTCCCATAGGGTGTAAATGGGTTTTTAAGATTAAACTCAAATAAGATGGGTCTATTGAGAGGTATAAGGCAAGATTAGTTGCCAAGGGGTATACTCAGACTGAAGGGGTTGATTTCTATGAGACTTTTTCTCCTGTTGTGAAGTTTACCATAGTCAGGACATTGCTTGCTCTTGCTGCCATTCAAGGTTGGCATCTTACTCAATTGGATGTCAACAATGCTTTCCTCCATGGTGACTTGAATGAGGAAGTTTACATGGTTCCTCCACCTGGGTTTGGCAGCAAGGGGGAGGTGTGCAAGCTTACCAAGTCCTTGTATGGTCTTAAACAAGCTAGTAGGCAATGGTTTGCTAAACTATCTTCAACCATAATTGATCATGGCTTTGTTCAATCAAAATCAGATTATTCTGTGTTTACTAGAGTTCAAAAGGGTTCCATTATCATCTTGCTGGTCTATGTTGATGATATATTGATAGCAAACAATAATGTGGATGCTGTGAGTGCTTTCAAACAATTTTTGGACAACAAGTTTAAGCTTAAGGATCTTGGTACTTTGAAGTTCTTCTTGGGCCTTGAAGTGGCAAGAACTACTAAAGGAATTTCTTTATATCAGAGAAATTTCACCCTTGAGTTACTATCAGACACAGGGTTGTTGGCTTGCAAACCCTCAAATGTTCCTATGGATCAATCACTCAAGTTGAGCAGTTCAAGTGGAGATAACGTACCTGATCCTTCCCTGTATAGAAGGTTGATAGGCAAACTTCTTTATTTGACACTTAAATGACTAGACATTAGCTATTCTATCCACAAGTTAAGTAAGTTCATGAGTACTCCTAAAATGCCACATCTTCAAGTAGCCTACAAGATATTGAAGTACTTGAAGAAGACACCAGGACAAGGTCTTTTCCTATTTGTACAGTCTGACTTGAAGTTGAAGTGTTACTGTGATGCGGATTGGGCTGCTTTTATTGACACTAGAAGGTCCATCTCTGGTTTTTGTATCTTCTTAGGTGAATCCTTGATTTCATGGAAATGTAAGAAGCAGTAGGTAGTTTCAAGATCTTCTGCAGAGTCAGAATATAGAGCTATGGCTTGTGTGACTAGTGAGGTAGTTTGGTTAGTTGCTTTACTTGATACTTTTGGTTATATACATAAAGGACTAGCTTTTCTCTACTGTGATAGCAAGGCAGCCCTTTACATTGTCGCAAACCCTATGTTTCATGAAAGAACCAAGCATATAGAGATTGATTGTGTAAAATGTGTTCCCCCCTAGATCGAGGGTTTTACATGGAGTCGCCACTTATTTAATTTAAAAGGAAAAATAAGAAAACCTTTAATGAAAAATACTTCTGTTGTATTAATGTATATGACAATTTACATCAAATTTTGTAATAAAAATTTACAATGCTTTTTTGTCCTAGATACAATCTAAGAAAAGTAAATTACATTGCTTAATTTCCTAGTTACATTCTAAAAAAATGTAAAATTGTATATACAAGAGTATAGTCTAGAACCCTTGATCTTGGTTCGGAGGCTAATTTACGAGATGGGAAGGGATTAAGCACCCATCTCGCCCGGTAAAACCGGTCTCCTAGGTTAAGGTGGCCAATGTCATGTCATGTCAAACAAATACAAAGAATATGTCATATAAACATGTGATTTGCAGGAATTGTGAATATATATGTGTTAGGGGAATTTGACATAAAGAGAAACAAAAAAATAAAACTTGTTAGACAACAATTTTAATGTAAAAAAAATGAAGTTGATGGCATGTTCATCCAAGAGATCAATATAAATAAAGAATTCCAAGCCTAGACATGTTCATCTAAGCATGTGAAGGAAAAATAAATTGTCATGTTATTTGTCATCAACATAATTGCAAAGAGAAACAAATAAAAACAAAACCTTTAAGCATATTTGATCATCCAAGCAATTATGAAGAGAAGTAAAGGAAAAACCCTAGACATGTTTATCTAGACAAAATCAAAATACTTTGACATGTTTGTTCAAGCATTTTAAAAAAGTAAAACAACTACCTAGACATGTTCATCTAAGTATTAAAGAGAAAGTTGTGTTTTAGCCTAGAAGTGCTCATCTAAGCATTCAAAAGAAAATTGTGTATTAGCCTAGAAGTGTTCATCTAAGCATTCAAGAGAAGGTTGTGCTATAACCTAGAAGTGTTCATCTAAGCATTCAAGAGAAAATCAATACGATATATAGGCATGTTCATCCAAGCATAGCATAAAAGAAGTGAATTTATTCTAGCATGTACAAAAAATTAAAGAACACAATTAATTACTTAACAACATAAATTAAAAGGGGGAAGTGATCGCTTAAAGGGCTAGGGAGAAAGCAAGGCAGTACTAAACTACAACCAAAGTAAGAACAATGGTTGCTCAACAACTTTTCTTTTCTGCTTTCTCACTAGCTCTCTAGAGGGAATTCGGGGTCCAGAGAATGGAAGAGGTCTTCTCTATTTATAGGGGAAGGGATGGCTTAGCTTTAAAGCTAAATTATTAGCTTTCTTCTGAAGCTAAGAGAGGAGATAATCTGTTTAAATGAGTTGGGGACGGATTTGGTGTTGATCTCCATTCAAATTTTGAAATGATGCTGCACCTGCTTCGTATTTTGGCTCTAATTTTCCGCTCAAAATTCCAATTGATCCAAGATGGGTGTTTTTTGAAAGGAAATTCAATTATCTACAACTTTTTCAGAAATAGAGAAAGCCAAATTTCAACGTTATCCATGCCAAAAATGTGTTTCAAATTGCTGCTGAAAATAGTAACGTATTTTGAGCATTTTTGAATTTTTTCATAGGCTGTATCTGTTTCTTTACCCAATTTATTTTTCAAAAATATTTCTTCTGAAGCAAAGGGAAAGGATAAGTCTATTAGATAGGCTTGAACAGATTTGACGTTGAACTCATTTGGAATTTTGAGAGAAAATTGAAGATAATGCTGAATTTATGTTGTCTTCTGCACCTGTTTCGTATTTTGGCCATAACTTGCTGCTCAAAATTCCAATTGATTCGGGATTGATGTTTTTTGAAAGGAAATTTAATTCTCTACAACTTTTATAGAAATAGAGAAATCCAAATTTCAACGTTTTTCTGACCAAAAATGTGATTCAAGTTACAGCTGAAGATAATGACGTTTTTTTTGAGAATTTTTTCTTTTTTTTTTTTTTGAATTTTTCATGGATCATATCTCCGGAATTTTTTCAAAAGAGCAGATAAGATGCCATAAAGAAAAACATTTTTTTTATTATTTTCTTTAAAAAAAAAATGAAAAAAAATGAAATCCAATCAAAAATCACACTTGATTAATTTTAAATTAATTCTTGTGAGAACCAATCAAAATTAAGTGTTTAAAATAGGACGCGATCAGGCCCATCGTGTAGGCAGGCCATGATCATTGAAAATTGCTTGTATGATAACTTTTGATCAGGTGGTCCAATCAAAACCTATGACATACCATTATGATCGTTAGAACATCAAGATTTGTTTTGTATCACAAATCTAAAGATCTACCGGTTGGTTAAATGCAAGTTATAAAATTGGGTGTCTACAGATTGTCACTTCATTAGGGAGAAGATTGAAGATGGAGTGATTAAGACCTTCCATGTGCCTACGAGACATCAGCTAGCTGATTTGTTTACTAAACCTCTCCATCAAAAGCAATTTATATTTCTTTTATCCAAGATGAACCTGATCAACATCTACAGTTCATCTTGAGAGGGAGTGCTAGATGTTAAATTGTAATTCATCAATATAGCTTTACTGTAAATCTGTAATGTAAAGGTAGTGTAAAGTTTGTACATAGAGATAAACTACATGTCGTTTATTACTAGTTAGTCAGGCTACATATAGTTTTACTGTATAGAAGAGGTAGTTAGGAATAGTTGACAGATGGCACTTGTTCTTTGGATAGTTTGTTAGTCTTTCCCTGTTTCCTATATAAGAAACATAGCTTGTTTATATTCGATCAGTGTGAATTCAATGCATATTCAGATGCTCCTTCTTCTTCATCTCTGATCTAATTCCTCCATTGATGAAGCTTGTCATAGGCGTGAATTCTAACAGTCTGTCAACTGTTCCTAGTTACCTCTTCTATCCAGTAAAACTATATGTAGCCTGACTAACTAGTAATAAACGACATGTAGTTTATCTCTATGTACAAACTTTACACTACCTTTACATTACAGATTTACAGTAAAGCTATATTAATGAATTACAATCTAACATCTAACACTATCAACCAGTGATCTATCACCAAGAAATTTTTTTGACAAAAAACGTAAAACCTTTTAGACCCAAAAAGGTTGCAATGTTCATTAAAACCAAATCTATGCTCCAACAACCTTCTACAGACTACAACTTCTCCAATGCTATCTGATCCTATACCAACTCCAAACGCTTTGAATACACCTCCAACTCCTTAATCTTTTGTCCCCTCCACCAACTCCCATAGACTCGCCGGTCCTCAGTGCCGCTCTTCACTCACTTGAGTCTCGTCCTTCATTGTTCTCTCTAGGCGAATTTGAGGAGGTGCCCTGAAACAATCGAGAACTAAAGTAATTAGGGATTTTGATCCCAAATACGTGAGTGAGTTTTTGAATTATTAGAGCATCCGCATTAGTAGATGCAAAATTTCTATCCATTTTACAAAAAAAAACATACTTTTTCTATTTTATACACTCACATTAGTTTGTCTATTCTACACATTTATTCAATAAAATATTCATTCTTGACTCAATACCCAGCCACCATCAACAAGCAAACAAAGAAAAAAGAGAGCAGTGGCGATCATAAAATATTTTACAATTTATTCCAATGACAAACATAAAATAATTATCTATTACAATCTATTCTATTATGTTTGTTATTGCAATAGATTGTAAAATAATTGATATTAGGTTATTGCAATAATATCTTAATATTTGTCATTGCAATAGATTGTAAAATATTTTATATTAGGTTATTAAAATGTTATCTTAATATTTGTCATTGCAATAGATTGTAAAATAATTTATATCAAGTTATTGCCACTTACATATTTATTTAGGGTTACCGGCACTTGCACACTCATTGCAATAACTTGATATGAATTAATTTACAATCTATTGCAATGACAAATATTAAGATATTATTGCAATAACCTAATATCAATTATTTTATAATTTATTCCAATGACAAACATAAAATAATTATCTATTACAATCTATTCTATTATGTTTGTCATTGCAATGGATTGTAAAATAATTGATACTAGGTTATTGCAATAATATCTTAATATTTGTCATTGCAATAGATTGTAAAATATTTTATATTAAGTTATTGAAATGTTATCTTAATATTTTCCATTGCAATAGATTGTAAAATAATTCATATCAAGTTATTGCAATGAGTGTGTGAGTGCCGGTAACCCTAAATAAGTGTGTAAGTGCCGGTAATCCTCTCTGCCTCATCTACTAAGGAATTCAGTATTATATTGTGAATGGTGATATAAATACTAGACTTAAATATTTCAAAGAATCTACTGACAATGACTATTTGCCTATATATATGAGATGAGTTCAAGTTACACCTGGTGTAATTCTTGTAAAGTTACACATTTTTTAAACCATAGATTTCTAAGAGATCTAATGGTTGAGAAAAAAGTATTAAATGTATTTACTTTCCATCTTGGTACCTCATTAATACTAGCATTTTTTTCTCTCCCTCCTTATTTTTTATGTGTCCTCTGTTTTCAATAACTTGCAATCCATACTCATTTACTAAAAAGCAATCCACCATAGCCAAATATCCCCTTTCGGCATAGAAGCAATATAGCAATTAAATTTATGTTAATTGAATAATTCTCATATCACCTGAACATAGGACATAATTTGAACTTCAAGTTCAAAGGGGTTTGTTAAATGGTCCTGAAACCAATTTCGTTCTACTAAAAATGCATACTTCCATTCTTCCATTAATCTGCGGGATAGTTGTATCGAATTCTCTGATATTAGATATATGGAGGGATTGGGGTTTGGCAGCACTCAGGGACGGAGCTACGCCCCCCCCCCCCCCCCCCCCCCCCCCTAGATTTTGAGGAAAGTTTTTTTATAGGTATATTTAACGTTCAATTAGCCTAAAAAAAAATTAATCTTGGTCATTATTAGTGTCTTCTTACTCGGAGATGAAGATGAGAGAAAGAAATTTCTCATTGAATGAATAGGAAAAGTACTGCTCTCCTTATATATACAAGGAACAGAGCAATGAAATGAAACGAAACAAAAGGAATTAAAAAACAAGCTTTTTAATTTTAACCCAAATCAATTTCTCGTACTACATTTTTTGGATTCTCAATATCAAAATTAGCCTAAATTCTGCACAAAGGCTACTCCTATGCTGGATGTTTATTCTTTCACTATCTTGATATTCGTTGAATCCATTGATGACCATAGTGGAGGAATGTTAGTTGTTTGTAACATTATCAGTGATGTTTATTAGTTGTTTGTAACATTATCAGTGATGTTTATTGTCTTTATGAGTTATGAAAGTCAATTAATGATATTAGAGAGATTGTAAATTGGATAGAATTTGTCAAACCAAGTGTCAATAGCATTCAAAAAAAAAAAAAAAAAAAAGCGTCAATTGGGCTTTAAAATGCCTAGCTAATGTGGCAAGAGAAGAGACTATGATATAGAACATGAGGCTAGATAACGTGGTCTTAAAAACATACCCAATCTCAACAATTCAATTTGAATTGTTGACCCAAATAGATGATAAAATATTAAATTGACCAGAAAAAATTTTTATTCTTGAAGTTGCAATTTTCTTTTTTAGAGTCCAAACTTTGCCCCCCCAAACCTTTGGCTCTGGCTCCGTCCCTGGCAGCACTAGATGCAATTACAACTTGAATTTCTTTGTTTTTATCACACAAGGGAATATGCACCCAACCATAACTGAGCCATCTAGGAACTTCACTAAGGCAAATATATTGCAACCTATGGCAATGAAACTGTTTTGGGATTGGAAGTTTACAATTTCTATGGTCTTTGTAATGCTATTAGTATAATTCGAGAATATTGCATAGTTGACACGAACTATGCCTTCTAATGAAATCTCCAGCACCTACAAGTTGAAGCTCCTCAAGAGCTATTCCAAATGGGTATGAAATGCATTTTTCCCATAGTATGTTTGACATGAAGTCGTTGCTTAACTTGCTGATTGTACAAATGTAGTAATTGGGTAATTTATCTAGTAACAAAATTGTCTAAAACACTATTTGCACCATGGCTAGCTCTTTATTGATGATGAAAGGGAATGTGAAGCAGAAAGTCCAAGTAGAAATTTCTAGTGTACTGTTTAATAGCTTCTTGCGGAGATAGGAGGTTTGGCTATGGTGGGGTGCTTTTAGTATATATGTAAGGTTTGCAGGTTATTAAAAATGGTATTACTCTTTAATCAAGTGGAAAGCAATAAATAAGGAGAGAAAAAAATGCCAGTATTAATTAGGCAATAAGTTGTAAAGTCTTAATATTTAATGATGTTTTTTCAACCGTTAGATCTCTTAGAAATATATGGCTTAAAAAATGTATAATTTTTATAGAGTTACACCAGGTATAACTTGAACACATCTCTCTCTCTCTCTCTCTCTCTCTCTCTCTCTCTCTCTCTCTCTCTCTCTCTCTCTCTCTATATATATATATATATATATATTCAATTATAATGATGTGTAATGGTCGAGACTTACTGAAGGAAAGCATCATGAAGTTTATTTTTGCAATAAGTAAGTTAAACATGAATGAGTTGAAGGCATGTGAAAAGAAAATTACAAGTCTAGTTGGTCATAGAGAAGGGCGGCCTCAATTGAACAGAGCAATTTGCAATGTACCAAACGAACAAACAAGTCTATTAAAAATATAGCTCGGCTTAATTGAATCCACATGCTAGATGGCGGTTCATTAAAAATATCTTTTTATCAGAAAAAAACATTTACTTTATTTAGTTTTATTTTATTATTATTTTTAAAAATAGACTTAATTATATTCTTGGCAAGATCTGGGAAATAGTAGTGAACTAGTGATTAGTGAGCTTAAAGGTCCTCAAACCCCTGTAAAGTAAAAACCCAAAATCAACAGCACAATTGAAACCCCTACCTTCTCCACCAAACTAGATAATAATTAAACTGGATAGATATCTGATGATCAGATCGTCAGTAGAAATGTTCGTCCAGGAAGGAGTTCGTCCAGGAAGGAGTCGTCCTCAGCTAATCTTGATCTTGCAAACAAGTCAAGCTATGAAAAGAAAGAGCGTGGTCACCGGTGTGGTGCCTGCCACAGGGCCTCCGATGCCAAAGTTAGAATGGCTAGAATAACAGAATGTCAGACATAGTGTATTTTAAGTGTATGTGTACCTTTTTGTCGGGTCTTGTCAATGGATATATATAGGTGTTTTCTTCTTCCTTCTAGCCATTGGTTTGTCTTAATGGTGATATTATTGCTGGATTTGTAACGTCCATGCAGGGTGTCCAATGGGTAAATCTACTTCCAACGGTATGGAAGTTCATTAATACTCTTGCAACGCTTCATTGTGATTGAGGGACAATGGTCTAGTCTTGGCCATGTAGTTTCCCTGAGGCTGGGCTATTTTTGGGGTTGTCCTCGTTCGTCGTCCTCACTAGGTGGACGAGTATATTTTCGGGACCATCAATATCATTAACAACAAATAAGTCTATTAAAAATATAGCTCGGCTTAATTGAAGCCACATGCTAGACGGAGCTTCATTAAAAATATCATTATCAATAATAAAACTATTTTTTTTATTAAAAAAAAATCTACTTTATTTAGTTTTTTTTTTTTTATTTAAAAAAAAAATTAGACTTGATTATTTTCGTGGCAAGATCTAGGAAATAGTAGTGAACTAGTGATTAGTGAGCTTAAAGGTCCTCAAACTCCTATAAAGTAAAAACCCAAAATCAATAGCACAATTGAAACCCCTATCTTCTCCACCAAACTTGATGGCTTCCACTTGCAACTGTGTGATCGGCAGGACCTCATTGTCGTCCCTCAAATCAACCATTAAACCAAGGCTCCGCACTCGTACTCTCAAATCTCAATCTCAATGGCCCCTCCTCTACCACATTGTTTCCTTCTTCCACTTCCTCAACTAGACCATCAACCATTTTCTCTCTTTTTACCAGGTTACTTATTTTTTCAATATTTATAGAAAATGATACAATGTAATTTAATTGGATTTTTTTTTTTTTAGTATTAGGTTGCTTTATATCAATGTAACTATATTAGAATTTCTTAGAAACACCAAATGTAACATAATTAAGTTTTATTTTTATTTATTTTAGAGTTGCAACCTATGGCATCCATTCTTGATGATAGCTTTTTATCATCAGACCAAGACACCAATCGATTTTTGGTGTTGTGAACGCCTAAAAATTTTTGGTCTGAAAAATGTCCCATTTCTCAGGGTTTTTTAGGGTGGTCGTACATTGGGTTCTTGGCGACGTGACTCTTGTTTGCCTGTGATTTTAGGGTGGGGTGTGTGTGTGTGAGTCCATTTTTCTTATTTTTATTTTAGGAGTCGTCACCAATCATTAATTTTGTATTAGATGTGATTGGTCACCTAGGGGTCTAATTCATTTTAGGTTACCTAATTAATTAAACCAAATTTTAAGGGTTCATTAATTAAGGCAAACCAAAAAGTCTCAAACCAAAGATCTTGGATTCAAAAGTTTGGTTACGTATGGGGAAGGTGTTAGACATCCCACAACGCCTATTAGAAAATAGCACCTCTTTTTAATTTATTTCAAACGTTATCTTTTTATTGAAGAAATGGAATACTTGACATTTTGATTTTTGAAAAGGTTTTTCAAACGATATATATATATATATATATATATATATATATATATACATGTGAGTAATTATTTACTTAAAATAACATGTGAGTATTAACTTCAAAGAATATTTACAAATAAAAACATATGAGGTATGTACATAGGTAACATGTGAGTAGAATATTTAGTAGGTAGATAGCATATGAATACTACTATACATAAACAAACTACAACACAAAAAGGAGAGAGGGATTAGAAGAGTAGCACCTCGTTGTCATCCACCATTTTCTCAATTTTATTATTATGCAAAAAAAGAAAAGAAAAAAGAAGACAAATGGGATACATTAGTGCCAAAATGATAGGAGGGACAATGTAAGCTTGATTGGTGGAAAATTATTGTGTACTCCTGGAGTACCATAAATGCGTACTCCCTCCTCTCACATGAATGGTGAGTCCCACTAATTAAATTCATAGTGGGACCGACCATTCATGTGAGAGGGGGGAGTACGCATTTATGGTACTCCGGGAATACCTAATAATTTTTCAGTGTCCAAGGATATAATAAAGTGAGCCATGGATACAAATACAACACCATTCTAAGGAAAAGTTTGAAATTATAATGTATGAACAAATTTACAGGTAAACTCTATTTCCTTTTCAAAAAAAAGGTAAACTTTATTTATTTATTCAAGGATATTTGGAAAGACACATTTTTCTAGGAAAGGTATTTAAAGTTCTTTTTGAAAGAGAGAGACTTCATTTTTTGAAAGAAATTCCAGCATAGTAAAAACATTTTTCCAATGGGGTAAAAACATTTTTTCTAAAGACATTCTTCTTCTTCTTCTTTTTTTTTTTTTTTGAAAGAAGTGAACAAATTTTTTTTTGAAAGAAATTCCAATGTGGTAAAAACATTTTTGATAACATTATTTTCGGATTTTTGAAAGGAAAGAACAAAATGATGGGACTGACGAAATCAACTATTGTCGAACCCAGTTAGACAGACGAGACCATCCTGTTAGGCGAGCCTAAACAAGTGCCCACATCACCGACAAAGGTATCAAGGCCATTCAATACCGCCAGTAACACCTCGGACGGTTACAACAACAGCTACACAGATCGTTGAGAGCACATTGAAGCCCCATTACTAAGTAGGATGCGTTACCAGGAAAGGCATTAACATCCCATTATTGACCACAACGGTCAGAATCCAAGGTAACATATATAAAGCCTTCGCATTACCAACACAAGGTACATAGAAAAACTCAGATATATCTCTTGCTCTGTTATATTGCATTATTCTTCACATATTTCTTAATACTGACTTTGGCATCAGAGGCGTTGTGGCAGGCACCACACCGGTGACCATCCTGGGGATATAATCATCCGGGTTGAAGATTGTTTCCATCTGCCCTCTCTGACTGACGAATTTACGCTTCATCAGTTTGGCGTCGTCTGTGGGGACGACATTTTCGTACTCATATTCGAAAACGCAGTTTCCATCAACTTCTATATTCAGATGGAGTCCAATCAAGATTCCACAGCCTTGGCTCAGCAAGTCCAAGATCTCGCGGCCACCGTTGAAGAACTCACCAAACAAAATCAGCAAATGAGGCTACGGCTTCAAAAAGTTCAACAAGAGGAGAATCGGTGCAAGGACAACCTGGAAGGTGAAGGAGACAGCCATAGAAGGAGTATTCATCAAAGACCTACTACACCGGAAGAACAGAATTCGGATCTTCTTCGAGAGATGAGGAAGGAGATGGATGAGTTGAGGAATGCCATCAAGGAGAAAATGGACCGAAGCGTGGATAGAATGGTAAGGGCCACGGATTCGCCTTTTACTACAGTAGTCCTCGAATGTCCAGTGTCGTCAAAATTTCGTCTGCCTCAACTGGAGCCGTTCGACGGGCTCAAAGACCCTCAGGATCACCTTAATACCTTCAAAACGACGCTAGGCCTTCAACAGCCCCCCGACGAGATACTGTGTCGTTCCTTCCCCACTACTCTCAAAGGAGTTACAAGGGAATGGTTCACAAAGTTGTCAACATCGTCCATTGACAACTTCGAGCAATTGAGCAACGACTTCTTGCGTCATTTCATAGGGGGGCAGCGTTCGAAGAGGCCAGCGGACCACTTACTCACCATTAGGTAGGGAGAGAAGGAAACCCTGAGATCGTACGTGAAACGCTTTACTCAGGAGACCCTGGAGGTGGACGAAGCTGATGACAAGGTATAGCTGACGACCTTCAAAGCAGGACTGAGATCCAGAGATCTCGTGGCTTCACTCGCGAAGAATCCTCCAAAGACGATGGCAGAGATGCTCCTGAAAGCACAGAAGTACATGAATGCTGAAGATGCTTTAGCAGCCATAAAGGATGCAGAGAAGCCAGGAGACAAGGGAAAGAAGGATGACGAGCGTAGGGGTCAAAAGAGGGAGCGCCCAGATCGTCATAACAATGACGGGAATAGAAGAAAAGAAGATAAAGGTCCACGGACGGTAAGATTTACCCCTCTAGTCATGCCTGTTGACAAAATTTTAACGCAGATTAAGGATGAGCACTATCTCAAATGGCTGAGACCATTACACTCATCCCCTAACGCCCGTGATAAGAATAAGTACTGCCGATTCCACAAGGATCACGGCCACAACATGGAAGATTGTAGGGACCTAAAGGAGCAAATAGAGGAGTTGATACAGAAAGGGAAATTACAGTGATATGTGAAGAAGGGGGAATATAGTAAGTTCAGAGATGGCAATAAGAGCCAGCATGAGTCCTCTTCCAGGAATGACGATCGTTCGTTCCAACCTCCACAGGATGTAATCGGGGAGATAAAGACGATTACAGGAGGGCCCTTCACAGGAGGGTTATTCAAATCCCTCAAGAAAGCATGCCAAAGACAGGTGAATAGCGTCCACATGATACCTCCGTTTAAGCAGAAACGAACGGACTAGGATATCTCCTTCAATGAAGCGGACGCCAGGGGAGTGAAGCAGCCTCACAATGATCCTTTAGTTATAATGCTGACTACAGAGGGATTCAACACCAAAAGGATCCTCGTGGACAACGGTAGCTCCACAGACATTATCTACCTCTCTGCTTTCCAGCAGCTGAAACTAGATCCAAGGAGACTACGCTCATTTGACTCTCCCCTCGTCAGCTTCAGCGGAGACAGGGTATATCCTAGGGGCATAGTGACGTTGACAGTAACGGTGGGGACCTACCCGATGCAGTTGACTCGTCAATTAGACTTCCTAGTGGTAGATTGCCCCTCATCTTACAATGTAATCATTGGGAGGACCACGCTCAACAAATGGAAAGTAGCCACGTCCACCTATTGCCTGAAAGTAAAATTTCCAACAGATAACAGTGTCGGCGAAGTAAAACGAGATCAAGTCTTTGCCAGGGAATGTTATCAAGCCGTCTTGGTTGCAAAGGAGAACCACATATGGATGATTGAAGAGAAGGAAGAAGATAAAATGGAAGCCCTGGAAACAGTGGAACTGGCCGAAGGAGAAGCGAACAAGACAACGAAGATAAGGACGACGCTAAGCCCTGAGATGAGAACAAGGCTCATCCAGTTCCTCAAAGAAAACCAAGATGTCTTTGCATGGAGCCACGAGGACATGCCAGGCATAGCTCCAGAAGTCATTCAGCATAAGTTGAATGTGAACCCGGAAAGAAAACCCGTCTAGCAGAGACGAAGGGTCTTCGCCCTAGAACGAGACCAAGCAGTTACAAATGAAGTTACCAAGCTGTTGATGGCAGGATTCATCCGAGAAGTGTACTATCCTGAATGGCTCGCAAATGTTGTCCTAGTGAAGAAAGCAAATGGGAAATGGAGAATGTGCGTGGACTTCACGGACCTGAACAAGGCATGCTCGAAAGATAGTTTTCCTCTGTCGAGGATAGACCAGCTTGTGGATTCTACAGCCGGACATAAGTTGCCAACGTTTATGGACGCTTTCTCAAGATATAACCAAATAAGGATGGCTAAAGAAGATCAGGAGAAGACTGCTTTCATCACGAGTCAAGGACTCTATTGTTACAAGGTAATGCCTTTTGGATTAAAGAATGCCGGAGCTACGTATCAGAGACTAGTGAACAAAATGTTCAGCCAATAGATCGGCAGGAATATGGAAGTGTACGTGGATGATATGCTCTTCAAGAGTAAGGAAGAGCTTGTGCATTTGGACGACCTGAAGGAGACGTTTGCCACCCTCAAAAAATACCATATGAGGTTGAACCCTAGTAAGTGTGTTTTTGGTGTAGTTTCAGGGAAATTCTTGGGATTCATGGTGTCCCAGAGAGGAATAGAAGCAAATCCGGAGAAAGTGCAAGCCATAATCAACATGGCATCGCCCAGGACCATCAAGGAAGTCCAGAAGCTCACAGGAAGGATCGCAGCTTTAAACAGGTTCGTCTCTAGAGTGACGGACAAGTGCCTACCCTTTTTCAAGACCTTGAAGCAGGCCTTCGCCTGGACCGACGAATGTGAAGCAGCGTTCCAAGAACTCAAACATTACCTGAGTAATCCACCCCTCTTAAGTTCGTCCAAGAAAGGGGAAGACCTATATTTGTACTTGGCAGTATTAGCTACAGCAGTGAGTGCAGCCTTGATTAGAGAAGAAGGCAAGAAATAGCTCCCAATTTACTACGTCAGCCAAGCTTTCCAAGGGGTTGAGTCTAGGTATCCGAGGATTGAAAAGATTTCTTTTGCGTTAATAGTAGCCTTACGCAAATTAAGGCAATATTTTCAGGCGAATCCTATCTTGGTGATGACGGATCAACCTATCAAAAAATCCATGAACCAACCTGAGGTAGCAGGAAGAATGATCCAGTGGGCAATTGAACTCAGTCAATTTGATATTGAGTACCATCCCAGAACAGCCATCAAGGCACAAGCTTTGGTAGACTTCATCGCTGAGTTCACCTTTCCGTACGAGGACAGTCTCACCGTCGAAGCCGAACGATGGACGATACAGACTGATGGTTCGTCAGCCCAAAAGAGGGGGGGAGTAGGGGTCGTCATAACCACCCCTGACGGAGAGATGCTCAAATATGGAGTTCAACTGAAATTTCCTACTACCAACAACGAAGCTGAATACGAAGGAATACTGACGGGATTGAGGCTCAGAAAGGCGCTTGCAGCTAAGAACCTGTTAGTCCAAAATGATTCCAAGCTAATGATCAGGCAAATCCAAGGAGAGTACGAAGCAAAGGAAGAGAAAATGCAAAAATACCTCAGGCTGACGAAACATTTGATTCAGGAGTTTGATAAGGTGGAATTCGTACAGATCCCAAGAAGCTAGAATATGGAGGCAGACGAAGTCTCGAAGCTAGCATCATCAAAAGAAGGGGGGATACGCATGGGCTTGGCAATGGAAGTCCAGAAACACCCCATCATTGAAGAAGTTCCAACATTCACAATCCAGAGCGAAAAAAGCTGGATGACACCAATAATATCTTTCCTCCAGGACGGACACCTCCCTCAGAATACAGAAGAGGCCAAAAAGATCAAAAAGAGGGCGACCAGATTTACGATCCTTAATAACACCTTATACAAGAGAGGCTTCTCCATACCTTACTTGAAGTGTGTCGACGAAGAAGAAGCCAAGTACATACTGGAAGAAATCCACGAAGGGATTTGTGGTGACCATGCCGGCCTTAGGTCCCTAGTGAACAAGGTCATTTGAACATGTTATTTCTGGCCTACTATGCAGGTGGACGCAGTGGAACTCGTCAAAAAGTGTGACAAGTGCCAACGATACGAGAATGTCCAGCGTCTTCCAGCAGAGAGGCTGACGACAATAGCCTCCCCATGGCCATTTGCACAATGGGGAGTCGACATCGTCGGTCCACTACCCCAGGGTAAAGGTCAGGTAAAATTTCTACTAGTTGCTATTGACTACTTCACAAAATGGGTCGAAGTAGAGGCTCTAGCAACAATCACTGAAGCAAGAATTCGGAGCTTTGTTTGGAAGAATATAATTTGCAGGTTCGGGATTCCATTGACGATCATATCAGATAACGGGCGGTAGTTCGAGAGCCAAGGCTTTAGGGACTTCTGTTTAAGCCTAGGCATCAAGAACCAATTTTCATCCCCATGGCATCCCCAGGCGAATGGACAGACGGAAGTGACTAATCAGACATTGCTCAAAATTATCAAAACGAAGTTGGACGACGCGAAAGGTGCCTAACGTCTTGTGGGCCTACCGAACCACGGCAAGAACCCCAACAGGAGAAACCCCCTTCAGACTCACGTATGGCACTGAAGCAGTAATCCTTGTCGAAGTAGGAGTGACCAACGTCAAAGTAAAGTTATTCCACGAAGAGGAGAATGACGACCAATTACGAATCAACCTGGACTGTCTGGACGAAGTAAGAGACAACGCTTCGAATAAGATGAGGAAGTACCAGCAGAAGATGGCCGAATACTACAACAAGAAGGTAAACCTAAGACAACTTGATATAGGGGACCTTGTCCTGCGCAAGGTCACCACAGCGACCAGAGATTCTTCCCAAGGAAAACTTGGACCCATATGGGAAGGACCCTACCGAGTCGTTCACTACTCCAGGCAAGGAAGCTATCACCTGGAAACCCTAGACGAACAGAGGCTCCCGAGGCCATGGAACATTGAGCACTTGAAGAAGTACCACCAATAAATGTAACAGATCAATGAATGCAGTCTTGAAATTAATAAAAGAATTATTCAACTAATGTCTTTGTGCAAACAAGTCTAGTCAATCGTGCAAAACAAAATGGCCAAGTAACAAGATTTTGCCTTGACGGATGTAAGTTACTGACGGAGCCAAACAAACACGACAAGATCCCTTAAACGGGTGTAAGTCGTAAAATGGCCAAGTAACAAGATTCCGCCTTGACGGATGTAAGTTACTGACGGAGCCAAACAAACACGACAAGATCCCTTAAATGGGTGTAAGTCGTAAAATGGCCAAGTAACAAGATTCCGCCTTGACGGATGTAAGTTATTGACAGATCCAAACAAACATGACAAGATCCCTTAAATGGGTGTAAGTCACAAAATAGCCAAGTAACAAGATTTCGCCTTGACGGATGTAAGTTACTGACGGATCCAAACAAACATGACAAGATCCCTTAAATGGGTGTAAGTCACAAAATAGCCAAGTAACAAGATTCCGCCTTGACGGATGTAAGTTACTGACGAATCCAGAACCCTCGACGAGACCCCTTGAAAAGGTTCGAGTTACAGGAAACCAACTAAGTAACGAGAAGCAAAACTATTGATGAAGAAGAAAGGCACAACTGAAAATTTTTGCTAAGTACCAAGTATGGACGAACTCCACAAACATATCATGAACCAATCAGTGTGCGACCACAGATACAAGTAAGTATGTAGCAAATTCAATTAAAGCCCAAGACTTAAGGGCAATTACCATTACTGTTATATCCAAAAAGACCCATAAACATTGGGCTACAAATATTGTTCTCAAGACAGGATAACAAGCAATTGTTCTGAAATTAGATATAAAAAAAAGGGGCCTAAAACATGGTGGGCATCCACAAAAATAAAAAGAAATTTGCACAAGTAACAAGATCAGGCATCAGCAGCAGAATTGTCCCCGGTAGGGGAGCCACCAGCCGGAGCGTCAGTAGCATTCTTAGGGACATCACCTGTAGGAGCTGAGGATTGAGCAGCTTCGTCAATCGCCATCTCTTTGTCAACCTCCTCCAGGTCCAAGCTCTCCATATCAACTCCAGTAGGATGCTTAACTAAGTACCTCCTAAGAAGCTCAAAGCCTTTAAAGTACCAACTAAAGAGTACTGTGTTGTACTCATCAGTTGTTTGGAAGGCCTCAACAGATCTGGCAGCAATAGTTTTAAGCTTCTCCTTGGCGTTAAGAAGCTGCTCGTCCTTCTCCAGAGTCAAGTTACGCTCGGTTCTAAGGTCGTCATCTAGGGACTTGACCTTCTCCTTTAAAGTGGTGGCCTCGTCCATAGAATCAATAAGATTCCTTTTCAGCTCAGAATTCTCCTTTTCCAAGGCCTCCATTCTAGATGTTAAGGATGCCACTTTAGCCTTTTGAGTAAAATACTCAGAGGTGATGTGGAGACTTTCTCCCAACACCTGGAAAGAAGTTTGAAGTCGTCAGTACCCACAAAAAAAAAAAAGGGTTACGTGAACACTCTACCTGAATGAGCCTGTGTACATGACGAGACGCAACCTCGTTGAAAGGCACGCCAGAGAAGGCCTTCAAATCCGCCGCAATCACGACCTCATGAGCCCTGTCCACTGCCAACCTCTCGTCATCCCATATAGTAGATGGCCGAGAATCAACTTTCTCCTTCTCCTTCTCTTCAACGGACGTAGTAGGAGAAGCCGTCTTCGTCGTCTCGGTAACAGAAACTATGGGATTGATGGAGACAGTGGGGGTGACGGAAGGACCCTTCCCGGTGACACGCACCGTCTTCTTCCCAATGTTTGACAGTGGCTCATCCTTCTTGGACCTCATCTTCGCGTACATGTCCTTGTTGAACTTGGTCGTCATCTTTGCAAGAGCAAAACACTTAAAAGAAAATCCAAGTGTACATAAGAAGAGTCTCTACTGACGAGGTCAATGCTTACTCTTTTTTCCTTCAATACCAATACTGCGTAGAACATAAGAAGATGGGTCAGGTCCAAGGTTGTAAAAAGCAAGGGTCTGTGGATCAACTAGATCGTCCCAACTTTCGATCGTCAGGGCGTATCCTATCGCAGTTTTGACACGCTCCTTATGCCTGCTTTTAAGCTTAGGCCGTCTCTTAACTGTGCAGAACAAAAAGCAAAGGAGTCAGTGATGACAAACAGCAAAATACAACAAAACTAAAACGACGGGGAGAAATACTGACGCACCTAAGGTCGGGGTTCCCCACCGACGAAGCAACCTCGGGATATCGCCCCAATCCCTGTTGGATTGAGTCTCAAAATCATCCCCGGACACAAAGAAAAATCTTGATTTCCAATACCTGAAGGACGAAGGTAAACCCCTGACAATCCTTGTTCTTCTCTCCAAAGGAACTAACTCATAATATCCTTACTCTTTAGACTGTTTCAGACGGTATAGATAGGATAGTTCACCTACCTTAATCATGTCTCTGTTAGCAGCCAACCATATTTCCATACAGTTGACCACTATTCTCCACGCGTTGGGCATAAGCTGCCCGGGAGCAATACCAAAATGGTCCAAAAGCTCCATCAGGAATAGGTGGACGGGAAACCTAAGTCTACAAGTGAAGGCCGCCTCATAAAAGCACACCTTACCAGGGAATAAATGGCAAGCCCTATCCTTGTCATTAGGCCGACGAACACGAACCCGCTTCGGAAACTGAAACCTATCCTTAAATCTACCCACAGTGTCGGCATCCAGCCCGCACACCTCCTTGAGGGCATAAAAAGCCCTAACTTCTCGACGGGCAGAGACGGCTGTATCCCCTTCCACTGGGTCACCGTTAGATGATAACCCAGTCTCGAGATCGCTAGACCTAACCTCAGACATCGCCTCTCTCTCTCTCTCACCAGACCCTCGAACCAGTTAAGCGATTGATGAAGCAAAGGCAACAGGTCGGCCAATACAACGCTCAAACAATTACCCTCAAAAACGAAATCCTTTAAATGTGGGAAAACACCCAAAGACCCTCCTAAGCGCGCAAAAAGGAAGGAAATTGATGGACAAACTATCCTAACCTCAGAGCTGCTGACCATGGAAATACAGAAAAAGCGCAAAAGGAAACAACACAAGCTAAACCCCCAAGAAATCAAAGGCGAAGAAAAGGAAAAAGAAGAAGAAAAGAAGAAAATCAGAAACTATTTCGCAGTAAGATGAACAAGAAAGGTAAAACATAAAAGAAAGAAAAATGTACCTTAACAATGACGAGTAAAGGAAGCACCAATACGCAGCACACCAGTTCGAAAAAGAGTTGCAGAGTGAGGTTTCAAAAAAAAAAATCGCTTGGAACAATGATTGGAAATTTTTTGAGAAAAATGAGAAGGGGAGAAGTTTTAAAATCAAGACTCAAAATGACAGAAAACCAGCGGGAAGTCCAATAGTCCCACAAAGCGGAGCATTAACTCCACCAATCGAAAAGCACCACATGGCCACGACCTGCGGAGAGCTGCCACTACACATTTAATGCGGTGCAACATCCCAAAGAGTTGCTTACGGTCCCAAAAAAAAAAAAAAAAAAAAAAACTTTTTCATCTTCCATGGTCGACATGACATGTCATGACGACCACAGAATCCGGGGGCAGCTGATGGGACTGACGAAATCAACTACCGTCGAACCCAGTTAGACAGACAAGACCATCCTGTTAGGCGAGCCTAAACAAGTGCCCACATCACCGACGAAGGTATCAAGGCCATTTAATACCGCCAGTAACACCTCAGACGGTTACAACAACAGCTACACAGACCGTTGAGAGCACATTGAAGCCCCATTACTAAGTAGGATGCGTTACTAGGAAAGGCATTAACATCCCATTATTGACCACAACGGTCAGAATCCAAGGTAACATATATAAAGCCCTCGCATTACCAACACAAGGTACATAGAAAAACTCAGATATATCTCTTGCTCTGTTATATTGCATTATTCTTCACATATTTCTTAATACTGACTTTGGCATCGGAGGTGTTGTGGCAGGCACCATACCGGTGACCATCCTGGGGATATAATCATCCGGGCTGAAGATTGTTTCCATCTGCCCTCTCTGACTGACGAATTTACGCTTCATCACAAAATATTCTTTTTGGGCATTTTCTAACGTGGTAAAAACATTTTTTGAAACAGTTTTTTTTTTTTTTACAAATTATTTTTGGATTTTTCTTGAAAGAAGTGGGGTAAAAACACTTTTTTGGCATTTTAGAAAAAGACAGCTTCTTCAAGAAAAGCATTTTTTTTTGTTCTAAAGAAAGTTTTAAAAGGGAAACTCTTTTTTTTTTTGAAAGAATTTTTTTTAAAAAGAACATTTTTAGAATTTTTTTTTTTTTTTTAATTTTTTGAAATAAGAAAAGCAATTCCTTAGAAGAGTACGTTAAGGACTTGTTTTAACCAAGCAATTTTATTTGGCAACGTAATTGATGAGAAAGGTAAAGGAGCAATAATAAAGTGCAGAAAAATAAATAGCAAAGTAAATAAAGTGCTGAAATTTAAATGACATTAAAATAAAGAGTATAAATTTAAATGAAATTAAAATAAAGAGCAGAAATTTAAAAGACATTAAAATAAAGTATAGAAATTTAAATGACATTAAAATAAAGTGCAGAAATATTGTAAAGTTTTATTGGAAAAAGGTTTTTTTTTTTTTTTTTTTTTTTTTTTTTTTTTTTTTTTTTTTTTTGTCTCTCTTAAATAGATTTTTATCTCTTTCAAGCCTTATGGATGCTTCATATAAAAGAAATGAGAGTTCTAAGCTATCAATCATTCTTATGAGACATATCTATATTGTGCTTTACTTGAAATTTAAAAACCATTTAAGAGAGATAAATAGAAAATCCTTTTTATTTTAGGTGTCTAGATATAGTGTTTGTGTGTTTATATATATATATATATATATATATATATATATATATATATATATATATAAGTGCAAATAAAATAAAGGGCAGAGGGATGGAGCAAGAAATTAAAGGGATGAAATAAAATAAAAGGGAAGGGATTACTTGAAAATAAAATGAATGACATAAATGTAAAGGGAAGGGGATTACTTGAAAATAAAATGGATGACATAAATGTAAAGCAAGAACAAAAGAAAACCCAATATGCCTAGATGGAATGAGATTTCTTCCCCCTAAGGGTACTTCCCACATAGAGTATAGAAGATGGTCCAATACTCATCTAGGGAAACACAATACCATAAACAAGCAATAACAATATAAAGATGAAGAGATATATGTACACAACAATATAGCAAGGAAAATATGTGGGCTTGTTCTTGTAGAAACTTCTTCTTTGCATGAACCCTAGTACGTGACTAACTCGTTTGCATGAATCCCACTACTTAACTAGCTCCACACCTACCATTTTGATTGTTGTAGTTGATTTGTAGTAGTTTCACACAAAACACCAATAAGATTTTTAATCGTTTGTGCTAGAGATTTTGCTTGGTACAAAACCCAAAGGCACACAAACGTTCCACCAAGATCTCTTTCTTTTTGTTTTCTAAACTCATAGGTTCAAAATGTGGAGGTTAGGGTTTCAATATGAAAACCTTATGAAGTATTAGGATTTTCTGTCTCTACCACCTCATTTAAATAGGAACTTAATATACCTTTTAAATAGACTCTCCTATTAGGTTACACAAACCCACAAACATATAGCCACTTAGAATAAAACGTTGTAGGCAATATCGGAAATCCCATATCTTGATAGATCGAGAGGTATTGAGACAAGTATCGAGTTTCATTAAATCTTGATAGATCGACTAGTATCAAGGAGGTACCGGGACGGGCAAATTCAACTTTTCTTTAGCAGTATCTTGAGTATTCTTCATGTCTTTAATAACACCACTTGTAAAAATACTTCATGATATTCTTAAACACACTAAAACTTAGACCCAAATACAATTAAATTACATTTTGTCATTAGATATACCAATTACATAAAAATATGACCCTAACAAACATTACATTGATTTGCTTGAAACAAATCTCACTAAACAGTCATTTAATATATTTTCTACCTTTATCAGACTTCCATTATTGGATTCGCCCAAGAGTAAACTTAAATATCTTTAGAAACTTTTTGATCAAGTGAGATACATAGTCATGACTCACAAGTGCATGTAAGATATATTTTAAAGTGAATTGAATTAGAGGGGGCTGCACCAACTACCCCAACACTTCACCACATCGAAAAAAAATCCCAATATAACTCCAAGAGTACTACTGCATCAAGCTAATGTTATGGTGAATGATCTCCTACAATCAAGATCCTATGCATAGTCAATATCCACAAAACCCAAAATATCTTTAGCAACTTTTTGATCAAGTAAGATACCATAGTCATGACTCACGAGTGCGTGTAAGATATCTGTTAAAGTGGTTTGAATTAGAGGGAGCTGCACCAACTACACCAACATGCACTTTCACCGCATTGGAAAAAAATCCCAATATAACTCCAAGACTACTACAGATTGGTATTCGTGCACCAAAGGAATTCAAAATAGAGTCTGACTAGGTTAGAGATGCGTGTAGTCACATGAGTGAGTTATTACTGTAGGTAGAAATATTAGGATCAGATATATTTTTGTAATGTAATAACTTCTATTCTACATAGTGAATTCTTTAAGTTGGTGCTAAACTTCAAACCACCTATTAGGTTTTTTAGGTCATGGTTTTCCCATCACAACCATATCACTATATTAAATTTATTTTCCACCATACTTTAGTTTTGCAATATGGTTGTGCCCACTATAAACTGATTTACATCATTGCATAATTTGACAAATTAATCAATTTGGATAATTGGTAAAATATAATTGTTGTCTAAATTTTTCATTGGATAATAAGATTTTTTTTTTTCTCTCATTGTTTTAGTCTTTCCTAACTTTTATTCTTTATCTCTCTCCCTCTCTCTATCATCCCTCACAGTGGGCAGTGGATATCAACATGGATAGTGAGATCTCGGACACAGTGAATTGATGAGGACTCATGTGGAAGAACACGAGCTCGTTGAAAGGGATTATGGAGTGGTTGGTGGTTGTCGAGAGAAAGGAAGAAAAGGAGGGAGTGAGACCATACTCTATCCACTAGGACCACTACATATACAATTTTAGAGCCAATATCTGAGGTTCTCACTTTGCCACTGATACAGTTTTAGAGTGCGTTTCAAGAATTTTTTTTTTTTTTTTTTTTTTAGCGAATGAACAGTAAAAATACTGTTCATATACTGTACGGAAGACAAATTTTACTGTTCATCACTGTTTGCACACTGTTCATGAGACCTATAATCACTTTATTCAGAAAAAAATATTAAAAATGAGTCCCACGGTACTATTTACACATTTAAAAATTATCTTGTTATAGTGCTTTTCAGTTTTCAGTTTTCAGCTGTATCCAAACGGACCCTTAGAGCCAAAATTTGAGGCTCTCACTTTAATAACTGTTATCAAAAGGAATTTCCTGGGGTTGTTGAGATTTTTCTTGGAGATTGGGTTTGTTTTTTTATTTTTATTTTTATTTTTTATTTAGAAGAGAAATTTTATTTTGAGATTATGTTAATTATTTTTGTACATGTGATTTAAAACAAATGGTGAAGTAGGATTGAATCTAAAGCAAAAAAAGAAAAAAGAAGAAGAAGAGAAATAGAGATAAATTTTCTAAACAGATTATGTTCTTGTTACAATAACATATATTGTAAAAAATATTTTCACAAACCTGTTTTTAACGATTTTGAAAACCTATTTTAAAATTGGTGAACTAATCAGGATTATAATATATTATATATGTATGAATATTCTTTACTTGCAGGAGAAGCTGAATACGGGCCCCGTTTTTTTGTATATCTATTATAAAGTGAGGGGCCAGTGCGACGCTGAAATGAGAAATAACCTAAGAGACAAATGAGCCTTGTCCCGACTCACGACAATATTGAGTTAATATGACAAATGAGAATGTCAAATATTTATATGAGCCACCGCCCAAACCCTCAATTGTCCCACTCCCACCCACCGATCTATAACCCGCGGATTGGAAGCAAAACTAATTTATCAGTATGAGATTTTCAACCATGAATACTGCCAAACTTGCTCTGCTCCATCCTAATCGTATGGCTTTCACCTTGAAAGAGATAAACAATATATAACTTAATTATTTCTTAAAGAATTACTTAAACCTAATCCCTCTTGATAAAAAAAAAAAAAAAACCTAACCCTCTTTGATCAAATATCTTGACTTCGACATACGAAATAGAAATGAAAAGACGTATAGGTAAATATTAGTATATCACAAATTTGAATCAATAATTCAGGAATAAAAGAAAATTTATATGTGTTATATTATTTCTGTATTATTAAATGTTGCTTGGTCTAGCTTAATTTTCACATTTTCAAAAATACAGTATTAGATTGTACTTAAAAAAAAACGGTGGCCTAAAAAAATGTACTTCTGAAATTTTCTGATTTTAAATCATGCTCCCAAATGAGCACTTAATTACCAGCAAACTTATGTCATTACAATAAAAAATCAACTAAGGATACTAATTAAGCCAATTGACATATTTAATATATTTTTAAATTTTGGCCGTGCTTTCAAGCTAAGTGACAAACTAAATTACTTATTTTCTCATATTATTATAGTTCAAATATCTGAATAGGACAAATTGCTATGTGAATATCCTTGCTTCAAAAAAAAAAAAAGAAAAAAAAAAGAATTAGGCTTGCGATCATTTCATATTTTTTGACTATTAAAAATAAGTATTTTAACATAAAGGCACACCACAACTCTACTCAAAAGTTATGGTAACTTCTAAGGGAGGGTGTGACAAATTATACTACATGCAACACACTCTTTTAAGCAATGTGAGACAATTACCCATTTCTCTCTTTCTTGTGTGTGTGTGTGTTTGTTTCTCCAAAAAAAAGAAAAAGAAAAAAAAGAATAAGGGTACGTTTGGTACGTAGACCGTAATGGTGATTACATAGGAATAGGAATAGGTATTACAAGGAATACAAGATGCTGTAATGTAATACTTATTACTATTCACTTGTTTGGTGACAAAACCCTGAAGACAATGGAATAAAAGCATTTAAAATTAAATTGTCTAAAATACCCTTATTATAAAATTACAAATACACTTGATAAGAATTAGTGATAAAAATCCATACACGTTTCTTGTGTAATCCATACACGACAGGTTGGTTAATACTTATAAAAATCCTATTTTATTGTTTTTGAAATTACAAATATAAAAAAAAAAAAGTTTCAAAACAAAAAAAATATAATTTCAGAACAGCCCGTTGAATTGCAAAAAAAGTTTCTTGTTTGTTCTGTCCTTCTAAGCTTGTTTTTGAAAGCGCATAAAGGACGCCAATAAGTTTTTCAAAACGCAAAAAATAGTAGAGAGAAAGAAAAAGGGGGACAGTACCTATGGAATCGCAGAGATATAGTAGGGGAGAAAAAAATTCTTAAGAAGAGAGAGCAGCAACTGAGAGAAAAGAAAGGCCGTACCTGTAGAAATAGGAAATATCTAATAGTAGGAAAAGTTTTGAGAGAAGGGACAAAATATTTCAAAAGGGAGAGAGATAGAAAATTTTTGAGAGGGAGATGAAAATTTTGGAGAGGCAGGTAAGAGGGGATATTTTGGGAATTTTTTTAATTGAGCGTGTTATTAAGTGAAGGAATAGGAATTCAGACCTTTTAATAAAGAATGACTATTCCTCATTTTAAGGAATAGTTATTCATAAGGAATAATTATTCCTTGTAATAAAAGCTTTACCAAACAACTGTACAACTAAACCATAGGATTAGTTATTACGTTACAGTATCTATTACAGTCTACCAAACGTGCCCTAAGTATTGAACAACTATAGTGGTTGAGGTTTCAAGAAGTCCTCTCATATGGGGAGGGGAGAAAATTTTTTATTCCAGAAATGATGTTTTTTAGAAAATGAGTTATTTTTCAAAAAGCATTTTTTTTTTTTTTTTTAATAAAGTTATCTCATTTTCCTATATTTGGTAGTAACATTAAATGAGTTGAAAAATAATCTCCTAACTTTCCTTATTTAGCTTCTTGTGAGATTAAGTTGTTTTCCAAAAAGAAAAAAAAAAGTGGAAAACAATATCTAAAAATAAGTCATACTTTTTATGTTAATAAAAGATAGTTTTTCTTTGACTTATTTATCTGATGCTACCAAATACTAGAAAACACGGAAAATTATCTTTATATAAGATTTTCCATTGAAACAAACGGAGTGTTAGAATAATTTAAAGTAAGTTTCTTTGAATTGTAATTTGGTATTTCTTCTAGAGTTGAAAGATGCCAAGTGTGTTAGTTCATCTATTTATTAAGTGAGAGAGCACCATGGGTATATTAGCGGGTTGGGCTTAAGAGACTGTCAAGTTTGTAAGGCAATACAATCACAAGTTTGTAAGCCAGTACAATCAAAATTATTTTTGGTGTATTTGCATGTACATGATTTTGTATTTGTTAGAGGTTTTTAATTTGCTCATGTTTGTGAGAGTATATTAGTTCGTTTTAGAGGGGTTTGGTTGAATATGGTTGTATGATATTGTTAATAGTACATTTTGATTAGAGTTTGCCGTGGATGTAGGCATGAAGTTAGCAAAACTACATTAAATATATATATATATATATATATATTTTTTTTTTTTCTGTGGATGTCCTTATTTCTTATTTGAGTGAATGTATCTTTTCTAGCTCCAAATTCGAATATATTTAACATAATAGTTTTATTATCGAAAATTCTTGATAGACAATTGAAAATTCAAGATTATAAATAAAAAAATAAATTATTGATGTTTAATAAAAGTAGTACTCAAATTTGTATTTAGGGTAAAAATTATGTTGGTAATCATAGTGCCATGTATAAAAACATAACTTGGTATAATAAGCAATTATAATGCTGGCAAGAGTACTTACTTATATTGAATTATTTTCGTGTATAGATAGGATATAGAAAAAATTTAGTACATCTTTTATATATATTTTTCTAAATATTATTGTGTAGTATAGCAAAGAAGATTTAAAAAAAAAAAAAAAAAAAATTTATAATATAGATGTGTGTCCATGTATTCTACTGATCATGTCTCTATCTCATTACTACCATGTTCTGGGATAAATAGCTATTGGTTCTCGGTGGATTTTATATATCAACTTCCTATTTAGTTCTTCTTAAGCCAAAAAAATAAAAAATAAAAAAAAAACCTGTGTAATTATATGCATATTTTACTTGTTTGGGCTCTTGTGTAAACATTTTATGGATTGTCTTTTGGATCTTATATCGATCATAGGACGTTTTTCTTTTTACAAAGATATGCCCATCGGGAATTTGTTGACTAGGGTTCGTTTGGATAGAACTTATTTTGCTGAAACTGAAAACTGAAAATACTGTAGCAAAATAATTTTTAAATATATGAATAGTATCGTGGGACTCATTTTTAATGAAAAAGTTACTGAAAAGTGTTGTTTATGGGATCCGTGAATAGTACACTACTGACTTAGTCAACAATTGCGGCTGAAGCAAAAAAAAAAAAAAAAAAAAAAAAGGGGAAAACGCAGACTTAAAATGCAAATACCATTTCAGTCCTATATAACCGCACCTAAGAATAAAAAAATTGAGAATTTACAGTTCTATCTGTAAAGATCGGAGGTGGCTAGCTAGCTACCACTAATTATATAACCTATAGGCTCAGATAGAGAAAATATGGGAGGACAAAAAAAGTGATATCATATAATGGAAGTCAATTTGTTTGTCCTATTGAACCCCTGTTCATGCATATTTTAAAATATAATGAAAACTGCAATTAGGAAATTTCGATATTAATATGGAATTAGAAGTTTTTCACAATCAAATAATGAAGATATTGGATGTCAAAAAGATAATAATAATAATGTTGAAGATTTCATAAAACTGAATAAAAGAGAATAAGTAACGACATTAATTCTAGAATACAATCGATGTAGTGTTGGAACAATAAGGAGGGAGCAGCACATTGGAAGCAATGCGTAAACGAGGAACATCTGTGAAGGAAAATTAGTGGAGAAAAATATGGGTTTCATTTATTTCCAGTATTTTTTTTTAATTGAAATTTCTTTTTGTTTTAATGAAAAATTGCCACATTATCTATTAACTAAATAAAATGTAAAAATTAAAACCCACTACCATTTAATATTACATATTTAAAATAAAAAGACATGTCCAATTAAAAAAGTACTGGAGGTAAGTCAAATTCAAAAAATATATACACGATAGATTCTCACTTTATATATATATATATATATATGTCCAAAGCGTTGAGGCACTCAGTGAAGGTTTAACTCGTGGCATTTGTGGATCTAAACTCGTGGCATTTGGTATAGTTGAATATATATATATATGTCCAAAGCGTTGAGGCACTCAGTGAAGGTTTAACTCGTGGCATTTGGTATAGTTGAATATATATAGATACGAATGCATTAATTAATGTACATACAAATAAATTTGCGACAGTATCTTTGGAGAAAATGGCGTTAATTAGATATATGGGGAAAAAAAGAAAAAAGAAGAGAAAAAGAGATGATGAAGTTAGGCAAGTGGGAACTCACACAAATGGGTAAAAACAGGAAGTTGACTAATTGCACTAGTACTTCCATTCATATTCTATTTTCAAACCAATAATAAATTCTACTGCTACTCTATAAAAGCTATATATCCCACATGCCCTTTCTTGCCAGCCATCCACCAAAGTTTCAATTTGTGTTTGATACCATGGCGCATAAAGCTTTTCTTACATTTTTTGTTCTCTTCTTGTCTTTCTCCTATGTTCTCTCCATTTCTGCTGTTCCTACTACAAGTAAGGCTTTATTTATTTATTTTTTATATATTAAATTTCTGGGTCTAGTAGTTAACCTTAACTGTCATAAATCTTTTTCATTTATTTGTAACACTGCGTTGAGAGTTATTTTTAATTTTTAATTTCCTGGTTAATAGGAAGCCTCAAGTCAAAGAAGGAAGACCCATCAGTTCAACATCTACTGGCTCAGGTCTCTCTCTCTCTCGCATTTGATTTTTATGTCTGAATTAAATTTCATGTCTTTTTTTTTTTTTTTTTTTTTTTTTTTTTCCTTTAATGCATTTTAAGTGAATTTGAACCTAACAGTTGACCTAGAGGTTATTGGCCTAAATTAAATTGCTTATCCCATATCTTCACATGTAATCATGATGTGTAATAATTTGCAGGAAGCAATGGATTTGAGGGATGGCGAGGAAGTTTTTGATGTAGGAGAAAGATTTATAGAGGGGAGAATGGATTTTGAAACTTCGGACTACAAGGGCGCAGGAGCAAATCCAGGTCATGACCCAAAACCTCCTGGGAAAGCTTAAAGTCCAGATTTTAGCTATTTGTGTGTGTAGATGTAGATCTAAACACACATAATATTGCACTTTGGATCTTGAAATAGTTTGGCTTTTCCTGTTACTCATCAGTGTGCTTCTTATCCATATATACTCTTGAGTTGTCCTTGTCTTCTCTTGTCCACTGAATCTTGGAAAGTGTGTGTGACCTAACTTGTGTATGGTCTTTTTCTTCAAGAAATGTATATTAATGTTATAGATGGTTTGGCTTTTAATTTCCTTTATTTTGTTTTTATTATCATTATTACATTTTGGAATTTATTGTATGTTCAGCCAATCCTATCTAGCCAGCTCCAAAATAAAAATAAAAATAAAAATCCTAGTTTTACAAAAAGTATAAAAATTTATTTGGTTGAAGGCATAATCATCATCATCATTGGATTTCTGGAGAATGTTTTACATCTAAACAATATAATGATTTGTAGATCGTGACCTAATAATTATTTTCGTAAAAAAATATTGAAAATTATTTACTAAACCTATATCACCACACTAGTTTTATATAAATTTCGAAACATGTTGGATATTAGTAAATAATAATTTGCTATAGATTATATAGTTATTAAAGTTCAAAATATTCTTGCTTAGAAAGCCATATGAATGAGCCAGGCATATGAAGAAATAATGAAAATAAACACAACTCTATGGATAGGCCAGGCATTTCAAGAAAGATCGAAGCTCCTGCAGCACTGAAAATAAACACAACTGTTGGGCTCTTTGCGATCTACTTTACTGATCTTTATGATGCGTGGTTTTTGATATATATTTTCTTTACTTTATTATTTTTTTTTTTGAGAAAAATTTCTTTACTTTATTAATATTAAATAATATCTTATTTCTGTATAAACTAAATAAAAGTTGGAACCAACGTTCTTTAATAGTATTTTTTTCTAGGATTTTATCTTATAAGTCGTTTAAAAATAAAATAAAAATACTGACAGTACTAGGTAAGAAGTAGGTATAAATAAATAAAAATTAAAAAAAAAAGGGAGATCTTCACATTATAAAGAAAGACAGTGATCCTTAGCTACTTGTTCTCTTTTACTTGAACTACGCAGACCTATTTTTATGATTATGAGAAAACTAGTATATTATTATATTTTAAAGTTAAATTCTCATTTTCTTTCATGCATGATCCAAAAGCTTAGATACACAGCCAAGGGATATTCCTCCCCTGACCGTAACTCTACAAACCAGTTGGGTTAACGACACGATATTTTAGCCCATGTGGTACCGTATATTGCAAGTTTTGAAAATCAAGCTTGGGCCGATATAGAAATGACGCCAAGCTAAGAGGTTGTAAATTACATTTTGCTTAATATTTTGTTATACAATACTAAAGATGTTATGCTTAAGTATAATTTTTTTTTTCCTAAAAAAAACTATAATTTTGTTCAGTATAACTCAAGTTTCACTTTATTCCTTGAATATTAAAAGGAAAATGTCAAAATTACTCCCAATTTTATTATGAAAAAACATTAAAAACTCACATGATAAAATTCTTAAAATATATTTTTGTATTATGTTTAAAAGTTAAAAAAAATAGTTTATAAGGCTTATACAGTCAAATTTGTAACATCTCCAATTTTGTTATCAAAATTGCAATCCTATGAATTTTTTAATGTGGTTCATTTCAATGTTAGTCACATCATCAATTTATGTTAAGACTTTATTGCTCAAAATTAATATTATGAACAATCAAGAGCTTTGTCTTTTAATAACATTAATTTGTTTTCTTTATGAAAAGAACCAAGGTTCAAATCATTCTTTTATATTTTTAATATGAAAAAAGACTCAGCTTTTCCATTTTTATTAAAAAAAAAAAAAAAACTCTGGGGATGTAAACACGGCAATGAGAGAGAAAGAGATCACCAGCAATTTCTAGATTTTATTTGTATAATAGAATTAAAAAATAATGTATGGAATATTCCAAACGGAGAGCTTTGACTCTTTGGTACATCATTTTGAATAGAAAATATACCTAAGAAAATAAGGAATGAAATTTTACCTAATCTTCCAGTGTTTGGTCGGAAAGTTAAAAAAAAAAGGAAGAAAAATATCTTTTAGCATATTTCAATTTGTATACCTAACTTCATTCCAAATCACAGCTATTTTGGGTAGTAAATTTGGTGAAATAGAGAAGAAAATAACTTTCCACACAATTTTTTTTGTCAATTCTCAATCAAAGATGTAAGATGATTAAAATCCTTTGATCCTATTTTTATTATTTTATAGGGTAAATTCTATTAACATATCGTGAAATTTGGGCTAATGCCAATTAGGTTTAAGACTTTTCAAAAATAGTTTTGGTCCCTAAAGCCAACTTAGTCTCTAAACAATTAGTTATTTTTTCTCATCTATTTTAAAGACTAAATTGGCTTTAGAAACCAAATTGGTCAGTTTTGAAAGTCTTGAATTTGGTTAACATTAGCCCAAACTTCAGGGAGTGTGAATGACAGAATGAGATTTACCCTATTTTATATTATACATTATCAATCACAACCTGTCATATATTATATCGTTTTCTTATAAAAAGATCAAAATTTGTAAAGTCCATTGGCAGAATTTTGAATAAAACATTTGAGCGGACCATTGAAGAAAAATATATCCAGGCAGAATTTTGAATAAAACATTTGGGTGGACCATTGAAGAAAAATATAGCCAATTGATACTTTTACTTTCTGGTCTATAAAATTGTTAAAAATTTACTTAAAGTGGAAGATTCTTTTTATGCAGAAAAAAAAATGTTGTATCTAATTTATAATTTCTAAAAAAGTCTTTCTCAAAAAAAAAAAAAAAAAAAAAAATTGGGGCACTTCTTAGCTTTCTTGCCAGTTGCGTAATAAAAGTTTCAGATCATCACAGACCATTACTAAAAGTCTCTCTACCCTAAAACTGAGGACATAATGCAATCTGCCCGAACGTGTGAAAACAATAAAGAAAAAGTGTTTGGAACGCATTTTGTGGAATTGTGGCTTGTGAGATATGGACTATTTTTATCATCTTATTTGGAACGCAAAAATTGTGGTTGTGCTTCACTTAAATGTATGGAAAAATCTTAGTGTTAGCAATAAATTCTCTTGTGAATGATTTTAGCCAATTGATACTTTTACTTTCTGGTCTATAAAATTGTTAAAAATTTACTTATAGAGTAAGATTCTTTTTATGCAGAAAAAAAAAAATGTTGTATCTAATTTATAATTTCTAAAAAAAGTCTTTCTCAAAAAAAAAAAAAAAAAAAAAAAAAAAAAAAGGGCACTTCTTAGCTTTCTTGCCAGTTGCGTAATAAAAGTATCAGATCATCACAGACCATTCCTAAACGTCTCTCTACCCTAAAACTGAGGACATAATGCAATCTGCCCGAACGTGTGAAAACAATAAAGAAAAAGTGTTTGCAACGCATTTTGTGGAATTGTGGCTTGTGAGATATGGACTATTTTTATCATCTTATTTGGAAACCACTATAAATTGGACATGAACATTCAAATTTGTTAGTTGACAGACAAATAAAACTTAAAATTCTGCTTAAATCTTTATGCAAAAACAGCTAATGAAGTTAGGCACCTCACACTTGGCCGACAGGGAAGTTTTATTTGCATACACTAAGCTTTGATTATACGTTATTTGGAATATGATCTTTCTACAAAGCGAAAATCAGTCACTTCTAATTAGGGGTGACAATTTGTGTTTGCGCATCAAGTTTGTGTCGTATCTACTCATGAGTATTCGGCTATATGGGTTGACCTGAACCCGACTTGTTTAGTAAACGTATCAAGAATTCTCAACCTTAACCTGACCTATTTATTAAATAAGTTGACCCGATCTGACACGACACGTTTAACCCGTTTAAATTAATAAATTATGTAAAGATCAATACAAATGACCCGTTTAACCTTAACCTATGACTTATTTATAAACGATTTAGTCGTGTCAAGTTTGCGAGTTGTGTCAAATTTTGCCACCTCTACTTTTAATCACTATAACTATATTTATTTAGAAGATTCCCATAGCATCATTGTAGTTGCATCAACAATACTAGTTTATTACACATATTTGAAAAGTTATTCTTTCCAGCATTCACCAAACAAAAGCTTATGTTTCTCAAAAAAAAAAAAAAAAAACAAATGCTTATGATTCCAACATAGTACAAGATTGTTTTTGATATGAGTGACAGTTTGCGAAACGCTTCCTCAGTGGGCTACAGTACCTGCTTCTGCTTCAAGTTGATGACACACTAAAGCTTGCTGGAAAACCCACCCACCAACCCCAGTGGTTACTTTTATGTTAATTTATCAAGTTCAGATAGATCAGCACAATCTGTTTGTTTATTTCATTGCTTATAATTAAATGTACAATGGAGCCTTAATCTGCACTAATTATCGAAGCCTCAGAAGTTTATAAATTATCAATTGCCCCCACGTTACCAAATTAACTAGTACATAGGCAGAAATAATTTTTAGTTTTTTAAATTTATTGATGGAATACTAAAGAACAGATTAGATAGCAGAAAGAATATTTATGGAAAAGGATAAGACATAATGCTTCAAGAGTGATTGTGAATCAATTATGCAATACAGTAGGAAATTATTGTCAATGTCAAAAGATCGATAAATGTATAATCATAGGAAAATGGCTTTTGATATTCACATGAGACTCAGCTCAAATCCCATGGTCTGTGACAATGGAGTACTTAAGAATTGGGTGAAATGATCTATCTTTTATATAACCTACAACCCTAGTTATCAATTTATGTAAAATCTAACAAAGGTCATATATTTCCTGCCTTAATCATTCTTCTTTCTTTCATTTTTACTGTCTTTTTATTACCGTTCGAGCGATATAAGATGTACTACTATATTTTGGCATATTGCATGCGTGGATGGAGGGAAAGTTTAGCTATGGACGCCCAGTGGCAGAGCCAGAAAATTTCTTTAGGGGACCAAGCTAAATATATATAAAATTAAATCCAAAGAATAAGCTATATGTGTGGGTGTGTGTATACATAAAATATGTTTGTGACATGATTTAACATATGTTATTTTTTTACATTTAACAAAGTATTTACATCAAGTATATATATATATATATATATATATATAACATTAATAAAAATTAAAGGATTCTTAACTCCTAACCATGATTCTCCAAAAAAAAAAAAAAAAAAAAAAAAAAAAACCATGAAATCCACAACAATGCTTTCTTCTAAAAGGGAAAAAAAAATTTCTATATCTCTAATTTTTTAATAACATTAAAATAAAATAAAGATGGTTTTATTCAAAATATTTACTTATATATTTCTAGTATGTCTCCTAATTAAATATTATTTGGTTTAATGAGCTATTATGGTATAAGATATTATGGGTGTCTAACACGTTCCCATTCCCACAATTATCTTTTATCATTTATACAAAGAGATTCATAGTAATTTTAATGTATTTTTAAAAAACTCTAATGTTGGAATACTATCAACAAAGTCACCGTTAGTTTGATATAAATTTTTTTTTTTTTTTTTCGTTGTAACGTTAAATATCTCCTATTAACCTATCCCTTTAGGTAATAAAATGAATTTAATATTTTTAAGTTTCAATCAAGTGTTACAAATAATTGTAAACTATAAAGAAAATTCATTACTCACAAGAAAATAAAAAAAGATAGATTAATTGTTGAGTTTTTTTTTTTTTTTTTAATTATTATTTTTAATAAAAAAAAAAGGAGCAAAAGAAATTTCTATTTTTAAGGGGCCACCTAAGCCAATTATCTTTTAGGGACTACCAGGTTAGTAACTTAATATTAATTTTTAAGAGGTTAATGATTTAGGCATGGACAAAGTTTAGATACAAAATTGGTTGTAGCTTAAGGTTATAACCTTACTCGATATCTTTTTATTGAAGGTGAATTTTGACAAATCCACTATTGGATCACATCTTTCTCTTATATTTTCCATATTTGCAAAATTTCTAGGAAATTAAAGATCAATAACTATGTCATTAATAAATTATTTAAATTGCAAGTTTTTGTAGTTTAAAATTATGTATAAAATATAAACTTATAAATCATATATTAAATAATATCCAATTGACACAAAATTTAACATGTGTATTAAGAACGTAAAAAACATACAATTCAACGGTTAAATTTTCAAAATATGTAGTGATATTTATTTTATTGAGTAAAGTTATAACATTAGGCTATAACCAGTTTTGTGGTTAAATTTTGTCCTTTAAGCATTTAGTTCAAATTTCAAAATTTTGGGAGGTGCAAATCCACACTTTGTTTTTGTATCAACATTTTTTTTTTTTTTTTTTCAGAACTTTTATGCGGTCCCACAACAAGTACCTAAGAGCATCCACATCCGGATCTTATATCTCATCTTATTTTACCATCCCAAAAAACTACTTTATCAATTATACCATACCATTTTACAATACACCCAACATCCCAAAACTTTATTATTTTACCATCTTATTAAAATATTATTTTTTTAATCTTTTTTTATTATTACTTTTCCAACGTCACTTCTTTTTTCAAAATTAACTATTCCCAGCTTTTACAAATGTTTGCATTTCCAACGGTCATCCTGCCAGTAAGAGAGAGAGAGAGAGGTTGAACGGACTGTGCGTTATTAAAATAATTTTTTTTTGGATGGCATAGCGCTACAGTGCGATCTCATATGTGAGATCGCACTGTAGCACTATGCCAAAAAATTTTGGCCGGTCCCAGGTATAGCTATCCAATTGCTGGAGTAATTTGGGCTCAAATGCCAAATATACTTTACAATTTGGCATTTGAGAAGCCCACTGTTGATGCTCTAAGCATGCATACTGTGTCAACTTATACACTAATCATGAGTTGACATTTACTTAAGGTGTGAATTTAAGTGTGGGAATGGGTTATGTACCATAGTATTATTCCTCTACAAATATACTTGAAACTGACCCTTCCGAGTGACTTTGCAATTATTTTTAGAGTGGGGGATTCTGTCTAACATGCCTTAGCTCGTTTGGCAAAGGATTTAACAGTTCCAAGCTTTTGGTTTGGTCAATTTTTCCCTGTAATTCAACACATTGTAATGACTGATCAATGAAAAAGATTATCTTTTCTCTATAAAAAAGAAAAAAGAAAAAAGAAAAAAGAAAAACGAAAAACGAAACGAAGAAACCTAGCTCTCATTTAAAATGATTTTTTGGTAAACAATATAAGTGACTTATGGAGGTAAAGTTTTTGTTCAAAAATTACTTTTTCATTCCATGTATAAATCATGTCAGAAAAATCTAGAATTGAGTTTCAAGTAAAAGAATATTACCATAATCCATTAAGATTTTTAGGGTTATGAACATTTTTGTTGAGACTATTAAAAAACCTCCAATTGATTAGTTAATATTAACCATTCACTCTTAGTATTATTATTTAATATGGGGACTTCAGTCACTGTGTATACTCACCACTTAGCTCATAAGCTTAAGTTTTTTGTGTTTGGGCTCAATTGTGTTATATTAAACACTCACATTTCTCATTATTATTTAATGTAGAGCTTCACTTATACATGCATACAACATACCCAACATTAACACCATAAACTGAAGAGCAAAAGCCGACAGTAAAATCAAAGCAGAATATAATATAGCAGACCGATTTTAGCATACTGCAGAAATATTCAAACTCTGAATTAAAACCACGCATACTGAGATCGTACAACAATGTTTACATTATGTACTAATAATGTGCTCTCTTCAGGATTAAAATGTTTTACTTTCTTGGTTTGAAGGTCACTCATACATCTTGTATCGCTAGAACTGTAACAAAAAAAGAAGAATCAGAAGGAGAGAATGATTTGGGAGTAGCAATATATTAACATAAAACTAACCATGTGCTCCCGAACACTGGGTGGGTGGGTGGGCATCCCAGCAAGCTTTAGTGTGTCATAAACTTGAAAGAGAAGCAGGTACTGTAGCCCACAGAGGAAGCGTTTCACAAATTGTCATTCATATAAAAAACAATCCCGTACCATGTTGGAATCATAAGGTTTTGTTTGGTGAACGCTGGAAGAATAACTTTTCAAATATATGTACGTACTTAACTAGTACTATTTATAACTACAATGATATGCTATGGGAATCTTCTAGATAAATACAATTATAGTGATTACAAATGACTAATTTTCTCTTTGTCGAAAGATGTATCATATTCCAAATACCGTATATCAAATCTTTGTGTTACAAATATGTCCTACATGTTTTAGTGGTTGGATTAAAATCAAACTTCCCTGTCTGTCAAGCAGCATTTGAAGTTGATTAGTTGTTGTTGCATAAAGATTTAAGCAGCATTTTAAGTTTTTATTTGTCTAGTAAACAAAAAATTTGAATGTTCATGTTCAATTTGTAGTGGTTTGCAAATTCCCATAAGGGAAAGACACCTTTGTAATATATATACAAGTCCTAACTCAATGTTTTTTGGGAGAGATTGATTTGGACAGCATTATGGTGAATGGCCTTTGTAATCGTATACAAGACACCTATTGAATATAACTTTACCATTTGAATTAACTAGAATCCACTCATTATAAAAGAGGCTAGAAAATCATTGAACTGAAAGATTATGGGCATCTATACAATTCTTTAAATTAAAATGGGTTTTTCTCAAGGTTAATTACACAATCCTTTGGAATCCTTTTATTTTTAATTTTTTAATTTTGCAATAAAGGTTAACACTAAACACTAACTAAGATTAGTTAACTAGGAAAAAAAAATAGATAAAATAAACTAAGAATAGTTCGAATAATACATGCTTTAAAATAATCAAACTAGAGCTTAAGAACTAAACAATCCAAGACTCTTCAAAAATTACAAGAGTCTAAAGAAGATTACAACTCACTTTGTCAACATGTTTGTGTATTTATTGACTTCTTGGTGCGAGTGGTTAGCACTAAAAATAAAAATAAGAGAGAGAGAGACTGGAAAAAAAATATTATCCGAGCACTCATCAAAAATTACTATTGAAGCAAAAAGAATACCACTCATTTTTGTCTGTTAGTGCATTTATTAGCTTCCCGGTATGAGTGGTTGGTTTGCACCGGTAACTATTCAACAAAGACCTAAAATCATTCGTAAGAATTTAAGCTTATGCCATTTATTAAGTAAACACAACCACAATTTTTACATCTAACTCAATCTCCAAATTATAGTTTAGCATTACATCTTTTGGTATTGTATAAAAAATTTAAGCTAAAATGTAATTTACAGGCTCTGAGCTTGGCATCACTAGTAAAATAGTCCCTTGACATTTAAAACTTATGTTTTTAACCATTAATTATTACATTTTGCCGTTAACTCACTCACAAATAATATCATTTTTGAAGAAAATTGATATCGCTATAATAGTCAAGTGTGCAATTTGCAAGTTCTGTATGTCAAATGGTGGATTTAAAAGCGATATATTCCAAACTTAAGGGGTATAAAATGTATTTTAACCAATACTTAATATCGAAACTTAGCTCCAACTGATTTGTGAAAGTTACGGTTAGGGGAGGACTATCCCTTGTTGTGTAGCCTAGCTTTAAAAGAAAATGAGAAATTAACTTTTAAAACATAATATCATACTGTGAAGATTTCCCATCATTTTTAATTATGAACATAGGTCTGCATAATTTCAAACTAAGGAGAACTGGTATGGATTGAGATAGTCTAAGGATAACATACATTTATTATAATGTGAAGATTTCCCATCATTTTTAATTTATACTTATATATATATATATATATATATATATTTATATATATATAGTACTGACAGTATCAAGAAGAAAGATTCATAAGATAAAATCCTAGAAAAAAAAAATGCTAAAGAACGTTGGTTCCAAGTTTCATTTAGTTTTATACAGAAATTAGATATTATTTTATAGGTACAGTAGAGAAATATATTTCAACAATCACATAATAAAGATCGGCACAGTACATTAGTACATCACAACGAGCCAAATGTTGTGTAATTTTCAGTGCTGCTGGAGGTTCTTCTAAGTTAACAATTCGCCATCTAGATCTTTTCTCATATGCCTTGCTCATCCATAGGGTTGCAATCTTTCATTCTTTTTCTTTTTCCTTCTCAAGTATTTGGCATGCATTCTAGGCAAAGAATATTTTGAACTTTCCTTGTTTCTACACGTACTGTTTGTATTTTTCCTTGTTTTTTAAAGCTAGGATTTTTTTTTTTCTATTTTGATTTTGGGGCTGGCTAGCTAGGATAGGCTGAACATACAATAAATTCCAAAATATAAGGGGAAAAAAAAGAACAAAAAGGAAAATACAAACCAAACCATCCTTAACCATTTTATTTCTTGAAGGAAAACACTATACACAAGCTAGGTCACACAATATATATGCACAAACCTAAAACCACACACACACTTTCAAAGATTCAGTAAACAAGAGAAGACAAACAACACTCAAGATTATGGATAACAAGCACACTCAGTAGCAAGGAAATCGAACCCATTTCTAGATCCAAACCCTCGAAACTTCGATCTATACACAAAAATATCTAAAATTCGGACTTAAGGCTTTCCAGGAGTTTTTGGGTCGTGGCCTGGATTCGCTCCTGGGCCCTTGTAGTCTGCGGTTTCAAACTCCAATATTCTGCCCTCTACATCAAAAAGTTCCTCGCCATCCCTCAGATCCTGCAAATTATATATAGCACTTCATGATTACATGTCAATTATATGAGATTTTTAATTAGGTTATCGACTTCTAGATCCACTGATACTTTTTAGTGGTTCCACCAAACTCGTTTAGGGTTTGGATCTACCTCCTTACTTAACTATCAAATGAGAGAGACAAACCTGAGCCTGTAGATCTTGAACTGCATGTGCAGATGGATCTTCCTTGTTTGTCTTTATGCTTCCTATTAACAAGGAAAATTAAACAAATTGCTCAACAAATAAATGAAAAAGATTACATCATAGTTAAGATTAGAGACCCCAAAAAAAAAGAGCCTTACGAGCTACAGTTGAGACAACGAAAGTGAAAGCCAAGAAGAGCACCAAAAACCTGAGAAATATTTTCTGCGTCATGTTATCAAACAAATTGAAATAGGAGAAGCAAACTTTGGTGATGGAACACAGGGCATGTGGCATAGCATTTAAATAGAGGAGCAGTGGAATTATTGGTTTGAACCCAGAAGGAATGGAATTAGTAGTCAAGTGCAATGAGTTAACTTACTGTTTTTACTTTATTGTACTCATTTGTGTGAGTTCCCACTTGCCTAACTTGATCATCTCTTTTGCTCATTTTCATATATCTAATGTAGTTTTTTTTTTTTTTTTTTCAAAGATACTGTCTCGTATTTATTTGTATCTGCATTAAAGCATTCGTAGTTACATACAATAATAACACCAAATTACACAAGTTAAACTTTCACTGGGTGCATCAACTCTTTGGATATATATATATATATATATGAGATGAGTTCAAGTTACGCCTGGTGTAACTCTTATAAACTTACACATTTTTTACATCGTAGATTTCTAAGAGATCTAATGGTTAAAAAAAAATCATTAAATGCTATTGTTTTCCATCTTACTACCTAATTAATACTAGCATTCTCTCTCTCTCTCTCTCTCCCTATTTATTGCTTTCCACTATTATCATTATCTAATGGGCAATCCTTAATTTATCTAATAAAAAAACTATGATTTAAAATATTTAAATAATATTACTTCAGTTGTCATCCTACTGTTTTTTTTTTTTTTTTTTTTTTTTTTGAGAAAGGTTGTCATCCTACTGTAGTGTGCATATATATACACACCTATTGACATCAGTAATTAATCCCATAATGTTGATAACTTAGCTCTATCTTCTTATACGCACATAAGGTTCTCTTTCTTATACACACATATATTATCCAATTAGTGACATTAACTTTGATCTTTGGCACCTGATGTAGATTTCTAAAACTTGTCTCTACAAATGTACTTTAATTAGTTGGATAACATATTTAAGCATATTCAAGCACAAGAATGGAGGAAATATGAGCAAATTGGAAACTAGAAAGACAGACAAAAGAGTCACTCATAGTCTTGACACTGATATATATATATATATATATAGTTCTTTTTTTTTTTTTTTCTTCAAGCTATGTGACAATCCAAATGTTAAAATTAGATAAAACTAATTTTGTAACTCACCTTTCCTGTGAGTGTAATTCTTGCACAACTGGGGTTCTTAGGGTCTATCTTTCCACAAGTTTCAAGAGGATACTCGCTGACAGTGAATGAAGACCTCTCATCTTTCATTGCATCTTTGGCAAATGGATCAAAAGTTGTCAAGTAGAAATACGGGATGCCACTACCATTGTGAGGTAGTCCATCACTGAATGAAACCACATTCTTTCATTGTATTTGAACAATAATGTAAAATTAATATTCATCTCAAAGAGAACTGAGATCATTTTCATTCATTTGGAAGAACTAACATATTTCAGGCAATATTATATTATGCAAGTCCGAAGAAGTTAAGCTGATTTTTATAAGCCCGTAGATTGTTGAAAAAAGGAGAAAAAAATAAGTATCCTTAGCCTGGACAAAGTATATTGAATAATTATTTACAAACTATAAATAAGTTCCTTTATATATTTATTTTAAGGAGCAAATTGAAAGTCATTTGACTCTTGTTATGGGTAGTTTTGTGAAATCAATGATTATGAGATTATTTTTAAATTTTTTTTGTTAGATTGTGTTGAAGAAAATATTATATAGTGGAAAACAATAAATAAGGAGAGAGAGAAAGAGAGAGAGAATGCTAGTATTAATTAGGTAATAAGGTGGAAAATAATAGCATTTAATGATATTTTTTTAACCATTAGATCTCTTTGAAATTTACAGTGTAAAAAAAGTGTAAGTTTATAAGAGTTACACCAGGTGTAACTTGAACCCATATATATATATATATATATATATATATGAGATGAGTTTAAATTACATTTAGTGTAATTCTTGTAAAGTTACACATTTTTTATACCATAGATTTCTATATATATATAGATGAGTTTAAATTACATCTAGTGTAATTTTTGTAAAGAGAGATGCTATGTCTACAATATTTTTACAACAAATCACAGATGGTTAGTTGTTATTGGTTCAAATTTGAAACTAACACTAAGATTACTTTTTTGCCCTAACAATAACAACTAGTAACAACCTGCCACTTAGGATTTGTTGTAAAAATGTTGTAGAAATGTTGTAGATATATCATTTCTCTTTTGTAAAGTTATACATTTTTTATACCGTAAATTTCTATAAGATCTAATTGTTAAAAAAAAAGCATTATTAAATGTTATTGCTTTTTACTTTATTACCTAATTAATACTAACATTCTCTCTTTCCTTATTTACTATTGCTTTCCACTTGATCCAAAACGTCAAATTTGTGGCTATCATATGCAAAGCAAAATATCCCCCCCCCCCCTCCTTTTATGAATTGCATGATAAACTATCAGCGTTTTAACTTTTAACAAAGACATATAAACAAAAAAACGATATATGAATAAAATATCAAAACATATGTAAAGTTACACATTTTTTATACCATAGATTTCTATGAAATCTAACTGTTAAAAGTTACTATGGCTTTTAAGTGTAGTTATGGTGTGCCTTTATGTTAAAACCCATTTCCCTCTCTCTTGTGTGTGTGTGTGTTTGTTTCTCCAAAAAAAAAAAAAAGCATTATTAAATGTTATTACTTTTTACTTTATTACCTAATTAATACTAGCATTCTCTCTTTCCTTATTTATTATTGCTTTCCACTTGATCCAAAACTTCAAATTTGTGGCTATCATACGCTAAAGCAAAATATCCTTTTTTTTTTTTTTTTTTTTTGAATTGCATGCTAAACTATCAGCGTTTTAACTTTTAACAAAGACATATAAACAAAAAAATGATATATGAATAAAATATCAATACAGCTTTCCCAAAAAGTTTTTATTTGATAGTAGAAGAAGCAGTTCAAATCTAAAAACATATGTTAAGCTTGAAATTTTACCATAAATTATAAATTATTCGAAATAATGTCTTCTATTAATCTTTGTTTATCCTTCATAAGAAAATATTTTTATATTATATGGAGGACCAAAGCATGATCGGGGATAATAATTTTCCACTATTGTTGCATTTGCAATGCGAAAACTTTTATTATCAGTTCTTCTTTCTTGTTGGAATAAAAAGCAGTAGATTACTTTTAAATTTGATTGTATGTATAATTGTATATATATTAATTTCAAATAATTTAATTTTATCATCAAATATCTGTTTAATTTCTCTTTTAGGATGAATCATTTGAAAAGTAGGTTGTTGAAAATGGCAAATGCCCTTTAATCAAGTGAAAAACAATAAATAAGGAGAGAGACAAAGGTGGAAAGCAATAACATTTAATGATATTTTTTTTAACCATTAGATCACTTAAAAATCTACGGTATAAAAAATGTGTAACTTTACAAGAGTTACACCAGGTGTAACTTGAACCCATCTTTCTCTCTCTCTCTCTCTCTCTCTCTCTCTCTCTCTCTCTCTATATATATATATATATATATTTTTTTTTTTGGAAAATGCTAAAGGTGTTAAAAGTTTTATTACATAAAACTTACAAATTGATGTAACAATGAATATGATTGGTGAGTTTCAACAACCTCATAAATGAATGTATGAATTTACTCTTTCTGATTGATGACACATCAATTTGTAGGTCCATTGTAGTAAAATTTGTAGTATCCTTGCACAGCTTATTTATTTACTCTTCAGTAACTCGCACAATACACCACTGTTAGTTTCTTTAAAACCTTCTCTTCTCTCCCTTTGTGTGTGTGTGTGTGTGTGTGTTAAAATACTTAGGGCATGTTTGGTAGACTGTAATAGACATTGTAATGTAATAGATATTCCTATGACATAACTATTCAGTTGTTTAGTTATGATTTTATTACAATGAATAGTTATTCCTTATGAATAGTTATTCTTCAAAATGAGGAATAACTATTCTTTATCAAAAGTACTGAATATCTATTCCTTCACCTTATGTAATAACTTTTTTTTTTTAATTTTCCTAAAAAGCCATTAGTTGCCACATCTTCAAAAGGAAAGAAAATAAATTTTCATTCTTGTTAATTATTAGCTCTATTTTGAACACCCTAAAATAAGTATATTTTAGGAAATTTGACTTAAAAATGATTTAATTACACATTCTTTTTATACTCTATTAAATTGTGGATGCATATTCAGGATTCTATTCCTAAATGATCACCAAACTAATGAATAGTAATACTTATTACATTCCTACTTATTACATTCCAACTTAATGTATTCCTTGTAATACTTATTCCTATTCCCATGTAATTATCATTATAGTATACCAAACATGCCTTAGTATTCTAAAAAAAAAAAAAAGTTTAACATAATATAATTTTTTTTCCTATCATTTACATTTCTTAAATATAAAATTTGATAATTATGGTTACTATTAACATATATTTAATATGATTGTGATTTTGTATGGAATTATAATCTAGCATTAGACATTTAATATGATGCATTAAGATTTTAATGATCGGTTTATATATGAGGTGGTTGAGCACATTAATCATATTCATTGTCACATTAGTTTGTAAGTTTTACTATGTAAAACTTAATACCTTTAGCATTTTCTTACACACACACACACACACACACTCACACACACACACACACACAGATATATAGTATTATGATCTTCACCAATGTTTTCTTTTTGGATGAAATGATCTTCATTATTTACATCAACAGAAAAATTGGTGAGCATTTAAGAGGATTCATAGTCGTTAACAAAACTAGTTGCTAACCTGTGCGATGCATGGGAATAGCTACTGGATGAGTTTCAGAAAAAAAAAAAAAAAAATCCTAAAAAAGAAACAAAAATGCTAAATTACAACCATTTTCCATTTATGGCTTGAATGAAACTTACAAAATACACACTATATTTGAACATTATGTATGAAGATGGAAACAATTTTTTGTCTCTTCATCTTTGATTGTACATTAAGCTTCCAGTCTCAGAGTTTCCTATCCTTGATATGAAAAATTAAATTACGTAATGAAAAATAGAAATCAAACTTAAATTAAAATTAAAATTAGGCTTCCAATCCTTAACATCATCAATTATCCATTAAATGTATGAAACACAAATTTAAAGAACTACTTAATCAATATTTCAAATAAATTGAAAGACAACTTTAAATTAATCTTTGTATCTTCTTCCTTTGCTGCTTCGTAGAAGTCACTGAACAACTCCTTTTGCTTTCCTTGATTACAAATGTTGGTGTGAGTTGTCCATTGCTTTCAACTTCAACTTTTTGAAGTTTTGTAGAATCACCACTTTGTTCACTTGATAAGTTGCTGTTACAATATATACAAGTTAAATATCAAATTTGTACATAAAACCAAGTTTGAAATAACCAAGAAACTTAAATATGCAATCACATTCCAATTTCAAATTCTTTCTAGAAACATATTACCAATAAATATGCAAGAAACAATATAGAATAAAGGAGAAGACTGGTAAATACTTGACTGTTCTCATCTTGAAGTAGTATTAAGAGTCTTACACAGATAAAGATCCATGGTTCCAAATAACCTAGATAACAAAATGCCAAATCCTTACCTGCAAAACAATAAGAATCCAATTTCCAGCCAACATTCAAGAAACATGAATAACATTAATAGAAGAGAAATAGTGCAGTACAGAAAGTTCGAAACAGTGCAGTGTAGTGTAGATTTTGGTTGTAAAAAAGTGCATATTTTAGATGTAAAATGCAGATTTTATGCATAACAAATTCTATTCATTGAGAAATTTAAACAAACACAGAGAACAAAAACAAAGATAACCAACACAACAAAAGTCCTCAAGTAAAGCCTAAAGCCTCTTGGCTAGGGATTTCTAACAAAATGGAACAACCTCAACATGCATAAAAAAATTCAACACCTAAAATAACAAAGCAACCATTAGTCAACTCAAATAAGCCTTAATCATAATTGCAGTATGAATTCATAGATGTAAAGATTACATAAAAAAATACAAATTCTTCAAACATATTGAGGTTCTACTGAAATTTTTACTCTTTATTATTATTATTATTATTATTATTATTATTATTATTATTAGTAAGGTTTAGACCCAAGTAAGGGGAAGGGGAGATTCAAACTTCTGACCTCCCTTCAAGAGGGTCCCCAACATACTGTGGTATCCCTTGGGGTTTACTCATTATCAAAGATCTGGTTATAAACTCATCAAATTATTACTTACTTGAAGGTGTTTACAATCACTACAATTATCTCAAACAATCAAAATCAACATGAGAACAAAAGCATTCAAATTTTCAAACTGGGCTTTTATGTTAAACTATAAAAAACAGATTACAATTCTTAGTTTACAATTCTTAAATAGCCACAATTTTCATGAATCAAATATTGTCAAAAGCATAAATAGATAACAAACCAAATCCAGTTTATCAAATTGTTTGAAGTTGTAGGCAATAAGAATGCAGCCCTATAATTATTAAGTTTTTGGTAAGAATTAATTCATGGACAGCAAATATTTTGTCATTTGATGGGAGACTTCAACTAATCCAAACTTCCCGTAAATGTTATATTTCTTTTTGGTATTCATGTCTATTGGACCAACATTTTTGTTCTACCTACAAAGAAAATCAAGCTGATTGAGAGCTAGTTCAACAGGTTTCTATGAAAATGTACTGATTCCTCTGCTTCAGGTGTTAAGGTTTTTTTTTTTTTTTTTTTTTTTTTTTTTGGGAATTGCCTAATTAGTTTAATCAATAATTTTACCAAGGTACATAAAAACGAATGATCCCCATCAGCCTTTATTGGGTGCCAACCAATCATTATTTCTCTCATAAACCATGATAGGGCTGCATAACAACAATAATGCATATATAGTAATATAGACATTAAAATTGCCTTTAATCTAAGTATTATACTGATGTCAAGATGGCCTACAATTACATATAATAGATAAAGGTCTTTTTAGAGTTATTTTATTCCAAAAACCACAGATGCTAACCTTGAGATCAACATAGACAACATATATTGAAAGAGACATATATTGAGGAATGGAACATCAATCTAAATGTAGAAAGAAGCATTATCAATTTGTCCACCAATTCCTTGCAATAGAAGTCCCATCTTCTAAACTTTGGTTGCTTCAAGAGGATTTATTTTGAAACTAAGCAGCGTGAGAGTTGTTGACAACTATAATCAAACACATTGTAGGTAATCCATTAATAAACAATCAACACTCTTAGACGACTACCAGAGGCTTTCTGTGGGTATTTTAATTTAACACTATGGGCTTTTGGGGCTTAGTGGTCGAATCTCTAATACTCATACTATCTATTTCCCTGTATATTTTTTTTTCCTGGAACCTAAGCCACTCCGTTGGCTTGGATCATTCCCATGTTATAACTTTCATACTTTCTTTTTGGTAGTAATACAATTTCTGCCTTTTCAATCAAATAATAATAATAATAATAATAATAATAATAATAATAATAATAATAATAATAATAATAATAATAAAAATAAAAACAATCGAAAATGAAACAAATCCACTATAAGAGAATTGAAGTTTTTATAATCAGATTTAACCCTAAATCTATTGCTACCTCAAGTAGTAACTTACTGACATGACCATGTGCAAATTCCGAATCCACGAATTCCTTTTCTCTTCTTAGACTTACTACAACATAAGCATCCATGCTTGTGACTTTGAGATCCCACTCAAAGGTTTCAAATCAGGTTCACTTGTTGATCTCTGTAGCAGCAACTAGGTTCTACCAACACTTGATTGTAGATCTTTCTCCGGTAGACGTTTGTGTAGTTAGAAGGTACAATACCTCCCAGATTTCACAAAGAGTAACACACTAGTCTTCTAAAGGTTTTCAAAACATAGTTAGGGTTTCCCTTTTATATGTGGACAAGTTAGATTGAAATCCTAAATGTTTTTGCGGGCTTGGGCGTTGTTTAAAAATTCTGCAGGATCTAATTTTTGCGATTCTCGATCAATCGAATCTAATTTTCGATCGATCGAGCTTGGTAGATTCTAACTTTTCTTTTCTGTAGTCAGCTCGAACTTGAAGCTTGAAACATACACCTTTGAGCAATGCCTTACACATAGACTAGACATGTTTTGTTCTCGGCTTGCCAACACAAATAAAATAGAATTCTAAACATTTTTTTGGGTTAAAATGAATTGATCCCTTACAATTAATTAATTAATTACCCAAGTTAATTAATTAGATCAAATTTCATGTAATAGTGTGGAAGCACAAACAAATCACAAAATTATCTAAATGCAGCGGAAAATAAATTTGACACAAGTGATTTGTTTACGAATGGGGAAAACCACCAAGGCAAAACCCGCTAGGTGATTTTAAGGTCACCACTCCCAAGAATCAACTATTATCAATCACAAGCGGTTACAAGTATAAGGAATCTTACCAAACCCTTTGGCCTATTCTGAAATACCAACCTACAGTTGAACCTTTACCCTAATACCTAATCGGACTTGTATTGTAGCAGCAATCTTTCCATTCAATGCACGAATCCTAATACGTGACTAACCAATGATGCACAGATCCCAGTACGTGACTAACTCCTTTGCACGAATCCTAGTACGTGATTTGCAATAGCTTCACATAGAAACACCAATAAGATCTTTAATGATGGTGTGACAGACTTTGCTTGGTTACAGAACCTAAACACGTACAAGAAACATAGCAAGAACTCTTTCTTCTGTAGGAGGAGGCTAGGGTTTCAAAAAGAAAACCTTATGAAGCTCTCTAGGATTAGGTTTTCTTTTTCCACCTCCTTGTTTAAATAGGAGCTCAATGGGCTCTCCTATTCCAAATAGATATACACAAACCTTGGGCTTTCCTAGTCTAGTAAAGATTATACAAACTCATAAATAAATAGCATTTTAGAATAAAAACGTTGCTGGCTATAGTTTGAATCCCATAAGTTCAATAGATCGAAACATGTGTCGAGCTTTAATGAATCTTGACAGATCGAGCTTCTGTCGAGGAGGTATCAAGACCTGCAAATTGCACTTTTCTTGAGCAGTTCTTGAGTAATCTTCATGTCTTCAATGTAATCACTTGTAATGATCATCTTGAACCTACTTAGATTTACCCAAATATAAGTAAAATGTGTTTTATCAAAGAATATGCCAATTACATATGTCCCTTACACATTTAATCCTAAATCTTTATAACCTAACAATGTATGTTTTCTTCTCTTCTCTTCTCTTTTTTTACATGTGTTGTTTCTTTTCTCACCTTTTACACATGTTTCTTGTTTAAATAACTTATCTATATTTCACACATGATGCCTTGATGGATCTTGTTTAGTGTTTTGGTTTAAGACAGGTTGCAAGTCTTTCATAAACTGATCTCTTTTCTTGCAAAGTTTTTCAAGAGCTCAAGTATTAGATAGACTTATCTTTCTGTGAAAATCATGAGTAGAATGTATTCTAGGATATCATTGTATTCTCATAGTTTTGTCACAAATTGTCAAAGAGAGAGATTGTTAGCGTCATATTTTTCATGTGTTGGCATATCCTTTGACAAAACGCACATTACTTGTAATTAGGTAGTTCTAAGTGGTTTTTAGAATATTGTAAAGTATGTTTGACAAACAAGAGAACTGGGGTTATTGAAGACATGAAGACTATACCAAGAAATAGGTGAAGAAAATTTGAAAAAATGAACTTTGACACTAGTCTCGACACTAGCTCGATTCTAGCATCTATCTCAAATAAATGAAGAATCTCAATACTAGTTTCAACACCTCTCGATCTATAAAGTTTCTCAGATCTAGAAATCTCAATTATGTTTTTCGGTCCATGATAGCTTGGATTATTGGGGTTTTATTTATTAAACCTTTGAGGGATATAAAAAACTTTATTTTAAAGTTATCACAAGACACTGAGACTCAATTAGAGAACTCATATACTATTGGTGAAGCTACTGCGTTCTTATGCGCCTTAGGGTTTTGTAATCAAGTGCTTCCAAATCTTCAAAGTGTATTGAAGTGAAGAATTTTGCATCTAACAACAAACATTAGTTGCTGGGAGTTAGTCACGTATTGAGATTGGTGCAAAGGAAGAAGTCCCTACAAGATCAAGTTTAATTGGGGATTGATGTAAAGGTTCAACTGTAGGTTGGTATTTTGGGATAGTCTAGGGTAGATGTAAGATTCATTATACTTGTAATCACTTAATTCTTGATTAATGATTCTTGAGAATGGTGACCTGAAAATCACTCAGTAGAGTTTTTATCTTGTAAGAGGTTTTCCTTATTAGTCAACAAGTTACCATATCAAATTTATTTTCTGCTGCACTTTAGTTTATTTGGTGATTTGTTTGTACCTCCACGATTTGCATGTAATTTGATCTAATTAATCAACTTGAGTAATTATATTAATTAACTGGGTCAATCTATAACCCAACAAATGTAATTAAGTAAGGCACCGTGAGCTTTACAGACAGGGAAGTTTGATTTTAATGCAACCGCTATGACATGCAGAACCATATTTGTAACTAGAAGCTTTGATATACGGTATTTGGAATATGATATATCTTTGTACAAAGAGAAAATCAGTCACCTCTAATCGCTATAATTTTATTTATTTAGAAGATTCCCATAGCATCATTGTAGTTTTTATAAATAGTACTAGTTTAGTACGTACATATATTTGAAAAGTTATTCTTCTAGCATTCACCAAACAAAAACCTTATGATTCCAACATGGTACGGGATTGTTTTTGATATGAGTCACAGTACCTGCTCCTGCTTCAAGTTTATGACACACTAGAGCGTGCTAGAAGCCCACCCACCAACCCACTGTTTGGGATGGAGCACAAGGAAAATGCTCTCGTACATGATTACTTTTATGTTAATATTTCGAGTTCAGCTAGATCAGTACAAACTGTTTGTTTATTTCATTCCCTATGATTGAATGTACAATTGAGCCTTAATCTACACTAATTATCTAAGCCTCTGATGTTTATAAATTATCAAGTGCCCCCACAGCACCAACTACCAAACCAATAACTAGTACATAAGCAGAAAGTTTTTTTTTTTTTTTTTTTTTTTTTTTCATCTTTTAATTTATTGATGGAAAACTAAAGAAGAGACGAGATAACAGAAAGAATATTTCAGCAAAAGTAAAAAGTAAAGATAGCATAAAAATATTTATGTATTTCTCAACATCAGAAGATATGACATGCATGTGCTTCAAAAGTGAATGTGAATCAATTATACAACACAGTGGAAAATTATCAATGTCAAAACATTTATATTTGGAAAGTACTAGGAAAATGGCTCTTGGTATTGACAAGAGACTCAGGTCAAATCCCATGGTCTAAGAACTGGGTTTTATCTAACCTAAAAAAATGATTCGTAGTTGCTGCCCTAATCATTCTTCTTTCTTTCCTTATTGTTCTTTTTGGTTACCGTTCTAGCGATATACAAAATGTATGAATGAGCAAAAAGAAAGAACATTAGAAGTACATAAGAGGTAGACGTTTTAAGATCTCTGTATGCATGGTTTAAAGAGTTTGAAATGTATCAGCACCACGATAAAATTAGTTTGCTATATTTTATTCTGCTTTGATTTTATTGTCGGCTTTTGTTCTTTTTCTGCAAAAAAAATTAATGTTTTCGTAACCTAGATGCCTAAATGGACGATGGTAAGTATTTGTTTTACTGAAAATTCAATTTTAAGGATTTAGACATCATCTCCTAATCAAATCTATAAATATGTATATATTTTTTAAGAAAAAAAAATCTATATCATATCATATTATATACTATATAATAAAAGTTTGGTTTAAAAGCCATGGTTGCACCAAGTGGCTTCACCAAAATGCATAATTTTTTTTAATATTTTTAGAAAATAAATATAATTTTTTTTTTGTTCTTATCTTTTTCTTCTATTCTAAGTTGATAAAATCTTAATTTGATTACAATCCAAATTCTTCATCTAATCTTTTTCTTATTATAATTTATAAGTTGAGAAAAAAAAATATCAATTTCATTACAATCTAAAATCTTCAACTAATCCTTATTTTTTATTTAAATTATATTACTACACATAAAAAAAAAAAAAAAAAAAAAAAAAGAAGAAGTAACTTTGTACACGTTAAAAAAAAAAAAAAAAAATTTATGTCCAAATGTTCCTATTCAAACCTAAGTGCAATGTGCTGCTTAACTTGGTTGGCTTGCATTACCGCATACATTGGCTTGGAGTGCCAGTATTTACTCCCTGGCCTTTCCATTCTTCTGGATTGTTTAATTTCTATGTAATACTAATACGTTTATTTTTAGATATGTGAACATTTGGTAATTTAAAGAGAATTAAAAGTATTTAACTTTGTAATGAGAAAAACAAAAAGATTTCTTTTTATCCAAAACACTAACGATGAGTTAATTCATTATTATTTATCAAACAGAATATATATTCTATAAGTTTATGATAAAACCGTGCAACGCACCGGCCTTTATCTGGTATATATATATATATATATATATATATAAAACTGAAGTCTCTGAACCTCTCACAATTTTCCACATCAGCACAATATTTAAATAAAATTATTATTTTTAGTCCAAATTTAACAAAGAGTGAAACTCTATCTCTTTAACAAGTCCAACTTAAACTCAAACTCATTATTATCATTTTTTAAAACAAAATTATTTTTGTTTAATCAAAACTTAATAAGGAGTGAAACTCTATTTCTCTAATTAGTCAAGCTTAAACTCAAACTCAAACATTGATAATCTATATAAAAACATAAATTTTGATAGGACTAAAAAAAAAAAAAACAATGAAAAAAAGAGACTCACATTGAAAATAGGACTCAAAAAAGAAAAAAGAAAAAAGAAAGACTTAGGAGTGTTTGAGTGGTATTTGATTACCAATTTTCCACGCCTGGGTTTTATATTTACTCTCTCTTCTTTGTATTTGGTACATGTCTCTATACTATATTTTGCTTGTATTTTCATTCCTATTTTTTATTTGTAAGATCCTTCTCAAGTTTATAATTATTTTATACTTTGTAAAAACCCTTCTGCACATAAGGTAGAAGTCATGTTCAAAGTTTAGCTCATTGAAAGAGGGGCGGCTTAGTGATGATCTCCCTCTTAAGTTTCTTCTTGGTTGTTTTTATTTTTATTTTTAGTAGGTGATCTTTGCTATGCAATCTTCTAACTCCAAATTTTAAAGCTATGAACTTTTAGTTGCTAATATTTTAATATTTATACTTTATTGCCAGGATTGCATTAGTGGAAATTGTACGTTTTTAGACCCCTTAAAATACAAGTTGTTTGACCTAGTTATTTAGCCAAGTGATTACTTAGGTAAATTATTTAAATCTAGTTTAACATAAGTAAATCATATCAAGTAAACAATGCAGAAAATAAAGAACATAACGATATGATAACTTAGGAAAACTAAACTGGTAAAAAACCTGGGGAGGATTTAACCTATCTATTCTCAAGGTAAAACAGATCCATTATGAAAGAATTGAAGTTTTTACAATAGCAACTTAGACCACTAACATCCTATTGCTACCTTGTGTAGAAAACTTACTACCACGACCACGTGACAACTCTGAGTCCACGAACTACTTCTTTCCTTGGCCTTTGCAACACAAGCACCCACACTTGTGATAAAAAACACAAATTCTCCTGTTTGTGACTCCAAGACCACCTTTGAAGGTTTAGATCATCAGCAACTTTGATGACTAGAGAAAGCAGCAACTTCTACAACACTGAATCTTGAGATTCTTTAATGGATAACATCGGTAGAAGACATGAGAAAGCTTTTTGGGTACAAAACCCTAGATACAAAAGAGGCACACTTTTCTCTCTCTGGAAAGCCTTATAAAAACATGCTTAGGGTTTCATTTATATACTAGGAGAAGTAGATTTGAAACCCTAATCCTTAATGGGCTTGAATTGCTATTTGGGCTTGATTAAAATTTTTGCAGATACGAATCTCGATTGGTTAAGCCTATCTCTCGATCGGTCAAACTAGGCAGATTATGAAATCTTCTTTCTGTAGCTTGTATGTTCTTGAATCTTGATTTGAATCACCTTGAGTATTGTCTAATAATACCTATAGACTCTAAAATCTATATTTAGACAAGTTTGTGTTCACGATTTGCCAATTGTTCTAAACTTTTAGAACCTAACAATCTCCCCCTTTGGCAATTCGTGACAAAACTTACATACAAAATGTACACACCAATTTTTCTAAACTTTTAGAACCTAACAATCTCCCACTTTTTTATTTTTTATTTTTTTATTTTATTTTTATTTTGTTTCATAATGTACACGCCAATTTTATTTCTTTGTGTCATCTTTATTATAGCTCAATAATGTACACACCAATTTTATTTCTTTGTGTCATCTTTATTATAGCTCAATAATGTACACACCAATTTTATTATTAATTCGAGGCTACACCTTATGTTCTTTTCGTGCATGTGCTACACTTTCTCTAACATAAAATCTTACGATATGCACTAAGATATTCATGATTGGCTAGTAAACAATGGTGAGATGGTTATTTATGCATTTCTCTTAGGATTTTTTAGTCCTTACAATCAAAAGCACGTGACTTCAAAATCAAGATCATGTGATCAAAAACTATAAACACTCTCACACAACATGCACTACATAGCTAAAACTAGCAAAGTACATAAAAAATAAGCTCATCCAAGCTAAAGAAGGTACACAGGCATGTTATGCAAAGATAATAGGCCAACCTCAATTACATATTCATGATGTGCAATACAAAACACATAAAAATCTTTTTGGTTTAAAAAAAAATTTATGACCAAAACTAAAAGCACACATTATGCTTAATGAATAAAATGCAAAAACAATGCATGATAGTGCTAAACTAAGCTATAAAGGGTACACAAATAAGAAATATTAATTTCTTAATTAACCCATGAGTACATGTACAAACTAGTACATACTCATACAAAATCAAAAATAGATTAGCACTCATACAACACATACTATTCAAGTTTCTCCACAATGTCAAGCATGTTCTAAATCAAGAGAGAGATATCATAATTCATGTAATCCTCAAGAAAAATAAAACAAGACTCAAAATAAAATATTTTTGTCTTTTTGAAAAATTTCAATGTTTTTGGATTTTTTTTTTAAAACAAAACAATACAATCCTAAGAAAATAAAACAATAAAAAACTAAAAGAAAACATGTGCACAATTAATTGAAAGAATTAAACCAAGGACAAGTAAACAATACTCACCTTAGAAAATCTTTTCTTATCCATATAGCATGAGTCTTCGGCTTTGTAGGTGAAAATCCATGAGAAGTAGAGTGTATTTGAGGGATTACACCAATCTTCTAAGAAAGACTGAAATCCTGCAAATTCCTTTCACAAGCCAACAAGCTTAAATTTTTCAAAAAAATATGAAACAATTTGTATGGACTTATGGCAGGAGAAATATCATCACATATCCTAGACTGAAACACAGAATACTTAAATTTCAATTTATGACAATTAGGATGAATGTGACCGAAGACACCACAAAAGTGACAAACATAAACAAATTTAGGAACATTAGTATTCCTAATAGCAAATCTAGTCTTAGATGTCAGTTTTGCCTCAACAAAGAACAATTTGGTCTAATATGACCAACAACACAACAAATGTGACAAGTAGGCACAAAAACAGATTTATTATGCTCTCTAATAGTACGTTCAGACTTAGGTTTAGAAACTTCAGCGTCTACATTAGAACTTTTACCTTTGTCTAACCTAGCAAAATAAGCCTTTTCTTTATTATTCCTTTTGAAAGGAGGGATATAAACTTTCTCAGTTTTAGGCTTAAGAGAAACAGAAACACTTCTGTTATCAACAGCAGGCTTGGTATTAGTCAAATTTTCAATTTTAGCTTTAGATTCAACTAACTCTTGTTCCAAGCTTTTCATCTTCTCATCTTGAGAAGAAATTTGATTTCTTAAAAATTCATTCTTTTTATTAGATTCATCTAATCTAACAACTAATTCCTCTTTTTCAAGATTAGCCAATTTTAACTTTTCCTTGAATTTCTTAGTAATTTTCAACGATTTCAATAATTCCTTACGAAGAGTTTCACAGGCATCAATAAGATCAACAAAAACAACAGTGTCCTTTTTATTCAAATCATCACAATAAAAAACAGTAAGACACTTAAAATTATCCATGATAATAGGGATGAAGGATCAACTCTAGGTATAATAACCTAAATCAAGAGCTAACCGCTCTGATACCACTTGTACGTTTTTAGACCCCTTAAAACACAAGTTGTTTAACCTAGTTATTTAGCCAAGTGATTACTTAGGTAAATTATTCAAATCTAGGTTAACACAAGTAAATTATATCAAGTAAACAATGCGGAAAATAAAGAACATAACGATATGATAACCCAGGAAAACCAAATCGGTAAAAAACCTGAGGAGAATTTAACCTAGCTATCCTCAAGGTAAAACAAATCCACTATGAAAGAATTGAAGTTTTTACAGTAGCAACTTAGACCACTAACATCCTATTGCTACATCGAGTAGAAAACTTACTACCATGACCACGTGACAGCTCCGAGTCCACGGACTACTTTTTTACTTGGCCTTTGCAACACAAGTACCCACACTTGTGATAAAAAACACAAACTTTCCTGTTTGTGACTCCAAGACCACCCTTGAAGGTTTAGATTATCAGCACCTTTGATGACTAGAGAAGGCAGCAACTTTTACAACATCGGATCTTGAGATTCTTTAATGGATAACACCGGTAGAAGACATGAGAGAGCTTTTTGGGTACAAAACCCTAGATACAAAAGAGGTACACTTTTCTCTCTCTGAAAAGCCTAATAAAAACATACTTAGGGTTTTCTTTATATACTAGGAGAAGTAGATCTAAAACCCTAATCCTTAATAGGCTTGAACTGTTGTTTGGGCTTAATTAAAATTTTGCAAATACGAATCTCGATCGGTTGAGCTTGTCCCTCGATCGGTCGAACTAGGCAGATTATGAAATCTTCTTCCTACAACTTGTATGTTCTTGAATCTTGACTTGAATCACCTTGAGTACTGTCTAATAATACCTATAGACTCTAGGATCTATATCTAGACAAGTTTGTGTTCACGATCTGCCAATTGTTCTAAAATTTTAGAACCTAACAGAAATTCAATTTCATTCCAGCCAAGCTAAATAAGGTTGCTATAATGTTAGCTAATTTATGTCAAATTTTTTATATTGTTATTAATGAATTTTATCTTTTATGTCGAATTTTTTATTTGCTTTCATATGTGCCTGAGATTTTCTTTCTATTTTATTCTTTTGTTATACTTAGAATTGATTTCTTTTGAGTATTTAGATCAATCTCCATATTTATATTGACATTGTTTTCGTGTGTTTAGTTTTTGGGTTGAAATTTCTACTAATTATTTTTTTATATTGTACATGGCAGATAAAGCATCTCTATTTTTTTTGGAGAAAAATCAAAATTGCAACCTATGTCTTCTAGCCTAGGGAACGATAAATTTTTCTTTGATATGTTATATATAAATTTGTTGAATTTGGTTTTGTTTTGAAGTAGAATTTGGGGATTCTATAAATTTTGAAGTTTAAGTCTTGGGGTTTTTGGTATTTGCATCTCAGTAGGTTGATCTTAATTCTTCACCTTAAGTGCTTTTTATTTAGGTTCATGTGATTTTTTGTTTTCTTATTAAAAACTATGATTTTTGGTTGATTAATTATTTGTCTAGATTAATTTCAATAAATTATTTGTTTGGATTCAACATAAAAGATAATGGAATTAGGTATTATAATTTTGATATTGTTCCATGTTTTGAATTGTCTATATTGTTATTACTACAAGAAAGTCATATTGCTACTCAAATTTGAAATTTGGTGTCTTCCTCATATCGTGGTCTTTTTTTTATATATTTGCAGTTTATATTAGTTTTGAGTGTGTGTGTGTATATATAACTATTGGGAGTTTTGCTTTATTAATTTAAGAATTGTAAATTACTTTGTAGGTTTCGGTAACTATGTACTTGCAACTCAATAACATTCAATGTTAGACAACAATTCTAAACTATGGAAAAGTATAGAAGTTAAATATTTCTTCACTTTTTCAAAGTCAATAGTTTTTCCGTGCATTGCACGGGTTAGCGATTAGTAAACTATAAAATCGAAGTTTTTTATTGACCTCTTGAGAATCTGCCACATAAGCTTTAGAGCTCTCACAAATTTACAGGTCACCGCTATTTTCTTTTTACTTTTTTGAAGTTCTATTTTTATAACTCAATCCTTTGATAATTCTTATGCTTTCATTCGTTAACCTCCCCCCTCTTCATTTTTTCCATGGTCAACCAAATTATAGAACTTGTTAGGACATATGTGATTTAATGTTAGGAACATATGTCAAATTAAAATTGGCTAATCTTTTGACAAAATGCACTTTACTTGTAATTGGGTATATCTAAGATGTGTTTAATGCTTCAAGGAACAAGGTTTCAAGATTAAGTGTTAAAACCATGTAAGTTTGTTTAAGAAACAAGTGAAGAAGTGCTGGATTTTAAAGCTTGACAGCTAGTATCTATCGAGGTTTAAAAAGCTGCTGAAGCACGATACTCGACAGCTAGCTCGATAGATAAGCTATCTATCGAGGTTTATGAAATTCAATTTTTCAAAACTGATTTCAATCTAATCCGTGAATACATGTTTGGACTTTCTTTTCTCACAACCCGAAACATATATAAGGATTGTTTTAAGGGCCGTCAAGGGTTGCGCGAGTGTGAAGCAAAGTTGTGTTCATGCAAATTGTGACCGAAGATAGAATTTTCCTTAGTTCATCTTTCTCTTGAAGAAGCTGCTGTGTTTGTACACCGTAGGGTTTTGTAACCAATGAGCTTCATGAACTTCATCGTGTTGATGAATTGAAAAACTTTGTAGCCAACATCTTTCTTAAGTTGGTGAGTAAGCTGTGTACTGGGATCCGCGTATTGGATTGGTTAGTCAAGTACTGGGAGCCGTACAATAAAAGGAGAGATTGTCATTATAATACAAGTCCAATTGGGTATTGGGGTAAGGGTTCAACTGTAAGTTGGTATAAGGTACTGGAATTCCTTTACTTATAACCGCTTGTTGTGATAATAGTGAATTATCAGGAGTAGTGACCTTAAAATTATCTGGTGGGGTTTTTGCCGTGTAGGTTTTCCCTATTTGTAAATAAATCACCGTGTCAATTTAATTTCCACTGCATTTAGTTAATTGGTGATTTGTTTGTGTTACTAGGCGTATTGCATGCTAATTGAATTAATTAATTAGCTTGGCTAATTAATTTGTTAATTCATCACAAGGAGTCAACACATTCTTGGCCTATCAAGTGGTATCAGAGCAGGCACACTCTGATAAGGTTTTAATCTTTGTTGTGTGATCCATTGACCCCTGTTGTCATGGCTGCAACTGGCTTGAAGAGATCTTTGTTTTCAAATACATCTTGTTTTTTTAATCTCTACTTGTTTGAGTGTATCAGAAAATGCAAGTCTAAAAGTTATTTGAATTCTATCATGATGACTATTGGAAAAGATCTTAGTGTGACAAAGAAGAAACTAGACTGTCTCAGAATGAAAATGTGCAAAGGAGTTCGTCTGAGAAGAGTGAAAGTCAAAGACTTTGTTCATAAAAGGTAGATGAGAGAAAACACTATTCCCACTGATCTGTCATCTAAGCATAAAGTATGCTTCATGATGAACTTCGTATTTAAGGTTATGGACATGTGTTTGTGGTACCTTAACAACAGTTGCTCAAGACACATGACTGGAGACCGATCTCTTTTCAAGGTTTTCGAGTCTAAAAAAGGTGGTAATGTCACTTTTGGTGATGGAAGCAAATCACAGATTAAAGAAAAGGGAATCATCTCTTTACTTAGACTGCTAGACATTGCAAATGTTCTATATGTAGAAGGTCTGAGAGTGAACTTGCTGAGCATAAGTCAGATATGTGATTAAGACTTCATGGTACTATTCTCAAAAGGGAAATGCCCTGTCATGGATGAGTTTGGGAAGAAACTTATATGTGGTGTTCGCACGCTAGACAATTGTTATGGCTTGGTTCCTGATGCTGATATTGTGTGCAATAGCATTCGTTTACCTAATGAAGATTTATGGCACCAAAGGATGGGACATGCTAGTTGCAAACATCTTTCAATTGTATCTAAGCATGTGTCAGTTTTGGGGATACCAAAGCTCAGTAGAGTGAACAATGTGGTGTGTGGACCATGTCAGCTTGGAAAACAGACAAAAGCTAAACATCCGGGCACTCAGACATCTGCTACATCTAGACCATTAGAGCTACTACATTTGGATCTCATGGGTTCAACCAGAACCAAGTCTCTTGTTGGAAAGAGATACATCATGGTTATGGTAGACAACTTCATTAGGTACACTTAGGTCATACTCCTACGATCCAAGTTTGATGCTTCTGAGCACATTGAAGCCTTGTGCACAAGATTGTAGAATGAGAAGAGCCTGAAGATTGATCGAATTCGAAGTGATCATGGTAAAGAATTCGAGAACTCATATATGAAATCCTTTTGCACGAGATCAGGTATATTTCAAGAATTCCCTGCTTCTATTACTCCTCAGCAGAATGGTGTAGTAGAAAGAAAGAACAGGATTATTCAAGAGATGGCTAGAGCCATGTTACACAACAAGGATATGGCTAGAAACTTGTGGGGAGAAGCTGTTAACACTGCATGTCATATGGTTAATAGGGTGTATTTTAGACCCGGTACTAAGAAGACTCCATAGGAGTTATGGAAGGGAAGGAAGCCAAATGTGAAGTATTTTAGAATTGTTGGAAGTACTTGTTTCATTCTTAAGGATAGAGAGAATGTGGGAAAATTTGACTCCCGAAGTGATAAAGGAATATTTCTGGGATACTCCTCTACAAGCAAGGCTTATCGGGTATACAACAAAAGAACTATGAAGGTAATGGAAACAATGAATGTTGTTATTGATGAATCTTCAGAGTCTGGTTCTGAGAAATTTAGTGAGGAAATCCCCAAAGAGATTCTTCCTCCCGAGCACAAGGAAGTTTAAGAAATTGTTGAACAAGAGCATGCATCTCCAAGTACTCTCGGTACTCCAAGTGTTGTAGAAGATTTAGTAGATATATCTACTTTACCTGATTTTGAATCCCATGAAGAGAAAGGACCTTCCTCTAGGATCAAATTGAATCATCAACTTGAAGTTATTGTGGGAAACATGAATGAACTTACACTGAGGAAGCGTACAGTTGATAAATGTGTTGCTAACTTTGTTTCTTATTCTTGTTACTTGTCACAGGTTGAACCCATTAAAGTTGAGGAAGCTCTTCAGGATGAAAGCTGGGTTGAAACTATGCATGATGAACTGCTTCATTTTCAGAGGAATGATGTTTGGACTTTAGTACCTAGACCGGAAGGTGAGCACATCATCGACACAAAGTTGATATTTTGCAATAAGACTGATAAGGAGGGTAATGTGATCCGCAACAAGGCTCGTCTTATAGCTCAAGGATACTCTCAAATGGAAGAAGTAGATTATGATGAGACATTTGCTCTAGTAGCCCGTATGGAGTCCATTAGAATTCTCCTAGCCCTAGCATGTCACTTGAAGTTCAAACTTTATCAAATGAACGTAAAGATTGCTTTCTTGAATGGGTTCCTTAAAGAAGATGTCTATGTGGCTCAACCAAAAGGATTCATTGATACACACTTTCTAGATCATGTGTTGTACCTCAAGAAGGCATTTTATGGTTTAAAACAAGTCCCTAGAGCTTGGTATGATCGGCTCACACAATACTTGGTGTCATATGGGTTAACAAGAGGAAAAATTGATCAAACTCTCTTCATCAAAAGAGAAGACGGCAAGTTGATAGTTGCTTAAGTCTATGTTGATGATATCATCTTTAGGTCAACTAAGGATGAACTTGCTCATAGTTTCTCAAAACTCATGTAGGTCGAGTTCAAGATGAGCATGATTGGAGAGCTGACTCACTTCCTTGGCTTGCAGATTCGTCAACAAGATTCAGGTATATTCCTATCTCAATCTAAATATGCAAGAAATCTTATGAAAAAGTTTGGTTTGGAATCTGCTAGTTTTGTTAGAAAACCTATGAGCCCAAATGTTAAACTCACTGTTGACTTGTTAGGTAAAAGTGTAGATTCATCTCTTTATAGAAGCATTATAGGTAGTCTTCTTTACCTTACTGCTAGTAGACCTAGCATTAGTTACAGTGTGGAAGTGTGTGCTAGATATCAGGCAAATCCCAAAGAATCTTATATGATTTCTTTGAAAAGAATCATAAAGTATGTCAAAACCACTACCGACTTTGGTGTGTGGTATAGCAAGGACACAAATGATGTCTTAGTTGGGTATTTAGACACAGACTAGACTGTGAATGCTGATGATAGAAAGAGTACATTAGGGGGTTGTTTCTATGCGGGTAATAATCTTGTCTCCTGGATAAGCAAAAAGTAGAATTCCATCTCATTATCCACTGTATAAGTTGAGTACATCACTGCCGGTAGCTATTGCACCCCACTTCTATGGATGCAAAAACTCCTCCATGATTACGGTATTTGTCAAGAACATCTTACCATCTATTGTGACAATACCAGTGCCATCAACATCTCTAAGAATTCGGTTCAACGTTCTCGAACTAAACACATAGAGATTCGACATCACTTCATTCGGGAGCTTGTCGAAGATGGTACTTTTACTCTTGAGTTCATTCATACTAATGATCAGAAGGCTGATTTGTTTACCAAATCTCTTGATAGCAAACTGTTTGAATTCCTTCACTAAAACATTGGTGTCATCTTTATGGATAGATCTCTTCTTCTTCTCCTTCTTCCTCATACATTTGCATCTAGTTTTATGCATTGTTTTGTTTAACATGTTTTTGTTTGTTTTTTTTTTCATTTTTGCTTTATTTTGTTTTTCATAAAAAAAATTAAAAAATTGAAAAATTAGAAAAATGCAAAAACAGTGTGTGTTTGTGTACATTGGTACTTGTGTACTTTGGATGGCTATTGAAACAAAGTTTTCTAAACTTTGCATCTTTTGTAGCTTAGATGAGCATCTCTATGCACAACTAAGCAAATGAGCTTTGTGGCTCATGTTTGTGATGAGTAAGATTAAGTAATCTCTTATACTTAACACTCGTATCACTGTTTTTTGACAGGAAGGACTAGAAAATCCTAAGAGAAATGCATAAATAACCGTTTCACCACTGTTGCCTGCCAATCATGAAATGACATTTGTATGTTTCGGCATAGCAAAAGTGGAATGTCAAATGCTTAACATCATTGGGTATTTCTTTTCTATCTCTTATATGCCCATGCATGGTTTGCTTAAAAGAAAAATATGCAAAGAATAATAAAAATAAAAAAGAATCAAGATGCTTTATATATGATTGCAAGTGAGTATTCTAGGAGATGTAGGAGTTATAGGATGTACCTCGAAGGTGATAGTCCCCATCAAACAGTTATGATTGTGTGTGAGTTAAAGTGATTTTCTCATATCTCAAATTGTCATAACATGAAGACACTTATGCAATCTTGCGATATTTTTCACAGACAACACACAATATTCTTCGTTACTTTTGATACCTGTGTAGGTACAATGAGATTTGGTCATCACAAGGAATATTTGTGTTAATGTATGCTCACTAAATTGTCTTAACTTGTTTTTGAAATATAAAATTGGTTATATTTTTTTAGTGTGTGTGTGTGTCTTGGATCTATGTGCTTGACATTTTTCTTGTTGAAAGATGATTTTGAGAGCTTAATATGTTGTTTGGATCTTTGGTTGTATAGCATGCTTGATTGCATTCATATTTGTGTTTTTCTCTTCTTGAAAATCTGTTTTTAAGCAATCTCAACAACAGCTGGACACCTCTCGACAGCTAGGCTATCCATCGAGCCCTTTCAGCTGCTTTTTATCGCATTCTCAATAGTTTCTCGATAGCTGCTTGATCCATCGAGAAACTTTCTGGATGCTCGATAGATTCTCGATCCATCGAGATCCTTTAGCTGTGGACACCTCTCAACAGATCTTAGACAACTCTTCGACAGCTGAATCACGCGTTTTAAACCTCGATACCTCTCAACACCTCTCGATTTATCAAGAATTATGGATTTCTATATAAAGGGATAGCGCGAATTCTTTCTCATTTCTCTCGACTCCTTTTGTCTCCTCACCTTCCTTAACACCTCTCAATCACTTCAAACCTCTTCCCCACTCAATCTTCGGTCTCAAGATAATTTTCTTGATTTGGTATGATGCTCTCTCACTCATTAATCATGCATTTCATATCTTTTGACCTAACTTTTGAGGTTTTTGAAAAATTTTGAGATTTTTCAAAATTATTGAGGTTTTTGCTAAAGTTTTGGGATGGGTTTTGTTTAAATGATCCTAAATGTTCATGCATTGCATCACATTTGTATTGTAACTATGATTCATGCATTTTTAGATGTGTGTTTACTTTGTTGCAATAATGTGTGTTGGTGGGTTTGGATTGGGCTGAGCTCATGATATTTTTAAGTTTGCATGTCACATGTTCATGCATTTTCATGCATACGTACCTTGAATTCTTTATATTCTTTTATATTGATTTGTTGGTGCTTTTCTGTTTGTCTCTCTTTCTCCTTCTCTCTCTTTCTTGCGTTAGTTTGCTCTATGACACCCAAACGCAAATCCACTCCATCCCAAAACCTTCTTCGTTTTGGGGCATCCACTTCTTCTGACCCTACTCCTTCTTACGTACGGTTCTGTGATGATAAAGCCTGAAAGGACTTTTCAGCGAACTTTTCTCAACGAGGCATTCATTCGGAACACCAGGTCATTCTATTGGATTTTTCCGATACTGACCTTCCCACTGTCATCTATAGTCAGGGTTGGGGGTCACTGTGTGACATCCCGATCACTTGTCCCTCCGTGATCATACAGGAGTTTTACTCCAATATGCATGGATTCGATATTTCTGTACCTCATTTTTTCTCTCGCATTTGAGGTACGCACATTGTAGTTACTCCGGATATTGTATCTGAGGTACTATACGTTCCTAGGGTAGCGCATCTTGACTACCCTGGTTGCGATTGTCTGAGGATTGTGTCCAAAGATCGTCTCTATTTTGTGAGACACCCTCATCTTGGGGTGATCGTCAAAACACCCCTTGCTCGGGCTTTGCAAAAGATCCGAGATTCCTTAACATGATGATGACATTAATTCTTCATCCTTTGTCTCAATATAACTCTATTACAAAGTCACGTGCTCAATTTTTGTTATCCCTCTTAGAGGATATTTCTATTGACTTCCCTTCTCATTTTATTTTATCTCTTATAGATGTCTATAGGGATACAGCGACTCGTGATAAGCTCATTTTTCCTTCCGCTATCACGAGGCTTCTTTGCCATTTTTCTGTCTCCTTTCTTGAGTCTCCTCATTTCACGGTTATGAGTGCCATAGACGCTGCTATCGTTCAACGGATCGAGGCAGCCATGGACAGAAACGGCGACTCCTCTAGCTTCTACCGCTCAATCCACCTCCGCTCCTTTGTCTTCTGCGGGTGGAATGACTCTTGAGGCCATCATGGCACAGCTTGTGTGCATCGATGCTCGCCTCGACACACTCAGTGATGAGTTGTGTCAGGTGAACACCCGTGTTGGTCGTATCGCACGACGATAGGCTATCATGGGTGGTTTCATTGCTTATACCTCTCCATCTCCACCGGCCTCAGAGGATGAGAGTGATGATGGCTTCGGCAGTGATGATGCTGATGAGGACGAGGATGCTAGCTCGCCCAATGATGATGAGATGTATACTTGATTTACTTACCCTTTGTCACTCGTGACAAAAAAGGCGAGTAGTTTTGATATGAGAGTAGTCATATACATAGGGGGAGAGTTAGCATAGGAGATTTTTATTGTGATAGGGGGAGTGTCTATGAGGGATGTAGTGAGGTTTTTATGTATCTTCCTTTCTTTCTTTTACATTTACCTTATGTATATTGGTCTTTGACCATTTGACATACATTGTACTTATATTTGGTTTATATCTACTAATGTATGTTATTCACCTATCTTTACATGTGTTGTTTCTTTTCTCTCTTTATGCACATGATTCTTATATATTGTATGCAATCTATTATTTTTGTTTCATACTAAGATGCTGTGATGAGTTTAAAGTGTTTCAGAAATACAAGTTGTCAAAGTTTTCTTGCCATAAACTGTCTTCTTGCAAAGTTTTTCAAGAGTTTGTATTAGGATAGATTTTATTGTATTCAACAAGTGAGTATGAGTTGAGTGATTTATGATTTCTCTCATATGTGCATTTGTTTGTTGTGGTTTTGTCACGGATTGCCAAAGGGGGAGATTGTTAGGACATATGTGATTTAATGTTAGGAACATATGTCAAATTAGAATTGGCTAATCATTTGACAAAACGCAGTTTACTTGTAATTGGGTAGATCTAAGATGTGTTTAATGTTTCAAGGAACAAGGTTTCAAGATTAAGTATTAAAGTTGTGCAAGTCTGTCTAAGAAACAAGTAAAGAAGTGTTGGATTTTAAAGCTCAATAGCGGGCTCGACAATGGACTCGACAGCTAGTATCTATCGAGGTTTAAAAAGCTGTTGAAGCACGATACTCGACAGCTAGCTCGATAGATAAGCTATCTATCAAGATTTATAAAATTCAGTTTTTCAGAGCTGATTTCAATCCAATATGTGAATACATGTTTGGGCTTTCTTTTCTCACAACCCTAAACATATATAAGGATTGTTTTAAGGGCCGTCAAGGGTTACGTGAGTGTGAAGCAAAGTTGTGTTCATACAAATTGTGACCGGAGACAGAATTTACCCTAGTTCATCTTTCTCTTGAAGAGGCTGCTGTGTTTGTACACCGTAGGATTTTGTAATTAATGAGCTTCATGAACTTTATCGTGTTGATGAACTAAAGAACTTTGCAGCCAACATCTTTCTTAAGTTGGTGAGTAAGCTGCGTACTAGGATCTGCGCATCGAATTGTTTAGTCATATACTGGGAGCCGTGCAATAAAAGGAGAGATTGTCACTACAAAACAAGTCGAATTGGGTATTGGAGTAAGGGTTCAACTGTAGGTTGGTATAAGGTACTGGGATTCCTTTACTTGTAACTGCTTATTATGATAATAGTGAATTCTCAAGAGTGGTGACCTTAAAATCACCTGGTGGGGTTTTTGCTGTGTAGGTTTTCCCCATTCATAAACAAATCACCGTGTCAATTTAATTTCCACTGCATTTAGTTAATTGGTGATTTGTTTGTGCTATCACACGTATTGCATGCTAATTGAATTAATTAATTAACTTGGCTAATTAATTTGTAAATTCATCACAAGGGGTTTATACATTCTTGGCCTATCAGAACTGCAATGCAATTGATGGAGTTCTAGATGCCCTTTGCCTCTATCATTATTTCGTCTCTGACAACAGTTTCAAACAACTACCGCACTCTGACTTGGACAATTAGATTCAAACTCCTTCTAGTTTGATTCAACTCTGCCAAAGTCATCGAAAATCCTTTTGTTATGACACGAGTGCACCGTTTACAATGACAATTGTGAAGTGTAGTAACTCCTCCATTCCCAATTACACCCTTATGACTTCAAAATTGTAGATAGGCTACGACAACTGAAAAGAATGTAAATGTTTTCTTTATGTTTTTAGATTATAAACAACCATAATATAAATTCTAGGATCTTGAATTATCATGATTTCACAACTGCACAAATTAATTATAAAGCTTACCTTAATCCATTGCTAAACTCTTCTTAAGATCAAGTCTTAGTATAAAAGGCACTCAATTCTTATAGGATTGGTTTCTCTCTCTTGACCCTCTTTTTTCTTTAACTATTTAGTATATTTAATGGGGTAGTTGAATGTCTCTTTTATAGGTAGAGAGAGGACCAAATTCCTTGTATCTATAACCTCCACTTGCCCATCAAAGTTGGAGTTACTTAGGAAACTTACTTCTCCACTAACCAATGTTTTAAGGACATGTAACATCTTATTAAACCATAACATATATGAAGCTATCAAATGGATACATTATCAAATGGGAAAATTTATTCTTACATTCTCCCACTTGGCTCATATGATAACTTATGTTAAGGCTTAATAAGATTAACTATTAAGTGCACAATGGTACATATCCTCTTACTTTAAATTGATCATCATAATACTATAATTAAACAACCCACTAATGCGAGTCATGGTAGTTCCATATCAATTATACGACATAGTTCCTTCCATGTATTACACCACTAGCAACCTGTTTAACATAGCCCATCAATGAGAAGTGACTTAAAAGGTCTAACAATGATGTCTCTTTTGTTAGAGACTATTCCTGTTATTATTCATCCATTATCATATATGTACTTACATAAAATAAAACATGAATAATCAGAAACATATTTAATGAGATCTCTAAGTGTCAAAAGCATAAGGTAACATTAAAATAACAACCATCATGTTCTTGTAAATGGGGCTATAGCCGCATTTTTTGTAGTCTATTTTCATTTTTCTTGTGTTTGCTCCAACACATTTTCAACGAGGGCTAGGTTAATTGGAAGCATAAGTGATAGGTTGAATAACTTTGAATCTTTAAAGATACAAATTTATTTTCTCAAAAAAAAAAAAGAAAAAGAAAAAAAGATACAAATTCATAATAACATATAAGAATTACTCTTATATTTCACGAATCCCACGTATGAAAGAAAATCATGGTCTTTTGAGAAACTTCAAAAACTATTATTTGATAAATTCTACATGAGACTTTTTTTTCCAAACCTCAATCGATCGAGATTTACACTTCGATTGGTGGAGCTTAATGACTTGATCGATCAATATGCTATTGAGGCAGGTGTCGAAAGAATAAAAAGTCAGGCAATCAACCCACACATGCTTATAATCTAAATGCTAAATATTAATATTTAATTAACATGACATTTGGAGGAAGTGTTAAAGACAAAGAGATATGTGATCCAGGCTGATTTAGCCAGTATTTCTTAATATAAGCATTACAGTCTTTTTCTTCACAAGAAAAAAAAAAAAGAAAAAAAAAAAAGAGATATGCAATCCACTAATTAATTACACCTTATGCAACTCTTGCGTAATATTATAATTTTTTATTTTATATTTTGAAAATGACACTATTATATTTTCTATGAACTATATAAGTTTAGAGTACATAAATATGTGAACAATTTAATTTACTCGAAAATTTATAGGTATTATTTTTACACTAATAATACTATTACAACCATTCATTTTTATCCGCATCATCACCTTCAATGCAAATATTGTTTCGTATTTTGATTTATTTAAGTCTCATCCCATACTTCTATACTATACAACATAATTATACTTTTTGAAAAATATTTTTTTCAGGCTTTTTTACATCCACTATTCATATAGATATCCATAATTAATTTGTGAATGACCACATTTTAAAAATATCAACATTTTATTTTAAGATATAAAGTGTATATAAAAGAGATGTGAAATAATAAATGTGTGAGAGTCAAAACACTTTAGTGTTTTTTTTCTTTTTTCTTAAATAGGTAAATAATTGGGGAGGTGAGAAGTATGGTTCATAGCTATAGATAGATATAATTTCATTAGGTTGATGGTTGACATCATTGCATAAGTAATTTTCTAATCTTGAAACCATGAAGCTGTCGCCCCTTTATTGGTCATGAATGCATATCCTATTGCGAGATGCCTTAATTGACTTTCATATAATGACATAAATAAGAGTTGTTCTAATATTATAACTTTTACCACATATTTTTTCATAATTATTCTAGATTGTGACTGATTTGCTTTTCACTTTCACGTGAATTCATAGCTTTTTTTTTTTTTACATCTAATCATAGTCAGCCACATATAATATTTGCGAAAAATGATGTGAAAAATGGTGTGTTCCTAAATTTTTGCATAAATAATAAGAAAGTTGAAACATAATGCTTTCGGGGTTGAAATTATTAAGGAATGTACCTGGTTAGTGGCTAGTGCTACCACCCACTTTGCTGGGTGGGCTCACAAGCTTTTTCCATAACACCTTTTTTTTTTAATAAATCCTTTTCTGTACTGCTTTTCCTAGTTAAATTTCAAATTGTAATGTTCAATTTGTCTACTTGTATGTCATCTGGATTTCATCATGTTTACACGTTAACAGTTAACTCCTAAAACCTGTCTATCAAGTTGCTATGCTTTTGTCTCAAATAACATCTATACACTCTCATTAAGACATACCATTTATGTTCCAACCATTGATTAAAATATTTATAAGTTGCTAATTACATTCTTTTGTATACATTATCATTATCTTTTTCAAAAGGATTGTAGTTGTAGAGTGAGTCCAAATCTTCTGTCCCACTTTTCATACTCCACTCCATACTCCATAAATAAAAACTTGCCACATGTTTATCTAATCAATTAAATACTACCATTATTGACTTATTAGTATTACCATTATTAATTAATGGTAGTATTTAATTAATTAGGTAAACATGTGACAAGTTTTTATTGGTGGAGTATAGAGTGGAGTAGGAAAAGTGGGATAGAAGATTTGGACTCGTAGTTGTATACATTCTATCATTAAGAACTATATATCTACGCAGAAAATGATGGCGTTTATAATCAATTATTGATCTTGTTGGTCAAGCAACACGTATAAATCTAACCTTTTATTATATGGGTCCTGTTAACGAGTGCTGTGCAGCACCCATTAAGAAGGAATTTAATAATAATTTTTTTATACATGGAGACTTTTATTGAGGAAAGAGAAGTCATTAAATTTGTTATTTATAAGACAAAAATACCCTTCTTCATCTTTTAACCCTCCTTACCTTTTATGCTCAAACCCAAGTTAGTTGTCTCTCTCTTTTGCCCCCAAAAGTAAAAAATTTCAAACCAAAACAAACAACAATATCAATAGTCTCAAAAAACAACAAAATCACACTCTTCTACAAAATAAGAATAGTTTGATTTGAAATTAAGGAATTTTTGGGTGTGAATGAGGGAGGAAATAGACGGTATAAAACAGGACCTGGTGAAATGCCAACTAAGCGGTCAGCTTCGACGAGTTTGACTAGGCCAAAACGAAGCTCTCCGCAAGCAAATCAACCTCGTCTAGATCTCAACTACCAAAACTCCACCGTAAATTAAGTTCCATGGATGCGCCGCTATGGCAAATGTGAGTGGGAAACTGGTGTGGTTCTCTATGAACACAAGGGAAAAGGGAATAGAAATAAAATAAGACAGGAAAAAAACTGGAGATTTGCTGGGGGGAAATTTTAGGTCCCTGGATCCCACCAGAAGGAAAGAAATGGAAGACCCATTTTAGTAATAGCATGCAGACTTAACAAAGTACCAATGCAAACTTAACGGGTGCTGTATAGCACCCGTTAACAAAAGCCTTAGAGCATTCACATCAGCTCTTGGATAATTGTGTATAAATGTGTAAAATACACATTTTGAACCAAAAAACACCCCACATCAGTCTGTTCAAAAATGTGTAAAATCGTCTAATTTTTTCAACGAGCTACAGTACCCGTGTAAATTTACACGGGCATTGTAGCCCGTGTATTTAGTTTTTTAAAGTTTTTTCTCTCTCCTCTCCACTGTCTCTCACCTCCCTCTCTGGGCTCTCTCTTTCTCTCACAAAAAACCCACCCAATCCTTTCATCCTCAGTTCTCTCTCCCTCTCTCACATCTCTCTGTCGTTCAAAGCATGCCATCGGAGTTCACAGCGTGGCGAGATCGGCGCTGTGGGTCACAGCCTGGCGAGATCGGCGCGTGGTGTGTGGCGTGGTCTCGATGGTGGCGGTGTGGGTTTGGATCAATGATCAATGGCGGCGACGTGGGGAGGTCTCGATGGTGGTTTAATCTGAGTTTATGGTGTGGGTTGGTCTTGGTTTGTGTGGGTTTGCTTGGTTTGGGTTGATTTGGGTTGTGGGTTGATCTGGGTATGTGTGGAGGCATGGAGGCGTGGAGGCGTGGAGGCATGGAGACGATGGCATTTTGATCGGCGTTGATTTTTCTTTGTGTGGGTTGATCGGTGTTGGTTGATCTGATGTTGAATCTGATTTTTCGTGTGGGTTGATCGGTAAAATCCGATTGGTTTCTGATGATTTTTCGTGTGGGTTGATCGGATTTTTCTTTGGTTTCTGATGATTTTTCGTGTGGGCTGATCGGTATGTGTGGCTTGATCTGATTTTTGTTTGGTTTCTAATGATGGTGGTGATGGTGGCTGTGAGTTTGTGAGAAAGAGGGGCAGTGAGGGAGTGAATAATAAAAATTAGTAAAATAATGAATATTTTAATAAATAAATGTGTAGAATAGATAAACTGATGTAGGTGATTTGTAAAAGTGGATGTGTAAAATAGAAAAAGTAGGTTTTTTCGTGTAAAATAGACAGAAAATTTAGAAGAACTGATGTGAATGCTCTTATTATACAGTTTCAAGAACTTATTAGTGTACGAATATTATAAAATATCTATGTTAAGTAATGATTGCAAGGTGAAAATGGTATCCTGCATTTCATGGGGGAAGATACTTGTAAAAGTGGGTCGTTTTGCCTAACCGAGACCCAAAACTTTACATATATTTCAAAATTAACTACATTGAGAAGATACTTGTAAATGACATGAAAATGGAAATGGAAGTGGCTCTACCGCTCTAGTGGTGGAGCCAGAATTTTTTTTAAAGGGAGCCAAACTAAATAAAATTTAATTTTTACCTTAAAAAAATTGTGATTAAAAAATGTTTTTCATAAATTAACTTTCACCAAATAAAGTTGTCTTACATTCTTCCATTGTATTAAAATCATTTATATAATTGGTTTTGATCTAAAATTTTAGTAATATATTTTTATATACTTACACAATCACTCAAAATCTCATGTCTCATATTGTATACGGTAATAATGTCATATTGATCATCAAAATCATGATCATATTATAAGAAAACAATGTTCATTTGCTTAGGTTCACATCTTTCAACCTTCTTAAAATACAAAATCTAAAGTTTTAACATTTAAGACAGAAGATTGAACGATAACTCTTGAGTCTTGAACAATTCTCCTCTTAAGATTGGGATTACTTATGATAGGCCAAAAAAGTATTGACCTCTTATGATGAATTAACCAATTAATTAGCCAAGTTAATTAATTAATTCAATTAGCATGCAATAAGCGTGGTAGTACAAACAAATCACCAACTATGTTAATATGCAGTAGAAAATAAATTGACACGGTGATTTGTTTACGAAAGAGGAAAACCTACATGGCAAAAACCCCACCAGGTGATTTTAAGGTCACCACTCTCGAGAGTCCACTATTATCATAACAAGGGGTTACAAGTAAAAGGAATCCTAATACTTTATACCAACCTATAGTTGAACCTTTACCCCAATACTCAATTGGACTTGTTCTATAGTGACAATCTCTCCTTTCAATGCATGGCTCCCAGTATGTGACTAACCAATTCGATGTGCGGATCCCAGTACGCGGCTTACATACCAACTTGAGAAGAATGTTGGCTGCGAAGTTCTTTAGTTCATCAACACACTGAAGATCATGAAGCTCCTTTGTTACAAAACCCTACAACGTACAAACGCAGCAGCTTCTTCAAGAGAAAGATGAACTAGTGCATACGTCTCCGGTTCACAATATGCTTGTGAAAAACTTTTGCATTGAGGTGCATCAGCTATGACGACCCTTAAAACAATTCTTATATATGTTTAGGGTTGTGAAAAAAGAAAGCCCAAACATCTAAACACGGATTGGAGTGAAATCAGATTTGAAAAACTGATTTTCTTAAATCTCAATAGATAAGGTATCTATCGAGTAGCTATTGAGCATTGGGCTAAACTTCCTTTTAAACTTCAATAGATGCTATCTGTGAAGTTTTAAAATCCAACACTTCTTCACTTGTTTCTTGGACAGACTTGCATGGTTTTAACACTTGGACTTGAAACCTTGTTCCTTGAAGTATTAAACACATCCTAGATCTACCCAATTACAAGTAAATTGTGTTTTGTCAAAGGATTAGCCAATTCTATATTGACATATGTTCTTAACATGATTCACATATGTCCTAACAACTCACACTTTAGCTAGTTAATTTAAAAGAATGTATATATATCAACAATCAAGTATAAATTAATAATACAGTAAGATAAACCTAAACAATATATAAAGAAAATCTCAAAACCAAATATAACTATATAAGTATATCAACTTACGCTAAACAACACGATTATATAACATTTACTTTCAAGTTTCAATAATACTATTGTAGGCGGATGGTCTTCAAATTGTACTCTAGGGGCAGTGGACCACAAATCCGTTGAAGAATAGAACGGTCTGAGGGAATGGACCTAACCATAGCCAACAACAGAAAAAGCCTAGACCCAATAAATGAACCAAGGGCCAGTCCCAAAGTGTGGGCGCTTGCGCCCACGAAGAGTGATTTCCTCTTGGGAAATACGTCTCGGCCTAGGATGAATTGGGCGGAGGATGTAAATGGAGTTGCAACCTAAATTAGGCTTAGGAACCATGTATATAGCGCCCTTGTGGAGGGATTGATCTTTACCAGAGCACGTGTCTGGAGTTTAGGCATGGAGATGGGAAGGTGTTAAACACTCAACCCCACCTGACCTAGAAGTTGGTCTTCACTCATTGTGTTCCAAATCCTAGTCTCATCAAAGGGTCTTCTAATTTGTTATTCTAGACTCACACACACTTTAACATGAATCTAAAGCAGTTAACATAGCATAACATCCCAAAACCTTAGCATTCATCTATCATGACATTCAAACATATTATCCAAGGGCAACAAACAATGGATGCAAATAATCATAAGGCAGTAGCACCATGTATCAACACATGCACATCGAGCAAGCGTACTCATCATATCCACCAAATAAATATATCCATCATTCAAACCAAGTAAGCATGTTCATGTAATTATGCATAACTTACTTCACTACATCACAGCACCTATGCATCAATGCATGTTCATGTTATTCAACAAAGCATAAACCCTTATCACTCATCGAATAATTAAACAAAGCAAAGCATTTTATCCTGCTAACTCTAAGACTTAAAAATGTGAAACTAAACTAAGCATAAACTAAACATGTGAAAGAAAGCAAGTAGAACTCGAAGAAACTTGAATATGAGTTTCTAGGTACAAGTATGCGTGAACATACATAGGGAGTGCGTACGCATCCCATGTGTATGCGTACGCATACCACGAGTATGTGTATGCATGCATAAAGCATGCGTGTGCATACATGACCAAAAACCTTAAACCTAGAAACAATGAAACAAATGAATCAAAGCAAAAAATCTAGCAACCTATCATACTTATAACTCAAACACTAAACAACCTAAGCTAAAGACAAAGGCAGTGAAGCAATCAAAACATAAAAACAAACAAATAACAAAAAAAAGACAAGAAAAAAGAAAGAGACAAATTTAGACCTTTACGTCAAACACTAGAACTCTTTAGAGTTTTGATTTAACCGTTCCCCTTAGTCAATCTAATCAAGAAGGTTAGTAAGTTTAAAACTTGAAGGTGAAGACCAAAATAGGTCCCAACTAAGTAAACTTTAACTTGAGGATGTTTTAGTATAAAAACTCCCTCTTTGATTCACAATTTTTTAGTGAATTCGGCATATATTCTCTATATTTTGTAAAAATGTCTTTGGGGCTTTTTATAGTGATCATAGAGGGGTGGAGGGCGGCTCCCAAATGATGTGCGATTCACTCTACACGAATTTATATCCAAAATCTTTCCTTAAAGGTATCCCAAAACCCTAGCGTGCGCATTCTTGGGGCATGTGTGTGCATGCTTCATGTATGCGTACACTTACTTTAAGCATGCATGCGCATATATGTGTATGTGTAAGCATCTTAGGGTTTTCCCTATACATTTTCTTTACCAAAATCATCCTTCATGTCAAGGTTTTACAAGATTGGGCTCTAAATCAACCTTGGGCTTTCGAGTGATGTTGTCATTGGGAAACAGGGGCTCGAGTCATAAGGGGTATAAAATGAGGTGTCTATATCAAGAAATGGTATGCATCATTAGATTGACACCCAGGGGTATACGAACCCTTGGACATCCTCGGCTGAGGAAGTCAATGCCAATGAGGTAGCCAACGATGAACACAATCAAATAAGGGTGGTCGGCCAAGGTTCCCTGATGGATAGGCCTTGAATAAACAACATTTTCAATTAGGTCCACAACTGACACCATTTCTCATTGAAATAATACTATGAATACATCATTCTTTTTTTAACAATAATTTTCTAAATTGCTAATATAGTTTGTGATGACTAAATCAACAACACTTTCAATTAGGTCCACGACCGACACCACCAATTAACAATTGTGAAAAATATTATATTCTTACATGATTTTTGGGTATATATTATTGATTTTTAGGTATATATTATTGAAAAATATTATGTGAAAAATATTATTGCTAATATAGTTTGTGATGAGTAAATCAACAACACTTTCAATTAGGTCCACGATCGACACCACCAATCAACAATTGTGAAAAATATTATATTCTTACATGATTTTTAGGTATATATTATTGAAAAATATTATGTGAAAAATATTATTGATGATTTTTAGGTATGTATTATGAGTTTCATACATGATTTTTTGTTTTTCTAGGCACATAAAATTATATCATCTGTTCTTTAATTTCCATTTAAAAATAAATTAACATAATATTGGTCAAATATATAATATATAATAAAAGTTTGGTTTAGAAATTATTGTTGGGCCAATTGTTTTCACATAGCCTAATGAGTTTTTGTCATATAACTCATCTATATATTTAACTGGAGTAGAACTTTTAGTGTCCACTTTTCTATACTTTCAAAAACAACTCCATTGTCTAACTGACAAAGATTAATAATATGATAAATTAAAGTTATGAAGATAAATTTAAAATTTTAGTTCCATGAGATTACGACACATATTTTATACCTAAAATAACTACTTATTGATACAATTTAAAAATAAATTCAAATTCAAATTCCATAAAATTGGGACACGCGTTTTATACTTAGAACAGAACTACTTGCAATCAAAACTTGAAAATGTTAAATTATTTTATTTAAAAAAAAGAAGAGCCCTTGAAGACATGCATAGCCTATGTAAAGAGACTATTTAATTATTAAAATATTTTTTCTTTAAATTAAATTCTATTACCAATATATCAAAGGACTTATTAGTTGTTAAGATAGTTTATTCTATGTTAAAATATATTAAGTAAATTTTAAGAAATTTAAAATACTACTTAAAGTAAAATTTATTCCCAAAAAATAAAAATAAAAATAAAAATTCATTTTAATTAATTTGATTATTTATTAAATATTTACATCATGTTTGCACCAAAAAACTCAACAAATGTTTTACATGAGGTAACATTAATTTTCCTTTTCCATATAACTTATTATCTTAATTTAACATCATGCTTAGACCAAATCACTCAACAAATTTTTTTCATGAAGTAAAATTGATTTTTTTTGCCATAAACCTCATAATTATTATTTAAAAAAATTATTTTAGGTAAAACTATATAAAAGAGGTTCAAAATTATTAAGATGGTTTGAATAATATTAATAAAATATTTTATTCAATTTATGAAGAATTTATAATTAATTCAAGCATCGCATTAACATACTATTAAAGTGCTTATGCCATATTTAAACCAAGTTGGGGTTATGCCGCATCTCCATCATAAAACTTGTTAGGCAATTTCAGTGCTTATGCAACCCACAGGGATTCTATTGGGAGTAGTGGTTTGAATGGTACAAGTATATTGTATAGCTAGAGAGTAGAAGCCCACTTTAGTAACCATATAATATTAAATGTGTAAGCTTGGGACAATTGTCATAATCATATTTTTATATTTATTTATTCCATATATCATAAAAATGGGATAAAATTTTTTATAACTTCATGAAATTATAGGTTATTATACATTGATATAAGTTGAGAAGGAAAATATTTTCTACACTACAAAGCATTTTTTTTTTTTTTTTTTGGTTTAATTAAATTGAATAAGACATTAGAAAATAGAATTCATAATGTGGCATTTTAATAAATAAGTTCAAAATTAGCTAGTTCTCATTTTCGCTCTTGCATGATGCATTTTTTTTCCTGAATTTTCCCCTTTCCTTCACCTGTGGCCAACACATTCACTTAGCCATTCTCTCCTAGACCGATCCCTTGGTGATTAGATGAAGAATCAAGAGAAAAAACGCCCTGCATGGGTGAGGAAATCAACTACGTTACTATAGCTATATAGAACCACAGGACAAAATGGGCAAATGCCCTTTTCTTGCAAATTAAACATCCTTTTGCCCCCTTTCCCAAACTAATTAGGGAAATACTCCTCTTTTATAACTCAACAATATGAGAGTCAAGTTTTTATGAAGAACTCGATATTTATATGATCGAGTTAGTCTGACCGTTGTGCCACGCTGGCGCTGCAGACGTGGGTTTTTCCCAATAAAAAAAATGTTTGTGTAGACATTCATAACTCGGGAAATGTAAAATCGAGTTTTCTTCAACGGTTTGAATCAATAGGACCCCAACGTCTCACAATGCCAATTCACTCACTCTCTCTCCCTGTACACTCTCTTTCCCTCGCTCTCTGCCATCACTCTCTCTACACTCTCTCTCGCTCGCTCTGCGATCAGGCTTCCCCACTCTTCCTCACTCTCCATCAGTCTCACTCTCCCTATCCAGTCTCCATCAGTTGTCGTTGGTTCCTGTTGTCGTTGCTTCCTGCCGTCGTTGATTACAAGTACGGTCCTCTCCTCTAATATCTTTTATGATCTTGGTTAATATTAGGTTGTGTTTTACGTGGGATTTTGATTATTTTGTTAAAACTTAATTAAAAAGTAGTAAATTTACATCAAGTTGAGAATTTTGTTGTCTTTTATATGCTGCAATGATGATGATCTAAAGTATTTCTTGCTATATGGTTATGTCTGTGTGCTCATTAATGAGAATTTTGTTGTCTTTTACATGCTGCAATGATTATTTTCTCATTAATGAGTTTAAATGTGCTTGGAGTTTTGATGGGGGGTTTTGGAAAATCAAGTGGTGGTGTTTCAGTGATGTCTCTGGGTTTGTGTAAAATGTGTCTTATCCGATTGTAGGCATGATTTTGTTATAGTTGTTGTAAATGGTGTCAAACTAATTACGTTTGAGTGTAAATAGTTGTTGTAAATGGTGTAAAATGTGTCTCATGCCTCTAGCAGCAACTGTTAGCTCTGAAGCAGAACCTATCTCGTAAAGATTAGTTCTATTGGGTACACATGTTAAGAAAAAAATGATGAAAACTTTGAGACTCTGGTTGTTTGAAGCAATCTTCCGTAAATCCAAGATGTTCTGCCCATAATGACATCCTATATACATAAATCTATGAAATACAATACACATTCACATGAAACAGAAAGTCAATTACTGTAAGTCAAGTTAAAAACCAGTAAGAGTGATGAAATTGTATGACAATTCTATGGCTTTCAGCCAGTTCTATATTTTGTTATTTTAGTGGCAGTTTGAAGAACATGGTATCCATTGAAAGTAATTTGATATATTAATATGATGGTTAGTTTCATGCCCATCGTTACTATCATTAGTATTATTGAAATGGATCTGATGGTGTAAGAATTTTTTATGTTATTATGTGATTCTATATAATATCAAGTAGATCCAAGTCAGTGTGTAAATAAGATTTATTTCATAATTCTATACGATGCTCATGTGTTATTAGATTATAGTAATTATTAATACAAATAAAAAGATTTGTGAAAGCACAATTGGTTTATAGGGTTTGATATTAACGATGAACCACCTAGGAGATTTTCCTTGGAACAATGGCTCAAGCTATATCTTGACTTCAGGCAACTGTTTTTATTGGAGGTTTTGCTGACCTTACATGTATTTTCCACTAATTGGATATTTTTGTCGCTCTTAAATCAGCAATTATATTATTCTGAATTTGGTCCCCGCCTGGACTGTACCTTATGCATCATATTTTCATTACAAAATTTATTGATGAAACCTTGCAGTGTAGACTCGTCGAAAAAGATAAAAGCGACACTTGGCACGACCTTATGCACTCCCGCATTAGGTCTAATGGTTTTTTTTTTAATCAAATATGAGGAATCCAAATAGGGGAAGCCCTTTACATAATATACTAGATAACAGTGAGCTGAAGATAATAAACACCGTGAAGTTTAATGTTTTTGTGAAGGACCAAACACAATTAAACAGATATAACAGTGAGTTCAAGCCACCAACATCAAAGTTCTGAGAGCAAAGTGGTGCTTTCAACCTGTAAATGTTTATGGGACATGATTGTTTGAGAGCTCAGTTTCAGGGTTCAAGATGGTTTTACCATGTGCAATCTCTTCTAACCAACAGTCACGGATTATGGGAAGAGCGTTTTAACTGGCATCCTTGAAAATGACCAACGATAATAAACACCCTGATGTTTAATGTTTTTGTGAATGACCAAACACAATTAAACAAATATAACAGTGAGCTCAAGCCACCAACATCAAAGTTCTGAGAGCAAAATGGTGCTTTCAACCTGTAAATGTTTATGGGATGCGTTTGTTTGAGAGCTTAGTTTCAGGGTTCAACATGGTTTTACCATGTGCAATCTCTTCTAACCAACAGTCACGAATTATGGGAAGAGCGTTTTGACTGGCATCCTTGAAAATGACCAATGATAATAAACACACTGATGTTTAATGTTTTGTGAAGGACCAAGCACAATTAAACAGATATAACAGTGAGCTCAAGCCACCAACATCTAAGGTATAACAGATGTGGTATTCAGTTCCAATTGGGCTTCGCTTCAAACCGGTAAGTCTTTGACCACGATGTTTGATCGAATAATCGAGTAAGTAGGTATTCCAAAAATACAGTGTCACATTAATTGACTATGATTGGCTACGATTACAAGAGAAATTTCAGTGTTTCAGGCTGTGGGGCTGCGTAATTTGTAAGAGTGATGGTTCTGAGACCAAAGTGATGCTTTTAACCTCTAAATGTTTAATGACCAAAGATAATAAACACCGTGATGTTTACACACCATGATGTTTAAACACCTTCAAAATGACCAAAGATAATAAACATTGTGATCTTCAGAATCTGTTTTGTGAAAGACCAAACATAATTAACAAATTAATATAGCGAAATTGTAGCGTGAAAGACAAAACACAATTAATATAGCGAAGTTTCAAGATGACCAAGTTCGAACTCTGAACGCACGTCACCAGCCCACTGCTGTAGCACCAACTGTAGTCATATCAAACTCCTTCAATCGCAGCACATGCGCCAATAGACGTGGCTGTTTAGCCAAGTCATGTTTGGTGCTCTGCACGTGCTACTCAACAGCTCGGCACTGTTTCACACCCACACTAACGTGAATACACAATTGTGAAATTGGATGCACAGATGTCTCATTTACATCTAATATTGCAACTACTGCCCACCTTTGATGTGACATTGGGAACATTTAAAATCCTATTCATATAGTGTTTTTCCTGAAGGGTTTGACATGACAAGCCCTAATAGTTGAAATTGTAATGCTTGGACCATGAAATGAGGTTATAAATGCACCAGTGATATAATGTTAACTTTCTACCTTGCTAACTTCGTAGATTGATTAAGCTATGAGTCGCAATGCTTTAACATCAAATCGTACAATGCGAAACAAGTTTGGACCTACTTCAACAAATGCATCATCACAAGTTCCAACAGATCAACAACTACATACATACACAGACCATTATGGAGGGAAATGGGTTGGAAAGAAGAGAGATTTCGTTAATATGCCAATATACACGTATGAGAGTCTTGGAAGTGTCGGACACATCATGGTCGACAAACCTACAAAACTAAGTACAGATACCACCACAATAGAGTTCACTATAGCAGAACCAACAGAACCACCATGGTCAACCCTATACGAGAAGAGGTGTGAGTTAGAGGTGTATTGTCGATTGCATAGGTTACGAGTTCCTAAGACACGCTCAGCCGAGTTACCTAAAGATGAACCTACCAACATACTTGCTCGTCTTGAACAAGAGAACAATCAAATGCAAATGCGACTAGACCATTTTCACGCAATCCAAAAAGCTAGGAAGCATCTAAAGGGGAAGGCACAAGAGCGAGCCATCAAGTCTATTAATGAAATTACTGCGTTAGATGATGAAAAAGATATTTCAGACTTCTCAGATTCAAGCAATGATGATTTCCAAAAATTTCTACCTACAAACATTAGACGTTGTTGTTAATGTCTACACATTATGTGCAATACATAATGTTGTTATTAATGTGTGACAAATGATGATTATATACGTTCAACTTTTGCAACTCTAAAGATTAACTGTTTATTAGTTTTGGCTAAGTTTATGTGAAATCAGTTTCTCATTTTTTTCCCTGTTGTTCTTTGTTGCTACATTCAAGTAATGTGCTTTGGTTGGACAATGTTCTTTGCTCTGTAATGTAGGGAAAACCTTAGGAAGTGAAATGCCTCTAAATTATATTTATTGCACATTACTTGTAGGAAAATTTAATAGATTCAATACATACAGACTCATCCAAACCACATAGACCAACCACACATATGATTCAATAATACGAATAATTCATTTATATGAGTTGTTTGAGTCGTGGTATCATATGCACGTATCTGTGTATCTTAGTTCTAATAGTGTCTTACTTTATATAGATACATTACATAAAGACTCGTCCAAACTAGACTAACCACTCACTCACTGAAAATCCATATGGCTCACACAACACACTGTCACAACGATATTTGGTTTGCTTAGAAATAGGGTAAAGGCCTAAAAGCCTGATCAGTCTCTAAAATGTTTCATTCAAGTTATTGGTTTGTTGTAGCATTGCTCCAAAGCTCCCTAATATTGCAATTGTGATGATCGGAAGCCATTGATGTAAAACTTGGAAGCATAGTTTTCTTCATATAATTTTACATTGTTGTTGAGAAAATGTAACTACATTTTGTACCTGCAAAGACTCCCTGAAAAGTTTGTAAGGGAATATGGGGATAAAACTCTCTAGTGTTGTTACACTTGCTGCTCATAATACTAGCATTTGGCAAGTGAGGTTGGAGAAGGCTAACATAGCTCGGCATTGTTCAGCCAAGTCATATTCACAGTTCTGCATGTGCTGCTCAACAGCTCGACACTGTTGAACCTTGTTCAGTCATATCATCCATGCTCACGTGAATAAACAGATATGCAACATTTTGCAATGCACTATTTTCAAGGATGCAGAGGATCCCTCAAAAGTGTAAGCAAAATTTTGGGGCTGAGCTATCTATCATTGCTACACTTGATTGATGCAGTTCTGCATGTGATGCTCAACAGCTCGGCACTGTTGAACTCTGACCACACGTACCCATCCCCACTCACGTGAATACATAGATGTGCAACCCTTTGCAATGCACCATTTTCGAAGAGGCAAAGCATCCCTGAATTGGTTATGCATCAATTTTGGGGGTGAGCTGTCCACTGTTACTACACTGATGTTCGCAGTGCTACATGTGCTGCTCAACAGCTTCGCACTGTTGAACCCTGTCCAGTCAATACACAGATATGCCTTCTTTTGCAATGCACCGTTTTCAAGGATGTAGAGCATGGCTGAAAAGTTTATGATACATTTAATACAGCTCAGCACTGTTTCGTCAAGTCATGTCAGATGAAGCACATGAATGCTGAATAGTCTTCAATAAGACAAAATAAACTGGTCAAAGAAAAGTCTTAAAACCACATCCATCAGATATAAATCATACTAGTGATCAAAGTCCCTAATTAAATATAAGCATAAACATCACTAGTTTAAATTTTAAACAGGTTATCCTAGTCCAAACTCTGATGGTCAACCATGTGAAATATTGAGACACTAAGCACAACAGTCTATTATTTCGATCACCTCGAAGACACAGACATCTCCTTCTTCTAAATTATTGTCTTTCAAAAATGCAACCCATCCCTTCCCGAATCTCATTGCTTAATATGTTTTGATGGAGGGTAATAGCACAAGACATTGAAGTGTGACAATTGCTTCCCAATTATATACTTGCTTCCCATATATGTTTCAAGGCCAAATTTAAGAGAACATCATGATCACATTATGTATAAAGGCTCACCATATTATGCGGCCGTGAGATACCCATGAAAGAAGGATTTTTAGGCTTGAACTTTTTGACTACTTGGATTGCTCTCTCTTCCTCTGGACATAATCGGTAATTTTTTAAGAACAAACTTTTCTCTGACTTCATGTTTTATGGGTCTGTATATTGAGGAAGAAATGTTTGTATTATCTTCATCTAAGGGTCCGTTTGGATATAGTTGAAAACTGAAAACTGAAAAACACTGTAGCAAAATAATTTTTAAATGTGCGAATAGTACCGTGGGACCCATTTTTAATGAAAAAGTTGCTGAAAAGTGACATTTGTGGGTCCGTGAACAGTACACGATGTGCACTGATTGGCTGAAAAAAATTAGAAAAGTCAAACTTTGCGGCTACTGTTCATTGAACAGTGCATGAACAGTAGCCGCAAGTCTCAAAAACACGTAAAAAAAAAAAAAAAAAAAAAACTGAAAAACACAAACGCAGACGGAAATCAGCCCAATCCAAACGTACTCTAAGTCTATTATTTCTACATGATGATCTTCCAATTTACAATTTTTCCTGGGTGGATATTGAATCTTAGTGGCAGTCTTATCAAATATAAGAACATGGAAGCTTGAATTTTCTTCATATTTGAAGACTAAAAAATAACCATAACAGATAGAATGGTATTCAGCGAAATCTTGCCAACCATTACAAAACCAAATGTTGTTATCAGCTTTCTTCAATCCCATTTGCCAAATACCACCATAGGGAGCAATGAGTGTAGCTACAGTGAATAGCTCAGCACTGTTGAACTCTGACCAAAAGTACCCATCCACACTCACGTGAATACACAGAGCATCCTAGAAAAGTTTATGCATCAATTTTGGGGGTGAGCTGTCCACCCTTGCTACACTGATGTTCGTAGTGATGCTTAACAGTTTCTCACTATTGAACCCTGTCCAGTCATATCACCTACATGCACGTCAATACACAGCTATGCATCCTTTTGCAATGCACCGTTTTCAAGGATGTAAAGCATCCCTGAAAAGTTTATAATACATTTAACACAGCTCAATAATGTCTCGTCAAGTCATGTTAGATGAAGCATATCAATGCTAAATAGTCTTTATGTGAATAAATACGCAACCTCTTTTGTAGTACATATCACCAGCCCGCTGCTGTAGCATAAGTTATAGCCATATCAAATAGCTACCTCAGCGAATCACATGCACCAACAGACGCCACTGTACAACCAAGTCATGTTCGCAGCTTTGCATGTGCTCCTCAACACCTTACCACTGAACAATACACTGTCGAGTCATATCATTTTTATTCACATGAATACTTATAGTCACATCCACATGAATACTTACCCTTGTAAAACCCCTATATAAAGTCCCATTTACATCTACCCTTACAAAACATCTACACATACCGAAGTCTCATTTACGTCTACCCTTGCAAAACATCTAACACATACCGATCTAAAGTCACATTTTCCAATGTCAGTGCGTAATTGGATGCTACCTCGTTTTCTAGATAACTATAGAAGGGAAAGAGATTCCAACGAGAGGGAATACTATGCCGGACTGCGGCAGGAGTGGGACTTTCGCGTGAACGAGTCTAACGCTTTGCATGATGATCTCCTGCGACTCGAAGTGCCTCTTGTCGACCGTAGCTCGCTCACACTGCCACGACGAAACATGCACCAATATGAGCATGCAGTGACTAAAATAAAAAAAGAGAACAATCTTATGATACTTCGTAGGTCCAGGTATCACATGCTACAATTGGCGGAGGAGCTGGCCTCCGCAACGAATAGGCAACTCACTCCGGCGGAACATAATAATGTCCTCAACTACGAGGACTACCTGTCAAAATGAATGCCTATGTGATGTGTGTGTGTTATGTCTAGGGTTAAGTTAATAATGTTAGTGTAAGTTATTTTAAGTTTTCTATATTATGTCGTAGGTGCTTATTGAAAAATATCATGTGTGAGAATATTTAACTTTTATGCGTTATGCGAGAATAATTTAGATTACGAATAACGTGCATGCTTCTCACAATCAATAATAAGGTTTACATAGTACAAATGCAACAACGGTGACACACATACATATAAAATATAGTTAAGCAAAATAGTTCTCCAACAAAATCTAATTACACCACGACACGACACGATTACTCTTCATCTGACATCTTCACGTCTAACTGATAAATGGGATCAGCAAAAAGTGATTGCATGAACCGTGCATGCTCGTACCACCCTTCCTCCACTGACTCTCGAATCTCGGCTTGGGTCCGATATCGATTAAGACGTATCTTCATTCGATTATTTTCTTCTCTTATGCGGTTCAATGCTTTACGAAGTTCGTCGATGATGTCTCTGGGCATTTGCGATGCAAGTCACCGAGGCATTGGCAACTTAAAACCAACCAACTCATCATAAAACATTTGCTGTTCACGAAATAACCAAGCCCACTCCTGTTTCATGGTATTGTGAACGTAAGCACTATTTCGCAGATTTGGATTGATTGGATAGCTGAACTCATCTTCCAATATCCAACAATGATCCATAGCAATGAACACATCATGAGGCCTATAGAGTTGTGGGTTGCCAGAACCAGACATTGACACTGAATACAATAACACCAAATGATCAAGTTAACAGTATGCATCAATTGTTGGTAAATAATGTAATGCTGCATAAGATGGTACACATCAAAGACATTCATAAAATTGTGTACTATTGCACGCTAAAAATGAAATACTAACACTAACACTAACATTTGACCATAAACATTAGACATTGTTGGTAATGTCTACACATTGCGTTCAATACTAAATGTAGTTGTAAATGTCTGACCAATGATGATATGTGCAATACAAAATGTTGCTATAGTAAAGATTTCATTCTCTTGTGACCAACGTTTACCATAACAAACAACCAAAATCACACCAATGTACTTACTTCACAGTCATTCAACCAAAAAAATAAAAATTCAGTACAATATCAAATGAAAATATCATTGCCCTAAAATTGTGGTGTGAGTTTTTTACTTGAGGTGATACAAATTTCAATTGAGTTTGAAAGCAGCTGTTGATCTGTGGAGCAGAGTGGAACTCAGTTCAGCAGAAAGCAAGACACTCTGAATGGGAGAAGGTGTGGAGAAATTATACGAGAATAACTCGATTTTACGGAGTTCGAGTATATTTTATAACTCGATATTAAAGGAATCGAGTTATATTAAAAGACTACGCCTGACACAAAGACAGTCTGAAATCAGGTTTAATAAGAGCATAACTCGATATCTAAATAGTCAGTTACATAACTCGATTAATTTAAAATCCAGTTATTTAGGGATTCAAAAAGAAAATGCCACGCTGGACAACCAGTGTGGGAGAAAGCTGAAGCTAACTTGATCATAGGAATATCGAGTATTTCACATAACTTGATTCTCATGTTGTCGAGTTACAAAAGAGGTGCATTTTCCTAATTAGTTTGAGAAAGAGGGCAAAAGGATGTTTAATTTCCAAGAAAAGGGCATTTGCCCATTTTGGCCTCGAACCACATATATCGATCGTACGTTACTTGTATAATAGAAAGGATTTCGTGGATGCCCTTACTATAGATAGGTGCTGGCAGTTTAATGGAAAAGTTAGTTTTGATATCAAATAAATTTGGTAGTAGATTCTTGTGATGACTTTTGAACTTTAGTGATCAAATGGGTTATAAATTGGGTAAGTTGGGCTTCATTTTCAGCCTATTATGAATTTATGAGGTTAGGGATCTTTCTAAATATAAGTTTTAAATTCCTTAAATGGTTAATTGGTTCAGTTACTATTATTATTATTATTGTGTAGGCATTTTGGGGTCTTGTAATATGGATAACCAATATAAGCTTGATGGCAGTTTGTGTAGACTAGTGTATCGTTGGTGGTTGGAATATGTAATGTTGAAAGTAGAACAATAAGAAAATACGAGCTGGAACCCAGTGGAAAACAATTAAAATATAGAAAATTGGAGAAAAATAATTGTATCATTGACATTTTCTTCTACGAACATTGTTTTTAAGTCACACATACCCTCATTATAACTAGCCTTATTAGTAACACTAGAAAATGAGCAAAAGAGATGATCAAGTTAGGCAAGTGGGAACTCACACAAATGAGTACAATAAAGTAAAAAATGAAAAAGAAAAAAAGAAGTTGACTCTTTGTACTTGACTACTTCCTTCCATTCCTTGTGTGTTCAAACCAATAATTCCACTGCTCCTCTATTTAAATGTTATGCCATATGCCCTGTATTTCCATCACCAAAGTTTGCTTCTCCTATTTCAATTTGTTTGATAACATGGCGCAGAAAACTTTTCTCAGCTTTTTGGTGCTCCTCTTATGTTTCACCTTCGTTGTCTCAACTGTAGCTGGTAAGTCTTTTTTTTGGGTCTCTAATCTTAACTATGATGTAATCTTTTTCATTTCTTTGTAACATTGAGCAATTTGTTTAATTGTCCTTGTTAATAGGAAGCCTAAAGAAAAACGAGGAAGATCCATCAGCAATAGCAGTTCAAGATCTACAGGCTCAGGTTTGTCTCTCTCATTTGATACTTGAGTAAGGAGGTAGATCCAAACCCTAAACGTGTTTGGTGGAACCACTAGAAAGTATCGGTCGATCTAGAAGTCGATAACCTAATTAAAAACCCCATATAATTGACATGTAATCATGAAGTGCTATATATAATTTGCAGGATCTGAGGGATGGCGATGAACTTTTTGATGTTGAGGGCAGAATATTGGAGTTTGAAACCACAGACTACAAGGGTCCAGGAGCGAATCCAGGCCACGACCCAAAAACTCCTGGAAAGCCCTAAGTCCAAATTTTAGATATTTTTGTGTATAGATCGAAGTTTAAAGGGTTCGAGGGTTTGGATCTCGTAATGGGTTGGCTTTTCTTGCTACTGAGTGTGCTTGTTATCCATAATCTTGAGTGGTGTTTCTCTTTTCTTGTCTACTGAAACTTGGAAGGTGTGTGGTTTCAGGTTTGTGCATTGTGTGTGACCTAGCTTGTGTATAATGCAACCGTACGGATGAGCCAGGCATAGGAAGTAAGATGTAGATGTTAATTTTGCGGAACCTCTTACAGCACTCAAAATAACACAACTTCTGGCTCGTTGTGATGTGTGATTGTTGTAATAACACAACCTTATGCATAGTGTGTGACCTAGCTTGTGTGTTAGTGTTTTTCTTCAAGAAATAATAATGTTATGGATGGTTTGGTCTGTATTTTCTTTTTGTCTTTTGCTCTTTGTTTTTTCCTTAGATTTTGGAATTTTTTGTATGTTCAGCCAATCCTAGCTAGCCAGCCCCCCCCCCCCCCCCCCCCCCAACCAAAAAAAAAAGAACAAGGAAAAGTACAAAGAGAGTAGAAATTTATTTGGCTTAAGGCATACTCCTCATCTGGTTTCTGGAGAAGTTTTTACATCTAAACAATATAATGATTTGTAGTTCGTGACCTAATAATTTTGCATAAAATTTACTGAAAATTATGTACTAAGCCAATATCACCACACTGGTTTTATATAAATTTCTAATCTGTCAGAAATATAATTTGCTACAGATGGTAGTTATTAAAATTAAGGGAAAGTTCAAAATATTCTTGCTTAGAATGCCATATACTTGACAAGGGAAAAGAACAAGAATGAAAGAATGCAACCCTATAGATGAGCAAGGCATATGAAGAAAGAATCTGAAAGATCTAGATGGGTGAACTGTTAATTTAGAATAACCTCCTGCAGCACTAAAAATAACACAACTTTTGGCTCATTCTGATGTGTTGTGCCGATCATCATGAGGTGTGATTGTTGAAATTTGATTTCTATTGTACCTATTAAGTAATATCTTATTTCTGCATAAACTAAATGAAACGTGGAACTAACGTTCTTTAGTATTTTTTTTTCTAGGATTTCGTCTTATAAATCTTTTTTCTTAATACTGTCAGTACTAGGTATAAATAAGTATAAATTAAACATAATGGGAAATCTTCACAGTATAATACAAGTTTGTGATCCTTAGTATGTCTCAGTCCATACCGGTTCTCTTTATTTGAAATTATGCAGGCATATTTTCATAAGTTTAAGAAAACTAGTATATTATTATTATTATTATTATTATTATTATTATTATTTTAATGTTAAATACTCATTTTCTTTTAAAGCTAATCTACACAACAAGGGACAGTCCTCCCCTAACCGTAACTCTCACAAATCAGTTGGAACTAAGTTTCAATATTAAGTTTTGGTTAAAATACATTTATACCTAAGTTTAAAATCACTATTACAGCATTATCAATTTTTTGTCCAGAATGATGTCGTTTTCAAGTGAGCTAACAGCAAGATGTAATAGTTGATGGTATGAATTCCAAGTTTTGAAAGTCGAGGGACCATTTTAGCAGTGACGCCAAGCTTAGAGCCGGTAAATTGCATTTTAGCTTAAGTTTTTGATACAATACAAAAGGATGTAACATTATTCAATTTCACTATTAAAATTTCAATCCTAGGAAGTTTTTGATGTGGTTCACTTTAATGTTATCAACATCGATTGTCAATTTATTCAAAGACTATATTGCTTAAAATGTGACTCAGTCCGAGCTAAGTTTCAATATTAAGTTTTGGTTAATATGCATTTATAGCTAAGTTTAAAATCACTATTACAGCATTATTAATTTTTTGTCCAAAATTATGTTGTTTTAAAGTGAGCTAACAGCAAGATGTAGTAGTTGATAGTATAAATTCCAATTTTTGAATGCTGAAGGATCGTTAGAAGTGTCGCCAAGCTTAGAGCTAGTAAATTGGATTTTAGCTTAAGCTTTTCATACAATAAAAAAAGATGTAATACTAAACTATAATTTTGTTCTGTAGGTTTAAGGGGCCCAAAAGTATATATATTGGGTCTTGGGCCTTAGCCGAGGACGTTGAGTGGTCCGAGAACATATAAACAGCATTGAAAATGTAAGACTTAGAGCCCCATAAGTAAGCTACAAATGAGAGGGTTGGGAAAGGTATGCCGAGGAGGAATATCCCCTCGGCTAAACGAGGTGAAGATCAAAATATATGTCTTATCATCCAGGGTGACGTTATAGGAAGTTCTATTGATAAAGACATGCATTATGAACATACAGGAGGGATGGGAGCTAAGAAATATCTAAGAGAAAGTCGCTATCACTGCATTGAATGCTTTGTAACTAACTTTCTAGCCGCATTAATGAAAAAATGATATCTGAACAGTACTTTTCAACCTTACAACTACCCCCAAAGACTTCAGAAGGGTGCTGATGGGACAAGGATCAACATAAGCAATCTACTGTCCACGTGGAGGGTGGAGATGAGAAGGGAGAAATAGTATAAATTAGGAGGAAGGCCCAAAGGGAAGGGGATCAAAAAATTAAGATAGAAACACTGTAGCAATTAGAACTGTATTTGTAACCAACTTCAAGTAATATATATAAGAACTGATCTCCTCGGACTGGACCGAGGATAATTTTTCTTAGATAAGACTAGTTTACTTTTACTTTATTGTCATCTAGATCCATTATAATTGTTACCCAACTCATTATAACCTAGTTTTCCAACCAACTCTCTACAAATTTATTGTATTGGGCTTATTGGGCCTAGATCCAGTTACTTTTTGGGCTTAGGATCCAAACCGCATCCTTACATGTTCTTTGGAAGAATAACACAAATTTCACTTTATTCTTGAATATTAAAAGGAAAATGTTAAAATGTTATCAATTTTGCTATGAAAATATTTCAAACAAATGTGATACCTGATTGGTATCACATCTAAAACACAATAAAAAAAATTCTAAATTTTTAATGTGTTATGTTTGTAAGTTAACACATTAGTTTGTAAAATTAATAGACTAAAATTTGTTGTATCTCTAACATTACTCTAAATGAAACTATTCAATTTCATCATTAAAATTTCAATCCTAAGTTTTTTTTTTTTTTTTTTTTTTTTAAGTGGTTCATTTTAATATTATCAACATCGACAATTTATTCAAAGACTATATGGCTTAAAATGACTACTTTGGATTGCCAAGCATTGATTGGTCTCCTTAGAGAGAGAGAGAGAGACTAGTGATCAGCAAAATTTTTTAAATTTTCTTTTTATTCTAGAAGTAAAAATTTGTGTATGAAATATTCCATATGGAGAGTTTTTACTCTTTCGTATGTCATTTGAATAGAAAATATACCATTTTTTTAAAAAAAAATTTAAGTGGAATAGAAAATATACCTATAGGCTAAGAAATGAGGATTGAAATGTTATTTAATCTTCCACTGTTTGGTTCAAAAAAAAAAAAAATCAGTTATAATTCTTATAGCTAATTTATTATAAGCACTCAAATAAGTAGGGCAGATAAGATGACTAAAAATATTTTATCTCACTTTTAGTGCTCTATTTTATCCTCTACCAATTGTAATGTGACACATGCATTTTATTTTCTCACATAGTAATCAAAGTTTGTGAAGTTTATTATATGCAAAATTTTGAATAAAAAATTTTGGTGGGTTAAAGAAGAAAAGCCTAGTAAATTTTTACTTTATTTTTATTATTATTATTATTTGGATAATTCAATAGTCCGCTGCATAGTAAAAGTATATTATCACGGACCATGCCTGAAAGTATATCATAATGCAACCATATTTGGGCATTTTGTGGAGTTGAGGGTTGTGAGGTATATATGGAATAATGTTATATTAAGATGAGGTAAGGGATCTTCCCTCTCCTTTAATTGTAATAGTCGAAATAAAATAAGGACAAAATTTAGTTACAAAATTGGTTGTAACCTAAGGTATGAGATCTTCTCTCTCCTTTAATGGTAATAGTTGAAATAAAATAATGACGAAGTTTAATTGCAAAATTGATTGTAGTCTCAGGCTACAACCTTACTTAATATATTTTTATTGGAGATGAATTTTGACAAATTCACCATTGGATTATATCTTATTTTTATATCCTCCATGCTCGCAAAATTTCAAGAAAATTAAAGATTAATAGCTAGTCATCAATAAATTATTTAAATTGCAAGTTTTTGTAGTTTAAAATTATGCATAAAATATAAGCTTATAAATTAAATAGTAAATAATATCTGATTAACATAAAATTTGACAAATGTATTAAGAGCATAAAGAACATGCAATTCGATGGTTAGATTTTCAAAATATATAGTAATATTTATTTTATTAAGTAAAGTTGTAACCTTAAGTTACAACTAGTTTTGTAACTAAACTTTGTTTATAAAATAAAAGTATATTAAAATGATGCACTTCTATTTATAGAAGGTATTTTTTTCATAAAATAAATTATATGCGTTTTTTATTCAATGACAAATGTTTGTCCACCAAAATGGGATAGATTGTAGGTTGGAATCTCTCCAAAATGACTGTGTTCTGACCTTTATATATATTACATAGGTGTCTCTCCCTTCTGGGAAATTTCAAACCACTACTACTTCAACAACTAATTAAGTTAGGCACCTCACGCTTGACAGTCTGGGAAGTCTGATTTTTAAGCAATCACCAAGACATGCAGGACATATTTGTAACACGAAGCTTTGATATACGGTATTTGGAATATGATATATCGTTTTTTTTTTTCTTTTTTATATACCAGATGAAAATTTTACTTTAATCTCTCGTCTAAGTATATACATGTATGAAGCTCCTTTCTGGAGACTTGAACTTCGACTTTTACCTTCTACACCCGACTAATACTTATACTTATGAAATGACCATCACACCAAAAGTGTGCGATGGTTATGATATATCTTTTGTACAAAGAGAAAATCAGTCACTTGTAGTCACTGTAATTGTATTTATTTAGATAGAAGATTCCCATAGAATATCATTGAATTATATCAGTAGTACGTACATATATTTGAAAAGTTATTCTTCTATCCAGCATTCACCAAACAAAGAAAAGCTTATGATTCGAACATAGTACAGGATTGTTTTTGATATGAGTGACAGTTTGTGAAACGCTTCCTCAGTGGGCTACAGTACCTGCTTCTGCTTCAAGTTTATGACACGTACACTAAAGCTTACTGGAAGCCCACCCACCAACCCAGTGTTTGGGAGCACATGGTTACTTTTATGTTAATATATCAACTTCAGCTAGATCAGTACAAACTATTTGTTTATTTCATTGCTTATGATTAAATATGTACATTTAATGGAGCCTTAACCAGCACTAATTATCAAAGCCTCTGAAGTTTATGAATTATCAAGTAGTGCCCCCACATTATTAAATTAATTAGTACGTAGACAGAATTTTTTTATTATTATTTAATTTATTGATGGAACACTAAAGAACAAATAAGATAGCAGACGAATATATACGCAAAAAGAAAACCCAAAAAAAAAAAAAAGCAAAAGGATATTTACGTATTTCTCAACATTAAAAGATATGACATGTCACATATGCTTCAAGAGTGAATGTGAATCAATTATACACATTAATCCTGAAGAAAGCACATTATAAGTACATAACGTAATAATTGTTGTACGATCTCAGTATCCATGGTTTAAAGAGTTTGAATTTTTTTCTTTTTTTGACCAAAAGAGTTTGAATTTTTTTGCAGTATGCTAAAATCATTTTGTGATATGATATTCTGCTTTGATTTTATTGTCCGCTTTTGCTCTTTAGTTTGAAGTGATCCTGTTAGGTATGCAGTATGCTCACACGTGAGTGAAATTTTATATTGAATTATAATGAAAAACAGGAGTAATTAGTATAACATATATAATTTGACACAAATACAAAAAAGTTTAAGTTTTTTGAGTTAAGTGATGTTGCTATAATTATTATTAACTACTAAATTGGAGGCTCCCAACAATTTCAAGAAAAATGTTTATAACCCTAGATACCTAAATGGGCCATGGTAAGAATATTTTGTCTAGAAAGCCAATTCTAAGGATTTAGATGCCACCCTAATCAAATAAACTTTATAATCAAGCCATCTCAAAGAATTCTCTAAATTGAGATTTTTCTGATACATTTTATACATGGAAATCAAAAGTAAATTTGGAACAATAATTTTACCTCCGAAAAGTCACTCATATTGTTTCACCAAAATTCATTATCAAAGAGGGCTAGGGGTATTTTATTTTTTCATTTATTTTTATTTTTAGAAAAAAAGATAGTGCATTCTATTGATCCTGATGAAAATTAAAATTACAACGCACTAGATTACAGGGGCTAACTAACCAGACCTAAAGCCTTGACCTGTTATATCCTTTGCCAAACGTGCTTAATTGGGTTTGTGCCACAAATTCCTCACTCTACTAATAGTTGCAAAGTTACTGGGAAGTAATTTCAAGCACATTTGTAGAGGAATAATACTAGGAACACATCTTTTTCCATACCTAAATTCACACACTACTTAAGTGTCAACTCATGATTGGTGCATAAATTGATACGATATGCTTAATTAGTTACTCGTGGTGGATCCAAGTAAAAGTACTGAAATATAATCACATGTTGACACATAAATAAGATGTGGATTTAGGCCCCCAAATTTTTGAAAAAATTCTAGTAATTTATCAGATTTTAAATACTTGTATAGATTTTTATAGATTGAGCTCCCAAAAATTTAATTCTCCCTAATCAAACCTCTTTTAGTTTCTTATGAGTAATGCATGTCATTTATAATTTTCAATTATTTGTAACACTTGATTAAAACTTAAAATTGCTAAATTCATTATATTGCGTAAAGGAATAGGTTAATAAGAGATAATTAACTTTACATATAATAATACTTGAAAGAATAAAGAGAATAGAAAAAAAAAAAAATACATCGAAGTAATGGTAGCTTTGTTTGATAGTGTGCCAACATTAGATTTTTTAAAAAATTACATTAAAATTGCTATAAATTCACTATTTATAAATGACAATGGATGAATTTTATTCCATATCTCAAAGAAAAATTGATGGGAGATACAAAATTACTTTTTAGGACTTTTTTTTTTTTTTTTTTAATTCTCATTTTTAGAAAACTATACAACTTTTCGATAAAGTTGAAAATTTTGTATATAATAAATTTATAAGATATGGTTTACTTTTGCATTACAAAGTTAAGAATTTATTTTTTCATACACACTACTATATACCTATATATGTATGTATATTTATTTATATATGTGTTTTGAGTTTATCTTAAATCCTTTCAATAATGTATCAATACTATAATTTGGTCCCTCAAGTAAACTTTCTTGGCTTTGTCACTGTGTGTACAAAAGGATGTGTCAATAGCTAGACTTTTCCTCCAATCGCACATGCAATATGCCAAAATATGGTAGTGCATCTTGTATTTTTGGAACGGTAACAAAAACAAACAATTAAAAGGAAAGAGAGTAAAATGATTTAGGCAACAAATATATGACCTTCATTAGATTTTACATAAATTGACAATTACAGTTGTAAGTTATATAAATTAGTGTGTAACGACATGCATATGCACGGGTAAAATTTTAAACAATCACAATTACACGATTCCAATTATGTATATATATATATATATATATATATTTAGAAGATGTTGAAATTATACATGGTATTAGTTTACAACTTTTTTAAACTATAGAATTTGTAAGGACTCAATTTGTAACGACCACAAAATGATATTGGGTTCACACGTAAAAAAGGCCCAAACAATATAATTTGTAGAGCGTGAGTTTGAAAGGCTAGGCCTTGGTCACCGAACGGTGGTTAGTCATGGTGTTCGAACAAAAGTAAGTCGTGTTCGCTCGAGGAATCATTCTCCTCGATGCGGTCTGGGAGGCTTTGGTTTTTGGCCTTTTTTTCCTAGCCCCTTTCCCGGATTGCTTACTTCTCCTTTTATATTAGTTTGTATCCCTTATCCAACGTCCACGTGTAGGTTCGACTTTCCAGGACTGATACTTGTCCCATCAGCCCATACCCAAAGTGGTTAGGGGTGGTTGTAAAAACTGAAGAGCATGGTTCTGTCAAGTGCAGAGTATTCAATGGCAGTAATGGCAGCTTTCCCTTTGTCCTTGGTCGCCATACTGTCCAGCGGTCCTTTCTCTATCAACATAGATATTTTAGGTTTTTTTTCCAAAACTATGCCTATACCGTTCTTGCCCTTTCTTTCAGGAGGACCTCGGGAATGCCAAGGGCAGAATCATCCTCGGCTATGTCTCAATATTACTTGGACTTTCATTACACATCCTCGGCTATATCCCTCCTCGGCTCGGGCCTCGGGTCTCAATGTAAAAATGGGCCAAGGCCACAAAATATTGGGCCCCACAATAGCCCCTCAAAATCCTGCTATCTGACCTCTTGGTCGGAGAGGAGGGTTTTGATGATGCCAAGACTTTATTACAGTTCGTTTAGCTCTGCCCTTCATTAATGTTGGTATCTCTTCATCTGCTTAGGAAATGCGTCGGGTTAAGAGACATTCTTTTAGATTTACACACGATGCGCTCCCGCCGTTTTAATGTACGAGGCACGTCCTTAATAAATTTCCTTTACAAGGCCAATCAAATCCGACAGTTATAGATGACATTAGGGAGTTGAACAGACACTATATCGTTTGCAACTCTTCTTGGAAATCTGTACGGATTAAATGCCACTGAACTTACCTTCCATATAAGAAGCCAGATGAGAGGGTACTTCCTTTGCATAAAGACCCATTAACCTTTCTGAAGCCTTAAACCTCAAGTTGCGCTCAAAGTTTTCCTTATCAGCACAGTCAAATCTTATAGTGTGATATGTCTGAGGTAGAGACGGGGGTAAAGAGACCACATTCTTTCCAAAAGCACCGTGTCCCTCCGAAGCTTAAGATGGCTCGGTCAAGGCAGGGTTGGCAGAGACTCAAGATATTTCTCATCCTCCTTCAGCCAAAATCCGAAGCAGGAGCTAATCGCATCAAGTTTTTGGTGCAATCGAGCTGGGGTTACTCATTATCAGTACCATCCGCTCTCCTATGAGCATAGCTAATATGGCACCAGCGTGTTAGGAGTCAGGGCTGATGCAGAGACTAAGTATCCCTGCTTCTTCCTCTCTTCCTTCACTGGTGTCTCCTTTTGCCTCCCCTTCTTCTTCTTTCTCATCACCAGATCCATTCTGGTGCTTTTACTTCTTCCTCTTCTTCTCCTCATCCATCAAAGGGGGTCTCCCTCTCATACACGGTCGCTACTGGAGCAGAGTTTAGAAAGATTTGTCGTTTCATTGCATTTTATTATTATTATTATTTTTTATTATTATTATTATTATTATTTTTATTTTATTATTATTATTATTTTTATTTTATTTTTGTTTTTGCAATTAGCTTCCTGCATAGGCTTGTTTAAGCCCCTCATTGTACGCTGTACTGCTTCTTTACATCAATAAAAGTTGACATTATCTTATTCTATGTATTCTTTCTTTTCTGCAGTGGTTATGCTGTAAATAGATGTGCTATCATATGATTTCCTTTTATTTTTATATTCTGAACGATGCTTAGGGCAGAAACCCATATTAAGAAAAAGATATCATTATGAGCTTATTGAAACTATTCTGCACAATAATGCCGACATGAAAAAACAATATCTAGGGCAGAAACCCTTATTAAGAAAGAGATATTATTCTGAGCTTATTGAAACTATTCGGCACAATAATGCCGACATGAAAAAACAATATCTAGGGCAAAAACCTTATTAAGAAAGAGATATTATTCTGAGCTTATTGAAATTATTCGGCACAATAATGCTGACATGAGAAAGGTTATACATATAAGACTAACCGAGATAATGGCTGAACGTTTCTGTATTGCGTATAAGGCGATCACCCGAGGATGGGTAACCCAAAATGCACTATCCGAGATGATCGCCGTGTACTAGGATGCTTAACCACATTCCTATCTACACTCATGGCCTTAACCATTTTTGACATGCGGTCTAAGGACCGAGGTATGACTATACCGGGCCTAAACACTCGTTTATATTGGCTTCTTCAGAGCTAGGGATCCGAGGACAGGATGGGACTAGGACCATGCAATACCTTGGTTCTGTCCAAAACTTAGATTTTCATTCTGATGTACTTGGTTTCCCCTTAGGTTTGAGTCCGAGAACCATGCAATACCTTGGTTCTGTCCAAAACTTAGATTTTCATTCTCATGTACTTGGTTTCCCCATAGGTTTGAGTCCAAGGACTATGCAATACCTTGGTTCTGTCCAAAACTTAGATTTTCGTTCTCATGTACTTGGTTTCCCCATAGGTTTGAGTCTGAGGACTATGCAATACCTTGGTTCTGTCCAAAACTTTTCCTTTTTAAGTAGTTGGTGGCTAACCCCTTGACAAGGGTACGGGACGTTGAGTTGATGCTGGAAGCCCCCAGAACTACTCGTGCCACTGGAAACGATGGAGAGGCTTTTGCCTAGCTAGCCCCTTCACCACAACTACATTTTTTGTCTTTCGAGGGATCCTAGGTTCCACCGTGACTAACTGCGGCCTGTGCCAACGCACAAGCCTTTCCCACAGACGGCGCCAATTGTAAGGACTCAATTTGTAACGACCACAAAATGATATTGGATTCGCACGTAAAAAAGGCCCAAACAATATAATTTGTAGAGCGTGGGTTTGAAAGGCTAGGCCTTGGTCACCGAACGGTGGTTAGTCATGGTGTTCGAACAAAAGTAAGTCGTGTTTGCTCGAGGAATCATTCTCCTCAATGCGGTCTAGGAGGCTCTGGTTTTTGGCCTTTTTTTCCCAGTCCCTTTCCCGGATTGCTTACTTCTCCTTTTATATTAGTTTGTATCCCTTATCCAACGTCCACGTGTAGGTTCGACTTTCCAGGACTGGTACTTGTCCCATCAGCCCATACCCAAAGTGGTTGGGGGTGGTTGTAAAAGCTAAAGAGCATGGTTCTGTCAAGTGCAGAGTATTCAATGGCAGTAATGGCAGCTTTCTCTTTGTCCTTGGTCGTCATACTGTCCAGTGGTCCTTTCTCTATCAACATAGATATTTTAGGTTTTTTTTTCCAAAACTATGCCTATACCGTTCTTGCCCTTTCTTTCAGGAGGACCTCGGGAATGCCGAGGACAGAATCATCCTCGGCTACGTCTCATTATTACTTGGACTTTCATTACACATCCTCGGCTATATCCCTCCTCGGCTCGGGCCTTGGGCCCCAATGTAAAAATGGGCTAGGGCCACAAAATATTGGGCCCCACAGAATTCTAAAATATTTAATGATTTCTCACTATATATATATATATGATTTAGAATTTAATTTGATTTAGACTCTTCGATTTTTATACCCAATAATTCACTTGCTACAAAAATTAAAAAAAATTAGATAACATATGGCGCTAAGTTGGACCCCAACTAAAATCCAATTTAGAATTTAATTGGATTTAGATTTTTTATTTTTACACTCAATAATTCGCATAACACAAAAATTAAAAATTAGATGGGACAATTAGATAAAAAAATTTCTTTCTGCCTATGTACTAGTTAATTTGGTAATGTGGGGGCAGTTGATAATTTATAAACTCTGAGGCTTCGATAATTAGTGCAGATATATATGCTCCATTGTACATTTAATCATAGGCAATAAAATAATAAACAAACAGTTTGTACCGATTTATCTGAACATGATACATTAACGTAAAAGTAACCATGTGCGCCAAACACTAAGTTGGTGAGTGGGCTTCCAGCAAGCTTCAGCGTGTCATCAACTTGAAGCAGAAGCAGGTACTGTAGCCCACCGAGGTAGCGTTTCACAAATTGTCACTCATATAAAAAACAATCACAAGCAGGTACTATGTTGGAATCATAAGTTTTTGTTCGATGAATGCTGAAAAGAATAATTAACTTTTCAAATATATATACTAAACTAGTACTATTAATGTAACTACAATGATGCTATGGGAATCTTCTAAATAAATACGATTATAGTCATTAGAAGTGACTGATTTTCCCTTTGTAGAAAGATATATCATATTCCAAATACCTGCCAAATATGTCCTGCATATCTTAATCGTTGCATGACAAATCGGATTGAGATCAGGGGCTATCATGCAATTACATCATTTCCTTCACAAAATTTTTTACATTTTTAACTTTTAACTTTTTACATTTTCTTAATATTTTTTTATTTAATAATTGAGATTGAAAGTTATTTTTTATAACTTTCAATCACCACCCTTCAATGCTATTGCATCAGGTACAATACCTAAATCTCAATCCTGAAAATCAAACTTCCCTGCCAGCGCATAATGATGTAAGCAGCTTTTCAAGTTTTTAATCGTCTAGCAACCAACAAACTAGAAAGTTCAGGTTCAATTCATAGTAAATTGCAATTTTCCATAAGGGAAAGACACCTATGTAATATAAAGGTCCTAACCCTTTTTTTTTTTCTCGGAGAGACTGATTTGTTGCATTTTGTCAACTCATGCAAGATACCAATGTAATACATGTAAGGTTATTAGAATTGAGATCCTATATAGGATCAGCGAGAGGGTTTAAAAATTAGATTGTAAATGCAACAGATCAATCTTACATGCAGGACATATTTGGCAAGATTAGGACCTTTGCTCAGCCTTACATGTAAGATCACACTCATCCACCAACCACAACTCGCCACATGAACGAGTTGTGTCATTTGTTGTGCCACTTTATGTGACATAAGACTTATTCTTTGCGCTGATGTCTTACACCTTTTTTTTTGGTTGGAGGGCAGAACAAAACTGCACCTCGTTTTCTTGCACCTTTATTTGTCATGAAAGCATATCCTATTACAAGATGCTTTAATTGACTTGCATATAATAATGGAATAAATAATAAAAGTTGAAAGTTTTTTATTTTTTTTATTTTCACACTTTTTCAAAATACAAAAATGTTTTAGTATATTTTTACAGTAAAAATTTTCAATAAAAAGATAAGAAAGTTGTTTCCAAGATAAATGCCTCAAGAGATGAAAATAATAAATAAAAGTATATTTTATAACAATTTTAATAAAAATAATTTCAAAAAAAAGAAAAACAAAATAAACAGTTGCGAAACACATAAATACCTCAGTTGGTGAAAATAATAAATGAAGGTATCTGGCTAGTGCTTATTAGCCGCCCACTTTGCTGGGTGGGGCTCACAAGCTTTTTCCATAACACTTTTTTTTTTTTTTTGGTTAATAAAATCTTTTATTCTCTACTGTTTTTCTTAGTTAAATTTCACATTGCAATGTTCAATTTGTCTACTTGTATGTCATCTATATGGATTTCATGATTTCATCACGTTCACACGTTGACAGTTGACTCCTAAAAACTGTTTATAAAGTTGCCTATAGATGCTTTTGTCTCAAATAAAATTTACACTCTCATTGAGACATACCATATATGTTCCAATAATTGAAGCAAGAATATATATATGTTCCAACCATTATTCATTAGAATTAATATTCATTATTATTTGCTACTTATATTCCTTTGTATACTATACATTATCATTTTCTTTTCGTTTTTTAAAGGATTGTGCACACTCTATCATTAAGAACTAGCTACAAATACCTACGCATAAAATGATGGCGTTTATATTCAATTATTGATCTTGTAGTTGTTGGTCAAGCAGCACTGATAAACCACACCTTTTCTTATAATATTATATATGTTTAAGACCTTATTAGGGTACAAATATGATAAACAAATAAAAAATCTATGTTAATTATCAATGTTTGTCAGGTGAAAATGGTAGGTCATGAGAACTACCACATACTTTAACAAATAGAATCTTGTAAAGGTGCTGTAAGCGACTAAATTTCTCGTTTGAAATAAATCAAACAAGTAAAATAGTTTCACAAATGCGAATTTGTATTGATGATTGTGTGGTACAATTCTCTGGAATTACAAAAGAGTGATCCTCTGATTCGATCTCCTTGCAAAACTTATTGATTAGACTTATGGTAATGTGGATTTGACTTGAACACAAAATATCCTTCAATTTGGTTGAGGGATGGATCGAAGATTACTGAAACGGAATTACAATGAATCTCTGGCTATGAGCTTGTTTAGAAATCCTTTGTTCTTCGCGTTCTTCGTGTTCTTCGTGCGTTCTTCGTCTTCGAAGGTTTGTGGTGGAAGTTCTTCGGAGCTTTAGAGGCTTGAATCCGTTGAGCTTCAATGATTTGTGATTTGTTGATGTTTTCGGACACTTTTGGCTTGATTCCCGTGAACTTTAGGATCTAGGCAGATGATCTGGATGATTCTGCTTCGAATGTTCTCCGATTTTGGGGTTGAAGTTCTTGAAGTTCTTGAAGGCTTTGAGGCTTGATCTTCACAGAGCTTTTTCACTTCTGAATTCTAGTCCCCCTAAATGTCTCAGGAAGGCTTCTATTTATAGGAGTTTGGGGGTGGGTGAGCGACACGTGGCGGAGCTTGATTGGTGACACATGTCACAGCTTGATTGGTCCGCTTAAGTCATCGCTTACACGTGCGAGGTTGCTTGAGTCATCGCTTACACGTGCGAGGCTGCCTGAGTCATCGCTTACACGTGCGAGGCTGCCTGAGTCATCGCTTACACGTGCGAGGCTGCTTGAGTCATCGCTTACACGTGCGCTGATGCGTGATTGGTTCTTGCATGACACTTGGCAAATTTTTGTTGGCTTCTGAATAGTGATAGCAAAACCTAGCAGCAATACATGGTGTTCTGTAATTGGCTGTATTTTGTGGACTTGGTAATGTGACGTGTCAGCTTGTGATAGGTCGGGAATTTTCCCTCTCTACAAATGCCCCCTCGAGACTCGTTCACACACACAGTTTTGGAATGTGGTGTGGGAATGAGTTTCGAAAAATGGATTTTTGTACTCGACTCTTTAAGTGAAGTAGTTGAAGGTGGTGGAGCTTTTAGCAGGATGAGATAATTTCCAAAGAGTAAACCGACCCATATGAAAGGCTTTGATGAGACTGAAAAGGGGTCTGCTAGTATTTGAATGTACTTGCGTGATTGACTCATTTCAGTAGAGGTTAAGTTGAGGTAATTTCAGGAGAGTATTTTGGATTGTTGGCGGCGATCACAGGGTGTAGAAGATGGGGAAGAGGTGAAGATGTTGGTTGGGTACAGCATGCAGAGTCATGGGGCTAAGCTTGTGTTTTTAAGAAGTTCTGGTGAAGTTATCTCGGAGGAACATGCTTTGGATTACGGCGAGGACATGTGGGAAAGTGGTTGAATGCGCATGTGTAATTGTTTCACTCAGGTTAAGTTGAGGTAATTTCAGAAGAGTATGGATTCTGGTGATGCTGGTGTTGGTGGTGAAGAAGACGGAGATGAAGCGAAGTGAATGGGTGAAACATACACCACCATGGCGTTGACCCCGTACATTGGGGACCTTCTGGTGTAGGTGTCTCTGGGAAGTACACCTTTGGATATGTGACTGACTGCATGCTGAATGAGATCCGACGGCAAGTTATTGAATGTGCCTGTGTAATGGGACCATGCCGACGGACGTTAAGTTGAAGTAATTTCAGAAGAGTACCTTCTGAAATTCTTCAAGCTGATTTTAAGTTGGAGTAATTCCAGAAAATGAGTTTTGAGGTACCAGCAACGATGACCTTTGGGTCCCATAGTAGTGGGGACATGGAATAAGGTTTTGATGACCATTTACCGGCACCAAAGGCTGAATTCTGATGAGTTGGCGCCTTGGAGGTTGTTTTAAGTGTTGATGGAAAACAATTTGTAGGATACCCCAACACTTTTTTACCATCTTCACCTACTGCCACTTGTTGGAAAAGCACAGAAAAATGAAAGATGGAGCTAACTTGTGATTTTGGTCTTAGAAACCAGCCAAGTTGCTGTTTGTTCCGAACCACTGCTTCTGCTGGAAGACCAAGCAATTGGAGAGAGACTACAGGAGCCCTGAGGTTAAGAACAGGTGCTTCTGCTGGACTTGGATTTCCTGGCCAACCAAGTCCAAGGAAGCATGGAACCAAAGTGCAGACCTTGTTATGAATAATTTTGTAGACAAAGGTGGTCGTTAAGTGGAGAAACAAAATTTGTTTGGATCTCAAAACTGTAATGATGTTGTAAATAGGGTTTCGACCGAACCATAGAAGGGTTGATCTCAAACCGATTATGAAGCAATATCGGTTGCTAGGTGTTGAGAATGATGAGGTCATAGTGAGAAATGGCTGTGAAAATGAGAACTTGAAAATCTGAAAGAAGCAAATCTTCATTTCATGACTCAGTGTGTTTGTTTTTTTTTTTTTTTTTTTCGGATGAGTTCTTGATGAACCCGGCCCTCCTATTTATAGTGGAGAGATGAAGAATGGTAGATTTAGTAGTTGAGAGTGGTAGTTGAGAATTTTTGGTGAGACTGGCGGTTGAGAATTTTTGGTGAGAACGGTAGATGGGAACGGTAGGCACTGAACGAGAATGGTAGGTTGGAGACTGGTAGGTACCGAACGGGAATAGTGGGTTGAATTAGTGACCCAGTGTAATTTCAGGTTCAAGACACACTTGTGAGAGTTCATTTGTATTTTGAGAGGAAGTCTTGATGAAGTCTGGAGAATAACCCTGAGGGGATCCCAATTAAATGGATGAATCTCAAATTTTATTCTTGAGGACCTAAGTTTTGAACACTTGGAATTGAGTCATTTTTGCAATTTTCAAGTCTCAAATGACGGAACGGACTCCAAAATCGGAATGTACTCAAAAAATTGAGCAAGATAGGTCCATCTCAAAAATTTTGACATTTGGTCAACATTTGCACAAAAGTCAACTTTTTTGGAAATTGGACGTTTGCACAATTTCTGAGTTTCGAATGAAGAAACGGGTCCCAAAATTGGAATGTACTCGAAAAATTGAGTGGGACAGGTCCGTTTTGAAAATTTTGACTTTCTGGTCAATATTTGCACAAAAGTCAACTTTTTTGGAAATTGGACGTTTGCACAATTTCTGAACTTCGAATGAAGAAATGGGTCCCAAAATCGGAATGTACTCGAAAAATCAAGTGGGTCAAGTCCGTTTTGAAAATTTTGATTTTCTGATCAAGGTCAAAAGTCTGCTTGGTCCAAGCATTTTCTCTCTTTTTTTTTTTTTTTTTTTTTTTTTTTTTAAAGGCGGTTCGGACCGGGTCAAATTTCCGGGTCGGTCCGGTTCGGATCTGGACAAACGGGTCAGACCAGTGGAGGATGACGTCATGGGTGACGTCAGGCCAACTGAGGCGCGTGTCAGGTATGGCGCGTGGCAGCGCGTGGCACGTGCGAGAGAAGTGCCGGCGCGTGTAAGCGCGTGTGATCGCGTGGAGGCGCGTGTTCGTTAAGGGAGCGTTCCTGGCGGCGCGTGGAGGCGCGTGGCTGTGCATCTGGACCTGAAATTTTCAGGTTTGGTAGATCTTGGGCCGTAAAACACCATGGTATAGTCAGTTTTCTAAAATCATGGGCAGATTTGCACAGATTTGAAGGATTAGGCCGCGGACCGTCGCTAGTCTGTGGCGGCGCGTGGGGGCGCGTGCCTGGGTTTTTGGACCTGAAATTTCTGGGTTTTGTAGATCGAAGTCCATTTAACAGCCTTGTGATATCAGTTTTGTGAAATGAAGGCCGGTTTTGCGCAGATTTTGAAAAACTATTCCTTTGGTCACTGTGTGTTCTGGCCGGGCTTTTTGAGGATAATTTTCCTGGGTTTTGTTCATCAAAGTCCTTAGAAGATTTCTGCGGGTTGATTTTTTTGTGAAATCTTGTCAGAAATTGTAGAAATCTGGGATGGGAGACCGCAGCCATTGTTGAATGTGTTGCCACCTTGGTCTTCTTTGACGGTGGCCATCCTGACAGTTTTTGACAATCCAGGCAGTAGTGGTTCCAAGGTAACCACTGAGTGTCTCTGTGCAGACCTATAAGCCATTTTTTCTATAGTCTAGTGTAATATTTTCTTTCTGACAGCATGATATATTTATGAGCACCCTTTTCTTCTCAGGATTTGGCGCAGACTTCTTTGACATTGAGTGTTTGCAAAATCTGACTTTGAGCTCCACAAATCTCTATATAAGGCCATCTGGGGCATGCATTGAGTTTGTACAAACAGCCTCTTTGGTGGGTAGCATAATACTCTAAGTGTAGAGAAATTATGCTTTTCTTTTTTCTTTTTTTTTTTTTTTTTTTTTTTTTAATTTTTTAATTTTATTTATTTATTATTATTTTTTTTTATGACTTGCTTTATTCGTACTGATGAATTTTTTTTTTTTTTTTTTTTTTTTTCACAGGTTAGATATTAGAAATGAAGCTCTCTCTTTGATTGATTTTTTTTTTTTTTTTTTTTTTTTTTTTTTTTTTTTTTTTTTTAGATGTGCCATGAGATTTCCTTCTGACAAGCTCTTTGTTGTTGCTTATTTTTGTTATGCAGCATGCTTTCCCTGGCAATTAAGCTGCACTAACACTTGTCTTTTCAACGCAGCCATTTCAAGAGTCTTTGCAACATAGCCGCATCAAGAGTTTTTACCACGAAGTCGTGCCAGTATCTGTCCTTGTATTGAAGCCGTGCTAGCATTCAACTTTGTCATGGAGCAACGTCAACACTTCATTCGTGCCAACATTCATCTTTGTCATAAAGCTGCCTCAACATTTCATTCGCCGAAGCCGTGACATCGTTCATTTTCGCCATGAAGCTATGTCAATACTTCATTTTTGTCATGAAGCCATCACAACACTCCATTCGCACCTTGCACTTGTATTGAAGTCATGCCATTATTTGCACTGAAGCCGTGACAACATTCATCCATGCCATGAAGCTACGTCAACACTTCATTTGCACCGAAGCCATGAAGCCATGTCAACACTTTATTTGTGCCAACGCCATGAAGCTACGCCAACACTGTATTTTCGCCGAAGCCGTGCCAACGTTCATTTTTGCCATGAAGCCACGACAACACTTCATTTGTGCCAAAGCCATGAAGCCATGCCAACACTTCATTTGTGCCAAAGCCATGAAGCCACGTCAACACTTCATTTGTTGCCAAAGCCATGAAGCCACGTCGAAACTTCATTTGCACAGAAGTCATGTCAACATTCATGAAGCCATGTCAACACTCCACATTGCCATTGAAGTTATGTCAACACTTTATTCGCCGAAGCTGTGCCAACATTCATACAAAACAATTTTCAGAGGCAACATCACTTAGACATCAAGGGCGTATAGCACTGTAGCCAGACATCAAGATTTCAGAGATGCCAACAAGATGTTGAAAATGCAACGAATCCCTATTAAGACTTTGAAGATGTAAGGAGATGCCAAGACTTTGAAGTTTCAAGAAGAATGCCACCAAGACTTTGACATTGCGTGGGCATGCCCTTGGAGGAGAGAAGATGCAACACCAACTTCAGATGCCGGAGGAAGGTGACATTGTCCAACTTTTGGAGACATGATATGAAGCTGCACCACTCAGAAGGGAGATGATGCCACACCGATTTTAGATATATAATCTACCATCATTCTGGAAGAAATTGACGTCATCCAGATTTCAGAGACATAATGTGAAACAACACCACTCAGAAGGGAGATGATGTGGTTCTAATTTCAGAGTTATGAAGTGGCACAACCTAGAAAAGAGACGATGCAGCCTAGAGATGGAAGGTACAAGGAGATGCCCCCAGGAGATAAATGATACAAAGTATACTTCAGAGATGTAGGAGGATGGCCACAGAAAATGAGCAATGCCATGAAGACTTCGTTTCAGTCTTCATTTTCTACTGCGTCGATCTTTGATCATCCTATTGAGCAATGCCTTGCCAACCGAAAGGACCTTAAAAGCGCATTGATGACTGTCAGAAAACTCTTCAAGTTAGACTGGTCATCCTTCTTCTTTTCATGTGACTGAACTTAGTGACAAGTACTAAGCTGCCTACGTACCCCGGAGAGGGATCAAGTCATCACGTAGTTCAACAGATTTTATTTTATTTTATTTTATATATTTTTTTTTGATGATTTCCTTTTTTTTTTTTTTATGATCTTTTTTTTTATGATCCTTTTTTTTTTTATGATTTTTTTTTTTCTTTGATAATTTCTTCTTCTTTTTTTTTGATAATTTTTTTTTTAGTGCGTGACTGAACTCAGCAAAAGATACTAAGTTGCCTACGTACCCCGGAGAGGGATCAAGTCATCACGTAGTTCAAAAGATTTTTTTTTTTTGTTTTGTTTTGTTTTGTTTTTTTTTTTTATAATTTTTTTTTTTTATGTGTTTTTGCAAAAAAGGGGGGCGCAGTGTATAATAGTGGGTACACCACTGATCGAACCCGGGACCTCCTCAAGGGTGACATAGGCATCCAACCGCTATGCTACACTCGCAATTGTTGACATGGAGTGGGATTAATTTCTCCTTATTGGTACGCTTTCAAGGGTAATGGGAAAACATCATGTACTCTTGTAGCGCTACAGTGGGTAGTTTAAGCTCTTACCGAGGAGCAATCCTTGATTTTCAAGCATAGAAGCGTTTGAGGAACTTCCCATTGATGGGGCCGATCCTTACACCATCATTATCAATCAACTTGTAAGCTCCATTGGTGTAGACTTCTTGCACAACATAAGGTCCATCCCATTTTGAAGTGAACTTATTGCCTGTACGATGAGTTGTGATGATAGGTCTTCGAACGGCGAGGACTAAGTCACCAACTTGGAATGATCGTGGTTTAACTCTTTTATTGAATGCGCTTGAAAGACGAGCTTGATAGCATTCAAGGCGTTGTTGGGCCTCGAGCCTTTTTTCATCAAGCGCCTCTAATTCTTGCAATCTGAGCTTGGCATTTTCTTCTCCAGTCAATCCTTCTTGAATGGCAATCCGTAATGATGGGATTTGGCGTTCTAAAGGAAGGACGGCTTCCACTCCATAGACAAGAGAATACGGCGTCGCTTGAGTAGGCGTTCGAAATGTTGTTCGATACGCCCATAATGCTTCTCCGATTCTTTCATGCCAGTCTCGCTTTGTCTTGGATACCACTTTTTTCAACAAACTGCCAAGTGTTTTGTTAAATGCTTCAGCTAGTCCGTTTGCCGGGGCATTGTACATGGAGGAGTTGTATTGTTTAAATTCAAACTTCTCGCATAACTCTGTCATCAGCCTATTGTAGAATGGTTTGCCATTATCAGTTATGATATACCGAGGGACACCATACCGATAGATCAAGTGAGTTCGAATGAAATTGACCACCGTTTCTTTCTTCACTTCCCTAAGGGGTACAGCTTCTGCCCATTTCGAGAAGTAGTCAGTTGCGGCCAAGATGTACAAATGGCCACCGGATGACTTTGGTAATGGCCCTATTGCATCAAGTCCCCATGCATCAAAAGGCCAAGAAGCTACAGTTGGGTGTAGAGGTTCTGGCGGCTGATGGATGAAGTTTGCGTGATACTGACAAGCTTCGCATTTCTTAGCGCATTCCATAGAATCTTGCACCATTGTAGGCCAATAGTAACCCATTCGTTTGATCCTATAGTGTAACTTAGGACCTGACTGATGTGCGCCGCATATTCCAGAATGAGCCTCCTCTAAAGCTTGTTTAGCCTCCTCCTCTCCTAAGCAACGGAGAAACAATCCATCAAATGAACGGCGGAAGAGAGTGTCTTTATAGTAAATAAATCGAGCAGCCCTTCGCCGAACTTCGGTCTTGTGGCGTTTATCATCTGGGAGTCTTCCATGTTGAAGGTATTCAATGATCACTTGTCGCCAATCTTCTTTTTCAACAAGGCATACAGAAATGATGTTGGCTTGCTCTTCTTCATCTTCTTCAACTAGGAGAGGTACCACCCACCTTTGGGAAATAGCAACTTCGGTTGTCTCTTCTTGGGATAATGCTAAGGCGGTAGCCAAATTAGCTAAAGCATCGGCCTGTCTATTCTCCTTCCTTGGTATATGCTCCAATGTGGTGGCCTCAAAACTTGCTACCAACTTCTTCGCATATTTGCAATAAGGGATAAGGTCTTCTTTCTTGACATCATACTGCTCCGAGACTTGGTTGATAATTAATTTGGAATCCCCAAAGATCTCAAGCTGCGATATGCCCATCTCAATGGCCATTTGTAGACCAATAATCAATGCTTGATACTCGGCTACATTGTTTGAGCAAAGTTCACTCAATGAGAACGAGTATAGAAGTATTTGCCGTTGTGGAGAAACAAACACTACACCTGCCCCCGCTCCTTCCTGACGTGCGGCCCCATCGAAAAACATCATCCATGGTGGCATTACTTCAATGTAAAACACATCTTCATCTGGGAAATCGTCGGAGAACTCCCAATCAGATGGAACTGGGTGATCAGCTAAAAAGTCTGCCAATGCTTGTCCTTTGACAGCTTTTTGTGGAACATATGCAAGGTCATATTGTTGTAGCAGGACTGCCCATCGAGCTATACGACCCGAAACCACTGGCCTGGAGAGAACATATTTAATTGGGTCCGCCTTTGCTATCAAACGGACCGTATATGCTTGCATGTAGTGCTCCAGTTTGTCTATGGCAAAGAAAAGAGCGAGGCACATCTTTTCAATAGGAGAATAATTTAATTCAGCCCCATTAAGAGTTCGACTCAGATAATAAAGAGCTCTTTCTTTCCCCTCCTTATTTTCTTGCGCCATAAGAGCACCTAGGGACTTTTCTTGTGCCGCAATGTATAGCACCAGAGGCTTTCCTGGGATAGGAGCACCTAAGACTGGAGGATTAAGCAAGTATCTTTTGATGCGCGCAAAAGCATTGCTACAAGCCTCATCCCATTCAAAGTGCACATCCTTCTTCATTAACCTATTGAAAGGTTGACATCGACCAGCCAAGTTCGAGATAAATCGTCGTATGTAGGCTAGTTTTCCCTGCAAGCCTCTAAGTTCTCGCAAATTCTTGGGCTCTGGCATTTTCTGGATAGCTTCAATTTTGGACTGGTCAATTTCAATACCGCGGTGCCTCACAATGAAACCAAGAAATTTACCAGATGTTACGCCAAAAGCGCATTTGCGGGGGTTCATTTTAAGCTGATACTTTCTTAGGCGATTGAACACGGATTGCAGTTCTGCCAGATGGTCTTCCCTTCTTTTTGTTTTAACCACCAGATCATCGACATAACACTCTACGTATTTATGAAGTACGTTATCAAAGATCTTTTGCATGGCCCGTTGATAAGTAGCACCAGCGTTCTTTAGCCCGAAAGGCATTACTTTGTAACAGTAAATGCCTTTAGGAGTACGAAAAGCTGTAAGCTCTTCATCCTTCGGATTCATTCGAATTTGGTTATAACCTGAAGAACCATCCATGAAAGATAAAGCTTCATGACCAGTAGTGGCATCAACCATGACCTCAGTGATGGGTAATGGAAAATCATCCTTGGGACATGCATTATTCAAATCACGGAAGTCAACGCACACTCGAATTTGTCCGTTCTTCTTTTTGACAGGGACGATGTTAGCAATCCATTCCGGGTACTGTACTTCACGAATGAAGCCCGCTTCAATGAGCTTATTGACCTCAGTTTCTATTTGAGGGATAAGCTCTGGCCGAAAGCGTCTTTGGGCTTGTTTGACTGGGCGCACGCCCTTCTTTACTGCCAAATGGTGTAAAGCAATACCTGGATTGAGCCCAGGCATTTCCTTGTAAGTCCAAGCAAACACATCTTTATATTCTACCAGGAGCTTGAGGTATCCTTCTTCTTCTTCAGGAGTGAGAAGCGCACTAATGAAAGTTGGTCGAGGTTCTTCAATAGTTCCTAAATTGATTTCTTTAAGTTCATCAACTGTGGCTTGTACTCCATCTTCCAAGGCTGGGGGAGCTTCATCGACCTCTTCATTGGTTGCTTCAGCATCTGAAAGTGTACCTTCTTCTATTGTAATATGAAACGAGGATGATACCTCTTCAATTTGCTCATTGTGAACAAATGATGGTCTAGTGCGTACAATTGTTCGCCTCTTGGCTTTCAGCGATCCTTCAGTGCTGATGTCTAAGGTGGAGTTACGCTTCATGCGTGAAGGAATGCTACTGCGGATCTCATCATGAACTTTCTCCTTCTTTTGAACCTCAAAGTTCATTGAATTTTGAGAATGATTATCAACAGGCCTTTTTGTTGCCCCCAATCGATCAAAGACTGATTTATAAGCAAGAGTGTCCCGATTTTGTGTTAAGCAAGTTGTATTTAACCTGTCGAACACTGTGATTCGTGACGATGAGGCCTCAATGCGATCAAACACTGAGACGCGCGATGAAGAATGATCTTTTCTTTGATTCGAACTTTCGCCAACCTCCACTGTTATGTATTGGGAATTTGAAGCATCGCTTCTTTTCTTGATCCATATCTGAGCTGGTTGTTCAGGAGTATAACCTAATCCGGTCTTTGGGATAGGAATTTCATGCCCTTCAAGCCGCATTCTCCTTTGTGTTTTGCTAAGGCCATGTACCTTCTCTCCGGTGACTTCTGGAATCAATTTCCCTAGGTCGCTTTGTCTTGAGAAATCGTAGCCTGCTCTGGCCAACAGCCTATACGCCTTCGGGTCAAACCATTCTTTCGTCCGTTCGCTTGGTAGAATACCATGCTCTGTCAGACTTTGTGAAGACCTCACGAATCCATTTAGTGGCTTCGAGGGCAAAGGATTTATGGATGAAGTTAAAGGTATGACATGGTTTTCTTTCAATATGGCTACATCCTCCGTCGTGAGCCTTGCAGGAGGCCTTCCCATTTCTTCTGTAGATTGAAGGCATTCCGCAAATGGTGATTGTCCATTCTTACGGCGTGATAATGGTACATAACGGAGGAATGGAGGGCTATTGGAAGGCGTTGAATTTTTCGCCCTCACTGTACCACTGGTAGATTCACTAGAATGATCATTCCTAGATTCTAGACCTTCCTTTGGGGAAGGAATATCCTTTCTAGTGATGAATTTAACATGCTTCTTTTCACCCTGCTTGCTTTCCATGGACAGGATTTCAACTGGGAGAACTTCACTAGAAATGTTATCTTCTACATAAAATTTTGCGTCAGCAAAGTGAGCTTCCGCCTCAGCAAAAGGCTTTAAGTCGGCATTGACTTTCTTTATTCCACTTTGAAGGTACTTGAAACATTGATGCAAAGTCGACGGCACTATTCCATTTCCATGGATCCAAGGACGTCCTAACAACATGTTGTAAGTTGTCTTGGCATCAATAACGTGGAACAAGACGTTGCTTGTCAATTCTCCAATGATCAATTCCAGGTGGATCATGCCGATTGCGCGTTGTCCTCCTTGGTTGAAACCTTGAATGACCAAACGACTATGTGATAATTCCTCCATAGTAAGACCAAGTCGTCTCATTGTCATTTTTGGTAGTATATTAACAGCTGAGCCTCCGTCAATGAGAATACGATCGATCTTTTGTTCACGAGCATAACCAGAGACATAAAGTGGGCGATTGTGGGGCTTAGAACCTAACAACAGATCCTCATCTGTGAAAGTTAAGTCTGGAGAGCACGTGTAACATTCCTGGGTTTGTTGAAGAGTGTTGGTAGAGGGAATGTACATCTCTGGTTTTTCAGGAGCTTGGGTGAGCACTTCTTTTGGTGAGGTGGAGGATTGCAAGGGTTCAACTTCATCAACCTGAGATTGGAGTTCCTCCAACGATGACAAAGTCTCATTTAGACCACCATGGTCAACATCCTCCTTTTCGTCCTGAATTTCGCAATGAGAGACCGTGTGAACGGCCTCGGCTGAGTCATTTTGAAAGAATTTTCTGGGGAAGAATTCTTCCAATGTGATGAGCTTTCGAGATTTTTGGGTCTGTGCTGAATCATCATACACTTTTGTTCCCAGTCTCCCTCGCCTCTTATTGCTCCTCCCTCTTGATTGAGGCTGAATTTGGTTTTGTGCTTTTTTGGACTCTTTGGCGATCAAATGAAGAGGGAATGTTCGTCTCTGTTTCCATCTCCTGCGAGTAACCGTTGTCCAGCCCTCTTCCTCATCCATTGTTGACCTTTTATCATCATTTGAATTATAATTAGGTGCTTTTTGTGAGAGCTGAACTTGAACAGGTTCCAGAGAACCAAATTGGATGAGCGTGGTATTTGCCCCCTGCTTAGTAGTTGGAGACATGCAAATAGGTAACCCACAAGAAATTGTTGCAATGTTTGATTGAGCAACATCATTAAAATCCAAGTCAATCTTCCTTTCCTTGGCTAGCTTCATGATGAGTTCTTTAAGGACAAAGCATTTTTGGATTGGATGGCTTAAGATGCGATGATACTTACAATAGTTCGGGTCATCAACTTTTCCCATCTCTTCCGGCCGTTTGCATTCTGGCAATTCAATTAATTTCAACTTGAGCAGTTGTTCTAGCATTTCGGGCATATCGGTATCTAGGAAAGGATACACCTTTTGCTCCCATTCCTTAAGTGATGAGCGACGCGTCTCACGCTGTTGGCCTCCCTCGGGCCTCTTCTCATTAGCCCTCACATTTCTTGTTGAAACTTTGACTGGGGCAGGGTTGACATTCATTGAATCTTTGATATTACTTTTCGTATTCCTGTCATTTTTCCTTATTTCCCGTCTTTCTTTCCTTTCCTCAGGTACGGGAGGTTTCGTATTTCCATGGCTAGAGATACTCAATTCCATGTCATGCGCACGAGTTGCCAACTCTTCAAATGTTCGGGGCTTTATCCCTTGAAGGATGTAAAGAAGTCCCCAATGCATGCCTTGGATGCACATTTCTACAGCAGATATTTCAGAAAGTCTATCCTTGCAATCTAGACTCAAAGAACGCCACCGATTGATATAGTCAACGACAGGCTCATCTTTCCACTGCTTGGTGTTAGTAAGCTCCATCATGCCTACCGTGCGACGTGTGCTATAAAATCGATTGAGAAACTCCCTTTCGAGTTGCTCCCAATTGTCGATCGATTCGGGTTCCAAATCAGTGTACCAATCAAATGCATTTCCCTTGAGTGAACGGACAAATTGTTTTACAAGGAGGCTTCCTTGAGTTCCTGCATTCTCACAAGTCTCTACGAAGTGAGCAATATGTTGTTTTGGATTGCCCTTTCCATCAAATTGCAGGAACTTAGGAGGTTGGTATCCATTTGGCATTCTCATGCTGTCAATGCGCTTTGTGTAGGGTTTTGAATATATGAGAGAACTTGTAGAAGATCCTCCATATTGTGCTCGAATGGTATTTGTTATCATGTCCTGCAGTTGTTGGACAGATATCGAGGCCATTGAGGGGGAATGTCCGTGTTGAGAAGTGCCTTCACCTCCTTTTCCTTTATCACCCCTGGCGTTTTCTCCTTTGAAGGTAAAGCCAGGTGGGTGCTCAGGGCCAAGACTTGATTCACCCGAATCTTGTACTTCCAGTTTGTTCATCAGGGTTGCAATTTTGACATCCTTCTCTTCAAGTGCTTTGGTGAGAAGGGTGACCCTTTGTTCCATTTCAGCCATTTTTTCTTCCATAGTAGAGGTGTTAGTCATCATCACTGGCATGACCTCTAGATATGATGGACAGAATGATGAAACAGGATGAGTCGAAGGTATTTCATTCCTTAAGTTTCTCATCATGGGTGAAGAGTTGATAGAAAAGGTCTTTGTTGGGGATGATTCATTATTGATCTCGAAGTCTTTCGAGACAGATGAATCCTCAGCGGTAGTCTTCCTATTTGTAAGAAAGTCTAGAGAGATGGTTGGTTGGGGTTGAAATCGATCAAGAACTTTGGATCGACTGCGAGTGATTGGGCCGACATAATCATCAGCACTGGAATCATCGACCACAGATTTTCGGACATTCTTGCTAGAGGCCATTGAGACTAGTAGCAAATCGAATTTCTTTTCTTTTTGAAGGAGAAAGAGATGAGAGGCAGAGAGGTCCCACTGAGCGTGCCAGAATTTGTAAGCGACTAAATTTCTCGTTTGAAATAAATCAAACAAGTAAAATAGTTTCACAAATGCGAATTTGTATTGATGATTGTGTGGTACAATTCTCTGGAATTACAAAAGAGTGATCCTCTGATTCGATCTCCTTGCAAAACTTATTGATTAGACTTATGGTAATGTGGATTTGACTTGAACACAAAATATCCTTCAATTTGGTTGAGGGATGGATCGAAGATTACTGAAACGGAATTACAATGAATCTCTGGCTATGAGCTTGTTTAGAAATCCTTTGTTCTTCGCGTTCTTCGTGTTCTTCGTGCGTTCTTCGTCTTCGAAGGTTTGTGGTGGAAGTTCTTCGGAGCTTTAGAGGCTTGAATCCGTTGAGCTTCAATGATTTGTGATTTGTTGATGTTTTCGGACACTTTTGGCTTGATTCCCGTGAACTTTAGGATCTAGGCAGATGATCTGGATGATTCTGCTTCGAATGTTCTCCGATTTTGGGGTTGAAGTTCTTGAAGTTCTTGAAGGCTTTGAGGCTTGATCTTCACAGAGCTTTTTCACTTCTGAATTCTAGTCCCCCTAAATGTCTCAGGAAGGCTTCTATTTATAGGAGTTTGGGGGTGGGTGAGCGACACGTGGCGGAGCTTGATTGGTGACACATGTCACAGCTTGATTGGTCCGCTTAAGTCATCGCTTACACGTGCGAGGTTGCTTGAGTCATCGCTTACACGTGCGAGGCTGCCTGAGTCATCGCTTACACGTGCGAGGCTGCCTGAGTCATCGCTTACACGTGCGAGGCTGCTTGAGTCATCGCTTACACGTGCGCTGATGCGTGATTGGTTCTTGCATGACACTTGGCAAATTTTTGTTGGCTTCTGAATAGTGATAGCAAAACCTAGCAGCAATACATGGTGTTCTGTAATTGGCTGTATTTTGTGGACTTGGTAATGTGACGTGTCAGCTTGTGATAGGTCGGGAATTTTCCCTCTCTACAGGTGCATGGGTTGTCGTTTTGCCTAATTTAGACCCAGAACTTTATTTATATTTCAATTTTAACTACCGTGAGAAAATACTTGTTAAAGACATGAAAATGGAAGTGGCTTGAGGTGTTTAGTAAAATGTAATGAATTAAGATTCGTATGAGAAATTAAATATTTAAGAAAGTCATGGAAAACAACTGAGACATTTCTTTTTGGAGTAATATGACTGACACTACTATTATTATATCCAAATCAAAATAGACCATGTCAACCATTGTGATTCTATTATAAAGACTTAATTGTTGTTTTCAGCTATTTATTACGAGTTTTGTAAATGATTTTTTCCTCTCTTCTTTTTCTGGCCATGTGACAATATATCATTTATTCCTTAATTCCCATTTATCATTTATTCCTTAATTCCCATTTAGATCTACATTAACATAATATTAAATTGGGTCAAATCATTTTATACATAATATAATATAATAAAAGTCGGGTTTAAAAATGGTACTTGTTTGTACTTAGTGTTTTTACCTTTTTACTCAACAAAAAATAAAAATAAAAATTTGTACCAAGTGTAGAATAATAGGTTTTTGTCATATAATTCATTTACTTGTTTAATTGGAATAGAACTTTTTTGTGTCGGCTACTTTTATATACTAAAAAGTCTAATTCCATGAAATTTCAACACATATTTTATACTTAAAATATAATTACTAATTAGGTTTAGGATTTAAAAATAAATTATAATTATAATTATAATTCTAGTTCCACAAAATTTTATACTTAAAACATATCTACTTTTTTTTTTTTTTTGAGCCCATATCTACTTGCAATTACTGCTTAAAAATATTAAATTTATTTTTATTTAAAAAGGAAGGACATTTGAACACATGCACAGCCCATGTGAGTTGGCCAGTTAATTATTAAGATAGTTTTACTTTAGATTGAACTTTGTTACTAATATATCAAGTGGCGATCAATTGTTAAGATAGTTTATTCTAGGTAAAAATATATTACATAAATTTTAAGAGAGACTCAAAATAGTTCTTGAACTAAATTTTTATTTATTTATTTTAATTGCTTATTTGATTATTTGTCATGATTGTTTCTTAATAAAGGGGGTAATTACACTCCCTTCCATTGAGGTTTGAGGGAATAACACTTCACCCAAACTTAAAGGGATCGAAAAAACACTCCCCTCGCTTGAGGTTTGAAAAAATTAACACCTCACTCCCCCCCCCCCCCCCCCCCCCCCGCGTTCATATTAATTAGTAATGAAATATTATAAATTTTTGTAAGAATCTCTAACCAAAAGCTTAACTATAGTTCATAAAAAATAAATAATAATAATAATAAATAAATAAAAATTTCTGATAAATTTAGAATAGTAAAATTTATCAAACACCAAAATACTTGCAACAACAAATCTTTCCATAACTTGTTGAAAAACAATTTACACATAATATTTTAAAATACATTTTAATTAAAAATGTAAACAATGAATTTTAATTACAAAATAAGATAATTAGAAACTTGTCTTACCCTTAAGCAAAAGTCAGGTTAATACATAACATTTTTAATATTAATTTAAAAAAATTTGGTCAATTGGATGTCAATGGGAGGAAAATGTTTTTTCCCTTCAAATTCGAGGTGAAGCGTCATTTCCCCAAATCTCAAAGAAGAGGAGTATAATTACCCATTTAATATATTAAACAATTTTACATCATGCTTGCACCACCCAACTCAACAAACATTTTACATGTAAAATTAATGTTCTTTTGCCATGTGCCTCATTAATTATTACTATAATTTATTTTAGATATAAAAAATACCCCATAATAATTTGTTAAGATAGTTCTAAATAATACAATTTTTTTTTTTTGAGAAACTAAATAATACTAATATTTATCTAATCTATACACAAAGTTGTAATTAGTCCGTGCATCGACAGGGGCATGATATTACTCTATTAGAGTGCTTTTTTCATATTTACACTGGGTTGGGCTAATGCCACATCTCCATCATAAAAATTAGGCCCACTTTTGCTTCTCTTTCTTTTTTTCTTTTTTTTTTTTTTTTTTTTTTATGTGAAATTAGGCCTACTTTAGTTCTTATTAATGCTACACATTCACTTAGCCATTCTCTCCTAGACCGATAGTTGAAGAAGCAAGTGAAAAAAAAAAAAAAAAAAAAAAAAAACAGATACTCTACTGTATATTGTCACAACTCGAAAACAATTGGATCCATTGACCAAGATTATAAGCAATCAGAATTTTCCACTCCTAAGCCCACAGAGTTAGGTCAAAAGGGCTTTTATTTTCCCAATGGATGCAGATGCTTTAAATTGAGTTTTTTTTTTTTTTTTTTGGGTTCAAACTTGTGCTTTGATTTGAGTCTTTCAAGTTGTTGTTGTTGTTGTTTTTTTTTTTTTTTTTTTTTTTTTTAATTTATTTTTTAATTATTTCAGCAATAATATAGCTAAAGACTCCAAAAAACCTAGACATCAGTCTCACCCAATTAGTCCAAAATACTTAGTTAAGAACAGTGCTCGCCACAACTAGTGAGAACACTGCCATCACTATTGTTATATAAAATAAAAAAGGAGTAAATCATAAATTACACCTCTAAAGTTTGGAAGTGTTTGGGAGTGTTTGAATTTTATACCCTGAAATTTCAGAATATAAAATCCAAATACCTCCAAACTTTAGAAAATAAAATTCAAATACCCCTAAAATTTAGGAGGTAAAATCTAATTTTTAAAACATCAAGGTATAAAATCCAAACACACCCCAAACTGCAAGGGTAAAATTCAACTTCCGAAGTTTCAAGTTGTAAAATCCAAACATTTTCAAACTTTAGGGGTGTAATTTAAAATTCACTAAAAAAAAAAATTATTCTTTCTCTCGCTTGGGTCTGACTATCTCCGCATCTTTTCTCTCTCTCTTTCAAGACATTTTCTCTCTCTCTCTTGGCATTTTCTTTGCCTTAAAAGCAACCTCTTTTTTATCAAAACAACTTCCATATACTTAAAACCCATAAGCTAGTGAGCAACATGTGCACAAAGGCCCTAAAGCATTGAAGAGTTCAAGAGCAGATCTGGTTTTGTCTTCATCACATTATCAAAATAGCTTCCATACACTAAAAACCCACAAGCTTGTGAGCAACACGTGCATAGAGGCCTCCACTACAACAAAATGTATTTTTGGTGACAAAATGTCTTGTCACCAAAAGTCCTATACTTCGTTGCCTATGATTTTTGGCGACAAAATATTTTTTTTGGCGACGAGATTGGTTTCGTCGCATATATTGCATCGCCAAAAGTCCTAATGACAAAAAATTTCATTGCCAAAAGGTCTGAACATATTTTTTTTTTTAACTTTTGGCAACGAAACCATTTCATCGCTAAATGTTTTACTCGCTAAATACACGATTTAAGATGAAATAGGTTCGTCGCCAAATGTGTTTTTTATTTTTTATTTTTTTTATTAAATCATATTTAGCGGCGAAATATTTCATCGCCAAAACCTTCTTTTTTTTTTTTTTTTTTCAATTTGTCCATGTTTGACAATGAAATATTTCGTCGCCGAAACCAAACTTTTTTTTTATTTTTTATTTTTTATTTATAAATTTGCCTATATTTGGCAATGAAATATTTCGTCTCCTAAACCAAAATTTTTTTTTCGTGCCATTTTAGGCGGCAAATTATTTCGTCACCAAATGTTATTATTCCATCGTATGCAAACTATTAGTGACAAAAAAATTTTGTTGCCAAAGATTTATTATTTTAGTCTAATTTTATATTTTTATTTATTTCCTTGGATATTAACCTGTCATTATATTATTAAAACTTCACATTTGAACAACACATTTATAAGCAAACAATCCATACAATCCAAAAGTAAATAAAACAAGTATTAGATTCAATCCATCCGTACAAATACAAGTTGTTTCCAACATGTACAACAACACAAGACGTTTTATAACAATACAAAAACATTAATGTAATATAACTAGGGTCAAAGAAGATGTCTTCAAATGTCTTCAAGTAGTGCCAAAAGAAAACGCCCTAAAAGCCACCAATACGAAATCTACACATAGTTAAAAACAAAACTGCATTAAAATCGTAAAGTAAAAACATTAACTATGTTATAAGAAACATTTCTAACAACGTATTAAAACTAGTCATTGATGACACTCGATTTTGCATCCATAATTTAATCAAGGAAGATGGCTAGAGTGACCATTTATGTACCCAAAAAAATCATAGTTGCATTAAATGCATTAATTCATTCATTACATATCATAAAAATGATCTTGAGATTCTAACGGTCGTGACGGTATGTCTGATTCCCAAATCAGATCGTCGAATTAAAAGATATCATGAGATCAAGTTTTCACGGTCTGCATGCATTATATGGGGTGAAGCCAATCACGTGTGATTAATTAAAATTAATTTTGATTGGTTAATGATTAAAATTAATTAAATGAATTTATGTGATTGGTGGAGTATTTTTCTTAAAGTGAGATTTGTTGCATGGAATTAAAACAAATAAGCTGATAATATTTAAAGACTGTAGATAATTAGGCTTTAGGATAATTATATTCAAAAAAAATTATTTTAAAATTCCTAATTATCACTTTGGAATGAGGTTTATCATGAAAATAACTCTTAAATTCGTCCAAATACAGTTTTAGAGTTGGAAAACACTTCAAAAACGTGCTAATCAAGTAGCAGATTTTAGATTCACATTCCAAGGCACTTTTGGCATAGTAGAACTCAAAATTCGAACTAGGCTATTTCTGGAAAGGTTGTAGAGAATCGAATTTCCCATCAGCTTTCAAAATTTCAGATTAATGATAATTTTGAGTAAAACGATATGATCAAAATACTAAAGCTTGTTCTGATCTGAAAAATCAGCTTACTCTTATCCAAATCTCCTTTTTTTCAGGATTTTCCCCATACGTTTTTTGCTTATTTTTTCAGCATTCCAACCTCTATAAATGGGGGATGCCTCTCAAAATTCAGCACACTTTCTGACCTCCCCTCTTTTTGGCTCTTCTCTTTTGACTTTTCAATTCCCCTTACGTTAAAGACGTTTTGGAGGCTTTTGCTTTAGGAACTTCTTTTTTGTAAGCAAAGTATTTTAGGCTTCAAATAGGTAAAAAAATTTCTTTGAATCCTAAAATATTCTTTCATTAGAAGAGCACGCTCATGCAAGAGGTATTCTGTTTTTCTTCTTTCTTTTCTTCTTTCATTAATGTTGTTTATTGTTTGATGCATGAATATGTTTAGCATGTCATTATTATGTTCTGTTCTTGATATGTTTACCATGCTTAAATATGTTGCTAGAATTTTCTTTAACATGTGCTTAGGTGATTGTCTATTGTAATTCTTTTTCTTAAATTTCAAAATCTGCAATGACTAACAAAATTCTTTTATGAAAAAACAAAAATTGATCTGTATTTTCAGATCTAATTCTCTCTAAATTTAAAAAACTGATCTGTATTTTTAGAACTGATTTTTTAACAAAAAACTGATATGTATTTTTCAGATCTAATTTTTTTTAGTGCAAAACAGATCTGTATTTTTCAGATTTGATTTTTTTTACACAAAAACTGATCTGTATTTTCATTAAATACAGATTTGACTTTTTTTAACACAAAAAACTGATCTATATTTTCATTAAATACAAATCTAATTTTTTATGAAAGCACAAAAACTGATCTATATTTTGATTAAATAAAGATCTAGTTTTTTTTAGAAAAAGTTTTCTTTGTTACAAAATTGCAAATTTTGAAATTTAAAAGAAAGGATTGAAAGTTAGGTTGAAGGTTTTTTTTTTTTTTTTTTTTAATATGTGATGCATGCATAATAAATTTATCTCATAAATGAGGATCCTCTTTCAAAAAGTCTTTTTATTTATTTATTTTTTTTCCAAAAGCAAATCTGATTTTTCTTTTACAAACCTAAAATTGTTTTTTACTTTTCAAAAAAGATTTGATTTTTTTAACAAAATCTCATTATTTCTTTTACATAAAAACAAACCTGATTTTTCTTAATAAAATCACCTTTTTTAACTTTACACAAAAACATATCTGATTCTTTTTAACAAAATCTTATTCTTTCTTTTACATAAAAAATAGATATGAGTATTCTTTTTAAAAAAGAGGACATCATTCATAAGGCAAATTTATTTAAGTTAATTTTTGTCAAGTGTTTGTTATGTGTGTTCAACATATCATTCAACATCATGCAAAAAAGGGTATATTGGTCATTAAAGTCTAGAAGATCAAACTCTATCTGGGCAGAATGGGTGCCTAACACCTTTCTATTTCATAACCTAGCCCCCGAGCTTAGGGTTTTTGGATAGGTAAATTAGTGTTTTTTGTATTTAATTTTGGTAGATTGTAACTAAGACTAAAGCTTTGTATTCTTTTGCATAGATTATAACTAGGACCCAAAGCCTTGTAAGGTTTAATTTACCAAAATTGTACTCGTCTTTATTCAATCAATGACATTGAAATATTTTGATCATGTAATTTGTATTTATTTTTTTCTTATTTTTTTTTTATAAAAAAATAAGTGGCAACTCCACACCACTTACCCAAAAAGAGAGGTGTCCTTAAAAGCACCCAAATCTCTTTTTTGAGAGCACCCCAATTATGCAGTCTCTCACAGTCATACCAATGAATTAAAGTCAAAACTCCTAACTAATAAGTTGCAAAAAGCAAATATACTTTTTCAAGTGTAATATAATACAAATATTTTCTAACAATGTATTAAAAGTAGTCACACCATGTAATGCACAATTGTTAAGATAAAATACTGACCAATAAGTCTTTTAGCTCGAAAAGGAGCTACCCCCATAGTTAAGAGTGACATCATAACCCTTGCTCCTCAAAAAGTTTAGGATATTATTTTGCACCTCTTCTTGCTTTGTCCCAAAGCATTGTAGAGTTCAAGAGCAGATCTTGTTTTGTCTTCATCACAAGCATTATCTTTGGCGAGATCTTAACATCCTTGGTGTTAGGCGAGGTTATTCCCCAACTTATGGACCATTCCATGGCCACCATATGGCGAGATTCCCATGAGTCTCATATCAATAGAATCAGTGGTTGAACTTTACAATTGGGTAACTATTGTTGTTGGTATTTTCATTTTGATTGTAGTGGTTTTATGATTTGGGTTCTCTATGTGGAAGTTGAGAAAGTTGAGTTGATTTTGATATTTGGCTATTTTCTGGGTTGTGAATGCTGGATTGTGGTTGTTTTAGTTGCAGTTGGTAGCGGTGGAATATGGGATTAGAAATGTGAATATTGAAAAATAATAATATTTAATTGTAAAATTGTAGTGAGCCTAACGTATGATTATAAAAAAAAATAGATAACTAAATTAGAAAAGGTAATGTTTTTTGGGTTAGTTAGCAAAAAATTTGAGGAGATTGATGTGAATACTCTTAGCCCAATAAAATGACAAGTCTATGATTTTTTTTCCCATTCTCTCTTTCTCTTACAAAATTTTTGGATTACAAATTTGATACTTCACTTTCATATTTGTAAATTTCTTTCATATACTATATATGAATAAGGTATTATAAATGACAATATAATAATTTTTTTTTGTTATTATTTTGATACTTCACTTTCATATTTGTGATTTGCTTCAAAAAACTAGATGTCACCCAAAAAATTAAAAGTTGCACACAAAAAAAATTTCTAGTGTTATTTTGAAGGTTTTAAGTGCTTGTAATTATGTGTACTAGTATGTAACCTGTGCACTGTGTTTACGCACGGACATGGTGAATTGTAGCGATTCTATTGATGTTAGCTTGGGTTATTAAACAAATAAGACATTTGGAGATACAAAAATGGTTTTTCCTTGTGATTTTCATGGTATTGGCTACGCTAAGTTTCTCATGACACTGCTATTATATATATAGCTTTGAAAATTACTATTGGATACTACATATACAATATCAATTCATAGTCATTGTTCATAAAATTTTACTAAATAAAACACAAAATAAAATTAAAAAAAATTGGTCCAAAATTATCTCCTAAATTAAGTGGGGATATGTGCATATGATTGTTCATCTCAGAGAAAAAATAACAAACAAAAAGCTAAACAATTTAATTTGTACAGAAAATTAACAAAAGCATATATATATATATATATATAGTAATGGACCATACATAGTCATAGTATATTACATAAATGACTTATAAATTTGAATTATTTTTAGTTACACAAAAAATTGCTCATACTTATAAAAAAAAAAATGGCTCATACTATAAATCATTCAAAGTTTCAAACTCTCTTTTCCTCTTATTTTATATATAGAATTAAATTATATAATTAGGTTTTTTATGGTTTATTCATATTGAACTTCTTATTTTTTACACTGAATTAACACACTTGGCACAAATTTTTTTTTTTTTTAAAAAAAAATTAGATTAGTCGGGACACGTGGTGCAAAATTAAATTATAATTGAAATCCAATTTTTACATTGAATTAACTCACTTGGCATAAAAATTTAAAAACTTAGATTAGATAAGACATATGGTGCAAAATGAGACTCTAATTGAAATTCAATTTGAAATTTAATTGGATTTTCTCTTAGTATTGGTTTTTCTTATATATGTAGATGAATGAGTAATTTGGTAAATTAGTATTGATGAAGTGCAAATCGTCAGTCTTGTAAGTTCATCCAGATGGAGCTGGATCCTCGTCACTGTCTCTACAAATGTGGAACAATGGCTCCCTCAAGATGGTCACTGGTGTGGTGCCTGCCACCATGCCTCCAATGCCAAAGTCAGTATATAGAAGTTTTTAGAGAAAAATAAGAGAGGACTGAATATCAAAGTATCTATGAATACTTTTGGGTGAGTCTATGTACTTGGTTTGTCTCTAATTAGAGTGTATATATACAGCTTCATGGTTCCTAGCCGTTGGGAGCCTTAATTGTGACTTTAGTGCCCTTTAAGTAACACCTTAGGGCTCATGAATATGGGTTTTGATGAGGTTCCAACGGTTTGCCAACTGTTTGGTAACTATCCAAGGTATTGAATGTTCTTATTAATGGCTCTCTTGTGTTCGTCCGTGTCATGACAAGGTTGACGAGTACATTTGATGAGATCATCCAAGGAAGTTGAATTCGTCAGTCCCATCAGCTGCCCCCGGGTTCTGTGGTTGTTATGGCGTGTCATGACGACCATTAGAAGATGAAAGGTTTTCTGACTGGACATGGCTCTTGGGATTTCACTCCACATTTAATGCGTGGTGGCAGCGCCACACGCGTCGTGGCCACATGGCAGGTTCTGACAAGTGGAGTTTAATGCTCCAATTGTGTGACTCTTGGCTTTCCCACTAAATTTCAGTTTTTTGTGCCTTGGTTTTTAAACTTCCCTTCTTTTCACTTCCCCTTCACTTTTCCCAATCTCTCAATCATTGTTCTGTGTTTCTTCTTCTCCACCTTGCTCTTGCGATTTTCTTTGAGCCTCTGCATTCTTGTGGCTGAGCTGTGGTTGCTTCTTTTAAGTTATGTTTCTCTTTTCCTTTTCCTTTGCTTTTCTATGGGATAGAAAAATAGTGCTTAATTTCTAATTCTTGCTTTTGTTGTTGTTGTTTTTTGTGTTGTGGCTTTTAGGATTATTTTCCCTTTTCCCTTGTTCTCGGTTTTTCCATGGTTAGTAGCTTTGAGGTTAGGATAGCTTGCCCTTCAATTTCCTTTCTTTTTGCTCGTTTGGGGGCTTCCTTAGGTGTTTCCCACAGCTTTTTCCCTTTAGTTGGAGGTCTTTGAAGGTAGTAGCTTGAGCGTCGCGTTGGCTGATTTGCTTCCCTTGCTCAGTCAGTCACTTGATTAGTTCGGGGGTTTAGTGAGTGGGCAGGGAACGATGTCTGAGGTGAGATCGAGTAAGCTTGAAACTGAGTTGTCATCTAGTGACGATCCCGTGGAGGGGGGGGGGGGGATACTGCGATCTCCGTCCCTCAAGAGGTTAGGGCTTTCCATGCCCTTGGGGAGGCGTGTGGTGAGACACTTTCTAGATTTAGGGATAGATTCCAATTCCCTGATAAGGTTAGGGTTTATCTTCCTCATGAGGAGGAACGAGCCTGCCACTTCTCGCCTGGGGAAGTATGCTTCTACGAAGCTGCTTTCCTAAGTGGGCTTAGATTACCCATCGACCCATTTATTATGGAGCTTCTAGGACATTTTGGTATTGCTCTTGGGCAACTTATGCCTAATTCGTGGAGTTTAGTGGTCAACTGTATGGAGATATGGCTGACTACTACGAACAGAGACATGATTAGGGTGGACGATCTCATTTACCTGTACCGTTTGAAGGGGTCTAAGGAGCATGGGTATTATGGACTGGTGCCGTGGGAGAGGAGGACTAGGATCTTCTAGGATCTACCTTCGTCATTCAACTATTGGAAGTCTCGGTTCTTTTTTGTGTCTGGGGATGACTAGGAGACTCCCTTTGACGAGGTTTGGGGTGATCTCCCTAGGTTGCTCCGTCGGTGGGGAACCTCGAACTTGGGTGCGTCGTTATTTCTTCTAGCCTTTTAACCCTCATTTTTTTTGTGTTCATTTTGTCGTCACTAACTCTTCTATCCATTGTTTTGTGCAGTTAAGGGATGGCCTAAACTTAAGAGTAGGTATAAAATACGTGTTGAGAAGGCCATCGAGTACGCGAGGAGGATCGAAGATTTTAACGATCTGGTTGACCTGCGGGCTCTAACCTTTTATTGCCTTGGTCCAGATCCATTTGCTTTTGTCCTTCAAAATATTGAAATTAGGGAAAAAAAAGAGTAAGTGTTAAGTTTGTCCATGCTGCTCCTTTCCTCTTCCTTTTTTTTTTTTTTTTTTAACAAGTGTTTTCTTTGTGCAGGAATGACAACTAAGTTTAACCAAGACATGTACACGAAAATGAGGTCGAAAAAGAATGAGCCACTGTCCAAGCTCGGGAAGAGGACAGTGCCTGTTGTAGGGAAGGGGCCCCCCGTCACTCCAGCTGTCTCCAGTATTGAGACGATGAAGATAGCTTCTCCGGCCACTTCGATTGAGGAGATCACTACTCCTATCTCGAAGAAACCAAGCTTGGCTGACAAAGGAAAGGAGAAGGCTGATTCTTGTTCGTCTAGTGTTTGGGACGATGCTATGTTAGCGGTGGAAAGGGCAAATGAGGTCGTGACTACTGAGGACTTGAAGGATTTCTCTGGTATGCCTTCCAACGAGGTTGTGACTCGTCATGTCCACAAACTCATTTAGGTAATGTACTTGTGTGATTTCAGCCCTTTCTTTCTCCTATTTTTTCTTTTCTTATCATCCTGAAGGTTTCAATTTTCTTTTTAGGTGCTGGGGGAGAGTCTTTATATCACCTCGGAGTACCTCACTTAGGAAGCAAAGGTTGCATCTGTGATGTCTCGGATGGAGGCTCTGGAGGTGGAGAACTCCAAACTGAAGAAAGACCTAATTGTCGCCATGGACGAGGCCAACACCATCAAGGAAAAGGCCAAGACCTTGAGTGACGACCTCAGAGCCGAGTGGCAGCTAACTCTTGACAAGGACGAGCAACTTCTAGTTGCCAATGAGAAACTCAAGACCATTGTTGCGAAGGCCGTTGAGGCTTTCCAGTAGACTGAAGAGTACAGCACAGTGCTCTTCAGTTGGTATTACAAAGGTTTTGAGCTTCTAAGGAGTTACTTCGTCAAGCACCCTACTGAAGTGGATCTAGAGAACCTCGATCTTGAGAAAGTAGACAAGGAAATGGCTATTGATGAGGCCTCCCAGTCCATGGCCCCTGAAGGTGACGCCCCTGAGAGTGCTCATTTGCCTCCAACTAATGGTGACCCAGCTCTAGATGCCTGAACCTGTTACTTGTCCTTTTTCTTTTTGTTTTCTGTTTTGGGTGCCCAATGTATTTTGGGCCTTTTTTAATTCTAATTCCAGAACAATATTTTTATTCTAATGTAAGAACAATGTTTTTGGCCTAGCGTCTATGGGCTTTTAATTTTAATGTTGAAACAATGATGGCTACCCGTTGTTTTTAGGCCTTTAATTATATTCGTGATTACATACTTACTTGCATGCATTCTTGTCTTTGCATGATCCCCGCTTGCTTCGTCCACTTAGTTGATTCATCTGTAGTGGTACCTTATACTTAGTTAAATTTTCTGTTGTGACTTGCCCTTTTGGAGGGGTATTGACCCGTTAGTAACTTGCACCCGTCTAGGCAGAGTCTTTGTTAGCCAAAATTTCTTTTTTGTGACTTATTTATGGCTTCGTCAGTAACTTACATCCATCTAAGCGGAATCTTGTTACTTAGTCATTTTTTATGACTTACACCCATTTCAGGGATCTTGTCGTTTTTGGCTTCGTCAGTAACTTACATCCGTCTAGGCGGAATCTTGTTACTTAGCCATTTTTTATGACTTGCACCCATTTAAGGGATCTTGTCGTTTTTGGATTCGTCAGTAACTTACATCCGTATAGGCAAATCTTGTTACTTAGCCATTCTTTGTGACTTACACCTATTTAAGGGATTTTGTCGTTTTTGGCTTCGTCAGTAACTTACATCTGTTTAGGCGGAATCTTGTTACTTAGCCAATTTTTGGCTTTTAAGCTGTTGGGTTTGCTTGCATTTAGTCATTGACTGAATAGTTCTTTTATTGCTTTCAAAAATGGATACAATTGTCTGTTACATCTATTGGTGGCACTTCTTCAAGTGCTCAATGTTCCATGGTCGCGGAAGTCTCTGCCCATCTAAGGTCTCTAGGTGATAGCTGCCTTGTCTGGAGTAATGGACGACCCGGTAGGGACCTTCCCAGTTTGGGCTGAGTTTCCCTTGGTAGGGTCTTTGGTTGCCGGGGTGACTTTGCATAGGACAAGGTCCTCTATGTCAAGTCTTCTGAGCTTCACTCTCTTGTTGTAGTACTCGACCATCTTCTACTGGTACCTTGTTATCTTGTTAAAAGCTCCATCTCTGACCTCGTCAAACAATCCAGGTTGACTTTTAGTTGATTGTCGTTGCTTTTCTCATGGAACATCTCTCGTCTAATGCTAGTTATTCCCACCTCGAACAGGATTACTGCCACGGTGCCATAAGTAAGTCTAAACAGGGTTTCTTCTATTGGGGTTCTTGCTGTAGTCCTGTAAGCCCACAAGACATTAGGCAATTCCTCGGGCCAGGCTCTTTTAGCATCGTCCAACCTAGCTTTGATGATTTTAAGTACTGTTTGATTAGTCACCTCCGTTTGTCTATTTGCTTGTGGATGTCCTGGGGATGAGTACTAGTTCTTGATCTCTAGACTTGAACAAAAATCCCTGAAGCCTTAATTGTCGAACTGCCGTCCATTATCTGATATGATCATCCGTGGAATCCCGAACCTGCAAATTATGTTCTTCCATATGAAGCTCTTGATTTTTGCTTCGGTGATGGTTGATAATGCCTCTGCTTCAACCCATTTTGTGAAGTAATCAATAGCGACTAGTAAAAACTTTACCTGTCCCTTATCTCGAGGTAGTGGGCTGACAATGTCAATTCCCCATTGTGCAAATGGCCAAGGGGAGGCTATCGTCGTCAGACTTTTGGTTGGAAGGCGTTGGACATTCCCAAACCTCTAGCATTTGCCGCACTTCTTGACAAGTTCCCTTGTCTCTACCTGCATAGTAGGCCAAAAGTATCCTGTTCTGATAACTTTGCTTACCAAGGACCTAGGGCCTGCATGGTCTTCGTAAATCCCTTCATGGATCTCTTCCAAGATATACTTGGCTTCCTCTTCGTCAACGCACTTCAAGTAGGGCATGGAAAAACCTCTCTTTTACAAGGTGTCATTTAGGATCGTGAATCTGGCTGCTCTCTTCCTAACCTTCTTGGCCTCCTTGACGTCCTATGGAAGGCGTCCGTCTTGGAGGAAGGATATGATCGGGGTCATCCAGCTACTTGTGCCCTGGATCACAAATGTAAAGACTTCTCAATGCTAGGGTGTTTTTGGACTTCCATCTTTAAGCCCGTGCTCATTGATCTTTCTTCTGACGATGCTAGCTTCGTGATTCCATCTGCTATCATGTTCTGGCTTCTGGGGATCTGTGCGAATTCCACCTTATCAAACTCTTGTGTTAAGTGCTTCATCAGCTTGAGGTATTTTTGCATTATCTCCTCCTTTGCTTCATATTCCTCCTTTATTTGCCCTATTACCAGCTTAGAATCACTCTAGAGGAGCAAGTTTTGGCTCCTAGTGCTTTTCCGACCCTTAGCCCAGTCAATATTCCTTCGTACTCGGCTTCATTATTGGTAGCCGGGAATTTTAGCTGAACCCCATATTTAAGCATTTCCCTGTCTGGGGTGATGATGACGACCCCTACTCCTCCCCTCTTTTGGGTTGACAAACCATCAATTTATATTGTCCATCGTTTTGCTTTGTTGGGGAGGCTATCCTCGTTTGGGATGGTGAACTCGGCGATGAAGTCCGCCAATGCCTGCGCTTTAATAGCCGTCCTAGGATGGTACTCAATATCGAACTGGCTAAGCTCAATGGCTCATTGGACCATTCTCCTTGCTGCCTCGGGCTTGTTCATGGACTTCTTAATTCGTTGGTTCGTCATGACCAAAATGGGGTTCGCCTGAAAATAGGGTTGTAGCTTACGTGAAGCTACTATTAATGCGAATGCAATCTTCTCAATCATCGGGTACTTAGCTTCTGCCCCTTGGAAAGCTTGGCTAACATAATAAACCGGGAGCTATTTCCTGTCCTCTTCTTGAACTAAGGCTGCACTTATGGCTGTGGTTGATACTACTAGATACAAATACAAGTTTTCTCCCTCCTTGGATGGACTTGGGAGGGGTGGATTGCTTTGGTAGCGCTTGAGTTCTTGAAAAGCTGTTTCACACTCGTCAGTCCAAGCAAAAGCTTGCTTTAGTGTCTTGAAGAAGGGTAAGCATTTGTCCGTCGCTCTAGAGACGAACCTATTGAGTGCCACTATCCTTCTTGTGAGCTTCTAGACTTCCTTGATGTTCTTTGGTGATGCCATATCGAGTATGGCTCGTACCTTCTCTGGGTTTGCTTCTATCCCTCTTTGGGACACCATGAACCCTAAGAACTTCCCCGAGGCTACTCCAAATGCACACTAGCTTGGGTTTAACTTCATTTGGTACTGTTTGAGTGTGGCGAACGTTTCTTTGAGGTCGTCCAGATGAGCAAGCTCTTCCTTACTCTTGATGAGCATGTCATCCACATATACCTCCATATTTCTCCCGATCTACTTGCTAAACATTTTATTCACTAACCTCTAGTAGGTTGCTCCTGCATTCTTCAGTCCAAAGGGCATTACCTTATAGCAATAGAGCCATTGGTTCATGATGAAAGTGGTTTTCTCCTGGTCTTCTTCAGCCATCTTTATCTGATTGTATCCCGAGAATGCATCCATGAACGTTAGTAGTTTATACCCTACTGTGGAATCCACTAGCTGATCTATCCTTGGCAGAGGGAAACTATCTTTTGGGCAAGCTTTGTTCAGGTCTGTGAAATCCACGCATATTCTCCATTTTCCATTTACTTTCTTCACTAGGACGACATTGGCGAGCCAATCTAGGTAGTAGACTTCCCGAATAAAGCCAATTCACAATAGCTTGTTAACCTCATTTGTAATTGCTTGATTCCGTTCTGGAGCGAAGACCCATCGTCTCTGCTGGACTGGCTTCTTCTCGTGGTTCACATTCAACCTGTGTTGGATGACCTTTGGGGATATACCTGGCATGTCCTCATGACTCCAAGTGAAGACATCCAGGTTCTCTTTAAGGAATTGGATGAGTCTCGTCCTCATCTTTGGGCTCAATGTCGTCCCTATTCTAGTCATCCTTGTTGTTTCTCCTTCAACCAATTCCACTGTCTCCAGGGCTTCCACTTTATCTTCTTCTTTCTCCTCGATCATCCATGTATGGTTTTCTTTTGCAACCAACACAGCCTGGTAGCATTCCTTGGCTAGTACTTGATCTCCTTTTACCTAGCCTACACCATTTTCTGTCAGGAACTTTACCTTCAAGCAATAGGTGGACGTGGCCGCTTTCCACCGGTTGAGTGTGGGCCTCCCGATGATCACATTGTACCATGAGGGACAGTCTACCACCAAGAAGTCCAATTGACGAGTTAGCTACCTCGGGTGAGTCCCCACTGTGACCATCAGTGTCACTATACCTTTGAGATACACCTTGTCTCCATTGAAGCTAACGAGGGGGGAGTCAAATGGGCGCAGCCTTCCTGGATCTAGCTTCAGCTGCTGAAAAGTAGAGAGGTAGATGATGTCCGCGGAGCTACCATTATCCACGAGGATTCTTCGGGTGTTGAACCCTTCTATTATTAACATTATGACCAAGGAGTCATCATGAGGCTGTTTCACCCCTCTGGCATCTTCTTCAGAGAAAAACTTGTCCTTGTCCATTCGTCTCTGTTTCATCGGGGGCATCCTGTGGACACTGTTCACCTACCTCTGATATGACTTCTTGAGGGACTTAAACGACCCTCTTGTGGATGGCCCACCTGTGATCATCTTTATCTCCTCGATCACACTTGGCGGACGTTGGGGTGTACGGCCCTCATCCCTTGGTGAGGCTTCACGCTTGTCCTTGTCAACGTCTATGGACCTACTGTGCTCCCCTTTCTTCACAAATCTCTGCAATTTCCCTTTTTGTATGAGCTCCTCTATCTTCCCTTCAAGTCTCTGCAATCCTCTGTGTAATGGCCATGATCCTTGTGGAAATGGCAATACTTCTTCTTATCACGCACGTTAGGTGACGAATGTAATGGCCTGAGCCATTTAAGATAGTGCTCGTCTTTAATCTGTGCCAAAATTTTATTAACAAGCATAACTAAAGGAGTGAATTTTACCGTTTGAGGAGCTTTTTCATCTTTCCTTTTACCCTTGTCGTTTGTTTAACGATCTTGTCGTTCCCTTTTCGTCCTCTACAGTCGTCCTCCTTCTTTCCTTTTTCAGCTGTCTTTTCCTCATCCTTTATCGCGGCTAAAGCGTCTTCTGCTTTCATGTACTTCTGCGTCTTCTGCTTTCATCCTTTATCGCAGCTAAAGCGTCTTTAGGAGGATTCTTCGTGAGTGAGACCACGAACTCTCTAGACTTCAATCCAGCGTTAAAGGTAGTTAACTGTACCTTGTCATCAGCTTCATCTACCTTAGGGTCTCTTTCTCCCCTTGTCTGATGGTGAGTAAGTGGTCTGCTGGTCTCTTTGGGCGTTGCCCTCCAACAAAGTGTCGCAAGAAGGCATTGCCTAGCTGCTTAAAGCTGTTGATGGATGATGTTGGTAGCTTCGTGAACCACTCCCTTACAGCTCCTTTAAGAGTGGTGGGGAAAGAACGACATAGTATTTTGTCAGGAGGCTGTTGAAGGCGTAATGTTGTCTTAAAGGTGCTAAGGTTGTCTAGGGGATCCTTATGGCCGTCAAATTGTTCCAATTGAGGCAAGCAAAATTTCGATGGCACTGGGCATTCCAAGACCGCCGCTATAAAAGGCGAATCTGTCGTCCTGACCATCCTATCCAGGCTTCGATCTGTCTTCCCTTTAATGGCATTCCTTAGCTTGTCCATTTCCTTTCTCATCTCCCGGAGAAGATCTGAGTTTGGTTCATCTGGAGTGGCCTGCCTTCGACGGTCACTCCTTCTTTGACTATCCTCATCGTCTTCCTGATTGATCCTAGACCGGTTCTCCTTTTGTTGAAGCCGTAGCCTCATCTCCTGATTCAGTCTAGTGAGCTCTTTTATGCTAGCTGCAAGTGCCTGGACTTGTAGGGCTAATGCTGCAGGATCCTAGTTGGACTCCATCTGAATTTAGGAATTGATTGGAAACTATGCTTTCGAACCTAAGTGCGAAAATGTCGTTTCCCACAGACAGTGCCAAACTGATGAAGTGCAAATTGTCAGTCTTGTAAGTTCGTTCAGATGGAGCTGGATCCTCGTCACTGTCTCTGCAAATGTAGAACAATGACTCCCTTAAGATGGTCACCGGTGTGGTGCCTGCCACCAAACCTCCAATGCCAAAGTCAGTACATAGAAGTTTTTAGAGAAAAATAAGAGAGGATTGAATATTAGAGTATTTATGAATACTTTTGGGTGAGTCTATGTACCTGGTTTATCTCTAATCGGAGTGTATATATACAGCTTCATGGTTCCTAGCTGTTAGGGGCCTTAATTGTGGCTTTAGTGCCCTTTTTGTAACGCCTTAGGGCTCATAAATATGGGTTTTGATGAGGTTCCAACAGTCTGCCAACTGTTTGGTAACTGTCCAAGGTATTGAATGTTCTTATTAATGGCTTTCTTGTGTTTGTTCGTGTCGTGACAAGGTGGATGAGTACATTTGATGAGATCGTCCAAGGAAGTTGAATTCGTCAGTCCCATCAAGTATGTAACCCATGTTTACACACATGAATGATAAATGTAGTGGTGCTATTGATGTTAGCTTGAGTTATTAAACATATAAAATATTAGTTCAACTAGGACATTTGGAGATACTAAAATAGTTTTTTCTTGCAATTTTTATGATATTGGTTAAACCAAGCTTCTCATTTCATTACTATCGTGTATATAATTTTGAAAATTACTATAAATACTGCACATACAATATCAATTTACAATTATTGCTTGTGAAATTTACTAAATACAACACAAAATAAAAGAATAAATTGATCCAATAGTATCTCCTAAATTGAATAGGGATAGGTACATTATATCGTTCAGTTCAATTATAGTTTGTTTCGTTCAAGATCTTCACATACAAAATATTTGAATAAAAACAGTATAAAAAATATTAATCAATTTAATTTATAGAGTTAGATATATGATGAAGTTTTTTATAGTTTATTTATATTGGACTTATCGTTTTTTACGTTGAATTAACTCTCTTGGCACAAAAATTAGATTAGATGGAACACATGGCGCAAAATTAAACTTTAACTGAAATCTAATTTTTACACTAAATTAACTCACATGGTATAAAAAAACTTTAAAAATTAGATTAGATGGGATACTTGGCAGAAAATTAGACTTTAATTGAATTCTAATTTGAAATCTAATTGAATTTTCTTTTAGTTTTGACTTTTAATAATATATATATATATATATATATATATATATATATATATATATATAATGGCTTTTTATACACTGTTATTACGTACATAATTTTGAAAATCAATATTGGATACTACATATAGAATATTAATTCACAATCACTATCTCTAAAATTTCACTAAATACAAACCAAAATAAAAGAATAAATTGCTCCAATAGTATTTCCTAAATTAAACAGGGATAGGTGCTTGAGATCGTTCAGCTTAATTATAGTTTGTTACGTTCAAGATCTTCGCATACAAAATATCTGAATAGAAACAGTATAAAAAATACGCTCATTAATTCATAAATAAAAATAATAGCAAAAATTTTAACAATTTAATTTGTATGGAAAGCTAACAAAAGCAAAATCCAATTTTAATTCTAATTGAATATTCTCTAGACTTTGGTTATATATATATATATATATATATATATATATATTACCTTGTCAGTAATGGACAGTACATAATCATGGTATATTACATAAATGACTTATAAATTTGAATTATTTTTAGTTACACAAAAAAAATGGTTCATAAATATAAAATCATTCAAGATTCAAGAATATACAAGATGCAGAAAAGGGGATTCAAAAACTCAAGAGCTCGACTGTTCAAGAGAGACCTTTGACCGATCAAACTGCAATCTGTAGAATTTTGAATAAGACCCAACAACTCACGAAAACGTCTAGGGTTTGAGTTCAACATTTCTAAGTATAAAAGTAAAACCCTAATACATGTTTTTCAAGTCTTGAGAGTTACTCCTATGAGATTTGTGAGGTTTTGTATCTTTTAACTCTACAAGCACCTACTGGAGATCAAATCTATACTGCTATTAGTGGAGTAAAGTTGTAGCCAAGCCTTCAGCTATCAAGTGTACTGAAGATAAATGCATGAACAGGTGGTTCATGTGAGGACAAGATCCAAATCAAGGAAGTCTATGGATTTAGAGCCCAGTTTGGTAATTGTGTTAGATTTACTACGAATTGGTATTCTTGAACTGTAAATCTCAACTTGATATAGTGGATAGTTCTCTTGGGATAGTTCCTCCCAAGTTTTTTACCTTGAAGCAAGTTGTTTCATTAGTTTTCCCAAGTCATCACATCTTGTTTTATTTACTTTTCCGCGGTGTTTATTTCATGTGATGATTGTTTAACCTAGATCTGAACAATTAACCTAAGTAACAACTTGACTAATATATTAGGTTAAACAAATTATATTTTCTAGGGTCTAAACCTAACAACTTGTTCCCCCTAGGGGTACTTCTCATATTAGGTCTAGGTTAAGGTTCAATACCCATCTAGGAACTTTACAACAACATCACAATCAACAACAAATAATGTAAGCACAAAGGAAAAGAGAGATAGATATACACAACCACATAAACAAAATACTAGAAATTTAAAGTAATAAAGTAAAGAGATAACAAGTAAAGAAATGGAATTCATATTCAAGATGAATGATGTTTACATAGGAAGAAATAGAGAGGGGGATGGGTGTAGCTATTGGGAAGCTACTCCATCCCTACACCATACCCACAAAGATTACAATGAAGATGAGAATGACTGAATTTTTGTGAAGGGTTTCCTAAAGAGAGGAGAGAGAAAAAATTTTCAGAAATTTTCTAGGGTTTTTTCTGATTTTTCTAATATTTTTCTCTCTAATTTTTCTATTTTCCACCTCCAAAAAAATCTCCTTATTTTTTTCAAAAAAATAAAATAAAATTGAGAGGTATTTATAGAGATACAAAAAAACGTGGAGGCTATGTGACGGTGTTCCAGGACACCATCACGTAGTCGCCTATTTATAGAGATACAAAAAAATGTGGAGGCAATGTGATGGTGTTCCAGGACACCATGATGTAGTCGCCTGGTACAGTAGACAGCTATGTGATGGTGTCTTGGAACACCATCACATAGCCTCCCACTTGTACTCCAAGTTTTAGCTATTTCGTCATTTTCCCTGTTTCTAGTCCAAATTTCATGCTGCTGTTTGAAGGTTTTTCTGAGCTCCGATTTCTTCAAAAATTATATCCCTAGAAAGCTCTGGATGTCTAGTTTCCATAAGTTCTAACTTTGAAAAATTTGGAGCTACGGTTGTCAAGATTTCACGTCCGGAAAGGAGGTGACGCAGTATAGGAAATCCTGTGATGTTTGTTTCTTGAAAATTCATTCCTTCCAATCCGTGGCAGATATCATCGAGCCCTTTCTGTGATAGGCATTTGAGACCTCATACTTCAAACTGGTTCAAGTGGATTGCTCCAATCTTGCCCAATTGGTATAGTTTTTTGTAGGAAATTGGTCCAAAAACAGTATGTTTAACCTAAAAGACAGTGAAATATTTAATTAGGGTTTTGGAGTTTTATTGATATCTCATCCGTTTTAACTTCAATTTTGGCCTATAACTATCATTTCGAAAGGAAAAATATGACCAACGAGACGGTCCAACATTCAGCCCAACTGAATGGTCGGATCAAAAAGTCTACTTTTTTACCATACCCGATTAGGGTTTTTGGTCTTAATTCCTATCAAATGAGTTTTAAATGTTGCAACCTTTTGATTCACCATCCGATCATGTTGAATTTATTTATTTCCCTTTTTTTGGCTTTGAAACTTGTAATTTGTACTTTTTTCTTTTTCTTTTTTTTTTTGGATTTGGGCATTTGTTTTGACGCATGAATCGGGGTTGGAAAAAATACAGTATCGACAAAATCTATGTGTTTTACTGTTTTTTATTTTTTTTAAAAAAATTATGATTTTTGCTTTGTTTCCTAAGTTTAGATGATTTATCTTTTTATGGTTCATTTGACTAATGGAAACTAATCTTCTTCTTCTTCTTCTTCTTCTTTTTTTTTTATTTATTTATTTAAATTTTGTGGTTTTCAAGTTAAAAAGCTATTAATGTTTGTTGAAAAGTTGATGATGGTCGTTGCAATGGAATAATTTCTTATTAAATCTAAATCAAACGAGTGGATGATAGTGTTTTATGTTAATATGGGATTTCCATTTGAATAAGAAAATTATTTATAAGCTAAGTAGTGTTAAGGTATTGATGAATAACTACAGGAGTTGAAAGTCATTGAAGGTACTCCCGTTTTCTATCTCTCTTGCTTTCATTTTTCTTCTAAAAACTATATGTGGAGGTTGTCATGGGTGCTTAAATTTATAGATAGCACTTGTGGATATATGGGTTGTCCATTTGACACTTAGTTTTATGTTGTTAACATTTTTCTTAAGCTCTTGATGATAGTTGTTTATGTTTCTACTTAGTATTTCTAATTTTCGATAGAGTATCTTAGATTAGCAACCTATATACTTCTTATTGTATTGCTGTGATTGGTGTCATGGTGTTGTCAGGTAACATTAACAACCCTATAGTTTATATCAATCATTCACTAATTGGCTCTGCCAAAAAAAAAAAAATAAATAATAATAATAATAATTTGAGTTTACTTTCTTTATTGCAAGGATTGTGTTAAGCTATTGGTTGGCTTTCATTATGTTGCAATAGAAACCAAACTTGAGGTGATATACCAGAGATTCTCAAATCTAAGCAATGGTCTTGCTCTTTTCAACGTAACCTAAACATGATCTGGAGTAGGATTATTTTTTACCCTTACGTGTCCATTTGTGTCCAACTTATTTGCCTAGTCTTTAGTTTTTATCAATTTATGTACAACTTTTTAAAATCTCATTTTTCGTACTTTTTTCGAAGTACAAGTATATTTTTACATACTTTCAGTAAAAAGCTAAATAAATTGATGCTAAGCGCACATGAGATATAATAGACACTCACAATATTGTGTAATGTTAAAATGTAATAATCTATGTTGATAGTTTTTAGACCCCTTAAAAACACAATTGGATTAACCTAGGTAATTAGCCAAGTTGTTACTTAGTTCAAATATCAAATCTAGGTTATCACAATCAAACAATCATATCATGAATAGCAGCGGAAAGATAAATAACACAATGATATGATCACCCAGGAAACCAAACCGGTAAAAACCTGGGGAGGATTTAACCTAGCTATCCTCAAGGTAAACCTGAATCCACTATAAAAGAATCGAAGTTGTTCAACAGGACTTAGACCACTAACATCCTATTGCTACCCACCAGTAGAAACTTACTGACACGACCATGTGCAAGCTTCGAAACCACGGACTCCTTCTTTCTTGGATTCTCCAGCAAGTACAAGCACACCCGCTTGTGTTTCTTTAAGTTCTTATGGCAGCAACTGAATGATCATCAAGCTCTTGAAGAAATCTCCTTCTTGATAATCCTAAGCTTGTGTAAAGGAAAGCTTCTCACAGAGCTCACAAGAGATTTACACAAACAGCAATATGAGCAACACTAAAACGTGGCTAGGGTTTGCCTTATATACTTGGGGCAAAATTACAAAACCCTAAAACATTTTAAATAAACTAGGGCTGAGTTGGAATTCTGCAGAAAACGCATCTGACCCGATTTTCGATTGATCGAGCCTAAGCTTCGATCAATCGAACCAGGCTGAGAAGCAATATTAATTTCTGCATCAACTTGTTCCAACTTTACATAAATGAACCAACTTTGAGCAAGTCTAAACACGACTAAACATCTTGTTTTGATCATGGTTTGCCAACAATACACATTAGAGTTCTAAATACATAAAATCCTAATTCTTTAGAACCTAACATATGTAATGTAAAATGTAATCATTTGGCTAGAACTTGTGTGTATTAATACAATAAGAAATATTGTTATTTGAGAGAGACAAAGTGCTTAAGTATGCTTATTTTTAAGGAATTTATTTTGCAATGGATCATCAAGTTTTTATTTAGAGTAAACTACATATTTGGTCTCTATCTTTTATACCATATTTCAATTTGGTCCCTAACTTTTCAATTGTGTCAATTTAGTCCCTAACCTTTTAGAATCGTGTCAATTTAGTTCCTGCCGTTATATCTTAAATAAAAATTGCTGACATGGCAAATGACCAAAATAAAATTTTAGTTTATTGACAATGTGTAAATTGACACATACTAAAAGGTTAGAAACCAAATCGACACTATTGAAAGGTGTTAGCTTCTAAAGACTTAGGTTTTTATGTATTTAGAACTCTAATGTGTATTGTTGGCCCACCATGATCAAAACAATGTGTTTAGAAGTGTTTTAGTCTTGCTCAAAGTTGTGCATTTATGTAAAGTTGGAATCGAGGTGAATGCAAAAAAGATTAATGCATTTCGGTCTGGCTCGATCGATTGAAGCTTAGGCTCGATCGATCGAAGCTCGGGTAGAATGTTTTTCTGCAGAATTTTCCAACTCAGCCTTAGTTGTTTTAAAACGTTTTTAGGGTTTCTTATTTGTCCTAAGTATAAAAGGCAAACCCTAGCCACGTTTTAGTGTTGCTCATATTGCGGTTTGTGTAAATCTCTTGTAAGATCTAGAGGAGCTTTCCTTTACAAAAACTTAGGGTTTTCAAGGAGAAGATTTATCTACACCTTGATGATCAACTCGGTTGCTGCCATTGAAGCTCAAAGAAAACACAAGCGAGTGTGCTTGTATCTGGTGGTGAATCCAAGAAAGAAGGAGCCCGTGGATTCGGAGCTTGCACGTGGTCGTGTCAGTAAGTTCTACTAGTTGGTAGCAATAAGAAGACGAGCGTGGGGGCTTGTATGTCTTATTATATGAACTTCGATTCTTTCAAGATAGTGGATTCAAGTCTACCTTGAGGATAGCTAGGTCAAATCCTCCCTAGGTTTTTACCGGTTTGGTTTCCTGGGTGATCATATCTTGTGTTATTTATTTTCCGCTGCTTTGCATGATATGATCTTTATAATTGTGATAACCTAGATTTGTTAAATTGGACTAAGTAACAACTTGACTAATTACCTAGGTTAAATCAATTGTGTTTTAAGGGGTCTAAAAACCAACAAGTGGTATCAGAACGGGTAGCTCTTTTGTTGTTGATCTTTTGATCACAGAGCTGATCCTTGACCCCTTTGTTATGGATTCTTGGAAATTCTTTTTGCTTATTCATCAACTTGTCTATTTTGTGTATTTGTCTCTTGTTGAGTTTGTTAAATCTTTCCTTGGACGTCTTGGTCTTATCACATGTGGTAATAATTATTTGTGTTATACTGCTTTAACCGCCTTAAAGGCACGTGATTCTTGTCTTTGGTATTTGGATAGTGGTTGTTCCAGGCATATGACAGGAAACAAAGGATTATTCAAGACCCTCTTTGAAGGAAAGATTGGGACAGTCACTTTTGGAGATGGAAGCAAATCTGTCATCAGAGGCATTGGAATTGTGGACATCCCAGGGTTACCGGTCTTTAAAGATGTTTGGTATGTTGATGGACTGAAGGCAAATTTACTCAGCATCAGTCAGATTTGCGACAATGGACTGAATGTTCTCTTCACTAAGTATGAATGTGAGATACTTGATGGAGGAGGTGACTGTATGTGTGTTGGTGTAAGGACAGCGGACAACTGTTATGGATTGACACCAAGCATAAGCAACAAGTGTTTTAGTGCAAAGATTGATCAAGTTGATTTGTGGCATCAACGGTTGGGGCATGCAAGTCATAAGCAATTAGAAAAGATTTCCAAATGTGATGCTGTTGTTGGTTTACCTAAGTTTGAGAAGATAGATAAGTGCATATGTGGACCATGTCAGATAGGTAAACAGATAAAATCTAAACATCCGTCTCTGGCTAGTGTTCAAACTTCAAGACCTCTAGAGTTACTGCACATTGATCTTATGGAACCTGCTCGAGTTCAGAGTTTAGGAGGAAAGAAATATATTCTAATGGTTGTGGATGACTTTACCAGGTATACTTGGGTTGTGCTTTTGAAAGATAAAGCTGAGGCTCCTGAGAAGATTGTAAGAAATTACAGGTTGAAAAAGATACTGTGATAGCCAGGATCAGAAGTGACCATGGAAGAGAATTTGAAAATACCAAGCTGGCTACCTTCTGCAATGAACAAGGCACACATCAAGAGTATTCTTCACCCAAGACACCACAACAAAATGAAATTGTTGAACGGAAAAATAGGGTCGTTTAGGAGGTGGCACGTGTCATGCTACACAATAAAAAATTGCCAAAGTCCTTCTGGGGAGAAGCAGTCAACTCTGCTTGCCATACACTCAACCAGGTGTATTTCAGACCTGATTCCAAGAAGACTCCTTATGAACTCTGGAGAGGAAAGAAGCCGGTCATTAAGTATTTCAGGATATTTGGTAGTGATTGTTACATTCTACGTGATAGAGAGAACCTAGAGAAATTTGATGCAAAGAGTGACAAGGGATATTTTCTAGGGTACTCCTCTACTAGTAAAGCATATAGAGTGTATAATTTGAGAACCAAAACTGTCATGGAATCGTCAAATGTTGTGATTAATGATGAAGTATGTCCAGAAGCACATTCAAAAAGTACTACTCCGGTTCAAGATAGGCCTATGAAGGTAAATGACTCACTTCCTGTTGATTATGTTGGGAAACATAGTGATGAGGAGCTAATGGTGTTGAATGATGCAATTTTTGTGCCATCAAGTCCTGAACCATCAACTCCGGTTCATGTGACTCAACAGACCCAACATGAGTTTAGTCCTTCATCAGAATAGAAAGGTACATCTACATCTCTAGTGAAAGGTCCTTCCTCTAGAATAAGGCTTAACCATCCCTCCTCAAATATATTGGGAAGTCTGAATGATAACATGAGATTAAGGTCAAAAGCGTTAAGTGTAATTACACACTCATGCTATCTGTCCTAATTTGAACCGAAAAAGGTAGATGAGGCACTTCAAGATGCTGATTGGGTAAACTCTATGCATGAAGAACTTCATCAATTTGTTCGGAATGATGTGTGGGAATTAGTTCCTAGACCAAAGGGTGTAAATGTAATTGGAACTAAATGGATCTTTAAGAACAAGTCAGATGAGACCTTTGCTCCGGTAGCAAGATTGGAATCTATTAGGATACTGTTGGCTATAGCTAGTCATCTGAAGTTCAAGCTATATCAAATGGATGTCAAAAGTGCTTTCTTGAATGGAATGCTGCAAGAAGAAGTATATGTTGAACAACCAAAAGGCTTTGTTGATCCTCATAGACCGGATGATGTGTATAAATTGAAGAGAGCTCTGTATGGTTTGAAACAAGCTCCCCGGGCTTGGTATGATAGATTGACTACATATCTCACTGAGCATGGCTTCAAAAGGGAATCTGCAGACACTACTCTCTTCATAAGAAAGGATAAGAACAGTTTTGTTGTAGCTTAAATTTATGTTGATGATATTGTTTTTGGTGCTACTAATGACTCTCTTGCTCATTCTTTTGCAGATGAAATGAAGGCGATGTTTGAAATGAGTATGGTTGGTGAACTAACTTATTTCTTGGGATTGCAGGTAAAGCAAACGGACTCAGGGATCTACATCAACCAAGCAAAATATGCAAAGAATCTAGTCAAGAGATTTGGATTGGACAATGCTGCACATGCCAGAACACCAATGGCCGCAAATGCAAAATTAACAAATGATCCATCAGGTGAGTTTGTTGATGTTACATTATACAAAAGTATGATTGGATGTCTTTTATATTTAATTGCTAGTCGGCCTAATATTGCATTTAGTGTTGGTGTTTGTTCTAGATTTCAATCTAATCCTAAAGTTTCACACTTAAATGCTGTCAAAAGAATAATTAAATATGTTGCTGGAACTTGTGATTATGGACTATTTTATAATAAAGAGTCTAATCTGTCTCTTGCTGGTTTCTCTGATTCTGATTGGGTTGGTAATGCTGATGATAGAAAAAGCACCACTGGTGGGTGTTTTTATGTTGGAGCTAATCTTGTTGCTTGGATGAGTAAAAAGCAAAATTCTGTGTCCTTGTCTACTGTCGAGGCAGAATATATTGCTGCTGGAAGTTGTTGCTCACAACTTCTTTGGATGAAAAAGGTTTTAACTGATTATGGGATATCCCAAGATACCATGGTTGTTTACTATGATAACTCTAGTGCTATTGACATATCTAAGAACCCTGTTCAACATTCTAAGACTAAGCACATAGAGATTAGGTATCACTTCATTAGGGATCTTGTTGAAAGAAAGATTGTGTGTCTTTAGTATATTCCCACTGAGCGTCAGAATGCCGACATTTTCACTAAACCTCTTGATAGAAGTAAGTTTGAGACTCTTCGTCAAGTAATTGGTGTGATTCTGTGTCCCTGATCTGTCTTGGTCTTTATGGTCCTTGTGCTTCATTGCTCTTCCCTTTGTGACCATTGTTCTTTGGTTTTGTTTTTTTTTTTTTTTTTTTACTAGGATTTGCATTACATGACATTCATGCATTTCATTCTAGTTTTTTTTTTATTTTTTTTTATTTTTTTTTTATTATTTTTTTTATTTTAAATAATAAAAAAAAAGGAAAAAAGGGGAAGAAAAAGGAAGCATATTCTGTTTTTGTACTATTCTTCTTGGTTTTTGTGAACAAGGTTGGTCAATTTATTTTCACATAACATGTCGTTTGTATCTTGTTTAGCTTTGATGAGCTTATTTATTGCATTTGACTAGTTGAAGCTTTGTAGTGCATGTTGTGTGGGAAAGATGTTTATGGTGTTTATCACTTTGTCTTAATCTTGAAGTCACATGTTATTTGACTGTCGGACTTGATCCTTTTGAGAAAGGCATAAATAACCATCTCACCACTGTTCACTAGCCAATCATGAACACCTTAGTGCATATCGTAAGATTTTGTACTCGAGAAAGTATAGCACATGCATAAAAAGAACATAAGGTGAAGTCTCAGTTTAAATTGCTTAATACTTAAAATTGGTGTGTACTATTAGGCTTGATGCCAATCTCACATGATTTAAAATTGGTGTGTATATTATGAGGCATAAATTCAAGAAACTTACATGATTGCAAGCTTATGATCTAGGAGAGGTGGGAGTTATATGATGTAACTCTTTAGGTGATAGTCTCTTTTAAATTCTCTGTGATGAATTTTGTAAACTTTGTGATTGATTGCTATTCACATATCACCTCACATGTATCTCAAGCTTTTACTAGTTGCACACACTACACAAGTTACTCTTTGCTAAACATTGTGCATGTTATTGTGTGTGTTTATGGTCTGACCAACCAAGTTTTGCAAATACTTTGAATTTTGTGCAAAATTAATTTGTTGCTTGAAAATTTGTGGAGAATGCAAGAAATTTTATCTTTGGGAAATTTGGGCTTAATTTTTTTTGAAATTCACATCATCACATACTCATGCATTTTGTTCTTAATTTTCAATGCTTTGAGTTGATTCTAAATTTTTTTTTTAAAAAAAAAACTGTATTTTTTCCTCAAATTTAGTGAGCCTCTGCCCATTTCGATCGATCCATTCTATTTTTCGATCAATCGAAATTTTTTAAAAAATGTTTGAGAGAGCCTCTGACTGTTTCGATCGATCGAAACTGATTTTCGATCGATCGAATTTTTTTCAAATTATTTTGTTAAAGTCTCTATCTGTTTCGATCGATTGAAACTCGTGAATCATGTTTTTTTAAAAGTCAGATTGGACTTTTTCAAAGGCACTTTTTCAAAATTTTTCAAACTTTCCTCTCTCTCTCCGACTTGGCTAGGCTCCACTAAGGATTTTTTGTCATTTTCCTCCTGAATTTTTGCAAGGTTTTTGTCTCCCAAGGCCGGTAAGACCCTTATGCCCTTCCTTTTGCATTTTATTTCATGATTTCATGCATTTTTCATGCATTGCATTGGGTATTTTCGGAACTATTCATGATTGGGGTTTTTGATGTTTCAAGCCATGTTTTCTGAAATTGATCATTGGGTTTTTGTTCTAGGATGTTATACTTCTGATCCTTGTGGTTTAATTTGATCAATTTTATGGTTTGTGAAAACTTGAAAATTCTAGGGTTTGTAATTGATTCGATTTGGGGATTTTGTTCAAATTAGGTAAATTGATGAAATTGGCTTGATCATTTGATGTAATTTGTAATTATTTTCTGAAATCTATCTTGTAAGATGATCAATTAGTCAATATCTTTCAAATTGATCAAGTGGTTTTCCAAATTTTGGGGTTTTTGTGTTAATACCTTTGTGTTCAAGCCGATTTTGTGAATTTGAACTTCTTTGGACTTATTTGCACTGCATTAGGACATGCATCATGCCATTTAAATTGTTCATGCATCATATAGATTTTGTTCTATATTTTTTTTGTGCTAACTTGCAGTTTGCCCTTGGTATTTTTGTTTTTTTTGTTCTGTGTTTTGGTCCTTATCCTAGCACCATGCCTAGGAAAACTAGAGCCCGTAGGACCCCTTCCACTTCCTCTGAGTCTCCCTCTAGGAGTGAGGTGTTTAGGAATGAAAAAAGCAGAAAGGCCTTTGAGACTTTGAATTGTAAGCGTAAGATTTGGGCTGAGCGTGCTGTGATTTTAGATGAGATTGATCCAGCCATTAGGGCTAACTTTGAGTCTAGAGGTTGGTTGCCTCTCTTAGAGATAGATCATCCACCCTCGATCGCCCTGATTAGAGAGTTCTTCTCGAACCTCTCTTGCCACGTCTATGATGCCAACACCCTTGTTCGGAGTTGGATACGAGGTGTTGAGTTCACCATTACCCCTCGGGTAGTGGCTGAGGCTCTTGGGGTTCTGGTTATTCGGGAGCTTGTTTATCCCTATGATGTGTCTCCTTCCTTAGATGTTGTCATGTCATACATAACTGGGTCATCTATCCAGTGGGGTTCTAATCCTCGGATCACGTCCGCTGAGCTTACCGAGACTGCCTATCTTTTCTTTAGGATAGCGTGTCATTCGTTGTGGCCTATTTCTCACTTTCACACCATCCCTCTAGAGCGATGTGTGTTTTTGTATGTGTTCGTTTCTGGTGCGTCTATCAGTTTCCCTCATCTGTTCCTTCGTTCTTTGAATGAGGTTCATAAGAGTTCTGCAGTAGGGCATGCGCTTATTTATCCTATTTTCATTCATAGGATTTTGCTGTTTTTGGGGCTAGATGATTTCCCGTCTGGTGAGCCTGTGCATGTTGTTGCTCCCATAGGTGCCACCTTTCTTAGACAGAGGGCTGCTCACTTGAGAGTTGCTCCTTCGCGTCCTAGAGGTGCGTCATCTGGTGTTGTTCCCCCTCTTCCCTCTTCTACAGGTGCAGATGCTGCTGAGACGTCTGGTGCTGCTGCTGCTGCTGATGCTGATGTTCCTCCACTGACTACTTCGGATGATTCAGACATTCGACGTACGTTGGATCATATCTTGACCGTTCAGGCGGCTCATGGACAGATTTTGGTGGACATGCTCGATGAGATCTGTGCCTTGCGTGCGGAGTTGGCACAGTTTAGACGCTCTTCTACACCACCTCCCTTTTGATGATGGTGTTTATTTGCCCTTTGGCATTCCGTCACAAAAAGGGGGAGTACTTTGTAGAGGCTTTTTTTTTTTTTTTTTTTTTTTTTTTTTTTTTTTTTTCAGGGGGAGAGTATTTTCTTTGGTTGGAGCTTGTGGAGTTTGGATTGTATCTAGGTGCTTCACTTTGTATTTTTCCTTTTTAGCTCTTGCCATGTTTTTGATGGGTTATTCATGTTAGGGGGAGTGAGTATTTTTGTTGGTACTTTATATATTTCTTGTTTCAAATTGTTTATTAATTTATATTTATGAGTTATTCATTGATATATGTCTTTATTGTGTGTTGTTTGAAATCAAGAATTTATTTTGTTTACTTGTATTGTTTTCACACATGCGGTTATGCATTTTGTTTAGTGTTTTAGGAAATATACAAGTTGATTCAATTGAGCTGCTATCTACACTTGCAACTGATGGATAGTAGTTAGGATTGAATTTGTTTTATGAGCATTATTTTTGTAAAGGGCTTTTATTTTGTAAACTTTGAGCTTCTAGTTGTGTTTTGTCACAGATTGCCAAAGGGGGAGTTTGTTAGGTTTTAAAGACTTAGGTTTTTATGTATTTAGAACTCTAATGTGTATTGTTGGCAAACCATGATCAAAACAATGTGTTTAGAAGTGTTTTAGTCTTGCTCAAAGTTGTGCATTTATGTAAAGTTGGAATCGAGCTGAATGCAGAAAAGATTAATGCATTTCAGTTTGGCTCGATCGATCGAAGCTCGGGCAGAATGGTTTTTTTGCAGAATTTTCCAATTCAGCCCTAGTTGTTTTAAAACATTTTTAGGGTTTCTTATTTGTCTTAAGTATAAAAGGCAAACCCTAGCCACGTTTTAGTGTTGCTTATATTGCAGTTTGTGTAAATCTCTTGTGAGATCTAGAGGAACTTTCCTTTACACAAACTTAGGGTTTTCAAGGAGAAGATTTATTTACACCTTGATGATCAACTCGGTTGCTGCCATTGAAACTTAAAGAAAACACAAGCGGGTGTGCTTGTATCTGGTGGTGAATCCAAGAAACAAGGAGTCCGTGAATTCGGAGCTTGCACGTGGTCGTGTCAGTAAGTTCTACTGGTTGGTAGCAATAAGAAGTCAAGCGTGGGGGCTTGTAAGTCTTATTGTATGAACTTCGATTCTTTCAAGATAGTGGATTCAAGTTTACCTTGAGGATAGCTAGGTCAAATCCTCCCTAGGTTTTTACCGGTTTGGTTTCCTGAGTGATCATATCTTGTGTTATTTATTTTCCACTGCTTTGCATGATATGATCTTTATAATTGTGATAACCTAGATTTGTTAAATTGGACTAAGTAACAACTTGGCTAATTACCTAGGTTAAATCAATTGTGTTTTAAGGGGTCTAAAAACCAACAAAAGGTTATGAACCAAATTGAAATATGTTGTATAGAATAGAGTCCAAATACATAGTTTACCCTTTTATTTAATATGTATGGTAACATAGTCCTTTTAAGTTTTAAGGGGAATCTTCCAATTAAATGCATTACATGGATTGGAGAATAATTGTCAAAATTTAAAGTTGATGTTTTTTTTTTTTTTTTTGGGGGGGGGGGGGTGGGGTGGGGGAAGTTTGGTCGGTAGATTTTGTTAATTATTTTATTTTTTCTTGTTACACACTTAATTTGATTGTGCTTATTAGAGAAGTTTCAATAATTTTATTTTGGTTGTATCTAATTTTTAAATTGATTTTAGTTGCTTTATATTAAGATTTTAAACTAGTGAATTAAAGTTTTTATTTAATATCTATAAAAAATTTAACAAAATTAATGATTTTTCAGAAAAATAAAATGATGAAAAATTATTTCTAGTGTATTTTTAGGAACAAAACAAAACATTAGAAAACAAACAGTTTTTCCTAAAGTTATCTTTTGATGAAAATAGTGGCGGAGTTAAGAATTTTTTCCGAGTCAAACTAAAGATGGTAAAGTTGTACCATATGTTAACTTCATGAATTAAGGTTAACTTAACAAAGTTATACTTTAGTATTAAAATCATTTATAATTGATTTTAAAAGTTTTTTTTTTTTTTACAATCTCTTTTTCTATATACACAGTTAAACAATCACTTAATTAAATTTGCTTACAAGTGAATACAATTGTTTTTCTTATTAAGTGTATACAATTTCAACAAACTAAATATTTGAAGTAAATTTGTCTCTATCTTAATATCTCAATTACAAAAAAGTATATAACAATAATTGAAATTAAATTATACATGCTACGATTATCAAAATATAACCATTTAAACAATCAATTTAGCAAAGAAAAAAAATCACATGACAACCAAGAATATAAAAATAACCTAATTTAATTGATCAAAGAAACTATTATCAAATAAACAATAGAAAATCACTGTAAGCATACAAAAATTACTACCATCATATTTTAATTTAAAACAGTAAAACAGTTTTGACACAAGTTACAATTTGCAGGCTGGAAACCATTTTTGACCTTTAGATTTTTATAATATATATATATGAAAAAAGAAAAAGAAGAAGAGGCTGGAAATCGCTATAGTAGTATAGTGACTAGTGACTCAGTGACTAACACAGTAATATTTTTTATATTTATCAAACATGTACACGGTACATACCACATCAGACCAGAGTTCTTTAAAAATAAAAATAAAAACAAAGAGAGGGAGAGGGAGAGAAATACCACTGTAGTGAGTAGTGAGTAGTGAGTAGAAGTAGTGAGTAGTGACATAACCCCCTGGTCAGATCTGCATGAGAACTGTGAAGGGACGGAGGCAATAGAAGGTTTTTTTTTTTTTTTTTTGGTGTGTGTGTGTGTGACATTTTTGTGCCATTTTTCAATTTTGAGGAAGGTCAAATTCAGTTTTAGGATGAACTAAGGTAGGTTATTTTTTTTCCTCAAAGTCCTGGGTTAGGTCAAATTTAAGATTATCTATAATTTGGTAATTAAATTGTTAAAAGGGTAAATTGTTCTAACTAGAACTATCAAAAAAAATATATATATATATTGTTCTAACTAGAAATATAAAAATATATATTCTAGAAAAATGTAATGTAAAAATATTTAGATAAGAATCTAAGGGACCAAGATCCAAGAGTTTTACTGTTCAACTTACACCTCTTAATGTTTTCAATTGAAACATCCAAGTTTCATATCCCCTTTGCTATTGTAATTGTCAAATTTATCCAAAAAGTATAAGAATCTGAGGGTGAGATTTCCTAGAACCCCACTAAAAATGTAATATTCCCTCATGTGCTAACTACGGAAGATGCCTTTCACGATCAAATAATTCCATAGAATTAAGATGATTTATTGACTTCTTAATCATTTGTCATGATGGATGTAAAAATTAAATAACAGCAATTAAAGTTATAAATAAATCATTTTTTTTTCTATTTGTTAGGTTTTGTATTTCCTTTGTTGGTTTCTATTTTCTTTTTTAGATATTATTTTAATTTATGATGTTTACTCTATGATAATTTTTCTTTATTTTCAAGTCAAAATACCAATTAATTGTTAGTACAGGCAATGTTCAAACAACATATTCAACAACAAGTAATTTTACCAATTAAGTTAACTCGAAGCTACTTTTTATTTCTTATTTAGGTCCATATTTTGCTACCACAAGAATTGACACTTCCATGAAAGTGTACCCTTTTGCATATAGTATGGTGATTTCAAAAAATAATAGTAATAATAATAACCCTTTTTTTTTTTTTTTGGTGACAATAATTAACTGTATTTATTTAGATTCTAATCGAATGCATTAATATTGGCAATTAATTTCCCAATAGTATAATAGCACAAAGTTTAGGTGAATGATAAGAAAATGAAAAAATGGATATAAAGCTAGGCAAGTGGAAACTCAACGCAAATTGAAATTGAAAGCTTTGCATAAAAATAAAAAAGAAAAAATAAAAAAAAGAAAAAAGAAAAAAGAGAGAGATACATATCAATTAAAATAAAGTTGGAAGCTGACCTTATGCACTAGTAGTTATATTCACTTGCATATTCAATTCAATGACCTGTTTTTTTAATGAATTATTCAATTATCCTTTTCTCCTATATAAGAACCTTGACCACAAGCTCTTTCTAGCCACCACAAAACTTTGCTATACTTTTTTCACTCTTCTTTGAACATATAATTTCTGTTTGATCAAGATGGTGCATAATGCCTTTCTTAAGCTGCTGGTATTCTTTCTGGGTTTTTCCTTTATTCTGTCGTCTGCCGTAGTTCCTATAACTAGTAAGGCTCAAAAGGGTTTCATGTAGTCTTTCCTTTTTTATTATAAAATTTATTGATACATCAAATTTTTCTGCTTAATAGGAAGCCTCAGGTCAACCAGGGAAGACCCATCAGTCCAAGATTTTCTGGCTCAGGCACTCTCTCTCTCTCTCTCTCTCTCTCTCTCTCGCGTAGGAATTTGGTACTTTAAATACCATGAAACCTTATGAAGTCACATGGTATGTCGATAATTAGTGTAGATGTAAATATCATGTATTAAAAATATATATCACATTTATGCCAATTCTATATAGCTCTGAAGGTATAAGGTTTCTCTCTCTAAGTTAGCACTTGACCTTTTTTCGTTAGACCATTTTCCTCTCTTTCTTTGATTACCTTTTAATTTCTTTTTGATTGAATGGATGATAAAGAATTTAATTGAGAGGTCCTATATAATTCGCAGGGTGAAGTGGATATGAAGGAAGTTGAGGAGATGTTTGAGGTGGCTGAAGGAATAATGGAAAGGAGGATGGACATGGAAAGAGCAGATTATCCAGGAACAGGAGCAAACAACCATCATGACCCAAAAACCCCTAAAAGAGCTTGAAGTGATCCAATTTTTAAAGTACACAGACCCAGACTTTACAGGAGAGATTGCATCTTGGTTTGGCTTTGTGTTTTCGTGCTTTGGAATATGCTCTCTGATTAAGAATCTCAAAAGGGTTGTTGATTTGTTACTTTATCCACTTATTAATCTATCTATTTCTTTTTGTACTTTTTTTTTTAAAGAATCTTTTTTTTTTTTTTTAATGAGATACTATCACATCACCTTCTAATTAAATAAAATGTAGGGATTAAAACCCACTATCACTTGTCGTTATATATTTAAAACAAAATGACATGTTCAGTTAAAAAAGTACTAGAGGTAAGCCAAACCCAAGGAATAGTGGGTTGAGGGTCATTTAATACAAGCATGTTCTAGGTACCTTGGATTGAATAATGTTTTTACTTACACAATTCTATTGTTAAGGTGGCAAGTGACGGCTAATGTAACAAGACCCATAACTAACACTATTTTTATTGTACACTAGGCTGTGTTTGGCAACATATAAAATAATTTCTAAGTGTAAAATATTTTACAGAAAGGAAAACATTTTCATTCGTTTGGTTGTGTCCTAGAAAATATGCTAGAAAAGTATTTCCATTATTTGGTTCTCCAATGTAAAAAAATTTTAGAAAAAATCTCAAAAAATAAACCTATAACAATTGGATTTCTCAAACTACCTATACACATCCATTAATTCCAATCTCAAAATATTAACAAATATGCATTCAAGTTTTGTGTACATAACAATTTTTCAGGTATCCACATACAAAAATCACAATACAACACAAAATAAAATCCACTACCACAACCTTCATGGTCATTCACCCAAAGTTAGATGTGTCATTTGATTGAGTTCATTGTTCTGTAGAACTTGGGATGCCACTGCATTTAGCATTTTGGCATTCATCTTTGAAATCTTCATTGCATGGTTCTGCTCAATTGCGATATCTAATTGATATTTCAATAATTCATATTTAACATCTTTTGGGCAGTAGGAGGATCTCTTTAGTTGAAGGAGTATTGGAACTTGAGCAAGAATGAGTAGAATATATGTACTGAACGAAGAACCTTCTTGCACATTCCCACCATCAATCTGCCAAAAATTCATAAAAGCAATTTATGAAACCCTTTTATTCTTGAATGCCTTGTGATCAGCTCTAAAAAATTGATGAACTTGGACACGGCGGGCTTCTTCCCATGTGTAATACACACCAGACACACGACCAATGAATACCACATATGTCTTACCCTTTAGGTGGTCAATAGGATAGCAATTGAAAAACCAAAATTGGCCTTATGGCATACATATTTAGCATAGGAAATTGTTTAACATACCATTCAATCAAATGTGTAAGCAACAAGATGATATACAAGAAACGTGCCTGCAACACAAGATAGTGTAAAAAAGTTCAACATCACAACTGCACAATAATCATACAACCAAATAGAACAAATATATCTCATTTGAACTCCAAAATTTTTTAAATGAACAAATACATAAATTCCAACCCAAGCAAAAAACCAAAGATTTTCAATATGCTTTTATTTTCTCACAAACAATCATTTATGTATTGATTGATCAAATTAATGGATAGTTGTAATTTTCAATTTTTGAAAAATCAATATGAACCCAAGAACAAATGAATTTAAAAAACAAATTAGTATGAACCAATTAACAAATCATTGTTATTACAAGAACCAAATCATGAAAAAAAAAATCACTATAGATCTAGAAAAATCAAGATCTCAGAGGATGTGGGTGCTGAAGGAAATAAAATTGAGGAAGATGGGTTGGTAAGGAAGAGAGATGGGTTGGGGGAATGGATGAGAGAGGTCAAAGGTGGAGTAAAATAGCAATTATATTTACCGGCGATGGGGCTTGCGTGCACAATGGTGGGTTTGTGGGGCAAGGACGACGATTTGGTCTTCACTAGCAACCAATCTTTCCGTCCTTCAGCTTGTGCTTGGTGTGACTCGTGAGTGACGAGAGTGAGAGTGAGAAGAACAAAAACTTTTAGGATGAGTGTAAATGGTTTAAAGGTAATATCAACGTGTAAAATATTTTACAGATATGGGTGGGTTATTTTACAATCAAATACATTAATTTTCAGTTTGGCCTTATTTTCCTGAGTTGCCAAACACCATCACTAGTGTAAAATGTTTTCCAATTTTCCTTTACATCAGAAACAAACACAGCCTTAATTACAACATGTCAACACAACAGTTATACAAAACTTACGATTTTTTGGTTTTAAAAAAAATATTATGATTTTTTTTGTACCAATCTTATATTATTGATAATTTGATATGGATTAACTTTGTTGCACTTTATTTTATTGCTGGTACAAGTTTCTGGAATTTGTGTTGTTGTGGCACCATCTATGAAACTTTCGCTTCTAATTAAGAGCATCTCCAATAGATTATGCATTTTTTCAACCAAATTGAAGAAAGAAAATTATTTTTTTTATATTTTACATACTCACTTTTACAACACATCCTCCAATAACCTCTATATTTTCTCTATTTTATTAAAATAATAAGTTTCTATTTTTTAATCTGTTTATCCCACAACGTGTTTTACTTACATGCTATATTCTCCCCCAAATTCATTAATACGAGAGAGAGAGAGAGAGAGAGAGAGAGAGAGAGAGAGAGAGAGAGAGAGAGAGAGAGAGAGAGAGAGAGAGATCCTCATCCACTCTACAGTACCATTGCTCTCACCTTGCCTGCTCTGCCGTCTTGCTTGTCCTCATCTACTCCATCGTTGCACTAGTCCGCTGCCACCTTGACCAAATTTCCCTCAATGATCTTTTCTTAGACCAACTCAGATTGGTTTAGGATCAACCAAATTTTTTTACTTTTTTTCCATTGCATTTTGTTTCAGTATCATTGAGCAAATAACCTAAATGATTGGCCCATTGTCATTACCCCCACTTTAACCCTCCTTAGATTTTTCAGAGTTCTGTGACACATCTTTTAAACAATTGAACATCAAAATTCATCAAAGACTTTATGACAATCAAATGAAGAAAATCCCTTTTGAAAACAAAGTGTTGGGTTAAGATAGCTTAACCTTGGTTAATTAATTCAATTACCCAAGTTGATTAATTAGGTTCAATTGCATGTAAATTGTGAAGAAACCAACAAATCACCAAATAAACTAAGCACAACGGAAAATAAATTAGACACGGTGATTTGTTAACAAATGGGAAAATCTTCTCACAAGGCAAAAACCCCACTGGGTGACTTTAAGGTCACCACTCCCAAGAATCTACTAATCAACAATCAAATGGTTACAAGTATAAGGAATCTTACCAACTACCCTAGCCTATCCTGAAATACTAACATACAGTTGAACTTTCGCTCTAATACCCAATTAGACTTGATCTTGTAGTAGCCTTTGATAGTTTTTAGATCCCTTAAAACCACAATCAGATTAACTTAGGTAATTAGCCAAGTGATTACTTAGTCAAATTAACAAATATAGGTTAACACAAATATATCATATCAATGTATAGCAGCGGAAAATAAAAAACACAACGATATGATAACCTAGGAAAACCAAACCGGTAAAAAAACCTGGGGAGGATTTAACCTAGCTATCCTTAAGGTAAAAAGTAAATCCACTAGAAAGAATCGAAGTTATACAATAGCGACTTGGACCACTAACATCCTATTGCTATCCACCAGTAAAAACTTACTGACACGACCATGTGCAAGCTCCGAGACCACGGACTCCTTCTTTCTTTGGCCTTGCAAAAACACAAACACCCACGTTTGTGACTTTGAGATCCAACTCAAAGGTTTAGCAACACAAACTCTCCTGTTTGTGACTCCAAGACCACCCTTGAAGGTTTAGATCATCAGCACCTTTGATGACTAGAGAAGGCAGCAACTTCTACAATACCGGATCTTGAGATTCTTCAAGTAATAACACTGGTAGAAGATATGAGAGAGCTTTTTAGGAACAAAACCTTAAATACAAAAGAGGCACTCTCTTCTCTCTCTAAAAAGCCTTATAAAAACGTGCTTAGGGTTTCCTTTATATACTAGGAGAAGTAGATCTGAAACCCTAATCCTTAATAAGCTTGAACTGCTGTTTGGGCTTAATTAAAATTTTGCAGATACGACTTTCGATCTATCGAGCCTATTCTTCGATCAATCAAACTAGGCAGATTATGAAACCTTCTTCCTACAGCTTGTATGTTTTTGAATCTTGACTTGAATCACCTTGAGCATTGTCTAATAAAACCTATAGACTCTAAGATCTATATCTAGACAAGTTTGTGTTCACGATTTGCCAATTGTTCTAAACTTTTAGAACCTAACAGCCTTCTTTCCCTTGATGCATAAATCTCCAATCTGTGACTAACCCTTTGCATGAATTCTAGTACGTGACTAACTTTAGCAACTTGAACAGATGTTATTGGCTGCAAAGTTCTTCACTTCATCAACAATGAAGATCTAGAAGCACTTGGTTACAAAACCTTGTGGCATACAAACACAGTAACTTCCCACATAAAAAATAAGTCTCTTGGTCTCTGTATTCATGTTGACGGCTTTTAAAATAAGCCTTATATATGTTTAGAGTTATGAGAAAAGAAACCCTAAACAAATTTATAAGTCTAGGCTGAAATTTAGATCTTGAAAACTGAAAATTGTAGATCTCGATAGATTGAGCTTTTGTCGAGCTATCTATCGAGCTGCCCATTAAGTCTCGATTGTAGGCATTTGTCGAGCTATCTGTCAAGACTTAATGAATGACTTTTCTTCACTTGTTTCTTGAACCAATCTTCATGGCTTTCAATACGAACACTTGATATGCTTTGAACAACATATTTCTTGAAGTATTAAACCCATCTTACATCTACCCAATTACAAGTATAGTGCATTTTGTCAAAGGATTAGCTAATTACATAAAATATGACCCCTAATAATCTCCCCCTTTGGCAATCCGTGACAAAAACAAAAGCATAATTATGAGAGAAGATAAAACAACAACTCCATAACTATTACTAAAGCCAAAAAGCTAAAAAATACATAAGTCTAACTAATACAATAAGTTCTTAAAAAACTTTGCAAGAAAATAGATCATGGCATGATAGACTTGCAACCTGTCTTATCTGAAACACTTAAACAAGATTCATGAAGGCATTAAGTGTGAAACATAGACAAGATGTATACAAGAAGAAACATGTGTATAAAGATAAAAAAAAAAAGAAGAACAACACATGTGAGACAAAGATAAAGAAAAACATATATCATATATATATATATATATATATATATATATCAAAGAATACAATGTACGTAAAAGTGGCCACAAGATTATGGTACATGAAGTGAGAAAAGATACATCAAAACCTCACTACATCCCTCAAAGCACTCTCCCCCTAGCTAGTCTAATCTTATGGTAGCTCTCCCCCTAACAAAAAGACCTACTCTCATATACAAAACTACTTCCCTTTTTTTGTCATGAGTGACAAAGGGTGAATCACTGAGAGGGTGTCATCTCATCCTCATACTCAGAGCCAGAAGCATCCTCATCATCATCATCTCTACCATCCGTTGAAGAATTATCAGCAGGCTCAGGAGAAGGTGAAGGAGCAAAACCACCAAGACGAGACTGTTGGCGAGCTATGCAACCGATTCTAGTGTTCATCTGACACATCTCATCAGAAATGTGGTCAAGACGACTACCAAAATTAGCACGCATGTGTTGAAGCTAGTACATAATGGCAACAAGGGACGCCTCCATTCCAAAAGAAGAAGATGGAGTAGAAGAAGAAGACGGACGGGAGGTAGGCGTAGCATCATCCTCCACACCAGACCGCTTAGCCGCTAACTACGCGTTGCTCCTCTTAATAGATTCCTTACTAATGGCACCCATGACATAGAAAGGAGAAGAGAGAGGAATAGTGACGTGCACGTGTGATAGAATGTGTGTGGTAGCCAAAGTGAAGATGAACTTATCACATGTAGCAGTGTCTCGATAGCAATCTATCATAGATACTATTATATGTAAGGGAAAATATATAAAAAGATCTTCCATGAAAGAAAGAAGGAATCGAGCACGAGGCTCGATGATAGTGTTATAGTGATATCGTGGAGTGAGAACAAAGGTTATCACCATATTAAGGATCCATGGACCTTTAGCAAACTTGGTTATGGAGAAATTAAGAGTATCTCCCCACACCATGGCCTTCTCACAGAAGAGTGAGGCCATCTCGCCTCGAGAGATAGAACCGAGACAACGGTGACTAGGGTAATTAGGACGATCAACCCTAGGAAATGTAGTACCTCAGAAATGAACTCCGAGGTGACTACGATACATGTACCTTGGAATAGTAAACCTGGGTACAGAGGTATTGATGGCGTGCATGTTGGAGTAAAATTCCTGTATGAACACGTCGAGACACCTCTTGGGTATCTCATATAGAGACACCCATCCCCGAAAGCTAAATGCAATGGGTAGAGGAGTGTCTAGAAAGTTAGACAGAATGACCTGGCGTTCCGAATGAATCGCTCGGTGAGAAAAGTTCTTAAATAAGTCATCTCATGCCTTTTCATCACGGAACCGAACAGAATCATGAGGGAAGGGAGCAGAAGAAAAAGAGGAAGAACCATAACATCTTATCGGGTTTTTAGAAGGGACAGACTTTTTAGGTGCCATGAGAAGGAAACTAAACAAGAAAGAGAGAGAGAAAAGAAAGAACATAGCGAGAATATGAGGTATTGGAAAGAAGAACAAGAACAACATGCAATGCATGATAATGCACGAACATGTTATGTGCTAAAGATATTTCATCATAGGTATAACCCAATCCAAACTACAGTACTCACATTGTATAATCAAGCACACAACCTAGAATGCATGAAAATATGATTATAATGACAAAGAATGTAATGCATGAGCATGTGAGATCATATTAACAAAACCCAACCTAAAAAATTTTCAAAGAAACTCAAAAACCCCAAATTTTTCAAAAACCCAAAAGTTAGGTCACAAAACGCATGAAAATGATAAGGAAAAAAAAAAAAAAAAAAAAAAAGGAGAGAGAGAGAGAAGAAGGGATCTAACCACTTACCAGAGGATTGAAGCTTGATAGAGGCCGAAAAAGGGATTGGAAGAAGGATTTTGGTGAGAAAGAAAGGTTTGGATTAAGAGAGAAGAGAGAGGTATCGAGACACTTGAGTTTGAAAAGATTCGGATCGTACCCAGATATACATAGAAAAACGTAGCTCGATAGATCGAGAAGGTATTGAGCTTCTATCGAGAACAAAAACTCGATAGATCGAGAGGTATCGATGGCAACAAGGTCTCGATAGATTAAGCATCTATCGAGCAGACAGAGACTCCAAAAAATTGGCTCAATGGATCAGTCTATCTATCGAGAGGTATCGAGAACAAACCTAGAAATCTCGATAGAAGAGTATATATCGAGGAGCTATCAAGCAGGTATCAAGCTGCTATCAAGAAGCTTGAAACAAAGTTTTCAAGGAAGAGAAGCAGCACAAGATGAATGCAATCAAGATAGACATCAAAACAAAAAGAGCATGTTAAGCACATAAACACATCCTTAATTCTAGATGCAAAGCATTCCTAGATCAAAATCACACTAGACAAGTCTAACTAATTTTATTGCAAAAACATGTTTAGACAGTTTAGAGAGCATATATTACCACATGTATTCCTTGTGATGGCCAAATCACATTTTACCCGTACAATAGTATCAAAAGTAGCAAAGAGTATGCGTGTTGTGTGTGAAACTTTTGCAAGAGGGCATAAGTACATCATTATATGAAAAGTGATGATATAGGAAGATCAAATACATTCACACACAATCATAATTGTTTGATGGGGACCATCATCTTCGAGGTATATCATATAACTCCCACATCTCTTAGAAACTCACTTGCAACCATATTAAAAGCATTTTGATTCCTTTTGCTTTTCATGTTCTTTGCAATTTTTTTTCTTTTAAGCATAAACTGACAAAACATGCATGGGTATATAAGAAAGAAGGAAATTACCCAATTGTGTGAGCCATACATCTTGTTTTTGCTGTGCAAGTGCTACACCTTACCGAGCACGGCTTTTATGAATCGTACATAGATGTTATATGATTAACGAGTTTTAATAGTGAGATGGTTATTTATGTCTTTCTCTTAGGATTTTCTAGTCATTCCCATCAAATAGAGTGATTTAAGATATAAAAGATAAGAGATCAACCAAATCATATAAACAAGCCACAAAACTCACATTGCTTAGTTGTGCATGAAGATGCTTATCTAAGCTACAAAAGATACAAAATTAAGAACATTGTTTCAAAAGCCATCCAAGGTATACAAGTACCAGTATACATAGTTTTTGAATTTTTCAAAATTTTCCCTTTTTTTTATTAAAAAAATTTAAAACAAAACAAAGACAAACAAACAAACATAGCATCAAAACTAGACTGACTGAGACCACAACACAAACCATGCATGAGATCAAGAAAGTGAAGGAATCACTTGGGATCTTTTTCCTTCCAGATGGGAGACCTGGATGAGGATCCTTTCTTTTGCATAAACCTTTGCTCAAATGGATAAGAAAGAGAGTTGAAACCATTGAAGTTCGAGAGTAACACAACCGCCTTAAGAAATTCTCCAAGAGGGGCTAAAGAAAGTTGGAGTTGATTTTGGTTCCCAAGAGATGACTCACTATTGCTTTGTTGAGTGGCTAACCACTTATAGCAATTTAGACGAGTGTGTCCAGATGCTCCACAGTAGTGATAGAAGTGAGGCTTCTTTGGTTAAGACTTCTTATTGGTGGAGCGATGATTATTTTGCTTAGTCTCTTTCTTACCAACCTTAGAGGGTACTCTTAGAATGGATTTTACCTTATCACTTTTATCCTTGCTCACATTTTCAGTTTTAGGATCAATTACCTTAAAGTTATCATTATTAGCAGGGAGAACAAAAATAACTCTATTTAAAGCATTAGAAGAGGTACTGCAAGAGGAGAGAGAATGATCACACCCGAGACCTATTTTGTCATATGCAGACTTCTAGAAGTTTAGCATTTCATCCAGCTTGACACTTGAAATCCTTTCCAATTGTGCTTTAACATGAAACAGTTCAGCATCCAATTTCTTAGTCTTTTCAACAAGAAGATTGTTCTCAAATCTCAGTGCTCCAATGGTTTAATTAGCCTCGTCAACCTTGATGGAGAGTTCCTCTCGTTCCAACTCCACTTCACTGAGCTTCCTCATAGCTATCCTATAAAGCTTCTCAGGCTTCTCAGAGACCTTGTACAACTTAGAGTAGGCGGTGTGGATGTCATCTTTTTATCCATCTTCTCAAAATTTGATTCCATCAGCTTTTCTTCCTCATCAATTAGGTCTACTGCTTCCTCAAGAGACTCAACAGTGGCTGTGAAAGCACTCACTATCCCATCTTGGTCATTTTCATCAGAATCAGCTTCTGGTTTTGTATCACTTAAGGTGGCAGCTAGGGCCTTACTTTTGCCAATGGATTTGAGATATGTCGGACACTCTTGCTTCATGTGTCCAAATCCTTGACACCCATAGCACTTCTGGAAGTTTAGCATTTCATCCAGCTTGGCACTTGAAGTCTTTTCCAATTGTGCTCTAACTTGAAATTGTTCAGGATCCAATTTCTTGGTCTTTTCAACAAGAAGATTGTTCTTAAATCTCAGTGCTCCAATGATTTAATTAGCCTCATCAACCTTAGTGGAGAGTTCCTCTCGTTCCAACTCCACTTCACTGAGCTTCCTCGTAGCTAGCCTGTAAAGCTTCTCATGCTTCTTAGAGACCTTAAACAACTTAGATTAGGCAGTGTGGATGTCATCTTGTTCATCCATCTTCTCAAACTTTGATTCCATCAGCTTTTCTTCCTCATCAATTAGGTCTACTACTTCCTCAGGAGACTCAACAGTGGCTGTGAAAGCACTCACTATCCCATCTTGGTCACTTTCATCAAAATCAGCTTCTAGTTCCATATCACTCAAGGTGGCAGCTAGGACTTTGGTTTTGCCAATGGATTTGAGATATGTGGGACACTCTTGATTCATGTGTCCAAATCCTTGACACCTATAGCACTTTGGCCAGTAGGAACACTATTGCTTTGACCAGTATCCTTGAATTCTCTCATGCCTTTGTCTTGGGACTTGAATTGAAAGAATGCATACTATTTGCGATCCTTATCACTTGCTTTGACATTTGCATTTTTGATGAACTTCTTGAATTGTCTGGTGATATAAGATTTTAACTTAGTATCCTTATCTTCAGAAGACTCATCGTTATCATTATTCTTAATCTTCAAAGCCATGTTCTTTCCTTCGCTACCCTTGCCAACCCTAGTTCATAGGTTTATAGGTTCCCAATCAGCTCTGTCAATGGAATAGAGTCAAGATCTTTTGATTCTTCAATGGTAGTGATCTTGGCCTGGAATCTCTTCAGAAGAGATCTGAGGATCTTCCTAACAATCTTGGGTTCTGGAATCTATTCTCCAAGATTGAAGGTTGAATTCACTATGTCCTTAAGTTTGGCATAGAATTCATCGAAAGACTCGTCCTTATCCATCCTTATTTCCTCAAAACTAGTAGTGAGCCTTTGGAGATTGGAATTTTTAACAGCTTTTGTGCCCTCGTAGGTATTCTAAAGAATAGTCCATGCTTCCTTTGCATTGTCAGTGGATGAGATCTTCTTGAATTCTTCATTAGTCACAGCACTAAACAGAGCATTCAGTACTCTACTGTTAAAATTTGCAGCTTTGATCTTTGTATTATCCCACGTTGCTAGTGGCTCTTCAGATTTCTTCCAGCTTACTTCAACTACAAGCCACACTTTTTCATCTAAAGACTGTAAAAAGGCTCTTATGTGTACTTTCTAGTATGCATAGTTAGTATCATCAAATAAATGAGGAATAATTAGGGATTGCCCATGATCCATAACAACAGGGGTCAATGGATCACACAACAAAGATTAAAACCTAATCAGAGTATGCCCGCTCTATACCACTTGTTGGGTTAAGATAGCTTGACCCTGGTTAATTAATTCAATTACCCAAGTTGATTGATCAAGTTCAATTGCATACAAATCGTGAAGGCTCCAACAAATCACCAAATAAACTAAGTGTAGCGGAAAATAAATTAGACATGGTGATTTAACAAATGGGGAAATCCTCTCACATGGAAAAAACCCCACTGGGTGACTTTAAGGTCACCACTTCCAATAATTTACTAATCAACAATCAAGTGGATACAAATATAAAGAATCTTACCAACTACCTTGGCCTATCTCGAAATACCAACCTATAGTTGAACTTTCGCTCTAATACCCAATTGGACTAGATCTTATAGTAGCCTTCTTTCCCTTGATGCAAAAATCTCTAATTTGTGACTAATCCTTTTGCAGGGATCCTAGTACGTGACGAACTCTAGCAACTTGAACAGATGTTGTTGGTTGCAAAGTTCTTCACTTCATCAACAGTGAAGATCTAGAAGCATTTGGTTACAAAACCCTATGGCATACAAACACAATAACTTTCTCACAGAGAAAATAAGTCTCTTGGTCTTTGTATCCGTGTTGACAGCTTTTAAAATAAACCTTATATATGTCTAGGGTTGTGAGAAAAGAAACCCTAAACAAATCCATAAGCTTGGGCCGAAATTCAAATCTGAAAAACAGAAAATCGTAGATCTCGATAGATCAAGCTTCTGTCGAGCTATCTATCAAGCTGCCCATTAAGTCTCAATAGTAGGCATCTGTCGAGCTATCTGTCTAGACTTTAATGAATGGATTTTCCTCACTTGTTTCTTGGACCAATCTTCATGGCTTTCAATACAAACACTAGATATGCTTTGAACAACATATTTCTTGAAGTATTAAACTCATCTTAGATCTACCCAATTACAGGTAAAGTGCATTTTGTCAAAAGATTAGCTAATTACATAAAATATGACCCTAACACAAAGATTATAGTCAAATGAGGTTAAAACGTGCCTACTTTTGTAAAGAACACTTCAAAACATTAAGTTTGACCAAATTTGGGCTAAACTCTAGAGCTGGCCACGTTTTACCAACTTTGATCACGTTTGACTAAGAATGAATATGATTTAATTAAAAATCCGACTGTTCAATTGAAGCAAATTCATCACCATTGCAAAGAACATGAAAAAACCTTTCCAATGACAGCTCTTAGACTAAAATCGAACCTTGAATGGGAAAATATACCACAAAAACAATGCAAAAATGCCCAAAACACTTGACATATTTTCATACCTGGATCTTGGAGGAGATAGTGATTTTGGAGCAATGTTCAGATGAATAGTTGTCCAAAACCACAAAAAATGGATCCAAAAAATTGACACTTTCTCAAAGTACACGTCTTCCTATACAAAATGACACTCGGCTGTTAGGTTTTATAATTGTATAGTTTTGTTGGCAAATACATAAACACAAATTTGTCTAGACATAGCTTACAGAGTCTATAGAATGGATTAGACAATGCTTAAGAAGTTGGTATTCAGTTTTCAAGAACAAGAAAAGAGCTAATTCGAGAATCTAAATATTTTTTAGTTTCGACTGGTTGAAACTTAGCTTCGACTAATCGAAAGTCGATTTCCAAAATCGTTTCTTTAGCCCATCAGCCCATTAGATGTCTAGGGTTTCAGACCTACTTTACTAAGTATTTAAGGGAAATTCTAAAGCATGTTTTAAGAGATTTTGCAGCAACTCAATTTGAGATCTAGAGGTTTGTGCCTACTGCTTTTTCAAAGTCACTTCCAGTGATCACTTACACACTAATTGAACCGGTGGATTCAAGTTGCACCTTTGGCTATCAAGTATACTGGAGATTCAAATTTTTAATGGGATTTATGAAATGCATGGATTAGAGGTTCACGTTGCAGTAGTTCATTGTAAAGGAAGTTTGTGGGATTGAAAGCTTAATTTGGTAACTGAATTTAGGTTTACTACAAATAGATTATTCTTGATTGTAAATCTCTAGCTTATAGTGAAGTTGTTACCTTGGGATTGATTAGTTTAAGTTCCCCTAGGTTTTTCAATTGGAACAATTTGTTTCATAAGGTTTTTGAGTCATCATACCCTGTGTCATATATATTTTCCGTTGTGTAGGGTATGTATGCTTGTTTGTTTAACCTAAGGCTCTCATAATAGATCTAACTAACAACTTGGCCTTATGGTTAATCACCGTTTATCTCAAGGGTCTAAAACTTACACCAGCTTGTCCACCGAAGGTCCAAATGTTTGAATCCAGAAAAACATATACTTCCAATTTTTGTAGGAGACCTCTCCAACCACACGACTTTGGAAGCACGCAACTCTCTCACCAAAAGTACAAATGACATGAAGCCATAACCATTTTGAAGTAGAATTTGCAATCTTTCTAATGACACTAGCAGGGATGTGTAGCCAACCCGCTGACCCGTCAAAACCGATCCGACCCAACCCAACCCATCGAGTTGGATTGGTATTTAGGGCTTGGTGGGTTGGGTTGGGTTACAAAATTTTTTTTGATAGTTGGTCGGGTTGGGTTCGGGTCATAAAATTTCAAACCCGCCAAACCCAACCTGAGCCACCCATATATTTAATATATATTTAAAATATATTATATAATTAATAAATTTTTTTAAATAACTAGCTCTTCCTCATATCCTATATAAAAGCCAATATTAATGTATATTAGTTCATATATTAATGTATAACTGAGTTAGAATATTAGTTCATAAATTAATGTATATTTTGTTTATCAATTCAAATGACAGATGTGATAATTTTTTTTTACTCAAATTAATAATAATATTAATAAAAAAAATTGTCAAATCCATGAATTCAACCCAACCCATGTAAGTTGTGTTGGACTTATGTGATGGGTTAAATTGAATTGAATTTTTTTTAACCCACCATGATAGGGTTGAGTCAAAAAATCCACTTAACCCGACCCATGTACACCCCTAGACACTAGAATCATAAAAATTGAAGATTGATAAGGCCTCCGGAGCAATGAATATCCGACACTAAAAGTGGAAAAGTAGGAAGGAGATGACAAAAAAAAAAAAAAAAAGGAATTTTTGCGCAGAACAAGAGCCAAAATGGCTGGCGCGACATCCAGCAATTTGGTGCAACACCATGTTGCATCCAAAAATTCAAAATATATTAACCGTAACCTCATCATTTTGCAAAATCCATTGGGTAATAGGGGGGTCATCTGGGTAATAGAAAAATATATTGGGAAGAGAAATTCTGGTGGTTTTTTTTTTTTTTTTTGGCGCGATCTCTCTATAAATGGATCTATAGCAGAAGCTCTGCCGGATTTCGATTAGTTTTGGAGTATTATTCTGAAGACACCTCCTTTGGATTTCTGCCAACCTTGGAGGATTATTTTGAAGAAACTGTGGTAGCCCTACCAAAATCCAGTTGAAACCCATAAATTTTTTCTATGAAGGCTTAGATACTAAATACTTTCCTTGTAAATTTTTAAAGATTGCCTTGAGTATAGATTAGATGTTTGCCATAAAAATTTCTTAAAATGCTATGAAAATAAAAACGAAACTATAAATGTTGAGACACCTGGAAGAAGTATTAAACCCTAACCTGTTAAGGCCGAACCTCCTAGTTAAGGTCCTCGAAACCATTCTCCTTCTATGACATAGCGGCTGAGCCATCAAAACATATAAAGAGTTCTTGGGGTGTTGCAATCTTTATGGCATCAAATTGGAATTGAATAAAATGAAGTAGAGATAACTAATTGATAAACCCATAGCATCCAAAATATACCAAAGACATGATAAATATTAAAAATCAAAGCCTCTATTCGACAAACCGCACTATCCTCGAAAGACTGGCCTTTCTAGGATAATGGGATCTAGAATATGGCCAAATTAAAACAAACCCCAGTTCTAGGGGGGTTACGTTGGAATTCCAATGTATTCCACCATTACTGGCCCACCAAAAGCTCTAAAAAAGCACTAAAATAATAAAAAGATGAGATTAAATGTGCTTTGGGTGCCACTTCCAGCAGCATGGCAGAGGTTTAGGCAATGAATGATGGCCTTATTCTAGCCCGTCAACTCGGAATTAAATCTATCAGAGTTTAAATGGATGGATGTAGAAATTATTGTGCACCTACTTAATAATCCCTTTATTAACAATTTGATAATGGAACCCTTTCTGGATGATTGCAAGAGTCTTCTAACGATTTTCCCCAACTCAACAATCCAACACATCTTCAGGGAAACAAATTAGTGTGCTGATGCCGTTACTAAAATAGGCACCACTCAATTTATTAACTATGTTTTACATGTCAACTCATACCCATGGTGGATGGTGGAGACTTTGCTGGCTGGAGTTATTTCCAGGGTTGGCTCAATGAATTTGAGGGCCCAGACGAAATCTTTAAATAGGGTCTTTTATTATATTTAATTATAAATTCATATATTTTTTTCAATTAAAATTTATTTTTCTTGCTTTTTGAGAGGCAAAATTACTAATTAAATTTTTGTATTCAAGTTTCGCTAACATTTCCTTTTCAATTGGTAATATGGCTAATCCACTTAATTTTTCTTGTGACATAGTTGATCTTAAATAGGATTTTATTAATTTTAATTTTGAAAATTTTATTTATGCGGAAGCAACTGTAACAAGTATAGTTAGTAATATTCTGAAAGCAATACATGCATTTGGAAAAGATTCTAACCTCTTTATATAATTTAGTACATTAATTGGAGAGTTTTCATTTATTTGCAAAACTTATTTTAAAACTTTTAGTTCTGAAAATAAATCTAAGCCATCAATATCGGAATAAGTTTCATGTGTGAGAAAATATTCAAGATTAAGACAATTTTTTTTTTTTTCAAACTATACAATTTTTTGATGGGATATTATATAATATATTATTACTATTTGGGGGCCTCTTTATCAGTGGGGGCCTTAGGCCACTGCCTAAGTGGCCTATAGCTTCAACCGGCCCTGGTTATTTCGTAACATGGATGATTTGTGTTTAATCTATATTTGGGATCTTTCTACCTTAAATCTTTTTTTCCTCAGAAGTACTCTTTTTAAAGAGCAACTTTTAGGGAAAATGCTTTAACTTCAACTTCAACTTCATCCATAAATCATATCATATACTATATAATAAAAGTTAGCCTTAAAAACTGTAGTTACGCCAAATGACTACCCCAAATTACATAATTTTTTTAGATTTAAAAAAATAGATATTTTTTTTATTCTTATCTTGTTTTCCTATAATTTTTAAGTTGATAAAAATCTTAATTTGATTACAATTCAAATTCTTCATCTAATCCTTTTATTATTAATTTATATTTATTTTTGCTTAAATTATATTACTACACGGTCATAAGAAACAAAAAATAGAAATGTTATTTGTCCATATTTTTTAGATTTGAAAAAAAATAGATTTATTATTTTGTTCTTATCTTCCTCTCCTATAATTTTTAAGTTGATAAAAATTTTAATTTGATTACAATATAAATTCTTCATTTAATTATTATTAATTTATTTTATTATTAATTACACTTAAATTTTATTACAACACTGCCATAAAAAACAAAAGATAGAAAGTTATTTGTTCATACCGAGTTACCAAATGTTTTCTCCACAGCCATAAGAAACAAAAGATAGAAATTTATTTGTTCATACCAAGTTACCAAATGTTTTGGATAATGTAAAAGTATTCATTTAGTTATTGTTTTTCAATAAAATTATATACGCAATAAGTTGACCAAAAACCATGCAACATGCTCCTTTTTATATAACACCACTATTTTTATTCTTATCAACTTTTTAGGAGTGCTAATTGTAAGGACTCAGATATCAAACAGTCCAAGTCCACTTAGAACAGTGAGGTTTGCACAGTTCAACCGGGCCCAAATCAATGTATATGTGAGAGGCTTATTACAAACTTGCCCGAGGAGGCAAATAATACTCAAAATGAAACATTGTTCACACTCTTCCCTCAATATTCTTCTTCTAACTCTTTATCTTTCTGAGAATTGTGCTTCGATCCTCTTTTTTGGAAATTTCATCTCCCTTATATACTCCCTTCTTCTTTACATCTTGACCCCCCATCTTTACCTAACCAAATCTTCATCATGACACCTATCCCCTTAAACATCTGTTGAATGTGGTAGAAGGAGCTGCTTAGCTGTGAATTACACTGTTCAGGTCACTTCTTTATCAATGCAGCTAATAAAGATGTTGCCCACCATTTAATGCGGAGGCAACAAGCTACTTCTCGTTGGAAACTTCCCCTACTCTCCATGACTCTCTCTCCTCCGCCTATCCTTCCCACTTGGAGCTCCCAAGAGACTTTTGTCTCTTCTCCTCCCCTCCTCGGGTGAATTCCCTCCTCCAACACATGTTGTCTCAATAACAAGACTAACAGCTTAGCAATCCCTTCCTCAGTTCTCTAGCCCCCACACCAATCAAATAAGATTGAATTTAAAACCAAAAAAAAAAAAATTGATATCAACATAGAAATCAAAAATAATAATAATAATAATAATAATAATAATAATAATAATAATAATAATAATAATGCTCAAAAATCAGTAGGTTGGAATGCTTTGGACTTTGGTTATGCCTGTAGATCTTGAAAAGAAAGAAAGAACTGTCAAGGGTGACCGGTGTAACCCGGCCAAGGACCCTCCGACGGTTAAGTCAATTTTCTTTCTAGAACACAAGGATGGGAAAATGTGAATAGTAGAACCCTCCTTGGATGAATGGGACTTGCTTCTTTTATAGAGAGTTAGCAGTGGGTCTACTTGTTAGAATCCACCACCATCATGGGTGTGTGTGTGGTTAATGGAGAAAATGGGGTAAGTGGAGCGGATTATGGGGAATCCTCTCCACATTTTAGGAGTAGTGCATCGTGGTCTGATTATATGAAACCTTTTTGAGGAGTTCTCATAGAATTCACTAAGTGTCCTCTGGTCGTCCATGCCCTTGGATCATGGACGACCATCTCGAAATTTGATGACTTTGTTACCTATGAATGAATTTTATTTTTACCTACAACGCTCTCCCTCGGCTTCTTTCTTAACAAAGCTTTCTGAATGTGGTTTGATTATGGATGACCATCATGGATGAGCCTTTCTAACTTAAGTCCCCATCAAATAATAATAATAATAAAGTGATTTGCTAACATCTTTTTTTTGTTGTTTTGCATAAAAAAACTTAGATTCCAATACTCAAAGTGATTTACTAACTTCTTTTTTTGTTGTTTTGATGATCTGCATAACAAAACATAGATTGAATAAGCAAGTAAAGTTTGAATCTAAGAGAAATTGAGTTGAACTAAAACTCTATTACAACTCTACTCAACCTAACTATGAACGCCCCCAATTTTGCTAGTTTTGTCACACATTGGGTCCTTGGCGACATGACTCTTGTGTGCCTATGTATCTAGAGTGGGGGTGTGTGTGTGTGTGTGAGAGAGTCCCTTTTTCTTTTCTTTTTTAGGAGTCGCTGTTAACCATTGGTTTTGTATTAGGTGTGATTGGTCACCTAGATGTCTAATTTATTTTAAGTTACTTAATTAACAAAACCAAATTTTAAAGGTTCATTAATTAAGGTAAACCAAAAGTCTTTGAACCAAAGATCTTGGACTCGGAAGTTTGGTTATGTGTGGAGAATGTGTTAGGCACCCCACAGTGCCCATCTGAAGATAGTATCTCATTTTAATTTATTCACAATGTTAACTTGTTATGAAGAAATAGGATACTTGACATTTTTTTTTTTTTTTTGAAAAAAGTTTTTGCCAACAATACACACACACACACATGTGAATAAATATTTACATATAACTAGCATGTGAATATTAACTTCAACAAAATATATACAATCAAAACATGTAAGATATATACATAAGTACCATGTGAGAGAGAGAGAGCATGCAAGTATACTTTACAATAGCATTCGAGTAATTATTTACTATATAGCTAGCATGTGAGTATTAAATGCTATACAAAAACAAACACAACGTAAAAAGAGAGGGTTAGAAGAATAGTACCTTGTTGTCATCCACCATTTTCTCATTTTAATTATGCAAAAAGGTGACAAAAAGAAACTCATTAGTGCCAAGAAATGTTAGGGACAATGTAAACTTATAGGGTTTTTAAAGACTCAAGAGAATGAGCCTTGAACACAAATCCTCAAACAATAACTATTCTAACAAAAGGCTTAGAAATAAAAGTTACAATGTTAACTTTTATTATTTTGGAAAAGAACATTTTTCTTAGAAAACATTTTACTATGAGATTTTGAGAAAAAAGAATTTTTCATTTTGAAATCTTTGTTTTTTTTTTTTTTTTTTTTTTGGAGGAAGAGAGAAAACGCTTTTTAAAAAAATAATAAAAAAACAACGTGGTAAAACACATCTATTTCTTTTGAAAACATTTTTTTTTTTGAAAAGCATGTATTTGAAGAAAACATTTTTGAAAACACACTTTTGTATTTTTTTTTTTTTAAAAACTTTCAATTTTTTTTTAAATTTAAAAAAAAATTGAAAATAGTTATTTATTTATAGTTTCGGGTCCCCTTTAAAAAAAACAGATTTTTATTTTTATTTTTTTTTATTTTTTTTGAAAATAGATTAAAAAACAGTTTTCTGAAAAAAAAAAAAAAAAAGGAAAAGAAAAAAGAAAGAGATTTTTGGTTTTGAAAACAGATTTTTTCTGAAAAAACTTTTTGAAAACAATTTTATAATTTTTGAAAATTTTTGAAAAAAACAGTGTCTAAAAACAATTTTGGAAAACAGTTTCAGAAATCAGATTTTTATTTGAAAACAGTTTTATAAGAAAAAAAAACAGTTTTATATTTCTTTAAAAAACAGTTTTATAAAAACAGTTTTGGGAAAACAGATTTTTATTCTTAAAACAGGTTTTTAGAAAAGCAGATTTTTAATTTTGAAAACAGTTTTGTATTATTTTGAAACAGTTTTCTTTATTAAGAAAAAACAGATTTTTAATTTTGAAAACAGTTTTGTATTATTTTGAAAAAAGTTTTTTTATTAAGAAAAAACAGATTTATAAAACAGTTTTTATATTATAAAAACAGTTTTTTATAAACATATTTCTTTTTTGAACGCAGTTTTGAAGAAAAACAGTTTTATAAAAAAAAAAAAAAAACAGTTTTACCCTTTTTCTTTAACAGTTTTGAAAAACAGATTTTTTTTTTTTTAAGTGAAAGAAGTGATTTTTATATATATGGAAATGATGTGTACAATATAATAAAGGGGTGGGATGGGATTAGTTATAAAGAGAGAGAGAGAGAGAGAGAGAGAGAGAATTTTTTTGAATTTTCTAAGGCCATTTTTTTCAGAATTTTCTGACTTTTACTCACTTTTTTCTCTCTATTTCTCTATTTTTTCCACACCTTTTCTCATAATTTTTCTCAAAAATGGGGGGGGGGGGGGGGGGGGGAGTCTATCAGGATACACTAGTGCTAGCTGCCCATACCAAGGGGTGGCTAGCATTGGTGTATCTTGATACACCAATACTAGCCTCCCACTTTTGCCACCTCATTTGCCCTTTTTCGTCTTTTTCTTTTTCTTTTTCTTTTTTTTAAATTTCTATCCCAATCTTCACATGGCTGTTTGGAGGTGTTTCCGAGCTCTGTTTTCTTCGAATTTTATATGCACAGAAAGCTTTGGATGTATAGTTTCTAATGGTCCTAGCCTCGCTCAATTTGGAGCTATAGTCATTGAGATATCACGCTCAGAAGGAAGGTGATGCAAAGCTGAAAAATTCTGGATGTTGTTTCTTGAAAAATTCATATCTTCCAATCTGAAACAGATATCGTCAAGCCCTCTTGATGAAAATTATCTAAGACATTTTTCTTCAAGATGGTTTAGCCTACTTGTTCCAGTTCTTACCCAATTGGTATAGTTTATTGTGTGAAGTCGGGTAAAAAAACTGTCAATTTTCCTAAAAAACAGAGGAGATTTTATTAGGGTTTTTCGTATTTTTGTGATATCTCATCCATTCTAACACTAATTTTGGCCCATAAATTATCAGTTCAAAGGGAAAAATATGCCCTACGAGATGGTCCAAAATTCAACACGATCCAACGGTCGGATCAAAAAGTCAACTTTTTGACCATACCCGGTTAGGGTTTTGGTCTTAATTGCTGTAAAATGGATTTGTCAATCATTTTAACTTTTTGATTCACCGTTCAAACATGTTATATTTATTTTTACCCTTTTTGGCTTCTAAATTCATGATTTTGTACATTTTTCAATTTTTTTGGTCTTTGTTTTGATGCGTAAATCGGGGCCGGACAAAATACAATATCAAATTGACTATTTAAGAATGAAAAAATCAATAATAAAAAACCAAAATTAAGTGAAGACCTATATAAGGAAGGATTTGGTTTTTTCGGTGAGAAGAATTACCTTTATGCATGTGACAATAGCTATCTTCTTTCATTTTTATTTTTCTATTAAAGTAGTTCAATTATTGCTTAAATTCTATGATATTTTAAAAATATTTTAGATAATGCAATTCATCTTAGTTATTGATATATTTTTTGATTTGTTGTTCTTAATTCATTGTGCGGATTATTTTCTCACTTATGGAAATATCGAAATGGTCATAACACTAGTAATTAATATGTAAACTTTTACATTTATATTGCAATACAATTGTTGTTTTCAAATTATGTACCTTTATTTATCTATTTCTGAAATTGTTTTGATTGTGGTAGCCTGGTAGGTCTAGATACTTGGAAGAGCTATCTTCTTTTTTATTGTGTTTCTATTTTTCTATTAGCATAGTTCAATTACTATTTAAATTCTATTATATTTTAAAATTTTAGATGATGCAATTCATTTTAATTATTGATATTATTTTTTTATTTGGTTTTCATAATTGACTGTACAGGTTATTTCCTCACTTATGGCAACATTAAAATGGCTATGATTGGTAATTTATATGTAAAAAACATTTACATTGCAATAATTTTTTTTTTCTCTACTTTTACCTTGATTTATCTATTTTTGAAATTATCTTGATTGTGGTATCCTAATAGGTCTAGATCCATATTTTTTTTATTTATGAAATTTTTATGTAAGAAATTCTACAGAATCGTGGAACTCATCAACAAAAATAAACTACGTATATGAAATTAGGAGATTATATGAGGAATTTATTATCGTAAGTGTAAGGTTGAATTTATTCAACCATGCGTTGGCTTTATTCCGTACGAAATTTGCTTGTAATTCAGCAATTAGAAATCCTGTATTTAGGTAGGAATTATGTAAGAGTTGTGTGTGAGAGAGTGTAAAGATTTGATCAAGTATGTGCATTCAAGAGCATTCTCGCGACTGACTCGTGAGTGGTAGATTGCCAGAAGTGTCACGCATGTGGAGCATACAGGAAGTTGAAGGGTCATGATAGCTAGATCACTACAGGACAAAAAAATACAGTCTAGCCATTCTATTAGTTGGCGACTGGAACTCGTGACTCATCCCAGTCGCGAGTCACTCAGCCAAAGCCCCCTGTTTTGCAGAAAAATGACTTTTCACATTCCTTCTCATACTCTACTATAAATACCCTTATACCCATGAAATGTAGAGAGCTTCTGGAGAGAATTTTGAGAGATAAACCCTAGAGAACAATAAGATTGATTCATCCACAATCTTATACCTTTGATTCTCAAATTCCTCTACTCTTACCCTCTCCATTGTCATACCCTTCAGAGGATCTTTAGCCAAATCCTTACCTCACCATATCCATATCAGTGAGAAGGTTATTTGGTGTTTGGGAAGCAGTTCAGAGAGGATCAATTCATTTTGGTTGATGCAATAGACTTATTGCGAGATCTGGTAAGCTAGAGAAGACAAGGTTAGGCTTAACCCTATTGGAGCAAGAAGCTTAGAGGATTTAAGTGCATCGGGTAGATTAGGTTTAGAGGGTCTATCGCTATTCATGTATCCCATCTGATTTTCTAGTGGATCATTTTACTGCTTGGAGGGCCGCAGAGAGGTTTTTCGTCGAGTTCTTCGGTTTCCTCTTCGATAACATGTTCCAGTGTTATCTTGTGTTTGCATCTCTCTAACCCTTACTCTTTGCTTTTAATTACTGCTGTGTTGTGATTAAATTATAGCTTAGAGTTATTTGCTTTTTTGGATATAACTTGTACTTATCATTCCGCACAAACATTGTTTGAGTATAAGCTTGTATTGTTAATTTTCAAATTGGGGATCTAAACATTCACTAGTGTTTTACACACCAAGTGAACTTTGACAGATTTCTATATCCTTAGTGTGATCCTTAACCCCTAGGATGGATAGGTCTCAATCCCTCAATGCACCTCCCTTCTTTGATGGGAGTAATTATGCATTCTGGAAAGTGCATATGCGTACATTCTTATGCTTCATTGATGAGAGTGTGTGGGATGCTGTTGAAGTTGGATGGACAAAGCCGGAGGTTGCCAAATCTACTTGGGATAAGGCAGCTCTTGCAGTGGCTAATGCTAATAGTAAAGCTTTAAATGCTATATTTTATGGTGTCTCACTCGATGAATTCCATAGGATCTTTCATGTGGCAATTACCAAGGAGGCATGGGAAATCTTGGAGACCACATATGAAGGCACCAGGAAGGTGAAAGATACAAAACTACAAATGCTTACCACTCGCTTTGAAGAATTAAAGATGAGTGAAGATGAGTCATTCGACTCCTTCTATGGAATATTGAATGAAGTGGTGATTGGCAAGTTTAACTTGGGCGAGAAGACAGAGGACTCCAAGGTTGTTAGGAAGATCCTACGATCATTGCCGGAGAGCTTTCATGCCAAGGTGACCGCCATCGAAGAAAGCAAAGACCTTGATGAGATAAAGATTCAAGAACTCATCAGTTCTCTTCAAACATATGAGCTATCTCTACCATCACAAAGGAAGAGCAAATCTCTTGCTCTTAAGACGATCAATGAGAGAATTGAAGCTCAAGATTCCTCGAATGAGGATGAGGTTGAAAAAGAAGTAGCATACCTTGCAAAGAACTTTCGCAAGTTCTTAAAATTCAAAAGGGATGGGAAGTCTTTTGAGAAAGGGAAATTCTCAAATTTCAAAAAAGACAAGAAATAATTCAAGAAGAATGATTCCAAAGACTCTTCTCCATCTCAAGCAATCACTTGCTATGAATGCAAAGGGCATGGTCATGTGAAGAAAGAATGCCCCACTTATTTGAAGGCAAAGGGTAAAGTCTTTGCTACAACCCTTAGTGACTCAGATAGCTCCAACTTCAATTCGGAAGAAAGTTGTGACGGAGAAGGAGACTACTACGCCTTTATGACCATTTCACCCATAGACTCTTCGAAAGATTTGAGCACTCTTATGGAAGAGCTCGGTGAGCATACTGAAGTGTATGGGGGTTAGAGAGGAATCCAATGACGAGGAAGAAGAATGTGTCTATGAAGGAACCAATAGATTGCAAGAATCCTACAATGCTCTTCTTGAGAAGAGTGGAGAGTATGCTAGAGTGGCTAAGGCAGCCATTAGAAAAATGAAGAAAGTAGAACAGGATTACAAGAGCATACTTGTGAGGTATGAAGAAACAAAATGTGAAGTTGAAACGATGAATGAAGAGCTAACGAATGCCTATTCTAGGATCAAGTTTCTTGAGCTTGAGGTTATTCAAGCTAATGCTAAAGTGGAGCGTGTTGCTTCAAAAAAGCTTGATGAGGTGCTTGCCTATCAAAAGCCCTCTTCCGATAGAAGTGGCTTGGGATATACCAAAAAAAGTAGCTCAAGCACTAATGTGTCTAAGGAGATGAAGTTTGTTAAGGCCAAAGAACTGGTGGTTACAACCCCTCTTGTTGAAAGTGTGAAAGTTGAGAAAAAGCCAAATGTGGTTACTTAAAAGGTTTTGACAAAGCCTTCAAATCAATTTGTGGCCAAACCCAAAGGCACAAAGAGGTCCTCAAACTCAACACTTTTGTCATCATTGTGGAGTTTGTGGACATACTAGGCCAAATTGCCACAAGCTTCAAGCATTGAAGAATGTGGGTTCTTGATAGGCCAAGAATGTATTAACCCCTTGTGATGAATTAACAAATTAATTAGCCAAGTTAATTAATTAATTCAATTAGCATGAAATAAGTGTGGTAGCACAAAAAAATCACCAATTAACTAAATGCAGTAGAAATTAAATTGATATGGTGATTTGTTTACGAATGGGGAAAACCTACACGGTAAAAACCCCATCAGGTGATTTTAAGGTCACCACTTCCGAGAATTCACTATTATCACAACAAGCGATTACAAGTAAAGGAATTCCAGTATCTTATACCAACCTACAGTTGAACCCTTACCCCAATATCCAATTGGACTTTTTTTGTAGTGACAATCTCTCATTTTCAATGCACGACTCTTAGTACGTGACTAACCAATTTGATGCGCGGATCCCAGTACGCGGCTTACTCACCAACTTGAGAAAGATGTTGGTTACAAATTTCTTCAATTCATCATACGATGAAGATCACGAAATTCCTTGGTCACAAAACCCTATGGTGTACAAACACAGTAGCTTCTTCAAGAGGAAGATGAACTAGGGCAAATTTTGTCTCCGGTCACATTTGCATGAACACAACTTTGCTTCACACTCGCGCAACCTTTGACGGCCCTTAAAATAATCCTTATATATGTTTGGGGTTGTGAGGAAAGAAAGCCCAAACATATACACACGGATTGGATGAAAATCAGAACTGAAAATCTGTTTTTCATAAACCTTGATAGATAGCTTATTTGTCGAGTTAGCTGTCGAGTATCGGGCTTTAGCAGCTTTTAAACCTCAATAGATACTAGCTGTTGAGATAGTTGTCAAGCTTTAAAATCTAGTACTTCACTTGTTTCTTAGACAGACTTGCATGACTTTAACACTTGATCTTGAAACCTTGTTTCTTGAAACATTAAACACATCCTAGATCTACCTAATTACAAGTAAAGTTTTTGTCAAAGGATTAGCCAATTCTAATTTGACATATGTTCCTAACATTAACTCACATATGATGAAGGGGACAAGAAAAGGGCAAGGGGAACCACAAGCAATCAAAAGGGCAAGAAGTAGATCCTAGTATTGGTGATGTGATGAAGATGATAGACACCATCACCTCTTATTTGGCAAACTTCACCCTAAGGTTTGAGAATCGTAACTTAAGTACCTAATCCTCTAAGGATATCACCCCAAACGCACGTGCCATGTGGGTGAAGAAGGGTACTCATGCATAAAAATTATTACATGTCTATGCATTAATTCTTTCGATATGTTGTGACATTGTTGGTTGTTTGCTTATGTTTTTCATTCTAGCATGTTTTTACTATTTTTTTTTTTTTGTTTAAAAAGCTTTGAATATTTATTTCTTTTTTTATCAATCTTTACTTGCTTTGTGTCAAAAATCCAAAAACACATAAAAAGTAGAAAATCCAAAAAGTTTGATCGGCATTATTGTGTATTGTCACATGCATGTTTAATCTTGTACCTCCGTACTAATGGCTTTGTGCATTTACGAGCTTAGTTTGTTCTTTATGCGCTTATATCTTTGTGGGAAAAATCTTGACATCTATGTGATTGTTGTAAATCAATCTTCAAACTTGTCATGAATGATTAGTCAATAGTTTTGTTGATCTTGAGACATGCATAGACTTGTGCCTATATATCTTCCCACTGTTTTATGTTTTTGCTTAAAGAGCTCAACCAATGTCAAATCTCGAAAAGAGATAATGAGCTGCAAAAACCATCGCACATACTAGTATTTGACTAGGAAAAAGGAAAAGCGACTTGTATTGAAAATGTATGGTGTCCAAAAAGCCAAAGGCTTACTCTTAAAAATGAAATATCAAAAATTTTAGGCACCGATCTCAAAAAGAGATGTAATGTTCTAAAATAATCAAATGTTATGAATTGTAAGAAGTCAAATGAAAAGCTTCAAAGTTATGTAATCAAGTTTATGTGGGAGGTCATATATGCTTATTTCTATAATTGAGATTGGTCACTCTATTTAGTGCTAATTATGTATGCCTTGGTTGAATTGATCATTGAAGTTTCATGTTAGACTAAGGACTATCTCACATTTGGTACTCACCCACATCACACATGTCAATGTTCAATGAATGCCTTACTCATTTGTGTGATTGTACTTGATAAAATGTGTTGTACATACTCAATCATATGTTGGTCAAACACAAAAAGATTTTTGAGTATTTTAGTTGTTTTTGGAAAGTATTTTGTTTAAAATTTTTTCATAAAAATCCAAAAATTTTCAACTCTACCTTTTGGCGACTCACTCGCGAGTCATGTGAGTCGCGAGGCCCTAGTCGTGAGCTTACACAAAAGGTTTCGCGAATCCCTCGCGGGTGAGACTTCCAGTTATGAAAAGTACTTAGAAATTTTTTCAAAAATTCTGGGTTTTTGTCATTTTCGCAACTACTTTGCAAGTGGAAGTCCAGTCGCGAGGTTACTCAAAGAGGTTCATGACTCACTGGCAAATGGAAGTCCTAGTCGCGAAAAAAGACTTAGAGAAAATTTTCAAAATCTTGCACAAGGGATTTTGGCGACTTGCTCGCGAGTCATATGAGTCACAAAAAACGTGTGTTTTGCACAGGTAAGGTTAAATCTCAGACATTTTTCAAAAAATTTTCAGTTTCCCTCGCATCATGTGCAAACCTCTTTGTCTTCTCCGCCTCTCCTTCTCCCAAAACTACCATTTTCACTCACAAAACCTCCATTTTCATCTTCAATCTTCAATAAATCTTCAAGAAAAGGTATGGGTTTTCACTTATTCTCACTCTATTTTAAGTTTAAAACCCTAATTTTCTTGGATTTGGTGTTTGTGTTGAGATATTGAAATACGGTTGATGTTTATGGGTTTTTGATGTTTTTGTTGAGTTTGATATATGGGTTTTGTTGGATTTAATAGTATAATGCTTGTTTTACATGTTTATACTTCATGCTTATACATTATACTATGATTTGTGTTGTGTTGTGCATATCATGTTGATGATAAAAATGTCTTATAGATGTTTTTGTGTTTATTTTTGGACTCCATTGAGTACAAAAATTATGGGGATAATCATGTTTCTTTGTCTTTGAAACATCAAATGATTATGTGTTTTCACACATTGCCCCTTGCATGTTTTCATGCCCTAATTGCACACTTTTGCATATGATGCACACACACACCCCCTTTGACATGTTGAATGTATAATGCCATAATTGTATCATGCTTTGATGTTTAGTAGCTTCACATGTCATTTTTCTGAATTACTCTTTAAATTCCAATTTTTAGGGTTTTAATTCACAGTTTATGTTTTGGTACTAACTTGTTACTAATCAAGTTTGTTACTGGGTATTGTGCTCTATTTTGTGGTATTTGTTACTTTGTTTTGCAATGCCTCCACGAAAAACCACTGCTCAATGTGGTGACAAGAGGAAATGCATGGACAATAGCTTGTTTTGCTCCACTCAATACTATGAGCAATACTCTAGGCTCCAATCATTTAGGAGAGATTTGTGAACCTTGCTGAGCTCAAGGAATCCTTCATCCCTAGCTGTTTTGAAGGAAGAGGCTGGGAAAAGCTCCTTGGTGATCTCCCCGAAGTTTGTGAGCCACTAATTAAAGAATTCTATGCAAATGCCACACTCAAAGAAGATTACATAGAATGTTGGGTTAGAGGTTGTGAATTCACTCTTGATGTGGGGGACATTGATGGTATCCTTGGACATGGAGAAGTAGATGATGAAGACTTCATTCCTTACAAGGATAGAATGGCCTCTCTAGAAATGGTACAATTCTATATTGGTGGCGCTAAGGAAGGAAAATGCCTCAACACAACCACCTTCCCTTCGGATTTGAGATGCCTTGCCAACATCATATTATTCAACTTGTATCTAGTAAGGAAGTTGACCACCATCAACAATGCTAGAGCCAACTTCCTCATAGAGCTTCATGAGAGAACCTACATCAACATTGGTGCTCATGTGTACACCATCATTGCCAAAGCTACAAGGACAACCTCAAAGGAAAAGCTTGTTGTTCCAAGTTTGATTATGAGGATCTTTCATGAAAAAAGTGTGGATACTCCACAGGACATAAGCCTAATGAGTGTGCCTCCTTCCATCAACTCTCAAACAATTCTAAGGAGTAGAGTTCGTCTTCCGGGTGATGAACAAGCTGATGAACTTGAACAAGCACCACCTACAGATACAGAAACTGAAGTGGAAGGACAACAACCTCCTCCAAGAAGAGGTGGTGATCGAGGTAGGAGCAGAGCTTCATCGTCTTCATCAGTGCCTTCAGACGCTTTTTAGATCATTCTTGAGAGGATTGATGGTCTAAGAGATGTCCAAACCGAGCACTCCACCAACCTTGTAGCCATCCAGGACCAGATCAACTTGTTGTCAGCCAAGTTTGATAGCTTCACTCACCAGCCATAGCCCTTTGGCCATTCCGGTCAAAAAGGGGGAGTAGTATGGAGTAGCTCTTGAGGGGGAGAACTTTTTATAAGTTTTTATAAGTTTTATAGTTTTTATGGTTTTTCATAGCACTTATTCTAGTACTCTATGGTTTTAGTACTTTGGTTTTTAAGTACTCTATGGATTTAGTACTTTGGTTTTAAATACTTGGATATTGTGTGCTTTGGATACTTGGGATGTTTTTAGCTATTTAATTACTCTTAATTTTGTACCTTTGCTTTTGTAGCTATTTAGTACTTTTAGTTAATATTTTTCATTTACTTTAGTACTCTTGTGCCCTTGTTGGATCTTGTATCCTTGATGCAATTGCTTTAGAGGTATTGCATCGACTGTGTGTTGGACCAAATGATACTTTATATTGAGCTTATTTGCTTACATATCCGGATGTTCATTCACCATGTGAATGTTCATTGTAGTCATTTTTTATAGTGATTGTTCTTGTTTGGTCCAGCTATGCTTTATTATCATATTCATACTTGCTTGATCGTATTGTGCTTGCTCCATATGCATTCTAAGATTTTCGCTTACAATAAGGTGCATTTTGTGATATTGTTTTCAGGAAACTTGTCGGTATGGTTCAAGAGCTTCACAGATCTAGAATTAGGTGTGAGTGAGTTTTGGTAACTGTTCCCAACTCACATTTTTAAGTCTAGAGTCTATTTTAGGGTTTTGTCATAGAATAGCCAAATGGGAAGATTGTAAGGTTGAATTTATTCAACCATGCGTTGGCTTTATTCCGTGCCAAATTTGCTTGTAATTCAGCAATTAGAAACCCTGTATTTAAGTGGGAATTATGTAAGGGTTGTGTGTGAGAGAGTGTGAAGATTTGATCAAGTGTGTGCATTCAAGAGCATTCTTGCGACTGACTCGCGAGTGATGACTCACCAGAAGTGTCACACGTGTGGAGCATGTAGGAAGTTGAAGGGTCATGATAGCTAGATCACTACAGAACAAAAAAAAAATACAGTATGGCCACTCTGTTAGTTAGTGACTGGAACTCGCAACTCATCCCAGTCGCGAGTCACTCGCCAAAGCCCCCTGTTTTACAGAAAAATGACTTTTCACATTCTTTCTCATACTTTGCTATAAATACCCTAATACCCACGAAATGTAGAGAGCTTCCAAAGAGAATTTTGAGAGATAAACCCTAGAGAACAACAAGATTGATTCATCCACAATTTTATACCTTTGATTCTCAAATTCCTCTACTCTCACCCTCTCCATTGTCATACTCTTGAGAGGATCTTTAGCCAAATCCTTACCTCACCATATTCATATCAGTGAGAAGGTTATTTGGTGCTTGGGAAGCAGTTCAGAGAGGACAAATTCATTTTGGTTGATGCAATGGGCTTATTGCGGGATTCGGTAAGTTAGAGAAGACAAGGTTAGGCTTAACCCTGTTGGAGCAAGAAGCTTGGAAGGCTTAGGTGCATCAGATAGATTAGGCTTGAAGGGTCTATTGCTATTCATGTATCTCAACTGATTTTCTAGTGGATCATTTTACCGCTTGGAGGGCAGCGGAGAGGTTTTTCGCCGAGTTCTTCAGTTTCCTCTTCGATAACATGTGCCAGTATTATCTTGTATTTGCATCTCTCTAACCTTTACTCTTCGCTTTTAATTATTGCTGTGTTGTGATTAAATTATGGCTTAGAGTTATTTGCTTGTTTAGATATAGCTTGTACTTATCATTCCGCACATACATTGTTTAAGTATAAGCTTGTATTGGTAATTTTGAAATTGAGGATCTAAACATTCACTAGTGTTTTACACACCAAGTGAACTTTCAGTATGTGATGATTAATAAGCACTTGGTATTGTAATACCTAGAAGGAAGGAAAAAACATATAGTATTTCCCTTTTAATCATTATTTTTCCTATTTTTTCACTTCTACTGCTCTAGGCAAACTTAACACGTTGAAAGCAAGTATAATGGAAGAATAGCATGTCAAAATTTTTAAATGCCGCATAGAGAGAGACAAATTACAATTTTACTACAATGAACTTTTAGAAATTTAAAACTTGCCATAAATATTAAAATAGTTTATAATATCTTATAATATATTTTTTTTGCATAAAAAGATACTTAAATAATAGACATTTTCCATGTAACTTATTTTTATTATTTTATATTTTTATCATTTTATTTTTCATTCAATTTAATTATACTATCAAAAAATTTATATTTTTTTAAATTTATATATAATTTTTTTTATTAAGCCATGCATTGGGCATAATACTATTCTAAAATGAATTGTAAGAATAATGATGCTGCCACGTTGGCGTTGGAGACAATACAATACTTCAATTGGCCGCAAACGCATCCTAAAGCCAGCTGTTGGTAAACATGAACATTGAACCCATAACTTTGCAAATTGCATTTGGACTATATGGATTAAAATCCGAGGACCTTAAATGATTAGGCTGGATTGATATCCAAGACAATTAATTTGTAGAAGTGGGTTTTAGGACCAATAGTTGAGTCTAAAACAATACTTCCATAAAGAGAATTGAGAATAAATCACTACAGAAAAAAATTTTATGATAAAAAAAAATTTTGGCATTATTTCTCCTTCCTTGGAATTACTGAAGATTGTTTACACTTTGTAGGATACTATATTTTCTCCACCCTTGATTCGCGTGCCGGACCCCGAAAATTCCATAAAAATGATTTTTTCTCCATGGGGCCGTGGAAGCATCTAGATTGGTGTGGTGCAACCTGTTTGAGCATCAAAGCACTCGAAGTACCTTTTTCTGTCAAATTGACCATGATGCCCCTAGTCAACCCTAGGTTGACCGAAAGTCAAACAAGGTCAAAATCTACCCGAAATAACATTTTTCGGGCTTTTACATCAAACCTGAGTAACTCAGAGATTTTTTTCAACTTTGACCAAGTTTGACTAAATTTGACCCGACGTTGACTTTTAGGGTGTTGGAAAAATACATGTTTGTATCGCATACAAAATATACGCAGCGGAAAAATTAAAGGATCTATTTCATTCGCAATTGATAACATGTACTATGTAAATTTCAGAAGTTAAGAACAAGAGAGTGTACCTTGGTGTGGTGAATTTCAAAACAAAGATTAGAAGTACTTGGAAACACTTTTAATTTTCACTCCAATTCCAATAATGCCCAAGAAGTGTGGTCTCTCAATCAGTTATATGAATTTGTTCAAGGGAGAAGTAGAGAGTGTCCAACACTCACATACAAACCGTTTCATGTGTATTTTTCAAATTCTGTATGTTTTTCTCCTTATAACTGATTATCTAATTGGGTTAGCCTTTTGGGCCTTTCCAATTGGACTCTAGTATGTGGTTTGGAGTGGGACCAAAATGGAACAAATAAAACACTAGCTACAATGGGCCTTGGGTTTTTCTGTCAACTCTTGACAAATCTAAAGTTACCATTAATTATATTTAATACCACCATATAAATATAATTGCACTCTAGGTCTTATTAATAAATTATATCCCTAAACTTTATTGTACATACAACCCCTTCATAAAATATTTGTAGTAATACAAAGTCATGAATATAGTCTGCCACTTTGTAAATTACATCTTAATCCTTGAGTATCTAGTTTAATCCTTTAAGTTATTCATCATATATTTATGAAATGCAATTTCATAAATATATATACTTTAGTAACTATTTACTAAAGTAGTTAGGTCTAACATTCTGAATAACAAACCTATTAAACTTATATCAATGAAATATTTTGTATCTCCATTATTCCATCTTGAAAATATATGTTCCATCAACACTAAATGTGGTTGCCCAACATACTGAGGTTTTGATCGTAGCTTTAGATCTCACTCGTGATATATTAAAGCAACCTACACTTTATGATCAGGTCCATTATTCTCTCAGGATTAAGAGTTCATGTAAATAAAAGTTGTGAGATTTATTATTCATTTGACAGTTGTTAGGAGAATAATAAATCTCACAGCAGTCCAGTTCAATATGTTTTAACTCTTAAAACATATCAACTAGAAGTCTCCATTTCCATGATCAAAACAAATCATCTTAGTTGATATGTTATAGTTTTTGCAGATGAAATACCCAATTTCATCATCGACTATGAATTAAAATTCTGAGTTTACAAAGAATTTGTGATTTATATCTTCTGTGACTTTTCACATAAATCACATACTATGTATCTCATGGACTATATGATAATGTCCAAATATTCATGTTACCATCATTTTAGATAATAATAAAACAACTTTATTAATTACAACATTAAATCATACATAATGTCAAACATAATAACATACATAGCATCATACAATAAGATTTTAGGGCACTAATCCTAACAATCTCCTACTTTCCCTAAAGACTATTGTACACTAATCTAACTCCCATTCCCTCCAAATGTGACTTGAAAGTCCTTTGAGGCAAGGCTTTTGTAAAGGGATCTACTAGATTGTTTGCACTTTCAATCTTTGCAACTACTACATCTCCACGAGCAACAATGTCTCGAATGATGTGGTACTTTCTCTCAATGTGCTTTCCTTTCTTATGATTCCTTGGATCTTTGGATTGTGCAACCGCTCCACTATTGTTGCAAGACAATGTGATAGGAACTTGCTCCATTCTCACTACACCAAGATCAGAAAGAAATTTCTTGAGCCAAACAGCTTCTTTTGTCGCTTCACAAGCAACAACATATTCAGCTTCCATGGTGGAGTTTGCAATACAATATTGCTTAACACTCCTCTAACTTATGGCTCTACCTCCCAAGGTGAACACACAACCTGAAACGGACTTTCTGAAATCTAGATCTAATTGAAAATCTGAATCTGTATAGCCAACAGGAATCAAATTCTCATACCGGTAAACAAGCATATAATCTCTCGTTCTCCGTAGATACTTGAGAATATGCTTTACAACTTGCCAATGTTTTGGTCCTGGATTTGATTGATTTCAGCTAACCATGCCAATTGAAAAATAGATATCTGGTCTAGTATAAAGCATAGTATACATGAGACTTCCTACTACAGAAGCATAAGGAACTTATCTCATCATATTTTCTTCCTCTTAAGTCTTAGGCCTTTGGTCATCAGATAGAGGAACTCCATGTCTGAAAGGAAGTAATCCTTTCTTGGAGTTTTGCATGCTAAACCATTCTAGAACCTTATCTATATATCTAGCTTGTGATAAGCCCAACATCTTATTCTTGCGATCTTGCCAAAGCTTGATCCTTAGAATAAAGTTAGCCTCGCCCAAGTCCTTCTTATCAAATTGGCTTGACAACCAAATTTTTACTGATGACATTACCCCTACATCATTTCCAATGAGTAGAATATCATCAACATAAAGCACTAGGAACATTACTACTTTATCTCGATGTCTTTTGTATACACATGGTTCATCAAGATTTTGTTCAAAATCAAATGACTTGATTGCTTGATCAAATCTGATGTTCCATGACCTAGATGCTTGCTTAAGTCCATAAATGGACCTTTTCAACTTGCATACCATATGCTCTTGGTTCTTTGCTATGAAACCTTCTGATTGCATCATATAGATTTCTTCTTCAAGATTGCCATTTAGAAAAGCAATCTTGACATCCATTTGCCAAATCTCATAATCATAATGAGCAGCAATGGATAAGAGAATTCTGATAGATTTAAACATTGCTACTGGTGAAAAGGTTTCTTCATAATCAATACCTTCTTTTTGTGTATACCCTTTCGCCACAAGCCTTGCTTTAAAGGTTTCAACCTTTCCATCTATCCCTTTCTTCCTCTTGTAAACCTATTTGCAATCAACAGGTTTAATGTTGTTAGGCGCCTTTACAAGATCCCAAACTTGGTTGGAATACATTAAATCTAATTCAGATTTCATAGCTTTGATCCAATAATGTGCATCTATATCATTCATTGCTTCTTCATAAGTGTAAGGATCAGTTTCGACCTCTTCTGAGATAACTTCATAAGTTTCTCCCAGGCCTATAAATCTTATAGGTGGCCTAACAATCCTCCCACTACGACGAGGCACCTGTGTACTAAACATCTTATGAGTAATATCTTGTGGTGTATCCGATACAACCACATCATCCCTAGTTTCATCCATTGGTTGTTCATTTACAGGTTCATTCATTTCAGCCAAAACAACTCTACTTCTAGGAGTATAATAATTCATATAGTCATTTTCCAAGAATTTGGCATTTGAAGTAACAAACACTTTATTATCTTTATGACTATAGAATAAACCTCCAACAATTCCTTTTGGATACCCTACAAAGAAAACCACTTTTGTTTTAGACTGTAACTTGTAAGACTTTCCTTTCAACCCCTGTGCTGGACAACCCCAAATATGGAGATGTCTCAACTAGGCTTATGCCCATTCCACAACTCTATAGGTGTTCTAGGAACAGACTTCGAAGGTACTAAATTCAGAAGATACATTGCAGTATTTAAGACATATCCCCAAAAAGAAATTGGTAGAGTCGAATAACTCAACATGGACCTAACCATATCTAAAAGAGTCCTATTCCTTCTTTCTTTTACACCATTTTGTTGTGGAGTTCCAGGTGCAGTCAATTGGGATACAATCCCATTTTTAGTTAAGTAATCCTTCAAATCTCCAAGAAGGTATTTGCCACCACGATCAGATCGAATGGCTTTTATGCGTTTACCCAATTGATTCTCAACTTCAACCCTAAACTCTTTGAACTTTTCAAAGGTTTCGGACTTCCGTTTCATTAGGTACACATAACCAAATCTAGAGTAATCATTAGTGAAAGTAATGAAATACTTATAACCACCTCTTGCTTGGATTGACATAGTACCACATACATCTGAATGCACTAGTTCTAGCAACTCTTGGGCTCTTCTACCTTTTGCATTAAAAGGTCGTTAGTTCATTTTACCTTCCAAACAATATTCACAAACTGGAAATTTATCAAAGTCCAATGGCTCTGAGAGACCATCTTTGATCAGTCTTTGAATCCTATCTGAATTAATATGACCCAAACGTAAATGCCAAAGATATGCATCACTAGTAGAAGGAAAATTTCTCTTTAATGATTTCACATGAGAGTTATTATCTAATTTAGAATTATATAATTCATGCTTATCAGGAGTTAAAATATAAAGACCATCCATAATATTGCCAGAATAGATGAACACTTTACCCTTCTTTATTACAACATTGTCTTTAAGGATAACACAATATCCATGTTTACCTAAATAAGTTCCAGAAATTAAATTCCTACGAACATTAGGTACATATAAATAGTCTTCCAATATTAAAACCCTAAACTCAAAGCATAAATTAACAACTCCAACAACTACAACCAGAATCTTGCTCCTATCAACCAAAGTAAAAAACAATTCCCCTTCATTAAACTTTTTGGTCTCTTGGAACCCCTACAAAGAATTGCAGATATGATTAGTACAACTTGAATCCACACACCAGGAATCCGTGGGATTTTGTACTAAACATATTTCAAGGAGGAATGAACTTTTCATACCCTTATTATTGGCAGCCCTGAATTTTAGACAATTCCTCTTCCAATGTCTTTTCTCACCACAATGGAAACATTTTCCTTTGATCTTCTTTCCTTTGTCGGCAACCCCTAAGGCAATTTGTTTACCATCTTGCTTGGTGAAGTCCTTCTTCTTCTTCTTCTTTCTTATCCTTGCCTTTCGACTTAGGTTGAGAAGTAAAAGCTTCAGCCATATTAGCATCAACACTAGATGTACCAAGAATGCCTTCCGTCGCTACCAACTCATTCATTAATTCAGACAATGAATAAATATTTTTGTTCATATTATAATTGAGTCTGAATTCCTTGGATGATTCTAATAGTGACTGGAGTATTATATCCACTTATGATTCTCCATCACCTAAAACTTCCAATGTATTCAAATTAGAGATCATTGTAAGACACTGCTCCCTCACTGAACTACCTTCAGCCATTTTAGTATTATAAATTTGCCTCATAGTTTCTTGCCTTGCAGAATGACCTTGCTCACCAAACATCTCCTTCAGACTTGACATTATGTCCGAAGCTAGTTCTACATCATGCATTTGATGCTGTAGAACATTTGAGATAGATGCTAGGATATAGCACTTGGCCATCTCATTAGATTTCTGCCAACGATCATATCCCTGTTTTTCCTCAGAAGGAGCATCTAATGAAGGAAAGCTAGGACATGGTTGAGTAAGCACATATTTGTGCTTTTCAACTGTAAGAACAATGTTCAAATTTCTTTTCCAGTCAACATAGTTGGATCCAGTTAGTTTGTTTTGATTAAGAATAGTAACAAGTGGGCTAAATGATGCCATGTTCAAATATGAAAATAATAAACATGAATATAATAAGTAACTGGACATTATCAATTTAGCATATAAACATATAGTATGGAACCTTAATAAAACCATAATATAATATATGCAACGACAACCCAATCTCATATTCAATATCCCTCAGCATAGAGTGAACATTAAATACTATGATTGATTGAGAACTCTATTCTCATTATTAGAGCTATTATGACAACTCTTATCAAACACTAATAATATGCCGTTATACATTTGGCCTCTAAATAATAATAGTAAGAACTCAGCATAGAAGATACTATAATATTTAGTCTAGTATATACCATTGTCTAGAATCATGTGTAGCCACATTTCATCTCCTTAATAGGCTTATTTTGTAGTACCATGATACAAAACACCCTCCGTATGGAATGCAAAGCTCGAAGCTAAGACAAGGTGTTTGATCAAACCATTATAGACCAGGAAATTCAATCTTGTAGGACCATGAAATAAATACTCGCCGCATGGAATGCTAAGCTCGAAGCAAAGACAAAGTATATATTTCACACTACTATAAATTAACAATGGAGGCCGTGAGATCTAACCCTTGTATCTCTCTCCTACTAGATGTTTTAAATTAAAGGTTTTTATTTTGTAAACATGTGTAGTCTAATCACGCACAGCCTTGCACTTTATACATTTGAAAACCCTTAAAAAGCATTTTCATGAGAATCTCGCGACTAAGCTCATCCTGTGAAAATGGGTTAAGGCAACACAAAATTCAGATATAAACTTTCGCGACTGTTTCGCGAGTAAAGCTTACCCGCGAAAAATTTTGTGCTTCAGAGACATTTTTTGCGAGTAACTTCGCGAGAAGTTAACCTGCGAAAAACGCATGTTTTTAGTTTTTAAAAGGGCAGATGCAGACAGTTTTCAACATTTTTCATGAACAAACAACCACCATATGAACATAATAGATAGAATTTGATATCAAAACTGAATTCCGTTGATGTTATAGCCTTAAAGTTCAATTTAACATAAATTCAAATTTAAACAACATCATAACATGAATATCAGTTTTCATCAAACCATAGTTTCAACAACCATGTAGAAAATTAAATATAATCTTCTAACATCATGAAACTATTATCCCTAATTCCAAAATTCACAAAACATGTTATACAGATAAGAAATTGAAGACTGCTCTGATACCAATTGTTGGAAAAATACATGTTTGTATCGCATACAAAACATACGTAGTGGAAAAATTAACGGATCTACTTCATTCACAATTGATAAAATGTACTATGTAAATTTTAAAAGTTAAGAACAAGAGAGTGTACCTTGGTGTGTTGAATTTCAAAACAAAGAAGAGAAAGAACTTGGGAATACTTTTAATCTTCACTCCAATTCCACTAATGCCCATGAAGTGTGGTCTCTCAATCAGTTATATGAATTTGTTCAAGGGAGGATTAGAGAGTGTCCAACACTTACATACAAACCATTTCATGTATATTTTTCAAATTCTGTATGTTTTGTGATTAATAAAGTTGCTTTATTATTATCTAAAATGATGGTAACATGAATATTTGGACATTATCATATAGTCCATGAGATGCATAGTTTGTGATTTATGTGAAAAGTCACAAAAGATATAAATCACAAGTTCTTTGTAAACTCAGAATTTTAGTTCGTAGTCGGTGATGAAATTGGGCATTTCATCTGCGAAGACTATAACATATCAACTAAGATGATTTGTCTTGATCATGAAAGTGGAGACTTCTAGTTGATTTGTTGATATGTTTTAAGAGTTAAAACATATTGAACTGGATTGCTGTGAGATTTATTATTCTCCTAACGACTGTCAAATGAATAATAAATCTCACGAATTTTATTTACATGAACTCTTGATCCTGAGAGAATAATGGACCTGATCATGAAGTGTAGGTTGCTTTGATATATCAGGAGTGAGATCTAAAGTTACGGTCAAAACCTCAGTATGTTGGGCAGCCACATTTAGTGTTGATGGAACAGATATTCTCAAGATGGAATTCATAGTCTCTTAACGGAGATACAAAATATTCTCTTGAGATAAGTTTAATGGGTTTGTTATTCAGAATGTTAGTCTAATAACATACATAGCATCATACAATAGGATTTTAGGACACTAATTCTAACATAGGGTACCAGAAACCCTAATTTTGATTCAACCATCAGAATAGGTTGGGACTAGCGCCATTGCGAAGAATATCAAATTCGCTTTCCAACAACTATTCATGGATTGAAATCAAAGTTAAAATAGTTGAGATATCTAGAAAACTGTGTAAAGCATATTAGCATGCTTCCTGAGGCCATAACTTTTGATTTGACTGTCAGATTTCCAATTTATTTAGGTTTCTGGAAACTAGACATCTAGATCTTTCCAAGGATACCAAGATTAGGTTAATCCGAGTATGGGAACACCTTCAAATACGCATCCGAAACTGAACCAAAAGGAGCCAGAACTGCTGATGTCAACAGGGGTGGCTGGCGGCCACTCAAGGGCCGCCAGAGCCAAAGGGTCAAAATTCCACTATAAATGCTTTCAAACCCCTCATTTTGCAAAAAAAAGAAAAGAAAAGATTTTAGGTAGTTTTCTAGGCAAATCCTCTCTCTCTTCTCTCTAATTTCTCTCCTAAACACATCCAAATAGTTTTGATTCTTCTCTTTTATCCACAATCACAAGGTAGTATTCTTGCACTCAATCTTCCTCTCCTTGGTTCCATACCTTGGATTTTAGGTTTAGGAGTGTGGATGTAGCTTTCTCCACACCATTTTCTTTTCATAGCTTTTCCTAGCTTTTCTTGTTCAATAATATGCTTTATTGCTTTTCTAGCATGTTCTCGATTTATTTTTCTTCCAAGCATGTTTCCTTGCTTTTTTCCATGATTTATCGCTTTGATGTTGTTGGCCTAGCCTTCTTGGGTTAGGATATGTCTAAATTCCATGCTTGTGCTTAGATCTACATGCCTATGTGTTCTTTGCCATGTTTATACTTAGATCTACATGCCTTTTGCTTTCTACACCATGCCTATGCTTAGATCTATATCTTTGAGTGCTTTATACCTTGTTCATGTGTCTATATTTACATGTTGGTTGCTATGCTATGTGCTTCTAAAGCCCTTCTATCTCTTGTTATCATTTTCTGCCTATGTTTTGGCCATTTTTGGTGGGGTGTAGATCTAGATCTTGTGGTCTAGGCCTACATCCACACATTTAGGCCTATACCAAAGGGTTTGGATCATTTCCGTTATGCATGTCTATGTTTGCTTGCTTGCTTCTATTGCTTTGTATCCATGTTTGCTTGTCTAGATCTAGGATTTACCATGCTTTGTACCCTCTGGGGGTTTGTGCTTGTCGAACTTTGAGGCTATTTGCTTGTGTGGTTGCATCTGTCCCTCCTAGGGCTTGTTTGGATGTAACCAATTGTGAGATACACATCTGTGGTGTTGGAGTGCTTGATTCACACCTTTCTCCGCTCCATGCGATGTTTATATACTTGCTTTGCTTGCTTAGTGCCACCTGTTTGACTTTCTTTATTTCTTTGCATCTTTGCACGCTTGCCTACATGTTCATGCATGAGTCTGTGTGTCGTCCATATTTCAATCCAATGGAAATATGGACCCTCAATCCAAACCTACATTTGTCCTCCTAGGACACCCTTTTTTGTTTGATAACATGGTTGTTTAATTCTTCGTATGCTTCACATGCTTGTTTGCCCCTGCATGCCATCTTTTGTCAGTTTGTCTTTTAGCATGCTTTTCCTTCTATTTGTTCCCTTGCTTGTCTACTGGCTTGGTTCTTTTGTCTTTGCATGTACACACATGGAGCATGGACACTTAGAGCAAGGGTGTGACCTCCTAGGCGCAAGCAAAAAGGGCAATGATGCAAATAAGAAGATACAAGCCCACATAGGGCAATGTTCAGTAAATTAGGGGCCTAGCCCTTACAGAGTGGTTTTCTCTCTCTCTTTCTCTCTCTCTCTAAGCCACTTCGCTAAAGCATGTATTAGGGTTTCCCCTCTCCTTGTACCCTTTACTTTTCCTACTCTTTGCTTGGTGCGGGTTCCCTAAGTATGGCAATGTCTGTTTTACATTTCCTATAGCTTGCTGGGCCATACCATTGGAACATTGGCAATGTCTGTTTTATTTTCCTGCTTTATATGATAGCATTATGCATGATGTATGTGTATATATATGTCTGCATGTGTGTGGGCGATTGTGCACTTTGTATGACAGACTCTCGTGGCTATGTGAGTGACCCTCTCTAGTCATGAGTGCTCTTAACCTTATGGCATGAGTATGTGCTCAAAGCGATTGCTGTAGGTGCATATTTGTGTCATACTGTGTGCATGGTCACCGTGGTGTGATCGTCTCGATCCATGTCACTAAGTGACATTGGTTTTCTCATGTATGTGTCACATATCAACGTGTTTAAATGCTTTGAGGGGCTCCTGCTCATCCTAGCTCGAGCACGTTGGCACGAGCTGTATACACAGGCACGAAATGCTGCCGGTGTGCTATAAAGCACTAAACGTGAAACTTTTCCGGATTTTTGTCGTGAAAATGGGGCATCCCCGTTACCATATTCTCACGTTGAAAGCTTGGTGAGAATAGCATTTTGTGTGCTATGACGCATCTAAAGTGAAGCGCTGCCAAATTTCCACCATGAAAATAAGGAGAAATGCTTTTGGATTTTCACCGTGGAAATTTGGCAATGATTCCAAACACACTTGGAAAGCATTAATCTAGACCACAACCATTCCGAAACCAAACCTCAAAGGCCAATACGTTTAAAGCCCTAAAAGCTAATGCCAATAGCTCATTTTCAACTACCAATGTCCTTAAATTATGATTTTACCAAAACAAAGGATTGTCTACAAATAGGCGTTGTGGGGTGCCTAACACCTTCCCCACACGTAACTAGCCTTCCAAATTCAAGAATCAAGATTATTTACCCATCCACATTAGATTAGGAAAAATGCCATTTTTCTTAACCTAGGATTGGTAATAAAATCAAATAGAGTCAAGTGACCAATCACACCTTAGAAAAAACCAAGATTGGTGGTGACTTCACTTACCCTTTGTAATTTCCTTAAAATTGACTTAGATTTCAGTCACACACCCAAGGTACGCATTCCACTATATTTTCTCGCACCGAGGAATTGCGCGAGCATCACCATGATAGGTGGTCGGGCAGCCACGAGGCGTCGATAGACTTGAAGAAAGGTACAAAGTTGGACTTCTCTCAATGTTCTAAGTGTTCTATCTTCTTCTCTCTCTATTTCTGGATCAAATTCCTATACATAGGGGATCTCTTCCTATTTATAGATTTAATGCTTCAATCCTGGCCCTCCACCTGGGGGGTGGGTGATTCTTCTCCAAGATATTTGTTTCATCCTTCTCCTACCCTCCTTTTGAGGTTGTGTTAAGCAGGTAACAGACTATTGTGGCACTGTTTAGGCAGCATGCATGATTGGTATAATGCATTTAATGTGGAGGTGACGGTGTTTTCGCCAGGAAGTTTCCTCCATTTCTTACCTAAGATAGGTACTGTCACCTTCCTCGGACCAACATGTTTCAGCCTAAGAATTCTTCAACCTCCTTGGCTTGTCCATCCCTTATTTTCTACCTCGAACTAAGTAGCTCCTCAAACAGACTTTTTCTTTAGCCTATCGGGGACCATAACTCACTTAAACCTTTGGTTGGGCCCATTTAAACTTTGGCTCAAGCCCAATTTGCTATAAATCTCTTTGGTCCTCACATGAACCATTTGATAGAACTTGCCATATGACATATCATCAACAAAACATCTAATCCATTGTACCTCTAATGCTTGCCATGTATATTATTTTGTTGCACCTCTCTCTCTCTCTCTCTCGTATTTATATTATTCTCATGGTCAAATGGTGTACCAAATTTATTTATTTATTTATGGTTTACTTAGTTTGAGTACCTAGATACCATTGGTTTTGGTATAACTTATTTTCATTAACTTATTTTAGTTAAAGACTAAATCGAACAAATTTCTAATCATACCTGAAAAAGATTATAAAAAAATGAAACACTATTTTGGTTTCTACATTTTGGGGTAATTATCTATTTAGTCCCTACATTTTTTGTAGCACTCAATTTGGTCCCTATCATCAAATCACAGGTTTTCTTGCGCTCTCTTGGCAACCAAATACAAATCAAATTTACCATCCTCTCACTTTAGCAAACCCATATATCAACTTAGCAACAGAAACAAATCTAATTTTGGACCCAAACTAATTGTTGAAAGCTCAATGTTAGAAATGCAAGAGCTAATTTAGACCCCCATATTTTAGTTGCAGCTTGATTAATTTTAAGCTTAACACACTTAATGTCGAATATACATGATTAACATATTAATTAATCGAAGCATTCAACAATTGCATGGATGAACAAATAGATACAATGCTAAAATGTGAAGGGTGGTAGGGAAAAGAATAGCAAACCTAAGATAACATTGTGATGTGTTATTGAAGAGGAAAATTGAAGAACTCAACATAAAAACCTCTTTGCGGCCCTTCAAGCCAAAATGATCCACTTGTGAATAAGTTGGAATATAAGGATACCAAAAAAACCCTCCAAGCTTAATCTACCCAAAACACTTGAGCCCTCCAAGCTCTAGCTACCAACGAACTTCATGGAGACTTGTCTTCATTAGCTTCCTGGATCTTACAATACAGCCAGATTGCATCACCAAGCCTCACTGGCTTATTTTGGCAAAGACCCAATACTTCCCAAGCTCCAAAACACTCTCTACACTTTAAAATGGGTGTGGGTTGTATTTGAATACAATCTCCTCTCAAGGTATAACAATGGGAGAGGGGAGGAGAAGAGACTACTAAGGAATTCTCACTTTAGGATGGGTAGCTCTCTCTAAAAGGTGGGTGTTATGAAAACCTCTCCCTAGTGTTTTTCTTTTAAATAGTCTCCTTACAATTTTATGGGTAATGAGTGTATATATCGTGTGGGTAAAGAATGTGAAGAGTCACACAATAATACCCAACTGTTAGAGCATCTCATTGGTCACTCACAGGTTAGTCAAGTTGTGAGTTACTGGCGAGACATCATGACTCTTGAACTTCCACATGTGCTGCTCACATGGCCTTTTGCGGGTTCTGCTATCTTGAGCTAGTCGTGAATTCAACTGTCTTGATCAAATCTTCACCACTTAAGACTAAATCCATTACAATTAAATCCAACAAAATACAAGGAAATAAATTAATGAAATTACAACACTTTTGTCATGGAAAACAGCCAACATAAATGTTATGTAAAAAAAAAACATAACTTAACAACTTTAAATTGAAAAAAAAAAAATGGAATGATTTGACTGCTACCAAAATGTATGGATCAAATTGATAGTAACTGATGGGAATGACGAGATCACATCCCACGGACAAAGATAACACTACTGACGAAGGAAGCACCCTTGACGAAGTCGTCCTGAAAAACGACGAAACCAGTCGTCACTGACGAAGGTAGGGGAGTCATTCAATGCAGTCAATCAATGACCTGGGCAGTTACCAAATCAACCAAGCAGACCGTTGGGAGCCTCTTAAAAGTCCCATTATTGGACCAGAGGCGTTACCAGAGGAAGCATTAACAACCACAACGGCTAGCCCCTAAAACCACAGGTATAAAGCCCTCACATAGCAGACAGAAGGTATACACATACATTCACACTTTGAGAGAGCACTCTGGCTTTTTATCTTGTTTCTTATTCCATAAGGTGTTTACGTTATTCTGACTTTGGCATCAGAGGCGTTGTGGCAGGCACCACACCGGTGACCTTATAGAGCATTTACTCAAACGAACAAGGGATTCCATCTGCTCACTTTTACTGACGAGCTCGTGCTTCATCAGTTTGGCGCCGTCTGTGAGGAATTGACATTTTCAGATTCATATTTGAAAACGTGGTTTCCATTAACTCTTTGCATTCAGATGGAATCCAACCCAGATTCAGCAGCCTTGGCCCAGCAAGTTCAAGCCTTTGCAGCCACCATTGAAGAACTTACCAAACAGAACCAGGAAATGAAGCTACGACTCCAGTAGGTTCAACAGGCTCAACAGGATGAAAACCGGTCCAAGGGTAACCTGGAGGGAGAAGGGGATAGCCACAGGAGAGGTACCCCTCAAAGGCCAACTACTTCGGACGAACAGAACTCAGATCTCCTTCGAGAAATGAGGAAGGAGATGGACGAACTGAGGAGCGCCATTAAGGAGAAGACGGATCGAAGCGTAGACAAAATGGTAAGGGCTACGGATTCTCCCTTCACCGCAACGGTACTTGAATGCCCTGTTCCCTCAAAATTTCGCTTACCTCAACTTGAGCCATTCGACGGACTCAAAGACCCTCAAGATCATCTTAATACCTTTAAGACGACCCTAGGTCTTCAACAACCACCTGACGAGATACTGTGTCGTTCCTTCCCAACCACTCTCAAAGGAGCTGCAAGAGAATGGTTCACGAAGTTGCCGACTTCGTCCATAGATAACTTCGATCAATTAAGCAGTGCCTTCTTGCGCCATTTCATAGGGGGGCAACGTCCAAAGAGGCCAGCAGACTATTTACTCACCATAAAACAGGGAGAGAAGGAAACTCTGAGGTCGTATGTCAAACGATTCACCCAGGAGACTCTGGAGGTGGACGAAGCCGATGACAAGGTGCAGCTGACGACCTCAAGACGGGGCTGAGGTCCAGAGATCTCGTGGCCTCCCTCGCAAAGAATCCACCAAAGACGATGGCGGAAATGCTCCTGAAGGCACAGAAGTACATGAATGCTGAAGATGCTTTAGCTGCCATAAAGGATGTCGAGAAGCCAGGCGACAAGGCCAAGAGGGAAGACGACCGTAGGGGGCAGAAGAGAGATCAACCAGATCGTCGGAACAATGACGGGAACAGGAGGAAAGATGATAAAAGTCCTCAGACAATAAGATTTACTCCCTTGGTTATGCGTGTGGACAAAATTTTCACGCAGATCAAGGACGAGCATTATCTCAAATAGCCCAGACCATTGCACTCATCCCCCAATGTCCGTGACAAGAACAAATACTGCCGATTCCACAAAGATCACGGCCATAACACGGAAGATTGCAGAGACCTAAAGGAGCAAATAGAAGAGTTAATACGGAAAGAGAAGTTGCAGAAATATGTGAAGAAAGGAGAATATAGCAAGTCTAGGGACGATAATAAAATCCAGCAGAAATCCATCTCCTTGGATGACAACCATCCGTCCCAGCCTCCACACAAGGTGATCGGGGAGATAAACACGATAACAGGAGGGTCGTTTTCAGGAGGGTCATTTAAATCACTCAAAAAGGCATACCAGAGACAGGTGAACAGCGTCCATGCCATACCTCCGTCCAAGCACCGACGAACATACCAGGACATGTCCTTCAGTGAAGGAGACGCCATGGGAGTAAAGCAGCCCCACGATGATCCCTTGGTCATAATGCTGAATATAGAAGGGTTCAATACCAGGAGGATCCTCGTCGACAATGGCAGCTCCGCGGACATCATCTACCTCCCAGCCTTTCAGCAGCTAAGACTAGATCCGAAAGGACTGCACCCTTTTGACTCTCCACTCGTCAGCTTCAGCGGAGACAGGGTCTACCCCAGGGGTATAGTGACATTGACAGTGACGGCAGGGACCTACCCGGTGCAGTTGACCCGACAAATAGACTTCCTGGTGGTAGATTGTCCCTCATCCTACAATGTCATCGTTGGAAGGCCCACGCTCAACAAGTGGAAGGCGGCGACGTCAACCTGCTGTTTGAAGGTAAAATTCCCAATAGATAATGGTGTCGGTGAAGTGAAAGGAGATCAAGTCCTGGCAAGAGAATGCTATCAAGCCGTCCTGGCTGGCAAGGAGAACCACACATGGATGATTGAAGAGAAGGAAGAAGACAGGATAAAGGCCCTGGAGACAGTGGAATTGGTAGAAGGAGAAGCGAACAAGACGACCAAGATAGGAACGACATTGAGCCCCGAGATGAGAGCAAGACTCATAAAGTTCCTTAAAGAGAATCTAGATGTTTTCGCATGGAGCCACGAGGATATGCCGGGCATATCTCCAGAAGTCATCTAGCATAAGTTGAATGTAGATCCAGAACGGAAACCCGTCCAGCAACGATGAAGAACCTTCGCCCCAGAACGAGACCAGGCAGTTGCAGAGGAAGTCACCAAACTCCTGACGGCAGGGTTCATCCGGGAGGTGTATTATCCTGAATGGCTCGCAAATGTCGTCCTGGTAAAGAAAGCAAACGGGAAATGGAGAATATGTGTAGACTTCACCGACCTGAACAAGGCATGCCCGAAGGACAGCTTCCCTCTACCAAGAATAGACCAGCTCGTGGACTCCACAGCCGGGCACAAGTTGCTGACATTCATGGACGCCTTCTCAGGGTACAACCAGATAAAGATGGCTGAGGAAGATCAGGAGAAGACCGCCTTTATCACAAGTCAAGGACTCTACTGTTACAAGGTAATGCCTTTTGGGTTGAAGAATGCTGGGGCTACGTATCAGAGGTTGGTGAACAAAATGTTCAGCCAACAAATTGGCAGGAACATGGAAGTGTACGTGGACGATATGCTCGTCAAGAGTAAAGAAGAGCTCGCACATCTGGACAACTTGAAGGAGACATTTGCAACCCTCAAGACACACCAGATGAGGTTGAATCCAAGTAAGTGTGTCTTTGGGGTAGCTTCAGGAAAATTCCTGGGATTCATGGTGTCCTAAAGAGGAATAGAAGCAAATCCAGAAAAAGTGCGAGCTATCATCGACATGACGTCACCCAGGACCGTCAAGGAAGTTCAAAAACTCACAGGAAGAATAGCAGCTTTGAACAAGTTCGTTTCCAGGGCTACAGATAAATGCCTGCCCTTTTTTAAGACCTTGAAGCAGACCTTTGCCTGGACCGACGAATGCGAAGCTGCGTTCTAGGAACTAAAGCGTTACCTGAGCAGTCCACCCCTTCTAAGCCCGTCCAAAGAAGGGGAAAACCTATACTTATACCTAACAGTGTCAGCCTCGGCAGTAAGTGCAGCCCTGATTAGAGAAGAGGGCAAGAAGCATCTCTCGGTTTACTACGTCAGCCAAGCCTTCTAAGGAGCTGAATCCAGGTACCCAAGGATCGAAAAGATCGTGTTTGCGCTAATAATAGCCTCGCGCAAGCTAAGGCAATACTTCCAGGCAAATCCCATTCTTGTAATGACGGACCAACCAATCAAGAAATCAATGAACAAGCCCGAAGCAGCAGGAAGAATGGTCCAGTGGGCGATTGAACTCAGTCAATTTGACATCGAGTACCATCCCAGAACGGCGATCAAGGCGCAAGCTCTGGCAGACTTCATCGCAGAGTTCACTCTTCCAGACGAAGATAGGATTACCAACGAGGAAGATAGATGGAAAATAAAAACTGATGGTTCGTCAGCTCAGCGGAAGGGGGGAGTAGGGGTTGTCATAACCACCCCTGACAGAGAAGTGCTGAAATATGGGGTCCAACTAAAATTCTCGGCCACCAACAACGAAGCTAACTACGAGGATACTGACGGGACTGAGGCTTGGAAAGGCACTTGGTGCTAAAAAATTGTTGATCCAAAGTGACTCAAAGTTAGTAATTGGGCAGATTAGGGGAGAGTACGAAGCAAAGGAAGAAAGGATGCAGAAATATCTCAAGCTGACGAAACATCTAACTCAAGAGTTCGATGTAGTGGAGTTCTTGCTGATCCCAAGGAGTCCGAATATGGAGGCTGACGAAGTCTCGAAACTAGCATCATCAGAAGAAGGGGAGATTAGCACAAATCTGGCAATGGAGGTCCAAAAACACCCTAGTATTGAAGAAGTTGCAACATTCACCATCCAGAGCACAGACAGCTGGATGACACCCATAATATCCTACCTCCAGGACGGGCACCTCCCTCAGAACACGGAGGAAGCTAAAAAGATCAAGAAGAGGGCGGCCAGGTTCTCGATCCTTAATGACGCCTTATACAAGAGAGGCTTCTCTATGCCTTACTTGAAGTGTGTCGACGAAGAAGAAGCTAGATACATCCTGGAAGAAACCCACGGAGGAATTTGCGGCGACCACGCTGGCCCCAGATCCCTGGTGAACAAGGTAGTACGAACAGGATATTTTTGGCCAACCATGCAGGTAGACGCTGCTGAGATCGTCAAGAGGTGCAACAAGTGCCAGCGATATGGGAATGTGCAACGGCTTCCAGCAGAGAGACTGACGACTATAGTCTCCCCATGGCCATTCACACAATGGGGAATGGACATCGTCGGCCCACTACCCCAAGGTAAAGGTCAGGTAAAGTTCCTGCTTGTTGCTATTGATTATTTCTCAAAGTGGGTTGAAGCAGAAGCTCTAGCAACGATTACTGAGGCTCGAATTCGGAGCTTTGTGTGGAAGAACATAATCTGCAAGTTCGGGATTCCCTTGACGATCATATTAGATAATGGGAGGCAGTTCGACAGCCAAGGCTTCAGAGAATTTTGTTCAAACCTTGGAATCAAGAATCAGTTCTCATCCCCGAGGCACCCCCAGGCAAACGGACAGACGGAAGTAACGAACCGGACGCTACTCAAGATTATCAAAACCAAGCTGGACGATGCGAAGGGTGCCTAGCCAGAAGAATTACCTAATGTCCTGTGGGCTTACAGAACCACTGCCAGAACCCCGACAGGAGAGACCCCCTTCAGGCTTACCTATGGCACGAAGGCAGTAATCCCAGTAGAAGTGGGGGTAACAAGCATCAGACGAGGAACGTTCAGCGAAGGACTCAATGACGAAGAACTGCGACTCAACCTGGACTTGCTGGACGAAGTAAGAGACAACGCATCCATCAAGATGACAAAGTATCAGAAAAAGATGGCCGAGTACTACAATAAGAGGGTTAAACTCAGGTGACTGGACATAGGAGACCTCGTCCTGCGCAAGACCACCACAGCAACTAAAGACCCTACCCAAGGAAAGCTGTGTCCTACATGGGAAGGACCTTACCGAGTCATTCATTACTCAAGACAAGGAAGCTACCACCTGGAAACCATGGACGGACAAAGGCTCCCTCGACCATGGAACATTAAGCATTTAAAAAAGTACCACCAGTAAATGTAATAGACGAATGCATTCATTCTTGAATTTAATAAAAGAATTATTCCTCTGATGTCTTTGTGCAAGCAGGTCTAGTCAATCATAAGGCATACAAAAACTAAGTAACAAGATTCCGCCTCGACGGATGTAAGTTACTGACGACCACCCCAACGGGTATAAGACACTAAAGTAACAAGATTCCGCCTTAACGGATGTAAGTTACTGACGACCACCCCAGCGGGTATAAGATACTAAAGTAACAAGATTCTGCCTTAACGGATGTAAGTTACTGACGACCCTTATCATGGGTACAAAGCCTATAAAAGCTAAGTGATAAAATTCCGCTAAGACGGATGTAAGTCACTAAATGCAGCCTGAGTGACAAGATTCCTTAAATGGATGTAGGTCGCCAAAAAAGGGCTAAGTGATAAGATTCCGCTTTGATGGATGTAAGTCACCAATGAATCCATAAACGCAAGTGACAAGATCCTCTAGTAGGTGCAAGTGACAAGATCTCGCCTGACGGATTCAGGCTAATGACGAATCCACAAAAAAAATGTTGAGAAAAGAAAGGGGACAAGAACCTTGCAACAAGTTAAAACAACACTCAGACTGCATCCAAGCTTGTCAAAATAATCAAGTAACAAATCATTGACGAATAAAGAGATTGCAGCAACGAATCCATATGCAAAGTACACAATATGGATGAATGTAAATCGGCCAAAACATCTGTTAAACAAGTAAGTATGCTTCACTAAAAACCCATAAACACTGGGCCACAAGCATTGTTTTCAAAATACGACAATGTTCCGGAATTAGATTTACAAAAAAAAAAAAAAAAAAAAAAAAGGCCCAAAACATGACGGGCATCCACAAAAATAAACAAAAGAAAAATTTTCTAAGTAGCAAGGTCAGGCGTCAGCTGCGGCGTCTTCATCGGTGGGAGCGTCAGCAGTAGGCTCAGGGGTGTCACCATCTGGGGCAGAAGATTGAGCTGCTTCGTCCATTGCCATCTCCTTATCCACCTCCTCCAGGTCCAAACTCTCCATGTCGACCCCAGCCGGATGCTTGACCAGATACCTCCTAAGAAGCTCAAAGCCTTTGAAGTACCAACTGAAAAGTACGGTGTTGTACTCGTCAGTGGTCTGGAAAGCCTCCATAGACCTGGCAGCGATGGTTACAAGTTTTTCCTTGGCAGAAAGAAGCTGCTCATCCTTCTCCTGAGTCAATTTGCGCTCGACCCTGAGGTCATCATCCAATGTCTTGACCTTCTCCTTCAAAGAAGTTGTCTCGTCCATAGAGGCAATCAAATTCTTCTTCAGGTCAGAATTCTCTTTCTTTAAAGCCTCCATCCGAGATGTCAAAGACACTACCTTGGCCTCTTGAGTGAGGTATTCAGAGGTAATATGAAGGCTCTCCCCCAACACCAGGAAAGAAATCATGTAGCCGTCAGTAAAAAAAAAAAAAAAAAAAAAAAAAAAAAGAGAGAGGAAGGAGAACACCGTACCTGGACGAGCTTGTGGACATGACGAGAAGCGACCTCGGTCAGTGACATGTCAGAAAGAGCCATCAAATCTGCTGGAGTGATGACCTCGTGAGCTCTGTCCACTGCCAACCTTTCATCATCCCATATTGTGGACGAACAGGTATCAACCTTCTCCTTCTCCTTGCCAGTCACGCGTGGCCTTTTGGAGCCTGGAGTAGGGATCTCCTCTATTGACACGGTCGGAGAGGCCGTCCTCATCGTCTTAGTAGCAGAAGCTATGGGATGGACGGAGATGAGGGGATTGGGTGCAGGGCCCCTCCCGGTCACACGCACGGTTTTCTTCCCCAAGTTGGACAGTGGTTCGTCCTTTTTGGACCTCATCTTCGCATACATGTCTTTGTTAAATTTGGTCGTCATCTCTGCAAGAGGAAAACGTTTAACAGGAAATCCTAAGTGTACATGAGAAGAATCAACACTGACGAGGATAATATTTACTTTTTTTTGCCCTCAATTCCGATTTGACGAAGAACGTAAGAAGACGGATCAGGACCGAGGTTGTAAAAAGCGAGGGTCCGGGGATCAACCAGTTCGTCCTAGTTCTCGATCGTCTAAGCATACCCGATTGCAGTTTCAATGCGCTCCTTGTGCCTGCTCTTAAGCTTAGGCCGTCTCTTAACTGTATCAAACAGGAAATAAAGGAGTTAGCAATACTAAAGCCTCAGAGATGGCAAAATTAAAACGACGGGGAGAAATACTGACGCACCTAAGGTCGGGGTTCCCCACCGACGAAGCAACCTCGGGATATCGCCCCAATCACTGCTGGATTAAGTCTCGAAATCATCCCCAAACACAAAGAAAAAGCGCAACTTCCAATATCTGAAGGACGAAGGTAAACCCTTGACAATCCTCGTTCTTCTCTCCCAAGGGACTAACTCATAATACCCACACTCCTTGGACTCTTTCAAACGATATAGATAGGTGAGTTCACCTATCCTAATCATATCTCCATTGGAGGCCAACCATATTTGCATACAGTTGATCACGATCCTCCACGAGTTGGGCATGAGCTGCCCTGTAGCAATACCAAAATGAGCCAAAAGTTCCATCAGGAACAGGTGGACGGGGAGCCTAAGCTCGCAGGAGAAGGTTGACTCATAAAAACACACTTCACCCGGAAAAAAGTGGCAAGCCCTATCTTCGTCCTTAGGTAGACGGACACGAACCCGCGCCGGAAATTGGAACCTATCCTTGAATCTATTCATAGTTTCGGCGTCCAGACCACACGCCTCCCTGAGGGCATAAAAAGCCCTAACCTCCCGAGGTGCAGAGACGGCTGTCCCCTTCCACTGGGTCGCCATTAGATGACAACCTAGTCTCGAGATCGCTAGATCTAACCTCAGACATCACTTCTCTCCTTACTATACCCTCGAACCAATTAAGCGATTGACGAAGCAAAGGCAGCAAGTCGCCCAAAACCACACCTAGACAATTGCCCTCAAACACAAAATTTTCCAAATGCGGGAAAACACCCAAGGAACCCCCTAGGCGCGCAAAAAGAAAGGAGATCGATGGGCAAGCTATCCTAACCTCCAAACTACCAACCATGAAAATATAGAAAATAGAGGGCAAAGAAAGACAACACAAGCTAAATCTCCTAGAAAATTAAAGACCGGCAAAAGCAAAGGAAGAAAAGAAAAAGAGAATCAGAAACTACAGTAAGATAAAAGGAAAAGACAAAGGAAAAAACCGGAAAGAAAAAACATACCTTCAACGGCGAAACACCAAGGCGCAGCACAACGATTCGGAGAAGAAGGAAGTCTTGAGAAAAATGCTCGGAGTAGCGTTTGGGTGTTTTTGTTTTGGCTTTCTGAAAAGTAAAAGAAATTAGAAGAGGAGAAGTTTTAAACTTAATAAAAAAACGATTGAAAACCCAGGGGGAAACCCAAGAGTCATGCCCATTAACTCCCTGGACCAGCATGCGCCACGTGGCCACGTTGCATGTAGTGCCGCCACTAAGCATTAAATCTGGAACGGAACCCCAAGAGTCATAGACAGCTCAAGAAAACTTTTCATCTTCCGTGATCGTCATGACACGTCACAGACGACCACAGAACTTGGGGGCATCTGATGGGAATGACGGGATCACATCCCACGGACGAAGATAACACTACTGATGAAGGAAGCACCCTTGACGAAGTCAACCTGAACAACGACGAAACCAGTCGTCACTGACGAAGGCAGGGGAGTCATTCAATGCAGTCAATCAATGACCTGGGCAGTTACCAAATCAACTAAGCAGATCGTTGGGAGCCTCTTAAAAGTCCCATTATTGGACCAGAGGCGTTACCAGAGGAAGCATTAACAACCACAGCCCCTAAAACCACAGGTATAAAGCCCTCACATAGCAGACAGAAGGTACACACATACATTCACACTTTGAGAGAGCACTCTGGCTTTTTATCTTGTTTCTTATTCCATAAGGTGTTTACGTTATTCTGACTTTGGCATCGGAGGCGTTGTGGCAGACACCACACCGGTGACCCTTATAGAGCATTCACTCAAACCAGCAAGGGATTCCATCTGCTCACTTTTACTGACGAGCTCGTGCTTCATCAGTAACTACAAATTGTAGGGACCAAAATGATATATATATATATATATATATATATATATATTTTTTTTTTTTCCAAAAAGTACTAATAAATAAGCTAAATAAAAATTGTAGGGAAGTGGACTTAACCTCAAGTAATGTTGGGTCCCAAGTAAGAATAGTCCCAATTCTTGCCAACCCAAATATGATGGTTGGTCACTATGAAGGAGCCTAACCTCAGACCACGGAACATGATTGGTCACCCTTTACATTAGTTAGATCGGTGGTTGGTAGGCCGAGAATGAGGTACTTGTCGAGCTGCCGAGGAAGAATATTGAAAGATATAGAGTTGGTCGAGGATGCCTATTGAAGCTTCCTGATAAAGTAATAGTCACCTCCCCATTAGTGAGATTCACTTGCTTGGTACAGTCACATTTATTGATAAATGACTGGCCTAAGCAGTGCTGAAGGCCCCAAAAGTCTCAATTCATCATGAAAATGGGGAAGTAAGAGCTTGATGGGACAAGGGGTTTGCCAGTTGTGCAGAGATAACACATTCCAAAGAAAAAGGTAGGGTAGATATAAGGGGACGCAAGGCACATATAGAGGGACACACACAGAAAAATTAGGGAGAGAATTATAGAGAGAAAAGCACAAACTTGAGAGACTTTCAAGAGCATGTTCTTGAGAGAATATTTGTTAATGCGTATTAGATTTTCTTTTATATCAATAACACAAGTCTTTTGTCTTTATTCAACCAATGTTTAGTTCTTGTTCAAATCTCCCATTGTAAAACTATAGTAACCCTCCTCAATCAAATTAATTGTGACATCAAGAGTCCTAATCAGTTTTTTGACCCACACAAAAAAATTATAGACATTTGATCAAGTAAAGTTTTCATCTAGTGCTATTGTAGGTTTAATGAAAAACTAGACTAACACGTGATTATTTTAAAACAAGTTTGTTTGCAAATGTATACTAAATATGAGCGAAACCCTCATTAGTCTACCTTTAGCCAATGCTTGGAACAAATGAAAGAGGAGATAAGAAAAACGATATACCAATTGAAAAAACTACTTCTTTTATTTGGTTGACATGAGAGAAAAGCAAACAAGGAAAAGTTGATTGAAAACATATATGTTGAATCCACCATTGATAATCAACCAAGATTGGGCGAGAGTTGAAAAAGTCCTGAGCAGGAAAAGTTACAATTGGTTGTTTGAAATTAATGGCCTATAAAATTACATTTTACCCATAAACCTTTACACTCACTATTTTCTGGATATTATGTTTTCATTTCATTTCATTTCAATGGGCAGGCCACATACATAAATGATAAATTATATATTTTTTCTTTTACTTTTTTATTTCCTCTCTTAGTTTTAAAGTGACGAACTTGGGTTTGAAGTCTTTTATCAACGCATAAGAGATCTGAAGTTCGATTTACGTCTACACTAAAACCAATTGGTATATTGATCTAATAATAAAATAATTATTAAGAGTGAACAATATAAATTGAAACTATTTCTCAAAAAAAAAAAAAAAACTTAGATCTAAAGTGAAACACAAAAAAAATATGATAAGAATTTATTTTATATTCCTAATACTTGCCATTTTCAAACATATCAAAAGGAAGCTTTTTCATTTTCATTTTCATTCCTTTCATCTTTTCTTTTTCCTTCTCTTTTTTCCTCCCCAATTTACATTGAAACATAGTGTTAAAATTAAGATAATCATTAAAAATAAATAAATAAATAACTTTAGTTTTTTTTTTTTTGAGAAATATAAATAACTTTAGTTAGATTGTTGCTTTTTGAAGCTTTTTTAAAAGTGGGACCGGACCCATGAGGAGCAAACTTGGCAAAAGACATTGAAGGCGGCGTAAAAAGCGAGCCCAAACCCCAAGTCGGCATATCACCCTTTTTTTTCTTTTCTTTTTTCCTCTCTTTCTCTTTTTCTTTTCCTTCAAAAGAGAGGCCCCCACACCCACACCCACACCCACGCACACGCACCCAACCCTTTTTCTTGTCTTTCTGACCTCATCTCCGTCCTTAGCCACTACATCTCTTGGCTCTGATTCTCCTCCTTTGCTTACTCGGATGCCATGTGGCACTTCCCCAGTTCCCCACGCGCATTCCATAAATTCAATATATATATATATATTTGTAGAGAAATTTTTTACAATAATTTTAATATCACACTTATCACACTCAATTATATACCTAATTTCACAATATATTTATAGACTCACAACTTTTAATTAACTACTCATAGTTGGTATATACATATTATAAAATTAATTAATGGGTGTAATTCGTATTATAGTTGATTTTTGTGTGATTACTTATCATGACTATAAAATGGTCCACGGTAAGTAATGGAAAAAATTGTGATTATTAAGTCTTTATTAGACCAGTTGGTCAGATTTTGAGAAAAATTGTGTTATTAAAAAAAAAAAAAAAGAAGTTGATTTTAAATTCCAAGACGCAAGCCTTTTCCACAAAAGTAAAAGAAAAAAAAGACGACAATATAGTAATTAAAAGAGAAAAGTTAAGAAAGGATGGTACTTTGGTGATGCTTCACGTTCTTTGCGCTTTTTGCTGGGAACTTTTTTACTGGAGAGGGTTTTGTGGTTGTTTAAACAGAAAAAGAAAAGAAAGAGACTGTGTGTGTGTGTTTGAAAAGGGTCTTGGCTTAGGAAAAAGAAAAAGGTCTCTTTTTATGTATATATATGGGTTTTGGCGTTGGGCTTCAAATTTATTTGCAACAAGTCTTGTTTTTTAAGTTTGAGAAGAAAATGAGCTGTGGAGGAGATATGTGTGAGGAGACAAGCAAGGATCCTGGTATAAAGCTGTTTGGGAGAACTATTCCTTTGCCGGAATGTCAGATTCAACCCAACTCCCAACTCATGGTACATGCTATAACCATGATTCTAATTCTATAAGGCTTTCTTTCTTTCTTTCTTTCTTTCAAATACTGAGAAAATTTTGCTTTTTAAGGCATGATGAATCAAACTTACTTCTTGGTCTTTTTTTATTAAAAATGATTGTTGGTGAGTGGTCTATTAATTGTTTGTTACTTCCATTTGTTTGGTGCTAATGGATTTCATAGAATTCACTTAGTTTGTGATTTTTTTCAATAATTTAGAAACGGGAAAAAGAGGAGGGACTTATTTTTCTAATTGATGTTATTCTCCAAAATTGGGTTTATGTTTGTTTTGCTTGACTTGAAAGAATTGAACTTGGCAATGGTGGGTAAATTTTGTTTTTAATTTTAATTATTATTTTTCAATCAAGACCCATACTTAAATTTAAATTGTGAAATATTAGTGATGTTCTTTTCTATCGATTCTATTTTTGTTTTTTGGAGGCAGTAAAACTTTTTGCAGTACCCAAAAAAGCAATGAAAGAAACAGTCAAACAAACAAACTAGTTCTTGGTTAAAATGGTCAGTAGTTTGGGATTCTCCTTGGTGTTACAACCAAATTCTGAAATGGAAAAATTGTGTCCTTGTAAGAATAGTTTAACTGTTGGAAAGAAATCTGGGCTTCTCTAAAAAATTTTTTGTCTGAAAAGTTCAATGGAAAGCACTGCTCAGTTCAATAAGGGGACAACTATGGTCACTTAAGTTATAATCAGAAATTGTTGTTGGTAGCTCTGCAAATTTATTGATGATTAAAAATGTGACAGTCACAATATTGATTTAATGGGCTGATGCATGTCTTTGTGCTGGTAAATTTTGTTAAATTTATCAGCATTTCACTTATTCTGTTATTTATTGGTTTCAACATAAATAGAGGAGTTAAAAGTTAAAGCCAGAAGAAATAGCGATGACATTGATCCACTTTTTAATCAATTTATCCCAGATTAGAGGGATCTGGGAGGAATAGAAATTACAGTGGTGGTATCACCCTTCTCGTCTATCATTCACAGTTTCATGTACACAGACAAACCTGCTGTATAAACTCTATAGAAGTTCGGAAATGGTTGTTCTTCTCGTTCTTCTCATTTATTAACTCTGTGTTCATAATGAATCTGTACTTAAGAAAAAGTTCATTAGAAAAAATTAATTTTTTTTTGTTGTCCAGTTCTTTCACTATCCAATTACCGCTTCTAAGCAGGGCACCAATTGTTTGATTTTGAATTGTCAGGATGCTTGCAGTGATATAACAAGTGCAGAAGTGGAGAGCTCTTATGCTGAAAACTTAGGGAAGCATGAGAAGTCCACTGATTTAGGGGATAGGAATGAAGGGCCTCAAACTCCTATGCAGGTTGGGCCACAAGTATATCCTACACCAAAGAAAGACCAGATAGATACCAATAGTACAGAAGAAGAGAAAGTATTTAAGAAGCCAGACAAGATACTTCAATGTCCAAGATGCAACAGTTTAGATACAAAATTTTGCTACTTCAATAACTACAACGTCAACCAACCGAGGCATTTCTGCAAGAACTGCCAGAGATATTGGACAGCTGGTGGAACAATGAGAAATGTTCCTGTGGGTGCTGGGAGACGAAAGAACAAGCATGTAACCTCCCAATACCATCAATTAATAGTATCCTCCAATGGACTACCAACGAGATTAGAAGCCCCAGACTCATCCAATCACCAACTTCTCTCATGTGGTGAATCTTCAACTGCTTTCAGGTCTTCAACAGGAAACGAGAGAGTCCTAAAATTTGGTCCAGAAGCACCTCTCTGTGAATCCATGGAGACTGTTCTTAATATAAGAGACCAGAAAAGATGTGTTGAGATGGGTTCTGTAAATGTTGGAGAAAATGGAGAAGAGCCTTCTCCATGCAGACCGTCCATGACATTTTCCAGTAATCAGGGGAAGCAATTACCTGAAAATGTTGTGCAAAAGGAGCGAATCAGAATGCCAGGATCTTGTTACGAGCTTAATACCCCACATCCTCTGCATTGTTACCCTGTTCCTCCTTGGGGTGTCCAGTGGACTGCAGGTACGCATAATTTTACCTCAGTGGAAACAGCACAACAAACTTCTGAATGTGTTTCTGTACCAAACAGCAGTGATCCCAATCCAGTTCGGTTGTACCCCGCACCAATGCTTGCAGTTCCAGGCTTTTGTCCTCCACAAGTCCCTTTTCAATTCATACCAGCAACATATTTGGCTTGTATGCCTGTTTGTGCAGCTGGAGCTGGGAGTGTCTCATTGACTGGATCTAGTGGATGTCTATCTCCATCCTCCTCTGCTAGCAACAGTTGCTGCTCAGGCCATGGCTCACCAACACTAGGCAAGCATTCGAGACTTTACACAGATGAAGAGAAATCGGAGACATGTGTTTTGGTTCCAAAGACACTGAGAATTGAGGACCCAGATGAGGCTTCAAAGAGTCCTTTCTGGGCTACTTTAGGAATTAAGCCTGGTCAGAAGAAATCTATGTCCAGAGGTTCTCTTTGGAACATTTGAACCAAATGTAGATGACATGAGCCATATAGCTGATGCATCTCATATCCTGGAAGCAAACCCAGCAGCTCTTTCTCGCTCTCATACATTTAAAGAGAGCACCTAACAGGCTCTGGGCTATGAATTTTTGCTTGAAAGACTTGAGATATATGATTTTGTACATATTCCTGGGACTAGCTGTCTGTAGAATGTGGGAATGGCCATCAGTAAAGTGTGGCATTAGCTTCTCATTGTGGTGACAAAGCCATCGTTTAATATGAATTGATTATGTACTTCGAAGTTTTGGATTATGAACAATGAGATAAACGATTTCTTGGGAATTCTGAGTCTGCCACTGTAATCAACAGTGATGTGGTTATGGCTGTTTCACATTAGGAGTCAATATTGTAAATTAGATACTAGTGAGTGGCTGTTTGTGGTTTGCGACTTATTTAGGTTTCAGTTTAAACACTGATGTGTATTTCTTTCAACATGAGACAAGGTTGCATATATGAACATTCAAGAATTTAGAATAGAAATCTCATTTTCCTTTTTTTTTTTTTTTTGGTCTTGTAAACTGTTTGGAAATGTTTAGAGTTTAGACGCCAGTTGTACCAAATTCCAATTTTAAAGTCGAATTGAATTTGTGGGGGTTGAAAACACTAAGATTGAGCCGAGGCCTCTACTAATGCCTTGACTGTCACAACAAATTTGTAAAATAGGAGGCACATAATGGAAGATCTAAACAAGTAAAATCTAAGTCTAAATGAATACTTAATTGATTATTGATATGATTACTCTCTTGCCAAGGTTAGAAGCAACCAAAAACAGATAAATGATCCTACTCACTTTTCCCAACTTTTTCCCATCAGGTGTCTCCTCCCCCTTTTTGAAGATGAAAATGAACTTTTAGGGTGTAAAGCACTTTTCAGATCAATCATTTAGTATTAAATGAGGCTTGTGTTAGGTGTGAACACCTAATTAATACGGAGGTGACTGTTGCTTGGGTTGTGAGCCATCTCACCTGGCTTCACGACCCAATTTTTGGGTTCGATCTTCTCCTTAGCCACTTCATCAGTCATTTATTCTTGGCCAAAATTGTCTGGGGTGCAATGAACTTCATCTGCTCTCCTTGGTGAATGGAGGCCACTTCCCAGTTGGGCCTTCATTCCCTTTTTTATACTTGAGCCTTCCTTCCCAAAGGACATGGGCTAGGCTTGGTACCTCGAACTATGTGTTCTCTTACTAGGCCTATGGTCTGCAGTTCGTGGAGCATACTTAGGAGACCACTCCCCCACACGCAATATCCCAAAAACACAAATAGGGAAAAAAAACTGTGATATAGTGATTAAGAGAAAACTCAATTTGAGAAAAACTCACCAAGGTTATAACGACTAATCCCAAAGAAAACAAATGCACTAAAAATAGAATAGAAGTTTACAACAAAATTAACCTTAAATATGTTACTACAACATGTAGACTTGTTGATGTGACCTCACAAAACTCCAAATCCTTGGATTCTTCTATCCATGAACTCTATTCAATGTGAACACCTATTCAAAACTTGAAGAACCCTCTTGAAGATTCTTCACAACAATTGGTCTATGAGTCGATTTTAGTAATTAACACTACAAGAAAAAGGGCTCTTGTGGCGGGCCAAAAACGTCGCTAAAGCCTAAAAAAAGCGCCGCTAAAGGTACATTTCACCTTTAGCGGTGGGTGCTATTGCGGCGGTTCATCCCGTCAGCGTTGTAGAGCCATAGTAGATCTATTGCAACGGTAACAAAATGCGCCGCTATATATGCACATTTTAGTGGAGGTTTTGGTTTATTGCAATGGGCAAAAAACCGCTGCCATATCAAGTTAGAATTTGGGTCAATTGACTTTTAGCGGCGAGTTATGTGTGCTGCTATAGGGTATCAATTAAAACGGACTAATTGCAGTTGTAGCAACGGGCGAGAAGTGCTACTATATGAGACAACCTTTAGTGGCAGGCGATAAGTGCCGCTATAGGGTTGCATGTACAACAAAACATATGCACGTTGTAGTGGTGGATATGACTGCCGCTATATGTGTGAACCTTTAGCGATTGGCAATAAGTGTCGCTATTGGGCTTTATTTAAAACATAACATGTGCACCTTTAGCGGTGCTTTTTGACCATCGCTATAGGTTTTTTTTTTTTTTTTTTTTTTTTTTTTTTTTTTTTTTTCATTGGGTTTAAAATCATTTTTTGCTGATAAATTGTTCACAGACCTGTTACAAAGAACTTGTAATAGTTTTAGCTCTACTAACATAATACCACAAATGTAACTAATTAATAACACCACAAATGTCTTCAAACTAACGTAATATTAACATAGAAATATATTATTAAATACATAACATTGTCTATAACCATCATCATAAGATGAACAAAAAAAGATGGGGTCCTTTGAATAAAACAACCACTCAGATTAAACTAATACCATAATCAAAGTTCCAAAGTATTTAAAAATATCCTTCAACACTAGCAAAAAAATGCGGTTGTTCAAATGTAGTTCTTTGTACACAAAAAAGTCCTCGAACACCAAGATAAAACTTATAAGCTGCTTGGTTGATGGGATGCGGCTAATGATTTTTGGAGAGCTGGAGATTGTTGGATCGGAGGAACATCCTACATACAAATTATGATTACTCAATAAGTGCATATAAATGGAATAGAATGACAAGCAAATATTACCAAGGCAAAAAATGGGAACAAGTTAAATAGAACCCCTCTCAAAATCTAATTGGATGACTTGTAATTTAGCTACAATTAGTATATAATTTTTTTGAATACAGTAAAATGAACAGTTAGTATATAATTGATATTAAGATATGGTTGTTACTTAATGTTACCAATCACAACAGTATAAAGAGAAGTATATAGTAGTACTAGTCCATTTGGATTAGTTTTTTTTCCATTAACTTACTAATTTATTTATGTATATATAGGTTTTTTAAATCTCTCTCTCTCTCTCTCTCTCTCTCTCTCTCTCTCTACAATTGTACATACATTAATTTTTTAGCAAATAAACAAATAAGTTTTTCAGCAAAAAAAAAAACTAATCCTAACACACACTTACTAGCATTCACAAACATAGTTATTTTCTTCGTCTTTTTTTGAATTTGTTTTCTCTCTAATTTTCATGTAAAATTGATAGGAAGGACAGCTTCATAACCCATAGAGCATTTTGTGATGCATTGACTGAAGAGAGTGCAAGACTATCAGCAAACCAATTAGCCACGGGTAGCACAAACCCAACAATAGTCCAAACTCATTTTCCCTTTCAAACCCAACAACACTTCACAACCCCACCACAAACCCACAATAGTCCAAACTCTTTTTCCATTTTCCTTTTTGAAAATGGCCACTTTTGGGATGCATATTCCTATGTCTCCAACAACTTTAAACTGTCGTGTCCTATGGGGTTTTAAATGAAGACATGTCTCTTATATTTTAAAATTGACATTCTAAGAGTCATTTATCATACCTGACTACATTGTGAAGAAATTTGTTGCATTTGTTGAAGCATGCAAGCCATTCTTTGCTCCATATCTTCGAATTGATTAAGTCTTTCCTTCATTTCATCAAAACTTGCCAGTTTCTCCTCCATAGTACACCATAATAAGTAGCACCACCTTCAGTAACAACACAAACTCCACTATTTTGAGTTTTCCTAGTTGCCTCAGACTCTTTGGTGCGAAACTTCAAACCATTTATAACATAACGCTTGAACTGTTTTGCTTTATTATCTGGATATCGAGCAAGCCATCTAACTTTATCAAAGAGTTCCTTTTTCTCAGAGGTATTCATTGACATCACCTATTATAGAGAAAGACTTTTATTATAAGTATGCTATCTAAAGTGTTACAACCAAAAATAGTTCTATATATATATGCTTTACTTACATATTTCCTAAACCAGCTGCAAAATTTCTCCATGTGTTGCCTTTGAATAACATCATCAGTCACATGAAAAGGGAAATCAGCCTTGATCTTTACTATGTGTACACTGTGTAGACAAATGTGTTAGTGTTAAGCTAGAGTATTGTATTGGAATGCCGTGAAAGGATACGCAAGGACATATCACTTACTTGCGAAATGGGGTAATTTCTTCACAATTGAATAGCACATAACGATGTGCTTGGATCCATGAATTTGAATCTAGTGTAATGCTCACCACCGCATCCATGGATTCCTCAACATTTCTTACAGATCGATTGAATATAGTTTCAATAGATTTAAAATAGCGTGAGCAGAATGTTAAGCATTCCTTAGCTATATACCTTTTTGTAATGCAGTCTTTTGGATAAGTTTTATTATGCATGTAAGACTTAAGTCTTGACAAGTACCTATTGGAAAAAGCAAGATCAACAACAGGAAACTGTTAAGTTAAACAAAACCAAATAGACCAAGTTACTATATGTGTTACCTCTTTATGGGATACATCCAACAATAATGAACTGGGCCAGCAACTTTGGCTTCGCTAGCCAAATGCATGACTAGATGTACCATCATTGTAAAGAAAGAGAGAGGGAATATCCTTTCTAACTCACACAATGTCACTGCAATTCTCTTCTTAAGAGCCCCAAGTTCCTCCACATTTAGTACTTTGGAACATATCTCCCTAAAGAAATAAGATAAGTCAATTAAATACCTACACACTTCAGGGGGCAAAGATCTGCATATTGCTATCGGAAAAAGTTGCTGCATTAAGATGTGATTATCATGGCTCTTCATCCCACTAATCTTGCGTTCTTTGAGTTTGTCGCAATATGAGATGTTTGAAGAATAACCATCTGGCACTCTTACATCTTTCAAAACTTGTAGAAAACCATCAATTTCACTAGCATTCATATGGTAGTAGGCATGTGGCATATGTGTCTAATCATTCCCAACCTTTTCCAAGTGAATTTCACTTCTTATACCCATATCCTTTATGTTTTGGCGTGCCTTCAAGTTATCATTTTTCTTGCCATCCAAGTTCAACAATGTGCCAATTATATTATTGACTACTTATTTTTCAATATGCATAATGTCAAGATTGTGACGCAACACATGGTCCTCCTAATAAGGCAAGTTTGGACATCTATATCGTTCCAAAGAGAGGATGGATTGGGAATCAATAATGATAGCATGAAATTAGACCTTTTTATGCACATCCATGGAGGGAGATTGTATGGGATCAAAATGACAGGCCACATACTATAACTAGTACTCATATTTCCATACGGGTTGAATCCATTGACTGCTAATCCAAGCCTCACATTACAAGGCTCGGATGAGAACTCTATGTACTTAGAGTCAAATGATTCCAAGCTTCAAAATTAGTAGGATGCCTCAATAACTCGTCAATGACACGACCATTGGCATGCCACTTCATATGATTGGCTATTTCAGGAGACATAAAAACTTGTTTCAATCTAGGCTTTAAGGGAAACCACCATAGGATCTTAGCGGCTTTCTTTTTTCTTTTCTTGGGGGAAGCATTAGTACTTTGTCGACCCAAGGGTCATAACCCCTACAAATCCCATGTGACACTAAGTGAGCCTGTACAACATCTGTAGGCCACGAATCTGTATACACACATTTTTTATACGGACATAAAATCATTCCATTCGGGTATGCATGGTTAGATGCAAAATTCAGAAACTATTGGATTCCATCTAAATATTCTCGCAACCTTCTATTGGTAAGTTTCTTCCAACTCTTATCCATGCTATAAAGTGGTTTACAAGAAACACCTATAATGTGATTTCATGAAACCACAAACCAAAAGTTAACACACATTTCATTTAGTTAATTTCACTTTAAATTAAGAAACAAATCATCTTTAATCATGCACTTTCAGCTATGTTCCTAAGAAAACAATGAATTTAAACGCATAGAGAAGTTATCAACACATTTGGTAACTATAACATCATTACTAGAAATATTCTTTAGGAATGGACATCTCTTTAAATATCCCATTTAATTTTAATGTTCCTCATGTGAAAAAAAGATCGAGAGAAGCCTCTAAAATTAATTAATCAAATAAAAACAACTCAACAAGAATCATCCAATATTACACAAAACAATCAACACTCCCAATATCAACTAAAACCACCTTATAACTCCATGCAAGCCACCTGTTTGCCCCAATTTAACAACCCACCACAAACACAGAGAGAGAAAGAGAGAGAGAGAGAGTACCTTAAGTCTAACACAAACAAATTCACTTGCTTTGATCACACGAACTTGTAATGCCTCTTCTTTTCGCAATCTGCCAACAAGGAAAGAATATATATAAACCTAAGTTCATTCTCAAATCTAAAACTGATATATAGTTTATTGCATTCTCAAATCAGCCTAATTAAGAATGTTAGCCAAAACTATCCATTAGCATGTAAGCATCTAAAGTTGGAGCTTAGTTCGTAAAGTAACTGCAACAATCGTCAACTATCCATCAAATTTTAATTATTACAGCCCTACAGCTTTAATAAGTGATGCATGCAACATTAATAATTATGATGAGAATCAACTAGCATTCATTTAAGGATCCATTGTATGTTCCAGTTGGGCCTATTACTAGAGTAAGATCCAAGAATATCAAAGAAGCACTTAATGGGCTGATTCAAGAGATTTGGGCTGATTCTAATGCAGGACATTCCAAGCTTGGCCCAAAGGAAGATGAATGCATAATAAATTTAATCCAAGCAATTAAGGGCTGATCTGGCTTAATTGGGCATGATTTATGGCATGGATTAATGGCTGATTGACTTTCCAGCTCCATATCAATTAATAGACATTTTTCCTATTTTGGAGCTTCTAATTTCAAAACCAAATCTACCTTAATTTTAGGCTTTTATTATTTATTTTTAGCTATTTTCCTATTTTGGATATGGTAATTTTAGACCAAATCCACTTTTATTTAGGGTTTTATTATTTAGTACATTTTTTATATTTCCTATTTTCAGTCATCTATATATATATATAAAACCGAAGCCTCTGAAGCTCCCACAATTTTCCACGTCAGCACAATATTAAAAAAAAAAAAATCATAAACACAAAAAAAAAAAAAAAAAAAATTCTAAAACCCCCCAAAAAAAAAAAAAAAAAAACTTAAACGCAAAATCAGAGAAGCCTTAAATTTTTTTTTAAAAGAAATACGATTGACCTCACTCACAAAAAGAAAAGGAGAACACGCACGCTACTCCTAACACAAAAACCCTAGAATGCCTAAATTTTTTCAAGGAGACCATAAGGAGCTTCTATGCTAGAGCCTATCCTACGCCTTGCTTTTTCTTGCATCCTCAACTCCCGCTTAACTAGGTAGAGACTTTTCATTCAACCACACAACTATTGAGTTTTTTGTGAGTTTGTGCATGGTGGTGGTGGTCTTGTAATTGTGGGATTATATTGTTTTTTACTTTTATTTTTTGGGATTTAATCTTTGAGATGATTCATAATTTCCTTTGTTGTACACTAATGTGTTGATGTATGTGTTGGTGGTGGTATTGTAATTGTGGGGTTATATCGTTTATTATTATTATTATTATTATTATTATTATTATTATTATTATTATTTTTGGATTTTATCTTCAAGATGATTTACAATTTACAGTTATTTGAATTGTGGGATTAATTCTTTGATTTTTTAGGATTTTTTTATGTTCATGAACTATTTGGTATTAGCCTTTAGTTACTTACCATTCGGTATTTGCTTGTGAAATTTTTGTAGAGCATTATATCACTTTATTTTACAGCTGTTCAATACTATCTCCAAACCAATTCACGGCTATTCAATTTATAATTCTTTGTACATTTTTGTTGTTCCTTCCCTGCAACAGATTTAAAACAATAGATTTCAATGAATACCAAACAGCAACAGATTTAATTCTTTGTATATTCGTTTGCTGTTTTAAAGCAGGTTTCATTCTTAATTTTTGTTCTTCCATTCACTTTTATTTAGATTCAAATGGAGGAAAAGATTGAAGAGAAAGACAATAAAAAACCTGAGCATCTAACACTGAAAGCACAATTGGTATCAAGGCCAGTTTGTGCAGTTCATTGCAGCCTAGTTCACTGGGGAAGCTACCTAAATAGCTTTTGGAGTTTTAAAATAAATGGGTGTCAAATTGCTTCCTACTTTAGGATCCCCTCAAATTGATGCAGTATTAAATAATAATTGATTGAGATCAAAGTATGAATCCCTTTACTGTTTATATATGTGTGTGTGTGTGTGTGTATAATGTATTGTGTAATGCTTGAGTTCTAAAGATCTAAGCTATGTTATTCTAATACGTGAGAGATTTGCCAAGGCCCACTTGGTTTATTATAATTTTGTATAGATTATAAACCACAAGCTTCATGCTCTAACTTCCTTATTATCTGAATCAGATCAGGTACTGTATTTATAACTTTTAAATTGCATCTTTAATAGCTCTAGACTCTTACTGTCTTAGTCTTGACTGTTTCATTTGACTTGAATTGTCTTTTGCGTTGCTTTAAATACAAATTTTGTATTTGTAGAACCAATTTTGTAGTCAACATATGATCTCTGAGTTAATTACAGTTTAATTGGACTGTAGTGAAAATTGGAGTTCTTATAAAATAAAAAGAATAGAAGAAGAAAAACATTTTGAATTGGACTATGTTGAAAAAATTGGTCAAAAATGAGAGATGGACTAGGGATGCAAGGTGGTTTGAAGTTGAAAATAGGATTTTAATACAGTGACCAGTTTTGCTATTATGATTATCGTTTTTTATGTAGTTAAATAATTGAGTGGCAAAAAGATCACACTCCCCTTGAAATATTCTTAGATAAGCACATATTTCTATGATTACACTATACGGCAGATACATTACAAGACTTTTGTTTTTAAACTATTGATCACTATGTGTGATAGATCTCTCTATTGAATTGGCTTTTACATGTAATTTCTTCCTTCCAATTTGATATACAATTTAAAGAATCTATGTGCAAAAAGTGCCCAAGACCATCTATCAAGTTACATATTAGATGAAAAGGACGAATAGTTTCATTATTATTATTATTATTATTATTATTATAAGTTCCTCTCAATGCAAAGTTAGCACTGGATTTTGTAGTTGGAAGAGTGGAAAAGAAGACTAGCTGATTGGAAGCATGGTAGTACTGAAGGAGTATATTCCATCTCATTCTTTATTGTGATGTCTTTGTGATCTTCTTTCAAAGCAAAGTTGGTAATATCTTATTAAATTGGTACTTTTCTGATCTGTTTGATAGAGAGGTTTTTCTGTGCTTTTGTTGTTGCAATAACATGGGTTCCAAAATAGGTGCCTAGGATCAACTTAAGGATAGTGTGTGCTAGGTTGGATAATTAATTGATTGATGTTATTTTTGCTTTCATATGCCTCTTATATCTATGGCTGAATTCATAGATAGCTTACCTTCTTCCATTAAGAATTTTCCAATTTTGTTATTACAACTTGAGCTATGCATTTTTTGCTTGCTTATAAAAAAGGATATAAGTGCAATTTATGAAAGTTAGAATAATAGTTTGTTATCATTTTTATTTATTAAATGAAGATAGAAGAAAATTTGTTATATATTTTTTAGTTTTTCATAGATACGTGTTTGTATATGAGTTTGTTTAATTTTATATTTTTGTCTAATTTATTGGTCTCTATGATGTTTCTAGCAAGATGGTTTTCCTTTTTTGGTGACTTTTATTGGCTTTACTTAAACTAAGTGTTGTTTGTATGCCTGTTAATCAAATAGTTTGATAAAAGCAATAGACAATTTAAATAGAATTTCATAGTGGGTTTGTGTGATTGTGTCTGAAATTGTAATTTTAAGATAGATTTGTTTGATTTTGATTGCTTGAATTTATTTGTCCTAAAGTAAATGTATCACAACAATACTTTTTGGGTTATTGATATTGTTGGGTTCCTTAGAATAATGGTTAGAACTCTAAAGCCATATATGGTTGTGGTTGTAAGAAAATGTTTGCTCTACTCTCCGCCCTCTACAACACTCTAATATGTAACATTGGTTACACATTTTTGGATTGGATATTAGCTTTAGGATGTTGATTATAATGACAGTGACCACATGACACTTCTTAAAACTTTTGAAGGATAGAAGGATGCAAACCATAATGAAAAGAGTCCTGTCACCTTGCAAATGACAAAGGATATGAGAATGCAATTTGTAAATCTATTTAGCATTGGCTTTGTAAACAAATTGATGAGTGCTAATGTAAGTTCTTTAAGATTTTCAAATTTTAAAGCATTTGATTTGCTAAAATCTTATAGTTACTAAAAACTTTCCCGTGCATCGTACGGGTTAGCGACTAGTGTCTTATAAATAGCATGCACTCATTGTAATAGAGGATTATTGAATAAAAATCAGACAAAGGTGAGGCTTTACTCTTCTTTTGGTTCTTTAAGAACTGTGAACTTATCAAGGATTCTTTCTTATGGCATTCAAACTTTATACATTTGGTTCGTGATTCAATTATGATCATTGGGTTAAGGTCTGTTACTTATACTTTTGGTTCGCGTTTCACTTATAAATGTTGGGTCAGGGTTCTATCAGAATCTGAATTTTATCTTTCTTGGGAAAAAATATTCCAATATTATTTGTTAGGTCTCAAAGCGTGTCAATTGAGGTTTGCATCAAATTATTTACAGTCCTACAACATTTTAATGAGCTATAATCATTAAACATGCATCAGCAATCTCCAATGTCTTGTTTCACCCCCTTATAGCAGCTATACAGACAAAACAGAAGAACTTGGCATTAACCCACCAAATGCAAAGTTGCAAACTATAGATGTCAAGCATAGGACGTGTAAACTTTTGTTCAAAATAAATTATGAGACATGCTAATTTTTTTCCATAAGAAAATTTGCATTTTCAACAAACATAATGAGTTAGTCTCACAGCTATTTGCATATCCAAAGCATATTTGTATTTCCACATAAAAAGAGGAAATGATTTTTTTTCAAATCGGTAGCTACACAGGCAGCCAGTGGAACTTTAACCCATAATCTCATCCTCCAACTTACTCTTAAAATGAAAAAGAGGGGCAATTTAAGCTAGAGCTCATTTGCCAAAGGAAATGAAAATTGACCATCAAACTCATACGAACCAAATAAATCGAACAACAACATGAAAAAATAAATAAAAATTTTGCAAATTACTTTTTAATATAAAAATTCCACACCTTCAAATCTTGCCAGGAAGCAGAATAAGGGAGCCCATGAACAACAACTGTAAAACAAAAATAAACATGCATCAAAACCGTTGAAGCTAAAAAGGGTCATTGAATTCAACCCCAAAACAACAAAAAATAATCATTGCAAAGTGAAATGAAACAAATAACAAAACAAAATTTTGACAAAGCAGGTCTCTCTCCCATGTCTCAAACTAATAAATGAATCATATCCAATTCTACAGTATTTTCCACATACCAGAAACTATTAAATTTCCAATCTTTGAGCTACAAAAACATAAAACAAAAGCTACCCACAAAATATTCACACATCATTAACCAAATTACCAATGGATAACCAATCCATTCACATAAAACACAAAAAATTATTCACTTTCAATCCATTTATAAACTATCAAAATTTCAAATCTTTGACACAAAACATAATAGAAAAGCTACCTGCAACAAATTCCAACATCATTATCTAAATTATCAACCAACAACCATTCCATCCATGTAAAGCAACACAACAAAGGCTCTTTCTCACACCTCAACTACTCATTACTCTAATCAAACTCCATAATACTGTGGTGAATCACAAACTATAACATCTAATCATTAGCCAAATTACTATTCGAATCACATAAAACACAAAAAAAAGCTATTCATTAGTCTAATCATTACCCACTTTATACCCAAGTCCATGATTCATCCGAATTTATTCATTACCCAACAATTTTTACAAAATTATAATAAAAATCATACTAATAACAAAACACTACCACCATGGCATGGTCACTCTCCCATGCCTCAAACTATTAATTAATCCAATCAAATTCCACAATGTATCTCTGTATAAGCATCAATGGCAGCTCCAATATGATCTTTCTTGAGTAACTCCACTTGCTTGATTAATGTTTCTCCAAATTTCCTACAAAACGCATATTGTGGCGGGTTTATGGAGTGTTAGGTTCTAAGACTTTAGGAACTAATGTACTAGAACTTCAAGTTCTACTATGTTGGCAAACCATGATCAAAACATAGAGTCTAAGTTTAGGCTTGCTCAAAGTGTGTTTATGTGTAAAATTGGAATAGAGTGATTGCAGAATTTATTGGACAAAATCTGCAAGGCTCGATCGATCGAAAATTAGGCTTGATCGATCGAACCACATGCAGATTTATTTTTTTGCAAAAATTCCAATTCAGCCCAAGCTCGTTTAACGTGTAGGGTTTTGTGTTTTACTCCAAGTATAAAAGGAAAAACCCTAGCTACGTAGATCAAAGAAAGAAGTAGTCCATGGACTCGGAGCTGTCACGTGGTCGTGGTAGTAAGTTTTCTACTCGAGGTAGCAATAGGATGTTAGTGGTCTAAGTTCTATTGTAAAAACTTCAATTCTTTCATACTGGATCTGTTTTACCTTGAGGATAGCTAAGTTAAATCCACCCCATGTTTTTACCGGTTAGGTTTTCCTGGGTTATCATATCGTTGTGTTCTTTATATTTCCGCATTATTTACATGATATGATTTTATTATGTTAACCTAGAACTGAATAATTTATCTAAGTAATCACTTGGCTAAATAACTAGGTTAAACAACTTGTGTTAAGGGGTCTAAATAACTAGCTATTTTTAATGCTGTTTCTATGGAGGAATTCAAGAGAATCTCAAATGTTGAGGTTGCTTATACTGTTTGGAATATTCTCCAAACTGTACATGAAGGCACAAAGGCAGTTAAGATTAATAAGTTGCAGCAGTTAACTACTAGATTTGAAAGCACTAGAATGTCTGATGATGAGTGTTTTGTTGAATTCTATGTTAAGCTTAATGATATTATTAATTCTGCTTATAATTTGGGTGAATTTTATGATCAACCTAAGATTGTTAGGAAGATTCTTAGATCCTTAACTAAGGACTTTAGACTTGAAGTGACTACCATTACTGAAAGCAAGGATGTGAACTCCATCCCTGTTGATGAGCTTGTAGGATCTCTCCAGTCCTATGAGCTAGACATACCTAAGATAAACAAATCCAAATCAATGGCTCTTAAGTCAGTTGATGATGTTGATGGGAATGGATTTGATGATGAACTCTCTTCTACAGAGATTGCATATCTTGCCAAGAACTTTAGAAACTTTCTTAGGAACAACAACAGAAGGGCAAGAGGTAAAATCAATACTGAACCTAGGAATTTTAAGAGAAATGAACCCACTAAAGTGAACAATACTGATAAATCTAAAGAGAAAGTAGGTCAAATCTCTAGTAATTCACTTGGTCAACAATGTTTTGGTTGTCAAAGGTATGGTTATGTGAAATCAGAATGTCCTACATTCTTGAGATCAAAGGGTAAAACTATGGCTCTAATTCTTAGTGATGATGAAGTTTCTGATCATGAGTTTGGTAGTGATAAAGATGGAAACTTCATTGCTTTCACAGCTATTGCTGTAGTTGATGAAAGTGTTGTGGTTGAAGAGAACCCTTCTGATGGGGAACTCTTTGAATGTGCTGATTTGCAAGAAGCTTTTAATAAGCTATGCAAGGTTGCTGCAAAGGATGCAATGAGTGTAGACTTATGTTTAAAGAAGATTGCCTCCTTTGAACTTGATAAGAAAAACTTGTTATTTAAATTGCTTGATGCTTATGAATTGATTAATAAGGTGAAGATTGAAAACATGATGTTGCTTGATAAGATTAAGAACTTAGAACTAGAATTATCTGTTGCTAGAGAACAAACAAATAGGTCTGCTAGTTCTAAACTTGATCACATGTTGAGTGTTCAGAAGTCTCCCTTAGACAAAACTGGTCTAGGTTTTGTAGATAGCATCTCGGTGTCTGAAACTTATTCCATAAACTTTGTTTCTTCTTCTGAGCCCCCCCCAAGAGTGAGATTGTCAAACCAGTAGAAGTTACACCAGCTCCTAGGAAGATTAGGGTTGATCTTAAAGATTCTAAGCCTAAGAATCCTAACCCTCCTAAGGATAAGAAACATGATAGACCTTTGTGGGTTTGTCATTTTTATGGAAAGGCTAGGCATACTCGCCCAAATTGTTTCAAGTTGCAAACTGCAAAGTGACCAAATAAGCCAAAAGTACCTGTGCCTTAAGCACAAGATCTTGTGGTACTTATTGGTGAATTGGTAAAGACTTTAAACCTTTTTACCAATCCTGGAGTTGCACATCATTCTCATATGAATAATAACTCCAATGCTAGAGTTACATCTAAAAATTTTTGGATGCAAAAGGCTCAACCTAACTGAGTCTTTTTGACTTGGTCATTGTGCTTCATCTCAATACTTTTTGTGACCATTCTTCTTTTGGTGTTTTGTTTTCTTTTTGCTTTTAGGATTTGCATTGCATTACATTTATGCATTTCATGATAGGTTGTTTTTTGTTATTTATAAAAAAATAAAAATAAAAAAAAGGAAAGAGGGATATGTTTTGTATTATATATCTTGGATTTGTAATCAAGGTTGGCCTATTATCTTTACATAAAATTCTTGTGTACCTTGTTTAGATTGGATGAGCTTATTTCCTTCGCACTTTGCTAGTATTAGCTATGTAGTGCATGTTGTGTGAGAGTTGTTTATAGTTTTTGATCACATGATCTTGATTTTGAAGTCACATGCTTTTGATTGTTAAGACTAGAACCTAATGAGAAAGGCATAAATAACATCTTACCACTATTTACTAGCCAATCATGAACACCTTAGTGCATATCATTAGATTTTGTGCTCGAGAAAGTGTAGCACATGCACAAAAAGTACATAAGGTGTAGCCTCAGATTAATAATAAAATTGGTGTGTACATTATTGGGCTATAATTAAGATGACACGAAGAAATAAAACTGGTGTGTACATTATCTGGCTAATATAACAATTTCACAATGAAATAAAAATGGTGTGTACATTATGAGGAAAAATAAAAAATAAAAAAATTTACATGATTGCAAGCTTGTTTTCTAGGAGATGTGAAAGTTATATGATGTAACTCTTTAGGTGATAGTCTCTTTCAAACTTATGTGATGAATAATGTAGATATTGTGATTGATTACTATCTACATATCACCTCACATGTATCTCATGCCATTACTAGTTGCACACACTACACAAGTTATTCTTTGCTAAACTTAGTACATGATATTGTGTGTGAATTTGTTTTGGCCATCCAAGATTATATGTTCCTTGATTTTGATGCAAAATATGTTTAATGTTTGAGTTTTGGGGACAAAAAGGTTGAAAATCTTGTTTTTGGAAGATCTGGGTTGAATTCATTTGTTTTTGAAAACCTTTTAAACTCATACTCATGCATTCCATTCATGAACTATGTTGGTTTGAGTGGTTTCTGCATAAAACTTGCTCTATTTTTCAAAAATTTCAAAATTCCAGTTTTTTGATAGATTGAAGCTATTGCACGACCGATCAAAATTGCATTTAAAAATTAGGTTTGACTATGCTTGGCTCAATCGGTGCTCGATTGATGCTCGATCGATTGAAGCTATTTTTTGATAGATTGAAGCTCAATTTCGACCGATCGAAATTCGAAAGTTGAGTTTTATAAAAAGCTTCTCCTCACATGCTCTTCACTATTTCAAAAGCTTTTTCAAACTTTTTCTCACTTTCTCTCTTCGACTGATCCAATCTAAGGATTTTTGTCGTTTTCTTCCACAAATTTCTCCAAGGTTTTTGTCCTCAACTATTGGTAAGTCATTTATACCCTTTCTTTTTCAACTTAATCACATGTTTCATGCATTTTCATGCATTTTTTTTGAAAAAATTAGAACATAGCAATTTAGGGTTTTTTGTTCATTTCAATTGTTTTTAATCAATTTTGTTCAATGGGTTTTTGTTCTTAGATGCTATTAACATGAATCCCATGCATTAATTTGATTAATTTGTTGGTTTAAGAACAATTGGAAATTCTAGGGTTTGGAATTTTTGTGAAATTGGGGATTTTGTTCAATTGGGATTAATTTGATGAAATTGACTTGTGATATTGATAAATTAATTCATTATATGATGTTTCCTAACTAATATAATGGTTAATTGATCAATTTGGTTTAATTTTTGGAATTGTGTTTTTCAAAATTTGGGGTTTTTGGACTAAAACTCTATGTTCAATTCAATTAATGGTTTATACAGTAAAATTGAACAAATTTCAATGCATTAGAGCATGCATCATATGTGCATTCATTTGATGCATCATATAGATTGTTATTTATTGATATTTTTGTGCTCTAACCCTCTCCAATGCAGTCGGTTTTTTGTTTGTTTGTTTGTTTTTTTTTTTTTTTTTTTTTTTTTCTTCTTAAACCCATAGCATCACGGTTAGGAAGACTAGAGCCAAGAAACCACCACCCCTTCTACTCTTGAGTTCTAGAGTGATAGGTTTAGGACTTTGAAAAACCAAGAAACCTAGGAGAAGCTTAATATTTTTTGATCGGTTTGGCTTGAGCGTAAGGTCATTTTAGATGAGCTTGATCCTGAGATACGTATGAATTTTGAGTGTAGGGGTTGGTTACCACTCTTAGAGGTAGAGCATCCTCCTCCGGCTGCCTTGATTAGAGAGTTCTACTCAAACCTCTCTGTCCACTCCAATGATTCCAACATTCAATTTGTGAAGAGTTGGATAAGGGGTGAAGAGTATGTCATTACTCCTGCTATAGTGGCCTTTGCTTTTGGTGTACCTTTGATACGACAACCTGTGTACCCTTACATTGAGACCCCTCACCTCGATGACATTATGTCACTCTTCACCAGTACTTCCATTAGTTGGGGTATTGATCCTCGTGTCACTTCTCATGAGCTTACCTAGCTTAACTATTTGTTTTTCCAGATTTCTTGTCATTTTATTTGGCCTATCTCTCATCTTCATACTATTCCCATTAAGAGATGTGCGTTTTTGTACGCTCTCGTCACTGATGCTTCTATGAGTTTTCAATCTCTTTTCATTAGCTTACTTATTGAAATTCATAGGAGTAGTGCCAAATCCCATGGTTTATTCTTTCCGGTATTTATTCATAGGATTCTTTTGGACTTAGGTTTAGAGGACTTTCCTGCATCCGAGCCTGTCTATATCATAACTCCTATAGGTGCCACCTTCCTTAGGCAAAGAGTAGCTCTGTTGAAAGCTGGCTCTAAGCGCCCTAGAGTCGAGTCTTCTATAGGTGATGCATCTAGGCCTCCTCCATCTGGTGACCCTTCTGCTGAGACATATGTAGACCCTACAGTTGCTATGGATCCTCCACCATCTACATCGAGAGACTCTTCCTTACATGCCATGCTAGATACTATTATGACCGTTCAGGTGACGCATGGACAGCTTCTGTTGGATGTGCTCAATGAGCTTCATGCTTAACGAGTAGATTTGGTGGATGCTAGAGGTTCTGCTCCACCAGCTCCACCCTTTGATGAGTCTTGATTGCCCTTTGGCAATTCGTCACAAAAAGGGGGAGTACATACACATGGAGATAGGGGGAGGTTGGAGTTAATAGATTGTATCTAGGAGCTCATCTCATTTGATGTATTTTGTTTTTGGCTTTGATGTATTTCTTTTTTATGGGTTGTATATGTTAGGGGGAGACATTATGCTTTATGTTATGTTTTATGTTTAGTTTTTTTTTTTTTTTTTTTTTTTTTTTTTTTTTTGTGTTTCTTGATTCACATATGGTACATTTGATTATTGATTTATATTTATGAGGTTATTCATAATATATGTCTTTTATTTTATGTTTTGTGAAATCAAGAAGTTTAATTTGTTTTACTTATATTTTCCACACATCCGTTTATGTGTTTGTTAAGTGTTTTAGGAATTTACAAGTTAATTTAGTCGTGGCTGCTGTCTACTTTTGCAATTGATAGATAGTGGTTTAGGCTTTTTAAATTGAATAGGCTATTTTTACTTTGAGCATTTAATTTTTGTGATGGGTTTTGTCACGAATTGCCAAAAGGGGAGTTTGTTAGGTTCTAAGACTTTAGGAACTAATTTATTAGAACTTCAATTTGTATTATGTTGGCAAACCATGATCAAAACATAGAGTCTAGGTTTAGGCTTGCTCAAAGTGTATTTATGTGTAAAATTGGAATCGAGTGATTGCAGAATTTATTGGACAAAATTTGCAAGGCTCGATCGATCAAAAATTAGGCTCAATTAATTGTACCACATGCAAATTTATTTTTTTGCAGAAATTCTAATTCAGCCCAAGCCCATTTGACGTGTAGGGTTTTGTGTTTTACTCCAAGTATAAAAGGAAAAACCCTAGCTACGTTTTAGAAGTCTTTTAAGTGTTGTGTGTTGAATTTTCTGTGAGATCTAGAGGTGTTTAGTTGCTGCATAAATAATTTTAAAGAAGATCTGAAACCTTTGAGTGGAGTCTCAAAGTCACAAGTAGGAGAACTTGTGGTTGCAATGAATCAAAGAAAGAAGTAGTCCGTGGACTCGGAGCTGTCACGTGGTCGTAGTAGTAAGTTTTCTACTCGAGGTAGCAATAGGATGTTAGTGGTCTAAGTTCTATTGTAAAAACTTCAATTCTTTCATAGTGGATTTGTTTTACCTTGAGAATAGCTAAGTTAAATTCTCCCCAGGTTTTTACCGGTTAGGTTTTCCTGGGTTATCATATCGTTGTGTTCTTTATATTTCTGCATTATTTACATGATATGATTTTATTGTGTTAACCTAGAACTGAATAATTTATCTAAGTAATCACTTGGCTAAATAACTAGGTTAAACAACTTGTGTTAAGGGGTCTAAAAACTTACATGGAGCGTTGCTATTGCTAAGTCTAACGCCGCTAAAACACATATATTGCAGCAGTTTATATAGAGCTTTTGTAGTACGCTGCAAAAGGCTACATCTATTGCTGCAGTCCAATAAAAAGCCGCAATATATCTCATCTACAGCGGTAGGCCAAAAAAACGACGCAATATGTGTCATATAGCGGCAGTTTTCGCAACCGCCGCAAAAAACCACCACAATAGCTCGATTTTCTTGTAGTGTAAACTTTAACGGATCACCAGAAGTTTGAATCTCCAACCTTGAATCACTAGTTGAAGCTTTAAGAAAGCTCAGTTAACCCTAACCCTAGATTCATAGTGCGTAGCTCTCAAAAAGTTCCTTTTGACATCCTTTAGGTTTCCTTTTATAGCCTAACTTTGGAGGCACACAATCTTATAAGCTTGGACGGCTGTTTGGGTTTGATTTGGTTACTATCAACAAAATTCTTGATCTATCAAGTTAAATGGCATGCATCAAAATTTTCAATTGACCGAGCATGTCTTGAGAATGCTGAATGTGTAGTTTTCCTTGAGCAGTCTTTAGCACATCTCTTGGAGTTACAAGTACAAATGAAAACAACGTACAATACAATATTTTTGTTCATAGTTTGCTAACCTAACATTTTGGACTCAACAAAAACCTTATTGTGCACTTGTTTGCTTCATCTTGATTTTAAAATTTGAGATAATCTTTCCTAGGAGTTCAAACAATTTTTTCCCCCCTTCAGATCGAGCATATCAAGTTCAACTAATTGATATATGGGATATGTCACGTCACAATATGGAGGGTAAGATCAGTGACATAGAATGAAAAGCTAGAGTTCTTGTTAATTAGATGAAGATATAAGACTTTTCGTTCTATGGAGGAAAAACTCATCAGAGAAACTTCTATTAATTGCAGACTATTCATTTTATATATACTGCACTTATTTATAAACCCTAAAAGACTTTTAAAAAAATTGTTAGGGTTTTAGACCCCAGTTGAATCAAATTTTATCAAATTTCTAGCCAATTAATTAAGTGATTAATTAAGCATTTAGATCTAATTTAAACTAACATCACACATTCACAAATCACATGAACACTAAGAAGGATGATCCAAGAAACTTTTGAAGCTGTGATTTCAAAGTAAAAAAACATGAGGAGGATTTAACCTAAACAATCCTCAAGACAACATTTCACTAATAGAATAGAAGTTTGTACAATAGACTTAACCCTAAATCTACTGCTACCTCTTGTAGTACTTACTTGCGTGACCACACGCAGCTCCAAATCCACAGACTCTTCTACTGTGAAATTGTTGCACAAAAACACTCTAGTTTGTGACTTTGAGATCTCCACTCAAAGGTTTAAATCATCAACTGTAGGTGATTTGAAGCAGCAACTTTACTCTATAACTGGATCTGTTGTTTGCACATGGTCACCAGCTGTAACTTCAAAAGGGTTTGGAAAACTCTAGATCTGTGTGCAAAATACTGCCCTCTTGGATATGTGAAAACTTGCTCTAGGATTTGTATTTATATATACTTAAAATCGACCAAAACCCTAGATCCAATGGCTGAGAGAAAAGATAGATCTGAAATCTAGCATGAATCATGATCGGTTGAGATGTGCATCTCGATTGGTCAAGATAAGTAACACTTATTTGCACATGCTTTTCTTTCTTTTTTTTTTTTTTCTTTTTTTTTTTTTTTTTGAGTCTTCAACTGTGCTGAACTTCATTTGTCTTTTTTAACTAAATATTTCTAGACTAAACAACTAACAAACTAAGTTCTAAAGATTACAATTTGTTCATGGTTGCCAATCTAAAATTATGGACTTTACAAAAATTATAAACTCAAAAAAAAAAAAAAAAAACACAGTTTTCTAAATAACAGTATTCTTAAATATACCCTTGTAATAATATATATATATATATATATATATATATATATATAAAGATTGTGTTTTTAGTTTTTACTAAGAAAAAATCTAAATTGCTTATCAAGAAAAAAAATCTAAATTTTTTATATATATATAAAAAAAAAAAAATCAAATACTAAAGTCTAGATTTTCAAAAAAAAATTTCTCTCTCTCTCTCTCTCCACACACATATATATAACACATACATAAAGGATAATTAACATTGAATGAATGACATGACATACATAAGAGATAAGACCTTTCCACTAAAAATATTTATTAAAAAAAAAAAAGGAAAAAAAAAAAGAAAAAAGAAAAAAAAGAAGGACTTATCATCGACCTTTCCACCTAAAAGAAACTTCAAGCAATTGGTGGTCCAAATGATGTTGGGCTCGGAAGAGTGGAGACTCTTTGCCATTACTTCCCACAATATATTTTTAATTTTTAATGGGCTTCTGGCGGCATCTTTATTGACTTTGCTTTCCGTAGTGGACCGCCCCATGCCCATTTGGTTAGTATCCCCCCAAAGCCCACATGAAATAGGCCCAAGTACCAACGTTTGATTCCTTTCTCTTCTTTTCTTCTTCTTTTTTTTTTTTTTTTTCTTTTTTAAATTTACCTAGCACGTTGGCATTCTATATTGCCTCCCCTTCGTTTACTTAAAAATTATTCGATAGTACCCATAGTACAACAATGTGGTACTCATTCTTCTCGCATTCATATAGTTATACTATCAAAATAAGGCCAAAATGGCCAAATACCACCAATTTTTGAAATTTTTTGTAAAAAAACACTATTTCAGAATTATATAGCGAAATACCACTTTTTATGGTACTCGAGTTTCTTAAACTCGAGTTCCTAGAAATTTTGCTACCGTGGCACTGCTGAGGTGGAAATTGGGCAATTAAAAAAAATTATGTGGTACTCGAGCATGGTAAACTCGAGTACCTTGTAACACAATACTCGAGTATACTAGGCTCGAGTACCATTTTATAATAAAATGCTCTTTTTTTTTTCTTTTTTTTTTTGGGGGATTATTGACAAATAAACATAAACATAAAAATAAGTAGCTTTTTTACATTTTTATTTATTTAAATGGAAGCATTGTAAAATATAGAGATTTTAATTTCAAAATATGAATTTAATTTCTACATTAAGTAAAACTATTCACTGTTTTCTCACAAAAATTGTTTACTGTTTTCTGCATAAACTATTTCTAGCATTTTGCATAAAATTATTTTCTGTTCAATATTATTTAAAAAATTGTTCACTCTCTTTTCTGGGTAAATTATTTTCTGTTCACTATTTAAAAAATCGTTCACTGTTTTCTCATATAACACCTAGTGAAATCGTTTTTTCTAAATCTAAACGCCAAATCTGAATGCTTTTTCATGTTTGAATTAAACAATAATCGAATCTATTTTTCTGCATTGATAAAATCTGTTTCTACATTAATAAAATTTACACTCTGCCCATCATGTTTACTGTATATTCGAATCTGCTTATTGCATTCATAAAATCTATTTGATGCATTAAGTAGGACTGTTCACTGTTTTCTCATAAAAATTGTTCATTGTTTTTTGCATAAACTATTTCTAGCATTCTGCATAAAATTATTTTCTATTCAGCATTATTTAAAAAATTGTTCACTCTCTTTTTTGCGTAAATTATTTTCTGTTCACTATTTAAAAAATCGTTCACTGTTTTCTCATAAAACACCTAGGGAAATCGTTTTTTCTAAATCTAAACGCCAAATCTGAATGCTTTTTCATGTTTGAATTTCACAATAATCGAATCTATTTTTCTGCATTGATAAAATCTGTTTCTACATTAATAAAATTTGCACTCTGCCCATCATGTTTACTGCATATTCGAATATGCTTATTGCATTCATAAATTTTTTTTTTTTTTTACATTAAGTAAAACTGTTCACTGTTTTCTCATAAAAATTGTTCACTGTTTTGTGCATAAACTATTTCTAGCATTCTGCATAAAATTATTTTCTGTTCAGCATTATTTAAAAAATTGTTCACTCTCTTTTCTGTGTAAGTTATTTTCTGTTCACTATTTAAAAAAATTGTTCCCTGTTTTCTCATAAAACACCTAATGAAATCTTGTTTTCTAATTTTAAAAGCCAAATCTGAATGCTTTTTCATGTTTAAATTTTAAAATGAACAAATTTGTTTTTCTGCATTGATAAAATCTATTTCTACATTAATAAAATTTGCTCTCTGTACATCATGTTCACTGTATATTCGAATCAGCTTACTGCATTCATAAAATCTGTTTTTTGCATTAAGTAAAACTGTTCACTGTTTTCTCATAAAAATTGTTCACTGTTTTCTGCATAAACTATTTCTAGCATTCTGCATAAAATTATTTTCTGTTCAGCATTATTTAAAAAATAGATAAAATAGATAATAAAGAAGTAAAATGGAAAAATAGATATATTCAAAATAAGGTTAAAATAAAGTATGGAATATGAAAACAGAAACTAGTAAAATCTTACTTGAATAAAAACTTTAGTCTTTGATAAACTTGAAAACAAATTGCTGTCTTTGATACAAGCTTGAAAATAAAACTGTCTGAAGAGAAAGGTTACAAGATTACAAGATGGGGAGAGAGTACAAAAGTCTTTCTGAGGGAGAGGGAAGGCTATTACAAAAGGCTTTCTAAAACTTGGAACTTAAAAGCTTAGAAACTTAGAAACCCTTTTGTAATAGCCTTCCCTCTCCCTCAGAAAGACTTTTGTACTCTCTCCCCATCTTGTAATCTAGTAACCTTTCTCTTCAGACAGTTTTATTTTCAAGCTTGTATCAAAGACAACAATTTGTTTTCAAGTTTATCAAAGACTGAAGTTTTTATTCAAGTAAGATTTTACTAGTTTCTGTTTTCATATTCCATACTTCATTTTAACCTTATTTTGAATATATCTATTTTGCCATTTTACTTTTCTATTATCTATTTTATCATTGTTCATGCTTCCATATTACTGTTGTGCTCTCTCTTAGGTAGTCATTGGTATTAGAGCATCTGGATCATAAAACTCCTAATGAACAGTGAATAATTTATGCAGAAAAAACAGTGAACAATTTTTCAAGTAATGCTGAACAGAAAATAATTTTATGCAGAATGCAAAAAATAGTTTATGCAGAAAACAGTGAATAATTTTTATGAGAAAACAGTGAACAGTTTTACTTAATGCAAAAAATAGATTTTATGAATGCAGTAAGCAGATTCAAATATACAGTGAACATGATGTACAGAGAGCAAATTTTATTAATGTAGAAATAGATTTTATCAATGTAGAAAAACAAATTCGTTCATTTTGAAATTTAAACATGAAAAAGCATTCAGATTTGGCTTTTAAAATTAGAAAACAAGATTTCACTAGGTGTTTTATGAGAAAACAGGGAACATTTTTTTAAAATAGTGAACAAAAAATAACTTACGCAAAAAAGAGAGTGAACAATTTTTTAAGTAATTCTGAACAGAAAATAATTTTATGCAAAATGCTAGAAATAGTTTATGCAGAAAACAGTGAACAATTTTTATGAGAAAACAGTGAACAGTTTTACTTAATGCAAAAAACAGATTTTATGAATGCAGTAAGCAAATTCGAATATACAGTAAACATGATGGGCAGAGTGCAAATTTTATTAATGTAGAAACAAATTTTATCAATGCAGAAAAATAGATTCGATTATTGTGAAATTCAAACATGAAAAAGCATTTAGATTTGGCGTTTAGATTTAGAAAAAACGATTTCCCTAGGTGTTTTATGAGAAAACAGTGAACGATTTTTAAATAGTGAACAGAAAATAATTTACGCAGTAAAGAGAGTGAACAATTTTTTAAATAATGTTGAACAGAAAATAATTTTATGCAAAATGCTAGAAATAGTTTATGTAGAAAACAGTGAACAATTTTTGTGAGAAAATAGTGAACAGTTTTACTTAATGTAGAAATTAAATTCATATTTTGAAATTAAAATCTCTATATTTTACAATGCTTCTATTTAAATAAATAAAAACGTAAAAAAGCTACTTATTTTTATGTTTATGTTTATTTGTCAATAATCCCAAAAAAAAAAAAAAAAAATTACTAGGTACTCGAGCTTGGTGAGCTCAAGTACTCTATAAATAAAATAAACACCATTTTATGTTTATGTTTATTTGTCGATAATCCAAAAAAAAAAAAAAAAAATTACAAGGTACTCGAGCTGGTGAGCTCGAGTACCTTAGAAAAAAGAAAAAAAAGAAAAAAAAAGATCATTTTATTATAAAATGGTACTCGAGCCTGGTATACTCGAGTATTGTGTTACATGGTACTCGAGTTTACCATGCTCGAGTACCACATAATTTTTTTTAATTGCCCAATTTCCTCCTCAGCAATGCCACGGTGGCAAAATTTCTAAGAACTCGAGTTTAAGAAACTCAAGTACCATAAAAAGTGGTATTTCCCTATATAGTTCCAAAACAGTGTTTTTTTACAAAAAATTTCAAAAATTGGTGGTATTTGGCCATTTTGGCCATCAAAATAAAGAAAACAAGAATAAGAACTAGTTGAGTCAACTGACAGAGTTGAAGAAGATTGAAACTGATAGAATTCAAGCTAAACTACAAAGCTGATAAACTCTAGTCGTTTTGTAATTCAAGTAGTAAAGCTACATGTCGTTTATACTCGTAAATAGATTAGTTAGTTAGTCATCATGTGTATAACACGTGCTTACTTTAATTGTAACTAACTTAGGTGGTTAGTTTTAGTTTTAGTTTTTTCTGTTATAACTGTTTTCTTCCCTATGCTATGTATATATAGAGCAAAGCCATGTAATTATTCAATTAATGCAAATACACAAATTTCCAATTTCTATTATGGTATCAGAGCTCTAAAAATTAGGGATTTTGTTTGCTTTCTCATTCTCAATTTCTTTCAAGTCCTTCAATGGCTTTTGCTACAATAGTCCCTGATTCTACTCCACTACAAAATTTATCTATGGCTGATGATCCATTATTTCTTCACTATGAAAAAATTCCTGGTGCTATTCTCGTTTCCCAATAACTAGTTGGTGAGAATTACCCAGCTTGAGCTAGATCAATTTGAAAGGCTTTGCACGCCAAGAACAAGTTGGGGTTCATAAATGACACTTTGACTTTATCTTCACCTTTGGTAGAGACACCATCTACAATTCAAGCTTGGATTCATTTAGATGCTATGGTTGGAACTTGGAAAATCAATTCAGGTTCACCAAAGATTCAAGCTAGTATCATCTACATGGATATAACTCTAGAGATTTGGAATGATCTCAAGGAACAATTCCCACAAGGAAATGGACTAAGGATCTTCAATTTGTAGAAAGAAATTCCACAACTCGCTCAAGGTGATGTTTCAATCATAGATATTTTTACTCAATTGAATGCCTCCAAATGTGCCTTCGGTGTAAACTTAGGAAAATTCTTCTGCTATCTAGCCACACATTGGGAAACTAAAGTAAATCTAGACCAATTACTGCTCTACAGGATTTGAAACCTCCTCGGAATCCAAAAGAGGTCCATCGTCTTACAAGGATGACTGCTGCCTTTAATCGCTTCATATCCAAGTCTGCAGACAAGTGTAGATCTTTTTTTCAACTTCTTAAGAAATGGAAAGACTTCCAGTGGATGGAGGAATGTCAGAGGGCTTTCTTCGAGCTAAAGGCGTATTTGGCCCAAGATCCTATTCTTTCTCGACTAGTAGTCGTTGAAATTCTGTACATGTATCTGGCCGTGACTAATCACGCAGTGAGCATGGTTTTAATCTGACTAGAGCGAGAGATCTAGAAGCCGATCTACTATGTGAGCAAAACCCTTTTGGAAGTCAAGGCCAATTACCTCCCTTTAGAGAAAGTAGCCTTGGCCCTTGTACATGCTACTAGGAAGTTGCCTTACTACTTCTAGGCACATACCATGGTGGTATTCATGGAACACCCACTGCAAGCCTTATTGGGACGAACAGATTTCTCAGACGCTACTAGGAAGTTGCCTCACTACTTCTAGGCACATACTGTAAGGGACATCCTTGGGGGCTTTGGATATCAAGTAAAGCCTATAAACGTTGATCAAAGGATAGGTTTTGCTGATTTCGTTGCTGAGTTTGCCCTGAATATTTCCAAAGAAGTAGTGCAGATCCATGGTGGCTCCTCTGCACAATCAAAAATAATCTCGATATAGCACACATATTTAGATGGGTCTTCTAATTGTTGAGGTGCCGGAGTGGGCATAGTGTTGATTTCACTAGAGGGTATCTGGGTGGAAAAAATCATTCAAAAGAGGCTTCCGAGCATCTAACGATGAAGTAAAATATGAAGCACTCTTAGCAGGATTGCGGATGGCTAATATCTGAGATACGGATGTCAAAAGGTTCATATGGAGAAACATCGTGACTTGTTTTGGTGTACCTAAGGTTCTCATCTCGAATAATGGGCTCCAATTCAATTGAAAGGCCTTCCGATGATAATGCTCGAAATTGGGGATTACCAAAAGATACTAAACGCCATCCTACTCTTAGGGAAATGAACAAGCTGAAGAAACAAACAAGTCCATAATCAATGGTTTGAAGAGAAGAATAGATGAATCTAAAGGGAAATGGACTAAGGAACTCCCAAGTGTATTATAGGCATATCGAACTACACCGAGAAGATCCATATGAGGAACTCCATTTTCTATGACCTACGGTACTGAAGCCCTAATACCTGTGAAAGTGGGGCTACCTACTTCTTGAATCGATCAGTTTGAGGAAGAAGAGAACAATCATTTGTTGGGCAAGTGACTGGACTTGATTGAAGAAAATTGCAAAGTTTCCCTGGTAAAGCTTGCAAATTACCAACAACGGGTTATTTGTGGGTATAATAAGGGTGTGAAGTGTAGGAATTTCATTTTGGGGGACCTAGTGTTAAGAAAAGTCTTGGGGAACACTAGAGATCCAACTTAGGGCAAGCTCGGACCTAACTAGGAAGGCCCATATCAAGTGACATCTATTACAGGGATATGGGCTTACTGCTTAGAAGATTTAGGTGAAAGGCCTGTAGCTTGACCATGTCATGTATCTAACTCAAAGAAATATTACTTTTGATTAATATAGGTCAACGAATCCAGATTCAATCAATCCATCTGTGAAAAAAAACAACCATATCATGTTAAAAAAGATAAAGATATGTAGAGGACTAGACCATGTCTTTACCTTGGACAGCATTACTGTTAGGTTCTAAAGACTTAGGATTTTATGTATTTAGAACTCTAATGTGTATTATTGGCAAACCATGATCAAAAAAATATGTTTAGTCGTGTTTAGACTTGCTCAAAGTCGATTCATTTATGTAAAGTTGGAATAAGCTGATGCAGAAGGCATTTATACTTCTCGGCCTGGTACAATTGATTGAAGCTTAGGCTCGATCAATCGAAAATCAGGTCGGAGGCATTTTCTGCATAATTCCAACTCAGCCCTAGTTTTGTTTTAAAACGTTTAGGGTTTCTAATTTGCCTTAGGTATAAAAGGCAAACCCTAGCCACGTTTTTGTGTTGCTTATATTGCTGTTTGTGTAAATCTCTTGTGAGATCTGTGAGGAGCTTTCCTTTACACAAGCTTAGGATTATCAAGAAGGAGATTCGTTCAAGAGCTTGATGATCATTCAGTTACTGCCGTAAGAACTTAAAGAAACACAAGCAGGTGTGCTTGTATCTGGTGGTGAATCCAAGAAATCCAAGAAAGAAGGAGTTCGTGGATTCGGAGCTTGCACGTAGTCGTGTCAGTAAGTTCTACTAGTAGGTAGCAATAAGAAGTCGAGCGTGGAGGCTTGTAAGTCTTATTGTATGAATTTCTATTCTTTCAAGATAGTGGATTTAGATTTACCTTGAGGATAGCTAGGTTAAATCCTCCCCAGGTTTTTCCGGTTTGGTTTCCTGGGTGATCATATCATTGTCTTATTTATCTTTCCGCTACTTTGCATGATATGATTGTTTGATTGTGATAACCTAGATTTGGAATTTGGACTAAGTAACAACTTGGCTAATTACCTAGGTTAATCCAATTGTGGTTTTAAGGGGTCTAAAAACTATCAAGTGGTATCAGAGCGGGTAGCTCTCTTATTGTTGATCTTTTGATCACTGAGCTGATCCTTGACCCCTGTTGTCATGGAACACGGACATTCTCTTGTTATTCCTCCTCACTTTGATGGGAATAAATATGCTTATTGGAAAGTAAGGATGAAAGCACTCCTGAAATCTATTGATGAGAGAGTCTAGAACTCCGTTGAATATGGATGGGAGAAGCCCACTACTCCTGTTAGTAAGTGGCAAACTTCTCAAAAAGAAGCAGCCGCGTTCAATAGCAAGGCTATGAATGCTATCTTTAACGCTGTTTCTATGGAGGAATTTAAGAGAATCTCAAATGTTGAGGTTGCTCATATTGCTTGGAATATCCTTCAGACTGTGCATGAAGGCACAAAGGCTATCAAAATCAACAAATTGCAGCAGTTAACCTCTAAATTTGAAAGCATTAGAATGTCTGATGATGAATCTTTTGATGAATTTTATGCTAAACTTAATGACATTGTTAATTCTGTATATAACTTGGGTGAAATCTATGATCAACCTAAAATTGTTAGGAAGATTCTTAGATCTTTAACTAAAGACTTTAAACCCAAGGTGACTGCCATCACTGAGAGTAAGGATGTGGAATCCATCTTGATGAACTTGTAGGATCACTTCAATCCTATGAGTTGGACCTACCCAAAACTAGCAAATCCAAATCAATGGCTCTTAAGTCAGTTGATGATGTTGAGGTTGGTGGATTTGATGATGAGCTCTCTGCTACAGAGATTGCTTACCTTGCCAAGAACTTTAGAAACTTTCTCAGGAATAGTAACAGAAGGGCAAGAGATACAAACACTGCTGAACCTAGAAACTTTAGGAAGAATGATCCCACTAAGGTTAACAATAATGATAAACCTAGAGAAAAAGTAGGTCAATCTTCAAATAATGCTATGGGTCCTCAGTGTTTTAGATGTCAAAGGTATGGTCACATAAAATCTGAATGTCCTACCTATTTGAAGTCTAAGGGTAAGGCTATGGCTGTAACCCTTAGTGATGGTGAAGTTTCTGATGATGAGTCTGGATGTGACGAAGATGGAAACTTCATTGCTTTCACTACTACTACTGTAGTCAATGAGAGCATATCTGCTGAAGAGAACCCTTCTGATGGGGAACTTTCTGAGGATGCAGATCTTTAAGAGGCCTACAATAAACTTTGCAAAGTTGCTGCAAAGGATGCTATGAATGTGGAACTTGGCCTGAAGAAAATTGAATCTCTTGAGCTTGATAAGAAGAATTTGCTTGTAAAACTGTTTGATGCTAGTGAACTTTTGAACAATGTGAAAACTGAGAATATGCTATTGCTTGATAAGGTTAAATCATTGGAACTTGATTTATCTGTTGCTAGATCTGCTAGTTCTAAACTTGATCAAATGCTAAGTGTTCAAAAGTCTCCTTCTGACAAATCTGGATTAGGTTTTGTTGAAAGCATCTCTGTTTCTGCTCCCCATTCCACAAACTTTGTCCCTTCATCTTCTTCTGAACCTTCTGTGAGTGAGATTGTGAGTGAAACTGTCAAACCCCCTGTGAGTGAGGTTGTCAAACCCATAGAAGTTTCACTATCTAGGAAGATTAAGGTTGATCTGAAAGAGTCTAAACCTAAGCAGCCTACCCTTTCTAAGGACAAGTCACATGATAAGCCTGGATGGGTCTGTCATTTTTGTGGAAAGTCTGGTGTCCAAACTGTTACAAGCTGCAAGAGAGCAAATAAACCAAAAGTACCTGTGCTTCAAGCACAAGATCCTATGGTACTCATTAGTGAATTGGTAAAGGCTCTCAACCTTTATTCCAATCCTAGAGTTGGTAATCATTCCCATGTGAATAAGAACTCCAATGCTCGTGGTGCATCTAAAAGATTTTGGATGCAAAAGACTCGAACTAATTAAGTCTTTCTGACATGGTCCTTGTGCTTCATTGCTCTACCCTTGGTGACCATTGTTCTTTGGTTTTTGTTTTCTCTGTTTCTAGGATTTGCATTGCATAACATTCATGCATTTCATTCTAGGTTGTTTTTGCTTATTGTTTTTTCAAATAAAAAAAAAAAAAAAAAAAAGGAAAAGGGAAGGAAAAGGAAACAAATTGTGTTTTGCACTATTTTCCTGGTTTTTTTTTTGGAAAACAAGGTTGGTCAATTTATTTTCACATAACTTGTCTTTTGTACCTTGTTTAGCTTTGATGAGCTTATTTATTGCACTTTACTAGTTGAAGCTTTGTAGTGCATGTTGTGTGGGAAAGATGTTTATGGTTTTGATCATTTTGTCTTAATCTTGAAGTCACATGTCTTTAACTGTCGGACTTGAACCTTTAGAGAAAGGTATAAATAACCATCTCACCACTGTTCACTACCCAATCATGAACACCTGAGTGCATATCATAAGATTTTGTGCTCGAGAAAGTGTAGCACATGCACAAAAAGAACATAAGATGCAGCCTCGGTTTAAATGTTAAAATTGGTGTGTACATTATTGAACTTAATGTTAAATCTATCAAATAAAATTGGTGTGTACATTATCCCGGCTATTTTAATAAGTTTTCTGAACAATTAAAACTGGTGTGTATATTATGAGGCACAAATCAAGAATCTTACATGATTGCAAGCTTATGATCTAGGAGATGTGGGAGTTATATGATGTAACTCTTTAGGTGATAGTCTCTTTCAAATTCTTTGTGATGAATTTTGTAGACTTTGTGTTTAATTGCTATACACATATCACCTCACATGTAACTCAAGCTTTTGCTAGTTGCACACACTACATAAGTTACTCTTTGCTAAACATTGTACATGTTATTGTGTGTGTCTTTTGTCTGAGCAACCAAGTTTGCAAATACTTTGAGTTTTGTGCAAAACTATTTGATGCTTGAAAATTTATGGAGAATGTGAGAATTTTTAACTTTGGGAAAATTGGACTTAAATCCTTGTTTTTGAAAATCAGATCATCACATACTCATGCATTTTGTTCATCAATTCCAATGCTTTGAGATGGTTCTAAAATGTTTTCAAAAACTGTGTTTTTTCTTAAAATTTTTGTGAGCCTCTATCTGATTCGATTGATCCAATCTGTTTTTCGATCAATCGAAATTGGTTCAAAAAATTTAGGTGAGCCTCTGGTTGTTTCGATCGATCGAACTTAAGATTTCGATTAATCGAAAATCGTATGAGAAGTCTTAAAAAAAATTGATTTTCAGTTGAGTCAAACACTTTTTCAAAAAGTTCTTTCACTTTTCTCTCTCCATACGACTCGGTCAAGGCTCAATCTCAAATTTTTGTCGTTTTCGACCATTCTTTTTGCAAGGTTTTTCTCTCTATAAGCCGGTAAGACTTTTATAACCTTCCTTTTGCATTTATTTTCATGTTTTCATGCATAAACTCATGGATTTCATTGGTATTTTCGGAACTTTTCATAATTTGGGATTTTTGATGAATCAAACCTTATTTTGTGAAATTGATCAATGGGTTTTGTTGCCACAATGATATATTCATGTTCTATGATGGTTAATTTGATCAATTTGGGGTTTTGTGAAAAATTTGAAAATTCTAGGGCTTGTATTGAACCCGAATTGGGGATTTTGTTCAAATTGGTTTCAATTGATGAAATTGGCTTGTTGAAATGATGTAATTGATCATTATTTTATGTAATCTATCTTGTGTAATGATCAATTCGTCAATTTATTAAAAATTGATCAAGTGGTTTTTCAAATTTTTGGGTTTTTTTTTGTTAAAAACTCTATACTGAAGCCAATTTTGTGAACTTGAACTTAATTTGAACTTAATTGTACTGCATTAGGACATGCATCACTACATTTAACTTGTTCATGCATCATATAGATTTTTGTTCTATTATTTTTTTTTTTGGTGCTAACTTGTAGTCTACCCTTGGTTTTTGTTTTTGTTTTTCTTTGTGTCTTGGTCCTTATCCTAGCACCATGCCTAGGAAGACTAGAGCCCATAGGACCGCCTCCACTTCCTTTGAGTCTCCCTCTAGGAGTGAGGTGTTTAGGAATGACAAAAGCAGAAAGGCCTTTGAGAAACTGAACTGTAAGTGTAAGATTTGGGCTGAGCGTTCTGTGGTTTTAGATGAGATTGATCTGGCCATTAGGGCAAACCTTGAGTCTAGAGGTTTGCTGTCCTTATTAGAGATAGATCATCCACCTCCGACCGCCCTGATCAGAGAGTTCTTCTCGAATCTCTCTTGCCAAGTCTATGATTCCAACACTATAGTTAGGAGTTGGATACGAGGTGTAGAGTTCACTATTACCCCTTGGATAGTGGCTGAAACTCTTGGGGTTCCAGTCGTTAGGGAGCCTGTCTAGCCCTATGATGTGTCTCCACCTTTAGATGACGTCGTGTCATATATCACTGGGTCTTCTATCCAGTGGGGTTCTGATCCTCGGATCACGTCTGCTGAGCTTACCGAGACTGCCTATATTTTCTTTAGGATAGCGTGTCATTCTTTGTGGCCTATTTCTCATCTCCACACCATCCTTCTAGAGCGATATGTGTTTTTGTATGCTTTTGTTTCTGGTGTGTCTATCAGCTTCCCACATCTGTTCCTTTATTCTTTGAACGAGGTTCATAGGAGTTCTGCCGTAGGGCATGCGCTTATCTATCCTATTTTCATTCATAGGATTTTGTTGTTTCTTGGTCTAGATGGTTTCCCTTCTGGTGAGCCCGTTCCTGTTGTAGCTTCCTTAGGTGCCACCTTCCTTAGGCAGAGGGTTGCTCACTTGAGAGTTGATCCTTCGCGTCCTAGAGGTGCGTCATCTGGTGTTGTTCCCCCTCCTCCCACTTCTACAAGTGCTGATACTGCTGAGGCATCTGGTTCTACTGCTGCTGATGCTGATGTTCCTCCACCGACTACTTCGGATGATTCAGACATTCGACGTACGTTGGATCATGTCTTGACCGTTCAGGCAGCTCATGGACAAATTTTGGTGGACGTACTCGATGAGATCCGTGCTTTGCGCATAGAGTTAGCGCAGTTTCGATGATCTTCACCGCCACCTCCTTTTGATGGTGGATTTTGATTGCCCTTTGGCATTCCGTCACAAAAAAGGGGAGTACATATTTTGAGCACTTGTAGAGTTTTGTTTTCAGGGGGAGATTTTTTTTGTTGGTTGGAGCTTGTGGAGTTTAGATTGTATCTAGGTGCTTCACATTGTATTTTATCTTTTTAGCTCTTACCATACTTTTTGTTGGGCTATTCGTGTTAGGGGGAGATATTTTTTTTGCTTTATATGTTTCTTGTTTCAAACTGCTTATTGATTTATATTTATGAGTTTTTCATTGATATATGTCTTTATTGTGTGTTGCTTGAAATCAAGAATTTATTTTGTTTACTTGTAGTTTCCACACATGCGGCTATGCATTTTGTTTAGTGTTTCAGGAAATATACAGGTTGATTCAATTGAGCTGCTGTCTACACTTGCAACTGATGGATAGTAGTTAGGATTGAATTTTTTTTTATGAGCATTATTTTTGTAAAGGGCTTTTCTTTGTAAACTTTGAGCTTCTAGTTGTGTTTTGTCATGGATTGCCAAATGGGGAGTTTGTTAGATTCTAAAGACTTAGAATTTTATATATTTAGAACTCTAATGTGTATTATTGGCAAACCATGATCAAAACAATATGTTTAGTCGTGTTTAGACTTGCTCAAAGTCGATTCATTTATGTAAAGTTGGAATAAGTTGATGCAGAAGGCATTTATGCTTCTCGGCCTAGTTCGATCGATCAAAGCTTAGGCTCGATCAATCGAAAATTGGGTCAAAGGCGTTTTCTGCATAATTCCAACTCAGCCTTAGTTTTGTTTTAAAACGTTTAGGGTTTCTAATTTGCCCCAGGTATAAAAGGCAAACCCTAGCCACGTTTTTGCGTTGCTTATATTGCTGTTTGTGTAAATCTCTTGTGAAATTTGTGAGGAGCTTTCCTTTACACAAGCTTAGGATTATCAAGAAGGAGATTCGTTCAAGAGCTTGATGATCATTCAGTTGCTGTCGTAAGAACTTAAAGAAACACAAGCGGGTGTGCTTGTATCTGGTGGTGAATCCAAGAAAGAAGGAGTCCGTGGATTCGGAGCTTGCACGTGGTCGTGTCAGTAAGTTCTACTGGTGGGTAGTAATAAGAAGTTGAGCGTGGGGGCTTGTAAGTCTTATTGTATGAACTTCGATTCTTTCAAGATAGTGGATTCAGGTTTACCTTGAGGATAGCTAGGTTAAATCCTCCCCAGGTTTTTACCGGTTTGGTTTCTTGGGTGATCATATCATTGTCTTATTTATCTTTCCGCTGCTTTGCATGATATGATTGTTTGATTGTGATAACCTAGATTTGGAATTTGGACTAAGTAACAACTTGGCTAATTACCTAGGTTAATCCAATTGTGGTTTTAAGGGGTCTAAAAACTATCAATTACAACTACTCAAAGCACTAGACCATGTCTTTATTTTGGGCAGAATGATAAAATCTAGGGGAACTAGACGCTATCTTTACCTAGGGTGTGCCTTGAACAAATTTTTTTGCTTTAAATCAACTCCAAGGTCACTAACAAAAAAGGAAATTGAGGCATGGCTGAAGTGGAAGCCATGCAAGTGGTTTGCCCAAGCTAAGTAAAAAAGAAAAAAAAAAGATATATATATATATATATATATTAATATATATATCCTTGTAGATTACTAAAGTCATAAAATTGAATGCATATAAAACAACAACAAAATATTCTTTTGATTAAATATTTAAGCACAATTACAAAAGGAGCCCCTCAATGGGGGCAATATAATAAAATTCAAGCTGTGCCCCTTGTCGCTGGATCCGTAGCCTCGACAGCTGCATCCACAGTTGAGGTCTCCATTTCTCGGACCGGAGAAGCATCATCTTTGATCTCCAGTACCTCCGAATTAGGTACCGTGATCAAGTTTTCGAGGTAAGGGATGTTCTTTTCAATTCAGAGGGAAGAGTTGGCTTTGTCCTGTGGCTTGTCCAAGGTAGTCGCCCAGCCTAAGGCGAAATATATTCGAAGATTATTCTGCACCTCGGGCCTTACAGATGAGATGCAGTCCTTTTGGCCTAGGTAGTAGGCTGCTTGGAGCTTGTTGTTGGTAGCCTAGGTTTTGGCCGTCAACTTGGCCGTCTTCTCAGCAAGGACCTTATTGACCTCCTCGAGCTCCTTCTCCAAGGTGTCTTCCCTTTGGGTAATTGCCTTTGTGTTCTGCTTGGCCTCAACTTTGAGTCTTTCGGATTTGGTCACTTTAGATATAACATCTGAGATCTTTTTCAGGAGATCTTCATTGTCCGCTTTAATCTCCCTTAGCTTCTCTTTCACCCCCTAATACCTATCTTCTACCACGGCAACGCACTAACAGCCTTGTAAAGCGAAAGTTGGAGGGAAGAAAGTCAGTGTCTTAAATAACAATATATGAAATAGGAAAGAGATAATATATATATATATATATATATATATATATATATATGTGTGTGTGTAGTAAAATGTACTATCACAGCCTCCCTTTTCATGTTAAGAAGGTCTTCATCATCCCACTCCTCCCACTTCCTCATGTCTTCGAGAAGAAGCAAAGCTTGCCCACACATTCAGCCATGTGTCCTCTCCATGGCCTTACTCTCTCAATGGCAGAAAGAGGCTGCCCATCCAACAGAAAGGCCCTAGCATAGGGCACAAAAACTACCTCTTTTGAGGGATTTGTTTTACTATCGACAATAGAGCATTCTACCATAATAGGTTGCACCACTTAGCTTAAGGTTTCAATGTCTCCTCTCTAATTCTCCTTCCTACCTGAGATCCTCGGGAAGGAACAATGGTGGGGAGAACGGCTTGAGAGGAAGTTAGGTCTGAACAGCAGGGGGTGGAGTTTGGGTTTGAGTGGGCCAAGGCACGGCCAGCACCTGGCTAAGGGAAACAATGCTCCTTTCCAAAGGTATGCCTTCGTCCATGGAGACGCCCTCGGTGTCAGGATTTTGGGGCTCAGTTACTGGGTTTTGAGATGATGAGTTTCCCGTTCTTCTTCTTCTTCTTCTCTGTGATCGGGTAGCCAGGATGGCTACAATGACGCCGAGACTTTTTGGAGTGAAGGGTTGAGGGGTGCTTCTGAGAGAAAACCCTAACCACAAACCTTGAGAGTTAGAGATTGTTATACCCACATATCTCTACACAATTGCTTGTGGATTTTCCTCAACTCCTACCTCTCCATTTCCATACCTTTGAGAGGTTGATAGCCCAAACACTTACCACACCCTTTCAGAGTGTCAAGTAAGGATTTGGTGCTGCTGGGAAGCATTGGAAGAAGCCAGGCTTTGGTGGATGCAATCAGGTGTATTGCGGGATCCAAAGAGCTAGACAAGACACGGTTTCGAGAAGCCTTGTTGGAGTAGGAGCTTGAAGGGCTTAGGTACAGCGGGTAGATTAGGCTTGGAGGGTCTCTTGCTAACCCATGTATCCCAACTAATTGTCTAGTGGATCGATTACCGCTTGGAGGGCGGCGGAGAGGTTTTTTGCCGAGTTCTTCGGTTTCCTCTTCGATAACACATCGGCGTGTTATCTTGTGTTTGCATCTCTCTTCCCTACTCTTTTACCTTTCATTTTACTGCTGTGTTATTATGAATATGGGTTAGAGTAGCTTGTTTATTTATACGCTTGCATTTATTCTTTTCCCCACTTAGTATAAATTAGAGTAAAATCTATTGAGCCATAATTTTAATTTGGGGGGTCTAAATAGCTCTTGTGTTTTCACACATTTTAAAGCATTCAATCTTTATTTCTCATTTCTTAGAAATTAGTTGTGTCAATCAAGAACTTTTATCAAAAATCTCTTATTGGTGTTTTTGACCCCCATAGGTCTAATCCTCATATTGAAAATATACATTGCTAATATGTGTGTGTGTGTGTGTCCTCATATTCATTTGTAGTTGGCCTAATCTTGTATACCACATATAGGGAAAAGATTCATTTACCCAAAATCTAGTGTAAACTTTCTCACATCACCCCAACTCAAAGAAGTGTAAAACTATTTTAAAGTCAAATTTTTCTTGAAGTTACTTATGCCTTATTCTCTTATGATACTAAATCCTTGATACTTCTCCATCCCTTCTCTAATCTTTTTTTCTTCAATCTCTTTATATTTGTATACATAGTTTCAAACTTTGAATTTTTTCTATAAACTTAAGTTTTAGATATTTAAAAAATAAGGAATTTTTTTTTTTTTTTTGAGAATTTAAAAAAATAGTCAATTTTGACTTTAGGTTGGAGTATTTAAAAAAAAAAAAAAATTATTTGTAATTTATTTTTCCATTAATTGAAAGCCATATTTGACCATGAATTTTTACCCATTGATGGAGTCTTATTTTAAAATTATAACCTGTGAGAGACCTTGATGAAAGCTGTCCCTCAAAAAAGAGATTTGGGTATCTTTTGGGGCACCTCTCTTTTTGGGTAAATGATATGGAGTCGCCACTTACTTTTTATACCAAAAATAAGAAAAACTAAATATATCCAAATACATGACTGAATTGTTCTCTTCATTGATTGAATAAATATTACATATTTGGAAAATTGAAAAGTTACATAGCTTTGCGTCCTAGTTACAATCTACCAAATATTTACATGGCTTTTGTCCTAGTTACATTCTACCCAAAACAAATAAAGAGAAGGCTAGATCTACTTAGCCAAAGACCTAAATCAGGAGGCTAGGTTACAGAATGGGAAGGTGTTAGGCACCCATTCCGCCTAGACAAAGTCTAGTCTTCTAGACTCTTGTGATCAATGTACCATTTTATGCATGTCATGAATGATATGTTGAACATATGAAACAAAAATTAGATCACACAAATTTATTTATGAATGAAGTCTCTTCTTTTGTTTTTAAAAAATTCAGATCTGTTTTGATTGATAAAAAAAATTGATTTTGATTTGTCAAAATACTAGATCTGTTTTGTAGTAAGTAGAAAAAAAGTGGTTTTTGGAGATAAAAATTCAGATTAGTTTTTATTACACAAAATAAAGTCTTTTGGTTTGAAGAAAGTATCAGATCTGTTTTTTAAAAACTAAAAAAATGGTATTTTGATTTATAAAAGATCAGATCTGTTTTGAGATAATAAAAAATATGATTTTTCTGATAACTGAAAAAATCAGATCTGGTTTGTACATTTTAAAAAAAGAATGAAAAAGATTTTTTAAGAAGAGAGTTTCACTCACAATATGAATTTATGCAATTATGAATTAAAACAAACACAAACATAGTAGTACATGATCTCTCTCTTTATTTCACCAACTTGCATGTATTAAAAAATCAGATTTGTATCTCAAGAAAGATACAAATTAGTTTTGATTTGAGAAAGATTTAGATCTGCATCTCATAAAGATGCATATCTCTTTTTGTTTGAGAAAAATTCAGATCTACATCTAAGAAAGATGCAGATCTGTTTTTGTATTGAGAAAAATTCAGATATACATCTAGAAAAGATGCAGATCTATTTTTATATTGAGAAAAATCCAGATCTACACCTAGAAAAGATGCAGATATGTTTTTATGTTGAGAAAAATACAGATCTACATCTAAGATAGATATAGATCTGATTTATTTTAATAATAAAAAGAAGTCATTCACATGCAGATTATTGGCATTCAAGAAAGAGATTATAACAATCACATAAAAAAAAAAAAAAAACAATCATGATGTAAACAAAATAATAATTAACAATTCATGTAATGCAAAGACAAGTTGATGCATGTAATGCAAGAACGATTTGATGCATGTTATGCAATCATGATTTTTGAGGTACATGGATGGTCATTTAAGTCATTCTCTTGATTAAATCATGGGTGCAAAATTGATTGTCTACAGAATGCCCCTCATTGACAGAGCTTGAAAAGCGAATGTCAATGTAAAACAAAGGCACTAATTTTAGCGACCATGATTTAATTGAGGTTGAATTTCAAAGATTACCTAGCCCTCGAACCTAAAATCTTGGAACATAGAACTAGCCTTATCTTTTGACACAAAAAATGAAAATATCGAACTTAGCTGGTAGTTCATGACTTTGGACATGATTCATGGCAATTGGGGTGACCAAAGGACTTTTCAATCCTGATCTTGAAAATGGAGTTGTCTGGGATGACGATTGAAGGTCCTCTTCTACTTCGATCTGGAATGGAATGATGATCAAAGGTCCTCTTCTATTTCGATTTGAATTGGGATGATGATCAAAGGTCCTCCTATACTTTGATAATCTGGAATTGAAATGGTGATCAAAGGTCCTCCTTTACTTTGATAATTTGGAACTGAAATGGCAATCAAAGGTCCTCCTTTACTTTGATCTGAAATGGGATGATAATCAAAGGTCCTCCTCTACTTTGATTATTTGGAATTGAAATGGCGATCAAAGGTCCTCCTCTACTTTGATTATTTGGAACTAAAATGGCGATCAAAGGTCCTCCTCTACTTTGATCTGGAATGGGATGATGATCAAAGGTCCTCCTCTACTTTGATAATTTGGAACTAAAATGGTGATCAAAGGTCCTCCTTTACATTGATCTGGAATGGGATGATGATTAAAGGTCCTCCTCTACTTTGATAATCTGGAATTGAAATGGCACTTTGATTTGGAATGGGATGATGATCAAAGGTCCTCCTTTACTTTGATAATCTGGAATTGAAATGGCGATCAAAGGTCCTTCTCTACTTTGATTTGGAATGGGATGATGATCAAAGGTCCTCCTCTACTTTGATAATCTGGAACTGAAATGGCAATCAAAGGTCCTCCTCTATTTTGATCTGGAATGGGATGATGATCAAAGGTCCTCCTCTACTTTGATTATCTGGAATTGAAATGGAGATCAAAGGTCCTCCTTTACTTTCATAATCTAGAACTGAAATGGCAATTAAAGGCCCTCTTCTACTCTGATCTGGAATGGGAATGGCGATCAAAGGTTCTCCTCTACTTTAATCTGGATTGGGATGATGATCAAAGGTCCTCCTCTACTTTGATCTAGAATGGGATGATGATCAAAGGTCCTCCTCTACTTTGATAATCTGGAACTGAAATGGCGATCAAAGGTCGTCCTCTACTTTGATCTGGAATGGGATGATGATCAAAGGTCCTCTTCTACTTTGATTATCTGGAACTGAAATGGTGATCAAAGGTCCCCCTCTACTTTGATTTGGAATGGGATGATGATCAAAGGTCCTCCTTTACTTTGATAGTCTTTAATTGTTGAAATGTTGATCAAAGGTCCTCTTCTACTTTGATTTGAATTTGCTTTTTGCAAAAAGTCAAATTTTAGAGTTAGACTTTCAATGATAGTTGCTTTGTGTTCCTATTGTTTCTGAGATGTATGATTTTTCATTTGCTCATTCTTGATTTGAACCTTATCAAGAAAAGTTTAATTGACAAAAGTTTTTTTTTTTTTTTTTAGAAACATTTGATTTTTGAAACTTTGGAAATTTTGAAATTTTTATTTCAAATTCTAAGACTTTGGAACTTAGAAATTTTTACTTGAAACCTGGAACTTGAAATCTGAAATTTTGAGCCTTAGAATTTTCAAAATTAAGGCTTGGAATTTTGATCATGAAATCTGAGGTTTGAATTCGTTCAAAAATTGTAGCCTTGAGTTTAAAACTTGGGCATTGAGAATGTGAAATTGAAAACTTAGGAATGAAAATTTTTGAATTGAAAATTTGGATTTTGAAATATCCTTGAAAACTTTGAATTTTTTGTTTTTTTTTTTTTTTTAGGGTTGACTGAGTCAACTCAATCAAACTGAGTTGACTCAACTTTTGCTGAGTTTTAAGTGTGGGGGTCAAAAATTTCGGCCCCCCACTTCATTGTTTTCTCTCTTTTTGCTTTTTAGCTTCATCTTCCATCAACTTCTCTTCCTCCATTAACACTATTCACCTTCTTCTTCCCCTTGATTTTTCTTCTTCATCTCACCATTTCTTCTCACAAAAAGCACTTTTCTAAGCTTCTCAACTCTCCCTCATCCATCTCTATCAATATTTCTTTAGATCTTCATGCTTGGAGCATTTTCATTCCACACCCGTTTTTGGTGAAACCCATTTTCTTTGCATCAAAATGGCTTCTTCCTCCAAGGGATCTTCTTTTCTAGCTTTTCATGGTAAGAAATATGATCCAACATTCGAGTGGCATGATGAGGATGGCCTTCTTCAAGACCCTAGGACCCATGCTCCATATTGTCACGTAGACACCAAAGTGAGTTTTTCTTTGGTTTCTTTGTTTGGAAAAATGTTTTTGCATGTTTTATTAAAAGTTTCATGGTGAGATTTTTTTCATTTTTAAAATTTTGGGGTATTATGTGATTGATCATGTTTGGAAATGTTGGCTTTGGAGCATTCTTGAAGTGTGTGTGTGTGTGTGTGTGTGTGTGTGTTTTTTTTTTTTTTTTTTTTTTTTTTTTTTTTTTTTTATGGTGCAATTTGGACAATGTTGGTGGCTTATGGAATTTTGACAATGTAGGTAAATTATGATGTTGTTAGATAAATTTTGGTTTGGACTTTGGGAGTATTGGCTTTGTGAAAAATTTGGGTTAGACTTATATGAATATGTTCATGGTGTATGTGGGAAAAGTTTATTGGCATATGTAAACTTTGTTTTGTGGACATGGCAAAATTTTGTGGGTATGTGCATGGATATATTTAGGGTATTGGCAAACTTTGTGGGTTTGAAATTTTGATTTATGAAAAAATTTTGTTGGATATGTAATGTTGATTCTTGGAAAATTTGTATGGTTATGGTTTTGGCTTTGTGAGAATTTATTTGTGTATGGGCATGAACTTGTGGGAATTTTCATCTTGGTCAGGTAGGAATTTTTATGGTTATGAAAAATTTGATAGTTGTGAAATTTTGGTGGGGCATTGGTTGTGAGAATATATATTTTGGGGTGCATGGGAATTTTTGGACATGTGGGTTTTGGTCATGGAAATTGATAAGTTGAACTTTTCTGTTTGCAGAGTCTTAAGAGTCGAGGTAGTCTCCAAATGTTGAAAAGTGCATGGGCATCCTTGTCTCGTAGCATTAAAAACGTCATTAATGAAGCAGGCTTCGATACTTTCTTTGAAACTCTGTTAAATCATGAGACACACGAGTACAAAGATCTTCAGTTACCCCTTACTTTGGCAGAGCACTTTTGGGACACTACTTGCACCTTCCATTTTCCAGGCATTGGGGAGGCAATGTTGACACCTTATGACTTCTCTGTTATCATCGATCTAAGGTTGGGTGGTAAAATAATTCTTGTTCATGATTCCCTTACTTCAGTTGAGCTCAAAAACTTCTAGGTGTAGTGCCATCTAGAATGAAGAGTAACAATATTCCTTTGTCTTGGCTATGTGAGAATATTCCCCAATGTGAGACTGTAGCAAATGATGCCCGCGTGTTCATGCTTCTTTTTATTGGGACTTTCTTCTGTTCGAATTTAGGCGATACCGTGAATCTGCACTACTTGGGGAGCTTAAGAAAAATTGAACATCTCCAGAATTATGACTGGGGCGGCATGGCCTATGCTACTCTAATGAATTTCATGACCTAACTCTCTAGGCAGAGTCTTTCAAGCTTGGGTGGGGCTCCATTTGTATGGCAGGTGAAGTTTGGTATTTATTTGGCTATGTGTAGGTTGTGGAAAATTATTTTGGCCATGTGGTAATGATGTTATGAATTTTTCAGGTTTGGATTTATGAGTATTTTGGGGTTGGTTTGGAAATTCGGGAGGAGGCTATTGGTATTTTTCCTAGATTTCTCTGTTGGTTGCCCAAATATCGTTTTTCTATACTCTCCAGGTGTTCTTTGGAGATTTGGCGCTTGGTGATTGACAATCTGACCATTGATGATGTGAATTCCTTCTTCCTTCTCCTTTTAAATCTTTTGCACTTGGTTATGATTTAGACTCTTCTCTTTTTGAGTTCCTTTTATGATTTTTCAGATGAACTTAAATCCTTGGGCTGGATGTGAGGGGTATGCTGAGTGTAAGCGAACTCTAGAACTGAATGGCGGCCAAGTATTGTTTGAATGTGGGCATGGAAAGTATTGGTATCTTGGTGATCGGGTGTTGCCCCAAGTTGAACATGTCTATCCTCCTACCACAATTCCAACTCCTCCTTTTCTCACTGTTAGGTTGGCTGACTTCCTGGCTGATGAAGAGATTACTCTAGCTAGTGATGGCTATGTTGTTGCCGGAGTAGAAGGAAATTATGCTGAATATGTCTGGGATCATCTGCAAGGTTGCTTGGTTGATAGAACGGTATTTCTCTTCCCTTCTAAGATCAAACTTTTGCTTTACAAATTCCTTTTCCATATTTTTGCTTGGTAACAATATTTGAATATTGGACTTTCAACCTCCATCTTCTGAAGGAGAGGAAGAGGGAGAGGAAGAGGAAGAGATTTCCTCCCCTCACCATACTGGTGGTTCTTCTAGTTCTTTCACAGAGACTCATCCTCATTTTCCGGCATCGCAATATGTTGTGATGAATCTTGATGGAACGTATAGTTCCATACCTTTGACTAGGCTAGAGCATGTGCCAAATGTTCCTTGGCCCAATCTGGTGTGTTCTCTAATGTTCAATTCTTTGTCCTTATTTCTTGAATGGCTTCTAACTCGGTAGAGTTGCGCTTCAAGTTGATGTGGATCTTATGGAAGAATGCATGCGGATGATTGGAGAATTGCAGTCATTGGCTCGCACTCAATCCTCCCAATATATGCTTAATGATGCGAACTGGGTATGCCATGTTTCTTCCTGAGCATTCTTGCTTGAATTGTGCTTGATGGTGGAATTAACACTTGATTCTATTGACTTTTCAGGCACATAGAATGGAAACTGCTGATGCTACCAGAAGGACTTTAGAGGAAAGGATCAGAAGCCTCGAACATGAAAATCGTCAATACGATCCCCGTTTTTTCTCAAGTCAAGAAGGAAATACTAAAGGTGGCTCCTCTAGAGGTGGATCAAGGAGATCCTCACGCAGGCGAACTCGAAGTCCTAATGATGCATGATCTGTATTTTTATTTTTCCTGCAAAACAAAAGGAAGTGTTCCTTAGACAATCTTGTATTATTTCCCATGTTTAGTTCTTTGTCTTTGGCATCACCATGGATCATGTAGAAACTTTAACAACGACAAGTTTAGAATTCACTTGATGAGATCTTGTAGTACTAATTTAAACTTATCTTGCTTAGCTTTACTAGAATCTACACTTACTTGGATGAAAGGGAGCCAAATGCCCCTAGTTTAGAAATGAATGCATGATTTTTATTTATTTTTTATTTTTTTTATTTTTTTGAAATCTTGAAATCTTGTTCTTCTTGTTGTTGTTGTTTTGTTTTTTTGTTTTTTTTTTTGAAAAGATGATGATGATGATTTTTTTTTCCAAAAATGAATGAGGCATGGCCGAATGCCCCTAGTTCAAAAATTAATGTGAATTTAGAAAAATCTTATTGTGTAATGACCTTAATAAAGAAAATTTTGAGTAAAATAAGATCACAATCACAAACTTGAGCAAAACAAGGATTGCTGGGATGATGGGCCAATGGGCTCTTGTTGGAGTGCCGATTGGCACATCTAAACTGAAGATTGATGGTGATTGTTGAGTAGATGAAAGATCCATGTCCACCTCCTGCAAAAGATTCTTTCCATGAGCTTGTTAGTAATCAATTATTATAAAAATGTTTTTTGGTCTAATGCCCCTAGTTTAGACATGCTTGCATAGAAAATTGATGATATGCTTAATACAAAACAGATGCTCCTAGCCTAAATTCATACAAAGAAATGTCTTGATTTTGAGTCTTTGAGATTTTTTTTTTTTTTTTTTGGAGTGATTGTGACTGGGCCTTTTGAAAAGACTGCCTATGTACCTCTCTCACAGAGGATTAGGTCCAGACGTAGTTAAAAAAAAAAAAAAAAAAAGAGTTTTGAAAAATGAATTTTTTGAAATGAGACTTTTTTTTTTTGGAAGCAATTTGCTTAGAATGAGATTTTTTTTTTTTTTGAAATTTTATCTTTTTCAGATGAACAAAAGGTGATCCTTTGAACAACCTCTTTGACCAATCATAATGCTTAATTGTTAACTTGATCTCATTGGCTAGAAGGGATTTGAAATCATTAAAAACATGGAATCAAATTTGCTTCTTCATTCTAAAATTTTTTTAGATTAAGTCTTCAAAGACAATCAAAGAAAAGAAATGCTTGGGAATCACACATATTGGGAGTAAGCAAGAAAGGGAAAAATCCTAAGTTTGAAGATTTGAAAATTTTTTAGAATTTGGAAATTTGTTCTCTTGAGAGTTATTTTCTATTGGGAGCAAACAAAGTGAGTGTTTGGGGCTTAGAAAAAAATTTTGGTCACTTGAGAATTTGTGAAATTTGTTTTTTAAGGATATCAGCTAGTGGGCCTTGATAATCTTGAGCAATTTCCTTCTTAATCCAAGAGAAAATATTATCAGAGCTAAATGTGTGCTTTCAATCAGCAGGACTTCAAGGAGGGCTTTATTCAAAGGTTGTAATGTAGGCCGTGTTCAGGTTATCGAAAGGAAGGATATAAAAGGCTCAAAAACCCTTATGATGTTTCCCCAAGTATGCAATACTTTAAATTCAAGTATTGGAAGATTTTTTCGCAACTTCCATCATGGACTCTTGTGCTAGAATCCTTGTCATATTCATGATCTTCTCATTGGTCTTCATTGATTCCTTTCATTTGGTCTTGATCTTTTTACCTTGATGACTTCCTCTTTTGGTCTTCTTAGCATCCTATCACGTGGTCAAATTACTCATCTCATTTTTGTTTTTCTCATCATTTTTTTTTTCTTTTTTCTTTTTTCTTTTGCTCTAATTTTTGCCTAGACCACCCTTTCAGGTTTTCAGCCTAGCAGGCTCTTTTTTTTTTTTTTTTTTGGAACTTTATTGGCTTTCACTCAACTGCATTTTTTTCTTTCAATTTGACAGACTTCCATCTTTCATGAATGAATTTGTATTTCTCCTTGATACTCTCTTATCCTTTCTAATGCACTTTCAATTTTCTTGACTTGACTGAACACACTTTTTTTGTGAAATGTGTCTTACTTTTTTTCATCTTCCTCAATTTGATTAGATTTTGCTCTTGATTAGTCTTCATTTTTGCTCATGGCTTGATGTTTTCTCAAAACCTTATCTCTCCTTGATGGATTTCCTTCCTACTTAGCTTGATGGAGTGAACTATCCCTTTTTCTTGAATTCTCTTTCCTAAACTTGATGCCTAAACCTGATGAAATCTTCATTATTATTATTATTATTATTATTATTATTATTATTTGAATTGGTCTCATTGTCTTCCAAGTGGTGCTAAATCCATAAGGTCAACACTTCCTCATCTTGAGGTTTAAGCATGCATACTTAATTTTCCCACCCAAGGTTTAAGTTTTTAGTGGGTTCATTGAAAAATAGGCTAACTATTTAAAGGCTCAAGTTGGCTAGCAATGGTTAACTATTGTAATAGGTGTCAAGGAATCATGTAGGTTATCGAAGGCGGCCTCCTATCCCTAGTGATGCTTTCTTGTAAGCACAGTGACTTAAATTCCTTTAATAAATTGTTCTTGGAATACAAGTAAATGCTCCGATGATGTGATGAGATTTTGAGAGATTGGGATTAAGTGTATGTGGCTTGAGAAATTTGGATGAATGGATATATTTCTTTGATTGCCTTTTAGGACCTTTTCTTATCATATTTTGAATGTTTAGCAAAAGTCCTTACATGGATTGAATGAAGTTAAATCCCTCTTTGGAATAAATTGATTGGTAGAGCAATTAATCATCATGATTTAGAAAAAGTTTTGTCAAATGGATCTTCTTGTATTCTCTTGAAAAGAAGGCTTTTGAAAAAATTTTGGAGTCTTTGAAGGAGCGAGAAAAGGGTTTTTAGAAAAAGATTACTAAGAAGGCCCATTGTCCCTAGTGCAAAATATTTTGATTTTTTTTTGGTTTTTTTTTATTTTTATTTTGTTGATTTTTTTTATATGAATAACATGATGAATCAAATGCATTAAACACTACACGAACTTTATTAAGTAAATAACCAACTAGAAAGCAAATCCTAAATAAACAATAAAATCAAAGAGTTAATCTAAAAAACTTGTAAAGTAAAATTTAAACAAAGTCAGGCTTACTGACTGATGAAGGTGGAGTGATGACTTGTTAATCAATCAGATCTTGAATGGCATGCGTTAAGTTATAACATCCATTGGTTGTATGGCCTTTCCCTTGATGATATCTACAATGAGCATTAAGATTTTATCTTCTAGGCATGGGATGTGGTATTGGCTTTGGATCCAATGGCTTCAGTACTCCCTTAGCTTGTAGTTTCTCCAAGGCTTCACCCAAAGTCATGTGTAGTTCTAAAAAATTTCTTTGACGCTTACAATTTTCAGTTGATGGTTTGACTACACTGTTACTAATGTGATAAGGCACTACCTCCTTAGGGATTGAGTCCATTGACAAGTTCTTGTTGATTGCAGAGGATAGTTGGAAAGATAACTTGTTGAAATCCCTAGCTCTTTTCTTTAGAAATTGGAAGTGTGGAATCTCTTCGGGTTTTGGTGAATTATCCTTGCACAAGGTAGAGAGCATAGATTGATTGGCTGAGCTAACTTGTAATGCAGAGATGGCTATCCAGGAGATTTAGGCCAGCTCTTCATTTATCATCTCCTAACCTTCTAGGATGGAGTTGAAAACATCTTCAATTCTTTCTTGTCTCATTAGGATTGAACCTTCCTTGGGCTTGATGGGTTTGAACTTATAATCCAAAAAGTTGAAATCTCGGTGGACTTTGGCTTTGGGTTGTCTGTCTCCAAATGTGGGGGTTTGAAATGTCTCCCCACCTTGTAATGTGGATAATTTTTGTCGGGTCATTAGGATCGGTGTCTTGGGGTTTGAAGTGTCTCCCTCCATTTATGTTACTTGGCAGGGGTTTGAAGTGTCTCCCCCCATTTGTAGATGTTGGGTCACTTGACTGGGGTTTGAAATGTCTCCCCCAGTTTGTAGGTATTGGGTTGCTTGATTGGGGCTTGAAGTGTCTCCCCCCATATGTTGGTGTTGGGTTATTTGGTTAGGGTTTGAAGTATCTCGTAATTCGGACATGGGATTGTGATGTTGCAGTAGCAGAGTGTCCTCTATGCTCACGGGCTTCAGCACCGTGATGGGGGTGATGGGCTTGGAACTGGAGCTACTGGCTTGAGTGTTGGCCTTAGGTTCTCCCCTCTTGCTTTTTCTCTCTTTCTTTCTCTAGAACAGCTCTTTTGGGTCAATTAAAGCTAGGTCACCATCTGCATCAAACAACCAAGCAAAACAAACACACACAATGCAATGCAATTTTAACCAAGACCGACCTAAGGGTAGGTTCTAGGTCATTACGTTGTAGGTTGGGTTTTTTTGTTTCATTGTTTCCCATAACTAGGACGTTACACCTCCCAACTTGTAATGTAATGAACATTACGTTGGTCCAAACGACATAGTCTATCCTTTACAATCAACAAGAAATGCAGTGACTTAGGCTATAAGTTGGTGAGTTCATCACTGGGTACCCAAATCTAATGAAGATCGGTGATCCATGGTTACTACCACCACAAGTTGTTGAAAAGGGATGCATACATATTTGTTTGGATGGCACACACTACGACAGTTAGGGAAAGATTTTAACAAACAATACAAACAACAAAACACCATACCACAAAATATCATACAACATCCCATCAAACATAAATAAACAAACAACATCATGCAAGCCATGCAAAACAAAGGTACATATTTGGTCACTTAAGTCTAATACAAAGCTTAGCCCTCGACATCCCCAGTGGAGTCGCCACTATGAGAGACCTTGATGAAAGTTGTCCCTCAAAAAAGAGATTTGGGTGCCTTTTGGGGCATCTCTCTTTTTGGGTAAGTGGTATGGAGTCGCCATTTATTTTTTATACAAAAAATAAGAAAAACTAAATATATGCAAATACATGACTGAATTGTTCTCTTCATTGATTGAATAAATATTACATATTTGGAAAATTGAAAAGTTACATAGTTTTGGGTCCTAGTTACAATCTACCAAATATTTACATGGCTTTTGTCCTAGTTACATTCTACCCAAAACAAACAAAGACAAGGCTAGATCTACTTAGCCAAAGACCTAAATCTAGAGGCTAGGTTATGGAATGGGAAGGTGTTAGACACCCATTCCGCCCAGACAAAGTTTGGTCTTCTAGATTCTTGTGACCAATGTACCATTTTATGCATGTCATGAATGATATGTTAAACATGTGAAACAAAAATTAGATCACACAAATTTATTTATGAATGAAGTCTCTTCTTTTGTTTTTAAAAAATTCAGATCTGTTTTGATTGATAAAAAAAAATTGATTTTGATTTTTCAAAATACTAGATTTGTTTTGTAGTATGTAGAAAAAAGTGGTTTTTGGAGATAAAAATTCAGATTTGTTTTTATTACACAAAATAAAGTCTTTTGCTTTGAAAAAAGTATTAGATCTGTTTTTTAAGAACTAAAAAGAATGGTTTTTTGATTTATAAAAGATCAGATCTGTTTTGAGATAATAAAAAATATGATTTTTTTTATAACAGAAAAAATTAGATCTGGTTTGTATATGTTAAAAAAAAGAATGAAAAAGATTTTTTAAGAAGAGAGTTTCACTCACAATATGAATTTATGCAATCATGAATTAAAGCAAACACAAACATAGTAGTACATGATCTCTTTCTTTATTTCAACAACTTGCATGTATTAAAAAATCATATTTGTATCTTAAGAAAGATACAAATCAGTTTTGATTTGAGAAAGATTTAGATTTGCATCTCATAAAGATGCAGATCTCTTTTTGTTTGAGAAAAATTCAGATCTACATCTAAGAAAAATGCAAATCTGTTTTTGTATTGAGAAAAATTCAGATCTACATCTAAAAAAGATGCAGATATGTTTTTATATTGAGAAAAATTCAAATCTACACCTAGAAAAGATGTAGATCTATTTTTATGTTGAGAAAAATCTAGATCTACATCTAGAAAAGATGCAAATCTGTTTTTATGTCGAGAAAAATCTAGATCTACATCTAAGATTGATGTAGATCTATTTTATTATTATTATTATTTTTAGAAGTCATTCACATGCAGATTATTGACATTCAATAAAGAGATTATAACAATCACATTAAAAAAACAATAATGATGTAAACAAAATAATAATTAACAATTCATGTTATGGACATTTGAAAAAGAAAAAGATATAACATGCATTATCACATCATAAGAAAATGGGTTAAGAAACAACGTCTTGCATAAGCACTCTTTGTTCTTGAGAGGATGTTTTAGGGTTCAAAGAAATTGATGCAATTCTCTTTGAAACCTAAAAACCCTAATTTAAGCAGCAACACTCAGATAAGGGATCAGAAAATATGGACAATTTTAGAGCCTAAAACGTATGCCTCCCAGAGCGTAGAAAAAAAGGTGCTAAATTATGAGGTTCAGTATATATTTATAGAGGTCAGAGGGCTCTAAAAAATAGGTATGGATGATTAGGGTTTGAATCTGGACGCATCCCTTTGCAAAAAGGTCGAAAAGGGTATGCATTATCATCACTCGAAGGCCATTGGGCCATTGGTCTTTGAACTCCGAACATTCTTTCGCGTTTGAGTGCCGTTTGGACTTCTCTTCTAGGGTTTTTTGGCTGGTCCTTGTACCTAGACACATTTTCATCCTCCGTCTATGATTTTTCATCTCTTTTTTGGATAATTCAAGCTATTTAAGAACAATTATCTTGTAGATAAATACCTTGAAATAAATCTTGATAAAGTTCAGGCTATCCACAATTTTAATATTATCCAATTATCTCTTTTATTCCTATGCATGCAATCCTATTTTAACACTAATTATCAACCAATTACAAAATTAGCTAATTAATTTTAATTGTTTAACCAGTCAGAATTAATTTAAATTTATCATGTGTGGTCGATTCTACCTAGACACAATGCATGTTGACCGTGCAAACTTGATCATGCGATATCTTTCGATCTGATGGTCTGATTTGAAAACCGAAAACACTGTTGCGATCGTTAGAATCTCAAGATCATTTTTATGATATACAATGAATGATTAATGCATGTAATGCAAAGACAAGTTGATGCATGTAATGCAAGAATGATTTGATGCATGTTATGCAATCATGATTTTTGAGGTATATGAATGGTCATTCAAGTCATTCTCCTTGATTAAATCATGGGTGCAAAATTGAGTGTCTACATAACCATATAAAATTCATATTTTAAACCACTAATTTCATATTCAATTGATTTATTTATTGTATTGTAACTCACTAATCTTCTAAGCCTATAATAGGTTCTAGTTAACTCAACTAGTAAAGTCTATTGTAGTCGAATAAGAGATTTAGGGTTCAAACTCCACCTACACTAAAAACCAATTATATTATAGAGAAATCAATATAATATAGAGATCTAGAGATCTTGGCCTAATAATAAAGAGAAATCATGATAGAGTAGACATCATAAGATGAAATTATATTTTATTTATAAATAAATAAATAAAAATTCAGTTGTCTCTACTTATGTGAGAGGCACACAGCTAGTACTCTATATAATATAATACACATGTGGAACATGGGAGAAGTGCCCGTTTGGTTTGAGATTTCTAGTATCATTGTTTAAAATAATGTGAAAATTGTAGTTTAAAAAGTGTAGTGAAAACACGTGCTTACAATATTCATAAAGCAAAACATGTGTTGGGTATCGTGATTCAAATAACATATTTAAAATGTGAAAAAGAAATAATTCTATGTTTGGTATGTGCATGTTTTTTTTAAGAAAAGCTGACAGTACAATACAATTTATCTTTTTTTTATTTGAAGAGCAAGAAACTCCCTCATTTTACTGATATAGACCCTCTCCTTCTCTCTTTTCTTTTCCCCCTGCTCATCTATATGCAAATGCAAAAATCATCCACAAGAAACCCCAGCAATAGGACAGCAAATACTCAAACCAATCATCCACAAAATCAAATCCACCCTCTCTTGCATATCAAAAAATAAAGAAAGAAATTAAATCAACGCAAGAAATTAAATCAATTGCTATATAATTGGGGTTGGCAAGCTAATTGGCTAGAAAAGAAAGAAGCAAAAGAAATTTGGGGTTTTTTTTTTTTTTTTTTCCCTAATTGGTGATGTTGGATTTTCTTTGATGAAGAAAACAAGGTTTGATGGTTAGTGATAGGCCACAAACTGAATGACCTCTTGTGATAGAAATTAATTAATTAATTTGCCAAGTTATTAATTAATCAATTTATCATGCAAACGTGTGGTAGCACAAACAAATCACTAATAAACTAATTATGCAGCGGAAAATAAATAACACGGTGATTTGTTTACGAATGGGGAAAACCTAACGGCAAAAACCCTACTGGGTGATTTTCAAGTCACCACTCCCGAAACTCCACTATTATCACAACAAGCAGTTACAAATAAAGGAATCCCAAGTACCTAAATAACCTACAGTTGAACCCTTACCCCAATACCCAATTGGACTTGTTCTATAGTGACCGTTCCCTTTTCTGATGCACGACTCCAAAATACGTGACTAACCAATTGCGCGGATCCCAGTACGCGACTTCAATCACCAACTAAGAAGATTGTTGGTTGCAAAGTTCTTCAGCTCATCCACACGATGAAGATCAAGAAGATGCTTAGTCACAAAACCCTACGGTGCACATACACAGCAACTTCTTCAAAAGAAAGAGATGAACTAGGGCAAGAACTTCGTCTCCGGTCACAATTTGCTTGAACAGAGTTTGCTCAAAGTTTGTGCAACTTGTGAATTGTTTGACGGCCCTAAAAACAATCCTTTTATATGTCTAGGGTTAGGAGAAAAGAAAGCCCAAAGACATATTCATGGATCCCATGAAAATCAGATCAGGATTTTGAAATTCTTAAACCTCGACAGATAGTAGGTGTCGAACAGCTGTCGAGCAGGTGTCGAGAACACGGGGCTTGAACAGCTTTCTTAAGCTCGATAGATACAGCTGTCGAGTTTTAATGAATTTGCACTATCAACTAGTTTTCTTGGACAGACTTGAAGGCTTCAACACTTGATCTTGAAACATGGTTTCTTGAAGTATTTAAACACATCCTAAATCTACCCAAATACAAGTATAGTGCGTTTTGTCAAAGGATAAGCCAATTACATAAAATAGTGACCATATGTCCTAACATTTAGGTTTGTGATTTTCTTTGAGAGAGAAAGATGAGATGTGGTGAAGAGAGATGAAGAAATCTAAAAGGCAAGAAATAAGGGAGAAAAAGGGAAAAAAAAAAGAAAAAGAAAAAAAGAAAAGGAAAGATGAGGCATTGATCTGCATGAGGGAGAGAGTGTGTTGTCTAATTCGCTTGGGCCCCACCAATTTGCAATTATTTACGAATGTGACATTCAAATACATTTTTTAAAACCTAAAAACTACTGTGAGAGCAACCACATCAGCGGTTGCAAAACTTGCAAAAAAAAAAAAAAAAAAAAAAAAAGTGCTCCATTTTGCACATTTTAACCAAAAAAAACTCCCACATTAGTCCTTGCAAAAGTGTGTAAATATACACAACTGCTACAGTAACAGTGCATATATGCACAATTACTATAGCTCTTCTATACATTATTTTAATATTTTTTCTCTCCCCTTACATCCTCTCTTCCCCTGACTCTCTCTCTTCAACTTATAATCTCTGCAACTAATAACCCCCACCGCCAAAGACACAGACCTAGCACTACCACCCATATCACCACAACTCAGCATTGCCAAACATCACCACCGCAACCCAGCATTGCCAACCACCACCACCACAACACGGACACACCACAAAATCAACCAAAAATTTAACAAACCTACACATGGTCACACCACAAAATCAATCAAAAATCAAACACACCCACACACGGACACACCAATAGAGAGAGCATTTTTGTGAACTTGTGGCTGTGGGTTAATTGGAACAGTGCTTGTGGTGCTTTGATTGTGGATCGTTGCTTATGGATCATTGATCGGTGATCGTGGATTAGTGGATCATGGATTGGAGAGGAGATTTCATCATCGTCGTCATCGCCGCCGCTACATGTGGATCGGTGCTGGCGGTGTAGATAGGTGCTTGTGGGTTGACGGAGATCGGTGGTGCTTGTGGGTTTTGATGGTTGTGGTGCTTGTGATGGAGTGTTGATTTGACCGTGAGAGAAAGAAGAAGAAAGAAGAGGAAGAAAAAGAAAGAAGAAGAGAGAAGAGGAGGAATAACAAAAGAGAAACGGTAGAGATAAAATAATATTAAAAAAAGAATATAAAAAAATTATTTATATAAAATATAGTGTATAATAAATGGACTAATGTGGGTGTTTTGTACAAGTGTTGATGTAAAATAGAAAAAGCAGGTCTTTTTTGTAAAATAGACGGAATCTTTTAGAAGAACTAATGCGGTTGCTCTGAGGAGCTTTCTGAAATAAGTTTTTAAACACCCATATTTAAGCAACATTTTTCTAATACTGTAAGGAAAAAAAAAAAAAAAAATCTACCAATTCTTTTTGGGAATAACAGTTTTCAATGTTTAAATACTGAAAACTGTTGTTTAAAATCACAAACCAAATCGTCCCATATGAGGAGCTTTCTGAAATAAATTTTTTCAAATTTTAAAATATGTTGCTTGAAACATAGTACCTAAACACATTTTTTGTACTATGAGTATTTTAAATACGTATTTTCACAATACTTTTTAAACCATAATTTTCATATCATTTTGAACAACAATACTTAAAAGCTACTACCAAACAGGCCATAGAGCATCTACTTTATGAATTTGAGGTCTATTATGGATTTTCCTTCTTCTTCAATTGTTTTTTTTTTTTCTTTTTTTTTGGGCCTGAAGTGTTTATTGCGCCTAATGCCTCCTCCTTTTGTTTCTTATGTTTACTTAGTGTGACTAGTTCTGATTAATAAATGCAGTAGTTGAGTGTATAATTGTGTTTAAAACTAAGTCAATAATGACTGCTCGGTTAAATGCATATATACCAAAAGATGAACCCACTCATTTTATTTTAGCTGGACTTGAGGAATTTAAGACTTTGGGGGCAAAATGTTTCTTCGAGTGTTCTGACTTCTGCATTAGAAAGCCGTAGCCGTAGGTAGTGCTAAATCCCTAATTGACAACGACAACGAGGATGTTGTTACTCATTATTGATTGTAGAAAACTCCCAAGGATGGAAAAGGAGGGGGAAGGAATATAGAATATATATTTAGATGCTGTTTCTTAGGTCTTATTCTTATCATTATTATATATAAAATTTAAAAATTTTATGATTTTTTACCCTTAAAATAATGTGTGACCACCCTAAATTTTTTTAAGCTCAATAATTAAACTTTAGACAAATTTTAGCAACAAATTAACTTGGTTGTAGACTAAGGCTACAACTCCACTTAATATTTTTTTAATGGATACGAATTTTGACAAATCCACAATTAGATTACATTTTTTTCTTATATCCTCCATGCTTGCAAAACTTTAAGAAGATCAAAAATCAATAGCTTATGTCATCAATCAAATGTTTAAATTTCGAGTTTTTGTAGTCTAAAATTATACACAAAAAATAAGTTTATGGATCAAATAGTAAATAATATCCGATTGACATGAAATTTGACATACTTTTTAAGAACATAGAACATACAATTCAATGGTTATATTTTCAAAATATGTAGCCATGTTAATTTGTTTAGTGAAAGTTGTAGTCTTAAGCTACAACTAAGTTTGTAGTTAAATTTTGTCCTTAAACTTTATTCCTCTTAAAAATATATTGAGCCCTTACAAACAAAAAGAAAAATCCAAGAAAAATTTTATTTAACTAAAATTTTGAAAAAGATGTAGCTTGCAGCATTGATAATGAGATTATCATGCAACGATTTCAAAATTTAAAAAAAAAAAAAAAAAAAAATCATAGAAGAAAATTGTAAGATTTCATGTATTTGGGTGTTTTTTTTTTTTTTTTTTTTTTTTTTTTTTTTGCTTCTATTTTTGGTTGTTGTCAATATATGAATTTATCTTCTTATTAGATTTTGTTTAATTTAAGTTTCTTCATGACCATTCTAAAAAAAATTCCTGGAGCCGTCACTGGTAACTCTTTATAAAAGTGGTCAAGCCAAGTACAACCAATTATCAATAAACTTATCTCAAGGAGATGTTTCAAGTTTCTAGAAAGAGATTATGAATTCTGTCTTGGGAATGTATTTTCCCACAACACTACATGTGATTGCCTAATGTATAGAGATTTTGACCAAGCAATATCCCACTTTGGTATACATTAAAGCAACCAACATTTAATGTTTGACTTCACCATGCATCCTCTCAGGATTGGGAATCTATGTAAATAGCAATCGTAAGACTTATTGTTCAAGTGATAGTAGTTAGTAGAACGATAAATCTCACAGCAATCAATAGGACGAGGTGAGGCCAAAGTCTAATTCAATGTAACTTACATACTTGAGATACACCAACATATTAATTAATATTCTCCATTTTCATGATCAAGACAAATCATCTTAATTGATATGTAATAGTCTTCACATATGAAATTTCCAATTTTATCATCGACTATGAACAAGGATTAATGAGTTTACAAGAAACTTGTAGTTTGGATCTTCTGCATGCAAATCTTATTCTCATACCTTAATCACATACATTCATCTCATGGACTATAATATAATGTGCAAATATTCAAAATAATCTCAGAGAATAAAAAACTTTTATTATTTAAGATAATGTTTTTACTATTGGGTTTTAGGGCACTTGTCTAGTGCTAACAATTGTGTATGACGAGATGGACAACTAGTAAAAAATTGAATCTATATTTTTCCCCTCTGTTTTCTTTGAAAGTATGTCTTCCAAAGTAGTTTTTACCCTTTTTTTTTAAAATTAAAAAAATGGCCAGTAAAGGAGAGGATTGATATGAAACCAATTGGGATAATTAAAAGGCACATCGAAGAATATGTTTAACGTTGGCTACTATGATCAAAATAAGGGAATGATCGTTAGGATTAAAAAAATGAATCTTAGGATAGGAGCAAGAGATAAGGAAAGAAGCAATGAAAGGATTCATTGTGAACGAAAAAGATTTGGAAATGGAAAATTCATGATGAGGTAAAGGCTAAAAGAGTAAAGAGATAAAGAAAAGGATCCGATAGGATGTAGAGAAAGATTATTTTATTATTATTATTTTTTAATTTGAGGTTCTTATTTAGATAAAGGGTCCATTGGGAGTATTAAAAAAAAAAGTATTTAAGACTTTTTATTTTTATTTTATTTTTTTGCGCTTTTGAAACAAAGAATTCTTCCTTTTTCTTTTCTTCTTCTTCTTCTTCTTCTTTTTTTTTTTTTTTTTTTTCTTTTTTTTTTAATATAATTTTGAGAAAAAAAGAGAAATAAAAGAGAAGCATGTGAGAACCTTTTGTGGTCGGGTAAGAGGATCCGGGTTAAAATAGTGTTGTTGTGTATGCAAAGGCAACCCGGATTGGAAAGTAATTGGGTCAAAGACCACATGGAAGGATTGCACTCAAATACATTTCTTATTTTCTTTCATATCCCATGGAAAGACAGTGATAATGTTCAGTGTAGCTGGGAACTGATGCCTTCCATAAGATGGTGGTTTCTGTGAAAGACAAAAGGTAAAGTGTTTTGTTGTGAACGGACTGTGATGGTGACCTATGACGCACTAGGTTTTGGTGAAAAAAACACCATAGCATTTTGTAAATGCATATTTTGGCGATTGATGTAGCTTCAAAATCACACTTAAGGACTCCACCATTATGATTTTCTGTGTTTTTATGTTACAGCCCTCAAGCTTCAATTACAAAAAGCACTAATAAAAACAAATGTTCAAAACACCCAAAACCAAAAAGTTAAACAAAACGGGTCCTAAATTTGCTTGGTTGTGTGAAGCAAAAAAAAAAAAAAATATATATATATATATAAATATATATTTATATTCATTCAAAATAAAGGTAAATTTTCTTTTACGAATAAAAAGAGTAGGAGGGAACAATAGAGATTACTTTCCTACCTAGACATGACCATAATAACATCATATTAGTTGGGCTTAGTGAGACATATAGCTATCCAATCACAACCAAGACATCAATGAGTACTGGTAGAGCAAGGTACGTAGTATCATTGAGTACTTGTAGGGAAAGGAAGTTATGGCTCACTAAGCCCAACAAGAAGACACTTAGACCCTACTATGACCATGTCTAAGTAAGAAATGTTGGGAAATTTAGACCCTGATTGATAGAATTAACAAATTTTAAACCCAAGTTGTTAATTAGATTTATTATGTATAAAACTTGTTAAAACAAACAAACATCGATATCATGTCAAAATCATGAAGCGGAAAAATAAATAAGACAAGATATGATAACCTAGGAAAACCAATGAAACAAATTAGTTTCACAGTAAAAAACCTGGGGGGAAACCTTCCCGAAAAGCAATCCACTATAATAAAGAGAAGTTTCAGATCTAGTACAAAACCTTTGTCCCTAGACTCTACAATCCCCGTAAATGAACTTACAGCAGAAACCTTCTACCGCTTCAGAACCTCTGAACTCTTCAATATATGAATGCCACCATTTTGATGCACGGATCCCCAGTACGTGACTCACTCACCAACTTGAGGAAGAAGAATGTTGGCTGCAAAGTTCTTCACTTCATCAACAATGAAGATCAAGAAGCATTCGGTTACAAAACCCTAAGGCGCAAAAGACGCAGAAGCTTCTTTCAAAGAGAATAAGGCATCGGTCACCTTTTGCATATGTTCTCCCTTGTATTCGCTTATGTGACCCTCTAAAATAACCTTTATATAGGTTTAGGGTTGTGAGAAAAGAAACCCTACACATACATGTCATCATGGACTGAAAATTAGATCTGAAAATCTGAAATTCGTAAAGCTTAGTAATTCTCGATCGATCGAGCAGGTGTTAAGCAGGTGTCGAGGGGACAGGAGATATCTCGATCGATCCACCAGCTATCGAGATTGCGATAATAAACAGCTTAAGAGCTCGATAGATAGCCTAGCTGTCGAGAGGTGTCGAGCAGCTATCGAGCATTAAAAATCAACACTTTCTCACTTGATTCTTGGACAGACTTGCATGGCTTTAACACTTGAACTTGAAACAAGGTTTTTTGAAGTATTAAACACATCCTAGATCTACCCAAATACAAATAAAGTGCGTTTTGTCAAAGAATTAGCCAATTACATAAAATATGTCCTTAACAATCTCCCCTTTTGGCAATCTGTGACAAAACCACAGCAAACAAATGAACATATGAGAGAAGTCATAAATTACTCAACTCATATTCACTTGTTGAATACAATAAAATCTATCCTAATACAAACTCTTGAAAAACTTTGCAAGAAGAGAGTTTATGACAAGTAGACTTTGATAACCAATATTTCTGAAACACTTTAAACAAAACTCATCAAGGCATCTTTGTGTGAAACAGAGATAATAGATTGCATACAAGTAATAAGAAGCATGTGTATAAAGATAGAAAAGAAACAACACATGTAAGGATAGGTGAAGAAGACATACATCATCAAAGATAAGCACAATGTATGTAAACATGGTCACAAGACTGGTGTACAAGAACAAGGAAGTAAGCACTCACCCAAACAAGATGAAACACAACTCCCCCTTACAAAGACATGTATTTCTCTCCCTAACATGTAGAATCTTAAAAAGAAACCACATATTCTCCACAATTTCTCCCCCTTTTTGTCATGATCGACAAAAGGTACAAGAAGCTAGAAAGCTTCACCCAAGAGACATAAATATGATCAAGGATGATCAAGGGGGTACAAAGAATCCATATAAATGCATGAATGTAATGAAATAAGATGCTATGGATGACAAGATAATAGAAAGATGCAAAACATGTGAAAAACAAATCTCTCAACAAGAAAAATGTTATGCACATAGAACCCAAAACACACACACACTAAACAAGTCTAACCAATTTTATATTTCAAAAACAAGTTAAGAAAGTTTAGTGAGCATACATTAACACATGTAAAACCTTGTGATGGCCAAATCACATTGTACCTGCACATGTATCAAGAGTAGCAAAGAATGTTGCATGTTGTGTGTGAAAAATATCGCAAGATTGCATAAGTGTATACATGTTATGACGATTTGAGATATGAGAAAATCACTTTAACTCACACACAATTATAACTGCTTGATGGGGACTATCACCTTCGAAGTACATCCAATAACTCTCACATCCCCTAGAATACACGCTTGCAATCATATTTAAAGCATTTGATCTTTTTGCTTTTTATTATCTTTGCATATTTTTCTTTTAAGCATATCATGCATGGGCATATAAGAGAGAGAAAAGAAATATCCAATGATATTTGACATTCCAATTTTGCTATGCCTAAGCACACAAATGTCATTGACACTGCACTTTTGCTATGCCGAAGCATACATGTGTCATATTATGATTGGCAAGCAACAGTGGTGTGATGGTTATTTATGCCTTTCTCTTAGGATTTTCTAGTCCTTCCGTCAAAAAGAGTGATATGAATGTTAAGTACAAGAGATAACTTAATCTTACTCATCACAAACAAAAGCCACAAAGCTCACTTGCTTAGTTGTACATAGAAATGCTCATCTAAGCTACAAGAGATACAAAGTTTAGAAAACTTTGTTTTAATAGCCATCCAAGGTACACAAGTACCAATGTACACAAAACACACACTGTTTTTATATTTTTCTGATTTTTTTTTTTAATTTTTTATTTTGAAAACAAAACAAAATAAAAACTAAACAACCAAACAAAAACAAACAAACAACATGAAAGTATGAAATAAATATGCATATGCATGAAGGCATGATAGAAAGATGTAGATGCATGAAAGCATGATTCTATAAGCAGATAAGAAATCAAGCAAGAAAGTCCTACTTTAGATAGAAAGAATTAAAGCAGAGGATAAACAGAAAAGACAATTAAGTCTTACGCTCCTTTCTCACCCACACAGCACGAGTCTTTGGCCGTGATGATGAAAAGGCATGTGTCCTAGTATGCCTACTAAAGGACATAGAAGAATTAATATTCTCCTGAAATTGAGTTAAAAAGCTCAAAACTTTTAATAACTCTCCAAACAAAGGTATAGGTCCTTGAGAGGAAACCTGTGACCGTTTGGACAATTGCTTATGAGGATACAACTTAAAGTAATTAGGACGAATGTGTCTAGAAACACCACAATGGTGACAAACATGAGGTCTAACAAAGGATTTAGAATTAGCCAAATCAGTTTTGGATTTCATACCTTTAGTACCTTTCTCAAATTGTGGCACAAAGACAGTCCTTGATCCAGAAGCAGTGGAAGAGAAGGGGCTGGAGGAAACAGCATATCCTAAGCTAGTCTTATCAGAACTAGGCTTTTGAGCACTCAATACCTCATCAAGCTTTGCACTAGACATCCTCTCTATTTGAGTTCTAACTTGACTAAGCTCAACCTTAAGATTCTTGACCTTCTCTTCTAATGAGGTGTTCTCCACAACAAGAGTCTCAACTAACCTTGTAGTCTCATCTAGTTTGACTAATAGATCAGCTTTTTCAGTTTTTACCTCATTAAGCTCTTTTCTACAAAGATGAGAAGTCTTTTCAGATTTTATGAATTCAGTGCATAGCTTATCATAGGCTTTCTGAAGGGTCAACTTCTTGGGTACTTCATCATCAGAAGAATCTTTACTATCACTAGCACTCTCCACAATCACCTTATCGGTTGTGGCAGCAAAGGCCATAACGTGACTACATTCACCCATATACTCATCAAAAGAGTCATCCTCAGTATCACTCCAGGTAGCAACCAACCCTTTATCTTTTGACTCATTAGTCTTTTCATTCATAAGGTAGTTTGGGCACTCTATCTTCATATGACCAAAACCTTTGCACTCATGGCATTGGATGAGGGGTTTCTCACTCTTACCCTTCCTAGTGGATTTAGATTTCCTAGGAATTTTGCCTTTATCCTTTTTCCTGAACTGAAGAAGCTTGATAATCTCATTAGTAATGAAGGTTAGATCCTCATCCTCGTCATCATCCTCATCTTCACTTTCAAAGTCCTCAATCTCTTCCTCTATACCCTTAAGAGCCAAGTTTGTACTCTTTCCACCTTTCCCCATTGAGCCTAATCCCAACTCATAGGTTTGAAGGTTCCCTACAAGCTCAGTCAAAGGAATTTGATCAATGTCCTTGACTTCTTCAATGGCAGTGATCTTGGCATGGAATCTTTCAGGTAAGGACTTAAGGATTTTCCTAACAATTTTGGATTCTGCAATACATTCTCCAAGATTGAAAGCACAATTCACAATATCCTTTAGTTTAGCATAAAACTCATCAAAGGTCTCATCCTCCTTCATCCTTATTTCTTCAAGACTACTGGTGAGTCTTTGAAACTTCACAGTCTTTACTGCCATAGTACCTTCATAGGTGGTCTCAAGAATGGTCCATGCTTCCTTGGCAACTTCCGTGGATGATATTTTCTTGAATTCCTCATTGGTCACCCCACAAAACAAAGCATTCAAGGCCCTACTGTTGAAATTTGCCACTATGATTGTTGCATCATTCCAATCCACTGGCGCTTCCTTTGGCTTAATCCAGCCAACTTCAACAGCTTGCCATACTTGTTCACCTAGAGCCTGCAAAAAAACTTTCATACGAACTTTCCAGTACGCATAATTAGTTCCTTCAAATAAATGAGGAATCAAAAGAGATTGTCCACGATCCATGACAACAGGGGTCAAGGATCACACTCAGGAAATTAATCCAATTAGAGTGTACCCGCTCTGATACCACTTGTTGGGAAATTTAGACCCCGATTGATAGAATTAACAAGTTTTAAACCCAAGTTGTTAATTAGATTTATTATGTATAAAACTTGTTAAAACAAACAAACATCAATATCATGTCAAAATCATGCAGCGGAAAAATAAATAAGACAAGATATGATAACCCAGGAAAACCAATGAAACAAACTAGTTTCACAGTAAAAAACTTGGGGAAAAACCTTCCCGAAAAGCAATCCACTATAGTAATGAGAAGTTTCAGATCTAGTACAAAACCTTTGTCCTTAGACTCTACAACCCCCATAGATGAACTTACAGCAGAAACCTTCTACCGCTTCAGAACCTCTGAACTCTTCAATATATGAATGTCACCCTTTTGATACACGGATCCCAGTACGTGACTAACTCCTTTGCACGAATCCCAGTACGTGACTCACTCACCAACTTGAGGAAGAAGAATGTTGGCTGCAAAGTTCTTCACTTCATCAACGCTGAAGATCAAGAAGCACTTGGTTACAAAACCCTAAGGCACAAAAGACGCAGTAGCTTCTTTCAGAGAGAATAAGGCATCGGTCACCTTTTGCATATGTTCTCCCTTGTATTCTCTTATGTGACGGCCTCTAAAATAACCCTTATATAGGTCTAGGGTTGTGAGAAAAGAAACCCTACACATACATGTCATCATGGGGTGAAAATCAGATCTGAAAATCTGAAATTCGTAAAGCTCAGTAATTCTCGATCGATCGAGCAGGTGTCGAGGGGACAGGAGATATCTCGATCGATCCACCAGCTGTCGAGGAGCTGTCGAGATTGCGATAATAAACAGCTTAAGAGCTCGAAAGATAGCCTAGCTGTTGAGAGGTGTCGAGCAACTATCGAGCTTTAAAAATCAACACTTTCTTACTTGATTCTTGGACAGACCTGCATGGCTTTAACACTTGAACTTGAAATAAGATTTTTTGAAGTATTAAACACATCCTAGATCTACCCAAATACAAGTAAAGTGCGTTTTGTCAAAGGATTGGCCAATTACATAAAATATGTCCTTAACAAGAAAGACACAAGTTGCCCCTCGTATCCTTTTTTATTCATAAAACAGATTTGGTATTTAATGATTTTATAAAATTTAACGAGCCAAATACATAGGGGAAATGGCTAAATAGCCTTAATTTTTAAACTATGTAGCCAAACAGTCATCTTTTCAAACTATCTAGCAAAATACTACTTTTTTGAAACTCAATATTATCTATGCATATTTTTAAGTGGAATTTGACATTCCTATTGTTGAGTTCTATGCAAAAGTTTCAAAAAAAAATTAAGAAGCAAAATAAGCATAGAATTCGACATTATTGATGTCGAAATCCAAAACTGTAGTATTTTACTAAAGTTTGAAAATAGACTTTAACTACATAATTTAAATATTAAAGTTATTTAGGCAATTTTTATCTTCAGATATCCTTTCCTATATAACCGCTTCTTGCTCAGGCAATGTGAAATGTTTCAAGATTACTTGGGAGACATTTTGAAACATACTTAAGAATTCTGACACAAGCTGCTCTTAGTTGCATGGCAACAAAACACTGCATTTGCTTTTCGGCTCTTGGGCACATGTTGGGTGGATAAGGAAATTGCTTATCTTATTAAAAAGGTAAAAGAAGATAAATAAAAAAGAAATGTACGCTTTCATTGCCAACCGGCTTTTGCTTAATTAGTTATCTACTTAGTCTTAGATAGATAGTTGGATGGTGCTTCCGAGACCTCACGTGCAATGAATTCAAGAACACTGGGCGGTGGGGGTTGGCCTAATTTCTTGGTGTTCTCACTTTCAACTGAAGTACGTTATAGCTGAATAAAATTTAATAATCTATCTTGTATATTTGTTTATTGTATTTCTGACTATATAAACACTCTATTAATAAACAACTCTTTGGTTAAATTTTAATTTGGATGAACACAGGAAAAAGTAGCAGCAAGTAAAATTTGGATGACGCTATCATATATCTTCTTTGTTCAAGAAGGACGAGAAGTTATATTGGGAAGAAAAGAAAACCCTATTTCGTACTTCTATTTTATTTTAATTAATACTATATAGATCCTTTCATACACGGCTTGACTTGGGTCTACTACTTCAATACATCAAACCCGTTATAATGAAAACACATATCCACTTTTGACTATGTAATACTAGAAGGACATAACCTAAGATTTGTCCTTTATACATGCTCTGCATGTAAAGTAAATGTAAATAAACGTGTTGTTTTTTCAGTGCTTTAAATGAGGTGGTAAATCCCATGATTTGATACCTGAGGGCATTTACAAATCACTTCTTTTTTTTTTCTCTATAAATTGTGCAGGTACTTGCACCGCTTTTTAGTGCTAGAAATCAGGGAAGAAACAGTATATGTTTGAATCGTGTTAGAAGAGCTTCTAGAGAGCGCAAAATAATAGAAGATCGGAAAATATAAAAAGAATCACTGTAGGTAATGAAAAAAGAGGAAGCATACAAAGTTGATTAGTACTGATCTCAAAATATAGACAGAGTGATTGGAAATGTTTTTGTCCAAAACGTGGCCGAGGGGGTTGCAAATAATAACATCCTTGTCGGCACTCACGTGCAGAATAACAAGAAGTTATTCTTGTTCGTTAAATGTGTGTTTGTTATAATAAGAATGTGCGAGTTTTTGTAGTTTGGGAAAGTTTGTCATATGGTATTCCCCAATTAGGACGGCAGACTTTAATAAAAATTTTCAAAGAAGGCTGCGCCTTGACTTGATATGTCTTCTTCGCTACAAAAGGAGCAAACCCAACTATCAGGACTGGAGACCATTGTCTTGTAAGTGGTGTTCCTCACCGTTCCGGAGTAGTGCTGTGCTTGTAACCCTCATACTTTTCGAATTTCAAATTCTTTCTTTTCTTAATCATTAAGTATGATTTTGATCCTTAAAAAAGTTTTTGCCAATCTAATCTTTCCTTTTAGTTTTTAACACATTTTAATCATAGCCTCGTGGAAAATGTTAATGTAATCAATAGATTAATTACGTATCATGATACGTAATTAATATAATAATTACATATATTAAGTATCATGATACGTAAATATTTTGTTATTGTTACATATATTAAGTGATCACTTAATATATGTAACAATAACAAAATATTTAAGTGTTTTTTTTGGGGGGGGGGGGGGGGGGGGGAACATTAGAAGTTAGATGCTTAGATGACACACACACAAAAAAAAATAAAAATAAAAAAAAGGGAAAAAAAGAGCTATGTGCCTATATCAACATCTCAAAAAATATTTTATGTTCTTTCATTCCGCCCCATGTTTTTAGAATTTTTATTTTTATTTTTTTACCTTTACATGGCATATTTGCGTTTTAGAGGTTAAATGAGATATTCTTCAATCCTCACATTGATCCATTCATAGGAACAGCTTGAGACTTCAGTCCACAACCATGGGTGCAGCCACCCTTCCTATGCAACAAAATTGAGTCCTTAACTCAACTTGGTCTGCTGATGAACCATTGGTCCAATAAGACCCTGGTTTAAATTAGATGTGGATATTCTAAGGTCAGTTTGCTCCAATGTTCCAACCAAATTATATTCCAATTCTTAATTATTTGACAAAGATTCAGTGTCTCTGTTTAAAAATAGCTTTTTAACATTTTGCTTTGAGTCTTAATTTTTTTTTTAATTTAATAAAATTATTATTTTTTAAATAAAGTTATTTTTAGCTTTTTATCACATGTTTAATATAAAAATTACCAAAAATTATATGTTTTGATATTATGCAAATAAATTATAGAAAATTAGTGTTTTCAAACTAACACTCAATTTGGATCGATCGTGCAAATCATATCTTAATGAAAGAGGATGCAACTATTAATTTTAGCAATGAAAAGAGTATGTTACCAGCGAGTGAAAGATATTTAATTTTTTTTTTTTTTTTTAATGTTTTGATAGGTGAGTGAAAGATAAAAGGTTTAAATTACCCTTGACGGCGACATGACTTAAAGGTAGATGAATTAGTGTTGCAAAAATCATGTATAGTGAAATGTATTGGGGAAAAAGCATACTAATAAATAACTCATAACTGTCTTCCCAACAAAGCTTTTAGTTTGAACCCCACAAAAATCATAAAAAGTAGGTTTTCATGCGTGTAGAGATCCCTTTCATGAGGTCCACTTTTGTCTATTGAATTAATTATTTGTTAAATATTGTTCTAAATTTCTCAATTCAAGAAAAGTATATATGTGCATATCAATTGATTTTATTCTACCTCTAGGAACTTCGATCCAATCCTAATTTTTAATACTAAGGTAGCATTTGGTTCCGAATTATTTTGCGTTTGCGTTTTCAGCGTTTTTCTCTTTCTTTTTTTTCCCTGCTGCACGCGTTTCAGCTTTAGGGGACAAAGTTACTGTTTACGCACTGTTCATATACTGTTCACGAAGCCCACCACCACTTTATTCAAAAAAAATATTAAAAATGGGTCCTACGGCACTATTTACCCATTTAAAAATTATTTTGCTACAGTGTTTTCAGTTTTCAGCAAAATAAGCTATATTTAAACGGACCCTAATTATCAACTACCATGATAACGATCGACTGCAGTTTTAATTTGTTATGATATAGCTAGCTAATACTAATATTATACAATTTAAATCTATATATTATCACTGGAATTATTAGCAGACATTATTGGGAATGAAAGATTATAAAAGTGTTTTTTTAAAGTAAGATGACGAGTTTTACGATTGGATTATGAGTCCATTAATGTTTAACTTATGGGAAATGTACATTTTCTTGTCAAGTTCTCAGAACTAAATTTGTTGAATGTGTTGTGGCTACTGATTCTTTGAATTGTTTAATCATTCAAAGGGGTAGGTTTTAAGATATATATTCTTGGAAATGCATTAATTAGGTATTTGATGAGAACAAGAATAAAAAAACCGTCATCCGGGTTGTAAGAATAACCGTTGAACCATAGCTTATAGCAATATAATATGCAATTAGATTTGGATCATGGAATATGGTAAAAGAATCATTCAAAGTGGTTTTAAATTTATTACAGCCTCGTAGCTCAATTAGCATTTTATGATATTTTCAACAAAAGCATTAAGGATTCAGATCCTCATTTTTCTTTGTAATTATTAAATTATTAAAAAATAATAAATATGCAAAATGATGCATTCTACTCCTCAATTTAAATTGTTTTTCCGGTATGGTTCTGTTTGTGTTTGCCAAAAGCTCAGGGCCTAATTTGGACATTCCTAATGAGTATTGAACTAACCTTATCTTTTGTAATTAATTACTTGACACTTTTGAATTTTTATAATCTTTATTTTTCTATGTCCTATTTCGTTTTCATACTCTCAAATATATTTAATACATACAACACTCCAAAAATTGTGAGGGTGACAGATTCATTTAAACCTTTTTGTGCTTTAACTTGGTATCAAACCCTTTCAACTATAATGGCATCTAACTCCTCTTCATCTTCTTCATCTTCCTTCACTGTCAACCGAATTGAACCCTCCCCAACCCCTCTCCTCTTCCTTCTCTATTAAAAGCTCATCATTTTTTATTTATCACACTAACCAACAAAAATTACCGTTATTTGGAAAAATAAACTCATCCAATACCTTAGAGGTCGAGACCTTCTCGACTTCATTGGTGGTTCCAACCCATTCTCCTCAAACATGAGTTCCTTTAGTTCAATGCATTTTTGTATGTCCTTGTTACATCTTCCTCTGAGACCTCACCTTAGGCAAATACTGCCCAACATGGAAGTCCTCTAAGTAGGGGTTGAGGTTTCCACTCATAGGGCCATGACCACAATAGGGGCCATTTGGTTTATCATGATGTACCTTTAATGTGATGCACATTACGATAATGTGACATTAAGGTGTATGGTTTACTTAATTTTTTCTAACATTAAGGTAATGTAAGATTACAAAATACATCACATCACCTTCTTAAATGAGAGTTGTGGGAGGGAGGAACCCGAGAAGCAAAGGCATGTGGTGTGAGAACAAACCGTGGACGCAATTGGGCCTCACTATTCATCAAATTGGGTCTAACTCAAACGAGACAACCAAATACCAAAAATCGAGGGAAATGTTCAGTCTGAGGAGTCCAAGGAGCAAGCTTCCCTCGGGGTCCGAGGTCTCATACCAAAACCAATAGGATGGGGGATCGAGGAAGAAAATAGAGACTTGTAGGGAGGGGAAGGATGAAGCTTTCTGATAAACCCCCATCACTTCCGCATTAAATGTACTGTACCAACTCAGCCTGCCGCATTTAATGGTAGAATGACCCCTAAATAGTGTCTTTATAGCTTGCAACCTACTCTACTACTACCAGCAAGACAATGATGGGACAAGTATCCAAGTGAGGATCCATAGTAGTCCAAGTGAAAGGCTAGGATGTAACCCTAACAACTCTAAAAAGGAGGGAAACTCCTCCAAGAAAGGGGATCAGAAAAAAGGAGGCAAAAAGAGAGAAGAAGGAGTTTTACCACCGAGAAGCGTGTAATCCAAAGAACCTTTTCTCCTTGGCTAAACTGAGGAAGATCTTTAATAAAAATCCTTACCTTCCACTCTATCTTGGAAGTTGTTCCATTCTTTAAAAATCACTGGGTAAAGCTACTAAGATTTTAAGGATTGGCCTTGATAACCCATCTCTATAAATTAATTGCATCCGGCTTACTTTTCAGCCCATTCTTGTTCACATTGGCTTGATTCTTGTTTCACCCCCTATAAGAGTGATCTTACATCATTTATAGGTGGGAGATAATCATTAATTGAATTGACAAAATTTCCTATACTAATAAATTGTATTTACATAGCCCCCCTTCTCTCTCATCAAACTCAAATCCCAGCCTCTCAAACGCTAGTCATCTCTCTCTCTCTCTCTTTTCGGATGAAACCCCATGGCAATGGTAACTTTGAGCTCCTTTCTACCGTTGGCCACCATTTTCTCCACTAGAGGTCGAAGTCCTTGTTGCTAGTAGATCGGTTTATCTACGATTTCAATTGTTGGGGATGATCTTGAAGAGGACTTGATCAACATTGTTGCTACTTGGATTGGAGGGAGTGAGAAATGGTGGTGATAATGATGTGGAAGGCCTTGGAGGTGGTTTTGGAACCCTAGGAGGCCAAGATCAAAGATTGGTCAAAAATTCTTTTTACAAAAAGGAAAATAAATTGTTCTACTTTGTTCTCTCTCTCTCTCTCTCTCTCTCTCTCTCTCTCTCTCTCTCTCTCTCTCTCTCTCTCTCTCTCTCTCTCTCTCTCTCTCTCGTTTATGTTTCTCTTATTCGGAGAAGATGGGAGGTTTTGGTGTAAATTTTGTTTGGGCGAAGAGAAATTTTTATTTTTATTTTTGGTGGATCTAACTTGTTTAGTAGGTAAGAAAGTGTGAAAAAAAAAAAAAAAAAAAAAAAAAAAAAAAAAAAAAAAAAAAAAAAAAACTTTTGTTTATTTTTTGTGATTATGGATTGTAATTGTTTGGTTGGTGAGAAAAGTGCAAGAAATTTTTTTTTATTTTTTATTTTTTATGGATTTAGAGTTGTTTGGTTTGTGAGAAAGTGATGGAAAGTGAGAACAAATTTCGTGAATTATTTTATGATTTTTTATTAAAAAATAAATTGTGACTTAGTTATTTTAAATGGGCAATTCTGGAAATTCAATGCAAAAATTTAATGGCATCCAATGTTATATTGGGAATTTAATTAACCAACTAAACATTGTAATGTTGTATTCTTGTAATGAGAATACGTTAATGTAAGATTATAATAATATAACATTACAGTGTAATGCAACATCAAGCGAACCAAACGCCCCTTAAAGGTTTTGATACGACGGCCCTTCTAAAACACATGGTGATCATTTCTTTCAAGGGGACACTTGTGTCCCCAAACAATAACGCATGCCTATGCTAGAAAATTTGGAATGAATGTAATTGTACATCATAACAACAATAGAGCAATTGCATCAGTCAAGTTACAATAACAAAAATTTGTTACTATAATGTGTTAACAACAAGATTTTTTAGAGCAATTGCATCAGGCAAGTTAAAATACAAAAAGTGGAAAATTTTACAAAATATGGCATAAAGCTGGCTCACACCAGCTTTTGCATAATTGTGTAAATATTGAAATGTGCTACAATAATTGTGTAGTTTTCACATTGATACTATAGCTTTCTCTCTTCAAAAAGTATGACCATTTGAGGAAAAAAGAAAGAATAAAGAATGAATATTTTATTGAAATATCTTGTAAAATAGATAATCTGATGTGTGTATTTTAGAAAAATTGTTGTGTAAAATTTTTTTTAAAAAGTAGATTCTTATTATAAAATAGACAAAAAAAATTTACACGGACTAATGTAAATGCTCTTAGATACTCATATATTACCTGAAACATTAATTACGGGTACAGTTTTTGTAGTCGTGAGTTATCCACAAGGACACAGAACACCCTTCAAACCAAAATAGGCCCATCCTACATATAGCCCAATATTATATATATAATAGTTACATAAACATTTAACATTTTTTTTTTTTTTTTTTGATGAGTAAACATTTAACATTTAATTCTGTCTCCAAATGTTTCTTTAATTTTGGTACCAATTGGCTATTGAGATGTCTATATTCGGTCAGCCGAAAGAACAAATACCCAAAATTCTAGATAACAGATGTGTGGGCACGCGGGAATGAGAGAGAGAATAAAAACCAACCTTGGTGATTGAGACCTAAGATACTAATAGATTTGACTAATCATATAGAGATAGAGCGAGCTACATAAATATAACTCTTCTCGTTAGTAAGGGGGTTGGTTGGTTTAACCGTACCAATTCAACAAATTGCAATTGGTGGCTTATTCTGGTCTCTCAAGAGTCAAAAGTATTCTGTGGTTCATGCATGCAACAAAACTAGAGTCAGCTATCAGCCCGATGAAAATGCAAAATTGGACAAAAGAATAGTGGTGTGGGACACCAAAAGATTGTGACGTACAACTTTGCTAACACAATTGCACGTAGGTGATAAGTCATTTTCTCTTTCTTCATTTTTTTTTTCTTTTATTTAATTTTTTATTTATTTCCACGTTTTATTAACCAGCAGATAATAAGTGAACTAGTTAGGGTCGAGTCAGCATTTCATGTTTAAGCCAACCTAATTATTATTCGCACTAAGTTAAAAGGATTTTTAGATGTTTAGTAACGTACATATATGATTAGATTTTAAATTAACATAAAGTTGTGTTGTGAATGACATATGTTTTAGTTTCTACTAATTTATATAAAAAGCTTCTCGTTAATAATGTTTTTTATGATACCCATTCATGGGACATTCACTTTGATTGAGAAAAGAAAGCTCAAACTTTATGTTAATGCTGTGATATTTTCTGTGATGCCAAAGTTTGTTTGTTGTTTTTTAGGGAAATTCTATCGGCCAAGATCCCTTTTAGAAAAGGATCAGTCAAATAAAGTTGTCATCGTCGATGCCCTCATACCCTTCTTTCAACAAAGGCTGCTTTTTATGTCCTTTTGTTTCTAAAGCAACAGGCCTAACTAATCCTTGGAATCATTGCCAATCTTTTCCTTTTTTTTTTTTTTTTTTCTTCTTCTTTTTGGTTTTGATCGTTCCATCAATCTCTCTCTCTCTCTCTCTCTCTCTCTCTCTCTCTCTCTCTCTCATACATTAATGCAATCAAACCTATAGCTCAATGACGTTTTGTTATGAACTTAGTAATTGTTGGTAGCTCTCTATCCCAGGACAGAACTTAGGTATGTTTGGTTGAAAATGAAATTGGGAGGATGGAAAATAATAAAGAGAAAATTAGAGAGAAAAAATAGGTTTTGATGTTGTTTAGCAAGGAGAGAAAGGATGAAAATTTTTGGGTGGAATCTATGCATTTTCTTCTCCGACCCACCAAAAACTCATCTCTCCAAATTGGAGAGAAAACAAGAATGGAAACTCCAATTTCCAAGCAACGACTAAATTGCGCTCCCAACTTTAATGCTTCCTACGCATCACACCTACCCCCACGCAACATGTCCAGATTACTGAATTTGTGTTGCCCAGTTTTTCCTAGTCATCTATTCATTAAAAAAAAGAGAAAAAAGAACATGTCCAAACTAATGCTAAATGGTCTTTGAACCAGATTTTGTTTTGTTACCCCTTTCTTTTCTTTTTTTAATTTAGTACTACCCAGCAACATGTCCAGATTATTAGGAATATATATATATATATATATATATATATATTTATATATATTACATTAAAGTATCTATAATAACAAAGAAAAATAATATAGTTTTATATGTATGATGTGTTAATTTTTATATTATTTAATGAGTACAAATAAATTATTTCTTATATATTATATGTAACTAGCATGTAACACATGCATATGTATTGATGCATTTAAATTAAACACAATTTTTATTATAAAACTATAAATAATTAGCAAATTATTAAAAAAAAAAAAAGCATGTAACACATTCATATGTATATATACATTTAAAATTAAACACAATTTTTATCATAAAAATATAAATACTTAGTCAAATTATTTTTTTTTAAAGTAAACCAAATTAGCTACATATTAAAAGTCTTACCTAAATTTAATACTACTTATGATCATTTTTTTTTAATTTATAATTAGATAAAAAAGTGTGATGATCTTTGTTATGTGACGATTTTTATTGAGCATATGTGATTGGTTTTCTTTTTAATAGTTCATTAATATTAGATTCTTAGTATCTTGCATTCATTAACTCACTTGGCACAAAAATTAAAAAACTTAAGTGGACTCATGATACAAACTTAAGTGGACAATTATGGTGTGGTCCCCACATAAATTTAGACACATGGCACAAGATTAGATTCTAATTTTAAATTCTAATTGTACTTTCTCCAAATTTTACCTATATATATATATATATAAGGGCATAAGAGTAAACTAATATAAACTACATTTTCTATCCTCTCACTTTTCTTCTCAACCAAACAAAATAGTTTTCTATCCCTCACACTTTTCCACCCCTCCAACCAAACACACAAGAGGGAAAACTAAATTTTTTTCTATTCTCTCACTTTTCCATCCTTAAACCAATTTTTCATCCTCCTACTTTTCCACTCCTCCAACCAAACGGACCCTAGAGATTCATTCAGCGGTCGAGTAAAACAAAAAATTCAAGAGGCCAAATTCAATATCAATAAAAATTTTAAAATCCAAAAAATAACACACGTGTATAAATATTTAAAATATATCTTTAACATGATTATCATAATTTGAATTTCAAGAAAAGTTAAAGAATTTAATATGTAACTTAACCTATATTTTATTAAGAAAATTTCATCAAGTCAATTTTATATAATTTAAGACAATTTCTTGTAGTTATCTTGGGTAATTATCCTATAAATTAAATGAAATATATATAACCATGCACACTCTAATTTTGCCTATGATTTTATATATCTAATGAAAAATAAAATTTTCTTTTATTTATTATGATAAAGTAGAATATGTCTCAAAGTTTTAGCCGTAAAATTATAAAATCTTTTCCTTGATGGGAAAAACAAATCTATGCATTACTATATCTCTATGTACGAAGAATTTTTTGTCATTGTTTGAGATTGAAAATTATACATAGGTTCAATAATAAATTAATACATAAAAGATAAAAGACTGTCTATTTAGTGCTAACAACAAAATAAAATAAAAGACTGTGTTTTAACACATTTCATCTTAATCATCTATGAGAAATGTATCTCAATATTCTTTTAAGCCCAAAAAATCATTTATGATTTGTTTTGTACTAAATTTTGCAACAATTTTACTCTAAAGCTAAAAGGTTACCATAGATTTTCTTTTATAAACAAAATTACTTTTTTATATTCTATCCAGCTCCTAATTAATTCCAAATCCAATTTATTTTCAAAAAATGGACAAGTTGATGACTATAATGATGAGAGAAAATATAATTTTGAAAAAAAAATACAAAAACCAAACAATTTCTTACAAAAATAGTGTATCCAATTCAACTCTATCAAAATTACACAATATTATATGTTTTACCCATCCCAACTATATATAAGCAAATGATTTTTATAGAATAATTTGTTCTAATTTTCTTAGCTAGATTAATACCCAAACATACCCACATAGTTAGCCTTGGCTTACTTTATTTATTAATTTTTATTCTTATAATTAAAATTAGTAAAATAATTAGAAATAAGAAAGAAATGAATATTCTTCCATTCTTAAAGTTTAAGCATTTTGTATTCAAGAAAAACAAAATAATTATTAAGATCATTCGAAAATTTTATTATTTTTGAAATGCAGGCGAATGTACAAGTTGGGGACACTTATTAAGCTTGTTGATATCTTAAATATGGTAGCACCACTTGAGCTTAAGTATTTATTAATTAAAAAGCGGAGGGATGGAGGCACCTCAAGATACTGCTTTGTATTCAAGAAAAACAAAATAATTATTAAGATCATTCGAAAATTTTATTATTTTTGAAATGCAGGCGAATGTACAAGTTGGGGACACTTATTAAGCTTGTTGATATCTTAAATATGGTAGCACCACTTGAGCTTAAGTATTTATTAATTAAAAAGCGGAGGGATGGAGGCACCTCAAGATACTGCTACTGCTTTGTATTCAAGAAAAACAAAATAATTATTAAGATCATTCGAAAATTTTATTATTTTTGAAATGCAGGCGAATGTACAAGTTGGGGACACTTATTAAGCTTGTTGATATCTTAAATATGGTAGCACCACTTGAGCTTAAGTATTTATTAATTAAAAAGCGGAGGGATGGAGGCACCTCAAGATACTGCTAGTGTATGAACGAGTTGGCAAAACTTATTAGCTAGGCTTGTTTCTAAAATATGGTAGCACCACTTTAGCTTAGGTATTTATTATCTAAAAGATTTACTAATTTTTTTGATACAAAAGATTTACTAATTAGAAGGGGCATCATAGGTATGGGTTTTCTTTTTGGTTTCTTTAATTAGTCTAACTTAATTCTTAAAGGAAGCTAGGTAATATAACTTCTTTTAAAAAAAAAAAAAAAAAAAAAAAAAAAAAACAAACACAAACAAGAGAGAGGAATTTGGGTTCTAACTTAGAAGCACACTACAAACTTTACTCAAAAGTCATGATAACTTTTAAGAAATAGCAGATCAAATTATACTGCACACAGCAAGCTTTCTTAAACAATACAAGACTTTTTGACAAAACTTTAAATTCGAAGTCTAAAATTTCGTATTATGAGAAATTAAAAAAGAAAAAAGAAAATTAAGGGTCATGGCCACTCTTGATATATATAGACGCGGTTCCGTCCTGTATCTCTTTATTTGGGCTCCTAAATCATTGTCCTGTGACACATTTTCATGTTTATGGCATTTGGTTTTTACCTCCAGCTCATTTAACAGTACTTGTTTTAATTCTCCTCTAATTGCGCATGTTGATTATAATTTCACTATCTGTTCAGCAACTTTTTCCAAATACACTGGACTCACCAAAGTTACGACAAGATTCAAAAAGTTGAACCCATTTGTAAAACATCATATCGATAAAATAAAATAAAATAAAATAAATGTTAGAGCCAGTGCATTAAACATGTTAGCTCAACTTGACTTTAAACAGCTCTGTAATTTTTCCAATAGCAATTTCCTTGAGTCAAAAGAATTAACCTTGGAGTGTGAGAGTCTTGGATCTTATGAATCAAAAGATAATTGAAACAATATTTTACCATATTTCCTTGACTATAAGAAAGAAAAGATTTCCATTTATTTGTCGTCAAGATTCCCAATGTTGTTCAACAATTTTATTGGTCGATAACAAGTAGTCTCCCAATTTCATAGCAGATTCTTGTAGACCATATCCTTCATCAGCCATACTTTTTAGAGTACTTTCCTAAAAGAAAAATTAATTCTGTTGAGATAGCGACCTATAATACTTCGGGAAAGGACAGAAACCGCTTATCTCCAATGTCAAAAGGCACATACAGAGACTTTGAATTACGACTAAGGTTTATATTCACAAACCAATGAAAGCATCCTTGAACACAACACAAGCATTAAATTCCCAAATATCAACCAAATTGTGGATGCCATCAATCTTTGCCACATATTTATACGAACAAAAATTTTTTAAGCTATTTTCAAATTTTATTACAACAGATTTACAAATTGATCTGATAATAAATTCAATTGATACTACGTTAATACATAATAAATAAATATTTAAATTGTTTTTTTGTATTAGTAACACAACTGTTTGTAAAAATTTTATAATAAAATTTACAATATCCTAATATCACTCTTATATGAAGTGCATGTATCTCAAACCTCCATGCCGATGTCCGATTTTGACTACAAAATAACGAACAAATTGAACAACCTTGTATTGTTAGTCCTCGACCAAAGCCTAACCTACAGAAGACGCAATGATTTAAACCGCTGTACTATTTTTTTTGTTGCAGGAGTGTAATACTGTAATGCATGTACTCAGCCACGATTGGATTAAGCAAGCAAATTGGACTCAGGGACTACATATAATATGCAAAGCAAGCCATCGCATGAATGTACTACTTTCAAACTTTCGGTGCTGAAATTGAAAACCGGGTTGAATTTTATCAAGGCATGTATATTTGACGCTTCATTCAGCTTCAATCAAGTACGGCTTTCTAGGTCTGTATGTCCATATCAATTAGAGTGAAGAATAAGGTTAGTGGAAGCCTCTTTGAAGTTTGAAGGGGCAGTAAAGCAAACTCAGGGTTTTAAGCCAGATTTAACAAAGGTGATTTTGATGGACAGCGCGGAGAGAATATCAATTTGAAAATCATGAACATTTACACACGTGTGCATGCACACAAATGTGTAATAGACAATGCACCCTTGTATAAATATAATACCAGGGCGGCAGCTGGGGGCCTAAGGGGGGCACGGCCCCCCGGTCTTTTTTTTTTTTTTTAGTTATTATATATTTTATTTTTGAAGTTGGCCCCTTCTAAAATCTTAGGCCATTTTTCTCCTCAATAAGCCTAACTAACCTCATCTAAATAGCAACTATCCAATACAAAAACTTACCAAAAACAATAAAAACATTCACAACAGTGATTGTATTTTAGCAAAAAGTAACTATTTTACCACCGAAGAACAAAAAAATCATGTGTTATTGAAGAAGCTAAACCTAAATTTTTTGCAACTGTAATAAATTGGTATAAATACCAGTTGACTGTAGCAAGTTGTTAAAAATAAAATTCAATATTTTGTTAAGATTATATCTATTCTTTCAATAAATAAAAAAATAAAAATAAAAAACATAAATTCGCTCGCTTTCTTTATTATTTTAATGAATTGTTTATATAATTTTAAATGAAGTGAAAAAAATAGAACATTTGATATTGGGTTTATTGTAAAGTGAGGCGATAAAATAGATAAAGTAGTTTTTTTAGGTACTAAAAGCTAAAAATTTTAGCACCACCACTGTGAATGCCCTAACTTCAACAAAAAAATAAAAAATAAAAAATCCAAGCCAGCCTAGTATTAAAGAAAGACATTATTATTATTATTATTATTATTATTATTATTATTATTATTATTATGTTTTTGTCTTTGTTGGTAAATAATTGCATCTTAATGTATTTAGAAACAATGATTTTGAGTATTTATAATTTTTTAATACTATACCACCGCGCACCCTTGATGCGGTGGTCACTCCACAAGTATACATACTTGTGGGGTGTTAGGGACAAGAGTCAGGGTTCAAGTCTCCAAGAGGGAGCTTCACACACATATACACTTAGATTAGGTTAAAGTAGAAATTCTATCTTGTATCAAAAAAATAAATAAATAAAATTTTTAATACTATATGAATGCCTATATGGAGAGTTTTTTTTTTTTTTTTTTTTTTTTCTTTATACTCCGACTCTCGCTAGCTTAAAATCCTGAGTCCATCCCTGTATAATACTTATAGAATATTTTATTAAAAAATATTCAAGTTAATTTATAAATACTAAAGGGGGCACTGTCATTTTAATTATCCACAAACTTTAAGAAATCATGAAAGTGTCATTTTGTCGATACATTAGGTACGGCCCTTTTACTAAGAGTTTTTAGGGTTTTTTGAAAATGTATACAAATTTTACACATTTCACATTGCTAATATAATAAAAACTATTTTTTTTTAACTAAAAATAGAATATCCTCCCATTAAAAAAAAGAGAGAGAATATACTAGTAATAAAATATTTTGAAAGAGCATGTAATTAACTATTCTAAATACACAAATAATAATATTTTGTCTCAATTTTTATGTTCCACTTTATATTTCACCAACTACAAGTATCATATGTCTGATTTTTTTTTTATTATTTATTTTAAACTATAGTTGTTTTATAAGGAAAGAAAAAAAGAACATGTGACAAGTTATGATTGATGGAGTATAAAATGAAATAGTCAATTTAAAAAAAAAAAAAAATGAAATAGTCAAGTTTAAAAAAAAAAAAAAAAGAAATAGTCAAAATTAGATAAAAAAAAATTTGAAGAGAAGGATAGCAAACGACGTCAAATGAATAGATGCCATTATGGTATTGATTATAGGGAAATAAATGATTTCATAACCAACGAGCTACAATGGTCAAAAGAGCAATCTTGGGCCAATTAATTGCCATGATTGTCCAGATGTACGTTACTCCTATAGCCAAAAGGGCCATTAAAGGCCCTCAACGGCTATACAGAAAAAGGCTATAAATAAGCCATCTAACACCAAGAGAAAGGTACGCACATCCAAAAATACATAGAATTCTTTCCTTATTCTCTAAAGAGATATTGGGAAGTTTTCTGATTGAGTCATCAGAGAACTATTGACTGACACCACTCTAGTGCATTTCTTCTCATCTTTGTAGGGATCATTACCAGTCATTAGACGAGGCCCACAACCGAAGACCATTTTTGGCATCATCAATTTTCATTCGTATTTGTAATCTGTATTAGTTTATTATGTAATGGCTCAACAGACTCAACTTAGTGTACAACCCAATTAGGGCTAACCCAAGCTCGTAGTCTCTATATATTCCCCTTTTAGGGTTCATTGTAAACAATAATTGAGCATATAGTAAAGGCATAGCCGCTAAGGCTTTAGCCTATGGAAGTAAGTTGTCAGGCTAAACCATGTACCCTCTGTGGGTGCAAACACTCACGACGAGTGGTTTTCTCGTGGGAAGTACGCCTCGACCTGAAGTGGATTGCGCGGAGGGTGTAAATAGAGCTGCCACCTTAATTAGGACTAGGAACCATATATATAGCACCCAATGTGAAGGACTGATATTACCAAAGCATGTGTCCGAAGTTTAGGCATGGGGATGGGAAGGTGTTAGGCACCCAACCCCAACCGACCCGTAGGTTGACCTCCTCTCACTGTGTTCCAAATCCTAATCCCATCAAATGGTCTTTTTATTTGCTATTCTATACACACACGCACTAAGTCTTTCCTAACATGCATCTAACACACAACATGGCATCTCAATCATATAGCATTCATGGAATAAGATCCTATCATTCATCTAGCATTATAAACACCCAAGAGCGGCAAACGCAGTAGCCTCACAAGGCATTCAATCAAACATATTTAAGCATTCAAGCATAGCATCATAGTATTCTTCATGTTCATCAACCATATCATACTCATCATCCAAATCAGATGCATGTTCATGTAATTATGCATGACTTATCTCACTTACCTTATAACATCATAGCGCATATACATCAATGCATGTTCATGTAATTATGCATGACTTACCTCATTTATCTTACAACATCACAGCACCTATACATCAATGCATGTTCATGTTCATGTGCATGTTCATATTGTTCATCCAAAATATAAACCCTAATTATTAATTCAACAATCAAAGCATGTGAAACATGTTATTCGACTGACATTGAAGCCAAACATGTGAAAACTAGACTCAATATGACCTAAACAAATGAATAAAACAAAGCAAAATAGTAAAGCAGCAAAAACCCTAAATTTAGGTTCCTAGGCACAAGTATACGTGTGTATACATGAAGTATGCGTATGCATGCCTCGAGGATGTGTACACATACATGAAACATCCGCATCCATACATGCCCAGAAATACAGTTTCAGAATAGCAACAAAACAGCAATTTAAACACAACCTAGCATGCTTCTAATACGAAAACTATAAAACCTAAACTAAAACAGAGGTATCAAAGATAAAAAATAAAAAATAAAAACATATCATGCATAGAATCTCATATTATTCAAGAACAACACAAGAACAAACAAAGCATGTTCATATTCATATATCTAATCATGTTCATTCAGCTCTTAATTCAGAATAAACACAACACATCAAATCAAAATAAGCAAACCAAATCTTATTCTTAGAAAAGGATATTATTGAAGAAAATAATCAAGAAAATATAACACAAACCTCAATCATATTCAAGAAATATAAAAGCCATGGATGAGAGACTCACTTTACCTGAAAATCAGAGATTTATAACTGGCCCCTCAGTGCCTACACAACAATTCTCAATAAGATTCAAAGGCAACTAGATTCAATAGTTCTTAATTATCACAACTCAAAATAAAAAGGATTCTTGAAAATGTTTGATTCAATGATTGTAAAACATAGTTACTGCTTGAATGAACACTAGAGAGAGGTTTTAAAAATAGTGCTTATGGTTGTGTGTTCAGAAGGTTCAGAGAAAGAAATAGTTTTGGAAGAGTTTTTATTGAAAAAGAGTCTCTCTCTAGCTAAGGTTTTAGTTGAAGGCATAAAATGATATTTATATGCTCATAAACTAGGGTTTTCGGGGTTATTTAGAGGGTTTTGAACGTTCTTAAGGGTAGAGGGGCCTTGCCCCATCAAAAAGGGAAGCTTTGGGCCCTAAAAATTGATGTTCTGAGGTTTTAGAAATGTCGATGCACACACATGCAAGAAGTACACGTGCGCATACTTAAAACATGTGTACCGATACTCATCAGGAACCCTAATTTTGACTGCACTAATGCCCCAAGTTCAAATGGCCATAACTCACTTAATGTAAATCCAAATCATGCAAAATATATGTTCAAATTAAAGCTCAGGATGTCTACTTTCCAATGAAATAAGCCGAATTTAAAAATACTTTGTGGTTAAAAAGTTATGATAAAAATCATGAGCATAGGTCATTTTTCAGCATCATTTTCAAAGCGATTTGAGCACTTTTGATTTATGATTACTTCCGGACTATCAAGATAACTTCAATTACCCTTTGTAGACATATAAAGTTCATCATTGAAACTATGGACTAAAGTTTATTAACCGAATACAAAATGAGATATTTACACTATTGTATTCTCTCATTCTCTTTTCTTAATGCTTCCAATCTCTCAAATTCTCTACAATTTTTTGTATTTCATTTTAATTTCGACACAGTATGAAAGCCAAATCGGATCTTAGCTCAATGAAAATTTTTATTTTTTAATATCTTCCATCAAACCTAAATCAAATATGTTCCAAAAATAAAAAATAAAAAATAAAAATCACAGATTGGCTCAAAGAATTGCAAGGCATCCCACACTATTGCCATATTCCAAATCTATTACCATAAGTAATAGCGTGACCTAAGGGCGCCTCCACACTGAATCGAGGGTGGTCACATGACCACCTTGATCTTGAAAAAATATAATTATTATATATAAAATTTAAAAATTGAATAATTATTTTACCCTTGAAAAATATTTGTAACCACCCTAAAATTTTGTAGGCCCAACTTAATCAAACTTTAGATAAAGTTTGGCAACAAACTTGATTATAGATTAAGGCTATAATTCCACTCAATATTTTTTATTCGATGTAAATTTTGACAAATCAACCATTGGATTACATTTTTTTTCTTATATCCTTCATGCTTGTAAAATTTCAAAAACACCAAAGATTAATACCTATGTCATCAATCAAATGTTTAAATTTCATGTTTTTGTATTTCAAATTTTCTTATATCGTAGTATTATTTAAAAAATATATAATATTATTGTTAAAAAAATTTTCATAGAGCAAAAGTATAGTCTTAAATTTTATATAATAATCTTTACGAGTGTTATATAAATAATTTTAATATTAAAATATTTTTGTGGACCTTGTATGTAATATTTTTCACTAAAATAATATAAATAAAATTTTATTCTTTGTTTCACAAATAATGTTGCTGACACATTAAACTTTGCTTTGAAAGGAAATAAATTCTCCTCTTAATTTTTTAGGAGTTTTTCTCTCTCGTTTTCCATGAGAACTCTCTCCCTAGGGTTTCCTACGGGGCTGCCTTTTTGCTTTTCTTTTGCCGTTGCTTTCTTCTGCCGCGGAGTCCACAAACATGGCAGATGATGTCTCACAAATCCTAGAGAAGATGAAGTTAACCTTGGATGAAGAATAGACAATTAACATATCTGATGAACGTCAGCAAGAAGAATTAGAGAGTTGTGCTTTGAGTCTTATTGGGAAGTTTTTAACTTGCAAACCTTTTAATAAAAGAGCAGCTTTGGCGACACTCGAAAAAGCTGGGGGATTGGAGGACAGTGTGCAAGTTGTGGAAGTCGACTCAAACTTGTTTCAGTTTAAGTTCAGATCTGAATTTGAGTTGAACAGAGTCTATACTGGAGGTCTAGGGAGTTTTGATAATCAAGCAATACTCTTAACAAGATGGAAGTCGGGGATGACGGCGACAAATGTTAAGTTTGATTCAATAGCTCTATGGATACAAATTTGGGGGGCACCTTTTGAGATGAGATAAGCCAAGGTAGCAGAGGAGGTGGGGAACCGGTTAGGGAGGGTTTTAGAGGTCGAGAGGCGGTGCAACAATGACAGGCAGAATTTCTTTATGCGGGTTAAGGTGGCTATCCCACTAGAAAACGAGATACGGCGTGGGGCTTTCTTGGCAGGTTCAGATGGGAAGAAATATTGGGTGGATCTCAAGTACGAGCGGTTGCCTATATTTTGTCATTACTGTGGATTGCTTGGGCATGAACTAAGGTTTTGTGCTCATTATTTTAGCAAAACAAAATCTGGGACTAAGGCTGAATGTGGTTATGGAGATTGGCTGAAGGCTTCGGGGGGTAGAACGAGATCACCATAGTGGAGGGAAGCCATAAAGGTTGATGAGTATAAGGGAAAAAAAGGTGACAACAAAGGCCGGTCAGCTTCACAAAATATGCCAGAGGTGGGAGTCAACGTTGGTGGGGAAGGGAGTAAACATACTAAAACAGTCATGGAGGGAGAGGGGGGTGCTACCGAAAGTGTGGGAGAAGATTGGGTTGACAGCGGAATCATTGCTGAGAATCAAGGGAGTGGAGGCGAGGAGAAGAGAGGTGGAGATTCTGGTTCCTTAATTTTGTGAGGGCAAAAACCGTGCCTACATGAGAGGTCTGAGGTGGCGCCAAAAATTCATGCAAAGCACGTGCAAATTAGTAATGTTGGGGTTGGGCTGAATAACACTAGAAAGCCCTCTACATGGACCAAATTAGTTCGGATGGAGGTTGGGCCTGTGGGAGTATTAAAAGAGGGAGCTAAATCCATTTTAGGAAAAAGAAATAACTTGACTATGGGAGTTGATGGGGAGGTAGAGGTAGAAAAGAATCTTGGGAAAAAAGGGAAGGTTTGTGAGGACTTAACCATGACTGAAGCGGCGAGGGTGTTGCAACACCCTTGCCGGGAGCAATAAGGCTTTTAAGTTGGAACTGCCAAGGGCTTGGGAACCTTTGGACAGTTCAAAGCCTTCACAAATTAGTGAAGGAACAAGCTCCCGATGTATGCTTCTTAATGGAAACGAGGTTGGATCGAAGTGGATTTGAGAAGCATTGTGGTGATGTACCTTTTAAAAATAAATTCATAGTGAAAAAGCCTAATTCGGGTTGAGGGTTGGCTTTGCTTTGGAAGGAGGAGGTGACTTTAGATGTTATTAATTTTATTGATAACCATATTTTGGCTAAGGTTGTGGAGAAGGATGGTTTTGTGTGGTATCTCACAGGGTTTTATGGATGGCCAAAGGCAAATGAAAAGCGGAAGTCATGGGCACTTTTAGCTCATTTAAAGTCTTTTGTTGAGGGTCCATGGTGTTGTATTGGGGATTTCAATGCCATACTTCACGCATCGGAAAACCAAAGTGTCAATGCACCTTATTATAATCAGATGGAGGATTTTCGGGTTGCTTTGGAGAATTGTGAATTGACAGATTTGGGTTTTACTGGGCATAAATTTACTTGGACAAACCGGCGGCCAGGATCAGCCCACACAAAACAACGATTAGATAAAGCTGTTGCTGACAAAGATTGGATTGAAAAGTTCCCTGCCAGTTCGGTTTCTCACTTGTTCAGCCATGCTTCTGATCATATTCCTATTTTGTTGAGAACTATGAATGACAAGCAGCTTAGGGGAAGGGGGCTGGTGGTTTTCGGTTTGAGGAGAGTTGGTTGTTGTGGGATGATTGTGAGGAAGTTGTGCATGAGGCATGGACAAAAGGTGGGCAAGGCAGTCTGGGTTGAAGGGGTGTTATGGACCGAATCCAAGCATGTGGGGCTGATTTGAATGCGTGGGGTTCATCAAAGACTAAACTTGAAACAGAGGAAATTAAGAGATTACAAAAGAAACTGGAAGTGCTGAATGCAGAGGAGATGACCGAAGAGAGCAGAAGGGAATTTCTTGATATGAGTAAACAGTTGGATGATTTAATGCTTAAGCAAGAGATTTTTTGGCGTCAGAGATCCCAAGTGTCATTGTTAAAATATGGGGATAGAAACACTAAATTTTTTCATTCCAAGGCATCCCAACGAAGGCATAGGAATTTTATTGAGTGAATGAAGAATGCTAATAGGGTGTGGGTGGAGGAAGTGGATGAAGTGGCGGAGGTGGCATCGGAGTATTTCATGAATATCTTTAAGGCAAGTACTTGTGATAGAATGGAGGAATGCCTTAATACAGTTAACAGAAAAATAACTGATGATATGTTGGAGGTGTTGTCCAGGCCGTATAGCAGTGAAGAAGTGAAGGCAGCGTTGTTTCAAATGGGACCAACAAAGGCTCCTAGACCCGATGGTATGAATGCACTTTTTTATCAAAAATTTTGGATATTGTTGGTAATGAGGTGACTGATGTTGTGTTAAATTTTCTCCATACTAGTCATATGGTGCCTGACATTAATTATACTCAATGGGGGTTTTTCAACTACCAGGGAAATTATGTGATGAGTTGGACGTTATGTGTGCTAGATTTTGGTGGGGACAAATTGGGGAGAAAAGGAAAACACACTGGAAAAATTTGAGTTTTTTAACACTGTCAAAGAAAGAGGGTGGAATGGCTTTTAGAGATTTACGATCATTTAATTTAGCCATGCTAGCAAAACAAGGTTGGCGGTTATTGCAAGATAAAAACTCTCTTTGTATAGTTGTTTCAAAGCAAAATATTTTCTGAGCTGTGATTTCCTTGAGGCGAAGGATTGTCAAAATAGTTCCTATGTATGGAAGAGTTTGATAACGGCTCAACCAATTTTGAAGAAAGGATGTTATTGGAGAGTGGGTAATGGGGCTTCTATCCGGGTTTTAAAGGATTGTTGGGTGCCTAATCAACCAAAAAAAAAATTCTTTTTCAACCGAAGGAGGAGATTTGGGAGTGGAGGGTCTCGGATTTAATTGCTTGGCCGAATCACCAATGGGACAAAGAACGTATCACTGCCATGTTTCATCCATTTGATGCATAAGATATTCTCCAAGTTCCTTTGAGCAGGCGGGTGGTGCAAGATGTGGTGGTGTGGTCTGGTTCAAAGAAGGGAAATTATATAGTGAAGTCCGGGTATTATGTGACAAAGCAGCTACGGATGGAAGAAAGCAAGTTTGGGGAGTCATCAAGGCAAAGAACGAATGGGGCACTCTGGTCACGTATCTGGCAGGCCAATGTTCCTAACAAGATTAAAAAAATTTCATGGCGTGCATGCCTGAACATTCTGCCTACACAAGCAAATCTGGTACGCATAAGGGTAGTGAAGGACGAGGCACGGTGTTGTTTCTGTCAAAAGGAGGTTGAATCGGTTTTACATGTTCTGTGGGGCTGTGGGGTGGCACAGGATGTTTGGGCTGGGAGTTTAACTCGACTTCAAAAATCAGGTACTGAGCAGGCCGATTTTCTGCAGTTGGTTACAAGTTTAATGCCGAAACTTTCAAGGGAGGAATGGGATCTGTTTTGGGTCACTTGTTGGCAGATATGGAATCAGTGCAATACAGCCATGCACGGAGGTGTATTCCAACATCCTTCAAGGTCATCTTAGTGAGTATTGGAGTATTTGAGAGAGTATACAGAGGCACAGGACCAGTTGAGTGTATCAGCTCCAATTCTGTCTGCACCACAACAGGTATGGCAGCCTCCGCTAGGTAATTGCTTCAAAATGAATTTTGATGGTGCTTGCTTTAATGAGGGAGCTGCTTCGGGCTATGGGGCTGTGATTAGAAATGAAAAGGGCAAAGTAATGGCTGCTCTAGCTGCGAAGGGCGGTGCTATAAGGGATAGTGAAGAGGTGGAAGTGCTTGCATGTCGTAAAGCTCTCGAGTTTGCAATAGACGCTGGCTTCATGGAAATTATTTTGGAAGGTGATAGTGCGTTGGTGATGTAGACGGTTTCCCAGGCTCAACCGAATCTTTCACGGCTTGGATTAATTTATGAGGATATTTGGTGCTTGGCTGTAGGCTTTAGATCCATTTCGATTAATTGTGTTAGGCGCACTGCTAATGGTGTCGCTCATGCTTTTGGCTAGATTCGCTAGATTAATTGATGATGATTTTGTTTGGTTGGAGGAGGATCCCCCACCTGTGGTGGATGCTTTGTATTTGGATGCTAATGCTTTAAATTAATGAAAATTGGTTTGTTCCAGCTTTAAAAAATAAAAAAATAAAAAATAAAAAACTTCAAATTTATAAACCACCGCTCACCTTTGGTGTAGTGGTCACTCTACAAGTATAAATGCTTATGGGGTGTGGAGGGCAAGGGCCGGGGTTCAAGTCTTTAGGAGGGAGTTTCACACACATATACACTTAGATTAGGCTAAAGTAGAAATTCTATCTTGTATCAAAAAAAATTTCAAATTCATAAGCTTTAGAGTTAATGTCTTAAATTTATGCAATTTGACTAAATTAAATACATATATGGAGTAAAAAATGCACATAAATAAAATGTAAACAACAACAACAACAACAAGAATAATAATAATAACAACAACATTACTTACGTAGAAGTCAAGCTATATATTATAGAAGGGGAAGAGAGGGGGGAAGAAGACTTGTCTTTGAAAATAAAGTTGTGTACTAAATAGATGCATATCACTTTTCTATTTTTTAAAGCAGTAAAAGAAAGTCTGTAATTGAGTTGAGTAACAATCATAGTTGTTATTTAATTTATTTGTTATTAACAGTTGGGTTTGGCTTATCTGCAGTACTTTTAACTGGAATCTCCTTTTGTTTTAAGGAGAAACTGTCACATCATCCATTAACTAAATAAAAGGTGGAGATTAAAACCCACTATCACTTGTGTTGGGAATTAATTTCAGAAAGGGGGAAGGAGAGTTTTCAGAATCAAGGTTTAATGGACTAAGCATGACTTAAAAGGAAACCTTTTTTTTTTTTTTTTTTTTTTGAGAATCGACCTAAAAGGAAACTTAAATTTTCAAAAAGTTTACATTAGGAAAATTTCAAGAAATTGTTATGGCTGGCAAAATATTAATTAAAAGGAAATCTATATTAAGATTTTTTTTTTTTTTTAAGGAAGATTAAGAATTTGTTTTTGAGATAAGAGAGAATAATATTTTTTTTAGAACACTATATTCGGTATATATTATATAATAATCATATGCCATATATCCATAAATGAACTATATTACTTTTTAACTTGCTTTTGACTTCACCCTAAAAAAACAAAGAATAGTAATAATAATTGCTTTTGCCATTTTTACTATTCTTTCATATATCCTTAAATACATTAATTTATTTCCATTTAAACAAATTCATTTTATTTTTTATGACCTATGCTATGATATACATCCTTGCTTCGTAAATTCTTTTGATGATGTGCGGAAATCGTCAGTGAGTTGTAGGCTCCAAATCACTCCATTGGGTACCTATGGAGTAAGAACAAATGGACCAAACAGAATGCACTGGTGTGGTACCGGCCAAGAACCCTTCGAAGGTTGTTAGCGAATGAGAAATCTCTAAGAACTCTATAGTGAGAGAACTAGAGATTTTTTGTGTACCTGAGAAAAGTGGGGGTTTGGTGCTTATATAATGGTGAGTGGTGAATCGAAATCCCTTTAAAGTAGGGATCTATCCTTGCTGGGAGGGTTTGGCACCTAGGGTTTCCAAGATTTTAGGGTACCATTCCATATGAGAGCGATATGGGTGAGTAATGGGCTTTATCTTACGTGTCACACAAGATGTTTCCATGTATAGGTATTTGTGGGGATCAAGCCAAGCCACGCTGGACCCGTTGACCTCTCCACCCCATCGACCTCTTCACCCCATCCAAGGGTCCCTCGTCGGTTTACAGAAGTGTCCGTCGAGTTGTCATTGCGAGGTCGTCGTTCGTGTTGTCGTCGCCCTGGTTCTTTCGTTTGTTTTCGTGGAGCAGACGAGCTCATGGGCGCTGTTTGCTTCCTTTCATGACGTGTCTAGGGGTATTAAATCTCTGTCTAAAATAACCCTATGAATTGCCCCCTACTCCATGGTACCATCGGTTTTGGCTGACAAGCCACGGAGTACACGAGTATTTATGACCATTAATTAGGTGTTTTATTTGAGACAATGTCATTAAATGGCGTAGGTGGCCCTAAGTTTAAATGCTAGGAGACACGTGGCACTTGCTGGTTGGCCTAGTTTCTAATCAGAAGCATCGCTTTGTATACTGTGCCCCTTTGCTCTATAAATAGTTCCTTGTTCTCTAGTCATTTTTTCAACTTCGCTGTCTGCTACTTGAGAGCTTTGGAGATCAGAGTTGTCGCGTCGCACTGTCATTTTTTAGCAACCGTCACTTCGTACAACCGTCACCCCGTACAACCGTCATATCATAAGTTTCTTCTTCTTGTCCTTTATTTTTATTTGTTTTCCCATTTGTCACCGCTTGTTTAGAGACCAATCAAATAGGTTCTTAGAATACCTCCGTCGCTTGTAGGTGAATAGATGTCAGGTAGTAGAGAAGTGACGAGTGAACAATCATCGTCAGTTCGTGAGGGTGGGGGCTATGACAATGTCTATCCGTCAGGGTGTGAGCCTGAGGAGGATATAACCTGGTCCCCAGCAAGGGAACCATCCGCTCATTCTCCTGTTGAGGGGGAAGAGGGCTATGAGAAGGATGAGGGAGAAGGAGGTGACAAGGGGGAGGAAGGAGACGAGGAGGAGGAAGGAGGAGACGATGATGAAGAAGATGAGAGTTACGAGGGGAGCGAAGAGGATAATGACGAGTCGGTAGGCCGGGTAGACAGTAGCGGCACTAGACCCTTCATTCTATCGAGTATATGGACGGTGAACGATTTTTACCCGACTATTTCTCTGAAGGTTTTTAACACCCTCTGTGACCGTCATCAAATCCCAGACAACATTCCCCTCCATCTACTAGAGAATTTTGAGAAGTGTTACTCAGGGAAGATGGCAAACATGGGCATGTATGATGCTTTGTTCACTGCTGGGTTAAGCTTGCTGTTGACAAAGCTGCATCGTTAACTTGCCAACTATCTCGGCTTGTCCATCAGCCAAATTGCCCCAAACGCCTAGAGGATTTTTATAGGTGCCGAGGTAATATAGGGTCAAATAAGCGGAGGGAATCGTCGGCTTACGCTTGACGAGTTCTTTTATTGTTACAAACCCTAAAAAATTTCCTCATCAAAGGGCATCTACCACTTCCTGGCTAGGAAGTCATCGCTCAGATTAGTATTTGACATGCCAAATTCCAACAAAAATTAGAAAAATAGGTATTTTTTTTGTTAAAGGAACGGAGTGGGTATGTAGGCCTTTGGAGTGGGTTGGCATGCCTAACGAGTTTGATAATACATGGGGAATTGTTAAAGAGTCTGGTGAGTAGTCAGTGTCCTTTCCCTGTTGCCTCGTCGGTTTCATTATGTATCTAACACTTTGCTTTCTTTTTTTCAACACAAGTCCATCCTGAAATAACTGACGAGCAGGAGAACTTTCTTAGAAAGGTCTAGGAGATCCCCTTGGAACAACGGAATTGGAAGGACTTGGTCACTCTTGACACCGTCCATGCATTCTGCAGAGGTCCTGAGCTAACACTCACAGCCCGACGACTACACGCCTCCTCATGATGTCGTAAGTCCCATTGTCCGTCTGTAACTTTGTTATATCTATCCATCCATTTTCTAATACATCTTGTCACTTTTTCCAAAGATGGATATAGGCAGGTAGAGGGCGCTGATAAGGAAGTCAGTTGCGGCACGCAAGCAGCTGGGGGAGGCTGTGGGGTCGACACCGGAGGTGGTCCTTAAGGTTGCCCTAAAGAGAAAAATTATGCCAAGGACGACTGTCTGCCCAAGAAGGGGACGAGCCCATCTGTGGGGGACCAACAGCAGAAATCCCCTTCGCCCAAACGCCACGAGGTTGGTAAGGGTTTGATGATAGGCAAAGGCCCTGTCATCACCACCCCGTCTAAAGGCTTGTCATGCATAAAGACTATGCCGCCGAGATGGTTAATTTGATCATCAAGGAGATGGAGTTGGACCCCTGTGGTGAGCATGCTACTAAAGACTTAAGAGCTTCAGGCCTTTATGATTTGTAGAAGGTACGTACCCGTCATTTTTAGTTTGATAATTTTCGTGTATTCATCCTAACCTCCGTTGTTCTTTTCTATTTTAGGTGTTGGTGCGGATGAGGGCCCTCCAGGACAGATGTGTGGCCAACGAGGGGGTCATCCATCGATTCCGCAAGCTTCAGGAGATAGAGAAAAAGGAGCGAGCACAATATTCGGAGGCCGTCCACACCTTTAACAAGGAGTTGACGGCCAAAACAGCAACACTTGCAGAGGAGACCCATCAGCGTGAAGAGGCAGAAAAGGCGAAGACCAATCTAGCGACGGAGCTGGTTGCTTTTCGCGAGTAGATGGAGAAGGCCAAGGCGAACGCTATGGTGGAGTTATGTGTAACTCAATCCTTCTTTGACGTGTGCGGCATCTACTATGGTGTCGGGATCGATGATTGTTTGAAGCAGGTGGGAGCTGCTTACCTCGTCTCTTATGGACTCGACCGCTTCTTAAGTTCCCCTGTCTTGAATCTTTTCTTCTTATAAGTTGTACTTTTTCTTTTATTCCATTAGCTTTCTTTGTAAGTCAATAGCGTTTACCCTTTCCGTCGGGTTTTATGTAAAGACTTTTATGTTTATCTTATGTAAGAATATTTCCCTTTCTGGGTGTTTGCCCACTACTTCTAACTGTTGCCTATACTTTCATTTTTATTTTTACTGTACTTGTTTATATGCCCCCGTCATACTAGTGCCATTGATATTTGGTTTTACCCGTCTACCTTGTAGGTAGGGCCTTGCATGGGTACCCATCAGTTTCCCCGGTCATCCGTCCACCCCGTAGGTTAGACTTAGTACAATTTTTGAGACTAGTTGCTCGTCGACATCCTTGGTCATCCGTCCATCCCATAGGTAGGACTTAATAAAATTTCCAAGACTAGCTACCCGTTGGTATCCTTGGTCGTTCGTTCGCCTTGTAGGTAGGACTTAGTAAAATTTCTAAGACCAGGTACCCGTTGATATCCTCAGTCGACCGTCCTCCCCGTAGCTAGGATTTGGTAAGAATTTCTAAGACCACATACCCATCGATATCCTTGGTCGTCCGTCCATCCTGTAGGTAGGACTTAGTAAAATTTCCAAAACTAGGTACCCGTCAATATCCTTGGTCTTCCGTCAGCTTCGTAGGTAGGACTTAGTAAAATTTCCAAGACCAGGTACCTGTCGGTATCCTTGGTCGTCCATCCACCCCGTAGGTGGGACTTGGTAAGTATTTCTAAGAACAGGTACCCATCGGTATCCTTGGTCATCTGTCTACCCCAGAGGTAGGACTTAGTATGATTTACATGGTCCACTGAAGGGTAGAGAGTAGAGCAACGTTTCTGATAATGCATCCAAGTCATATTAATAATAATAGAAAGAGCTAAAAAGAAACTTAACATCTTTCGATATTCAATTTTGATATAAAAATGGAAAAACAAAAAGAAAGCGATAAAATAAGCTACATCTGATTACTTCTGGTAGTACGTCCTCAAGTGCTCGGTGTTCCATGGGTGAAGGAGCATCTGCCTGTTGAGGGTTTCCAAGTAGTAAGTCCCCTTCCTATGGCAATCGACGATCTTGTAGGGTCCCTCCCAATTGGGGATTGGGGCCCAGCTTACCCTGTAAGGGATTTCAGGTGGCCGTTGTCATCTTCCTTAGGACTAGGTCCCTGACCTAAAAATGATGAGTCATCCTCTGTTTTTTCGTTGCTCTAACTTCGTCATGAAGATCTAATTGCAGGCGCATCCCTTCTTCATTCCTTACTCCATCATGGTAGGATACTAGATAGTTGGTCAGTCCCACTTCCGCTAGGATGATGGCTTTGTGTCCATATGCGAGGTGGAAATGTGTCTCCCCTATAGGTGTGTGAGCTGTCATCCTATACGCCCATAGAACACCAGGTAGTTCATCTGGCCATATATCCGTTGCCCCTTTAAGCCGAGTCTTGATCATTTTAAGCATGGATCAGTTTGTGACTTCAACTTGTCCGTTCGCTTGAAGGTGAGCGGGAGAAAAGTAGTGGTTCTTGATCCCCAACTGTTGGCAGAAATTCCTAAATGCATCACTGTTGAATTGCTTTCCATTGTCAGAGACGAAGACCCTAGTGTTAGGACATATGTGTTTCACATGTTAAGAACATATGTCATGATTTTATATAATTGGCTTATCCTTTGACAGAACGCACTTTACTTGTATTTGGGTAGATTTAGGATGTGTTTAAATACTTCAAGAAACCATGTTTCAAGATCAAGTGTTGAAGCCTTCAAGTCTGTCCAAGAAAACAAGTTGATAGTGCAAATTCATTAAAGCTCGACAGCTGGCTCTACAGCTGTATCTATCGAGCTTAAGAAATCTGTTTAAAGTTCGGTGTTCTCGACACCTGCTCGACAGCTTCTCGACACCTCCTATCTGTCGAGGTTTAAGATTTTCAGAATTCAAATCTGATTTTCTTGGGATCCGTGAATATGTCTTTAGGCCTTCTTTTCTCCTAACCCTAGATATATAAAAAGATTGTTTTAAGGGCCGTCAAACAATTCACAAGTTGCACAAGCTTTGAGCAAACTCTGTTCAAGAAAATTGTGATCGGAGACGAAGTTCTTGCCCTAGTTCATCTCTTTCTCTTGAAGAAGTTGCTATGTATGTGCACCGTAGGGTTTTGTGACCAAGCATCTTCTTGATCTTCATCGTGTGGATGAACTGAAGAACTTTGCAGCCAACAACCTTCTTAGTTGGTGATTGAAGTCGCGTACTGGGATCCGTGCAATTGGTTAGTCACGTACTTGGGAGTCGTGCATCAGAAAAGGAACTGTCACTACAGAAAAAGTCCAATTGGGTATTGGGGTAAGGGTTCAACTGTAGGTTGGTAAGGTACTTGGGATTCCTTTACTTGTAACTGCTTGTTGTGATAATAGTGGAGTTTCGGGAGTGATGACCTGAAAATCACCCAGTGGGGTTTTTGCCGTTAGGTTTTCCCCATTCGTAAACAAATCACCGTGTTATTTATTTTTCGCTGCATTATTAGTTTATTGGTGATTTGTCTGTGCTATCACGCATTTGCATGATAAATTGATTAATTAATAACTTGGCTAATTAATTAATTAATTTCTATCACAAGGGGTCATTCAGTTTGTGGCCTATCAAGTGGTATCAGAACATGCACACTCTGATTAGGGTTTAATCTTTACTGTGTTGATCCATTGACCCCTGTTTGTCATGGATAAAGGACAGTCATTAATCGTACCTCCTTTATTTGATGGCACTAACTATACATACTGGAAAGTACACATGAGAGCTTTCTTGCAGTCTTTAGATGAAAAAGTGTGGCAAGCTGTCGAGATTGGCTAGACTAAGCCAAAGGAAGCGTCGACCAATTGGGATGAAGCCAAGATCAAGGCGGCAAACTTCAACAGCAGAGCATTGAATGCTTTATTCAATGCAGTCACCAATGAGGAGTTCAAGAAGATATCCTCTACTGAAACTGCTAAGGAAGCATAGACCATCCTCTAGACAACCTATAAGGGTACTAAGGCTGTCAAGGACTCAAAGCTTCAGAGGCTCACTACAAGCTTTGAAGAGATAAAGATGGAGGAGGATGAGTCATTCGATGAGTTCTATGCCAAGCTAAAGGACATAGTGAACTCAGCCTTCAATCTTGGGGAAACCATTCCTGAACCCAAGATTATGAGGAAAGTACTCAGATCTATACCCGAGAGATTCCATGCCAAGATTACAGCAATAGAGGAATCAAAGGATATTGATAAGATTCCTTTGACTGAGCTGGTTGGAAACTTGCAGACCTACGAGCTAGGGTTGACAAGAATAGGCAAGTCGGGTAAAGGCAAGAGCATGGCACTAAAGGCCAAGAGCAGTGAGACAGATCAGTCTTCTGATGATGAAGATTCCAAGATGAAGTCCTACATCACCAGGTAGTTCAAGAAGTTTATGAAGAACGCCAATGGAAAGGGTTACGACAAGGACCACAGGCAATTCAATTCTTCTCAGCTTAAAGGCCAAGACAAAGGGAAGAAGGATGCTAAGGAAGGTGGTCAGTACACTGTTCCCGTAGGACCTAAGTGCTTTGGGTGTCAAGGTTTCGGTCACATGAAACATGAGTGTCCTACATATCTCAAGAGCATTGGGAAGAGCAAGGCACTTGCTGCTACCTTGAGCGATACCAAGCCTGAGGACGATTCCGACAATGAGGATGATGAAATTTTGAATGCCTTCACTACCACTGTTGATCCTACTGATGGGATTGTTGAAGATGTGGTTGAAGAGGAGTTATTGGTAGAATCCAAATTTGAGAAGATGGATGATCAAGATGACATCCATACAACCTATGAGAAACTGTACAAGCTTTCTGAGAAGCATGAGAAACTGTATAGGCTAACCACCAAAAAGCTTAGTGATGTGGAACTTGACCGTGAGGAGCTTTCCACAAAGTTTGATGAGGCTAATCAGACTATTGGGGCGCTAAGGTTTGGGAACAATTTCTTGGCTGAGAAGACCAAGAAGCTTGAAGCATAGCTATGTCAAGTCAGAGCTCAACTGGAAAGGGCTTCAAGCGCAAAGCTGGATGAGATGCTAAGCATTCAGAAATCTGCTTCAAATCGAACAGGCTTAGGGTATGGTCTCTCTTGTTCTAATTCTGCTTCTACTAGTACTACTGTTTTTCTTCCTCCTACTAATAATGTTAAAATTGAGAACAATGAGATTAAAACTGAATTAGCTAGTGAGAACATAGACAAGGGTAAATCTATCTTAGGAGCACCACCTAAGCTTGAGAAGAAAGATGTTAAAAACCCTAGGGCTAAGAAGGCTAACTATCAAAAGCCTAAACAAAAGAAGCAGCATCTCTGTCATCATTGTGGAGCTGCCGGTCATACTCGACCAAATTGCTACAAGTGGCTTGCCACTCAACAGAGCAATGGCATGATAGCATCTGGGAACCAGAATCAGCTTCAATCCTCTCTTGCTCCCCTTAGAGATCTTCTCAAAGCTCTCATGTTCCTTTTGAACTTGAACTGTTCTAATTCTTTCCCCTCATCACCAATTCAAGGGTATAATCAAAGGAAAGGTTCTTCCAGGGTGTGGAAGGAAAAGGGCTCCAAGTGATTCTGTCACTTTTCTCTCTCTCTTCTTGTTTTTGTGTGTGCATTACTTATGTGTTTTGCTTTCAAGTTTTGAGTCAGTCTAGTTTTTATGCTTTGGTTGTTTAACATTTTTTTTTTTTTTTTTTTTTTTTTGGTTTTGCTTTGTTTTTGGTTTTCATATAAAAATATAAAAAAAAAAAAAATTGAAAAATCAGAAAAATACAAAAACAGTGTGTATTTTGTGTACATCGGTACTTGTGTACCTTGGATGGCCATTGAAACAAAGTCTTCTAAACTTTGTATCTTTTGTAGCTTATATGAGCATCTCTATGCACAACTAAGCAAGTGAGCTTTGTGGCTCTTGTTTGTGATGAGTAAGATTAAGATGTCTCTTATACTTAACACTCGTATCACTCTTTTTGACGGGAAGGACTAAAAAGTCCTAAGAGAAAGGCATAAATAACCATCTCACCACTGTTGCCCACCAATCATAATATGACACTTGTATGCTTCGGCATAGCAAAAGTGCAGTGTCAATGACATTTGTATGCTTAGGCATAGCAAAATTGGAATGTCAAATATCATTGGATATTTCTTTTCGCTCTCTAATATGCCCATGCATGATATGCTTAAAAGAAAAATATGCAAAGAAAAATCAAAAGCAAAAAGATCAAAAATGCTTTAAAAATGATTGTAAGCGTGTGTGTATTCTAGGAGATATGGGAGTTATAGGATGTACCTCGAAGGTGATAGTCCCCATCAAGCAGTTATGATTGTGTGTGAGTTAAAGTGATTTTCTCATATCTAAAATCGTCATAACATGTATACATTTATGCAATCTTGCGATGTTTTTCACACACAACACGCAATATTCTTTGCTATTCTTGATACATGTGCAGGTACAATGTGATTTGGCCATCACAAGGTTTTACATGTGTTAATGTATGCTCACTAAACTGTCTTGACTTGTTTTTGAAATATAAAATTGGTTAGACTTGTTTAGTGTGTATGTGTGTGTTTTTGAAGATCCATGTGCTTAAAATTTTTATTGAGAGATGATTTTGAGAGCTTAACATGTTGATTGGATCTTTGGTTGAGTTGCATGTTGGATTGCATTCATATCTGTGTTTTTCACATCTCGAAAAACTGTTTTTAAAAACTGGCTCGACACCTCCTTGATACCTTGCTGTTTGTTGAGCTTCTTGAGCTTTTTCTTATCGCAATCCCGACAGCTTCTCAATACCTGGTGGATCGATCGAGAATGGGTCTGCATCCTCGATAGCTTCTCGATACCTGGTGGATCGATCGAGCTTCTGTTCTTGGTTTTGTTGGGTTGTTCCTCGACACCTCAGCTGTCAACGAGCATTTCCTTGACACTTTCCTCGACAGATGTCTCGATACCTCTCGACACTTGCATCTGTTGAGATTTACTGCCAGCACTATTTAAGCTCCCTATGCGATCCGGAACTCATTTCACTCGATCTCTCTCTCGATACTTCTCTGATTGCTCTCCAAATTCTCTCATCTCACTCCCAAACTTGTTCCTCAAGGTTTCTTCAAGCTGTTTCAAGTTTTTCTTCACTTGGTAAGCTTTTAATCCTTTCTCATTCATGCATTTCATGTGTTGAAACCTAGGTTTTGGGGTTTTTGAAAAATTTTGGGGTTTTTCAAAATTGATTAGTTTTTATGGAAATTTTGGGATGGGTTTTCACTTAAATGAGTTTAAAATCTCATACATTGTATCACATTAGCATTATAATAGTATTGTCATGCATTTAGATGTGTGCTATCTGTTTGTGTGCTGTTAGGTTTGGATTGGGCTGAGCCCATGATGCAATTTCTTTTGCATGTCACATATTCATGCATTTCCCATGCATACGTACTCTCTTTTCAATATACTTGATATATTTGAATTGGTTGGGACTTTTCTAATTGTCTTTTTTTGTTTCTACCTCTCTTTCTGTTTACGTTAGTCATGTCTATGGCACCTAAGCGTAAATCCACTCCAGCCTAGAACCCTCTTCGTTCCGAAACTTCTTCATCATCTGATCCTACTCTATCTCATATTCGGTTCTGTGATGATGATGCCTTTAAGGCATTTTCGGAGAACTTTTCTAGATGAGGCATTCATTCGGAACGCCGAGTCATTCTGTCGGACTTTGCCGACACCGACCTTCCCTCTGTCATTCACAGTAGGGGATGGAAGTCACTGTGTGATGTCCCGGTCACCTGTCCTCTTGTGCTTATCCAGGAGTTTTACTCCAACATGCACGAGATTGATCATTCAGTACCTCTTTTCTTCACTCGCGTTCGAGGTACGCACATTCCTTTCACACCGCAACTTGTTGCGGATGTGCTTCGGGTCCCTAGGATAGAGTTTCCTGACTATCCTAGTTGTGAGCGTCTGAGGACTGTGTCCAGGGATGAACTCATGTCTGGTTTTTGTGAGCGCCCTTCTGCTTAGGGTGAATGTCTGTTTACACCATGTCGACCTTTTGCTAAAGGTCCTAGATTCATGAACATGGTGATGACTTTTGTTTTGCATCCACTCTCTCACTATAACTCTATCACAGAGCCTCGTGCTCGATTTTTGTTGTCTCTTCTTGAGCATCTTACTATAGATTTCCCTTCTCATTTTATTCTTTCTATTATAGATATTCATCTAGATTCGGCATCCCATGATAAGCTCATCTTTCCTTCTGTTATCACAAGGATCTTACGCCATTTTTCCGTTCCTTTTCCCTCTTCCGACCATTTTACCGTCATGTGTGCCATAGATTACGCTACTGTTAAACATAGCAAGGAACAGTTTCGGTCGCGGCAGTCAGATTCAGCGGCTCCTCCATCCCGTTCTGCTCCATCCACGTCCGCTCCTCCCTCTTCTTCGGGCGATGTGACTTTAAGAGACATCATGACGCAACTGTAGCGCATGGATGCTCGCCTAGATACACTCTCTACGGAGTTGTATCAGGTGAACGTTCGTGTCGGTCGTATTGCACGACGACAAGCGTCCATGGGTGGTTTTGCTCCTGAGGTTACTCCTTCACCACTTTCTCCCGTGGCTTCTTATTCTAAGGATGAGGATGATGATGATGGTGATGACGATGATGCTTCGGATGATGATGATGGAGATGCTAGCTCTACCGATGAGATGTCTACTTGACACTCCTGCCCTTTTTCACTCGTGACAAAAAGGGGAAGTAGTTTTGGATATGAGAGTAGTCTATCTTAGGGGGAGAGTTAGTATATGACCATTTTTCTTAGGGGGAGTGTTGATACATTTTGAGGGATGTAGTGAGGATAGTATGTATCTTTTCTTTTTAGATACATTACTCTTGTACATGAGGTCTTGTGACCATTTATTGACATACATTGTACTTATCTCCTTATTTATATTGATGTATGCATTTCTTTCACATACCCCTTCATGTGTTGTTTCTTTTCTCCCTTAATACACATGTTTCTTATACTTGTATGCAATCTATTATTTCTGTTTTACACAAAGATGCCTTGATGAGTTTTTTTTTAAAGTGTTTAAAAAATACAGGTTATCAAAGTCTACTTGCCATAAACTCTCTTCTTGCAAAGTTTTTCAAGAGTTTGTGTTAGGATAGATTTTATTGTATTTAACAAGTGAATATGAGTTGAGTGATTTATAACTTCTCTCATATGTTCATTTGTTTGTTGTGGTTTTGTCAAGGATTGCCAAAGGGGGAGATTGTTAGGACATGTGTTTCACATGTTAAGAACATATGTCATGATTTTATATAATTGACTTATCCTTTAACAAAACGCACTTTACTTGTATTTGGGTAGATTTAGGATGTATTTAAATACTTCAAGAAACCATGTTTCAAGATCAAGTGTTGAAGCCTTCAAGTCTGTCCAAGAAAACAAGTTGATAGTGCAAATTCATTAAAGCTCGACAGCTGGCTCGACAGCTGTATCTATCGAGCTTAAGAAAGCTGTTTAAAGTTCGGTGTTCTCGACACCTTCTCGACAGCTTCTCAACACCTCCTATCTGTCAAGGTTTAAGATTTTCAGAATTCAATTCTGATTTTCTTGGGATCCGTTAATATGTCTTTGGGCCTTCTTTTCTCCTAACCCTAGACATATAAAAGGATTGTTTTAAGGGTCGTCAAACAGTTCATAAGTTGCACAAGTTTTGAGCAAACTCTGTTCAAGCAAATTGTGACCGAAGACGAAGTTCTTGCCCTAGTTCATCTCTTTCTCTTGAAAAAGTTGCTGTGTATGTGCACCGTAGGGTTTTGTGACCAAGCATCTTCTTGATATTCATCATATGGATGAACTGAAGAACTTTGCAACCAACAACCTTCTTAGTTGGTGATTGAAGTCGCATACTGGGATCCGCGCAATTGGTTAGTCACGTACTTGGAAGTCGTGCATCAGAAAGGGAACTGTCACTACAGAACAAGTCCAATTGGGTATTGGGGTAAGGGTTCAACTGTAGGTTGGTAAGGTACTTGGGATTCCTTTACTTGTAACCGCTTGTTGTGATAATAGTGGAGTTTCAGGAGTGGTGACCTGAAAATCACCCGGTGGGGTTTTTGCCGTTAGATTTTCCCCATTCGTAAACAAATCACCGTGTTATTTATTTTCCACTACATTATTAGTTTATTGGTGATTTGTTTGTACTATCATGCGTTTGCATGATAAATTGATTAATTAATAACTTGGCTAATTAATTAATTTCTATCACAAGGGGTCATTCAGTTTGCGGCCTATCACCTAGGGATTCCGAAGCGGCAAATGATGCTTTTCCAGACGAAGCTTTGGACATTTTTTCCTGTGATAGTGGCCAATGGTTCAGCCTCGACCCATTTGGTGAAGTAGTCAATCCCTACAACGAGAAACTTGAGCTGTCGTAAGGCAATGGGGGAGAGTCCCACTATGTCCAATCCCCATTGGACGAACGGCCAGGGGGCGCTCATTGGTGTAAGTTCCTCCGTCGACTGTCGCATCACGTTGCTGAAGCGTTGGCACTTGTCACACACCTTTACGTAGGACTAAGCGTCCTTCTGCATAGTCAGTCAGTAGTATCCAGCTCGTACCAACTTGTGAACTAGTGAGTGTGCCCATGAGTGGTTCCCATATACCCCTTCATGCACTTCCCTTAGAGCATCCGTAGCAACTGTTGCAAAAATTATGTCATTTTGCCACACCAAAAGCCTACTTTATTATTTTACCACATCATTTTGCAATATCTCATTTATCCGATGTTCTATATTTTTACCACTTCATTTAAATATTATTTTTTAATTCTTATTTTATTCTTTCTTTATTATTTGTTCCTAACGGTAATATTTGTTCCTAAACAGTCATATTTTCAAATATTCTTATTCTAACGGTAACATTTTCAAACAATCCTCTTAATTCAACTGTCATATTTTTAAAAAAGGATATTTTCTTAAGCATTAAAAAAAAAAAAAAAAAAAATGAGAAGAAGGCACATCCGAATATCAATATCAATATCATTGTAAAACATCAAAAGATAAGCAATTCATCATTGCCGTATCAATATCAATAGCTAAATCCAAATCTTTGTTTATAAAGTACTAATTGCAATTACACATCCGAATCCCCAAAAACCAAAACAAAACAAGAAAAGTTTTTGTGTCAATACAAGAAGGGAATTACAGCTTTTCTTCCCTTGGGATAATCCTCCCCAAAATAGTTTGGACAACTCACAAGCTCAAACAAACCTCCTCTTGGCACCCTGTAACCTTTACCTTCCTTTTTTAGAGCCACCAAAACTCTATCTGACCAAATATTCAAAAGTCATCACCTTCATAATCCTTATACTGAGACACCCTGTCAAGGCTCATATCAAAAGCCAAAAACATATGCAATCTAAAAGCCAACCTGTCAAGTTGAAGTTGTTTCAACTGAACTAAACTACCAATGTAGTCCATAGAAAACTTACCCAAATAACTCATATCCAATAACATTAACTCACACAGAACCCATTGAATTAAACATAGTTGAGCTTGCCACTTCCTTGATGACAAATGGTACTCAAATTTAACACAACAAAACAATTGGCTAATACTAAACTTAACACAACAAAACAACATAGCCAATGAGTTTTAATGGCAGCTTCATAAACAAAATGAAACAAATAAACCAAATCAAAAGTTTTAATGGCAACTCCATAAAGAAGAGGAGACAAATAAACAAAATCAAAAGTTTTCATGACTCTCCTTGTAATTGCCATAAATGTTCAACGAGATTCATTTGGAGTTGAGAATGAACTTCTCGATCCCTAATGCATTGATGAACTTGAGCAAACTCCGTAAATTCATTTGTCAACTCACGTGACATTGGTGTACATGAAATCTCATCAATTTGTTCATAATCTAAGTCTACTACTTCAACTTCATCTCGCTCATCTTCAATAATCATGTTATGAAGAATTATGCATGCTTTCATAATGTCTTGTAGTGTTTCATGATAGAAAAACCGTGCAGGTCCACGTACAATTGCAAATCGTACTTAAAGCACTCCAAATGCACACTCTACATCCTTCCTATATGCCTCCTGAGCTTTTGCAAATAATTTTCTTTTTGCTCCTAGTGGCCTTGGGATTGTCTTCACAAATGTTGACCATTGTGGATATATGTCATCGGCAAGATAGTATCTCGTTGTGTAATCATGACCATTGATTGAGTAATTAACTGCAGGAGCACATCCTTGTGCAAGCTCAGAAAATACATGAGACCGCTCCAACACATTAATATCATTATTTGACCCAAGTAACCCAAAAAATGAGTGTCATATCCAAAGATCATATGAAGCCACTGCTTCTAAAATAATACTTGGCTCACGAATATGACCACAATACATCCCTTTCCATGCAGTTGGACAATTTTTCCATTTCCAATGCATGCAATCAATACTTCCCAACATGCCTGGAAATCCACAGTTTTGGCCATGGGCTAACAATCTAGCGATGTCTTCATTGTTTGGTGACCTCAAGTATTCCTCTGAAAAAATAGCAACCACTGCTGCAACAAATTTTTTCATACTGGTTATTGTAGTGGATTCTGCTATTCTCACATATTCATCCATAAAATCAGCTGCTACTCCATAAGCAAGCATCCTAAGTGCAGTGGTCATCTTTTGAAGGGGAGATAGACCAAGCTTTTTGGCAGCATTTCTTTTTTGGATAAAGTAAGGTTCATGAGCTTCTATCTTAGATAGGACTTGGAGAAAAAGAGAACGTCTCATTCGAAATCTCCTTCGAAATAATTTGGAAGGATATACAGGCTCTTCGGCAAAGTAGTCATCATAAAGCCTTCTATGGCCTGCCAAATGATTACAGTCGATATACTGACGATGCTTACGTTGTGATGTCGAACCCGTGAGAAGTTTTATAATTATCTCATCTTCATCTGAGTCATCATCAAGCAATTCACGAAAAAAAAGAACGACCCATGGAGATAAACTATAAGAAAACATTAGAAAGCAATTATCAATATAGATGCAAGAAACATAATATGAAATGAAATCAATAACTTTAAAAGAAGGTTTGATTGCAATTAAGATGTTATTGCAGGTTTAAGGTTTAATTGTCATTATATCATCCCCTAAGCCACAAAGCTTTGATGCAATCTAGTTATATGACCTTGTAAATGGGCAAGCTCCTAAATTTTTTAGATTCTAATCCTCTTTTTTTGCTTTTTCCTTCCCTATGAGTACTTCCTGTGCATAAGGGTTGCAATCACATTTTGCCACTTTTTGAATGGTTTTTATTTACCTATCCATCACCATAGATAAATCATAATCATGTTAACAACTAAAAGCTCTTTCCCTTAATAAATCTGCCTATTTCATTCTTTTCTTTTCAAATATTCAACATGAAATATGGTAGTCCTAAATTACGAAACTATTCTTGAATAACGTAAGCCTCCTTCTCTAGCTATAATATGCCGGCCACCAGTAAGATATGATCCAGGGTCCCCCTATTATTTTCTCTTATTATCCTAGTCAAAATGATGTTTTTATCCTTAACATCTTAGCCTAGCTATCGTAAGTTGAACAACAAAGCACAAGGCCAACTTAACCAAGGCCACACCCCAAAAATAAAAATAAAAATCTTATAAAAAATAAACCTTTATCCATTGTTTATATATAAAATGGTTAATCTAAACTCTCAGGAATGATAGACCAAATATAAATTCTATAGTAATATAAAATCAAACATAGAAAATACACGACATTTTATATAAGCTAAAATGTTAGGATTACTTACATGGCAGTGGCCTACTAGAATCTACAACGAAATCACATAATAAAAGAGTCAAAAACTTTTGCTAAGATCACAAAATACATATCAAGGCCTAAAATCAGCTACACCCAAAAAATGCCACAAAATACATATCAAGGCCTAAAATTAGTTACTACCAAAATATGGTTAAAACAAGACATCACCAACATCATCTCAACCCAACGAATGACTTGATCTTTGTTTTGCAAGGATTTCCTTTTTGATTCCATCATAAAAAGTTCTTTGGTCTTCGTTCATGCCACTTGTGTCTAGCATCATAATTCTTTCATTCTCTTTCAACTCTTGCAAGCAAACCTTTTCCGCTTTGATACATACTTTCTCTTTTTTGGCTGCACAACCTTCTTTAAGAATTTTCATTTTCTTTTTCAAATATTTCGTTGCAATATCTTTTCCATCATCTTTTCTCTTTCGATTAGCCTTTTCAGCTTTTCTACCTATTCGCCTCTCAAAATCCATAATGCCATCAACCCCCCCTCCTTGATCTATTGAATCTGGAGTTTGAGGCATTTCTTTTCTTGAATCTTCCTTAGGCATAGTAGATGCCCACTTTAGAAAATCCTTCAAGATTAGCCAACAATGTTCAAATTGAAAAAAAGTAACCGTAAATTTCTTTAAACAAGTCCCTTGCTTTCTCAATCTAAAAAAAATTAAATAAATATAACATAATTAGTTTCTTCAAACAATTCATTTGTGTTGTAAATCTAAAAAAATTAAAAACCATTGCAAAATTTATACCTTGTCATGAGCCGTGGTTCCACTTTCATTCTTTGCTTTAATTTTAGCTAAGGACCCACAAAATTTAACTGTTTCCCTATTAATCGTTCCCCATCGGGTTGTTAGAGATGAAGTACTACGTGTAGAATCAGTCTTGTGGTCCTTGAAGTATTTTGCAACTTTGCCATAAAATGTTGTTTTATGTTGCTCATTACCATACACAGGATCAACACTAGTATTGAGCCATGCTGCTACAAGCAACTTGTCTTCCTCAGCACTGAAGTTGACACCACGTGTTGATTTTTTCTTAGAAGTGGCAACTTCATCATTCAGTGAAGAATCTTCGACTAACAGGGGACTAGTTTCAGATACACCGAAAAGTTCATCCTTAAGAGAAATATTCCCCCGTATGACATCAGTGAATGATGAATAATTTCTTGAGACCATGCTCTAAATAGATTTGTAGATAAAAATAATTTAGGTAGTCCAAAGAGAGCCCCCCAAAAATAAAAAACCAAATGTATATCTGAATGCACAAAAACAGGAATTATTGCAAACGATTTATTAATATATATATATATATATATGGCTTCGTGAAATTGTGACTGATAGGTTCACCTTTAACACACACACACAGACACTTGTGAATCCACGCTTCACTCTTTTTTTATCAACATAAAACATCAATAAAAGAACCCATACAATGTAAGAGAAAGCAACATCAATATCGATGTTTTGATCATTGTCTATGTAAGAAGAACAACAAGCCACTCCCTCTTTAAGCTCAGTCTTCCCCATCTTCACTACCACCAATGGAAAACCCTTAACCATAATCTAAATTAAACTACAATAACCCAATATTTCACTTGCCCTCAACTGAATTATGATCAAGGCCACAAATTATCAAAAACCCACTTCAGAAAATCCAAAACCCAGGAAAACCCAATAATCAAAACCCTTTAAAATCACCAAATTCAGTTCTTGATCATCCAAAAATAAAAAATAAAAAATAAAAACCTCCAAAAAATATCACATGCCCTGAAATAATAGTTGATAAAGACCAAAAAAAAAACCCACATCCCAAAATCCCTGAAAATCACCAAATTCAGTTCTTGATCATCCAAAATTTCCTCCAAACTATTAGAGGCACTGAATTGATATTTGATCAAAACCACAAAATATCAAAAAACCCCACTCCGGAAATCCAAAACCCAGAAAAACCCATGAAGCAAATCCCTCAGAATCACCATTCTTGGACCTTATTCAACTTGCCCAATCATTCTTTATCATTCTAAATTCTAAATGCTGGAATTAGATCTTTGGTACATATGGTTTTTGCCTAAATGCTAGAATTAATGAAACAAATACATAACACAGCACACAACACACAGCACACAGCACATATGAACTAAGAAGATAGAGAGAATAGAAGTAGACACCGAAATACCAAGAGAATCATAGAGAAGACGGAGAACTTAGCTGTACGCAGTAGATGTAGAACGGCGAATTGGCGATACCGAGATTGAACAGCGAATCGGCGATGGTAGAGAGGATTTCGGCGACTTTGAGAACAGCGAATCGGCGACTCTGAGATAGAACAGAAAGGAAATCGGCAACTCGGAGAAAAAAAGAACAGCAAATCGGCAGCGTTAGAGATAGAACAGAGAGGAGAGAACGAACAAAAGGGGAAAGGGAAGAAGAAAAAGTATGGGAGAGTGGAGATGGAGGCAATGAATAGCTGAAGGAGAAGATGAAAGAGATATGAGAGAGAAAGAGGAATAAAAAAAGAATAAATCCATATGCCACACCGGTTCCGTACCGTGGCAAATTTGTGACTCTACTATAGCATGTTGCAAAAAATATAAGATATGACACATCTGATAAATGGGGTCAAATGGTGTTTGGTGTGCCAAATGTGCCAAATATTTAGCATTTGGCACATATGGCACAACTACTACGGATGCTCTTATGAAATAGTCTGCTTTGCTCGGGGTCAGGCACCAAAGATATGGACAGGAGAAACCCCTTTTGTAAAGGACATCCCCAATCATTAGGAAACGTGACGACTGTACCTTCAGACTACAGGAAGCATTGCGTTCTTCTGGCGATGTCCCATTCCTGAGGTAGGATACGATTGGCGTCATCCAGTCAATCCCTAGGGGGATAACCTGTACCTCTAGCCAAAGGATAGCACCTCATTAGTGACGTCTGTATACTCTATGGATGCAGCTTTGGCCAAACGGTCTACTTGCTCATTTTCTTCCCTTGGGACCTGCACGAACTTAGCCGAGAATTCCTCGCTCATCTTGATTTTGACCATGCTCAAGTATTCTTTCATTTGTTCCCTTTTTGCCTCGTAGTCACGATTGATGTGCTCGACAACAACCTGTAAATCGCAGTGTATGATTGCTGACACGGCTCCTGCTGCTTTAGCCAAGTCGAGGCTCGAGAGGACCACTTAATATTCTGCCTCATTATTGGTTATTGAGAACTGGAGGTGGATCGCACACTCTACTATATCTCTTCCTAACAATCGTAGCAGGACCCTAACTCCTCCAGCCCATTTATTAGACGAACCATCCGTCCATATCATCCATACCATCGGTTCCACTTCCTTGTCTTCTTTTGTTGTGAACTCGGCAATGAAATCAACTAAAGTTTGTGCTTCTAGGTTGTTCATCGCCTTCTGTAGCAGCTTATTTATTTGGAGCACTATGGTGTGTGCTTGGAAGTACGGCCTGAGCTTCCGTGCAATTATGATTAGTGCAAAGGCTAGTTTCTCCATCGGGGGCTCAACTGGTGTAGTAAACAAGTAACTGCACTCAATCTTCCTCTCGTATAAGAGCAGAGCTAACAGTCGTTGGGGATACAGCTAAGTAGAGGGAGAGCTCTTCACAAGGTTTGGGCGAACTGAGCAATGGTGGGGATACAAGGTATGTCTTCAATTATTCAAATACCCCCTAGCACTCGTCGGTCCACTAGAGACGAACCTGTTGAGGGCTACAACCCTACCATTCAGGTTTTACACCTCCTTGACGTTCTTTGACAAAGCCATCTCCATTATAGCTCGAACCTTGTCGGGATTAACCCCCACCCCGCACTACGACACCATAAAGCTTAGGAACTTCCCCGACGCCATGCCGAACACACACTTACTGGGGTTAAGCTTCATATCGTAGAGGCTAGCCTCTCTTGCACTTTTTAAGAGCATGTCGTCTACGTATACTTCTACGTTTCGCCTAATCTGCTAAGCGGACATCTTGTTCACAAGCCTTTGGAATGTCGCCGCCGCCTTCTTTAATCCAAATGGCATGATTTTGTAGCAGAAGAGTCCTTGACTTATGACAAATGAGGTCTTATTTTGGTTAGCTTCATCCAATCTGATTTGATTGTACCTAGAAAAGGCGTCCATGAAACTTAGCAACTGGTGGCCAGCTGTAGAGTCCACGAGGAGGTCAATAAGTGGGAGTGGATTGCTATCCTTCAAGCATGCTTTGTTTAGGTCAATGAAGTCCACGCACATTCTCCACTTGCCATTTGCTTTTTTGACCATAACCATGTTGGCCAACCAGTCGGGGTAGTAGACTTCGCTAATGAAATCTGCCTCTAGCAGTTTGCGTACTTCTTCGGCTATGGCTATGTCCCTTTCTTGGGTGAAGACCCTCTTCTTCTACCAGATTAGGAGGAAGGACAGGTATACGTTGAGCTTGTATATCATGGAACTGGGCTGGTCCCCAGCATGTCCTCATGACTCCAAGCGAAGACGTCCAGATTCTTCTTTAGGAAGAGGGCAAGCTCCTTGCGAACTGAATGGTTGGCTTGTGTACCAATACGAGTGGTTCGACTCAGGATGTTATCGTCCAAGGAGACTTCCTCTAGGACTTCTGTTGGCTCTACGGTCACCCTCCTCTCTTCAATGTTCATTGCCTGTAGGTGACCATCCATTTCCAACATGGCAACATAACATTCGCAAGCAGCCATCTGGTCCCTTCGCGCCTCCCCTATCCTGTACTCCGTTGGGAACTTTACTAGCAAGTGGTATGTGGTTGTAGCTTCCCTCCATGCGTTAAGCGTAGGTCGACCAATTATGGCATTGTAGGCAGAGGAGCAATCAACTACCAGGAAACTAACTTCCCTAGTGAGTTGCTGAGGGTACGTCCCAATGGTTACCAATAAGGTGATAATCCCTACGGGGAAGACATTGGTGCCACCAAACCCTACTAACGGTGTGTCTGAAGGTAGGAGTTGTTCTCTGTCAATCCTCATCTGTTGGAATGCAGGGTAGTAGAGGATATCTGCTGAGCTCCCTTTATCTACTAGAACTCTTCGAGTATTAAAATCTGCAATTGATAGGCTGATAAGCACGGCGTCATCATAGGGGTGGTGTAGTCGTCTAGCATCGTCTTCTGTGAAGCTGATGACGGGGCTTAAGAGGCCGTCCGGAGATTTGGACGCTCTGCACCATACGTAAATATGTCTTCCTTGCCTTTTTGGATGATCTGCTCTGCATCATACGTAAATATGTCTTCCTTGCCTTTTTGGATGATCTGCTCTGCACCATACGTAAATATTGGATGATCCTGCCATAGTGTTTCCTCCTACGATTATCCTTATCTCTCCGAACAATGCTCTAGGTCTTTCTTCGGCTCGTCAGTTGGGTTCGGGGTCCCTTGGTGGGTTTTCTCCACCCTTGACGAGCCGTTGTAATTTCCTTATACTTGAAGAGGACTTCGATATGCTGCTTGAGGTCGTAGTATTTGGAAGTATTGCGCTCGTGGTCTTGGTGGAAGCGATAGTATTTGTTTCAGGGTCTTTTTTTTGGATCGCCCTTTAGCTTATCAAGCCAAGTCAATGTTGTGTCGTCTCTTGTCTACATGAGTACTTGATCCAATGGGATATTTATAGGAGTGAAGTTCGTCACTCACCCCTGCTGAGGCCTTGACCTCTTGTCGTCCCTTCGGTCACTCGTTCAGGCTATCTTCCTACCTTGGTTTGGACGAGGGTCATCTTGTCTTTGTCTCTTCCTCAGCTTGTCCCCCCGGGCTATCATTGCATCTTTGGAATTCATGTATTTCGTGGCTTTGTACAGTGTTTTGAACATCATTATTGGGTCATTTCTATAAAGGGAGAAAAGAAACTCCCCTGGCCATAACCCACGGGTAAAGGCAGTGACGAGGACTTTGTTGTTGGCTTCATCAATCAGGAGGGCCTCTTTGTTAAAACGGGTTACGTATGACCTTAGGCTCTTATCTTCCCGCTGCGTAATGCTTAGTATGGCCGCTGAGGATCTTCTGTGTCATTGTCCCTCGGTGAAGTGCATAACAAAGTGTCCACTTAACTTTTTGAAGGTGGAGACAATGTTCGGGGTAAGTTTGTTGAATCACACCCTCGCCAGCCCCTTTAGTGTGGTAAGGAATGCTCTGCACATGATTTCGTCTAGAACTCCCTACAGGTGCATAAGGGTTTTGCATGACTCTAGATGGTCGAGCGGGTCCCTTGATCCGTCGTACGCCTCTACCTACGGAAGGGAGAAAGAAGTCACCTAAGCAGTGGACCAACTCGTCCAAATTTGTGGACACCCATCCCCTCATGGCATTCATCATCATATCCATCTTCTCCTTTATCATCTGCATATCCTAGGCCATGCGCATCGCGCTTACTTCTATTTCGAAGGGACGGTTGGTATCCTCCGGATAGTCCCCTCTGCTGAGGACATTGTTTTCTTCCTAGTCTTCCCTCTCCTGTCTGTCTCCCGTCAGTAGGTGACTACTATTTTGCTCATTGACATCCCGCTCGTTGCATTGGCCTTGCTCGTTCCTTTGGTTTAGCTATTGCTTTAGCTCTTGGTTACGCTAGGAGAGTCGCTCTACCACTGCAGCTAGGGTTTGCACCTGTCTTTCCAAGGCATTGGAAGGATTTCCTGTTTCCTGGTTAATGGTAGCCATTGAATGTGTTTGGACCATGCAACTCTTTTATCTCAGAGGCGGTGATATGGTTAATCACAATCGCTTCCCACAGACGGTGCCAACTAATGATGTGCTAAAATCGTTAGTGAGTTGTAGGCTCTAAATCACCCCTATAGGTACCTGTGGAGTAAGAACAAATGGACCAAACAGCACCAGTGTGGTACCGGCCAAGAACCCTCTGAAAGTTAAGTTAGCAAATGAGAAATATCTAAGAACTCTATAGTGAGAGAACTAGGGATTTTATACGTACTTGAGAAAAGTGGGGGTTTGGTGCTTATATAGTGGTGAGTGGTGAATCGAAATCCCTTGAAAGTAGGGATCTTTCCTTACTGGGAAGGTTTGGCACTTAGGGTTTCCAAGATATTAGGGTACCTTTCCATATGAGGGTGATATGGGTGAGTAATGGGCTTTATCTTACGTGTCACGCAAGATGTTTCCATGTATAGGTACTTGTGGGGATCAAGTCAAGCCATGCTAGACCCGTCAACCCCTCCACCCCGTCGGCCTCTTCACCCCGTACAAGGGTCCCTCGTCGGTTTACAAAAGCGCCCGTCGGGTTGTCATTGTGGGGTCATTGTTCGTGTTGCCGTTGCCCTGGGTCTTTCGTTTGTTTCTGTGGAGCAGACAGGCCCGTGGGCACCATTGGCTTCCTAGCATGACATGTCCAGGGTTATTAAATCTCTGTCTAAAATACCTTTATCATCTTTGAACATTAACAATAGTATCTATTAAACTAAGACTTATTGCATAGACATTTTGCATGAGAATTTATTCACCTTCCTGCCAAAGAAAACGAAAATTTCCATATATATATATATATATATAGAGAGAGAGAGAGAGAGAGAGAGAGAGAGAGAGAGAGAGAGAGATTCGGTTTTCTTAAGAAAAAAAGAAGTTAATCAATTGGGCCAATGCTACCATTCTTTAGCCCTTGCGGTTGTTGTCCAACGTTCCTTTAATATCACAATCCCAATTCGCAAGATTTTTTCTCCATTTTGCCTAATCCATCATTCATAAAATCCGATCATTTTCAAGGCCAGTTTCAAGGGATCATCATGCAACTATATCTCTAATGCAAGGTTTCATCAAGCTTGTACCTTGAATTTGAAGGGAGTGTCTAAAATATTAACTTATATTAGTTTATTATGTAATGGCTCAGGAAGCCTAATTTAGTGTAAATCTCAATTTGGGCTAACCTTGTCTTGTAGACTTTATATATACCCTGCTTAGGATTCACTGTAAATAGCAATTGATCATATAGTAAAATGCAGTTGTTAGGGCTTTATCTCGTGGACGTAGGTCGTCAAGCCAAATCATGTAACCCCCGTGTTCTCTCTTTCTTTTTTCTTCATGCTTCCGCTCTCTCAATTCTCTATAATATTTTGTGTTTCATTTTACTTTTAACAATATTTCTAAAAATTTCATGGAGAGTATCATTTCATGACAATTTTCAAAGAATGTAATTTTGTAAAAGCTCAAATGAGGGTAGTGTAATTTACCCTAACCAAAAATTCTAGTGAGTAAAGAAAATGCAATGGCTCTCTCTCTCTCTCTCTCTCTCTCTCTCACATAGAGGGGTATCAATGATTGACATAACCAGCGAACACAACACAAGTTTTTCTGGGTTAGGTTTAGGTCTTAGTAAGTTCGAACCATAAACAAATCAACTTGAAAGCTACACAATAAGAAACATGTCATAAATGGGCCGACTCGCATGACCCACAATTGACATATTTGACATGCCAATTTATTCGTGTCAACCAAAAATGACCCTTTAACACAACCCGCTTAACTCTTATAACAAATAAATATTGATTTTATTTTAGATTTGTCAAATACCTTTTATATCCAACCTATATAGATTTGTTGAACTATGTTATTTTGAATTTGGGTTAAAGTGTATGCACTTCTTTTTAGATGTAAAGAAATGATTTCTAGATGGATGGATGGACTTAATATTTATTAAGTATTTTGTTGTTATTTTGAACTTTTGGAAGATGTTCGTTAAGTATTTGATTTTATTATTAACTTTTAAATTGTATGCTTAATAGGAATTCTGATGTTATGAGTTTGTATTATGTTAGTTTTTAGACCCCTTAGCACACTATGTTTAACCTAATATCAAGCCAAGTTGATTAACAGGTTTATTAATTAGATCTAGGTTAAACCAATATGTGTAAAATAGATATAATGCAGAAAATAAAGAACACACAGATTTGATGACCCAGGAAAACCTAACCGGTAAAAAACCTGGGGAGGATTTAACCTAGCTATCCTCAAGGTAAAAACAGATCCACTATGAAAGAATTGAAGTTTGTACAATAAGACTTAGACCACTAACATCTTATTGAGGACAAAAACTTTTGAAAAATTTGAGGAAGAAAATGACAAAGGAGCTTAGATTGGATTGGTCGAGGAAGAGAAAGGAGAAAAAGGTAGAAAAACTTTATGAAAAAGTGATGAACACGTAAGGGAAAAAACCTTTTTGTTCTTTTCTTTCGAAACTAGATCGGTCAAGCATTGATCAGGTACCAATCGAGCCAGACTGAAGGTAAGCTAAAAAAAAAAATCAAATTTTTCGATTGGTCGAAATTAGTATTCGATCAATTGAAAAAACAGTTTCGATTGATCGAGAACACCATCAAGGAGCAATCAAACTAGGCAGAACCAAACTTAAAAACTCAAGGGATTTTCGATCAATCGGGAAACACATTCGATCGTTCGAAATTCTGGAAAAACTGAAATTTTGAAAAACAGCAGAAGTTTTATGCAGAAAACACTCAAATCAATTGATTTCTTGAATGCATGAGTATAAGTTTAAAAGTTTTTCAAAAACATTTGTTTCAACCCAGAACTTTCAAAAAACAAAATTATAACACATTTTGCCCCCAAATTTCAATCAATGAACATATTTTGCATCAAAATCATAGAACATATAATCTTGGATGGCCAAATCAAATTCACACACAATTCATGTACTAAGTTTAGTAAAGAATAACTTGTGAAGTGTGTGCAACTAGTAACAGCATGAGATACATGTGAGGTGATATGTAGATAGTAATCAATCACAATTTCTACATTATTTATCACATAAGTTTGAAAGTGACTATCACCTAAAGAGTTACATCATATAACTCCCATATCTCCTAGAAAACAAGCTTGCAATCATGCATTTTTATTTTTTATTTTAGCCTTATAGTATACATGCATTTTTTTTTCTTTGCCTTTTTTATTATTATTTTAAGGCTACACCTTATTTTCTTTTTGTGCATATGCTACACTTTCTCTAGCATAAAATCTTACGATATGCACTAAGATGTTCATGATTGGTTAGTAAATAGTGATGAGATGGTTATTTATGTCTTTCTCTTAGGATTTTTTAGTCCTTACGATTAAAAGCATGTGACTTCAAAATCAAGATCATGTGATCAAAAACTATAAACAACTCCCACACAAAATGCACTACATAGCTAAAACTAGCAAAGTGCAAAAAAAAAAAAAAAAAAAAAACAAACAAACTTATCCAAGCTAAACAAGATACATAGGCATGTTATGTAAAGATAATATGGTCATCCTTAACTACACATCCATGATATGTAATACAAAACACATCCTTCCACATTCCTCTTTCCCTTTTTTTTTTTTTTTTTTTTTTGAAAAACAAACAAAAACAACCTAATATGAAATGCATGAATGTAATGCAATGCAAATCCTAAAAGCAAAAGAAAACAAAAACATCAAGGAAAAGAATGGTCACAAAGGATTTTGAGATGAAGCATAAGGACCATGTTAGAAAGACTCAATTAGGTTGAGCCTTTTGCACCCAAAACTTCTTAGATGCAACTCTGGTTTTGGAGTTATTATTCATATTAGAATTATAAACAGCTCTAAGATTGGTATAAAGGTTTAAAGTCTTTACCAATTCTCCAATAAGTACCATAGGATCTTGTGCTTGAGGCACAAGTACTTTTTGCCTTTTTGCTTATTTGCTCGCTTTGCAACTTGCAACTAGAAGCAGTTTGTGCGAGTATGCCCAGCCTTTCCACAAAAATGACAAACGCACAAAGGTCTATCCTGCTTCTTGTCCTTAAGGAGGTTAGGATTCTTAAGATTAGACTCTTTCAGATCAACCCTAATCTTCCTAAGAGCAGGAGTACCTTCTATAGGTTTGACAATCTCTATCTTTGATGGTTCAATAGAAGGAACAAAATTTGTGGAATGAGTTTCAAACTCAAAGATGCTACCAACAAAACCTAAACCCGTTTTGTCTAAGGGAGACTTTTGAACACTCAACATGTGATCAAGTTTAGAACTAGCTGACCTATTTGTTTGTTCTCTAGCAACAAATAATTCTAGATCTAGGTTCTTAATCTTATTAAGCAACATCATATTTTCAGCCTTCACCTTATTAACCAGTTCATTAGCATCAAGCAAATTCAACAACAAGTTTTTCTTTTCAAGTTCAAGAGTAGCAATCTTCTTTAGCCCTAAGTCTACACTCATTGCATCCTTTACAGCAACCTTGCATAGCTTGTTATAAGCTTCTTGCAAGTCAGCACACTCAGAGAGTTCCCCATTAGAAGGGTTCTCTTCAACCAAAAAACTTTCATCAACTACAGCAGTAGCTGTGAAAGCCTAGTTTCCATCTTCATCACTACCAGACTCGCGATCAGAAACTTCACCATCATTAAGGGTTACAGCTATAGCTTTACCCTTTGATCTCAAGAAAGTAGGACATTCAGATTTCACATGACCATACCCTTGACAACCAAAACATTGTGGACCTAAAGAATTACTAGAAGATTGACCAACTTTTTCTACTGATTTTTTAGCATTATTGATTTTAGTTGGTTCATTTTTCTTAAAATTCTTAGGTTCAGCATTGTTTCTACCTCATGACTTTCTGTTGTTATTCCTAAGAAAGTTTCTAAAGTTCTTGGCAAGATATGCAATCTCTGTAGAAGAGAGTTCATTATCAAATCCATTGTCATCAACATTATCAACTGACTTAAGAGCCATTGATTTGGATTTGTTTGTTCTGGGTAGGTGTAGCTCATAGGACTAAAGAGATACTACAAGCTCATCAACAGCGATGGAGTCCACATCCTTACTTTCAGTAATGGTAGTCACTTTAGGTCTAGAGTCCTCAATTAAGGATCTAAGTATCTTCCTAACAATCTTAGGTTGATCATAAATTTCACCTAAATTATATGCAGAATTAACAATATCATTAAACTTAGCATAGAATTCATCAAAACTTTCATCATCAGACATCCTAATGCTTTCAAATCTAGTTGTTAATTACTGCAACTTATTAATTTTAATAGCCTTTGTGCCTTCATGCACAATTTGGAGAATTTTCCAAGCAGTATGAGCAATCTCAACATTTGAGATTCTCCTAAATTCCTCCATAAAAACAGTATTAAAAATAGCATTCATGGCTTTGCTATTAAAAGCAGCTGCCTCTTTTTGGGACGTCGACCACCCACTTACAGGAGTTGTCGGTTTCTCCCATCCGCATTCAACAGAGTTCCATACTCTCTCATCTATAGATTTCAGGAAAGCTTTCATCCTTACCTTCTAATGGGCATAGTTATTCCCATCAAAGTGTGGAGGGATCACAAGAGAGTGACCGTGTTCCATGACAATAGGGGTCAAGGATCAACTCTTAGATCAAGATATCTAAACACAAGAGCTAACCCGCTCTAATACCACTTGTTAGTTTTTAGACCCCTTAACACACTATGTTTAACCTAATATTAAGCCAAGTTGATTAACAGGTTTGTTAATTAGATCTAGGTTAAACCAATATGTGTAAAACAAATATAATGCGGAAAATAAAGAACACACAGATCTGATGACCCAAGAAAACCTAACCGGTAAAAACCTTGGGGAGGATTTAACCTAGCTATTCTCAAGGTAAAAACAGATCCACTATGGAAGAATTGATGTTTGTACAATAAGACTTAGACCACTAACATCCTATTACTACCTCGTGTAGAAAACTTACTACCACGACCACGTGACCGCTTCGAGTCCACGGACTACATATTAAATTTGTGGTTTATTAAATTTATAACAATATTAAATAGTTTTAAAAAAAAAGGGGGGGGGGTTAAATGGATTGAATTTTTGTCAACCCAAAATGTTTAATATTAAGTAGGTTGAAATGGGTCTCGTTACATTCGTATTAACCCAACATAACCTGTTTATTAAGCGTGTCAAGTGGGTTGTGTTGTGTCAACCCGCTGCATTAACAGGTCATGTTTGAGCTGAAAGGTCATGACATAATTATTAAAAGGGTCAAGTCTGGGTTGAGCCATTTAACCGAACACCCCTACCTTGCCATGACACGAACACGACATGCTACCGGATTTGACACAACACTCACAGCTAGAGTTTAGAATATACTTCGTTTAGCTACTATCAAAAACGATTTCTTCATAAAGCTTAGGATTTGGATCTTTATTTATTTTTTTCAATTTCCCCACTATTATAATCTTTATTATTGTATTTGCTTTTTGAAGGGGTTAGAAATCACGCAACATTGGGCCTGACGGATTCGGACTCATGGGCTGACATTAAGGAAGGGCCCAGGGCTTAGCCTCACTTGAAATACTTGGTGTGCACATTTGAAATCCGATGGGATCCTAGGGAAATCAGAATGTCCGCATAAGGATAATTCTAGAAGATTCGCCTTAATGAAAAGCCCACTCTACAAGGAAATGTTTGTCCATCACGTTTGGGATTGCTCAAAGTAGAATCCCACAAGGAAAAGATTTCTAGTCCAAGGAAGAGAAGCCGACTTTCTTCTACTATAAAAGCTTCAATACCCTCGCGAATCAAGGTACGCATAATTTACCTTCTCTAGCACTCTAGAGTTGAGAATAATTCTAACTTGACCGTCGGAGGGTACTTGGTCGACACCACACCGGTGCCCACGGCGATATTACTTTTTTCTTCTTGCAGGTTGTTAAGCGAGTGAGGATCGTGCGGCTCACTGGTGATATCACGGCATCATCAGTTGGAGCCGTCTGTGGGAACGCGAAGAATTTAAGCCAGATCATCGCCTCCCGGACATAAGAGTTGCATGGTACTCACTCGCTCGATGGCTACCACTAACAACGCTCAAAAAGACGAGCCACCGAGATCTACTGCATTAGAAAGGCAGGTCCAGACTCCCATGACGGCGGTAGAACGACTCACAAAGCAGAACCATGATCTGGAGGAGCAGCTACGCCAAAAGGAGGCGGGACCTAACCTTCAGGAGCAAAACCAGGAAGGTAACAGTGCCGAGCGAAGGGAGTAGGAGAAGCCAGAGGGCAGCAACGCCCCAAGCCGACCGGAGCGGCAAAACGTGAGCCTTCCATCTCTCATGGATTTTGCCCCCCCGCCAATCGTCGCAGAGATGCAGGCGATGAAGGAGCAGATGGAGGTCATGATGAACGCCCTCAAGGGGCGAGTATCTTCTGATCTTGACGATTTAGTGAACAGAACAGACTCACCTTTCACCACGCCCGTCAACTCATTCCCCTTGCCACCAAAGTTCCGGATGCCCCAAATCGAAAGTTACGATGGGGTCAAGGACCCACTCGATCATCTAGAGACCTTCAAGACACTGATGCACCTTCAGGGTGTACCTGACGAGATCATGTGTAAGGCGTTCCCGACCACGCTGAAGGGGCCTGCAAGAGTTTGGTTTAGTAGGTTGACACCAAACTCCGTCAATACTTTCAAGGAGTTGAGCGCCTTGTTCACCTCACACTTCATAGGCGGACATCGATACAAAAAGTCCACCGCGTGCTTAATGAACATCAAGCAGCGAGAAGAAGAGACGCTACGAGCCTACATAACACGTTTCAACAAAGAAGCCCTTTCGATTGATGAAGCTGATGATAAAATACTCGTAGCCGTGTTCACTAGCGGGCTACGGAAGGGTAAGTTCTTGTTTTCCTTATACAAGAATGACCCAAAAACCATGACGGACGTTCTCTACAGGGCTACCAAGTACATGAATCCAGAAGATGCGCTGCTGGCCCGCGAGGAAAGGCCTAAGAAGAGGGAAAGGTAGGAGGACACGAGACAAGATAGGGGGCGAAAGGTCGCTAAAACCGGGGATCAACGCGAAGAAAAGCGCTCCAGACCCCCCACTGGAAGATTCACCAATTTCACCCCGTTAACCGCCCCGATCGACCAAGTATTGATGCAAATCAAAGATGAAGGAGCATTGACCTTCCCTGGAAAGTTGAAGGGAGACCCCAACAAAAGGCCGAGAGATAAGTATTGTCGCTTTCACCGAGATCACGGGCACGACACATCTAACTACTATGACCTGAAGCAGCAGATTGAGGCCCTAATCAGGCAGGGGAAACTACAGAGGTTCGTTAGTAGGGAAAGAACTAATACTCCGCAAGAACAGGCCCCCCGACGAGAGAACGAGCGCCCTAGACCACCCATAGGAGATATCCGAATGATCGTAGGGGGCATAGCTGCAGCCGGATCTTCCAAGAAAGCCCGCAAAACCTACCTCAGGATGGTCCATAGCGTCCAACTCACAGGATCCGTACCAAAGATGCTGCGAATAGGTAACCCCGTCATAAACTTTTCAGAAGATGACGCTCGGAGACTTCACCATCCTCATGACGACGCGCTAGTAGTCAGCCTCCTGATTGGGGACTATAATATGCACCGGGTCCTCGTCGACAACGGCAGCTCAGCTGACATCCTGTACTATCTGGCATTCCAGCAGATGAGGATTGACAGGGAACAATTGTCCCCAACGAACGCCCCTCTCGTAGGATTTGGGGGTACAAAGGTATTCCCTTTGGGCGCAATAACGCTAGCTGTGACGGCAGGTGACTATCCTCAGCAGATCACTAAAGAGATAACGTTTCTCGTGGTCGACTGCTCGTCTGCCTATAACGCCATCATCGGGCGACCCACTCTCAATTCCTGGAAGGTGGTAACTTCAACATACCACCTAATGATCAAATTCCCGACGGAGTATGGGGTAGGAGAACTGCGGGGAAATCAAGTAGCAGCACGAGAATGCTATATTGCCATGTTAGAGATGGAGGATCAGCAGCAGACGATGTGCATCGGGAAGCAGCGAGCATTAGCAGAGCCGGTTGAAGAGCTAGAAGAAGTAAGACTTAACGACACACGGCCTGAGCGAACGACTAAAATCGGCACACTAGCCAGTTGGCCAGTACAACAGATGATCACGACTTTCCTAAGAAATAACCAAGATGTCTTCGCCTGGAATCATGAAGACATGCCGAGAATCGACCCCTCGGTCATGGTCCACAGATTGAATGTGTCGTCCTCCTTCCCTCCAGTCCGGCAAAAGAAACGAGTATTCGCCCAGGAGCGAGATAAGGCCATAGCCGAGGAAGTTCAGAAGTTACTAAAGGCAGGTTTCATCCGGGAAGTATACTATCTCGACTGGCTGGCAAACGTCGTTATGGTTAAAAAGGCCAACGGAAGCTGGAGGATGTGCGTAGATTTCACGGATCTCAACAAGGCTTGCCCCAAAGACAACTACCCGCTCCCACGGATAGATACCCTTGTGGATTCAGCTGCCAGACACCAGCTTCTAAGTTTCATGGACGCTTTCTCTGGCTACAACCAGATCATGATGGACGAATCTGATAAGGAGAAGACATCTTTCGTCACGAGTTAGGGATTATTCTGCTACAAGGTGATGCCTTTTGGACTCAAAAATGCTGGAGCAACATACCAAAGGCTAATGAACAAGATGTTTGCACATCAGATCGGTAGGAACGTTCAGGTTTATGTTGACGACATGTTGGTTAAAAGCATGCACGAAGAAAATCACCTAGACGACCTCAAAAAAACATTCGATACACTTCGATCGTTCAACATGAAGCTAAATCCGAACAAGTGTGCATTCGGAGTAACGGCGGGAAAATTCTTGGGTTACATGGTATCCCAAAGAGGAATAGAGGTCAACCCGGAGAAGGTACGGGCGATAATGGAGTTGGAACCACCAAGGACGATCAAGGAGGTCCAAAGTCTAAATGGAAAAATCGCGGCTCTGAACAGGTTCGTCTCAAGGGCGACGGACAGGTGTTTGCCATTCTTCCACACTCTGAGGAAGTCATTTGAGTGGACGGATGAATGCCAAACGGCTTTCAACGACTTGAAAACCTATCTCTCGTCTCCACCACTGCTCAGTCCGTCCGTACAGGGCGAGAAACTCTACCTTTATTTGGCAGTATCAGGTGCCGCAGTAAGCGCAGCCTTGGTAAGGGAGGAGGACGGGATACAGAAACCCATCTACTTTACAAGCCGCACACTCCGTGGAACAGAAGAGAGGTACCCTCAGATGGAAAAGTTGGCTTTCGCGTTAGTAATCGCTGCGCGGAGACTTAAGCCATACTTCCAGGCGCATACGATCATTGTCTTAACGAACAAGCCACTGAGAAAAGCCATGGATAGCCCAGAAGCGGCAGGAAGAATGGCCTTGTGGGCAATAGAGCTTAGCGAATTCGATATCCAGTACCGTCCGCGGACGGCCATAAAAGGGCAGGCAGTAGCTGACTTCATCGCCGAATTCACATTCGGGGAGGATCAATTGATAGAAGAGAAGGAACAGTGGAGTATCTATACCGACGGTTCCTCAAACAGACGAGCCGGAGGAGCCGGAGTAGTGATTAAAACTCCGCAGGGTGACACGATACAATGCATGATCCGATTGGATTTCCCAACAACTAACAACGAGGCAAAGTATGAAGCCTTGGTCGCAGGGCTAGACCTTGCAAAGGCTGCGGGGGCAAAAAACATAATTGCCCACTACGATTCACAAGTGGTAACGAGTCAGATCAAAGGCGACTACGAATGCAAAAACGATAGAATGAAGAGGTATTTGGAAGAAGTGAAGTACCGAACCAACAGCCTCGAAGTCGAATTCATTCAGATCCCAAGAGAAGAGAATGAATGGGCTAACCACCTAGCAAAAGCTGCATCAGCCGAATTCATGCTGGTTCCCGAACAGATATTATCGTTCGTCCAAATATCCTCACTTATTGATGACGGAACAAATATGCAGGTGGTGAACTCTGAATATAACTGGACCACGCCATTGATCTCCTACCTAAGGGTTGGGGTGTTACCAGAGGAAAAAGGCGCTGCAAGAAAGCTGAAGGTCCAGGCCTCACGGTTCGTGCTGATAAAGGATGTCCTATACAAAAGGGGTTTCTCCCGACCGTACCTGAGGTGTTTGTGCCAAGAGGAAGCAGATTACGTGATGAGAGAAGTACACGAGGGTATCTGTGGGAACCATTCGGGCGCACGATCACTGGTACACAAATTGATCCGAGCAGGATACTACTAGCCTACAATGATGAAGGATGTGCAAGCCTATGTCTGATCTTGCAACAGATGCCAGAGGTTCAGCAATCTCATCAGGCAGCCGTCCGAAGAACTGACACCTATGACGGCACCCTGGCCTTTCGCGCAATGGGGACTTGATATCATGGGCCCATTCCCGACGGCTATCCGACAGTTGAAGTTCTTGGTAGTCGGCATAGATTACTTCACTAAGTGGGTCGAGGCGGAAGCCTTAGCCACAATAACAGAGAAAAACATCCGGAGTTTTGTCTGGAGAAACATCATATGCAGGTATAGGATACCCAGAGTACTGGTCTCTGACAACGGTAAGCAATTCGACAACAGCGCATTCAGAGACTTCTGCTCGGAGTTAGGGATCAAGAATCACTACTCGTCACCCACACATCCACAGGCGAATGGGCAAGTTGAGGTCACAAACCGGTCCCTGCTCAAAATAATCAAGACCCGTCTTGAGGGGGCAAAAGGTATCTGGCCGGACGAACTACCTAGCGTCCTATGGACGTACAGAACCACAGCAAGAACTCCCACTGGAGAAACACCATTCCGACTTGCATATGGAGCCGAAGCGGTCATTCCTACAAAAGTGGGTCTCACAAGCTACCGGGTGGAGAGCTACGACGAAGATAAGAACGAAGAGGCTATGCGCCTCCAGCTTGATCTAGTGGACGAAGTCAGAGCGGCAGCAGAACAGAGGTTGGCGCGTTATGAGAATCTCATGGCAAAACACTACAACAACAAAGTGAGGCATAGGGACTTCCAGGTCGGGGACCTTGTACTACGGAAAGTAATGGGTGCCGCTAGAGATCCTTCACAAGGAAAACTCGGCCCAAACTGGGAAGGACCCTACAGGATCACGTCATGGCAAAGGAAGGGCACCTACCACCTCGAGACGATTGACGGACAAAAGCTGCAGCACCCTTGGAACACAGAGCATCTTCGGAAATACTACCAATAGAGAAAATATGGGGAATCGGCGATTTCCAAGTTTATTTTATTTTTCAGCTACAATTTACGAGTTTTTCTTTCACTTTTGCTACAATCTTTTTGTGCCTTTTTAAGCCCAAGGGGGCAAGTACTTTTTCTAGAAATACATTTTCTTTAAAGAAGAATATTCAGACACAACTTTGATTTTCCACATGGATGTTTATTACGAATTGATATACAGGCAACAAAGTCTACAAGGTGAACAGATCACCCAACGCGTGAAATAACTGTTCACAAAGTGGACGGATCACTACCCACAAAGTTGACGCATCACCAAAATGGTGAACTAACCTATAAAGTCCACAAGATGGACGGATAACTAAGATGGTGAAAAAACTGTCCACAAAGTGGACGGATTACTAACGACAAACTGGACAGATCACCAAAACGATGAACTAACCTATAAAGTCCACAAGGGTGGACGGATCACCCAAAGTGTGAAAAAACAGTCCAAAAAATGGACGGATCACCTTAAGGATGAAATAAGTCGCCCACAAAGTGGACGGATCACTAAGATGGTGAAAAAACTGTCCACAAAGTGGACGGATCACTAACCACAAAGTGGACGAATCATCAAAACGATGAACTAAACTACAGTCCACAAGGTGGACGGATCACCGAAAGCGCCTTAAGGATGAAATAAATCGCCCACAAAGTGGACGGATTACTAAGATGGTGAAAAAACTGTCCACAAGGGTGGACAGATCACCCAAAGTGTGAAAAAACAGTCCAAAAAATGGACGGATCACCTTAAGGATGAAATAAATCGCTCACAAAGTGGACGGATTACTAAGATGGTGAAAAAACCGTCCACAAGGGTGGACGGATCACTAACCACAAAGTGGACGGATCATCAAAACGATGAACTAAACTACAGTCCACAAGGTGGACGGATCACCGAAAGCGCCTTAAGGATGAAATAAATCGCCCACAAAGTGGACGGATCAATAATACTGAAATATAATTGAACTCCACAAAGTAGACGGATTGAACTATTGGCTAGAAATACTCTCGAATTCTTAATCCCATCTTCATGAGGACGGATATATAAGAAAGTTCCAAACAGTAATGGTAAGCATAAAAATAAAGTAAAACATTAAGAAACGGATAAAAAGCCCAGGGGGCAACTGTTTAATACAAAAAAAAAGGGGACGGATTGTTCTCAAAATAATTTACAAAAGAGAAGCAATGTCTATCTACTTTTCTGGGCCGGCATCTTGGACATCCTTTGATGGGGTTGATTCTCCGTCCCCCTGAACCGCACCGTCACCAAAGAGGTCGTCTGTATTCTCTGAAGCGGCTTGAAAAACAGACGTCTGATCTTGATCATTGATGTTTATCATTGATATATCCAGTTCAGGGTAGGCTTTTCTGAGCTGACGAAGTGCATCATCGAAACCTTGAAGGAACGAACCCCCCAGCTCTCTCAATAAAGCGTCGGAGTCTCGGTATTCGCGGACCGCATCCTCCTTGGCTTAACGGAGCCTTTCCTTCAAGTCCTCTACTTCCTTGTCTTTTGCTTCCAAGACCTTCCTAGCTTCCTCCGTCCTCTGCTCAAGCTCTTTTCTCACCTGCTTCGACAGGTCTAACTTCTTCTCCATTATATACTTCCATTTATGAAGTTGGCCGAGTTCGTCCTCCGTCTGCTCTGCCTTTACCCGCACACGTTCCAAAACTGCCTCACGGTTTAGGCACCAGTCCATTAGACCCTTCATCATAACCAAGGACTGAAATAAATAAGTGAAAAATGTGTTAAACAGAAAGCTATGAAAAGTTGACGGATTCAAACCGACGGGTAAAATTACCTGTGCAACGGCAAACAGACCCGTTTCCCCCATTGCCTCCGTTGAATGATTGCCCAGGTCCTCATAGTCCTCCGAGGAAATGATTGACGAAAGCCTCTCCAAAGCAAACTTAGAATCATCACGGAGAAGAGGATGAGGCTTCTCCTGGCTAGTGGACGAGGCCTTCATTAAGCCCTTTCCAACCCCATGTTTTACTGGGGTGACGGCCTTCACACCCTCAGCCATCAACCTGACGACGGGTTCCAAAGGAATTTTTTGTTGCTTGTGTGGATGGTCAGACTTGGACCGCTGTTTCCTCTTCACCACCGACGCCGTCCCCTTAGGTACCACAACCTCGCCCGTCTCCTTTTGCCTGGCGGCTTGTGACTTTATCAGTGCCCTCCTCTTTGCGTCGTCCATCTCTGCAAAATATGACGGATGAAGTTAGTTGAATGTAGTGGAAATAAATTGAAGTAAAAGTTGACGGGCTTACGTCTATGAACCCTCTCGTTGTATTTAATGGCCTCTTGAGTAGGCTCAGGACCGTCACAATACCAGTGTATTGTTTTTGGGTTCACCAATTTCGCCCAAGTTCTCTCTTCCGGCTTGGTCTTTTGGAAAATCTTCTCAAGAAAACCGAACTCGTCAATACTAACTTGTGGGCGCCGTCTACCTGCAGAGAAAGAAGACGGTTAGAAAAAGAGTTATAATGAACGGGTATGAAAAGGATTACAAAAATTTGGACGGGTGCATACGAGATGGATGTATCACTCCCCAAGTTGTGTCAACGGGCATGTACTCCATCTCCCCTGGACTGTTCATCCATTTGTCACCCTCTAGAAAGAAGTAACGACTCTTCCAGTCTCTATTTGAGTCGGGAGTCTCAAAGATGACCTTCAACAAAGGACTTCTACTAGCAAAACTATACCACCCCTTTGATCTATCTGTCTCATCAGGACGGTAGCAATGAAGGAATTCACGCACCGTCAACTTCCTAGCACCGTCCGACATTGCACCATAGAGAATCTCCATCGCTATGAAAACCCTCCAGGCGTTCGGAGATATTTGGCTGACGGACAGCCCCAAATAATGTAAAAGTTCTCTATGAAGTGTACTTAGCGGAAACCGAAGTCCTGCCTTCAGCATCTGCTTGTACACTCCGACACCTTCCACCCCTTCATAATAACACTTCTCCGACACATATGGTAGACGGATGGGAATGTTGTTTGGAATTTGGAAGTTTGCTCTAAAAGTGCTGAAGTGTCTCTCCTTGATGATGGATCTGAATTTATGCACCGTCCACTCTGGTAGCATGATGAACTCCCTAAGTCCATCAGCACCAACGACAGATCCCAATGCTTGATCCCCGTCATCATCAGAACCTTCTTCAACCATCTCCATATCCTCATTTGCTAAGGATAAAGAAGAGGCAGACGGACTCCTATCTTCGCCGGGACTCTCCTGGTCTTTATGACCGGACGGGTATACCTCCTCGTATTCCGTCCCGTCACGAACCATTGACTGGTTACTTGACGCACTAGACATTTCCTACAATTGACGGTCAAACCTAAGACTGACGGGCCTAAAAGTACTGACGGGTGTGTAGGTCTAACAGAAATATAAGCACAAAATGCGACTTAAAAAAAATGAAATGAGAATAAATACTCACCACACTTAGTAGATGGTGGTTGACGATTGAGTAATCGACGGATAGGAATTCTCAACGGAGTGCTCTGACAAGGTTGACGACTTCGCTCTGACAACGTTTTTTGACTGAAAATAGTAGAAATGAAAGGAGAGAGGTGTGTTATATATATGAGGGATGCACAGAAGACGAAGCGACGCTTCGATCCGATACACCTTCCAATCGAAGTATGACACGTGGCATGCCTCATAAATGTTGACAACCTGTCAGCACACATCCATAGATTATACCCCTTAAGAACCGTCAACTTCATTAATGTTCAACCATCATCATGAACAATCCTTGATCATCATCCCCAATCATATTTAACCGTCACCCTAATGGTCCGACCACTTAAAAATCATGATGGATCATAGGGTGAAGGGGGCAACTGAAGGGGTTAGAAATCACGCAACATTGGGCCTGACGGATTCGGACTCATGGGCCGACATTAAGGAAGGGCCCAGGGCTTAGCCTTACTTGAAATACTTGGTGTGCACATTTGAAATCCGATGGGATCCTAGGGAAATCAGAATGTCCGCATAAGGATAATTCTAGAAGATCTGCCTTAATGAAAAGCCCACTCTACAAGGAAATGTTTGTCCATCACGTTTGGGATTGCTCAAAGTAGAATCCCACAAGGAAAAGATTTCTAGTCCAAGGAAGAGAAGCCGACTTTCTTCTACTATAAAAGCTTCAATACCCTCGCGAATCAAGGTACGCATAATTTACCCTCTCTAGCACTCTAGAGTTGAGAACAATTCTAACTTGACCGTCGGAGGGTACTTGGTCGACACCACACCGGTGCCCACGGCGAGATTACTTTTTTCTTCTTGCAGGTTGTTAAGCGAGCGAGGATCGTGCGGCTCACTAGTGATATCACGGCATCATCACTTTTTATTGTTTCTCCTTAGCCGAATCTTTACTAAATAGAGAAATTTAAATCTCAAAATTCCAGTGTTATTAAATATATGCTTTTAAACTTTTATACATACAATGTGTTTATTACATATGTCTACATAATGAATTGAAAGGCTTTCATTTATTTTTTGTTGAACTTCTAAAATGTTGTCACAAAAACTTTTAAAATCGACATTTTTCAATGCCAGTGTTATAAATTTATAGTTTTTGGTTTTTAACTAGCTTTCAAAATAATTTTTTAATATAGAATTTTCAATTTAGTTTTAGACATATATATGCAAGCTCAAACTATTATATATATTTTTTAATAAGTATTAAAATATGGAAACAGAGAATGTTCCCAAACCATCTCAATTTTCAGAGAAAAAACCTATAGAGGAAGAGATACATGGAAATAATCTCATCCTAATTACAAAAAGCAACCCAACAAGCTAAATTGGGAGGTAGAAAATTTACATAAAATTCATATGATGTTGCAAAAGTACTTTTTAAAAAATAACACTTCAAATACTAAAATAAATTCAGCTAACAAATTTATTCTAAGTGACAAAATTTAAAATAGTTCAAATTAACAAATTTTTAAAATTATTAAAAAACGGTTAATAGCGTGAATTGGATTGGGTTACTTGAGTTCAAAATTTTGTCAATTCAAACCCAAATCAACCCAAGTTTAAAAATAAATTGAACACAATCCATCAGCCCAAGAAAACTCAAGAAATTATATGGGTTAGATTCAATGGGCTAATAGGTTGAATACACACCCTTATTTTTGTTGGTTGAAAACTAAACTAAAATTTATTGACACAAAAAAAATAGTTATAAATATTCTTTAAAAAGTTAACTCATTTTCCATGCATATTCCACCCAAAAGAGTCTAAAAAGAGTGGAACCCAGCCTTAGCTCAAAAATCCTGAGAGGATTTCGTTTCATCCAACTTTCAGGATTCTTAGAGTCTGTTTGAGAAGTGATGAAAACTTACATTTTATTTGATTTTGTAACTTCTTTTTTGTAATATTTACGAGGTCTCATTGTACTTTTTGGTACTATTTATAAATTTCATTATACTATTCAGCTAGTTTATATTTATTTTTTTATTTTTTACACTTTCAACAAAATGTTTTTAGTTTCAACTAAATAAACTATTCCCAAACAGAAAATTGAGCAGTTCAAGTAGCAAAAAGTTTCAGTTTCAATTTCAACAAAAAATTTTCACTTTCAACAAAAAAAATTATCAATGAAGAGATCAAGTAGCAATGAAAGTTATCATCATCATGATGTAAAAAATAAATTAAGAAAAACAAACCAAAGCAAAAGAGCAAAACAGTTTTCAACAACAGACAAAAGTCAAACAGTGCATAAAAGAAAAGACACCAAAAAAGAAAACAAAAGAAATTACAAAAGGCAAAAGCACCAAAACACAATAAATGACAAATTTTAAAAAAAGCAACTTGCGTTACATTGTCTTAACAAAGCTTCAATGGGTTTGTTGAAATCGAAACTGAAACCATCGTCTGTCATAGCGACTTTCTTTCTGACACACGTGTGTAGCCATTGCACGTAACGTACGAACGGAGTACTTACGTTACATTGTTTTGCATTTGCTTCCTCTCTTTCTTTTGGTAATTTTTTTTGTCCTTCATAATTTTTGTAGGTTTTGGTATGTGCTTTCTCAAATTTGGGGCAATGAAAACTATATCTTTCTTTCAGTCGCTTTTTTCTTTACATGATCTTTCTATTTCAACAAAATTTAGGACCACACCACACCCATTAAAATTGACACGTCCAAAATAGTGAGTCCATATGAGAATGATAGACAGTCAATCATAATCTACTATTATGGTTTTCTAATTACTCCTCTTTCGCTTTGTGATGATCCAACCTTTTCTTTTCTTTTCTTTTCTTTTCTTTATTTTCAAATTCTTTTTTTTTTTTTTTTATAAGTGAATATAATATAATGATGAGTTGGCATTTATAATATAAAGAGTTAAAGATACTTGGCCATCAAAAGGGTAACCTTTAATTTGATCATTTTCATATTTCAATGGGCGTACCTATAAGAAAAGATCAATTGACACCAACAAAAATAATAACAATAATTGTAAATTGATTCTTTGAATTATTTGAATTTGGGGTCATTTTAATTTTGTTCAATTATGTTTAAAATTTGGATTTTCCACCTAAATGTAATATAGTATTTTGATTTAAACCTTTCATTCTATACTCGTTAAAGATGTGATCGTTGAATTCTACCTAAGATCATGATGTAATTTTTCTATTCAAAACTATGACATATTGAGTTTTAGTAGCAAAATGAATAAATAAAGTATGCATGAAGAAGCGAGCAGGTAATGATGATGATGATAATGATACATTCATGATTAGAGGGAATTAGGGAAACACAAATGTTTTTGTCGTCTCCCAAAACAGCTGCAACTAATCTCTTTTAACACTCAAATTAGCATGGGTTCCAGTTAGCTCAACTAGTAAAGTATCTGATGGTTGAATAAGAGATCTGAAGTTCAATCTTCGCCTACACCAAAAACCGACTGGTGTCTTGGTCTAATAATAAAGAGCTATTATTAGATAATAATAATAATAATAATAATAATAACACTCAAACAAGCAAAGCATCAATACCATAATTGGACCATTTCCTAAGATACGTTACCTCCCTAGCTCCCGAGCTAATGGTTGTGGTTGTGTTGCTCGTATTTGGCAAGATAACTACAGTAACAAATGAAAAACAATAAATATAAACGAATAGAATAATAATAATAATAATAATAATAATATATACATATTTTCCCTTCTCTCTTTTTAATTATATATATGCTATTTCTTTTTCTCCAAAAAAAAAAATATATATATATATATATATATGCTATTTCTTATATACATAAATATTGTTATTAAGTTAGTCTTTACATCATTCAAGATAATTCTTTTCTCATCCAATCAATATGTAAACCAATTTTTTTATTAAATAATTTAGTGACTACACGCATAGGTGGCTCTAGGTACAGTCCAGGGGGTTCAAATGAACCCTTGAGTTGGTGGGTCCAAAAAAGAAATTATATATAATTTTTTTATTTTTTTTTATTTGATCCTCCTAAAATAAATTTTGAACATCCTAGACCTAAATTTTTTTTAAGCCTAGCTGAAATAAACTTGAATATGATAATCTTGACAATATCTTGGTCTTTTTCAACAAAAAAAAAAAAAAAAAACCCCAATAACAAACCAATTTAATCTAAAATATGGGGGAAAAAATAGTAAGCCTAACAACAAAAGTATAAATTTGTTCATATTAAATCTAAAAAAAAAAACATTTGGATCTTAACAAATTTGAAATAAACTAATACATAAAAGTTTATTGTATTTAGATCTCGCTTGTAGCTCACTTAACAACAATAATTCATATGTTGATTGTATTAATTTAAAAACAATTGATGATTTTCAAGATTTAATCTTAGCAAAAATAATTAGTATCTTCATCGTATTAATAAACAATATGCAATAAACTTATAATCTATCTTATATGAGAAATGATATGTTCATAATACGCTCATAACAAAGACCTACGTTGCAGATTGTTACTAGCTGTTACTAATGGGAAAAAAAGTAGCTTTCAGTAGTGAGTTTAAATTAGAACTACTAACAACTTATAACCTAAAATTTGTTGGAAAAGTATTGTGAAAATATTGTAAATGTAGTACTTCTCATTTTTTATTCTCTTACTAGTACGTACTATGAAATATTTTGTAATAAAGAAATCACGTAGACCGCAAGACTCACTTTTTACCCAAAATGCATCTTCTTACTAAACCCCTAAAAATATATCCTAGAGTCGTCACTAAGTTTACACGTTTAAATTATTCTACTATTTTTAAATTTGCAACATATAAAAAACTAAACAAGTTTAAAATAATCTAAACAATAAATGTTACTGTACTTGCCTAAACTTATACAAGTCAATACAAGAAGAGATTAAATTTTGTAAAAATGTGGTGTAAAACCTAAGTTTTATACTCTCCAATCCTAACATACCACATCATCACATTACATATTAATGAATAGGTATAACTACACCCAATCAATTCTAATACCCATTTAAAAATCCAACTTAACTATAATTTTATTAAAATGTTATTATATGTGGTATAATATATTAAGTTTTAAGTAAAAAACTAACGTGGCACTCTCTTATTAGATCAGATGGTGTAAAAATGAAATAACGATCTCCATCTCCTAAGGTGAGGCAAAGACTGGACGTGGAATAAATGAAGTTTTCGAGCATGATTAGACAACCTAACTTCAATCGTGGCATTGGGAGAACTAAAACAATGATCAAGTAAGCCCTAGGATAGATTCCACTATGTCCTAAAGAACTCAAATCTATAACCATCAAGTGAAGTACGGAATCTTTCTCACTCCAAAGATCAGCCGACAGCGCTTTTAAACCTTTGATATTCCTCACCTTGTTGCCTCCCAAAAATTTAGAGCTTTTAAGCCCATATCCTCTCAAATTCCACAATAGCAATCTCTCTTACATGGTGTAGACACCTCATTTTATATATATCAATAACCTTTAGTCTCTAACCCCAATGATAGCTCGATATATGTCAACCAAGGATAATTAAAGAGTTCACAATGTTTTGGAAGTAATCACAACTCGAAAGTGCTCGAATCACTTTGAAAACGATGCTGAAAAATAACTATTGCTCACTTTTTTTACCATAACTTTTGATCCACAACTAATTTGAATTTATATTGAGTGAGTTATAACCGTTTGAAATTGGACCAAAACTACAGTCGAATTTAGGATTTCTAGAAAGCATGCATACGCAAGGGTTTAAGAGTGTGTGCACACCTTTTGCCTTGAATATGCACCCTTCTTTCCAGGTCCTTAGAAATTTAGTTTTAAGCACCCAAAATATCATTCTTTGATATAGGCCAGCCTCTAGACCCTTGGGAATGTCCAAAGGCCTCTAAAAAGCCCCAAAAACCTTAGTGTTAACATATAAATACTCATCTTATGTCTCCAATCCAAACCCTAGCTAGAGAAAGTGATAGGCCAAGAATGTATTGACTCTTTGTGATGAATTTATTGATTAATTAGCCAAGTTTATTAATTAATCAAATTAACATACAAAATGTGTGGCAACATAAACAAATCACCAATTAAACTAAATGCAACGGAAAATAAATTGACACGGTAATTTATTTACGAAAGGAGAAAACCTACACGACAAAAACCACCCTAGGTGATTTTAAGGTCACCACTCCCGAAAATCCATTACTATCAAAACAAGTGATTACAAGTAAAAGAATTCCAGTACCTTATACCAACCTGAAAGCTCGAAAATGTGTTAAAAACACAAGAGCTATTTAGACCCCCAAATAAAAGTTACGGCTCGATAGATTTTACACTAACTTAATTCTAAGTGCGGAATAGTGTAAATGCGAGCGGATAAACAAACAAGCTACTCTAACACATATTCATATAAACACAGCAGTAAAATGAAATGTAAAAGAGTAGGGAAGAAGAATGCAAACACAGATAACACGCCGATGTGTTATCGAAGAGGAAACCGAAGAACTCGGAGAAAAACCTCTTCTCCGCCCTCCAAGCGGTAATCGATCCACTAGACAATCAGTTGGGATACATGGGTTAGCAAGAGACCCTCCAAGTCTAATCTACCCGTTGTACCTAAGCCCTCCAAGCTCCTACTCTAACAAGGCTTCTCGGAACTGTGTCTTGTTTAGCTCTCCGGATCCCACAACAAGCTCCATGTTGCATCTGCCATCCTTGGTTTCTTCCAATGCTTTCCAGCAGCACCAAAACCTCACTTGACACTCTGAAAGGGTGTGGTAAGTGTTTGGGCTATCAACCTCTCAATGGTATGGAAATGGAAAGGTAGGAGTTGAGGAAATCCACAAGCATATGTGTAGAGATATATGGGTATGATAATCTCTAACTCTCAAGGTATTTGGCTAGGGTTTTCTCTCAGAAGCACTCCTCAACATTTGTGAGTAATGTGGGTATATGTAGTGTGGGTACAGAAAGTGTGTATCAGATAGTACAGTCTGGCAGAACAGAATGTTTCGCAGGTGTCTCGCGGGAAGGCCTTACCCGCGAGATACTCGCGAAACACAACGGTCTCCATCTGTACTGACTCTTCGTATTCCAGTCATGTGCAAGGCACATGCTTCACTTCGCGAGATGCTTAGTCGCGAGCTACCCGCGAGAAATCTTCTGGCTTCAATTGCTTAAGTCTTCACACTCTCTTTTTCTAACACACAACCCTTACAATTAAATCCCACAACAAATACATGGTACAAATGATTGAATTAAAATTACAATCAAATTTGGCACTGAATAAAAGCCAACAAAATACATAGTTGTAAATCACAACTTTACAATCTCCCCCTTGGCTATTCCATGACAAAACCCCTATAACAGACTCTAGACTTAAACGTGAGTTTGGGAACAGTGGCACTTGTACTTATATACCTGTAACCTGAAATGCTTGCACACAAACAAAACTTCCATTAAGCTTATGACAAGTTGAATACATGGTACGGATATGAGCAAGTAAAATGCGATCAAGTTAGTAAACACACTAGAGCATGTAAGCAAAAACTTGATCAAACAGGACCAGTCATTGAAGAATGACTACAATGAACATTTAGCAAGTAAATGCTCATCCGGACACGCAATGCAATAAAGAGCAATCCCAGGGATCAATTGCATGTCCAACACTCGACCAATGCAAAATACATGAAGTATATGCATCTAGGAACAAGATCCTACTATGGCACAAGTGTGAGGTACTCAAGACATATAGACAATATCTTAAGAGTACAAAAAGATGCTACAAAGCAATAAGGTAAACATAACATAATATTTTAAATAGCTAAGCATAATCATGAACTATGGGCAAAACAAACATAGTTAATGTAGCACAAAGCTCTTTCTTTCTTTCTCCCCCAATCATATCACTCCCCCTATCATGAATCTTAGGAGCTGTGATGAACTTGGAATATATATACCTGTAACCTGAAACGCTTGCACAAAACACATTAGACCCTCAAGGCAAAGCAAGTAATAAAAGGACATATATAATGTAACAAGTAAATTACGATCAAATAAACATGATGTGAAACATATGAGCAACTTGATCATACACCAAAACAGTCATATAGAAATGACTATAATGACCACATAGCAAAGCAAATGATCATCCGAACAAGCATAAGGATGTATGCATGTTCAACACATAAACACGATGCGATGAGAGCAATAAAGCATAGAACACAAAGCACCATAAAACACCAAGAAACCAAGCATAAGGTAAAACAAGGTTTTCTCATAAAAGAATGTCTTCTCCCCCTTGATATATGCATCTCCCCTATAGATTACTCCCCCTACGAATGTGCACGAGGTAGAATTTCTCCCCCTTTTTATCACGAATAGACAAATGAATCAAGAGGAATGTGGGAAAGAAAAGAAGATATAACAAGGGTAAAAGATGATGCATGAGGGGTACAAGATGAATGAGAAAATGAAGCTCAAACATAAGACAAAAACATCAAAAAAATGCTACAAAGCATAAAGTAAACATGACATGTTAAGGATGATGGAACATGATATAAACCTAGGCACGACAAGGACGCAAGAATATGTAATATGTGCTAAAAGGTCTAAAAAGACTTAACTAGTATAAGTGAATGCAAAATATGTCAAGTGTTAGAGTGTGTGCAGCAAGGTGCATCTAGTGTGCATGTGAGATGCATGACCAATGCATGAAAAAGCACTCACGAGGCAAAGTGCATAAAACATATCACCAATGATCAAAACATGATAAACATGAATAATTATGGTGATCCCCAAAGTTTGGTACTCATTGGAGACCAAATCAACAACAAAATGCCATTTGGGCATTTTATTAAGCACTTAGAGTGCACACACTACGCATATATGTTAAACAGTGCATTAACATATGAAAATCTTGCCTAAAAACATGTTATTTTTGCCACAAGGGGCCAACATCCAAAGAAAATTATCATTTAAAACAAATCCCAATAAAAAAGATTGACAAAAATTAAGTTTTCCAACTCCCATTTGAGAAAATCCCAACTATGAACATAAAACCCCCAAAAACATAATCTAAGGATCAAAATCAATAAAAAGAGTTAAAGATTACCTTAGAGATGTTAATGGAATGAAAAACACTTGAATTTAGTTGGGTTTTGATGTAGAAACATTAAAACAGGGGTTTGAGAGAAGATAGGAGGCGTTTAAAACAAATGTCCCACGAAATGCCCTTTAAAAAGCTGATTTGGAAATTTTCGTTGGTATCTCGCTGATTAGCTTCCCGCGAAATTTCGCTGGTATCTCGCTGGTATTTCGTTGGTAAGCCTTACTCGCGAAACAGCCGCGAAACAGTCGTGAAACTCTCTATCCAAAACTGAAAAACTTGAGAATTGGACCATTTAACTCCCAGTTGAACTTACACATGAAATGGGTCACAAAAACACCCAGAAAACATCTTTTTCACACAAAAACAATTTGAAAAACTTTGAAAAACATGAGTGATACAAATCACTTCCAAAAGCAAACAAAAAGAACAAAAATCTTTTTGGTTTGAACCACAAATGGTTGAGCACACACACATCACATTTGAATATGTACAATCACACAAATGAAATAGATATTCATTGAACATTAGACTTGTGTGTTGTTTGTGTGTATCAAATGTGGAATAGTCCTTAGACTAGAGTGAAGCTTCAATGATCAATTCAATCAAGTCATACACAACTAGTACTAAGTCAAGTGAACAATCTCAATTATAGAAATGAACATATATGACCTCCTACAAGAGAATGATTACAAAACTTAGAAGCTTTTCATTTGACTTCTGCATAAGTCATAACTTTTGATCATTTTTTGGATAATACATCTCTTTTTGAGATCAATGCTTGAATTTTTTTATATTTCAACATTGAGAATTAGCCTTTGGCTTTTTGAGCACCATACATTTCAATACAACAGTCGCTTTCCTTTTTTCCTAGTCAAATACTAGTATGTGCAACAGGCTTTTGCAGCTCATAATCTCTTTTTCATTATGAGATTTATATTTGGTGAGCTCTTATAGTAAAAACATAAAAATAAAGGTAGGAAGATATATAGACATAAGTCTATGCAAGTATCAAGGCCAACAAGACTATTGACCAATCATTCATGACAAGCTTGAAGATCTATTTACAACAATCACACATAGTTTTCAAGATTTCTCTCACAAAGATATATGTGCATACATAACAAGCTAAACTCGTAAATGCACTATGCCATAAGTACAAAGGTACTAGGCCAAACTTATATGTGAAATGTGCTCAAACAAATACGATAAAACTTTTTGAATTTTTCACTTTTTATGTGGTTTTTTGGATTTTTACACACACAAAACGAAAGCAATAAAGTAAGATAAAAAAAAAAAAAAAAAAAAAAAAAAAAAAAAAAAACAATGCATACAAATAAATGCAAGATGTACAAAAATGCATGAAGATATGACAATCAATGCATGAAGAGTCCAACAAAGATCGAAAGAATTAGATCAAGGATCAAAAGAGCAAAAACTCAACTATAGGAATCCTTCCTCATCCAAACGGAAAGATTGTTTGGTATGAGTGTCTCATGAAAAGTGAGATGAAGGTTGGAAGAATGAGAACCGGAGATGCACATAGATAAGGAGTTAAGAGCATTAAACATTTTCTTTAACAACATGCTATTTTCACTCAAATCCGGTTTACCCTTTTTAGCACAACTTCCAAGAGGCTCAAGTTTCTCTTTTCTTTTGATTCTTTTAAGAGCATGAAACTTAGAGCAATGAGGTCTTAAATGACCAAAGACACCACAATGGTGACAAACAATGTGTTTAGGTCCACTAGGCTTTTTAGGAAGGGATCTAGTAACATGGTTTTGTTCCCTCTTCAACTTATGACATTGAGGTCTTATATGACCAATCACACCACAATGGTGACAAGTTGGAACAAACTTAGATCCATCTAAAGCCTTAGGTTGAGACCTAAACAAAGGCTTTGACTTAAGAGCCTTTCTCTCCACCTTTTGATTTCTTTTATGTGGAGGAATGTACTACGATTTGTCCTTTGAGGTAGAACATACAATAGGCACAAAATTGGGTACCACAACATTATTGCAACAAATATTTTCATCCTTTTTAGCAATAGGTTCAGTAATCAAACACTTGGCATGCATCTTGAGAGATTCATTTTCGCATTTTAGCTCATCAAGAAGTTTGTTAGACAAAACAATTTTAGCATCCAAGTCCATATTCAAACACTCAAACTCTTTCAGCTTTTCAAGAGAATTTTCAACAAGTTTCTTATATTTTTCAACCAATTTGTTGGATTCATTGAGCTTAGCAATCAAATTATCATTTTCACAAAATAACTTACTCAAATCCTTATTAAACTTCTTAGCCTTTTTCTTCAAGAGTTTGATGTTTTGAATATCAACAACACCCATAGATTCAAGTAACATATCATCACAATTATGAGGATTAACACTCATAGAAGCATTTTCACAAACATATGGCATGTTACACTCAACAACATCCAAAACATCCATAGAAGCATACAAAGCATTATCCATGGCAAATAAACACAAGGGGTTAAGGATCACACTTTGGTATTTAAACCACAACAAGTGTACCCGCTCTGATACCAATTGAAAGCTCAAAAATGTGTTAAAAATACAAGAGCTGTTTAGACCCCCAAATAAAAGTTACAGCTCAATAGATTTTACACTAACTTAATTCTAAGTGCAGAATAGTGTAAATGCGAGCGGATAAACAAACAAGCTACTCTAACATATATTCATATAAACACAGCAGTAAAATGAAATGTAAAAAAGTAGGGAAGAAGAATGCAAACACAGATAACACGCCGATGTGTTATCGAAGAGGAAACCGAAGAACTCGGCAAAAATCCTCTCCGCCGCCCTCCAAGCGGTAATCGATTCACTAGACAATCAGTTGGGATACATGGGTTAGTAAGAGACCTTCCAAGCCTAATCTACCCACTGTACCTAAACCCTCCAAGCTCCTACTCCAACAAGGCTTCTCGGAACCGTGTCTTGTCTAGCTCTCCAGATCCCGCAACAAGCTCCATGTTGCATCTGCCATCCTTGGCTTCTTCCAATGCTTCCCAGTAGCACCAAAACCTCACTTGACACTCTAAAAGGGTGTGGTAAGTGTTTGGACTATCAACCTTTCAATGGTATGGAAATGGAGAGGTAGGAGTTAAGGAAATCCACAAGCATATGTGTAGAGATATATGAGTATGATAATCTCTAACTCTCAAGGTATTTGACTAGGGTTTTCTCTCAGAAGCACTCCTCAATATTTATGGGTATATATAGTGTGGGTACAGAAAGTGTGTATCAGATAGTACAGTCTGGCAGAATAGAATGTTTCGCAGGTGTCTCGCGGGAAGGCCTTACCCGCGAGATACTCGCGAAACACAGCTGTCTCCATCTGTACTGACTCTTCACATTCCAGTCATGTGCAAGACACATGCTTCACTTCGCGAGATGCTTAGTAGTGAGCTACCCGCGAGAAATCTTCTGGCTTCAATTGCTTGAGTCTTCACACTCGCTCTTTCTAACACACAACCCTTACAATTAAATCCCACAACAAATACAGGGTACAAATGATTGAATTAAAATTACAAACAAATTTGGCACGGAATAAAAGCCAACAAAATACATAGTTGTAAATCACAGCTTTACACAACTTACAGTTGAACCCTTACCCTAATACCCAATTGGACTTGTTCTGTAGTGATAATCTTTCCTTTTCAATGCACGGCTACCAGTATATGACTAACCAATAGATGCGCGGATCCCAGTACGCGACTTAATCACCAACTTGAGAAGAATGTTGGCTGCAAATTTCTTTAGTTCATCACATGATGAAGATCAAGAAGCGCCTTGGTCACAAAACCTTACGGTGTACAAACACAGCAACTTCTTCAAGAGAAAGAAGAACTAGGGCAAATTCTGTCTCCGGTCACAATTTGCATGAACAAGACTTTACTCTACACTTGTGTAACTGTGCCACCTTTGACAGCCCATAAAATATTCCTTATATATGTTTAGGATTGTAAGAATAGAAAGCCCAAACATATACATACGGATTGGATGAAAATCAAAACTGAAAATCTGTTTTTCATAAACCTCGATAGATAGCTTATCTGTTGAGTTAGCTGTCGAGCATCGGGCTTCAATAGCTTTTAAACCTAATAGATGCTAGCTATTGAGCTTTAAAATCTAGCACTTCATTACTTGATTCTTGGACAGACTTACATGGCTTTAACACTTGATCTTGAAACTTTGTTTCTTGAAACATTAAACACCTCCTAGATCTACCCAATTACAAGTAAAATGCGTTTTGTCAAAGGATTAGCCAATTACATAAAATATTGACATATATTCTTAACATTAAATCACATATGTCCTAATAGAAAGTTTATTTTTTTCCTATCTCTTTTCTAAAACCCTAATCCTCTTTTCTAAAACTCCCACACAACACCTAAGCATGTTTTTTACAGATTCAAAACCTCTCTTTAGTTAGTTCTAAGGAAAAAACTAGTTTTCCAATTGTTTTCAAAACCTTTTCAATTATAATCTTCTTCTAGAGTTGTGATTAATAAGTTTTATCGTGACTCTTTAATTATCTTGTTATCTTAATCTAATCTCAGTATTATAGGCACTAAAGGGTCAGTTAAAAACCTCAAACTCATGATCCTAAGCGAGGTGAGTGTTTTTCCCATGAACTCCTCCTTTACTTGATATGATTCGCATGAGTTTGTTGATATAGAATTTTCTAATTGTTATATTTGATTTGTTTGATGTTCATGATTATTTTGATATGTATTAATCTGATTTAAGGTTGATTATAATCTATTTTTATTTTTCTTATTCATTTATTTCATTATTGTTTTATATTCACATGCTTTTCTTAATGTAGTTTATTTTATATTCATGTTTATTTTATTTAATTGCCATGTTCCTTTTCTTGTCATATTAATCTAATTTTGAGTAGTTGATCATATTTATTTTTAGGGTTTCTCTTGTGTTTCTTTGGTTTTGTGTTTGGTTGATTCAATAAAAATGTGATTTTTTGGATCTATATTAAAGGATGTGTACGCATCATTAAGTATGTGTGCGCATGGTTTCGACCATGCATACGCATAGTTAAGTGGCCCAAATGGCCCAATTTGGTTCCTGGACCTAAACCAGGTGACGACTCCATTTTCATCCTTTGCCTGGTCTACTCCAAGTTAAGGCATATTTCCCACGAGGAAACCACATGTCGCAAGTGCTTGTGCCCACACATGATCATTATTAGTCATCCGTTAGAGAGATTATCTCAACGCCAGCCAAGGTAGACTCAGCTTTTTTGGTGATTTTTCCACCTCGGCTAGGTGGAATAGGGCATCCTTGAGCTTCTTCTCAGAGTCAGCATGGGCCTACTCAACTGACTCCAGCTTGCCCTCAGCTTCACGGGCCTGACCCAATGCATGGTCCACCCACTCTTCAGCCATAAGGGCTGCTTGCACAGACTGCAAAATCATTAGGTGTAAGTACCTGTACATGTTTCATATAAATTTATAAAAGTAAAAGGTTAAGTACATATATTGGCAAAGTCTCTCTTAAGGGAAAGAAAGACCTCACGCTTCCGCAAAGACTGCAGCTCATGCATATCTTCGGGACCTTTTCTAGGAATTCAGAAAGAATGCCCAACCTGCACTTCTAGGGATCCCTAAGGGAGGCTTCGTTCATGATTGGGTCTCTCGAGCACAGGGCGAACGAAGGCTTCCATACGGAGGCCTTTGGGTGTTGTTCCCCTTTAGAGCTTTTAGAGGTCCTAGAGGGAGAAATCTTTTTCTGTTGAGCCCTGGTCGTTCGAGGCTCCTTGGCTGGGGGCTTCTGAGATGGGCGTGTGATCTCTCCCTCCTCTGCACCTTCAGACCCTTTGGCCTCTTTTTCTTTTTTTTGTCAACGGCATCACCAGAGGACGTATGCGTGGGGGCAGGAGTTAGTGGTCGGGGCACCTCTGGGACTGCTAGGGAAGCACCCCTAACATGGGCTATGAGCAACGCCAACAGGTCCGGGGTCTTCTTTTCTAGCACCATTCCTTCGGGGATGTTGGCTTCTTCTTGGTTGGTACTGACCTAGGCAAGTAGTAAACAGTAATGGGAGAGGCTGGGGAGGTCTTCGGGATCCTCTTGCTGGTAGAAGACTTCAAAGTCTTTATCTGTGACCTCTTGAGTGGGTTTGGGAGTGCGCTCCTTGGCTTCATTGTTCGAAGGTATGGGTTGCTCCTAGGAATAAAGTAGTTTGGTTACGAGCGAGGTTAGAAGTTGGGCATCTTGAGTCTCGGATAGAGGAGGAGTTGTTAGGAAGCAAGGAACTACTACGTCAATTAAAGCTAGCCTTGGATCCTTAGCTCTAATTACGTGTTTAGGGCTTTGGAAACATTTGGAGATGTGGTTGAAACCAAGGATCACGTGCACCGCCCGAAGCTGACCGTCTTTATGAAGAAAAATTTCTAACCTGAGGATGCGATTTAGCTCGGGAAAATTCACTAAGCTCTTGTTCAAGGCGGTGTGATGTTCATCTGCCAATAAACATGCAATATAAGTCATAGATTAGAAAAAAAATCCTTATAAAAGTTTTCGTTATCTGAATATGAAAATCCTATGCGCATTTAATGTCTGTGGGAACCCTACCTGGTTCCCCATCTTGGGTGGGACAGTGCAATCCATCTTGCCAGTCTCCCGAGACAATGAGAAAGTCCTCGTCCATGCCTTCATTTGACTCAAGAATACAAGAAATTAACCTAACGGTTGGGACCCTACATTTGATATAGTAGTTGGTTTCCTTCCCTTTTTAGCAGTTGTATACCCAGTTCACATCATGCCATGTGAAGCTGGTCCCCATCTTACGGTTTATCATATCTACATTACCGAGGACTCTAAAGACGTTAGGGGAGCATTGTGTGGGGGTCAACCTATAATTCATAAGGAAGTCTCTAGTAACCCTACCCATGGGAATTTCCATCCCGCCTTCTATAAAGGCGATCATCGAAATCACTACTGAGCCAGGAGGTCTGTTCATGACCAGCCATTCGCCTAACTCACAATGTTGGAGTTCAACACTGTTAGGGATACTATATTGAGCCCTAATGGTATCCACTAACCTAGCAAATCTACCCATGGAAATTTATTGTGTAGGTAACGAATAATCTACATATAAAAGTAAATGAATCCAAACGCACCTACAAGCAATAGAAGAATCTCTCCTCGGACTGCTGCTTCAATGAAAAAGTTGCAAAGTGAATAAATGGAGCAAAATCATCTTCAAACTCTCCTTATATAGGGGTGAAAAATGAGCGGTAAAATTCCCGCTTGTAAATATGGGTAAATGAGGACTGTAGGATCATCATCACACCATAGAACATAGGAGGACAAGTAGCCGCCTGACACAATAAATACGATATCGTGGATACCGAAGCATCAGGAATGTGCTAAAGACAGATGAAGAGACGTTACCACGTGGGAACGCGTCTGGCACGTACCAATTAGGGTTGCACAACTAAAACCTTAGTATTTATCTTAGGGCTAATAGCAAGGTTTTAGGGGACTATTATGGGGACCCAAGGACAAAGGAAGGATACAACAAGCTGTGACTATCATTATAAAAGCATTCTAAGCTCGAGAAGGGGATTCGCCCGAGGATAGGAGGAGAAGAGACAAAATACTTCCTGGAAGTCCGAATGGAGAGGATAGTGTTCAGAGAGAGAGAGTCAAGGTAGGTGAAGGAAGTTTCCAGTGAAAGGTCATCTACTGCCTCCACATTAAATGACTGGCAACAGCTTTATCAGGTGCATTGATGAGGAAGTGACCTGAACAGTAGAATTCACAACTAAGCAGCTCTTTCTACCACCTTCAACAGAAGTTTAAAGGGACAAGTGTCCTAAGGAGAGTCTAGAGGATTGTAGATGGAGGGCTAGGATGCAATAAGCTTAGCAGTATATAAAGAAAGAGGACTTCTAGATGAAAGGATCGAAAAAGAAGGAGGAAAATGAGATTAGAACAAGAACAGTGATAGAAAGAGGGAGAGAGGGATGAACAAGGTACATCCTTGCGCAAGAACATTGTCCTCGGGCGAGATTCTAAAGAACCATTTATATACTTAATCTTTGACTTTCGTTCATTCCCTCTCTGTCTAAATCCTCGGGCTAAGCCCAACTTATTTTACCTCACTCTCTTTACAAATATCTATTGGTTTGGGCCTACCTGGATAGCACATATTTCACTATTCTAAGTGAGTTTGGGCCGCTAGATTTCCGTGGCCCTACACATTTTATTATAGGAAAAATAAGATAACAATTCAAACATATACCCTTTTATTGGAAAATTGAATAAAATGCATCAATTAATTAAAAGAAATTAACATTTAAATGGCTTTGGTCTTAGATACAATTTAATGTATAAAAAATTACAATATTTTGGTCTTAGTTAATTTCTAATGAAAGAAAAATAGTATTTTGCTTTGCAAAATCCTAGTTAAAATCTATAAAATGAAAGAAGATATGATAAGGAAATGGTCTAAAAACTAGAAATTTTATTTTGGAGACTAGGTTACAGAGAGGAGAAGTTGTTGGCCACTATTCATCCCAATTTGTAGACCGGTATTTAGGAGATTGATGGTAGTACTTTGTTGTGCACTTGGTTTATAGAAAATGTGATTAGGAATAAAATGCTTGAATGCTAATCATAACATTTATTGATTTTAAAAGGAAACCAATTTTCTTTTTTTTTTTTAGAAGAAATAAGGAAGAGTTCGAATTTGGTAAGAATGAGCGTAAAACCCATGTTTTATATATCTAGTTAGAGATTGTCACATCAACTATTTACTTAAAACTCAAAACATTCTACTACACATAATAACTTCTTAATTAACTCCTACTTGAGTTGAATTTTTAAATGGATATTAGAATGATTAAGTGTGGTTGTGTTTACTTTTTAATATGTGTGATAAGATGATGTGGGTATGTTGGGATTGGAGAGTGTAAAACTTGGGTTTTATACCAAATCCTTATAGAATTTGATCTCAAAAAGGAAAACCTAACCTAATTCATGATCATGTGATTATATATATACATGGAAATAATAATCAACCCATATTAATCAACATCTTTTTCACATTCAAATGAAATGAAACTAATAGATTTAGATTTTAATTTTGAATGGATCCATTATGAAAGAGTGAGTTAATTTAAGTTTAGGGAATGAGAAAACTAGAATTTTGGGTAATCTCATAATACTTTGCCACATAAACTTTAGCCCTTATAATTTTACACATCATTATTATAAAATATATTTTTAACTGGGTTTGAATTGTATTCTATATTTAAAATTTTAAACCATCCGTTAAAATATTGCTTCAATGTTCTTTATTTTAATGGTTGAATATTTAATTCTCTATCATAATAAATGTCTATAAATAATTACTACAAATTTAAATAGTAGAATATATATTTCCATATATAAAAATAATCATAATAACTATCTACTAATAACTATCATAATTTTAAATGGTAGAAGAGATAGTTTTATGGATAATTATTGAGTACTTTAAGAGTACCATAAATGCGTACTTATCCCTTTCATATAACTGTGGATCCCACTAATTAAATTTATGGTGGAACCCACAATTCATGTGAGATGAGGAAGTACGCATTTATGGTACTCCCAAAGTAATCAATAATTTTCCAAGTTTTATATATAAACACAATCATAATAAATCTTACTAATAACTATCATAATTATCAAATTTTATATCTATAAAAAAAAAAAAAAAAAAAAAAAAAAAAAAGAAGAATCATATTTTATTAAACTTCCATTGCATTGTGTGGGTTATGGACTAAAATTTATATGAGTAATGCTACAGCCACAAACTATTTTACAACATTTTTACAAAATGTTGATGTAGCCAACCTCTTATTGGTTTTCATCTAAGTCTGCCATTAATATCATTTTTTTCATTTACCAATAATTACTCACCACATCAGCAATTTGTAAAAAATTTTGTAAAATAGTTTGTATCTCTAGTATTATTCAATCTATATATAACTTTTGAAAGGTAACAATAAATATATATATATCTATATATATATATATATATCTATATATATATATATATATATATATAAGTTAATCTTTTTTCTACATATTCTATTTACAATTTATTTATATTCTTTTACTATATCCTAAAAGACTTGCTTTCTCTCTCTTTGCACTCTTATAATTGTCACTCCCCTTTTTACTTTTTCTCTACTCCACTAATGTCAAAGCCAACACTTTAGGGTTGGGTAAATAGTTTCAACCTGCCCTGAACTCAACTCCCGCTCTTGCCCCACATGAGTTTTTTCCATGCCGAAGAGGGGATGGAGTACCCCTGATCCAATCTCTCCTAGCCTTGTTGCAATATTTTTTTGCCCCCTTTAGGACCCTTGGATTTTCCTATGAACCTATATATCCTAATCCAAAATTTTTCTAACCCTATCTAGAAAATGTTTTCAATTAATTTATGTTAGATATACACATGTAAATGAAGTCTCCACATAGTTGAGCTTATACCCGTTGGGCTTAGGCCTTTAGAGATAAATTTGTCTCTACATGTTATATCAGCTACTCAATTGGAGTCTCCTTAAGGTATTATCTTTCCAACAAGTGGTTTTGAAACTAATGGTGGTTTGCAGCAAAGGTAGCAATGTTATCAAAGGTCCCTTTTGCAGTTGGAGCAGAAAAATTATGTCTATACTTGAAGCAATTACAAGTATGGATGAGCATGTGGGGTTAACACATGGCTCCCGTCGATGGCATATGAGAGGCCCATGGATGACGCGTTTGTTGGGTTCTAGGACTTTAGGTTTAAATGTATTAGAACTTCAATTTGTAATGTTGGCAAACCATGATCAAAACATTTTAGTCTTTGTTTTAGACTTGCTCAAAGTGTGTTTATATGTAAAGTTGGAATCAAGTGTTCTGCAGGATTTACTGTGTAAATCTGCCTGGCTCGATCGATTGAAAATTAGGCTCGATCGATCGAAACTCGTGCAGATTATTTTTCTGCAGAATTTTCCAACTCAGCCCAAGTCCATTTGACGTATAGGGTTTTATGTTTTGTCTTAAGTATAAAAGGGAAAACCCTAGTCACGTTTTATGTTGCTCCTTATGCTGTATGTGTGAATCTTTTGTGAGATCAAGAGGTGGTTGCCTTCACACATATTTAGGGTTTCCAAGATTCAAGATTATGTCAAGAACTTGGTGATCGATTCAGTTGCTGCATTCAAGAGCTTAAAGATACACAAGCGGGTGTGCTTGTGCTTGCTGGGAATCCAAGAAAGAAGTAGTCCGTGGATTCGGAGCTGTCACGTGGTTGTGGTAGTAAGTTTCCTACTCGAGTAGCAATAGGATGTTAGTGGTCTAAGTCGCTATTGTGAAAATTTCAATTCTTTCATAGTGGATTCAGTTTTACTTTGAGAATAGCTAGGTTAAATCCTCCCCAGGTTTTTTACCGGTTTGGTTTTCCTAAGTTATCATATTGTTGTGTTCTTTATTTTCCGCACTTTACAATGATATGATATATTTGTGTTAACCTAGATTTGATAATTTGACTAAGTAATCACTTAGCTAATTAACTAGGTTAATCTGGTTGTGTTTTAAGGGGTCTAAAAACGAACAGCGTTGATAAAGAAAATGCCAATAAGCAAGGGAAGCTAAGTAGGACTTGTTCATGGCCCACAAAGAGGTCTTGAAACCCATAGAAAGGCAGAGACTGACATATGAGAGGAAAGATTGTTGGGCATACACGTGTAAGTGAAGACCCACATTGAATAACGATGAAAAGAATAAGTAGTTAATATAATATAGTTAAGCTCATACTCATTGGACATAGGCAAAAAAAAAAAAAAAAACTCAATTGGATTCTCCTCAAAGTGTTATCTCCGAAACAATTTCAAACATATTGACCTTTATAGAATCCATCAACTCATTTGTTAGTCAACAATTAAATTCAACATATATATGTTTTAACAACGAATTAAATAATTTGAATTTTTTTGTGTATCACTGATTTTTTTTTTTTTTTTTCATGTGTTTAATACTTCAATTAATTATCACATTTGTTTTAGCGGTGAAAGTGGCTTATCTGATCATCTCGTAGACAAAAACTAAATTTTTTATATTTTTTTTAACTTCAATATATTTTTGATGAACAGATAGGAGTGAAATCTTAGAATTGAACGCCATGCATTCATGACTATTTACGCATAAAGTATGCCAAAAAGTGGGATTCATGATTATTTGATCATAGTGACTATTTTACATCGGCTATAAAATATGCTCATACAGTTCCGTGGGTGTTTAAATTTAGCTTTTGTAATGGGAAAAAATATTATTAAATTAATATGCCAAGTGATCCAAAAATAAAATATCAAGGGAAGAAAATAGAAAGGCATAAAAAGCGAGACAATCATTTCGTTAGTCAAAAAGATTCAAAAGGAAGAATAGAATAACTATTGATGTTTTGTAGGTTTAGCTAACATTATTATGTATTAAAGTATACTAAGTGAAAGTAACCCAGAAAATGAATCAAAAGTGAGCAAGAAAAGGAGACTGGACTGGAGTGATTCAATATAAAAAACTAAAAAAGAAAGGTACTTAACATATTTATTTTACTTTTTATAAAAAGATAGGAAAAAGGAGTGTTTTAGATTAGTAATACTTTGTTTTCAAAAATAATTAGAACACTATTTTTGTTTTTTTAGAAGAATTAGAATACTATTTGATTGTGGAAAACCAGTCAAGCACTTTGTTTTGTGCAATGGTCAGAAGTTGGGACTTCGATCACTTTTTATAATCGAACTTAAAACTATTTTACATTAGTTAGTATATTAAAATATTATAATTAAAGAAACCAATTTAGTGCAAACTGGAAAGCATAATAAACTTGGACAAATCCTATTAGAGGATTTGAGTCATGCGGCCTATCCTGTCGATTTTAGGAACTAATATCATTTTTACATGTGTCGATGTTCATGCGCATGCATCTTGTTCTCGTAAAATATAAATTAAAAAAAAAAAGAAAAAAAAAAAAAAAAGATCGTTGGTATTCCTTTTTCTAATAACTAGTCACAAACTCATGCTAGACACTGGAACTACATGTTTTTGTGGTAGAATAAAATAATTTTTTTATATAAAATCTTAAATTGATTATGAAACTCCACCATTGCATGAATTTCTCATGTTTGACTTCAATTTTTATTATAATTCAATGAAGAAATCATTACTTGAACGTACAATGACTTACAATAAAAAATAAAAATTTCCTGGTAGTTTCAAATATTGCAAAAAAATAACTAAAAAAAATCAGATATTAAGACTTTTAAAAGGCTAAAAAATATTAAACAAAACAATATATATATACACACACAATAGAGAAATATAAAAGAAAGATGTATTACACTCAAAAGAATAATTCATTACAAAATATATATGACAAATTATAAAAAGAAAAAAATTGAAACCAACCTTATAATTGAATTTAATAAATAAAAAAACTTTAATAATTATTTCTATTAATTGGTTAGGTTAGTTAAATTGATAAAGCTCGAAAAAAAGAGTGCATTTAATTGAAATTAAAATCTTCAAATTGAAATGAAACTCATAGTTAATCTTTTAAAAAATATATCTTTTTTTTTAGAAAAAAGGAGGAAAGTCATTTTACCTTTTAATATGTGATAGACTCTAAGGAAGTCAATAAAAAGCTAAATATTAGTCAGAGGTTTCGGTTTTATAGTATATATAGATAAAAATGATAATAACCAAAACTTCTTCTTTTTTGGATGAATATCAAAATATTTACCAAATTACTATTAAAAAAATTTTGACTTTGAATTTAAAAAGAACAGTTAAAAAAAAGAATTATACTTTAAAAAATTAGCAAGTATTTGTTGTTCTGTCAATATTTTAGAGATAATATTTTTTATTGATAAATTTTAAATATGATACCTACCATGACATGTAAAAAGCTGAGTACTATTGTTCTAAGGTTCCAAATTAAAGGCGAATCTAAGTTTTAGTAATATGCATGTAATAGTGTCACAGGGTCAAATTTTTCACTCAATTTTTTCCCTGTGATAGCCCAAAGTTTCTGACTTAATCTCAGCCAACACCACACACACTGCAGGAAACACTTAGAACATATCATATAGGGACTCACACACACACAGAGCACACACACTATGTTTATAGGGAACCCACCCCTAACTTTTATTACTTAATCTTAAGTACAAAGGAAACCCTTTACAAGCTTGGAGAAATACACATAATTCTCCCTAAGGCAAAATACACTCTACTATTGACATTCCCAACAGCATTAAGGTCATATACACAGAAATAACTATTATGACAACTACTGCCTAACAACTGGCTGGGTCTTGGACAATCTGCTACTTGTGGTTTGACTTAGAACACTTTCAACTGATGTTGTCTTCGTTTGCTCTCCACGTTTTTAGTCCCTACACAGTAGGTCTAAACAGTAGGAAAACTAGGAACTGCTTGGTAACTGCCTAATAACTACTCCTGTACATCAGCACATGCACAGCCCATGTCTCAGCAAATTATGAGACTTTTTCCCATCACTCAGCAACCCACACAGCATGTTTCCCCACATTTTGGGAGGCTTGGCCTATGCCCAAGCCTTCCCCCATTAGACAACACAACCCACACAGTATGTCCACATGCAACACACACCAAGTAACTACCATCAGCCCACTAGCATCTATCTATGCATTTAGCCAGCACCCACTAGCCCAATGCCTTGCACACAGCATCTGATTGCACATTATTATGGCAGCCCAGCCATTCCTTGCACACAAGCCACCAAGCTCACTCATAAGCAACCAACAACTAAGCCACCAATGTCATGCACCATCAAATAGGGTCAACACCACCTGCTACTGCTCATCATAAAACCAACTCTACCCACCATGGCCCTACTCTGCTATGGCCCTAAGGCATCATGTAGAGCAAGGTGCCTCCACATGCTGCCCCCTCACACTACTCATTGATCCAACTCGAGTAGGGAGACTAGGCATGTCCCCCTCAAAGAGTCCTTAGGAGTATTACTAATCTAGCATAAGGAACTATCAATGTGTTAAGAAAATAAGAAGTCAAGTGACAGGCCTAATGCTACCCAAGCACCCTCATTCCTCATGCCATCATCAACAATAAGAAAAGCTCCTAACATATGGCCATATTCAATAACCAAAATTTGTGCGCTTAGAAGGTGCTTATCCATCTAGATATGTCATACCCAAAAAAAAAAAAAAAAGAGAGAGAGAGAGAGAGAGAGAGAGAGAGAGAGAGAAGCTGAAGGTGGTAATTGGAATATAAGATTATAATGGAGGTCAAATTTAATTGAAATCAATTCACTACTAATAAGATAGAAAATGATAAAGATAAAAAGTAGTACTACTAAGTGGAGACAAGCACATTAGTGTCCTGAAATATATCACACATTCTTGTCATCTACTTAGAAAAGGTCACAGATTCTAATGAACCTTGCACCAAGTCGTTAATTTACAATTTATAAATTATAATTTTTTAAGTGTTCACAATTATGCTTGGAAATGGGAATCTCTGTCTTATCAAGTAAAACCGTGACATCCTCTAGCGTTTGTTTTTTATTTTATATATATATGGCAATTGCAAAAAGGGGCTTGTTCCGCCATCAAAGTTTGATGGCTGAACAAGCCCCTTTTTGCAATTCACCGTCCACTCTGACAAAACGAATATTCGACACGTTTTGTATTTTTTTTTTTTTTTTTTTTTGAGAAGTTCTACACGTTTTGTTGGAATAACGTTGCACCATATATTGATGATTTATTGCAACGAAATGTTTGGAACAATAGCTTATTGTCACAGTAGTTACGTTGATTGAAGTATTGAATCAAATATATATATTATCGTTATTGCAAGGAAAATTTTGAAGCAATAGCTTCATGCCAAAACAGTTTTGTTGCAATAAATGTGAACCAAATATTAATCTGCTTTATTGCAACGACATAATTGGAGTAAAATATCCTATCAACGATATCCTCGCTGCCATAACATTGTAAAAGAATTTTCTCTCAAATTTATTGGCACTACTTTTCCATTGTAATAGGTAATGTATTGCAAGGATTAAATTTATTATTCCATCGAAGAAGTCATCACATTATCCAAAATTTACTGCAATGAAAGGTAATCCAAACTTTTTCTCTTAAATATTATTATATTTAAGAGAAAAATTACACACCATTATTTGGACTAAGGCGCACCTCTTCTCTTCACCTCTCCCTTGTGCACTAATCTAGCCGAATATCTGAATCAATACATATTAGCCCATTAATCACCACAATTAAAATAAATAAAATAATCTATCTATTTTTTAATGTGAAATTAAATATTTTCACTAATTCCTTATCTTTCATAATAACTCTCATATTTTTACATTTATGTTGTAATATAAATCAATTTTAATTATATAATATTAAAATGCTCCAACAAGATTAAAAAAAAAAAAAAAATCATTCTTTTCCCTTTCTATTTTGGATTGGCATTTTGGAAACTCATCAGATTCTAAAAATTTGGTTGGGAATGGAATTAGGGTAAATCCGATTAGATTGGAAGCGCAATTAAGTTGCCTGTGGGGGGAGTAATGGCGAAAATTTTAGATGTAGGAGTAGGATGATTAATTTTGCTTATGATCACTGATCTTAACAAGATGTTGGGAGACTATGGCCAGTCGTTGGAGAACTTAATATGGATATGGGTAATAAAGCATGCATGCATGTAGTGTAGATTAGATTTGGGAGTACAATTGAGGGGCAATCACCTTCGTGCCCTTACCAAAATGGGCTAAAGTCAATTTGCAACACAAAGCTTGAGCAATTTACACAACTTTTGGAAATATAATGGTTTTGAGGCCTATGATTACCTGAGGCCCTTTCACTCTTTCAGTCGTCGATCTACTCGTGCCAAGGGACTGGAAGCTAGCTTCCTGTGGCAATGAGGTGATCTCCTTTTCGAGTCTATACTTATTAAACTTGTATCTTTACCGGATCAAGCTAGATTAAATTTTAGAAGGACATTGTTTAGCTTCGCTATCGTGTATTGATTAAGTATGATAAAAAATAAAAAATAAATAAAAAAATAAATTATAAATAAAATTTATAATTGGGAGGGGGGAACAAAGTTTTAACTGTTAAGATGACTATAGTCTCTATTAGCTTTTTTATTTTATTTTTTTTGTTGGGCTAGGTCGCAATTCCTCCTTTTAACTCTCCAACACCACCAATGCCTACAAGCCTCCAAAGTGTTTTTCAGCGTTTCATTGCATCTGGTATTTTATGTGAATTTTCTTTTGAAATTTGGCTACTTGGAATCATTGAGACCAATGCTTATCGCACGGGCTTTCAATGATATTTGTCTAACGTGATTTGAGATTGTTTGTCAATCAAACTCTAGTTTTGGCTAGGGTTCAACTTTGGATGGTTTTCTTATTTTTGTGAAATCTTTTCGTTTTAAATCCATTTTTGGTGATCCACCCATCGTTTAAAGTGGATTGAATTATCTTCATGAATTGGCATGAGAATCATTTTGATTGAACAGTTAGATTTTTCTAGTTCATGTCCGTGTTGAAATAAGGGGTTTCCTCAGTTTTCTTGTATGAGCAGCAATTGGGGATTCATTGGGTTTGGTCCACCCAACATCAACAACTAACCACACTCTCTCATCAAGAGACTGCAAAAAAGCTCGCATACGTACTTTCCAATATGCATAGTTTGTCCCATCAAATAAAGGACGAATAATCAGTTATTGACCACAATCCATGACAATAGGAGTCAATAGATCACATAGCAAAAATTAATTAACCTAATCAGAGTGTGCTTGCTCTAACACCACTTGTTGGGTTATAGATTAACCCCAGTTAATTAATTCAATTACCCAAGTCGATTAATTATTTAGATTTTACGCAAATATCATGAAGGCACAAACAAATCACTAATCTAAACTAAAGTGGTTCAAATAGTGTGTAAAACACTTATGAACGTTTAGACCCCCAAATATAAAATTACCAACACAAGCTTATACACAAACAACATATGTGCGGAATGATGAATATAAGTTAAACCCAAATTGGTAAAACACTCCAAACCCAAATTAATCACAACCACAATAGTAATTAAAAGGTAAAGAGTAAGGGTAGAGAGATGTAAACACAAAAATAATACGGTGATGTGTTATCGAAGAGGAAATCGAAGTACTCAGCGAAAAACCTCTCCGCCACCCTCCAAGCAATCAATAATCCACTAGAGAATAAAGTTGAGATACATGAATAGTAGAAGACCCTCCAAGACTAAACTACTCAATGCACCTAAGCCCTCCAAGCTTCTTGCTCCAACAAGGCTACGCCAAACCTTGTCTTCTTTAGCTTACCAGATCCTGCAATAGCCCATTGCATCAACCAAATGAATTGGTCCCTTCTGAACTGCTTCCCAAGCACCAAAACACCTCCTCACTGATATGGGTATGGTGAGATAAGAATTTGGCAAAATGTACCTCTCAAGGATATGTCAATGGAGAGGGTGAAAGTAGAGGAATTTGGAGAATCAAAAGATGAAAATTGTGGATGAGTTAATAGAATCAAAGGATGAAAATTGTGGATGAGTTAATCTTGTTTTTCTCTAGGGTTTCTCTCTCAAAATTCTCTCTAGAAACTCTATACATTTCATGGGTATAAGGGTATTTATAGTAGTGTGTATGAGGAATGCGAAAAGTCAGTTTCAACCAAACAGGGCATTCTGGCAACTCGAGCTCGCGATTGGAATGAGTCATGAGTTTGAGTCGCGTGCTAATTGCCTGGCCAGACTGGAAGTTTTGTCCTATAGTACTCAAGCTGTCGTGACCCTTCAACTCCCCCTGCATGCTTCACACGCGTGCCATTCCGGTGACTTGCCGGTCGTGAGCCAATCGCGAGATCCAGTCGCGAGACTCCTTTGAATTGCACATAACTTGAGTTTTTTTCACACTCTTTCACACACTAACCTTACATAATTCCCACCTAAATATAGGGTATCTAATTACTAAATTACAAGCAAATTTGGCACGGAATAAAGCCAACACATGATTGAATAAATTCAACCTTACAATCTCCCCCTTTGGCTATTCCGTAACAAAACCCTAAAACAGACTCAAGACTTAACATGTGAGTTGGGAATAGTTGCCAAAACTCACTCACACCTAACTCTAGAAATTGTGAAGCTCTTGAACCATACGAACAAATTTTTCCTGAAAACAATAACACAAGATGATCATTGTAAGCATAAATCTTGAAATGCATATAGAGCAAGCACAATGCGATCAAGTAGTAAAGATTAAAGCAATAAAGTATGACTTGACCAAACAGGAACAATCACTATAAATAGTGATCACAATGAACATTCACACAAGGAATGAACATCCGGACATGCAAGCTAATAAGCTCAATGCAAAGTATCATTTGTATGTCTAACACTCAACCGATATAAAAACACAAGGTAGATGTATCAAGAATATAAAATCCAACAAGGGCACAAGAGTGATGTACTAAAGAAAATGCATAACATTAACTAAAAGTAATAGGCTATAAAGCATGGGTACATATATAAAGTACTATTTTAAAAAACTAAGTATTCACACACCATAGTAAACCAAGTACAGGAATAATAAAGTTTAAACCAAAGTATTTAACAAAGTGCTATGAAAACCCATATTAAAACTAAATCCAAACATAAACAATACAAACTAAACATAGAAATGCTTTAAGTTTCAAAATGATGCTCCCCCTCAAGAGCTACTCCACTCCTACTCCATATCTCCCCCTTTTTAACCAGAATGGCCAAAGGGCTACTGCTGTGTAGTAAAGCTATCAAACTTGGCTGAAAGCAAATTCATCTGCTCTTGGATAGCAGTCAACCTGTCAGATTGCTCATTTTGGACATCTTGCAGCCCGTCAATCCTCTCATGGATGATCTGAAATGCATCTGGAGGTACTGCAGAAGATGATGAAGCTCGGCTCCTTTTACCACGGCTTCATGAGCTTGAGGGTTGACCTTCTGCTTCTGTCTCAATGTCCATAGGTTCTCCTTGTGCTTGATCACGCTCCTCTTCATCACTTGGAAGACGAACTTTGATCCATGCAATTGTTAAAGCATTGATAGCTGGAAGAGTAGCCATGAGACTGATGTCTTGAGGAATTTCCACACCTTTTGCTCGAAAAAGCCTCATAAGTAGACTAGGGAGAATCAGCTTTGCCCTTGAAGTTGTCCTTGTTTCATCAGCAATGATGGAGAAGGCATGAGCACTAATATTAATGTAAGTGTTCTCCCGAAGCTCCATGAGAAAAATGGCTCTAGCATTACTAATGGTGGTCATCTTCTTCACCGGGTACAAGTTGAACATCATGATTAAGGTAAGACATCTCAAATCAGGTGGAAAAGCAGTTGTGTTGAGGCATCTTTCCTCTCTAACACCACCAATATGAGATTGAACCGTCTCTATGGAGAGCATTCTGTCCTTGTAGTGAGTGAAATCATGCTCTAGATCCTCAAAGCCAAGAACATCATCAATATCCTCTAAGTCAATGTTGAATTCATGGCCTCTAATCCAACAATTGATTTCATCCTCTCTTAAAATGGCATTGGCATAGAATTCATGGATCAAAGGTTCACATACCCCAGGGAGATCACCAAGGAGCTTGTCCCAACCTCTGTCTTGAAAACAACCTAGGATAAAATAGTCCTTCAAATCAACCAAGTCCACAAATCTCTCTTTCGACGATTAGAGCCTTCTCATAGAACTGATTGTATCTCTCAAAGTGTTTGGTAGAGCAGAACCGAGTATTGTCCATTTTCCTCCTTTTGTCAGCATGATGTGCAGTATTCTTCTTCTTTGGAGTCATCTACAAAAACATAGCAGCAAAGACCACAACACAGAGTACAGCATATGGTAACACCAAACATTAGTAACAAGTTAGTAGCAATAAAATGGACTTAGAATAGGCCAAAGATTTAAACTAAAGCATAGTTCAAAAGCAACTTGACATGAGAGGACACATAGCATCAAAACACAGCAGAGTGTTGGAATTATTTCCTCAAACATATCAAAGTGTGTGTGTGGGCACAAATATCACCATGTACAACCTAGGACATAATGCAAATCACATAACCAGAGATGTATTTTATAATCAAAGTATTCCATGAACTCCCTACAATCATTGTATTCCATGAAATCCTCAAAAACACAAGAAGGTGTCTATGAGACATTTTACCATGGGTATGATATGCACAACACAACACAACACAAACAAAGTATAATACTCAAAAATGAGAAGCAAACATGAAAACATATATTGTAGGCATCATACTACCAAAACCAATAAAAACCATTCAACAAACTCAACAAAATATCCTCAAACCATATTCAACATCATATTTTCAAATCTCAAACAAAAACAAAAAATCCAAGAAATCTAGGGCTAGAAACATGAAATACTTTGAGAAAAAGAGAAAACCCATACCTTTGCTTGAAGATTTGTGAAGAGATGATGATGAAAATGGAGGATTTTTGAAGAGAACATGATGAGTTTGGAAGGGAGAGGAACGGACAAGACAATGAACAGTCACAATGAGCAAGGGAAAAATGAAAAGTTTTTGAAAACTGTCCTGAAAAATAACCCTCAAAGTGCAAAACAAAACACGCATTTTTCGCGACTGGAATGAGTCGCGAACAAGTCGCCAAGTCAAGCTGCCAAAAACCCGTGTGACAAATTTTGAAAAATTTGTCTAAGTGTTTTTCGCGACTAGAAGGTCCACCCGCGAATAAGTCGCGAAGGGAGTCGTGAACCATTCTGAGTAAAACTCGCGACTGGAGCTTCCACTCGCGAACAAGTCGCCAAACTGAGTCGCGAAAATGCTAAAAACCCAGATTTTTGAAATTTTTCTAAATCTTTTTCGAGACTGAGGCCTTGACCCGCTAGAGAGTTGCCAAGAGCTTCTGTGTAAGCTCGTGACTAGGGGCTTGCGACTTGCTTAACTCGCGAGGTAGAGTCGCCAAAACAGAGTTGTACAATTTTTGAAATTTTTGAATTTTTCAAAACAAAACACTTTCCAAAAACAATTAAAACACTCAAAAATCCTTTTGTGTTTGATCAACAAATAATTGAGTATGTGCAACACATTTAATCAAGTACAATCACACAAATGAATAAGGCATTCATTGAACATAGACATGTGTGATGTGTGTGGATATCAAAAATGAGATAGTCCTTAGTCTAAGGTGAAGCTTTAATGATCAATTCAACCAAGACATACACAATTAGCACGAGGAAAAGTGACCAATCTCAATTATAGAAATATGCATATATGACCTCCCACAAAACTTGAATACATAAGTTTGAAGCTTTTCATTTGGCTTCTTACAATTCATATCAATTGATCATTCTTGAACAATACATCTCATTTTGAGATTGATGCCTGAAATTTTTAATATTTCAATTTGATGAACAAGCCTTTAGCTTTTTGGGCATCATACATTATCATATAAGTCGCTTTCCCTTTTTCCTAGTTGAATACTAGTATGTGCAACGGCTTTTGCAGCTCATTATCTCTTTTCATTTTGAGATTTACATTGGTTGAGCTCTTTAAGCAAAAATAAAATAGTGGGAAGATATATAGGCACAAGTCTATGCAAGTCTTAAGATCAACAAAACCATTGACTAATCATTCATAACAAGTTTGAAGATCTGTTTACAACAATCACATAGATGTCAAGATTTTTCCCATAATGATATGAGTGCATAAAGAACAAGTTACGCTCGGAAATGCACAAAGCCATTTGTACGAAGGTACAAGGCAAAACATGCATATGACATAACACAATAATGCCGATCAAACTTTTTGGATTTTCTACTTTTTATGTGTTTTTGGATTTTTGACACAAAACAAGTAAAGATTGATAAAAAATTGGAAACATTCAAAGCAAATAACAAACAAACAAAAATTTGTCAAAACATTCTAGAATCAAAGAAAACAGGCAAGCAATGTCACAACATATAGGAAGAATTGATGCATGGTCATGTTTTAATGCTTATGCATGTGTACCCTTCTTCACCCACATGACACATGCGTTTAGGGTGATATCCTTAGAGGATTGGGTACTTGAGTTACGGTTCTCAAACCTTAGGATGAAGTTTGCCAAACAGGAAGTGATGGTGTCTATCATCTTCATTACATCCCCAATGTTAGACTTAGCTTCACCCCCTTTCAATTGCTTGAAGTTCCCTTTGCCATTTCTTTGTCCACTTGGCCTTTGATAGCCGCCATTCTTTAATGCTCGAAGCTTGTGGTAGTTAGGCCTAGTGTGACCTGAGATTCCACAATGGTGACAAAAGTGTTGTATTTTCGGTCCCCTTTGTGACTTTGGAAGTGATTTTCCTTTCACCTTGAGTTTAGCCATTGCTGGGTTTGAAGGCTTTGTTGAAACCCATTAAGCAATCACCTTTGGCTTCTTCTCAAACTTCACTTTGTCAAAAGCTGAAATTGCTACCAATGGCTCCTTCGCTTTTACAAACTTCATCTCCTTAGACACAATGGTGCTTGAACTAGCCTCTCCGGTGTATCTTAAGCCGCTTTTGTCAAAAAAGGGCTTTTGATGTGCAAGCACTTCATCAAGCCTTTTGGAGGAAACCTGCTCTACTTTAGCATTGGCTTAAATCACCTCAAGCCTAAGAAACTTGATCTTTGAATAGGCTTCGATTAACTCTCCGTTTAGCGTTTCAACTTCACACTTAGTCTCCTTGTACCACACTAGAAGACTTTTGTAATCTTGCTCTGCTCTCTTCATTTTTTTAATGGCTGCTTTAACCACTCTTGCATATTCACCGGTCTTCTCAAGGAGAGTATTATAGGTTTCTTGTAATCCCATTGTTCTTTCATCTTCCTCCTCATCAGATTCCTTTACTATTCCCATCGACTCCACTTCAGTGTGCTCACCAAGCTCTTCCATTAACATACTCAAATCATCTGAAGATTCCATGGGAGCAATGGTCATAAATGCGGAGTAGTTTCCTTCTCCGTCACAGCTTTCTTCTGAGTCTGAATTAGAAGAGTCTGAGTCACTAAGAGTAGTGGCATACACTTTACCATTCCCTCTCAAATAGTTGGGACACTCTTTCTTGAGATGTCAATGACCGTTGCATTCGTAGCACGTGATTTCTTGAGAGGATTGAGAATCCTTACCATCTTTCTTCTTGAAATCCTTTTTCTCCTTTCTGAAATTTGGGAATTTTCCCTTCTCAGCAAACTTTCCATTCTTTTTGAACTTCAAGAACTTTCAGAAGTTCTTAACAAGATACGCCACATCTTTTTCGACCTCATCCTCATCCGATGAGTCTTAAGCTTCCACTCTCTCATTAATTGTCTTTAGAGTAAGAGATTTGCTCTTCCTTTGTGATGGTAGAGTTAGCTCATAGGTTTGAAGTGAGCCAATAAGTTCTTGAACTTTGATCTCATCAAAGTCCTTGCTCTCTTCAATAGCAGTAACCTTTGCACGAAAGCTTTCTAGTAATGATCGTAGAATTTTTCTTACAGTCTTGGAGTCCTCCGTCTTTTCTCCCAAGTTAAACTTCCCAATTACCACCTCATTTAGCTTCCCATAAAATGAGTCGAATGACTTGTCTTCACTCATCTTCAGCTCCTTAAAGCGTGTGGTTAGCATTTGTAACTTGGTGTCCTTCACCTTTTTGGTGCCTTCATAGGTCATCTCCAATATTTGCCATGCCTCATTGGCAATTGTAACGTGAGAAATCCTGTGAAACTCATCTGGAGAAACACCACAGAAAATAGCATTTAGAGCCTTGCTATTAGCATTAGCTGCCGCAAGGGCTGCCTTATCCCATTCGGATTTGGCGGCCTCCAGCCTAGTCCATCCTATATCTATAGCATCCCAAACACTGTCATCAATGGAACATAGGAATGCCCTCATACGGACTTTCCAAAATGCATAGTTGCTTCCATCAAAGTATGGAGGACCACTAAGTGATTGAGATCGATCCATCTTAAAAGGGGTCTAGGATCGCACTTAGGTAATTAAACCATAGCAAGTGCACCCGCTCTGATACCAACTGAAAGTTCAAATAGTGTGTAAAATACCTATGAACGTTTAGACCCCCAAATATAAAATTACCAACACAAGCTTATACACAAACAATATATGTGCGGAATGATGAATATAAGCTAAACTCAAATTGATAAAACACTCCAAACCAAAATTGATCACAACCACAGCAGTAATTAAAAGGTAAAGAGTAAGGGAAGAGAGATGCAAACACAAAGATAACACGACGATATTTTATTGAAGAGGAAACCAAAATACTTGGGGAAAAACCTCTCCACCGCCCTCCAAGCGGTCAATAATCCACTAGAGAATAAAGTTGGGATACTTGAATAGCAGAAGACCTTCCAAGCCTAATCTACCCAGTGCACCTAAGCCTTCCAAGCTTCTTGCTCCAACAAGGTTATGCCAAACCTTGTCTTCTTTAGCTTATCGGATCCCGCAATAGCCCATTACATCAACTAAATGAATTGGTCCCTTCTAAACTGCTTCCTAAGCACCAAAACACCTCCTCACTGATATGGGTATGGTGAGATAAGGATTTGGAAAAATGTACCACTTAAGGATATGTCAATGGAGAGGGTGAGAGTAAAGAAATTTGGAGATTCAAAGGATGAAGATTGTCGATTAGTCAATCTTGTTTTTATCTAGGGTTTCTCTCTCAAAATTCTCTCTAGAAGCTCTCTACATTTCGTGGGTATAAGGGTATTTATATTAATGTGTATAAGGAATGCAAAAAGTCAGTTTCAACCAAACAGGGCATTTTGGTGACTCGAGCTCGCGACTGGAACGAGTCACTAGTTTGAGTCGCGAGCTAACTGTCTGGCCAGACTGGAAGTTTTATCCTGTAGTGCTCAAGTTGTCGTGACCCTTTAGCTCCCCTGCATGCTTCACACGTGTGCCATTTTGGCGACTTGCCAGTCACGAGATCTAGTCGTGAGACTCTTTTGAATTGCACACAACTTGAGTTTTCTTCACACTCTCTCACACACTACCCTTACATAATTCCCACCTAAATACAGGGTATCTAACTACTAAATTACAAGCAAATTTGGCACGGAATAAAGCCAACACATGATTGAATAAATTCAACCTTACACAAATATCGTGAAGGCACAAACAAATCACTAATCTAAACTAGAGTGCAGCGGAAATTAAATTTGACACGGTGATTTGTTGACTAAGGGGGAAAACCTTCACAAGGCAAAAACTTTGCCGGTTAGTGAATTTAAAGTCACCACTCCAAAGAATTCACCAATCAAGAACAAGTGGTTACAAATACAAAGAATCTTACCCTCTTGGCCTATCCCAAAGTACCTACTTACAGAGGAACTTTTACGCTAATTTTCAATTAGACTTAATCTTATAGAGACTTCTTCAATTGCACAAATCTCCAAATTGTGACTAACCTCGAGCAACTTGAAGTTTATTGATGGATGTAAAGTGTACGTTTTTAGACCCCTTAAAACACAAGTTGTTTAACCTAGTTGTTTAGCTAAGTGATTACTTAGATAAATTATTCAGATCTAGGTTAACACAATAAAATCATATCATGACAAAATGTGGAAATATAAAGAACACACGATATGATAACCCAGGAAAACTAAACCGGAAAAAAACCTAGGGAGGATTTAACCTAGCTATCCTCAAGGTAAACTAGATCCACTATGAAAAAATTGAAGTTTGTACAATAAGACTTAAACCACTAACATCCTATTGCTACCTTAAGTAGAAAACTTACTACCACGACCACGTGATAGCTCCGAGTCCACAAACTACTTCTTTCCTTGATCCACTGCAACCACAAGTACTCCCACTTGTGACTTTGAAACTCCATTCAAAGGTTTCAGATTTTCTTTAAATTCTTTATGTAGCAACTGAAGCGATCACCAAATTCTTGACATGAATCTTGATCTTGATAACCCTAAGTGTGTATGAAGGTAAACACCTCTAGATCTCACAAGAGATTCAACACATAGCACATCAAAAGACTTTTAAAACGTAGCTAGAGTTTTTCTTTTTATACTTGGAGTAAAACATAAAACCCTACACGTCAAATTAGGTTTGGGCTGAGTTGAAAAATTCTGCGGAAAATTAATCTGCACGAGGTTCGATCGATCGAGCCTAATTTTCGATTGATCGAGCCTTGCAAATTTAGACCAATAAATCCTGCAATCACTCGATTCCAACTTTTACAAATAAACACACTTTGAACAAGCCTAAACCTAGACTCTATGTTTTGATCATGGTTTGCCAACATAATACATAATGAAGTTATAATACATTTAGTTCCTAAAGTCTTAGAACTTAACATAAAGTTCTTCACTACACACTTGTAGAATAGAAGGCAACTTGGTTACAAAACCCTAAGTGGCATAAGAACGCAATAGCTTCACAAGAAGTATGCAGATTCTCTATGTGAGTCTCTATGTATGATGATGACAATAAATAAGGTTTTTATATCATCTAGTAGGTTTGAGAACGAAACCCTAGAAAAGCCAAGTCATAATAGGCCGAAAAAATTATCTGAAAATTCTGGATCTACAAAACTCGATAGATCAAGAGGTATTGAGATGTATCGAGGTCCATTAATTCTCGATAGATGCATGTATCAAGCCTGGTGTCAAGCCACCACTTTTCAGCTTTTAACACTTGTTTCTTTGTGCAATCTTCATCTCTTCAATACTACCACTTAAAAACCTTTTTCAAAATATTTCATGATATTCTTGAATCTACTTAGATTCACCCAAATACAAGTAAAGTGTGTTTTTTCATAGGAGATGCCAACTACATAAAAATATGACCCTAACACTTTGCATCAACAACAAGAATCAAGTTGTTGTGCAGTTAGTCACAAATTGGGATTCGTGCAGAGAAAAAGTCTTTACAAGATCAAGTTGAATTAGAGATTAGCGTAAGGGTTCAACTATAAGTTGATATTTTGGGATAGGCTTAGTGGGGGTAAGATTTCTTATACTTGTAACCGCTTGTTCTTAATTAGTAGATTCTTCAGAAATGGTGACCTAAAACTCTCATTCATCAACAAATCATCGTATCGATTTAATTTCCATTACACTCTAGTTTAGATTGGTGATTTATTTGTGCCTCCACAAGATTGCATGTAATTTAGATAATTAATCAACTTGGGTAATTAAATTAATTAATTGGGGTCAATATTTATCCTAACAAAAAACATATATTTTTTATTTTTATAATAAATCATATAATTAACAAATTATATTATAAAAAATAAATTATTTCTTAAAGCATATTAAGTATGAAACAATGTTGGCATTTTTTTTTACAAAAATAATTACCGTTTGAGCAATGGTTTACAATTACCTCAAAGTACAGTAGAAAATATTGATAAATGTTTTTTGAATAATACTATATATGCAACTTTTTTTTTCATATCATTATAATAGTAGAAAAAAATTGATGAGCATATATGTCAACCAATTCAATAATTAAGAAATGTTATAAAAAAAAGTGTATATGTGGTTTTTTTTTTTTTTTTTTTTTTTTTTTTTAAGTAAATAGTAATACTTATTAGAATACATATAAAAATGATAATACTAGTGTTTTAAACCGGGTTTATAATACATTATATAACCATAACCAGTGTATACTTGGTTTGGTAACAAATATGGTAGTCATAGTATTCAGTGGGCAGAGTCAAACTGTAACTGTAACTTTGTAAGAGACACGAAGGATAGAGGATAGGAGGTGTGGTGGTACTTCTGGTCACTTTTACTACTACTACTACAATTTTTCGTTGATTTGAAACAGAGCCATTGTATTTGTACCAAAAAACAAAGAAATCGAAAAAGAAAATATAATATTTTAGCAAAAATTACACTCTTTATCGGATTACTTTATATTATTATTTTATGTGGTAAATGTGATTATTTGTTTGTCATTTTGATCGTGTACTTTTTTTTCCCCTCCATTTACAGTATGCTGCAACAGAATTATAGCAAAATTGAAATACAAAAAAGTGTAGTTTTAGATTTCTTCCATAACATTTTTATCATAATTTCACAATAAAACTTAGATAAAAAATTATTATTGGTTCTTATTCATCACTTGGATTTTTTTTACCTATTATTCTATTATTAAAAGTTTACTATTTAAATTTTATTATAAAATAATTGTGAGAATATTGTGAGTGTTAAGTCGGTTCAAAAAAAGAAACTGAAAAGCAAAAAAAAAGAAAAAACAATAAAACATCTTCACAAACAGACAAACAAGACTGGTTTTGTCACAAAGCCCGAGAGAAAGAGAAAGTGAGAAAGTAACAGCAACAGCAACAGCAGAACCAAAGACCAAAACATATAGTTATTTAAATGTTAAGATGGAGTCCCAAGTCCCACCACCCACACGAGCGGTTCTCGAATTGCATGTACTGCACAGACTTTCCTACTTCATAGTGAGAGAGATAAAATCATATTTTTACCAAGAGAGAGACTCAGAGAGAGAGAAAGATCAGTCTCAAAATAAGGAGCCTGACCTCATTTCCTTTCTTCACAAAAGAGAGAGTTAACAAGGAAGAGAGTGAGAGTGGGACTGTAGGAAAGAGAGAGAGAATCGTGTGGGTTCTTCTTTTCTTTCTTGTTATTGCTTTCTCTTTCAACATAGCAACGCAGTCTATTTTCTGTTCCTATATATATATATATATTTTTTTAAATGTTTTTTGCAGCCCCGTCTAGAAAGCCAAACTAATCTGAGTAGGTAACAATCTTAGCTTTCTGATCAGTTACTACTCTCTAACAAGAATCGAAAACAAAGTCCCAGCTTTTTTAATTTTTTTCTTATCAGCATTTCAAGCTCTCTCTTTTCTTCTCCTTTTTTTTGGTGGCATTGTACTTAGAGAAAGACCCATTTGGGTTTTTTGAAGTTCTGCTTTCTTTTCCTAAGTTTATCTCTCATTTTCTTTCCTGGGTTTATCTGGGATTTCAGTAACAATGAGTCCACAACACCTAAAGAGTGATGGCAATGGTTTCAGTGGGTATAAAATTATGAACTTTATGCTTCCTCCTCCTCCTCCTCCTCTTGGGGTCATAGTGGGTCATCCTTCAGAGAAAGATTCTAAGACTTCTGAAATGGGGTTTCAGATTTTGAACCCCTCTATAGAGAAAAGGGTTGGTGATGGGTATTTGGGGGATGAGAGAAAAGGACTGTCTGTAAAATTTGGCGAGGAAGAGGAAGGCAAAAGTTCTGGTGCTGGGAAAAGTGGGCACACTAAGCTTTGTGCCAGAGGCCATTGGAGGCCAGCTGAAGATGCCAAGCTCAAAGAGCTTGTCGCCCAATATGGTCCTCAAAACTGGAATTTGATTGCCGAGAATCTTGAAGGAAGATCAGGTAATTCTAACACTCCTACTAGTAAAAGTTGACAATGACTAATTTGGTTGAAAAATGTCCACAAAGTCATATCTATGTAGATTTGATCATAACTAAGAGATAGAAAAAAAGTGACTTTTTTTTCCTGTCCTAGATTGGTATTCTGAAAGCCGATCAGATTCTAAATGAACCATAATAAAATGACTTTGAAGATACATTTGATTTTTAATTTATATTCTTTCATGGTAAAATGATAATACCCATTAAAGATTTCATTTTTCTTATCTACGATCTTGAAAAGTTTCTTCTTCTTTTTTTTTTTTTTCTTTTTCTTTTTTTTTTTCTTTTCTTTTTTTCCTTTGATGTTTAGGGAAAAGTTGCAGATTAAGGTGGTTTAATCAGCTAGACCCAAGAATTAATAGGAGGGCTTTCACAGAGGAAGAGGAAGAAAGACTCTTAGGTGCACATAAGCTGTATGGTAACAAATGGGCCATGATTGCTAGGCTCTTCCCTGGCAGAACTGATAATGCAGTCAAGAATCATTGGCATGTGATCATGGCTAGGAGACACAGGGAACAGTCCAGTGTTTACAGGAGGAGAAAGCCCTCTTCTCAAGTCCTTACTGATATGACTTTACAAAACAATGCTTGCAGTGAATCAACTCACTCAAGCACCATGGATGAATCTGGTTCAACCTGCACTGATCTCTCTCTCACTCCCTCTTCAAACAAAGTGCCTCAAAGTCTTATCACCAAGTTTAGTCCAGTTCAACAATACCACCAATCTTATGGATCAAAGATGGGTATGTTATTTATTCACAACTTCCAATCACCTGCTCGTTGTGTTGGTTTTAGTTATTATTTAACTTTTATTAACAAGTTTATTCATATTATATTTTTGGGTTTCAGGTTCTTTGGGAGATGGGGGGTCTGACAAGTTCTATTGTACTGGGAATGGGTTCTATCAACCTGGGCTTATGGGAACAGTTATGGGTGTGGACCCATCTGGTCATTCAGATTCAAACTCAGAAGTCTCTGCAGCTGAGTCAGTTGCCACCAATAAGACCAATATCTCAGTGTCTGGGGAAAATGAAAATTTGAATGAAAGAATCAAAATGCCCTTTATTGATTTCCTTGGAGTTGGAGCTACTTAAAGTTAAAGACATGGGTTTTGGTTTAAGCCCATTTAAGAGAGAGAGAGAAGCTGAGAATGGAGGAAAAGGGCAAAAGAGTTAGTTTGAAGAAGCATTTTAGTAGGTCTGTGAAAATGTGGGCCTGAGGCAGGTTACTTTTACAGTGTATATGTACAGTTAATTTCCCGATAAGGAAAAAGATAGCATTACAGTAAAAAAGAAAAAAAGAAAAAAAAAGAGGGGTAAAAAGAATAGGGGAGAGAGAGAGAGAGAGAGAGAGAGAGCGTTATGAGTTTCAAAATAATTATTAAACTGTGGTTTTGATTTTGTACTTATCCAGCAACAGCAGGCTTTGTTATATTCTCTCTGTGATGCTGTAGCATTGTATTTGTGAGGCAAAGCCAAAGTTGGTTGCTTCTCTTGGATTACTGACTCAATGAATGAACCTGCCCAACTTTCATGACTTTTCAATGCTCTCTGCATCTCCATATTGGTGTTTGGTATACTTTCTTTGACCATGTTTTACACGCCCTCGCTTTTAATACCACATCTTTTGCCTATGCAACAGACTCCCCTTTCAGTTTCGGCTAAAAATATTATTAAATAAAAGCACTCATGGAAAATTTGAGTAATTTTATTTATAACATTCATAACTACCCTTACACAAGAATTTATGCTTGTCCGTGGCATTGGATTTATTTTTTTATTTTTTATTTTTTATTTTCAGCTTTTAACTTTTAAGCGTCAGCAAATAACTTTTATACATTTTTGCTGATATACCGCAGATAAATATAAATGTTATACAAAATAAATAGTTTAAATAAAATGTGAATGTTATATAAAATAAATAGTTGACTCACGTGGAATAGGAAAAAAATAAGAAAATTTAAAATAAAATAATTATGTGACTAATATAGGAAAAAAATAAGAAAATTTAAAATAAAATAATTAGGTAACTAATATAGAACCTGCAAATAGTAGGAAAAATAAGTAATAAGTTAGCTTATAAATGCATTTTAAATAAAATTTAGTATAAAAAAAACTAGTTTTTATGTATGACATTTTAAAATCTTATATTTCAAAGTAAAAGTATACTTTAACATTTCACCAAAAAACGTTTTGCTAAAAGTTAAATAAGTTAATATCAAATGCTAAACAGCCTTTAAATTTATTTTCTTGCCAAAAAAAAAAAAAAATTATCAAGAGTAATTATTCATACACTTTTTTTTTTTTTCTTTTTTAGAAAGTTTCAAAACTATGACATCCACTCTTAGCCTTTGTTTGGGAGGAGGGAATGGAATGGAATAGAATGGAAAAGAATAATTTTAGAATATTCTTCCCTTCCTTTGACCTTGTTTGAGAGTTTAAGTGAGAGAGAATGAAATGGGTAGAAGGGAACACTTATTCCTTTCTATTCCCTTATAATTTTAAATTTTCTTTTCTCCCAAAATTGGGAGGAATGAGAGGGAATGAAATTAGATTTAATGAATTTTTTTACTAAAATTCCTAAAATACCTATATATATTCAACTCTTTATTTTAAAATAAAAGTCTAATAGTAATATTGACATAAAATGAATCCATTCCATTCCCTCTATGTTACTTCTAAACAAGATTACTTACATTCCATTCATTTCTATTCATTTCAAAGGTTACTTAATTCCATTCCATTCTTTTCTATTCATTTCATTTGCTTAAATATATTCCATTCCATTGCATTCATTTTCATTCTCTTATGATCATTTCATTCTATTATATTCCCTTATTAACTCTCAAACGAAGTCTTAATGATTTATCTTTATCATCAGATCAATATACCAATTAGTTTCTCGATCTCTTATTTAACAATAAGAGACTTTACTAGTCTAGGAGTGGTACTTTCTTTCACATAAATGGTAGGTCCAATTAATTAAATTTATTCTTCTAAAAAAATTAATTAAATTTATTGTAAAATTTACCATTTAAGTAAGAGGGGTGTTGATTCCAAAAAAAAAAAAAAAAGTACGAGGAGTATATGGTAGGTTTTGTTAATTAAATTTATGTTAAAATATTATTTTGGAGTTTAAACTTTATTAATTTGTTTTTTGTCTCTAAATTTTATAGTTTTATTTTTATTTTTATTTTTATTTTTTTTAATAATAGTTTAATTAGAGGCAAAAATAGGGACAAAAAAAAAAGTAACTTTTTCAATAATTTAGGGATGAAAAATAAAATTTGTAAAGTTTAGGAATGAAAAATAATTTTTTAGTAAAGTTTAGAGACCAATATATATATTTGAAAATCGAATAATAGAAACTTTATTAATGTAAAGGTAAGCATACAATTGTCAAACATGCCTTAAGCTAACGTACACCTTGCTTATGTTGCCAAGTGTATCTAACACAGCAAATACAAGTATACAACACATATCCAATACAGTTACAAAAGTAAATTAAAGAGAGAGTCAGTAAATATAGCTTATAAAATGTTTTATTAAAACAAAGGAAGTTGAAATTGTGGTCTTGGGTTGGTTTGAGACATGTAAATTCAAAATATGTTTATTTAGCTGTGTAAAAACTAAATTTTCACCTCGATCCTTGAAAAAGAAAAGAAACAAATTTGTTCACCAGTTAATATAAATCATATAATTAAGCTTCATATTTATGCCAATACAGATTCCAGGTGATGTAGGAATTAGAGGTTTGTGTTGGTAGCAATAGTAGCTAATAGTGGGGTCTTAACGGATCTGCATGCATGAGACTTTTATTATATACTTCTATAAATATAAAACGTGACAATTAACAGTTTTTTCCCTTTCAATAAAAAATAAAAATAAAAATAAAAATACAGTTTTTCATGATTGTTTAATTGCCAATCATCAATCAACATAATATTAATTTTATGGAATATTGGTGATGTCAATTCCTTATTAAAAGTAGGACCACAATGGAATTAAATTATTATTTGACGAAAAGATCAAACTATTCCCTTTTCTATTGCGTCGGTTCAACAATGTTAAGAGCCAAATTTTGATTTGGCATTTCACAACACTTTTTTGACACACCCTTCCAAATTCTCCACCGGTCACATAAAGACGACCGGGGCTGCAATATGACAAAAATACAATACCAACCAAAACCCATGCCACATAACCATCTAAATGTTAACACAAATTTACAAAGAAAAATAAAATAGTAATTATAGAAAGATTAATTATAAAAATTCTTATAACAAACAAATTTCTTTCTTTAAAAAAAAAAAAATGTAGTGGACATAAAACTAATACAATGATGGATATTATAAATCCTGTAGTTTAGAAATAAAAATTTGTAAAAATATTTAGTAGCCCCTTCAATGTAAGGAAATTTTTGTCAAATTTGAATTTTTTTTCACTCATTTATTTTTTTCCTAAATAATAAATTTGATAATTATGAAATTTATTAATAACCATTGATTATTATTGTGATATGATTCTAATAAAGCTTAAATATAGAATAAATTTTAAATTCAATTTATTATATATGGATCAAATGGTAAATTACATCCGATTGACATGGAAATTGGCATGCATGTTAAGAATATATAGAACATATAATTCAATGGTTGGATTTTCAAAATATGAATTCAATAACAAGTTATTGGGTTCAAGTTACACCTAGTTTAATATATATATATATATATATTAGAATAATAAAATTATGACACTTCAAAATCTTATGTGGCACAATATGGTAAGTTTAACAAAATTTGATTTTTTTTTCTTTTATTCTTTGGCCTAAATGTGAAATTTGATTATTATGGTAGCTATTAATAGTTTTTATATTTATTTTCTAAATATGAAAAACTATTCATTATGGTGGGTTATTCATAGGTAATTATATTAGTTATTAATAGGTCATTATGGTGGTTATTAATAATCTCTTATTTTAATTATGGTAAAATTTTAATGGAGAGTTTAAGCATAGAGTAGAATTAAAATTTAGGAATAATTACACTTTACCTACTTGTGGTTTGCCTCTAATTCGATGTGCCTACCCATGGTTTCAATTTTGACACTTTACCCACCTGTGATTCTCACCGTTACTGTGCCGTAACCCACCTCTCCCTCAGCCACTAGTCTAACACAGAATATGTAAAAAACAAAACCCCAAATGGATCAAAACACTCTCACTCAAATCTTGAACATGAAGAACATACCCAAAAATCTGAAAAATTACAGGAAGTTGAACCCAAAAACAATATCCAACACAAGCCCAAACCTTGAGTTGATTGACCAGCCCAAAGCTTTTCCAAGAGCAAAATTCCTCTGCAAATGCAAAAGTGGTTTTGGGAAGTAAAAATAGTCAAAACCCCAAACACATTTCTAGCAAAACCTAGAGCACAGAAAACAAAATCCCAATTAAATGGTGAATTCACTGATTATCAAAACCTTAAACTCCATCAAAAGAAACCCAAAAATTTTCACAACATTCTCATCCCAATCCCAAATCCAAACTTGTCTCTTCACTTCCATTGCCAACGCCCAAGAGCCCAATCGTCGTCGTCCATCTTCCTCAACCTTCACATTCTCATCCGATGGTAAAACCCATAAAAACGACAACAACAACAGCATTTACGTTAAGGCGCCGAGCTCCAATTCCTAGACGACGCCGTCGTCGTCGTCCTTGACGATGTTGATGTCGTTTGACTGGTTCGATAGTGACGATGACGATGCTGATGCCGATGTTGTTTGATTTGGTTTTAATCTTTGGTTGCAGTGGTTGTGTGTTATGTTCAAAATTTATGGGTTTAATTTTTGGTTAATCTTCAAGATTTTTGGGTTTAGTTTTTGGTTTGGGTTTATGTTCAAAAATTATGGGTTCACTTTTTTTTTTTTTCCTCTGAGATAATAGACAAAATTATATTAATGTAAAAGAGTAACCGTATACAAATATACAAATATAAAGAAAAGAAAAAACGCCTGGGCTTGCTCTAGTGAGCCAACTCAAGAGACAAATAGGAAAAGATTTGAGTATTATGTTCTTCAGAGTTTTGGGTATGTTCTTCATATTCTTCATGTTAAAGATTTGAGTGAGAGTGTTTTGATCCATTTGGGGTTTTGTTTTTTACATATTCTGTGTTAGACTAACAGCTGAGGGAGAGATGGGTTATGGCACAGTAACGGTGAGAATCACAGGTGGGTAAAGTGTCAAAATTGAAACCATGGGTAGGCACATCGAATTAGAGGCAAACCACAGGTGGGTAAAGTGTAATTATTCCTTTAAGTTAATTAAAAATGTACATTAAAATGATGACGTATATAATTGTAAGTAGGGGTGTGTATGATTCGGGTTAAGAAATTCTCAACCCAACCCAACCCATCACATGTGTAGAAACCAATACAACCCAACCCACATGGATTGGGTTAGGTCGGTGGGTTGTGGATACATGTTTTATGTCTTGTACAAAAATGGAATTTCATAAATTATTTAAATACTATTTCAATAAAATTATTACAATCCATATAATATGCTTAAATTATTTTCCAAATTCTCAAATTCATCAAACTAATTCTCAAAATACCAAAATTAGTCAAATTAAAAAAAAAAAAAAAAAGATTAAAATAAGGGTAATAAAATAAGCTCATATAGATGGTGGGTCAGTTGGGTTAGGTGGGCTAAGAAAACTATCAACCTAAACCCAACTTATCCTGATGCTCAATATTAGGACATATGTGTTTCACTTGTTAGAAACATATGTCACTATTTTATGTAATTGGCTTATCCTTTGACAAAACGCACTTCAAGAAACCTTGTTTCAAGATCAAGTGTTGAAACCTTCAAGTTTATCCAAAAAAACAAATTGATAGTGCAAATTCATTAAAGCTCGACAGTTGGCTCGACAGTTGGCTCGACAGCTATATCTATCGAGCTTAAGAAAGCTGTTCAAGCCCCGTGTGCTCGACACCTTCTCGACAGCTTTTCAACACCTCCTATCTGTCGAGGTTTAAGAATTTCAGAATTTTAATATGATTTTCTTGGGATCCGTGAATATGTCTTTAGGCTTTCTTTTCTCCTAACCCTAGACATATAAAATGATTGTTTTAAGGGCCGTTAAACTGTTCACAAGTTACACAAGTTTTGAGCAAACTCTGTTCAAGCAAATTGTGACCGGAGACGAAGTTCTTGCCCTAGTTCATCTCTTTTTCTTGAAGAAGTTGTTGTGTATGTGCACCATAGGGTTTTGTGACCAAGCATCTTCTTGATCTTCATCATGTGGATGAACTGAAGAACTTTGCAACCAACAATCTTCTTAGTTGGTGATTGAAGTCGCGTACTTGGGATCTGCGCAATTGGTTAGTCACATACTTTGGAGTTGTGCATCTGAAAGGGGAACTGTCACTACAAAACAAGTTCAATTGGGTATTGGGGTAAGGGTTCAACTGTAGGTTGGTAAGGTACTTGGGATTCCTTTACTTATAACCGCTTGTTGTGATAATAGTGGAGTTTCGGGAGTAGTGACCTGAAAATCACCCGGTGAGGTTTTTGCCGTTAGGTTTTTCCCATTCATAAACAAATCACCGTGTTATTTATTTTCCGCTGCATAATTAGTTTATTGGTGATTTGTTTGTGCTATCACGCATTTGCATGATAAATTGAATAATTAATAACTTGGTTAATTAATTAATTAATTTATATCACAAGGGGTCATTCAGTTTGTGGCCTATCACTCAAAATAAAATTCTAACCTATCAACTTGAAGCATTGGGTTAGTGGCTCTGATGCACACCCCTAATTATAAGGCCTCTATAACATATGCAAAAAATATTATGAGCTTGACCAAAAGTTAAAAATCTTCAGTTTTATATATATTATATATTATATATGTATGGGTAAATTTTACAAACTATGATTTTTTTTTCTTTTTTTCTTTATGTGTAATTAGGAAATTTGATAATTATGGTAATTATTAGTAGGCATTTATTATGATTGTATTTTTTATGGGATTATAATTGTATTTATATATGAAACTATATTTGTTCTATCATTTAAATAAAATATGATGTGATATGATTTTAATAGAGTTTTTTTTTTCTTTTTTGGTTTTTCTAATAGAGTGTTTTAATATAAAATTTAAGATTCTAAAAACAATTGAAAAATATTTATTAGAAAAATGATGTGTAAGACTGAGAGATCACAAAAGTTTTTTATTTTTTGTTTTTTTTTTTCTTCTTTTGAGAAGAGAGATATCTCAAAAGTTGATGATGCACGATATTATTTGGTCAACAAAAATTTAAACTCCTGTTTTGTATGTAATATAATATAGATAATAGATAATAGATTTTTTTTTGGGGGGGGGGGGGGGGGGGAGAAGATATAGATAATAAATTATAGATTATAGATTTATTTTTTTATTTTTTTGAGAAAGAGATTATAGATTTGTATACATAGAAAGTTATTGCATCAAAAATCTTTTAAAAATAGCTCATTAAAAACAATGGTATTATAATAAATCGTATCCATGAAATTATCACGGTGACATTATACGAAACTTCTTGAGAATTTTCGAAGAATTTTTCTAGTTCGTTGAAGCAGTTATAGCCTGTTTGGATGGAGGGGGAAGGAGGGAGAGTAGAGGGAAGTAGAGTAGAATTGGCTAAAAATAAATTAATTTTATACTGAATCTACTCTACTCTACTTCCCTCCCTCACCCTCAATCCAAATGGACCATAGTGAGTGAATTACGTTGAATACAACCTTCAAGGAGAAATTTGTATAGATTTTAATTTATAGGAGAGAGATGGTGAAACGTGGTGAACCTGGTGGTTTTGATAAAGGCCAGGGTTGTCCCTACAGTGGATTTGGCTATCTAGTGTAGACAATGTAGAGGACAACTCCATAAATGCAATTTATGGTGAACTAAAGCAAGAGAGTACTCATGCCATAGCTTGACCAATAATAGCTCATGCTATGACTATTAGGGATATAATAATAATAATAATAATAATAATAATAATAATAATAATAATAAATAAACCAATTCTACCCCAAAATAAAAACTAAATTAATAAATAAACCAATTTTTTTTAGGAATAACCATTAAAAAAAAGTTTGTTTATGTTTGTTTAGCAAACAAGTCAAGATCATACTTAAGTTTAAGCTTGACTATTAAACGAGTTAACTTCAAACATAATAATGTTTTGATAAAAAAGCTTGTGAACAAGTCATGAACAAAAAGGTTTGATTTAACTATATATAATATAATATTTTTATATGTATATTTATCTAAAAATATATTTATATTAACTAAAGCTCAGCTCGTGTTTGAAATAAATTTAAATGAAAAGGTTTGAAATTTTAGTACTGCACTTGACTTGATTCATTTAGCAACTATTGTTGATGGTTTGGATGTGGCCAATGTTTGTGGCCTTAAGAAGGGCCAAAAGTATATCAAGAAACAAGTAAAGGCCTATATGTTGGGTTGAGAGATGAGACCATATATAAAAGAAGACTGTCAACACAATACCAATACCATTGGGGACTAGAAGTATCTTTCAATCTATATATGTGCAGTTTATTAAATTACGCTCACTCTAATGGTCCCTTTTGGATTAAGGAAGAGTAGAGTAGAACTGGCTGAAAATTAACCTAATTTCTGGCCAACTCTACTCTACTTCCCCTCCCTTCCCCCTCAATCCAATGAGGCCATAAACGTTGATGGGTAAAGTAAAGTAGCTGATGATTAGAAGTGCAGGTTGTTAAATTAACACATTAACACACAAACACAGGTAGCTAAAAGCCAAGACAACTTATGTTTTACCTGCAATTCAACAAATAATCACTAAATATTGTATTTAAGAAAAAAACCCAACCCAATCCAATTTAGTAGAGTCTAGACAATACTACCACCTTCAAATTGAGTCATTACAAATCCATCATGGATTGAGATTTGATGCAATAGCTAGGGCTATTACACCATACAATACTTTCTCAATGGTTCAGATTAAAAGTTAAAAAGTTAACTTTTGATACCAACCATAAAATTAAGGAAATTAAAAAGGTAAAAAAGTTGAAAGTTTAAAAAAAGTTAAAAATTTTGAAAAAATGAAAATGATGTGAAAGGTATTGTATGGTGCATCTCAATCCATCCATCATCACCATCAGATTAGCCATCAGAGTTCTACGTGTACCTAGACTAGACCCAATTAAATACACCATTTTGACAAGCCCAATCCAAACCCACCTGACCCAGCTCCCATTGAAGACCCCCAGACCGTCGTGTCTTCACAAATGTAGCCCACTTAGAAAGCCTATTTTTGAAATCAAACCCCACACTCTCATAAGCCCAAGAATCCAACTCATCATAAAAAAAATAACCCAAAGCCCTTTCCTAATTATAAATCAACCAAGCCCACTTTAGGAAAAAAAAAAAAAAAAAAAAAAAAAAAAAAAAAAAAGAAGAAGAAGAAGCTACCTCATCAGCCATTAATTTTATCGAAATTACAAGGCTGCCTCTTCATTTTCCATTAATCCCAAACTACCTCTATACTTTCAAAAATCACATAAAGACCCTCCAATCTCACTAAAATTAGACATTTGCCCCTGTATAGTTCTAAAATCTTACTATTATCCCGAAATTTATGAAAATTACACAAAAGATTCCAAAACAACAATGAAATCACCAAAATGCCCCCTGGCTCCATAGATTTTATAAAAATATCTCTTGTCATCACCATAATCATCAAATTAACCTTGTGACCCCTACAATCACTAGATTAACCCCAAATCTCACAAAAATATCTAATATTCCCTCAAAATCACTAAAATAACCCATCAATTAAGCCAAATATTTTCACAATATGTTAGCCCTTTTTTATTTTTTATTTTTTTATTTTTTTAATGTGTTTTCCCATCTATTCTCAAACTAGAAGTAAGTGTTTTACATGGTAGTTCCTTTGCTACAAATAAAACCCGTAAGAGATATATATTATGACACAATTCACAAGATGGCATACTCAAGCAGTGTTAACTCAACTATTTCAAAATTATTTTGAGTATGGATCTAGGTCAATAGTATTTGTTTTCAACGAATTTCCTTTTCTATGTTTTGATTTATTTTAATTTTGTTAGATAATTTTCCTATGCGTCTCAGACGAAGGATGGGTTCATCCAAGGATGGCTAGCCCCTCTTTGATTGGTCATCTTAACAGTAGAGGTTGAATTTATATGCCCAAGGTGAAAGTTGCAACTATAAATATGTCTCCTTCTTACTCAAAAAATATGGTATGAAGAAATTTGAGGGTCTGTTTGGATTGAACGGGGAGTGGAGGAAAGCAGAGTAGAGTTAGTTGAAAATAGACTAATTCTGGGCCAATTCTATTTTATTCTACTCCCCCTCCCTCCCCCTCAAGCCAAACAAACCATAAATATGTTTTTACTCATTTCTCAACTTCCACAAAGCTTTTCAAGATATGTGGGAAGAGTCTTGATGATCTATCATTCTATCTCCAAATTGTAGGGACTTACTCTCTCTATATGCCAGATATATGGTCTTCGATATAAACAAAGTATGTCAATTCATGGACACTTCTCCTACTGAACATTTGAATGCAAATAAATTTAAAAGCTCCAATAGGGCTGCTATGTATATTAGACCTTTGAGGCAATTATAAATTCTAAGGGGTTCTGATTGGTCTATACAAATAGATTTCAATATCATTTCTTCTGGATTTGTTCGTTAATTTAGCTAATCTTGGAAAAAGTCAATTTTTATTGATTGTTTTCTATATTTAATTTTCTTCTTCTAGCATATATATATATATAAAGGAATAAATAACTCAATCGAATTTTGTATGGCTTCAAAAAATTCCTAAAGACAGTGTTATTATTATTATATTTTTAAAATCAAATTATTCTCCTGTCTTTACAAGCCTTCTCAAATCCAAATTGGGTAGGGTGTATTGATGATCAGCGTTTTAACAGGTGAGTTTTCCATCTTTCTTGGCACCAATCATATCTCATGGTCTACTAGAATCAGTGAATGATTGCCAATTTCTTCAGTTGAATTCGAGCACAAAACTTTTGAAGCCGTTGATGCTGAAATCTCATGGATTGATCAATCCTTATTAGTGAACTTTGAGTGTCACTTCCTACTTCTCCAATGCTTTATGTTGGGGCCTCCTATCTCAATGCAAATACAACTTTTCATGCCAGAACTAAATATATTGAAATGGATATTTTTATTTTTTAATGCGTGACAAATTAGTTGTAAGGAAAGATCTACATGTGCATTTTATCTTTGACAGAAGATCATATTGCAGATGTTATGACCACAGGCTTACCCCTTACTAATTTGTTTTGTCCTCCTTCATGACAATTGACAAGTTGAAGCTTTTGTCCCATATGAATTAATGTATTATAAATTGTTGATTTGTTATGACAAGATCGTAATATCTTATCATATATAACAACAATAGAAACACAATAACTCTGATTGTTATTGAGAGAGAACAAAATTGTTCTCTGTTCCAACAATTTTATTCTGAGTTAATCCACGCAATGTTCACGTTGATCTAGATAAACCCTCCGTGCTTTGTGAGCCATAGGACCGTTCTGCAGCCCTTCAAATCATGAGCATGACTAAAAATTTTCCACCTTGGATTCTCCAAAAGGTTGACTGAGCTGTTTCCTGGTCAACAAATCAGAATTTCACTATCATATTATAAAACAGTGAAAATATGGCATTTGCAAAAAAAAATAGAACCGCAGAATCTAATGTGAAAAACTTAATTTTTTATGGACATGCCAACCAATAAAACTTATAAATTCTCATTCACATGGTATTTCTCATTAAATGTGCCCCAATGTTATGAGGTTAAAATAAAGAATCCTCTAACAAACATCCGTCTTCTTTGGATTGGTTATATTGGTCGGTGTGGAAGCCAAGTTGCTGATGTTTTCATTGGACTTTGAGGTTTCCATTCAAGGAGGAATCCACGTACTGGCCATGCAGTTTCATCAACTTCTATAATTATAGTAAAACAAAAACAAAGCTCTTTATGGGAGTACTTAAAAAATTATATAGTAAATAGCAACTGTGCTTAGAAATTGTTTATATAATGTATATTTAACAATTTTCTTGTTTCACTTAATATATATATATATATATATATATATATATATATTGATGCGATATCTGCTTTCTATCTCAATGTTATTTCCTGTTTTCCCTATGAATATTATTCTAAGAATTTAGTTGGTTGGTGCTACTTTTACTGTCATTAAAAAAAAAAAAAAAAATTGAGTCCATCCAAAAAAATAATAAAAAAAGAACTGTTAATAAATATTCAATTATATATATATATATATATATATATGCTTTTATTGATATTCATATACATTTAGTTTTTTGAGAAATATATAAATATTATTTTCTTAATTTTTACTTCTAAGACACTCATTCATAAAAAAGAAACTTACATTGCAAAAAAGGTCGACAGACAAATTAACAAAAATTTTCATGAACGTACAGTGCAATACAAACTAATGAATTCATTAAGGGTCCTTGAAAAAAATAAATAAATAAGAAAGATCTTCAAAACATTTTTCTTCATGGCAATAAAAAGGGAGAACATATTCCCACATCCGTGCATTTTGAAGCGCTCTTGGTGTTTATTTATTTATTTATCTTTTTTGGTGAAAAAGGGAAAGTCTTATTTAATTATAAAAGAGTTTATATAGAGGCAACTGTATTTGGCCTTTAGGGACATATTCTACTAATCCCGAGACCTGCCATATCCCTTACAAAACAGTGGTATACAAAATTGGGACAGGTGTCGTAGATGGTCAAAAGTTGTTGCTGGTAGTTTCCTCGTTTTGCTAACACATCTATGCATTTATTGGCCTCACGGTAGACGTGGCACGCCTGGACCACCCATGCCCGCTCTATAAGGCTCTTGCAATCACATATTAAAGGAAATACATCAGGAGGGAAATTTTCAATTGTAGCAGTTATCCAGGATAATACTATCACAGAATCAAGCTCTAGTTGGATGAATTTGAAACCCAAAACCCACGCCATCATGAGACCCTAACGCACAGCTCCCACCTCAGCCATATTATTAGTAGTAATCCCCATACTTAGAGAAAATCCTGATATCCATAAGCTTGAGCTATCTCGAAGTAGACCCCTTGCCCTGGCCTTCCCTGGGTTGGCTAAAGCACTACCATTCATATTTAGCTTAGTGAATGGGTCAATTAGGGCAATCCACTTGATAATTTGAGGAATACTATTCCTAACTGGTTTAACAGGGCTGGCTAAGTAAAACAATTCGATCTCTTCTTCAATTGTTTTGTGGACAATTCTATGCTGGGAGCTAGATTAGTTTTTAAAAATACGCTCATTTCTAGTTGATAGGGGTGTTTTTAGACAATTTCAATACTCTTGTACACGTCATGCAAAGGAGCCGATGGTGCCCATGGGCCCGTCAGTCGTACGAACGCAAAACGGAAGACTTAAGGCGACGATAGCACAAACGATGACCCCATTATGACAACTCGATAGGTGCCATTATAAACCGACGAAGGGACCTTTGGATGAGGACAAGAGTCCGACAGGCTGAAGAGGTCGATGGGTCCAGTGTGGCTTGGCTTAGCTCCTACGAATATCTATACATGGAAACATCTTGCCCAACACGTAAGACACCGCCCATATTGCTCTCATCTGGAAAGATATCCTTTAATCTCGGAAACCCTAAGTACCAAACCCTCCTAGCAAGGAAAGATCCCTACTTTGAAGGGATCTCGATTCACCACTCACCACAATATAAGCACCAGACCCACACTTTTCTTAGGTACGCAGAAAATCTCTAGCTCTCTCACTAAAGAGTTGATAGAGATTTCTCATTCGCTAACTTGACATTCGGAGGGCTTTCGGCCGGTACCACACCGGTGCCTTCTGTTTGGTCCTTCGTTCTTATTTATAGGTACCCATTGAAGTGACTTGTAACCTACGACTCAGTGACGATTTTTGCACATCATCAGTTAGCGCTGTTAGTGGGAAATAATGAGTGATAAGCCAATCGCCATCTCAAAGACAAAGAGTTGTATGGTCTAAACACGATCAATGGCCACTACCAACCAAGAGACTGGAAACTCGCCCAACGCATTGGAGAGGCAAGTGCAAACCCTTGCCACAGCGGTTGAACGGCTTACTCAGCAGAACCACGAGTTGGAATGACAGCTAGAGCAGTGGAATGACTAGGAGCCGAATGATCAAAATGATAGACAAGACAGGGACAAATGTGACAACAATCGTCCCCCGACAAATGATCACCAAGAAAGGGACGTGATGTGCATTGATAATAGCTTAATTTTGCATATTTATATCATTGTTAGAAAGCATTATCATACTTATTTTGAGTTAATTCATGCATTTTATATTTGGTTTTGGAATAATGCTGAATAATCAATTTTGTGCTTAATTGAATTTTATTGCGTGAATTTGTCTTTTGTAGGAGAATAGAATTAAATAAGTGGATTTGTGCAAAGAAGAATGTTAATGGACTTTACTTTTACAAGGGCCATGATGGAGAAAAGAAGGCCAACCCAATTAAATTTAAGTCCAATTGGAGCAAGGAATCAAAGGAAATTTGCACCAAATCTAAGTCCAATTCGGATTAGGATTCCAGCCTGCACATCAGTTAGTATTTTTGGCATAACTTTCGGCTCAGATGTCCAATTGAGATGATTCAAGTTGGGCTGAAAATTTAACTTAAAGGGCTACAACTTTGTAGTTTAGCAAAAATCTGAATTCTGAAGTTAAGTGGGCCAAAATAGTCGGTTAAGTGAAGCCTAAAAATCTGGGATTTTCTCCAAACGGGAATTCAACTTGTAATAGGATTCCTTGACCTATTTAAAGGCTTTTTAGGGCAAAATTCAGAGGGGGCTGAGGCTAGTGCTAGGGCTGAGGGCTGAATGTATAGAGAGTGTGGCTACTTCTTTGGTTTTCTTCCATGACAGTTAGTTTTATTTTATTTGTCTAGTTTAATGTTTAGTATTTTATTTTTATGTTTTCTTTCAATTACCATGAGTAGCTAAATTTATAATTAGGGTTGAGGATGAAACCTTGTTAAGGATTATCAGTAATATTTATGTGATTTGATTTTTCCCACAATAATTGTTCTTTAATGATTTAAATTGTTCTTGCTTCATATCAATTGACTAAGATGGGATTCTAGATATGAGTTCAATCATGTTTTTCTCATGATTTAGGATTTGTCTTTATTAATTGAATGCTTGGTTTATTAATTCTTGATTATAAAATCGGATATCACTTGTGATTTGTCTGTCAATGGATACAATATATGATTTGATTTCTAGAATTGGATATATCTTGTGATTCGTTTGGCTACAGATATAATTGATGATTTGATTTTATACTTAAGAAGCGAAGAAGAACATGCTTTAGATTTTTAAACATAAGTTTTAATGATGATATTTTCCATGATAACAAGATTGATTTCTAGATTATCATGTAGTGAGTTGGGAAAAATTAATGATCATAAATATATGCTGATATGACTTACAAGGCGGATTCCAAAACCTTAATTCCTTTACCTTGATTGTTTACATCTTTTCATTGCTTTATATCTTTTGCTTAGTTTAACTATTTGCTTAATTTTATTATTTGTTTAGTATATTTAATTGCAAACAACCAATTTTTATTAAACTAGATTAGGATTAATTTGGTTAAGGTTTAATTAATTTTCCTACGTTCCTACAAGTCCCTGTGGGTTCGACCTCGCTCTTGTCCAATTATACTTTGGTACGGTTCGTATACTTGCGAGTACTTTAAAATTTCACAACAGGATGACAAAAAAGAAAGCAATGCCGTTAGTAGACGAGATCAGCAGGATACCAATCGTCCTTCTGAGCTGGAAGTTGGCGCGTTGCGCATGGCATGGAGATGCAAACGATGAAAAAAGAGATGGACATGATGATGAGTGCCCTAAGGGGACAGGTATCCACCAACTTGGACGAACTAGTCCAGCAGATCGACTCACCCTTCACCGCGCAGGTGACTTCCTTCACCCTTCCGGTCAAGTTCTGAATGCCACAAGTGAAGGCATATGACGGTTCACGGGACCTACTGGACCATTTGGAGTCATTCAAAACCCTCATGCACTTACAGGAAATTTCAAAAGAAATTATGTGCAGGGCCTTCCCTACCACACTGAAGGGGCTAGCAAGGGTATGGTTCAGCAAACTTACCCCGAACACTGTCTCCACCTTCAAAGAGTTGAGTGGACACTTTGTCACGCACTTCATTAGGGGACAAAGACACAGAAGATCCTCAGCGGCCATACTAAGCGTTATGCAAGTGGGAAGATGAAAGCCTAAGGTCATACATAACTCGTTTCAACAAAGAGGCCCTTTTGATTGATGAAGCTGACGACAAAGTCCTTGTTATTGCCTTCACCCGTGGGTTACGACCGGGGGAATTTCTCTTCTCCTTTTACAAAAATGACCCAAAGACGATGGTCGAAACGCTGTACAAAGCCACGAAATACATGAACGCCAAAGACGCGATGATAGCCCGAAGGGACGGGCCGAAGAAGAGACAAAAGAAAGATGACCATTGTTCGGACAGAGGAAGGAAGTTGTCTCAAACGAGTGAGTGAAGGGACAAAAGGAGATCAAACCCTCGTTAGGAAGGATGACAAATTTCACCCCCTTGAATACCCCACTGGATCAAGTCCTCATGCAGATAAGGGACGATGCAACACTGACATGGTTGGACAAGCTGAAAGGCGATCCAAGCAAGAGGCCTCGGAACAAGTACTACCGCTTTCACCGGGAACATGGGCATGACACCTCTGAGTGTTACGACCTTAAACAGCAGATCGAGGCCCTCATCAAACAAGAGAAGTTACAACAGTTCGTCAAGGGTGGTAAAAACCCACCAAGGGACCCTGAACCCAACCGATGGGCCGAAGAAAGGCCCAGAGTCCCACTCGGCGAGATAAGAGTAATTGTGGGAGGAAGCACTATGGCAAGGTCATCCAAGAAGGCAGGAAGACGTATTTACGTATGGTGCAGAGCATCCAGATTTCTGGAAAACCCCCAAAAGCTATAAGGGTCGATAATCTTGCCATTAGCTTCATAGAGGAAGATGCTAGGCGACTACACCACCCTCATGACGACGCCCTGGTCATTAGCTTGTCTATTGTGGACTTCAATACCCGATGGGTACTAGTGGATAATTAGAGCTCAGCAGATATACTCTACTACCCTGCGTTCCAGTAGATGAGGGTTGACCGAGAGCGTCTCCAACCCTCAGACATGCTGTTGGTAGGATTCGGTGGCACTAAAGTCTTTCCTGTCGAAACCATTATTTTACCAGTAACCGTCGAGACGTACCCTCAGCAGCTTACTAAGGAGGTTAATTTCCTTGTCATTGATTTCTCTTTTGCATACAACGCCATCATTGGTCGTCCCATGCTTAACGCATGGCGGGTGGCCACATCAACAAACCATCTACTGGTAAAGTTTCCAACGGAGTATGGGATAGGAGAAGCGTGAGGGGACCAGATGGTTGCCTGCAAATGCTACATAGCCATGCTTGAGATGGACGATCGTTTACAAGCCTTGAACATCGAAGAAAGAAAGTTTACAAGCCTTGAACATCGAAGAAAGAAAGGTCACTGTAGAACCAACAGAGGATTTGGAAGAGATCTCCTTGGATGATGATACCCCTGGTCAGACTACTCGTATCGGCACACAAGCCGACCCTTCGATTCGCGAAGAGCTTGCCTTTTTTCTAAAGAATAATTGAGACGTCTTCGCTTGGAGCCACGAAGATATATCAGGGATTAGCCTCGGTACCATGGTACACAAGCTCAACGTATGCCCATCCTTCCTGGCTAGCTGTTGGAGGCAGATTTCATCAGAGAAGTCTACTACTCCGAATGGTTGGCCAACATGATTATGGTCAAAAAAGCGAACGGCAAGTGGAGGATGTGCTTAGACTTCACTGACCTGAATAGGGCTTGCCTAAAGGACAGCTATCCGCTCCCGCGCATCGACATGCTCGTGGACTCTATAGCTGGTCATCAGCTGTTAAGTTTCATGGATGCCTTTTCGGGGTATAACCAGATCAGGTTGGATGAAGTAGACCAGGAGAAGACTTCATTTGTCACGAGCCAAGGACTCTTCTGCTACAAAGTCATGCTATTTGGATTGAAGAACGCAGGGGCAACATACCAAAGGCTTGTAAACAAGATGTTTGCCCAGCAGATTGGGCGAAACGTGGAAGTATATGTAGATGACATGCTTATGAAAAGCGTATAGGAAGTTAGCCACTTGGACGATCTCCGAGAGACATTCGATACCCTTTGCCTCTATGACATGAAGCTCAACCCCAGTAAGTGTATCTTTAGTGTGGTGTCAGGAAAATTCTTGGGCTTCATGGTATCGCAACGCAGAGTAGAAGCCAATCTCAACAATTTTCTAGCTATAATGGAAATGGCCCCTCTGAAGAACATCAAGGAAGTGCAAAGCCTGAACGGCAGGGTTGCAGCCCTTAACCGTTTTGTATCTAGGGCAACGGATAAGTGTCTACCATTCTTTAAGGTGTTAAGGAAGGCTTTCGATTGGACCGACAAGCGCCATGGGGCATTTGAGGAACTGAAGGCATACCTCACGTCCCCACCATTACTCAGTTCGTCCAAACCTAGTGAAGAGCTCTCCCTTTACTTAGCTATATCCCCAACGGCTATCAGTTCCGCTCTCATACGGAAGGAAGACCAAGTGCAGTTACCTGTATACTACACTAGCCAGGAACTTTGGGGAGCTGAGGGGAGATATCCCCCAATGGAGAAGCTGGCCTTTGCACTGATCACTGCTGCCCGGAAACTCAGGCTGTACTTCCAAGCGCACACCACAGAAGTCCAAACAGACAAGCTGCTACGAAAAACAATGAACAACTCGGAAGCAGTAGGAAGATTGGTTCTATGGGCATTTGAGCTCAGCGAGTTCGATGTCCAATATCGACCAAGGACCGCGATCAAAGTGCAGGCTTTAGCTGATTTCATTGCCGAGTTCACAACATGTGAAGATGAAGAGGAGAAACCGATGGCATGCACGATATGGACAGACGGTTCATCTAACCAACAGGTCGGAGGAGCTAGGGTCCTGCTACAGTCACTAGAGGGAGATACAATAGAATGTGCGGTCCGCCTCCAGTTCTCAACAACCAACAATGAGGCTAAATACGAAGCAGTCTTCTCGAGCCTTGACTTAGCTAAAGCAACAAGAGCTAAGTCAGCTGTCATACACTACGATTCACAAGTTGTGGTCGGGCACATCAATGGTGACTACGAGGCAAAAGGGGAACGGATGAAAGAATACTTGAGCATGGTTAAAAGCAAGATGGGCAAGGAATTCTCAGTTAAGCTCATACAAATCCTAAGGGAAGAGAACAAACAGGCAGACTGTTTGGCCAAAGCAGCATCCACCAAGTATACGGACGTCCCCGGTTAGGTATTATCCTTCATCCAATATTCCCCTACAATTGACAAAGTGGAAGTACAGGTCATCCCCCTAGGATTCGACTGGACAACGCCAATTGTATCCTACCTCAAGGATGGGACATTGCCAGAAGATCACAACGCTTCCCGTAGGCTGATGGTACAATCATCAAGTTTCATCATGGTGGGGGATGTCCTTTATAAAAGGGGTTTCTCCCGTCCATATCTGAGGTGCCTGACCTTCGGCGAAGCAGACTATGTCATGAGAGAAGTACAGGAAAGGGTATGCGGAAACCACTCGGGGGCACGTACACTAGTGCACAAGTTGATACGAGCTGGATACTACTGGCCTACTATGTAGAAAGACTCCAGTCCTATATGAAGGCGTGCGAGAGGTGCCAACGCTTCAGCAACGTCATACGACAGCTGACAAAGGAACTCACGCCAATGAGCGCCCCCTGGCCATTCGCCCAATGGGGATTAGACATAGTAGGTCGTTTTCCCATGACCGTGCGGCAACTCAAGTTCCTCATTGTAGGGATCGACTACTTCCCCAAATGGGTCAAGGTTGAACCATTAGCCATTATCATGGAGAAGAACGTCTGGAGCTTTGTCTGGAAAAGCATCATTTGCCGCTTCGGAATCCCCAAGGTCCTCGTCTCTGACAACGAAAAGCAATTCGACAATGATGCATTTAGATATTTCTGCCAACAGTTGGGGATCAAGAACCATTACTCCTCCCCCGTTCACCCCCAGGCCAACGGGCAAGTTGAAGTCACAAACTGATCCCTACTCAAGATGATCAAGACTCGGCTTGAGGGGGCAAAAGGCATATGGCTAGATGAGTTACCTAGTGTCCTGTAGGTGTATAGGACAATGGCCTGCACACCCACAGGAGAGACACCTTTCCGCCTCATATATGGGCACGAAGCCGTCATCCTGGCAGAAGTGGGACTAACCACCTATCAAGTGTTGCAACATGATGAAGGAAGGAATGAAGAAGGGATGCACCTACAGTTAGATCTTCTTGACGAAGTCAGAGCAACGGTAGAACAGATGATGGCACGTTATTAGGACCTTATGGAAAAACACAACAACACAAAGATTAGGCCTCGCCACTTTCAAACTGGGGACTTGGTCCTAAGAAAGGTGACAATGGCCACTAGAGATCTCTCACAGGGTAAGTTGGGCCCTAATTGGGAGGGACCCTACAAAATCATCGACTGCCATAGGAAGAGGACTTACTACTTGGAAAACCTCAACGAGCAGAGACTCCATCACTCGTGGAACCCCGAGCACTTAAGGAAGTACTACCAGTAATAGTTAGATGTAGCTTATTTTATTGCTTTCTTTTCATTTTTCCATTTTTAATATCAAAAGTTGAATGTCAAAGACTCTAAGGATGTCAAGTTTCTTATTTTAGCTCTTTCTATCATCAATAAGACTTGAGTGCATTATCAAAAACGTTGCATTACTCTCTACCCTTCAGTGGACCACCTAAACCATACTAAGTCCTACCTATTGGGTGGACGGATAATCTAGGATACCGACGAGTACCTGATCTTATGAATTATATTAAGTCCTACCTATAGGGTGGACGAATGATCCAGGATACCAACGGGTACCTAGTCTTACAAATTTTACTAAGTCCTACCTACGAGGTGGACGGATAACCCAGGATACCGACAGGTACCTGGTTTTACAAATTATATTAAGTCCTACCTACGGGGTAGATAGATGATCCAGGATACCAACGGGTACTTGATCTTACAAATTTTACTAAGTCCTACCTATGGGGTGGACGGATAACCCAGGATACCGACGGGTACCTGGTCTTATGAATTATATTAGGTTCTACCTACGGGGTGGATGGATAATCCAGGATACCAACGGGTACCTGATCTTAGAAATTTTACTAAGTTCTACCTACAGGGTGGACGGATAACTCGGGATACCTACGGGTGCTTGGTCTTATGAATTATATTAAGTCCTACCTACAGGGTGGACGGATAGAATGAAATATCAATAGTACCAATACAATAGAGGCATACACGATTGTGGTAAAGACAAAATTTAACAAAGTATAGGTAACAGATAGAAGATAGTAAATGTAGCCCAAACAAGTAATTGTCTTTACATGAAAATCCCAAAAAGAGGGGGGCATTAATTACTGTCTTACAAATGATTTTACAAAATATTTAAATACAAAAAAAAAAAAAAAATCGAGACGGAGGGGCATCAGGAACGGTAGGATTCACTGCGGGCAGACTGTCGACAGTAGTAGGGGTCTCAACGAACGAGACCACGATCTCGTCGGGATCGCAAGGAGCAGGTTGGGCAATGACCATGCCGTCAGTCTCTACCTCTTGCTCAACTGTATGAATAGAGTCAATGGTCTCATCGCTGACGGTGTCCTCTCCTCCAGGCATCGGCAGGACGGTATCATCTATTGCGATCTGGGACAAGTCAAGGTTGGGATGAGCAACTTTCACTTGCTTTAAGCAATCCTCAAACCCGTCATTGTAGTAGACGCCGCACACATCGAAGAAGGGTTGGGAAATATGAAACTCCTCCACGGTGTCAACTCTGGCCTTTTCCATCTGTTTAAAAAGAGCGACCAATTCAGTTATGAAATTGGTCTTCGCTTTCTCTGCTTCCACGAGCTGATGGGTCTCCTTCGCGAGCACCTTAGTCTTAGCCGTCAGCTCTTGGTTAAGGGTATGGATGGCCTCTAAGTATTGAGCTCGCTCCTTATTTTCAATCTCCTGGCGCTTACGAAACTGTCGGATCACTCCCTCACTGGCCACGCACATGTCCTGAAGGGCCTTCATGCATGCCAATGCCTGAAACAAAGCATGGTGGTTAAAATCAAGAGAAAATAATTAAAGTACAATATAAATGACAGGAACACACCCTTGATAGGTTGTAAAGGCCAGAAGCCCCTAAATCCACTGAAGTGTGCCCCCTACATGGGTCCAGGTTTGTCTCCTTGATGATCGAGGTGACCATCTTGACGGCATAATCTTTGTGAGTAACAAGCCTTTGGACAGGGTCGGGGGCAACAGGTCCTTTCCCCGTTGTTAGACCTTTCCCAGTTCCATGACGAGGGGGAAGTGGCAACGGAGCCTTTTGTTGTTGCTCCCCAATCAGTGGACCCGTCACCTTCTTCGACGGATAGTCATCTTTGGCATTGGGTTTTCTCTTAAGTGTGGTTTTGGGGCCCATATTAGGAGCTAATCCTAATGCCTGCTCCTGCTGCTTACGAGTGGCGGCTGCCTTCCTCACCAAATCTTTCTGCCTGCCTATGTCCATCTTTGAAAAAGCAATAAGGTGAGTTATGCGGATGGGAGGAGTAAAAATAGAAGTAGACGGACGAAGGAACTTACGGTGACGGGAAGAAGTGTGCAACTGTCGGGCTATGGGCGTTGGCTCTTGACCTCCACAAAATGTGTGGAGGGTGTCGAGGGTGACCAAATCCTTCCACTTCCTTTCTTTTAGAGGAATCGCCCAAACTCTCTTGAGGAAATTTAGCTGTTCATCAGTTATCTTGGGACAGACTTAAGCTGAAAGTCAAAAAGAGCAGAAGGTTAGGTACACAATTGAGGTTGACGGGCAACAAAAAAGGACACCGCCGACTCACCAAACTCCTTGACAACACCCTAAGTATTTTCAAACCCATCAGGCATGCCATCCCACTCTTCAGACCTACACGCCCATTCCGTCCCCTTAACAATACCTATTCTTCCAATTTCTGTTAGAGTCTGGCATGTCGGACACAAATCTAAGTGATGACTTCCTAACCAAAATATGGTAAATGCCTTTTGACGAAGTGATTTGCTGGGGTTTATAACAATAAAAGATCTCGTCAAGTGTAAGCCAACGGTTCCCTCGCTTAGTTGACCCTATATCACCTCGACACCTATAAAAATCCTCTAGGCGTTCGGGGCGATTTGGCTGACGGACAGGCCGAGGTAGTTGGCAAGCTGATGGTGTAGCTCCATCAGCGGAAATCTCAACCCAGCAGTAAACATGGCGTCATACATTCCCATGTCTATCGTCTTCCCTAAATAACATTTCTCAAACTTTCCTAGCAGACGGAGGGGAATGTTGTCTGGGATTTGGTGACGGTCACGAAGGGTGTTAAAAACTTTCCTAGTCATGGTCGGGTAAAAGTCATTTACCATCCATATACTTGGTAAAATGAAGGGACTAGTACCACTACTGTCAACCCGGCTTACCGACCCTTCGTTATATTTTTCACTCCCCCCGTCACTTTCATCTCCCTCGTCATCATCTCCTCCTCCCTCCTCGACGTCTCCTTCCTCCCCTTCGACATCTCCTTCCTCATCCTCCTCGTAGCCCTTTTCCCCTTTAGTAGGAGAATGGGCGGACAGTTCCCTTGCTAGGGACCAGGTTAAATCCTCCTCAAGCTCACGCCCTGACGGATAGACCTCATCGTAGCCTACGCCTTCACGGATTGACGACGACTGTTCACTTGTTGCTTCTCTACCACCTGACATCTATTCACCTACAAGCGACAGAGTTATTCTAAGAACCTATTTGACTGGTCTCTAAACAAGTGACGACAAACAAGAAGGTAAATAAAAATAGAGGATGAGGTGAAGAAACTTATGGTATGACGATTGTACGAAAATGACGGTGCGACATGGTAGCTCTGATCTCCTAAGTTCTCTAATAGTGAAAAGCAAATTAGAAAAGAATGACTAAAGAACAAGGGACTATTTATAGAGAGAAGGAGTGCGGTATACGAAGCGACGCTCCTGATTGGAAACAAGGCCAACCAACAGGTGCCACGTGTTGCCTGGCATTTAAGCTTGGAGCCGCCTATGCCATTTAATGGCACTATCTCCAATAAAACACTTAATTAATGATCATTAATACTTGGATACCCTATGGCTCGTTAGCAAAAGTTGACGATATCACGGAGTAGGGGGCAACTAATATGGGTGTTTTTAGACAATTTCAATACTCCTATACACGTCATTCAGAGGAGCCGATGGTGCCCATGGGCCCGCCAGTTGCACGGACGCAAAGCAGAAGACTTAAGGCGACGATAGCACAAACGACAACCTCGTTATGACAACCTGACGGATGCCATTGTAAGCCAACGAAGGGACCTTTGGATAAGGACAAGAGACCGACGGGGTGAAGAGGTCGATGGGTCCAGCGTGGCTTGGCTTGGCTCCCACGAATATCTATACATGGAAACATTTTGCGCAACACGTAAGACACCGCCCATATTGCTCTCATATGGAAAGATATCCTGAAATCTCGGAAACCCTAAGTACCAAACCCTCCCAGCAAGGAAAAATCCCTACTTTGAAGGGATCTCGATTCACCACTCACCACTATATAAGCACCAAACCCCCACTTTTCTCAGGTAAGCAGAAAATTCCTAGCTCTCTCACTAAAGAGTTGATTGAGATTTCTCATTTGCTAACTTAACTTTCAGAGGGTTTTCGGCCGGTACCACATCAGTGCCTTTTGTTTGGTCCTTCGTTCTTATTTACAGGTACCCATTAAAGTGACTTGGAGCTTACGACACACTGACGATTTTCGCACATCATCACTAGCTAACCATAAATGCCAACATAGGAATGGAAAGTATATATTCCAAGGAAGTTACTGGTGTAGGATGACTCACTCAGAAATGGCATTGGTTTGAAGCCAAGATTGTAAAGGTGTTTGACAAAAGATAATGGCAAGATGCCTGAGGAATGACCTCATACGTCTTTGGCCCAAGGGCAATCTCTTAATATATGGATCGTGGTTTCCAGAGAGTTGCATCTTGGACATATATTATTCATATTTGCACGAGAGAAGGCTAAATACTGCCTTGTGGGAACCTAATTGCTCATAGCCTTCCAAATAAATTTTTAATTTTTTTGGAACAGCGGAGCTTCCAGATCCAATTCCACAACTGTTTATTTGTAAGGACCTTAGCTTGTTGATATAAATATTTCGAGGATGACCTAACCGAGCAAAAACCGTTATTGTGAGGCCACATAAAGGAATCATGTATCCTAGTAAATTGCACCACAGGGATACCTTTAATAAGTTGTTCAAGTTGCACAGGGAGGGAGACTTGAAGGAAATCCAAGCATGATTGTTTCGCAAAGAGCACACTAAACGTTACTCCTCATTTGGCAATAATGGCCCTACAATACGACTACGCAGCGTGCCCTTAGGGATCCATAGATCCTCCCACACTCGAATAGTTTGACCGTCCCTTAAAATCCATCTCATCCCTCACCGTAACCATTGTATTCCTTCATGTAGGGCTTTCCAAATGTGGGACCCTTAAGGAGTCCTAACACGTTCAAAAAGGTTCGTGTGGGGAAAATATTTGGCTTTTAAAACTTGTGCCCATAGCATATTTGGCTGTTGTTGAAGTCTCCAAGCCTGATTCATAAGCATAGCCATATTCATGTGTCGACTCGTTTTTAAGCCCAGCCCCCCAGCCTCTTTTGGGGACGCGATAGTATCCCAGCTAACAGTATGGCAACTTTTGTGCTGTGTCATATCTCCCCATAAGAATTGGCAACTCATTTTATCTAAATTTTGGCTTACTTTCTGCAGGAGTAGCGTTGTTTGCATTGCATAAAGGGGAATGGAAGCCACCAAGGATTTGATTAATGTGACACGACCGACCACAGACAGATATTTGGCTTGCCAACCTTCAATTTTCTTTTGGATTTTATCGACAAGATATATGCATTGGCCGTACGACGTGTGGTCAAAATAGAGGTTCCTAAATAGGTTCCTATTTGCATCGTGGTTGGGATATCAAATGTTCCTGCAATTAAATCCTTCGTTCTTCGGGCGGTATTAGGTGAGAACCAGATACGTGATTTATAAGTGCTAATGATTTGGCCCAAGCACTGGCAAAATTTTTGTAAAATGTTTCTAAGGTTCTAGCAGCCCGTTAACTTGGCTTTGGTGAAGAGAAATATATCATCTGCAAAGAATAAATAAGATATTTGAACTTGCCCTCTAAACACAATGGGGTGGATCTTATTGTCCCTAACTGCCTCTTCCAGCAGAATGGAAAGGCATTCTAAACACAAAATAAAGAAATATGGGGATAAAGGATTGCCTTGATGCACTCCCCTACTAGGGATCACATCTAAAAGCATAGATCCGTTCCATTGGATAGAGTATTGAGTAAAGGAGACCATGTTCATAATAAGTGTAATTAACGTTGGTGGGACTTGGAAGAACTCAAGCAATTCTTGGATAAAAGTCCATTCTAGGCGATCATAAGCTTTATCCAGATCAAGCTTTAGAGCTACGTAACCCCTTTGTCCACTTCTACGGACCAGCGTACGAATAATCTCTTGAACCAGAATAATATTGTCACTAGTTCTACGACTCGGGACAAACCCTACCTAACAAGGTGTGGGTTCTTTTTTTCTAAATAGCATACAGGCCCAAGTAGAAGAACAAGGATCCTAGGCCTTGTGCTTAAGTTTAAGGGACTGGGTTTAGTTCACTGCAGCTAAGATGGGCAGATTTCGAACCAGGTTGTGCATAAAGCGTGAATCCTACAATACATACATACTAACACATAGAAAATATATGTGTATTGCACAGTAAAGAACAGTAAAGAATGATATAAGTAAAGAGGTAATGAAGTAAAACATTAGGGACCCTCAAGGTAATAAGAAAAGCTTCATTATTTTCTTAAGTTTCTTAATACATCTCATTGCACTAGGATATATTACAAGGTCCAAATAAGTTCAAAAATCACAGACTTAGATAATCCTTTTAGGCTTCCAAGACTTGTGAGGTTTGAATCCCTTTGAATCCAAGTATATTCTCTAGTGTCTATCATAGGATCTTGGATGGTGTTTTCCCTCTCTTTTCCTTTTTGAACTCTGAAGGAGTTTTCTGAAGGATCTTTTCCCTCTAATTCACTATTGCTGAATGATTTTCACTATTGGCTCCCCCTCCTTTTATAGTGCTATCTTAGGGTTTTTGGTGTACCACTGATTCCCTCAATTTGCTGTCCTGAGTACCAGAACCAATGTTGTGTCTAAAACATTGGTGGCTGGTCCCTTCCTTATTTTCTCATTATTTTCCTCTTTTGAGATTCCCTCTCCAAAAGCACCTAGCTGACCTTCCTCTTCTGGGAGGTCCCAAGGCCTGACTTCTAATCTTTCTTTTCCCAAAACTTCTAGATACCACTCTTCAGATCCACCTTTTTGGCTGCTTTACCTTTAGTTATTTTCTCTAAATGAGCAAATTCCCTTCTATCGGGATGAAAGATCCCCAGCCACTTTCCTTCATGGTCCATCTTGATAGGCCAAGAATGTATTGACCCCTTGTGATGAATTAACCAATTAATTAGCCAAGTTAATTAATTAATTAAATTTGCATGCAATAAGCATGGTAGCACAAACAAATCACCAACTAAGTTAAAATTCAGTGGAAAATAAATTGACACGGTGATTTGTTTACGACTGCGAAAAACCTACATGGCAAAAACCCCATCGGATGATTTTAAGGTCACCACTCCCGAGAATTCACTATTATCACAACAAGCGGTTACAAGTAAAGGAATCCCTGTACCTTATACCAACCTACAGTTGAACCCTTACCCGAATACCAAATTGGACTTGTTCTGTAGTGACAACCTCTCCTTTCAATGCACGGCTCCTAGTACATAACTAACCAATTCGATGCGCGAATCCTAGTACGCAGCTTACTCACCAACTTGAGAAGGATGTTGGCTGCAAAGTTCTTCAGTTCATCAACACAATGAAGATTACGAAGCTCCTTGGTTACAAAACTCTACAGTGTACAAACACAACAGCTTCTTGAATAGAAAGATGAACTAGGGCATATGTCTTCGGTTCACAATATGCTTGTGAAAAACTTTTGCATTGAGTTGCATTAGTTGTAATGGCCCTTAAAACAATCCTTATATATGTTTAGGGTTGTGAGAAAAGAAAGCCCAAACATCTATTCACGGATTGGAGTGAAATTAGCTCTGAAAAACTAAATTTCATAAACCTCGACAGATAACCTATCTATCAAGCATCGGGCTGAAATAGCTTTTTAAACCTTGATAGATACTAGCTGTCGAGTTTTAAAATCCAGCACTTCTTCACTTGTTTCTTGGACAGACTTGCATGACTTTAACACTTGAATTTGAAACCTTGTTCCTTGAAGCATTAAACACATCCTAGATCTACCTAATTACAAGTAAAGTGCGTTTTGTCAAAGGATTAGCCAATTCTATATTGACATATGTTCCTAACAATGAATCACATATGTCCTAACAATCTCCCCCTTTGGCAATCCGTGACAAAACCACAACAAACAAATGAACATATGAGAGATGTCATAAATCACTCAACTCATACTCACTTGTTGAATACAATAAAATCTATCCTAACACAAACTCTTGAAAAACTTTGCAAAAAGAGAGTTCATGACAATAAGACTTTGACAACCTGTATTTCTGAAACACTTTAAACAAAACTCATCACGGAATCTTAGTGTGAAACAAAAATAAAAGATTGCATATAATATATAAGAATCATGTGCGTAAAGAGAGAAAAGAAACAACACATGTAAAGATAGGTGAAAAAACTGTAATAACAACCTCATCATATATATAGCATCATAAGTACAAGGTTTGCTATCATAATGTAAGAACAATGTATCTCTAAAAGAAGAAAAGAAAAAAAATACATAAGTCCTCACTACATCCTCAAAAATATAGACACTCCTCCTAACAAAAATCTCCTATACTAACTCTCCCCCTATGTATATTACTACTCTCATATCAAAACTACTCCCCCTTTTTGTCACGAGTGACAAAGGGTAAGTAAATCAAGTAGACATCTCATCATCACTAGGCGAGCTAGCATCCTCATCCTCATCATCATCATCGTCGTCGGAGTGACCGTCATCATCCTCGTCCTTAGATGCCTCTGGAGAAGGAGACTCCACGAAGCCACCATGGCGAGCCTACCGTCTAGCAATACGGCTGACACGGGTGTTCACCTGACACAAATCATCACTGAGTGTATCAAGGCGAGCATCCATGTGCTGCAGTTGCGCCATAACTGCCTTGAGGGTTACACCACCCACCGATGAAGAAGGTGCGGATGTGGAAGGAGCGGAAGAAGCTGGAGAAGCTGCTGTCTCTGTCCGTGGTCGCTTCGGTCGAAGCTGGGCCTCACTCCGTGTGACAGTAGTCGCATCTATGGCACACATGATCGAGAAATGAGGAGACGCGGGATAAGAGACAGAAAAATGGCGAAGGATCTGCGTGATAGCCAAAGGAAAAATGAGCTTATTACGGGTCACCATATCCCTATAGACATCTATGAGGGATAGGATGAAGTGAGAGGGAAAATCAATAGAAAGTCTCTCGAGAAGGGATAACAAAAATCGAGCACGAGGCTCTGTGATAGAGTTATAATGAGACAATGGCTGGAGAACGAATGTCATCACCATGTTAAGGAATCTCGGACCTTTTGCAAAACTCGAGCAAGGGGTGTTTTAACGGTCACCCCAAGATGAAGGTGTCTCACAAAATAGAGATGAGAGTTCATCTTTGGACACAGTCCTCAGACAATCGCAGCTAGGGTAGTCAGGATGCGCTACCCTAGGAACGTGTAGCACCTTAGATACAATATTTGGAGTAACTACGATGTGCGTACCTCGAATGCGAGTAATAAAATGAGGTACTGAAGTATCGAATCCATGCATATTGGAGTAAAACTCCAAAATGATCACAGAAGGACAAGTGACCAGGATGCCACACAGTGACTCCCAACCTCGACTGTAGATGACAGTGGGAAGGTCAGTATTGGAAAAATTCGATAGAACAACTTGACGTTCCGAATGAATGCCACGTCGTGAAAAGTTCTTTGAGAAGTCCGACTTGGCCTTCTCATCACAAAACCTAACATGGGAAGGGGTAGGATCAGAGGAAGATGCCCCAAAACGAAGAGGGTTCTAGGACGAAGTGGATTTTCGTTTAGGTGCCATAGAGCAACTAACAGAAAGAAAGAGAGAGAGAGAGAAAGAAACACGCAGAAAATCACCAATCACATATCAATATCAAAATAAAGAAAAATGAAGGTACATATGCATGAAAAATGCATAAACATATGACATGCAAACTTAAAAACATCATGGGCTCAGCCCAATCCAAACCTACCAGCACACATCATTGCAACAAAGTAAACACACATCTAAAATGCATGAAACATTGTTATAATGTAGATGTGATGCAATGCATGATGTTTTAAACTCATTTGTACAAAGCCCATCCCAAAAATTTTGTAAAAACCTCAACAATTTTGATAAAAATCCCAAATATTTTCTAAAACCCCAAAAGTTAGGTCAAAAGATATGAAATGCATGATTAATGAGTGAGAAGGCATCATACCAAAGAAGCAAAATGATCTAGAGGCCGAAGATCTCTTATGAATGAGGTTTGGAGTGAGAGAAAGGTGATTAGGAAGATAAGGAGACGTTTTCTGTTGAGAGAGATCGGGAAGAAATGAAGAAAACATTGCACAGACCCTATTTATACGAACTCTAGTTTCTCGTTGGATCGAGTGGTATCGAGATCTGTTGAGAATAAAAACACGAGAAATAGCTATCGAGGATCTGTTTAGAGGTGTCCATAGCAAATGGGGCTCGATGGATTGAGAAGCTATCGAGCATCCAAAAAGTTTCTCGATGGATCGAGTAGCTGTCGAGAAGCTATCGAGAATGCGATAAAAAGAAGCTGAAAGGGCTCAATAGATAGCCTAGCTATTGAAAGGTGTCCAGCAGCTATTGAGATTGCTTAAAAACAGTTTTTCAAAGAAGAGAAAAACACAGACATGAATGCAAGCAAACACGCTACTCAACTAAAGATCCAACCAACATTTTAAGCTCTCAAAATCATCTCTTAACAAGAAAAATGTCAAGCACATAGATCCAAAACACACACACACACACACACACACACACACAACAAGTCTAACCAATTTTTTATTTCAAAAACAAGTTAACATAGTTTAGTGAGCATACATTAACACATGTATTCCTTGTGATGGTCAAATCACATTGTACCTACACATGTATCAAAAGTAGCAAAGAATATCACGTGTTGGGTGTGAAAACCTTCGCAAGATTGCATAAGTGTCTACATGTTATGACGATTTGAGATATGAGAAAATCACTTTAACTCACACAAAATCATAACTGTTTGATGGGGACTATCACCTTTAAGGTATATCCTATAACTCCCACATCTCCTAGAAGACACGCTTGCAATCATATATAAAGCATTTTGATTCTTTTTGTTTTTTATTTTTCTTTGCATATTTTTCTTTTAAGCAAACCATGCATGGGCATATAAGAGATAGGAAAGAAATACCCAATGATGTTACGCTTTTGTTATTCCACTTTTGCTATGCTGAAACATACAAATGTCATTTCATGATTGGCTGGTAACAGTGGTGAGATGATTATTTATACCTTTCTCTTAGGATTTTCTAGTCCTTCCCATCAAAAAGAGTGATACCAGTGTTAAGTATAAGAGACTACTTAATCTTAGTCATCACAAACACGAGCCATAAAGCTCACTTGCTTAGTTGTGCATAGAGATGCGCATCTAAGTTACAAAAGATACAAAGTTTAGAAAACTTTGTTTCAAGTGTTAAAGTCATGCAAGTCTATCCAAGAAACAAGTGAAGAAGTGCTGGATTTTAAAGCTCGACGGCTAGTATCTATCGAGGTTTAAAAAGCTATTTCAACCTGATGCTCGACAGTTGCTCGATAGATAGGTTATCGGTCGAGGTTTATGAAATTCAGTTTTTCAGAGCTGATTTCACTCCAATTCGTGAATAGATGTTTGGACTTTCTTTTCTTACAACCCTAAACATATATAAGGATTGTTTTAAGGGTCGTCACAGCTGATGCAACTTAATGCAAAAGTTTTTCACAAGCATATTGTGAACCGGAGACATATGCCATAGTTCATCTTTCTATTCAAGAAGCTGTTGTGGTTGTACACCGTAGGGTTTTGTAACCAAAGAGCTTCGTGCTCTTCATTGTGTTGATGAACTGAAGAACTTTGCAGCCAATATCCTTCTCAAGTTGGTGAGTAAGCTGCGTACTGGGATCCGCGCATCAAATTGGTTAGTCACGTACTAGGAGTCGTGCATTAAAAGGAGAGATTGTCACTACAGAACAAGTCCAATTGGGTATTGGGGTAAGGGTTCAACTGTAAGTTGGTATAAGGTACTGGGATTCTTGGTTCAGCTTTCTCTCTGGGTTCCTTAAGGGCCGAGCTAAGCTTCTTTTTTTATTTGTTTTGTAAGGCCCAAAGCTTGCCCATTCATGGATTTGGGCCCCTTCTTACTGACTTTTAATGAATTTGGACCTTACCCTTTCCTTGAAAGCCCAAATGGTTCTTAGATTTCAATTTTTGTATTGTTTTAGGCTTTGCTACAATATTGTGATATTTTGGACCTCAACACAAGGATTAATAATATTTGCAATATAGGGTTTGAGTCTTTGAAGGATAATTTTAGAGACCACTTTATATAAAGTATTGCATAAACTAATCGGTCGAAATTGAGTGATCATCTTTGGGTGGGACACCTTTGGGATAAGTACGGCATCCATATTCTAGTTCCATCTTTAAGGGTGACAATACGGGACTAGCTTCAACGCTGTAACATTTTTAGGTGAAAGAATTTTGTATTAGCATCACCATAATTTAACCACATGATTCTTTTTTTTTTTTTTTTTTTTGATAATCAAACAGTCAGAAACTTTCATTAAGAGGACATTAAGTCCAAACCAGCTACATCTTTGAACAACTGACATTCTAGGATAGGTGGAGTGTCCTCCACCCACACAATACTGTCATTTACAAGTTTGGCATTTCTTGCCATCAAATGGGCAGCACAGTTGCCGGTCCTGCAAACATGAGAAATCTGCCACTCCTGGACAATATGACTCCATCTCCAAGATCCTTCAATGATCATCTGAATCGAGCTTGGAGGGGCACAGCGACCAGCCAAAGCATCTGTCACTGTCATCGCGTCGCCTTCCACTATAACCTTCCTTAAACCCAAGTCTCCTGCCAGCTGAATGCCCGCTTCAAAAGCCTTTGCCTCCACTTCCAGCGCTCCCAAGGGTAACTCCAGCTTCTTACTCATAGCTCCCATTAGAAGACCTCTTTCATTTCTAATCACAACCCCTATTCCGCAGCTGCCCCACTCTTTAAACACCGCACCGTCAACATTTACTTTAAACCACCCTTCACGAGGAGGACTCCATCCTACTATTCTTGGCTTTACTCTCTGTCTTGGAACATCCTGCTGCCCTTTAAACTCCTCAACCAGCACACTTACTTCAGAGACTATCTCCTTTGCTAGCTTTGTCTTGCCTTCAAACTTTGCTGCATTCCTGTTCTTCCATATACCCCATGCTGTACACGCTAAACGCTCCCACTCTATCTCCTTCCCCTCCACCCAAATTTTCCATAATACATCAATAAAGTCTTTATAAGGGTGACCCACCTTTGGCAACACCAGCCTTGTTTCCTTCCACACAGCCTCTGCTACCCAACAATCCCATAGAGCATGTCCCGAAGATTCACTCAAACCACAGAAAATACAATTATCCTCCGTAGTCACCTTCCTCCTCCTAAGACAATAGTTTGTCGGTAGAATGTTCTTACATGCCCTCCACATAAAGAGTTTCACTTTGCTTGGGCAATTTAAGCCCCACATAGTCTTCCAAAACTCCTTCTTTCTACTCAGGTTTGACACCTCACCCCCTGCTCCTCCACCTCTGTTTTAAATCAGCCACCTTAATGCTACCTGATAAGCACTTTTAACCAAGAAGTCACCTTTTTTCGACCAAGCCCAAATCAAAGCATCCTCCGGGAAACTAGGACTAATTGGAATACTCAAAATTGCCTCCGCTTCATGAGGTAAGAAGACATTCTTCACAGCATTGATATCCCAGCCCCCTGCTTCACGGTCTAGTAGGGTCTCCACTAGCTCGCCCTCAAAATTTTGGGGTTTAGGACTTACCACCATGAAGGAATTTGGGGTTGGGATCCACCTATCTGCCCATATTTTCGTTTTTTGCCCATTCCCAATATTCCACTTCAAGCCTCTCCGAAGAACTTCTTTTGCATCCATCAAACTCCTCCAAGTATACGACGGCTTCTTACCAATTTGGGCCTCAAGAAAATTGGAGTTTGGAAAATACTTAGCTTTCAAAACTCTATGGGCAAGGGACTCCGTGTTTTGGATGAGCCTCCACCCTTGTTTTGCAAGCAAAGCAAGGTTAAAAGCTTTAAGATCCTTGAAACCCATCCCCCCCTCAGCTTTGGGTGTACACATCTTCTCCCAAGCTAGCCAAGCTAGTTTTCTTTCTTTGTCCCGTTGACCCCACCAAAAGTTTCTAATCAAAGAATTGAGCTCATTGCACAAAGAATCTGGGATTTTAAAGCAGTTCATAGTGTACATGGGAGTAGCTTGGGCTACCGCCTTAATTAGAATTTCCCGGCCAGCCATAGTTAGCAACTTCCCCTTCCAACCCGCAACTTTACGACCAACCTGGTCCAGGATACGTTGGAAGGCTTTCTTTTTTCCCCTCCCCACCAAAGGGGGCAGCCCCAAGTAGCGCTCATGTTGGTGGATAACCTGGGCCCCAAACATGTCCTTAACTTCCTCTTTAACCTCCTCACTTGTGTTTTTGCTGAAGAAGAGAGAAGTCTTCTCTCTATTTAGCTTCTGCCCTGACTCCCTTTCATACTCCTCAAGAATTTTTGTTACTCTAGCTCCTTCCTCTATAGACGCATTGCAAAAGACTATACAGTCATCTGCAAATAGCAAGTGAGAGACCACTGGAGCTTGCCTACATACCGAAATACCTCTAGGTATCCCCCTAACTTCACCCAACCGAAGCATGGCCGAGAGACCCTCAGCACACAACAGGAAGAGGTACGGGGAAATAGGATCCCCTTGTCTTAGACCACGAGTAGGAAAAATTCTGCCCTTTGGCTCCCCATTCAAGAGCACAGAGTATGTCACTGAATTCACACACATCATCATCAAAGAAATCCATCTCTCTTGAAAACCCAATTTGTGCATAATCGCCTCCAAGTATGCCCATTCAACCCGGTCATAAGCCTTGCTCATGTCCAGTTTGATTGCCATCAGCCCCTTCTTTCCCATTCTTTTCTGATTTATGTAGTGCATGGTTTCAAATGCCACTAGGACATTGTCTGTAATCTGCCGCCCAGGTACAAAAGCACTTTGGGCCTCACTAATGACTGCTGGTAGGACTTTCTTTAATCTATTAGCTAAAACTTTTGATACAATTTTATATAAAACATTACATAAACTTATCGGACGAAACTCCGACATCTTTTGGGGACAATTTACTTTAGGGATTAGGCAGATAAATGTGTCATTTAAACCATTTGGCATAACACCCGTTCTAAGAATATTAAGAACACACTCTACCACCTGAGGACCCACAACATCCCAATAAAATTGAAAGAAGATAGGGGACATACCATCCGGTCCTGGCGACTTTGTCGGATGCATTTGCTTCAGGGCACGCCTAACCTCCTCTTCTCGGAACTCTTGTAGGAGATCATCATTCATATCATCGGAAACCCTCCTTTCTAATGCTCCAAGACTACAGCCGAAATCAATTGGATGGCTAGTGCTGAAGATTTCCCGAAAATAATTCAGAATTATGCCTTCCACTTCTTCTGTATTCTCCTTCCACCTGCCTTCATTATCAAATAAGCCCTCAATCCTATTTTTCTGACGTCTATTGCTAGCCGTAGCATGAAAGAACTTAGTGTTTCGGTCCCCACACTTAACCCACAATGCCCTAGATCTCTGGTTCCACATCATCTCTTCCCGGAGTGTGACTTCGTTTATCTCCTTTTTTAGTGCCTTAATTTCCTCCGCTGGTTCATGAAGTAGGTTCAACAATTCCAATTGTTGAAGACGTGTCTGCTTTTGTTTCAGGATCTTGTTAACATTGCCAAAAACCCTCCTGTTCCAAGTCTGCAATCTATCTTGGCAACACTTTAGCCTATCCCGAATCTGCACATCCGGGTTGCAATTTAACGGATCCCAAGCCTCTTCAATTACCTTCCTACAGCCCTCCTCCCTAGTCCACATTGCTTCGAACATGAAGCGTTTTCTTCCTCCCTTTCTCCTAACTTGACGCCTGAGGGACAAATTGAGCAAACAGTGGTCGGACGCCGCCATTGCTCTATGATACACCTTTGCCTCCCTAAACAAATTCAGCCACCCTTCATTTGCTACCATCCTATCTAGTCTAACAAGAGTTCGTTGCTCCCCAATTCTTCCGTTACACCAAGTATATCGTTGCCCCACAAAACCCAGATCAACCAGACCATAATCCGATAAGCATTCTCTAAACTCCTCCATTTGTCTCGCATCCCTATCTAACCATCCTAATTTCTCATCCGAATGAACTATTTCATTAAAATCCCCAAACAAGACCCATGGAAGATCACACTGCCTTTTAAGCGATCAAATTAACCCCCAGGAAATAAATCTCATACCTGCATCAGGGTGACCATAGAACCCCGTTGCACGCCATGGCATCACTCCATTTCCTTCGCGAACCACCACGTCAATATGGGAGTTTGAGCAGCTTTGGAGACACACCTCCGCCCCTTCCTTCCACATCAACACCAGACTTCCACTTCGACCGTCGCAAGGCACCGTGATTCCCTGGGTTAGCTGGAGCTTCCTCTGAAGGCCTTTTATTCTTCTCTGTTTTGCCTTGGTCTCTGATAGGAAAACCAAGAAAGGATCAATTTCTTTCACCAAATCGGTGAGAGACCGCACCGCCGTAGCTGATCCAAGGCCACGGCAGTTCCACGCCAAGATGCTCATTGGGCTCGGTGGTGCTGCGCAGCAGCCACCGCCTCACCGCCATCCTTTTCGTTTTCTTTTTCTGCTTTGCCATCACTCTTTTTCTCCACTTTTCTTCGTTTTCTCACCAGAACGTTCTGGTCGATCTCACCTAAAGGAGTCAAACACCCCCTTTTCTTCTCAGCTGGGCTTTCAACCTTTTCCTTCCCTTTTGTTTGGCCTGCTCTGGCCCTACGTTTCCAGTGGCCGCTGGTTGGGCTTAATGACTCTGCAATCTAGCCCACATTCATCTCATAGTTCATAGCTATTGGGCCTTCAACCTTATTTCTTTCCAAGCCCACATTCGGCCCCACTCCTCCATTCTTTGGCCCATACTCAAATTTAAAAGATGGGTCCTCCTTATTTCCCGCCTCTACGTCCTCGTGCCCATCCCCTTCTTTTACGTTGATAGCCTGAACACTCACCTCACCAACTTTCACCAAAATGGATGGAGTGTCTTTTGGGGCTTCTCCAGTTTTATTGAGCATTCCATTTTGGTGAAACTCCACCTTGTTTCGTTCCCCTCTCTCTGACTTTTTTGTCGACATCTCCTCAGAACTCTCCCCGAGGATTTGCACCACAGACGTTTCCTTTTCTGACCCTCCCGCTTTACTCCTCGGCGTTTGGACCACCGGACTCCAGTCCCCGCTGCCAATCCTTTTTCCCCGGATATCTCCGCCGTCGTTCTTCTTAAATAAGTGAGGTTCCCAGCCCGACTTTCTCACCGGATCTCCCCTCATCCATGCCCCGTATTGGAGCTCCTCTGTTTTGCCTTCACTATCTACTCCCCTGTTCTGTGGACACTCCTTCAAATCATGCTCCAAAAGACCACATCGATAACAAAAATTCGGTAGGCGCTCGTATTTGAAGAGCACCCACCTGTCCACCCCTTCCTCATCCTTTATTTTTCTTCCCCGTATCAGTGTTTTTGTCACGTCTATCTTCACTCGAACACGGAGGCATTTCCCCCATTGCACCCCTGAATCAGCAACATCCACCTCCAACACCTCTCCCAGACTTGCCCCTATAGCCAACCCTGTTTCTCTTGTCCTGTGTTTGAGAGGTAGATTATAAATTTGAACCCAGAACGGGCACCACTTGAAAACAATATCCTTTGGCTCTTTAACCCCTTCAAACTGCTGTAGCAGCACCAGTTGTTTCTCGTAGTGCCAAGGGCTCATCTCAAGGACTCTCTTCTTATCTCTTTCATCATCAAACTCCACTAAATAAACTTCCTCTTCTATTGCCGAGATCTGGATACTCTTATTAGGTTTCCATAACATTCTAATATTTTTCCTTAGAGCATCTAGCATAACCCCTCTCCGAGAGAGCACCTTCATGACTAGACAGTTTTTCCCCCTGTCTTTTGTTGCTCTCGTACACTCCATACCCAGTATTACACTTTCTTCCTCCTCATCAGTAACCGTTAGCTTTCGCCAAAGTATTTCTAACTCCTCCGCCATGATTCCCGACCAAAACGAAACCTCTGAGCAAAGAAAAGCTTGCTTGACCTCACCACCCAGAGAAACTGGAAAGAGATCACTGAACTCCCACAAGTGTAGAAACACTGTGGGACTCACACTGCTTCTACGTGCCAAAACGGCGCGAGAGCACAATCTAATCTAGTTCAGCTTTGACTGTTTGAGCTTTTTCTTTTTTGGTCGTACGGTAACCACATGATTCTAGATTTAAGTTGCCAAAACAAATATTCCTGGTGAAGGGTATCATTGTATTTCTGGCTAAGCTATTGTTCTAAAGAATATAAAAAGGCAGATGGTTTGTATGATAAAGCCACTTGGATACCTCAAAGCCTGGCTAAAAGACGGTTTTTTCGTTGAAATAAATTTCCAAAGATATTTTTATTCCACTCGATAATACTACGTGTTAAAAAAATTAGGCGTTGTGGAAACCTAGATAAAGAAGAGGAGGAGGATGGGAGAGCTTCCAAGGAAGTCCAATTTTGTTTCACAAGGTGTGAGAAGGAGGGGTCCGTGAGCCACATTTGCTTTAATTTAAAATGCTTAGGCAATCTACAATTTGAGGGATCAGTATCCAGCAAAATGGGGCAATGGTCAGATTTAGTATGAGGAAGATAATGAATTTCCTTTCTGGGGAAATGAATTTTCCATTCCGCATTTCCTAGACCTCTATCTAAACGTTCTTTTATATTACGAGACCAAATCGGGTTTTTATTAGTCCACGTAAATCGGGGTATGTGAAAACATAAATCCATTAGCCCACATTGATTAATACACTCTTTAAAAGCTGAAATTCTATTTACATTTAAAGGTAAACCACCCATTGTTTCATCCTCAGCCAGCATTTCATTAAAATCTCCTAATAGTACCCAAGGTAAATTAACCGAAGAAGCTAAATTTTTTTAAATATTCCCATAACATTTTCCTCTTATTAAAATTAGGAGAAGCATAAATAGCGATGAGAAGAAAATTATGAGATTGAGAAGGTACCTTAACTAGTGCATGTATGCTATACTCACTTGTGGTGAGCATCTCCACTTTGAGGTTGCTGCCCTTATTTCGCAACATCCATATACCTCCCAAGAAACCTATAAAATCAACCCTTTGAGAATGGGAGTATGGTAGGGTGTTAATGAATGCCTGTGCCCGATCTTCAGCAATACAGGGCTCAACTATAATCAGAATTTGGGGACGATGCCTACGATACAGCTCGTGAGCATGGTTACAAAAAGCTACATTTCCTACGCCCTGGCAATTCCATGCTACTAACTTCATGGAGGAAGAGTTGGGGTTAAGATAATCATTGGGAATCCCCAAGGTCCTCGGAGTCCTCACTATGGACCGAGTAATGCATTGATGCCTCACTATCGTTGTCTTGATCTTGTACATTGGTTCTAGCTCTCGATCATTGGTTCTAGCTCTCCTAGCCTTGCCCAATACGTGGCTACATGATGAATGGTAGGCTTGGATTGGAGAACATGATGATGTATAGCTTTGGTTCCTCCTCCCTCAGTGGATTGTTTATTTCGCTTAAGTCCAGAAAGTGAAAAATGGCTTCGGGCAGATGCTCCGGTGACATCACATTGTCGGAGCTCTCCTGGATATTCCTTTGTCTGACTGGTGGTGCTTGATAAGGATGCATTGTGCGCCAAACTTGGACATGCCCTTTAGTTTGCCTCTAAGGTTGATTTTGAGAAGGTGGCTCAAGGCGAAATGGCAGATTGGGGGTGTAGGTCATCTGATTCCATGCTATCGCAGCTCGTGGGTGCACTAGAATTGTCACATAGCTCACGTTCTCGTCGTTGGTATTCTCTAGTGACAGGCGGCTCCATAATTGCTCGAGGTTCTCCATCGGAAAGGATTGGTCGTGGGAAGGGGAAAAGTTCATGTGCATGGGATTGTGAGGTAGGTGAGATGAGCTCCCTAGGAGGGATGGTGTGAAGTAAAGGTCTGGGTCTGTTGGAGTGGGGGTCGTGGAGTCTTGGTCAGAGGAGGCTGCTATGTGCATCGATGAGAATGCTTTGTTTTTGCTCGGGTAAAACAGAGCATCTCTTATTCATCTCAGTTTCACTCAATGAGGTTAGACGTGGAGTTATCGTATTAGTAAGGGGACAGTTGGGCTTGCATGAGGCTTGCATGCAATCCGTGTATGTCCCATGTGGCAACGGTAACTCCTAAGTTTCACCCTCCCTTGCCACATCACTATGCCTACTCCTAGCTAGAGCCCAAGAGGATGCATCGGTGGAAGCCTTGGTCACCACTTCATGCTCCTCAGCTCGTAGAAAGTGGAAATTGTAAGAAGGGTTGGGTTGGCTGTCACTCGGCTTATTCGGTGGAGAAGATACACGTGGGATAGCTATGGGTTTGTTTGCATTATCTCTTTCTACTCCACGTGTCCTTTGTCTACGAGTTTGGACAATTTTCCATAGAGAATGGGATGACTCACTTCCTGGGTTCCTGGTTTCCTCACCATGCATGTTCAAGAAGGACGTCGGCGTATCATTCCTCAAGATTATGGACTCCGAACAAGTTGATTCTCTATTCCCTATCCGACCACAACGAAAGCATAACACCGGCACATTTTTATACACAATATCTTGCCAAAATGTGCCGATTCTAAGACCTTTAGGAAGAGGTTTGATAATGTCTAGTTGGACACATAACTGAGCGAACCTTCCTCGAATAGCTGTGTTAGTGACCGCATCTATCTTAAGAAGTTTCCCTAGTTTATTTCCCACTTGTTTTAAAAAATCTCGATGATAATACTCAATAGGCAATTGTTTTATTCTTATCCAGACAGCCGTAGTCGTAACTTTGGCTGTACTGGGATGGAAATCCACCACCCATGCTTGGACATGGAGGTATTGTTCACCCACGAACCATGGACCATCCATGAGCGCATCATGATAATCCCTTAGGGCATTAAATTTCATAATAAAGTATCCATAACCGATATCAATTAAATGTGTGTTACCTATTAGGCGCCATATACTAATATCCGAGTTGTTTACCCATAAGTTTCAGAATAATGCTAGTTTGCCACAGTCCTGACATTTTTCACTTCAGGTCTGCTGACACATGTATTACCCACTCTGCCTTATTCATGTGGTCCTCTTCCTAGGGCTGCACCTCATCTTCCCCTCTCCTACCAGTCCTTTCGGTTCAGCTTCCACTTCAGTTACTGCGTCTTCAAGCTCCGTTTCATGCATAACAGCATCCAAAGTAGCTTCAGCATAAGATTTTTTCCTCGAGTTATCCTTTAGATAGGTAGTCACTGGGACCTCGGTCTCTTGGGGTGTGTTGTTCATGTTGAGAGAATTTTTTCTTTCTTTCTTCCTTTTTCCTTGGTGTTTATTTGGTATTACATTCTCAAGCTGTACTTTTTAAAAATTTTAATTTTTCTCTCCTAAGTGTATATAACTTTTGTACGTTTTTAGACCTTTTAAAACACAATTGGATTAACCTAGTTAATTAGCCAAGTGATTACTTAGTCCAAATTTCAGATCTAGGTTAACACAATCATATAATCATATCAATATAAAGTGCGGAATATAAAGAATACAAAGATATGATGACCTAGGAAACCAAACCGGTAAAAACCTAGGGAGGATTTAACCTAGCTATTCTCAAGGTAAACTTGAATCCACTATGAAAGAATCGAAGTTTTACAATAGCGACTTAAACCACTAACATCCTATTGCTACCCACCAGTAGAAAACTTACTAACACGACCATGTGACAGCTCCGAGACCACGGACTCCTTCTTTCTTGGATTCTCTAGCAAGTACAAGCACTCCTACTTATGTATTTTTAAGCTTTTATTGCAGCAACTGAATGATCATCAAGCTCTCAATGAAATCTCCTTCTTGATAATCCTAAGCATGTGTGAAGGCAACCACCTCTCCGATCTCATAAGAGATTCACACACAGAGCAAAAATAGAGCAACATAAAACGTGGCTAGTGTTTTCCCTTTTATACTTAGGGCAAAACATAAAACCCTACACGTCATATGGGCTTAGGGCTGAGTTGGAAAAATCTGCAGAAAAATGTTCTGCCCGAATTTCGATCGGTCAAGTCTAATTCTCGATTGAGCCAGGCAGAATCATACTATAACTTCTGCAGCAACTCGATTCCAACTTTACATAAAATGCATACACTTTGAACAAGTCTAAACAAGACTATAAAACTTATTTTGATCATGGTTTGCCAACAATACAAATTAGAGTTCTAATACATTAGTTCCTAAGTACTTAGAACCTAACAACTTTCTTAACGAATCCCGTTTTCAAAATGTTGAAAAACAAACTCTATCAAATGGACCTAATTAAGGTTATGGATTTTTTTTGACAAGTAAAAGCAAGAATGATGTAAATTTTTAAAGTATAATACCACATCTTAAATACATCCTACGTACTAACTTTTCCCTATAAAATACATAATGAATTGCTTCAATAAAATTTATATTTAGGCGAAGATGATGTGAATTTTTCTCAGGATGAGCTGCCCTAGCTAGCGAATACCTTATGCAATGCATGGCTATATTCCTGAGAACAATTTAGTAGTGTTATCCTATGAAAATCTTTTTCTCACAGATTATTACTTTACTACTACAAATTCCATCGTCAAATTTCATTGAGGATTACATGTATATAGAATACATCTTCTTGACCATAATTTTCCTATATATGATTCTTGGGTTAAAAAAGATTGACCATGGTTAATTAATTAAATTACCCAAGTTGATTAATTAGGTCAAATTACAAGTAAATCGTGGAGGCATCAACAAATCACCAAATAACTAATACTCAGTTGAAAATAAATAACTCGGTGATTTGTTGACGAATGGGAAAAGCCTCTCGTAAGGCAAAAACCCCACCGGGTGAATTTAAGGTCACCACTCCCAAGAATACACTAATCAATAATCAAGCGGTTACTAGTATGAGGAATCTTACCACTACCCTGGCCTATCACAAAATAACAACCTACAGTTGAACCTTCGCTTTAATACCCAATTGAACTTCTTGTAGCAAACTTTTTTGCTTTGCACAAATCTCGAATCAACTAACTCCTTTGCACAGATCCTAATACGTGACTGACTCCAGCAACTTGATTGATTGTTATTGGCTGCAAAGTTCTTCACTTCATAAATAATGAAGATCAGGAAGTACTTGGTTACAAAATCCTAAGGCTTATAAACGCAGTAGCTTCACACAGAGTATATGAGTTTTAGGTCTCTATTTCTGTACTTGATGACTTTTAAAATAAGCCTTATATATGACTAGGGTTGTAGAGAGAAAAACTCTAATAATTCAAGTCATCATGGGATGAATTTCAAATCTGAGAATTCTGAAATTGTAGTTCTCGATAGATCGAGCTTGTGTCGAGCTTCTTCATTAATCTTCGATAGCAGCTAGTGTCAAGCTTTAATGAAAAAGCTTTTCTTCACTTGTTTCTTGGATCAAACTTCATGTCTTTAATGAAATAGCTTTCCCTCACTTGTTTCTTGGATCAAACATCATGTCTTTAATGATACCATTTGATATGTTAGAACAACATACTTCTTGATACATTAAATCCAACTTAAATCCACCCAAATACAAGTAAAATGTGCTTTGTCAAAGGATTAGCTAATTACATAGAAAATATGACCCTAACAATCTCCCTCTCTGGCAATCCGTCACAAAACCACAAGCATAATTATGAGAGAAGTATAAAGCAACAATCTCCCTAATTATTACACATAAAATTACATAAGTCTAACTAATATAATGAACTCTTGAAAAACTTTGCAAGAAAAGAGATCAAGGTATAAGAGACTTGCAACATGTCTTAGTTGAAATACTAAACAAGATTCATCAAGACATCGAGTGTGAAATATAGACAAATTATATAAATAAAGAAACATGTGTATAAAGAGAGAAGAGAAACAACATATGAGATAAAAGTGAAAACATACATCATCATCATATATATCAAGAGAAGTACAATGCTTGTAAAAAGGCCACAAGACCAAGGTACATGTAATTAGAACTATACATCAAAAACCTTACTACATATCTCAAAAGCACTATCTCCCTATCACTAGTCTAGCTCTCCCCCTAATAACAAGATTACTTTCTCATAACCAAAACCACTCCCCCTTTTTGTCATAAGTGACAAAGGGTGAATCATTGAGAGATAGTCATCTCATCATCATGTGTAGAGCCAAAAGCATCATCACCATCATCATCTCCACTATCGGAGGACTCTACAGAAGGATCGGGCGAGGGAGAAAGGATGAAGCCACTGAGGCAAGACTGTTGGCGAGCGATGCAACCAATCCTGGTGCTCATCTGACACATCTCATTAGAAAGATAGTCAAGAAAACTACCAAAATCAACATGTATGAGATGAAGTTGATCCATGATAACGGCGAGAGATGCCTCTACTCTAGAAGAAGAAGATGGAGCTAACATATAAGAGGGTTGAGAGGCAAAGGTAGCATCCTTAGTAGCTCAAAAAGCAGCCTCCTCTTGCTGGGTTAAAGTAGACTCTTGACGAGGCCTTTTGGCCTTGGCCACTAGCTGTGTAGCACTCCTTTGGATAGATTCCATACTAATAGCATCCATAATAGTGAAGAAAGGTGAATAAGGAATAGGAATGTGCATGTGTGTGAGAATGCATGTGATAGCTGAATGGAAGATTAGCTTATCACGTGTAGCAATATCTTGATAGCTAGATATCTATCATAGATACTATCATATGTGAGGGAAAGTCTATAGAGAGACCTTCCAAGAGAGAGAAAAGAAAACGAGCACGAGGCTTAGTGACAGTGTTATAGTGAGACCGTGGAGTGAGAACAAAGGTCATCGCCCTATTAAGGATCCTTGGACCCTTAGCAAAGTTGTGGGTGGTGAAGTTAAGAGTATCATCCCACAACATAGGTTGCCCACAAAAATGTGAGGTAAGCTCATCTAGAGATATAGAACTAAAATGAGGTGCACTAGGGTAGTTCTTATGAGCTACCTTAGGTACATGTAGTACCTTGGAAATGAGCTCCAGTGTAACTACAATACGTGTTCCTTGGAATACCATAGTAAACTGAGGAATAGAGGTACCGATAACGTGTATGTTGGAGTAGAACTCCTGTATAAACACGTCAAGACATCTATAGGGTTTCTCGTAGAGAGATTCCCAACCCCGAGAGCTAAACATATCGAGTAGAGGTGTATCTGAAAAATCAGACAAAATAACTTGGCATTCCAAATTAATCGCACAGTCACAAAAGTTCTCCTCAAAATCTTTTTGGGAGTTTGAATCACGAAACCTATCTCTAATAGAAGGAGAAGGAGAAGAAGAAGAAGAAGAAGAAGAAGAAGAAGAAAAACCACAACGTGAGATCAAATTCTTAGAAGGGATAGACTTTTTGGGTGCCATAGTCAAGAAACTAAGGAAAAGAAGGGAAAAAAACACACACACACACAACCAGAAGAGATGCTCAGGAAAAGAAAGAAACGAAAAGAGCAATGCATGAGCATGTTACGTGTAAAAATAAATTGTATCATAGGCAAAAACCCAATCCAAACTACAGCACTCACAATGTTTAATCAAACACAACCTAGAATGCATGAAAACATGATTATAATGCTAGAAAATGCAATGCATGTTCATGTGAGATCAACTCAACAAAACCCAACACAAAAATTTTAGCAAAATCACAAAAACCCCAAATTTCCCAAATTTTTTGAAAACCTAGGTCTAAAATGCATGAAATGCATGAAAGATGAAGAAAAGAAAGGATTTAGACCACTTTCCAACAGATTTGAGCTTGAAAATGGTTGAAAACTTGAAAGAGAGAAGGATTTTTTTAGAGAAAAAGGGTTTTGGATCTAGAGAGAAAAGAGAAGTATCGAGATGTTTGAGTTTGAATAAAACCAAGTTTACCCTCGAGTATATATAGAATCAGGCATCTCGATAGATCGAGCAGATATTGAGGAGGTGTCGAAAATAAAAGCTCGATGTTTCGAGATGTGTCGAGGAGGTGTCGACGGCTAAAAACTTCGATGTATCGAGGTAGGTGTCGAGTAGGTGTCGAGTGAACAGAGAGTTCAGAAATTTGGCTCGATGGATCGAGCTATGTGTGGAGAGGTATTGAGAGAAAACCAGAAAATCTCGATAAAAGAGGCTTATGTCGAGAGGTATCGAACTGCTATCGAGCCTGCTATTGAGCTAGTATCGAGCAGCACAGAAACATGAAATTTCAAGGGAGAAAAGACATGATATGAATGCAAATAAGATAAACATCATACCAAACATCAAAGAAGCATGTTAAGCACTCAAACACATCAAAAGACTCTAGATGCAAAGCAATCTTAGATTCAAAATACTAAACAAGCCTAACTGATTTTATTTCTAAAAACAAGTTAAGATAGTTTAGTGAGTTTATATTACCACATGTTTTCCTTGTGATGGTCAAATCACATTGTACCTATACAATAGTATCAAGACTAGCAAAGAGTTGCGTGTTGTGTGTGAAACCTTTGCAAGAACGCGTAAGTTTTTCATCATATGAAAATAATGATATAAGAGAATAAAAAAATCCACACACAATCATAATCATTTGATGGGGACCATCACCTTTGAGGTACATCATATGACTCCCACATCTCCTGAAAACATGCTTGCAACCATATTTAAAAGCATTTTGATTGTTTTTGCTTTTCATGTTCTTTGCATAATTTTTAAGTGTAAAAAGACATATCATGCATGGGCATATGGGAGAGAGAAAATAAATACCCAATTATTTTTGCCAAACATCTTGTTCTTGTTGTACAAGTACTACACCTTACCGAGTTCTACTTTTAAGAGTTGCATACAAATGTTTTATGATTGACGAGTTTTAGTGATAAGATAGTTATTTATGCCTTTCTCTTGGGATATTTTAGTCATTCTCGTTAAAAAGAGTGATAAAGTTATGTTTGATAAAAGATTAACCAAATAATTCAAATCACATAACGAGCCACAAAGCTCACATTGCTTAATTGTGCATAAAGATGTTCATCTAAGCTACAAAAGATACAAAGTTTAGAAACCTTATTTCAATGGCCATCTAAAGGTACATAAGTACTGGTATACACAAACACACACTGTTTTTGTATTTTTCAAAATTTTCCCTTTTTTATTAAAAAAAAAAAAAAAAAAAAAAAAAAAACAAACAAACAAACAAACAAACAAGCATATTAAAAAGCCTTAAAAACTAGACTGACTCAAAACAGCAAAAGCACACAAGAGATGCAAGATAAGAGAGTGAATCACTTAGAAGAGTCTTTTTCCTTCCAAACAGGAGATTTGGGGGAAGGAGAAGTTTTCATTTTCTAAAACCTTTACTTAGGTGGATAAGAGGGAGGATTAAACCCATTGAAGGTTTTTTAAAATAAAGAATAGCCTTAAGAAGTTCTCTGTTAGGACATATGTAGAACTTGTTAAGAACATATGTCATATAGAATTGGCTAATCCTTTGACAAAACATACTTTACTTGTAATTGGATAGATCTAGGATGTGTTTAATACTTCAAGGAACAAGAGTTCAAGTCCACGTATTGAAGCCATGCAAATCTGTCCAAGAATCAAGTGTAGAAGTGCTGTTTATAAAAGCTCGACAGATGTATCTATCGAGATTTAATATGAGATTCTCGACAGTTCTCGACAGAAGCTGTATCTATCGAGAATTACGAAATTCAAACTTCCAGATTTGTTTTTCACGCATATCCAAGCTATTTGTGTAGGGTTTTTTTTTTTCTCACAAACCTAGACATATATAAAGATTATTTTAAGGGCCGTCAAAGGTGATGCAACTTGATGCAAAGTGATTATTCACTTAAATTATGACTGAAGACAATTTGCCCTAGTTCATCTTTTCTTGAAGAAGTTACTATGTCTTTGCGCCGAGGGTTTTGTAACCAAGGAGCTTCTTGATCTTCATCGTCTGGATGAACTGAAGAACTTTGCAGTCAACATCTTTCTCAAGTTGGTGTGTTAGTCACGTACTGGGATCCGTGCATCAATTGGTTAGTCACGTACTAAAGAACTTTGTAGTCAACATCTTTCTCAAATTGTTTTTTTTTTAAAAAAAAAATTGAAAAATCAAAAAAATACAAAAACAGTATGTGTTTTGTGTACATTGGTACTTGTGTACCTTGGATGGCCATTGAAACAATGTTTTCTAAACTTTGTATCTTTTGTAACTTAAATGAGCATCTTAATGCACAACTAAGCAAGTGAGCTTCGTGGCTCGTGTTTGTGATGAGTATGATTATGTAATCTCTTATACTTAACACTTATATCACTCTTTCTGACGGGAAGGACTAAAAAATCTTAAGAGAAAGGCATAAATACCCATCTCACCACTAAAGCCCGCCAATCATGTATAACATCTGTGTGCTTCGGCATAACAAAATTATGATGTTTAAGCTTACATAATTGGGTATTTCTTCTCTCTCTTATATGCCCATGCATGATAAGCTCGAAAAGAAAGATATGCAAAGAAAAACAAAAGCAAAAAGAATCAAAATGCTTTTAAATATGGTTGCAAGCGTGTTTCTAGGAGTTGTGGGAGTTATAGGATGTACCTCGAAGGTGATAGTCCCCATCAAGCAATTATGATTGTGTGTGAGTTAAATTAATTTTTTCATACCTCAAATCGTCATAACATGAGACACTTATGCACTCTTGCGATGTTTTCACACACAACACGCAAATTCTTTGCTACTTTTGATACACGTGCAAGTACAATGTGATTTGGCCATCACAAGGAATACATATGTTAATGTATGCTTCCTAAACTGTCTTGACTTGTTTTTGAAATATAAAATTGGTTAGACTTGTTTAGTGTGTGTGTGTGTGTTTTAGATCTATTTTTTCTTGTTGAGAGATGTTTTTGAGAGCTTAGAATATTGTTTGGATCTTTGATTGAGTAGCTTGCTTAATTGTGATAGGCAAAGAGTGTATTGACCCCTCGTGATGAATTAACCTATTAATTAGCCAAGTTAATTAATTAATTCAATTAACATGCAAAACTTGTGGTAGCACAAACAAATTACCAATTAACTAAATCCAGTGGAAATAAAATTGACACGGTAATTTGTTTACGAATAGGAAAAACCTACACGGCAAAAACCCCACCAGGTGATTTTAAGGTCACCACTCCTGAGAATTCACTATTATCACAACAAGCGGTTACAAGCAAAGGAATCACAGTACCTTATACCAACCTACAGTCAAACCCTTACCCTAATACCCAATTGGACTTGTTTTGTAGTGACAATCTCTCCTTTTAATGCATGGCTCCCAGTACGTGACTAACTAATCGATGTGTGGATCCCAGTACGCGGCTTACTCACCAACTTGAGAAAGATGTTGGCTACAAAGTTCTTCAGTTCATCACACGATGAAGATCACGAAGCTCCTTGGTCACAAAACCCTACGGTGTACAAACACAGTAACTTCTTCAAAAGAAAGATGAACTAGGGCAAATTCTGTCTCTGGTCACAATTTGCATGAACACAACTTTTCTTCACACTTGTGCAACCTTTGACGGCCCTTAAAATAATCCTTATATATGTTTAGAGTTGTGAGAAAAGAAATCTCAAACATATGCACACGGATTGGATGAAAATCAGAGTTGAAAATTTGTTTTTCATAAACCTCGATAGATAGCTTATCTATCGAGCTAGCTGTCGAGCATTGGACTTCAGCAGCTTTTAAACCTCGATAGATACCAACTATCGAGCTAGCTGTCGAGCTTTAAAATCTAGCACTTCTTCACTTGTTTATTGGACAGACTTGCATGGCTTTAACACTTAATCTTGAAACCTTGTTCCTTGAAGTATTAAACACATTCTAGATCTACCCAATTACAAGTAAACTGCGTTTTGTCAAAAGATTAGCCAATTACATAAAATATTGATATATGTTCCTAACATGATTCACATATGGCCTAACAATCTCCCCCTTTGGCAATCCGTGACAAAATCACAACAAATAAATAAACATATGAGTGAAGTCATAAATCACTCAACTCATACTCACTTGTTGAATACAATAAAATCTATCATAACATAAACTCTTGAAAAATTTTGCAAGAAGAGAGTTCACGGCAAGAATACTTTGACAACCTGTATTTCTAAAACACTTTAAACAAAACTCATCACGGCATCTTAGTGTGAAACAGAAATAATAGATTGTATACAATAAATAAGAAACATGTGTATAAAGAGAGAAAAGAAACAACACATGGAGAGATAGGTGAAATGTGATAACAACATCATCAAATATATATCAAAGAAAAGTACAATGTTTGCTATCACCAAAGTGGTCACAAGACCAATGTACAAAATATAATGTATCTAAAATAGAAAGAAAAGAAAAGATACAAAAAAAAAAAAAAAAAAAAAATCCTCACTACATCCCTCATATACACTCCCCCTATCACAAAAATCTCCTATACTAACCCTCCCCCTATGAGTATGATTACTCTCATCTCAAAACTACTCCCTCTTTTTGTCACGAGTGACAAAGGGTAAGTACATCAAGTAGACATCTCATCATCACTGGGCGAGCTAGCACCATCATCCTCAGCAGCATCATCCTTAGCAGCATCATCACTGCCGATGCCATCATCACTCTCATCCTCGGACGCCGGTGGAGATGGAGAAGAAGCAACAGTGAAACCACCCATGACAGCTTGTTGTCGTGCGATACGACCAACACGGGTGTTCACCTGACACAACTCATCACTGAGAGTGTCAACTCATCACTTGTGCCATGATGGCCTCAAGTATCACTCCACCCACAAAAGACGAAAGAGTGGAGGTGGATGGAGTGGTGGAAGCAGGAGGAGTCGTCGTCTCTGTCTGGGGCCACCTCAGTCTAAACTGTGCCTCGCTTCATCAAACGGTAGCTGCATCTATTGTTATTAATTTCGTTCCATACCGACCGGAACGGCTGGAAAATTTCCTGCCAGTCACTTAGCCAGTACAAATCACCCCCTCGTTCCACCTCGGATTGAATTTTGGTTCATTTCGGTCTGTTCCGGCCATTCTGGCCTATTTTGTTGAATTTCAACCGATATATCAATTCCGGGCGATACTAAAAAAAAAAAAAAAAAAAACCTTTTTTACATTTTAAACGATTTTTTCTGAATGAAATGATCCCGTGGCAGCAGTCACCAACACGTCGTTGGTTTCTTAAAGAAACCCACCTTCTCACAGCTGGAAGCTTCTTTTTTTCTTGCTTCTTCTTCTGCATTTTTGTGTTCTCTGCTTCTTTCTTCTTCTTTTTTAGTCTGCGTGTAGTCTGCCTTCAGGCCTTTCACTGCCTTGTATTGATTTACTATTGTTTAATAGTTAATACTTTAATTTCTTTTAGTTTTGTGACCCTTTCACAGGTGAGTCACTTATTGGAAAAGTTGAAAGTTTTAGACTTTAGCCACTTGTGTTGACTTCTAAGCCACCCTACTCCATGTGGCTAACTTATGTCTCACCATTTTTAATATTATAATTATAAAATTCTTAAAAATTTATATGGGTTTTGATGAATAACCTACAATATATAAAAAAAATAGCTATAACCCGAAATGGCATATCGAAATAGACTGGTGTTAGATTGGTATCGAAATATTCCGTTCCAATTGACAAACTGAAATGGGTTCCGAAATGGTGTTCATAACATTGGCTGCATCTTTGGCACACATAACCGAAAAATGAGGAGACTCGGGAAAGGAGATAGAAAAGTGGCGAAGAAGCTGTGTGATAGCCGAAGGAAAAATGAGCTTATCACGGGTCCCCGTATCCCTATAAACATCTATAAGGGATAGAATGAAGTGAGAAGGGAAGTCAATAGAGATATCCTTTAAGAGGGATAGCAAAAATCTAGCATGAGGCTCTGTAATAGTGTTATAATGAGACAAAGGATGAAGAATGAATGTCATCACCATGTTAAGGAATCTCAGACCTTTTGCAAAGGCCGAGTAAGGGGTGTTTTGACGGTCACCCCAAGAAGAAGGTGTCTCACAAAAGAGAGACGAGAGTTCATCTTTGGACATAGTCCTTAGAAGATCGCAGCCAGGGTAGTCAGGATGCGCTACCCTAGGAACGTGTAGTACCTCGGAGACAATCTCCAGAGTAACTACGATGTGCGTACCTCTAATGCGAGAGAAAAAATGAGGTACAGAAGAAGTATCAAATCTGTGCATATTAGAGTAAAAATCTTGTATGATCGTGGAATGGCACGTGACCGGGATGCCACACAGTGACTCCCAACCCCTACTGTAGATGATAGTGGGTAGGTCAGTATCGAAAAAATCCGATACGATGACTTGGCGTTTCGAATGAACGCCTCGTCTAGAGAAGTTCTCCGAAAAGTCCTTTCGGGCTTTATCATTACGGAACCGTACATGAGAAGGTGTAGGGTCAGAAGAAGAAGTAGATGCCCCAGAACGAAGAGGGTTCTAGGACGGAGTGGATTTGCGTTTGGGTGTCATAGTGCAGACTAATGCAAGAAAGAGAGAGACAATCAGAAAAGCACCAACAAGACAATATATATAAGAATATAAAAACTTGAAGGTACGTATACATGAAAATGCATGATCATGTGACATGCAAACTTAAATACATCATGGGCTCAGCCCAATCCAAACCTAACAGCACACAATCATTGCAACAAAGTAAACACACATCTAAAATGCATGAAACATTGTTATAATGCAAATGAGATGCAATGCATGATGATTTTAAAACACTTTCACAAAAACCAACCTAAAAATTTTGTGAAAAACTCAATAATTTTGAAAAACCCCAAATTTTCAACAAAAACCCCAAAAAGTTAGGTTAAAAACGTGTAATGCATGATGAATGAGTGAAAAAGAGACATACCAGAAGTAGAGAAAGCACACAAAGGCTGAAGAACACGTGGGTTAGAGGTTTGGAGTGAGAGAGAGAGGTTTTGGGAGGTGAAGAGACTGAAATGATCGAGAGAGATCGAGAAAAGTGAAGTTGAAATCGCGCTGACCTTTTAAATAGAAGTTCATAATTCTCGATGGATCGAGAGCTATCGAGAATTAAAGAGCGAGAAATAGCTATTGAGATAGCTAATGAAGATTTATCGAGAGGTGTCCACAGCAAGAAGGGCTCGATGGATTGAGGTATTTATCGAGAAGCTATCGAGCATCCAGAAGGTTTCTTGATGGATCGAAGTAGCTATCGAGAGCTATCGAGAATGCAATAAAAAGCAGCTGAAGGGTCTTGATAGATAGCCTAGCTGTCGAGAGGTATCGAACAGCTATTGAGATTTCTTAAAAATAGTTTTTCAAGAAGAGAAAAACACAGACATGAATGTAATCAAGCATGCTACACAACAAAAGATCCAAACAACGTTTTAAGCTCTCAAAAATATCTCTCAACAAGAAAAATGTCAAGCACATAGATCCAAAACACACACACACACACTAAACAAGTCTAACCAATTTTATATTTCAAAGACAAGTTAAGACAGTTTAGTGAGCATACATTAACATATGTATTCCTTGTGATGGCCAAATCACATTGTACCTGCACATGAATCAAAAGTAGCAAACAATTTTGCGTGTTGTGTGTGAAAAATATTGCAAGATTGCATAAGTGTCTTCATGTTATGACAATTTGAGATATGAGAAAATCACTTTAACTCACACACAATCATAACTGTTTGATGGGGACTATCACCTTCGAGGTACATCCATCTCCTAGAATACACGCTTGCAATCATATATAAAGCATTTGATTCTTTTTGCTTTTTATTTTTCTTTGCATATTTTTCTTTTAAGAAAACCATACATGGGCATATAAGAGATAGAAAAGAAATACCCAATGATGTTAAGCATTTAACATTCCACTTTTGCTATGCCGAAGCATACAAATGTCATTTCATGATTGTCGGACAACAGTGGTGAGATGGTTATTTATGTCTTTCTCTTAGGATTTTCTAGTCCTTCCCATCAAAAAGAGTGATACGAGTGTTAAGTACAAGAGATTACTTAATCTTACTCATCACAAACACGAGCCACAAAGCTCACTTGCTTAGTTGTGTATAGAGATACTCATCTAAGTTACAAAAGATACAAAGTTTAGAAAATTTTGTTTCAATGGTCATCCAAGGTACACAAGTACCAATGTACACGAACACACACTATTTTTGTATTTTTCTAATTTTTCAATTTTTTTTTTATTTTATATGAAAAACAAAATAAAGCAAAACTGAAAAGTAAACAAACAAAAACATGTTAAACAAAGCAATGCATAAACTAGACTGACTTAAAACACGAAAGCATAACACATAAGTAATGCAAAAACAAAAACAAGTAGGGAGAGAGAGAGAAAGAGTGACAGAATCACTTGGAGCCTTTTTCCTTCCACACCTTGGAAGAACCTTTCTGTTTGGCAAACCTTTGATCCGGAGGTGAGGAGGAAGAATTGAAACCGTTCAAGCTCAAAAGGAACATGAGGGCTTTGAGAAGATCTCCAAGAGGAGTAAAGGAGGATGGAAACTGATTCTGGTTTCCCGACGCGATCATGTTGTTGCTCTGTTGAGTGGCTAACCACTTATAGCAATTAGGTCGAGTATGTCCAACTGCTCCACAGTGATGACAGAAATGCTGCTTTTTCTGTTTGGGCTTTTGTATATTTCCCTTCTTAGCCCTAGGGTTCTTAATCTCTTTCTTATCAATCTTAGGGGGTGCTCCTAAGATAGATTTACCCTTGTCTATTTTTTCACTAGCTAATTCATTTTTAACATCATTATTCTCAATTTCAATATTATCAGCAAGAGGAACAAAAACGGTAGTACTAGTAGAAGCAATACTAGGAGAAGAGAAATCATACCCTAAACCGGTTCGATTGGAAGCAGATTTCTGAAGACTGGGCATTTCATCGAGCTTTGCACTTGAAGTCCTTTCCAACTGGGCTCTGACTTGGAACAGTTCTGCCTCAAGCTTCTTAGTCTTCTCAGCCAAGAAATTATTCTCAAATCTCGGTGCTCCAATGGTCTGATTTGCTTCATCAAACTTTGTGGAGATTTCTTCTCGTTCAAGCTCCACTTCGCTAAGCTCCTTGGTGGCCAACCTATACAACTTCTCATGCTTTTCCGAGACCTTGTATAACTTTGCATAGGCTGTGTATATGTCATATTGCTCATCCATCTTTTCAAACTTAGACTCCACCAAGTCTTCTTCTTCATCCATATCTTCAACAATCCCTTTAGTAGGATTTATAGTGGCAATGAAGGCATTTAGGATTCCATCATCCTCATTATCAGAATCATCCTCAGGCTTAGTGTCACTCAACATAGCAGCAAGTGCCTTGCTCTTCCCAATGGTCTTGAGATACGTAGGGCACTCTTCTTTCATGTGACCGAAGCCCTAACACCCAAAGCACTTTGGTCCTGAGGGAACAGTATACTGACCACCATCTCTAGCATCCTTTTTTCCTTTGTCCTGGTTCTTGAACTAAGATGAGCTGGACTGCTTGCGGTCTTTGTCAAATCCTTTCATTTTGGCATTCTTCATAAACTTCTTGAACTGCCTCGTGATATAGGATTTCATCTTAGAATCTTCATTGTCTGAAGACTAATTAGTGTCACTGCTTTTGGCCTTCAATGCCATGCTCTTGCTCTTGCTTGATTTCCCGATCCTTGTCAACCCCAATTCATAAGTCTGCAGATTGCCAACTAACTCTGTCAAAGGAATTTTGTCAATATCTTTTGATTCCTCAATCGCGATGATCTTGGCATGAAATCTCTCGAGTAGAGATCTAAACCCTTTCTCACAATCTTGGGTTTAGGAATGGTTTCCTTAAGATTAAAGGCTGCGTTCACTATGTCTTTGAGCTTGGTATAGAACTCATAGAATGACTCATCCTCCTCCATCTTAATCTCTTCAAAGCTCGTAGTAAGCCTTTGAAACTTTGAATCCTTGATAGCCTTGGTTCCTTCATAGGTTGTCTGGAGAATGGTTCATGCTTCTTTAGCAGTTTCAGTAGAGGATATCTTCTTGAATTCCTCATTAGTGACTACACTGAATAAAGTATTCAATGCCCTACTATTGAAGTTTGCCGCCTTAATCTTAGCATCATCCCAGTCGGCCGGTACTTCTATAGGCTTGGTCTAACCTATCTTCACAGCTTGCCACACCTTTTCATCTAATGACTGCAAGAAAGCTCTCATGCGTACTTTCCAGTATGCATAGTTAGTGCCATCAAATAAAGGATGTATAATAAGAAACTGTCCTCTATCCATGACAAACAGGGGTCAATGGATCACATAGCAAAGATTAAAACCTAATTAGAGTATGCTCGCTCTGATACCACTTGATAGGCCAAGAATGTATTGACCCCTTGTGATGAATTAACAAATTAATTAGCCAAGTTAATTAATAAATTTAATTAACATGCAAAATGTATGGTAGTACAAACAAATCACCAATTAATTAAATGCAGTAGAAATAAAATTGATACGGTGATTTGTTTACGAATGGGTAAAACCTATACGGCAAAAACCCCACCGGGTGATTTTAAGGTCATCACTCCCGAGAATTCACTATTATCACAACAAACGGTTACAAGTAAAGGAATCCTAGTACCTTATATCAACCTACAGTTGAACCCTTACCCCAATACCCAATTGGACTTGTTCTGTAATGACAATCTCTCCTTTTAATGCACGGCTCCCAGTACGTGACTAATCAATCGATGCGCAGATCCCAGTACATGGCTTACACACCAACTTGAGAAAGATGTTGGCTGCAAACTTTAGTTCATTACACGATGAAGATCACGAAGCTCCTTGGTCACAAAACCCTACGGTGTACAAACACAGCAGCTTCTTCAAGAGAAAGATGAATTAGGGCAAATTCTGTCTCCAGTCACAATTTGCATGAACATAACTTTGCTGCATACTCGCGCAACCTTTGACGGCCCTTAAAATAATCCTTATATATGTTTAGGGTTGTGAGAAAAAAAAAGTCCAAATATATACACAGATTGGATGAAAATCAGAGCTGAAAATTTGTTTTTCATAAACCTCGATAGATAGCTTATCTATCGAGCTAGCTGTCGAGCATCGGGCTTCAATAGCTTTTAAACCTCGATAGATACCAGCTATCGAGCTAGCTGTCGAGTTTTAAAATCTAGCACTTCTTCACTTGTTTCTTGGACAGACTTGCATGGCTTTAACACTTAATCTTGAAACCTTGTTCCTTGAAGTATTAAGCACATCCTAGATCTACCCAATTACAAGTAAAGTGTGCTTTGTCAAAGTATTAGCTAATTATATAAAATATTGACATATGTTCCTAACATTATTCACATATGTCCTAACAGATTGCATTCATATTTGTGTTTTTCCTCTCTTTGAAAAACCTGTTTTTATCAAGCTTGATAGCTTCTCGACAGATAGCTATTTATCGAGCCCTTTGGACTTCTTTTCTCGACAGATCTTATCGCATCTTCGATCCATCGAAGCTTTCTGGAATTAGTCTCAATAGCTTCTCAACAGACTCTTGATCCATCAAGAAAGTTTCTGCCTGGCCGATAGCTTCTCAATAGCTGTTCGATCCATCGAGGTACTTTTGCCGTCGATAGATTCTCGACAGCACCTCGACAGATTTATCTGTCGAGAATTAATGGTCGATAAAATCTCGATAGATCCTTGATCCATTGAGACGCAATTTCTTTAAATAGATCCAGCGCGAAATCAAATTCATTTTTCTCCTATGTCTCTCGACAAAAACCTACCCTTTCACCTTCCAAACACTCTCTACTCTCTCTAAACCTCCAACCCACTTGGATTTTGGCCTAGTGTGATCTTTTCTTCTTTGGAATGATCTCTCTTTCCTTCATTCTTCATGCATTTCACGCATTTAGACCTAGGTTTTGGGTTTTCTTAAAAACATTTTGGTTTTTGAAAAACTTTGAGTATTTTATGAAATTTTTGGGTTGGGTTTTGCTTATAAGTTGTTATATGCTCATGCATTGCATTACATTTGCATTTTCACAATGTTTCATGCATTTAGATGTGTGTTTCTATGTTGGAAACTTGTGTGCTGGTAGGATTGGATTGGGCTGAGCCCATAATGAATTTTTCTTTGCACGTCACATGCTCATGCATTGTTCATGCATACGTACCTTTTCTTTCTCATATTTGGTACTCTCTGTTGATGGTGTTTTTCTATTTGTCTCCCTCTCTCTCTTTTTCTCTCTCGGATAGTCAGCGCATGGCACCCAAGCGCAAAACTACTCCGTCCCGGAACCCTCTTCGTTCTAGGGCATCATCTTTTGATCCTACTCCTCTTTCTGTCAAGTTTTGTGATGAAAAGGCCCGCCAGGACTTCTGGGAGAACTTCTCCAAACGTGGCATTTATTCAGAACGCCGCGTGATTCTATCGGATTTTTTCGATACTACTCTACCCACTGTCATTCATAGTCGAGGTTGGGAATCTCTATGTGAGATACCCGTGAGTTGTCCCTCCATGATCATACAGGAGTTTTACTCCAATATGCACGGTTTTGATTCTTTTGTGCCTCGGTTTATTACTTCTGTTTGTGGTACACGTATAGTAGTCACTCCGAAGCTTGTCTTCGATGTGCTACCTATTCCGAGGGTGTCGCATCCTGATTACCCCGGATGTCCACATTTGAGGACTGTGTCCAAAGACGAACTTCTGTCACTCTTTTGTGAGACACCTTCTTCATGGGGTGATTGCCAAAACACCTCATGCTCGGGCTTTACAAAAGGTCCGAGGTTTCTGAATATAGTGATGACATTTGTTCTCCATCCCTTGTCTCACTATAACTCTATTATCAAGCCTCATGCTCGATTTTTGCTTTCCCTCATTGAGGACCTTACTATAGACTTTCCCTCTCATTTCATTCTCTCCCTTATAGATGTTTATAAGGATACGGTGACCCGTGATAAGCTTATTTTCCCTTCTGCTATCACGAGGATCATTCACCATGCCTCTGTTTCCTATCCCGAGCCTACTCATTTCACCATCATGTGTTCCATCAGTGCAGCGTCTGATCGACGGAGTGAGGCCCAGCTTTAACCGAATCGGCCACGAACCGAGACGGCAACTCCTCCAACCCATTCCGCTCCATCCATCTCTGCTCCTTCCTCTTCTTCGAGTGATGGTGTGACTCTTGGGTGATTATGGTGCAACTTCAATGCATGGATGCTCACCATGACACTCTCATTGATGAGATAAGTCAGGTGACCACCCGTGTGGGTCATTTGCACGATGTCAGGCTCGCCTTGGTGGCTTCATTACATCTCCCTCTCCATCTCCACAAGCTTCAGAGGACGAGGACTATGATGATGGTTTCGGTGATGATGATGATGATGATGATGAGGATGAGGATACTAGCTCTTCTGGTGATGAGGAGATGACCGTTGTCATGTACTTAGGAGGAGAGTTAGCATAGGACTTTTTGTTAGGGGTAGTGTTTTATTTTTTGAGGGATATAGTAAGGATTTATGTATCTTTTCTTTTCTTTCTTTTTAGATACATTATCTTTTTGTATACCGGTCTTGTGACCATTTAGTGATAGCAAACATTGTACTTATATCTTTTTATATATGATGATGTTGTTATCATTTCACCTATCTCTCCATGTGTTGTTTCTTTTCTCTCTCTATATACATGTATCTTATTATGTATGCAATCTTTTATTTCTGTTTCACACTAAGATGCTTTGATGAGTTTTGTTTAAAGTGTTTCAAAAAGACAGGTTGTCAAAATCTATCATGCCATGAACTCTCTTCTTACAAAGTTTTTCAAGAGTTATGTTAGGATTAGATTTTATTGTATTCAACAAGTGATTATAAGTTGAGTGATTTATAACTTCTCTCATACTTCATTTGTTTGTTGTGGTTTTGTCACAGATTGCCAAAGAAGGAGATTGTTAGGACATATGTAGAACTTGTTAAGAACATATGTCATATATAATTGGCTAATCCTTTGACAAAATGCACTTTACTTGTAATTAGGTAGATCTAGGATGTGTTTAATACTTCAAGGAACAAGAGTTCAAGTCCAAGTATTGAAGCCATGCAAATCTGTTCAAGAATCAAGTGAATAAGTGCTGTTCATTAAACCTCAACACATAGCTCGACAAATGTATCTATCGAGATTTAATATGTGATTCTCGACAGCTCTCGATAGAAGCTGTATCTATTGAGAATTACGAAACTCAGATTTCTAAATCTATTTTTCACGCATATCCAAGCTATTTGTGTAGGGTTTCTTTTCTCACAACCCTAAACATATATAATGATTATTTTAAGGGTCGTCAAAGGTGATGCAACTTGATGCAAAGTGATTATTCACTCAAATTGTGATTGGAGACAATTTGCCCTAGTTAATCTTTCTTTTGAAGAAGCTGCTGTGTCTTTGCGCCGAGGGTTTTGTAACCAAGGAGCTTCTTGATCTTTATCGTCTGGATGAACTGAAGAACTTTGTAGCCAACATCTTTCTCAAGTTGGTGTGTTAGTCACGTACTGGGATCCGTGCATCGATTGGTTAGTCACGTACTTGGAGCCGTGCATTGAAAGGAGAGATTGTCACTACATTACAAGTCCAATTGTGTATTGGGGTAAGGGTTGAATTGTAGTTTGGTATAAGGTATTGTGATTCCTTTACTTGTAACCGCTTGTTTTGATAATAGTGGATTCTCAGGAATGGTGACCTTAAATTCATCCAGTGGGGTTTTGCCTCGGTGGTTTTCCCCATTCATAAACAAATCACCCGTGTCAAATTTATTTTCCGCTGCATTTAGTTATTTGGTGATTTGTTTGTGCTACCACTCTTATTGCATGAAATTGAGTCTAATTAATTAACTTGGCTAATTAATTGATTAAGTTACCCAAGGGGTTAATACATTCTTGGCCTATCATTCTCCAAGAGGAGCCAAGGAATTTTGGAATTGATTTTGGCTTCCAAAGGATGACACACTATTACTTCGTTGACTAGCAAGCCACTTATAGCAATTTGGACGAGTGTGTCCTGATGCTCCACAATGATGACAGAAATGTGGTTTCTTCAGTTAAGACTTCTTATTAGCGAAGTGATTCTGCTTAGTCTCTTTCTCAACAATTTTAGGAGGTGCTCCTTGAATGGATTTGCCATTATCAAGTTTGTCCTCACTAACGATTTCTATCTTAGGCTCATTTATCTCAAATTTAGCATTTAAAGCAGGAGGAACAAAGATAACATTATTTAAAGTACTAGAGGAAGTACTGCAAGAGGAGAGAGAGTGATCATACCCAAAACCAGTTTTGTCAGATGCGGCCTTTTAGAAATTGAGCATTTCATACGGCTTGGCACTTGAAACTCTTTCTAGTTAAGGTCTTACTTGAAACGATTTTGCATCTAGTTTCTTGGTCTTATCAGCTAGGAAGTTGTTTTCAAATCATAGTGCTCCGATGGTTTGGTTTGCTTCATCAACTTTGGTGGAGAGTTCTTCTCGTTCCAGCTCCACTTTACTCAGCTTCCTCGTAGCTAGCCTATAAAACTTTTCATATTTCTCAGAATTTTTGTAAAGCTTTGCGTAGACAGTATGGATATCATCTTTTTCATCCATCTTCTCAAATTTTGACTCCATCAGTTCCTCTTCCTCATCAACCAATTCTTCAGATTCCTTGGAGAATTCAATTGTTTCTATGAACGCTATGAATGTTCCTTCTTGATTACTATCCTCTGAATCTTCTTCTAGTTCGGTATCACTCAAGGTGGCAGCTAGGGTTTTGCTCTTGCTAGTTGATTTGAGATAAGTAGGACATTCTTGCTTCATATGTTCATACCCTTGACACCCATAATATTTTGGACCAGTTAGAGTGTTTCTGCTTTGTCCAACTTCTTTGGATTCTCTCTTGAATCTATCTTGAGACTTAGATTGAGAAAATCCATACTGTTTGTGATCCTTGTCACTCGCCTTGACATTCGCATTCTTGATGAACTTTTTGAATTGTCTGGTGATGAATGATTTAAACTTTGAGTTCTCATCTTCAGACTCATCTCCTTCATCATTCTTCATTCTTACCTCCCTTGCCAATCCTCACTAAACCTAATTCATAGGTTTGCAGTTTTCCTATCAGCCTTGTCAAAGGAATGGTGTCAAAATTCTTTGATTCTTCTATGGTAGTGATCTTAGCATAGAAGTGATCTAAGGATTTTCCTTACAATCTTAGGTTCTGGAATCCTTTAACCTAAGTTAAAGCCGAATTCACTATGTCCTTGAGTTTGGCATAGAATTCATGGAATGTCTCATCATCATCCATCCTGATTTCTTCAAAGCTAGTGGTAAGCCTTTTAAGCTTGGTATCTTTCACACCTTTGGTGCCTTCATACATGTTTTGAATGATTGTCCATGCTTCCTTAGCACTTTCAGTTGATGATATTTTCTTAAACTCCTCGTTAGTCACAGCACTAAACAAGGCATTTAACGCTTAACTATTAAAATTTGCAGCTTTGAACTTGTTTTCATCCCACGACACTGACGATTCAGTAGGTTTGGTCCATCCAACTTCGACAGCTAGCCATACCTTTTCATCTAAAGACTGCAAAAAAGCTCTCGTGTGTACTTTCCATTATGCATAGTCAGTACCATAAAAAAGAGGAGGTACAATCAAAGATTATCCACAATCCATAACAATGGGGTTAATGGATCACACAGAAAATATTAAAACCTAATCAAAGTGTACTTGCTCTGATACCACTTGTTAGGTTAAAAAAGATTGACCTCGGTTAATTAATTCAATTACCCAAGTTAATTAATTAGGTTAAGTTACATGCAAATTGTGGAGGCACCAACAAATCATCAAATAACTAAATGCAGTGGAAAATAAATAACTCGATGATTTGTTGACAAATAGGGAAAATTTCTTACTAGGAAAAAACTCCACCAGGTGAATTTAAGGTCACCACTTTTAAGAATCCACTAATCAATAATCAAGTGGTTATAAGTATGAGGAATCTTACCACTACCCTAGCCTATCCCAAAATACCAACCAACAGTTGAACCTTCATTTCAATACCGAATTGAACTTGATATTGTAGCAGACTTTTTTGTTTTGCACAAATCTCCAATCTGTGACTAACTCCTTTGTACGGATCCTAGTACGTGATTGACTCTAGCACCTTAATTGATTGTTGTTGGCTGCAACGTTCTTCACTTCATAAACAATGAAGATCAGGAAGCACTTGGTTACAAAACTTTAAGGCGTACAAATATAGTAGCTTCACACAAAGTATATGAGTTCTAGGTCTCTGTTTCTGTACTTGATGACTTTTAAAATAAGCCTTATATGTGACTAAGGTTGTAAAGAGAAAAACTCTAATCATTCAAGTCATCATGGGCTTGTGGGCGCAAGGGAAAAAGAAGTATCGGAGTCGCTACCTAGTTATATGGTCTAGGAACCATGAATATAACGTCCTTTCGAGGAAGGACCTTTGGTCTTACTACCAGAGTATGCGTTTAGAGTTTAGATATGCTCTTGGGAAGGTGTTAGGTACCCAAAATCGCCCAACCCTAAGGTTAGCCTCCCGTCATTGTGTCTTATGTCCTAACCTTATTAAAAACATGTTTAACACTTGTATCTATACTCTCACACACACTAGCATACATCTAAGCATACAATCATGGCATCATTCATCCTAAAACACATACTTATCTACCCTTAAACAAAAGAAAGACAAACACAAAAGAAACCTTAGCATTCATCTAACATATGAAAACCCTATCATACATCTAAAACAAGGCAGCAACTTAAACACGGCAGCAAGGCATTAACGCATTACAAACCCTAATCATGCATCTAAGCATGTTCCATCATATCATCAAAGTAAAACCCTAACACAAATGCAAGGACATTGCTAATGTATGACTTACCCTTTACTTACCTCTCAGCAGCACAATACCTATGGCATCAATGCATGAGCATGTGAATGAATGTCACTAAAACTAAGAAAACCCTAATCTAAACATGTGATAACAAACAAACATATTAAAGGCGGACAAACAATTACGGGGCTTAAAACACGAGAAAAAGAGGCTACACAGAACAAACATGTGAAAGAAAAAACAAAACAAACAAAGATTTAGGGTTTCTGGGTAACGACATCACGCATGTTAGAACAAGTCTGCGTACGCATGAATTCAGCCTATGTGCGCAGGCTGATCATGTGTACGCAGATCCTTACCTAGAAAACCTAAAAACACAGAACCAGAGTAGAACTTTAAAACAACAAACTAACAACCTACGTACACAAAAAAAGAAAGGAACTAAAGGGCTAAACTAAGCAAACAAGTATGAACATAAACCAAACCAAAAACAAGATTAAAACAAGAGAAGAAAGACATAAAATAAAATAAAAAATCTAGAAAGAATACCTTAAAGCAAAAGCTCCTAGGCTTATTTTTTGTCGTGCCCCTTAGTCAAATCTATCAAAATTCAATAAAATAGTGATTAGCAATTTTAAACTCAAAGGATTGGGGCCAGAAAAAGTCTCAATCAAATAAAAAATGACTTGAGCATGTTTTGTGAAAAAACTCCCTTTTGATTCACTATTTTCTAGTGAATCTTAAGTTTTTCCCATGGGATTTTTTGTGTGTTTTGAAAATGTACCATGTAAGGCCTTTTATAGTTGAACAAATGGGGTTTGAAATGGCTCCCAGACGATGTGGGATTCGTTTCAAACCTCAGCCATTATTGCAGAAAACTTGCCTTTCTTATGCTTTGAAACCCTAGCTACGTACGCAAGCCTCAACTCACATACACAGGCCGAGGGCCACTTTGGTTATTTAATTTTCCAAAAATAAATTTTTGCTCATTTAAAATGTTATATTTTCCATTTTAACACTCCTCAAGTCAATTTAATATCCGATTGGGCTCTAAATTGGCCTTGGGCCTTAGAGTTTGAGCATCATTGGAGAACGGGGGCCCGAGTTATAAGAGGTACAAAATACGGTGTCTACAGGACCGAATTTCAGAACTGAGAATTTTGAAATCGTAATTCTTGATAGATCAAGCTTGTGTCGAGCTTCTTCATTAATCTTCGATAGCAACTAGTGTTGAGCTTTAATGTAACAGTTTTTCTTCACTTGTTTCTTGGATCAAACTTCATGCCTTTAATGATACCACTTGATATGTTAGAACAACATACTTCTTAATACATTAAACCCAACTTAGATCTATCTAAATACAAGTAAAGTGCGTTTTATCAAAGGATTAACCAATCATATAGAAAATATGACCCTAACAATGATCATACACCTCCTTTGGTGTGCTAGCCATACAGTCTCCATTTTCTAATTTTTTATTTCCCTCAAATACGCTACTCAAAGCATTAGAGGATTTTGTCCTTGTTTTGAACAACCAATTTGGTACCTACTAACATGTCTTTTTTAAACAATTTATATGATGTCTATAAAGCTAAATGAAATATATTTTTATACTATGATTATGATCTTGTGGTTGAAGAAACACCTTTTCCTCTATTTTTCATTTATAAATTTTCACAATCAAAATATTAGCAAAGTTGGGTGGTAATATGTCTGTGTAAACTACTTGAAAACAACATAATATTTTGAAATTTAACAACATAATATATTGGAATTTAGCTTACACTCAGAATGGGAAGTCAAAATATAGCAAAACAAATTATGGAAGATTAATTTCTCAGCACAAAGGAAACCAAAATTTATAAGATATTTATTTTTTATAAAAGATGATTAGTTTATTAGACCCATGTTATATTAATTTAACAACATAGTATATTAATTTGCTTTCTTGATGTTAGAGTATCAACCAATATCGTTTGCTCTCTTAGCGCATTTACACGTTGGCTATTAGCTTGCTTTCTTAGCATTTACATAGTTGGCTTGTCATTTACACATTATTTTGGGATTTACTTCATACAAAAGACACATATCATGGTAAGTAGTTTCTTAAATTTTATTAAAATTTAAATTGCAAGGAAATAGAATTATTTATTGTTGAATACAAAAATAAAAATGAAATAAATCATTAAAATCTTTGTTTAGATGGAAGGCTAAACTTTGGTGGAAGGTTTAATAAATCATTCATCTAAAGATTTGCTTAGGTGTATGGCTAAAGAGTCACAGATGGTGGTAATTGGTAGTGAAAGAGTTTTCTAAGAATGTGACATATAGCAACACCTCTCGCACACACACATAATAATAATAATAATAATAATAATAATCTTTATCATGCTGGGCTTATAAAGATAAGGAGGAATGCGGTTTCAATGTACACCTGGTTGTTTGTTTAATGTGGACTTTGCCTTCAAGGACAAGGGGTATATTTTGGAGTTCAAATCTAGTTTTCTAAGAACGTTTTTGAGGTTCTGTATCATAGGTTCTAGTGGTTTGCAATCTTTGTTAGATTTTGCAAATTTTTTCTCCTTTAATTTGAAGGGAGGATTTATTTAGAAAATTGTGGGGAATTTTTCTAATCTTACAAACACACACATAGGATTCAAGGACTATTATTTAAACAGTCATAAGAGAGTTCCAGAGATGAAACAATGTAGTGACCTTGCATACAATAAATTAATTCTCGTACATGCATTTAATATAAAAAACAAGATAAATGCAAAGTTTTTCAGATAATAAAAACCCTACAAAAGATGTTGCCATATTGTCAAAAGACTTTAAAACAAGAAAGAAAAAGAAATAGAAGACAAAAAGAGAGATACATGCTTTTCTCAACAGTTGAAATTTTTTTTGATTAAAAATATGTGGTTAAATGATTAAATTTACTATATCCTATTAGTTTAAACTTTTGAAAGAATCAGTAATTTAACATGGTATCAAAGCAGGAGGTTCTAAGTTAGATTCCCGTTAGTTTAATTGATAACATAGATTTCAAATCCTTTTGTGTTTAAAATATTGATAACACTAAAAACAATTTTGTCATATCGTCAAAATAGTTCAAAACAAGAAAAAAAAAAAATGAAATAAATGACAAAAGATAAAAGAGAGATAGCTTTATCAACAATTGACATTTTTTTTTTTAAGGGTAACATAGATATATATTAACTTTCTTTCTTTCTTTTTTTTTTATAAAGAATTTTAACATATAACGTCTTCTTCTAATGATACTCTTTATCATCAGACTAAACACCAATCGGTTTTTAGTGTAGGCGGGAATTTAACCTCAGGTCTCTTATTCAACCATCAGAAATTTTTCCAGTTGAATTAACCGGAACTCACTAAATATACATGAACTTGAATTTTAACATATAACGTCTGCTCCTGATGATGCTCTTTATCATCAGACCAAGACACCAATCGGATTTATATCTTATTCAACCATCAGAAACTTTTTCAGTTGAATTAACTAAAACCCACTAAATATACATTAACTTGAAATTTAAAGGCAAACAAAATATAATGGAAATATCTTAACTAGTTCCTGTAAACACATACGTTATATAGCTATAGGCCTATACATGTTTCATTGGCGTAAGGATGGCAGCGATAGGGATGATGATACCATTTCCATTGGCAGTGCTATCATGGTTCATGGGTATGGCAACCATGTATATCAATGCATTTTGCGATCTGAAAACTACTGTGTCACCTAATTTTAAACAAGGTGGCAACCATGTCAAGGCATGCCAGAAAGAAAGGGAATTTCATAATACTAATACGTGAGCAGAAACAAAGCTGAAACGAGATGACAACTTAAAAAATTTATGAGCTCGATTGATGTAGAACAGACAACATAGACTTTCTTGGAGTAGAGAGATCATCATAAGTCAGCAAACAAGAAATTTAGGAATTAGAAAAATATTAGTAGAAATCATCAGAGCCGACAAGGGAATTGCTTAAAAGGCCAATTTGCAAAGTGAAGAAATTATGATCTAATCTTCAAATGACCATGACCTATCTCAATGGTAGATTTGTAAAAATTCACATCCAATAAAAAGATATTAAGTGGAGTTGTAGTCTTAGGTTACAATTAAATTTATTGCCAAACTTTATTCATTTACATTATGCTCTATTATAAAAAATGAATATACTATGTGGTTTTGCGACTAGTATATATAAAACTGAAACTATTTGACTTTTAATTAATCTCATAACATTGCACCATGTAAGCTTTTATAGTATCACAATTTTATATGTTATTTAATAAACACACTCACACACACAATTGGATTTAAATTCTATTCTATTTTTAAATCCCCCATTAGAATCTTGGAATATCATATTTTCTTTAGAGAGTAGAATATATATAATTCCATATACAAACAATTTTATATAATAAATCCTTAATTTCATAAATGAGTAATGTTACAATCACAAACTATTTTACAACATTTTTATAAACTATTGATGTGGTCAGCTTCTTATTAGTTTTCATCTAGACCCACTATTGACATCACTTTTTCATTTACCAATAACTACTTATCACATCAACAATTTATAAAAAAATTTGTAAGAATGTTTGTATCTCTAGCATTATTCTTTCATAAGAGTATATAGGTGCATATAAAAACACAACCATAATAATTATGTATTAATAACTACTATAATTTTAAAATTACTATTTAAACAAAAAAAAAAAATCAAATTTTATTAAATTTTCTCTTGTGTGTGTACTATATATATATATATATATATATATATATATATATATATATAAAAAGCTGAAGACATTTGAATTTTAGTTGATATCTTAATATTTTGGCACATAAGCTTCTGAGGTCTTATAGTGTTACACACCATATTAATTATAATATCTTTAAATAACAGAAAATATGGAGAAGAATATATAGTTTTTTTTTTTGAAAATGAGAAGAATATATAGTTTCATATACAAACATAATCATAATAAATTGATAACACTATGATATATTCATATTCAAAAACAATAATAATTAATACCTATTAATAACTACCTTATGTAACGTTAACCAACTAGTTTTTTTTTTTTTTTTTCCTCTAAAAAATGTTATTGTCGGATATGGAAAGTAGAAACCATCAATGGCAAAAGCTCAAATTAAGTACACTAACACTCACTATGTCCCATCATTTTCAAAAGTATCTGAAGAGCTTTTTAATGCTATACATTTGACTTGTTAGCTCCAAAGAGAGATGGAATGAGTATAATTAAGAGAAGGACAACTCAAAAACAAGTCACATGTACTCCATAATACCCATGTATCTCATTTCTAACACAGCACTTGATGTTAAAAGCTGCGGGGAAAAAAGAAAAAAGCAAAATCCCATTCTAGCGGAGTTGGTCAGATGGTAAAGATGCAAGCTTCAATTTTCTCTGAAGAATAGAATAGAAAATGTTGCATTGTAATTGATTCAATTTCAGTTTAGGGGACCAAAGCATCATTAGTTGAACTAAAAAGTCCTGCATGTTTGCTGATCTTAATGAAAAGTAAACTCATATAATATTTACATCTCAGGCATGCTTAAGTGTGCTCTTTTTGTTGCACAACTTGACTACGCTAAACAGACCCTAATAAATCTTCATTCTGCTTTAATAAAAGGGCACGACAATTTTCAAGTTTTCAATGGAAGGCCCTAGTCTTTCCCGGTGCAAAATGAGCAAACTTGACCAAAGATACAAAGAGTAGAAAAGAATTAATTGACAGCGGGAAATGCGAATCATATATATATTATATTCAAGTCAAAACATAATAATCAGACTAAATTAGTTTCTAAATTAATAATCCAAATTGAAACTAAAGTAGTTTCTAAGTGTAGTATAATTTTGCATGAAATGTCCATTTAATTTTCATTATTTGGTGTCAAGTAGCCCATTTATAATATTCAATACAAAAATCGAGATAACCACATCATCACTTAGGTAAGATCACCTCACCATCACTATTGTTAAACATTTTCGTGCATATGCAAGGATTATAACCTAGTACATTAATAAACGAGAAGGAAAGATGTTAAGCTATAAACAATTTTACTAAAAATTGTTTAAAATCTATCGTGGTAAAGAATGTGATTGATTTCATATCAACAAAATAATACATAAATTCTTTATTTCTTTAAAAGTTAACACATTAGTTTGTAAGAATTATATTGTAAAATTTGTAATACCCCTAACTTTAGTCATAATTTTAGGGGATACTATAATCAAAACACAAAAGAAAAAGAAACAATATTATACTTTCGCTAAAGTTTTGAGTATGGAACAATCGAAAAATTATCTTATAATTTGGGTACCCCATATAAGTAATTTCAGTATTGCTACTTGTTAGAATATGTTATAATTGATGAATTTCAAAATTCGAAGAAGTTAAATTGAAACTGAACCAATGAGTGAAAAAAGTGAGAGAAAGAGAAAGAAAATGAGGAAAAGAGCGAGAGATTGAGAGAAACTAAATTGAAACAATATTTCTCACTTAATGATCTATTACAATTGAGATTGGATATTTATACATGATTAGAGAACCTTCCCTCTTCTTAACTAACAGAATAATCAACTGGAATGAAATTTGTTATAATGAACAATATCTAACTAAATCTTTGAATCACTCCCAATAGTTGGATCAAAACGGCGTCACAACCTTTAATGAGAAGCTCTTATTATAAAACGGCATCATGTGGAGAGCGTGTTTAGTTGACTTAAGTGAAACGACATCGTACTTATTAAATGTCACAACATCATTTTGCTTTTTCGATACTGTTCCAATACTAACATGATAAACCTTCTTGTTCCTTTGGAATAGAACTTGGTTTAACAATATTATATATTATGATATTTCCATGAATAATTAAACTATGGTTTTTGTAGAATATCATAAGATACAGATAATTGTACTAAACCTTATGTATTTATATACATACATTGAGTTCATTGTAATACATACTTATGAATAATAAAGATGTAACCACTCAGGACTTTTAGTAGTTAAGGGGTTTTTATTGTAGATGTAGGATGTCAGGCCAAACAACATTAGTCCTTTGGCCTTTTCTCTCTACATCATTTTGTATGTGCTATTTTCCTTTTATTTTGAGTTGGTATCATAGCCACAATCTTTTTTACTCATCAACCTTTATTGTCGCTTCTATTCAACATCATAGCCCACACCTAAGATCTAAATCCATGAGGATCTCATCTATACCTAGACTCCTTAGATTTGCAACTGAGTCCTCTCAAAATTTTCGTTTCAATGTTACACACACCTTTTAAGCACCATTGCAATTCTAATCATCTACTTCCTTGTGGTCGCACGCACCACTTCCTCCTCTGTAGACACCCTCCATGTGTCTCACAACACGTCATTTTGTTTCTTCTAATTATGTGTCTGACCTACTATCTAATTTCTATACATCCTTACCCCTAAAGTGTTGGACACATACCTATCTATGTTACCATGCTAGAGCTCTTTCCAAGTCTCTTGTTCAATCTTCTTCTTGCTTTTTTTTTCATTGCCCAAGTAGCATGTAACTATTTTCACATGCATCACGCAGGTCTTTCTATCTTCAACAATGATCTTGTTGGGTTAAAATAAATTGACCCTGGTTAATTAATTCAATTATTCGAGTTGATTAATTAGGTCAAATTACATGCAAATCGTGGGACACTAATAAATTACCAAATAAACTAAGTGCAGCGGAAATTAAATTAGCACGATGATTTGTTGATAAATAGGGAAAACCTCTCACAAGGCAAAAACCCCACCAAGTGAATTTCAAGTCACCACACCCAATAATCCACTAATCAATAATAAAGCGGTTACAAGTATGGAGAATCTTACCACTACCCTAGCCTATCCCAAAATACCAATCTACAGTTGAATCTTCGCTCCAATACCCAATTGGACTTAATTGTGTAGTAGACTTCTTTGCTTTGCACAAATCTCCAATCTATGACTAACTCCTTTGCACGGATCCCAATATGTGACTAACTCTAACAACTTGATTGATTGTTATTGGTTGCAAAGTTTTTCACTTCAAAGAAGTAGCTTCTTACAGAGTATATGAGTTCTGAGTCTCTATTTTCGTACTTGATGACTTTTGAAATAAGTCATGTATATGACTAAGGTTGTAGAAAGAGAAATCCTAATCATTCAAGTCATTATGGACTGAAATTCAGACTTGAGAATTCTGAATTCATAAGTCTTGATATATCGAGCTTGTGTCGAGTTTTTTCATTAAACCTCGATAGATACTAGTGTCAAGTTTCACTGAATCAATTTTTCTTCCCTTGTTTCTTAAATCAATCTTCATGTCTTTAATGATACCACTTGATGTATCTAAGCAACATACTTCTTGATATATTAAATCCAATTTAGATCTACCTAATTACAAGTAAAGTGCATTTTGTCAAAGGATAAGTTAATACATAAAAAATATGACTCTAACAAATCTTTTATCTTTATTTTTAAAAAAATTGGAATCTCTTAATGGCTTTTGATCCATTCAATGGGTTTTTAAGATCTTCCTTGTAGTGAAGACTTTCCTCCAAACTCAAGCTTTCGTTAAGCCTCCACTTTGAAAAGGAGAGGGACATCAGAAAATATTAGGAGAGATTCCCAAAATTAAGTAGACCATGATTTTGTAAACTACCTGGGCTAAGCCTAATGTACTCTTTTGCATATAATATATTTAGTTCTTTGTAATACAAAATTCCAAATAATAAAAATGTCTTAGTTAAGGATCTTTTTACTGTGTATGTAAAATGTCAAGCTAAAAACACAAATCATTTATCTTTCTCTCTCTGCATCGTTTTTTTTTTTTTTTTTTAATTTATTTTAAAACTGTCTTTTAACATAAAACAAGGGAAAATAAGGAGGCCAAATTACTTTTTTGACATTGAACTATGCATCAGACTTCTATGTCATTTTTTAAATATCAAATGTGTTAGTTTAGTAAAGTTTTTACAAGAGTTCAACGTTATCTTTGACCTCGCTGCCAAAGTTGATTGCCAAAATCATACACATCCTTGCCCTCTTCAATCTAGAATTATAGTAAGAATCAAAGCTTAGAATCACTCAATTATAAAGCAATTTCGCAGTTGAGTAAATTGATACAATTTACAATTCGAAGATGAAAATGAAATTCTAACACAGTTTAAAAATCATAATCATAATTTACCCTAAAAAGAGATATTAAAAGAAGTCTAGAACTGACATAAGAACAAATAGAATGCAATAGATATGAATATAGAATTGTGTATAGTAATCACAAAATAACGCTTTAATTTATAAGTATCCCAGAACCACATGGATAAAGCCTAGACAGTAGTCACAGCAGAAGAAGGAAAAGAAAACGAAAGATGTTAGAGAAGAAGAAGAAGAAAGATGTTCGAAGCTCCACTGTTTGGTGCAGCTTTATTTCCTATGTTGGTCTTGAAACCTGTGACCAAAATTGTATTTATCTTAAATTAGCTGCTTTTTTGGATTGCATGAACTGTGCCAACATAAATAAATAAGAAAGAAATTACGAGAGAGAAAAATTAGAACCCATAAAAAATAGTAAGTACTCCTTAAAATAACCATCAGACTGTACTTAGAAACATCAAGTACTAGTAAAAAATGATAAAGGAATTTTGAATTATAAATTTATAATAGTAGAAATCATCTTTCAGAATCTTTTACTGATTAAACTAGGACATGATTTTACAATACTTAAGAGAGAGAGAGAGAGAGAGAGAGAGATCACTATATTCGAATACTAACTAATTTGAGCATGAGGAAGTTTTTTAGTGATTATAACGGAACAAAATAGCTGAAGAAGAACGGGAGAGAGAGAGAGAGAGAGAGAATTGTGAGGAAGGAGGGGGTGTTGTGAATTTTGTTCCAAGTGTTACAGAAAATTAATTTGTTGAAGTGTTTACCAGGAAATAGCTTTCGCCATGCTGCAAGCCCTGGATTAAGAAGCCAAATTCATTGATAGGTACTGGTACTCCAGAAGAATGGATCAACACTACATCTTGACCAAACATTGCTTTCATGTCAAGTGGCCCCCTTGGAACTTCTGTTAAAACCCCATTAATAAAAACTGTGATGAATCCTGAACAAAGAAAAGACAATCAAAGGGTGAAAGGTTGAGCTTTTGGAATTAAATTCTCAATTCTTAGTTCTGAGATCATGAATTTTCTTCTTAAATCAACAAAGATCTCTAAAAGGAAATTAAGGAGTACTGTAAACTATATAAGGTACTATACTAACTAAGGTTTTTTTTATTTTCTTTTTTCTTTTCCTCTTTGGGGAAAAATTATGAAAAAGGAGTGCATGGAAAAGAGCTCTCATGTTTTTACGGGAAAGTGCAATTTTCATACTTCGAATCATACACAAAAACTGTCATATCAGTGAAAAGTTGCTACTTTTTTCACCAACAGTCATCCTAATTAAAATTGATGACAAAGACTAAGAGGGTTTTGAACTTCTGAATTTCAATGAAGATTATTTTAGAAAGAAGACTTAGGGTAGTAAATAGTTATATTAGAAAACCAAGGATAATTACCCTGAGTAACTCAACTTGGGAAAAGGGAAAAAAGTACTTAAGAGGGACAGAGAAAAAGGGATTTCCAAGCAAGATGAAAACAACAAAACAATTACTTAAATGATAAATTAAAGAGAATGAATATAGATATATATATATTATTTTTTGAAACTATATAAGAAGTTAATTATGTGAGAGATGTTTAGAATCTTGTAACTTAATGGTATGCCATTTTTTTTTTAAATTAAAATGAGGGTTTAAATCCTCTTCCTGATATTGTAAATTTTGAATTTAAGAAAAAAAAAAAAAAGTATGTGAGAGACCGAGACCGAATCATCAGCCATGCATTTACCAGATTGGTACTGCAAATTTGAAGTATCGGAAGCACATAAACCAGGCGTTACAGCCGAGCTTTGCACGATTTCCGGGAAACCCATTTGACCAGAGACTGAAAAAAGACATTGGTCCACAGCAACATCGTTGCCCATAACTCCACATGAAGAAGAAGAGGAACCCAGATGATACGAAGGTGATGATAAAGGCCCAAAACTAAAACCAGAGCTACTCTCAAATAACTGAGTTGCACCACAGGTACTAGTGACTACTAGTTGTGGTTGTGCTTGAGCCTGATTTCTTTGTTCAAGATTAGCTTGCATCTGGCGTTGTCGGCGACGAGATCTTGAGCGTCGGTTCTGGAACCAGTAGAAAACATTTGCATCCCCAACTGAACCGAATTTCTCAAGCAGTTTTCTTATTCTCACTGTTTCATCTTTGGGAGGATTAACCATCCCACTGTTAAAGATAGACTCTAGTATTAGGATTTGCTCTGGCTTGGGAGTCCACCTTGATCTCACTGGTTCATTTCTCTCTGAGCCGTGGCTTGGACTGTTAGCCTCTTGCCCTTGTTGATCTTCCATTACTCGAAGAAGAAAAAGAAAAAATGAAATGGTTCTTGATGCAAAAATCTAGGTAGGAAAACCAGGAAGCAACAAGAACACATATACTAACCGCTTTAAAAGGATGAAGCTATATATGTGTATATATATATATATAAAGGGAATATATTTTATCTCACAGAAATTACAAACACACCCTTGATATATTGATTTTCTTCATTTCATCACCTAGGACCAAAATAGTTCAATACCTTATACACTGTTTGTTTTGCCCCATGTTTTACCAAAAACCTTTCCAATATGGAAACAGGTAGGGATGGCATTAGGGCAGGGTAGGATCAGATAAGGGGTGACTTGTTTTTGTCATGTTTACTTTTCGGACGGGAAAAATCTTTGTAAAGCGAGGTAAATTAGAAATATTTTTCAATCCCTAATGTGGTTATTTCCAGATTAATGGACAAATAAAAAGAAAAAGAAGATGGACAATTGTGGAGTGTTAAGCGAGTGAGAAACCAAGTGTGGTGGGATGGGATGTGCAAAAAAATATATAAATAAGATATGTATAAAAAAAATATTAATTGATTTAAATATTTATTAAATAAAAACATAATATACACATTTAGAATTGGGTGTGGTAAGCAAAACTTGTAGTTGTCTCATCACCTTTTTGGGATTGAAAAACTTGCATGAGATAGAACGGAGCAAGGAGAATTAGGTGGGATGAAGAATTTTTGCCTTCTCTAGAAAAAGGGTTTAAAATTATAATTTTAAACCCTTTTTCTAGAGAAGGCAAAAATTAGTCCCTTAGAAAATTTTATGTAATTCTGTTTTAAGATTTATTTTTATTTTTTTATATGTCTTAAGTGGAAGAGGGAGATTTAACTACTGAACGTATTTATTGAAAATATTTAAAAAAAAAAAAAAAAAAAAAAAAAAAGAAGAAGCGCCAATTGACCTAAAGGTAGTTGGCTTTGTCTTTTAAGTTTGGCACTGAGCGATGATGTTTTCCTTTTAGTTTATGTGTAAGACTAGAAAACATAAATGGGAAAAAAATGATTAAACCATGTTAACTACTACAACGAATAAGATAAATAAAAATTAACTATCAATCGGAATTTATTTTTTAAATAATAGTATCAATTAAAAGATATTAAACAATATATATTCATTAACAAAAAAATTTAAAAAAAGTTATAAAAAATTTAAACGAATAATTTAAAAGAGTAAATTCAGAAAATAAACTAACTAACAAGCCTTAAAATTTGACAACCAACATACATACATATATATATATATATATATATATATATATTAAGAAAATCTGTATTCTCATTAATTAATTTAAGAATTTGTAGAATGCTTAATATTTTTTTTCTTTTTTGTACTTTAAGTCCTTAACTTTCATTTTCAATTATTATAGACGTGTGTGAAAGCCCTAAAAAGGTTGTTGCCACATTGCAAAAAGAGTTTTTTATTTTTTTTATTTTTTTATTTTTTTTAAGCTTCCTTTTCTGATAACTGACAGTGGAAAATTCACCCACGTTATGTACCACGTTTTTTTATATATACATATAAATAAAAATAAATGAATTAAATGGGTAGTGTAAGGACTGAATTTGGATTTGACCCTATATAAGATTGAGTTTTAGCCCAATGAGCTCAAACAATGAATTTGTAGAGCGTGGGTGAAAGAACTAGTTCTAATAAGTAAGAAAGACAGTAACAGTTGTTTATTTAAGAGAATCAAACACAAGTAAGGTAAGAAACTTTGTTCTCAGCACAGTCCGAGGAGCTCTGTTATAATGTCAAGTTGATGATCAAGGTTACAAGAGTTAAAAGGATCGTTACAGTGATTTCTTTCTCTAGCTCCACCCCTTACTTTCAGGCCACCTTTCCATGCTATATACTATAATTTTTGGCATCATCCCCACCATACATGTGTAGGTTAGATTCTAAGAACTCTTTCTTGTCCCATCCAACACCTTCCAGAACCTTCAACTAGCAGTTGTAAGGCTGCTTCACCACTGTTCAGGTATCATCTTCACATTAATGCGGCCAGAGAGTTAGCTGAGATGCACTTAATGCGGAGGTAGCAGCTTTTGAAGATATTTGTTACCTTCCTCTACTCCTCTCCTATGCAATGTCTGACTTCTAACCGTGATGCAACCTGGAAGGATGTTCAGAACGATAGGACATTTCTACTGATCTCGGATCCACATTTCCGATATGACTTTTCTCCTCGGACATCTTTTGGACTATCATGTACAATTCTTATCTCTTCCTCTTCTACCATTCCTATAATAACATTATTTGACCATCCTTGGACAAGTAAATATCCTCGAACTGGGCCATAGGCCCAATATATACAGTTTTAACAGTACCTTATGGTTATTTAGCCCCCACAATAGCTCCTCAAAATCTTACTTTTCGACTCCTCGGGAGGAAAGAAAGATTTTGATATCCTCAGCCCACCCTGTTTATGGTTACACCTCGTCTATCCGAACTCCCAAATGCCTTTTTACCTGCTCAAGGCACGCTCCTGACGCTTCGGCAACCAGAGCGCACCCTCATTAAATTTTGACGGCACTTTTGTCCCCCACGTTCAATGGCACAATGCAAATCTAATGGTGGAGGATTTCCTAGGGTTACGAGCGGGAATTTTCCCGCTTGTAACTTCTATGCCACTATAAATAGCTTTTCAAATCAACTCCTTTCCCTACTTCCAACAATCACACAGTTCTAGAGTTCATATACTGAACCTGTCACTCTCTCTCACTTCCTTGTGCGTCTACAAATACCAAAAATTTGTCCGAGGACCTTCTTTTCAAACCTGTAAGTTTCCACGAACCCACTTAGTTTTGTTTCTTTCCATATATTCTCTTTTCATCACACTTTTTTCTTCTCGGCTCTATTTTTCGTTTCAAACTTGTTAATTTCTCTTCAAAACTTCTTAGAAAATGGGTAATTTCAAGTGTTTAGTTGAATCCGAGGAGGATAGAGAGAGATTTAGGGCTAAGTACAGGATCCCGCCAACAGTGGGCATGAGATACGCTGCCCAAGGGGAATGGGTAGACGATAGGAAAGAATGAGAGGTGGTCATCCCAATGATTGCCTTCATAGAGGGAGGGATGACCATCCCCATGGGTAATATCACAAGGAACTACCTTAGATTCTTTAGACTATCCCCCACACAATGCGCTCCAAATATGTTCAGAGTATTAGGGAGTATAGAAGTCCTAAATAAGAGAATGAACCTAGAATTGAGACACCATGATGTCAACTGGGTATACAACCTACATCATTTGAAAGGGCAGGGATACTACCTTAAGTCAAGGTATCCCGAAGTAAGGCTAATCCAATGCCTCCTTACGTCAAACAAGGGGCTAAAGGAAGATTTTTTAATCTTTTCTAGGGAATGGCATGATGGTCTACCTTGTCCGACTAAGGAAGGAACACCAAGTAGGGGTCTAGTCGTAAATTTATGCACCTTGACTTATATTTCCCTTTTGTTTCACACTATTTTTGCTTCTGACAAATTTTCCTTCCATTTTAATGATTTTGCAGACAGACGTTCTACCATACCTCAGCTCAACTTAGTCAACAAAGAGAGTCTAGACAAAATTCTACGGTCCGAGGTGTTTGTAAACGAAGTCGACAGTCAATTATGAGCAGCACACGTAATCCTTGGGTACAAACCTATTTCCCTTGGATTCCAAGCTCCCAAGTGTGTAATAAAGGCCAATGATCCTCGTCTTCCCCGTATTAGTGTGGCCTTCGAAGGATTCGTCGTTCCTGAGGGCGTTCCAATCCCTGAGGGTACACCCTTAACTCAGCCACTCTTTGTGGACATCCCTTTTATAGGAGCATCCCCATCCCAACCCGTTGTTAAGGAAGAAAAGGAAGAAAAAGAAAAGGAAGAAGAAGAAGAACCAGAGGGGATTGTAGATTTGTCAGACTCCCAGGACGAATTTGAGGTGTTCAACCGACCTCTATTCCCCGATAGTACATTAGCTGACCTTGACCATCAATAACAAATAGGCATCATCACTTTGGACAAGATGGGTATCCAAAGGAAATCTAAAAGAAGTTTGCTGGACTTAATAGAGTCCCAGCCCAGAAAGGATGCACCTGGGAAACCAACTCAGCCCAAACCTCCTCCTCCTCCTCCTCCTCCTCTTTAGCCATCTTTGCCATCCAGACTTGAACCTATTAACCCAAAGAGAAAGAGAGAGCAGAAGGGCAAGGAGGTATTGAAGGTTGGGAGATCTCGCCCTACGCCTGAAGAAGAGACCCAATGGGCTGCAAAGCAGCAAAAGACTGGACAAGTAGGGCAAAGAGGCTTAAAGAGGAGAGACAATCAGCCACCTGAGCCTCAGGCCTGGCTTCCAGCTCCAATGCTCAATGGTGAGCCTTTGAGGGATAATGCATCCATCAGGGATTTCCAATGAGGTAATGGATGCCACGTGGCCTCGGCTTTGGAGGAGGCTTTACTACTCCCCAAGGATATGACCGAGCTCCGGTCTATCAGGAAACAAGAGGTTTTCCTTAACCTCAAAAGATATCTGGACATGGTATGCAGCCATCCCTTTTTTTTTTTTTTTTTTTTTTTTACATCTTTATTGTTATTTGTAAGGTTACTAACCCTTTTCTTTCAGGCTGTCCAAGCTACTTTTAAGGTCGAGGAGATAACCAATTCCTACTACCGCCAGTCAGACAATGAGAGGATTAGGCGTGTGGCAGCTGTGGAGTCGTTTAACATCGTTGATCAGTCCAACAAGGGTCTGAGGAAGAAACTAAAAGATGAGGAATAGGCGAGAAGAAGTGCTGACTCGGCTCTGGAGGGCGCTCAGAAGCAAGCCGAGGATCAGAGGCTGCTCTTGCGTGATGCCAAGGAACAGTTGGCTTCTTCTAAAAAGCAAATAGCGGCCCTTCGGAAGAAGTTAGAAGAAGTCTAAAAGCTGAAGGATCAAGCCGAGAGGTCTAAAGATGAGGCCGAGAAAGCTAAAAGGGAGGCCGAGAAGGCTCGGGATGAGGCTGAGCAGCACGGTTACGACGTCGGAGTAGCCGAGACCGAGGAAACCCTTAGGGTAAAGGTCCCAGCCGTGTGTCAAACCTATTGCGCTCAGACATGGGATGAAGCCCTTAACCAAGCTGGGGTTGAGGCTTCTTCTGAACTAAGAAAACTAGAAAATATCTACTACCCCACCAGCCATAAGAGCCTCGGACCTTCCTCCCCCTCAAGGTGAAGCAGCCTCTACAGTTGCTGACCCTATTGAAGAGACACAGCCTCAGGATTCTCCTCCTCCCAGTCAGCAGGAGCAAGCAAAAGAATCTGAAGTTCCCAAGGAAATCTCCTCTGATGTGGATAGGCCATCGGATAAGACTACAGAGGTTCCACAAGATGGGGCAGCTTCCCAAGGTTTTGAACTGGTCTTAACTTCAGTTACCATGTCTGCCAAGGAAGCTCCTAAGGAGAAAGAAAAGGTGACTCCTACTGAAGTAGCTAATCAAGCTGACAAGACCTCCAAAGATAGGCTTCAGATAAAGTTGAAACCATGAATCCTCATTTTTATAATGTAGTTACAACTTCTATAATGGAATTTCCCTTCTCTAAGACATGTTTTAATGAAATGTGCACTTTACTTTCCCAAATTTATACGAGTTATTTTCTGCACTTATGCAATTTTCATTTTGACTGTTCTTTGATTGAACATAACCATATGCTATAAAAGTGCGAAGTTGCTTACATAAGGGAAAACACAGTTTTTACATATTTTTAATTGAGAATCAGAGTAGATCAAGACTACTAAATCCACAATACTATCAAGACATACTTTGGATCTATCAACTCTAACAAGTTTTCTAACTTTGAGAAAATATTCAAGCGTTGACCAAACAATAGCCCAGCCCAGGGCACCCTAAAATGCTTTAAGTGATGCTCATAGACTTACTTTGGTTTACATCTTTGCTGGGTGATAACAAACCATGTGATCCGAGAAGGGAATCAAGAGTTTGCTTCTTTTTAATGCTTGGGCTAATGTCTGACCAACACTTCAATAGATGCCATAATGTATTAATTTCCACTGAGTTTATGGTCCAAGGAACCTGACATAACTTAGTTTCTGCTTAATACTTCGATAGATGTCAAAGGGTATTAATTTCCACTGAGCCTGTGGTTCGAGGAACCTGACATGACTTAATTTCTATTTAATACTTCAATAGATGTCAAAGGGTATTAATTTCCACTAAGCCTGTGGTCCGAGGAACCTGATATGACTTAATTTCTATTTAATACTTCAATAGATGTCAAAGGGTATTAATTTTCACTAAATCTGTGGTCCGAGGAACCTGACATGACTTAGTTTCTGTTTAATACTTCAATAAATGTCAAAGGGTATTAATTTCCACTAAGCCTGTGGTCCGAGGAACCTGACATGACTTAGTTTCTGTTTAATACTTCAATAGATTGGGAAACGCATGATATATGATTAGAATGAATTAAAAGGAACTAAACAAAGCTGCTTTTATTAATAGTAATACCTCTTTAGGTTGTTTACATTCCAAAGACGAAGTACAGTTTTTTCATCTAGATCCTCCAGATAGTACGCACATATTCCTGCCACCGAAGTGATGCGATACGGTCCTTCCCAATTAGGCTCTAACTTTCCCCAGACTGGATTCCTAGCAGTACCCAAAACTTTTCTTAATACCAAATCTCCTGGTGCTAACGGCCTTAGCTTTACATCGGTATCATAACCTTGCTTGAGCTTGTGCTGATAGTAGGCCAGTTGGACCATTGCATTCTCTCTTCATTCTTCAATTAAATCTAAACTCTTTCCTAAAAGCTCATCATTGTCTTCCAAAGTGAAGGCACTTGTTCTCAGCGTTGGGAAACCAATCTCTAGAGGAATTACAGCCTCGGCCCCATATGTCATTGAAAAGGGGGTTTCTCCCGTTGACCGGCGAGGTGTAGTTCGATACGTCCAAAGGACATGTGGTAATTCTTCCACTTATCTTCCCTTTGCATCGTCCAACCTCTTTTTAAGTCCATTCACTATAACCTTATTGACAGTTTCAGCTTGCCCATTCCCTTATGGATAGGCCAGAGTGGAATATCTATTCTTTATTCTCAGATCATAACAGTACCTCCTGAAAGCTTTGCTATCAAACTGAAGGCCATTATCCGAGATGAGAGTATGGGGGACCCCAAATCGAGTAATGATATTCTTCTAAATAAACCTCTTGACATCCACATCTCTGATATTAGCCAAAGGTTCAGCTTCAACCCATTTGGTGAAATAATCTGTGCCGACCAGCAGATACTTTTTGTTTCCTACTGCCTTAGGGAAAGGACCTACAATATCCAAGCCTTACTGAGCAAAAGGTCAAGGGCTAGAAAGAGGATTAAGAACTCCTCTCGGTTGATGAATGTTTGGCGCGAATCTCTGACACTGATCACATTTTTTAACATACTTCTGTGCTTCCTTTTGCATGCCTGGCCATTAGTATCCCTGAGTAATAGCTCGGTGAGACAAAGATCTTCCTCCTATGTGACTTCCACAAATTCCTTCATGTAATTCTTCTAGGAGTAGTTCTGATGCCTCGGGGTGTATGCAAAGCAGATATGGCCCAGAAAAAAAACGTTTGTACAACTTTTTGTTCTCGGACAGCCAAAACCGAGAAGCTTTCCTTCGCACTTTCTCAGCTTCTAACTTCTCCCCAGGCAATATGTCCTTCTCAAGGAATAGCAGTATAGGATCCATCCAGCTTGGCCCTACCCTGATTTGATGGACTTGGACTCTCTTCATTGTGGTAGGGGTGCATAGGTCTTCGACAAGTATTACTTGGGGCAAATCCTATGTTGAGGAAGTGGTAAAGGTAGCCAGGGAATCTACATGGGTATTTCCACTTCTAGGGACATGCGATAGATTAAAAGATTCAAATTCTGTTTGTATGTGCCTAACCTGACCCAAATATTCCTACATTTTGGCATCCCAAGCTTCCAATTCCCCCTTTACCTGGCCTACGACCAGTCTTAAGTCTGAGAACATTTCTACTACTTTTCCACCCATTTTCTGGACCATCGCCATTCCCATCAATAAATCTTCATATTCTGCTTCATTGTTTGTAGCCGAGAACCTCAACCTCAATGATTTTTCAATGGTGATCTTCTCAGGAAATACCAGAACCAACCCCACTCCTGATCCCCGCTGGTTTGCTGTTCCATCCACATATACTTTCCAGGGTGAGGGGTCTTGTGTGGAGATCAGGCCAACCGATTTTTCATCCATGCCATGCTTCTTTACCTCTACTTCTTCAGGAAGTTCAACAAACTCAGCTACCAGGTCGGCGAGGACTTGGCCTTTTATAGAGGTCCGAGGCATATACTTGATATCAAAAGCCCCTAGAATCATGCCCCATTTAGCAATCCTCCATGTATAATCTGCGCTCTGAAGTATTGACTTAAGCGGAAACTGAGTTAGGACAACCACCGTGTGTGCCTGAAAGTAATGGGGAAATTTTCGTGTAGCATGCACTACTGCCAAAATAGCCTTCTCCAATGGTAAATAACGCACCTCGGCCTCATGAAGTGATTTGCTCACGTAATAGACTGGCCGTTGTATGCCACCGTCTACTCGTATAAAAAAAAAAACTTACCGCATGAGAGGCTACCGCAAAGAAGGCAAACAAAACCTCATCCACCTCAGGACTGGACATGATGGGTGGCCGAGATAGGCACTCTTTAAGCTGTTGAAATACCACAGAACACTCCTCAGTCCACTCAAATCCTTTCCATTTATGCAACAAAAGAAAGAAGGGTCTGCACCTATCTGCTGACCTGGATATACATCGATTCAAAGCAGCAGTCATCCCGGTTAGTTTCTAGACCTCCTTGGGATTTCGAGGTGGTTGCAAGCTGTTAATGACCTTAATCTGATTAGGGTTCACCTCAATTCCCCTGTGAGTCACCATGTAGCCCAAAAACTTACTTGATCCTACGCCAAATGAACACTTGGAAGCATTTAGATGCAACTTATGCTTTCTCAAAATTTCAAAAATGATTGTGAGGTCTCCTACATGCTCAGACACCACCTTGCTTTTTACCACCATATCATCAATATAGACTTCAATGCTCCTGCCCAACTGTGGTTCAAACATTTTAGTCATCATCCGCTGATAAATAGACCCTGCATTTTTCAAACCAAAGGGCATCACTTTGTAATGATAGTTTCCAGTGGGAGTGACAAAAGCTGTCTTTTCCTGATGGTCCAGTGCTAGTGCTAGTGCTATCTGGTGATATCCTTGAAAGGCATCCAGGAAACTCATCCGAGGATAGCCTACCATCGTATCCACCAACTGATCTATTCGAGGCATAGGGAAATGATCTTTTGGACAAGCCTTATTGAGATCTGTGAAGTCCACACACACATGCCATTTCCCATTTTTCTTTTTCACCACCACTGTGTTAGCTAGCCACCGAGGATAGAAAACTTCCTTAATAGCCCCTGCCTGTTTGAGCTTTATTACCTCATTTCTAACAGCCTCGACATGCTCTTTGGACGGGCAACGAGGTGGCTGTCTCTTGGGAGTGATGAAAGGGTTAACATTCAAATGATGACAAATGAAGCTTGGATCTACACCCGGGGCTTCGTATGCGTCCCACGCGAAAACATCAACATTCTTTCTAAGAAATTTGACCAATTGTTCCCTTTCCTGTAAAGGCAGTTGAGCCCCAACCTGAAAGAACTTCTCCGGATCATCACCAATAATTACCTTTTCTAGATCTTCACATTTCGGTTCGTCGGCTGATCTATTGAAAAGCAACGCCGGAGTTTCTGATTGCTATAAACTATTCTCAGCAGTGGCCGAGACTTCAGCCTCGGGCCGATGTTGGATGGCCGCTACCAGGCATTACCTAGCTGTAGACTGACTTCCTAATATTTCCAAAACCTGGCCTCCAGTGGGATATTTCACCTTCTGGTGAAGAGTGGAGAAGACAGCTCCCAGGGTATGAAGCTAGGGTCTATCCATAATGGCCATATATGGAAAGAAAGCATCTATCACAATGAAGTCCACCTCCACCACATTCGAGCCAGTTTGTATGGGTAGTCTGATCTGACCTTTCGGAATGACCATTTTACCTTCAAAACTCACCAGGGGAGAACTGTAGGCTATTAAATTCTCAGATTTCAAATTTAGCCCCTTATATAGGTTAGGATATATAATCTCAGCACCGCTGCCCTAGTCGACCATCACCCTTTTCACATCGTACCCACCAATTCTAAGTGTAACCACCAAAGCATCATCGTGAGGCTGTATGATTCCAAGTTTATCCTCATCTAAAAAACCTAACACCAGTTGGATGCCCATCTTGACTCTCTTCGGCATTGAACTGGATTCCTCAGCTGGGTACCGAGATACTGACATTACCCTGGAGGGGCAAGACCCGGTCCTCCCTGGGGCAACAAATATGACATTTATCGTGCCTAGAGGGAGTCTCGAAGAAGCATCTCCCCAAAACTCTGAACCCGTTTGACTCCTCCGACCACTGGAATAATGCAAGAGTTGCCTTAATTTCCCTTCCCGGACCAGTTGATCTAAATGGTCCCACAAGTTTTTACAATCCTCGATAGTGTGTCTATGGTCCTGATGATATTGGCAATAAAGGTTTTGATTACACCTCATAGGATCTCTTGCCATCTTGTTCGGCCATTTAAAGAACGGCTCATTCTTAACCTTCTCCAAAACCTATTGTACTGGTTCTCGGAACATAGCATTAACCACCTGGGTGTTGGCAGATCCTAGCTGCCCAACAAAGTTTTTCCGAGGTCGGTTATTATTGTACCGGTCCGACCTGAAATCCCTCCTCTCCTGAGGGATCACCTTAGCCTTTCCCTTCCCCTACAGTTGGTCTTCTTCAACCCTTTTGTACTTGTCAATCCGATCCATAAGTTGGCGCACACTGGTAACAGGCTTACTAGTCAGAGATTTCCTCAAATCATGCTCAGCTGGAAAGCCGACCTTAAAAGTGCTAATGGCCACATCATCGAAGTTTCCCTCTATTTCATTATACATCTCCTAGTATCTATCCGAGTACGCCTTCAGGGTCTCCCCCTCCAGCATGGACATAGACAATAAGGAACCCAAAGGCCAAGGAGCCCTGCTACAAGTGATAAAGTGAGCGCCAAAGGCCCGGATGAGCTTCTTAAAGGAGTCAATGGAATTCGCCCTTAAACCATCGAACCACCTCATCGCCACGAGGCCCAAACTAGATGGAAAGACCTTGCACATCAAAACCTCATCCTTAGAATGGACTGCCATTCTTTGATTGAAGTGACTGACATGTTTCACCGGATTTGTTCGACCATTATAAATGGTGAACGTGAGCTGATGGAATCGCCGAGGAAGCCTCGCGCCTTCTATGCTTCGTGTGAAGGGTGATTTAGAGATTTGATTCAACGCCTTGCTCATGGCATCGTTCCCTAAGCCTTTACGAGGCGGGCTCTTATATCTACGTCTATGGTGGTACTCCTCATCGTAGGAGAAAGACTCACTGGGCGGAGTTCTGGACCTCTATTTATAACTAGCATCGTCTGTCTCCTTAGAGGATAGCTCAGAGTTGGATGATAAACGTCTTCATCGTGCGTGGGCAATTCCCTTTTTAACTCATCGATCTCACATTGCATGTCTCTATTGTTCTTTGCATGGGAAACACGACTCTTCCCTCTAGACTGGCTTTTACTAATATGTGTTGTGTGCACACTTCCCTCACAATCCCCTCTCCGTTCGAGGTTCGTAAACGGATTGCCATGTTGAGACCCTCTGGATTCTGCTTGGTGTAGATTCCCATCCACCTGGTGTGGACCTGTCGCTGCCTGGTGTGGACCTACTTCTTCCATCCTAAACGTTGCACTCGAAATACCTTCAGAATAGACCAAGTTCTCCCCACAAACGGCGCCAATTATAAGGACTGAATTTGGATTTGACCCAATATAGGATTGGGTTTTAGCCCAATGAGCCCAAACAATGAATTTGTAGAGCGTGGGTGAAAGAACTAGTTCTAGTAAGTAAGAAAGACAGTAACAGTTGTTTATTTAAGAGAATCAACACAAGTAAGGTAAGAAAATTTGTCCTCGGCACAGTCCGAGGAGCTCTGTTATAATGTCAAGTTGATGATCAAGGTTACAAGCTCCACCCCTTACTTTCAAGTTGATGATTAAGCTCCACCCCTTACAATCTCTATTATAATGTCAAGTTGATGATCAAGCTCCACCCCTTACTTTCAGGCCATCATACATGTGTAGGTTAGATTCTAGGAACTCTTTCTTGTCCCATCCAACACCTCCCAGAACCTTCAACTAGCAGTTGTAAGGCTGCTTCACCACTGTTCAGGTATCACCTCCACATTAATGCAGCCAAAGAGTTAGTTGGGATGCACTTAATGCGGAGGTAGCAGCTTTTGAAGATATTTGTTGCCTTTCTCTACTCCTCTCCTATCCAATGTCTGACTTCTAACCATGATGCAACCTGGAAGGATGTTCAGGACGATAGGACATTCCAATTGATCTCATATCGACATTTCTAATATGACTTTTCTCCTCGGACATCTTTTGGACTATCATGTACAATCCTTATCTCTTCCTCTTCTACCATTCCCATAATAATATTATTTGACCATCCTCGGACAAGTAAATATCCTCAGACTGGGCCATAGGCCCAATATATACAGTTTTAACAGTACCTTCTGGCTATCTAGTCCCCACAGGTAGCCTTCAAAAAATTGCGAAAGAAAAACAGAAGTGCAAAATGGTGTTTATTTTAATTTGAAATGTGGGTTGAATCCTAAAATATATCAAAATAATTTTTTGTGCTTGGTTGAAAGAAAGAAGTAATTTTTTAAATTTCACTACTTTTAAAAGTGAGAGGTTATTGATTGAAACTTGAAAGAAAGCTCTCTTTTTTCTTTATTTTTTTATTTCTGTTTCCAGGGGACTTATTATTAAGTATTGTAGGACTTATTTTTAACATTTGTTGAGCAAATGTGGGTAAATTTGTCTAATACTCTTAAGTGATAAAGGGGAGCTTAGACATCTTTCCCCCTTTTGCAAGAGTTAGGGCAAACACCATGAAATCTATATATTAGAAATCTTAAAAGTTTAGTGGGTTTTATTTAGCTCAAAATCTATTTTATTTATGGGAAAAAAAATTTAAATGCATCACTCATTTCAATAATATTTGTAGCGTATTTATCCAAGTCACTTCCATGAAGAAATACAAGAAATGCTATTAGACTTATAGGTCATTGGCTACATAATGATACTTATTGTTCAAAGAAATTTCATTGTAGCCAAGTTTAGTAACGTGAGCTTGCAACCAAATGAGGCTTTAAGGTGATTGAAATTATGGTGAAATTGACTTGTTTGGAATTGTGTAGTCTGCTAGTCTAAAGTTAACCTTAGTATGCCCGTCATACTTGGGTTAATGGACAAATACTTCATTCAAAAAAAAAAAAAAAAAAAAAAAACCTCCATTGTAAAACATGACTTGTTTGAAGGATTGCGAGTCATTTTCAAAAGAGAAATTTCTTTTTTACAATTAATTAATATAAATTGTAATTTATACCTCATAATGTTTGGGGTCATTTTTATATTATTCTCTAAAACTTACAAATTTGGATTGTTTCTCCTAACATTATGTAATATTTTGACTCGAGCCCTTTCATCTTTGCTCTATGCTGATGTTTCCATTAAATGTCACTTAAGCTTATCATGTGTGTTAGTTGGTAAATGAAATCATATCATGTCAATTAAATGATACCAAATCAATTGAATTGCATAAAAACACTTAAAAAACTAAAACTAATCTCTAAAAACCAAAAATTACATAAAGTAAATAAATTAAATATTTTTTTCCATCATTTTCTTGACACCCAGTCATAAACTTAATCTCCAAACATATTATATTTAAATCATTTGTATTTGATGTGAAAAACGAGTGGCCTCAAGATTTATTTTTATATAATTTGTTAGTAGATGTAGTGATTCTCTCTCAAAACTAAGGCTTCCTTCTTCTTTTTTGTTTTCCCCACTTGATATCTTTTGTTTTGCCAAACCAAATAGAATAAATTTTGCGTGCACTCCCCAATTCCCGGGTAGCTCATATGGAGGATAGCCTAAAATTTGGAGTGTAGTTCCCATTTCCCAGCTTGGTCATTGCCCAGTTAAATCAAAATTTTGCTCAGTTGTTTAAGAATACTCCCAAAAACATCATCTTTATCTTTACAGCTTGGTCCATTTGGTTGAAACGAAATGGGTCAATATTTGGAAATGAATTTATGCCTCCTTCGTGATGATTTGCTCTTTCACATTCAACCAAAGTCTTTTACCTAAGCATCAAAACTATTTCCAAAACAAAAGTCATCCATATTGTGCCTGTGGTATATATGGCAATGTCAGCTCCTCACACAGGGAAATTAAGTACTGATGGGTGTTCTAAAGGGACTTAATAGAGATGAAATGGGCAATACATCATAGGATTCTCACTTGGTTTAGGGCGGATTAGCAGTATAACTTATGAATCATGGGCTATTAGTTTTGGTTTAGTACTAGCGTGGATTAGAGGATTTATGAAAGTATTATTAGTAATTAACTCCTTACCTAGCCAACAGGGACAGCTCAAGGCCTAAACCAATTAGGCCTCTGCCTAAGACCCCAATAAGAAAGGCCAAGTGATCTAGAGCTAAAGTGCCCAATTGCCGAAATGGTTTTTGTTTGAAAGCCTAAATTGTTTAAATAAATAAATAAATTGTAAGTATGTCAAACCATTATTACAACTAATTTACCCCCAATAATTTGAGACTTTAATTTTCTTTTTTCTTTTTTTTATGTTAGTATCCCACATAATAAATTGTCAACATTATCCAAGCAATCTCCTACACATCTGCGTACTAAACAATCTCTCTCTTTCTCAACAATAAAACTGCTATTGGAAATCAAATTTTATTTTTCTTTCACCATTCATCACCTTGTCCAAGGTAAAGTAAACCTCATTTTTTTTTTTTTTTTTTTAAAAAGACAATAAATTTCCATATCTTTTTGTTAAATTTTTTATCTATATAAAAATTAATCTTTGTTTGGTTGGTATTAATTTATCAAGTTATGTATTGAATCCGTCTTTGTCCAGATAGCTTGAGAATATAGAGTGATCTCTTGTTCAATGAAGTTGCAACAGTGTATTTGATAAGATTGATTCTATTTTATATTATTGATAGTATTTACTTTATTTATAATTTTTTTTTTTTTTTTACTTTGAATGTCCTCTAGAAATTATCAATTTAGATATGAGTTTTTTTTAATTAATTGAATATTAAATAATATCTCTTGATAAATTTGTTACTAGCAATTTATAAAATCACAATTGGATAAAAATATTAATCAAAAGGAGTCAGAATATAATGAAAAAAAATATATACAACATAAAATTAACATCGAAAATAATTGTAATGATATTTAAATATATATGTAATATATATTTATTGATTATATAAAAAATTACAATGCATTAAATTTGTACCCCAAATTATAACTTGTTTGTGATACCCCAAATTGTGTGGATTTTATTGGACTTGGATTTTATACAAGTGATTATGATGAACTTCAATTGCAACATGACTAGTCCTTTGGAGTGTCAATGCAAACGTAATTAGCACTTTTCTTGAATCATTACATGAACAACAAAAAATAGCCGAGTCTACTCAATATCAACCGCTTAGCATTATGATCTATAATATTTGAAATATTTTTCTAAAGTGTTTCCAAGCAATAAATAAATAAAAAAGCAAAAAAAAAAAAAATGCATCCAATCAAATTGTTTCAATAGTGCCAAACAGTAGGAAGTTAGCACCTAAATATCAAAGGCCCAAGTTTTTATCTTTGAGTCCGAAACAGTAAACAACCAGAGTTTAATACAGTCAATTGAATTAAAAATAAAAATAAAAAAAGCCAACAACACATTGTCATTTGAAGACTTTAAAGAGGAAAATAAAAAACTCCAAACACAAGTCATTGCAATTTTTTTAATAAACAAAATCAAACAAATTGATACTATGGATTTGTTATGTAAAAGGAGGTTTTTGTTTTGAGAAGGACCATCGGCCATAGAAATAGGTTGGGTAACCTATTTTATTTTATTTTATTTTTTTTAGCAATGTTGCGTTTACAAAAAATTTTATAATATTTTTTTAATAATTGAGTTAGTAAATTTTTACTCATTCTTATTTAAGTCTATCATTAATATTACTTTATTATCTATCACTAACAATTTGTCACAACAATTATGAAAAATATTATCATTTTTTTTTTTTTTTTGCTCTCTCTTAATTTTGCTGACTAATTTTCACTTTCAAAACCGCAAAATGTAATTTTTTATTAATCCAAAATTTAAAATTTTATGATCTATATATACTTATTTTGTAAGGATGCCACAGCCCATGATGTGAACACACAGTTCCATCACCTCACCTTTCAGTTTCACTCCCCGCATTGCCAACACGGTCTCCAACATATAACTATGTTGTCGTCACCAATCACCATTGTTTTCCAACTATCAAACACATTTTCAGTTACCCCAAATTTGTTTCAGTCACCAACAAGGATGCATACTTTTGCCAAAACAATTTCTTGCACTTACAAGTTACAATTAAATCTCTAGCGCGCGTGCTGCGTACTTGATTTTTGCCTACCTTAATAGTTTAAGATAAGTTTTGACATGCAGACTCAATTACTCCAATTGATAAAATTTTATAATATTAAATAAGAGATATATGGTTTAAACCATGCTTGAGCATAATAATAAAAAGAATTATTATAAAGCGGACGTTATAAATTTATTCAATTATATTTATAAAATAAATAGATAATTTTCAGCATATAAAATAGTCTAATTGGTGGGACTTTTTTACTTTCTTTAATTTTTGGATTAGTGGCTGGACCAAATTTTTTTTATTGTAAAAAATGGCATATACTTTACTTATTTGTTCAAATGCAGTACACCCAAAGAAGAACACGTTGTCATCAATAAATTAAGCATGTTTGGCAAAGTAATGGGCACCCTTTTCTTTTCTTTTTTTTATATCAAAGTTAAGAGAAAATTCAATTTAATCTCAAATTGGAGTCTAAATTTTATGTTATATGTCTCATCTAATTTTTTTAATTTTGGTGCAACTATTTACTACTCTACAAAAATCAAAGAGTCTAATTTAATATTCTTAATTTTTTATGCTAAATGAGTTATTAAGTAAGAAAACTATAAAATCAAAATTAATAAACCTTGAAAAAATCCATCATCAATTTATTATTATTATTATTTAAATGTTTTTTTTCATTTTTTTCAAATAAAATTATATTTATTTTATTGGTAACTATTTTATATATTTAAATATACAAAAGTTATATGTAATTAAAAAATTTAATGCGCTTTTAGTTATGTTTATTTGTAAATGTATCTTATGTATATGTATGAGGCTACAAGCTAGTATTATATATAAGAATGCCATTTAATCCAAAAAAAAAAAAAAAAAACCTTTTTTTTTGGGGATAAAATCAAAAAACTTAATTAACTCAATAGTTAGGTTTGACCAATAATCAATCAATATTATTTATATATATATATAAAGCAGAGACTTCATGCAGGAGTGTATGAGGTCCTGCCATGTGGCGCTCTAATATTTCATTTAGCCTCTTTTTATCTCTTTTCTTTAAGTTTTTTTTTTACTGTTACCCAAAAGATCAAGTTAACTTGTTTTTAACTATTATCTAAATGGTGGGCTGCTATTGAAAATTAGACCAAACCTTATGAAAAGCCCAAACCCACTTATTCCCTTACATATTATGACCTAGTCATTATCCTTTCCCACATGTAGTTAAAATCAAAGACTCTAAGCCGCTTACAAACTCTCTTTCTCCTCTCCCACGTATAGATGAAACTTAAAAGCCAAGATCTTGACTTACTTAGAATTTCTTTTCGTCCCTACAAGCTTCCCTTCAGATTACACACACTTTTTAGCTTCTTTGAAAACAATAGTTTGTAGTTAGGAAATTGTGATCCCATCTAAAAAAACCAACATTTCTACGCATTTTCCAAGTCTTAATTCAAATGTACAGTTAAGGAAAACATACAATCACTCCCAAAAAAAATTATTAAAAAAAAAGAGGAAATATACAATCTAACCTCAACAATCCCACTACTCTCTCTCTCTCTCTCTCTCTCTCTCTCTCTCTCTCTCTCTCTCTCTCTCTCTCTCTCTCTCTCTCTCTCTCTCTCTCTCTCTCTCTCTCATTTCGAGTGGTATATTAGGATTCCCCAAATTGAAGATAGTATTCAATTTTATCAATGGGTTACACATTGGAAAGATTGTCATCTAATATAACGAGTACTTCTCTTTATGTGTTACCGAAAATATCAAATGGTATGTGATATGACATAGACACTGATAGTCATATTGCATTCAACTATATTCATATTAAGTTTTGAGTTGTCAGTGATATTATGGTACTAGGTATGAAAACCAATTTGTTGTAATGACTTTTGATATGCTCCTACAACCGATTAAGAAATTCACAGCAAGTTGGACCAAACTGTTTGTGATGCCTTTGGATTGCAAGTGTTTTTATTTTTTTATAAGCAAATGCATGAAAGTGGTAGGTCCATCATAAGCATATAGATGATCATAAGTTCAGATATTGACAAACAATTGAGATATTGTAGTCATAGATTCTTATAGCATTTGTCTTTTTTGAAAATCTAAACAATTTATAGGATTCTAGCCAAAAATATTTGGCATATAATCTATGATGCAAATATAATTTTGGTATACCATATGGAAGAAACTAGAGAGGACTACAAAAACTTTTAGTTAGATGCATACCATTTTTTTTTTTAAGTCTTACTGTAGTATTTACATGGTTTGGCTTAAAGTATAATTTCATTGGCAAAATCAGTGATATGTTTATTCAACCAAATCCATGAGCAACAAGGGTATGCCATAGGTGATCTTTTTATTGTAAATGTTAGTTCATTTAATTATTGTTAGTTCCTGATTTATATAGTTTTAAAAATTTAAAAAAAAAATATTGTGGCTAACAATATGTACTTATTTTACTTATTATAGCAAATCTATGTTTATTTAGATGTTCATTTCTATGAATCCTCTTCAAGCTTTTCTTGCTTACTCAATTCCTATTAATGTAAATGGTGAAGATTGGAATCCTATAGAAAACCAAGTTTATTGTTTCATTTTGAGACCAACATAATTTAATTATACTTTATATGCAAAACTTGAGACCAACATACTTTTTTGCAGGAGTGCATGAGGTTATGCCATGTGGTGCTCTAATTTTGCATTTAGCATTTTGCTTTTTCCTTTTTTCATTAAGTTTTTTTTATTGTTACCTAAAAGATCAGATTAACTTATTTTTACTGTTATCTCATTAATTTCTTGAAATTTCACCACACCTTTCTCTCTTCTTCGTGTCTTTTAACTTACCCACCGTTTTAGTTTTAAAAACAAAAAGCAAAAGAAAAAAAAATTAAGGACTAATATAACTAACCAGATAAGGCCATAAGGAAAGATAGAGAGACACGAAAATGTTGTGAATTGTTAAATGTAACACATTTTTTACTATTACCAAAATAAAAGACCTAATATTAACAAAGCATTTGTAAAAAAGAGAAAGAGAGGAATTTGAGAGGCAACCACCATCATATGCTAGCCTAACCCCTACGGGCAAATTTTTTTTGTTATTGCCTTTTAAGATGAATTCATTACTAACAAAATTATATAACAATTATGCTGTAATATATGTACAATATTCTCCAAAACCATTTTACATAAAACATTACAATCTTATCCGTGCATCGCACTGCCAACTTACTAGTGTTATATTAGTTACTCAACTTCTTTACTTTTTCTTCATATGGGACTTTCCCTCATGAGTGGATTATTGTCTTCTTGTGGGCTTTGAGGCCTATCTTTGTAGGCCACAAACAAATCCTATTAGCTCCCCCTTGTAATGAGTTTTTTTAAAATAAAAAACTAATTACAACAAATTATCCTTCAACTCTTGAATGTCATGCATAAAATCACATGTCAACTTTAAACATGCATCCATTAGGGCCTCATACATTTACATCATGGGAAGATTGCACTATCATTCTTCTTTGATCTAATACCATTAGCAATAATATTTGTGACTTTTTCCAAAATCATTTTGCATTGCCTTTGTTGGCTTGTCTTGTGCAATGCACATACATGCATCCCATCCCTGCTCAAACGACAAAAACAGCATTGATAATTTTCCGTTCCAACTACAAAGGACTTTGATAACACCTTGCCATGCACATTAGCACATACTACCATGAGTTCTAATGCCACTTAATTTGTTGGAAAACCAGTGGGCTTTTACACATTCACACTTCCAAACACTCACATATCTCTCACATTGGAAGAGTCTCACATTCTCAAAGATAGAATATAGAGGATGAAGGAAGAAAGCTCTTCTTGTATTGTTATTTCTTTTCTTTACTCTTGATTTGGAATGGGAAAAAGTGTGTGAATATATATATATATATATATATATATATATATATATATATATCTATATATATAACGACTTCTTTTTGCTAACTTATATCTTAAAACAAATGGTGTTTAATAATCAAAATTTATGTTTAACTCTCAACATTAACAACCTATTTTGAGCCTACTTAGTTTTTAATTGAAAATAATTTTCTAAAATAAGATGATCTGCCCTAATACAATAAAAATATTTTAGTGGCTGAGCCCCTATCTTCTTGTTCATCAAACTAACAATGATACGAATTTGCGAGGATTTTTATGTAGATTAATCCATTTCATGTTTTTCATGCAAAGCCCCAAATTGGTCAATGTATATGCTCCATGTATCTTAATGGGTGTTGTACAGCACCCGTTAATGTGATAAAATTTAAAATAAACTATTCACCTTTTTTTAGGGATATGGAAAAGGCTGTATATGTATTAAATGTGTGTCAGTTTAGATGGAGAAAGTTAAATCATTTTGCAACTTGACCAAAATGCCCTTGAACCCAAATTTGAAAAAAAACGTGTTCTTTATCTCTAAATTACCCTCAGCCTTATTATGAACTCCCAAATTTATCCCCACTCTATAACCACAAAATACACAGAAATGGCATATAGAGAAAATCATAGCAACATCTGGGTATGGACAAGGACCTCCATCTGACCATCACTAATCCCATTCTAACATCAGATTTGAATCTTCTAACACCATTGGGTTGAGATGACGAGGAGTAGCTCCGATGCATCCATCTAGCTTCCATTCCAATTTGGTTTTGGGGCTACAGAGTGAGAGAGGAGTTGGTCTTGGGTGAAATTGAGAAAAATTAACTCTTAATGCTTTTCAATTGGCGGGTAAGAGGAAGGATGAGAAATTTGAGAGAGTGGGTTCTTTGAAGATGTGTGTGCATGGAGGAAAATAGAAAGTGTAGAAGAAGAAAGAAGATAAAAGTGTGGAGGAAAGCAGATAAAGAACATGAACAAAGTGGATATTTGTGAAGAAATGGGTGGATGAGAAAAAAAGAGGAAAAAATATAATTAAAAAAAGAAAAGAAAACAAAGGGTCATACGTTGGTGGGTCAGTGGCTGTTAGGTAAGGGCATAAAAAAAAAATAAAAAAAAATAAAAAAACCTTTTATTTAATAACAAAATATAATTAAGTATAAAAGACCTTTTTGTTTTTTAGAATGAAGTATAAAAGACCTGATATAAAAATTTTAAAAAAAAAAAATTATGAAAGAAACTACGATCTCTTATATCATATTATATATAATAAAAGTTTAGCTTAAATGCGGTGGTTGCTCCAAGTGACTTCACCAAATTGTAAATTTTTTAAATTTTTAGATTTTAAGAAAATATATATATATAATCTTTCTTCTCCTATAATTTTTAAATGGATAAAAATCTTAAAGAACTAAATAAAAGTTGCTTCACATGATACAAATCTTAATTTGATTATAGTTGAATTACACTTGTTGTGCTTAATATGTCTCCGTGCAGTTTCCTTTAAGGATTATGTATTCAAATTGAAATAAAATTATATTAACCTTAGACAAATCATAATGCAGTGATATGGGGTACTACAGCGAGGTGGCAATTTGTGTTCGTGGGCCAGGTTCGTGTCGTGTTAAGCCATGAGTATTCGGCTATATAGGTTGACTCGAATCCGACCTGTTTAGTAAACGTGTCAGGAATCTTCAATCCAAACACAATCTATTTATTAAACAGGTCAACTCAACCCAACATGTTGAATTCGTTTAATTAACAAGCCATGTAAAGGTCAATACAAATGACCCATTTAATAATTTATTTGATTAATAGGTCATACCCAACGTATATAATTTTTATCAATTCCCATATATCTAAAATTAAAATACAATTATAACTATAAATATAGTAATAAACATATAAAAAAAAACCATTAATGAAGCAATAATATCAAAATAAATAATAACTTTATAAGCTAAATGGGTCAGACAGGTTCACATGTTAAACACGAACATGACCCGTTTATTAAATGGGTTAGCCGTGTCAACCCAAATTTGACCCGAACCCGTTTTACCTCAACCCATGACCTGTTTATAAATGGGTTAATTGTGTCGGATTTGCAAGTCATGTCGGATTTTGCCACCACTAGTACTGCTTAGTGCTTATATGCTCAGATGTAACAGGTTCCATTACAATCAAACTTTTATATGACATATAAAGACTACAAATATTAACAAATATAAAAAATAAAATAAATTATACAACAAAAGGAATCAATGGTAAGTATTGATTTACTTATTTAATGAGTTGCACCAAGATTATGTGAGAACTAACAAACTATTTAATAAAGGCATTTATATTTTCCGATCTTTCGGTTGTTTTCATTCCACCAAAAAAAAATTTCTCAAAGGTAACATGGTACCCAAAAGTGCTTTATTTGATATAAACCAATTACATGCTTGTTAGTAAGCATGTCATACTTTTTCATAACTTGAGTCCGTTGACCCTCAAATTCTTCACATGAGTCTAACTTGTATAACTTGTAGAACTTTATGCACCAATTTGAATATTGATTACGAAGAATAGATGTAAACCAACTTAGCGGTAATATGCCATATACAAAAGGCATGTTTTGTGAGTGGTAATTCTTTTGATATTGCCTCCGTAATCCATGGATCTTGATCTGTCAAAATTGCCTTGGGTTGTTTCTTCATTAAACATGCAAAATTCCGCTAATAAAAAAAATTATTAGAATATGTAAACATTTCAAATGATATGTATTAATATTAGCTACTAATCATGGGATTCGGACTTTTCAGCACAAAAATTAGCCCAATAAATTGCAACTTTCGTGAACAAGGGGAAACAATACAATAATATAAACAAGAAAAATTGCATCTTGACTGAAGTGAACTCCACCCCATGCAGCAATTAAAAACACAACTACCCCCATTAGCTCTTTTTTTATTATAATATAAATAAGTAAACTTTTATTGAAAAAACAAACAGTATTTATCCCTATTTACTCACAAATTTCTAATTGGTTTGCTTCTTTCACATACAAACAGAAAGAAGAATCTCAATTCTCACTCATCTAATAGTTTATACAAAACCCAAAATTCCTTTTTCAATTCCACGCAAAACAAGCAGAAAATAACACCAAGAATTCCAACACAAACAAACCATTTTCACCCAAGAAACAAAACGCTAATTAAATAAAATGGAAAAATAGTTGTACAAATTTATAAGATAAATAGAGTACCTTCATTAGCCATCGAAAAACACTAGTTGTTTCGTTTCGAAGAAATGCACAACCAAAAAGAATCGACTTTCCATGATTATTGACACCAACAAAAATACCAAAAGGCATATCATAAGCATTTACCTTGTAAGTAGTATAAAAAACAACCACATCTCCATATTTTTTGTACCAATCAAAACTATGAGAGTGCGACCAAAAAATATGCAATCTTCTCTCTTCATCGGTTGTGAATGCATATTGAAACTTAGAATTCCTTTCTTTAGCAACTTTACAAAATTGTAAGAGATCCATAGTATCATTCACAGCATGCATCTTTCTCATTTTCACATAAAGATTACGAATACCCCGTTGAAAAAATGGAAGATGTCCATGTTTCACATTTTTCTTAAGTTCCATGACACGTATTATTTCTCTAACTGAAAATCCAGCTTCTTTATATAAGAGAATGCAATTTTTATCATCTTCAGTGATAACTCAATTGGCCAGAAGAAATCGTACACTCAAAGGGGACAACAATTCATGATTGTGATTTACAACAAAAATAGTGACATGCCATTCTTTCGGAAAAATGTCTATTGACTTTCGCAATACAATAATTAGACGAGCTTTGCATCCACATTTTAAAGACATCTTATTTCGTTGCTCCTTAGATGGATCCACCATTTTTAGCAGTTGCCTACCTTCCCGATGACAAAAGAAATTACGTCTTCCTATTTCTCCATTTTTTTTCTCTGAACGACTTTTTCGAATTGTAAAACCATTTCGATTTGCATAATTTTTATAGAAAATGAAAGTTTCTTCTTCACTAAGAAAAAATTGACCAACAAAAGGCTCAAATTCATTTTCTATTGAATTTATATCCTCATATTCTTCAATAACCCCTGTATCATCTATTGGACATTCATTCCAATTAATTATTTCCCCTCCACATGTGTTATTATTTTTTCTATCATTCGGAAACTCATTTAACTCAACACAATTCCTTGAAACACTTCCATGAATCTCACTTGCAATTAAATCATCATCAATTTGTGCTATATTAAAACAAGAATTTAAAAAAAAAATCAATATCATATTATATGTTAAATGAAATATGGATTACAAATAAAATAAAAAATAATAGTACCTTCTTGAGGTAGTTCATTTAAGTCAAAGTAATTCATTGGAACAAGTTGATGAGTCTCACTTGCAACTAAATTGTCATCCATTTGTGCTACATTAAAACAAGATTAAAACAATCAATATTCAATATCATATTTTAGGATAAATGAAAAAAATAAAATGATACAAAAAAAATAAAATAATAGTTCATTCTTGAAGTAATTCATTTAAGTTAAAATAATTCCTTTTAACAACTTGATGAGTCTCACTTATAACTAAATTCTCATCCATTGGTGCTATATTAAAATAATCCACATAATATTTTAGGATAAATGAAAAAAAAAAAAAATGATACAAATAAAATAAGATTAACCTCATATTCAAATATATTTAAAAATAAATATGAATTTAATAAAATAAAATTATTGTACCTCGCAAATAATTGCTTAATCTTTCATTGAACACTTGAACTTTTCTTCATCTCTTTTTTTTTTTTTTTTTTTTTTTTTGGGAAGTGGGTTTGATAATGGTAAAGTGAAAGAAAGTGAGTTTGATATTGGTAAAGTGAAAGAAGATGAAGAATAAAATATTGATAAAGTGAAATTGGGTGGGAAATAAAAAGTGAAATGGAGGGAAATGTGTTAAAGGGGCATTTTTGTCCTATAATTATTGTAGAAACCAAAGTACACATCTAACATCAAACACAGCTGAAAAGTAAAACTTTGCCAATTTCCTATGCAGCTGAAAAGTACACGTCTAACATTAACAGGTGCTGGCCAGCACTCATTAACAAAGTCCTATCTTAATTACAAGATCGATATATATGGAAAATGATCATTATTTACAATAATATGCCCATTCCTAGCACACAGGAGAGTAAAAAGTGAGCAAAGGAGAAATGATGAAAACTCTATTTGCTTGGATATTTATACTAGAGTGATGCATGCTATTTTCAACCTATTATGAACAATATTAGAGAACGTTTGGTATACTGAATGAGAATTATAACAGGAATGGTAATATTTATTACTGAGAATAAAATATGTTGTAATGGAATAAATTACGAAACATATTCATAAGTTTGGTTGTGAGTTGTAAGTTAAAATAAAACTAAGATATATTTTAGGAAATATCTTATTCATACAATTATATTTCCTAAAAATAATATTTTTTAAATATGAGAGAGATTAGTTATTTTTTATGATTTTTTATTTTCATAATCGTTATGTGTATATAGAAAGTTTATTTATTTGGAAATATTTAGAAATTATTACATTTACTAAGAAATAGTTATTACAACTCTTTTAGAGATGAATAGTTATTCATCATTTTAAAGAATAAGTATTTATAAGAATGGTTATTCCATGTAATAAAAACATAATCAAACTACCGAATAACTAAACCATAGAAATAACTATTATATTACAGTACCTATTATAATCTAACAAACATACCCTTAAGATTTCTCATAGTAGGTGTAATAATATTGTAATACTTTTCTCTCATTTTCTTTCTCATAATGGGTTCCAATTAGTTTAATTGGTAAAATTTTTTGTTATCGAATAAGAGATCTGGGGTCATTAGAAGCAGATTTCATAAATTGAAATTATCTCTAAAATTAAAAAATATATTTTCTTTAAATTAATAATTATTTTAACCTCAAAAATACCCTTAATGCGTCAATTTTCAGAAGTGATATCTTTTTGATATATTTTCTTTTGTGATTTTATATATATAGAGAGAGAGAGAGGTGTATAGGAAATTGTTAATACCTTTTCTAGTTAAAAGAGGTGAATAATTATTTATTTATTTTTAGCTTGGCTAATTAGAATCACTTATTACTACCTGAACCTCTCCCCTCTCCTTCGAATGTACCTAGGGAGGTGCCAATAGGCTCTCTTAGTGGTCAATGAAGAACTGAACACTTAAGGCTAAATTCATTCAATAAATTAAATCACACAAGTCTCACTGAAATTGCAAGTAGTGATTAGTGTATAAGAAAAATAATATCAATAATCAATCCTATGTGTGTTACACTAATCACATTCTATCATCTCAGATATTGTAAAAATATATATATATATAAAAGCTTAAATGCAAAAATACCCAATGGTGTTATCATTCTTCCTTATAACTCTATGTGATTTCCATATCCGCCAAATTAATCATTGAAATTAACTTTCATTAGCTTTTATGAACGGAAAAATCAAGTAACTAAAGGCCCAAATCAATCGATGGGTCTTCTTAATATAGTTATGCGATGATCATGTGATATTTTGGTCCATAAAAGCTAACAAAAGTTAGTCCTATAGAATATGACAAATATAAAACCTCTAAGAGTAGCGAATAATTGAAATCCTAGAAACAGTTTTTGCAACTTACTCAAATCCCAGAGACAGTTTTTGCAATTAGGCATAAAATATGAATATATATATATATATATTTATATATATATATATATATATGTGAAATTTAGTAATTTACTATATTTGTAGCAACAAGCAAGTCCATTAAATACCGTGAAGGTTGCATGGGGAAAAGTATGAAAGGAATGGCCAAAATGGTAAAAAGAAAGAGAAAATGAATGGCAAAGTGTGAAAGGTGGACAAAGGAAACTAGGGTTTCGGCGAGCAAGTGCATGTGAAGGTATGCATGGAAAGCTGGGTCGCTAAAGGAAGAAGCAAATTAAAAAATAATAAAATAGGGGGAACAATCCAAGCGGGGATAGATATAGTCAAGAAACCGTGCAATAATTTATTAGTTCTGACGTTAAGCAAACATGGCTTACAGTGAAACTGCCTCCCCCCTTTCTCTGTTAACTTTTTATATTAAACGATAGGAGGCTAAGGGGTCGTAAAGGTTGGCTTAAACCTCGAACTCTTTCTGTATCTCTATATAATATTATTACACTATTGTACAAAACATGAAACCGACTACCGCGCTTTCTTTCTTTCTTCTTTGAGAAAATCTAGTGACCAGTATTTTATTATAATTATGATGTAGAAAAATGTGAGTGTGAGTGATGAATAAATTTAAAATTGTGAATCTATGTGAAAAGTGATAAACAAGTTATGATATAAAAAGTTGTTATCATAGAATTATTTTTCTTCTTTAGACGCAGTTTCAGTTCATGCTCTCTCCTTTATTACTTGGGTTCTAGCTAGGGTTTTTGTAAGTAGTGCACTCATTAAGATAAAAGGGTATTTGTTTATTAATTTTTGTTACTTCCTAACTCAAGTAGGATTATTTTGAAACTCCCTTAACAAGTGCACAAGCAATTGCTGATAGAAACTTGTTTTGTGTTCAATGGGTATAAAGTCGGAAAAAATTTCAAAAAAAAAAAAAAAGGTCATTAATGTGTGACAAGTTGTTATATTAATAAGTGAAAAAATTAAGTCAATAAAAAATCTAAATAAAAAATCAGTAAAAACTTATCAACTCAACCTTTATTTTGCATGCACCTTTTTTTTCCATTACCTCTAGACAGGTACGGCTTTTGCATCATTCGTAAGGTTTACTGTGATTGATGGTGCCGGCCCCTTTCGTCTTATCTCATGCTGTGACCTTTCCATTGCAAATAGGGATAGTGCATGCATTCTTGAATTTACCATGATGCTATTTTCTGTGCATTGATTTACGATATATATGTCGACCAAGTATAGTAAATTTGATGGATATAGTTGTTACAAGAGTTCATAAATTAAGAAAAGTTAAGAGTGAAATATTTTTGAATGAGAGCTGCATGCAAGAAATGCTTGGAATGCTACAATTTTATTTTTTATTTTATTTTAAAAAATCCAGAGTGATAGCTACTAAATTTCCATGTCACGCTATGAACTTCCTCAACAACTTCATAATAATTAAATAAATAAATAAAACAACAAAAACCTCAACAATCTCAAATTACTGTTTCAATTTACAATTAGATTACAGAAAAAATTTTATAGTAGCTTAAATATGGTTAAGTTCTGGAAAATAAATTTAAAAAATAAATTACAATTTACACCTTTTAAATTTAATTTGTTTTTAATTCAATAATTTAAATATCCTTTTTTCCCTTCCGAATCTTTAACTTTAAGTTTTTTCAATTTAGTACTTCTGTCCAATTTCATCATTTATTTTAGTAAATTGAGAATAAATATAAGTTAAAAGACTAAAATTAAATTATCAATTTAAAAAAAAAAAAAAAAATTCAAACTAGTGCATGATAAATAAATGATGGTGACTTTACCAATTACCATATGATTGCATTTCATTCATTTACAACTATAGCAGCATAAACATTGTCAGAATTATGAAATAATTCTTTTGCACTCAATGAAAATAAAATGAACAAGCGATGCCCTTATATAAAAATAATAATAAGTGTGTATTTTGCAGTACGATAAAACTAAAGTGGGCCTATAGTGCAATGGACTAATATAGACAAACAAGAATGAACCAGCAAAAAAAGTTAAGTCTCACGTATAATGCAAATTAAAGTTCCATTAGATAAATCACAATCAAAGTAGATGATGCTGTTTATGTAACTAACAACCTGAGCTTTAACCTTGCTTTTCAACTCCTAGCAAGCAGCTTTTGTTTCCAAAATAAACAATTTCTAATATATATGCAATTGAGTTATATAGTACTCTGTCATTTTTCACCTATTTATTTGAGATTTATTTGCTTTACAGATGAACATTTATTTATATATATTTTTGCAATTAACACTTTCTTCGAATTGATGTTTTGTTAATGGTTTCTAAGTTGAGCTTCAACTTATCGAAGCACTCAGACCAAGGTCCTAAAACAAAATAACCCAAATTGAGACAATCCTAACTCTACCAAATTACTCACGAGTTGAACTCTGCTAAAGTAGACTAAGCTTAATAAAATCAAAACTCAATTCAATTCAGCTCGTCTTCTTTATTGGTTAGACGTAACTGTTACAAAAATACTCACCAAATTTGATATTTTTGTCCACTTAACTATGTGATGCTTCCAAGTTTAATCAAACTGAGTGAAATTGAATGATGATAATTAACGGCCTGTTAAAGATAATCATTTTATTTTTCATTATGGTCTCTATTAGAAATTATTTCGAATTCTTATTTTGAGTTAGTTACTTACATAATGTAAATGGAAAGTCTAATTCTTTCAAATAATTAATTAATTTTGTATTTCTTGTCCATAGAAAAAAAGGAGTTGAACCCTTACATATAGGATTAAAATACTCGACCTTATTTATAGGCACTACTAATGATAAGTGGGATAGATTGTTATTTAGGCCAACACAAGACATGTATTATGGTTGTATTTGAAAGTGAAAAGATATCCCGCACCATTTGGACTGAAAGATATTCACATGTTTGAGTTGAATAAGAGAGTTGAGGTTTGTTTATTCTTCGAGTGTGAGAAAGTGTATGGAGTTTTGGGATTGTGAAGAGGCCTAGCTAGCTCGAGTTTAATCCAACCAATTAAGCAAATGGAATCATCATGGACGAAGTAAAAAAGTATACATGCATATATAAAAGTTGAAATGCAGAGCAAGTTTGCAATACATATACATAGTAAGTACGGATTCGATTGCTTTACTTTTCTTTTCTTTTTTTCTTTGAGGAATTTCGATTGCTTTACTTAAAACGGTGACGAAGATTGATTGATGTGATCCATGGAGTTTTTTTTTGAGAAGTTGTGTTTTTTATGGAGCTGATTCATTGCTTTTCCTCTTCAATTATTAGTTTTTTTTTTCATGTTAAGTTTATATTGTAATTTATATATTAGTAACCAGGAAAAGGGAGGAACCTTACCCTATAAAGGTGAAAGATGAATAAGCTAGGAATGTATAGTTAGCCAATTCGAGGTTAGACATTTAGAAAAATTCGAACTTAATTATTATGTATGTGGCAGGAAAAAATTAAGCCGTTAAACTTTTAACCTCACACAATTAATTTATAGAGATGGGGTGTCAATCAACCTTGATTACCCTTGTTTAAGTGAGTTAAACTCGAAATGAGAGGATAAGTATGAGGAATGAGTGTGAGACAAGGAAATTGATTAACAACAGTCTCGGATTGATTAAGTTATGTTCATCGGGATTGGTTTGAGGTACAGATTTACACTTGTTCTTAGATTACAATAATGTTACTTTCTTTTTCTTTTTCTTCAGATGTTTCATCCCTTCTTCACAGAGGCCTCTCTGCCTTATATAGTCATCTAAGTTGTATCTTGGCATTGCATTTAGAGGGCTAGAGTTCATTTTCCTTTATACTTGTCCCATCAGGGTCTTACTAGAACGTTTCTACACCAGACTGTGAACAATGATGACACTGTTCAAAAGTCATTTCCTCATTAATGCGGCCAGCTAAGTGGGTTTAGAGTATTAAATGCGGAGGTAATGAATGTTTTATATGTATTCTTCCCCTTCTTGCTTAAAGACCAACTTTCCCTCTCTTCCTCAGTTTGTGTCTGATGGTCTTTAGCATTGGACTTTGGCCCTTCCAAGGATGCGTCAGTATTCTTGGGGTCCTCGGGCTTTTTAGTTTCTTTGGGCTTGTGGTTGTGTTGTTGTATTTGTCCCGAGAATTCTTTGATAGTATTTTCCAATGTATGTTCTTTTAGCATTGATCTCTTCTCGTTCACTCCTGTCCTTGACTTCTCATCCTCTCACAATGTACATACTATACTAATTATATATAAGCGCTTAATATATGTTCTTAGTATAAATTATTGGGATTCCATCAAAAAGTATAAATTATTGGGAGAAATTCATGTGTATCGACAGTCTTTCGTTTAATTCACTTGCCATCAAACCTCATTAGAATTATGATTATTGGTTCTTTTTTGACAGAATATTTATCGCAGTTTTAATCGATTCAATCTTATAATGATTTATTATTGGGTCCAAAATAAATAGTTTGGTAACTATTTTTTAGAAGCCTTATTATAAATTGTTAATTTTAAAAAGAAAGCGTTTGTCTTTTAAAAATGGAAAACGTTGAGAGACATGTGCCCAAAAGAGGAACCATATGTCTGTCGGTGTCTTTGAATTTATTATCTCTAGCTAAATTCTTTGAATTAATTATGAGAAAATTGGAAAAACTGATGGGTATTATAAAATAAAAAAATTTGAGTTGAGTCACTTCACTTGACTTGGGTTTAAAGGGTGGAGGGAGGATGAGAGTTTGGTAGGTTGCCACTGCAGTTAGCTTTACAAGGTTTTCTAGGCAACTGGACTTTAGCTAGAAATGGAAAACTGCCTACTCATTGACAGCGAAAGGAATCTTCACTGTACGTGTGCCATTCTCGTCTTTTTCCTTCTCTACTTTTAGTTTACTACTGACACACCCACTTCAGTAACAGTGATTGATTTGATACAGCTGTGCCTAAATTGACCAAACAAATTGATATCCATATAATACATAAATAATAAATACTATTAAATAAAATCTGTTTTTTTTTTTTATTAGTTTAATTGATAAAATATCATGTTGTTGTAAATGGATGAAGTTACATGAGTGTGTAATGTTACTTTCATAAAATGAAGAAGTTATATTCTTTAATGCATGAGTGTGTAATGTTACTTTCATAAAATGAAGAAGTTATATTCTTTAATGCATGACATTGCATTTTTAAGAGTTCTCTCCATCCGATTCTTAACAGGTTTATAAAAAAACGGGGCTATCCCAGCGTTTTTAAAAGCGCTGGGATAGCCCCAGAAAGCGCTGGGATAGGGTCAAAACTCCTATCCCGGCGTTTTTTTTCCCGGCGCTTCAAACCGCCGTGGTTTGAATGTCGGGATAGGGTCGCCGGACCTGTCCCAGCGCTTTTCAAAAGCGCCGGGACAGGTCCCAGCGCTTTTCAGACCCTGTTCCGGCCTTTTTACTTGCGTCGGGACAGCCTTTACGAAAATGTAAATATAACCTATACCAGCGCTTTTAAAAGCGCTGGAATAGGTTATACCTATGCCAGCGTTTTCAAAAGCGCTGGTATAGGTCTTGAATGAATAAAATTTAAAAGACCTATTCCAGCGCTTTTAAAAGCGTTGGTATAGGTCTTCAATGAATATAAAAAAGGCCCTATTGCAGCGCTTCTCAAAGCGCTGCAATAGGGCCTTTTTTTAAAAAAAAAAATTCAATTTTATAGCACCTGAAATGTACCTACGATACATATTTTCCAATACATATTTTATAAATGAACCACAATTTATATTTTCTAATAGCAAATACAATACCACATTAAACCAACAAACTAAATATATTTACTTATAATTATTTACAATAGCAAATACGATACTTATCGATGATGAAAAATCTGAACTTAATCATGGGTAATAATCAAGAATATCTTCAACTGTTGGTTGTAATGAAGAGCCATACTTTCTGACTCATCCAACTCAATCTTCCCCTCCAATACTTTCACTACTTGTCTCATACTTGGCCTTGCACTTGGGTCAGGGTAGGAACACAAGAAGCCCAAGTGAAGCACATTCTCCACTTCCCTCCTCATCAAACCCACCTCTAGCCCTCAATCTCTCATCAAGGGCATTAAGTAATTATACTTGAACATAAATTACCATGCCCATTCTTCCCAAAAAAAAAAAGGCTCCTACTAACAACAACAGATGATTAGTTTAGGAAATTAATTCTAATGGAGGTAATAAGTTCTGTGGATAACAATAATGATTTATCTATTGCTAATAAAAAGCAAAGAAGCCATTACTCTGCCAATTTTGTTTTGCAAAAATATAGATATCAAGTAACTTTCAGAACATATATATGGCAATGCTGAGCAATGTGGGTAAACTTCCATCTTAATCATTTTTGAAGCCTGAAAAGATAACCTAACATGGTCCTATTAACATCATTGAAGATTTGAGCAACATGCAAAACAACTTGACTTAGGAAATAATTGCAATTGCAATTTCAATTTTAAAACTTTTGAATTGCCTGCATTATCTCTGCAGCGTTGTCATACAAGTGGATTAATAATCCAAATCAGTAGGAGGCAAATCAAGAGGTATCCTAAGCTTGTATGCACTACAACCCATGTAACTTTTCAAAAAAACGTTCATTTAAAATTGATTAGTCAGATAGTTAATGAAAACCTGAAAATGACAAGTTAGATGCTAAAATCAAATCATGATGCGATATTTTTTTTTTCTTGAGTTGTGTCTTCATCTTAACCAATTATAGGACTTCACAACCCAGTAGCATGATAATCAAACAATTTTCAAAATATATTTATAAGTAATTACATAATAAACCCCAGAGCTTGGTATTAGCATCAAACTAAACCTAAAAGTTTTGATTGCACTAATGTCAACCCTATAATCTTAAAAGTGTTACAATGTGCTCTTAGTAAGTCTTTGAATTTGTTAACTAAAAATAATGGAAATCCATATAAGTTGTACTTAGAATTTATCTAAGCAATAAAAATTCTACACGAGAGTTGCAGATGGTATTTTGGCACAAAACAAAATTCAGAAAACGGTTTATTTATATGTAAAACCTAATCAATAAACACAATTTAATGAAGATGTCATCATTTTGTAAGTTTATACTGTCATTTTATCGTTCATGTGAAAGGCCTTTAGCCTCCAAATAGCTCTCAAGTGCAGTTTGCTTGAATTTTAAATATCTCTAGTTAATTAAACCTTAATGAAGATCTAGATTGCAACAATTTTGAAACTAAAGGGTGGATATTGATGGAATGAGAAACACAAGAGTTAATTTGAAAATCACCCTAGAATTATAGGAGGATTTATGTAATTTTCTTAAGTGAAAGGGAAATCATATATCTGCATCATGCTCACATTTTCAAGAAATGGACCTGGCTGCATAACTTTAATTTTCTATTGTAATAATAAGTACAGAACAGCTACCAACCTTATCATGTTCTTCAAAATTTTCTGATGACTCGAGATCCATTTCAGCAAAGAATGCCTCCAATACAAAAGCTACAATCTGAAATTACATGAAAAACAAACTCTAAAGTTAATCTTCATTTGTTTGGGTAATTAATACACAATTGTTTTGAAAAGAGGAACACCTCATGTCAACAGGACATTATAAAGCAAACCTAAAGCAATACAATTCACAAAAATTGCAACCTAAAAGAAGTAGAATAAATAAACTCTACATTAGAACATGCTTCTAAAGCCCAATTCAAACTACAACTGCCTAAAAAATAATAAATCAGATCGATAACCGAAAGCTCAATATCATTAAAATGTATAATTGTTTCTTTCTCTCAAAATTACCCTCATTAAGCAAAGGGACATCTTTTCCAAGTAGAGCTTCTTCATTTACTAAACAAATAAATTTAAGATTAAGACAACAATGCCACAGCAGAAAAGGCTTCTCATATTCCAAATTCCCGATAAGAAAATCCTTAAAATGTTAAAATTAAGTCATTCTCAACAACCCTATCTGGAGTCACATGTAAAATCTTTAGGATGGAATCAGGGCCCCTAACTTAGCCAAACCAAAACTGTTCTTTGTTATGGGCTGACCCTTGTGAAGTTACTATGTATGAATGCTTCATACATAAAGGTAATTACTGTCACTCTCTATGTGAAATTTTAGCAAACAAAATTGTAATGACATATTTCAACTTTGGTTTTAGTCAATTACTGAAAATCTGTTTCTGCAGCATCTTAATCATAAATTGCAAAACAATCAAATGGCAGGCATTTTGCTTCTGCAACACATGGAGAAAGGGCCAATAAGCTTTAGCTCAAATGGCACCTCCTTCTCCTGTAGTGGGTTCAGACCACACTAAGTGTTTGTGTAACTTATTAATTTTAAAAAGCATATAGGCAACATGGATGGAAAAAAAATGGAGCAAAAGTTAATAAAACTTACCAAATTTAAAAGCAATAACACAGTTATTAAGTAGAAGCTGACAAAGTAAGTGAGGCTCCATGCAGTTCCTGTTAATTCCTTGTAGCTCTGAAATGATGAATGGCAATTAAAAGAATGACACAAAGTGTAGGTCACAATTATAGTTCAATTTTAACTAATTGAACCATAAAAGTAATAACACAGGATTAACGAAGAACTGCTGATAACAACTTAAATATGCCTGAACCTCTTCTATAGTCCAAATATTAGTTGTATGCACTACATGCGGTTTACTGACATTTTAGATGAACAGATATTCTGTAGGGTGGAAAACAAATGCTTTAGTGCTAAGCTAGTATGATTGAGTTTACTGAAAATATGATTGAGTTTATTTTAAACTTTAATTTCCTAGAACCTCCTAAAATTATGCGTATTCCTCTTAAAATAATAAAATAAAAATAAAAAATTGTTTTTAAAATCTGTTGTGACCAATTCAAAACTACATGACAACCACGAGTTCTCACTGTTTCCATAATTTTCAATTTCATTTCTATAAAAAAAAAATGTAAATGATGATGACAATATCACAAGAAGGAACTAATTAAATTACCTGCTTGATATAGTTAATGACTTTCTGGTCTGTGAGTTTGTCGCCATGCTCGTCTTTAACATGAAAAACTGCAAATTTACATACATTAACTTGATCAGCAAGAAGTTGAATCACAAATCGTTGTGATAATCATTATTTTGAATACAAGTCATATAAATAAATTTATAACTAGCCATTTAAACTAAAAAAAAATTAAATAATAGTAAAACATTAAATATTAACCTACCAACTTTTGGACACCACTTTAACAAAATTCAACCCAAAAAAATAAAATCCATAAAGAGGTCAGGTGTATCAATAATATATTCTTCACACCTATCCTACACTCACACGTTTATATCACACTCACCACACATATTGCAAACCAACTTCATCCGCAAGTTTTATTCAAACTTTCAAACACCAATACTGTATTTATTTCATATGTGAGTTTTGTATTTGTTTTAAACTGTGAAAAACATGTATGCAAAACAGAGGAAGACATGAAAACATTAAGGCAGAGAAGGAACAAACATATCAAGAAAAACAGACAACAATGAGAAGGCGACATTAACAGAGAACAGAGTAAAGTGATGACTAACCATTTGTATCGTCTCCCACCTCTTTGTCTACACACGCTATACCTGTTCTCTTCAACTATACTAATCAGAATCCAACAAAAACATACCATGTACCCAATACCTATATATTGTTTTTATTCCCAAAAAAAAAACTCATTTCTGTCTTCAATGCATTCTAAATTTTAGTTTTTGCAATTCAATTCAATAGTGGAATCAAAACCCAAATGTGAAAAAGAACAAACTATATAAATAAGAACAAGCAAATTCATCATGGTAACAGAGATTAACAGAACAATACAAAAACACGCCCAAAAATCCAATCTTTTTGCAAGACCCACCTCAGGAAACAAAATCAAATGCCAATTCATAGAAAAACATGAAGCAATAAAGAGAATCTAAGGGGAAAAAAATAAAAATAAAAATAAAAAAGACCAACCTAATGCAAAGAAGAAGGTGAAGATCGCAGAGAAGATGTTCCCAATAATGGCAGACACAGCAAAATGGCAAGCTTCTCTAACCCTTTCAATGAAATTCCCAAACGAAGATGAAGAAGATGAAGAAGAGAGAAAGAAAGAGAGAGAGAGAGAGAGAGAGAGAGAGGACGGGGTGGCTGAATGAGAAAGAGATGCTAGGGTTTTAGTTTTAGACGTTTAGTTTTATATAAATTCAAAACGACGTCGTTTTGATAATAGAAACTGAAAAAATGAAAAAAGAGTTGTTCTGAACATTCGAACCTGGGACATTAAGTTGAAACACACACATGCTTACCACTAAGGTAACATACATTTTATTAATCTATTTTACCTATAATAATATATTTAGTCATAACAATAATAATAATAATAATAGAAACTAAAAAAATGAAAAAAAAACTGTTCTGAAGGTTCGAACCTGGGACATGAAGTTAAAACACACACGTGTTTACCACTAAGGCAACATACATTTTTTTTATGTAATTTACCTATAATAATATATATAGTTTTAATAATAATAATAGAAACTGAACAAAATGAAAAAATAAAAGCTGTTCTGAAGGTTCAAACCTATAATAATATATATAGTCCTAATAATAACGCTCTGTTTGTTTCGTTGGAAAACCTTCTGTAAAGATAGTTTTCCATATTTTCCAGTATTTGGTAGCACAAAAAAAACCTGGTCAATGGAAAACTATCTTTGGTCAACAGAAAACTCTAATAAAAATAAAGCTTATTTTCTATAGGTTGTTTTCCAAAAATTTTTTTTGGAAAACAATCTCTCTCTCACGCGTTGTATCTCCTATAAATATTATCTTCGTCTATAGCCATGGGAAACATAATTTTTTGGCGCCTTCTCTCTCTCATGGTAAGTTTTCTCACTTTTTCTCTATTCCCTTTGCTTTTTCTCTCATCACACCCTCACTGTCACTAATTCTGGTCTCTCCTCTTCCCATAGATCTCTCTCTCTGTCTCTCTTCTCTCTTTTCTCCATGTTTCTCTTCCCCTCTGTAACGCAATTCTCTGATTATATTTTTTTTTCCTTCACTGATTGGTCAATAGATCCGACTTGCAAAGGTTTGAATTTCAAGCTCGATTTTCTTTTTTCTCTAAGAAATTTTCGGTTTGATGGATTCTAGGCAAAAGTTACTTCTTTTTCGTACATAAAGTGCAAAAAAATAAAATAAAAAGAAGAAGAAGAAAGAATGAATGAAGTAAAAGATGAAAATTTTAAACATAGTACCTATATTGCTCTAAATTGCTTTTACATGAGACAATCTTTACTGTGGACTAATAATATTGTTATATAATGAATGATAATTGTTTAGGAGAATTGCATTTGTTGGCAAATACTTTTTTGTTGGCAGATACTATGCAATGATGATATATTATACAGTACATTATGTAAATACATAATTTAGAATAATATTGAAAACTTGTGGTTGACCATAGTAGACAATTAGTATACCAACAAAAAGAGTAGACAATTAAAAGTTATTGTTATTTATATTTATTGAAAATGTATTCCCTTTCAAATTTATATATATATATATATATATATATAGACAAATGGTTGATATATGTGTGTGTGTGTGTGTGTACGTACGTACGTACGTTACTGTCTATATATATGAGCAAGATGAGTGGTAAAGATCATGAAAATTTAACAACTAATTAATTTTGATTGTATCTATTATCAAAATTTTAGTATGAAAACCAAATTCATTATTGGTTTTTTATTTATAATGATTACATTAGTTAGTTTACATAATATACATGTTTTAAATTATAAAAGAAATATTTTTAAAAAAAATTGCATACCAAACACTAGAAAACATTCTCAAACTCATTTTCAAGGTCGTTACCAAACACTGGAAAATGAGACAGTTTTCTAGAAAATGCTCTTTGGAAAATGAACAATTTTCCAGAAAACGTTAATGCTGAAACAAACAGAGCGTAATAATAATAATAAGCGTTTTTGGTCTTATTTTAGTCATCGAGGGTATTTTGGTATTTTTTCAGGCATGAGGTATTTTGGTCGTTTTTTATGTTTTAGAGGTATTTTGGTCATTTTTAGGTTTTGGGGAGTGTTTCAGTTGTTATAATTTACTAATTAATAACAATATAATTAATACTTCCAATTATGTAAATATATTTTAATACTACAAATTAATTGAGTATAATTTAATAATTAATAAGAGTTAATATAATACTTCAAATTAATAAAATATAATTTAACACTAGAAATTAATAAAATGAAATATATTAATTAATAAAAATATTTTTTAATAATTCAAATTAAAAAAATTTCATTGAATTTAATACTTCAAACTAATTTAATATATTTTAATTTAATACTTCAAATTAATAAAATATAATTCCTCACTACAAATTACTAAAATATAATGATAACTAAAAAATAATAATAATGTACGATGAGACTGAAGGACCAAAAAATAAGAATATAATTTAATATTACTTTGGAATGACTAAAATACCCCTAAAACTAAAAGAAGGCCAACTTACCTCCATAACCATAGAAAATGACCGAACACCCCTATCACCCAACTTCCTTTTCATATACTATAAGGTGCATTATGCTACAAATCCTTATTATTTCTTAATTAACTTGGCTTTCAGCCAATGAAAGCTATAATTTCCAAAAGACACGACCCATTTCGACACAAATACATACATATATACTTAGATATAAATATTTATATATGTATTTGCTCTCTCTCTCAATATAATCTTTTGATTTTAAAATTCATGTATTAAATTAATATACTTTTAAGTTTCTCCTTTTCCTTTTTTAATTAATTTAATTTTTTCTCACATTTTCCTAATTATATAGTAATATTTTCTTCTGAACTTTTTATGTGTATCACTTATTAAAGCAGTACTTGCCGCTAGCTGCTAGGATACCTTGAACTTTTTGATATAATTTGTACAATTATGTTTATGAACATATTTTATAAATAAATATTTCTTAAATAGTAATATTTAATCTTTAATACATAAATATTTTATAAATAGTAATATTTAATATTTTCTTGATTAATTTATAATTACAAATAGTAATATTTAATATTTTCTTGATTAATAAGATTGAATATAATACTTCAAATTAATAAAATATAATTTAACAATATAAATTAATAAAATAAATTATATTAATTAATAAAAATATTTTTTAATAATTCAATTTAACAAAATTTAATTTAATTTAATACTTCAAACTAATTTAATATATTTTAATTTAATACTTCAAATTAATAAAATATAATTCCTCACTAAATATTAGTAAAGTATAATGTAATAACTAAAAAAATGTAAGATGAGACTCGAGGACCAACAATATTGAAATATAATTTAATATTTTAATTGGGTAAGATATATAAAACTCATTTACCCATTAAAACTCATTTAACTAATTGCTTCTAACCCAAACCCAACCCAACTCAATTATTATAGGTAAACCCCAACCCACCCAATTACCAAATTATCAAAATTACAAAAATGCCCCTAAAGTGTAAATGACCAAAGTACTCTAAAATCTTAAAAAATGACCAAAATACCCCAAAACCTCAAAATTACCAAAATAACCACGAAACTTACAAAATGACCAAAATACCCCCAAAACCCAAAAAAAAGACCAAAATACCCCCAAAACCCAAAAAAAATACCAAAATATCCCCAAAACCCAAAAAAGGACCAAAATACCCCAAAAACCTAAAAATTACCAAAATACCCCTAAAACCCATAAAATGCCCAAAATACCCCCGAAACCTAACAAATGACCAAAATACCCCCTAAACCTCTATTTTGGTCATTTTAGAGGTTTCGGGTGTATTTTGTTCATCTTATAGGATTAGTGGTATGTTGGTCATTTTAGATATTTTGAGGGGTATTGTGGTTGTTTTATAGGTTTAGAGGTATTTTGGTTGTTTTAGGAGTTTCAGGGTATTTTTGGTAATTTTAGAGCTTTCAGGTTGTTTGTAGCCATTTTTGAGGTTTTGGGTTTATTTGGGTCATTTCAAAGGTTTAAGGGTATTGTCGTCACTTTATAGGTTTGAGTTGTTTTTGGTCATTTTTTAGGTTTCAGGGGTATTTTGGTCATTTTATATTTTTAGGGGGGTATTTTGGTCATTTTTAGGTTTCGGGATTATTTTCGTCAATTTTTAGGCTTCGGGGTTATTTTGGTCATTTTTTAGGTTCCGGGGGATATTTTGGTACTTTTTAGGTTTCAAGGTTATTTTGATCAATTTTTAGGCTTTGGGGTTATTTTGGCCATTTTTTAGGTTTCAAAGGTATTTTGGGCTTTTTTTTTTTAAGTTTCGGGGTGTATTTTGGTCATTATTTGCACATCAGGGGTATTTTGGTAATTTTTAGGTTTCCGACTTGTTTTGGTCATCTTTTAGGTTTCGGGGGTATTTTGGTCATTTTTTGGACTTTAGGGGTATTTTGGTAATTTTAGGTTTTGGGGGGTATTTTGGTAATTTTTTGGACTTTGGGTGTATTTTGGTCATTTTTTTTGGGTTTTGGGGGTATTTTGGTTATTTTTTTGGTTTCAAGGGGTATTTCAGTCATTTTTTTATGTTTTAGGGGTATTTTGGTAATTTTTTGGTTTTGGGGGTATTCTAATCATTTTTTTTTTTTTTGTATTCGGGCGATACTTTGGTCATTTGATAATTAACAAATCCCTATAGATGATTTTTACAGGTTTCGGGGGTATTTTGGTCATTTTTAAGGTTTCGGGGGTATTTTGGTCATTATTTTGGGTTTTGGGGGCATTTTAGTCATTTTTAGGTTTCGGGGGTATTTTGGTCATTTTTTTAGGTTTCGGGGGTATTTTTGGTCATTTTTTGGGTTTTGGGGTATTTTAGTCATTTTTAGGTTTTGAGGGTATTTTGGTCATTTTTTGGGTTTTGGGGATATTTTGGTAATTCTTAGGTTTTTGGGGTATTTTGGTCATTTTTTGGGATTTGGGGGTATTTTTGTAATTTTTAGATTTTGGGGGATATTTTGGTCATTTTATGGTTTTGGGAGGATTTTGGTCATTTCCTAGGTTTGGGGGTATTTTGGTCTTTTTTTAGCGTTTCAAAGGTATTTTGGTAATTAAATAACCAAAAATACACTATAGGTGACCTATCCCAGCGCTTTAGGTGACCTATACCAGCGCTTTTGCAGCGCTGGAATAGGTTGACCTTGTTCCAGCGCTTACAAAAACGCTGGGATAGGCCTCTCTCCATAAGGGAATGGAGGGACCTGTCCCAGCGCTTTTAAAAGCGCCGGGACAGGTCCCTCCATTCTTTTATGAAAAAGACCTGTCCCAGCGCTTTTAAAAGCGCCGGGATAGGTCCCTTCATTCTTTTATGAAAAAAACCTGTCCCAGCGCTTTTAAAAGCGCTGGGATAGGTCTATGGAGAAAGACCTATCCCAGCGCTTTTGGGCTTCCTATACCAGCGTTTTTGTAAAACGCTGTAATAGGGTTTCCTATACCAGCGTTTTCAAAAAGCGCTGGTACAGGCTTATCTATTACAGCGGTTTGTAAAAACGCCGGGAAAAAAACGCTGGGACAGGACGATTTTTTTGTAGTGGTACTAATTACAAAAGAAGGTATACTTGTATTCAAGATCGATAATAATTTATGTGAATGTTCACTTAAAGAATAAAGTTTATATACTATCTTCTCTATATATTTCTTTATCTTCTTAATATTCCTTTTAATTTATAACACGATATCAGCACGAGTCACTACCCAATTTCGGAAAGGAAGCTGTATTTCAATTGTTCTTTCAAATATCAAAGGTTATTTATGTAGTTCTCTCAACTCATTGTAAGTTTTCTTCCTAAGAATTAGTAATTATCCTATTTATTTGTCATCACATTATTTTATGTTTAAATTTTTTAGTGTTTATTTAATGGATTATAATCTTATGGGTTTCTTGCTAAATATAAGTTTTTTTTTTTTTAATCTTAAGGATATTAAATTTAAATGTGACACATGTCTATTAATTTTGGATATATATTAATAAAATAATTATGTATTAAGGATCCTTGATAAGATCCATGTTGATATAATAAATCTTGGAGATATTATTATGGATGCAACCAAGAATCTCAGCAGGATCATGTAAAAGCAATGGTTTTAATTTGCCATCATCTCCATGAAAACTGAGTACTTTATAATAAAAGATCCCATAAATTTGTGGGAGAAATACAAGTTCCAGAAGAACTTGATTATCGTAAAAGCTCAATATCATGTGCATTTGAAGTTGCAATAATCCAAAAGTGCAAGTGATTTATAATTTAGCAATTTAAAATTAGCCCATAATTAAATTATGTGTTAGAAGACACATATATCATGCCTCAAATGTGCTTCTGCAATAGCAATTTCGAGAGCATAAGTTCAAAAAGTATTATGAACTAATAGTCTTCTAGTGGTTGAACAAGATAATGAGCTTTTGCTAAAAAAACCATCAATCTCACCCAATCAATTCTACCCCATTCCCTGAAGTGAATGAAACCTCATTTGAAAAACATGGAGGAAATAATAATTGGGTGTGGATGTGGACATGGTTGGAACAACCAATATAGAGAGTGTAGTACTCATAATTCTTCAAAAATGAATAATTCATACCATTCTTAAAGATAAGAAGCCTTTTCAAAATTTAATATCATGCAAAGCCAATGTCAATGCCATATCAGGTTCATCGAACTTAATTGAAGGCTCTGGAAGAGAGCAATTATTATGTTGCCAAATGGCACAAAACTTTGTATTGACGATGCTTTATATTCTTCTAAATCTAGGAGAAATTTACTCAGCTTTAAGAATATACGTTATAATGGTTATCATATTGAAACAATAATGAATGCAGTGAAGAATTTCTTTATATTACTTCAATAATATCGAGCAAGAAGCTCATATTAGAAAAACTTCCTACTTTCTCTTTTGGGTTATATTATACTACAATGAAAACAATTTAAACAAATGTTGACCCAAAGGTTTTCATGCTTTGGCATGATTGTCTTGAACATTTAGGATCAATAATGATACGTCGAATTATTGAAAAATCTCATGGACATCCCCTAAAGAACCAAAAGATTCTTTTACCAAATGATTATCCATGTACTGCATGTTCTCAAGATATATTAATTATCAAACCATCACATTCAAAGATTGTTGTTGAATGTCCATCTTTCTTAGAAAGAATTCAATGTGATATATGTGGACCTATACACCCTTACTAAGACCCATTCAAGTATTTTTATGGTTTTTATTGATGCATCAACCAGATGGTCACATGTGTGTCTACTTTCTAATAAAAATGTTGCATTTGTTAGGCTTCTTGGTCAAATAATTAGGTTGTGAGCACAATTTCTTGATTATCCAATTAGGAAAATTTGTTAAGATAATGCTGGTGAATTTACATCTCAAGCTTTTGATGACTATTGCATGTCAATTGGAATTGATGTTGAACATCCTATTGCCCATACACATACCCAATATGGTTTAGCTAAATCACTTATCAAAAGACTTCAAATTATTGCTCGACCTTTGCTTATGAAATCAAAATTACCTGTTTTTGCTTAGGGTTATGCTATATTACAAGTTGCATCATTAGTTCGCATTAAGCCAACTGCTTATCATAATTTCTCACCATTGCAACTTGTACTTGGCCAAAAACCGAATATTTTTCACTTGCGCACATTTGGTTGTGCTGTATATATACCTATTGCAGCCCTACAACGCACTAAGATGGGTCCTCAATGTAGGCTTGGAATTTATGTGGGTTTTGATTCCTCATCCATCATTAGATATCTTGAACTTTGAACTGGTGATGTTTGTAAGACACGTTTTGAGGATTGTCATTTTAATAAAACAATCTTCCCACCATTAGGGGGAGAAAAATCGTTACCTAAAGCACGACATGAGATTACTTGGAATATTTTGACATTATCTCATCTTGATCCTCGTACAAGTCAATGTGAACTGGAAGTTCAAAGGATTATTCATTTGTAAGGAATTGCAAATCAATTCCCTATTGTATTCACTGACAGTAAGAAAATAGTGAAATCTCACATTCCAACTGCTAATACTCCAGCACGAATTGAAAACCCTGTAGGACAATAAGTTAATATAGCAGCAAATGAATCAAAGCCACACTTGAAGCGTGGAAGGCCTATCGGTGCTAAAGATAAAATCCCTCGGAAAAGAAAAGTACAAGAAAAACAAATCGCGGCCACTAAAGAGGCCATACCCAAGAAACAGGTCACAAAAATAATTGATCTATCCAAAAATCTCCTAAAAATAAACCTCCTAAAGAGGAATTTCCTAAAGAGTTAGCCCTTGAAAAGGATCAGATACCTGATAATAACGAGATTTCGATACATTGTTGTCGACAACATATTTTCATATAAAGTTGCCCTTGATATTATCAGAAGTAATAATAATAAATATGAACCACGAACTGTCGATGAATGTTGACATAGAAATGATTGGGCAATGTGGAAATAGGCAATTCAAGTAGAAATAAATTAACTAATTAAACGTGAAGTATTTGGATCTATAGTCCAAACACCTGAATGTGTAATGTCTGTTGGATACAAATGGGTATTTGTACGTAAAAGAAATAAGAAAAATGAAATTACAAGGTACAAAGTGATTTGTAACACAAGGTTTCTTACAGAGACCTGGTATTGATTATGAAGAAACATATGCATCTATAATAGACGCAATCACATTCAGATTTTTTATTAGCTTGGTAGCGAAAGAAAATTTGGATATGTGATTAATGGATATAGTTATAGCATATTTGTATAGCTCATTAGATAATGATATCTATGTAAAAATCCCTGAAGGATATAAAATGCCTGAAACATATAACCCTACATCCCAAAATATGTATTCTATCAAGCTACAAAGATCCTTATATGGGTTAAAACAATCCGAATGCATGTGGTATAATCACCTCAGTGAATATCTATTGAAAGAAGGATTTGAGAATAATCCAATTTGTCCATGCATTTTTATCCAAAAAAAAAAGGAGGAATCTGGATTTGCTATTGTTGCAATGTATGTTGATGATTTAAATCTTATGAGGACTCCAGAAGAGTTAGCAAAAACAACAAATTGTTTAAAAAATGAGTTTGAGATGAAAGATCTTGGAAAGACAAAATTTTGTCTTGGCATGCAAATTGAACATCTTCCAAATGAAATTCTCGTTCACCAATCAACATACACAAAAAGAGTCAAAAAGCACTTTTGCATGGATAAAGCTCATCCTTTGAGCACTCAATGGTAGGTCGGTCACTTGATGTCAAGAAAGACCCATTTAGATCACAAGAAGATGATGAAGAAACTCTTGTCCTGAAGTACCATATCTTAGTGCTATTGGTGCTTTGATGTATCTTGCAAATTACACACGACTTGATATAGCATTTGCAATTAACTTACTAGCAAGGTATAATTCTGCCCCAACTCGAAGACATTGGAATGGAATTAAGAATATATTACGTTATCTTCGTGGGATGACTAATTTGAGATTATTTTATGCAAATAAATCAAATCCATAGTTAGTTAGATATACTGATGCAGGTTATCTTTCTAATCCACACAAAGGCCGATCACGAACAGGATATTTATTTACTTATGGAAATACTGCTATTTCATGGAGATTTGTTAAGCAAATAATTTTTGCTTCTTCCTCAAATCATTCAGAGATTATTGCAATTCATGAAGCGAGTTGTGAATGTGTTTGGTTGAGATCGATGATTCAACATATTCGTGAAAACTGTGGATTATCATCAATCAAAAATAGTCCAACGATATTATACGAAGATAATGCTGCTTGTATCACTCAAATTAGAGGAGGCTATATAAAAGGTGATAGAACCAAGCACATTGCACCAAAATTCTTTTATACACATGAGCTCTAGAAGAGCAATGATATTGATGTCAAGCAGGCACGATCATGTGATAATTTGGCAAATATGTTCACTAAGTCATTACCAACTGCAACTTTTAAGAAGATGGTGCACACCATTGGCATGCATCGACTCAAGTATCTTTTTATCATGGACATTGGAAGTTCTATGAACTCATGAGAGGGAGTAAATTTTCTAAAGGATATGTGCTGATTATACTCTTTTTCATTCGCTAAGGTTTTTTTCTACTAGGTTTTCCTTTGCAAAGTTTTAATGAGGCAATCCTAAGGCACTCAAAGTGACACAAGAATACTGTACTCTTTTTTCTTTGCCTTTGGTTTTTTTCCCACGGGGTTTTTCTTCGGTAAGATTTTGACGAGGCATATTCTTAGTGAGTGGTCATCAAAGGGGGAGTGTTGTAAATGCACGGAGTTATAAGAGTGTGTGATGTTACTTTCATAAAGGGAAGAAGTTATATTCTTTAATGCATGGCGTTGCATTCTTAAGAGTTCTCTCCATCTGATTCTTAACAAGTACATATATGTGTGCTAATTACAAAGGAAGATACACTTGTATTCAAGATCGATAATAATTATGTGAATGACCACTTAAAGAATAAAGTTTATATACTATCTTCTATATACATTTCTTTATCTTCGTAATATTCCTTTTAATTTATAACACATGTCACTCTAAAAAGAATTATGAGATTTGGATTTTACTTACATAAAAATAAGGGAAAGGATTTGCTGCGAACTAGGTTGCAGCAACTCCTGCAAAATGCACACGTGTCAAGTGGTCATTTGGTGAAAAATTCAATATTGACAAGGAAATTTTCGTTTAAATATAAGTTTGGACAAGTGCCTATCTGAGGCATTGACACGTGTGCATTTTTGCAAGAATTGCTGCAACTTAGTTTGCAGCAAATCCTTGCCCTAAAATTAATTAATGCTTTTGCCAAATGATAAAGAGTATTTATTACTAAATAGATCTCATCAGTTGCTTATAAGCAACTCGAACTCAAATCGTGAAAAGTCTTGTTTGTTTTTATTTAGCAAACAAGTCAAACTCGTGGCTAAGTTTAAACTCGATTGATTCTCAAAAAAAAAAAAAAAAGGGTTTAAACTCGACTATTAAACGATCCAAACTCAAATATAATAATGTATTTATGAACATGAAGCTTGATTTAATTTTATATAGTATTATATTTTTAAATGTATATTTATCTAAAAATATACTTATATAAACTTGAGATTGAATTGTATAAATTTGTAAAAAAGTTCATATAATATCAAATTATTTTTCGTAGTTTATTGATAATATAAATATTTTATTTGAAATAAAAATTCATAGATTTGTAAAGGAGTAAAAAAATTTAATCATAGTTTTACTATATATGAGAAAATAATAATTTAATAAAGTAGCTTGTGAACAAGCTCAAGCTTGTACAATAAGAAAATGATTCAACCTTGAACATGTAATCTTGCTTGATGATGAGCTCAAGTTTTTCTTGTATTCAAAATAAAATCAAATAAACAAGTCTAAAATTTTAATATTCGTCTCAATTTGACTTGTTTACAGCATTAAGTTCACTAAGTTTTGATGCACACTATCTTTGTGACCTCTACCATGAGACATAAAAAAATTATAGATACTTGCTCAATTTGATATTTGTTATTAATGGAGGTGACGAAGTTTCTACTATTACATGCCAAAAAAAGAAAATTAAAAGACTAAGTAATAGGTTAACACATGATATGACAAAACCTACATTCAAATTAGACGTGCTATTTCCTATTAGGACCTTGTCATAGCCTAAAATTAAAATAAAATTAAACATCATTAAGAACAAGGTTGTCAAAATCGGGATCCTACGTAGGATCGTGGGAGTTAAGTAGAATCGTGGGAGTTAAGTAGGATCGTGGATCATAGCATCAGATCGTGGATCGTAAAATCCTACATTATTTGAGAAAAAAAAAATACACATTGGTATGTTAAATAATCACATAAATTATACATTCATTCATAAAATACCAAAAATCTGCATCCATTTGATATAATTACCATACATCATTACATCTATTTGTAAGCATCATTTGTAATTACCATACATCACTATTAGGATATTATTTTTTATTTAGGTCCAACTGACACTCTATTTCTCTATATTAGAATAACAAAACTTGGTCTATTGGGATGTTATTTTTCATTTAGGTCCAACTGAGCCTTCTGTCAAGTTAAAGAAGATTACAAGAAACGAAGATCGTTTGGGATCGTCAGAATCGTATGATCTTATCAATCCTGAACGATCACAAAGATCGTTGAAAGATCCGAATCGTTATTGGCAGGTGGGATCATAAAATCGTAGGATCATAAAATTCAAATCAGGATTTTGACAACCATGATTGAGAATCATAAAGTTTCTACTCAATGTGATAATTTATTATCATTTGTGACCTTGTTATCGTTTGCTCAAACTAACCAAAAAATATTAGATTTGACACAAACACAAGCAATGTTTGTGACCTCGATCCACCATATATATATATATATATATATAGTTGGCAACAAAACTGTGAAGTTCTTTCTCAAAGTGATATGTGTTCTAAATGGAGATGATAGTTATTATTATGAGTTATTCAATTACTGCTTGCGAAAAATTGACCAAAACTAAAGTTTTTTTTAAAATATATATATATATATATATATATATATATATATATATATATAAGTAAGCATAGGTTAGCACACAACATGAAAAACTCAATTACTTTCAAATTAGACATGATATTTCCTATTAGGTCCCTTCCATAGGCTACAATTAAAAGAATATTTAATATTCTTTACAATCATAAAGTTTCTACTCAATATGATAGGTTACCATTTGATGCAACAAATTTATTATAAATTGTGAACATGTTACTGTTTGTCTAAAAAAATGATACTGTTTGTCCAAAGTGACTAAAAAATTTTAAAATGCCAAAAAGAAAAAGAAAAAAAAAAAAGAATGGAAGGTTTAGCAGGAAATGTGATATATTTCTTGTCGAATTTGACACACACTTGTTTATAGCTTGGTTGATATTTCCTAGTATTTTAAATTAAGATATTCATGATTTTAAATCCTCAAACTCTTCTGTTGTAACTATTGAATTATAATTAATGTGTGTGTATCGCAATATGTTGACAGTATTGTTGTAAATTAGTCACATATTTAGTAGTAAATTTCTTTGTGAAAACATTTGGGTTAATTACAGAATTAATCAAACAAATTATTTTAATAATATATTTCTTTTGATGAAATATATTATATGTGCTGGTCATTTAATACATTAATTAAAAAAAAAAAAAAAAAAAAAACAATAAGAAGTATGTGTGAACATCTCTTAAGGATATTAACATATTAATTCATTTCATTATCCATTATACGTACCTTAAATAAGTTAATCTATTCATGTGAACATGCTTGTATTTACTGATTGTAAAGCGTGTAATATAAACACATTTAATGATTGAGTAAATTTTTGGGTACGTTGGAATTGTTTGAAATAAAAATAGTTTATTTCCAATATTTGTCTCATTGTTATACACGTTTCTATGGTGAAACATATATATATAATACATACTTATAACGTGAAGACTAATGATTTATTTGGATTGAGGCAGAGGGAAGATGAGTATAATAGAGTTGGCCAAAAATTAAGTTAATTTTCAACTAACTTTACTTTACTCGTCCTTCCTTCCTCTTCAATCCAAACAGGGCATAACTATTGAGTGGTTAGAATGGCATGCTTATTGCAAATTTTATGGACTTGGCCTTTTGGACTTTTGAGTTTGTCCTTTATATTTATTGTTTGCAAAAATCTGAATTTGTTTCATTAAAGAAGGCTAGATTGGGCTTTTCGTTTCAAAGACGGTATTTAGCCCTTGGGCCCAATTCAAGAGTTTTTTCGGTGAAGGTTAGCTAAGGCCCTTGGGCCAAATTCAAGAGATTTTTTGGTGAGGGTTAGCTAAGGCAGGAGTTTTATATCCCTTGTTTTGAGACTAAAATATTTTTCTTTTTTCCTATGGATTTTCGACCAAGTACTAGAAGCTAATCAAACTATAAAGGAGTTAAGACTATTTTTGTGTTTTTCTTTTTTTTATTCTTTTCTCAAGAAACTCGTATTCTATTCTATTACCCACTCTTTCTTTCTTTAATTTTTTGAATTGCTTCTTTTCTCTTGTTTTCTTTTAAATGACTGCGTTCCCGTTCGTTCTTGCAATTTTCTTATTCTATTTTCATTATTATTAAACTCTGAAAATGTCCTATAGGAGTGAACTTCATAAAATATTAAATAAGAGTAGATCTCAATAGGAGTATGTGTGACATATTCAAGCAATGCCAAAATTCTGTTGCCCAAATCTCTAATCTCAAGAGCCTGAAAAAAACATATCAAAATTTTGCCAAGACGTCCAAAGCATGAAACCATAGTATTAGGATCATTTGTCTAACCATAAACCTATCATCAAAACCTCATGTATGCAAGTGGTTTTTCATATACCTTTGGTTTGTTTGATCTTTATTCTTGCTTCCAATTGATCGAAAACACGTTTGTCTTTGATGATATGAGATGATTTAGGATCAAGTCATACTAGATTTTTGTTTAAAGTTCAAATGGTCACATGATGTTCGTATATTCAAAACTATTTTTTTTTCAAAACCCTAGACATGCAATTTATTTTTCTGTGAATGACATGCAATTAATTGTTTGTGACATGTTTTGGTTGATTGGAAGACATGACATGATGGCGACAGCAATATCAAGAAGATTAATTCTGTTAGGTTTTTAGATCCCTATAAACTAGATTGTTTAGCCTAATTAATTAACCAAGTGAATACTTAGATTTATTATTCAGATCTAGGTTAAAACAATAAAGTCATATCATGTAAAGTAGCGGAAAATTAAATAACACAACGATATAATGACCTAGGAAAACCAAACCGGTAAAAAACCTGGGGATGATTTAACCTAACTATTCTTAAGGTAAAAAACAAATCCACTATAGAGAATCGAAGTTTACAATAAGACTTAAACCACTAACATCCTATTGCTACCACATGTAGAACTCACTGACATGATCACGTGCAAGCTCCGAATCCACGGACTCCTTCTCTATTAGGCCTTTACAACACAAGCACCCACACTTGTGATAAAAAAACACAAACTCTCTTGTTTGTGACTCTAAGACCACCCTTAAAGGTTTAGATCATCAGCACCTTTGATGACTAGAGAAGGTAGCAACTTCTACAATACCGAATCTTAAGATTCTTCAAGGAATAACACCGATAGAAGACATGAGAGAGTTTTTTAGGTACAAAACCCTAGATACAAAAAAGGCACACTCTTCTCTCTCTTAAAAGCCCTTATTAAAAACGTGCTTAGGGTTTCCTTTATATACTAGAAGAAGTAGATTTGAAACCTTAATCATTTTTAGGCTTGAATTACTGTTTGGGCTTAATTAAAATTCTGCAAATACGACTCTCAATCAGTCGAGTCTGTCTCTTGTACAAGTAAGCTGCAAATTCTGAAATCTTCTTTCTGCAGCTCACTTGTTCTTGAATCTTAACTTGAATCACCTTAAGCGTTGTCTAATAATACCTATAGACTCTAGGATCTATATCTAGACAAGTTTGTGTTTACGATTTGTCAATTGTTCTAAACTTTTAGAACCTAACAAGTTCATCAAATCTACTTTAAGTATGTTGTTATTCTGACAAAGGATATGCGGCCAACCCACCAAAACCAAATTGACCCAATCTAACCCGTTGGCTTAGGTCAATTTTTAAGGGTTGGTGGGTTGGGTTCGAGTCATAACAATCACAAATCCGCCTAACCCGACCCAACCCACCTATATATTTATAATTTAAATTATATATATTTAATATATATTTGAAAAATATATTATATAATTAATAATTTTTCCCCTATTCAACTCTTCTTATATAAAACTCAATTACCTCGCAAACCTTAACAATCTTATTTCTCTCTTTGCTTTTGCTGCCTCCCTCTCCCACTCCACTCCTATTTGTTTATAACTGAGTTGGGATACTGGTTCATGTATATTTTATTTATCAACTTAGTTGGATATATTTTGTTTATAACTGAGTTGGAATACTAGTTCATGTATATTTTGTTTAAGTGTGATTTATTTTTTTCTACTCAATTTATTAATAATATTAAAAAAAAAAAGTGCAACCCATGGGTTCAACCTGACTCAACCCGATCCATGTGGGTTGGGTTGGGTTGGGTTGAAGCCCTGTAATGGGTTGGGTTAGATTGAATTTTTTTAACCCACCATGGTGGGTTGGGTCAAAAAATCCCCTCAACCCAACCCATGCACACCCCTAGTTCTGACACAATTTACTTTTTTTTTTTTTTTTTGGGTATTTTCATAGTGATTGAAACACTTAGCAACTAAGGGCTCTAGTTTGAGCTTGTATGGAGAGAGAGATTTCTTAAATTTTTTGTTCACCAATGTTAAAAATTTTGGGTGTTACATATAAGAATAAGAAAATTATGTTGGAAATTTTGTATGTATGACATTATTGTTTTACCAAAATATTATTTAAACTTGAGTAAAAAATATAACTTTGAATCAATTAAATGGGTTTGGTGCCAAAAGTCTCGAAGTTCAACTAGCACGTCCTATTTTTTTTAACTGAAATGTCCTAGGTTCAAATTATTCATTCCCATTATTGTAACTATCTCATTTTCAAAAAAAAAAAAAACAAACAAACAAACAATGGGTTTAGTAATGCCTCAATCAAGAGGATTTCTATTTTTTTAAAATTAAAATCAAGAGGACTTTTTGGGAAGAAGAGACTTTAGTACACAATAATGATAATAAAACTAATATACATAGAATCAACAATTAAGAAATTGAACCACCACGCACCTTTGGCGTGCTGATCACTCCACAAGTATAAGGGTTTGTGGGGTGTAAGGGGCAAGGGTCAGGGTTCAAATCTTCAGTAGAGAACTTCACACATATATACACTTAAATTATATTAGAGTAGAATTTATATCTTGTATTTAAAAATTAAAAAAAAATTAAAAATAATTAAGAAATTGAAGAAACGTACTTGCATTAATCGAAGAGTGTAATAGAAGTGTTAAAAACTAAATTTGACTACTCTCCTACTTACATCTTCCAATTACTTCTCTTCATAGAATGGACTTCACGTACCTACATTATTTTTCTCATTTAACAAATGGGGTTTTATGACCCATATATTCATTACTACTACACAGAATGGACTAATTATAGCCCATATTATTTTCATCCACACGGTTTGGGCTCACGGGGACACCCTAACTCTCTTTAAGGGTTGGGTCCCTTAATCAAGATCTCATATTCACAGAAAATGGACTATTGACTGTTAAATGCCCAAGACCAAGATCATATTATTCGCAAGACAAAGAAGATAGTGGGCTTATATCTCAACATAAGGTTCGGGCCCACATTCTCTCAAGCTTAATGGGCTGATAAGTTGTTAAGCACTTGGAGCCCACATCTTCATAAAAGTTCAATTTGGAGAATTAAATCCTGAATTATGCAAAGGACATAATTTTTGGCACAATTTTATATCACAACTCGTCACATGGCGAGTTGTGATTAGTAAGAGTGTCCCCACATGACCCACAGACATACCCTTACCGATCACAACTCGTCATGTGGCGAGTTAGGAGATTCTAGCCTTTTACTCTTAATTTTTAAAAAATTTAGCAATATGCCCCTATTTCGAAACTATATAGGGATATGCCCCTGTTTCGATACTCGATTACCTTAAAATCGAGTTTCAATGAAATACTCGATTCGTAGAAAATCGAGTTATGCCCAATCAAATTTAAAAAAAAAAAAAAAAAAAAAAAAATGCATGGAACTCGATTTTAGGAAAGTCAAGTTCCAAAACGCCGCTATAGGGCTTTAAAACGTCACTATAGGGCTGAAAAACGCCACTATAGGACTCCTTGAACCTGGTATGGGACTTATAAAAATTTTTTGCAGGAAAACGCCGCTATAGGTCTTTAAAACGTCACTATAGGGCACCCTGAATATGGGGCAATCACACTTAAAAAAAAATTGTAGGAAAACGCCGCTATAGGGCTTTAAAATGTCACTATAGGGCTTAAAAACGCCACTATAGGACTCCCTGAATATGGGGCAATCACACTTATAAAATTTTTTTTTGCATGGAACTCGATTTCCTGAAAGTTGAGTTCTATGCAAATTTTTTTTTTTTTTTTTTTAATTTGATCGGGCATAACTCGATTTTCTATGAATCGAGTATTTAATTGAACTCGATTTTAGGGTAATTGAGTATCGAAACAGGGGCACGCCCCTATATAGTTTGCAAACAGGGGCATATTGCCAAATTTTTTAAAAATTAAGGGTAAAATGCCAGAATCTCCTGGCGAGTTATAATACAAAGTTGTGTCAAAAGTTATGTCCCTAACATAATTCTTAAATCCTTGAGGCCCCACCCGGTTACAAGTGAGCTCATGCACAACAAAGTGCGGTCAAGACCATCATATCCACTAGCTCAAAAAAAAAAGAAAAAGACCATCATATCCACATCCCAAAAAGAGTTGGACCATTCATCAGCATTAGCTTTCTTTCCTCTAGCTGACTCTAACATCTTCTTCTTTACAAGAAAACAAACAAAGTATTTGATCAAGACTTGGAACATCAACACCGAAACACCCTAGACTACATCAAATTTCTCAAGAAATCTCTTTAACCATAGCAAATAATTGTGATCACTTTAAGCATTGATTTATATATCTTCCAAGCCCATGAGTTTTCATGGGTGTAAGCACTAAGCAAGCTTGGTTCATGTGGTTTGTAGGGCAACAACTCTTCACTATTTCAAGAAAATGTGCTGAACTTGGCATGTCATAAATGGCAATGTGAACTTCCTCAAAATTAGACCAATGTAGGGATTTTTATTGGTCATGCTCCTTAATGCTCTTATTGAAATGTGGTTGATCAATTAATCAGTGTCTTAATATTGAGTCCATATTGGTCTCGACGTGTTCTCAAGATCAAGACGTGATCTCCATGTCAAAGCCAAATTGAGATTACTTTTGTGGTATAAACAATTACAAATACTATCTTAATGCTAGACAGCTTATGATTATAGAGTAAGGCCCTTCTTTAAACTTTTTATTTTTTTAAACATATTTATTTCAATATATTGACATAGTTTTCCAAATCCTTTTGAAAACAATAAATGTATTAACAAATGGGCAATAAAGAGAAAAAGACACAATAAAAAAAAAAATTACTTAAATTAATAAAAAAGACATTAAAAAAGTCTGATATTTCATTATAATTTTAGTAAATATAAGAAACTCATTCATCTTATAGGGACATAAAAAGTTATAACATTAAAAATAACCGCACTTATTTGTATTTGGAAATCAACATATTGAAAATCAAGATGCAACTTTGATATGTAGAATCTTCAAAGGATTTCTCTCAAAAGACCCTTTTTTTCTTTTTATTGAAAACGCTGCAGCTCTTCCGAATTTCCCCAGCATTTCCAACAAGAATTTCAATGCTCCCCAACTTTACCATAGCTTTTGCAAAGCTGTCTTGGAATCCAATCCCATTTGATGCAAAACCAGAAACAATACTAGCGGTTGAATTATCTAGTGCAAGTTCCTGATCAATTTGCAATATACCTTTCTTCAAAAGTATTTGATTGTAAAATTGGTTGTCAAATGTAAAAGCGGTACTTTGGTCCAAAAATACAGTAGCGGATGCTTTCTTGGCACATGTCTTATTGAGCTTGGCAAACAAAGTAGGATCCATTGAAGGGTCAGGAGGGGAAAGTCGATCGCTAAAGAAGAAGCAATGTGCAAACCCAACAGTGTGTGCACCTAAAAGGGTTACCATTTCATTGATGTCCAACCCTTTGTTAGTGAAAGAACTCAATGCCCCAGACACAGAGATTCCTGGTCCTGGCAAGTTCACATCGTCTGGATTCGACACTAGTCCATCACGCCTTCCGGTTGGCACTGTATAATTAGGCCCTCCAGCTAGAGCAACACCGTCACGAGTTGCCAAAGTGATAATATCTGCACATGAAACGGTTAAAGGGCATGCAGCCTCTAGGCTTTTCTTCGCCTTATCAATAACATTATATCCTCTTATGGTTTGGTTTGGCCCAGCAACTTTCTCCGAAGAATTGTTCTTGGTTGGGTCTATTAGTATAGATGCATCACAACCCTGATATAAATTAAAGAAACTATATATTAGTGCACATGTACGTGAATAGAAGAAAAGAGTGATACAATGCTTAATTATATATAGTTTTGAGAACAAATGTTATATATATCTTACTCTAACAAAACAATCGTGAAAATGCATGCGTAGGAAGGCTGCCGTTATGGATGGATCCTTAGAGAATGCAATTTGCACCACTTGTTGGACAATTGATTCTGCTTGGGGACAGGTAGAGTCGTAGAAACCAACCTGCAGGTCAGCTAATACAAGAGGAAGAACAAAGAAAAAGATTAAGAATGACACTGCAGAATTCATTTGCATTTTTCTTTGGAATTAGTAGTATATACTTTTGTCTTATCAATGGTTTTCAGCTTTGAGCAGATGTGTGTGTTTAATTATATATATATATACATGTAGAGACTAGAGGGAGAGATGTGATAAACGTCAAACAACGTATAGCTGGCATGACGTGCTAGGAGAAGGTAGCAATCAACATTGATTGAACTATAAGGTCCGTGAAAGCGAATTTGGATGCTTATAATTGAGATATGGGTCGATTCATGCACTGCCCCACGCGTTAATTAATTAATTTATTTTTATTTCATTTTATCTAAGATATAAATCTTATTCTAATCTTCTTTCTTTTTTTTATTTTTTTTATTTTTATTTTATTTGAGATATAAATCACACTCGAATATAATCTAAATATATATGTGTAAAATTTCCTCCTTTAGACTTAAACTTCTTACTTTTATTTTACCCTCTTCCCCACTTTTTTTTCTTTTTTCTTTTTTTTTTTTTTTTTTTTTTTTGAGATGGAAAACTTTGAATTTCATTATGATACAGGCAAATCCACTTGATAAGCAACAAAAGAGTGGAATGGAACATCCTCCATCTAAACGGAAAAACCAGTGACATGACATGCATGTCTAGCTAGGTTGTGAGTTACAGATAGTGACAACTCCAGGATATATTTTAAAGTGGGGTCAATAAGAAAATGCATTTTAGGTAAACAAAGGAATCTTGCGGTTACAAGGAATCTTGTTGTTATTAGTTTTAATTTAATTCACTACTGAATTTTTTTTTTTCATTAGTAACAGTTAGTAACAATCTGCCACTTAAGCTTTGTTGTGAGCGTATTATGAATATAGTGTTTATCACATAAGATAAACTATAAGTTCATTGTATATTATTTATTAATACGGTGAAGATACTAATTATTGTTGCTAAGATTAAATCTTGGAAATCATCTATTGTTTTTAAATACAATCAACATATGAATTATTGTTGTTAAGTGAACTCCAAGTGAGATCTAAATACAATAAACTTTTATGTATTAGTTTATTTCAAATTTGTTAAGATCTAAATTATTTTTTTTTAGATTTAAGATGAACAAATTTATACTTTTGTTGTTAGGCTTACTATTTTTCCCTCATATTTTAGATCAAATTGGTTTGTTATTGGGGCTTTTTTTTTTTTTTTTTGGGTTTAAAAAGACACCCCCTAGACTGTACCTAGAGCCACCCATAGCTACAGAATTACCCTCTACCAACATGTGAAAACCTAATACGATTAAACCCTCTACCAAAGAGTGGAATAGAATTACCCTCTTCCCCACCTCATAAAACATCAAGGGTATGCATGCGGTGGTAATGTTTTATTTTTGATAATGCATTAATGCTTATAAATGCTCATGGATGATGAGGAGTGCCTACATGCATAGAATGAGAAAGATTGTTTTTATTACGTTGACCTTCTTCTGTACCCAAATCAAATTATAGAGGCTTTTATAGTATTATAGTAGATATAGAATTATTCTTAAGCATATTATGAGTGCTAGGACGGCATCGATCGGGCCTTTCCTTTACTGGTAAGGTATTGGTCAATCAAGAAAATGTCTGACAAATGGAAAACTTGAAACAATGATCATTGTTGGGGTACTCTTTGCTTCATTTTTCACGGCCCAGCCCAAATCCGAACTAGGATTGGATTTAGCAATCGGGACCGGCATGCTAATACCAAGCCTATACCTGATATTAACATAAGCCCTGATGTATAGAAAAAAATTTCTTCCTTTTTACTTTTCTTTTACATATTGTTATACACTTTATCTTAATTTGATAATTTGAACAGCTTAGCTGAACACTAAATGATAATATCAAAGCATCTAGTAAACTATCAGAGTATAAATACAACCCCATAATGTTTGGGTTACCACCAAAAATAAAAAGCATAGTGGAAATATTCACATAACCATCCTTAATGTTGCTCTTTCTCAACTAAAAATATACCACTACTAATTTGTAATTGAAGCATCCCAAAACTCAAAATATCTCAAACAGAGCTTCTCCTGCTCAAACCCCACCCAAAGCTGCAAAAAGGGAAGTACCTGCTCACTAAAAATGTTAAGGGGTGAGCGTTCCACGTGCTCAGTGAAATGCATGACATGAGAATTTAGCAGTATGCATCTCGAATGCATGTAAACCAAATATCTTAATGCGTGGATATGACCTAAGTACAATTCTATAGATCGTGCTAAAATAATTTCATGAATTCAAAAAATTCATAATCATAGTCATAAGGCTATTGCATCATAAACCATTCATAGTTGAAAAGTCTTGTTCTTGATAAAGATGAAACATGAATCATAATTCATCTTTGTAAAACATAAACATTACCTTGAAGAACATAACTTTAGAGGTATATTACATATGTGGAAAACATTTTCTTGAAGAAGCATACCCTTGAGTTTCCTCTTCATAACATATTTAACTTTACTTTAACATTGTAACTGTCATACTGTTCATCATTAGCACAAGGCTCATAACTTAAACATGCTTGTAAAATTCAAGAAATTAAAATTAGCTCCTTACATAACATAGCATACATATATCATTTTTGAAAACCATAGATTAGCCATCCTTTTTGTTCTATAGTGTGAGCCCTCCAACTGTTAGGCCAGGCATCTAGCACCCCCTTTGTGCTAGGATCATTATTGGGGACATAAAACATATACTTCAACTGTAGGTGGAGGTGTGCATGGGTTGGGTTTGGTCGGGTTGAGAGGTTTTTTCAACCCAACCCACTATAATGAGTTAAAAAAATCCAACCCAACCCAACCTATAACAGGGGTCCAACCCAACCTAACCCACGTGGATCGAGTTGGGTCGGGTTAGACCCCTGGGTTGGACAATTTTTTTTGGTAATTACTATTATTATTATTAAATTAAGCATTAGAATAACATCACTACAAATAAGAGTAAATTTACAACCAAATAATCAATGAGCATAACACCAAAATAACACAAACTATATGAGGAGAACTTAGGGTTCGGGTATTATTTAGGAAGAGGGGCAAAAAAGTAAATAACAAAATTGTATATATATTTTTTAAAACATATATATATATATATATATATATATATATATATATATATATATATATATATATTAAATATGGATGGATCGGGTCGGGTTACGCGGATTTGTGAATCTTATGACCCAAACCCAACCTAACCCACCAATCTTTAAAAACCGACCCAACTCGGTGGGTTGGGTTGGATCGGGTTGGTTTTGGTAGATTGGCAAGTTGGTTGCACAACCTTAGTTGGGCTTTGACCAACAAAGGATAGGATCATCATCATAGTCTCACAATTCATTTCCATGGAAAAGTTGGTATCGTTACCCCTACTAAAAAAGTCTAGAACAAACGAAAACATCTTTCTTTCAGTTTCATTTGCTTTCCAAATATACTTCATAAATATCATTGCATATCGACAGTTTGTTCATAACATAAAATAAACATTTGATAAACTTTGCGTAATCTTGTTTCTTTTCAAGTATTTGACGCAAGAGAAATTCTTTGAAACTGAAAACATGAACCACTAAAGGCTCACATCACTATCCCTTATCTTAAGGCATATATCTTGAAGTCTCAAAGCTTGCAATGGAGTGCTAGTCCTGACCTGTCTCTAGTTCAAAATATAGCAATTCCATTACTTAGTCATCAAAGAATACAATTACATATCAAACATCAAACTTTCCAATTATCAGCTCAATCCTTTCACCATAGCTTTGGGAATAAATTCCCCAAGTTAGGTGTATCACTTACTGTTTACTGCCTATTCCAGCAACATATATTTCACTTACTAAATTTAAATGAGCTATCAAATTACATCCAAATTTCATGCTAATTTATAGAGTTACTCTTTTAGATGTCTGTCACTTGCCCTAACAGTTTCAAAGCCAAAGACTAAAGTCATGATTTAATAAAAATCATACAATCTATCATACTCAAATCTGCCATAACAGAAATTCAGTCAACATTGAAATTACACCATTAGTTCTATACTAGTGTATAACCTTGTGCATATGCACAGGTACAATTAAAATAATCACAATCACACAATTCAAATTATACATTTTTTTTAAGAAGAGGTTCAAATTATATATAGTATTAGCTTACACATTGTTTAAACTATACATTTCTAAAATATGTAATGATTTCTCATTATATATATTCAATTAAATTCTAAATCATATATATATATATATATATGATTTAGAATTTAATTGAATTTAGACTTTTCGATTTTTGCACCCAATAATTCACTTGCCACAAAAATTAAAAAAAATTAGATGGATACGTGATGCAAAATTGGACTCCAATTGAAATTCAATTTAGAATCTAATTGGATTTGGACTCTACACTCAATAATTCACTTGGAATAAAAATTTATAAAATTAAATGGGATAATTCACTTGGTAAAAAAATTTATAAAATTAAATGGGACACATGATGCAAAATTGAGAATTCAATTGAAATCTAATTGGATTTTCTCTAAGTTTTGGCTTTTAATATATACTAGTGTATAACTTCGTGCATAGAATTAAAAACAATCACAATAACATAGTTCAAATTATACATTTTTTGAGAAAATGTTTAAATAATACATGGCATTAGTTTTCATCTTTTCTAAATCATAATTTCTAAAATATGTAATGATTTTTCATTATTTATTTATGATAGTTTTTAGACCCCTTAAAACAATTTATTTAACCTAGTTAATTAGCCAAGTTGTTACTTAGTCCAAATTCCAAGTCTAGGTTATCACAATCAAACAATCATATCATGCATAGCAGCGGAAAATAAATAAGACAAGATATGATCACCCAAGAAACCAAACCGGTAAAAACCTGGGGAGGATTGACCTAGCTATCCTCAAGGTAAACTTGAATCCACTATCTTGAAAGAATCGAAGTTCATACAATAAGACTTACAAGCCCCCACGCTCGACTTCTTATTACTACCAACCAGTAGAACTTACTGACACGACCACGTGCAAGCTCCGAATCCACGGACTTCTTCTTTCTTGGATTCACCACCAAATACAAGCACACCCGCTTGTGTTTTCTTTAAACTTCAATGGCAGCAACTGAATTGATCATCAAGGCGTAGATAAATCTTCTCCTTGAAAATCCTAAGTTTGTGTAAAGGAAAGTTCCTCTAGATCTCACAAGAGATTTACACAAACTGCAAATATGAGCAACACTAAAACGTGGCTAGGGCTTGCCTTTTATACTTAGGACAAATAAGAAACCCTAAAAACGTTTTAAAACACTTAGGGCTGAGTTGGACGAATCTGCAGAAAAACATTATGCCCGAGCTTCGATCGGTCGAGCCTGTCGTTCGATTGATCGAGCCAGGCCGAAAGGCACAATGCTTCCTGCTTTAACTCGATTCCAACTTTACATTGACACACAACTTTGAGCTAGTTTTAAACACTTCTAAACACATTGTTTTGATCATGGTTTGCCAACAATACACATTAAAGTTCTAAATACATAAAATCCTAAACTTTAGAACCTAACAATTTATATATACATGTATATGTATATATGATTTAAAATTTAATTGGATTTAAACTCTTTGATTTTTGCACTAAATATTCATTTGCCACAAAAATTAAAAAATTAGATGGACATGTAGCACAAAATTGGACTACAATTAAAGTCCAATTTAGTTTAGAATCTATTTGGATATGGACTCTTCAATTTTTACGCTCAATAATTTACTTGGCACAAAAATTAAAAATTAGATGAGATACGTGGTACAAAATTAAGAATCCAATTGAAAGTTAATTAGACTATAATATATATATTGATCCAATTGCTATGAGACCAATTCTATTACAATCATGTGTGTATTAGCTTTCATAGAAACTACTCGTAGCATCCAAATTCACAGTATATAATTTATTACATAATTTTTCATGTGTGAACACAGAATCTGTCATAGTAGCAGTTTTAACACATTTACACATAAAATCATAAAATAATTACAAACGATCTTACTTTCATTTTGGGATATTTTATACATATACTATACATGTTCTACATCAATTTCAAATCCTTTTTGAAAACATCATATGACCTTGAAATAAAAAATCCGTTAAATACAGCTCATATTTCATTCATTCTAATACACATGCAAACAAGGTTTGCACTCAAATCATACAAACAAAGCCATGCCCTTTAGAAATCCTTTTTATCCACATGCAATTTCACATACTTAAATCCACAGAAAAATTTATTACAAACTAGCTCGTGCATGTGATTTCTTAAACCCTTAAGCCAAAACTAGCATTTACCCAAACTTTACATGTTCTATTGAGTTAAAGACTTGATTTTTTTCCTTATCCTAGGCTTGGGTTCTTGGAGGGATGGAGCTAGAATTACTCTAGCTTTAAGTTGAGAGCAAGAAATTGAGAAAACTTGAAGGAACTGACCTTCCTTACTGCTGAACCCGTGGGTTTGAGAAGAGAGTTTTAAGAGAGCTTAGAGAGGATTTTTTTTTTTTTTTTTGGTGAGACAAGAGAAATTAAAGTGGTCTTAGGTCTTTGCATGGCTGACCATGTGGTCAATTTTAGGCTTTAGTGTGGAGTATGTGTCACCATGCATGGCTCTTTAGTGGTCTTAGGTCTTTGCATGGCCGGCCATATGGCCAATTTTAGGCTTTATTGTGGAGCATGTGTCACCATGCATAGCTCTTTGGTATTACATGTGCCTAATTTTAAATGGATAGATAAAATTAATAGGGCAATACTTAGGTACAATACTAATGTGATGTTTCTTAGGTTCTCTTTTTAAGATTCTGCTATGTAGATTTTCCCTCATGTGATGGAAGTGTATTTTTTAATTAAGTAGTCATATGGTTGAATCTTAAGAAGGGAACCTAAGAAACAGTACCTAAGGTACTGTACCTAAGTTTTGTCCAAATTAATATTACCACTATATCTTCCCTTTACTACATATTTATAACCTTAATCATGCTATAATATGTCAAGCATTGTACATAATTACTAGCTTATATATATATATAACATAAGTATATCATTATTCAAACATTTTATCTAGTAGCTTGACTTTAAAATTAACCTACTTAGAATTAAATATTTACTAAGCATACATCACTCATGCTAAATTAATTTGATATTACCTTACTAGTTAATAGGGTTAGTTGGATTAAGTTAAGGTATCAAAATGGTGTGGGACATCACATCATTAGCGCATGAGGGCTGCTCATCCGTTCCTTACTGCTTACTCCATTGCAACTGCGATGGTTCCAAGATTATTATTATTATTATTATTATTTTCAGAATGGTGATTAAAAAACTTAAATTTAAAAAAAAAAAAATCATAAAAATAAACTTGAATATATTGACATCACAAAAAAAATACCCGCAAATACAAAAATTTTTAAAATTTCATTTTACAAGTTTTCATATTCTGAAATCATTGTATAATAGTTTCATTATCAATACTATCAGCTACATCTTTTTATGTACAGAACCAAAAATTAATTACAACTACACAAAATAAGGCGACACATGTTATTTTCACCTACATAGGTTGGGCTCACGACCGAGCCCTATCTCTCTTCAAGGGTTGGGTCTTATAATCAAGATTCATATTCATAAGAAATGAGGTTTTGACGGTTAAATGCCCAAGATTATATTATTCACAAGAAGATAATGGGCATATCTCTCAACACGAGGTTCGGGCCCACATTTTCTCATGCTTAATGGGCTAATAAGATCCTAAGCACTTGGAGCCCACATCTTCATAAAAATTCAAATGGGCCCCATCCACTTATAAGTGAGCTCATGCACAACAAAGTGTACTCAAGACCATCTTATTCACACTCCAAAAAAGAGTTGGACCGTGGGTTCTAGTTAGCATAACTGGAAAAATCTCTAATAGTTGAATAAAAGATCTGAGGTTCAATTTTCGCCTAACTATCATAAGAGCTATCATCATGAGGACGCCATAGATTGAAACTCAAAAGAAGAAGAAGAAGAAGAAGAAAGGTTGGACCGTTCATCAGTATTAGCTTTTGTGCTCTAGCTAGCACAACATCTTCTTTTCAAGAAAATAGACAAAGAGCCTAGGATATTTGATTAGGACTTGGGACATTAACACCGAGAAACCCTAGACGGAAATCTCTCAATCTAACCATAGCAAATAAGTGTGGTCACCACAAGCATTGATTCATGTTCCAAGCCCATGAGTTTTCATGGGTGTAAGCTTGGTTCGTGTTTATAAGGCAACAACTCTTCACTACTTCATGGAAGTATGCCGCATGCATGAACTTGGCATGTCATAAATGGCAATGTGAACTTCTGCAAGAGTAGACCAATGCAAAGATTTTTATTGATCAAGCTCCTTAACCACCCGTTAAGTTTGGGAAAAATAGCCTAATCGGCATTTAATGTTTTCTTTGAAACCTCAAGTTTAGATTTCATCAATAAAATAGCACATGCTCCAACAGTTATTAAAGCATTCCTATCTGGGGAACCAAAATGTAAATTGGGTCCCACTATTCAGAAAACTCTATTATTTCATTATAAATAAATTTAATATATAATAAGACCACCCATTAATCTTAGAGAGACAGAGAGAACCTTAAAGTTGAGCTTGATGCAAAAACTATCGTAGATTCAATTGAATCCAGAAAGAGCCCTAACGCATCACTCTTCTTTGCTAGCTGATTGCAAGTCATTGCAGGACAGGATTCCTCTTACCAGGGTGAAGCATGTATATCGAGAAGTAAATAGATGTGCTGATGCACCTGCTAGGAAAGGATGTACTTTGCAAGAAGATTTTGTAATTTTTGATGCCCCCCTCTAATGATATAACATCCTTGGTATGTTCAAATGTTATTTTTGCTACTATTCATGAGTCCCACTACATTTTTTGATACTATTCATAGGCCTTACTGTACTATTTTAGCTAACTTTTACCTTTATCTACAGTACTTTCAACAATAAGTTTTTAGTTTCAGCAAAATAAGCGGTATCCAAACAAACCCTTAGTTTAATGAAGTTTCCTTTTAACCAAAAAGAAATCAAAAAATAACTGCATTTCTTCGTATATATGTGGAAATACACAAATAGAAAATGAAGATGTAGCTTTGATATGTAGGATCTTTAGAAGATTAATTTAACTTCTCAAAAGGCCCTAATTGGTTTCTTTTAATTGGCTGGATTGAAAACTCTACAGTTCTTTTGAATTTCCCCGGCTTTTCCAACAAGAACTTCAATGCTCCCCAGCTTTACCATAGCTTTTGCAAAATTGTTCTGAAATCTAATCCCATTTGATGCAAAACCAGAAACAATACTGGCGGTTGAATTATCCAGTGCAGTTCCTGATCAATCTGTAATATACCTTTCTTCAAAAGTATTTGATTATAGAACTCGTTGTCAAAGGAAAAAGAAGTATTTTGATCCAAAAATACAGTAGCAGTCACATTTGGTGCACATGTCTTGTTGAGCTTGGCAACCAAAGTAGGATCCATTGAAGGGTCAAGAACTTTGGAGCCCCTAAAGTTAGAAAGCCAATTGCTAAAGAAGCAATGTGCAAATCCAACAGTGTGTGCACCTAAAAGTGTCACCATTTCATTGAGGTCCATCCCTTTGGCATTGAAAAGTTGCAATGCCCCAGATATAGAGATTCCTGGTCTTGGCAAGTTCACATTGGCTGGATTCGACACTAGTCCATCATGCCTTCCGGTTGGCATTGTATAATTAGGCCCTCCAGCTAGAGCAATTGCATCACGTGTTTCCAAAGTAATAATATCTACACATGAAACACACTACAAAAAATGCGGGCTTTAGCCACGATTCAAAAAGCAACTATAGACCCTAAAAACGCAGCTATAGGCTATAGCCGTGTTTTGTATAGTCACATGTAAAAACGCGGCTTTTACTGTGCAACAATAACCCCTTGCAGGGTTTATAGCCATGTTTTTTTAAACACGGCTACAGGTCCCCCTATAGCTGTGTTTTTCCACCCCCTATAGGCTGAGACTTAGAGCTACGTTTTGTAAAAAAACGTAGCTATGGACTTGCTTTGGGCTATGTTTAACACGCGGCTATAGGTACAGTTTTGGCTACGTTTTAAAAACGCGGCAAAAGCCTCCTATAGCTGCGTCTTTGACTTTTGCCGCGTTTTTAAAACGCGGTTATAGGTTTTTTTTTTTTTTTTTTTTTTTTTTTTTTTTTTTTTAATTCTGGGTTTTTTTTTTTCCCCAAAAAATTCAAAATTCAAACCAAGAAAATTCAAAATTAAACACAAACCCAAAAAATTCAAAATCAAACACAAAATACTCACAATACAAACACAACGTACTCCAAAATATAAGAACACAAACCCATGAATCTCATTCAACAAAACCAACCCAAATCTAACACTAAATCCATTCAAGGAACACAAAAGCACATTCTCAGAAAAACAAAAGAACAAGCTCAAGAACACAAACACATTTAAATATAAGCACAATATCAGCAACACAATAGCACAAATTCAAGCACAGATCCAAAAAATTCAAAATCAAAACTCAAATCCAAATCAAGACATAAACACGAATATTGCTAGAATATCCACTTCATTCAAAATTTTCAGCATTTCCTCCATTTTCTTACTGACTAAACATAAAATAAAAACAAAAGAAAAAAGAAAAACTAGATCTATAGACAAATCAGTGTGCTTGAGATGAAGAAAAAAAGAAAGAAAAAAGAAGAAGAAGTAGCTGCAAAGAAACAAAGAAAAAAAAATAGTTGTGCTAGAGTAAAAAATAAATAAATAAATAAAATAAATAAAATAAAATAAAAAGAAAAGAAAAAGAAAAAAAAAAGAAAAGAAAGAAGAACCTGGCGTGACTTGCAGAAGAAAGGAGCAAAAAAAGAAGCAATGGCTCCAAAGAAACAAAGAAAAAAAAAGTAGTAGCAAAAAAAAAAAAAAAAAAAGAAAAAAGAAAAGAAAGAGCCAGGGTCGTGACTTGCAGAAGAAAGAAAGAAACTAAGGAAAGCAAAAAATGAATGAGCAAAGAAAGTAAAGATGAGAGTGGGGGTAGGTAGGAGAGTGGGCATGTCATTCGGTGTTTTTTTTTTTTTTTTTTTGTGTTACCTACATAAAAAAAATTATTCAGCTATAGGTCCTCCATAAAAAATTATTCGGCTATATATCTCAGGCCATCCTTTTTTTTTTTTGTGTGTTACCTATAGCCGCATTTTTAAAAACACGGCTATAGGTCCTCCTTTAAAAAAAAAAAAAAAATTCAGCTATATATCTCAAGCCATCCTTTTTTTGTGTGTTACCTATAGCCGCATTTTTAAAAATGCGACTATAGGTCCTCCTTAAAAAAGGAAAAAAAAATTATTCATCTATATATTATGGGCCATCCTTTTTTTGTGTTACTTATAGCCACGTTTTTAAAAACGCGGCTATAGGTCCTCCTTTTTAAAAAACAAAAATATTCGGCTATATATCTCAGGCCATCCTTAGTATAGATGCATCATAACCCTAATGCAAAAGAATTTAATGTTATTGCACATGTGAATGAAACAAAAATTGCAGGACTTAGATGTGTAAAATGCTTGTGTGTGTGTGTGTATATATAACAATGCTTATAGTTTTGAGTAGAAATGTTATGAAAAAAAATTATTTTATTCTCTTTGATATACCAAAGCTCTTCCAAGAGACAAGTTACAATACCTCAGTGAAATGTTGGGTGTCACACATCAAAGCATTAAGGGGGATGAATGTTAAAAATTAGGTACAAACTTGGTTGTAGCCGACGACTACAACTCTACTCATATTATATGTAAATTTTGAGAAATCGACCATTGGATTGCATTTTCTTCTTATATCTTCCATTCTTGCAAAATTTCTAAAATATCAAAGATCAATAGCTAGCTATGTCAGCAATCAAATGTTTAAATTTCAAGTTTTTGTTGTCTAAAATTTTATATAAAAAATACGTTTATAGATTGAATAGTAAATTATATCATATTGGCATGAAATTTGATTTGTATGTTAAGAACATAAAGAACATGTAATCCAATTATCCAACCATTAGATTTTCAAAATATGTATTCATGTTAATTTTTTTAGTAGAAATTGTAGCCAAATTTTGTCCTAAAAATTAATGCTATGTTATTTTGTGTATTGATAATAGCTTAATTTTTCATATTTATATCATTATTAGAAAAGCATTATCATACTTATTTTGAGTTAATTCATGCATTTTATAGTTGATTTTGGAATAATGCTAAATATTCAATTTTGTACTTAATTGAATTTCAATGCGTGAATTTGTCTTTTGTAGGATAATGAAATTAAATAAGTGGATTTGTGCAAAGAAGAAAGCTAATGGATTTTAATTTTACAAGGGCCATGATGAAGTCAAAGAAGGCCAACCTAATTAAATTCAAATCCAATTGGAGCAAGGAATCAAAGGAAATTTGCACCTAATCCAAATCCAATTTAGATTAGGATTCCAGCTTGCACACCAGTTAGTATTTGGAGCATAACTTTCGGCTCAGATATCCAATCGAGATGATTTAAGTTGGGCTGGAAATCTAACTTAAAGGGCTACAACTTTGGAGTTTACCAAAAGTCCGAATTCTGAAGTTAAATAGGTCAAAAACGTCGGTTAAGTGAAGCCTAAAAACCTGAGATTTTCTCCAAACGGGAATTCAATTTGTAATAGGATTCCTTGACCTATTTAAAGGCTCTTTAGGGCAAAATTCAGAGGAGAGCTGCTGTAGAACATAATTTAGGTTTTCTTAAAGTTTCTTTATAGTTTTTAGAGTTCTATTTGTGTTATGGCTTGCTAGAAGCCTTGCTAAGGTAAGGGGTGAAACCCAACCGTTTATTGGTATGTTCTTGTTGAGGACTATTTTTTCGGCCCACATGGCATTACTTCATTGGCAACCCATGCCACATCAACATATTATTGATTTTTTTGGGTAAATCTATTTAAAACCCAAAATAAGCTCATATCTCATTTAACTACATGGATTGGGCTCACATGACCCGCAAGATCCTTACTTCAAGAGGCGGATTCATAGTCCACATTTCCTCTTCATCAATTGGGATCATAACTCCACGACATTATCAGCATCAACATATGGATTGGGCTTAAGCAATGAATCAAAGCTCACGGCCCATATTATCTCTCTTACACTCATGGCAAGTGGCTATTTCGACAAGAGCCCATATTTACACAAAATTACAACAAAACCCGAGGTACGTCATCTCATCTTCGGCTTATGACCTAAGCTCATAAGTCTCTTTGGGGAAACTTTGGGAGTCGTGGTTTGGAGAGCCAAGAGGTATGTTCAGTAAAGCTCCAGCGGTTTAAAGTTGATAAAAGAAACACGTTTCTTGGAGTGTCTTCTCCAACTCCCTAAACTCTAACGAGTCCATGTGTAGCGGGTAATATATGGTAAGCATCTCTTATCACGTAGCACTTTAAATGATAGAATTCCCCATTGCTCTTTTTCTAAAGCTTAATATTCATCATGTGACAAATACTCAATATCTCCAGCCATCTAATTGCTGGGTAACTGTTCATTCAATCAACAACTGTTGCTATACAAATTTAGAAACTTCATTATATTATTCTACATAAATCTCATTACTTCTTTCAGCTAAAATCCAACTCAAACATATGGTCTAATCTGATTGGCTATCTTTAATCTCCAACTACATATAAAATATTTATGATATCTCTCATACCCAATTGCTGTCTGCCACAATCAGACCATATATTTCTCTGCCAGCTGCCAAAGCAGAGCATTAAATACTCTTCTTGCTTACCAAGATTCTGTCACAACCCAATGAGACCTTGACCAAATCTCCAAAGCTTCCTTAGCCTTCAACCAATCCTTCTATTACTTGCTAGAAATGTGTTGTAATGGAACCTTGGACTAAAAACACAAACACCCGAAAAGGAAGCATTTCCAGCTAAACCCCAGCAGTGTATTCAGCATTTGACACCTGGCTGGAAGTGATATCATCAGTCATTTAATGCTGAAATCCCAGCAACCAGCTGTTATACCCAAAATAGCAAGATACCCTTCAAAGAGAGCTTACCATTTTTCAGCCAAATCCATCCAATAAATGCTGAATGACCTCTCCAGCAGTCTGAAATCACCCATCTGACCTCTTTGGCTTCTTCCCAAAGCAAACAGTTTTTCCTGACAGCTGGGACAGCTTTTTCATGATAGCTATCACAACTTTTCCTGATAGCTGGGACAGCTTTTTTTATAATAGCTGTCACAACTTTTCCTGACAGTTGGGACAGCCTTTTTCATGATAGCTGTCACAACTTTTCCTGACAACTGGAACAGTTTTTTCAGAACAGCTGTAACAGCTGACCCAGCAGCCTGAACATCACTGATTTTTCCATATTTGGCTAAAACCAAAACCAACTATTGAAACTACCTTTCTCTTGCTAAAATACCTTCCTTTGCTGTTACTTTTTCCCCAGCAACTCTTACCCGAAATAACAAGAATATCTTAAAGCTAAACATACCATTTTTGGCCAAATCTTAAGATGGATTCTCTGAAGATTCATTGCTGTTTGGGACAAATTTTGGCTAAGATTCTTTGCTAAAATACCCCTTTAAACTCAGCTAAATGGGACCCTTCATCAACACCTCAAAGGGGACACCAATGGAGAACAACTCTCACATACACTTCCCTATTCTTTCTCCCTCTAATAATTTTCTGAAGCTCTTAATGAAGTACTGAGCTTCTGAGTTTTTAGTTTCCAGATTAGGAACTAAACTCTTCAGCCCTTAGCTCATAAATGTCTTCATAAGCCTTCATACAATCCCAGCAGAAAATCCCAGCAGCTTTGCTAAACACACCACAACACTATTACTCTCTTATACTCATTATCTCACTCTCTATATTCTGAAAATACATATATCTTACTGCTCCTATCTCCAAAGGCCTAAACATATCTCCATACTCTTCTCTCACGAAATTTTTCCTCTTGGAAAGTAATCTCTACAACTTCTCCAGCAGTTATAATCTCATATTTTTACTATCATTAACTACCACATTTATCATACTTCCATATATCATACATGCTACATCCCACAAAACATCTATGTCTTTGCCATCTCCACACTTCTCAAGAGATGCCAAACACTCATACTAAAAGCCCTTCTCATGGAAAGCATGAACTTCTATTACTAAAGCCCTTCTCCTAGAAGGCACCAAGATCTCATATCAAAGCCCTTCTCATGGAAGGCATGAACTTCTATTACTAAAACCCTTCTCCTAGAACGCACCAAGATCTCATATCAAAGCCCTTCTCTTACAAGACACATATACTCCATACAAAAGCCCTTCTCATGGAAGGCAACTCTATTCATAACTTCACAACAATTAAAAAAGTATTGTCAAAGGGGAAACTCATTTAAGTGCATGATAAGAGGAGCAAGCTTAACCAGCCCCTACACACAGCTGGACATACTCTCTCTCCCTTCAGTTGCACCCATTTTTCCCCCTCAATCTCGAAGTTATCATGACAAACTGCCTCTCTACCGCTGGGGTCATTCTGCTAGAATCCCATCAGCTCATAGAAGCTGTACAGCTGGGCTGCAAACCATCAGAGATAAGTGACCTTGCTTCCTTATCTTTAAATTTACATTATTGAGTATATGATTACTTCACATTTAAATACATATTACTTTATTCCAACTGCTATTAGAACTATTAACCAAGGCTTAAATTCATTTAAATGCATGATAAACTAGCCTTTACTGCTGGCATTCTGCTGGAATCCTATCAGCTCACTGATGCTACACAGTTGGGCTATAAACCATACAAAGATAAGTGACTTTGCTTCCTTATCTTTAAAATTACATCATTGAGTACATTATTACTTTACCTCTAAATAAATACTACTTTATTTCAACTATTATTACAACCACTAATCAAAGCTATCATATCAAACACTTATTACATATTTACTCAACCATTATCGCGATTCTTAGACTTTAGCTTTAATGATTTTATAGGCTTAAAAAATACGCTGGTAGCCGTTGGACCACGTGGCCCAATGTTGAATTCCGGATGCAACTCCCCAAAAAGAACTCGGGCCTAGTAAGGTCATCCCTCCAACGAACCACACGTGGTTGGGTAACCGAAAAAAGCCCCCAAACAGTTCTTAACAATTATTCATTGGTTTTAATGCTTTTTTTTTTTTTTTTTTTTTTTTTTATAATGTTTTTGATTGTTTTACTCATCTAGAAAAGTGTTTAGTTATGTATAATCATTTGATTTATCATAGACTCTGAGCACGTTAAATGCTTAGTATTCCCTACGAACTAATTCACTAGTTTTGTTTTGCCTAAAATCAATCAATTGCATGAAACTACCTTAGACAATTAATTCTTGAGTTTTTATTGTTAAATCATCCGACTAAGATCATCCTTCGTATGAATTTTAGTTGAGTTATAACATAAATATTGTTAAGACTACCGATAGATGTGTTGTGTATGGATCCCTAAACCTTAGCGCCTTAATATATTGTTATTTTCTCTCAATTTAAATGACTTTTACTAAACTATCAAAAATCTCTTCAGTTAAACTTCATTATTTTAGTTTTATTCTCTTGTGGTTTGCTAATCAATTCCCTTTTCCCTGTGGATTCGACCTCGGACTTTCTGAGTTATTACTTCGCAACAATCCTACACTTGGGAGCATTATTTAAGTCGCAGCATATATTTTGAACTTGTATATTTTATAGTCATTTACTTGGATGTAATTAGGTATGTGCATGATGGACAAGTGTAAAGACCATAATTTATGATTGAAAAAGATATATTTGTAATTGGTGTAGTAGAGTATCAATTGAATAGAGAAGAAAATTACAGTCCTATTATCTCTCCCACGTTCAGAAAATATTTGTTGTCATTTCAAAAAAACTAATCTTTAATAGAAAATCTTAGAGAAACTCATCCAAATAATTGTTCCCTTCCATTCCAAAGTCAACACACTCTGTACATACAATCTCCACGCTTTCACACCAAGTGTTCACAATTTTCAAGTGTCTATTTTTAACACATGATGACAAGTAGGTGTATAAACAGTGGTACATATATAGTTCGAGTGTGAGATAATTAATCAAAGCCAAATGTAATAATAACTTACTCTAACAAAACAATCGTGAAAATGCATGCGTAGGAAGGCTGCCATTATGGATGGATCCCTAGAGAATTCATTTTTCACCACTTGTTGGACAATTGATTCTGCTTGCGGACAGGTAGACTTGTAGAAATCAACCTGCAGGTCGGCCAATACAAGGGGAAGAACAAAGAGAAAGAGAAAGAGTAAGAATGACCCAAATTTGATCATTTGCATTTTTCTTACAGGATTAGTATTCTTTTTCTTATGGGGTTGTGGCAATGGTTTTGAGCTTTCAGAGAATTAATGTACGTGTATGTTTATATGTATAGATAGAGGGAGAGATCAGAATAATTAATAGCAAACAACACAAATTGGCATGACGTGCAAGATCAAAGTAGTTGATGATGCCAAAAATCATCAATAAGCCGCACAATCCTCACATACTCTAGACAAAACATCCACAACATAGAAATAGAAGAAGACCTTATAGAGAATACCGATGTGGTACCGGCCAAATACCCTCCGATAGTTAAGTTAAAGAAGTTTTTCACAAGTTTAGAGTGCCAAAACTGGGGTAAATTATGCATACCTTGTTTTCTGAGGGCTTTAGGTTTTTATAGTAATGTGGAACTGACTTTCGTTTCTTACTTAGGAAGATGTTTCCTTATGAGGAAGATCCTCATAAACATGCGTATTTTGTGGGATTCTTCCCATTTTGGGATTCCATTGACTAGGGTTAATCGTGGAGCGTAAGATATTTCCATTTAGGATTCCGTGTGGTTTACTTAAGCCATGTGGGTGCCACGTGGCCTCAGTATCCATCAGTCTTGGACCCATGTATCTATAACCCGTCCATATAGGGGGACTATCCGTCTATTATGGGGGTCCATCCGTCATGTGATCTCTCCGTCCATCACCTCAAGCCGTTGTCTTATTTTTGACAACCCACTAATTTAGCACTGTCAGGTTCATTAGAGCACTGTCAGGTTCATTAGAACGAATCCGTCAACCTTAATTTTTATCCTCTTCAGTACTAATCAACATTGAACTATAAGGTCCGTGAAAGAAAGCGATTTATAAATTTGGATGCTTTTGATTTCTGATGGGATTGAATTCGTGAATGTTTTGTTTTTTTGATAATGGGTCAAACCCTCATTGTTGAGGAGTGCCTACATGCATACTAGTTTTTATTATGTTGTCATTCTTCCGTACCCAAATCAAATTATTGAGGATTTTTATATTGTTATAGTGGATACAGAGAATTATTCTTGAGCTTATTATAAGTGCTAGGACGGCATTCAAACTTTCTTCCTCTTCTTTTTTATAGGTAAGTAATTTAATGGCAATAAATCCAGAACCAAGATGACAAATAATCACAGTGCTGGCCAACACAACAGCAGGCCAATTCTATGTGCTGAACATTTCATTGACCCCACGCAAGCAAAAATGTTTGACAAATGGAAAAATTATAACAATGATTATTGTTATGGTCTATTCTTTGCTTCATTATCATATGACAATGAGGGCACCTTATTTGACATTTGTCCCTTACTGCCCACTATGAGGCCTATATCACAATACAAGAAAATGGGTAAAAGCTTGTGCAAAGTCCAACCCAATAATATTCCCACTTCATCTCTATATGGGCATGAATTTTTTGCCCAAATTCTTTACATCCAACGGAATGTGAATGGACTTCACGACCTACATTGTTTGACTCATATAACAAATGGGCATTGTGACTCACAAAAAAAAAATTACCACTACACAAAATGGGATGGCCCATATTATTTTCACTTACATGGGTTGGGCTCACGGCCGAGCTCTATCTCTCTTCAAGGGTTGGGTCAATGGGTCCCATAATCAAGATCTCATATTCATAGAACATGGGCAAAATCCTATTAACTCGTGACAGAAAAATTTTAATGGGCTTATCTCTCAACAGAAGGCTCTAGCCCACATTCTCTATGCTTAATGGGTTAATAACTTGCAAAGCACTTGGAGCCCACATACCTCATAAAAGCGTAATGAGTATAGTTGTAGAATTAAATCCTTAAGGCCTACTCTGCTTACAAGTAGGGGTGGTAAATGGGTGAGTTGGGTTAATTACCCATTTATCCATTTATGATTCATTTATATATAAATTAATTATCCATTACCCGCTCAACCCATTTAATTAATAACCCCCTCATTTAACCCAATATGACCCAAATACCTCTAAACTAGTTGAATACCCTGTTGACTTCCAAAATTACCAAAATACCCTTAAATACTCAAAATGACTCAAATACCCCCTACACTTTCAAAATTACCAATATACCCTTGGACATCCAAAATTACCAAAATACTCCTAGAATGATAAATCTGAGCTTTTAGAAAAACCATTAGATTGATGAAATTGCCCATGCCCAGTAAGACACCTGAACCTATTCCTTTCCTTCCCCTTCCCCACAAATCTAATAAAACTATAATTTATCTTCTTCTTGTTGTAAAATAGACTGAAAGATTTAAACTATAATCTACCTTTGTAAGTTTGATTAAGCATTTGACAACCAAATCAGAGAACTTCTGAATGACTTGAAGCAAGGGACTCATTTGACTTGAAGCAAGGAACTTCTGATTAAGCCTTGTTGGCAAAAGATGCTCATCCATGTCACTAATGGGCAACCAAATGTGATGCATTTAAAGATGTAAGGGACCCATAAATCCAAACCATATTTTCTGCGTACGAGGGGGAGAAAAAAAAATTTTGGCATTATCAAATGTGGCACATCTCCATCTTCAAATGCATACGCATATAGCATAGTTCAACAAGTTGATAAGAGAACTTGACTTTGCATATATTGGCCATACACACAACACATACTGTAAGGAAGGGAAACAATTTCTGAGATAAAATCAAATATAGTTTTAGTACAAACAAGGCAAATGGAAGAGAAACTAATCAGCAAAGAACATAATTATAGTTTTAATACAACAAGGCAGATGAAAACAATTTCTGAGATGGGAAATGTTGTATATATGGTGAGGGATAAAATCAAGCTATTCCCTTGAGTTTCTTTGAAATGCCAGCAAAATACTTTCCCTGGTGGAAAGCTAATTCCAACTCTAGCTTAGAAGGCTGTCTTGATCCAAAGATGAAGTCTTGGAAGGCAGACAGTGATAATTGCAGTCATCAGCAGAAACATCAGACTATCAAGAGAAATTCTCATTTTTGCCAAAGACTTGATATAGCTAAAATATTTGTTCCAATTCAACAAATTTCTAAATATCATTCTTCTGTTCAAATTAAAGAAAGAATAAGGATGGTTTCAAAACATATCAGAGCACCAATTTTAAGTACCAAGGCTGCAATTATTACAACTAGGACATGTAAAAAATTGTAGAGTCATCAGCAAAAACAATTTTTTCAATTACATTCCCCACTGAACCATCTCAACTTTCACGAACCAACAACTGCCTAAAATAAAACTAGGGTTTCCAAGCAATCAAAAACAAAAGACTAAGGCAAGCAGGGATTGACACCATCCTTTACGTCCCATGCTTTCCGAAGTACTTAAGCTTTAGCAAATCTGCAAATCAAGGTGAAAAAATTTAGTCTCACCTAACACACTCAAAAAAATCAAAAAAGACATGCAAGCACAAGACAGAACAACAGACCACCTCTCTCCCACTTAGCCATTTCCATCTTAGGTTCAATTACTTTAAAATTGTTGGCAAAAATTTGACATGGACTTCTTTCATATACAAAATTAAAAAGGATTGAAGCATATATGTTGTCTATGTCTAAAGGGGATAAAATTTAAGGTAGACGGATCCGTTCAACTGAAGCCAATCATAAGAGATGGTACTAAGGAAAGGGATGGTCTGGCATACTGACAAACGACTAATAGAGCAAATCATATCCTAGACGGAGGGGTAGGAAGACAGACAGACCCTCCATAATGGACGGATTCCAACTAAACGGATGCAAGGGAGACGAGTAATGAAGCCACGTGGCCTAAGTGGTCTCCAAGAAACCTCAAATGGAAATGTCTTGAGCCCTACGATTAACCCTAATCAACAAAGTCTCTATATGAAAAGGATCCCGCAAAATACGTGCATTTATGAGAATATTCCCCACAAGGAAATGCCTTTTTCGCCAAGAAACAAAGGTCGGTTCCACGCTACTATAAAAAATTCAAAGCCCTCAGAAATCAAAGGTACACATAATCTATCTCAATTTTGGCACTCTAGAGTTGTGAAAATTCTCTAACTTAACCTTCGGAGGGTATTTGGCCGATACCACACCGATACTCTCTGTGAGGTCTTCTTCATCTTTGTTGCGCAGGTTTTGTCCAAAGCACGCGAGGACCGTGCAACTTACTGATGATTTTTGGCATCATCAGTTGGCGCCATCTGTGGGGAAGAAAAAAGTAACAACCATATTACCACTTCCCAAACAAAGAGTTGTATGCTACTCACTCGCTCAATGGCAACCAATAATCATAACGGAGAGGAACCATGCACTACTGCCCTTGAAAGACAAGTATAAACCCTAGCTGCGGTTGTGGACCGCCTTACTAAGTAAAACCACGACCTGGAGGAACAGCTGCGCCAAAGGGATGCTGGGCCCAATAGTCACGGAGAGGAGCAAGAGGGCACCAACTCCTAAAAGAGGGACCGAGAAGGACCAGAAGGCAACAATGCTCCCAGCAGTCAAGAGAAACAAGATACCAGTCATCCATCCGTCGCAGAAACGGCACCACCGCATATGGTTGCGAAGATGCAAATGATGAAAGAGCGGATGGACTTCATGATGAACACCCTAAGAGGACAGGTGTCAAGCGACCTCGACGAGTTAGTCCACCGAACGGACTCGCCTTTCATTGCACCCGTCACTTCGTTCCCCCTTCTACCGAAGTTCCATATGCCACAAGTAGAAGCCTACGATGAGTCAAAGGATCCCTTAGATCACCTAGAGTCATTCAAAACCCTTATGCACTTGCAAGGCGTGGCAGACGAGATCATGTGTCGAGCCTTCCCAACTACGCTGAAAGGTCCTGCAAGGGTATGGTTCAGTAGGTTGATGCCCAACTCCATCAGTACCTTCAAGGAGCTGAGCGCGCAATTTGCCTCGTACTTTATCGGGGGGCACAGATATAAGAAATCCACTGCATGGCTGATGAGCATCAAGAAACAAAAGGAAAAGATGTTGAGGTCTTACATAACCCATTTTAACAAGGAAGCCCTTTCTATAGACAAAGCTTATGACAAGATACTGGTTGCCGCGTTCACCAATGGATTACGGAAAGGGAAGTTTTTGTTCTCCTTATACAAAAACGACCCAAAGACCATGTCAGACATGCTGTATCGAGCCACTAAGTACATGAATGCGGAAGACGTGTTACTAGCTCAAGAGGAGAAACCCAAGAAGAAGGAAAAGCAAGAAAATGCACGATAGGATAGGAGACGGAAGATGACTAGGACCGGGGATCGACGGAGGATAGGCGCTCCAAACCCCCTGTTGGAAGATTTGCGAACTTCACCTCGCTAACTGCCCCTATTGATTAGGTCCTAACGTAGATCAAGGATGATACAGCCTTGACGTGAACCGGCAAGTTAAAGGGAGATCCTAGTAAGAGGTCCAGCGATAAGTATTGTCGGTTTCACCGAGACCATGGTCATGACACGTCTAAATGCTATGACTTAAAGCAGCAGATTGAAGCCTTTATCAAGTAAGGGAAACTACAACGATTCGTCAGCAAAGAAAGGGCAAATCCACCACAAGAATAGGCTGCTAGAAGGGATAACAAACGCCCTAGGCCACCCATAGGGGACATAAGGATGATTATAGGGGACACCATGGCTTCTGGTTCATCTAAGAAGGCCCATAAGATTTACCTTAAGATGGTTCAGAATGTCCAGCTGATAGGTTTCGTCCCAAAAATGGCATAGATCGACAACCCTATAATTGGATTCTCGGAAGAAGACGCTCGACGTTTCCCACCACCCACACGACAATGCACTCGTTGTTAGTATCCGAGTAGGGGACTACAACACTCACTGAGTCCTAGTTGATAATGGAAGCTCTGCTGATATCCTATACTACCTGGCGTTCCAGCAGATGAAGATCGAGAGAGAGCGACTCGTACCAACCAATACACCGCTCATTGGGTTCGGAGGAACGAAAGTATACCCCTTCGGCGCGGTCACATTGCCTGTGACGGTCAGTGACTACCCTTAGCAAATTACTAAGGATGTTACATTCCTTATTGTCGACTGCTCATCTACCTACAATGCCATACTAGCCCGACCTACCCTCAATTCATGGAAGGCCATGACTTCAACCTATCACCTGATGATCAAATTCCCTCACCGAGTACGAAGTAGGAGAGGTACATGGGGACCAAGTGGCAGCGCACGAGGGCTACATAGCAATGTTGGAGATGGATGACCGTTTGTAGACTGTGAGCATAAAAGAACAAAGGGCGATTGTAGAGCCTGTTGAAAGATTGGAGGAGATACTTCTCGATAACTCTAGGCCCGAGCGAACGACTAAGATCGTCACCCTCGCCAATCTGCCAGTCCGTCAAGTGGTCACGGCATTCCTAAAAGAAAACCAAGACGTCTTTGCTTAGAGTCATGAAGACATGCCTGGGATCGACCTTTCAATCATGGTGCACAGGTTGAATGTGTCACCCTCTTTTCCCCTATCCGTCAGAAGAAGCGAGTGTTCGCCTAGGAACGAGACCAGGCTATAGCAGAAGAAGTCCGCAGACAACAAGATGCATAATTCATCAAGGAGGTGTACTACCCCGACTGGCTGGCCAATGTAGTGATGGTCAAAAAAGCCAATGGGAAATGGAGGATGTGTGAAGACTTCATGGACTTGAATAAGGCATGCCCCAAAGATAGCTACCCCCTCCCACGGGTTGACATCCTGGTAGACTCGATAGTAAGACACCAGTTATTAAGCTTTATGGACGCATTTTCTGTTACAACTAGATCAAATTGGACGAAGCTAATCAGGAGAAAACTTCGTTCGTCACCAGTCAAGGCCTCTTATGCTATAAGGTGATGTCGTTCAGTTTTAAGAACGCGGGCGCAACATATCAGAAGCTCATGAACAAAATGTTTGCACATCAGATTGGAAGAAATGACCAAGTTTACGTGGATGACATGCTAGTGAAAATCCGAAGGGAGGACGATCATTTAAATGACTTCAAGGAGACCTTTGACACCCTTGGCTCTTACAACATGAAGCTCAATCCAAGCAAATGTGCATTTGGGGTGACGGCTGGAAAATTCTTAGGGTTCATGGTGTCTTAAAGAGGTATCAAAGTCAACCCAGACAAGATCCAGGCCATAATGGAGATGGCACCACCAAGGAACACAAAAGAAGTGCAATGCCTCAACAGAAAGGTAGCTGCGCTAAACAGGTTTGTTTTGAGGGCGACGGACAAGTGTCTACCTTTCTTTCGCACGGTGAAGAAGTCCTTCTAGTGGACGGCTAAATGCCAACAAGCTTTTGATGATCTAACAGCGTACCTCTCTTCCCCACCATTGGTAAGTCCCTCCCAACTAGGGGAAGAGCTATTTCTCTATCTGGCCATCTCCCGGTTGCCGTCAATGTAGCCTTATTCAGAGAAGAAGACAGGGTGTAGAAGCCCGTGTACTACACTAACCAGGCACTCCGTGGAGAGGTACCCACCGATGGAGAAGCTCGCCTTCGCTTTCGTTACTGCAGCTCGTAAGCTCAAACCATACTTCTAGGCCCACACTGTGGTCGTTCTGACAAACAAGCCTATACGGTGGGCAATGACTAACCCTAAAGCGGCTGGACGGATGGCGCTATGGGCAATAGAATTAAGCAAGTTCGACGTACAATATCGCCCGTATACTGCCATAAAGGGACAGGTGGTCGCTAACTTCATTGCAAAATTCACCAACATGGAAGGCCAGGGAGCAAAAGAGCATCCTCAATGGAGTATTCACATGAACGGATCGTCTAACAGGCAGACTGGCAGAGCAGGTATGATGCTTCATTCTCTAGAAAGGGACGAGATCGAGTGTATGGTTCGTCTTAACTTCCCTATGACCAACAATGAGGCGGAGTATGAGGCTTTAGTGGTAGGACTGGATCTCACCAAAGCTGCAGGGGCCATGAGTGTGGTTGTGTACTGCGACTCTCAAGTGGTCACGAGCTAGGTGAACGATGACTTCAAATGCAAAGGGGAAAGAATGAAGAAATACCTAGAGCAAGTAAGGAAACGAGTGGGCAAGTTTCAGGCCAAGTTTGTTCAAATCCCCAGGGAAGAGAACGAGCAAGCCTACCGTCTTACCAAAGCCGCATCAGCAGAACACATGCTCAGCTTTCACCTTTAATAAACGGCATCGGTGTGCAGGAAATAGACTCAGGAAGCAACTGGACCACACCGATAGTTTCTTATTTGAAAGACAAGACACTACCTGACAGTAAGGATGCCGCAAGAAAGCTGAAGGTTTAGGCAAAACGATTCGTCCTGATAAAAGATGTCTTGTACAAAAGAGGCTTCTCCTGCCCGTACCTAAGATGCTTAAGCCCCAAGGAAGCAGATTATGTTATGAGAAAATTCCATGAAGGGACCTGCAAGAACCATTCAGGGTCACGGTCACTGGTGCACAAGCTAATCCGGGCTGGATACTATTGGCTTACCATACAAAAGGATGCCCAAGCCTATGTTAAAGCCTGCGAAAAATGTCAAAGGTTCAGCAACTTCATTAGATAGCCAACAGAAGAGCTCACTCCAATGACAGCTCCATGGCCTTTTGCTCAATGGGAGTTAGACATCTTGGGCCCATTCCCAATAGCGATAAGACAACTGAAGTTTCTAGTGGTAGGCATAGACTACTTTACCAAATGGGTTGAAGTTGAAGCCCTAGCCACCATCATAGATAAATACGTATGAAACTTCATCTGGAGGAACATCATCTACAGGTATGGGATTCCTAGAGTCTTGGTCTCAAATAATGGAAAGCAATTCGACAACAACTCGTTCAGAAATTTTTGCTCACAACTAGGAATCAAGAATCACTACTCCTCAGGCCAACGGACAAGTTGAGGTCACGAACCAATCCTTGCTCAAGATCATCAAGACTCAGCTTAAGGGGGCAAAGGGTATATGGCCAGAAGAGTTATCAAGCATACTATAAGTGTACAGGACGACAGCCAGGACACCTACAGGAGAGACGCCGTTTTGACTAGCGTATGGAAGCGAGGCCATCATCCCAGCTAAGGTCGGACTCACAAGCTACAAAGTAAAGAACCATGATGAGAATTGGAATGACGAAGCCATGCGCCTACAGTTTGACCTAGTAGATGAAGTAAGAGCAACAGCTAAACAAAGGTTAATGTGGTACCAGGATCTTATGGCCAAGCATTACAACTCCAGAGTCAGACGCAGAGATTTCCAAGTCGAAGACCTCGTCCTAAGGAAGGTCACGGGTGCCATGAGAGATCCCTCACAAGGAAAGCTGGGACCTAATTGGGAAGGACCCTATAGAATCACTTCATGGCAAAGGAAAGACACCTACCACCTGGAGATGCTAGACGAGCAGAAGTTGTACCACCCATGGAACACGGAGCACCTAAAAAAATATTTCCAGTAGATGACTACACGAACAACAACACTCCTCATTTCCAGTTTACTTCTTTTTAGTTAATTTTTACTATCTACAGTACTATTTAAGCCCAAAGGGCAGCTTTTTATTCTTTCAAGAACAATTTTTTACTTGTGCACGCATTTATCACAATAAGAGGAGTTATTTAGATATGACTTGTGTATGTATACGACTCTACGAAACTACATCTATGATTAAGTCCATAAGTGGACAAATTCACCCCAAAGGGTGCCTCCAAATTAACAAGTCCTTAAGAGGACGGGTTCATTATTCAGTCCATAAGTGGACAGGTTCACCCCAAAAGGTGCAATTAAATTACTAAGTCTATAAGTGGACGGACTAATCCCAAGGAGTGATTTGAAATTATTAAGTCCTGAAGGGACGGATTCATCCCAAGGGGTGATTTGAAATTATTAAGTCCTTTAATGGACGGATTCATCCCAAGGGGTGATTTGAAATTATTAAGTCTTTGAGGGGACGGGTACATCCCAAGGGATGTTTTGAAAATATAAAGTCCACAAGTGGATAGGTTCATCCCAAGGGATGCTTTGAAAATTCCAAGTCCCTGAGAAGACGGGCTCATTATTAAATCCTTAGGAGGACAGGCTAGTTCCAAGGATACTCTCAGAGTATCGAGTCCAAAATGGACGAGTACACCCAAGTATCCCAAGAATTCAATTGATCCTCAAGGGGACGGGTGCATCGTAACATAAAAATTGGTCCCAAGGTGGATGGGGAAACATATATCTCAAAGATAAGAAACAACCCATAGCAAAAAAACATTTTCAAATATATAAACAAAAATATAAGCAACGGATATAAAGACAGTAGATAAAAAGCCTATGAAGGGTGAACGTTTACATCCAAAAGCCCAAAAAACAATGGGCAACAGTAGGAATAAATATTGTTCTCCCAAGAATTAAAAAAAGAAATTCGAATAAATTTACTGCTAATCAACAAGGGTTTCTCCGTCCTTCTCTTTAGCCGTCTGACCCTCATCAAGAGGATGGGTCTCATCCTCAACGGATTTGACCTTATCATCATAAGGAGCAGTCTCTCTGTCACCTTGAGGGTCGGGAGTGGTGTCATCCACAAATAACTCGTCGATGCCTTCGAGGTCGGCAAGACGGGCTAGAGTCTGGGCCTGGGTGTCGATAGAAATTTGGGATAGGTCCAGATTCGGGAAGGAGGCTTTGACTTGATGGAGACAATCATTGAAGCCATCGGCTAAGGAACCACCTAGCTCGTATAAAAGGGTGTTGGAGTTACGATATTCCTTTATTGCGTCCTCCTTGGCCTGATGAAGCTGCTTCTTTAACTTGGAGATCTCATCCTCCTTGTCCTTAAGTATGTTCCCTAACGCCTCGGCTTGCTTCTCTGACTCCTCTAGAGACTTCTTCGTCATATCAAACTTCTAGAGTTGGACCTCCCTCCAAGCATGAAGCTCATGAAGCTCCGTCTTCGTGGTCTCCACCTTCTCCTTTAGACGACCCACCACCGTCACCTGGGACATGCAACGGTCCATTTGACCCTTCATCACGAGCACACCTTGCAAGAATAAAAACAAAGGTTAGAAAAAGGGGTAACAATAAGACGGAAGGGAGAGAAGGACGGATTTGCATACTGCGTCAAACTAAAAAGACCTGTCTCCCCCATGGCCTCGATTACATGATTTCCCAAGTCCTTGTAATCATCGTCCTTAATGATGGATGAGATTTGCTTGATTGCATACCACGAGTCTTCACGAAGGAGGACGGGGCACTTTTCAGTGATGGGACCCTGACCCGTCATCACACCTTTTCCCTTCCCAGGACGGGGCGGAGGAGGCAGCTTGTTTGAATCAGGGATTTCCTCAACGGTTGACCTCGTCACCACCTTGGGCTTCTTTGGAGGATGGGCAATCTTATCTGATGGCTTCCTCTTAGTGAACGAGTTAATCGGACCCGTCCCCTTCGGGGGCACGCCTTCCTCCTTTTGCTTCTTCACCCGTACAACAGCTTGCTAACAGATGTAGGCCCTTCTCTTACCATCTTCCATTTTTGCATCAAGAGGGACGGAAAGAAGAGGTTAGAAAAAGTATGAGCAACGAACTTACGTTTGCGTGCTTGTTCTTCGTAGCGACGAGTGGTAGCAGTAGGCTCGGGACCTTCACAGTACCAATGAATGGTGTCCAAAGTAACAAGCTTTTGCCACATCCTCTCCACCAACTTGATCCTAAGGATCTTCTCCAAAAAGCTCCACTACTCAAGAGTAACCTCTATACGGTCCGTAGCTGCAATAAGAGACGGTTAGGCCAACGTATGAAACCAGAAATAGAAAACAGAGTTTAAACCAGACGAATACCTACTAGACAGGGGCATTATACCTCAAGTTTTATCAACGGACATGTTATCCTGATCATTAAGGTGACACATCTAGTTGTCCCTCTAAATGAAGAAGTACCGGCTCTTCTAGTTCCTGTTGGAATATGGAGTCTCGCACACTAGCCTAAGTGAGGGCTTCCTTGATAGGAAGCTGTACATACCCCTAAACTGGATGATTTCAGAAGGATGGTAGCAGTGGAAGAACTCCTCCACCGTCAGCTTACGTTCCCCGTTGGACAAGACCCCATACAACACTTCCGCTCCAAGGAAAACTCTTCAGGCGTTTGGAGAGATCTGGGTGATGGCTAACCCCAAATACTAAAGTAAACGGCGGTGAAGAGTGTTTAAAGGGAGCCTAAGTCCCGCCTTGAACATTTGCTCATACACTTCAACGTCTTCGACATGTCGATAGTAACGTTTTTCAAATTTGAAAGGTAAACAGATGGGGACATCGGTGGGAATCTAATACCTCTCCCGAAGGGTCTCAAAGTGTGGTCTCTTGACGGTGGAGTTAAAGTCATTGACCATCCACATGTGGGGAAGAAGAAATTTCCTAAGACTGTCAGGACCTATGACGAATCTAATAGGGGATTTAGCATTTCTTACATTCTCTTCATTGTTTGAATCCCCACCTGAACCACTCTCTGATCCGTCCACGTCCGAGTCCTTATTCTCCTCCGTAGAGGGTGATTTGGCAGACAGAACCCTTTCATCAGAAGAGGTGTCGAGGTTGACCAGACGGATACACCTCATCGTAGCCCGCTCCTTTGCAGACACATGATTACTCACTCGACGCTTCACTAGACATCTATCACCTACACGTGATGGATAAACTTCTAAGACTCTACAGGTCTACATATGTGACAGGCATACAATATTTAAAGTAAACAACAAAAGAAAAATCTCAGTATAAGACGAAGGATACTTACAGTTGAACGATGCAAAGAGGCGACGGAAGCAGCGTAGCAGACGGTCACACTAAACCAATGGATGACAGTTTCTGGCAGGAGACGGTAGCGCTCTAACACTGGAAATTTGTTGAAAGTAAAAATTAAAGGGAGAACCAACCTATTTATAAAGGAAACGGCACAGAAGACGAAGAGACACTTCGGTCCGAGTGATCAACTACTAAAATTATGCCACATGCCCTCTGCATTAATGACCCTAAGCTAGCCCATCAATCAAGGCGCAACTCCCTAGAATTAAGTTAGACCGTCACTCCATGGGTCCGTCTGTGCAACCAGGGGACGGACCCATAGAGTGAGGGGGCAGCTGAAGGAGATAAAATTTAAGGTAGACAGATCCGTTCAACTGAAGCCAATCATAAGAGACAGTACTAAGGAAAGGGATGGTCTGGTGTTCTGGTGTACTGACAAACGATCGGTAAAACAAATCGTATCTCGGATGGAGGGGTAGGAAGACAAACGAACCCTCCATAATCGACGGATTCTAACTAAACGGACGCAAAAGAGACGGGTAATAAAGTCATGTGGCATCCACGTGGCCTAAGTGGTCTCCAAGAAACCTCAAATGGAAATGTCTTGAGCCCTACAATTAACCCTAATCAACAAAGTCTCTATATGGAAAGGATCCCGCAAAATACGTGCATTTATGAAAATCTTCATCACAAGGAAATGCCTTCTTCGCCAAGAAACAAAGGTCGGTTCCACAATACTATAAAAAACCAAAGCCCTAAAAAATCAAGGTACGCATAATCTATCTCAGCTCTAGCACTCTAGAGTTGTGAAAATTCTCTAACTTAAACTTCAGAGGGTATTTGGCCGATACCATACCGGTACTCTCTGTGAGGTCTTCTTCTTCTTTGTTGTGCGGGTTTTGTCCAGAGCACACGAGGACTGTGTAGCTTACTGACGATTTTTGGCATCATCAATGCCATTAATCCCACTTATCAACTATCTCACTAGTCACTACCCAAGTTGGCTTATCTCATGCAAGATACTATATTTCAATAGTTTCATGATTTACAGCAAATCCTAACATTTTCCAGCAATTTAACAAGTATAAAAAATGAATAGGAAATTATATATGCTACAAAAATCAAAATCCTGCTATTAGGATATTGAAATATACAATTTGACTTATTGCTTAGGAGTTAGGACCAATAAATCAGCTTTATGCATCTTGTACTAATTGTAGAAGTTCATTCCCATTTTTCTTTGAACGAAGCTTAAGAGACTAATACTTGTAACATAAACCTTGCATGGATTGTCATTTTGCTAGATAATTCAACAGAATAATATTTGATACAAACTAATCTTCAATTTAGAACAGTTTCTTCAAAATTGTGACACTAGACTTGTAAAACTACTCACCTACTTAGCAAATGTCAAGAACCACAGGTCCACAGCTATCATGGTTTGATGACTACAACACAGAACTTACAATTAGGGAACCAAAAATGCATCATATCATCAGGCATTTACTTAGAAATATATTAAAAACAACAAATAGTCCAGAAAAAAAAAATACTTGGCATTTAATTAGAACCAATTGAGCTGGAATTATTAAAATTACCTAAACCTCATCATTATATGTAATGTGTCCAAAAATGCATAGGTGTTCAAAATCCTACACAAGGTGCTCGTCATCATGATCAGCTATAACTAGCAAAGTAAAAAACTAGTAAGTAAATATAAAAAGGGAGAATGCATAATTTAATAAAAATTACAAGTATATGAAAAAGATATTTACCCTACCCACCAAACAACCAGCTGCGGGAACATAACAAAGCCTCTGCATTTTGTGGCAATAGACAACTGCGGTACTTATCAAGAATTCGACCACCAATGCTAAACGCAGACTTTGAGGCAATAGTAGTGATAGGAATACTCATAATGTCACGAGCCATTAGTGAAAGTTCTGGAAAATGACCACAATTTGATTCCCAACATTGAAGAATATCCAAGTCCATATGAGTGTTATGGTCAAACCGGGTCTCTTCCAAATACACATCTAATTGTGACTTACTATTAATTGAACCAAAAATTTGACTCTCACACGTATCAAAACTAGCAATATCAGCATCTCTTACCTTCTCATTAGCACCACTACTAGATGCATTTTCAACCATATTGTGTGCTTCATAATTAGTGGCGCATAAATATCCTTCGAAAAGAGAATATAACTTGTCATGAAGATCCATCACCATTTTTGACCCATTAGTGCCATAAAGTCGCCTATAACTGAACTCCACAAACTACAATTGATACCGAGGATCTAAAATTACAACAAATGATAGTACAATGCTATAAGAATCCCAGTATTTATCAAATTTTTCTTTCATGCTTTTTGCCATGTCACTAATTACTATATCATTATCTTCCATCTCTTCTAAAATACGCAAATGAATTTTCCATACACCATGAAAGTATAAGTTGGCAGTAGGGTATTGAGTGCCTAAAAAGAGAGTGGTGATGTCATAAAATGGCTTCAAAAACTTTGCTATCTTCCCGACCTTATCCCATTCATCATCTGAGGGACAAGTGCGAAAGCTTCCATCAACAATACTCAAATTGTGAAATGCATCTCGAAATGTAAGAGCTGTCTCAATCATTAAGTATGTCGAGTTCCATCTTGTTGGCACATCTTGTCGCACTTTCTTACTAGTTAAATTAGGGAGTTCTTGAAGACATTTGGCAAATCTTAACTTCCTTGTATCATTGCCTCTCACATATTTAACACTTTCACGTATGTTGTGCACAGCATGCTCTATAATTTTCAAACCTTCTTGTACAATAAGGTTTAAAATATGAGCACCACAACGAACACAAAAGAACTCACCACTACAAGGCAAAGATGATCTAAAAGAAGGGGTTTTCTTCAAACTATTAACCAAAGTATCATTGTAAGAAGCATTGTCTAAAATGATTGTAAATACTTTTTTCTCAATGCCCCATTCTTTTAGAATGTTAAACAATCTCTCTGCCAAAATCTTACCACTATGAGGAGGTGGCGTATGAGAAAAACATAAAACCCTCATTTGCAACTCCCAATTTGCATCAATGTAGTGTGCAATGAGAACCATGTACTCATCCGTTGTGGAAGATTTCCACAAATCTGATGTTAAGCAAATCTTGCTCGGGACTAACTCTAAAGCACATTTGAGATTTTCTCTTTCTCTCTTATAGATTTTCAAAACATCTAACTTTGCTGTATTCCTACATATTGGCTTAACATCAGGATTTAGAAAGATATGAATCTCTCTATTAACCTCATGCTCCGCAAATAAAAATCAGTAATTATGCCTAATGATTTCCATTACAATATTTTCATGATGCATATCTTGATCAAGGGGAGGACGGTAAGGCCCACTATCATTTTCTTGATGACATTTCTTAGCATGACGGCGTAAATTACTAGTCCCATTCTCCTTATCTACCGTTAAAATATTAGTAAATTTTCTGCACTTGACTTTTCGATGGCCATCTTCATATAAAGGTAATATTTCACAATCATTCCACAATTAAGAAGTCCTACTCCTACTTCTTTTGCTACTACTTGAAACTATTTGTTCAAATTCATCCATCCCCTCAGTTACAGACATGATTCACCTTAAAAGATAAGACAATCAAAATGACAATTTCTGCAAATATATATTTCAAATCAACCAAAATCACAAAAGGTAGAAACATAGGTGACAATTTGAACAAAACCCAAAAGGTAAAAGTGGATAGATGCAAATCATTAATCACCCAGAAAAGAAAAAGACATTAACTTAGAACTCAAAACCCAATTGAGAGAGGGATCTTAATCTTACCTTGAAAATCTTAACGGGTCCAAAGCCACCTTCACCGAGCTTGTGAGCTGTGAAAATCTTTAGCAGCAACTAAGGTCTCAAAGGGAAATAGTTTCTGTTCTTGTTGAGCTATCTTCTCCAAGTCTTTTTCATTGCTTCCCTCTAATCAAACCCCCCCAAAAAAAAAAATCATGGTCAACAACATTCACAAAACAATAAACAATGTTAGGACATATGTGGAACATGTTAAGAGCATATGTCATTTAGTATTGGCTAATCCTTTGACAAAACGCACTTTACTTATAATTGCGTAGATCTAGGATGTGTTTAATACTTCAAGAAACAAGAGTTCAAGTCCAAGTATTGAAGTCATGCGAATCTGTCCAAGAATCAAGTGAAGAAGTGTTGTGTTTTAAAGCTCGACAGATAGCTCGATAGATGTATCTATCAAGATTTAAAATGTAAAGCTCGACAGATAGGCTCGATAGCTGTATCTATCGAGAATTATGAAAATCAGTTTTTCAGAACTGTATTTCACACATATCCAAGCTATGTGATTAGGTTTTCTTCTCTCACAACCCTAGATATATATAAGGATTATTTTAAGGGTTGTCATAAGGTGGTTGCACTTGTTGTTGCAAGCATATTGTGACTAAAGACAATTTTCCCTAGTTCATCTTTCTCTTAAAGAAACTGCTGCGTTTGTACACCATAGGGTTTTGTAACCAAGGAGCTTCTTGATTTTCATCGTGTGGATGAATTGAAGAACTTTACAGCCATCATCCTTCTCAAGTTGATGTGTTAGTCACATACTTGGATCTGTGCATCAATTAGTTACAAGTCCAATTGTGTATTAGGGTAAGGGTTCAACTGTAGGTTGGTATAAGGTATTGGGATTCCTTTACTTGTAACCATTTGTTTTGATAATAGTGGATTCTCGGGAGTGGTGATCTTAAATTCACCCGATGGGGTTTTGTCTTGGTAATTTTCCCCATTCGTAAACAAATCACATGTGTCAAATTTAATTTCTGTTGTATTTAGTTTATTTGGTGATTTGTTTGTGCTACCACGCTTATTGCATGTAATTGAATTTAATTAATTAACTTGGCTAATTAATTTATTAATTTACCAAAGGGGTCAATACATTCTCGGCCTATCAAGTGGTATCAGAGCGGGCACACTCTGATTAGGGTTAATCTTTGTTATGTGATCCATTGACCCCTGTTATCATGGATAGAGGACAATATTTAATTATACCTCCTTTATTTGATGGCACTAACTATGCATACTGGAAAGTACGCATAAGAGTTTTCTTACAGTCATTAGATGAAAAAGTTGTGGCAAGCTGTGGAGATAGGCTAGACCAAGCCAAAGGAAGCGCCAGCTGATTGGGATGATGCTAAGATCAAAGTGGCAAACTTCAACAGTAGGGCATTGAATGCTTTATTCAGTGCGGTCACGAATGAGGAATTCAAGAAGATATCCTCCACTAAAACTGCAAAGGAAGCATGGACTATCCTCAAGACAACCTATGAAGGAACTAAGGCTGTCAATGATTCAAAGCTTCAGAGGCTTACCACGAGCTTTAAAGAGATTAAGATGGAGGAGGATGAGTTCTATACCAAGCTCAAGGACATAGTAAACTCGGCCTTTAATCTTGGGGAAACCATTCCTAAAACCAAGATTGTTAGAAAGGTGCTCAGATCTCTTCCAGAGAGATTCCATGCCAAGATCACCGCCATTGAAGAATTAAAGGACATTGATCAAATTCCTTTGACAGAGCTGGTTGGCAACTTACAGACCTATGAATTGGGTTTGACTAGAATTGGGAAATCGAGCAAGAGCAAGAGCATGGCATTGAAGGCCAAAAGCAATGACACCGATGAGTCTTCTGATGATGAAGATTCTAAGATGAAATCCTATATCACAAGGCAATTCAAAAAGTTCATGAAGAATACCAATGCGAAAGGATTTGACAAAGACCATAAGCAATTCAGTTCTTCACAATTCAAGAGCCAAGATAGAGGGAAGAAGGATGCTAGGGATGGCGGTCAGTACACTGTTCCCTCCGGACCAAAGTACTTCGGATGTCAAGGTTTCAGACATATGAAACAAGAATTTCCAACTTATCTCAAGACCATTGGGAAAAGCAAGGCCCTTGCTGCTATCTTGAGTGACATTGAGCCTAAGGATGATTCAGATGATAATGAATGACGAGGGAATCTTGAATGCCTTCACTGCTACAGTTGATCCTACTGATGGGGGGTCAGAAACAATAGATGATGAAGAGGACTTGGTGGATTCTAAGTTTGAGAAAATGGACGATCAAGATGATATCCATACAGCCTATGAAAAATTGTACAAGGTTTCTGAGAAGCATGAGAAACTATATAGGCTGGCCACTAAGAAGCTGAATGATGTGGAACTTGATCGAGAAGAGCTTTCCACAAAGTTTGATGAAGCTAATCAGACTATTGGAGAACTATGGTTTAAGAACAATTTCTTGGCTGAAAAGACCAAGAAGCTTGAAGCAGAGCTGTTTCAAGTTAGAGCTCAATTGGAGAGGACTTCCAGTGCAAAGCTTGATGAGATGTTTAGCTTTCAGAAATCTGCTTCTGATCGAACTGGTTTGGGGTATGATTTCTCTTCCTCTAATATTGCTTCTTCTAGTACTACTGTGTTTGTTTCACCTGCTAATAATGTTGAATCTGAGAATAATGATGTGAAAACTGTTTTAGCTAGTGAGAACATAGATAAGAATAAATCTATCTTAGGAGCACCCCTTAAGTTTCATAAGAAAGAGATTAAAAACCCTAGGGCTAAGAAGAGCAATAATCAAAAGTCTAAACAGAAGAAGCAGCATCTCTGTCATCACTGTGGACCTACTGGACATACTCGACCTAATTACTATAAATTGTTAGCCACCTAACAGAGCAAATATGATCTCATCTGGAAACCAAAATCAGTTTCCATCTTCTTTTGCTCCTCTTGGAGATCTTCTCAAAGCCCTCATGTTCCTTTCGAACTTGAATTGTTTCAATTCTTCCCCCTCACCACTGGATCAAGGGTTCGCCAAACGAAAAGGTTCTTCCAAGGTGTGGAAGGAAAAAGGCTCTAAGTGATCTAGTCACTTTTTCTCTCTCCCTCTTTTTTTTTTTTTTTTTTTTTTTTGCATTACTTGTGTGTTTTGCTTTTTTGTTTTTAAGTCAGTCTAGTTTTATGCTTTGCTTTGTTTAAAATGTTTTTGTTTTTGTTTTTTTTTTTTTTCCAGTTTTGCTTTGTTTTTGTTTTTCATAAAATAAAAAAAATTAAAAAATCAGAAAAATACAAAAACAATATGCGTTTGTGTACATTAGTACTTATGTACCTTGGATGGCCATCGAAACAAAGTTTTCTAAACTTTGTATCTCTTATAGCTTAGATGAGCATTTCTATGCACAACTAAGCAAGTGAGTTTTGTGGCTCGTGTTTGTGATAAGTACAATTAAGTAATCACTTGTACTTAACACTCATAACACTCTTTTTGACAGGAAGGACTAAAAAAATCCTAAGAGAAAGGCATAAATAATCATCTCACCATTGTTGCCCACCAATCATGAAATGACATCTATATGCTTCGGCATAGCAAAGTGCAATGTCAAAAGCTTAACATAATTGGGTATTTCCTTTTTCTCTCTTATATGTCCATGCATGATATGCTCAAAAAAAATATGCAAAGAATATAAAAGCAAAAAGAATCAAAATGCTTTTAAATATGGTTGCAAGTGTGTTTCTAGGAGATGTGGGAGTTATAGGATGTACCTCAAAGGTGATAGTCCCCATCAAGCAATTATGATTGTGTGTGAGTTAAATTGATTTTCTCATATCTCAAATCGTCACAACATGTAGACACTTATGCAATCTTGCAATGTTTTCACACACAACACGCAAAATTATTTACTACTTTTGATACATGTGCAGGTACAATGTGATTTGTCTATCACATGGAATACATGTGTTAATGTATGCTCACTAAACTGTCTTAACTTGTTTTTGAAATATAAAATTGGATAGACTTGTTGTGTGTGTGTGTGTGTGTGTGTGTGTGTGTGTGTGTGTGTGTGTGTGTGTGTGTGTGTGTTTTGAATCTAAATGCTTGACATTTTTTTTGCTGAGAGATGTTTTTGAGAGCTTAAAATGTTGTTTAGATCTTTGGTTGAGTAACTTGTTTGATTGCATTCATTTCTGTGTTTTTCTCTTCTTTAAAAAACTGTTTTTGCACTTCTCGATAGCTAGCTATCCATCGAGATCTTTGATCTTCCTTTCTTGACAGAAGTTAACACAATCTCGATCCATCGAAGCTTTCTTGAATTTGGCTCGATAGCTTCTCAACAGATTCTCGATCCATCGAGATAGTTTCTGTCTGCTCGATAGCTGTTCAATCCATTGAGGTTCTTTGGCTGTCGACAGATTCTCGATAGCACCTCAATAGATTTATCTATCGAGAATTAGTACTGTACAAATTCTCGATAGCTCTCGATCCATCGAGCTTCGTGTTTCTATATATATATTAAGTGCGAATTTCATTTCATTTCTCTCCGATTTCTCTCAATAGAAAATCTTTTCTCTCTCCCAAACACTTCTCACTCAACCTCTTCACCTTCCCCACTTGATCTTCAGCCTAAAGGTTGTTTTCTTCCTCTAGTATGATCCTCTTTCTCTCATTCGTCATGCATTTCATTCTTTCTGACCTAAGTTTTTGGGGTTTTTGAATGTTTTTGGGGTTTTTCAAAATTGTTGAGGTTTTTGTAAAATTGTTGGGGTGGGTTTTGTGTAAATGATCCTATTTGCTCATGCATTGCATCACATTTACATTTTCACAATGTTTTATGCATTTTAGATGTGTGTTTTATATGTTGAAATCCTGTGTGCTGATAGGTTTGGATTAGGCTGAGCCCATGATGTTATTTTGTTGCATATCACATGTTCATGCATTTTTCATGCATACGTACCTTTCTTTTCTTTTTTTTATTATTTGTTATTGATTGGTACTCTTCTGCATCTCTCTCTCTCTCTCTTTCTTTTGGATAGTCTGCGCATGTCACCCAAGCATAAAACTACTCCGTCCCGGAACCCTCTTCGTTCTGAGGCATCTTCTTCTTCTGATTCTACTCCTCTTCACGACAAGTTCTGTGATGAGAAAGCTCGTCAGGACTTTTCAGAGAACTTTTCTCGACGTGACATTCATTTGGAACGCCAGGTCATTCTTTCAAACTTCTTGGATACTGATCTACCCACTGTCATTCACAGTAAAGGTTGGGAGTCCCTTTGTGATATCCAAGTCAGTTGTCCCTCCGTGATCATACAAGAGTTTTACTCTAATATGCACAGACTTGATTCCTCCATACGTCACTTTCTCAATTCTGTTCGAGGTATACATATAGTAGTCACTCCGGAGCTTATCTCTGATGTGCTACATGTCTCGAGGGTATCACATCCTAATTACCCCATCTGTCCTCGTCTGCAAACTGTGTCCAAAGACGAACTCATATCTCTCTTCTATAAGACACCTTTCTCTTGGGATGACCGTCAAAACACCCCTTGCTCAGACTTTGCAAAAGGTCCAAGGTTCTTGAATATAGTGATGACATTTGTTTTACATCCCTTGTCTCACTATAATTCGATTACTGAGTCTCGTGCTCGATTTTTGTTATTCCTCCTTGAGGGGCTTACCATTGACTTTCCCTCTCATTTCATACTCTCCCTTATAGATGTCTATAAGGATACATCAACCCATGATAAGCTTATTTTCCCTTATGTTATCACGAGTATCATTTGCCATGCGTCTGTCTCCTATCCCGAGTCTGCTCACTTCTCTATCATGGGTGCCATCAGCGACACGTCCGTTGGACGAAGCGAGGCCCAGCTTCTACCGAAGCGACCACAGATCGAAACGGTGACTCTTCCAGCCTCTTCCACTCCATCTACATTCTCTCTTTCTTCTTCTACGGGTGGTGTGACCCTCAAGGTGGTCATGGCGCAACTTCAGCACATTAATGCTCACCTTGACACTCTTAGTGATAAGTTATGTCAAGTGAACACTCGTGTCGGTCGTATTGCACGACGACAGGCTCACCTAGGTGGCTTCATAGAGTCTCCTTCTCCTTCTCCTGAGGCATCTGAAGATGAGGACGATGATGGTGACTCCGATTATGATGATGACGATGAGGATAAGGATGCTAGCTCTTCCGGTGATGATGAGATGACTGCTTCTCAGTGACTTGGCCTTTGTCATTCGTGACAAAAAGGGGAAGTAGTATGAGTATGAGAGTAGTCATGTAATCAGGGGGAGAGTTAGTATAGGAGATTTTTGTTAGGGGAAGTGTTTTTTTTTATTTTTATGAGGGATGTAGTAAGGACTTTTTGTATCTTTTCTTTTCTTTCTCTTTTAGATACATTGTTTTTGTACATCAGTCTTATGACCACTTAGTGATATCAAACCTTGTATTTATATAAATATATATATATATATATATATATATTTGATGAGGTTGTTATTACATTCTTTCACCTATCTCTTCATGTGTTGTTTCTTTTCTCTCTTTATGCACATGCTTCTTATTTATTGTATGCAATCTTTTATTTCTGTTTCACACTAAGATGCTGTGATGAGTTTTGTTTAAAGTGTTTCAGAAGTACAAGTTGTCAAAATCTTCCATGTCATGAACTCTCTTCTTGCAAAGTTTTTCAAGAGTTTGTGCTAAGATAGATTTTATTGTATTCAACAAGTGAGTATGAGTTGAGTGATTTATGACTTCTCTTATATTTCATTTGTTTGTTGTGGTTTTGTCACGGTTTGCCAAAGGGGGAATTGTTAAGACATATGTGGAACATGTTAAGAACATAGGTCATTTAGTATTGGCTAATCCTTTGACAAAACGCATTTTACTTGTAATTGGGTAGATCTAGGATGTGTTTAATACTTCAAGGAACAAGAGTTCAAGTCCAAGTATTGAAACTATGCAAATCTGTCTAAGAATCAAGTGAAGAAGTGCTGTTAAAACTTGACAGATAGCTCGACAGATGTATCTATCAAGATTTAAAATGTGAAGCTCGACAGATAGGCTCGACAGTTGTGTCTATCGAGAATTACAAAAATCAGTTTTTCAAAACTATTTTTCACACATATCCAAGCTATGTGTTTAGGTTTTCTTCTCTCACAACGCTAAACATATATAAGGATTATTTTAAGGGCCGGCATAAGGTGGTTGCACTTGTTGTTGCAAGCATATTGTGACCAGAGACAATTTTTCCTAATTCATCTTTCTCTTGAAGAAGTTGCTGCGTTTGTACGCCATAGGGTTTTGTAACCAAGAAGCTTCTTGATCTTCATCGTGTGGATAAACTGAAGAACTTTGCAACCAACATCCTTCTCAAGTTGGTGTGTTAGTCACGTACTTGGATCCGTGCATCGATTGGTTAGTCATGTATTGGGAGCCGTTTATTGAAAAGGAGAGACTGTCATTACATTACAAGTCCAATTGTGTATTGGGGTAAGGGTTCAACTGTAAGTTGGTATAAGGTACTGGGATTCCTTGTAACCGCTTTTTTTTTTTTTTTTTTTATAATAGTGGATTCTCGGGAGTGGTGACCTTAAATTCACCCAATGGGATTTTGCCTTGGTGGTTTTTTCCATTCGTAAACAAATCATCCGTGTCAAATTTAATTTCCACTGCATTTAGTTTATTTGGTGATATGTTTGTGCTACCATGCTTATTGCATGTAATTGAATCTAATTAATTAACTTGGCTAATTAATTGATTAATTTACCAAATGGGTCAATACATTCTTAGCCTATCAAACAAAAAATACGAAAACCTCAAACCCGAAATTGTTTTGTCTCCAAAAACCCCAAACCCAAAATTCTCGAAAACTTTAACTTAGAAATCAACCCAAGAATTGAGTGACTTACCTGAGAAATCTAATGCCTTCAACAATCTTCAACGATGCTTTCAACTATGCCTTCAACAACTTTCTAAGCCACCGTTAAAGCCTAACCTCAAATCGCTATTCAGGTACGTTCCATCTCTCTCTAGAATTTCCTTACTTTTGTTTGGTTATTGAGAAAATCTAAGAGAAAGTGTTTAAGGAGAGTGAGACTGAGGGCCGAATGTTTTGGCTTAGAAATCTAGAGGTTATACTGTTTATTTAAGTTTTAGATTTTAGAAGGGTTTAATGAGTATTTGTGGGTTAATTTAACTTTAAATTTTAGATGGGTTTTGTGGGTATTAGTGGATTTATCCATTTAGACCCATCTAATTAAATAACCAAATGGGTCTTTACCCATTTAACCCAAATATTCAAATGGGTTGGGTTAAGACTTATCCAAATAAGGTGGGTAATGGGCGGGTTCATGGATATGGATAAAAATTGACACCCCTACTTACAAGTGAGCTCATGCACAACAAAGTACAGTTAGGGTCCATTTGGTTGGAAGGATAGAAAAGTGGGAGGATAGAAAATGGTAGGAGGATAGAAAAGATTTTAATTTCTCTTCTTTTTGTTTGGTTGGGAGTGAAAAAGTGGAGGGATGGAAAAAAAGTGAGTTTGTATAAATTTACTCATATACCATTGTTAAAAAATGATGCTCAATTAAAACAAAAAAGTGACAATCAACCAAAAAACAAAGCAATCACCCAATTTATTAAAAAAGAAAAATCATGCCCAAGAAAACAATCATGTCTAGTTAAAAAAGAAAAGAAAAAAAAAGAGGCAACATGCCTAGGAAATGCAAAAGCAACTGTTTGAAACTTTGAATAAAAAGGAAAGACAAATTCAGTAAAAAAAAAAAAAAAAAAAGAATAAAAAGGCAAGACGTTGAAAAGAAAAAAAGAACACAATGTGAAGTGTGAATGTAACTCAATGCATAGACAATATGCATAGTCAGCCACAATGAAAAAGGGGGGGGGGGGGGGGGCGGGGGAGAAAACACCCCGGCCCCACCAATTTTTTTTCCTCCCCTCCCTCCAACCAAAAAACCATAAATAGTGTTTCTCTCCCATTTTCTCTCCTTTTTTTTCTATCCTCCCTAAAATCCACCCAACCAAACATACCCTTAAAACCATCTTTTCCACGCTCCAAAAAGAGTTGGACCGCTCATCAGCATTAGTTTTTGTCTTCTAACCAACTCAACATCTTTGGTGGGTTCTAATTAAGTGGAAACCACCTAATACTCTAGCCTTCAAAACCAACTTTGGGGCCACTTTTTAGGACATTGATGAAGCCAGTATTGGAGTGGTGGTGTGAAATTCCTTGAGTGAAGTGATGGCATCCCTTTTTAAAAATAAAAATAAAAAAACCCCTCTTCTGTGGTTTTACGTGTAAGTTAGATTTGAGCTTATACAGAGGAATAAAATAAGTTATCTAACAGTACATCTACATGAAAAAACTTCTAAGTGACAAAGATGCTAGTTTTGACATGACACACAATAAAGAAGAAGAAAGTGATATCAAGAACGTAAAAAGGGACACAAGATGTATGTGGAAAACCCTGAAAAAGGGATGAAAAAACACGGTTTGAGCAAGAATAGAATGTTTTTGCTCTACTCAACTTTGTATTATGTGGGAAAAAGAGGTCACTCTTATACAATAAGGGTGTTCTTCCTTAAAGAGAGACCTTGTTTTCTACCTTCCTATCTTATCAACTTTCTACTCTCTTCTCCAAATATCTAGTTGGGTTCTTGCCCTAAATTACAGCTGCATGTTCCTCTCATAATCTGAGGAATATGGCTGAGTACAAGGATAGGTGTCAAGTCATCATTTCCTTATTTTGGACCTTTTCATAACTGTGATATTATCTGTTGACTAAAAAATAGAGATTGCGCCAACGTGGCACTGGGGCCCGTGGATAGGTGACTTTGCCACTGTTTGGGAAATAGGCCCTAGACATTGAGAGGGACATCTGGAGTATTGTGAATGATACATGTGTCTCTCAAGTGGTCCAACGTGCATTCAACCAATAAGGGGTGTCCTCATAGCTGCTGACCTTAGAAAGTCACTATCTCCCTTTTTGTGTGTGCTTGAGTACCATATCAGGTGCATATCTTACTTCCTTCCTAAGGCAGTCACGCCTTTAGCACGGACCAAGAATAGGATCTTCTAGCCAATGCTTCCTCTTCCTTTGCTCACAGCTACTCCACGTGTGGGGTCTAAATCTAACCACATATGCATTCTCCCATGCCTTAGTGGTGTAATGTACATTAGCCCCCTGACTGCCAATGGCATTTAATGGTAAAGGCCTTTGACATTCACATTGGTTCAAGCATTAACACTCTGGTAATCATGCCTTGTGACATTTGAGCATGGACACGTGGCTCACAGGGGTGCTCTTAGCCATTTTGATGTCTCTTCATTTCTTGCGTTTTGCCAGACAGACATTACTCCTCATTAATGCCATGTCTCTTCACTTAACTGTAGTTGAAGATTTAAATAAGGAATTTTTCTTCTTCATTCTTCATTCCTTCTGTATCTTCAAATTCTCTCAAAAAACCTTAACCCCCACGAAAATGTCAAACCTTTCTTCCGTTGGTTCTAACTCCCCAAAACACACCTCCAACTCTTCTGAGAGCACTGCAAGCACTCCAGACAATAACATTCCCTCCCCACCTCCAAGTCCTATGCATCCCCCTCTCTATTTCCCCATATTCCCTCTGCCTCCCCAAGTCTTCATCCCTAAAGAGGTTGCTCCCTTCAATTAGAGCAACGAAGAAGAAGAAGACTCGGAGGAACTTCAGCTAAGGGCTGAAGAGGATGCTGAAGATGTAGCACTTGCTGCCTTCATAAGGGTCCCCTTTAAGCGCAGGAGAAGACGTAGGCCCTCTCAATCAGACTCAGAGTCTAGCGCTTCAAACCTTTCTGACTTAAAGGAGTCAGACTCCTCTGATGGCTCTGACTCAAGGGAGGATGAAGGCGAAGAAAAGGAGGAGGAAGAAAATGATGATGAGGATAAGCAAAAGATGGAGTATCTGGCTCTAGACTATTCCTAAGAGGACTCTGGGGATGACTCGGATACCTATGCTCCACGGTCTCCTTGATCTACTCACCATCAAACATACAGCTTCTTTTCTCTCTTTTTTTATGTTTTGTTAAAGTGTTTTCTTTTGTTTAGCCATATATTGGCTTAAGTTGTAAAACTTTAATTTTCTTTGTTTTTATTATTATTTGTGTTTTTATATAGGAAAGGGGTGATAGGCCACAATGGCCAAATCATGTAAATCCCTCTTTCAAAGTTTTGTAATATTTAATCACAAAAGAATATATGAGAAAGAAAAATTTGTTTTATTATATGTTTACTATTCATTTACATTTATGTTATGCTTTATGTTTATTTTACCACACATAAAATCCCTACATAAAGACATAAAATGTAAACATGTCAGTTAACAAAAATGAAAAGAGACAAAGTAAATCGAACCTATTAGTGAAGGGTCACGCCTTTACACTTTGTCTGTAAAGGCGGTTTCCTTGATTTCAGCACCATCAACTGCCCCTTTGTCAGATATTTAGTTGTTTCGCTTTGCTAACACGTGTCAAATTTGAAAAGATATTCCATTTTTTGAACAAACTTCTTTTTGGAGGGAAAAGAGTAACTCCTCAAAGTATAAAAGGAAAATAAATATTTCCCTTCCTTATTTCTCTCCTTTTTTCCTTTATCTTCTTCTTCTTCAACCCGAAACCCAGAATTCTTCTTAAATACCAAATCATGGGTGTGAAACGTGGCTTAAGATCCAGTTCTGCAAAATTTTCAGAACCTTCACCTTCAAAGAGCAACAACCCCCTTCTAGGGAGAGATAAAAATCCTTCCATAGAGGAACAGTGGATTATCCCTCCCTTCTTCGAAGACTATCTGTTTGATAAAAATCTTGATTGGGATTCAGTCCCTTGTTCTGAAGACCCTCCCTACACAGCATGTGGAGAACTCGATGATCTTCTAACAATGGATCTGGATTTAAAACATATTCCTAGGCTCGGTACCTGCAAAGGGGACTTTGCTCCCATCGTAGATATGGTCTTCAAATCCCACACTTTTGTTTCTAGAGGTTGGAGAAGTTGGTGTTAAAGAGTGTTGGCTCATCCTCCTTTCATGGATATTTTACAGAGAGTGAAACTTGTGGACACCATTCTTGTGTTCTCTAGTTTGGAGATCAACAAGGATAGAGAAAGTCTTCTCTCCCTTCTGCACCGGTGGAATCCCACTACTCATACCTTCTTCACAGGGTATCAATAAATTTCTCCATCTCTAGAAGATGTCTATAAGATATTGAGACTTCCCCTGTTTGGAGATGGTGAAGTAGTCAACATCTCTTTGTCTCCTGATAAGTCTAAAGCCGTTAAATTCCTTGAAGATGCAATGAAGAAAACTCTAAAGAAACCAGTCCTAAAGACAACAAGAAAAGGGAAATCCCCCAGCGAGAGATACTGGTGTTGGCGGAGACAAATGTTCCAGGGCCAATTTCTAGGGATGGATCAAGTACTTCTGGAAGGAATATGGTGATGGTGTAGATGAGGAAGCTAATGGAAACTCCTTGAAGGAAGGCACCGACTTTGTTGTAGGAGAAGGTAACTCTAGCCCTTATGAATTTGAAGCCTTTATTGCTTTCGTTTTATCTCGCCATCTGTTTGAGCGATATCCTCATGAGAAGATTCTAAGCAGACATTTCCCTCTAGCTGTTAAACTAGCCAAAGGACATTCCTTTTCCCTTCCTCCTTATTTTCTAGGAACTTTGTACTCTCACCTAGATCATTTCACTCTTGACTTGCAACGCTCATGGGGTAGATTTCAAGTAGAAACCTTTGTACCTGTTGCTTTTTTGCAAATATGGTTGTGGGAACACTTTAGGAATTATGCCCCTATCCCTAAGGTGTTAAGCTCTTATAAGACCAATCTGCCATCACCCCAAGGACTGCAGCGCTCCTAGCATTGGAATGAGATGGTAGTGTCTTCCAACAGCTTCCTTAGTAAAGTATTAGATGACCCCACTAATTGGACAGCCAGACCTTATTCTGCCTTAGAGGGTGGACTTCCCCCACTGTTCACTTCTTTAGAAAGTACTCCTATTTCTCATTATAGAGATACCCCCTGGTCTGAGGAAGAACTTTCCTTTATTGCCTATGCTTTTCCCTCTCATGTTTAGGAACACTTTTAAGATGAGTATGAGACACAAGCTTATAATCCCCATAGGTTTGCCCGCCAATTTGGTTTTGACCAAGGCATACTGGGACACTTCTCTAGTTTAGCTTTACCTACTGCGGTGGCCTCCTTAGCCTTTAAAATAGAGAATCTCATTAAGATATTGGTAACAAGCCCCGAAATCCCCTTTACTTCCCCCACCAAAACTGGATTGCCTTTACCCAGGTTCAAGTCATGGTGGTCCGACATTAGGGAACGTGTTAGGAATTTTGGGGAAAGTAGTGCCCAGCGAGTGGATGTCCCACCTATTTTCAAGGGTGATTTGACTTTGAAGCTCCTTTCCAAAGCCAAACCTTCAAGCACTAAGAGAATGAAGAATGCATAAACCCCTTCTATCAAGAAGCCTACGGTACATTTTCTTCTTTATAGTGGCTAAACTCTTGTAATGTCTTCTCTTAATCAATGGCGCAAGTTACTTTTCTTCCTTTCTCCCTTTTTGACCTTTGATAGGTTACAGGATCTATTTCTCAAGCTCAATCCAAAGCAAAAGTCACTTCTTCAACCCGAGAGGTTTCTGTACAGGAAATGACTTCTGATGAGGAAATAGAATCTAATGCCAAAAGGGAGGATTCAAATCGGGTGTATGCTGAAAATCCTCAAGAAAAAGAAGATTTAGCATAAGCTACTTCCAAAGATCAAGAGAGTGAAAGCACTCAAACAGAATCTAATCCATTACTCTCATTGATTTCTCCTTATTTGAGAGCAATCTGTTCTCAATTGCTCTCTAAATATCCCGAAACCATGAAAGATACCAGCAAATGGACTTTGTCACTTAAGGGTTTTCTCTTATAGCAAATTGGGTCTATCATATCCAAACTGCAGTCAAAGGGCAAAGAGGATTGCCTAGCTCTTCCCCTTGACGATTTCATTTCCACACTGAGTGAGGCCAAGGGCCTAAGTGTCAATGTCAGCTGGTTAAGGAGCCATGTCACTACATTGAGGGACTTAAAGAAGGTAGGACCCTCTATTCATGCTTCCTTGTCCTCACTTCGTAAGTTAAGAGTTAAAGAAAACTCTTATATCGACAAAGCAAAGGAAACAGAATCAACCTTACAAGTACGTAGCACTTCAATCACTCAGCTCTAGGAATCTATCAACAAAGTTCAAGCGAAATTAACATCCCAGCAAGAAGTGAGTTCTGCCCTTCAGACTCAATTAAAAGGTGTCACAGCAGAATGTAACTCTTTGAGGAAAAAGATCGAAAAGCTAGAAGGCGAGCTAGAAGCTTTAAGCGATCCAAACTTCTCTCTTGAAAACATTAGTTCTCTCACAAACATTATCTGATTTTCAAGTTGTAATATTTTATGGTCTTGAAGGGCCATGTGGTTTTATTATAAACTTTACTATGTTTTATTCAATTAGGCTATCTAGACTTTGCATGCATATCATGAACAATAGAATATGACCTAGCTGAATAGAAGACTTTGTTTATAATAGTATAAGTATCGTGGAAAATAACATCAGTTTGACATTAAGGCAACAAAATATTTTTTCAAGATTAAGCATGATATTTCTTAAGGTGAGCTCCGCTAATGGGTCTATACGCCTTTGTACCTGCCTAATCTTTTAGCCAATAGTGTCTTGTTGGATGTGCTTCTTCCACTATATAGGGTCCTTCCCATTTTTGGAGAAAACTTGTGCTTAATATCTCCAGCCACTCCTCGTACATGAGGGGCAGTTTTCCAAACAAGTTCCCCCACTTGAAACTTCCTTTCTTAACTTGGCCTTCATGCCAAGCCTTCATATTAGCCTACGGTTATGAGAGGCAGCATTATCGTGTTTTTCTTCAATAATTTCCAAAGTAGCTTCTCTAGGTATCCCTGAAATCTTTGCTAGCTTCACTATTGGCCTTACCAAATCTATTGGGATGACAACCTCCGTGCCATAGACAAGAGAAAAGAGTGAAGCTCCTATAACTTATGATTTGGCTATTCTATGAGCCCATAGAGCTGTAGGAAGCTCCTCTCTCCATCCCTTTTCATTCTCCTTAGTCATTTTTTCCAATATTATCATTAATCTTTTATTAGAGGCCTCAACTTGACCATTTCCTTTGGGATAATAAGGTGTCAATGTCGTGTGAGAAATGGAGTACCATTCTGTTAAATAGTGCACATCCTTGTTCAAGAATGGTGTGCCATTGTCAGAAATAATTTTGCTAGGTACCCCAAAACGACATATTATATAAGAAATTAGTCACTGAGCTACCTGTTGCCTTCTTCATAGCCACAGCTTCTACCCACTTGGTAAATAGCTTAGTAGCTACCAATATTCATGTACATCCTTCAGAAGGGGGATTTATAGGTCCTATAAAATCCAGGCCCCAGCTATGGAAAGGATATGAAGCCATAGTTGGATGAAGACTTTGATGGCTGGTGTGTATTTCATCCCCTTGCCTTTGGCATTCTTGACACTTCTTGACAAAGTCTTGAGCATCCCTTTGCATTGTAAGCCAATAATATCCCTAGTGTAAAGCCATTTGCCATTGCTTTCTCCCACTCGGGTGTCCTGCTAGCTCTCCTTCATGTAGGTCTGAGAGAACGCCACTAACTTCTTTAGTGGGAATACATACCATCTACCTTCCTTGAAAGCTTCTCTTAAATAACTTCCCCTCCACTACCTTGAACCTTGTCACGTATTTTTTTAATTTCTCTCTTTTTACCTAATCGGCAGGTAGTACACCTTGTAAAAGGTATCTCAAGTACGGATCCTTCCAACCTTCTTCAAGCAATTCGCCATTAAGCACTTCTGCTTGGTCTAGGGGGATGATGGAACAAGTCTTACAACTCCTTTGCTCTTCCTTAGCATCATTGGCCATTTCTGGCCAAAAGACCCCTAGCCTCTATAGTCTTCTATACAGACCAACATCAAGGTTTACACAACAAATATCATAGTGCAACCTATGTAACAGTGTCAGTCCTTCCTGCCTCAATACACACTTCATCAGCAAACCCTCTGCTCTTCTGAAAAATAAATCCCCATTGATCTTGAGGAAATCTTTCATATTTGCTGATAATTCTGACCCAACGTACTTTCCTCGGGCCATTGCCTTCAACAAGGGTTCTCGCCAATCTTAAGGGAGACACAATTCATCTTGGACCAAACCAGGTTGTTTCTCCACTCGAAGTGTTATCTTTTCCTTCTTCAATACAGACTTGGTGGCTAGGGTAGCTAGCGAGTCAGCAAGATTGTTCTCATTCCTGCTAACCACTTTGTATTTTATGGAAGTAAAGTGTTTCATAATCTTCTGAACCGCAGCTCTATGAGCAGCCAGGCTAGAATTCTTTACTTCATAAGTTCCTCCATAAGTTCCTTCTCAACGGTTGAATATCTTAACTCTGGTCCCTTCATAAGCCTACTGATATAATACACCGGCTTTTCTACCCCTTCTTGATCTTGAGCTAACAACGCTTCCAATGACTGCTCTGTGTTAGTTATGTACAACAAAAGGGGTTTGCCAGGTAAAAAGGCCACCATTGTGTGAGGGTCCGCTAATATCATCTGGATTTTCTTAAATGCCTTTTGGCATTGATCACACCATATAAAAGTCATTCCCTTCTTAGTCTACTCTATAAGAGGCTTCAGGATCTCAGCTAGACCTGGAATAAACCTTCTTAGATAAGAAACTTTTCCCACAAAGTTTCTCAACTCCTTCAAAGTTGTGGGGGACTGAGGTTAGTTATTGCTTTGGCTTTTGTAGGCTCCAAATCAATCCCTCTATGATGAACAAGAAACCCCAAGAACTTCCCTAAAAACACCCCAAAAGCACACTTAGAAAGGTTCATCCTCAAGTTATGCTCCCTGCATCTTTCAAAGACTTGCCTCAAATGCAATAAGTGCTCAAAAGGATTCTTTGCCTTCACTACAAGATCATCAACATAATCTTCTACCTACTTATGAAACATATCACCAAAGATCCAAGTCATAGTCCTTTGGTAGGTAGCACCTGAATTCTTTAACCCAAAAGGAATCACCTTATAGAAGTAGTTCCCAAAAGGTGTTCTGAAGGCAGTTTTCGGGGCATCTGTTGGCTCCATAAAGATCTGATTATACCCACTATAGCCATCCATAAAGGAAAAACGTTTCGACCAGCTACTGTATCCACCAAAATATCAACATTAGGAAGTGAGAATTCATCCTTAGGACAAGCTTTATTGAGATACCAGAAATCCACACAAATTATTATATGACCACCATTCTTCTTTACAGGCACTATGTTGGCTAACCAACTTGGACATTCAATCTCTTCAATGAAACCTGCTTTTAAAAGCTTATCCACTTCAGCTTTTATCTTTTCCTCTATATCTAAATGATATTTCCTTGGTGGCTGCTTCACAAGCTTAACATTGGGATCCACCTTTAACTTGTGCGTTACCAGGCTCGGACTCAGACCTGGCATTTCTTGGTAACTCCAAGCAAAAACATCCTTGTATTCCCTTAACAAGGCTATCAACTTCCTTCTTTCTTCTTTAGACAGAATCTTGCTGATTTTCACCAGTCTTTCACCTTCTTCCCCATCGTTTAAATCAATCTCAACAAGTTCTTCCTGCACATTCTTAACAACATCATTCATGTACTCGGGAGCTTCTTTCGCAAGTTCCTCAGTTACATGAACCTCTTCTGGCTGTTGCATCAGATTGGGGGGATCAGGCTCGCCATCCTCCTCATCCCCTTCCTTTAACCGTCGGAATTCATATACCACTTTGCCATTAGGCGTGGTGGTTCTCCTTATCTTGGGGGACCTTTCTGGTTCTACAACTTCGCCATCATCTTCTTCCTCTCTTTGTAAAGCAATGGAGTTAAAATGAAGAATTCTGTTCTCACCCTCAGGCTCATAATCTTGATATAAGGCTGCCTCAGCATATGGAGCTCTGCCTTATCAAAAGGCATCTTAGTGGCTTCAATAACCACTTGCCTATTCCTCCAAACGACCTTCACACATTGATGATATGTGGAAGCCACAGCCTTATATGCCTTCCGCCATGGACTGCCTAAAATGATGTGATAAGATGTATTTCCCTCCATTACATGCATGAGAGTGGGTGCTCAAATTCACCCAACCCTAAGATCTAGAGACACATGCCCTAGGGTTCACTACCGTAGGAACCCTATTCCTGCTACTTGAAGTGGCTCTAAGATGATCCTTCCTCAAGGAATGACCAAGGCATCAAATGTTAGGAAAGGCAGGATATTGGTAGACGCATCTGTATCTACCAAGGCCATTTTGATTCGAGATGCTCCCAAAAAGGCAGTAAGATATAAAGGTTTGTCTCCATCAATAACTCAGTTTACTAGATCTTTACTGGAAAAGGTGACTGAATCCTTTGCTTCTTGATATGCCACCTGCATCAAACTCCCCTCAATAGCTGCCATTTCATGATTCCTTTCCATCACCCTGGTCAGAGCTTGGGCTGCTTCTCTCCTAGCCAATGGCCTAAGACCTATTCCTTCAAGAAAGGAATGTATCTTATCTTCTTGTTGAATTCTCGTTACCATTTCTTCATCTAACAAGGGTGGAGGTGCTGAGCTACTGCTAGCCATGTTCTCCGCTTCTTCCTCCATAGGATCCTCACAACCCATGAAGAAAGTCATTGCTACCTCTGGTCTACGCATTCTCGGGTCAAACCTCTTCCCAGCCTTGATAACCACATCTCCCTTGGCTACCCTATCATGGAAGATGTTCCTCAAAGCATAACAATCCATGGTATGGTGGTCACATCTCCTGTGGTATCTATAGTAAAGTGGACTTCATTTTTCTTCCTCTGTGGGTTCACGTTTGCATTTAGGCAACACCACTACACCATCTTTCAGCCAAGCTCCTAGGATGCTGTATAACTCCTCAGTGAAAACAATAAAAGGAGGGGGAATACCACCTCTCTCCCTCTTCTTATTCTTGACTACTTTCTTAGGCTCCTCTACTACAGCAACTTCTACCTTCTTGCCTTCTCTCCTCCAAGGCTGTCTAGGTGTACTTGCAGCCTGTGATCTACACTTGGTTTTGACTAATGGTTTTCACCCACACCAATTAGTACCCCCATAGCTTTCTTCCTAAGAGGCATAGAGAAAGTAACAGTAAAACAGAGGTATACAACCCAACAAAAACACACTTAAAAGGGAAATAACCAGAGATTCCCCAGTGGAGTCACCAAAAATGTATGTGCAAGTTAGATTTGAGCTTATATAGAGGAATAAAATAAGTTATCTAACAGTACATCTACATGAAAAAGCTTCTACGTGACAAAGATGCTAGCTTTGACATGACAAACGATAGAAAAGAAGAAAGTGATATCAAGAACGTAAAATGGGACACAAGATGTACGTGAAAAATCCTGAAAAGGGGATGAAAAACCACAGTTTGGGCAAGAATGGAATGTTCTTGCTCAGCTCAGCTTTGTATTATATGGCGAAAAGAGGTCACTCTTATACAATAAGGATGTTCTTCCTTAAAGAAAGACTTTGTTTTCTACCTTCCTATCTTATCAACTTTTTACTCTCTTCTCCAAATATCTACTTGGGTTCTTGCCCTAAATTACAGCTGCATGTTCCTCTTATAATCTGAGGAATATTGCTGAGTACAAGGACAGGTGTCAAGTCATCATTTCCTTATTTTGGACCTTTTCATAGTTGTGATATTATCTGCTGACTAGAGGATAGAAATTGCGCCAACATGGCACTGGAGCCCATGGATAGGTGACTTTGCCACTGCTTAGGAAACAGGCCCTAGACATTGAGAGGGACATCAAGAGTACTGTGAATGATACACATGTCTCTCAAGTGGTCCAACATGCATTCAACCAATAAAGGGTGTCCTTATAGCTGCTGACCTTAGAAAGTCACTATCTCCCTTTTTGTGAGTGCTTGAGTACCATGTCAGGTTTATATCTTACTTCCTTCTCAAGGCTGTCACACCTTTAACACAGACCAAGAATAGGATCTTCTAGCCAACGCTTCCTTTTCCTTTGCTCACAGCCATTCCACGTGTAGGGACTAGATCCAACTGCATATGCATTCTCCAATGCCTTAGTGGTGTAATGTATAGTGGTTATCTTGGAGAAATTATTAGCCACAATGGAGGACCATGTGGATGTGTTGATGTGGTCCTCCCAACCAATGGTGATCTACCATTTGGACAATTAGCTAATGTCAACTTTAACCACACAATAAATACAAACTTAACTCTAGTTTGGATTAGTCTAACCAGCTTACCTCTTAAAACCAAAACCAAAGTTAAGCCACCAACCACTTTAACCGAAACCACCAAAGCAAACCAAACCCACACATATCCATTATGATAGAATAGTTTCATTCCCTCCTTTATTTGGGTTTTTTGCCAATAACAATTCTCTCTTTTGAATCCAAGTTATCTTTTCAAAAAGCACGAAAATTTTCAATCTTCTTGCAATACAAATCCTTCTCAATGTCAACTTTTTTAATTTTGATAGTCATGAACTAAGTTTCATAAATCTAATTCATCATCATCAAATATCATCTCCCTACTTTTGCATTGCCAGATTGTTTGAGGTGGTTGTCCAAACTCCACCATTGGAGCTAATCATGATTGATCAAGGTATTTAACAAAAACTCATTTCACTCTTCAATGTTTATTTTTCTTGCTCTATTTTCATTCTATCTAGTTTATTAATTGGTGCCTTCTATGTATTTGATAAAAGTCCAATATGAGAATACTAAATATGTGTGTGTGTGTGCGCGCTGTTTTCTTCCTATCTAGTTTATAGATGTAAAGAGGATCATTTTTTATAAGTTTATGATGTGTCTTTGTGTTAAAACGCATTCCCTCTGCCTTTTGTGTGTTTGTGGTGTTTCCTTTAACTATTTAATAAAATTCAAAAATGTGAATAGTAAAAAAATGAACTATTTCTTATGGGTTAATAGTTTGGACACACACCGTTCTCATCACTCTTGTTTTTTAATATGCTTTTGGTTTGAGTTCCCATATAAACATATTTTGTGGTGTTTTATAATCACAATGGTGTTTATTAATCATAGATATTAGAGTAAATGATGAAGACCTTAAAGATATTGAAAATTTGCTTGGAATGGTGGTACACAATGAGGATGAAGCATATAAATTGTACAATGATTATGCCATACGAATTGGGTTTAGTATTCGAAAAGAAAAACTCAAATATTCAAAAGATGGTATAAGACAACGAGAGTATGTGTGTTCAAAAGAAGGATTCCCCCGAGATAGTGACCGTTTGGATGATAAGAAGTTCAAAAAATGACAAACTAAAACTGGTTGTGAAGCGAGTATCCTATTTACAGTGACAGATGGTGAGTGGAAGGTTACTCACTTTAATTCTAATCATAATCATGAACTTGCAAAACCAGAAGAAAGACCATTTCTAAGGTCGAATCAAAAAATAACTGATGCTCAGTTAGGTGTAATAAAAACTTTCAAGGAAGCGGGTATAAGAACAATAAGCGCATATACCTATTTAGCTGAGAAAGCTGGGGGGTTTGAAAATGTTGGATTTATAAAATGAGATTGCTACAATGTGGTAAACAAGCAAAAGTTAATCGATGTTGAGGCTGGGGATACTCAAAGTTTAGTAAATCATTTTAAACAGAAGTAAGCAAAAGATCCTATGTTTTTTATGCAATTCAAGTTATAATGAAAATAGAATGACAAATTTTTTTTGGAGAGATGGTAGATCAAGGATTGATTATAACTCTTTTGGGGATGTAATATGTTTTGACAATACATATTGAACTAATAAGTATAATATGATATGTGCTCCATTTGTAGGTGTCAACCATCATTAGAAGAACATGCATTTTGGTTGTGCTTTTTATTGTATGAAACAATTGTTTCCTTTACTTGGTTGTTTGAAATATTCTTGGAATCAATGGGAAATAAAAAATCAAAAACAATTTTTACTGAACAATGTCAGGCAATGAAGAATGTCATAAGAACTGTGCTTCTTGATACATGTCATCGCCTATGCTTATGGCAGATCTCAAAAAATGCTGCAGAAAATTTTCCAAGGCATTATGGGATTCCTGAATTTAAGAGTAGATTTAATAAAATTCTTTATAATTGTGAGATAGACACAGAGTTTGAGTCTTGTTGGGAGGCCTTGCTTAGAGATTACAATTTGGTGGGCAATAAGTGGCTTAATTCTTTATATGAAAATCATGAAAGATGGTATTCAGTTTTTAGTCATAACATTTTCTCTGCCAGAATAAAAGCTTCATCAAGGAGTGAGAGTGTTAATAATTTCTTTCAACATATGGCATGCAAAACAATGAGGCTAAAAGAATTTGTGCACGACTATGAGAAAGCTTCAAAAAAATATGTGCATGGAAGAGTTAGAAGAAGATTTTCGTTGCAAACAAGGTACGATTTCACAAATAGTTAAGAATTGTGTAATTTTGCAACATGCATTATCTGTTTATACACGTACAATATTCAAAAGATTTGAGTTAAAATTTGCTTCTACCATAGGTTTCACACACCAAGAAGTAAATTCTAATGGTGTGTCTTTTTCCTATGAAGTTATTGAAGAGGGTTGTCGAAGGGTTCGTGTTATCCACTTTAACTCCTCAAATAATGTTGTAAAATGCAGCTGTAAAATGTTTGAAACATTGGGGTTACTATGTCGACATGCTTTGCAAATACTAAATGTGAAAAATGTAATAGAGTTGCCTGTTCAATATATTTTGAAATGATGGACAAAAGATGCAAAAAAAGATAGTTTTATATGTGATCATGGCAAATCAATTGATGCAAAAGATGAGTTATCAGTGACTTTATGCCGTAATGAATTAATGCGCTCAGTTTATGAAATTTTCACAAAAAGTGCAGCGACAACTCGACATACTGAAATGTGCAAAAGAAAAGTTAGGGAGATGATTGATTTAGTTGAAAAAGATATGGTGGTGGCAAGAGATGGTGATGAGAAAGAAAATAGTTTTGTTGCTAATAATGCCATTGAAAATGCTGAGAATACAAATTGGTCACTCAATAATTTGCCAATATTAGATCCCCCATGTGTGCGACCAAAAGGAATAACAAATATAAGAATCAAAAGCAATATGGAGAAGCATAAAATGAAGGCATTAAAAGATATTACAAGATCAAGTAAATATTTTTCTTTTTAAATTTTAAATAGAAGAAAATGCTAGTGGTATGATCTAAATATTTATTTGTTATGAACTATGCCTATTATTTCCTCTCTTTTTTCTTTTTTTTTTTCCTTTTTTAGAACAATTGTCCACAGGAGGACTTTCAGCAATCTCAGGCCATGCTCCTAATGGTATTAGTTCTTTTCTAAATGTACTATAAGTAGCACAAAATAACAATATTACTCTAGCATTATTTGTATTATCAATTCAATATTAATCCCAAGGATTCTTTTTCAAAACAATTGATAGATAGAAGACATCCACAAAGCTCAAACTAGGCACCACAGAGTACAAGTCGTTGTCAACCAATGCAACCATTTAGTGTACCCACGGATGAAAACTATAATAATCAAGTATGATCTATGCCCCTTGCATCTTTTTTTTTTTCTTTAAAAAAAATTGATTTGAGATTTTAATCTCTTATAATTATTTGACAGGTATTCTTTTCTTTGGGCATGCCAATAGCCAATAGTTCAAATCATTCAACTATCTAATCAGGTACAAATAAAAAATATAATTTGATTTGTGTAATTGTATTTTTTTTTTTTTTTTTTTTTTTATAAAGATATCAACAGTTTGAGATTGAGCTAATATGAACCTAGAATCCTTTTTCCTATTAGACCGGTGCTTCTCCAAATGTTAGCTTTATAAGCATGCTTCAAAGTAATGATTACTTGAATCATTTAAGTCGGGTAAATATACTTGCTACTTCATTTTTTTTATTTTCAATTTTTGTTCCTAACTATGTTTGTTTATATATTTGTATCAATGATTACCACTTTGTCAATAATAATTGAAAATGTCCATCTCTAATTGTGTATAATTCCTTTTTGTTGGGAAATTTAGACTCTGGTTGATAGAATTAACAAGTTTTAAACCCAAGTTGTTAATTAGATCTATTATGAATAATCTTTGTTCAAACCAATGAAACAAACTAGTTTCACTATAAAAAACCTGGAGGGAAACCTTCCCAAAAAACAATCCACTATAATAAAGGGAAGTTTTGGATCTAGTACAAAACCTTTGTCCCTAAACTCTACAATCCTAGTAGATGAACTTACAATAGAAACCTTCTACCACTTCAGAACCTCTAAACTCTTTAATATATGAACGCCCCACACACAATCACAATTGGAACCTCCAACTAACTTCAAGAACCTCTTGAAGGTTTTCCTCATAGTAGCAAGTCTGTGGTGGTTGCTATGACTTCAGCTTCTTCACCAATGGAATCTTTAGATCTACTTTGAAACTCTTTGGCTTGATAAAATAGAGAAAACTTGATTACAAAACCCTAGCCACATAAACAGAGTGTTTTTCTCTTAAAAGCCATATAAAGGATGGCTTATGATGTCCTTTAAATACCGGTTCAAACGGATCTCAATTGGAGCTTCAAATGAATAAGTTATGGGCTTTTTCGCGTTGCTAATTTTTGCTAATCCGCAAAGCTCGATAGATTGAACTGCTATCAAGCTTATGTCAAGAAAAAAATCTCGATAGATTGAGCTTGTGTTGAGGAGGCAGTAAGTTTCTAACTTCTATTGAGAGGTATCGAGCTGCTATCGAGGTACATGCTGAAAAAGTATTGAAAATGTGTTTTTCTTGATCTTTTCTTGAGCAAACTGTGTCTTCAACTTGGTCTTCAATTACAACTTTAAGACACACTAAAACTCAATAAAAGACACATAATTTGGTATGGTTTGACAATACCAAAACACATGACCCTAACAATCTCCCCCTTTGTCAATTCATGACAAAACCTCAAGTACAAGAGTAAGTCCAATACAATAATAACCCGAATACAATGAATGAACCCATATTCAAATTAACTAGCCCATCTAAAAACAACCAGTCCTAAGAAACTATAGCACAAACTAGGATTGACTGTTTTGATTGGCTCCATACTTGTCTTTCTTAAAAGCACTTAATAAACATGATATGCGCATCATGTAGAAAACAATGAAAGATAATAAACAAGTAAATTGTGTTTTATCATAGGATATGTCAATTACATACAAATGTGAACCTAACACTTTTCAAATGGTTTCGGACAACTCAATCCTGGACCGAAGTGAGTTTGACTTGGAAGATTTATGACGAGTATTCAATTTGGAAGATTTATCAAGTTTGGACTAATGATTGTATGAGTGAAGTTACCGAGAATTTTTTTTGTATGTTGAAGACATTGAAGTTACAATGGATGTTTTTGTATTTTTAAGGCAATGAAGATAGGCCTATTATAAGAAATGTTAACTTACATTCCTTTTTCTACATTTTCTTTTGTAATGGAGAAATTGAATACTTCAACATTGTTGAGTTGTTATTCGATTGTATATAACCAATACTAATAAATATTATTTTTACTTCAAATGTTGTTTATAAGTTTTTTTTTCCCCTGAACTTGTGGTGTGGACAATTGGATTATTACCCTTGATGTACCAATGCTCAAACTATGAAAGAGTAATGATTTAGTGGTTATTCATGCTAGATTATTAGGTTACTAGATAGATGTATATTAGATTATATGGTCTTAGAGTGTTTGAGATACTGTAGAATTTGCTAGATCTATTACACTCCATCAATTTCTTCTAGCTACCAATTAGTAAGCTGCTACTGGTATTGCCACTGTCCTCCTAATATTGCATTGCCTCGGCAAGTTGTAACAAGGAGGATCTTAGAAATTCTATTTCCTTAAATCTGACAAACTACGAATTTTTAGCCCTTGCTAACTTGTCTCAATCTATTTGAAAATCTTTTTATGTTATAATCTCTATATCTTTATGTATTCATGGTGGTTTCCACTCTCCTATAGTAACTTGCTGTTTTTGTTCATGCCCTTCCCTATTTTGTGTTGAACATTTTCAGATTTAGATTATTTATGAAATCTGGTCTTTCTCTTGTTAATTTATCACATATACAAGTTGACACTAATTGTAGACTTCAAGAATGATTTGAGCTATAAATTTCTGTTTTCTATTGCAAACAGTAGATTTGTTTTATTGAGAAATACAATTTGTACAATGGGTAATTAAAAGAAAGATCATTCCTCTAATTCCCTACTCAAGCTCCTCCTTTGGATAAGAAAATTTTATAAGCACATGAGTTACATAGTTACAAGTTTTTCACAATACATGAAAGGAAATATCATCCTAAACTAATCCTGCCTCAGCAGAGTAATTTTCCCCATCTGCAAAGCATTCACTAATCCAGCATCTTCATATTCCACATCTAAATGTCTGAAACCAACATTTCTGCTCCATCATACAATGCAGAGCAGCCCAAAAACCTGTAGACTTTGTTCCAGCCTGTTAAGGACAAGATTACCTCGCCATTCAAAGTTCAAATAAGATTACACAGTTAGAGGATAACAGCCAATATTACAACAACTCAGCTCATAGATAACATTTTAGTTTTTGTATATTTGAATTCTAACTCTTCATGTGCATATGTCAAAACACAAACTCCGTAAATGATTAGTTTATACATACAAAGAGCCTTCATTGTATTTGGTAAGGCAGCACAATATCAATTTGCTATTTGACTTCACATGGTATCAGAGCTTTTCGTGACTAATGTCAATCCCTATGGCTAGCTCTTCTTCTTCTGCCTCTGCCAACACCATTGCCACAACCAGTCTATCCTCTCACAACCTCATCAACCTTCACCACAATACTACAATCAAATTAACCCGGGACAACTATCTTCTTTGGAAAGCTCAGATTGTTCTTTAGATTAAAGGTCTTCATCTCTTTGGCTTTCTTGATGGAACTAAACCTGCACCCCCACAATCTATCACTAGTCAATCTTCAAATGGTGCAGCCACTGTCGCTACAAATCCTGAATTTCTTCAGTGGCACCTTGACCAACTCTCTCAGACAAAGCAGCAAACACCTCTCCTACTCTCTTGAACTTGGTACACCAGCACCACCATTTCCATAATTGAGGCTAAGAATAGCAACATACATTTTGAGCAAATTCACAACATGCGGGTTCCATTTTAGTGTTAAAAATTCACAACATATGGGTTCTATTTCAATGATACCCATCAACCTATTTCAGATTGAACTCATGTTTTCAATCTTCAAAGAAAGACAGCTATTTGAACAGCAGTTGTACCAATAAGTCCAATTTCATACTTCACATTAGAGTTTCTTGTGAGTTTGCTTTTTCAGCTTCTAGAAATCTAAAGAAAAAAAAAAAATCAAATCAAAGCCAACATTAAAATAATCTTTAAAAAAAAAAGGTAACGAAAAAAATAATCTTGACAATAAAAAAGAAAATTTTCGCATTTTACCTTCGTCTCATGGTGGCAGTCATTGTTAAGATAAAAGTGGGCATGGGTGCTGTCTCAGACTCTCAGAAGTTCGGCAAAGAAACCGAAGCCCATCTCTCCTCTAAAATCCTCACTACCAATTCAATACCAAAACCAATCGACAGATCAGTTTCACCGAATGATACCTCACAGCAGTGAAGGTTGCGGCGTTCTTCACTCCGATGTTCCACAGCCATACTTCTTGGGTTTCAATCTATGAGAGAGAGAGAGAGGATGTAAATTTGTGTTTTGGGAGATGAACAGAGGAAACAGAGAGGGAGAGAGAGGAAACGGAGAGAGAAAGTCAATTTTGAATTGAGCCAAATATAGTTTTGAAATTTATTAGTTAGATTAATCCAAACTAGAGTTAAGTTTGTATTTTGCGTGGTTAAAACTGACATTAACTAGTTGTCCAAATGGCAGGCCACCATTGGCTGGGAGGACCACATCAGTACATCCACCCGGTCCTCCGTTGTGGCTAATAATTTCTCGTTATTCTGGAACTTTTAGCAACTAGATGGGATTTTTTTTCAAAATAACTACAAAACTCAAACAATTTTATTATTTAACAACATTTTCAAACTATTTAGGAAACTAACAACTCGAGTATGTGAGACTCGATTTCACTGTAGCAAATCGAGTTTAAGAGACTCGATTTCCTATTCATCATCTTCTTCGTTCGTTCTTTTTTTTTTTCTCCGTCTGCCGTCCCACACCCTTCTTCCCAACCCCCAAAAAATCCAAGACAGTGCTTCCTTCTTCAACTATATCCATTCCTCAAAATCCCAAACCCAAATCATGATCTCAATTGGAGCAAAAATCCAAACCCCTCATCTAAATCCATTTCTCAAAATCCAAACCCATTTCTCAAAATCCCAAACCCAAATCACGATCTCAATCGGAGCAGTTTTTGCTCCGATTGAGATCGTGATTTGGGTTTGGGATTTTGAGAAATGGATATAGTTGAAGAAGGAAGCACTGTCTTGGGTTTTTTGGGGGTTGGGAAGAAGGGTGTGGGACGGTAGATGGAGAAAAAAAAAAAGAACGAACGAAGAAGATGATGAACAGGAAATCGAGTCTTAAAGACTCAAGTTCCTAAAGAAGTCGAGTCTCTTAAACTCGATTTGCTACAGTGAAATCGAGTCTCACATACTCGAGTTGTTAGTTTCCTAAATAGTTTGAAAACGTTGCTAACTAATAAAATTGTTTGGGTTTTGTAGTTATTTTGAAAAAAAATCCAGCTAGACGTGCTACACAGTTTGTTTAGGAACTTGGTATTCGCCAATTTATCTTTGAAGGCAACTCTGAAATAGCTGTAAACTTCCTCAAGCATGGTGATAACTTGCAATCTGCTTATGATTATTTGATCAAAGATATTTTTTCTTATGTAAACTTTTATAGAGTTATTCTTTTTGTCGTGTTTATCAGCAAGGTAATTCAGTAACACATGTCTTTAGTTAGGAGAGTAAAATTTTCTTTACCTTTATTAGTTTGGATAGAGGTTATTCCTTCCAGCTTGTTTCCACTTATTATGGCTGATTCATGGGTGGCTCTAGGTACAGCCCAGGGGGTTCAAATGAACCCCGGCCCAAAAAAAAAATTGTATATAATTTTTTTAATTTGATCCTCCAAAAATAAATTTTGAACCCCCTAGACCTAAATTTTTTTTAAGCCTAGCTTAAATGAATTTGAATATGATCATCTTGACACTATCTTGGTCTTTTTAAACACTAAAAAAAAAACCCAATAACAAACCAATATGATTTAAAATATGGGGGAAAAAATAGTAAGCCTAACAACAAAAGTATAAATTTTTTCATCTTAACTCTAAAAAAAATCATTTACATCTTAACAAATTTGAAATAAACCAATACATAGAAGTTTATTGTATTTAGATCTCACTTGGAGTTCACTTAATAACAATAATTCATATGTTGATTGTATTTAAAAACAATAGATGATTTCTAAGATTTAATCTTAACAACAATAATTATTATCTTCATTATATTAATAAACAATATGCAATGAACTTATAGTTTATCTTATATGAGGAATGCTATGTTCATAATACACTCATAATAAAGCCTAATTGGCAAATTGTTACTAGTTGTTACTAATGAGAAAAAAAAAAAAAAGTAATTTCAGTAATGAGTTTAAATTAGAACTAATATCAACTTATAACCTAAAATTTGTTAGAAAAGTGCAGTGAAAATGTTTTAGATGTAGCACTTCTCATCTTTTATTCTCTTGCTAGTATGCATTATGAAAATTTTTGAAATAAAGAAATCATGTAGAGCGCAAAATTCACTTTTTTTTTTAATACCCAAAATACATTTTCTTACTGACCCCCCTAAAAATATATCCTAGAGCCGCCACCGGGCTGATTTACCAACTAGTTAAATAAAATCTATGCTAATCCTTTTCTCAAAAAAAAAAAAAAAAAAAAAATGTACGCCAAAGACATGCCACTTATTTTTATAGTTATTGCACTTAATAATAGGCAACATTGTATAGTCATCCGGTAACTAATGGGTTACAATCCAAAGGTCTACTCTCAAAGAAATTATAGAGTCCTCTAGTGGACCACATCACTTGTCCACTATTCCACTAAAAAACTTCCATTTGTTTAAAATTGTTAAGTCAATAATTAATTTCTGTTTAAAAAAATTTTCTAACTAACAATTTTAAACAGGTGGAAGTTTTTTAGTGGAATGGTGGACCACATCACTTGTCCACCATATGGATCTTATAAGTTCTCCTACTCTCAAGTGCATGAGTAATTACATTATTGTGTAATTAAAAAATTATAATATACTATTCGATGCTAATAAATACTTTTCATAATGGGATATTCGATCTCATCTAATTGGTGGCAATCATAATAAGTAAGAATGCAAATAACAATGAGAATGAATAGAGAAGTTTTAACATGTGTCATTGTTTTATTTTTATTTTTTTACAAAAGGACATATGTCATCACTGTAAACATCTAACATCTACTAGTTGCAATGACCCAACTTTTATAATATATAATTAGATGCCCACAAAATAAAATTTAAAAGGTATTTTTAAAAAAAGATTTAATGCAATTTTTATGGGGGGTTTAAACATAAGTGGTTTTTTTTTTTTTTTTTTAATAATTATCAAATCGTCAAATGTGAATAGTTAGCATACAAAAAATGTAAATAATATATACATTCATCTTCACCTTTTCTTCCTCAAAAAAAAAAAAAAAAAAAAAAAAAAAAAAAAAAAAACAACTTCACCTTTTAAGAGTATTAAATACAAAATATTTGTAACGTACCATTAATTTATTCTATAATTAAATGTATTGGCACATATCAAATGTGTTATGTAATGGAAAAATTGCAACTTGTCATGTGGCATTATTTGTCTACATCATTCAAAATGGATAGGTTGTGCCACTTGTCATAGTTTTGTGTATCCCACTAGTTGTAGGATTATATATATATATATATATATATATATAATCCTACAACTAGTGGGATACACAAAACTATGACACTATATATATATATATATATATATATATATATATATATATATTATAACACATACTGTAAGCAACTAAATTTCTCAGTTCGAAATAAGTCAAGCGAGTGAAATAGTTTCACAAATGTGAATTTGTATTGATGATTGTGTGGTACAATTCTCTGTAATGACAAAAAAGTTATCCTCTGATTCGATCTCCTTAAAAGACTTGTTGATTAGATTTGTAGTAATGTGATTTTGATTCGAACACCCAATGTACTTCAATTTGGCCGAAGAATGGATTGAAGATCTTTGGAACAGAATTACAATGAATCTCTGGCTATGGGCTTGTTGGAAATTCTTTGTTCTTCACGTTCTTTGTGTTCTTCGCGTGTTCTTCGTCTTCGAAGGTTTGTGGTGGAAGTTCTTCGGGGCTTTAAAGGCTTGAATCCGTTGAGCTTCACTGATTTGTGATTTCTTGAGGTTTCTGGAGGCTTTTGAGCTTGATTCCAGTAAACTTTGTGATTTAGGAATATGATTTGGATGATTCCTCTTCGAATGTTCTTTGTGTTTGAAGGTTTGTAGTGGAAGTTCTTCGGGGCTTTGGAGGCTTGAATCCGTAGAGCTTCACTGATTTGTGATTTGTTGATGTTTTCGGACCTTTGAGCTTGATTCCCGCAAACTTTAGGATCTAGGCAGATGGTTTGGATGATTCTGCTTCGAATGTTCTCCGATTTTGGGGTTGAAGTTCTTGAAGTTCTTGAAGGCTTTGAGGCTTGATTCCTGCAGAGCTTTTGTACTTCTGAGTGCTTTTGAATCTTCTCTGATGCTGCTTGTGCTTCAGATGGCTTGATCCCCCCTCCTCCAAATGCCTTAGGAAGGCTTCTATTTATAGGAGTTTAGAGGTGGGTGAGTGACACGTGGCGGAGTTTGATTGGTGACACATGTCACAGCCTGATTGGTCCGCTTTAGTCATCGCTTACACGTGCGAGGTTGCTTGAGTCATCGCTTACACATGCGAAGCTGCTTGTGTCATCGCTTACACGTGCGCTGATGTGTGATTGGTTTTTGCATGACACTTGGCAAATTTCTGTTGATTTCTGAGTAGTGATAGCAAAACCTAGCAGCAATACGTGTCGCTTTGTAATTGGCTGTATTTTATGGATTTGATAATGTGACGTGTCAGCTTGTGATAGGTCGGGAATTTTCCCTCTCTACACATACATTTGTGTAACGTTGTCTGGAACTGATTGGCAATTGACAAATTAATGGAATCGATCGGGCCTAATCCAAAACTCGACTAATTCGCTCAATGCAGCGATCAATTATAGTCCTATCCTTGGAAACTAGACAAATTCTAGGTCAAGTGACGAGTCATTGATATATTTAACACATACATGTGTGTAACGCTGTCCAAAACTAATCGACAATTGACAAATTGATGGAATCGACCAAGCCTGATCCAAAACTCAACTGATTCGCTTGATGCAGCGATCAATTGTGGTCCTATCCTTTGAAACTAGACAGCTTCTGGGTCGAGTGACAAGTCATTGATATATATAACACATACATGTGTGTAATGCTGTCCGAAACTGATTGGCAACTAACAAATTGATGGAATCAACCGGGCCTAATCCAAAACTCAACTGATTTGCTCGACACAACAATCAATTGTGGTCCTATCCTTTGAAACTAGACAGCTTCTAGGTCGAGTGACGAGTCATTGCAAGCAAAATTGATTCAAATTGATTTGACTGATTTCTACTATTAAACTTCATCATTCTCCGCCAATATAAGGGTTTCTTTGCAATCTTCCACGAAATCCCAGTCAAATTTCATCGTTGCCACCATTCTGATCAGATTTAAGGGTTTCTCGAATAGGTTTGACAAGATCTTCACAGATCCAACGAAATTTACTCTCTTTGCCTTTTAGCCAACTCTAATTGACATCCGACTGCCACCTAACAAGACACGAGCAGTTTGAACCGACATCCCTTTATGGATCGGTGTTGTGTTCCAGTCCCATGGACAAACCTACATGTGTGTAATAATTTATCTAGACTAATATAATTGTATCACAATTTGAACACCCCCCCCCCCCCTCCCCAAACAAAAATCCTGGCTACTCCCCTATTTGGCATATAAAACACCATATTGGTGCCACCAATCTAACCATAAAATTGATATTGTTTTCATCCCCATTTCAAAATGGTCTTACAATTTGTTTTACGGTTTTAGTCATCTTAGCATTCTTTAATTAAATATCCAAATATAAATATAAAGTATTAAATATGAAACACAAAAAATTGCAAATTTCACTTGGTCATTTCTCTATTTCTTTGTAGCCTGAAGTTCTTAATCGAGTTCTTATTGTCACTTCTTCTCCACCATAAACCTAAAGGAAAAAAAAATACTTACCTCCCTTGAGATTTAAAAAAAAAAAAAAAAAGTGACAACCCCCTTACATAAGTGATAAATTTAGAATAACAATGCAAGGTTTATAAAGCACCAAAAGACTTGCAATGACAAATCTCTCCACAACCCATTGAAAATGAAAAAAAAAAAAAAAAAAAAAAAAAAAAAGTGACAACCCCCTTACATAAGTGATAAATTTAGAATAACAATGCAAGGTTTATAAAGCACCAAAAGACTTGCAATGACAAATCTCTCCACAACCCAGTGAAAACGAGAAAAAAAAAAAAAAAATTCATACTGAATTTTAAAATACTCTTTAATTAAAACAAATGGTTTTAGAATTGGAAAGCAAGAAATAAAGAAAAATTAATTCTTCTTTCTATGTGGGAGTTCTTCTAAGACAACAAGTCCTATATTTGATGGCCTTATTTATCATCATTAGTAATGGTAGTATGGTACCTGATGGGAAAAACGAACCTTCTTGCCCAGAAGATAATATAAGTCGCATTCGTCTGTCCTGCCACGTCATGGACGAAGACAAGCCATTTAATGAAGGATTTAATGCCCCGGGCAGTTACAAGATAAGCTGTCATACCGTTGGAAGCTCATCAAAACCTACATCATTGAGCCTGGAGGCGTTACAAAGAGGCACTAAAGCCACAATAAAGGCCACAACGGCTAAGAGCAATGAAGCCATATATAAGCACCCCCCAAGACCAAAAAAGGTACACATTCTGATATTCCAATATGCTATTGCTCTAATATTTTCTGAAAAAACCTTCACAAGCTAACTTTATCACCGGAGACTCTGTGGCAAGCACCACATCGGTGACCACCTAAGGAAGGTCCTTAACGACGATTGCAGGCACAGCTGACGAGGTTGCTGACTCATCTGGACAAGTCTACTTGACTAACGATTTCTGCATCATCAGTTTGGCGCCGTTTGTGGGGACGATATTTTCGTACCTAGGTTCAAGAACGTAGTTCCATTCAACTCACAAGTCTAGATAGAGCCCAACACTCCCTAAGATTCTACAGCATTAGCTCTGCAAATCCAGACACTCACAGCCAGCATGGAAGAACTTACCCGATAAAATCAAGAAATGAGATTGAGGCTGCAGTAAGAGGAGAACCGATCTGGGACCAACCGGGATGACGATGGGGATAGCCAAAGAAGGGACGAACACCGACGACCTGCCACTCCACAAGAACCGAGCTTGGACCTTCTTAGGGAAATGAGAAAGGAGATGGACAAGCTGAGGAGTGCAATCAAGGAAAAAACAGACCGAAGCTTAGATCGTATGGTTAGAAGGACAGATTTACCCTTCACCATGGCAGTCCTGGAGTGCCCAGTGCCCTTAAAGTTTAGCCTACCACAGCTCGAACCATTTGACTGGTTGAAGGATCCTTTGGATCACCTTAACACCTTCAAGACAACTCTGGGTCTTCGGTAGCCCCCTGACAAGATATTATGCCGCTCCTTCCCAACTACCCTCAAAGGAGCTGCGAGGGAGTGGTTCACGAATTTACCAACTTCGTCCATCGATAACTTCGAGCAACTAAGCAGCTCCTTCTTACGCCACTTCATCGAAGGACAACACCCAAAAAGGCCCGCAGACCACCTGCTTACAATTAAACAAGGAGAAAAGGAGACCCTAAGGTTGTACGTGAAGCGTTTCACCTGAGAAACTTTAGAGGTGGACGAAGCAAATGACAAAGTGCAGCTGACGGCCTTTAAAGTCGAGTTAAAGTCCAAGGAGTTCATGGTCTCACTCGCGAAGAATCCCCCACGAACAATGGCAGAAATGCTCCTGAAGGTGCAGAAGTACATGAACGCTGAGGATGCCCTAGCAGCAATCGAAGAGGTAAAAAAGCCTAATGAGAGGGAAAGAAAGGGAGACGATTGGAGAGGACAAAAAAGGGAGCGAACAGATCGTCAAAATGCTGACAGGAACAAAAGGAAAGATGATAAAACTCTTCGAATGGTAAGATTCACTCCTTTAATCATGCCTGTTGATAAAATTCTGGCACAGATTAAAAATGAGCACTACCTCAAGTGGCCAAGGCCACTACACTCGTCACCCAATGTTCGTGACAAGAGGAAATACTACTGTTTCCATAAAGATCACGGCCATTGCTCAAAAGACTGTAGAGACCTGAAGGAGCAAATAAAGGAACTCATACGGAGAGGAAAGTTGCAAAAATTTGTAAAGAAGGGAGATTCCAACAGGCCTAGGGACAATAGCAAGGACAAGCCCGAAGCCTCTCCAAGAGACAAAGACCACAAGCCACATCGTCAGCAGAGTGCAGTAGGAGAAATAAAGACGATCACAAGAAGACCATCCACAGGGGGTCGTTTAGATCTCTCAAGAAGTCATACTAAAGGCAGGTGAACAGCATCCATAGGATACCAACCCTGAAGCAAAAACGGACAAATAGGGATATCCTGTTCTCAGAAGAAGATGTCAGAGGAGTGAAGCAGCTGTATGGCGATCCCCTAGTTATCATGTTTACGATAGAAGGGTTCAATACCAGGAGAATCCTTATAGACAACGGCAGCTCTGCAAACATCATCTACCTTTTCGCTTTTCAACAGTTGAAGGTGTTCCCCGAAAGGCTGCGTCCCTTTGACTCCCTACTTGTCAGCTTCAGTGGAGACAAAGTGTATCCCAAAGGCATATTGACACTGACGTCATAGTAGGGGCTTACCTGAAACAATTGACTCATCAAATAGACTTCCTGTTGGTAGATTGTCCCTCCTCTTACAATGTGATCATTGGGAGGCCCACGCTCAATCGTTGGAAGGCAGCCACATCCACCTATTGCTTGAAGGTAAAATTCCCAACAGAAAATGGTGTAGGCGAGGTAAAATGAGGTCAAGTGCTGGCCAGGGAATGCTACCAAGAGGTGTTAGTTGCAAAGGAAAACCATATGTGGATGATTGAGGAGAAAGAAGAAGAGAAGATGGAAGCCCTGGAGATTGTGGAGTTAGTAGACAGAGAACCAACAAAGACGACCAGGATAGGGACGACCCTGAATCCTGAGATGAGGACGAGACTAGTCCAATTCCTCAAAGAGAACCTGGACGTCTTCGCATGGAGCCACAAGGACATGTCAGGCATATCCACAAAGGTCATCCAACATAGGCTGAACGTGGACCCCGAGAAAAAGCCCGTCCAGCAGAGATGACAAGTCTTTGCTCCAGAACGGAACCAAGCTATCACAGACGAGGTCAACAAGCTATTAGCAGCTGACTTTATTCGGGAGGTCTACTACCCAGATTGGCTCACCAATGTCGTCCTGGTAAAGAAAGCAAATGGGAAATAGAGGGTGTGCGTAGACTTCACGGACTTAAACAAAGCCTGCCCGAAGGACAGTTTCCCTTTGCCAAGAATAGATCAACTGGTGGATTCCACAGTAGGACATAAGCTACTGACATTCATGGATGCATTCTCGAGATACAATCAAATAAAAATGGCAGAAGTGGATCAGGAGAAAACTACCTTCATCACGAGCCAAGGGCTCTACTTCTCCAAGGTAATGTCCTTCGGACTAAAGAACGTAGGAGCAACCTACCAGAGGTTAGTAAACAAAATGTTCAGCAAGAAAATCGAGAGGAACATGGAAGTGTATGTGAATGACATGCTCGTCAAGAGTAAGGAAGAGTCTGCTCACCTAGACGATCTCCAAGAGACATTCACCATACTCAGGCAGTATCAAATGAAGTTGAACCCCAGTAAGTGTGCCTTTGGGGTAGCGTCAGGAAAGTTCTTAGGATTCATGGTGTCCTAAAAAGGGATAAAAGCAAACCCAGAGAAGGTGTAAGCCATATTTGGCATAACGTCGCCCAAGACCGTGAAGGAAGTCCAGAAGCTCACAGGAAGGATAGCAGCACTCAACAGGTTCATCTCTAAAGTAACGGACAAATGCTTGCCCTTCTTCAAGACACTGAAATAGGCCTTCACCTGGACCGACGAATGTGAGAAAGCTTTCCAAGAACTCAAGCACTACCTGAGCAATCCACCCCTCTTGAGTCCGTCCAAGGAGGGAGAAAACCTGTATTTATATTTGGTAGTGTCGTTACAGCTATGAGCGCAGCCTTGATTCGGGAAGAGGACAAGACTCAACTTCGAGTTTACTACGTTAGTCAAGCCTTCCAAAGGGCAAAAGCCAAGTACCCACGGATTAAGAAGATTGCATTCGCATTAATTGTAGCCTCGCGCAAGTTGCAACCCTACTTCTAGGCGAACCCTATCTTGGTGATGATGGACCAACCCATTAAGAAGTCCATGAACAAGCTTGAGGCGGTAGGAAGGATGGTCTAGTAGGCAATCGAGCTTAGCCAGTTTGACATTGAGTACCACCTTAGGACAGCTATTAAGGCGCAAGCATTAGCAGACTTCATCGCCGAATTTACCATCCTAGACGAGGACGATGCACCTGACGAAACGGAAAGATGGACGGTTTAAACGAATAGTTCGTCAGCCCGAAAAAGAGGTGGAGTAGGGGTCGTCATCATCACCCTAGAAAGAGAGACGCTTAAATATGGAGTTCAGCTAAAGTTCCCAACCACCAACAATGAAGCTGAGTATAAAGGAATACTGACTGGGCTGAGGGTCAGGAAGGCACTAGGAGCCAAAAACTTGCTCCTCCAGAGTGTTTCAAAACTGGTAGTGGGGCAGATAAAAGAGGAATATGAAGCAAAGGAGGAGAGAATGCAAAAATACCTCAGGCTGACGAAGCATTTAGCACATGAATTTGATTGGATGGAATTCGCATAGATCCCTAGAAGCCAAAATATAGTGGCAGACGAGATCGCGAAGCAGGCGTCGTCAGAAGCAGGACCAACGAGTATGGACTTGAAGATGGAAGTCCAGAAACGTCCCAACATTGAAGAAGTCTCCACCTTCGCAATCTAGAGTGTAAGCAGCTGGATAACCCCAATCTTGTCCTTCCTCCAGGATGGACGACTTCCACAGGACGTCGAGGAGGTCAGGAAAGTCAGGAAAAGAGCAGCCAGATTCACGATCTTGAATGACACCTTGTACAAAAAAGCTTTTCCATGCCCTACCTGAAGTGCGTCGACGAGGAGGAAGCCAAATACATTCTGAAAAGAGATCCATGAAGGGATTTGCGGTGACCATGTAGGCCCAAGATCCTTGGTAGGCAAAGTGATCAAAATAGGTTACTTCTGGCCTACTTTGCAAATGGGTGCAAGGGAGTTCGTCAAGAAATGTGATAAATGCTAAAGGTTTGGGAATGTTCAATGCCTCTTAGCAAAGAGACTGACGCTGATAGCCTCCCCATGGCCGTTTGCACAATTGGGAATTGACATCGTCAGCCCATTACCCCAAGATAAGAGACAGGTAAAATTTTTACTGGTCGTTATTGACTATTTAACAAAATGGGTTGAAGCAAAAGCATGATCAACCATCACGGAGGCAAAGATCCATAACTTCGTATGGAAGAACATAACTTGCAAATTTGGGATACCACGGACGATCGTATCGAACAACGGGCGGCAGTTTGATAGTCAAGGCTTCAGGGACTTTTGTTCAAATCTAGGGATCAAGAACCAATTCTCATCCCCGGGACATCTACAAGCGAACAGACATACGGAAGTGACAAACCGAACACTGCTCCAGATCATCAAAGCTCGGTTGGACGATGCTAAGGGTGCTTGGCTGGAGGAATTACCCAATGTCCTGTGGGTGTACAGGACTATAGCAAGAACTCCGACAGGAGAAACCCCTTTCAAACTCACCTATGGCACTAAGGTAGTAATCCCAGTCGAAGTAGGAATCACCAACGTCAAACGAGAGGTCTTCCACGAAGAAAACAACGACAATCAGTTGAAGATCAATTTGGATTGCTTAGACGAATTTAGAGAATGAGCTTCTCACAAGATGGCAAAGTATCAGCAAAAGATAACCGAGTACTACAACAAGAGAGTGAAGCTCAGACGACTCAACATAGGGGACCTTGTCCTACGCAAAGTCACCCTAGCAACCAAAGATCCAGTCCAAGGGAAACTTGGCCCAACCTAGAAAGGGCCCTACAAGGTCACTCATTACTCTAGACAAGGCAACTATCACCTGGAGACCTTAGACGGGAAGAAGCTGCCATGACCATGGAACATTGAGCATTTGAAGAAGTACCATCAATAGATGTAATAGACAATTATACTCGTATTTGAAAGCAATAAAAGAACTATTCAGCCAATGGTCCAATATAATGCAAACAAATCTAGAAGCCTAAAACCCAAAAATTGGCTAAGTAACAAGATTCCGCCTAGACGGATGTAAGTTATTGATGAAGCCAAAATGACAAGATCCCTTAAATTGGTGTAAGTCAACCAAAAATTGGCTAAGTAACAAGATTCTGCCTAAACGAATGTAAGTTACTAATGAAGCCAAAATGACAAGATCCCTTAAATGGGTGTAAGTCAACCAAAAATTGGCTAAGTAACAAGATTCCACCTAGACGGATGTAAATTACTAACAAAGCCAAAATGATAAGATCCCTTAAATGGGTGTAAGTCAACCAAAAATTGGCTAAGTAACAATTTTTCGCCTAGACAAATGTAAGTTACTGACGAATCCAAATGACAAGATCCCTTAAATAGGTGTAAGTCAACCAAAAATTGGCTAAGTAACAAGGTTCCACCTAGACGGATGTAAGTTACCGATGAATCTAAATGACAAGATCCCTTAAATGAGTGTAAGTCACCAAAAATTGGCTAAGTAACCAGACTCCGCCTAGACAGATATAAATTACTGAAGATAGATATAAACTACTGACAGATGCAAGTCATTTCCTAGTCAGCCAAGGCCCCAAGCTAAGGGTAAATAAGCAACGAGGCAAATAGAAAATTATATACAGACAAAAAATATTAGGCACAACAATGCAGGAAAGTAAAACAGGTAAAACATAAAGTAGTCAATAGAATTAAAAGCCCAAAAACATCGGGCAACCGATATTGTTCCAACATTAGAATTAAAGACCCAGGAACACTTGGCAAAAGATATTGTTCTAGCAGTGAAATAAAAGGCCCAAAAACACAATGGGCACCCAAAAATAAATAAATAAGAGAAAGAAAAACATAAGTGTTTGCAGGGCTAAACACCAGCCTCTCCACCGTCAGTCTCAACAGGCTCTGGAGTACTTTCCTCGGGAGCAACGATAGCTTGGGCAGCTTGAGATGCCTGGGCAGCCTCGTCTATGGCCATCTCTTTATCCACAGCTTCGAAGTCCAAGTCCTCCAGGTCCACGCCAACAGGGTGCTTGATGAGGTACCACCGCAAGAGTTCGAAGCCTTTGTAGTACCAGCTGAAGAGCACGGTATTGTACTCATCAATCTATTGGAAGGCCTCGACGGACTTGACAGCGATTGTCTTCACCCTTTCCTTCGCAACCTGGAGCTACTCGTCCTTCTCCTGGGTTAGCTGCCTCTCTACCCTTAAGTCATCAAACAAAACCTTTGCCTTTTCTTTAGCAGAATTGGCATCGTCCATGGCCACGATAAGGTCCTTCCTCAGCTTCGAAAGCTCCACCTCCAGACCCTTAGCCTTGGACTCGCGGACGAAGCCCTAGCCTCCTAGCTCAAGTACTCCAAAGTTATGTGAATAGTTTCCCCCAGAACCTGGAAGGAAGATCCAACTTTCAAAAAAAAAAAAAAGTAAAAGAAAACAAAGGGCAAGTTGGACGAACATGTTACCTGAATGAGTTTGTGGACATGACGACCCACTATCTCGTTGGGTGGCACCCCGGAAAAGGCCTTGAGCTCCTCATTCGTAAAAACTTCTTGTACCCTCGTCTATGCAAGATTAGCGTCATCCTAAACGCTGGACGATCGTGAAGAGGCCTTCTCTTTCCCTTTGTCCGCCACGTGAGCCTTCTTCATGCGTGGCGTGATTTCTTCCACCGAAGTAGCCGGAAAAGCTACCCTCGTTGGTCCAGTGACGATGGTGGCAGGAACAGCTGGACTCCCCTGATCCACAACACGAACCACCCTTTTCCCAAGGGCAGAAAGAGGCTTGTTCTTCTTTGCCCTCATTTTGGCGTACATGTCTTGGTTAAATTTGGTCGTTATCTCTACGGAAAAGAAGAAAAGCACGTTAAAAATAAAATAAAAAAGAAGAAGGGAAGGACCACGAAGAATGATAGCACTTACTTTCTCTTCAATTGCTATGGCCCGAAGAACAAAGGCGGAAGGTTCTAGACCAAGACAGTGACGAGCCAAAGTTCACGGGTCAACCAAGTCGTCAAAGTCGTCTATAGTTTTCGCATACTTCATAGCTGCCTCCACACGACCCTTATACCTGCTTTTGAGCCTTAGACGATTCGTAACTGCACATAACAAATAGGAAAGTTCGTGACGATGAAAAAGAAAGAAAAACACAGAAGAGGGAGCATATAAAAGACAACGAAAGGACTTGCAGAGAAATGATGCACCTAGACTCGAGGCTCTCCACTGACGGAGTAACCTAGGGACGTCGCCTCAAACTTTATCAGGAAGGGTCTCCCAATTATCCCCGGACACAAAGAAAAACCAGGACTTTCAGTATCTGAAGGACGAGGGTAGGTTAGTGACGATCCTAGCCTTCCTGTCCCAGGGCACAAGCTCGCAGTACTCGTATTCTTTGGACTGCTTCAAACGGTACAAAGAGGCAAATTCGTCCACCCTAATCATATCCCCCTCTGTGAACGCCAACCAAATCTCCATACAGCTAACTATGATCCTTCATGAATTGGGCATAAGTTGCCCAAAAGCAATATTGAAGTGATTCAAGAGATCCATGATAAAGGGGTGGACGAGAAATCTAAGCCCGCTCTGGAAAGCAGCCTCATAGAAACACACCTCTCCGGCGAAAAGTGGCAAGCTCGTTCCTCTTTGCGAGGAAGACGAATCCTAACCCTCTCAGGAAACTGAAACTGATCCCTAAATCTGGAACGGGATTCAGCGTCCAGGCCACACTCCTCCTCTAAAGCCGAAAAAGCCCTAACCACTCTCGGAGTAGAGACCGCAGTATCTTCCTCCACAAGGTCGTCACTAGATTACAATCCCGTCTCTAACTCACTAGACCTTACCTCCAACATAACTCTCTGATCACCCACTAGGTCCTCAAACCAATCAACAGATTGACGGAGTAAAGGGAACAAATCGGTTAACACTAAACTTAAGCTATTTCCCCGACACACAAAATCCTCAACTAAAGGGCAGAAATTGTGAGAAATTCTCAGAGAAGCCCCTCAACGCGCAAAAAGGAAAGAAACAGAGGGACAAAGTGCCCTAACCTCAGAACTACTAAGCATGGAACTCAAAAGGCAAAAGAAGAGGGGCAAGATCCTAAGAAAACCCAAAACACGGAAAAAAGAAAGGGGGAGGATCAGAAACCTTTGCGAAATTACTACGGTAGGAAGAACAAAAAGAGAAAGAAGAAACTGTACCTTAGAAACGCAACCCCAAAAAAAGGACCAAATGCAGACAATTGCAAGGAAAGTTGCTCGGAGAAGAAAGAAATCGCAAAGCAACAACAGCGTAGGAAAGATGAAAAGTGAAGAAGAAAGAGAAAAGGAAGGGAGTTTAAAAACTAAGCACAGAAAATTAAAAAAACAGCAGGAAACCCAAGAGGCACCAAAAGTGGAGCACTAAAATCCACCACTCAGAACACACCATGTGGCCACAACTTGTGCAACGCCGCCACTACGCACTAAATGTGGAACAAAACCCCAAGAGCCACGCCTAAGCAAGAAACCTTTCACCTTCTGGTGATCGTCATGACACGTAAGGTCGACCACAGAACCTAGGGGGGGGGGGGCAGCTGATGGGACCAACAAACCTTCTTGCCCAGACGATAATATAAGTCGCCTTCGTCCGTCCTGCCACGTCATGGACGAAGTAAGACAAGCCATTCAATGAAGGATTTAATGTCTCGGGCAGTTACAAGACAGGCTGTCATACCGTTGGAAGCTCATCAAAACCTACATCATTGAGAGGCGTTACAAAGAGGCACTAAAGCCACAATAAAGGCCATAACGGCTAAGAGCAATGAAGCCATATATAAGCACCCCCCAAGACCAAAAAAGGTACACATTCTGATATTCCAATACGCTATTGCTCTAATATTTTCTGAAAAAGCCTTCACATGCTGACTTTATCATCGGAGACTCTGTAGCAGGCACCACACCGGTGACCACCTAAGGAAGGTCCTTAACAATGATTGCAGGCACAGCTGATGAGGTTGCTGACTCATATGGACAAGTCTACTTGACTGACGATTTCTGCATCATCAGTACCATTAATTCTTAGTATTTTAGGTATTTCAAGTGAAATAGAAGAGCATGTGTGTACTGGTTTTAGACATTTTAACTTTAACCGGGAGTGTAATCTTAGAAAACCACCCTTACTCATACACAATATTTTAAACATCAATTTAATAAGTATTTTTTTTTTTTTAAATATGGTAGAATTTAAATCTATATCATCCACTATATGGCGAATGCCCTTGTCATGCTTAAAACTCTAATTAATTTTTGGTGTAATAAATTTTTTAATTGAGTTAATTGAAATTTACTGAATGGTTGTGAAAAATATATGTTCCTTTCAAATTTAACTTTAGGGTGAAGTGTAATTTTCCCACTTGGCAAGGAAGGAGCCCTGGTTTTGGCTGAAATAAAAGTTAGAAGAGAATTGGGCAGATATCCACCACTCTTGTAAATCCTGACACACTCACACACCACGAAAACAAAACCCTGCCCCCCAAGCCAAAATAATCCCACCCTCTGGCTCCGCTGCAGCGCTCACGCATACATTTCCGGCCTTAAAAACAAAACACATACAGTAGTTGCAGTAAAAATGAATGGCGGCGCCACCCGGTTTCTCACTCTTCTCAACACTACAAATTCCTTTCCTCTACTCCTCCACCACCACCACCACCGCCTTCTCCTCCTCCGCCACCAACACAAACTCCTCTCTCATTTCCACTACCACCCACTCACCCTCTCTCCCTCTTCCCCAATCAAACAACAACAACAACAACAACTCCACACCCGCTCCGCCGCCCTCAGAACCGATCACTCTCCTCCTAACTCTCACCCTTGGCCCGAATGGTCCACCCTTCTCCATCATCTCTCACTCTCTCACTCTACTGCATATGGGTTTTCCGCCGAAGATGAATTCGTGGCGCCCGGTGGTTTGCCCGATGACTTTGTGCGCGCCGCCACTGCTTGCTTGGCTTTTGCTCGTCAAAATCCAAACATCTTGGGGTCTGTTCTTCTAATTTATTCTCATCCTCGTTTTCTTTAAATGTTTATTTATATTTTGCTTTGCTTTGGCTTGTTCAGTTTGCTTTCCAGAAGAGATATTGCGGTGGTGGTTGAAAATGGGTCGCCATTTCTGTTCAAGAATGGTGAGGAGTCAGTGAGGAGGATGAGATCGTTTTTGGGCAATGTGAGTATTGGAAATTTCATTTGTTTAAACTTTGGGTAGTGTTTTGAGCTCAGTTGGCAAAATCTCTTGTTGTTTATTAAAATAAATTTATTTTCTGTGCGGTTCTTGAATATTGATTGTCCAATTCTGACATTGGCTGTGTACATACTGATAGGCTTTAGTAAAGTTTCAACAATACTACCGACACAACAAATTTGTGATTAGCCAAGAGCTTGTAGCTCAACTCGCACCTACCAGTGTTCAAATTTCGCCTGCCCTGCCCTATTGTTGTAACTAATGAATTATTAAAAATAAAATAAAATTGTGATTAGTGCAACATCACTTTTAAGTGGGACCACCATTGACGTGATTTTTATTGTACATCAATCACAACCTGCCACCTCAACATTTGTGAAATTTGTTGTGCTTTAATACTTACTAATAATGTAACCGCAAAAGTTGTTATGGCTTAGGAAATCAAAGACTAGACGTGCTTTAGTGTCAGATTACAATCCTATATAATGCAAGCGAGCTAAAGATTCAATGCATATCAACACTTTGTGCGTCTAAAGAACATCAATAGGAAAAGAAAAAAGGAAAAAGAAAAAAGATTTGATTCTCTCTTATAGGCTATAAACACTAGTTTTACCTTAATTAGGAAAAGCACCACCAGTTTTGTCTAGTTTGATGATTTTGAAAGATAATGCTTTCATTGAGGGTATTTTTAGTAGGATTGAACTATATTTTTAAATAAGCTACTGTTCATTTCCTCAAATTTGGGAACATAAGCCTATTGATGACCATTTAACAAAATACAAATAGTCTTCGTTTTGCTTGGGAAACCTGGGAAATCTTTTTTGAATATCATGTCAACTATCATTTTTTTACTTATTAAAATATGTCAGCCTGTCAGAGGTGAATCAGAGCTGTCTAACAACCTCTCTACCCCACATATGAAACATACTTCCCCATTTTATGTGCTTGTTTTGGATTCAATCTACTATTCCAGGAGCTCTGTTATCACTACAGATTCCATTGCCCATGAAAACTTTATAAATTTTCCTGCTTGCTATTTCTTCGAAGAGCAGCTGGTTCTGCTTCATCAAACACTAAGTGAACCTTAACTTTTCCAAAATGGAGGCCAATTAACTAAAAGAGAAATGGATTGCTGCATCTTTTGAATCTGAAAGTTAATATAACGCAAGCTAAGTAGCACATTATTTAACTGTGTTAGGTAATAACTTAGCAATATAATTTTGCTGATAACTGTAAACTGGGGCACAAGAAAAACTTGGACTACTATTTTCTTCCTTATTTTACATTTTATTCTTGCCGCCTCTTCTGATTCTTAAATGGTCAGTTCTCAACAGCCAAATATGCCTCCTAGTTCTTCTGTCTTTGCCTCTAAATACAGTGTCAATAAATAATTTACCACTTATTTTTGGATAATATGATTTATCACTAATGAAAAAGAATGTGCAGCAAGAACTCATTGACAAATTTGAATAATAATCCAAAGTAACCAATGAGCTCTAACTCAAATGACTCCTCCTTCCCTTGTAATAGTAGGATGGACGAGGACGTCATGGGTTCAAGCCCCACAGTGTGTGTAACTTGCCAATCAATGTATGGTTTGGCTCAACTAACACCTGGTGTTACACCCCAAGTTTTACACCTTTTTTGCACCTTTGATTTCCATTGCATCCAATGGTGGTAAAGGCATCCCAAAATTCCGTACTGTCCTCTGTGCGCTCTCTCTCTGTCTCTCTCTCTCTTCCTCATATCCTTGTAAATGGCAATTGCTTTTCCAGTTTAGTGAGAACAGTCATTGAGCTTTTCTTTTCCTTTCCTTTAATTTCTCTCTCTCTCTCTCTCTCTCTCTCTCTTCTTTTTTTTGTTTTTCTAATTATGAGAAGCAATAGCAGCATAGAACTTTCACAGAGTTAAATGACACAAAGCAATGACTTTATTGCAGTTGGATGCAATGAAATCAACAATGCAAAAAAAAAAAAAAAAAAAAAAAAAGGTGTAAAACTTGGGGTGTTACACCAGTTGTAACTTGAACCTGAATATATATAAAGTAATCAAATAAAATAAATTGTGGGGATAAAAATATAATAAGAATGTGGGTGTTCTACAATTATCCCTCTTCAAACCTATACTTTGGTGCATTTATGATGTTGAATCTAGATTATATGGAAAACATGTGGATATTATGTGTTATACATGCATTGTGATTATTCTTACATCTCATGTTTAAAAAATCACAAATTATAAGATTTTCCACTCTTTTAATTATCTTCTAATTTTTGGTTTTGGACACTAATACTTAAAAGTTCAGTTCTCTTAAGTATTTGAAAGTTGCAGTCACTAAAGTAATTTTTTTCCTTGCTCTTCAATTGTCTGTCAACTTATAGGTATTGGATACAGATATAGCGCATACTGTTGATTTGATGAAATTTATATTGAGTTATGCCAGCAATCCATCTGTTACTTCCGAGAGAAGCAATTTTGACAATGGTGAACTTGTTGAATCATCTGTTCGGACTCTATTGAGCGAATTCGCTAAGTTTAGCTATAGCAATTCAGAATCAAACTCTTTTGCATCCTTACAAAAACAGTCTCCTGACAGATTTGGACAAACATCAAGGCCTGTAGGGCAAAAGATTGAAATGAAAAGAGGTGATTGGATTTGCCAGAGGTAGAGTCCTTTTAATGGCCTAAAGTTTTTTGATTTAAGGAAGGTTGTTTTCTAGCTAATTTACTGGAATTTTTGTTAATTGATGGGAAAATGTGTATATTCTGAGTAGTTTTAATTATCATATGCCATCTTCTTTGATAAGTGACACTTATTCTACTATCTCTATTAAGCAGGTGTAGTTTCATGAACTTTGCAAGAAACATGAAATGCCTTGAATGTGAGGAGACACGACCAAAGAGAGAGTTGACTGGTGGAGAGTGGGAGTGTCCTCAGTGAGTATCACCCCTTTACTTTGTTTCTCCTCTGCCTCTGGTGTGATGGCAAATGATGAACTTTAATTTTTACTTATCCCTTTTCAGATGTGATTTCTTTAATTACGGGAGGAACACGGTATGCTTAAGGTGCGACTGTAAGCGGCCCGGAGAAGTCTCTCTTGGTACCACCAACACCACTTCAGGAGTAGGATTTAGAAATGGGAATAAGGTTGACATTGACAGCAGGTTGGCTGCTAATGAAGAGAAGGCACAGCGGTGGTTCAGCAAGGTTTCTCAGCTGGATAGTACTTCTGACATGAGCAGTGCCATAACAGATGAAGATTTTCCTGAAATAATGCCATTGAGAAAAGGGGTTAACAGATTTGTTGTGAGCACAAGGAAGACACCTTTGGAGAGGCGGCTGGCCAATGCTCAGTACCGAAGAAACTTGGGTAATGATGGCACTCCTGAGGGTAACGATTCCCAAGGTGCAGGTGCGAACATGACAATCAATCGCAGTTTAGATGCAATTCTTGGCCGTACATCTGCTGTTTCTGAATCTAATAATAAGAGTACACCTGCTGGAGAATATACTGGATCAGATAGTCCCCAGCCTATCTCTGGTTCAGCTTCTAGACAGTATGGACTCCCCAGAGGAAGCAATTCCAATTTTGTTCCATTTGTACCATTGCCTTCAGATATGTTTGCCAAGAAGCCTGAAAATTCGAAAACAGAGGGAATTGATCAGGCAGCGAGAGACAAGCAGAAATCTGTTGCTTCAAACGCTATTGAGTGGACAGGCAATGCTTCTGGGAGCAGTGTGCCTGATAAATCGGGAGGCAGTTCACAGCACTCTGAGAACCTAGTGAGTCAGAATGAGAGAAATTATACGGAGAAAGAACAAGCTCAAAAATCTGAAAGGTGGTTCAAGAAGGTAGCAGAGCTGCATAATGTTACAGATCTAGCTAGTGCAATTTCAGATGAGGACTTCCCTGAGATCATGCCAATGCGTAAAGGAGAGAACCGATTTGTAGTCAGCAAAAAGAAAGATCGTTCTTTAACTTCTCCAGCTTACAAGAGACGTATGGCCATGGAGCAAGGTAACAGTACTGATTTTGTCCCCTTTGTACCCTTCCCACCTGACTACTTTGCTAAAAAGGACAAACCAGAGTCGGATGGGGCAGATTTGGCCAATAAAGCTGCTGAGGAAACTTCTTCAGTTTCTGCCATGGCAGAGAATGATAGTGTTCAACAGACAGGAAATCCTCAGATCAGTTTGGAGAACTGGAATGCAAAAGCTTCTGGAGAGAACTTGAATGAGAGTAAAACAAGTGCTGTTTACAGGGACCCAACCACTGGAAATTCAACAGAGACTTATGTCGATGCAAGGTCTAATAGCAAGGACAATGTGAACAGTTGGTATCCTGAGAAGGAGAATACTGGTGATACTCCAATTTTGACAAGTTCACCTCAACCATCTGAAAATCGGAATGCTAGAGAGAGCTGGACTGGAAAGAGCTTGGAGGGGTCATTGGTGAAGGAACCAAACCCTCTCGACCTGTCAGAGGAGGCCAAGGCAGAAAGGTGGTTTCGGCGTGTTGCTCAGATTAAGGATATCTCAGAGCTGAGTCAGATACCTGATGAGGATTTTCCATCAATAATGCCGATGCGGAAGGGTGTAAACAGGTTTGTCGTCAGTAAGAGGAAAACGCCATTGGAGAGGAGGTTAACATCTCCTCAGTACAGAAGAAATCTACCGACAGTGAGCTCTGATCCCGTGAAGAAGGAAACTGATGGTAGCTGAAACGCATGGAAATTTTGTATGGTTTTGTTCTTGAAAGTGAGATAATTACCTGCCAAATTTTGTTCCTCAAAATTATATTGGAAAACCTTCTAAACATTTTATTACAATGTGAATAATAATTTTGATGTTTGCGATATCTACTTTTGATAAAGTGTCTAGGTAAACTTAGACTATTGTATAGTTGTGGGCTAACTCCATGTACCATAAATAATTTCTCATCCTTCTCTTTACTAAAACCCACAAATTATCATAGTGAGAGCACTAAAAGGGTCTTCGGAAATTGGCTTGAAAGATGGTATCCAAGAGCCAGAAATAATATCTTTCAAATTTTTTTTTTTTATGCGAATTATCTTTCAAATTAAAAAGAGCCAGAAATTAAAAAAAAAAAAGAAAGAAAAAAGTCTCCTGTTAACACTCTATGTGTTGGAGAATGGAGAAGTCAGATAAAATTCAAAAGTTGGTCATTGAGCCCTGAATTCTTCAAATAGAACTTTGATTTTGAGCTATAATTCATATGGGGTCAAAGAGGGTGACCCCTGTAATATAATCAAATAAGTCACTAACGAGGTTTAATACTCTAAATTTATTTAGATTAAATTACAAAAATCTCTCTTGGGGTATAGGAAAATGACATTCTTTCCTAAAAACATAAGAGAAATGACACTTTCCATTTCTTGAGCATTGGAGAAAATCCACAGTCAACACTATTATTTTATTTTTATTTTTTTTTATGAAACAAGAAAATTAAGATTTAGTCTATCTATTAATAACACTAATAGAAAATAACAAATTTTAAAAAACTCTATTGACCAAGCCCTAACCATAGTAAAAACTTTTGGTAACAATTTCCATAAAACTAGCAAAAGAGCACTCTTGGTAACCACAAGAATTCTCTCTTGCCCTTTACTATTCTAACACTACTACACACACTTCACTTAGCTCCATTGGTATTGTCCCAATTGGTATCTTAGCTAGATGATAATCGATAAAGAGCAATTATCAAATTGTCAAACTCATAAACTTCTTTTGTAATTTACCCATTTATTTATTAAATTCCAATTCGCGTGCAAGACATATCCAAATGATCATAAAATTAATATAATACATATGATAGGAAGGAGTTAATATATTATTTTAATGTGTAGTAAATATTATTTTAATGCATAGAATTGAAAGATAAACATATAATGAATGAGATATTGTAAAATGATGTGGTAAAATAATAAAGTAGATTTTTAGTGTATCAAAATGACATTTTTTATGAAACAACTGACGAGAATGGTCATAGCGTAGCGAGTTAAGCCAATCGAAATATGGATTTATTCGAGAAGACAAGAGTGTACGTAGCTTCTGTTTCCATACCGAACATGACAATTTCCTTGCCGACCTCGGATTCTCATTCTACTCGACGTGGCTCAACATTTGTCACAGCTTTCCTTTTCACCCATTACAAAATGACCATACCAATGGTACCCTGCTTTCTTCTCTCTCTCTATATATATATAACCAGCTCATCTCTGCTGTCTCTCGAGGCTTCCACTTTCTCTTTACCATTCCCATCCCCATTATGATTACTCCTTCAGTTTTCTCAGCGAAATGGTTAATAAAATCTTCTGGAAAACTCATCACAGTCCTCGTTTTCCTCATCCTTGATTTTCTTGACAATTTTTTTTGCATAATATTTAGGATTCTTGATGAGTGCTTTGAAGGGAAGGCCTCTCCATGTTACTGTGAAAAGAAAGGAGAACTGGTTGGTGATGATGAACTCCAACTGTCAGAAACTTTGTATGGGAGGAAAAACGTTTTCAGGGAAATGGGGTTTCTTGGGTTCGCAAGAATATGGGAGAATTCCAAGAAAAGAGGAGGTGTTGTTGGTGGAGAAGTGGTGGTCAATAGATGGTCTGATTGTGGGTGTGAATCCTGTGTTTCTTGGATGAAGAATGGTGATCATCAAAAGCTTCATGTTGTTGTGAGGGAGCCTTCAAAAGGTAATTTGAGAATTCCCCCCATTTGTTAATTTCCCTTTAATTAATTAAAATATTTGTTGAATTCAAATTTGTGGTAATTTTGTTGGTTGACGAGGAAGAACTCTTATTACTTAGTTCACGTTTGGTTTCGTTGCACTGTAAGAAGAATGACTAGTTCAATACCATTTGTTTTAGTACCGCAACTTTGATGTGGTAGGTTACGAGAAGTTGTCTATCACTTCATTTTTTTTGTTTTCACTCACTGCTTATCACATCATAGTATGGGAAATAAAGTAGTTGTCCTAGAATTTCTCACCAGGTATTTGATAGACCAATGCTGTAAACACAATAATTTTTTTTTTTTTTTGGTTAAATAAACACAATAATTTTCACAATAGTTATGTTGGGAAACTTTTTTGATTCTCATTTGAACCTAATACTGATATCATTTTTTAACATACCATTACAAACTTGCCAACTAAGCAGGTGTGATATTATTTGTGTACATAGACTTATAGTTGAAATGGGTGGTGTTTATTACACACTATCACACATTCAAACTGAAGTCACGATTTATGTGCAATTATTTGAGTGTGTACCTAAGACTGTATAATAGGGTGTGTGGACTAGTTTTTTTTTTCTTATTTTATTACCTTCACTTAGAACCAAATGGAGCATCATTATGGTTTTTACCAGATTATTGAAGAACCTAAATGTAACACTACGAAGCAATTGGGTTGCCCTGACTCCGGCTATTAAATTATTGGATAAACAATTAAATTTACTATTTATTAACAGCTTAAACAGTAAAACTTTTAGGATAATCGATAATTTATCACTTATTCCTTCTTCGATATCTGTAGATGGTTGAATTAGGAAGGGGCAAAGGAGTCCACACCTTTACATAATTTTGGGTTGATTGTTGAGTATGAATGGTATATGTTTCTGTCAAATGTAACATAAGATTTTACTAATGTGTTTATAGCTTTATGTTTGACAGCGACCATTGACGATTGCTGGGTAAAGCCAACTGAGAATGTGATATTCTTGCATGGATTCCTTTGCTCCTCCTCATTTTGGACAGAAACAGTGTTTCCATATATTTCTGAACCCAAAAACCGCAATTATAGGCTGTTTGCTGTTGACCTTCTGGGATTTGGAAGAAGCCCAAAGCCAAGGGATTGTTCATACACTTTGAAAGATCATATTGAAATGATTGAAAAATCTGTGATCTATCCATTTGCATTGGATTCATTTCATTTAGTTGGCCACTCCATGGGATGTATAATTGCGCTAGCCTTAGCTGCGAAGCACTCAAACTCAGTAAAATCGATCGCCCTTGTAGCACCTGTAAGTGCATAATATTACATGGTAGATACGTGTGCTACTAAATTAAACTTCTATAATTTTCTGGAATCACTTAACAGTTTCTTCTGCAACATTGTGATGTCCAACATCATTAACTAGGTTTTGTCTGCTCTAGTGTTCAGTCAGCAAACGTCAAATGTGCATTGAGTGTGAAAATCTAGTCTAGCTTTCTAAACATATTTGGATATATTCTTTGTTCTGTGTCTCATATTTGTCAATATATCTTACTAGGTGAAAAGAGAAACAATTTTATATCTTGCTTAGATCTTTCTGTGGTTTTTTATTGTTAGCCTTTCTTTACTACTAAAGATGGAGGAAGTTCAATTGCGCTTAATAAACTTGCCGAAAAGAGTTTGTGGCCGCCATTGTTGTTTGGTTCATCGGTTATGACATGGTATGAGCACTTGGGTCGATGTGTTTGTTTTCTGATTTGCCGAAACCACAGGACATGGGAGAAAATGTTGAAGCTAATTACTGGGAAAAGGTAACTACCGCATTTATCATGGTTAGAAAGGGATTTAGCCACAATCAATCAGCATTGTTCTAGTTACTTGCATTAGTTAGGACCAATTATTTTGAACTTGTCTTTCTTTTCCTCCCCCAGGGATCTCCATTTCACGGCGATGGATTTGACCAGACACACCCATCATTCAGGTTGGCATACCATGCATAATGTGATATGTGGTGGAGCAACAGTCTTGGATAGCTACCTCACAGTTTTGGTCAAGGCCGGCACGAAAATTTGTATTATTCATGGTGATAGGGACCAGGTTGTCCCAATAGAATGCACCAACAACATCAAGAAGAAAGCTCCTCATTCAGAGGTTAATATCCTTAAAAATGCTGACCATAGCTCTGTAATCTTTGGTAGAGAGAAGGAATTTGCTCGATATCTAGAGCATATATGGTAATATATAAAAGCTTTTAGTCCCTCTTATGCAATCTTTATTTTCCGAAGGATTTTTTGTTAGTAGGAGTTGAAATTTGGGAAAATAAATTTATGTTTTCTGATTGGAGAATGTACTTGTAACAAATAATATCACATTTTAATTTAAAATAACAGATGTAGTATTTGTTACGTGTGACCTTACTTCATGACGAAGTCCTTACATAATAATGTTCTTTAATTTACACTTGGCATTATGTACAAGTTATTCAGGATTTTCGAATTCACAAAAATGAAAGAAGAATGTCCTAGTTTTTCCCACTTAGCTCAAGTTGCGAGTTCCATTGCTTAATAACTCTTCCAAATTCCAACTAGACCAAATTTCGATTGACCATCCAGCCAAAATAGAATATCAGACAAGATCTCAACCTATTTTCGATGTGTTTAGGAAAATATTACTTCTATTGTGTTGAAGAGGTGAACGTGGACGCGATTTTTTCTGGTACTAAGGCTGTGTTTGTTTTGGCTTCAAATCATTTCCAGAAATGCTTTTCCGTAAATGCGGGTGTTTGGTTGCGCATGGAAAATAAATTTTCCGGAAATGCTTTTCAGTTGACCGTGTGTTGGGGTGTAAAATCATTTCCATTTTTATTTTACCTTCAAATCTCATTTTCCGGAAAACACAGAGAGAGAGAGAGTGAGAGTGAGATCGCGCTCGCGCGCAGAGAGAGAGAGAGAGAAAGAGGAAGAAGAGAGAGCCCATCGCCCGCGACCTAGAGCCTTCGCGCCACGAACCCACGAACCAATCTTCGACTTCGCCGGCGAACCCAGAGCCCAGATCACGCCACGAACCCAGAGCCTTCGACCCAAAGCCAGAGCCTTTGACCCACTGATCTTCAACCCAGAGCCTTCGACCCATGAGCCTTTGACTTCACCAGCGAACCCAGAGCCCAAATCACGCCACGAACCCAGAGCCTTCGACCCACCGATCTTTGACCCAAAGCCTTCGACCCACGAGCCTTCGACTTCGCCGGAAACCCACGAACCGATCTCTCTCTGTGCGTGATTTTGATTTCTGTGTGATTTTGATTTTTGTTGTTGTTGTGGTGGTGTGGGTGGTGGTGTTTTGGTGGTTTTCCTGTTGTGTGGTGGTCGGTTTTGTGTGGATGGTGGTGGAAAATAGCATTTTCAGAATGTTACCAAACACATGAAAATATTTTCTAGAACAATTTTCATAATACAACCAAACACTTGAAAATATTTTCCTTTCCCGAAAATAGCATTTCCGAAAAATATTTATTTTCTGGAAAATATTTTATGGGAACCAAACACAGCTTAAAAGGAAAAATCACTCCACTCCAGAGTATATGATAAACAAACTACAAATTTCTTTATAATCAACAAGTCAAGTCTGACCGAGCTCAGTATTACAGATTACTCTCTCCCTCTCTTGTAGAAGGGGGAGTAGTATTTATACTAACTCTTCTCCTCGTTATAGGGGAACCGACTGGACAAAAAGGGCTTTTTGTCTCAACGTAGGTCTCTTCCTTCTCTTTTCCTGGGACTGAGTGTGTTGTTGTGAGACTTCCATTATTTCAAGCGAGTCATTCAATATTTAATGCTAGGCTATGCTAGGTTGGTTGAAGCAATTAATGCAGAGGTGATGGTTGTGTCCTAACACTTTCCTATGGTAGTAGGCTTTTCAGCTAGTTCCTGAGAACAGTGGCGACTCCAGAAATTTTTTCCAGGGTGTTCCTCAACAAGCATAAATTACACAATCTAATAAAAAGAAAATTTTATATATTGACAACAACAACAATCAAAAAACACGCAAATTATTATTATTGTTTAGTTGTTTCATTAATTTGTTTGTCTTTTATAAACTATAATTTGTTATATTGTTGTTTCATTAATTATAAAATCATTAATTATTATTTAGCCTAACATAATTTAATTTGTTTGTCTTTTATAATGTATTGATTTATTATACTGCTTTAATTATTGTTGTTTAGCCTAACAATAAACTATATTGCTTTAATTTATTTGTCATTAATTATACTGCTTTAATTTGTTATATTGTTTAGCCCCATGTCCTGTGCACATTACATTAAAAGAGCCACTAATGTGCACATTATTTACACATCCCATGTGTAGCACAATAATTAAAGCAGTGTGCAGCCTAGCCCCCTGTGGCCATGTGCCCATCCCACCCCACCCCATTCAACAGACAAGCACGCCTAATGCCTGATGAGTGATGCCCTAGCCAATCAGAAAATTTCACAATCACACATTAAACTAATCTAAAAAATAATTAATATCTCACCAGTCACCAACACCAACACACTACACACACCAACACCAACGGATAAGATAAACTGATAAAGCCAAATTCAAAAAGTTATAAACAGACAAAATATTAATAAAGGTAAAGTTTAGTTCGGCCAATCAGAGAAAGAGAGAGTTAGGCTTATTAAAGAATAAAGAGAGAGAAAGTTTCATTCATTTTATTCAGATAGAGAGAGAGAGAGTGCAAGACTGAGAGAGACTGAGAGAGTCAGAGAGAAAAAAAGAGAGAAGTTAGCTTAGTAAAATCAAAAATGAAATTCCTTGAGGGAGGGAGCACCGGAGCAGGGAGGCCTGAAGGCTGAGGCCGCTAAGGCAGTGACGAGGCGATGCCGAGACGAGTGATCTCCGATGAGGGCGAGCAACGAGCGACGCCGACGACGATCTGGACTGGACCGATCCGACGACGACGATCTAGACTAGACCGATCTGATCTCCGTCTGTTGGCTTGAGGCTCAAGCGGCGTTGCTCTTGCTCTAAAGGACTGAGGCGTTGCTGTCTTTAGGTTTGCTTTAGGAAATTTCTTTTTTTCTTATAAAGCCTTAAGCGATTTCTGATTGGCAGGGGCGTTGCTTTTGCTCTATATTGGTTTTTTTTTTTTTTTGGAAAATCCGTGGGTACCTCTGTAATCTGTTAACTGTTGGGCTTGCTGTGGGCTTTGGCTCTATTACAATTTTTTTTTTTTTTTTTTTTTTTTTTTTTTTTTTTTTTTTTTTTTCAGATTTTAGTTCAATTTTTTTTTTTTTGGGCTTTTTTTTTTTTGCTTGAAAGTAGAGCAAATAATTTATTTTATTTTATTTAAGGGTGTTCCTAATTTTGTGATTGAGGGTGTTCCTAAATACAGAGCAAATATAAAAAAATTTAATTATTATATATAAATTTTTTTTTTCAGGTTTTTTTCAAGTCAGGTTGTTCATGGGAACACCCTAAGCTGCACGTGGCGTCGCCACTGCCTACTGATGTGTGGATCCTCGGGAGAAGTCTATTGTTAAAGTCTAACTATCGACCTTCCTCATTATATCCAAGCTATAGGTTGGTCTTTCTTTATCAGGAACATCCTATTGGGCTTGGGCTTTGTTGTTCCTGATATGGTTTCCTTATATTCAGATCGGCCTTGCTCCTTTGGGCCCATGTACCGGTTTGCTCCCCCTACAAGAGCAATGCTAAGACCACTTTTTCTCAATTTTTTTTACAATTTACTGAAATGGTAAATTATGATTAGTATAACATCATTTTCATGTGAATCCACGAGTGATATTATTTTGCATCAATCACAGTGAAGAGGGTGAAATGGATGTAGACGGTCTTATTCTACTAAATCAGTCATGAGCGACGGTACCTTTTGCTTGAGATCAAGATGATGGAAGAAGACGGGGAGCGTGCACAGAAGAGGACAGATTTTCTCTAGAGGACGGAGGAGAAAGTGGACGGATACAATGTGGACGGCGACAGGGTCACGTGACATCCACATGGTTTAAGTAGTCCTCAAGAAACTTCAAAAGGAAATATCTTGCGCCTCACGATTAACCATAATCAACAAAATATTTATATGGAAAGAATCCCGTAAAATAAGTGCTTTTATAAGGATCTTCCCTACAAGGAAAAGTTCCCTTTCCCCAAGAAAAAGAAAAGTCAGTTCTACACTACTATAAAAACCCCAAAGTATTCACAAACCAAAGTACGCATAATTGACCTAGCTCTGGCACTCTAAAGTTGTGAAAAGTTTTCTAACTTAACCTTCGGAGGGTCTTTGGCTGGTACCACACCGGTACTCTTCTAGAGTCTTCTTGTTCTTTGTTGTGCAGGTGTTGTCTTGAGCACGTGAGGACTATGCAACTTACTAACGATTTTCGGCATCATTAGTTGGCGCCGTCTGTGGGAACGAATGACAAAGACTCATAGCCATACTACCGCTTTCCAGACAAAGAGTTGCATGGTGCTTACTCACTCAATGACGACTACCAACAGCGTTCAAGAAGACGAACTACGCACCATCACGCTCGAGAGACAGGTTCAAACTCTCGCCGCTGCCGTAGAACATCTCACTAAGCAAAACCATGATCTAGAAGAGCAGTTACACCAGAAGAATGCTGGGCCTAATACTCATGAGGAGGATCAAGAGGGCACCAACGTTGAGAGTAGGGACCAGGAGAGGCCGGAAGGTAGCAACGCCCCAAGCATACTGGAGCGACATGACACGAGCCATCCATCCGCTGCAGATGCGGTTGCACCTCATATGGTCACAGAGATGCAAATGATGAAGGAGTGGATGGACTTCATGATGAACGCCCACAGAGGACGGGTGTCTAGCGACCTCGACGACTTAGTCCATCGAACTGATTCACCATTCACTGCATCCGTCACTTCATTCCCCCTTCCACTGAAGTTCCGCATGCCGCAGATGGAGAGCTACGATGGATCCAAGGATCCACTAGATCACTTAGAATCTTTCAAGACATTGATGCACCTACAAGAAGTGGCAGACGAGATCATGTGCAGGGCCTTCCCCATTACGCTGAAGGGCCTTGCAAGGGTTTGGTTCAGTAAGTTGACGCCCAACTCTATCAGTACCTTTAAGGAGTTAACCGCCCAGTTTGCCTCACACTTTATCGGGGGACACAGATACAAGAAGTCCATTGCATGCCTGATGAGCATTAAGCAACAGGAGGATGAGACGCTGAGGTCATACATACCCTGCTTTAACAAAAAAGCACTTTCAATCGATGAAGCTGACGACAAGATACTCGTGGCCGTGTTCATGAATGGAATACGGAAGGATAAGTTTTTATTTTCTTTATACAAAAACGACCCAAAGACTATGTTGGATGTACTCTACAGGGCTACTAAATACATGAATGCGGAAGACGCGTTACTGGCTCGCGAAGAAAAGCCTAAGAAGAGAGAAAGACAGGATGAAGCACAACCGGACAGGGGGCGAAAGATAGCCAGGACAGGAGATAGAAGGGAAGATAGATGACCCAAACCTCCCACCGAAAGATTCACAAATTTCACCCCTCTGAACACCCCAATTGATCAAGTCTTGATGCAGATCAAGCGCGAAGGAGCCTTGACATTCCTTAGCAAGCTGAAGGGAGACCCTAGTAAGAGATCCAGAGACAAGTATTGTCGTTTCCATCGTGATCATGGTCACGACACATCTGACTGCTATGACTTAAAGCAGCAGATAGAAGCTTTCATCAGGCAAGGGAAGTTGTAAAGATTTATCAGTAAGGAACGGACAGACCAGCCCCAAGAACCACCTGCTAGGAGAGAAAACGAGCATCCCAGACCCCCACTAGGAGACATAAGGATGATAGTAGGAGGAACCACGGCATCTAGCTCGTCCAAGAAGGCACGCAAAACCTACCTACGGATGGTTCAAAACGTCCAGTTGACGGGATTCGTCCTAAAGATGGCACGGATAGATACCCCTGTCATTGGGTTTACAGAGAAAGATGCCAGACGTCTCCACCACCCTCACGATGATGCACTAGTGGTTATCATTCAGGTGGGTGACTACAACACCCATCGAGTCCTTGTGGATAATGGGAGCTCTGCCGACATCCTCTACTACCCAGCGTTCCAGCAGATGAGAATTGATAGGGAACGGCTAGTTCCAGTTAACGCGCCACTCATCGGATTCGGAGGAACAAAGGTACACCCCCTGGGAGCAGTCATTTTGCCCGTAACAGTAGGAGATTACCCACTGCAGATTACCAAGGATGTCACATTCCTGGTTGTTGACTGTTCATCCTCTTACAATGCCATATTGGGTCGTCCTACTCTGAACTCATGGAAGGCTGTAACTTCAACCTACCATTTGATGATCAAGTTCCCCACGGGGAACAAGGAGATCAAGTAGCGACGTGCGAATGCTACATTGCCATGCTGGAAATGGACGACCATTTGTAGACTATGTGTATAAAAGAATAGTGGACGGTGGCAGAACTAGTGGAAAGATTGGAAGAAGTGCTCCTTGACGACTCCAGGGCCGAACGAATAACCAGGATCGGCACTCTGGCTAGCCCGCCAGTCCGTCAAGCATTAACGACATTTCTAAAGGAAAACCAGGACGTATTTGCCTAGAGTCAATGAGGACATGCTCGGAATTGATCCATCCATCATAGTCCACAGGTTAAATGTGTCGTCCTCCATCTCCCCCATCTGACAGAAAAAGCGGGTGTTCGCGCAGGAGCGCGACAAGGCCATAGCAGAAGAGGTTCACAAATTACAGGAAGCGGACTTCATCTGAGAAGTGTACTACCCCGACTGGCTAGCCAACATGGTGATGGTTAATTGAAATTGGAGGATGTGCGTGGACTTCACGGACCTAAACAGGGCCTGACCTAAGGACAGCTACCTTCTCCCATGGATTGATGTCTTGGTGGACTCAACGGCAAGACACTGGTTGCTAAGTTTTATGGACGCTTTCTTTGGGTATAACCAAATCAAGCTAGACAAGGCTGATCAAGAAAAGACTTCATTCATCACCAGCCAGGGTCTTTACTGTTACAAAGTGATGCCATTCGGACTCAAGAATGCGGGCACTATGTATTAAAGACTGATGAACAAAATGTTCGCACATCAAATTGGGAGGAATGTGCAAGTCTACGTGGACGACATGCTGGTAAAAAGCATACGAGAGGACGACCACTTGAGCGACCTCCAAGAGACCTTCGAAACCCTTCGGTCTTATAACATGAAACTGAATCCAAACAAATGCGTTTTCGAAGTAACGGCCGAGAAGTTCCTGGGGTTCATGGTATCACAAAGGGGTATTGAGGTCAACTCGGATAAATACAGGCCATAATGGAGCTAGCTGCCCCAAAGACCATCAAGGAGGTGCAGAGCTTGAATGGTAAGATTGCCGCACTAAACAGGTTCGTTTCAAAAGCAACAGATAAGTGCCTGCCTTTCTTCCGCACATTGAATAAATCTTTTGAGTGGACGATCGAGTGTCAGCAAGTGTTTGAGGAACTAAAGAGATATCTTTCTTCCCCGCCATTACTAAGCCCGTCCAAACCAGGAAAAGAATTGTTCCTGTACCTTGTTGTTTCACCAGCCGCTATTGGCGCAGCTTTGTTCAGAGCGGAGGACGAAGTTCAAAAGCCTGTATATTTCACAAGCCGAGCGCTCCAGGGTGCAGAAGAAAAATACCCGCCAATGGAAAAGCTAGCTTTTGCCCTGATAACAGCGGCTCGCAGACTCAAACCCTACTTTCAGGCGCACACAATGATTGTCCTAATGGACAAACCTCTGCGATGAGCAATAAGCAGCCTCGAAACGGCCAGATGGATGGCACTGTGGGCAATTGAATTAATCGAGTTCGATATACAGTATTGCCCCTGCACGGCCATAAAGGGGCAAGTTATCGCTGACTTCATCGCAGAATTCACGCATATGGAAAACCAGGGAGCAGGAGAAGTCATTCAATGGAATATCCACACGGACGGATCGCCCACCAGACAAGTAGGCGGAGCTAATGTGGTACTCCATAGCTCAGAAGGTGACGAGGTCGAATGCATGATTGGACTTGATTTCCCTACAACAAATAACGAGGCAGAGTATGAAGCCCTGATAGCAGGGCTGGATCTAGCAAAAGTAGCAGGAGCCACAAATGTAGTAGTGTACTACGACTCTCAGGTAGTCATCAGCTTGGTGAATGGTGACTATGAGTGCAAAGGCGAACAGATGAAAAAGTACCTCGAGCAGGTAAAGAATCGTGTAAGCAACCTTCAAGCAAGGTTTGTTCAAGTCCCAAGGGTGGAGAACTAGCTCGCCGATCGTCTTGCCAAAACAACATCAGTAGAGCCTATGTCCATTCCTAGTCAGGTACTATCCTTCGTTCAAATCTCACCAGTAATAGATGGCATCAGTGTACAGGAAATAGGTTCCGAAAGCTATTGGATGACACCAATAATCTCCTATTTGAAGGACGGCGTATTGCCTGACAGGAAGGAGGCTACAAGGAAGTTGAAGGTTTAAGCAGCGCGTTTCGTTCTAATTAAAGATGTCCTATACAAAAGGGATTTCTCCCGACCATACCTGAGGTGTCTCATCCTAGAGGAGGCAGACTATGTTATGCGAGAAGTCCACAAAGTAGTCTACGGAAACCATTCTGGATCACGGTCGTTAGTGCACAAACTAATCCAAGCAAGATACTACTGGCTTACCATGCAAAGGGATGCTCATGCATACGTTAAGGCTTGCGACAAGTGTCAGAGATTTGGCAACCTTATCAGGCAATCGACAGAGGAGCTCACCCTAATGACGGCCCCATGGCTGTTCACTCAATGGGGATTAGATATCATGGGCCCGTTCCCAACGGCGGTTAGACAGTTGAAGTTCCTAGTAGTCGGTATAGACTACTTCACCAAGTGGGTAGAAGCGGAAGCCTTGGCCACCATCACTAAGAAGAATGTACGAAACTTTGTATGGAAGAACATCATTTGCAGGTACGGTATACCTAGAGTGCTGGTCTCGGACAACAGAAAGCAATTCGACAACGACGCATTCAAAGACTTTTGCTCACAACTAGGGATCAAAAACCACTACTCATCGCCTCCTCACCCTTAGGCCAATGGACAAGTTGAGGTCACGAATCGATCCTTGCTCAAAATCATCTAGACTCGACTCGAGGGGGTAAAAGGTATATGGCCAGACGAGCTACCAAATGTTTTATGGGCATACAGGACAACGGTAAGAACGCTTACAGGGGAGACACCATTTCGGCTAGCATACGGAAGCGAGGTAGTCATCCCGGCTGAAGTAGGACTTGCAAGTTACAGAGTAGGGAACCATGACGAGAGCAGGAATAATGAAGCTATACGCCTGCAACTTGATCTGGTGGACGAAGTTAAAACAACAGCTGAGCAAAGGTTATCACGATACTAGAACCTCATGGCCAAACACTACAACTCTAAGGTCAGACACAGGGACTTCTAGGTTGGAGATCTTATCTTGAGAAAGGTGATGGGCACCACAAAAGACACCTCCTAGGGGAAGTTAGGACCTAACTGGGAAGGACCATATATAATGGCATAAGAAGGAGTCCTACCACCTGGAGACACTGGACGGACAAAAGCTGCATCACCTATGGAACACAGAGCATCTCAAGAAGTACTACCAGTAGACAGTGGCAAGGACGACGGCACTCCTCATTTCCAGTTTATTTCCTTTTAGTTTAATTTTTATATCTACAGTTTCTTTTAAGCCCGAAGGGCAGTTTTTTCGTTTTTCAAAAAACAATTTTTATCCAATAAGAGGAGCTATTCAGAAATTCCATATGTATGCTATCTACATTTCTACATTATCATTATGAAGTCCACAAGGTAGACGGGTTCATCCTAAGGGTGAACTAAAGTCAATCCATAAGTGGACGGATTCATCCTATAGGGTGAACTAAGATTATGAAGTCCACAAGTTGGACGGGTTCATCCTAAAGGGTGAACTAAAATCGGTTCATAAGTGGACGGATTCATCCTATAGGGTGATCTAAGAATATGAAGTCCACAAGGTGGATGGGTTTATCCTAAGGGGTGATCTTTAAGTGGACGGATTCATCTTATGGGATGATCTAAGATTATGAAGTCCACAAGGTGGATGAAAGCATCCTATGGGATTATCTAAGATTATGAAGTTCACAAGGTGGACGGGTTCATCCTAAGAATTTAAAATTATATTCCACATATTGGACAGATTCATCTCAAAGAAATAAATTATAAAGAGTACGGGTTCATCCCAAGTCCTCATAGTGGACAGATTCAAGAAATAGTAGACAGATTCAAGAAATCACTTAAAGTGGACGGGTTCATCCTACATTATTAACGTATGTTTAGTCTACAAAATGTATGGTCCCATCCTGACCAATGCCTTATATTCATATCAGAAACTGGACGGTTTCATCCAAAGAATTAAATCTACAAATTCAAAGTAGACGGATATTTTGTAAGGCAAATAAACAATATTATAAAAGCCCACAAAAGGAGAAGTCTAGATACAAAAGGCAACAGTTAAATTAACCTAAATACTGTTCTGACAAAAAGATCTTTACATTTAAATAAGAAAACTAACAAAGAAAAAAGTAAAGACTAGTCCTAAATCGCGGGGTCCTCTCCGTCCTTCCTCCCAATCACCGGGTCCTCCTCAAGTGGACGGGCCACATCCCCAATAGATTTTGCTTGATCTACAAGAGTCTCTCCGTCACCAAGAGGTTCTTTCATAGGGTCATCAGTGAATAAGTCGTCGGTATCCACAGAAGAGACGGGTTGAGCTAGTGTCTGGGGCTGGGCATCAATGGAGATATGAGAAAGGTCGAGGTCTAGGAAAGAGGCTTTGACCTGATGGATGCAATCGTCAAACCCGTCAGCAAAGGAGCCACCGAGCTCCCTTAGGAGGTCGTCGGAGTCACGATATTTCTTGATCGCGACATCCTTAGCATGACGAAGTTGACTCTTGGCCTTCAAGATCTCCGCCTCTTTGTCTTTGAGAATTTTGTTCAAAGCTTCAACTTGTGCCTCTGACTCCTTTAAGAGCTGCTTGGTCAAGTCTAGCTTCCTTATTTGGACATCCTTCCAGGCCAGTAACTCCTACACCTCCGTCTCCTTTGCACCCAGTTTTTCTGTCAGACGGCCCAGCACCGTCTCATGGGATACACAACGATCCATTAGCCCCTTCATCATAACCACCCCCTACATGAAGCAGAAAGATTAGAGAAAGACAACAATGGGACGGAACAAAGAAAAGCGACGGGTATACATACCTATGTTAGGCTAAAAAGACCCGTCTCCCTATGGCCTCTATAGCGTGATTGCCCAAGTCAGAGTAATCGTCGTCTTTGATGATCGACGAGATCTGCTTGAGCGCATAGCTAGAGTCCTCATGAAGAAGGACGGGGCGCTCCTCGGTGACGGGGACAAGGTCCTTCATCAGGCCCTTCCCAACTCCTGGGCCAGGCTTATGGGGCAACTTGGCTGGAGTCTCGCTAGCATTAGGCCCTGAGCACAACTTTTATGAATTGCACACAAATGTTTTATGATTGACGAGTTTTTATGGTGAGACGGTTATTTATGTCTTTTTCTTTGGATTTTCTAGTCCTTCCTGTCAAAAAGAGTGATTTAAGATATGAAAGATAAGAGATCAACCAAATCATACAAATCACATAAAAGGGCCACAAAGCTCACATTGCTTAGTTGTGCATGAAGGTGCTCATCTAAGTTACAAATGATAAAATGTTGAGAAACCTTGTTTCAATGGCCATCTGAGGTACACAAGTACTAGTATACACAAATACACTGTTTTTGTATTTTTCTTATTTTTCCTTTTTTATAATTAAAAAAAAAACTTAAAACAAATCAAAAACAAACAAACAAACAAAGCATCAAAACTAGACTAACTCAAACCACACCACAAACCATGCAAGAGATCAGAAAAGATGAGAAATCACTTAGAATCTTTTTCATTCTAGATGAGAGACCTAGATGGAGATCCTTTCTTTTGCATGAACTTTTGTCCAGATTGAAAAGGAGAAGAGTTGAAACCATTAAAGTTTGAAAGTAGCATGACCGCCTGTAAACACAAAATTTCTCAATAGTAGAAAATCAAACAAATTGAAAAATGTGTTCCACAAATATAATTTTGTATTAATCAAGTAGTGAGTACAATCTCTGTTTTGACTATTTTACAAAAAGTGCTCCTTTGATTCTATCTTCTTTATGGTTTTGACTCGAACGCAAAATTTTCTTCAATTTGTTTGGAAGATGGATCAAATGATCTTCACAGTGAATCTCTGGCTTTGAGCTTGCTAGAGATTTGTTGTTCTTCAAGTCCTTCAAATGGTCTTCAAGTCCTTTGAATGTTCTTCAAGTTCTTCAAAGATTCTTGAGACAGAATTTCTCCAGAGCTTGGACTTCTTGAAAATTTGGTCCTCAAAATGAGAGGAGATTTCCTTAATTTATAGTGGCTTCAAAGGATAAACTCCAATTTGAATTGATATGCTTGAAGATATGTAGTAGACTCTTGATTGGCCCAAATTTTGCTTATAGATAATTATCTTTATTTATCTATTTTGATAAATATCATATTTTGATAAAGATAATAATCAACAAAAGATAAATAATTATCTCTATTTTATTTATTTGTTTTAATAAAGATAATTATCCATCAATTTTGACTAGGAATTTTATCTTTATTTTATTTACTTGTTTTTAATAAAGATAATTATTAATCAATTTTGAATAGAAAATTTATCTTTATCTTATGGGCCAAATGACACGTGGCAAATTTTAATATGCCAATGTGATGTCAATTTGGATGACACATGTCATCATTTGACTTAATTAATTTAATGGCATATTAATTTGGAATTTGTCACTAAATTTTTGATGTGGTATTTTGTAATTGGCTTGACAAATTTTTGCCTCTTGCACCGCCTTAAGAAGTTCTCCAAGAGGGGCTAAAGAGAGTTGGAGTTGGTTTTGGTTCCCCAAAGATGACACACTATTGCTTTATTGAGTGACTAACCACTTATAGCAATTTGGATAAGTGTGCCCAGATGCTCCACAGTAGTGACAGAAATGAGGCTTCTTTGGTGGAGACTTCTTGTTGGTGGAGAGATGGTTTTTCTGCTCAGTCTCTTTGTTGCCAACCTTAGGGGGTGCTTCTAAAATGGATTTTCCCTTATCACTCCTATCCTCACTCACATTTTCAGTTTTAATCTCAATTACGTCAATATTGTTAGAGTTATCATTATTAGTAGGAGGAACAAAAATAACTCTATTTAAAACATTAGAAGAGATACTACAAGAGGAGAGAGAGTGATCATACCCGAGACCTGTTCTTTCAGATGCAGACTTTTGAACATTCAACATTTCATCCATTTTGGCACTTGAAGTCCTTTCCAGTTGTGCTCTAACCTAAAATAGTTTAGCATCCAGCTTTTTGGCCTTTTCAACAAGAGAGTTGTTCTCAAACCTCAGTGCTCCAATGGTCTGATTAGCTTCATCAACCTTGGTGGAGAGTTCCTCACGTTCTAACTCCACTTCGCTGAGCTTTCTTGTGGCCAACCTGTAGAGCTTCTCATGCTTCTCAGAGACCTTGTACAACTTAGCATAGGCAATGTGGATGTCATCTTGATCATCCATCTTCTCAAACTTTGATTCCATTAGCTCTTGTTCATCATCAATTACATCTACTACTTCCTCAGTAGACTCAACAGTGGTTGTAAAAGCACTTACTATCCATTCTTGGTCACTTTCATCAGAATCTACTTCTGGTTCTGAGTCACTTAAGGTGGCAGCTAGGGCTTTACTTTTGCTAATGGATTTGAGATATGTGGGACACTCTTGCTTCATGTGTCCAAATCCATGACACCCATAGCACTTTGGTCCAGTAGGAACACCGTTGCCTTAACCAGCATCTTTGGATTCTCCCTTACCCTTGTCTTGGGACTTATATTGAGAGAAAGCAATCTGTTTGCGATCCTTATCACCAGTTTTGACATTCGCATTTTTAATGAACTTCTTAAATTGTCTGGTGATATATGAATTTAGCTTGGTATCCTCATCATCAGATGACTCATCATTGTCATCATTCTTAGTCTTCAAGGCCATGTTCTTGCCTTTACCACTTTTGCCAACCTTTGCTAACCCTAGTTCATAGTTTTGCAAGTTCCCAATTAGTTCAGTCAAAGGAATAGAGTCAAGGTCCTTTGATTCTTCAATGACAGTAATCTTGGCATGGAATCTCTCTGGAAGAGATCTGAGAATCTTCCTAACAAACTTAGGCTTCGGAATCTGTTCTCCAAGATTGATTGCTGAATTTACTATGTCCTTAAGTTTGGCATAGAATTCATCAAACGATTTATCCTCATCCATCCTAATTTCCTCAAATCTGGTAGTGAGCCTTTGAAACTTAGAGTTCTTAATAGCTTTAGTGCCCTCATAAGTATTCTGAAGAATAGTCCAAGCTTCCTTGGCATTGTCAGTGGAAGAGATCTTCTTGAATTCTTCATTTGTTACAACATTAAACAGAGCATTCAGTGCCCTACTGTTAAAGTTGGCAGCCTTGATCTTGGTATTATCCCATGTTGTGGGTGGCTCTTCAGGCTTTTTCCAACCTACTTCAACTACCAGCCAGACTTTCTCATCTAAGGACTGCAAAAAAGCTCACATGCGTACTTTCTAGTATGCATAGTTAGTACCATAAAAAAAAAAAGGAGGAATAATCAACAATTGTCCACGATCCATAACAACAGGGGTCAATGAATCACACAGTAAAGATTAAAACCTAATTAGAGTGTGCTCGCTCTGATACCACTTGTTGGGTTAAGATAGCTTGACCTCGGTGAATTAATTTAATTACTCAAGTTGATTAATTAAGTTCAATTGCATGCAAATCATAGAGGCACCAACAAATCACCAAAAATACTAAATGCAGCGGAAAATAAAGATACGGTAATTTGTTGACAAATGAGGAAAACCTCAAAAGCAAAAACCTCACCTGGTGATTTTAAGGTCACCACTTCCAAGAATCCACTAATCAACAATCAAGCGGTTACAAGTATAAGGAATCTTACCAACTACCCTAGCCTATCCCGAAATACCAACCTAGAGTTTAACCTTTGTTCTAATACCCAATTGAACTTGATCTTGTAGTAGCCTTCTTTCCTTTGATGCACAAACCTCCAATTTGTGACTAACCCTTTGCACGGATCCCAAGTACGTGACTAACTTCAGCAACTTGAACAGATGTTGTTGGCTGCAAAGTTCTTCACTTCATCAACAATGAAGATCTGGAAGCACTCGGTTACAAACCCTTGTGGCGTACAAACGCAGTAGCTTCACACAGAGAAAATAAGTCTCTTGGTCTCTGTATCCATATGTGACGGCCTTTACCTTATATATGTCTAGGGTTGTGAGAAAAAAAAAAAAAAAAAAAAACTCTAAACAAATACATAAGACTGGGCCGAATTTTAGCTCTGGAAATTCTAAAATCGTAATTCTCGATAGATCAAGCTGCTGTCGAGCTATCTATTAAGCTTCACATTAAGTCTCGATAGTAGATATCTGTCGAGCTATCTGTCGAGATTTAATGAACAACTTTTCTTCACTTGTTTCTTGGACCAATCTTCATGTTTTTAATACTTGACTTGAACAACATGTTTTTTGAAGTACTAAACCCATTTTAGATCTACCTAATTACAAGTAAAGTGCATTTTGTCAAAAAATTAGCCAATTACAACAAAATATGACTCTAACAGGTGTGTTTTGCACTTTAGCATAACAACAACAACAACAATAATAGAAATGTTTAAGTACTACAACTAATTTTGAGTCTGTTCTTATTGAATTGCACATTGGTAAAAAAGGTTTATTGTTACTACCATGACATAATGCTTGTGTGCATTTAGTTTGGATTAGCCTTTTCCTATTAGGTTACTAGATTATTTATTTTTAAATACCTCATTTTTTTTTTCGAGCAAAAAAAAGTTTCCGCTTTGACCAATCAAAATATTCAAATATAATTCTGTAAGAGGAAAAAAGAATGAATTCATTCACATTTGTTTTTTATTTGCTTTATATTAAGATTAAACGACTATATAAGTAATTAGGAAAAATATTTTCTTAGACTATGATATTAAAATGATTGATTTATGCTTACTTCCCATTACTTTTATTCCTCCTGTTCACGGAATGGAATATACATTATTCGTTTGACAGAGATAAATGGGTCAGATTTGTAGGCTCAAACATAGAACAGTTCTACTAATTATTAATTAAATTGAAATACCATAACTAAGCCATAGTAGGAAAAAGAAATTGTGGCCTACTCACCTATTTTGCTCCACCAATCTTCTTACACATTGCAAAAGTAAAATACGAGCAAACTCATAAAATAGTGAGAAGTCAAAACCTGTGAGATTGTCATCTTTTGCTACTAATTTAGAACAAGACTAGGCAATTTGTAATTATGTTTAGCTACAGAAAAGACACAATATGCCAAGAAATCCAACTCAAGAACCTTAACATTCTTTCTCAGTGCAGATTCAATACAAGCACTGATTTCTTCTGCCAACTTTTTTTTCTAAGCATGGCACATTACTTATTAACTTCAAAATTTCAAATCTGAAAATAAATTACTTTATAAAAAGCAAAAAAAAAAAAAACAAAAACAAAAAGGAAATATCAATTACCAATAATTATTTCCCTTGATTCTAATTAACATATATATATATATATATATATATTTTTTTTTTTTTCCCTCCACCCAAAAATCTAACAAACCCTGCTCTAATATCATACCCAATTAAAAATAAAATAAAAATATTGGGGAAAAAATGAAAAAAAAAAATTAGTGGCCTGTTAGTTTGTTACTGTAAGACCATCACCTGGAAAGACCATCACCACTACTGCCATCAACCCTAATGACCCCAACACTCCTCTAGTTTTCAAATAGCATATGTGCACCGAATGTGAAAATTTTGTCTACCTTTCTAAACATATATGGACCTTTTCTTTATTTTGTGTATCGAGGAAGGCTTAGGTTTAGTGCGTTTTGTGCACTAGACTTGATGGGATGCTGCCACATGGCAATTCTTAGACACATGGTAGCATCCTATCAGGTCTAATGTTCTTGTGTCTCATCTTTGGAAATATATCTCACTAGGTCAAAAGAAAAATAATTTTTTTTTCTTCTTTACGTTTTTGTCTTTTTTTTTTCTATTCTCATTCGTTTTTTTTTTTTTGGGGGGGGGGGGGGGGGGGGGGGGTGGGGGTACTCATCCATTTTGGGTTATTATGCTCATCTTCTTCTGTTTAAAATGAAGTGCATGTCGATACATAATTTGTTTAATAAAAAAATAAGGACAAAATTTTGCTCCGAATATTTTTGGAGCTTTGGGCTCTGACTAGCAATAGGAAGATGACATGTGTTCAGTTATGTGCAATGGTTGTAACTCACTTGATTGGTTGGGTTAAATAAATCATCTTCCTATTGAAGGTTGGAGCCAAATATTTTCTGTGGGAACACTTCCCTCATTAAGCAGTTTTTGTCCGCTTTGGGGAGCCAGTCCCTCACGGTTTTGTCACGAAGGGGTGGGAGTTCAGGATTTTCACCCTTTGGGCTTGACACCTTAGTCCCACATCGCCTAAGTAACCCTCCCACTCATGGTTTATAAGCTTCTGGAGCGACCATGAGTGTACCACTACTCACACTCAGATGTGAGTAGTGGTACACTCATGCAAGCTCCAAGGGCATATAAAGCATGAGTGGGGCGCGTACTTAGGCGATGTGAGACTATGGTGTAAAGCCTCTAGAGGTGAAGATCCTGAACTCCCACCCCTTCGTAACAAAACCTTGCGGGCTTGGCTCCCCAAAGAGGACAAACAGCTTGCGAGGTGTGGAACAAAATCCTCCCCCACATTTTCCAAAATATAATATGTTACTTTTTGTTTTATTTAATAGGGATATGATAGTAAATTTATATAAATTACATATTCTATCATTTCATTTTTCTTTTTAACCAAACAAATGAGTTTTCCATCCCAATACTTTTCCATTCTCCCAAACAAACACACATGAGGGAAAAGAAAATCTTTTCTATGCCCTGATCAATGCTTGACATAACCTTTTTCTCAATGGGACTAAAGTAATTTAAGGGCCCTTTTAAAAAATTCATTGAGAAGGATACTACTCCTTATTATTATTATTATTATTATTATTATTAGGGCTAATTATACTCCTCTCCCATGAGATTTGAGGAAATGACACTCCATTTCAAACTTGAAGGGACAAAACACTTTCCCCCTTGACATCTGATTGACCAAATTTTGTTAAATTAATATTAAAAATGTTGTGTACTAACATGTCCTTTACTTAAGGGCAGATTTTTAAAACTATCTTATTTCATAGTTAAAATTCATTGTTTTAAAATTTTACTTAAGTTAAAATATTAAGTGTGAATTTTACACTTTTTTTTTTCTTTTTTCAATGGATTACAGAGAAATTTGCCATTACAAGCGTTTTGGTTCTTGATAGATTTTGCATTTTATGCTAAACTTATCAGTTTTTTTTTACTAACTATGGTTAAACTTTTGTAAAGAGATTTTTATAAAAAAATTAGAATATTTCATTACTAATATAAACAAAAGGGAGAGAGTGTTAGGATATGTTTGGTAATTGCTTTTTCCCCTTATTTTCTGTTTCTAAAAACAATTTTCTATTTTTGAGACTAAAAAACTTGTTTGGTAACCCAAAATGGACAGAAAACAAAAACTGTTTTCAAAACTCAATTTGTGAAGGAAACTGAAAACATGCAAGAGACTATTTTCAGTTTCTAATTTTTAAAAGTCAATGAAAATAAGCATTTAATTTAATGAATTTGTCTCATTTAATGAGTTAGCATTAGAGTTCAAATCCTAGTAACGACTTATTTTAGTATTTTTTATTTTTTTTTCAAAAAACTATATTTTTAATTTCAACTAACCAAACATATATTTTTATTTCAAAAATACAAGAATTTTTTTTTTTTCATTATATTCCCAAAAACAAGTTTTTGAAAATAGAAAACAAAAACTGTTACCAAACATAACCTTAATTTCTTCAAACCTCAAGGGAAGGGGTGTTTTTTCCTTTAGGGTTTGTTTGGTTGGAGGAGTGGAAAAGTGAGAGGATAGAAAATGATGGGAGGATGGAAAAGTGGGAGGATAGAAAATATTTTAATTTCCATTATTTTTGTTTGGTTGGGAGTGAAACAATGGAGGAATGGAAAAAGTGAGTTTATATAAATTTACTCATGTATCCTTGTTAAAAATGATGTCCAATTAAGATTAAAAAAAGTGACAAAAAAAAAACACAAAAGAAAGCAAAAGAAAAAAATATATATGAGCAATGTACACTTAAATAAAAAAATAAAAAAAGGAAGGAAGAGGCAACGAGGGAAGAATAAAAAAAAAAAAAAAATAAAGGAGAAGAGGAGGCAACGTCTACGAGGAAGGAAAAAAAATAAAAAAGGAAGCAACGTCCAAGAGGAAAAAAAAAAAAAAAAAAAGGTGAAGAAGAACCATGTACGGACAAAGCCTATATGCAAGTGCACAAAGACATTTTTGTCCATTAAGCAGCCCATTTTCTCCCTTCAGTTTTCTCTCCATTTTGGAATAAAACTTTTTGGTAGGACTGGAGAGAAAATACCTAAGCCTCACCATTTATTTTCCTTCATCCCCACCTAATCAAACACACTCCAAAAAAGTTTTCTTTCCCATTTTCTCTCCAAAGTTTTCCATCTATCTTATTTCACCTCCAAACAAACATAGCCTTAGGTTTGGAAGAGAATGTCATTCCTTCAAATATCAAGGGAGATGAGTATAATTACCCCTTATTACTATTATTATAATAGATATGATATAATTTCAACTTATGAAATATGCTCCATAATAAATACTCTTTATTATCAGATCAAGACATTAATTAGTTTTTGGTGTAAACATGTCAATGGTGTAAACATGAGTTTGACCTTCAGATTTTTTATTTGACAACCGAAAACTTTACTAATTGAATTAACTATAATTCACCAAAATCTTTATTTTTCAAAACCAAATTAACAATGTCTACAGAAAAATTTTAATGCATTTATTTTTATGAACAAAATTTAGCTACAAAATTAGTTTTAGTTTAAGGTTATAATCTTACTCTATCATTAACATTACTACATATTTTGAAAATCTAACCGTTGGATTGCATGTTCTTTATGCTCTTGATACATATGTCAAATTTTGTGACATATTTACTATATGATCTATAAGATTATACTCTATGCATCATTTTAAACTACAAAAACTTGCAATTTAAACAATATATTGATGACATAACTATTGATCTTTAATTTTCTAGAAATTTTGCAAGCATGAAAGATATAAGAAGAAGATGTAATCTAATAGCGAATCTGTCAAAATTCATATATAATAAAAAGATATTGAGTAAGGTTGTAACCTAAAGTTACAACCAATTTTGTAGCTAAATTTTGTCCTATTTTTATTGAGGGAGTGCTTGTTTTAGGATTGAGATCCGGTGCAATAGCAATATGCTATTGCAACGTGTAGCTAACTATTGGGTGTGTTTTTCTAAAAAAGAAACTATTAGATGTGGGAGAGAAGTTAAAAAATAAAGTGTAAAAGTAAAATAGTAAAAAATTGAAAATTATAAAATATTTTTATTCAAGGACCGAGATAAAAGTAACTTTTGAAAGTTTTAGGGGGTGTTTGGTACATGTGTTTGAAAATATGTGTTTTATTATTTGAAAATATGTGTGAAAATACGTGTGGGTGAAAAAGTGTATGAAAATACGTGTAATATTATTTGAAAATTAAAAATGTGTGTTTGAGTGGGTGTACCAAACAATCCCATTAATCTTGGCCTTTAATTTGCTATTGCCCGGTGGAATAAACCTAGTTAAACTTATCTCAATCCCCTGTTTTATACAAACCAAGTGCACTTGATACAAAACCGTTGGCTACACTGTTTTATGAACCTGGGTAGTTGGGTCAAATTATTTGAAATTACTCAACTGTCCTTCGGCAACAATTCTTTTTGTAATCTTACACCCATTGAGAAAAACAATATTTTTCGATCCTCCTAATTGCAAGCCATACTATTAATTACTAGGGAACATATTGTAGTTGTAAAATTAACATTGAAAATAAAATTAAAAAGTACAAATACGGAATTAATTTTGAAAAATCTATCAAATGAGTTCCAATTGCAGCTATTTTTTTTTTTTTTTTTTTTTATGTTTAAATTTTATTGCATTAATTGTGGTCATAAAATTCAAATAATCTTAGTAAGAATGTCAACATTTTTTTGAATTAACATGAATTTTCAATTGATGAGAATTTTCAATCTTGAAAGTTATAGATTCTTGAGTGTTTAAAATAAGAAAAAAATAAATAAATTTTGGAAAGTTGTATTTATGTAGATACTTAATTTTTATATTTATAATTATATAAGACAACAATAAATGTAAAAAATAATTTTTTAAGACATTATGTAAACTCAGTTAGAAGTAAAGAATTAATAAATTTGACCATTATTAATGAAAAAAAATACCCTTGGACAATGGCTATCATCTTATTTTGATGAAAAATGGACGATTTATTTTCTATATTTAGCTTTATAAAGTTAGTTTTAAGGGGAAAAAAATGTGAACAGCTAAAATTAATTGTCATAATTTGTTTAATTTTCTAAAACATTATAATTCAATTTTTTTTTTTTTTGAGAATACATTATAATTCAATTGATACAACTAAGAAAGGGAATTCAAATGTTAGTTTTTTAACACAAAGAAGACGATAAAATATACAACCAAGCAACAACACAAAGCTCTTAACAAGAAATTATAAGATAATCACTAACAAAAATTAAAAGGTTTTTTTTTTCCTTCACTTTTTTTTATAGGGTTCTAGTCCTTTTTGTTTTTAATTTTGCAGCCTTACGATGACTTCATGATTTTAATATGGGTAAACTATATATTTGGTCCTTATTCTATACACTATATTTCAATTTGATCATTAACTTTTTAATTGTGTTAATTTGGTTCCTAACCTTTCAGTACCGTATCAATTTAGTTTCTACAGTTATCTTTTAGATGAAAATTGATGACATATCTAATAGCCAAAATAAAAAATTAGTTTCTGTTGATGTGAAAATAAACTAAAATTTTATTTTAGTCGTTTGTTATGTATGCAATTTTCATCCAATATATAATGGTAGAGACTAAATTGATACGATACTAAAAAGTTAATGACCAAATTGATACAATTGAAAGGTTAAGAACCAAATAAAAATATATTGAAAAGATTAGACACTAAGTTTACACTTTTAATACTCTAAATAAATATTCATGACATTTAGTTACAAACAAAGCTCTTAATAATATTATTATTATTATTAAAAAAAAAAAAAAAAAGCTCCAGAACAAAACAAACATTGTTATGACTTATGACATGAAAAAAAAAAACATAAAAAAAACCAATAGAGATTAGAGAGAGGGTGGTGTGGGTAATGGTAGTGGTAGGGGTAGGTGCACCAGAAGCATAAGAAGCAGATCCCCTTTTCTACAATCCAAACACTTTTTCTCACCAACCGCTACCGCTACGGCTACCAAATTTCTCTTTTGTTTTCTTCACTGTCGTGTCGTTTTCACCACCAAATAAGTCTGTTTTTGATAAAAGAAAACAAACACTGTGTCTGTGTCTGTGACATATATCTCTTTGCTCTTTCTCTCGAGGATCATCATATTCATATCATGGATTTCTTAGAGACAGTAGATACTCAGATTCTTGTGGGTGCAGCAGTGGCTCTTGTAGCCATTGTTGCTGCTGCTTTCTATATCTTTTCCTCCAACAAATCCAAAGGTTTGACCTGCTTCTGCTTGCTTTTACATTACTTTTAATTCTTCTTAGCCTACCTGATTCATTGTTTCACAGAATCTTCAATTTTTGAATTCTGGGTCTTTTAAATCCTTTTAATCTATGCAGTTTAAGGTAGTTATTTCTATTGGGTCAATAAGGATTTTTGAGATGAAATATATCCTGGATGTTAAATTTTGCTTGTTTTGTACCTTACAAAGATTGTGAAGTCAAAATGAATATCTTGCATGTTTTGACTTGCTAGCTTTTTAAGTAAAGACCGTATCTTTTGTTTTATGTTTCTTGTTTGGAGGAGCTAAGAATTATTCATTTTTCCGACATACCGACATTCTAATCAGGTTGCCAATGTCCAGTTGTAGAAAAGGCTAACAAGATGAAATTACGCTTTTGAAAAAAGGGTATATATATATATATATATACTGTCAAATGGCTGTTTGTTCCTAGAGTGTGCTTATATAAACCCTTTTTTTATGTCTAGACAATGGTATGCAGCATATGTATTGTAGTATAAAAAACGTTTGAATGTATTACAACAACAGTCTTGTTTGTATTTGATATATTTGGTATTTGGATCAAAAAATTGATTACATTCTTCTTTCCATTTAAATTATTTTTAATTTTCTGTTCATTTGAATTTTTAATTAGCATTTTTGTCTACTCTATCCGCTAGCTACATCTTTATGTCTTTGCAATGCTTAATTCTTGCCTTCTAAGAAGTTGATCATTTGGATCTTGATTCTTGAAAGATTGAAAAATATATGATTTTAAGAAATTTAACTCTAGTGCTTTCCATTAAAAGTAAATTGTATTCTCATTTTGGTGATTTGGAAATTTCACTTGGATTTAGCAATTTAAAATGCAGGAGTCTGAAGAATAATTACTACCATAAATTGTTTGATTTGAATTTTAATAGCACATGATGGATTTGAGTTTTGAGAATTTTGCCCCAACAAAAGCAGTTGTGATGTTATTATATATCTGAAATAATATTTTCACTTAATCATTTCAAATCTGCATATCAATAAAGCTTATATCCGTCCATCAATAAATTTGTCTTTCATATTTTATTCAAGTCATTTAAATTAAAAGCTAAGATCCAAATCCTTCTTTTCACATACTTCTATATAAATGAACCATTATGGTGATGCTAACCCCAATCGGTTGGTGCCCATGCATCATGAAGTGGATGTCACTATTTCGAATCTCCTGTTCACTCTCCCTTCGGAGCCAAAACTTAATTATATATAGTGATCTTTTATATTTGAAATCCTATGAATATCTAATTACTTGGAGAGAAATAACTTCTACCCTATTAAAGCCTCAGTTTCCAAAAGAAACTGAATTGTGGACTGACTCATACATGATATTGTCGTGGATGTCTTGAAAGATGACTAACTTATCAAAAACAAAAGAAATCTTGAGAGATGACTAAACAAGTAAGCTGCATGTGAGCAACCTGGTTTTGGCTTGTTAAGAGGCTCCTACTGTCCTACTGGTCCTTTTGTCAATAATACAAGCTGGGATTAAGCTTAAGGCTTGATTGTTGCCCAATTCTACCTTGAGCGCTTTTAAATTTCTCTAGGTTATGCTTTTGATGGTTGATGGTGGTGTTCTGCAGAAATATCTCTTGATAGAGTGCAATACACTCACACACACACACACACACACACACACACACACACAATTACACACACACATACATACACACCTAGTGGAAATACTTTTTTTTTGGTACGTAATAAGCAGTTTCATTAATGAAGAAAATGAACAAGGAGTAGCACCCTAGTTTTTTTTTTTTTTTTTTTTTTTAATTTTTTTTTTTAACTTATAACAATAATGTGAACAGGGTTATGGTAACAGGAAGCTAATGAGATATCACAAAACCTGCAAGTAAATTTTTATATGCCCTAGTACATGATGTATACTAGAGTAAACTCAATATTACAAAAACTAAAGAGTTAAATTCTAAAATTTAGCATCTCTAAAAAATCAAGAAAACTAAAGGGGAAAGAAAGATTCATTGCCTTGTTCCATTTGTGAAGAGTGCTTAAGAATGTATTCTTCAATCTCCCTACTGAAGTCTCCCATCCCTCCAATGTTTACTCATTCCTTTCTATCCAAATCCACCGCATTATTTGTAGGGGAATGTCCTTCCAAATCAAACCTTTTTTGTTTACCGAATCTTCCTTTCTATCACTCCAAGAGACCAATTACCCTTTGCAGCATCACCCAGACAAACCCCAAACAAGCAGAACACCAAGTTCCATAAATCATGAGCAAAGTTATAGTGTAGAAGTAAATGATTCACCCATCCACTTTACACGTACTACGCCAATCCATTATCGTCATACCCCTCCTAAATAAATTGCATGTTGTAAGGATATTATCCATTGCTGCTGTCCAAACAAAAAAAAAAAATGCCACGCTTGATGTAACTTTTACCCTTGTTGAAATACTTAAAAGTGATATATAAAAAAGAAAGGAATGAACTTTGTAGCAATCACCTATATGTGATGGCAGAGAGATATGTGTTTGATGTTGAGATCAGCTCAAGCTCAAGCTTGAGTTAAGTCTTAATCTCAGCCCAGTTTCAGTCAATCCAGCTAGATCTGCTCAATCCTTGCCTTGGCAGGCTATTTATCTTAATAAGTAAGGAAAAAAGAAGAGAACAGAAAAAGATTGGCTTGGCTGACTTTGTTATATCCCTAGTTTCCTGTATCCTCTACCTTTCATTGATCTTATGTTTTTATTATCTTGTCTTTCTAAAATCACTAATAGGGCAGTTAACCATTTGATGATCTATATCTGGTTAATTACCTTCATAAATGTATAAAGCATTCTCCATGCTGTAAACGCTAAGCGTAGCCAACATTCCTCACATTCTTTAAAAACCATATTTTGCAAGCTATATGATACTTGGATCACTTGGGTGCTACTGATGTATGCATGGATCTTTTTATTCATATACAATCTTTGTTGTACCCTTCTTTCTTTCTTCTCTTTTGGAAATACTAATTTGGCCCTGCTTCTATGTGAGGTGAATCATTTTGTTGTGCGGTAAATATATTTATTTGTGTTCTTTGCCAACTGTCTAATGTCATGGTATGCACTTACAGGCTGCTTAGATCCTGAGAATTTCAAGCAGTTTAAACTTGTAAAGCGCACACAATTGAGCCATAATGTGGCTAAGTTCAGATTTGAACTTCCTACACCAACTTCAGTTTTGGGTCTTCCAATCGGACAACATATAAGTTGCAGGTTTGGTTTTGTAGCCCTGTAGACATAATAAATTAAAGGGTTTTTTTTTTTGTTTTTTTTTTTATTTTTCATGTTGTCACTTTTCAGAACTTGTTATAGCAAATAGTTGTCGATGATATCGATCAATAGGATGGAAATTTTCTTCATTTTTACCATCCTCTATCAATGTTTTTGGCTATTTTTACTAGCTGCTTTCTAGAACAGGGGCAAGGATAGCCAAGGTGAAGAAGTGATCAAACCATATACTCCAACGACATTGGATTCTGATGTTGGACATTTTGAACTAGTTATAAAGGTTATATTTCAAATTTTTTATTGGTGGATTTGACTTTATTCAGTTAAATTATGCTAAATAGTTATTAATTTTGACCCTTTTGAACTGGTCTTCCGCTTTGATTTTTACTGGAATTAGATGTATCCACAAGGAAGGATGTCACACCATTTTCGTGAGATGCGGGTTGGAGATTATCTTGCCGTAAAGGGACCCAAGGTACGCTTTCCTTGTGGTGTTAATGAACAAAATGCCTTTGGCTGAATCTTTTCGTTCATCCTCTCGGGGAGGGGGTTTCTTGTTTCTAAATCTGGAAATTGGTTTGCAAAATGATACTGCTACCAGGGCCGTTTCAAGTACCAACCTGGCCAAGTTAGAGCATTTGGCATGATTGCTGGAGGCTCTGGAATTACTCCCATGTTCCAAGTATGTATAGAAATAAATTTTTGTTGCATATTTGGTCATTTTATGGTATCGTACTATTGTTTTTCTGAAGGTTTTGTTGTTAATAACATATGTTGCTTTGTTCTTGCCCATGCTTCAGGTTGCTAGAGCCATATTAGAAAACCCCAAAGACAAGACAAAGGTGCACCTTATTTATGCCAATGTTACATATGAGGACATTCTTTTGAAGGTAATTTTTGTTACTCTGTGGATCCTTGTGTCTTTTACTTTATTATGAAGCATTTGAGCTTTTAAGACTTAAATAAATTCCACTTGGGCCAAATAATGATGTCCCATAATATATGTTTGTTATGGTAGGCATGCTTGGTCCATCAGTGGATTTTCCAATTAATGGATGCTGGTGAATTAGCACATAATGCTTATTTTATAGAGGAATACAAAGTCTAGTGAATTAATCTTTCCTAAATCATGTAGATGACATAGACTATTCATTTTGGGACTGGGAGTAGGAAAGACTAAATATATGTGTATATACACACGCACACACACATAAGCATTATGAATTTGAGGATGACAAAAAATTGACATCAATTATGCATGTGAAAATGGCAAGGAGGTGAGTTCTAGGTGTTGGTATTAAGTTTCTTTAGGATAGAAAATTGCTAGTTCAGTATTAATTAAGTTTTATTAAATTCGGGGTAATAGTAATTTCTAGGTTTTCTAGAATTAGCTTTTACCAGAGGCCCGTAAGTCTTCTTTTATGATTTGAGTCCTTTTTTCTATTTTGTTTTAGTAGTTTCATGATTTACTTTTTGTTATCTATGAGTGTTAGGGTAGGAATATCATCATTCAGATCTTTTCTATTTTGCTGCCTGTTTTATTACGACAGTAGAGTAAATAAACACCATTATAGCAATGTTCTACTAAGAAGCACAGACATGGGTACTGGTACAACATGGTGACATGGCAATTTTTGAAAAAAATAGGATACGGGGATGGCGGGACCATTTATTAAATAATTATAAAATATATTTTACCTATCAAAAACAAATTATTAAACATATTTTTATTTTTATTTTCTATATATTATTAAGCATTTTTTTTTTTCATATGATGTTAAATGTATTTCAAATTAAGAGTAATAATAGATAATAAAGCAAATCCATGACTATTAAAGGATGTTTAGAAATTAGAATACAACCCAAGAATAAAGATATTTATTAATTTTCAAATGCACTATTACTTTTCAAAGCATGAATGCTCTTTGTTTTGTGAGAGGGTATTTGATTCCTCTTGTTCTCGTGTCTTGCATTTTTTTTTTCTTTCTAAAAAGGACACGGCTGGGACATGCATGCAAAAGTGTCCTAGGCATATCAAGTGTTTGACATGGGTATTGCACCCCAAATGAAGTGTTCATGCTTTCTAGATGTTCAATTTATCATTTTAATAGTGCTATGCCATTTTAGTTTGTGGACACTGATATTAAAGAATTGTAAATTTGTGTCATGCTCCCCTCCCCAAATATGCTCTATCTCAACTAGCACTAGCACCTTCTCCCCTTGTAATTTTGTGTGGGTTCCAAACCTATTGGGTGCATGTGTAACTTATCAATCAAAATAAATATTAAAAAACTGTACCAAAATGTACAACACAACCCCCCCCCCCCCCCCCCGCGGGCGGGCGCTGGTGGCCAATAAAAAAGAAAAAGAAAAGGAACAAAAAAAATCTTTTCTCAGAGTAAAGAAAAGCTTTCCCTTTAAAATAATATGGATACCTCCTGGTAAACTCATAAGATTCAGGTGTCTAGATGGTGGAATGAACATTATGAACATGCACACATACTCATCTCACACAATATAGTGTGTTTTATGTCTGCCATATAATTACTTTAAAGTTTCACCATTCTCGGGAGTCCTTTAAGTTGCATCCTAAGCACTCCCTCTTTTCATATTTTAAGTAACCATCCTTTAATGCACTGTCTTTCTCATATATATATATATATATATATATATATATATATATATATTTATGCATATGTCTCCAAAACTACCCTCTTTAATATGAACTAAACTATTGTAAAAGGTGATTTATTTTTTATTGACTTTTCAAAGAGGATCATATTTTTGAACATCTTAAAATAGAATAGAGGATCAACAATATAGATGGAGGGAGTAAATGTTTTGTCTTTTTCATCTCCCAAAGAGTGCCTTCTGTCAGTTCATGGGATCAAGTTTTGATTTTGTTTTAGCTGAGCTTTATGAATGCTCCTGAACAATTGCAGGCTGGTGGTTCAGTTGACATTTATCTAAGTTACTTATCAGAAAAAAAAAAAAAAAAAAAAAAAGTGGTCTATTTGACATATCTACGTTAACTCTTTTCTCTTTCAATAATTTCATTGGTTTTTTATTATAGATATGACTTTTCTTTCTCCATGAGGAGAGAATCAGTGTCAGTTTTCTTGTTATATGCTATAATAGTGATATATTTTCTCTTGGTCAAAGTTTAGCTACAAAATTAATTGTAGCTTAAGGTTACAACTTTACTCAATAAAATAAACATTACTACATATTTTGAAATCTAATCGTTGAATTGCATGTTCTTTATGCACTTAATACATGTCAAATTTTGTGTCAATCGGATATTATTTATTATATGATCTATAAGCATATATTTTATGCATAATTTTAAACTACAAAAACTTGCAATTTAAACAATTTATTGATGACATAGCTATTGATCTTTAATTTTCTAGAAATTTTGCAAGCATGGAGGATATAAGAAGAAAATGTAATCCAATGGTGGATTTGTTAAAATTCACCTCCAATAAAAAGATATTGAGTAATGTTGTAGCCTAAAGCTATAATCAATTTTGTAGTTAAACTTTGTCGTTTTCTCTTTAATGTATATCTGATTTTGCATACAATTACGGGTCTGAATTTCTGAGGATGAAGTTTATGTTGACAATTAGACTAGATAGATCTAAGAAATGCAAGATCTCTGTTTATCTAATTTGCCATATATGCAAATCCAATTAATCCCATCTTAAATATATGCAGGAAGAACTGGATGGTCTTGCTAGTAACTATCCTGATCGCTTCAAAGTCTACTATGTCTTGAATCAGGTTAGTTTTTTCATCATACAGCTTGTCTCTAAATTATTTATCTTTCCCCTCTTGGTTAAAATTGAATTTACAAGAGTGGTTTTGAAAAGCTTTAAATTAATCTTTAAAGTATTTTTTTTTAATCTTGTGTGATAGCCACTAATACATAAACTTTGCCATACAATGAACTTGTGATGCATAATACTTTATGCTTTTCCCTCCCACTATCACAATTGGTCTTTAAAACAGAGATGGTGTCTTGACATAAAAAGGCTCCTTGTCCAGCATATCTTCCAAAATCCTTTTTACTTTCTTTCTTTTTTTTGGGTGCTCAATGCTGTATCTCACATGTCACTTATACTGCTTGAGATTGTCCAATTGACATTTTCTTTATTCACAATGGTCTGCCTGATGGACTAATGTCATAATTTATAAATTTTGCTTTTGATTTTTCATGTTCTGCAAAAAAAAGTAATCCTAACGTGTGGGTAAGCTTGCTCATGCGTTAGAGTGGCAACAGCACAACATGTTTGGTAGGTCCAAGTCCTGTACAATTCTGCTGTAATGCATGTGCACTCTCATAACTCAAGCAGGCCAGCTGCTGTCTATCTTGATATTGTATGTCATGACTTGATGACTTATTTTTTTCTCCATTGGATCTAACTGCGTGGATAATGTTACTTCCTCAGCCTCCTGAAGAGTGGCGTGGTGGTCTTGGCTTTGTATCAAAGGAGATGATTCAAACTCACTGCCCTGCGCCGGCCCCTGATATTCAGGTAAAAAACTTGACTATTTACATTTGTTTCTATCCGTAATCTATTTAGCATATTATATATCTGGGCAGTTACATTTGTGATGGGAAAGAAGGTACCAGATTATGTAACTTTGGATAATAACTTATTTTGATACTTTAATATGCAGATTCTGAGGTGTGGTCCACCTCCCATGAACAAGGTCATGGCTGCACACCTCGAGGCCCTTGAGTATACATCTGAGATGCAGTTCCAATTCTGAATTTCTTTTGCAAGGTCTTTAACCTTGATGATTGCCCTTGAATATACATCTGATATGCAATTCCACTTCTGAATCTCTTTTGCAAGGTCTTTAAAGTTTAACCTTGATTTGGACTGGCTTTTATTACTTTCAAGTATTGAAGAACAGACATTATATCCTAGGAATTTAATGTCTTGTTCTAAAGTCTAAATGGTATTGTTAAGCATAATTAGAGGGACTTGTAACTTTCTTGCTTTTAACTTAAGAGAGATATTCAATGATAATTTTTGAAGTGGAAAAGTGCATACATGGGTTCTACTTACTAGTTACCTCAGGATACTTTGTTTATAGGGGCGTGTGATTCGTGTTAGTGGGTTATGTTCATTTTGTGTCAAGGCAAAGGGTATTCAATTCTAACCTAACTCATTTAATAATCTTGTCAAAATCCCTCAACTCTAACACAACTTCTTTTATTAAGTTGGTGACATGACACAACACATTTCAACCCATTTATTACATAAGCAAAGGGTTATGATTTTAGGGTTTCAATGTATAATTTATTAGTATAACTATTAAAATTCTTTTAATTACTTAGTTATATTTAGAATTCAAATTTATATTAGATAAAAAATACCTTTATCAGGTCATTTAAGGTTGTTGCGGGTTAAACATGGAACCGACTCATTTATTAATCATGTTAAAGCATGTCGATTCACTTTGACACGAATTTATTTACACTAAACACTAACTTGCAAAAATTGTGATGTGTTTGTGAGTCATGTCAAACATTGTCACACATACCTATTTTATTTTATTTTTTATAAGAAAAGACAATTTTCATTTGATGGTAGGCGTATTCTCACTATCCAGGTCAACTATACCGCAAACTTTCCGTTTTATACTAGGGATGGTAAAAATGTTCCACACCACTTAACTTGCCTGGTCCGTTTTGCCTCATGCGGATTTTTCCCATCCCATCTCGAAGAGGTGATGGGGCAGGAAAGGTTAGGATTTTGCTCGTCCGTTTCCGTCTTGTCTCACTCGTTCTAAATGTACGTATGTGTGTATATATATATATTATTTAAAAAATATTTAAATTATGTATACATATAATTTAATCTTTTTTATGTTATCTTGTGTTTAAAAAAAAAAAAAAAATTATTTATACATATTCTACTACTATTTTTCAAATTGCTTGTATCTCATTCTCTCTTAGCACTCTCAGGGTCGCTCATCTTGACTTGCGTTTTCCCAAATGTATATATAAATATATTATTTGAATTATTTATTCATATAATTTAATCATTTCTATGCACATTTTAGTTATGATTTTTTTTTTTTTTTATACATATTCTATTATGGTTTCCAAAATACTTGTATCTCATTATCTCTTATTAGCTCTCATAATCGCCATTTTCCTTTTTGTTTCATCTTTACCTCATCACTCTTATTAAAATAGTAAAAAATCTCTAATCCATCCCAAATCTGACTTGTCTTGTTCTCATTTTAAAGAGGAGATGGGGTGGGGGTGGGGGTGGGGACAGGACACCCATGACCGGCGATATTGAAAAAATTAGCTGGAGTTCATTTGTTGTTGCATTACTCTGCTTGTGTAGGAGTTTCTGGAAAATCTTATTTCATTTTCTATATGTAATTACTGCTTCGTAATGGGATTGGACATAGATTTCTAGTGCTTCAACCAAGGGAATCTCTTTCAAATATATATTTTTTCGTGGCATGGAACCTCATCAAGGCAAGGCCCTTTGCACCGACTCATGTGGAGTAAACCACGGATACATGATCCCACCCGCCATAACTAAGTATCAGGTAATTAAGAGGAACTCCTAGTGCTGATTGAACTCAGGATGTCTAGGTTTGCAGCTCATCTCAAGCCTCTAGCCGATTGCACCCCAACCGGTTAAAATCTTTCTCAATGATTGAAAAGGCTAAAATGTATGTTACGTACTCTTAAGTTTGGGGTTTTAAATTGGTCCTTTAATTTATACCTTCAACTATTACAATTGCAATAATGTCAATGTCTTTTTCGTTGTGGTATGTTATATTTTTGCCTTTGAACCATCTAACAATAATACCGTTTTCTTTTTTTTCTTTTTTTTATTATTTAAAACAATGTTTTTGTGAAGGTTAATGGTAATATTCTACCCGACATTGTGGAAGGGGCGCATTGATATATATGTAATATTTGAGGATGTAAACTACAAGTTTTCATATTTAAGGAATTGATTTAGAAGCAATCTATATCTTAGAGGTTGCGTTTGGATACTTGAATTTGGATTTGGGTTTGAATTTGAATTTTAATCACCCAAATCTAAATCCATGTATCTAAAATCTTGCCATCCAAACATACGAAGAGGGTATAATAGTGTTTTAAGGTTTTTAGCCTAATTAAAATGTCTGGTTAGGTGAAGGATTGATAGTTTATATCTATTGTCTAGAGGTCCTTACTTACGTCTAGAGAATGATAAAGGACGTTGGTTATGAGCTCTATATTTCAGATTGGATTGGTATCTCTAAAGCTCTTTGTGGCCGAATTATGGAGGAGCACATACCAGGGGTTAAAAGATTACTTATAGGAAGGTGGATACTGGGTGGTGTTGTTAGAACTTAGAACTAATTCAGAAACGGTGATTGGTAAACTTGGCGGACACCTTGTCCAATCAAAACTCAAATAGAGAAATTATTGAGACTATTAAACAACTTCTTGGCATGTTATCACATGTATGAGTTTGGCTCAACTATTTGTTATTGTTACTCACCTGTTTCAATGCAAAAATGCAACAACAAAAAAAGTCACGTTATTGAACAAAAAAAAAAAAAAAAAACACGATTTGTAAATTTATTAAACACATTACATGACATTTTGAAACCGCAGACCTGATTTTTTTTTTCTTGCTTTCCCTCCCAATTTTGTCAGTATTCATCTATTTCATATTGGGGTTTCTTGGAGTCACTTTTGTTCGCTATTACTAAATAGTTGGGATTAGCCTATTCGTTTTTACCCACAAAAGGAAAAAGGAAAAAGGAAACAGGAAAATTGAAACTGAAACGTATGACATTTTGTTTCAAAGTTGATTTTTGTTTTCCCCTGAAGTTCTTTTGAGGAATGTTATAGAACCTCCCATCCATGGTCATGCAGTCATGCTAATGTTTGCTCAAAAGTTTGTGAGATGGTGGATTTCACTTAACTCAACTGGTAAAATTTCTTGTCGTTGAATAAAAAATCTAAGGTTCAAATCCTGTCTATACAAAAAAACCGATTGGTATCTTAACTTGATGACAATAATTAGATAAATCAATTATCATGGAGTGGATGTTATAAGTTACAATTCTATCATATATATATATATAAAGAAAGAAAGAAAGAAAAGAAAGTATGCTGTCAATCCACAATTTAGGATGTGATCAATAAAGTAATATACCCAAATAAAAAGCATTGAGTGACATTTTTTTATGGACAAAGTTTAGCTACAAAATTGGTTGTAGGTTACAACCTTATTCAATATTTTTTTATTGGAGGTGGATTTTGACAAATTCACCATTGGATTACATCTTCTTTTTATATTCTTCATGCTTGCAAAATTTTTAGAAAATTAAAGATCAATAACTATGTCACCAACAAATTGTTTAAATTGCGAGTTTTTGTAGTTTAAAAGAAAAAATTTAGCTATAAAATTGGTTGTAGCATAAGGTTACAATCTTACTTAATATCTTTTTACTGAAGGTGAATTTTGACAAATCCACAATTGGATTACATCTTCTTCTTATATCCTTTATGCTTACAAAATTTCTAGAAATTTAAATATCAATAGCTATGTCATCAATAAATTGTTTAAATTGCAAGTTTTTGTAGTTTAAAATTATGCATAAAATATAAGCTTATAGATCATATAGGAAATAATATCTGATTGACACAAAATTTGACATGTGTAGTAAGAGTATAAAGAACATGTAATTCAACGATTAGATTTTCAAAATATGTAGTAATATTTATTTTATTGAGTAAGGTTATAACCTAAATCTACAACCAATTTTGTAACTAAACTTTGTCCTAATTTAAAATTATGCATAAAATATAAGTTTATAAATCATACAGTAAATAATATTCAATTGACACAAAATTTGATATGTGTATTAAAAGCATAAATAACACATAATTCAACGATTAGATTTTCAAAAGGCGCAAAAATAAGGGAAATAAGGACTCCATTAGGGCGCAACACAATCCTAGTAATGAAATCCTTTAGCAAGTGCAACGTGTGGTAGATTCTGGTCATTATTAGTAACAGTAAAATTAGAAAATGGAAATGGATAGGAAGAGCTTTCAACCGGATGGCCAAACAATCTTCACCGGATGCTTCTTGCCACTTGTTGAGTGACATTTGTTACATTAGACATGTAAACAACAACTATATAAATTTATTTGAAGCAAAAAAAAAAAAAAAAAAACAGAACAAAACAAAACAAAAAAATCTACTACAAAAGTTTATTAAAAGAGTTATTTGTTTCTCTTTTATGGGATGAATGATTTAAACTCTCGATACTTTCATTAAAAACACTAAAAAATATCAGTTAAACTACGACTTTTGATTTAAAAAAAATTAAATAAAAACATAAATTAATTAATAAGACTCATTTATTTTGATAATAATAATAATAATAATAATAAAACTCATGGTTGTAAATTATAATTTCACATAAACATAAAATAGTAGCATGAGGTTTGATCCTCCCTTTACAGGAGAGGTTTTACCTAACAGTACTTATCCCCTCTTATTTAAAAAAAATGTCTTATGTAACATATTTATAAAATTACAACACTCTTCTATATATATATATATATATATGACTTAATATACTCTTTAGAAATGAGGTGGAACGGCAACAAGATTTTCGACGGTGACCAAACATTGATGAATATCCTTACAACTTGGAAGACACTGCTAAGAAGAATTTTTTTTCCAAATAACATTAAATATCAAAAAATTTAGTTAGTTGTCATATTTCAAAACAATGCTAGAAACTAGCATCTCGAGTGTCTAAAACTCGAGTTCCAAGATAAAACTCGAGTTTTTAAGTCTCGATTTGTAAGTGGATGGGTCGGATGTGGAAAAAAATCCACGTGAAACTCGAGTTTTTAAAACTCGATTTCCTGTGTGGAACTTGAGTTTTAAAGACTCGAGTTCCATAAAGAGATTTCACACACCAAAACAGAAACATGAAGAACACCAGAATAGAAACACACAGAAACACGAAGAACACCAAACAGAAACACAAAGGAATAACCAACAAATCAGAAGAAACACGAAGGAACAACAAATCTGAACAACAAATCAGAAATCCCAAATCAAAAACACCTACACGAACCCAGATCTCCTTAACCCAGGAGCGATGGAGGCAGCGGCGGCGAAGCTCCGTTGTGTTCTTCTTCATCGTGTTCTTCCGTGGGTTCCCTGAGCATCGTGTTCTTCCGTGGGTTCCTGTTCTTCGTTGTTGTTCTTCGTCGTCAGATCCTTCCTCAGTTCTTCGTCTTCTAATCGCTGGTTCTTCTTGAGGTCTGTTCTTCGTCGTCAGATCGTTGGTTTCTTCAGTTCAGTTGTTGTTTAAGTACCAAAATCGAGTCTTAGAGACTCGGTTTAACAAATCAGAACTCAAGTCTCTAAGACTCGAGATCTATGTGGCATTTTCAATCCAACTCATCCAGCCAAACACTCGCAAAGCGAGTCTTTGAGACTCAAGTTTTAATATGGATCTCGAGTTTCTAAAACTCGAGATGCTAATTTTCTTATACGTTTCGAACGCGTATTAACTTACTACATTGTAGACCCTTACACAGCTAGTATGCAAATATCCCCCCGCTAAGAAAGGGAAAACTAAGTTTGGTCCTCACCAACCTAGATGTTGACCAAGGAGACTTTGACGGTAATGTCAGTAAACCAATGGGAGAGTGAGAGAAATGAATATGTAATAGTAACAGTGCTAAGGATTGCATACCTTACTATATTGAATAGAGGAGTCTTTAAAGGTGAGTGAGGAATCCGTTCAGACTTGTTAGGTAATTGTCCCCTCAGGTTGGCTGAGGGGACGTGTATCAAGATAGCAACTCTCAATTTACAAACAAAGGGGACGTTACACAATGACATTAAATTGTTATGGTCAATTGTGGGGCACAATAAATACCGTTATGAAAGGAGCTAGGGAACACTATGGCTGCTATAATTGACCAATTGGGGAAAGGAATTCGCAGATTAGTGGTTGAGCCGAACAAGATGATTTCACAGCCTGGTCTTAGGTTAGGTGTATAGCTTAAAGCAACTCCCCACTAGGACTAAAGGAGTGATATTGCACACAAAATATCACATTCTCAGGCCATGCCAATAAAAAGTAAAAAGTGTAACTTTTCTAGGCATGGCTTAGATGTTTCTATCCTAACAATTATGACCCCAAGGATGTACGTAAGTGATGAGTTTATTGGTCGGAGACATGACATAAACTTGGAGGTTTTAGGTTCATTTTATCGTATTATTGGTCTAAAAAATTTTCAGAATGCCTTATGGACAAAGAGTAGAATTGTCTAACCAAAAAATAAAACATCACTTCCTTATATATATATATATATATATATATATATATATGGAAGCAATGATCCAAGTCCAACCCATATGTGTAGTGTAGACCTAGACTTTGACTCTCTTAACTTCTCAATAATGTTGCCTAGACTATTCAATTGTATTGCATTGCATTAAAAACAGATCAATTTAATTTCCTATATTCAATGGGTTTGGGTTCTCTAGTTAGTTTGACCTAATGACCCGTTTGGTATATGCACTTAAACAACAGTTTTTAATTTTTAAACAATATTACACGTATTTTCACACACTTTTCACCCACACGTATTTTCAAAAAATACAAACAACGTTACTAGAACACCATTACCAAACGAAAAATTTAGTGCGGAGTACACATCTGCATCTACGAATCATATCAACTGTTAAACTAGCTATAGCTTCCTGTCATTCATTATTATGCATTATAATCGTACAGAAATTTATTCAAGAATTTTTAGGGTACTGCAATTATACGGCATTGTAGAGCGTAGATAAAAGATGCAATTTGCAATGGCATATGTGATGATATGTGGGATTGCGGGCTCACGGAAATCAAAACCAAATCTAATATTGTTTTTGAAGCGTAGCAAACAAGAAGTCAGTAAAGAAATAGTATATAGCTAACTAACATGGTGCTTATCCATTTTCGTGAGGGTTAGGTCCTATCCAGTTACCTACTACTAGTCATATATAATATAACAAGTTTTATTTATTAGCTTATCCTGTGACCAAATTTTGTGTATATGTGATCAGTTTACAACATCTTTGGTTTTTGGATGTGAAATAATAGAAATTGAACTTAGCGTTTGGGCGAGAGAGCTCAGTTCAGTTGATAGCAACGAGAGGACATACATGGGTTCGAGTCAGTGACAGGGACCGGGTTGGGCACATTGGGAATGGGATTTTAATTTATAAATTGGGCTAAGTTGAGACCTTGATTAATATCTTCATGTATTTGGAATGCATTAAACTACACCATTGTGAGTCATTGTTGCATGAACTACGTACTACCCATGGGATGCTATAATCTTTTTTGTCTTGAACAAAATACTAGAAAACAAGAAAAGAAAACCATAAGTTGGAAAAAAAAAAAAAAATATATATATATATATATATATATATATAAGTACTCAAGAAATTACCAAAAAAAAAAAACCAAGCATATCATAATCAAATACATTATACATACATGATACAACAAAACAAAAAGAAAACAAGTTTTACAAAATGCTACAATCTCTCCAAACGTGTTGAGCATTGTAACATTTTTGTAAAAATTTGAATAGAGTTGGAGAGTCAAATGTGAGATTATTCATTATTTATTTATTCTTAATTATTTTTGTGATTCTTGGTTACAACTTACAATGCTCTTCAATCGGGGTAAGCAAAATGTTTTGAAAAGCCGGATGTTAATGAGCATTCACAACCGATTTTGCAAACTTTAGCCAAATTTTAAAGTAAAACAGGTTATTATTTTCTATTATAGCTGTCCCTTTTTAGATACATCCAGCATCCCACTCTTCATTTTTTTATACATCCAATATGTATTCAGTATAAATTCTTTTTCAAACTATAGTGAGAGACGATAGGGAGAAAGTTTGAATTAAAAAAAAAAATAGAGGACAAGGTTTTACAAAACATTATGATAATCTCCAAACTTGTTGAACAGTGTAGCGTTTTGGAAAACCAGCACTAAAGAAAATAGTTTGATGCTATTCTTTCTTTGTGTGATTTTTTTTTTATCACAGTACTCTTCAATTTCATAATAATTATCTAGAACATCGAATATATACATGATACATCCAAAAAAAAATCATCGTCAGTTGATTAAAAACTGTTTTGAGGAACCGGTTGGTGATCCTGCTGATGCTTTATAAACTAATCCTCTTGTCTCGATTCATATACGCTTGACTTTCTAACTTTTGCATTTCCATTCTATTATTTTTGGTTCTCTCTCTCTCTCTCTCTCATTTGCCGTCTGTATACTTATAAAGGGAAAGGTTAACGGATATCCTAAAAATACTATTGGTTTAGGAAATATTTTTAGAAATATTTTATGACAATAGAAAAAGGAAAATAATATTTTTAACAAATTTTTATATTTCTCATGAAAATGATATCTGTAAGGACGCAATTTGAGTCCTTAGCCCAAATGATAAATGAACTTAGGCCCAAAAAGCCCAATACAATGAATTTGTAGAGAATAGGTTGGAAAACTGGGTTTTAATGAATCAGACAACAAATAAAGTAGATTCAGATAACAGGAAAATGAAGATAGACTGGTTTAATCTAAAGAAAATCGTCCTCGACATAGTCTGAGGAGATCAGTTCTTTATATATTTCTCTCAAGTTTGATTACAAGTTCAATTCTTGATTGCTACAGTGTTTTTCTCTTAATTTCTCGTTCCCGTTCTCTCAGGGTCTCTCTTCCATTTTATATTATCTTCCCCTTTCATCTCCACCTTCCACGTGTAGATCAGATTGTTGGTGTTGATCATTTTCCTATCAGCACCTTCCTGAAGTCTTTGGGTAGTAGTTGTAAGGCTGAAAGTTACTGTTCAGGTATTACTTCCTCATTAATGCGGTCAGAGAGTTAGCTGCAGAGCATTTAATGCGGTAGTAGCAGCTTTCCTTTTAGATATTTCATAGCCTCCCTATATCCTGTTCCTTCTTGATACTTATCCTCATCAGTGGAATTGTCCGGAACGTTGCTTTTGATGTCAGACCGTACCTTCTGACCTCGGCTTTGCTTAGTTGAAGAGGCATTCCTCCTCGAACCAACTTTTTGGATGATCATGATCACACTTCACCTCTTCACTTACTAACATGGATTCTCATGAAAGTGTTTACTGGTCCTCGGACTACTTAATGTCTTCAGATTGGGCCCCCGGCCCAATATATACATAGATATGTTCTACTGGGCCTATTATCCCTACAATAGCCCCTCGAGATTCTTCTTTCTGACTCTTCAGGAAGAAAAGAGGATTTCGATGTCCCTATAGTCACTCCGTGCTCATCGCACATCATTTCTGACTGTGCAGATGCCTTTTTAATTGCCCAAAGCACGCTCCTGACGCTTTGGCATCTGAGATGCTCCTTCATTAAATTTTTACATCTCCATGTTCCCCACGTTTTACGGCGCGATGCGGATCCAACGGCTGAGGATTTTGCTGGAATCCGGGAGGGAATTTTCCCGCTTGTAATTTTCTTCTCAATATAAGTACTGCCCGAATCTATCATTCCTTTCACTTTAGCAATCATACACTGAACCTGCAGACTTACCCAACTTACCTGTGCCCTCACAAATACCAAGAGCCTGTCCGAAGAGAGTTTTCTTCTTTTTGTAAGTCTTCACAAACCTTTTCACTTTATTTTTCCATATACTTTTCTTTTCTTTGTGTTTTTTTCTCCTCAGCTCCTCTTACTTCTCTCAATCTTCTTAGTACCTCAAAAACTTTCTTAGGATTGGGTAGATTCGCCTATTTGGTAGACTCTAAGGAGGGTTTAGAGAGCTTTAGAGCTCAGTATAGGATCTCTCTAGGAGTAGCCATTAGGTACTGTAAGGAAGGGCAATGGCATGAGGAGAGGCAAGAGGGAGAGGTGGTAATCCCAATGATTGCCTTTATAGAAGGAGGGATGATGATCCCTATGGGCATGGTCACTAGGGACTACCTTAGGGCCCATAGATTAGCTCTCACCCAATGTGCCCCAAACATGTTTAGAATCTTAGGTAGTGTAGATGCCCTTAACGAGAGAATGGGCTTAAACCTCACTCACCATGACGTCAATTGGATTTACAACCTCCATCACCCAACGGGGCAGGGGTATTACCTAAAATCTAGGTACCCCGAGGTCAGGCTCATCCAATGCCTCCTCGATTCCAACAAAAGCCTAAAAAAGGACTTCTTGATCGTATCAGGGGAGTGGCACGATGGCCTCCCTTGTCCGACGAGAGAGGGGATACCAAGTGGGGTTCTAGGTCTAGGTTTATAATTTCAAAGTTACCCCCTTTTCTTTTTCTTTTGTTTGTGTTTGTACATGAAATTTCTTTTGATTTGTGTTATTTTTTGCTAATGATGTTTTTTGTTTCTCTTAATGGTTTTGCAAATAAGAATGCTGCTATTCCCAACTTCAATCTCATGAACCAATCGAGCTTGGACAAGATCTTGAAGGCCAAGGTGTTTGTCCATACAGACGGCCAACTGAGGGCGGCCCATCTAATCTGGGACTACATCCCCATCTCCAAAAGTTTCCAGGCGTTGAAGTGTGTAATCAAAGCAAGGGACCCTCACCTGCACCGGATCAGTGTTGCTGCTCCAGGCTTCCTCACCACCGGTCCCATCCCAGAAGGCATTCTCACCACCACTCCTATCCCAGAAGGCATACCAAGGGTAGCACTACCATTCCAACGTGTTGCCGAGGAAGAGGCAACTCCGTCCCAGCCCCCGAGTAAGGAAGAGGAAGAGGTTGTGGAAGTTTCTGACTCGGAAGACGACTTCGAAATAACTTAACCAGCCTTTGTCCCCAGAAGTCTCAACCGGTGACCTCGGCCATCATTTCTCGGCCTCAGCCAGTCCTAACCAAGAAGTTACCGACGTACCTGACGAGATGGGGATACAACGCAAGCAAAGATCCACCCTCTAAAAGCTATTGGAGTCCCAGCTTGGGGGAAAAGCGGCCACAACTAGGCTTCCCACCCCTCCACCCCCCCAACCCCTCCGAGCTGATCCTGCTGACCACAAAAGGAAGAGGGATTAGAAGGGTAAGTAGGTGGTGGAAACAAGAAGAACCCACCCCTCCTAGGAGGACGAGCCCCAAAGGGGGGCCAAATAGCCCAGAGGCATGCAGACGAAGTCATCTAGTGAGGGTGAAAGGAGGGGTGACTAGCAAGTAGCAACACCAGCCTGGGCCTCATCCTTGGTGCTAGATGGTGCTCCTCTGCCAAGTGATGCCTCTATAAGAGACTTCCAGGGGGCCAAGGCGGGCTATGTGGTCAACTCAGGGGAGCAGGCTCTGTTGCTGCCCAAGGATATGGCCGACCTCAGATCCAGGAGGAAACATGAGGTGTTCCTAGGTCTAAAAAGGGACCTCGCAATGGTAAGTCCTTTAATCCCTTCTCTATTTTTCACTTATTATATTTTTATTTTTCATTACTTCTTTTTCTTCCTTTGTTAAATGCTTCTCTCCTTGGCCATTCAAGCCACGTACAGGGCCGAAGAGATGGTGAACTACTCTCACCGGCAAATGAAAGAGGAAGAAGGGAGACGAATAGCGGCCATGGATGCCTTCCACATGGCCGAAAAAAGCAATCAAGAACTTAAGAATATGCTGATCGAGGCGAAGAGGGATAAAAGAAGTGCTGAAGTTGCCTTGGACAGCGTTGAGAGGCAGGCCGAAGGTCAAAGAGTGCTCTTTGGCCTTATCGAGGACCAGCTGGCCGCCTCCAAAGAGCAAATTGTTATCTTAAAGAAGAAATTGGAGGAGGCCGAGAAGGCCAGAGATAAAGCCGAGTAGGATGGCTACGACATAGAGGTGATAGAGATCGAGGAGGCCTTAAAGGCCGAGGTATGTAGAAACTACTGCCTCCAAGTGTGGAATGAGGCCCTCAACCAAGCTGGGGTTGAGTCCTTTTCTATAATCAAGAGGGAAAAGAGTGTATACTACCCCTCTACTATTCGTGCCTCCTCCTCCATCAGCTCCAAGGCAAACACCCCTTCTGAGGTGGCAAAGCCTGAGAAGAATAGCCCAAACAAAGTCCCTCCCTCCTTTGGTAGCCCTCCAAAAGAGGCCGAGCAGCTTGGGGTGACTGAAAAAGAGGCTGAGATGACTAAGGGAGTGGCCCCTGATGCCACCAAACCCCCGGTTGCTCCCCAAGATCACATTAAAGACAAGGAGGCACCTAGGATGGAGATTGTTCTTGCAACTCTTTCATTACCTACCAAAGGTGAACCTCAGGGCAAAGACCAAGGATCCTCGAAGGTTGCAGTCTCCCAGTCCAAGGCCCCGTCCAAAGAAAAAATTGTAATAAAAAGGAAGTAGTTTAGAGTAGTTTTTTTTTTTTTTTTTTTTAATTTTTTTATCTATTTTTTTTACTTTCAAAACTTGTAATCCAGTTTGACCTTTTGTAAGCAATTTGCCTTTTTCTAAGGCCCAGATCAATGATAATTTACAATTTTTTCCTTCATATTTGTGATATTGATGTTGATTCTAACATAGTTTTTGTTTTATCTAACACTTAACTAACATGGAAATGAGATAAATCTCCACTTAGTTTTCTGCATAAGTGGCTACATAATTGTCCCACCTTATATGATCAGCAACAAGATAAGTTAAATCTGCTAAGTTCCCTGTCTCGGCAAAGTACAATTTTAACTTTAAAAACATACACATTGATGTAGTATACATACGGGTTTAACTCTACTCAATCCGCCACTCATTAGTAAGTTTAAAGGACTAGAGGAGCAATTAATTCTCAAACAGACATAGATATTCCTGGAAATGCTTTAAGTGATGCTCATGAGCATTCTTTTTTTTTTTAACATGTTACTACAGTAAAGATCTTTGCCATGTAGAGTGGCTGATTCTATTTGATATTTAAAAAATCTATAACAAGTACTAATTTACCTTAGGTATGTAGTTTGAGGAGTCTGAAATGACTAAGGCTCTATTTGATATCTGGTAAATGATAGGAAGTGTTAATTTACCCAAATTATGTGGTCCGAGGAGCCAGACATGACTAAAGTTTTTTTTAACACTTAGAAGAATGTCATAGAGTGTTAATTTACCCAAAGCATGTGGTCCGAGGAACCAAGCATGGCTAAGGTTCTGTTTAGCACTTAGAAAGATGTCGTTAAGTATTAATTTACCCACAGCATGTGGTCCAAGGAACCAAGCATAACTAAGATTCTACTTAATACTTAGAAAGATGTCATTAAGTATTAATTTATCTAAAGTATGTGGTCCGAGGAACTAAACATAACTAAGGATCTGTTTAATACTTAGAAAGATGTCATTGAGTATTAATTTACCCAAAGTATATGGTTCAAGGAATCAGGCATAACTAAGGTTCTGTTTAATACTTAGAAAGGTGTCTGGAGATATCAATTTACCCAAGGTATATGGTCTGAGGAGCCAGGTATGACCAAGGTTCTGTTTGATATTCAAAATAATAATAATAGGAAGCACAACGAATAATGTAATAAACAAGAATGTGACAAGGAAAACTTTCATTAATAATAATACATTTTCAGGTAATATACATTCCAGGGGCATGGTATAACATTTTCATCTAGGTCTTCAAGATGATACGCACATATTCTAGCCACCGAGGTGATGCGATATGGCCCTTCCCAGTTGGGCCATAACTTTCCCCATACTGGATTCTTTGCAGTACCCAAAACCTTTCTTAACACCAAGTCTCTAGGTGTCAGTGGCCTTAACTTCACGTTGGCATCATACCCTTGCTTGAGCTTGTGTTGATAATAGGCCAATTGGACCATGGCATTTTCTCTTCGTTCTTTAATTAAGTCTAAGCTCTTCCCTAACAGCCCATCATTGTTGCTTGGAGTGAAAGAACTCGTTTTCAGTGTTGGGAATCCAGTTGCCAGAGGAATAACAGCCTCGGCACCATAAGTCATTGAAAATGGTGTCTCCCCTGTTGACCTACGAGGCAAGGTCCGATATGTCCAAAGGACGTGTGACAACTCTTCCACCCATTTTCCCTTTGCATCTTCCAATCTCTTCTTGAGTCCATTCACTATAACCTTGTTGATAGCCTTGACCTGTCCATTCCCTTGTGGGTAAGCCGGGGTGGAATACCTATTCGTAATTCCCAGGTCACAACAATACCTCCTAAAAGCTTTGCTATCAAACTGAAGATCGTTATCAGAGATGAGGGTGTAGGGATCCCAAACCAAGTAACAATATTTTTCCAAACAAATCTCTTGGCGTCCATGTCCCTGATATTTGCCAATGGTGCAACTTCAACCTACTTGGTGAAGTAATCCGTGCCGACTAGCAACCACCTCTTATTCCCTGCTGTCTTAGGGAAAGGTCCAACAATATCCAAGCCCCATTGAGCAAAGGGCTAAGGGCTAGACAGAGGATTAAGGACTCCTCCTGGTTAATGAATGTTTGGGGCAAATCTTTGGCACTGGTCACACTTCTTCACATATTCTTGTGCTTCCTTCTGCTTGTTCGGCCACCAATATCCCTGTGTAAGGGCTCTGTGAGACAAGGATCTACCTCCCGTGTGGCTTCCACAAATCCCTTCATGTAACTCCTCTAGAAGTAGCTCTGATGCCTCAGGGTGTATGCACAGCAAGTACGGCCCAGAAAAAGAGCATTTGTACAATTTTTGGTCCTCGGATAGCCAAAACCGAAGAGCCTTTCTTCACACCTTGTCAGTTTCTGATTTCTCCTCAGGCGAGATATCCTCCTTAAGGAATAGCACTATAAGGTCCATCCAGTTGGACCCTACCCTAATTTGATGGATATGGACCATCTCCCCCTTCATCTCAATGGGCTTGCACAAGTCTTCGACAAGGATGACCCAAGGTAAGCCCCGTGCCGAGGACGTTGCAAGAGTGGCCAGAGAATCAGCATGTGTGTTTCCATTCCTAGTGATATGCAGCAAGTTGAAAGATTCAAACCCTGATTGCAAGTGTCTAACCTGATTCAAATATTCTTGCATTCTCACATCCCTAGCCTCTAACTCCCCTATCACCCAGCCTACGACTAATCTTGAATCCGAGAATATTTTCACTGCCTTTCCGCCCTCATACTCAGCCTCGTTGTTTGTGGCTAAGAAGTTCAGTCTTAAGGATTTCTCAATAGTGATCTTCTTAGGAGATACTAGAACTAACCCCACTCCGGATCCCCTCTGATTTGTTGCACCATCAACATATACCCTCCAGTATAAAGGCCTTTGCAGGGAGATCATGCCAACTGATTTTTCATCCATGTCCAGCTTCTCTACCTCTTCCTCTAATGGGGATTCAATGAACTCGACCACCAAATCCGTGAGGACCTGACCCTTAACAGAGGTGCGAGGCATGTACTTGATATCAAAAGCCCCTAGGATCATACCCTACTTGATAATCCTCCCTGTGTAATCAGCACTCCGAAGTAGAGATTTGAGCGAAAGTTGGGTTAGGACAACAACTGTGTGTGATTGGAAGTAGTGGGGGAGCTTATGTGTAGTATGCACCATTGCTAAAATGGCCTTTTCCAATGGTAGGTAACGGACCTTGGCCTCATGTAGTGACTTACTCACATAGTAAACTGGCCTCTGCACACTACTATCAACCCGTACTAGCACCAAGCTCACCGCGTGGGAGGCCACTACAATATAAGTAAACAAAACCTCATCCACCTCAGGTCTGGACATAATGGGTGGCCGAGAAAGGTATTCCTTCAATTGCTGGAAGGCCAGGACACACTCCTCAGTCCATTCAAATCCCTTCAACTTAATCAACAACTGAAAGAAAGGTCTACATCTGTCTGCTAACCGAGAGATGAATCGGTTTAAGGCAGCAGTCATTCCTGTCAACTTCTGGACCTCTTTGGGGTTTCGAGGTGGCTGTAAATTGTTAATTGCTCTAATTTATTCAGGATTGACTTCAATTCCACGGTGAGTAACCATGTATCCCAAGAACTTTCCTGATCCGACACCAAAAGAGCATTTAGAAGCATTAAGTCGCAGCTTGTGTCTCCTCAAAATCTCAAAGATATTCCCGCGGTAGTTAACATGCTCAGATTCTAACTTACTCTTGACCACCATGTCGTCTATATAAATCTCAATGTTTTTTCCTAGCTGTGGTTCGAACATCCTGGTCATCATCCTCTGGTAGGTAGCACCCGCATTCTTTAAACCAAAAGACATCACTTTGTAGTGGTAGTTTCTAGTGGGGGTGACAAAAGCAGTGTTCTCTTGATCACTCAAAGCCAATGGTATTTGGTGGTACCCTTGGAAGGCATCCAAAAAACTCATTGGAGGATGGCCTATAGTTGCATCTACTAGCTGATCAATCTGAGGCATGAGGAAAGGGTCATTTGGACAGGCCTTGTTCAAGTTCGTGAAATCCACACATACTCGCCACTTTCCACTTTTCTTCTTTACTACCACTGTATTGGCCAACTACTTAGGGTAGAACACTTCCTTAATAGCCCCAGCCTGCTTAAGCTTGTTCACCTCCTGCTTGACAGCATTAGAATGTTCTTTAGATGAACGCCGATGTGGCTGCTTCTTAGAAAGAACAGCTAGGTTAACATTCAGATGATGGCAAATGAAGTTTGGATCCACCCCAGGAGCTTCATAAGCATTCCATGCAAACACATCAATGTTCTCTCTAAGAAACGTTATCAACTTTTCCTTCTCCCGAGGAGGCAGCTGAGCTCCGACCTAAAAGAACTTCTCTGGATCACCATCTATAACAATTTCTTCCAGCTTCTCACACTTTGCTCCTTCTGACACCGCATTCGTAGATAGGACCGGAATCCTTGATTGCTAAAAGTCCTCCTCAGCAGAGGTCGAGGACTCAGCTTCAGGCTGGTGCATAATTGCAGCCACTAGGCACTGCCTAGCCAGGGATTGACTCCCAACAAGCTCTTCAATCTGGTCTCTAGACGGATATTTTACCTTCAAATGCAGGGTAGAAGAAACAGCCCCCAGGGCATGGAGCCAGGGTCTTGCCATAATGGCCGTGTAGGGAGAATAAGCAACTACCACAATAAAGTCCACCTCCACTACTCCTGAACCTGCTTGCACGGGTAGTTTGATCTGACCCTTTGGAATGACAACTTTTCCATCAAAGCTTACCAAAGGTGAATCATAGGTTGTCAAATCCTCAGGTTTCAGGTTCGGCCCTTTGTATAAGTCAGGGTACATAATCTCTACACCACTGCCCTGGTCTACCAACACTCTCTTCACATCATACTCTCTTATCCTGAGCGTGACCATTAAAGCATCATTGTGTGGATGTATGGTTCCAACCTTGTCCTCATCCAAAAAGTTCAATGCTGGTTGAACCTCCATTCTAGCCCTCTTCAGCTCAGGATTAGAGTCCTCGGTGGGTGGCCAAGCTACAGACATCACCCTGGAGGGCTGCGAGCCAGTTCTCCCAGGAGCTACAAAGATGACATTAATTATACCCAAAGGGGGCCTCGAAGAAGCGTTCCCTTGAGCCCTCGACCCTGCTTGGTCTTCGTGCCCATTGGGTCGATATAAAAACTGTTTCAACCTTCCATCCCTAACTAGTTGCTCTAGATGATTCCACAGAGTTCTACTGTCCTCGGTGGTGTGTCTTCATTCCTGGTGGTACTAGTAATGAAGTCTTTGGTTGCCCCTCATAGGGTCTCCTCCCATCTTGTTTAGCCATTTGAAGTATGGCTCATTCTTGATTTTCTCGAAGACTTGATGTACTGGCTCTCGGAACACCATGTTAACCACTTGAGGAACCGTAGACACAGATTGCCAGGCAAAATCCCTTCGGGGTCTGTTCTTGTTGTAGCAGTCCAACCTGAAATCCCTCTTCTCCTGAGGGATAACCTTACCCTTCCCCTTACCTTGTTCTTGGCCCTCTTCGACCCGCTTATACTTATCAATTTGGTCTATGAGCTGATGTACACTACTAGTAGGTTTCCCGGTCAAGGACTTCCTCAAACCATGCTCGGTAGGTAGGCCGACCTTGAAAATCCTAATGGCCACATCATCAAAATCACAATCTATCTCATTGAACATTTCCCAGTATTTATCCAAGTATGTTTTCAGGGTTTCCCCTTCTCTCATGGACATAGACAACAAGGAATCTAACGGCCAAGGAACCCTACTGCATGTAATAAAGTGAGATCCAAACGCCCGAGTGAGTTCTTTGAAGGAATCAATGGAACCTACTCCCAGGCCATCAAACCACCTCATTGCCATAGGCCCCAAACTAGATGTGAATACTTTGCACATCAGAGCCTCATTCTTGGAATGCACTGCCTTCCTCTAGTTGAAGTGGCTTACATGCTCCAAGGGTATGTTCGACCATTGTACATGGTGAACGTGGGCTGAGTGAACCACCGAGGGAGTCTCCCCCCCTCAATTCTGCCCGTGAAAGGTGATCTGTAAATTTGGTTGAGTGCTCTGCTCATCGCATCATTTCCCAAACCTCTAGAGGATGAGCTCCTATTTCTATGCTCATAGTGATAGTTCTTATCATACGAGAATGACTCACTAGGAGGTGTCTTTGACCTGGGTCTATAACTACCATCCTCTTCATCGTCAGAAGAGAAGTCAGAGTTGGAGGGAGTTCGCCTTCGCCGTTCATGGTGCAGCTTTCTCTTCAAATGATCAATCTCCAGTTGTAGGGCTCTGGTATCCTCCTCATGAGAAAGGTGGATCCCATTTCGGGACTGGCTCCTGCTAGTATGGGTGGTATGCACACTAACCTCCTGGTCCCTTCTTCGCTTAAGGTTGACAAAATAATTTTCACGTTGGGACCCCATAGATTCTACCTAGTTTGGACCTGAACCTACCATAGTTGAACGTCAAACTCACTAAAACACAAGAATTCCCCACAGTGGGCGCCAATTGTAAGGACGCAATTTGAGTCCTTAGCCTAAAAGATAAATGAACTTAGGCCTTAAAAGCCCAATACAATGAATTTGTAGAGAGTGGTTGGGAAATTGGGCGATAATGAATCAAACAACAAATAAAATGGATTCAGATGACAGGAAAATGAAGATAGACTTGTTTAATCTAAAGAAAATCGTCCTCAGCACAGTTCGAGGAGATCAGTTCTTTATATATTTCTCTTAAGTTTGATTACAAGTTCAATTCTTGACTACTATAGTATTTTTCTCCTAATTTCTCGATCCCCTTCTCTCAAGGTCTCTCTTCCATTTTATACTATCTTCCCCTTTCATCTCCACCTTCCACGTGAAGATCAAATTGTTGGTGTTGATCCTTGTCTCATCAACGCTTTCCTGAAGTCTTTGGGTAGTAGCTATAAGACTGAAAGTTACTGTTCAGGTATCACTTCCTCATTAATGCGGTCAGAGAGTTAGCTGCAGAGCATTTAATGCGGTGGTAGCAGCTTTCCCTTTAGATATTTCATAGCCTTCCTATATCCTGTTCCTTCTTGATACTTATCCTCATTAGTGGAATTGTCCAGAACATTGCTTTTGATGTCAGACCGTACCTTCCGACCTCGGCTTTGCTTAGCCGAGGAGGCATTCCTCCTCGGACCAACGTTTTGGATGATCATGATCATACTTCACCTCTTCACTTACTAACATGGATTCTCATGAAAGTGTTTACTGGTCCTCGGACTACTTATTGGTGTTTGGATTTTGAGTTTCCATAACTCATAACTCAAAAATGGTGGGACCCATAGCTGAGAAGTCCATTTGGATTTTCATAACTCTGTTTCTAATTTTTATTTCTATCACTCAATTCTCTGATTTTTGAGTGATGAGTTATGGAAACTAAAAACACATTTTAGCTGTTTTCAGTTTCCATAACTCTGTTTTCAATGGCATTTCCGTAATTAAACATACACCAAGGGACCCACTAGCCGCAACTTTTGACTCACTCTCATTTTTTTTTTTTTGTAAGGTTGAATTTATTCAACCATCTAATTGGCTTTATTCCGTGTCAAATTTGCTTGTATTTCAGCATTTAGTAACCCTGTATTTAGGTGGGCTTGTTGTAAGGGTAGTGAGTGAGATAGAGTGAAGATTGCTCAAGAGTGTGCAAAAAAACAGAGACTCGCGGCTTGATCTCGCGGGTGACTCGCGGCTGCAAGCCGCCAGACGCAGCACACGTGCTAAGCATGCCAGAAGGTGAACAGTCATGCTAGCTAGAGCACTACAGGACAAAACAGGACAACTGGCCATACGGTTATCTCGCGATTGGATCTCGCGACTCAGTCAAGTCGCGAGGCCAAGCCGTGAGCCAGCCCTGTTTTGAAAAATCTGACGTTTCACATTCTTCTCTCACCTCAGTATAAATACCCCTTATACCCACAAATGAGAGAGAGCTTCCAGAGAGAATTTTGAGAGAGAAACCCTAGAGTAAAACAAGATTGATTCATCTACAATCTTTACATAAGTGTCTCTTCAAATTCCTCGACTCTCTTCCTCTCCATTGCCAAACCCTTGAGAGGCTTTTTACCAAAACCTTGTTCTCACCATATCCATTACTGTGAGAGGGTTGTTTGGTGTTCTGGGAAGCAGTTAGGAAGGAACCAATCTTCATTGGTTGATGCTATGGTCTAGTAGCGGAATCCGGGAAGCTAGAAAAGAAAAAGGTTCGGCGCAACCTCGTTGAAGCAAGAAGCTTGGAGGGCTTAGGTGCACTGGGTAGATTAGGCTTGGAGGGTCTTTTGCTGTCCATGTATCCCAACTACATTTTCTAGTGGATTGTTTTACCGCTTGGAGGGCGGCGGAGAGGTTTTACGCCGAGGGCTTCAGTTTCCTCTTTGATAACACATCGCGTGTTGTCTTTGTGTTTGCATCTTCCTTCCCTTTTATCTTTGCCTTTTATTATCTGATGTGCGTTGTGATTTTAATTTGGCTTAGATAGTTTTTCCAATTCTACATTATAGCTTATGTTCATTTTCCGCACACTAGTTGTTTGACATAAAGCTTGAATTGGTTAATTTGTAAATTGGGGGTCTAAATGTTCAAGGGTGTTTTACACTATTTGAACTTTCAATTGGTATCAGAGCGGGTACACTTTTATTGGTTTCAATACCATTGTGTGATCCTTGACTCACTTTTGATATGGATCGGTCTCAATCCCTAAATGCACCTCCATATTTTGATAGTAGTAATTATGCTTTTTGGAAGGTTCGCATGAGAGCTTTTCTATGCTCCATTGATGAATCTGTTTGGGATGCTGTTGAGATTGGCTGGACCAGACCTGAGGCAGCCAAATCCACATGGGATAAGGCAGCACTTGCTACATCTAATTCTAACAATAAAGCACTCAATGCTATTTTCTGTGGTGTGTCTCCAGATGAATTTCACAGGATCTCTCACATTACCATTGCCAAAGAAGCATGGGAGATATTGGAAACCACCTACAAAGGCACGAAGAAAGTGAAAGACACCAAGTTGCAAATGCTGACCACTCGGTTTGAGGAGCTCAAAATGAGTGAGGATGAGTCCTTTGACTCTTTTTATGGTAAGCTGAATGAGGTGGTTGTCAGCAAGTTCAATTTGGGGGAGAAAACGGAAGATTCTAAAATCGTAAGGAAGATCCTTCGATCATTGCCGGAAAGTTTTCGTGCTAAAGTGACAGCGATTGAAGAGAGCAAGGACCTTGATGACATCAAAGTCCAGGAGCTGGTTGGTTCTCTTCAGACCTATGAGATGTCGCTGCCCAATCAACGGAAGAGTAAATCTCTTGCTTTTAAGACCATTAATGAGAAGGTAGAAGTCCATGACTCATCGGAAGAAGATGTGGTTGATAAAGATGTTGCATACCTTGTAAAAAATTTTCGAAAATTCTTGAAATTCAAGAATAATGGAAAATTTGGTGATAAAGGAAAATTCCAAAATTCAGGAAGGGAGAAAAGGGAATTCAAAAGGAAAGATGGAAAAGAATCCCATTTTACACAAGGTGTCACTTGTTTTGAATGCAACGGGCATGGACACTTTAAGAAAGAATGTCCGAATTATTTGAAATCGAAAGGCAAGGTGTATGCCACGACATTAAGTGACTCGGATTCATCCGACTCAGAATCAGAAGAAAGCTGTGATGGAGAGGGGAACTATTCAGCTTTTATGACTATTGCCCATGTTGAGTCTTCAGACGAGTTGAATCTGCTTGTACGAGACCTTGGAGAACATAGTGATGAAGAATCATTGGGAGTTGTCGAGGAATCAGATGTTGAAGAAGATGAAAGCACGGCCAATCTTCAAGAGAATTATAACTCACTCCTGGAAAAGTCGGGTGAGTACACAAGGGTGGCCAAGGCAGTTGTGAGAAAGATGAAGAAGGCAGAGAAGGACTATAAAAGTCTCCTGATTCGCTATAAGGAGGCCAAATGTGAGATAGAAACTTTGAATGGTGAGCTGTCAGAAGCTTACTCAAAAGTGAGATTTCTTGAGCAAGAGGTTGTGCAAGCTAATGCCAAGATAGAGAGGGTCTCCACCAAGAAGCTAGATGATGTTATTTCATCTCAAAAGAGCTTTTCAGACAAATCCGGATTGGGATATACCGGAGGAAGTGGCTCATCTGGAACTGTCACTAAAGAAGTGAAGTTTGTTAAGGCTAAAGATCCAGTTGAAGTTGGTCCTACTACTGAAAAGCCCAAGATAGAGGAGAAGAGAAATGTGGGGAACGAACGGTTGTTGAATTCCCATAATCAATCTGTGGGCAGGTCTGAATCTCGTGCCAGGTCTCGTCCACGACCACAAAGAGGTCCTAGATCAAATTATGTGTGTCATCATTGTGGACTTCAAGGGCATACTCGACCAAATTGTCAAAAGCTGAGAGCAATGAATAGTGCAACTCCTCAAAGGTCACGAGGACCTAGAAATGATAGAAGAAATTGGGCAGGTGAACAATCTAGAGATCAAAATGGTGATCCCGGAATGATGGACGTGATGAAGATGATTGGTGCATTCACCAACTGCTTGGAAAGCTTCTCACGAAGGTTTGAAAGCCCTAACTCCCGTACCCAATCCTATAAGGAAATCACCCCAAACGCAAGTGACGTGTGGGTGAAGAAGGGTACTCAGGCATAAGCATTACAACATGTTCATGCATTAATACTTCCTATGCTTTGCGACGATGTTTGTTTGTTTGCTTATTGTTTTTGCTGATGGTTGTTTGCTTGTCTACTTGTGCATACTTTTGATTTTGTTTTTGTTTTTGGTCAATCTTTTTCTTCTAGTGTCAAAAATCCAAAAATCACATAAAAATTAGAAAATCAAAAAGTTTGATTGACATTGTTGAGTTTTTGTCTCAAAACTTGTTTTTCCTTGTACCTTTGTGCTAATGGCTTTGTGCATTTTCGAGCATTGCTTGTTTCTTTGCACTCATATCACTGTGGGAGAAATCTTGAAATCTATGTGATTGTTGTAAATAGATCTTCAAACTTGTCATGAATGATTAGTGAATTGTTATGTTGATCTTGAGACATGCATAGACTTGTGTTTATATATCTTCCCACTCTTTATTTTTTGTTTTTGCTAAAACGAGCTCACCAAATGTAAATCTCCAAATGAAAAGAGATATTGAGCTGCAAAAGCCTGTCGCACATACTAGTATTCGACTAGGAAAAAGGGAAAGCGACCAAAAGTGAATGTTTATTCAAAAGGCCAAAGGCTTGTTCATTAAAGTGAATTGTCAAATATCACTCTCACAATGAGAGGTAATTGTCTCAAAAGGATCAAAAAGATCAAATGTTATGATTGAAAGTGGAGTCAAATGTAAAGCTCCAAGATATGTTATCAAGTTTTGTGGGAGCTCATATATACATATTTCTATAATTGAGATAGATCACATAATCTAGTGCTAATTATGTATGCCTTGGTTGAATTGATCATTGAAGCTTCACTTTAGACTACGGACTATCTCATTGTTGATATCCACACACAACACACAAGTTTATGTTCATTAAATGCCATATTCATTTGTGTGATTGTACTTGTTGAAATGTGTTTTCACATACTCAATCTTTGTTGTTTCAAGCACAAAAAGATTTTGAGTATTTTAGGTGTTTTTGGAAAATATTTTGTTCTTAAAAAACTGAAAATTTCAAAAATTCATTTTTGCCCTGTTTTGGCAACTCAGTCGCGGGTAAGTCAAGTCGCGGGCCTCAGTCGCGTGTTCGCGGGTCTTGTTTGGTGACTTGTTCGCGAGTGAAAGGTCCAGTCGCGAGGGTTACTCAGAGATTTTCGCGGCTCAGCTCGCGACTCCCTCGCGGGTAGACCTTCCAGTCGCGAAAAACACTTAGAAAATTTTTTCAAAATTTTGTCTTTGAGTGTTTTGGCGGCTCAACCTGGCGACTTGTTGGCGACTCACTTCAGTCGCGAAAAACGCGTGTTTGGCAAAAATAGGGATAGTTTTTAAAAGCTTTTTCAGTTTTTCCCTCGAACTTTTTGTGACTGTTCTTTGTCTCTCTAAAACTGCTCTTACCCATACACTGTGCCTTCATTTTCGAACACCATTGTTGCTTCCTTTCAGCTCGAAATCTTCAAGTAACAGGTATGGGTTTTCTTTCTTGAACCCTATTTCACTTGATTCTGTGCATTTCCCTCTTGATTACTCGCATTTGTTTATGTTTTTGATATGGGTTTTTGTTGCGGCTGTTGCTTTTTGTCCTTGCTCAGCTTGTGGAAGCTATTGATTTAGTTTGTTTTTATCTTAGTTGTTGGTTGGCTCTTCTTCATGTGTTTTGCTAGGGTTTGCTTTTTGTTAGTTTCTTTTCTTGTCTGATCTTTTGATAATATGTTGATTCAAAATGTTCTTATTTTGGCTGTGTGGTTTGCTGTGGTGAATATATGCCTGTCCATCTATTGTGTGCATCTGTCGTTTGTTCTTTGTGTCTGGTCATACACATCAATCTGTATATCTCATTGACATATATTTGTCTTTCGGATGTCTTCAACATCTCTCCCATGCATTATCCCAGTTGTTCTTATGTATCCACTTTTAAGCCTGTTCATCTGTGTGGTTGATTTAAGTAGCATGAGGTCTAATTGTTTTAGTTCATCTGAGTGATGAAATTTTTGTCCTTGTCACTAACAAAGTACTGATTTGCTCTACACATGTATTGTACTATGTTGTTGTGGCCTCTTCTGATTGTTCACAGATGGCTCCCTCACCTCCGAAGAAGAAAACTCTTGCAAAGAAGGCTGACAAACGATTGAAAATGGATTCTAATCTGTTTAGGTCGGTTCAACACTTTGAGAGATACAAAGATTCTTTCATGAAGGGAACCATAATTCAAGAAAGATTTGTGGATTTAGTGGACCTAAAAGATACATTTATTCCTACATGTTTTGAGGGCAGAGGCTGGGAAAAGTTGTTAAGTGGATTACCGGGTGTGTGTGAGCCTCTGATAAGAGAATTTTACTCTAATGTGAAGATTAGGGAAGATGAGCTAGATTGTTGGGTAAGAGGGCATGAATTCACTCTAGATGCCCATGATATTGATGGAGTCCTTGGTCTTGAGGGTTTAGAGGAGCATGAGTTTACAAACTACAAAGACAGAATGTTGTCTTTAGAAACTGTTCAAAACCGCATTGGAGGACAGAGAGAAGGAAAGTGTCTCAATACCACAGCTTTTCCAGTTGACATGAGGTGCCTCACCATCATCATGATGCACAACTTGTATCCTGTGAAGAAACTCACTACAATCAACAATGCCAGAGCCATTTTTCTTATGGAGCTAAAGGAGAAAACATTCAATGACATCAGCTCTCATATATTTGATACAATCATGGAAGAGACCAGAACAACTTCCCGTGCTAAGCTGATTTTTCCTAGCCTTCTCATGCGGATTTTCAGGGCAAAAGGAATTCCAATTCCTCAAGACCTCAGCCTAATGCCAATACCCTCAGCAATCAACAAGCAAACCATCATAAGGATACAAGTACGGCTTCCGGGTGATGTAGATGAAGAAGGGGCTGAACAAGATGAAGGTGCTCCCATGGAGACTGAGACAGAGGCAGCAGGCCAGGCATCAACTTCAACACCCAGAAGGAGTGGCAAAAGGACTAGAGCGTCAACTTCTTCAGCTATACCTCAAGACGCATTTCAAGTAATTCTGGATAGACTTGATGGACTCAGGGAGGTCCAAACAGAGCAGTTTGAGAGGATGATAGCCATGCAGGACCAGCTGGATATTCTCTCTGCAAAATTCGACAGCTTCGCCACACATCATGGGCACTGACCCTTTGGCCATTCCGGTCAAAAAGGGGGAGAAATTTTTGAGAAACAGACCTGAAGGGGGAGCATTATGTTGAGGGGGAGCATAGTTTATCTTGCTTGCTTACTTTATCTTATATCTTATGTTTTGGATAATGTGTTGTTTTTATGGGTTTTATACACTGTGGCTTTGGTGTATTCTTATTTCTAACTCATAACTTATAATCTTGGTTTAATCTTTTATATATATTGTTGATGTTTTTTTTTTCAGTTTATACTGTGTCTTGTACCCATGTTGCTTATGTAAGCTTTTAGGGTTATGTTTTATGCATATTTTGTAGGCTTTATGGTTTGTACCATGCTTTATGCAGCCTTTTATGCTTTGTTTAAATCAGTACTTCTATATAAATGTATTGCATTTTCCTTTAAGTACTGTCACTCTTGTGCCCTTGTAGGATTGTTCCTAGATGCATATACTTAGTGTATTATGCATTGGTTGAGTGTTTGGCATGCAAGTGACTTGTATTGAGCTTGTTAGCTTGTATGTCCTAGTGTTCATTCCAAGTGTGAATGAGCATTGTGGTCACTACCTTGTAGTGATTACTTGGTTGATCAAGTCATGGTTTGTTTCTTAACTCCATCTTTGCTTGATCACATATTGCCTGTTTCATATGCATTTCACGATTTTCTGCTTACAATAATCATGGTGTATTGTTGTGTTTCAGGAGTCTTATGTTCATATAATTCAAGTGCTTCACAGCTTCTAGAGTTAGGTGTGAGTGAGTTTTGCTCAACTGTTCCCAACTCACATGTTAAGTCTAGAGTCTGTTTTAGGGTTTTGTCACGGAATAGCCAAAGGGGGAGATTGTAAGGTTGAATTTATTCAACCATCTAATTGGCTTTATTCCGTGCCAAATTTGCTTGTATTTCAGCATTTAGTAACCCTGTATTTAGGTGGGCTTGTTGTAAGGGTAGTGAGTGAGATAGAGTGAAGATTGCTCAAGAGTGTGCAAGAAAACAGAGACTCGCGGCTTGATCTCGCGGGTGACTCGCGGCTGCAAGCCGCCAGACGCAGTACACGTGCCAAGCATGCCAGAAGGTGAACAGTCATGCTAGCTAGAGCACTACAGGACAAAACAGGACAACTGGCCATACGATTATCTCCCGACTGGATCTCGCGACTTAGTCAAGTCACGAGGCCAGGCCGCGAGCCAGCCCTGTTTTGAAAAATCTGACGTTTCACATTCTCCTCTCACCTCAGTATAAATACCCCTTATTCCCACAAATGAGAAAGAGCTTCCAGAGAGAATTTTGAGAGAGAAACCCTAGAGTAAAACAAGATTGATTCATCTACAATCTTCACATAAGTGTCTCTTCAAATTCCTCAACTCTCTTCCTCTCCATTGCCAAACCCTTGAGAGGCTTTTTACCAAAACCTTGTTCTCACCATATCCATTACTGTGAGAGGGTTGTTTGGTGTTCTGGGAAGCAGTTAGGAAGGAACCAATCTTCATTGGTTGATGCTATGGTCTAGTAGCGGAATCCGGGAAGCTAGAAAAGAAAAAGGTTCGACGCAACCTCGTTGGAGCAAGAAGCTTGGAGGGCTTAGGTGCACTGGGTGGATTAGGCTTGGAGGGTCTTTTGCTGTCCATGTATCCCAACTACATTTTCTAGTGGATTGTTTTACCGCTTGGAGGGCGGCGGAGAGGTTTTACGCCGAGGGATTCGGTTTCCTCTTCGATAACACATCGCATGTTGTCTTTGTGTTTGCATCTTCCTTCCCTTTTATCTTTGCCTTTTATTATCTGATGTGCGTTGTGATTTTAATTTGGCTTAGATAGTTTTTCCAATTCTACATTATAGCTTATGTTCATTTTCCGCACACTAGTTGTTTAACATAAAGCTTGAATTGGTTAATTTGTAAATTGGGGGTCTAAACGTTCAAGGGTGTTTTACACTATTTGAACTTTCATTTTTCTTCTTTCTCTGTTCTTCTGTTCGGTCTTTCTTTCTTTTTTTTCTTCCTTTTCGCCTTTCTCATCTCCCTTCGTTCTTTCTTTTTTTCCATTCCTTTTCACTGGTTTTTTTTTTTTTTTTTTCACATTGGGTTTCTGGGTTTGGTTGCAAACAATCAGCCACACTTCATCGGTTACAGCCACACTTCTCATTCATTAAAAAAAAAAAAAAAGCATCACCAAACCCAAATTTCTCCAAAAAAAAAAAAAAACCCACACTTCTCAAACAATCTCCAATTTTTGATGTTGATGTTGCTGCTGTTGTGGCTATGGTGGGTTTCGAAGTTTTTAAGGAGCGGAACATCAGAAACGATCGGTTGCTGTTGTCGGAACTTAGGCACCTCGAAAACGGGCCAGCCATGGCTTCTGGTCCATGATTGATTTGACCAGGGCCACTCCGGCTAACACACCCAGACCCATTGCCAGCTGAATCAAAACGATCGGACCCATTTTCGATCTATTGGACCACAAACCACACAGAGAGAGAGAGAGAGAGTTTGAGAGAAGAAGAAGAAGATGAAGAAGAAGAAGAAGAGGCAGAGAGATTTTTTTTATTTTTTGGGTGGCGTTTAATATTGTTTATTTGTTGGTGGTTTTAAGAAGAGTGGGTCCCACAGAAAGTACAAAAAATTGGGTGATGAAATTCTAAAAATATTTGCCAAACGGGTGGGGTATGGAAATTGGGGTATTTTGAGTGATGAGTGATGAGTGACGGAAATTGAGTGAGGAGTGATGAGTGATGAAAAAAAAATCCAAACAAGGCCTTAATGTCTTCGGATTAGGCCCCTGGCCCAATATGTACATAGATATGTTCTACTGGGCTTATTATCCCTACAATATCAATTTTTTTTAAAAAAAATGATTCATCTATATATATTATAAAACCAAAGTCTTTGACTTTTTGTTGACTTCATAGTATATTGACACTTTGTTGCACTCACAATTTTATACATCATTTTTAAAATTTTAACTAAACCCTACAAGCAAGTTTTGAAAACCCGACTACAAAATAAAAAACTCTGCACTTACTGTCACATGAATATATATTAGGAGCGAGACATAATTTTGATAGTGGGAAAAAGAGGAATGGTCCCTACTCCCAAGTATTTGTAAGAGAATATTTTTCATTGAATCTCTAGTTACAGTGTTGTTGAAAATGGAGGAATACAAATCCCAAGACTCAAACTTGGAAGTGTTGGAAAAATACATATTTGTATCACATACAAAACATACGCAACGGAAAAATTAACGGATCTACTTTATTCGCAATTGATAACATGTATTATGTAAATTTCAGAAATTAAGAACAAGAGAGTATACCTTGGTGTGGTGAATTTCAAAACAAAGATTAGAAGTATTTGGGAACACTTTTAATCTTCACTCCAATTCCACTAATGCCCAAGAACAAGAGAGTATACACTTTTTTTTCTTTTCATTTTCTACTTGATTCCAACACATTATCTAGCTTTCTCTGTAATAAGAAACGGAGAAAGAGGTAGAGAGAGAAAGAACAGATGGGTTAGATGGCTCCGCTCTGCCACCGCCGCTCGTCTTCCGTCCCATCGCCGCTCGTCGTCCTCCCCACCACCAGGTTGGGTTAGATCGGCTTGTTCTTTTTTTTTTTTTTTTTTTTTTTTTTTTTTTCATATTTGCTTGTTTTGATTCAACTTTATTTTAAGAATTGGATTTTGTTTTGTGTTTGGATTATGTGAGAAACGGAGAGAATGAGAGAAAAAAAAAATCCGGAGGAGAGAGAAAGAATTGATATAATAGTAGTTGGGATAATTTTTAAGCAAAAAAATTGATTTGGAGTTGCTACAGTGTTCTCTAAATTAAGAGAAGTATTGTAGCAACTTCAAAAAAAAATTTGGAGAATATGTGTGTTTAGAGAACCTGTTGGAGTGTGAATAGTAGCATTTTATCTGCTAAAAATGGAGATACAGTGACTGTTGGAGATGCTCTTAAGAGGAACTCCTAGTACTGATTGAACTCAAGATGTCTAGGTTTGCATGTCATCTCAAGCCTTTAGCCAATTGCACCCCAACCGGTTAAAATCTTTCTCAACGATTGAAAAGGCTAAAATGTATTTTACATACTCTTAAGTGGGGTTTTAAATTGGTCCTTCAATTTATACCTTCAACTATTACAATTGCAATAATGTCAAATTCTTTTTCGTTGTGGTATGTTATATTTTTGCCTTTGAACCATCTAACAATAATACTGTTTTCTTTTTTTTCTTTTTTTTTAGGCGAAAACACCATTTTGGTCCTTAGATTTTGGGGTCACGGTCAATATAGTCCCTACATTTTAGTAGCAGTCAATTTGGTCTCTGTTATTTTCAATTTACAATCAATTTGGTCCTTACCGTTAACTCACTAACGGAAAATGCCTACGTGACAAATGATGTGCACAATTGGAACAATTAAAGCTAACGTGGCTTATAAAAATAATATTAAAAAATGACAAATCAGCATTTTAATTATTAAAAAAATCCAAATCAGCAAAAAAATATATTTTAAAAAAAATTAAAACATCCAAAAATCTTTTCTAGGCAACCAAACATGTAAAAACTAAAAACTTAAGAAAAAAATCACACGGAAGATTCAAGATAAAGTACATCTCGAACCGTGGGTAGGAAATCGGATGAGAGAGGTTTGGTGGAGATTGGATGCAGTCGGTGGCTGGGTTTTTTCTTTTGGGGTCCTTGAAGTGGATCTATGCATAGTCAATCTATTATGTCAACAACACAAAACCCAAATTTGGGTTGTACTTGAAGAGGGGGGAGAGAGTCCTCAATGGATGGTGACGACATGGCAATGGTTCGCAAAAGGCATAACCATGTCCGATGGATGGCAACGACATGGCGATGGCTTTCTTCAACCCTTGAATCAGTGAGCATGTTTGGCCAAACCGGTATAACCCTTGATGGTTTTATCGGCAGATGGAGGAGGGAGATAATGGTCAATTTGGGTTGGGATTTCTGCTTACAATTGCGCGGTGGAGGACATTGCCAAGGGTGGGTTGTTGGAGTGGGCAGTAAAGTTCCGATCTGCAATATTTCCTTTTGTTTTTTGTTTGGTTCTCAAGAAAAACAAAAAGGAAAATGTAGTGGGAAAAACAAAAATCCATCTGCTACTTCTTACGGGCTTTGTGTTATAGTTTCATTTCATTTTGTTCTTATTTACGTTTTGCCTAGGTTTTATTGCACTAAGCGGTGAAAATGGGAATTTAACCATAATTTTCCAACTATATAGTTAGTAGTCCCGGTTCCCAAACTATATTATTTACTAGCATCTCGAGTCTATAGGACTCGATTTTGGCCTATAAATCGAGTCTCAGAGACTCGATTTCCATGGTCTGATCACGTCCGATGTGGCATATTTTTCCACGTGGCGACCATATGGAAATCGAGTCTCTAAGACTCGATTTATAACCCTTATAACTTTACACCATAAAGAACCCAAAACATCAGAGAAGAACCCAGAGAAAAAAAAAAAAAAAAAAACAGAAACAGAAAGAGAGAAGATCGAGATTGGAGTGGGTGAGCCACCACCGTGAAACCAAAGAACCCACAGCCACCACCGTGCGCGACCTAGCGCGAGACCCAGGCCGCGCACCGTGCGCGACCCAGGCCGAGCGCGACCCAGGCCAAGCTCTCTCTCTCCTATCTGATCTGAGTCTCTAGATTCTTTCTCCCTCTGATTTGATTGTACTGGGATTGGGGATTCTTTTTCCCTCTGATCTGATTGTACTGGATTTGGATTGTTGTGTTTCTGGATTTCTTAAATTTTTTTTGGGTATTTCGGCTTGTACGAGAGACTTGAGAGTTGAGACTTAAAATTTTTTTAAAATTTTTTTGGTTTATAAATCGAGCCTTAGAGACTCGATTTCCAGGTGGGAAAAAAATGCCACATCAGACCATGGAAATTGAGTCTTTGAGACTCGATTTATAAGTCAAAATTGAGTCTTTTAGACTCGAGATGCTAGTAAATAATATAGTTTTGGAATCGGGACTACTAACTATATAGTTGGAAAATTATGGTTAAATTCCCATTTTCGCCGCACTAAGCTCTTGTGTTTGTTGAAATGTCTCTATGATATTTATTATATATTCTTTTTTAGTTTGGTTGCTAAGAAATGGAATTGTATTTAGAAAATAATTGAAACTTCCTGTGATGGTTTTAGTTTGTTGATATTACTTTTGGTTACTTTTGGTTGATGGAATTTTTTGGGGTGTGATTTTGGTGAGAGGGAAATAAAAAAATAAAATAAAAATTCAGTTTTGCTGTGTTTGTTTGTCAAGAAACTACAAGAACGACAGAGAAAAGAAAAGAAAAGAAAAATCAAGTATTTTTTTCTTTAAAATTTGAGAAATTAATTTTTTTTCTATGCTGACATGGCATTTTTTTTAATTTCAATTAAAATTCTTTATTATTTTATAAGCCACGTCAGCTTTAATTGTGCTAACTGTGCATATCATTTGCCACGTAGGCATTTTCTGTTAGTGAGTTAACGGTAGGGACCAAATTGATTGCAAATTGAAAATAACAGGGACCAAATTGATTGCTACTAAAATGTAGGGACCAAATTGACTGTAACCCTAAAAAGTAAGGACCAAAATAGTGTTTTCGTCTTTTTTTATTATTATTATTTAAAAAAATGTTTTTGTGAAGGTTAATGGTAATATTCTACCCGACATTATGGAAGGGGCTTATTGATATTTTTGTAATATTTGAGGATGTAAACTACAAGTTTTCATATTTAAGGAATTGATTTAGAAGCAATCTATATCTTACAGGTTGCGTTTGGATACTTGAATTTGGATTTGGGTTTGAATTTTAATTTTAATCACCCAAATCTAAATCCATGTACCTAATATCTTGCCATCCAAACATACGAAGAGGGTATAATAGTGTTTTAAGGTTTTTAGCCTAATTAAAATGTTTGGTTAGGTGAAGGATTGATAGTTTATATCTATTGTCTAGAGGTCCTTACTTACGTCTAGAGAATGATTAAGGACGTTGGTTATGAGCTCTATATTTCAGATTGGATTGGTATCTCTAAAGCTCTTTGTGGCCGAATTATGGAGGAGCACATACCAGGGGTTAAAAGATTACTTATAGGAAGGTGGATACTGGGTGGTGTTGTTAGAACTTAGAACTAATTCAGAAACGGTGATTGGTAAACTTGGCGGACACCTTGTCCAATCAAAACTCAAATAGAGAAATTATTGAGACTATTAAACAACTTCTTGGCATGTTATCACATGTATGAGTTTGGTTCAACTATTTGTTATTGTTACTCACCTGTTTCAATGCAAAAATGCAACAAAAAAAGTCACGTTATTGAACCAAAAAAAAAAAAAAAAACACGATTTGTAAATTTATTAAACACATTAAATGACATTTTGAAACCGCAGACCTGATTTTTTTTTTTCTTGCTTTCCCTCTCAATTTTGTCAGTATTCATCAATTTCATATTGGGGTTTCTTGGAGTCACTTTTGTTCGCTATTACTAAATAGTTGGGATTAGCCTATTCGTTTTTTACCCACAAAAGGAAAAAGGAAAAAGGAAACAGGAAAATTGAAACTGAAACGTATGACATTTTGTTTGAAAGTTGATTTTTGTTTTCCCCTGAAGTTCTTTTGAGGAATGTTATAGAACCTCCCATCCATGGTCATGCAGTCATGCTAATGTTTGCTCAAAAGTTTGTGAGATGGTGGATTTCACTTAACTCAACTAGTAAAATTTCTTGTCGTTGAATAAAAAATCTAAGGTTCAAATCCTGTCTATACAAAAAAACCGATTGGCATCTTAACTTGATGACAATAATCAGATAAATCAATTATCATGGAGTGGATGTTATAAGTTACAATTCTATCATATATATATATATATAAAGAAAGAAAGAAAGAAAAGAAAGTATGCTGTCAATCCACAATTTAGGATGTGATCAATAAAGTAATATACCCAAATAAAAAGCATTGAGTGACATTTTTTTATGGACAAAGTTTAGCTACAAAATTGGTTGTAGGTTACAACCTTATTCAATATTTTTCTATTGGAGGTGAATTTTGACAAATTCACCATTGGATTACATCTTCTTCTTATATTTTTCATGCTTGCAAAATTTTTAGAAAATTAAAGATCAATAACTATGTCACCAACAAATTGTTTAAATTGCGAGTTTTTGTAGTTTAAAAGAAAAAATTTAGCTATAAAATTGGTTGTAGCATAAGGTTACAATCTTACTTAATATCTTTTTACTGAAGGTGAATTTTGACAAATCCACAATTGGATTACATCTTCTTCTTATATCCTTTATGCTTACAAAATTTCTAGAAATTTAAATATCAATAGCTATGTCATCAATAAATTGTTTAAATTGCAAGTTTTTGTAGTTTAAAATTATGCATAAAATATAAGCTTATAGATCATATAGGAAATAATATCTGATTGACACAAAATTTGACATGTGTAGTAAGAGTATAAAGAACATGTAATTCAACGGTTAGATTTTCAAAATATGTAGTAATATTTATTTTATTGAGTAAGGTTATAACCTAAATCTACAACCAATTTTGTAACTAAACTTTGTCCTAATTTAAAATTATGCATAAAATGTAAGTTTATAAATCATACAGTAAATAATATTCAATTGACACAAAATTTGACATGTGTATTAAAAGCATAAATAACACATAATTCAACGATTAGATTTTCAAAATGTGCAAAAATAAGGGAAATAAGGACTCCATCAGGGCGCAACACAATCCTAGTAATGAAATCCTTTAGCAAGTGCAACGTGTGGTAGATTCTGGTCATTATTAGTAACAGTAAAATTAGAAAATGGAAATGGATAGGAAGAGCTTTCAACTTTCAAGATCTATTAGAAACCATGCCGGCTACCATCGCGCACTGTTGGTGCGGTGGTCACTCCATAAGTATAAATGCTTGTGGGGTGTGGGGTGTAAAAGCCGGTGTTCAAGTTTTCAGGAGGAAACTTCACACACATATACACTTAGATTAGGCTAGAGTAGAAATTCTATCTTGTATCAAAAAAAGAAACCATGCTGGCCAAACAATCTTCACCGGATGCTTCTTGCCACTTGTTGAGTGACATTTGTTACATTAGACATGTAAACAACAACTATATAAATTTATTTGAAGCAAAAAAAAAAAAAAAAAAAAAAAAAAAAACAGAACAAAACAAAACAAAAAAATCTACTACAAAAGTTTATTAAAAGAGTTATTTGTTTCTCTTTTATGGGATGAATGATTTAAACTCTCGATACTTTCATTAAAAACACTAAAAAATATCAGTTAAACTACGACTTTTGATTTTAAAAAAAATTAAATAAAAACATAAATTAATTAATAAGACTCATTTATTTTGATAATAATAATAATAACAATAATAATAATAATAATAATAATAATAATAAAACTCATGGTTGTAAATTATAATTTCACATAAACATAAAATAGTAGCATGAGGTTTGATCCTCCCTTTACAGGAGAGGTTTTACCTAACAGTACTTATCCCCTCTTATTTAAAAAAAATGTCTTATGTAACATATTTATAAAATTACAACACTCTTCTATATATATATATATATATATATGACTTAATATACTCTTTAGAAATGAGGTGGAACGGCAACAAGATTTTCGACGGTGACCAAACATTGACGAATATCCTTACAACTTGGAAGACACTGCTAAGAAGAATTTTTTTTCCAAATAACATTAAATATCAAAAAATTTAGTTAGTTGTCATATTTCAAAACAATGCTGGAAACTAGCATCTCGAGTATCTAAAACTCGAGTTCCAAGATAAAACTCGAGTTTTTAAGTCTCGATTTGTAAGTGGATGGGTCGGATGTGGAAAAAAATCCACGTGAAACTCGAGTTTTTAAAACTCGATTTCCTGTGTGGAACTTGAGTTTTAAAGACTCGAGTTCCATAAAGAGATTTCACACACCAAAACAGAAACATGAAGAACACCAGAACAGAAACACACAGAAACACGAAGAACACCAAACAGAGACACAAAGGAATAACCAACAAATCAGAAGAAACACGAAGGAACAACAAATCTGAACAACAAATCAGAAATCCCAAATCAAAAACACCTACACGAACCCAGATCTCCTTAACCCAGGAGCGATGGAGGCAGCGGCGGCGAAGCTCCGTTGTGTTCTTCTTCATCGTGTTCTTCCGTGGGTTCCCTGAGCATCGTGTTCTTCCGTGGGTTCCTATTCTTCGTCGTCAGATCGTTCCTCAGTTCTTCGTCTTCTAATCACTGGTTCTTCTTGAGGTCTGTTCTTCGTCGTCAGATCGTTGGTTTCTTCAGTTCAGTTGTTGTTTAAGTACCAAAATCGAGTCTTAGAGACTCGGTTTAACAAATCAGAACTCGAGTCTCTAAGACTCGAGATCTATGAGGCATTTTCAATCCAACTCATCCAGCCAAACACTCGCAAAGCGAGTCTTTGAGACTCAAGTTTTAATATGGATCTCGAGTTTCTAAAACTCGAGGTGCTAATTTGCTTATACGTTTCGAACGTGTATTAACTTACTACATTGTAGACCCTTACACAGCTAGTATGCAAATATCCCCCCCGCTAAGAAAGGGAAAACTAAGTTTGGTCCTCACCAACCTAAATGTTGACCAAGGAGACTTTGACGGTAATGTCAGTAAACCAATGGGAGAGTGAGAGAAATGAATATGTAATAGTAACAGTGCTAAGGATTGCATACCTTACTATATTGAATAGAGGAGTCTTTAAAGGTGAGTGAGGAATCCGTTCAGACTTGTTAGGTAATTGTCCCCTCAGGTTGGCTGAGGGGACGTGTATCAAGATAGCAACTCTCAATTTACAAACAAAGGGGACGTTACACAATGACATTAAATTGTTATGGTCAATTGTGGGGCACAATAAATACCGTTATGAAAGGAGCTAGGGAACACTATGGCTGCTATAATTGACCAATTGGGGAAAGGAATTCGCAGATTAGTGGTTGAGCCGAACAAGATGATTGCACAGCTTGGTCTTAGGTTAGGTGTATAGCTTAAAGCAACTCCCCACTAGGACTAAAGGAGTGATATTGCACACAAAATATCACATTCTCAGGCCATGCCAATAAAAAGTAAAAAGTGTAACTTTTCTAGGCATGGCTTAGTCTATCCTAACAATTATGACCCCAAGGATGTACGTAAGTGATGAGTTTATTGGTCGGAGACATGACATAAACTTGGAGGTTTTAGGTTCATTTTTTCGTATTATTGGTCTAAAAAATTTTCAGAATGCCTTATGGACAAAGAGTAGAATAGTCTAACCAAAAAATAAAACATCACTTCCTTATATATATATATATATATGGAAGCAATGATCCAAGTCCAACCCATATATGTAGTGTAGACCTAGACTTTGACTCTTTTAACTTCACAATAATGCTGCCTAGACTATTCAATTGTATTGCATTGCATTAAAAACAGATCAATTTAATTTCCTATATTCAATGGGTTTGGGTTCTCTAGTTAGTTTGACCTAATGACCCGTTTGGTATATGCACTTAAACAACAGTTTTTAATTTTTAAACAATATTACACGTATTTTCACACACTTTTCACCCACACGTATTTTCAAAAAATACAAACAACGTTACTAGAACACTATTACCAAACGAAAAATTTAGTGCGGAGTACACATCTGCATCTACGAATCATATCAACTGTTAAACTAGCTATAGCTTCCTGTCATTCATTATTATGCATTATAATCGTACAGAAATTTATTCAAGAATTTTTAGGGTATTGCAATTATACGGCATTGTAGAGCGTAGATAAAAGATGCAATTTGCAATGGCATATGTGATGATATGTGGGATTGCGGGCTCACGGAAATCAAAACCAAATCTAATATTGTTTTTGAAGCGTAGCAAACAAGAAGTCAGTAAAGAAATAGTATATAGCTAACTAACATGGTGCTTATCCATTTTCGTGAGGGTTAGGTCCTATCCAGTTACCTACTACTAGTCATATATAATATAACAAGTTTTATTTATTAGCTTATCCTGTGACCAAATTTTGTGTATATGTGATCAGTTTACAACATCTTTGGTTTTTGGATGTGAAATAATAGAAATTGAACTTAGCGTTTGGGCGAGAGAGCTCAGTTCAGTTGATAGCAACGAGAGGACATACATGGGTTCGAGTCAGTGACAGGGACCGGGTTGGGCACATTGGGAATGGGATTTTAATTTATAAATTGGGCTAAGTTGAGACCTTGATTAATATCTTCATGTATTTGGAATGCATTAAACTACACCATTGTGAGTCATTGTTGCATGAACTACGTACTACCCATGGGATGCTATAATCTTTTTTGTCTTGAACAAAACAAATAGTGACCAGCTACTGTTCACTCTACAGTGCCCCGACAGAATCATCCAAGTTACTATTGCTTTCGGTGGAAAAGTTATTCACCCCAGTTAAAGCAATTTACCTTCCGTGATTTCCGTCCGCAATTCCAGCACACTCCTGAAGAGACCAGACCTTCCTCCATCTATATAAGGAACGCTCATGCTCAGTCTTCAGTAGGCTAAATTCCACCCTTAGCTTCAGAGCTCCACCTTTACTTAGTACTTAGAACTACTTTGTAATAACCATGGCTCTTACACTCCCCCTAGCTTACACTTGTAATAGCAATGCATTGGGTATAGGCTCTTTGAAGGTTATCGAGAATGATTTTTATGGAAGGTGGAACTTCTGGGTATACACCATTCATAAACTGGAAATTTCTAGATAGAACTTCATAAAGAGTAATAGCCGTGAAACCATTGGAAAATATAATTTTTTGAGGAACATAATTTTGAAGGGATGTTGCTCCACTGGGTTCTGTTCCAGAAGAAGCGCCTTCATGCAATTGATAAGGAGTGCCCTGGACAGGGGCTTTTCCTTTGTTCCTTCTTGAAGAAGACATTCCTGTATTAACAAAATGGTTATTTTCAAAAGCATTTTTGTTAAAACCATGAGATGTCATCATGCAAATGTTTTTATGCTGTATGCATGAATCGGGATGAGATGAAGGTTTAGAGAACTGATTGGAGTTCAAGGCTTCATCATTTATGAATGGAATCTGATCAAGGTTCTGGGCTTGTTCAGAGGAATGTGTTTTGGTAAGGATTAGGTTAAGGTTTTTAGAAACAGAAACTTTCTGGAGACTTTCAATCTCACTTAGTTCAGGGTTCCTAAGAAACTTAAACTTAACAGACTGACCAAAATGGTGGGTAGTGATTCCTTCACTATCTGTGGTAAAGGGATATAACAGACACATAAATGGGTTTCCTAAGATGACCCTATCTGTTATATTTTTGACAAGAACAAAGGTGGTTCTAAAGCACACATTGTCTTGGCAAACCTGTGCATCTGGGATTTTGAATTCAATTTGCATTTTTCCACCACTTGCAGAAGTTAACCTTTCCTTGGTTTTCTGGAAGTATTTAGAGGGGATAATGCCTTCTTGAATACAATTGAGATCAGCACCCGAATCTATTAGGGCAACAACCTCAAATTCAAAATCATTGCTTATGACAATCCTGACTTTGGAATGCCACTTTTGGAAGTTAATACTACTGATGGTTGACAAGAACGTTCCAGGTTCTGGTTCCATTTCTGCAGTAGGGTTAACTGTTTCATCAACTTCTTCATCAGAAGGGTTTTGTAATGAGATTCTGTCCTCATTGCCTTGCTGTGAAGTGAACTCTAGATTTTTGACCCTAAGGTCCATGAGACCATGATCAACCCTAAGGATGGTTAATTCCTGCTTAAGGTTTCTCATTTCAACTTTGGATCTAAGACAACCATTTAGGCAGCCAACTATCCTCTTGAAAGATAGACCTGCATCCCGTAGTAGTTCGTCCAGAACACGAGCTCCTACATCTAGAAGAGACTTAGGCCCACAGTTCCAAGGTGTCAAAGACCACTCTCAGGTTAGTACCCCTTGTTACACAGCCAAACAAGACTTTAGCCTGCTGAAGACTGAGCATGAGCGTTCCTTATATAGATGGAGGAAGGCTTGGTCTCTTCAGGAATGTGCTGGAATCGCTGACGGAAATCACGGAAGGTAAATTGCTTTAACTGGGGTGAATAACTTTTCCACCGAAAGCAATAGTAACTTGGATGATTCTGTCGGGGTACTGTAGAGTGAACAGTATCTGGTCACTGTTTGGAACAGTGTCTTGTCCCCTTGCTTTTCTAAAATAGTGACTCTGCATAGTGTTCTGGACTGTGCAGTGAATAGTAGCTTCTTGCAGCTCTGCTGGTTCAGGTACTGTTCTGAATAGTAGCCGATTGAGCAAAGGTGGTTCTTGAGCTATCATCTGGGGAGTGCCTTAGTCGCTGTCCAAGTTACAACCATCGTAAGGGTCCTGGGCATCCTGGAATGGGTCAAAAGGATAACGACTGCATGAGGCTTCTGAAGAGGCAGGAGAGTTCTTATCTGCTGACTCTAGGCGTTCTGATTGGAGAAGCAGTTGCTGAGCAAGATCTTTGAGTTCTCTGCTAGATTTTCCGGCAAATTGGGCGGATTCTAGGCTGGACTGTGATCTGGTGTGATGAGCAATAGTTCTCTGTACTGGAGGAGGAAAGTCATTGTATATTTTGGAGATAGTATCAGCTGGTCTGAACCTGTCCCACCATTTTACAAAGAATTCCCGATCGAGTAGATTTCTGTTGATGGCATAATTCCACATGCTAATCCAGTGGATCTTGTATTGTATTGTCATATGCAAGATGGCTGGAAACTGGGAAGAGTGCCTGTCAACAAGGAACTTGGAGCTGAAATACCTTAGTGCATCCTGTAGTGGATCTGGGAAGTTTTCATTAACTGATCCAAACATTTCCCACCATTTGAGGAACCACGAAGGTATCTGGCTGTTGAATTTCTTGTCAAACTGGATGAACCATGAGTGGTCATAGTTCTCATTCTGAAAGAAAAGTACCTTTTCAAAGGCGTCCATATAGTCATAATAGTTGTATCGGGGTTCTGATCCCTTGAGTACTGTAAGTTTTCTGAGCGTAGAAGGGTGTCCCCAATCTTTGCAACTTACAAAACTCTGAATTATGAACTTATGGTATAGAACCTTAGAGGGATTATTCTTTTCTCTGATGTCTTCTATTCTGGCAGACTTTTCTTGGATGAGAATGCCTTTATAGAATTTGATGTTCTTCTCTGGACTCTTGGGAAGGAAATGCCAATCATGGGGCAATACTTCCATTGCAAGTGCTAGAGGATCCGTTATATGAGCTAAGTGTGGCTCAATATAAGAGATGTGCTGAACCAATGGTTTCTTGAGATAAGAAGCTCTTCCTGTTCTAGGAGGAAGGGTGAAAGAAGGTTGCCTGGGCATAAGAGGGCCGAGGGGATCTTCTATTGTGTATGGAGAAATCTCCTTGGGAGGAGGTGAAGCTAGGGCAGAGCTGTAACTGTGTTGTTCCTGTCTTTGGGGCCTTTGGTAGTTTGGTTTAGGTATTGTGGAAACCAAATAACGATTAGCAACAACAGAGGGAGACACAGGTAAGGTCTTTGGAGAGGAAGAGAAGGGAACCAAGGGGCCAGGGTTCTGAGCCTGACTTGTACTCCTAGTGGTTGGTTTAGGCAACTTGGGAGGTTGGGGTTGTATGGGTTTCTTCCCGGACATTTTGGATTGGATTCTGCAAAAATTCACGGGTTAGGAAGTCAGGTATACTGTTCTGAGTTCCTGCAATGAATTCTATGTCAAAATCAAAAACTGAAAGGATGGCTTGCCAACGTGCAAAAATCTGTTTTGATGCAATGTTTTGAACATCTTTTTCTAGAACATGTTTTGCAGATTTACAATCAATCCGTATTAAAAACTTTTGATTTAAAAGGTCACTTTGGAACTTTGAAATGCATAGTACTATAGATAAAATCTCTTTTTTAATAGTACTATAATTTAATTGAGTGGGAGTCCAAATTCCTGAATGAAAACGAACAATTTGTTCAGGGGAAGTGGGACTAACACGCTGGAGGAGAATGCCACCATAACCAATGTTAGAGGCATCTGTCTGGACGACCTTGAAGGAATTTTCTGAGGGGATTCCTAGACAAGGGAGTGTCATGACATATTTCTTGACCTGTTGGACAACCAAAGTATGGGCGGGTGTCCAAGGCGAAGGATTGGTTCGAAGTCTATCAAAGAGAGGCTTGCACTGTTGCCTAAGATTTTGATAGAAATCAGAAATGTAGTTGAGAGATCCTAAGAACCTTTGAAGTTGGGTCTTTTCAAGGATTTCATCTGGAAACTTTTCTGCAAACTGGATGGCTCTATCAATTGGTTTGATGACTGCATGTTTTATGTCAAAACCTAAGAACCTGACACTGGTTTGGAAAAGCCTGATTTTCGGGGCCGAGACAACAAGACCATTTCTTTTGATGGTTTGGAAGAATGTTCTAAGATGCTTCCAATGTTTGTCTAGGGATTCTGAGAAGATGAGTACATCATCAATGTACACAATGATATGACTGGAGAATGGATTGAAAATCTCATTCATGATGTTTTGGAATTCAGAAGGTGCATTCTTAAGACCAAAGGGCATTACATTCCATTCGTAATGACCAAAGGGTGTGGTGAAGGCTGTTTTGTACCTATCAGACTCACTGATTTGTATTTGCCAAAAACCACTCTTCATGTCAAACTTACTGAAAACCACTGCTTTACTAAGCCTGTTAACTAAGTCTCTTTTGTTGGGGATAGGATACCTAATCCATTCTAGGACTTTGTTAAGGGGCTTGTAATTGATGACAAGTCTAGGGACACCTCTTTCAATCTCAGCATTTTTCTGGACATAAAAGGCTGGACAGGACCATGGTGACCTAGAGTTTCTGATGATTCCTTTTCCAAGAAGATCCTCTATCTCTGCTTTGCAAGTATCCATAAGTTCTTGACTCATTTGGATAGGTCTAGCTTTGGTGGGGATGTTCTTTTCTTGGAAATCTTTGACATAAGGAAGTGCAACTTCGTGCTTTTTCCTATGCCAAAAAGCTGTGGGGAGATCAGAGCAGACTTCTCGTTTGAGTTCTTCTTCAAACTTTCTAATCTCTGATTGGTAGCTTTTGCAAGCTAACTGCTTATCAACCCTCTTGTAACTTAGTTCATTACTAAGGTACTCAATGTGTTGGGTTTTGGCTTGGATAAGGTTAAGGGTCTTGGAGATGGAAACCTGTTGGAGACTATTGATGTCTCTAGGTTCTGGGCTCCTAAGAAACTTGAACTTAATTGGTTGGCCAAAAGGTTGGGTAGTGATACCTTCACTATCCGTGGTGAAAGGATATAACAGACACATGAATGGGTTTCCTAAGATGACCCTATCTGTCATATTTTTGACAAGAACAAAGGTGGTCTTGAAACACGCATTGTCTTGGCAAACATGTGCTTTTGGGATTTTGAATTCAATCTGCATTTTCCCACCGCTTGCGGAGGTTAACCTTTCTCTGGTTTTCCGGAAGTATTTAGAGGGAATGATTCCTTCTTGAATGCAGTTGAGATCAGCGCCTGAGTCAATTAAGGCAACTACCTCAAATTCAAAATCCTTGCTTATGACAATCCTGACTTTGGAATGCCATTTCTGGAAGTTAATCCGACTGATGGTTTGTAAGGACGATCCTCTAGATGGTCCAGGTACCATATGTGTAGTGGGGTTAACTGTATTCTTAACTTCTCTTTTGGAAGGGTTCTGTAATGAGATTCTGTCCTCATTGCCCTGGTGAGAAGTGTTTCCTGAAGGTTTGACTCTAAGGTTCATGAGACCATGATCAACCCTAAGGATGACTAAGTCCTGCTTAAGGCCAAATACTTCAGTTTTGGTATCCTTAATCTCTTTCTGGAGATCTTGGATGGTAATCTCTTTCTTGGATTTGGTAAACCTATTGTGGGTTTTTTCCAAGTCAACTTTGGGTTTCTGAAGCCTAGGTTCGGATGTACTAGTTTCCGTGGCTAAGGTTCTATGGAACTTGCTAAGTTTTTGAGATTTCTCATCTGGATCCTTGATCTGTTCTATGAGATCTAGGAGCAGTTCTTCTTGTTGAGAAAGAACTTTGATAGTGTTGTCCCTGCAACAGCTATCCTGACATGGTATGACTTCATCGATACTACTAGAGGTGTCAGATGAAACTCTAGGAGAAGATGACTCTTGGTAGATCTGGTGGATTTCTCTGTCTATAGAACTATTTGGAGACTCATGTTCTGGATGGTCAAGTTCTAAGATTTTGGAAATATCTTCAGATACTAAGGAATGGGTAGGAGACTTGCCTGGACATTCCTTCCTAAAATGTCCCTTTTTCCCACATTTAAAGCATTTTCCTTTTGCTTTAGTTTTGAGAAGTTTCAAGGTTCCTGGGATTCTATAGATGCCTCTTGCTTCTAATTTTAGGCGTCTATATTCTCTGGAAACAATCTTTTCCCTTTTGAAATCCTTAAAGGCTGGGTTTCCTCTGTATTTGGATTTCCATATCCTTGGAGGGAGTGGGGGTGAGTCACCAATCTGGTCATCTAGTGGTTCTTTCTCCTTTTTATCTGAAGAAGATTCATCGGAACTGCTAGAAGATATGTGGCTTTCTAGGACATTAACTTCTGGAGAAGGAGAGACTGGGTTCTCTGCTTTTCGTGCTGAATGTCTAGCCTTTGGTGAAGGGATGGGTTTTGTTGGAAGTTTGGTTTTGACACAGTTCTTTTTATGCCAATTGAAATGTTTCTCAAAGTATTCAAAGAAAGGATAATCTGCTTTTACCTCTTTCATGAACAACTTCCATTTCTCCAAAACTTCAACCTTTTGTTTTCTGGTATGGTTTGCTCGATAGGCTTCTCTTTTAATCCGGTTCTCTTCGGAATTAAAATCCTTTTCGAGGTAGTCCATATCAGGGATGAAATCCTTTGATAACACGAGGAGCTGATGGTCATATTCAGATTCTTGCTGAATAGGATTCTTAAAATCAGATCCTGATGGTGAGGGGGGTTTGAGACTGTCCTGACTGTTGTTGTCTTCTTCTTGATCAACAACTGAGTCTTGCTTGGCTGTGTAACAAGGGGTACTAACCTGAGAGTGGTCTTTGACACCTTGGAACTGTGGGCCTAAGTCTCTTCTAGATGTAGGAGCTCGTGTTCTGGACGAACTACTACGGGATGCAGGTCTATCTTTCAAGAGGATAGTTGGCTGCCTAAATGGTTGTCTTAGATCCATGGATCTAGACCTTGGTTCCTGGTATGGTTCCTGGTACAGATCTAATGAGGATCTGGGCAAGGGTTCTTCATACTCAAAGGGTGACCTAAACCTGGATTGGTCGAAGCTTAGTCTAACCGTTCCATCGGCTAACTGTTGGACATAATCCGGATCTGGGTTCCTAACAGGATTCTGGATCTGTAGAGGATAATTCTCATTCTCTAAAGACCATTGTGCAGGGAATGTTATTTCTGACCATTTCAGGGTTCTTGGTACCTGAACGGTGGATCTAACATCTGAAGTTTGGATAAGAGTGGTCTCACCTGGTTTTCTCTTATCGAAAGCTTGGATGGACATGTTCGTCCTCATGCACTTATAATACACTCGGTATATAAGAGCAAGTTGTTTGGTGCCATGTAATACAAAGATTCCATGGGTTCTGATGTTGAGGGTGAGGACCTTCAAAATATGAGGGTCGTCAAGTGCAACTGTGAGGTTTGGAAAACAGTCGAAATGAATTGGACCGTTACTCAAACTGGATTCTATGGTTCCTAGGAGACTGTCTCTGAACTTGATGAGACGGGTATCTCTGAGGGCCATAAGAACAGAGTTGTTCAAACCTTCTCTGATCAGTGGTTTAACTCCTACTTGGACAAGTCCTATGTGGAGGTATTTGTGACCAGATTCCCTATGCGCTTTAATAGCTGCAGGGGATAGCAAATAACAGGTTTCATATTCCTTGTTAATGCTGTAGACTTGTTCTATAGTCCTAACATGGTAGTCCGTTCTGAAAGACTTTTTCAAGGACCATGACGAAGACTTATAGACCTGGGTTGTGGGAACTTTGGGTATGTTCCAATCTCCTAACTTCTGATCTAGATCTGAAAGCTGGTACGACTCACTGTTGACGGTTCCATCTTCTGCTGGAATCTCAGGTGGGTTTGTACTACTAGATCTAATTGAAGTGGAAGAGTCACTCCTTCTAAACATCCTATTCATCATCTTTAGATTATAAGCCTAAGAAATCAATTACAACCTAGCATACTTCTATCTTCCTTTTCTGGATCTATCCTTAGATCTGAAACAGGGTGTGTATGGACGCCTACTGTGCTTTGTTACCAACTTACGACCGCTCGGACACCATTCTGTAAACCTTGCTACTGCTTACACTATTTCGCTTCGTTGAGTGTACTTTCCCTATCCTTTAACCCTAACGCCTAACGCACTCCTTGCTAACGGCTCAACGGGTATTTGACTCGGGCTTCCTGCTCAACTTGGGTACTCTAGACTTCCTGGGTAGCAAACAATTACAGAACTGGGCTTACTCCTAGAATTACTGGATAACACATTGGCACAATACCTGGCTTGGTACACATCTGCAACAAATTGTGGGAATAGAAACAAAAGATGGAAAAAGAAGATAACTGGGAAGTAAAGGATTAGCTTAAACAGATAATCACAAGATAATAAACAGTTTGAATGAACGGGAGGCTCAGCCTACCACAATAAGAAAGAATAGTATAAACTGACTAAGATGAAGTAGTAGATGAAGAATGCAACAAATGGGAGTGGTAATGCTATCAAAAAATAGATGTAAAACAAAATAATGTTTGTTAGAGATAACATACTCAAAGTAATACACAAAATAATGGATAACTATGGCGGTAATACCGGCCAACTTGATTTAAAATCAAAATTTACAGTAACTTACAAACACTTATGATCGAGCTCAAAATGGCTCTGATACCAAATGAGCATGAAGTTGAAATGAACCTAGTAAGTGTTTGTATCAGAGCCATTTTGAGCTCGATCATAAGTGTTTGTAAGTTACTGTAAATTTTGATTTTAAATCAAGTTGGCCGGTATTACCGCCATAGTTATCCATTATTTTGTGTATTACTTTGAGTATGTTATCTCTAACAAACATTATTTTGTTTTACATCTATTTTTTGATAGCATTACCACTCCCATTTGTTGCATTCTTCATCTACTACTTCATCTTAGTCAGTTTATACTATTCTTTCTTATTGTGGTAGGCTGAGCCTCCCGTTCATTCAAACTGTTTATTATCTTGTGATTATCTGTTTAAGCTAATCCTTTACTTCCCAGTTATCTTCTTTTTCCATCTTTTGTTTCTATTCCCACAATTTGTTGCAGATGTGTACCAAGCCAGGTATTGTGCCAATGTGTTATCCAGTAATTCTAGGAGTAAGCCCAGTTCTGTAATTGTTTGCTACCCAGGAAGTCTAGAGTACCCAAGTTGAGCAGGAAGCCCGAGTCAAATACCCGTTGAGCCGTTAGCAAGGAGTGCGTTAGGCGTTAGGGTTAAAGGATAGGGAAAGTACACTCAACGAAGCGAAATAGTGTAAGCAGTAGCAAGGTTTACAGAATGGTGTCCGAGCGGTCGTAAGTTGGTAACAAAGCACAGTAGGCGTCCATACACACCCTGTTTCAGATCTAAGGATAGATCCAGAAAAGGAAGATAGAAGTATGCTAGGTTGTAATTGATTTCTTAGGCTTATAATCTAAAGATGATGAATAGGATGTTTAGAAGGAGTGACTCTTCCACTTCAATTAGATCTAGTAGTACAAACCCACCTGAGATTCCAGCAGAAGATGGAACCATCAACAGTGAGTCGTACCAGCTTTCAGATCTAGATCAGAAGTTAGGAGATTGGAACATACCCAAAGTTCCCACAACCCAGGTCTATAAGTCTTCGTCATGGTCCTTGAAAAAGTCTTTCAGAACGGACTACCATGTTAGGACTATAGAACAAGTCTACAGCATTAACAAGGAATATGAAACCTGTTATTTGCTATCCCCTGCAGCTATTAAAGCGCATAGGGAATCTGGTCACAAATACCTCCACATAGGACTTGTCCAAGTAGGAGTTAAACCACTGATCAGAGAAGGTTTGAACAACTCTGTTCTTATGGCCCTCAGAGATACCCGTCTCATCAAGTTCAGAGACAGTCTCCTAGGAACCATAGAATCCAGTTTGAGTAACGGTCCAATTCATTTCGACTGTTTTCCAAACCTCACAGTTGCACTTGACGACCCTCATATTTTGAAGGTCCTCACCCTCAACATCAGAACCCATGGAATCTTTGTATTACATGGCACCAAACAACTTGCTCTTATATACCGAGTGTATTATAAGTGCATGAGGACGAATATGTCCATCCAGGCTTTCGATAAGAGAAAGGCAGGTGAAACCACTCTTATCCAAACCTCAGATGTTAGATCCACCGTTCAGGTACCAAGAACCCTGAAATGGTCAGAGATAACATTCCCAGAACATTGGTCCTTAGAGAATGAAAATTATCCTCTACAGACCCAGAATCCTGTTAGGAACCCAGATCCGGATTATGTCCAGCAGTTAGCCGATGGAACGGTTAGACTAAGCTTCGACCAATCCAGGTTTAGGTCACCCTTTGAGTATGAAGAACCCTTGCCCAGATCCCCATTAGATCTGTACCAGGAACCATACCAGGAACCAAGGTCTAGATCCATGGATCTAAGACAACCATTTAGGCAGCCAACTATCCTCTTGAAAGATAGACCTGCATCCCGTAGTAGTTCGTCCAGAACACGAGCTCCTACATCTAGAAGAGACTTAGGCCCACAGTTCCAAGGTGTCAAAGACCACTCTCAGGTTAGTACCCCTTGTTACACAGCCAAACAAGACTCAGTTGTTGATCAAGAAGAAGACAACAACAGTCAGGACAGTCTCAAACCTCCCTCACCATCAGGATCTGATTTTAAGAATCCTATTCAGCAAGAATCTGAATATGACCATCAGCTCCTCGTGTTATCAAAGGATTTCATCCCTGATATGGACTACCTCGAAAAGGATTTTAATTCCGAAGAGAACCGGATTAAAAGAGAAGCCTATCGAGCAAACCATACCAGAAAACAAAAGGTTGAAGTTTTGGAGAAATGGAAGTTGTTCATGAAAGAGGTAAAAGCAGATTATCCTTTCTTTGAATACTTTGAGAAACATTTCAATTGGCATAAAAAGAACTGTGTCAAAACCAAACTTCCAACAAAACCCATCCCTTCACCAAAGGCTAGACATTCAGCACGAAAAGCAGAGAACCCAGTCTCTCCTTCTCCAGAAGTTAATGTCCTAGAAAGCCACATATCTTCTAGCAGTTCCGATGAATCTTCTTCAGATAAAAAGGAGAAAGAACCACTAGATGACCAGATTGGTGACTCACCCCCACTCCCTCCAAGGATATGGAAATCCAAATACAGAGGAAACCCAGCCTTTAAGGATTTCAAAAGGGAAAAGATTGTTTCCAGAGAATATAGACGCCTAAAATTAGAAGCAAGAGGCATCTATAGAATCCCAGGAACCTTGAAACTTCTCAAAACTAAAGCAAAAGGAAAATGCTTTAAATGTGGGAAAAAGGGACATTTTAGGAAGGAATGTCCAGGCAAGTCTCCTACCCATTCCTTAGTATCTGAAGATATTTCCAAAATCTTAGAACTTGACCATCCAGAACATGAGTCTCCAAATAGTTCTATAGACAGAGAAATCCACCAGATCTACCAAGAGTCATCTTCTCCTAGAGTTTCATCTGACACCTCTAGTAGTATCGATGAAGTCATACCATGTCAGGATAGCTGTTGCAGGGACAACACTATCAAAGTTCTTTCTCAACAAGAAGAACTGCTCCTAGATCTCATAGAACAGATCAAGGATCCAGATGAGAAATCTCAAAAACTTAGCAAGTTCCATAGAACCTTAGCCACGGAAACTAGTACATCCGAACCTAGGCTTCAGAAACCCAAAGTTGACTTGGAAAAAACCCACAATAGGTTTACCAAATCCAAGAAAGAGATTACCATCCAAGATCTCCAGAAAGAGATTAAGGATACCAAAACTGAAGTATTTGGCCTTAAGCAGGACTTAGTCATCCTTAGGGTTGATCATGGTCTCATGAACCTTAGAGTCAAACCTTCAGGAAACACTTCTCACCAGGGCAATGAGGACAGAATCTCATTACAGAACCCTTCCAAAAGAGAAGTTAAGAATACAGTTAACCCCACTACACATATGGTACCTGGACCATCTAGAGGATCGTCCTTACAAACCATCAGTCGGATTAACTTCCAGAAATGGCATTCCAAAGTCAGGATTGTCATAAGCAAGGATTTTGAATTTGAGGTAGTTGCCTTAATTGACTCAGGCGCTGATCTCAACTGCATTCAAGAAGGAATCATTCCCTCTAAATACTTCCGGAAAACCAGAGAAAGGTTAACCTCCGCAAGCGGTGGGAAAATGCAGATTGAATTCAAAATCCCAAAAGCACATGTTTGCCAAGACAATGCGTGTTTCAAGACCACCTTTGTTCTTGTCAAAAATATGACAGATAGGGTCATCTTAGGAAACCCATTCATGTGTCTGTTATATCCTTTCACCACGGATAGTGAAGGTATCACTACCCAACCTTTTGGCCAACCAATTAAGTTCAAGTTTCTTAGGAGCCCAGAACCTAGAGACATCAATAGTCTCCAACAGGTTTCCATCTCCAAGACCCTTAACCTTATCCAAGCCAAAACCCAACACATTGAGTACCTTAGTAATGAACTAAGTTACAAGAGGGTTGATAAGCAGTTAGCTTGCAAAAGCTACCAATCAGAGATTAGAAAGTTTGAAGAAGAACTCAAACGAGAAGTCTGCTCTGATCTCCCCACAGCTTTTTGGCATAGGAAAAAGCACGAAGTTGCACTTCCTTATGTCAAAGATTTCCAAGAAAAGAACATCCCCACCAAAGCTAGACCTATCCAAATGAGTCAAGAACTTATGGATACTTGCAAAGCAGAGATAGAGGATCTTCTTGGAAAAGGAATCATCAGAAACTCTAGGTCACCATGGTCCTGTCCAGCCTTTTATGTCCAGAAAAATGCTGAGATTGAAAGAGGTGTCCCTAGACTTGTCATCAATTACAAGCCCCTTAACAAAGTCCTAGAATGGATTAGGTATCCTATCCCCAACAAAAGAGACTTAGTTAACAGGCTTAGTAAAGCAGTGGTTTTCAGTAAGTTTGACATGAAGAGTGGTTTTTGGCAAATACAAATCAGTGAGTCTGATAGGTACAAAACAGCCTTCACCACACCCTTTGGTCATTACGAATGGAATGTAATGCCCTTTGGTCTTAAGAATGCACCTTCTGAATTCCAAAACATCATGAATGAGATTTTCAATCCATTCTCCAGTCATATCATTGTGTACATTGATGATGTACTCATCTTCTCAGAATCCCTAGACAAACATTGGAAGCATCTTAGAACATTCTTCCAAACCATCAAAAGAAATGGTCTTGTTGTCTCGGCCCCGAAAATCAGGCTTTTCCAAACCAGTGTCAGGTTCTTAGGTTTTGACATAAAACATGCAGTCATCAAACCAATTGATAGAGCCATCCAGTTTGCAGAAAAGTTTCCAGATGAAATCCTTGAAAAGACCCAACTTCAAAGGTTCTTAGGATCTCTCAACTACATTTCTGATTTCTATCAAAATCTTAGGCAACAGTGCAAGCCTCTCTTTGATAGACTTCGAACCAATCCTTCGCCTTGGACACCCGCCCATACTTTGGTTGTCCAACAGGTCAAGAAATATGTCATGACACTCCCTTGTCTAGGAATCCCCTCAGAAAATTCCTTCAAGGTCGTCCAGACAGATGCCTCTAACATTGGTTATGGTGGCATTCTCCTCCAGCGTGTTAGTCCCACTTCCCCTGAACAAATTGTTCGTTTTCATTCAGGAATTTGGACTCCCACTCAATTAAATTATAGTACTATTAAAAAAGAGATTTTATCTATAGTACTATGCATTTCAAAGTTCCAAAGTGACCTTTTAAATCAAAAGTTTTTAATACGGATTGATTGTAAATCTGCAAAACATGTTCTAGAAAAAGATGTTCAAAACATTGCATCAAAACAGATTTTTGCACGTTGGCAAGCCATCCTTTCAGTTTTTGATTTTGACATAGAATTCATTGCAGGAACTCAGAACAGTATACCTGACTTCCTAACCCGTGAATTTTTGCAGAATCCAATCCAAAATGTCCGGGAAGAAACCCATACAACCCCAACCTCCCAAGTTGCCTAAACCAACCACTAGGAGTACAAGTCAGGCTCAGAACCCTGGCCCCTTGGTTCCCTTCTCTTCCTCTCCAAAGACCTTACCTGTGTCTCCCTCTGTTGTTGCTAATCGTTATTTGGTTTCCACAATACCTAAACCAAACTACCAAAGGCCCCAAAGACAGGAACAACACAGTTACAGCTCTGCCCTAGCTTCACCTCCTCCCAAGGAGATTTCTCCATACACAATAGAAGATCCCCTCGGCCCTCTTATGCCCAGGCAACCTTCTTTCACCCTTCCTCCTAGAACAGGAAGAGCTTCTTATCTCAAGAAACCATTGGTTCAGCACATCTCTTATATTGAGCCACACTTAGCTCATATAACGGATCCTCTAGCACTTGCAATGGAAGTATTGCCCCATGATTGGCATTTCCTTCCCAAGAGTCCAGAGAAGAACATCAAATTCTATAAAGGCATTCTCATCCAAGAAAAGTCTGCCAGAATAGAAGACATCAGAGAAAAGAATAATCCCTCTAAGGTTCTATACCATAAGTTCATAATTCAGAGTTTTGTAAGTTGCAAAGATTGGGGACACCCTTCTACGCTCAGAAAACTTACAGTACTCAAGGGATCAGAACCCCGATACAACTATTATGACTATATGGACGCCTTTGAAAAGGTACTTTTCTTTCAGAATGAGAACTATGACCACTCATGGTTCATCCAGTTTGACAAGAAATTCAACAGCCAGATACCTTCGTGGTTCCTCAAATGGTGGGAAATGTTTGGATCAGTTAATGAAAACTTCCCAGATCCACTACAGGATGCACTAAGGTATTTCAGCTCCAAGTTCCTTGTTGACAGGCACTCTTCCCAGTTTCCAGCCATCTTGCATATGACAATACAATACAAGATCCACTGGATTAGCATGTGGAATTATGCCATCAACAGAAATCTACTCGATCGGGAATTCTTTGTAAAATGGTGGGACAGGTTCAGACCAGCTGATACTATCTCCAAAATATACAATGACTTTCCTCCTCCAGTACAGAGAACTATTGCTCATCACACCAGATCACAGTCCAGCCTAGAATCCGCCCAATTTGCCGGAAAATCTAGCAGAGAACTCAAAGATCTTGCTCAGCAACTGCTTCTCCAATCAGAACGCCTAGAGTCAGCAGATAAGAACTCTCCTGCCTCTTCAGAAGCCTCATGCAGTCGTTATCCTTTTGACCCATTCCAGGATGCCCAGGACCCTTACGATGGTTGTAACTTGGACAGCGACTAAGGCACTCCCCAGATGATAGCTCAAGAACCACCTTTGCTCAATCGGCTACTATTCAGAACAGTACCTGAACCAGCAGAGCTGCAAGAAGCTACTATTCACTGCACAGTCCAGAACACTATGCAGAGTCACTATTTTAGAAAAGCAAGGGGACAAGACACTGTTCCAAACAGTGACCAGATACTGTTCACTCTACAGTACCCCGACAGAATCATCCAAGTTACTATTGCTTTCGGTGGAAAAGTTATTCACCCCAGTTAAAGCAATTTACCTTCCGTGATTTCCGTCAGCGATTCCAGCACATTCCTGAAGAGACCAAGCCTTCCTCCATCTATATAAGGAACGCTCATGCTCAGTCTTCAGCAGGCTAAATTCCACCCTTAGCTTCAGAGCTCCACCTTTACTTAGTACTTAGAACTACTTTGTAATAACCATGGCTCTTACACTCCCCCTAGCTTACACTTGTAATAGCAATGCATTTGTAACCTTACCCAGCTTCCGCCCCCAGTGCTGCCCTCAGAACGGCACCACTACTCTTGTATGGTAGCTTACCCCCATTTGGTATCAGAGGGTACACCCACAATGGTCCTTGGTATGAAGGAGACTCTTATCTCCACGGTGAAGACCCTGAAACTCTTGCAGATTGCTGGAGAGGTTACTTCAACAATGAGATCTTAGATGTCACCAATGAGCTATGGCAAAATTACCACTTTGTTGGCAATACTGGCAGAATTTCAGTATTCACCACCAAGCCGTATTCAGAAGCTCTCCATACCGAAAGGATTGACTACATTGACCCAGGACAGTTAGTTCTGCAACAAGCAGATTATGAACCTATCCTGTACTGTGGCCTTTGTGATAGATTTGACCAGTACCATGACCATGATCACAGCTATGATCCCCCTTGGGACCCCTATGATGGCTACCCATCCGGCTATGGTACTGATTGATGACTTCCAGATGCTCCAAGAACAGCTCCGGAAGCACCAGATAGCTCAAGAACCACCTTTGCTGAAAACGGCTACTATTCAGAACAGTACCCGCACCAGCAGAGCTGCAGAAAGCTACTATTTACTGCACAGTCCAGAACACTATGCAGTTTTACTATTCAGAAAAGCAAGGGGACAAGACACTGTTCCAAATAGTGACCAGCTACTGTTCACTCTACAGTGCCCCGACAGAATCATCCAAGTTACTATTGCTTTCGGTGGAAAAGTTATTCACCCCAGTTAAAGCAATTTACCTTCCGTGATTTCCGTCCGCAATTCCAGCACACTCCTGAAGAGACCAGACCTTCCTCCATCTATATAAGGAACGCTCATGCTCAGTCTTCAGTAGGCTAAATTCCACCCTTAGCTTCAGAGCTCCACCTTTACTTAGTACTTAGAACTACTTTGTAATAACCATGGCTCTTACATCCCCCTTAGCTTACATTTGTAATAGCACTACATTTGTAACCTTACCCAGCTTCCGCCCCCAGTGCTGCCCTCAGAACGGCACCACTACTCTTGTATGGTAGCTTACCCCCATTTGGTATCAGAGCCATTTTGAGCTCGATCGTAAGTGTTTGTAAGTTACTGTAAATTTTGATTTTAAATCAAGTTGGCCGGTATTACCGCCATAGTTATCCATTATTTTGTGTATTACTTTGAGTATGTTATCTCTAACAAACATTATTTTGTTTTACATCTATTTTTTGATAGCATTACCACTCCCATTTGTTGCATTCTTCATCTACTACTTCATCTTAGTCAGTTTATACTATTCTTTCTTATTGTGGTAGGCTGAGCCTCCCGTTCATTCAAACTGTTTATTATCTTGTGATTATCTGTTTAAGCTAATCCTTTACTTCCCAGTTATCTTCTTTTTCCATCTTTTGTTTCTATTCCCACAATTTGTTGCAGATGTGTACCAAGCCAGGTATTGTGCCAAGGCTGAGCCTCCCGTTCATTCAAACTGTTTATTATCTTGTGATTATCTGTTTAAGCTAATCCTTTACCTCCCAGTTATCTTCTTTTTCCATTTTTGTTTCTTTCCCCACAATTTGTTGCAGATGTGTACCAAGCCAGGTATTGTGCCAATGTGTTATCCAGTAATTCTAGGAGTAAGCCCAGTTCTGTAATTGTTTGCTACCCAGGAAGTCTAGAGTACCCAAGTTGAGCAGGAAATCTTCAAACTTCTTGAACTCGATCACCTAAGCAGTGAGTCCAGTGACCAAGAAAAGCACCAATTGTTTGAAACATCCTATGAAACCTCTAGAGTATCTTCCAGTTCCTCTAGTGACTCGGATGAAATCTTACCTTGCCAAGATAGTTGTTGTAGAAACAAAACTATCAAAGTTCTTACCAAACAAGAAGAACTACTCCTCGATCTCATAGAACAGATCAAGGACCCAGAAGAGAAATCTCGTCGTCTTAGTGAGTTTCACAGAACCTTAGTCAGGGAAACCAATACATCCAAACCTAAGTTTCAGGAACCCAAAGTTGACTTGGAAAAAATCTACAATAGATTTACCAAATCCAAGAAAGAGATAACCATCCAAGATCTCCAGAGAGAGATTAAGGATAACAAAGTTGAAATGAGAAACCTTAAGCAGGAATTAACCATCCTTAGGGTTGATCATGGTCTCATGGACCTTAGGGTCAAAAATCTAGAGTTCACTTCACAGCAAGGCAATGAGGACAGAATCTCATTACAAAACCCTTCTGATGAAGAAGTTGATGAAACAGTTAACCCTACTGCAGAAATGGAACCAGAACCTGGAACGTTCTTGTCAACCATCAGTAGTATTAACTTCCAAAAGTGGCATTCCAAAGTCAGGATTGTCATAAGCAATGATTTTGAATTTGAGGTTGTTGCCCTAATAGATTCGGGTGCTGATCTCAATTGTATTCAAGAAGGCATTATCCCCTCTAAATACTTCCAGAAAACCAAGGAAAGGTTAACTTCTGCAAGTGGTGGAAAAATGCAAATTGAATTCAAAATCCCAGCAGAAGACTGAGCATGAGCGTTCCTTATATAGATGGAGGAAGGCTTGGTCTCTTCAGGAATGTGCTGGAATCGCTGACGGAAATCACGGAAGGTAAATTGCTTTAACTGGGGTGAATAACTTTTCCACCGAAAGCAATAGTAACTTGGATGATTCTGTCGGGGTACTGTAGAGTGAACAGTATCTGGTCACTGTTTGGAACAGTGTCTTGTCCCCTTGCTTTTCTAAAATAGTGACTCTGCATAGTGTTCTGGACTGTGCAGTGAATAGTAGCTTCTTGCAGCTCTGCTGGTTCAGGTACTGTTCTGAATAGTAGCCGATTGAGCAAAGGTGGTTCTTGAGCTATCATCTGGGGAGTGCCTTAGTCGCTGTCCAAGTTACAACCATCGTAAGGGTCCTGGGCATCCTGGAATGGGTCAAAAGGATAACGACTGCATGAGGCTTCTGAAGAGGCAGGAGAGTTCTTATCTGCTGACTCTAGGCGTTCTGATTGGAGAAGCAGTTGCTGAGCAAGATCTTTGAGTTCTCTGCTAGATTTTCCGGCAAATTGGGCGGATTCTAGGCTGGACTGTGATCTGGTGTGATGAGCAATAGTTCTCTGTACTGGAGGAGGAAAGTCATTGTATATTTTGGAGATAGTATCAGCTGGTCTGAACCTGTCCCACCATTTTACAAAGAATTCCCGATCGAGTAGATTTCTGTTGATGGCATAATTCCACATGCTAATCCAGTGGATCTTGTATTGTATTGTCATATGCAAGATGGCTGGAAACTGGGAAGAGTGCCTGTCAACAAGGAACTTGGAGCTGAAATACCTTAGTGCATCCTGTAGTGGATCTGGGAAGTTTTCATTAACTGATCCAAACATTTCCCACCATTTGAGGAACCACGAAGGTATCTGGCTGTTGAATTTCTTGTCAAACTGGATGAACCATGAGTGGTCATAGTTCTCATTCTGAAAGAAAAGTACCTTTTCAAAGGCGTCCATATAGTCATAATAGTTGTATCGGGGTTCTGATCCCTTGAGTACTGTAAGTTTTCTGAGCGTAGAAGGGTGTCCCCAATCTTTGCAACTTACAAAACTCTGAATTATGAACTTATGGTATAGAACCTTAGAGGGATTATTCTTTTCTCTGATGTCTTCTATTCTGGCAGACTTTTCTTGGATGAGAATGCCTTTATAGAATTTGATGTTCTTCTCTGGACTCTTGGGAAGGAAATGCCAATCATGGGGCAATACTTCCATTGCAAGTGCTAGAGGATCCGTTATATGAGCTAAGTGTGGCTCAATATAAGAGATGTGCTGAACCAATGGTTTCTTGAGATAAGAAGCTCTTCCTGTTCTAGGAGGAAGGGTGAAAGAAGGTTGCCTGGGCATAAGAGGGCCGAGGGGATCTTCTATTGTGTATGGAGAAATCTCCTTGGGAGGAGGTGAAGCTAGGGCAGAGCTGTAACTGTGTTGTTCCTGTCTTTGGGGCCTTTGGTAGTTTGGTTTAGGTATTGTGGAAACCAAATAACGATTAGCAACAACAGAGGGAGACACAGGTAAGGTCTTTGGAGAGGAAGAGAAGGGAACCAAGGGGCCAGGGTTCTGAGCCTGACTTGTACTCCTAGTGGTTGGTTTAGGCAACTTGGGAGGTTGGGGTTGTATGGGTTTCTTCCCGGACATTTTGGATTGGATTCTGCAAAAATTCACGGGTTAGGAAGTCAGGTATACTGTTCTGAGTTCCTGCAATGAATTCTATGTCAAAATCAAAAACTGAAAGGATGGCTTGCCAACGTGCAAAAATCTGTTTTGATGCAATGTTTTGAACATCTTTTTCAAGAACATGTTTTGCAGATTTACAATCAATCCGTATTAAAAACTTTTGATTTAAAAGGTCACTTTGGAACTTTGAAATGCATAGTACTATAGATAAAATCTCTTTTTTAATAGTACTATAATTTAATTGAGTGGGAGTCCAAATTCCTGAATGAAAACGAACAATTTGTTCAGGGGAAGTGGGACTAACACGCTAGAGGAGAATGCCACCATAACCAATGTTAGAGGCATCTGTCTGGACGACCTTGAAGGAATTTTCTGAGGGGATTCCTAGACAAGGGAGTGTCATGACATATTTCTTGACCTGTTGGACAACCAAAGTATGGGCGGGTGTCCAAGGCGAAGGATTGGTTCGAAGTCTATCAAAGAGAGGCTTGCACTGTTGCCTAAGATTTTGATAGAAATCAGAAATGTAGTTGAGAGATCCTAAGAACCTTTGAAGTTGGGTCTTTTCAAGGATTTCATCTGGAAACTTTTCTGCAAACTGGATGGCTCTATCAATTGGTTTGATGACTGCATGTTTTATGTCAAAACCTAAGAACCTGACACTGGTTTGGAAAAGCCTGATTTTCGGGGCCGAGACAACAAGACCATTTCTTTTGATGGTTTGGAAGAATGTTCTAAGATGCTTCCAATGTTTGTCTAGGGATTCTGAGAAGATGAGTACATCATCAATGTACACAATGATATGACTGGAGAATGGATTGAAAATCTCATTCATGATGTTTTGGAATTCAGAAGGTGCATTCTTAAGACCAAAGGGCATTACATTCCATTCGTAATGACCAAAGGGTGTGGTGAAGGCTGTTTTGTACCTATCAGACTCACTGATTTGTATTTGCCAAAAACCACTCTTCATGTCAAACTTACTGAAAACCACTGCTTTACTAAGCCTGTTAACTAAGTCTCTTTTGTTGGGGATAGGATACCTAATCCATTCTAGGACTTTGTTAAGGGGCTTGTAATTGATGACAAGTCTAGGGACACCTCTTTCAATCTCAGCATTTTTCTGGACATAAAAGGCTGGACAGGACCATGGTGACCTAGAGTTTCTGATGATTCCTTTTCCAAGAAGATCCTCTATCTCTGCTTTGCAAGTATCCATAAGTTCTTGACTCATTTGGATAGGTCTAGCTTTGGTGGGGATGTTCTTTTCTTGGAAATCTTTGACATAAGGAAGTGCAACTTCGTGCTTTTTCCTATGCCAAAAAGCTGTGGGGAGATCAGAGCAGACTTCTCGTTTGAGTTCTTCTTCAAACTTTCTAATCTCTGATTGGTAGCTTTTGCAAGCTAACTGCTTATCAACCCTCTTGTAACTTAGTTCATTACTAAGGTACTCAATGTGTTGGGTTTTGGCTTGGATAAGGTTAAGGGTCTTGGAGATGGAAACCTGTTGGAGACTATTGATGTCTCTAGGTTCTGGGCTCCTAAGAAACTTGAACTTAATTGGTTGGCCAAAAGGTTGGGTAGTGATACCTTCACTATCCGTGGTGAAAGGATATAACAGACACATGAATGGGTTTCCTAAGATGACCCTATCTGTCATATTTTTGACAAGAACAAAGGTGGTCTTGAAACACGCATTGTCTTGGCAAACATGTGCTTTTGGGATTTTGAATTCAATCTGCATTTTCCCACCGCTTGCGGAGGTTAACCTTTCTCTGGTTTTCCGGAAGTATTTAGAGGGAATGATTCCTTCTTGAATGCAGTTGAGATCAGCGCCTGAGTCAATTAAGGCAACTACCTCAAATTCAAAATCCTTGCTTATGACAATCCTGACTTTGGAATGCCATTTCTGGAAGTTAATCCGACTGATGGTTTGTAAGGACGATCCTCTAGATGGTCCAGGTACCATATGTGTAGTGGGGTTAACTGTATTCTTAACTTCTCTTTTGGAAGGGTTCTGTAATGAGATTCTGTCCTCATTGCCCTGGTGAGAAGTGTTTCCTGAAGGTTTGACTCTAAGGTTCATGAGACCATGATCAACCCTAAGGATGACTAAGTCCTGCTTAAGGCCAAATACTTCAGTTTTGGTATCCTTAATCTCTTTCTGGAGATCTTGGATGGTAATCTCTTTCTTGGATTTGGTAAACCTATTGTGGGTTTTTTCCAAGTCAACTTTGGGTTTCTGAAGCCTAGGTTCGGATGTACTAGTTTCCGTGGCTAAGGTTCTATGGAACTTGCTAAGTTTTTGAGATTTCTCATCTGGATCCTTGATCTGTTCTATGAGATCTAGGAGCAGTTCTTCTTGTTGAGAAAGAACTTTGATAGTGTTGTCCCTGCAACAGCTATCCTGACATGGTATGACTTCATCGATACTACTAGAGGTGTCAGATGAAACTCTAGGAGAAGATGACTCTTGGTAGATCTGGTGGATTTCTCTGTCTATAGAACTATTTGGAGACTCATGTTCTGGATGGTCAAGTTCTAAGATTTTGGAAATATCTTCAGATACTAAGGAATGGGTAGGAGACTTGCCTGGACATTCCTTCCTAAAATGTCCCTTTTTCCCACATTTAAAGCATTTTCCTTTTGCTTTAGTTTTGAGAAGTTTCAAGGTTCCTGGGATTCTATAGATGCCTCTTGCTTCTAATTTTAGGCGTCTATATTCTCTGGAAACAATCTTTTCCCTTTTGAAATCCTTAAAGGCTGGGTTTCCTCTGTATTTGGATTTCCATATCCTTGGAGGGAGTGGGGGTGAGTCACCAATCTGGTCATCTAGTGGTTCTTTCTCCTTTTTATCTGAAGAAGATTCATCGGAACTGCTAGAAGATATGTGGCTTTCTAGGACATTAACTTCTGGAGAAGGAGAGACTGGGTTCTCTGCTTTTCGTGCTGAATGTCTAGCCTTTGGTGAAGGGATGGGTTTTGTTGGAAGTTTGGTTTTGACACAGTTCTTTTTATGCCAATTGAAATGTTTCTCAAAGTATTCAAAGAAAGGATAATCTGCTTTTACCTCTTTCATGAACAACTTCCATTTCTCCAAAACTTCAACCTTTTGTTTTCTGGTATGGTTTGCTCGATAGGCTTCTCTTTTAATCCGGTTCTCTTCGGAATTAAAATCCTTTTCGAGGTAGTCCATATCAGGGATGAAATCCTTTGATAACACGAGGAGCTGATGGTCATATTCAGATTCTTGCTGAATAGGATTCTTAAAATCAGATCTTGATGGTGAGGGGGGTTTGAGACTGTCCTGACTGTTGTTGTCTTCTTCTTGATCAACAACTGAGTCTTGCTTGGCTGTGTAACAAGGGGTACTAACCTGAGAGTGGTCTTTGACACCTTGGAACTGTGGGCCTAAGTCTCTTCTAGATGTAGGAGCTCGTGTTCTGGACGAACTACTACGGGATGCAGGTCTATCTTTCAAGAGGATAGTTGGCTGCCTAAATGGTTGTCTTAGATCCATGGATCTAGACCTTGGTTCCTGGTATGGTTCCTGGTACAGATCTAATGAGGATCTGGGCAAGGGTTCTTCATACTCAAAGGGTGACCTAAACCTGGATTGGTCGAAGCTTAGTCTAACCGTTCCATCGGCTAACTGTTGGACATAATCCGGATCTGGGTTCCTAACAGGATTCTGGATCTGTAGAGGATAATTCTCATTCTCTAAAGACCATTGTGCAGGGAATGTTATTTCTGACCATTTCAGGGTTCTTGGTACCTGAACGGTGGATCTAACATCTGAAGTTTGGATAAGAGTGGTCTCACCTGGTTTTCTCTTATCGAAAGCTTGGATGGACATGTTCGTCCTCATGCACTTATAATACACTCGGTATATAAGAGCAAGTTGTTTGGTGCCATGTAATACAAAGATTCCATGGGTTCTGATGTTGAGGGTGAGGACCTTCAAAATATGAGGGTCGTCAAGTGCAACTGTGAGGTTTGGAAAACAGTCGAAATGAATTGGACCGTTACTCAAACTGGATTCTATGGTTCCTAGGAGACTGTCTCTGAACTTGATGAGACGGGTATCTCTGAGGGCCATAAGAACAGAGTTGTTCAAACCTTCTCTGATCAGTGGTTTAACTCCTACTTGGACAAGTCCTATGTGGAGGTATTTGTGACCAGATTCCCTATGCGCTTTAATAGCTGCAGGGGATAGCAAATAACAGGTTTCATATTCCTTGTTAATGCTGTAGACTTGTTCTATAGTCCTAACATGGTAGTCCGTTCTGAAAGACTTTTTCAAGGACCATGACGAAGACTTATAGACCTGGGTTGTGGGAACTTTGGGTATGTTCCAATCTCCTAACTTCTGATCTAGATCTGAAAGCTGGTACGACTCACTGTTGACGGTTCCATCTTCTGCTGGAATCTCAGGTGGGTTTGTACTACTAGATCTAATTGAAGTGGAAGAGTCACTCCTTCTAAACATCCTATTCATCATCTTTAGATTATAAGCCTAAGAAATCAATTACAACCTAGCATACTTCTATCTTCCTTTTCTGGATCTATCCTTAGATCTGAAACAGGGTGTGTATGGACGCCTACTGTGCTTTGTTACCAACTTACGACCGCTCGGACACCATTCTGTAAACCTTGCTACTGCTTACACTATTTCGCTTCGTTGAGTGTACTTTCCCTATCCTTTAACCCTAACGCCTAACGCACTCCTTGCTAACGGCTCAACGGGTATTTGACTCGGGCTTCCTGCTCAACTTGGGTACTCTAGACTTCCTGGGTAGCAAACAATTACAGAACTGGGCTTACTCCTAGAATTACTGGATAACACATTGGCACAATACCTGGCTTGGTACACATCTGCAACAAATTGTGGGAATAGAAACAAAAGATGGAAAAAGAAGATAACTGGGAAGTAAAGGATTAGCTTAAACAGATAATCACAAGATAATAAACAGTTTGAATGAACGGGAGGCTCAGCCTACCACAATAAGAAAGAATAGTATAAACTGACTAAGATGAAGTAGTAGATGAAGAATGCAACAAATGGGAGTGGTAATGCTATCAAAAAATAGATGTAAAACAAAATAATGTTTGTTAGAGATAACATACTCAAAGTAATACACAAAATAATGGATAACTATGGCGGTAATACCGGCCAACTTGATTTAAAATCAAAATTTACAGTAACTTACAAACACTTATGATCGAGCTCAAAATGGCTCTGATACCAAATGGGGGTAAGCTACCATACAAGAGTAGTGGTGCCGTTCTGAGGGCAGCACTGGGGGCGGAAGCTGGGTAAGGTTACAAATGCATTGCTATTACAAGTGTAAGCTAGGGGGAGTGTAAGAGCCATGGTTATTACAAAGTAGTTCTAAGTACTAAGTAAAGGTGGAGCTCTGAAGCTAAGGGTGGAATTTAGCCTACTGAAGACTGAGCATGAGCGTTCCTTATATAGATGGAGGAAGGTCTGGTCTCTTCAGGAGTGTGCTGGAATTGCGGACGGAAATCACGGAAGGTAAATTGCTTTAACTGGGGTGAATAACTTTTCCACCGAAAGCAATAGTAACTTGGATGATTCTGTCGGGGCACTGTAGAGTGAACAGTAGCTGGTCACTATTTGGAACAGTGTCTTGTCCCCTTGCTTTTCTGAATAGTAAAACTGCATAGTGTTCTGGACTGTGCAGTAAATAGTAGCTTTCTGCAGCTCTGCTGGTGCGGGTACTGTTCTGAATAGTAGCCGTTTTCAGCAAAGGTGGTTCTTGAGCTATCTGGTGCTTCCGGAGCTGTTCTTGGAGCATCTGGAAGTCATCAATCAGTACCATAGCCGGATGGGTAGCCATCATAGGGGTCCCAAGGGGGATCATAGCTGTGATCATGGTCATGGTACTGGTCAAATCTATCACAAAGGCCACAGTACAGGATAGGTTCATAATCTGCTTGTTGCAGAACTAACTGTCCTGGGTCAATGTAGTCAATCCTTTCGGTATGGAGAGCTTCTGAATACGGCTTGGTGGTGAATACTGAAATTCTGCCAGTATTGCCAACAAAGTGGTAATTTTGCCATAGCTCATTGGTGACATCTAAGATCTCATTGTTGAAGTAACCTCTCCAGCAATCTGCAAGAGTTTCAGGGTCTTCACCGTGGAGATAAGAGTCTCCTTCATACCAAGGACCATTGTGGGTGTACCCGTTGATGAGTACAAGGTGGTGCGAAGGTTGCACAATCATCCAGTTGTTTCTGTCCCATTGGGGGAGAGTGCTCCAGCATCTGATGGATACAAAAGGACTCTTGATCTTAGAAACAGTCTGTCGGATGATCAGTGGGAACTGGTTGATCAGGTCGTGGCTGGTTAGCTTGATGAACCTGACGAACCCATATTCGAACATCTGTGAAAGCCAGCTAGGATCTTCTTCAACAGTCCAATCTTCGTAGTTGATTATTAGACCGGGGAAGGGATGTTTCTTCTCATAGACCCTTTGGCTGCTTCCAAAGTACTTTTCCCAGGTTGCTTTGATGAAGGCACAATTATAATCAGCTGGGTCTTCACCATAAACTGGAAAATGAGTAATGACCATGATTTTAAAATGCTTGAACCATCGGTCACATGATTCAGTCATTACCTTGCTGTCTAATATACGTTTTTGTATATCAGAGGGCAAGTTGGCGACAGCACATCTTAGCTGGTTTTGAGTCTTAAGACTTAACCTAGCATAATCAGTGCTCATAATAGTCATTTTATCCATTGAACGGATTTCCTCTTTGCCAAAGAGTTGACTAGTATATGTTTCTCCAATACCAATTCCTGCCTCAAGGTTTACTAGGTTCATTTCTAGTGCTCTGAGGGTTCTCTGGATATGCAAATGGGGGTAAGCTACCATACAAGAGTAGTGGTGCCGTTCTGAGGGCAGCACTGGGGGCGGAAGCTGGGTAAGGTTACAAATGCATTGCTATTACAAGTGTAAGCTAGGGGGAGTGTAAGAGCCATGGTTATTACAAAGTAGTTCTAAGTACTAAGTAAAGGTGGAGCTCTGAAGCTAAGGGTGGAATTTAGCCTACTGAAGACTGAGCATGAGCGTTCCTTATATAGATGGAGGAAGGTCTGGTCTCTTCAGGAGTGTGCTGGAATTGCGGACGGAAATCACGGAAGGTAAATTGCTTTAACTGGGGTGAATAACTTTTCCACCGAAAGCAATAGTAACTTGGATGATTCTGTCGGGGCACTGTAGAGTGAACAGTAGCTGGTCACTATTTGGAACAGTGTCTTGTCCCCTTGCTTTTCTGAATAGTAAAACTGCATAGTGTTCTGGACTGTGCAGTAAATAGTAGCTTTCTGCAGCTCTGCTGGTGCGGGTACTGTTCTGAATAGTAGCCGTTTTCAGCAAAGGTGGTTCTTGAGCTATCTGGTGCTTCCGGAGCTGTTCTTGGAGCATCTGGAAGTCATCAATCAGTACCATAGCCGGATGGGTAGCCATCATAGGGGTCCCAAGGGGGATCATAGCTGTGATCATGGTCATGGTACTGGTCAAATCTATCACAAAGGCCACAGTACAGGATAGGTTCATAATCTGCTTGTTGCAGAACTAACTGTCCTGGGTCAATGTAGTCAATCCTTTCGGTATGGAGAGCTTCTGAATACGGCTTGGTGGTGAATACTGAAATTCTGCCAGTATTGCCAACAAAGTGGTAATTTTGCCATAGCTCATTGGTGACATCTAAGATCTCATTGTTGAAGTAACCTCTCCAGCAATCTGCAAGAGTTTCAGGGTCTTCACCGTGGAGATAAGAGTCTCCTTCATACCAAGGACCATTGTGGGTGTACCCGTTGATGAGTACAAGGTGGTGCGAAGGTTGCACAATCATCCAGTTGTTTCTGTCCCATTGGGGGAGAGTGCTCCAGCATCTGATGGATACAAAAGGACTCTTGATCTTAGAAACAGTCTGTCGGATGATCAGTGGGAACTGGTTGATCAGGTCGTGGCTGGTTAGCTTGATGAACCTGACGAACCCATATTCGAACATCTGTGAAAGCCAGCTAGGATCTTCTTCAACAGTCCAATCTTCGTAGTTGATTATTAGACCGGGGAAGGGATGTTTCTTCTCATAGACCCTTTGGCTGCTTCCAAAGTACTTTTCCCAGGTTGCTTTGATGAAGGCACAATTATAATCAGCTGGGTCTTCACCATAAACTGGAAAATGAGTAATGACCATGATTTTAAAATGCTTGAACCATCGGTCACATGATTCAGTCATTACCTTGCTGTCTAATATACGTTTTTGTATATCAGAGGGCAAGTTGGCGACAGCACATCTTAGCTGGTTTTGAGTCTTAAGACTTAACCTAGCATAATCAGTGCTCATAATAGTCATTTTATCCATTGAACGGATTTCCTCTTTGCCAAAGAGTTGACTAGTATATGTTTCTCCAATACCAATTCCTGCCTCAAGGTTTACTAGGTTCATTTCTAGTGCTCTGAGGGTTCTCTGGAAAAGACGATTGTTTCTTTGGGTATAGGCTCTTTGAAGGTTATCGAGAATGATTTTTATGGAAGGTGGAACTTCTGGGTATACACCATTCATAAACTGGAAATTTCTAGATAGAACTTCATAAAGAGTAATAGCCGTGAAACCATTGGAAAATATAATTTTTTGAGGAACATAATTTTGAAGGGATGTTGCTCCACTGGGTTCTGTTCCAGAAGAAGCGCCTTCATGCAATTGATAAGGAGTGCCCTGGACAGGGGCTTTTCCTTTGTTCCTTCTTGAAGAAGACATTCCTGTATTAACAAAATATATATATATATATAAGTACTCAAGAAATTATCAAAAAAAAAAAACCAAGCATATCATAATCAAATACATTATACATACATGATACAACAAAACAAAAAGAAAACAAGTTTTACAAAATGCTACAATCTCTCCAAACGTGTTGAGCATTGTAACATTTTTGTAAAAATTTGAATAGAGTTGGAGAGTCAAATGTGAGATTATTCATTATTTATTTATTCTTAATTATTTTTGTGATTCTTGGTTACAACTTACAATGCTCTTCAATCGGGGTAAGCAAAATGTTTTGAAAAGCCGGATGTTAATGAGCATTCACAACCGATTTTGCAAACTTTAGCCAAATTTTAAAGTAAAACAGGTTATTATTTTCTATTATAGCTGTTCCTTTTTAGATACATCCAGCATCCCACTCTTCATTTTTTTATACATCCAATATGTATTCAGTATAAATTCTTTTTCAAACTATAGTGAGAAACGATAGAGAGAAAGTTTGAATTAAAAAAAAATAGAGGACAAGGTTTTACAAAACATTATGATAATCTCCAAACTTGTTGAACAGTGTAGCGTTTTGGAAAACCAGCACTAAAGAAAATAGTTTGATGCTACTCTTTCTTTGTGTGATTTTTTTTTTTTTTTATCACAGTACTCTTCAATTTCTCAATAATTATCTAGAACATCGAATATATACATGATACATCCAAAAAAAAATCATCGTCAATTGATTAAAAACTGTTTTGAGGAACCGGTTGGTGATCCTGCTGATGCTTTATAAACTAATCCTCTTGTCTCGATTCATATATGCTTGACTTTCTAACTTTTGCATTTCCATTCTATTATTTTTGGTTCTCTCTCTCTCTCTCTCTCATTTGCCGTCTGTATACTTATAAATTGAAAGGTTAACGGATATCCTAAAAATACTATTGGTTTAGGAAATATTTTTAGAAATATTTTATGACAATAGAAAAAGGCAAATAATATTTTTAACAAATTTTTATATTTCTCATGAAAATGATATCTGTGAGGACGCAATTTGAGTCCTTAGCCCAAATGATAAATGAACTTAGGCCCAAAAAGCCCAATACAATGAATTTGTAGAGAGTAGGTTGGAAAATTGGGCTTTAATGAATCAGACAACAAATAAAGTAGATTCAGATAACAGGAAAATGAAGATAGACTGGTTTAATCTAAAGAAAATCGTCCTCGGCATAGTCTGAGGAGATCAATTTTTTATATATTTCTCTCAAGTTTGATTACAAGTTCAATTCTTGATTGCTACAGTGTTTTTCTCTTAATTTCTCGATCCCGTTCTCTCAGGGTCTCTCTTCCATTTTATATTATCTTCCCCTTTCATCTCCACCTTCCACGTGTAGATCAGATTGTTGGTGTTGATCATTGTCCTATCAGCACCTTCCTGAAGTCTTTGGGTAGTAGTTGTAAGGCTGAAAGTTACTATTCAAGTATCACTTCCTCATTAATGCGGTCAGAGAGTTAGCTGCAGAGCATTTAATGCGGTAGTAGCAGCTTTCCCTTTAGATATTTCATAGCCTCCCTATATCCTGTTCTTTCTTGATACTTATCCTCATCAGCGGAATTGTCCGGAACGTTGCTTTTGATGTTAGACCGTACCTTCTGACCTCGGCTTTGCTTAGCCGAAGAGGCATTCCTCCTCAAACCAACTTTTTGGATGATCATGATCACACTTCACCTCTTCACTTACTAACATGGATTCTCATGAAAGTGTTTACTGGTCCTCGGACTACTTAATGTCTTCAGATTGGGCCCCTGGCCCAATATATACATAGATATGTTCTACTGGGCCTATTATCCCTACAATAGCCCCTCGAGATTCTTCTTTCTGGCTCTTCGGGAAGAAAAGAGGATTTCGATGTCCCCATAGTCACTCCGTGCTCACCGCACATCATTTCTGACTGCGCAGATGCCTTTTTAATTGCCTAAAGCACGCTCCTAACGCTTTGGCATCTGAGATGCTCCTTCATTAAATTTTTACAGCTCCATGTTCCCCACGTTTTACGACGCGATGCGGATCCAACGGCTGAGGATTTTGCTGGAATCCGAGAGGGAATTTTCCCACTTGTAATTTTCTTCTCAATATAAGTACTGCCCGAATCTATCATTCCTCTCACTTTAGCAATCATACACTAAACCTGCAGACTTACCCAACTTACCTGTGCACTCACAAATACCAAGAGCCTGTCCGAAGAGAGTTTTCTTCTTTTTGTAAGTCTTCACAAACCTTTTCACTTTATTTTTCCATATACTTTTCTTTTCTTTGTGTTTTTTTCTCCTCAGCTCCTCTTACTTCTCTCAATCTTCTTAGTACCTCCAAAACTTTCTTAGGAATGGTAGATTCGCCTATTTGGTAGACTCTAAGGAGGGTTTAGAGAGCTTTAGAGCTCAGTATAGGATCTCTCTAGGAGTAGCCATTAGGTACTGTAAGGAAGGGCAATGGCATGAGGAGAGGCACGAGGGAGAGGTGGTAATCCCAATGATTGCCTTTATAGAGGAGGGATGATGATCCCTATGGGCATGGTCACTAGGGACTACCTTAGGGCCCATAGATTAGCTCTCACCCAATGTGCCCCAAACATGTTTAGAATCTTAGGTAGTGTAGATGCCCTTAACGAGAGAATGGACTTAAACCTCACTCACCATGACGTCAATTGGATTTACAACCTCCATCACCCAACGGGGCAGGGGTATTACCTAAAATCTAGGTACCCCGAGGTTAGGCTCATCCAATGCCTCCCTGATTCCAACAAAAGCCTAAAAAAGGACTTCTTGATCGTAACAGGGGAGTGGCGCGATGGCCTCCCCTGTCCGATGAAAGAAGGGATACCAAATGGGATTCTAGGTCTAGGTTTATAATTTCAAAGTTAACCCATTTTCTTTTTCTTTTGTTTGTGTTTGTACATGAAATTTCTTTTGATTTGCGTTATTTTTTGCTAATGATGTTTTTTGTTTCTCTTAATGGTTTTGCAAATAAGAATGCTGCTATTCCCAACTTCAATCTCATGAACCAGTTGAGCTTGGACAAGATCTTGAAGGCCAAGGTGTTTGTCCATACAGACGGCCAACTGAGGGCGGCCCATCTAATCTTGGACTACATCCCCATCTCCAAAAGTTTCCAGGCGCTGAAGTGTGTAATCAAAGCAAGGGACCCTCGCCTGCACCGGATCAGTGTTGCTGCTCCAAGCTTCCTCACCACCGGCCCCATCCTAGAAGGCATTCTCACCACCACTCCTATCCCAGAAGGCATACCAAGGGTAGCACTACCATTCCAACGTGCTGCCGAGGAAGAGGCAACTCTGTCCCAGCCCCCGAGTAAGGAAGAGGAAGAGGTCGTGGAAGTTTCTGACTCGGAAGACGACTTCGAAATATTTAACCAGCCTTTGTCCCCAGAAGTCTCAACCGGTGACCTCAGCCATCCTTTCTCGGCCTCAGCCAGTCCTAACCAAGAAGTTACTGACATACCTGACGAGATGGGGATACAACGCAAGCAAAGATCCACCCTCCAAAAGCTATTGGAGTCCCAGCTTGGGGGAAAAGCGGCCACAACTAGGCTTCCCACCCCTCCACCCCCCCAACCCCTCCGAGCTGATCTTGCTGACCATAAAAGGAAGAGGGATCAGAAGGGTAAGGAGGTGGTGGAAACAAGAAGAACCCACCCCTCCTAGGAGGACGAGCCCCAAAGGGGGGCCAAATAGCCCAGAGGCATGTAGACGAAGTCATCTAGTGAGGGTGAGAGGAGGGTGACTAGCAAGTAGCAACACCAGCCTGGGCCTTATCCTTGGTGCTAGATGGTGCTCCTTTGCCAAATGATGCCTCTATAAGAGACTTCCAGGGGGGCAAGGCGGGCTATGTGGTCAACTCAGTGGAGCAAGCTCTGTTGCTGCCCAAGGATATGGCCGACCTCAGATCCATGAGGAAACATGAGGTGTTCCTCGGTCTAAAAAGGGACATCGCAATGGTAAGTCCTTTAATCCCTTCTCTCTTTTTCACTTATTATATTTTTATTTTTCATTACTTCTTTTTCTTTCTTTGTTAAATGCTTCTCTCCTTGGCAGGCTATTCAAGCCACGTACAGGGCTGAAGAGATGGTGAACTACGCTCACCGGCAAATGAAAGAGAAAGAAGGGAGACGAATAGCGGCCGTGGATGCCTTCCACATGGCTGAAAAAAGCAATCAAGAACTTAAGAATAAGTTGACCGAGGCGGAGAGGGATAAAAGAAATGCTGAAGTTGCCTTGGACAGCGTTGAGAGGCAGGCCGAAGGTCAAAGAGTGCTCCTTGGCCTTACCGAGGACCAGCTGGCCGCCTCCAAAGAGCAAATTGTTATCTTAAAGAAGAAATTGGAGGAGGCCGAGAAGGTCAGAGATAAAGCCGAGCAGGATGGCTACGACATAGAGGTGATAGAGACCGAGAAGGCCTTAAGGGTCAAGATCTCAGGGGTATGTAGAAACTACTGCCTCCAAGTGTGGAATGAGGCCCTCAACCAAGCTGGGGTTGAGGCCTCTTCTATACTCAAGAGGGCAAAGAGTGTATACTACCCCTCTGCTATTCGTGCCTCTTCCTCCATCAGCTCCAAGGCAAACACCCCTTCCGAGGTGGCATAGCCTGAGAAGAACAGCCCAAACAAAGTCCCTCCCTCCTTTGGTAGCCCTCCAAAAGAGGCCGAGCAGCCTGGGGTGACTGAAAAAAAGGCTGAGATGACTAAGGGAGTGGCCCCTGATGCCACCAAACCCCCGACTGCTCCCCAGGATCACATTAAAGACAAGGAGGCACCTAGGATGGAGATTGTTCTTGCAACTCTTCCATTACCTACCAAAGGTGACCCTAAAGGCAAAGACCAAGGATCCTCAAGGGCCGCAGTCTCCCAGTCCAAGGCCCCGTCCAAAGAAAAAATTGTAATAAAAAGGAAGTAGTTTAGAGTAGTTTTTTTTTTTTTTTTTATATTTAATTTTTTTATCTATTGTTTTTACTTTCAAAACTTGTAATCCAGTTTGACCTTTTGTAAGCAATTTGCCTTTTTCTAAGGCTCAGATCAATGATAATTTACAAGTTTTTCCTTCATATTTGTGATATTGATGTTGATTCTAACATAGTTTTTGTTTTATCTAACACTTAACTACCATGGAAATGAGATAAATCTCCACTTAGTTTTCTGCATAAGTGGCTGCATAGTTGTCCCACCTTATATGATCAGCAACAAGATAAGTTAAATCTGCTAAGTTCCTTGTCTCGGTAAAGTACAATTTTAACTTTAAAAACATACACATTGATGTAGTATACATACGAGTTTAACTCTACTCAATCCTCCACTCATTAGTAAGTTTAAAGGACTAGAGGAGCAATTAATTCTCAAACAAACATAGATATTCCTGGAAATGCTTTAAGTGATGCTCATGAGAATTCTTTTTTTTTTTTAAACATGTTACTACAGTAAAGATCTCTGCCATGTAGAGTGGCTGATTCTATTTGATATTTAAAAAATCAATAAGAAGTACTAATTTACCTTAGGTATGTAGTCTGAGGAGTCTGAAATGACTAAGGCTCTATTTGATATCTGGTAAATGATAGGAAGTATTAATTTACCCAAATCATGTGGTCCGAGGAGCCAGACATGACTAAGGTTTTGTTTAACACTTAGAAGAATGTCATAGATTGTTAATTTACCCAAAGCATGTGGTCCAAGGAACCAAGTATGGCTAAGGTTCTGTTTAGCACTTAGAAAGATGTCGTTAAGTATTAATTTACCCAAAGCATGTGGTCCAAGGAACCAAGCATAACTAAGATTCTATTTAATACTTAGAAAGATGTCATTAAGTATTAATTTATCTAAAGTATGTGGTCCGAGGAACCAGGCATAACTAAGGATCTGTTTAATACTTAGAAAGATGTCATTGAGTATTAATTTACCCAAAGTATATGGTTCGAGGAATCAGGCATAATTAAGGTTCTGTTTAATACATAGAAAGGTGTCTGGAGATATCAATTTACCCAAGGTATATGGTCCGAGGAGCCAGGTATGACCAAGGTTCTGTTTGATATTCAAAATAATAATAATAGGAAGCACAACGAATAATGTAATAAACAAGAATGTGACAAGGAAAACTTTCATTAATAATAATACATTTTCAGGTTATTTACATTCCAGGGGCGTGGTATAACATTTTCATCTAGGTCTTCAAGATGATACGCACATATTCTAGCCACCGAGGTGATGCGATATGGCCCTTCCCAGTTGGGCCCTAACTTTCCCCATACTAGGTTCTTTGCAGTACCCAAAACCTTTCTTAATACCAAGTCTCCAGGTGCCAGTGGCCTTAACTTCACGTTGGCATCATACCCTTGCTTGAGCTTGTGTTGATAATAGGCCAATTGGACCATGACATTTTCTCTTCGTTCTTCAATTAAGTCTAAGCTCTTCCCTAATAGCCCATCATTGTTGCTCGGAGTGAAAGAACTCATTTTCAGTGTTGGGAATCCAGTTGCCAGAGGAATAACAGCCTCGGCACCATAAGTCATTGAAAATGGTGTCTCCCCTGTTGACCTACGAGGCGTGGTCCGATATGTCCAAAGGATGTGTGACAACTCTTCCACCCATTTTCCCTTTACATCGTCCAATCTCTTCTTGAGTCCATTCACTATGACCTTGTTGATAGCCTTAACCTATCCATTCCCTTGTGGGTAAGCCGGGGTGGAATACCTATTTGTAATTCCCAGGTCACAACAATACCTCCTAAAAGCTTTGCTATCAAACTGAAAATCGTTATCAGAGATGAGGGTGTGGGGATCCCAAACCAAGTAACAATATTTTTCCAAACAAATCTCTTGGCGTCCATGTCCCTAATATTTGCCAATGGTTCAGCTTCAACCTACTTGGTGAAGTAATCTGTGCCGACTAGCAACCACCTCTTATTCCTTGCTATCTTAGGGAAAGGTCCAACAATATCCAAGCCCCATTGAGCAAAGGGCCAAAGGCTGGACAAAGGATTAAGGACTCCTCCTGGTTGATGAATGTTTGGGGCAAATCTTTGGCACTGGTCACACTTCTACACATATTCTTGTGCTTCCTTCTGCATGTTTGGCCACCAATATCCTTGTGTAAGGGCTCTATGAGACAAGGATCTACCTCCCGTGTGGCTTCCACAAATCCCTTCATGTAACTCCTCTAGAAGTAGCTCTGATGCCTCAGGGTGTATGCACAGCAAGTACGGCCCAAGAAAAGAGCATTTGTACAATTTTTGATCCTCGGATAGCCAAAACCGAAGAGCCTTTCTTCACACCTTGTCAGTTTCTGATTTCTCCTCAGGCGAGATATCCTCTTTAAGGAATAGCACTATAAGGTCCATCCAGTTGGGCCTTACCCTAATTTGATGGATATGGACCATCTCCCCCTTCATCTCAATGGGCTTGCACAAGTCTTCAACAAGGATGACCCAAGGTAAGCCCCGTGCCGAGGAGGTTGCAAGAGTGGCCAGAGAATCAGCATGTGTGTTTCCACTCCTAGGGATATGCAGCAAGTTGAAAGATTCAAACCCTGATTGCAAGTGTCTAACCTAATTCAAATATTCTTGCATTCTCACATCCCTGGCCTCTAACTCCCCCATCACCTAGCCTACGACTAATCTTGAATCTGAGAATATTTTCACTGCCTTTCCACCCTTTTTTTGAACCATGGCCATCCCCACCAATAAAGCCTTATACTCAGCCTCGTTGTTTGTGGCTAAGAAGTTTAGTCTTAAGGATTTCTCAATAGTGATCTTCTTAGGAGATACTAGAACTAGCCCCACTTCGGATCCCCTCTGATTTGTTGCACCATCAACATATACCCTCCAGGATAAAGGCTTTTGCAGGGAGATCATGCCAACTGATTTTTCATTCATGTCCAGCTTCTCTACCTCTTCCTCTAATGGGGATTCAATGAACTCGGCCACCAAATCCGCGAGGACCTAACCCTTAACAGAGGTGCGAGGCATGTACTTGATATCAAAAGCCCCTAGGATCGTACCCTACTTGATAATCCTCCCTATGTAATCAGCACTCCAAAGTAGAGATTTGAGCGAAAGTTGGGTTAGGACAACAACTGTGTGTGAATGGAAGTAGTGGGGGAGCTTATGTGTAGTATGCACCACTGCCAAAATGGCCTTCTCCAGTGGTAGGTAACGGACCTCGGCCTCATGTAGTGACTTACTCACATAGTAAACTGGTCTCTGCACACTACTATCAACTCGTACCAGCACCAAGCTCACTGCGTGGGAGGCCACTACAATATAAGTAAACAAAACCTCATCCACCTCGGGTCTGGACATAATGAGTGGCCGAGAAAGGTATTCCTTCAATTGTTGGAAGGCCAAGACACACTCCTCAGTCTATTCAAATCCCTTCCACTTAATCAACAACTGAAAGAAAGGTCTACATCTGTCTGCTAACCGAGAGATGAATCGGTTTAAGGCAGTAGTCATTCCTGTCAACTTCTGGACCTCTTTGGGGTTTCGAGGTGGCTGTAAATTGTTAATTGCTCTAATTTATTCAGGATTGACTTCAATTTCATGGTGAGTAACCATGTATCCTAAGAACTTTCCTGATCCGACACCAAAAGAGCATTTAGAAGCATTAAGTCGCAGCTTGTGTCTCCTCAAAATCTCAAAGATATTCCCGAGGTAGTTAACATGCTCAGATTCTAACTTACTCTTAACCACCATGTCGTCTATATAAATTTCAATGTTTTTTCCTAGTTGTGATTCGAACATCTTGGTCATCATCCTCTGGTAGGTAGCACCCGCATTCTTTAAACCAAAAGACATCACTTTGTAGTGGTAATTTCCAGTGGGGGTGACAAAAGCAGTCTTCTCTTGATCACTCAAAGCCAATGGTATTTGGTGGTACCCTTGGAAGGCATTAAAAAAACTCATCGGAGGATGGCCTATAGTTGCATCCACTAGCTGATCAATCTGAGGCATGAGGAAAAGGTCATTTGGACAGGCCTTGTTCAAGTTCGTGAAATCCACACATACTCGCCACTTTCCACTTTTCTTCTTTACTACCACTGTATTGGCCAACTATTCAGGGTAGAACACTTAATAGCCCCAACCTACTTAAGCTTGTTCACCTCCTGCTCGACAACATCAAAATGTTCTTTAGATGAACGCCGAGGTGGCTGCTTCTTAGGGAGAACAGCTAGGTTAACATTCAGATGATGACAAATGAAGTCTGGATCCACCCCAGGAGCTTCATAAACATTCCATGCAAACACATCAATGTTCTCTCTAAGAAACGTTATCAACTTTTCCTTCTCCCGAGGAGGCAGTTGAGCTCCAACCTAAAAGAACTTCTCTGGATCACCATTTATAACAATTTCTTCCAGCTTATCACACTTTGCTCCTTCTGACACCGCATCCGTAGATAGGACCGGAATCCTTGATTGCTAAGAGTCCTCCTCAGTAGAGGTCGAGGACTCAGCTTCAGGCTGGTGCATAGTTGCAGCCACTGGGCATTACCTAGCCACGGATTGACTCCCAACAAGCTCTTCAATCTGGTCTCTAGACGGATATTTTACCTTCAAATGCAGGGTAGAAGAAACAGCCCCCAGGGCATGGAGCCAGGGTCTTGCCATAATGGCCATGTAGGGAGAATAAGCATTCACCACAATAAAGTTACTCTTGAACCTGTTTGCACGGGTAGTCTGATCTGACCCTTTGGAATGACAACTTTTCCATCAAAGTTTACCAAAGGTGAATCATAGGTTGTCAAATTCTCAGGTTTCAGGTTCAGCCTTTTGTATAAGTCAGGGTACATAATCTCTGCACCACTACCCTGGTCTACCAACACTCTCTTCACATCATACTCTCTTATCTTGAGCGTGACCATTAAAGCATCATTGTGTGGCTGTATGGTTCCAACCTTGTCCTCATCCAAAAAGTTCAACGCCGGTTGAACCTCCATTCTAGCCCTCTTCGGCTCAGGATTAGAGTCCTCGGTGGGTGGCCAAGCTACAGACATCACCCTGGAGGGCTGCGAGCCAGTTCTCCCAGGAGCTGCAAAGATAACATTAATTGTACCCAAAGGGGGCCTCGAAGAAGCGTTCCCCTGAGCCCTCGACCCTATTTGGTCTTCGTGCCCATTGGGCCGATACAAAAACTGTTTCAACCTTCCATCCCTAACTAGTTGCTCAAGATGATTCCACAGAGTTCTACAGTCCTCGGTGGTGTGTCTTCTTTCCTGGTGGTACTAGTAATAAAGACTTTGGTTGCGCCTCATAGGGTCTCCTCCCATCTTGTTTAGCCATTTGAAGTATGGCTCATTTTTTATTTTCTCGAAGACTTGATGTATTGGCTCTCGGAACACCGTGTTAACCACCTGAGGAACCGTAGACACAGATTGCCCGGCAAAATCCCTTCGGGGTCTGTTCTTGTTGTAGCGGTCCAACCTGAAGTCCCTCTTCTCCTGAGGGATAACCTTACCCTTCCCCTTACCTTGTTGTTGGCCCTCTTCGACCCGCTTATACTTATCAATTCGGTCTATGAGCTGACGTACACTGCTAGTAGGTTTCCCAGTCAAGGACTTCCTCAAACCATGCTCGGTAGGTAGGCCGACCTTGAAAGTCCTTATGGCCACATCATCAAAATCACAATCTATCTCATTGAACATTTCCCAGTATTTATCCAAGTATGTTTTCAGGGTTTCCCCTTCTCTCATGGACATAAACAATAAGGAATCTAACGACCAAGGAACCTTACTACATGTAATAAAGTGAGATCCAAACGCCCGAGTGAGTTCTTTGAAGGAATCAATGGAACCTACTCCCAGGCCATCAAACCACCTCATTGCCATAGGCCCCAAACTAGATGGGAATACTTTGCACATCAGAGCCTCATTCTTGGAATGCACTGCCATCCTCTGGTTGAACCGCCGAGGGAGTCTCCCTCCCTCGATTCTGCGCGTGAAAGGTGATCTGGAAATTTGGTTGAGTGCTCTGCTCATCGCATCATTTCCCAAGCCTCTAAAGGAAGAGCTCCTGTTTCTACGCTCATAGTGATAGTTCTTATCATACGAGAAGGACTCACTAGGAGGTGTTCTTGACCTGGGTCTATAACTACCATCCTCTTCATCGTCAGAAGAGAAGTCAGAGTTGGAGGGAGTTCGCCTTCACCGTTCATGGTGCAGCTTTCTCTTCAAATGATCAATCTCCAGTTGTAGGGCTCTGGTATCCTCCTCATTAGAAAGGTGGATCCCATTTCGGGACTGGCTCCTGCTAGTATGGGTGGTATGCACACTAACCTCCTGGTCCCTTCTTCGCTCAAGGTTGACAAAATAATCTTCACGTTGGGACCCTATAGATTCTACCTAGTTTAGACCTGAACCTACCATAGTTGAACGTCAAACTCACTAAAACACAAGAATTCCCCACGGTGGGCGCCAATTGTAAGGACACAATTTGAGTCCTTAGCTTAAAAGATAAATGAACTTAGGCCTAAAAAGCCCAATACAATGAATTTGTAGAGAGTGGGTTGAAAAATTGGGCGATAATGAATCAGACAACAAATAAAGTAGATTCAGATGACAGGAAAATGAAGATAGACTGGTTTAATCTAAAGAAAATCGTCCTCAGCACAGTTCGAGGAGATCAGTTCTTTATATATTTCTCTCAAGTTTGATTACAAGTTCAATTCTTGATTGCTATAGTATTTTTCTCCTAATTTCTCGATCCCCTTCTCTCAAGGTCTTTCTTCCATTTTATACTATCTTCCCCTTTCATCTCCACCTTCCACGTGAAGATCAAATTGTTGGTGTTGATCCTTATCCCATCAGCGCTTTCTTGAAGTCTTTTGGTAATAGCTATAAGACTGAAAGTTACTGTTCAGGTATCACTTCCTCGTTAATGCGGTCAGAGAGTTAGCTACAGAGCATTTAATGCAGTGGTAGCAGCTTTTCCTTTAGATATTTCATAGCCTTCCTATATCCTATTCCTTCTTGATACTTATCCTCATTAGTGGAATTGTCCGGAACGTTGCTTTTGATGTCAGACCGTACCTTCCGACCTCGGCTTTGCTTAGCCGAGGAGGCATTCCTCCTCGGACCAACGTTTTGGATGATCATGATCATACTTCACCTCTTCACTTACTAACACGGATTCTCATGAAAGTGTTTACTGGTCCTCGGACTACTTAATGGTGTTTGGATTTTGAGTTTCCATAACTCATAACTCAAAAATGATGGGACCTATAGCTGAGAAGTCTATTTGGATTTTCATAACTCTGTTTCCAATTTTTATTTCTATCACTCAATTCTCTGATTTTTGAGTGATGAGTTATGGAAACTAAAAACACATTTTAGCTGTTTTCAGTTTCCATAACTCTGTTTTCAATGGCATTTTCGTAATTAAACATACACCAAGGGACCCACCAGCCGCAACTTTTGACTCACTCTCCTTTTTTTTTTCCTTCTCCACTTTTTTTTTTCTTTCTCTGTTCTTCTGTTCGGTCTTTCTTTCTTTTTTTTCTTCCTTTTCGCCTTTCTCATCTCTATTCGTTCATTCTTTTTTTCCATTCCTTTTCACTGGTTTTTTTTTTTTTTTTTTTTTTTTTTTTTTTTTTTTTCACATTGGGTTTTTGGGTTTGGTTGCAAACAATTAGCCACACTTCGTCGGTTACAGCCACACTTCTCAATCATTAAAAAAAAAAAAAAAAAAAAAAAAAAAAAAAAAAAAAAAGCATCACCAAACCCAAATTTCTCCCAAAAAAAAAAAAAAACCCACACTTCTCAAACAATCTCCAATTTTTGATGTTGATGTTGCTGCTGTTGTGGCTATGGTGGGTTTCGAAGTTTTTAAGGAGCGGAACGTCAGAAACGATCGGTTGCTGCTGTCGGAACTTGGGCACCTTAGAAACGGGCCAGCCATGGCTTCTGGTCCATGACTGATTTGACCAGGGCCGCTCCGGCTAACACACCCAGACCCATTGTCAGCTGAGTCAAAACAATCGGACCCATTTTCGATCTATTGGACCACAAACCACAGAGAGAGAGAGAGAGAGAGAGAGAGAAAGAGTTTGAGAGAAGAAGAAGAGGAGGCAGAGAGATTTTTTTTATTTTTTGGGTGGCGTTTAATATTGTTTATTTGTTGGTGGTTTTAAGAAGAGTGGGTCCCACAAAAACTACAAAAAATTGGGTGATGAAATTCTGAAAATATTTGCCAAACGGGTGGGGTATGGAAATTGGGGTATTTTGAGTGATGAGTGATGAGTGACGGAAATTGAGTGAGGAGTGATGAGTGATGAAAAAAAAATCCAAACAAGGCCTTAATGTCTTCGGATTAGGCCCCTGGCCCAATATGTACATAGATATGTTCTACTGGGCTTATTATCCCTACAATATCAATTTTTTTAAAAAAATGATTCATCTATATATATTATAAAACCAAAGTCTTTGACTTTTTGTTGACTTCATAGTATATTGACACTTTGTTGCACTCACAATTTTATACATCATTTTTAAAATTTTAACTAAACCCTACAAGCAAGTTTTGAAAACCCGACTACAAAATAAAAAACTCTGCACTTACTGTCACATGAATATATATTAGGAGCGAGACATAATTTTGATAGTGGGAAAAAGAGGAATGGTCCTTACTCCCAAGTATTTGTAAGAGAATATTTTTCATTGAATCTCTAGTTACAGTGTTGTTGAGAATGGAGGAATACAAATCCCAAGACTCAAACTTGGAAGTGCTGGAAAAATACATATTTGTATTGCATACAAAACATACGCAACGGAAAAATTAATGGATCTACTTTATTCGCAATTGATAACATGTATTATGTAAATTTCAGAAATTAAGAACAAGAGAGTATACCTTGGTGTGGTGAATTTCAAAACAAAGATTAGAAGTACTTGGGAACACTTTTAATCTTCACTCCAATTCCACTAATGCCCAAGAAGTGTGGTCTCTCAATCAGTTATATGAATTTGTTCAAGGGAGAATTAGAGAGTGTTCAACACTCACATACAAACCATTTCATGTCTCTTACTAAAATTTTGTATGTTTCTTTCCTTATAACTGATTATCTAATTGGATTAGCCTTTTGGGCCTTTCTAATTGGACTTTAGTATGTGGCTTGGAGTGGGACCAAAAGGGAACAAACAAGACACTAGCTACAATGGGCCTTGGGCTTTTCTGTCAACTCTTGACAAGTCCAAAGTTACCATTAATTATATTTAATACCACTATATAAATATAATTGCACTCTAGGCCTTATTAATAAATTATATCCCAAGACTTTATTGTACATGCAACCCTTTCATAAAATATTCTAGTAATACAAAGTCATGAATATAGACTGCCACTTTGTAAATTACTACATCTTAATCCTTGAGTACCCGGTTTAATCCTTTAAGTTATTCATCATATATTTATGAAATCTAATTTCATAAATATATACTTTAGTAACTATTTACCAAAGTAGTTAGGCCTAACATTCTGAATAACAAACCCATTAAACTTATCTCAAGAGAATATTTTGTATCTCCATTAAGAGACTATGAATTCCATCTTGAGAATATAGTTTCCATCAACACTAAATGTGGCTGTCCAACATACTGAGGTTTTGACTGTAACTTTAGATCTCACTCTTGATATATCAAAGTAACCTACACTTCATGATCAGGTCCATTATTCTCTCAGGATTAAGAGTTCATGTAAATAAAAGTCGTAAGATTTATTATTCATTTGACAGTCGTTAGGAGAATAATAAATCTCACAGCGGTCCAATTCAATATGTTTTAACTCTTAAAACATATCAACTAGAAGTCTTCACTTCCATGATCAAGACAAATTATCTTAGTTGATATGTTATAGTCTTCGCAGATGAAATGCCCAATTTCATCACCGACTACGAACTAAAATTCTGAGTTTACAAAGAACTTGTGATTTATATCTTCTGTGACTTTTTACATAAATCACATACTATGCATCTCATTTATATCTTCTGTGATTAATAAAGTTGCTTTATTAATCACAACATTAAGTCATACATAGCATCATACAATAGGATTTTAGGGTACTAATCCTAACAGGTAGTCAGGGGTTGGAAATCAGCTTCTTTCTTTCTCACTTCTTCTGTCTCTCCTCTCAATATCATTCACCACATATGTATTCTTCACATATTGATTAATATTGCTTTGATCACATTCATGACTAATCACGAGAATTGTAGAAACACTGTTGGCTTAGTTTCTTCACATATGTATTTTGTCTCTAATTTCATAATTTAGGTTTTTATATTACTAAAAAATAAATATATAAATTTTTGAGAATCCTAAATAAATAATTGTTGACATTTTTTAGAATCCTAAATTTTTGAGAAACACTATTGGCTTAGTTTCTTTTGAATTGTATGTATCTAGCTAATTTTTCATGACAAATCCATTATAACTAGACATTGAAGCCAAACTTTTCCATTGAAAGAATATTTGGGTTTATGTGATTCAAATTTGAGAAAATTTTTAGTTGAAATTTCAGACACAATAAGTTTGGAATAGATTGGATCATGCAAATATTGATAAAGATTCCAGTTCACCATCTTCTCAAGCAACGTTTTAGACTATAGATCTCTAATTTCATTTAACAGGTCCTCCTCACTCTTTTTCTCCAATTATTTTTTTAATTTTTTTTATTTAATTGTGATTGTGTTTCTTTTTCCTATTATTTTTAATTTATTTTTCTTAGTTGGGGAGTTGGAATAACTAGCTTTGTTTTTATTTTGTAGGCTCACAAATTTTTGCTTTCTACCAACCCTAACGCATCCTTAGGTTTAGGTTCAACTTTATCAAACCTTAACCCTAAAAGTTGCCTTCATTGCCAAGCCTCCAATTCTCTCTCTTCTATTTTCTAGGCTCTTCCTATCTCCAAATATATATACTCCTTAGAATAATTGGATTTAGTGGATTTGTGTTTGGATTGCTTTCATGAGTTTGTTTGGATTTTTTAAACACATTTTTCTCTCTCTTTTTCCTCCTTTTTTATTGATATCAATTTATGTTTAATATATTGTAGGATTAAATGGTTTTTACTACTGTCTCTTTTACTATGGATTTTTTTGGCAACTTGGGAATTGTAGTGTGATATTGTGAGTTTTCGAAGATAGAAGTTCACTAACAGTTTGGTGTGCATACATGGATTATGAAGCAATGTTATGAGGTGATGTAAACAATTATAACACATTGAATGAATTCTGCTACAACAACCATCCATAGCAACTTTTATTAATAATTGTTAATTTCTCTTAATTTGTTAATAATTGTTAAATTTGAATTTTTTTTCTTCTATATAGTGATTTTAATATTTCGAGTAGGCGATGGTCACCAAAATTATCAAAAAATTAGTTGTATCATCTCTTTGATACCTTATGTTGTAAAAGTGCATGACATTATTTTTTTAATCTTATATTTAATAGTTTTCCCATACAGTTTATCAAATGTCCATATCACTTGTTATATTTATATTAGTCCTCGGAACACTTATGCACGTTTACAAAGAAAGTCTACTTTGACCACATAATTCATGGATTTCGGCAGCTTGTGGTGGCCCCTCACCAGTTATTGCCGACACTGCTAACAAGCGGGCCAGCCAGAAAGCTAATTGATTCTCTAGTCAACCTCATTTATGATATTGTGTTTTCTTTTTATAATATTTTTATCTTAAAGAGTTTACTCATAGGTTTTTTTTTTTTTTTTTTGAGAAACAGTTTACTCATAGTTTATATATATAAGTTGCAAAATTTGTGAGGCGTTATTAGGTGAAGTTTAATACAAAAGAATCTATAGTCTATTCTCCCCTATTTAATTGGTTTAACAACTCAAAAACCAACCTACCAATCACCTCTTATAATATTTTTCTTAAAAAAAGAAAAAGAAAAACTCTCATTATAAGCCTTTCCTTAAAAGTTACCATAAGTTACAATGACTTTTGAGCGGAGTTGTAGTATGCACTTGTGTTAGAACCCCTTTCTCTCTCCCTTGTGTATGTGTGTGTGTTTGTTTTTCAAAAAAAAAAAAAAGAGTCTTGTAGTCACTTTCTAGTTTTTTAAAGAAAACATTATCAATAGTAAAACTAAAATGAATTACGCCTAATCAACCTATTTTACCTAAAACAAATAAAAATTTCCAGTAGTAGAGTCGCCCCTTAACTCCAAGTCCTGACTTTGTTCCTGCCACTAGTTGTCCAACAATGAATGAAAAGTGTAATTGGCAAGGGCATTTAATAACATAACCAACGTCACCCAACAACTACATGTCCATTAAGTCAAAAGACATTTAGTCATAACCATAATTGATTAGTGCAAAAAATATCATCTAGAGCCAACATTCAATGCCAGCATTTTATGGAAGAATAACAATTACTCCACACAACGGACGAATAGCTGTTGCCACATTAAATAGTCCAAACATTACGCTAATCTTATAAGAATAATTTTAGGTATTCCTCGAGCAAGAAAAATGATGCTCCCTTCTCTCACATTTATAGTGGACCCTTCTCTCACATTCATAGTGGACCCCCACTATGAATATGAGAGAAGAGAGTACCATTTTTTTATACTCCAAGAGTACTTAAGAATTTTCAATCATATAAATACACAACATTAATTGGCAAACAGCCAATAGCTAGAGGATACAACTATAAAAGGTAATACATCTCCACAGATTTTGGTATGTGCTCCATAAGACAGAAAATTCTTAGATATTCCCGGGATAGAGTAAAATAGTGCTCTCTCATTTCACATTCATGGTAACCATGAATTTAATGAGTGGACCTCACCATGATGTGAGAGGAAGGAGCATCATTCTCCTTGCTCTAGAAGTACCTAAGAATTATTCTCATAAGACACTTAAACTACGTTTAGCTCTCTATATTAGCTCTTTGGAGTCTTGATTTAATCATCAGAGACCCTTAGGTTGGTGCCACACTGGTACTCCCTCCGATTAACTCTCTCCTTTTGCAGGCACATTGAACCTTCCATCACCACTTCTTCAAAAAGAACTGCCCAACTACTGGTGAATTTTCACTCTAAAAATTATCAAATTATTAACAACAAAAAAAGTCATTTAATCAAATGAAATTATAAAACAAAAATATTTTGTTTATGCACCTATAATCTTCAAATTTCTGTCTTTATTCAATGCATTTTAAAAAACTGTTTTATAGATGATCCTTTTAAAGAGGGGGACGGGGGGGCCTTGAGCTGCTTCACATGTCATGCCTAGAAGTCATGCTAACATGGATTTAATTTTGGGTATAAGCAACTAAAATTCCACAGAATACATAATGGTTAGCTTGTGATTTTGTATTTATGAACTAATAGTCCCAAAAACTATCTGTCTCATTCCATTTTTACCAATGCCTTGATGTAACGAATTAAAAAAAAAAAAAAAAAAAAATCAACAAAACAGAATGAGGTTAAGTAATGAAATAAGAAAAATCAACACAACAGGATGGGTTTAAGCATCTTAGTACAAAGAGTTATTGGATGCTCTTTTAGTTGTTATCATCCAAAATTTCACTGGCTTTTGCCTTTTGGGGGATAATTTCTAAGTTTTATTGAAAGGCCGAATAGAATATTTTGGGGTTCTATACTTCTATTTGGTTTTAAAACTTATTTTTCCTAAGGCTTTTTGGTAATTTTGTTTGAATGAGTCAAGGGTTAGCATATCTTGTTATTTTCAACGAAAATGTTTATAATTCAAATCTCCCAACTTCCAACCATTGAATTATTAAAAAATAAATTGGGTTCAATGAGGGATGCTATTTTGGCATCTAATTAATTCAAAACGTTCTATAAAGCCGCACAATTAATATTCATAACATTTTCACAACATGCAACTCCAGTCAACTTATACACTTGAGTCCATGCCAAAACTCAAAAAAAAGAAATAATAATAATAATAATAATAATAATAATAATAATAATAAAGCAAACAAAGAAGAGGAAAACCGAGTTAAACAGTCTGGATTCGTGGTAAGACAATTCAGCATGTTGTAAAAATATTGTGAGTATTTGTTATGCTTTTAGGTTTACCGTGAAGGAGGAAAATGACTTCTTACCAAATTATGGTGAGAATGTGGCAAATTTAAGAAGGGGGAGTAATTGAGCGATTGCCATTTTCCATCCTTTTTTTGATTTTTTTTTTCCTAAAAAATTAATCATGTTTATTTATTATTATTTAGATAAAAAAAAAAATGGTGTGTTAGCCTTATATAGGACTATATTATTTCATTCTCTACAACACTCACAAGACATTCTTAAAAGAGATATGCTACGTCCACAACATTTTTATAATAAATAACAGATGGTTAGTTGTTATTGGTTCAAATTTGAATCTAACACTAAGGTTACTTTTTTATCCCAACAATAACAACCAGTAACAACCTGCCACTTAGGATTTGTTGTAAAAATGTTGTGAAAATGTTGTGGACATATCATTTCTCTTCTTAAAACCATAGAATTAATAACGTGGTAAATGAAACTTGAAACATTCAAATTTAGAGCACATTCTTTAAGATTATTAAACCCACCATATGGATGTCCTCTATGAAAAAATCATGGTTGAGTTAAAACAAAGTAACGATTATTTTAATTTCATGTAAAGTTAATTAATCTGTCTAACACACGCACACACACGCAAACACAAGAATAGGCAGAAGAAAAAGTCACAAAATAAATAAAATAGTAGCAGTAGAGAAAGGGAGACAGAGGTCTGCCTAACTAACCAACGAACAAAGAGCCCGCTTCCACACATTATAACCCCTATTCCCACGCTTCTTCTTCCAAGCAAGTCTTGGCACAGAAGGTGTTTAGAGAGATAGAGATAGAGATAGAGATAGGGATAGAGAATGAGTCTTTTCCTTCAATAACACTGGACCGGTACCAACAATTGCAACAAACAACAACCTTTTCGTTTGTGCATTTTCTTTCCTCTACGGTACGAATCCACCCCCTTTTTTTTTCACTCTTTCATTCAACAAACCAAACCACCATTGAACTAACCTCTTTTGGTGGGTTTGTCATATACGATTTGATTTCATCTGGGTTTGCTTTTATTGGGTCCCTCTCACATTTTGGGTCGATGGGCAATGTAGTTTTATTGGTTATTTCATCTTCTTTGTGATGTGTTTCTTTCATTGGCAGTGTATTGTTTTTTGTCAACTGGGGAGTTAATTTTTATTAATGTGGTGTACAATTAATTGTTACAGGCGTGCGTGAATTTTGAGTTCCATAGTTCTTCTTCTTTTTGGCTCAGCTCATTCAGGAAGTTGGTTTTTCCAAATTCCAATATAGAAATGGTAATTAATACAGAACAACATTGTTAAAACTTTGTTTTGGATTTGCATTGCAATGGCTGAGAGAAGTGTCTCATCCCTTGGGATTGTTTCTAGGAACTTTCTGTTTTGTTTGTTCGTTACGACATCAGTCGTGTTCATATTATCTTGGTTCTTTGTGTTGCGTTCAACCAGTCGTCCTAGCTTCGTCGATCATAGTTTGTTACCCAATTCTAAGCTTTTTGCTACGGGTGGTGACAATGGGGATTCTGCAACCCGTAGTGAAAACGAGGTGGAACCCTCGATTGGAAATAGATCAATCCTTGTGGACAATGATGAAGAAGAAGAATCATCCCGAGAGAATGCAAAATCTGATGTGAAATGCAATACCAAAGATAGTGTAGCTCTAGATCAGCAGAAAGAAAATAAACTAGTTCTTAAGGTTTTTATGTATGATCTATCCCCTGAATTTCATTTTGGACTCTTAGATTGGAAGGCACGAGGTAATAGTGTTTGGCCTGATATTCGAACTAAGATACCTGATTATCCTGGTGGGTTGAACTTGCAACACAGTATAGAATATTGGCTTACATTGGATCTCCTTGCTTCTGAACTTCCGAACCCTCCAAATGCCCGTAGTGCAATAAGAGTCCACAACATTAGTGAAGCTGACATTATATTTGTACCATTCTTTTCTTCCTTATGCTATAACCGGTATTCCAGAGCCGACCCACACCAAAAGAAGACCAAAAATAAGTTGCTTCAAGAGAAGTTGGTGAGGTTTTTAACAGCTCAGAAGGAATGGAAAAGGTCAGGAGGACGTGACCACTTAATTGTGGCCCATCATCCGAATAGCCTTTTAGATGCAAGGACGAAGCTTTGGCCTGCAACATTTATACTTTCAGACTTTGGAAGGTATCCTCCAAACATAGCAAATGTTGAGAAAGACGTGATTGCTCCTTACAAACATGTAATCGGATCGTATGTTGATGACTCATCTGATTTTGATAGCCGTCCAACTTTGCTGTACTTCCAAGGAGCAATATATAGAAAAGATGTATGTACTCTTCCTCTTTAAGTAATTTTTGTTCAATGTTTCTTGCGGTATCAGTTGTAGGAAATTTGGTTAGTTAAATTTGCGGGGAATTATGTTGCTTACATGTTCTAAACAAAATTATAAGCTGTAGGTCAATAGCTAGAATTGGGTTTCATTTTCTTTTTTGCTATGCCATGCCTCACACTGACAATAATATTTATGCAGAAAGAAACTAAATGCTCTCGTGAAGTTCAAATTGTTTATATTGAATGAAGAATTAGCTAATTTTACTAAATTGATGGACAGATGCTATGCATATCTAAAATATTTTGCAAGAACATGCATAGGTAAGATTTATAACTGAGAATATATGTACTTTTAACATATATCAATAAAATTCAATATTAAATCTACACATGATGTGTCAGATAATTTACTTAAGTGAGCCAATCTGACAGCTGTGCAAGAAGTAAAATATAAGTTAAGTAACAATAATATACCCTCATAAAACATTCAAAATCTTAGGTTTAAAGTAGCTGTTTTTGCTGATTATTAGTCCAGAGTATACATGGTATTGTAATTATATTTGTCTTAGTTCATTGCCATTTGTTCTAGAAGGAAGGTGAATTATAACATGAAGAGTTCTGTATGATTTTAAATATCATTGACCTATTTGAAATGAATGAGATTGTAAAAATATCTAGACACATCTATGTTGCACTTTCATGTCTAAAAAGGTGAAGAACACTTTTAAATACTATTACACTCCAAAGTAATTTCTTTCCCCACAACTCAGCTCATGAATTGAGAGTTACGGGAAGTTAGTATTTGGTTTAGTTTCTTTTTAGAGGTGAGAGTTGAGTCCCAGTGCTCAAACCCACTGTGCAAACTTCACAATCCTTTGGCTCAACACATACTTTGAAATCCTTAGGTAAGCTGGTGAAGTACAAATCAGCAAGGAAACCCCTGTCATGTCTCCAGTCTAAAGTTCTCATGTTGCCTTTTGGTTTGGGGATGTACAGATCTTTAGGGGAAAATTCTTGTGTTTATGGGTGATGATGGATTATTTCCCCCTTTCTCTTTGTCCATCATTTCTACTCTTTTCTCTTTCCATTTCCTCCAAATGGAATTGGTTGTGAAGCTGCATTTAAGGGAGTGCACAGTTTTGTTTTATATTGCAGTTGTTAAGGATGATGCAGAGGTGACCATTCACTAATCTAGGTTGGGAGGAAAGGTATTGATTCAGAAGATCCTCAGGAAACACATAAATGAAGTTGTGCAGTTGTAGTATTATCTGACACTGATTGAGGAGTTCTATTGAGAAGATATACGAAATTGAGCTGAGAATGGATAACAGATTCTCTTGTATAGAGAGAGTAGCCTAGGGATTTGTTAAAACCATTCTATTTTTTTTATTTATACTTATTTATCATTTTGGTTGGGGAAGAGTGGGTTCTGGTGAATTCCTTTAAAGGGTAGATCAGTATGGCCAGGGGAGAACTGATTCAAAAAGGTAAAAGGCAAGGAGAGCAGGGCTTTTAGGAGGATTACTCTTTATATTTTATCTAGCTAACCCCAAAGTTTTGGGACTAAGGTATAGTTGTTGTTGTACCTTTTATGTCTCATTTGATATTCTTGGAAGGAGCGAAATAGGATTATTTTTGTTGGTGTTCAGCTTCACAAGTTCATATTCTAAATTAAACATTGATCATCCCTTGTACACTATCTGCATACTTGGGATGAACCCTCCTGTTATCTTGTGAATTTATATACCTAGTAATAAAATAAAATAAATGGGGCAATTTGGAACATGGTTCCCCATTGTTTGATTTGGGGTATTTGGAGGGAGAGAGTTCGATTCAGGACATGAAGATGTCTTTTTTCCAGACTCTGTCTGGGTGGTCTAATGCTTCGGGTGTTTTATCTTTTTCTTCATTAGCTGATATGCTTGATAGATGTACTTTGTTTTCTGCCTATGCCTATCTTAGTACATGTTCTGTTTGCTCTGGCCCCTTTTTTGTACTAGTTTTCTCTTTCAATGAAGTATATTACTTATCAATTAAAAATAAATAAATAAGCTATGGAAAAAATACAAGAATAAGAGATAAAGCTTTCCACATTGACTGCAGCATATTCTGTCTATATGGATCTAATATGTTATCAAATCCATTAATTGGATTGTATTTCCTAAAGAATTTAGAATCTCCTCCTTTTTCTTGGATCATGTATACACCATTAAGTTCCTTCCCTTAAAACCGTAGGATTTATTGTAGCCAATTTCAGTCCCCTTCTCATCCTGTTAGCTGGCAGTGGATCCAATGTTCTGGCACATCAGAGTTCTGGATAGACTGCAAACCTCATGATCTTATTTCAGCTTTAGTTATCTAGGAATAGCACAATTGCAGGGTTCTTGTGCTTACCTTCATGCTTGGCTCCTCGAATGATACCTGAATGAGGCAATTTTCCTTGTGGATGACCCTATGAATTCTTCAGATGGTTGTTTTTGTAACCCATACTGTAAGAATTTTCCCTATAAATATCTCCTGTTATCTCTGGGCCACAATTGCCACAGGGAAAATTGTTTTTATGGATCTCATCTGTATGCCGATGATTCAAAATGAATGTTCATTGTTTATCATCTCCAACTAACAGATAAAGTCCTAAACTTTCTTGGAGTCCTATACTAAAATAGTAAAATGTAATCTAGGCCCAGCACCAGTTATCTAGTATCCCAAGAAAGGGTATTGGTTATTTTCAGATTAATTATGATGTAAGGGATAAGTCCTTCACCAGACCTAATGAGAATTGCCTTTTCATGGGTAGTATTAAATTTCCTTTTGGTAGCAACCAACCTCTATGAATGGGAAAGTCTTGATCTTTGTGTGTGTGTGTGTGTACACAGATTTAAACATGATGTGTGTGTGTGTGTATATATATATATATATATATATTTTTTTTTTTTTCCCTTTTTCCTTTTTACTTAGTCACTGAAAGCATTTTGTTCACATATGGGATGATTCTGTTTGTGTTTCTTTGATACAAATTACTTTTGTCTCACATGATCAATATGTTGTCCACCAATATAGGATTGTCAATTAGGCATACTTTATAATTTAATTCTTTTTGACCGGTCCATTTGTGATGAAATCTCAATGAATTGTCATTTCTTGGATTCTTGATGCTTCTATGTTCAAGTGCTTCAATGATATCTTCTGTTTCATTTATTTAATTTATTCAGTCTTTGTTTCACTTTGGATTGCTTGCATCCAACTTATGTAAGATTCTTAAACGTTGGGTTTCTCATACTCAGGGAGGCTTTGTTCGGCAAGAGTTATATTATCTTTTGAAAGATGAGAAAGATGTGCATTTTGCATTTGGAAGTGTTCAAAAAGATGGAATTAAGAAAGCTACCCAGGGAATGCACTCTTCAAAATTCTGTCTCAATATAGCAGGTGATACCCCCTCATCAAACCGCCTCTTCGATGCCATTGCTAGCCATTGTGTACCTGTCATCATCAGTGATGAGATAGAGCTCCCATATGAGGATGTCCTTGACTATTCTCAGTTCTGCCTATTTGTTCGCGCAGGGGATGCTCTCAAAGAAAAATTCCTCATGAATCTCATCCAGAGTATTAAGAAGGATGAGTGGACCAGAATGTGGCAGAAGTTGAAAGAGGTTGAAAATTTCTATGAGTTTCAGTACCCATCGAAGGAGGGTGATGCAGTGCAAATGATATGGCAGGCCGTTGCCCGTAAGGTTCCTGCTATTAGATTGAAGCTACACAAGTCTAGTCGATTCTCTCGTTCTCTTGTCCACTCTGAGAGGGGGTTAAACTCGATACCATCACCAAATAATTTTTGGTGAAAGAGGAAGTTTTCATTCGTTGGGGCTCTTTTATTTTAGAGCTTTTGATATAACAAAATATTGAGTTTTACACTCTTCAGAAAGGTGAGAACTACAATGTATCCTCACTGCAAATTTTGAGACTGACATTATAACTTTCCTTAAAAAAAAAAAAATGGGGAGGGGGGTGCAGAGAAAGGAAAAAGGAAGCATTCAGCTTCCATCTATGCCTGGGAAAATTCATAATTTTTTATTTTATATATATATATATATATATATATATATATATATTTATTGTCCTCTTTTCAATATAAATAATTTCGAAACACAAACTTGTTAATATCAGCATTATGCTTAAGGCCTTACCATTTTCCCATGGCTGCTTCCAGGCTGATCAAGAAGGGTCTAAGTTGGCAATCCAGTAAGTAATAAGTAAAAACCATTAGTCCCTGCAAATGCCAGTCAAGGTACGTTGAGTAAGTGCAATAAGACTAAGATTTTCGCCAACTAGATCAATGCTATGGTGCACTACGAAATGATAGTACTTATCAGTTATCTCTCAGTCTTATTATAAAAGATAGCAGTACTTATCTCTCAGTACACTGCTAAAAATATTCACAATTAGCTTGACATCCAATTTGATGATGATTATATGGGCATTTGAGTTAGAAACAGTGAAATTGAGTCCATCCCTAAGAATCCAAAACACTGCTACTAAAGAATTGGATATCCCAATGTTCTTGGAGAAAATCAGAAATTGGATTGGATAAGCTCCCCCACATTAGTTCTTTGAGTTCAAAAGTACCGATTCATATCATATCATATCATATGTGTTGAGTTATAAGAAACCAAAAGGAGGTGGTCACTCCCAAGTAATCGGTCAGCAGAGTAGAGTTCAACAACCAAATAAATATGAAACAATGTTTTTTTTAGCAGATAAGATTGATAGGTGTGAAGTAAAGAATGGTTCTCATTTCTTTCTTCTTTATGGGCCTTTGAAAACATAATCAATTTCATTGCTTGGAGAATACTATATTGGTTTGAGATTGGCATGCATCCAGTAGTAAAGTAGTTTTTGAGTTTTGACACTAATTTAATCTCTATGGATTGGATTCAGTTTCTGCTCTTATAAAAAAGATATGGAGCGAGAGGATATTTCCTTGCTAAAAAAGCCCACACACACTTAATGCCATGGATAAAACAACCCCATAGCCATAGCCATAGCCATAGCCATAGCCATAGTCATAGGTAACTAACTCCATTTTTATTGTATTGTACGTATGATAAAGATGAAGTGGCCAGCCTGGGAGCAAGTAGTATGTTATTATGGTCACGCCCAAGTAGTGAAGTCACACTAGTTGACCCCTTCTACCCATTTTTTGTTTACCAAAAAAAAAAAAAAAAGAGAGATGAAATGGCCATGCATTATTTTACCCACTTGACCAATTTTGGCATGAAATCTGAAACATTTTTAGAATAAAATTTCTACTTCGTTTGTTTGTGGTAGATATCATATCATAATACAAATCATCTGTACCATTTTTTATGTTCCACTCTATGTTTCCACCAATTATAACTTGCCATGTATTTGTTTAATTTTCCTTATAAAATAACCAAAGTTTTAAATGGGAAAAAAAAAAAAAAACATGACAAGTTGTAATTGATGGAACATAAAGTGGAACATAAAAATGTTACATAAGATTTGTATTCATCATATTAGCCATTTCTCTTCTTTTTCCTACTCATTGAATGAAGCAGGCTTTTGTTTTGTGACACAATTAATTAATTAATTGATGGTGTTATCTTCAATACAGCCGATCACCTTTATGTAGCAAAAGCTAGCTGTCAACCTATTTTTCCGGCCATAAACTATAAGACTACCTTAAATAGGAGGACATTGCACAAACTAAACTAGTGAGTTGAAAAAAGCCATTCACACTACACTAGTTGCATGATGTGATTTAGGTGTCTGTGTCATTACAATGAATGTATATGATTAATTTCTTATTTTAGGTATTTTGGTTTCAATTTGAATATTACGTTAGCTTCAATTTTTGGGTTGAGAGAATAGAATTGTTGGGCAAAAAGTGGCAGCAAGCCTTGATATAGGGCTGTGTAGTTTGGGTCACCGCTGAGAAGGCCTTTTTTTGGGGGCAAAAAAACTATAATGAAAAAAAGGGAAAAAAAAAAAAAAAGGTTTTCTATTAATTTGGTAAACTTCTATAATTATTTTTTTTTCTTTTTTTTTTAATCTATTTTTTGAATTTTTTGGTGGGTTAATTGCAAAATTTTGACAAACTCTAATAGAAATGACACAATGACACCGTTTCTATACTTGGAATGTGAAATTGTAAGTTTTAAAAGTTGAGAAATCGATTTAGAAGTGATCCCAAATTAAAAAGGGATAAAGTGCATTGCAACCCAAAGTTTAATTATATATTTTTTTGATAGGAAAATTTTAATTATAATTGATTAGTTTATAAAATCAGCCTTTTGGTATAATTGTATACTTTTAAATACTTTTAACAATTAAAATGAAATATTAATTAAAAAAATATGGTTATTTCTTAAAATATCCTTCACTTTAGAGATATCATATATATTAAAAAGTATTCTATTTAGCTATTCTTATTTTGTAGATATTAGTGTATATATATAAATATATAAGGGTAGCATGAAATTTTACAAAGGAAAAAAAAAATTCCCAAATAATTAAAAAAGAAAAGGACATAATAATAAATGGGGCAAGGCCCAAGCCCATAATAATACATACAAAGAAAAAAGAAAAAGAAAAAGAAAACCCCATCTAAAACCCCTCCTCCTCACTCTCACTCTCAGACTCAAAATCTATAATGTGTTATTTTTTCCTAAGTATCCCTCCACATGCATAATGTTTAGGAAGCCAATAATTCTACTTGCTGGGTAAAACTTGATAAGATTGTCCGACAAATATTGATTCTCTTACTTTCTGTTTTTGTTTAGGAGTTCCTAATGATTTTTTAAAATGTTTTTATAAGTGGGAGAGGAGGGGGAATCGAATCCAAATTTTCTACGCAATGCTACAGGCCCAACAATTTTTACTACTTTTTTCATGACAATTGAGTTATTAAGCTTTTATTGATTTTCATCTAGGCTCATCACTTACCTACTATTAATAGATTGCCACCTAGGCAGTGTCAATTTTTTTGTGAAATTATTTGTGTACATAGACATCGCAAATTTTCATTATTGAGAAAATAGGACAAAACCACTTAATCACAAAATTTTTGACAGTTGCTAACAAGTCAGTGAGCTCTCTTCTAGACATCCTGTACAATGTAAAATTGTAAATAAATTTCCTACTAATTTAATCGTTTTCAATGAGAAAACAAGTTGATAAGAAATATATTTAATGTGCAACATGGATTAGCGAATAGATACAGTTTACAAAGTCCTAAATTAATCATTATATGGGATAAAATATGCCTAGAACATTTCAGAAAAAAAAAAATGTTTGTGCCCAGTCTTATTCAATAAACAAAGGTTTCCACATAAATAGATAGTTTCCGTCAACTCTTACCACCATCTAATGCCAATTCTGTGTTACCCTTCTTGAACAATGGCTCACAATATCGCGTTGAAGTCACCACTGACATTGAAGGCTTGACTATCACCTCTAAACAAATTAATATACTCCATGGATGTATTGTGAAGTAAACGTATCATTCTTCATAGTCATGCTAGGTGGTCTTATGCATTTATTGTAAAAGCATAAGACTTTCAGAAAGTTATATCCAGGGTTATTATGTGTTGAGGTTGCAAAAACCAGGAAAAATCTTCACAACAAGAATTTGACACTTAGTCAACTCATAAAGCAGAGGTCCCGGGCTCAACTTCTCCCACCAGGCCATCACAGCCAGCCCCAAAGGACTTTGCAGGTATACTTGGCACGTGTAGGTAGATGTGCTTCCATGTGTCCTGGAAAATGTTCTCACCTACAAGAGAAGATACCCTTGTTACCTTAAGAAAATGTGCGTGAAACTCCTGCTTTTATGGGGTCTAAGAAAGGTAGTTGGTAGGCAGCTTCATCCCCATTTCTGAAGAAGCTAATTCTCAAAGGTAGTTGCTTTTACACAACATATCGCTTGGGAGGACACTTACCATCCCATCAAGGTCCTAAATCTACTCATATTATCTATAAATTAGAATTAATATATATGTATATATATATATATATATATATATATATATATATATATATATAAAGCCTACAATCATTACAATTTTAATAAATAATTTCATTGATAATTTAATACCCATCATGGTGTTAGTAGTATCAAGTATGTACATTTTAGAGCATCGTAAAGTAACTGTTCCAAGCCATCCCTCAGATACTTTTCAACAATAGTGGAGCAGGGAAGTTGGCAACAGTCCAATGTCAGTTTCTGAAAGTACTAAACCTTTACAACCCCACAAAATTGCATTCAAGTTGGTGACAATGAGCCTCGCAGTTTGGAAAACTCCTTATCATCTTATGTTGCGCATTTACGATGAAGAATATAACTACCAGAGCAATGCAACTTTGGGAAGTGAGATATCATCACTGATATCCATCTCCACTTAGCTACGCCCAGGGGACTTCCTCAATCCTCTTTGCTTCATCCGCTCCCTCACCTGATTAACCTGACTCCATCTTCCATCTGAAGCATACAAGTTACACATGAGTGCATAGTAACAAGCTTCATTAGGATGTAATAGCATTTTGTGGATTGCCACTTCTCCTAGATCAAACCTTCCATGGAGAAAAGATCCAAACAAACTAACTTATGGTTGAATTGGCATGTTCTCAATAAAATCCAAGGCTTCTTCAAGTCTGCCAGCATGAGCTAATAGATCTACTATACATGCATAATAGTCTGCCAGCATGAGCTAATAGATCTACTATACATGCAACATGCTTCATGGAAGGAACAAAATTATAGTCCCGGTACATCAAATTGAAACACCTCCAGCCCTTCCCGTTGGCTACAGGCTGATAATATAGTTGTAAAGATCACTTCATTCAGCTCTAAATTTTCTTTCAACATATCACTGATAAGTGCAAGGGACCCACTACCATCCCCCTGCATTCCATAACCACCAATCATTGCACTCCATGTTATACTGTTCTTCTCTACCATCCAATCAAAGACTATATGAGCAGACTTCACATCCCCACACTTGGCATAGAAGTTTAGAAGTGCAGTGCCCACATAGACACTAGATGATTGTAAGCCCCCCTTTATGGAGAAAGCATGAAGTGAAGAACCAACTCCAAGAGCACTAAGGGAAGCACAAGCTGAGAGAACACTAACAAGTGTGACCGCATCAGGTGAGATAGAATCTGATCAATCTCATTTGATGAAAGAGTTCACGAGCTTCATATGCAGAACCAACTTGGGAATACCCTGAAATAATTGAGTTCCAAGTAATCACATCCTTGACCATAACTGCTTCGAATATATAACGAGCATCTCTGACAGCATGGCATTTTGCATACATATCTGTAAGAGTATTTCTCACTGTAGGATCACCTAACCCAAGCTTAATCCCAAGATCATGGACTGACCTTACCAAATCCAAATTGCCTAGCTGCCCACATGCTGAAAGCACACTTGAAGCTGTAACCGAATTCGGTAATATATCAACCCACTCCTCATCCATAAACAACTTTAATGCCTCACTAGGATGACCACACTGTGTGTAACCGACAATCATAGCTGTCCATGAAACAAGATCAATAACAGAAAGCTCGCTAAAGACGGAATAAGCATCTCTAACATCCCCACACTTAACATACATGTCTAGAAGTGCAGTCACCAAGAAAGAATTAAATTCAATATTGTTTTTAATCACATACCTATGAACCCACTTCCCCTGATGCAAAGCTCTTAACTTTGTACACGCAGTGACTAAGCTCCCTACGGTAAACTCGTTTCCTTCAACTAACCCTTTTCTCATTCTATTAAACAAGACCAACCCTTCTTCCTGACAATCGTTCTGCACATACCCCACAATCATCGACGTCCAAGAAACTACATTTCTATCAAGAATTTCATCAAACACCTCGCAATAACTCCCAACCTTTCCACATTTCGCATACATATCCACAAGAGCCGTCAACACGATACTATCAGGGCTCCCAACCTTAACAATCTCGCAATGTACCTTCCTCCCCTCATTAATATTCCTCAATTCACAACACGCCTTTAACACAATCGAAAACACAACATTATCACACTCTCTGAGGCATTTTCTCAAACAGGTAAAGAACCCAATAATGTCCTCATTCAAATCATTCAAAAAATATCACTGGTTAGCATAACTTCAGCTGATATGTACTAGATATTTTCTTTTTGATTAGCATGTAATTGATATTTTAACTTAAATCACCGGTTACAACAGGTGCAAAATTAACAAAAAGGGAATGGAAATGACAAAAGTGACCTCTTCTCCACAGTATTTTTATGTATAAGACAGTTAAAGACATGTATATTGTTGGAACATGATATAAAAGCATAACTATTTGCTCATAAACATTGCTTACTTTTATCTACAACTACAACTACAAAGCATTCCAATAATAAGGTGAATTTTCAAGGTGATACTATTTTGTAATTACAATTTTTTTTTTTTAATATTGTATTTCTATAAATCAGCAACTCAGTGTGAAATTAGTAAGAGGGTGGCAAAGAACCCTCAAAAATTCTATCTTCAAAACAAAATTGGAGATAAACCTATTAATTTATTCACAGAAATGGTTACAGAGCTATAGTCTTCAAAGGGATAGAAGACTTGTTCATGGTTGCAGATACTGTTAGAACCTTTGTTTTTTGGTATAGAAATTTATTTTAATATCTACAAAATAAGGGCATCAAATACCAAAGAAAAGACTAACATCTCTACTCAATTGCATCAAGTGTGAAATTCTTCAGTACATAATAACAGAGCAGGTTATCCTACAGAATAGAATTATCATTTTTGGGAAAAAGACACCAAATAAAAAAGAGAGGATAAAGTATGAATTATTTTCTTCCACAAATCCAATCAAAAGGCATTTAGGAATGGAAGTAACTTAATTTTTGGCTTGCAAGTCTTAAATGAGCAACTAACCTAATGGCATTGGAAACGATCCGAGATGTAATGATGTACATGGAAAGAACTTTCATCCCAAGCACCCACAAAACTCCCATTCATGAGCTTGGGTTCTAGAGAGATATTGTCATTCCCCATACTAGGCTTCAGGATACACTTCTTGAGTTGTTCATCAAGAAAGGAATGGTGAAGTTATAAATAGGGATTTAATGAGGAATATTATAAAGATTCCAACAGATTTAGGTTCTTCTGTTTACAAAGAAGACTTTGAGCAGCACTTTCTTGATGTTTAAGGTGATTTTTACTGTCTTGAGTCTCAACATTTCATTGGGTCTTGTGATTATGGGGATTATCTAATGAAGGCTGAGAGACATCTCAACAAAGAAAAGGATGTCCCATTATTTGGATAACTGAGAAAAAGTATAAACAAAAAAAAATCTTCATGTTTGGCTGATATATGCCAATTATTAACAGGACACTAGTACATCATATAAGTAAAACGCAAAAAATGAATATGTTAAAACTAACACTTCATTTTCCTATAGAAGATGCTAGGTCTGTAAGTTGAAATTGCCATGGCAACAAGAAAGGGGAACTGCATCAATACAAAGAGGGTGATAGGAATACTAGCCAAATAAATGACAGGTTTGAAAATCCATGATTGTTCATGTAGCATAAGAAAAAGAGCAGCGGAAGTTGAGGATTCTCATAAACATCAAGACTGAAGTTGAGGAAGAAAATAGTGAGAGAGCATCGGATACTATAAAGACCATAAATAATTTTTATCATCGCGCACACACAAAGACAAAAAGGGGAGGAGATTCCAATTATTATTTTCTTTTTATCGGTAAATAAGAAAATTAATTAGAATGAATAAATGCACCTCCGGTACACAAGCTGCGTACTGGAACTGCAGAATTATGACATATTACAAGAGTCTAGAAAATTGAAAAAACTGGATCTTAAGTGCATAGATGTTTCAGCCATCCCGTCAAAACAAAGATCTTAAAATAATCATCTTGAGCTCCATTGTTCTGCGTTCTGTTCTAATTCCTTCAAAAGCCCGATTGTTCCATTCACACCAAATGATCCACATAAGGCACAAAGGAATGGCCTTCCAGCAATTGCCTCCCCTGCTAAACTTACCACACCGACCTGTCCAACCAGCCAGCAAGTCCAGTACTACACGGCGAGGCATAACCCATTGCAAGCCAAATAGGCACAAAACCATATACCATAATTCCCTATACTCACAATGCCACATAATATGATGATGATAATATTGAAACAATTATGGGCAACCTTCATAAACAGTTCTAGAATAATACGCATGCTATGAAACTTCTTCTAGCTTTTATTAGGCAATGAAGCTATGAGTAGAATTTAAACTAATTCCCAAAAGAGAAAATATTTACAGATAATAAAGCATCATATGTTAGAAATTCTCTAAATTTATTTTATAATGTTTCTTTTTTTAAGTCAAACATGGAGATTTCACCAACAATGAGAAATTGCAGCACAAACAAGATAATTATGTAATCATAAAATGTTTAAATTTCAAGCTTTCATATGTATTCATGCAATTCCCAAGGTGCTTAGAGTGACCAGAAATCATCTTTAGTTAAAAGGGAAATTGGAATTGCACCTTAAAATCAATCATTGAAAAAAAAAACCTAACCAATAGCATCCAAGTATTGCTAAGAGGGAAAGAGAATGAAAAAAAATGTGATAAATGAAACCAAGAAATAATAGAGTCACACTATATCTAAACCTTCACAACACATTTATATATCAAAACATAAAGATTGCAAATAAGAGAAGAAAGCAAAAGAAGTTTATAACTTTGAGTTGACAAATAGCTCCTTCACCATCAAAACAAGTTTTTGTACAATCCTTCAATTCTTAAGCTACATTGCCAACAACCCATTTGCCAGAGTTCTAACTATAGACATGCTAACTATAAACTGAAAAGAGAAGAACAAAAAATCTGTGCAAGACTAAAAGAGAAGAAAAAGAATTCTCATATACAAAAGATTTTACTCCATGCTTCATCGGATTGTGTCGGGTCAGAAATTAATGAAGTAATTACTGCATCAAAATCAGCATCAGCAACAGAGTCTGATTTGGATTGACTGCATACTTCAACCAGGGGTGGTAGATCAGAAAATATTTGACTCAATGGTTCATCTGGGAATGTGGGATCAGCTATCCATGCAGCAAACTCTTCATCCGTAAAAGTATCAGCATCCAACCGTCTTTTTTTGTGTTCTTGGGCTTGGGCATCTTCTTGTCCATGTGACATCACACCAGTTGTATTGAAGGTTGAGGCCTCTTCAGCTACAGCGGCAATAGAAGAAAAACATCCAGAAACCCATGCAGCAAACGCTTCATCATCAGCACTAGGCATCAGAGGGTCAGGCTCAGGCTCAGGCTCAAGTGAAATCACAGCAGCAGCATTTGTAGTAGAAGAAAAAGCTCTTTTGAGACCTCTTCCGTTGGCCTCCTCACAATCTGACCCTGACCCTTTATTTAGTTTATAGATGACACAGAGGACTGTGTTGATTCTTCCAAATTCCTGATTTGCCAAGGAGAACTCGTGCATTATCCAATTAGTTTTATTGGGTTTGCCCGAATGAAGATCCTTGGCCTTAAAAGAGAGCATCCTGTCGATCCCAATAACTTTGCCCTGAGAATCATAGATTCTTTTGGGCTTGCTTTTTTCAAGCCAGGTTCCGCAAGCGGCAGCCCTGCACACACGATTGCCGGTTGTTGTTTTGAGGTCGGTGAAGACGTAGAGCTTGCGGTGGAAAGTGTGTAAATGATAGTGGGTATGAGAATCATATATTTCCCATGGAGGAATTTTGCCATATACCTCACAATCATTCACAATAAAATCAAAATGATGATTTAGGTGAGTTTGTTCAGCATCGTTGACCTTCTTCATTAAAATCTTCATCAACTCTTCATCTGTAGGATCATATCGAAACCCCACCATCTCCATTGTTTCAGGAAATCAAAGAATTTTCTTTCCCTTTTCTATAAACACGTAGGAAATTGTATGAAATTTTTTATAAATGTTTGATAGTCTCAAACTTTTTGATGAATGTAAAAAAAAAATTTATGAAACTTTTTGAAGAATGTTTGATGAATATAAGAAGTCTCAAACTCAGAGTTAAAGTTAGAAACTTTTTTTCTGGAACAAGTTAGAAACTTTGAATATTTGTGTATATATAAAGGGTGGTCTATTAGGGCAAGGTTATGTGTAATATATATAGCAAGGCTAAGAAGGGGCGGTCAATTAGGGCAAGGCTATGTGTAATATATATCGCAAGGCTAAGAAGGGGCGGTCTATTAGGGCGGTTATATATATTATATATAAAATTATTACTAATACCGTAAATATACCATAGAAGGGCATATAATTATTACAAATATCCTAAAAAAAAAGCCCAAAATCAAGAAAACAATTTAAAAGAAATGGTTCGCTGCTTCAAAAATACTTCAGCCCATACAATACCAAAAAATAAAAAAGGTTCTATGGACCGTATAATCTTTCCATATTTCAAGCCCAATACAACTCCCCTCCATTCAAGCCCCAAAAGAGAATAGATTTTTTTTTTTTTTTTTTTTTAAAATTTTAAGAAGGGAAAAGAGAATAGATGATAGTTGTTTTTTATTTTTATTTTTTTAAGATAAGTTCAATTTATTGCGTTTACTTATGATAATAGCTCTTTATCATTATATCAAGATATCAATAAGTTTTTGGTGTAGGCGGATACAACTCCTCTCCATTCAAGCCCCTAAATCATAATGGATTTTTTTTTTTTTTTTTTTTTTTTTGAGAAAAGAAAAGAGAAAAGATGATAGTTGTTTTTTTTTTTTTTAAAGATAAGTTCAACATACGGCATTCACTCTTGATAATAACTTTTTATCATTAGATCAAGACACTAATTAGTCCAAAAAAAAAACTCAATCAGTTTTTGATATAAACAATAATTAAACTCCATATTTTTTATTCAACCATTAACTAGTTCTCGTCCAAAAAAAACCATCAGACAGTTAACTAAAAATAGACCGTAGTAGTTGAATACGAAGAGCCGGTTAATAAAAATCAATCACGAGTTATTATATTTAGCGAAAAAAAGAAAAGAAAAAAAAAAAGCACGAGTTATTATATAATTTTTGGCCTTCTTTCTCACAGTACAATGTACATACCCACTCAGCCGCTCTCTTTGAAACAGAGAAACTTCATTGATCGGTCTTTTGTTAACATCATCAAAGTTATTGTTTTTCTAATGAATGTTTTTTTGTTTTTCTGAATTCTATCTCATTCAGTTTTTGTTAACGTTTTTGCTCTAAATTCAAACGCTTTATTTTATTTTATTGAGGGCTCTCATCTGTCTCTCAGATGAAGAAAAATGGCTATGAGATGGTCCGCAGTAGCCTGCGAAGCCAGCTTATTACACGATCAAAAGATAGAGAGATTGGATTAACAACATCTCTCTCTCTCTTTCTTTTCCAATGTCTCCAGTGCACTGCCCATCTCCCTCAAACCCGTTTTTTGTTGTCCCATCACTTCCATGCTCTGACATTGAGTTAAAGTTCAACTAGACTCTAGAACTAAATAAGTACACCTTGTTAAGCTGTTCAAAAACAAGAATAATGACACTCTATAGATCAATGCTATGGTGCACTACGAAATGATAGTACTTATCAGTTATCTCTCAGTCTCATTATAAAAGATAGTAGTACTTATCTCTCAGTACACTGCTAAAAATATCCACAATTAGCTTAACATCCAATTTGATGATGATTATATGGGCATTTGAGTTAGAAACAGTTAAATTGAGTCCATCCCTATGAATCCAAAACACTGCTACCAAAGAATTGGATATCCCAATGTTCTTGGAGAAAATCAGAAATTGGATTGGATAAGCTCCCCCACATTAGTTCTTTGAGTTCAAAAGTACCGATTCATATCATATCATATCATATGTGTTGAGTTATAAGAAACCAAAAGGAGGTGGTCACTCCCAAGTAATCGGTCAGCAGAGTAGAGTTCAACAACCAAATAAATATTAAACAATGTTTTTTTTAGCAGGTAAGATTGATAGGTGTGAAGTGAAGAATGGCTCTCATTTCTTTCTTCTTTATGGGCCTTTGAAAACATAATCAATTTCATTGCTGGAGAATACTATATTAGGTTTGAGATTGGCATGGATCCAGTAGTAAAGTAGTTTTTGAGTTTTGACACTAATTTAATCTCTATGGATTGGATTCAGTTTCTGCTCTTATAAAAAGGATATGGAGCGAGAAGATATTTCCTCGCTAAAAAAGCCCACACACACTTAATGCCATGGATAAAACAATCCCATAGCCATAGCCATAGGTAACTAACTCCATTTTTATTGTATTGTACGTATGATAAAGATGAAGTGGCCAGCCTGAGAGCAATTATTGTGCTATTATGGTCACGTCCAAGTAGGAAAGTCACACTAGTTGACCCCCTCTACTCATTTTTTGTTTACCAAAAAAAAAAAAAAGATGAAATGGCCATGCATTATTTTACCCATTTGACCAATTTTGGCATGAAATCTGAAACATTTTTAGAATAAAACTTCTACTTCGTTTGTTTGTGGTAGATATCATATCATAATACAAATCATCTGTACCATTTTTTGTGTTCCATTTTATGTTTCACCAATCACAACTTGTCATGTATTTGTTTAATTTTCCTTATAAAATAGCCAAAGTTTTAAATAGAAAAAAATAAACACATGACCAGTTGTAATTAATGAAACATAAAGTGGAATATAAAAAATGGTACAGAGGATTTATATTCATCATATTGGCCATTTCTCTTCTTTTCCCTACTTCTCATTGAATGAAGCAGGCTTTTGTTTTGTGACACAATTAATTAATTGATGGTGTTATCTTCAATACAGCCGATCACCTTTATGTAGCAAAAGCTAGCTTTCAACCTATTTTTCCGGCCATAAACTATAAGATTACCTTAAATAGGAGGACATTGCACAAACTAAACTAGTGAGTAGAAAAAAGCCATTCACACTACACTAGTTGCATGATGTGATTTAGGTGTCTGCGTCATTACAATGAATTTATATGATTAATTTCTTATTTTAGGTATTTTGGTTGAATATTACGTTAGCTTCGATTTTTGGGTTGAGATAATAGAATTGTTGGGGCAAAAGTGGCAGCAAGCCTTGATATAGGGTTGCGTAGTTTGGGTCACCGCTGAGAAGGCCTTTTTTTGGGGGCAAATAAACTATAATGAAAAATAGGGGAAAAAAAACAGTTTTCTATTAATTTGGTAAACTTCTATAATTATTATTTTTTTCTTTTTTTATTTATCTATTTTTTGAATTTTTTGTTGGGTTAATTGCAAAATTTTGTCAAACTCTAATAGAAATGACACAATGACACCGTTTCTATATTTGAAATGTGAAATTGTAAGTTTTAAAAGTTGAGAAATCAATTTAGAAGTGATCCCAAATTTAAAAGGGATAAAGTGCATTGCAACCCAAAGTTTAATTATATATATTTTTTATAGGAAATTTTTTAATTATAATTGATTAGTTAATAAAATCAGCCTTTTGGTATAATTGTATACTTTTAAATACTTTTAACAATTAGAATGAAATATTAATTAAAAAAATACGATTATTTCTTAAAATATCCTTCACTTTAGAGATATCATATATATATAAAACAGTATTCTATTTAACTATTCTTATTAGGTAGATATTAGTGTATATATATAAATATATAAGTGTAGCATGAAATTTTACAAAGGAAAAAAAAAAAAAAAAAATCCCAAATAATTAAAAAAGAAAAGGACATAATAATAAATGGGGCAAGGCCCAAGCCCATAATAATACATACAAAGAAAAAAGAAAAAGAAAAAGAAAAAGAAAACCCCATCTAAAACCCCTCCTCCTCACCCTCACTCTCAGACTCTCACTCTCAGACTCACTCATTTTTCATGTAATAATCAAATTCAGAAACACCACACAAATGGCGCTAATGCTATCATTATCATCTTTTCCTTCACTTCTTCTTCATCCTCATTCAAAACGTCACCGTTTTGTGTCCTTCAATTTCAATTTCAATTTCAAACCAATACCAAAACCAGCGGCAGCGGCAACCTCCGTCTACTCACCCAGAATTGACAACCTCGTCGACTCCGTCAACATTGCCGATGACGTCACCCAGGTCCCCTCCCTTCTTTTTATTTAGCTATGTTGTGTGGTGTGTGTTTTGAAATATGGTATCAATTCAATTGTTTAACGTTGTGGGGTTTTTGTTTAACACTCAAATTAAAACTTTTTAAATTTTTTTACTAATATGAGTAAATTTTTTTTGATATATATATATATATATATATATATATATATATATATATATATATATATATATATATAGTTGATTGGGAGAACACCAATGGTGTACCTGAACAAAGTTACGCAAGGCTGTGTTGCTAATATTGCTGCAAAACTTGAATCTATGGAGCCTTGCCGAAGTGCCAAGGATAGGTAACTAATTGCTATGCTATTAACTCCTCTCTCGCATTCATTTCTACTCTTTCACCCTTTAATTTAATTTAATTTCATTTATGTTTAGTTGTCTTATGTTAAATGATTTTATTCATGCAACTTCAATATTATATTAATGCAACCGATGATGCCTCATATGTTCGCGAAGGGAACCTGCATAAATCCTCCATTTTTTAGCCAAATGCCGTGACATTTTGTGTGTGTGTTTTTTTTAGGACCTTTGGAATTTTATTTAAATACCACACCACGTGTCGGGAATTGTAGGATTTAAATGAGAGCCAGAGGGGATCTTATCCGCTATATTCTGCACACTTCTTTACCGTCTGCTATCAGAAGATTACGAATACACACGAACTGACGTTCTTGTGAACTTTTGACGTTTCAGAATTGGTTATAGTATGATATCTGATGCAGAGGAAAGAGGGGAAATTACTCCTGGGAAAGTAAGTCATGGAGTTTCCTTGCTATGATACAAAGGAATTCGCTTTATTCATCAATACACCTCTTGTTATCTGAAGTTCCTTTTTACATTTTCTTTGAATTAGGTATGATATCTTGGTGAAAGCCAACTATTCAGTTCTCAATTCTTATTATATTTTTCTTTCTGTAATTATGCATGCAGAGTGTATTAGTTGAACCAACTAGTGGAAATACAGGACTTGGTATTGCTTTTGTTGCAGCGACTAAGGGATATAAACTTATAGTTACAATGCCTGCATCCATAAATCTTGAAAGAAGAGTTCTTCTACGTGCATTTGGTGCAGAGATTGTTTTGACTGATTCAGAGAAAGGTCTGAAAGGGGCTGTTGATAAAGCTGAAGAAATTGCCCTCAGCATGCCAAATGCTTACATGTTTCAGCAGTTTGATAACGTCGCTAATACCAAGGTTATATCCGTTTCATCTCCTGAGAGAGGTTTTTTTTTTTTTTTTTTTTTGAGCTTTTGTTTATTATAAAGTATGCCTTATATGAAGATATGCATGAATGAATTACAGATCCACTTCGAAACTACAGGGCCTGAAATATGGGAGGATACCATGGGTATTGTTGACATATTTGTTGCTGCGATTGGAACTGGTGGCACTGTTACAGGCACTGGGCGTTACCTGAAAATGATGAACAAAAAAGTACAGGTTAGGATCATCCTTTTTTTTTTTAAAGAAAATTAATTACTTCTTGTTGCAATATGTTGATAGATAATGAATGTATACTAATAACAAATATTATGTAGAGTTTTTCTCATTTAATTGATCAACTAAAGTGCTGGAAAACTCATTAAGTGTTCTAGAAATTTCCATATGAAGTGCATGCTTGAACTTCAGAGGACTTTTTTGTTTCATATTTATTTGGTTCTCTGTCTTTTTGATTTTTTTTTTTTTTTTCCTGTTGTTTTCAATTCAATTTACTTTTAAAATATGTAAAAGAAAAGCATTATAGAATATGATTCCACGTATGGGATGGAATATGTGTATATTTTTATTTATGCAAATGCACTCACATGTGTAAATACACATGCACAGACACATATACATACACATGTATGGTTGTGTGTGCGTGATTCAATGGATTAGATGGGGACTAGGGTGTGACTGCAGAAAGTGATTAGGGGTTCGCATGGTGGGCTTGTGGAAGGGTATTAGAGAAAGGTGGGAACTCCTTCCTGAATCATATCAAATTTTTTATTGGGAATGGCACTCATGTGCATTTTGGCTTGATTATTGTATGGGAATTGTCCTCTCAAAGACCTTTTCTAGATTTGTTCAGACTAGCAGTGGATACCAAAACTTCAATATTATCTTATCTGTTCAATTTAGATGATCGAAGTATATGGAATTGGAATCCTAAGTTAATCAATCGTTTCAGTAATGGGAAGTTGAGTCTGAGAATTAATTTTCCGTCTAGTCAAGGTGAGGACCAATTAGCATGGAGATGCTATAAACATGGAACTTTTGAAGTTCATTCATACTATGATACTTTGAGATGGTTTACAGGGGCACAATTCCCATTGTGAAGCCAGTGGGGTGCCAAGCTGCTTTGTACAATAGCATTTTTCTTTTGGACAGGCCTTGGGTTAGATTGTGGTTGTCGACAATCTTCAGAACAACATCTTGTTCTTATTGATTGGTGTTGCATGAGCAAGATAATGAGTTAGTTGAGCATCCTTACTACATTGTTCAGCGAGAGGTGTAAGCACCGTGAGGTGTGAAGCGATCTTGTACTAAACGAAACTACTTTCACCTTCCATAACCAAAATGAAAGAAAGTCAACCTATTCCTGCAATTGCGGTCAGTATCGCTACCTCTTTAGTTGCCGCCCCCTACTTGCTCATTTGCGATTAGTACCACAAGAAAGTCGCCCCTATCTCTATGGGGGCTTATGCACTCCACGACTTTCTTATGTTATGGGGTCCCGAAGACTGAATTTAGCTGCCAACCCTAGTTAGCAAGCTGAAAAAGCCCTTTTCCCTTTCTCTAAAAGGTAAGCTTCATAGCTCCAACCGGGCTGTCGCCGTCGCTTACCAAGCACTGGTTCTATCCCAGCCAAGCAACCAAAGTCGGGGACCTAGGTGGGAATAGTGAAAGAAAGAGAAGGGGAAGAAGCGGGGTAGAGGTATTGGTCGACTCATTAGGCCCATGACCTAAAGACTGCAGGTTCGAATCTTGTCCCCGCCTAATCACTTGAGATGCTGGGGAAGTCGGCAGCTATGCCCTAACTCACTCCTTTGAGTCATTTTTTTTCATTTTTCAAAGAAAGCTTGGTGTTCTTTCGCCTTGCATAACGTAAGGAAGACAGACTGTCACATGGCCTAAAAGAGAGAAAGAAAAGTCAGTGACGGTAGAGCACTAGAGGCATTCTACTTCTTGGTTCCTTTACCAGCCAACCTATGGCACCTGAGCATTTGCACGACGTTCTCATATGATCCTGTGACTAGGCTGGGCCTAGGCAGTTCGAAAGAAGGGTATCGTTAAGACTTCTTGAGAATAGACGAAGGGGAGAGGAAGTTAATGAATGGCAAAGGCCGGATTGAAAGGTGCGGTTAGCTTTCTATGGAGATAAGAACAAGGAAGCACTGGCCATGGCAAGCATTGGTTGGAAGAAAGAGGGCGGAGCTTAAGTACGCAGGAGGGGCTCAAGCCTTGATGGATTTTTGCATGACAGAAGTGATGTCGAACTCTGATAAGTGGCGCAAGATATTTGGCCTTTTGTGTTTACATTATTCAGAGTCGTTTGGGTTATGCTGAAGACTTATGCCTCAGATATTGCAGTGTTGGTAGGAAGATTAATTATCATATTCATTCTAAGATTTGGAAAGAAATCCCACTGTTTGTCTTGTGGACACTTTGAGCACCCCAATCATGTTACCAAGAAATTTTGCTAAGATCTTTGTATGAGTGAATGACTAGCTTGGGTTGCATCCCTTCATCTTCTTTTCTGGAGTTTATAAATCTTTTGAATCTTACATCGTAATTCTTTGGGAGTGGTTCAAATGTACACATTGTAGATATTTAAACTCTCTCCTTTTTTTATTAGAAATATTTACTTATAAAAGGTATGAATTAGATGCGATGATTAGCAAAGGAAAAAAAAAAAAAGAGTTAGGTGGGAGAATGAAGAAAAAAATCAAAGAAAAGAGTAGTAGAAGTCTTGCAATTGTTTCCTTATGAGCAAGTTAGAGCTTAGGATTGATAATTTGTTATATACCATGAAATGACAAGAAACACTTGTCAATGGGTCCAATCACAATAATCACTAATACAGTACTTGGCTACCTGCTTATATTTCTTGCAAGTTTTTGCCCTAATTTTTTGTATTCCTAATTTTCTTGCAATATCATCCTGACAAATCCTGCCGACACTTTTGTATGATCGTTCACAGTTTGTTGGTTCATAGTGACATTGGGTGTACAAGTCATTCCATAAATCTTCATGAACTCTGCACTACATACTTCAAAATGCAGAAGCCAAAATTTTCATAGCATATTAGCTTTTGCTAGAATTGCAAGAGAATTTTACATGACAATGTTAACGATTCCTGCCACCATGAAGGATTGGTTAATTTTTGAAACATCCTGTCCATTGTGTATAGTGTCCATTATCTTCTGGCAGTGATTTGGGTAAAATAATTTTTTTTATTATTTTTTTGATGACATGGAACTTTACCAAGGTAGTTCCCTTTAGACCCACCCTAGGGAGTAAACCATGGATACACAAATTATTATTCTCGAGGATATCCCATAAACTACGTGAAGTTCTGATCACAAGAATTGCTTCAAGATTTATATTGTAGTATGTGTCAATTAGGCCACCTAGCTCCTCTCTAGGCTCCTATATAAAATAAAATAAACTCCTCTCTAGGCTCCTATATTGCCAAAGTGTTTTTTTCTCTCCAACTTTGTGATCCATCTTAATAGGAGAATCAGTAGCCATGGCTGCCAGTATCTTATTTTCCTTGAGCGACCATAATGAATGATTCATTTGAGGAATAGGAGCTTTTGGCTAAAAGAAAGAAGGATTAGGTTGGTTTTGGCCTTCCCTTTTAGTAATTAATGTTTTTTGTATAACCTTCCCTTTTAGTAATTAATGTTTTTGTATAACATATACGATTCAATAGTATATGTGGAATATTTGGAGGAAGCAGAACAGCGGAACCTTTGAAGGGGAGGAGAGTTCTATCATTAAGTTGAAGCACATTTTCATTCTGTCTTTATTTGATTGGATGACTGCTTTGAGTGGTCTTGCCATACCTTCTTTGCTGGATTTTCTAGATTTATGCATTGTTTTTTTTTTTTTTTTTTTTTTTTTTTTTTTGTACACTCCCTGTGTACCAAGGTGACTTTTTTATTTTGGCTGTACTACTTTTATTTATTTTTTCAATAAAGTTTTTATTTACCAATCAAAAAATAAAAAAGATTCAATAGTATCAATCCATTAGATTTTTAAAGTACATATATAGGTGTGGCAGGTATGTATTGGCTTCTTACAAAACATTTTGGGTTTTTGGATTGGAAGGATAGTGGTCTGAAAAAAAAATCAGAAATATATAGTCTTCTTAGGAAAATAATTATATTAACTTTTTGGTGGGATGGAATTGCTTCATACATCTAGGTTTGCTTAATCATAAAGGAAATTTCCCCCCTTCATGGGAGGCCTGGCTACCTCAAATTAGTCAGATATTTTGTTCTTATTCTCTACTCCAATCAGGTATGGGTGGTTTCCGTAGTTTCTTTATTGAATCCAAATTTTTCCAATTGGTGGTAGAGGAAGGCAAATGTTATTTTTCGTTTCGGATTTTTGAACGGGGCAAATATTTTATGAAATCCGTTTTTATGGGTAAGAGTGCGGCACAATGGCTGATGAAGAATATCGAATACTTTGTAGTTGGGATTAGTTCCAAGCAGTTTTTTAATTCAAGGATGGTGATATTGCTTACACTCTCCAATGGAGTTCTTCTTCTTTTAGCAATTTCTTATTTCTGACTGAACTCAAAGTTGGTGGGTCTAGGAGATTTGTCATTATCCTTGAGGGCAGAGCTAAGAATGGTTGGAGGACATTTTGGTTTGAGTTAAGAAAGATGTTGGAACCTAACCAATATGCTGTGGGTGGTTCAGGCCTTATGAAATTTGTTGCTCAGCTGCATAGGTGTAATTCAGAGATTCAAAACACGAGAACTTTTGCTGAAACTGTGCTAGGCCATCACGTACAAGTTATGGACAGCAAGCATCTAGAGCAGTTGTGCATCAAAGATTAGGGGAGGACACAATTAGGGGAGGAGAGAAAGGTGATGCCGAAATTAGAACCTGCCAAGGTGGTGATGAGTGGTAAACTTGTGGCCAAAATATTTCTGATAGTTGTGGGTGGAGGATTTGTGAAATCTTAGGGCATTAATGTGGATATTAATTTAGGAGAGACAATTCCGGTAGGAAACACACTTCAGCATCAAAGGAGAACTCTCGTCTCCCGTGATCACTTCGTCTCTCAGGGAGCAGCGTCGAGTCGACAAGTGGAGACTCCAATGAAGGTCAACGGTAGGATTTTCGATGGTTTTTGCTTCGATGGACTTGAGATGGCTTCGGGCATGATTGACATGGTGGATTCACATACATCTATGGGCATTTTCTTGGCCAATCTTCTTCGGAGCTTGTCGATTGCTGGGTTTGTGGAGTTCGGTGTCAAGGGAGGGGTTGAAGCTGGAAACGTGAGTTGTGGGAGTGTGTTTCAAGGGATGGAGGCCAAGGGTGTCATGCCAAATGCAGTAATTGTAACCAATCAGCCCAATTTAGCAGTGGTACCATCGAAGGCAGATTGTGGTCTACCTAAGTTGTGTGTTTCGTTGGTGGAGGAAGAGGTTTTGTCAGATATGGGTTTGGGTGCAGAGGAAAGGATTTCAAATTGTAGCTTGCTAATTACTATTGTTCCTCCTGGGTTGGCTTTGTCTGGTGAAGTGCACAATGGTACTGAGGTAATGGGTCTGGATAGTCCGCTGGATATTTCTAATTGGGTGAAGCACAGAATCCCAAGTTTTGGTAAGTTGGTTGGGCTCCTTGTGAGTCGCCATGAGAAGTTGTGTATTGCTTATCTTCAAAGGCTAGAAAAGGAGATGGAGGATGCTAACCTATTGCGGAGAAAAGCAACTGTTAACCGAACTGTAGCTACTTCTACTTGTAAAGGGAAGAGAGAATTAAAGAATTTAATCTCCTAGGTTAATTACAATCGGAGGTAGAGTGTTGGTTGTGTAGTAGAGATTGTAGTTGGGAAATAATTGTTTTTATGAAGCTGAAAATGATCTCACGGAATGTTAGAGGATTGAATAATTCTCAGAAACGTTTGGTCGTAAGAAACTTGTTACGTGAGTGGAATTGTGATGTAGTATGCCTTCAAGAAACAAACCTTGCTAGCATGGATAGACGGATGGTTTGCAGCCTATAGAGCTGTCCTTTTTTGGATTGGGTGGTTTTAGATGCTGATCATACAGCTGGTGGAGTTTTGATTATGTGGGATAGGAGGGTTTTAGAAAAGTTGGAGGTCTTGGTGGGTTCTTTTTCTGTGTCGGTTTAGTGGCAAGGTGTGGAAGATGGTTTTATTTGGGCATGCTCAGGGGTTTATGACCCAAATGCTAACAGTGTGAGGGAGCATATGTGGGATGAGTTGGTTGGTATTCAGCAATACTGGAATGTTCCTTGGTGTTGCATTGGGGATTTTAACATTGTCCTTTTTCCTAGTGAACGAAGGGGTGGTTCTCACCTTACTTCGGCTATGGAAAAGTTTTTTGAGTTTATAGAGTATCTTAGTTTGATAGATTTGCTTTTGGAGGGAGGGAGTTATACTTGGTCTAGTGGTACTGACCAGCCTTCCATGTCTAGGTTGACAGAGCTCTGGTTTCTCATGAGTGGGAGGAACACTTTCCAGATGTGATCTAGCGGATTTTACTATGACCTATTTCAAACCATTTCCTAATTCTTTTGGAGGCAGGGGGTATGGAGAGGGCGAAGAGTCCTTTTAGGTTTGAGAATATGTGGTTTAAGACGGATGAGTTTGTTGATAGAGTTTATTCTTGGTAGAATCATCATTCTTTCTCTAGTACACCTAGTTATGTGTTTGCTAAAAAGCTGCGGGCTTTGAAAGAAGACATTATTCAATGGAACCGTAGTGAGTTTGGCAATGTCGGTCATTAAAAGAAAGAATTACTGGGGGCTTTAAATTTATTAGATGCTAAGAAAAGGGATCTTGGACTCTCTGAGGCAGAGATCCATGAGAGAAATTCAGTGAGGTCTTCTTTCGCTGGAAGAGATCTCATGGAGACAGAAGTCGAGAATGTTATGTATCAAGGAGGTTGATAATAATACTAAGTTCTTTCAAAACGTGGCTAATTCCCGTAAAAGGTAGAATCATTTGAGTTTCTTGGAAGTGGATGGGGTGATTTATGATGAGGGATCAGAAGTGGCTACTTAGATTGTTCAATTTTATAAAACTTTGTATCAAGAGACAAAGGAGTGGTGGTCTTTTGTGGAAGGTTTGGAGTTTGATCAAATTGGGGGGATAGAGAGGGGATGGCTGGAAAGGAGGTTTGAGAAGGAGGAGATTCTATCAGTTGTCAAAGATCTAGAAGGGGATAAAGCTTCAGGTTCGGATGGCTTCTCTATGACCTTTTTCCATCAATGAGAGTTGTGGAAAAAGACATCTTAGTGATCTTTAAAGAGTTCTATCAGCACTGTAAGTTTGAAAAATCTCTTAATGCTACCTTTATAGCCTTAATTCCAAAGAAGAATGATACCTCTAATATTCGAGATTTCAAACCTATTAGATTGGTGGGGAGTATTTATAAAATCTTGGCTAAGGTTCTAACAAATCGTTTGAAAGTGGTGTTAGATCAATTGACATCTAAATCTTAGAACAGTTTTGTGAGCGGCAAAAAAATCCTTGATTTAGTCCTATTGCCAATGAGTGTGTTGACAGTCAGGTGAAGAGTAAGATTCTGGGATGATTTGTAAGCTAAATATTGAGAAAGCTTATGACCATGTGAATTGGGAGGCTCTTCTAAATTTGCTGCAGAGAATGGGCTTTGGGGAGAAATGGTGTAGATGGATTCGTACCCGTGTCTCCACAGTTCAGTTTCTATGTTGGTCAATGGGTCTCCTGTTGATTTTTTTGGTAGTTCCAGAGGATTGCGTCAAGGGGATCCGTTGTCTCCCATGTTATTTTTGGTTATGATGGAGGTGTTTAGTAGGATGTTGAAGAGAATGGAGGGGGCAAGTTTACTTCCTTGTTTTAAGACTGATGGTAGGAGGGGTGGAGGGGAATGTGTTTCGCATCTGTTGTTTATAGGTGGTACTATCCTTTTATTTTATTTTATTTCTTTATGCAGATGTGGAACAAATCCTATATGTTCAGTTGTTACTACTTTGTTTTCAGGCCATGACAGGCTTGAAGGTCAACATGTCTAAGAGTGAAATGGTTCCTATAGGGGAGGTGAATAATGTGCATGCTTTGGTAGAGATTTTGGGTCATAGGGTTGGATCTTTGCCAATGACATATCTTGGTATGCCGTTGGGGGCGTCTCATAAGTCTCTCTCAATTTGGAATCCTATTTTAGAAAGAATTAAATGGAAGTTATCTGGGTGGAAGAAGCTGTATTTGTCGAAAGGTGATCGACCAACATTGCTTAAGAGTATGTTATCTAGCCTCCCTACATATTTTTTTATCTCTTTTCACCATTCCTACTCATGTGGCTAATAAAATTAAGAAATTGCAAAGACATTTCTTGTGGGGTGATTCCAAGACACATCTATTGGGATGGGATAAGGTGTATGCCTATTGCTAGTGGCGGTTTAGGAATTAGGAAACTGACCACCTTCAATAAAGCCTTACTAGGAAAATGGCTTTGGCGGTTCGTGATTGAGGAGACTTGGCTTTGGAGGAGGGTAGTAGCTTCGAAATGTGGGGAAGATATTGTTTTTTTTGTTTGGGGGGGGGGGTGGACCTCCAAGTTGGGAAGATTTGTTCATGAGTGTGACTTGTGGAGGAGTATCTGGATGGGTTGGGAAGCTTTTAGCAAAAACATCCAGTTTAAGGTTGGGGTGGGGAATAGAGTGAAATTTTGGACTGATCGGTGGTGTGGGGACCTTCCTCTCCATTTGGCTTTTCCGGTCTTGTACAATATTGCTACTAACAAAGCAGCCTCTATAGACTTTTCTCTGTTATGGAATGGAATGGGGGATAGGGAAAGTTGGGGTGTTCATTTTATTCGGGGTTCTAATGATTGGGAGGTGGACGTGGTGGATGATTTCTTTCAGTTCTTGGCATCCAAATTACCTTTAGTAGATGATGGTAATCGTATGAGTTGGTAGTTGACGAAGAATGGGGATTTTAATATCCGTTCATTTTATCATAAGTTGCGTGGTTCTTCTTCCATTTTTTTTCATATCCATTCATTTGGGGTCCTAATGATTGGGAGGTGGACATGGTGGATGATTTCTTTCAGTTCTTGGCATCTAAATTACCTTTAGCAGATGATGGTAATCGTATGAGTTGGCAGTTGACAAAGAATGGGGATTTTAATATCCGTTCATTTTATCATAAGTTGCGTGGTTCTTCTTCCATTGTTTTTCCCCAGAAAGGTAAGAAGGTTAAGGCACCTCGTCGTATCTCTTTCTTTGTTTGGACAGTTGCTTGGGATAGGAATCTCACAAGTGATAACCTACGGAGTAGGGGTTTTGATTTCGTTGACCAGTGTATTATCCATCGATGTTGTGGGGAAATAGTAGATCATTTGTTAATACACTATGGAAAGGCTCATTGGTTGTGGAGCTTTGTCTTTAGAACTTTTGGGATTTAGTGGGTGCTCTCAAGAATGGTAGCAGATTTCCTATTTGGTTGGTGGAATTGGTTAGGGAAGCACTCATCTAACATTTGGAATTTATTTTTGTTGTGTTTGATGTGGTGCATTTGGAAGGAACGCAATCAACAGACTTTTGAGGACTTAGATAGATCTGATGACATGTTGCTTGCTCTTTTTACTGGTTCCCTTTATGATTGGGCTAGGGCTTGGGGACTCACATCTAGTGATTCTCTCCCTCCCTTCCTTAGCTCTCTCTTTCTTTGTAATTAGTTTTCTTTTCTATTTTTCTTTTCTCTTTTTTGTTGTAATCTTTAATATGCTGTGTTTTTTTGCATAAAACAGTTTTTTTTTAATTTTTAATGTTCATTTTTACTGATCAAAAAAAAATTTGACTGTATTCATCCAATTGTCTATTCAATCAATAATTCAATATCAACCTAGCAAAATTTAATTGAAGTAGATACAGTTTCTTACGAAACATGAAATGGGTTGAGGCAAATAGAATATACTAGATCAACATAGTGATGATTACAGAAATCATCAAAGTAGTTTTTAGAAGGATGTTATGACTGCTTTTGATTTCAAAGAGAAGCTTGGCCTTCCCAAGAACATGCATCAAAGTTTACCAGAACTTCTAATATCTAAAAGAAGTCATTTATTAAAATATAGAAAGGCCATTACAAATTTTATTTTTGGTAAGTCAGCCATTAACCATCACAAACCCCTATCAATAGGAACAACAAGTCTAGGACCTTACACATCAAGGCACTTTGAAAGAGACTATGTATTCCATGATAAATATACATTATGTTTTGACTCCAAAGTTCATAAAGTTATATTTCATAGCCTACAAGTTCAAGTTATTATTATTTTTTAAACTTATATCATTTGGGGTGCTGTTCCTCTCTGTGTGATGTGGCTTATATGGAGAGATTTAACCATTGTATGTTTGATGACACTGAGTGCTTGCCCTTGGAAGTGAAACTGTTTTATGATTGGATGCTGCACTAAGCTTTCATTCCTTTCCTACTTTTCTGGAATTTTTGGATTTATGGACTCTTCACATTGATTTTTAGTATCCTCTGTTCACTTCCTGTGCACAATTGCTGTATTGTTATTATCCTTAATTTTTTTTGATAAGTAACTCTTATTATCCTTAATTGAATATAGCTTTCCATTTACTTATCCAAAAAAAAAAAAAAAACGTTTGAAATGTAGCAAAAAATCAGGTTATTTTTGATTTGGTGGAGACACATGATATGGTAGCTCTCAATTCTCATATGTTGTTGTTGAGTGGTTAATGTAGTTATGTGCTGTTTCCTTTGTTCTTGATTTTCTTGTTCCTAGATGACCAAATGTTAAATTTTCCTCTGTTTAGGTTGTTGGCGTTGAACCTGCAGAGAGAAGTGTAATCTCAGGAGAAAACCCAGGTGGAGGCCACTATGTCCTTTTTTTCCAGAAAATTTTTAATTAATTTGATAATCGTTTGCCATTTCTGCTTCAAGAACAATTGTGGGGCTTTCTATTTATGGCATGCAAAGCTTTGGTGCAGGTTATTTGCCAAGCATTTTGGATGTTAAATTGCTTGATGAGGTTGTCAAGGTAAAGAAAATTTCGTTTCCTTTGTTTTAAGATTTCTTTTTGATAGGTAATAAATCCCAATCATCTGCTTCTCATGTTCCGTGAATAGCCGGGACATTGAGGAATATCCAAAGAGGCATTTAGGAAATCGGTATGATTCTATCTCTGTTCGTTCTGTTTGAGGCAGAGTATATAATAGGTTCTCTTAAAGATCACAAATAAGTAATGGAAGTCTTAGTAAGTAGGAATAATGCCAAAAACAGCATACATTTAATCAAACAAAGATCTCAAGAATAGAACCTTCAGTGCATTCCATGGGAGCTGATCTCCATCAAAGGTCAGCTGTTCCTCTCCAAATGATCTACGTAGTGTAAAGTGGAATTGAATTCCAAATAAAACTACTTTTATGCTGTTGAAAAGTCCTTCTACAGCAAACTAATACTCCCACACTACAACCTTAGCATCACCAATTGCACCCAGAAAGTAAATACCAAGGACCACATCTCTCTAATAACAGAGCAATGAAGAAAAAGATGATCAACTGCTCAACATCAAACATACCAATTTGGTTCAGCCTCCAGTTGCTATCTGCCTTTCTACTCAATGAAATATTGGAATTTTGGAATATAATATTTCAAACAGAGAATCAACTGATTCTGATTCAGTATTCAAAAGCATGCTAGCCTTTTTACATTTTGAAATAGATACCAAAGCACTAATATTATCCGCCTGGGGCTTCAAAATCATCACAATGGATTGAAGCTTACTTGTTAAGACTCTCAATTTGCCTATGGAGCTCTTCAGATGATTGCAATGTTGACACACAGGGAACAATAGTTTAACCCAGTGGAGCCTTCCATATATATGAAAACCTTGAAAACTGCCTGTTTTATTTTTCCAACCAAAAGGCTCTATAATTATGCTGAGTTCCTAGCATCTGTGTTCCAAATTATATGATCCAAAACATGATATGCTGGAATAAAAAATTGCTTAATTTTTCTTTTGATTTTTTGAATTACAAGTAGAAAAAACTGAATCGCCGAATTTTGTGGAAGAATGAACGCAAAGAGTCAAGGACCATAACACGTATAGAGCTCTACTTAAGATGGAGACACCTAATTCTATGGTTTATATGATTTATTCATATATCAAAATTTAAAAAGTTAATACTGATGGGAAAAGGCCTTATTCTTGCTGAGTCAGAAGTTGGCAGCTAATCCTTCTAGGCACCATTTTCTTCAGGTGGATAGTTGTAGTTTGAAGGGTGTTTAGGAGGGTGTTCAACTGTCCTATATTTGTAAATCTGGGGGTTTATTTGGTTTCTTTGTACATGCTCTGATCTTCTTGTGATGTTCTAGTTTGATTAGAGCTGGGCTTGTGTCTATGGTGTTGTCTCTTTATTTGAGGGAAAGGGGATGTTTCCTGGTTCTTTGATTGTAAGGTGTAAAGTTTGGTTTTTTAGCAGTCTCTCTGTCCAACTCTGGTTGTATTGTCTTTTGACCCCTGTTTTCTTGTGTTTCAATAATAATAATGTCCTCTCATTCATCAAAAAACATAAAAATAAAAAGTTAAGGAGACAACTGCATTTTAATATTCATCATTTCATGAAACATGTTTTAAATAAAATATATATTACTCATGCACCGTTCATCTTCTTGCTACATGATTCTAATGAGGCCATATTATACCACACAGTGCATTTTTTGTATGCTTATCTCCTTCCTGTTTAATACCAATAGGTTACCGAATGAAATAAAATAAATTGAAGGGAAATGAGAAAACTTTCAAATCTAAACATTCTTGGTCAAAAGCTGCTTCAGCTCCACTGTTACAGAATTTGTATATAAACCTAAATGACTAAACCCTATAGATCTTGGGCTCCAAGTTACTGATAACTTAAATTAAAACCCTAATATGTTGGATATACACATTAGCCCATCTCATTACAAAGAAATTAAACCTTAACATAAAGTGATTTACCTGCCACAATTCTAACTATAAATAGAATTCCTGAAATACCCTACCAAGTCTGAAAATTTAACTCCCAAAAGTCAGTTTCCTGATACCTTTCCTTTCTTCATGGAATTATGCTTCTCAATCTTAATTGTATCAATTTTTATTTGATTTCTATCCAATGGAAATGGAATATTTTCTTTAATTTCTTGATTGCAATGGTTTGTGGAGAGTTCATTTATCTCATCAGAGTCATCACTCTAGTAGATTTTTGACGTTCTCCTGGATGGCCAAACTGGATTGATGTCTGGATATACCACTCATCTGGACTTCAGATAAATTTGTTTTTTCTTAACTAGTGTCGTCGAGTGCTTTCATTTCAAAATGTAGTTTCATGAACTATCTCATATGAAGTTTATTGACCAAAATGTAGGTTACCAATGTGGAAGCTATTGAAATGGCAAGGAAACTAGCATTGGAGGAAGGCTTGCTGGTAATATGCCATATTTTTTAACATAGAACATTTTGAAAGTTTTTAATAAAGTACAAAACTACTTCAATATTGTTTTGAACTATATTAAAATAAAAACTAGTTCAACTTCGAACTAGTGTTGTTTTCTATGTTCGCATTATAGTCTTTTCTGATTATTGTTTTCAGTGATTTTGAATGCAAAAGCTGAAAATTCAGAACCCATTTCATACTATTCAACATTTGACAAACATAGGAGGTTCAAAACAAAACTATTGACAGAACCCAGTTTTTTAGTTTTACAAGCATCCCCTTCCAAGATATTTCTCTTTCATATTCTGTTCAATGGCCAGGCGATTAGCATTAATGAAAGAACTGATATCCGTTGAGCAATTTTTGATTGTAGGAAGCTTCTTACTAAGGGGCCAACTAATTCGTTGACCTTTAATTTCATCTTCATTTTCATCTCTTGCTAGCTATCACAATGACACTGTTATTACAGAAAACATCCCTTCCCCTCTCATGAATTTGGGTTTGATAATTTACATGGAGGCAAAAAACCTTTTAGGTTTGAGAACATGTGGTTAAAGGATGAGGGATTCTTGGAAAGGGTGAGTTCATGGTGGGAGTCCTATCATTTCCAAGGAACTCCTAGTTTTGCTTTAGCTAACAAACTGAAAATGTTGAAATTGGATTTAAAAAGATGGAATGTGGAGGAGTTCGGCAATATAGGTCTGAGGGTGCAGAATTTATGGAAGGAGTTTAATGCGTTGGAAGTTATTGAAGATGACCGGGTTCTTTCAACAGAGGAAAGTAGGGATAAGGATCGAATTCGTGGAGAGCTAGAAAAAATAACTTTGTTGGAAGAAATTTGCTGGAGGCAGAAATCTAGGGCTCTCTATCTTAGAGAGGGAGATAGGAACACAAAATTTTTTCATCGTATTGCAAATTCGCATAGAAGATGCAATACTATCGATAGGCTTATGGTGGATGGAGAGTTAGCTACGGATCAGGGGAGCATTGAGGGGTGCATTACTCATTTCTATTGGCAGGTTGTACATGGAGAATGAGGTCCATAGACCTCTTTTGGATGAGGTTGTTTTTTCTAGAATTTCTAAGGAAGATGCCACTTGGTTGGACAGACCTTTTGATGAGGAAGAAGTATTTGGAGTTGTCTATGATTTCAATGGTGATAAAGCGCCAGGTCTGGATGGTTTTACAATGGCATTTTTCTAGTCCTGTTGGAGCTTGGTGAAATCAGATATTATGTATGTGTTTCATAGTTTTCATGCCCTCGCTGTGTTTGAAAAGAGCCTCAATGCTACTTTTCTTGCTCTCATTCCTAAGAAAATTGATGCTGTGGATGTCAAAGACTTTCGGCCTATTAGTTTGGTGGGAGGATTGTACAAGATTATTGCTAAGGTTTTAGCCAATCAAATGCGTAGGGTGGTTCACGGCCTTATTTTTGAATCTTAGAATGCCTTTGTGAAAGGTAGACAAATTTTAGATTCTGTCCTTATTGCTTCTGAGTGTTTAGATAGTCGATTGAAGGAAGGGGTTCCGGGGGTGCTGTGCAAACTGGATATTGAGAAAGCATATGATCATGTGAATTGGGAGTTTCTCATGTTTCTGTTACAGCAGTGTGGCTTTTCTGAAAAGTGGAGAAGGTGGATCGGGTGTTGTATATCAACTGTTAAATTCTCCATTTTGATCAATGGTAGCCCTTCTGACTTTTTTGGAAGTTCTAGAGGTTTTCGATAAGGTGACCCTTTATCCCCTTTTCTCTTTGATATTGTCATGGAGGCATTGAGCCGTATGTTGGTTGCAGCTACTGCAGCAGGGCAGTTTTCGGGCTTCACAGTGGGGAATGTGACTGGTTCCTTGATGACAATGTCTCACCTTTTGTTTGCGAATGATACACTTGTTTTCTGTGATGCTAATAGCAATCATATAATAGCCTTGCGTGGGATTCTCTCTAGATTTGAGGAGATGTCAAGGCTAAAAATTAATTTAGGAAAGTCTGAATTGGTTCCAGTTGGGGATGTGCCTAATCTTCATGAGCTAGTGGAGATTTTGGGCTGTAAGGAGTCGGCTCTTCCGCTGAAATATTTAGGTCTTTTGTTGGGTGCTTCTTTTAAAGATAAGACGATTTGGAATCCTATTTTGGAGAAGATGGAGCGAAGGCTAGCTGGTTGGAAGAGGTTGTATTTATCTAAGGGGGGTAAGGTTACCCTTATTAAGAGTACTCTCTCTAGCCTACCTATGTATTTCCTTTCTCTTTCCCTATCCCAGGCAAGGTGGCTAAGAGGATGGAGAAATTACAAAGGGATTTCCTTTGGACTGGTATGGGGGACGAGCATAAAATTCACTTAGTAAATTGGTCTAAGATTTGTAGGCCAGTGAAGAATGGAGGGATAGGCATTAGGTGTTTGAGAAGGTTTAACTCTGCCTTATTAGCCAAATGGTTGTGGCGCTATGGTTTGGAGAATGTTGCCCTTTGGAGAAGGGTCATTGGGGTGAAGTATGGGAATGAGTGGGGTGGTTGGTGCACAAAATCTGTGTCTGGGGCATATGGTGTTTGTTTGTGGAAGTTCATTCGGAGTGGCTGGGGGAATTTTTCCAAGTTCATTCGGTATGAAGTGGGTGATGGAACTTGTGTGAAGTTTTGGGATGATGTATGGTGTGGGGATCGTCCTCTTAAGGAGGCATTTCCAGATTTATATATTATTAGTAGGACAAGGGATGCTTTGGTCTCTGAGGTTATGAGCTTTGTAAATGGGAGAGTTTCTTGGGACATTTAGTTTTGTCGTTTAGTGAATGATCAAGAGTCACAATCTTTGGATTCGTTTATGGTTTTGATCTATTCCACTAAGGTGCGGGGTGTTGGTTCTAACAATCTTTGTTGGAAGCCAGCCAGCAGTCGAGGTTTCAAGGTGAGTGGGTATTATCATTCTATTTCCCCTTCTACTGGCATTTCTTTCCCTTGGAAAATGGTGTGGCAATCGAAGGTTTCTCCTCGGGTAGCTTTTTTCTCTTGGACTACGGCTTTAGGCAAGATTCTAACTATAGATAACCTTTGGAACAGGCATTTTGTTGTCCTTGAGTGGTGTTTTATGTGCAAAAGGTGTGGGGAATCTATAGATCATCTCCTCCTTCATTGTCCTATAGCCTTTGAGATGTGGAGTATGATCTTTTGCTTGTTTGGTATTTGTTGGGTGATGCCTCAAAGGGTAGTGGATTTGTTGGATTGTTGGACATGCAAATTTAGGCGTCATCGTAATATAGTTATTTGGAGGCTTGTGCCGCACTGTTTGATGTGGTGTATTTGGCAGGAACAGAATTCTAGAAGTTTTGAGGGTCGTGAACGGTCCATGATTGAGTTTAAGTCTTTCTTCTTTTTTACTCTTCTCGAATGGAGAGTTTTACCATCTTTTTCTTGTATTTCCCTTCCTGTGTTGCTAGATCATTGTAATTTGGTTTCTTGATGTTTTTGCCTTTTTGTACATTTCCTATGTACTAGGTTGTGTGTTTTTTAATAAAATTTTTAGTTACTTATCAAAAAAAAAAAATATTCATACATGCACCCAGGTTGGTATATCATCAGGAGCTGCTGCAGCTGCTGCAATAAATTTAGCAAGAAGGCCTGAGAATGCTGGAAAACTTATTGCAGTGAGTACTTTTTATTATTATTTGGCTGTGATTAAAAATATGACTAATGTTGTTAGCTTGCAACATTCAGTATTTATAGCAAGATCATATGTAGCAGCATTCAACATCATTGATCTTCTCACCAACAAATCAGCAACATGAAAGTATTAGTCACAAAACTGGTATGGGGTCGGCTATGGATTTTCATTAGGCTAATCAGGTTCTTCAAATGTATTCTTCTCCACCATTTAAAAAAATAAAATAATAAAAATTATATTTTCTATCACTTCCTTGATTAACATGTTTTTTTTCATTACTTCTGTCACTGTTATATTAGGAAGTCGTAAAAAATGACATGTTAAGTAAGAGGATGACAAAGAGTGATTTTGGATAGGATGGAATGGTAGAGAAGAATACATGCGAATGATCTTGATTAGTTTGTTGGGGATCCATAGCCAAGCAATAATTTTTGTTTTCCCCCCTATTTACCTGGAGTTGGAAAAAGGAAAGCTTATGTGTTGGGTTTAGGTTAAGCATAATTAAGGCTTAGTATATAGAATGCAACTATAGGAATACTATTAATAGGGATAGGAAATAGTAATAATTGATGGCAAAGAAAATTAGAGAGTAATCAATGCAAGTATCTGGAGTCGGCTATTTAAAAGAATGAGGAAATTGAGTAAGTTATCAATAGAATTAGGATAGAGTTGATTGAGAAGGAGAAGTGTGTCTAGAGTAATGTTTCATTATAGAATATATTTGAAGTTAAAACCTATCAGAAAGAAATATTTTTGAAGTTAAAGGAAAAAGTCTACAGGACTATTATTTGTTATGACATAGAGTTGTGGGCAAGTAAGAATCAACATGTGTTCATAAAATGAGTTAATGGCAGAGAAGGAACGTTGCTAAGTTAGTTCAAAAGAGATTCATATACTCTAATTCCATTAGCTGGTCCGATTGAGTATAAATGTTTCTAATTGAGGTTTCCGTGAGGAAAGAGTGTGAAGTTTCTTTGTTTTTGCCAATAAACATTAATGGTGACTTGTTGGAAATTTAGAAAAAAAAATTCCTTGTATAGTGTTTTTTGGAATCCCATAACATAAATATGATCCTTGCTATTGATATTTTATGGGCTTAAAACAGTGTAGTCAAAGGCGAGCTAGGCACTCAAGCTAGGCAAGACACTAAGGCACCTTTACTGAGGTGCTTGCCTTTAGAGCCTAGGTGAGTGCTCAAGCGCCTTAAACAGACTGTAAGGCACTTTAGGTGAGAGCCTCAATGAAATATAGCAAAAAAAAAGGAGAATGGGGAAAAAAATTAAAAAGAAGAAGAATTCCCATTCTGAATTGCTATAGGAAGTACAATTTTCATTGTAGAACTTTTGCAATATTAGAGCTTTAACTGAAAAAATCTTCATGTTTTGAGCGTCTGAAAAATTATAGTGAATAGTGCTTTAAAGTTCCTCGAACTCACTAGGATAAAATTTTCCGAAGAATCATTGCTAATCCATTATGTTGCAGTTTAGATGACCATCCATGTATATTAATAACATGATTCATTAAGTTTTCTACTCAATTCACATGACTATTACGCCCCGTTTGTTTTATTGTAAAATATTTTACTGTAAAGTATTTTAATTGAAAACATTTTCAAGTGTTTGGCAAGATTAGACATTTGAAAATGTAGGCAGCCATCAGCCACCAAATACAAGCACAAACCACCACCAACCACCCAAAATCAAAATTGGAAAGAGCGAAAAAAATAGCCACCACCAAAATCTAGTGACTAAACACCACCACTCACATGGCCACACCACCACAACAACAACAACAACAACCACCAACAGGAAGCAACAATACCAAATGAAAACAAAAATTCCAAAATCAAAGATTAATGAAACCAACCCTTATTCAGCCACCATCAAAACCCACGAACCACCACAACTATAGCAGTGCCGGCCACCAAAAACCAATCGCCAAACTCAAAACCAAACCTGAAAACACCAAACCCAGCCCACCAAAACCCAACACCGATGACCCACCCCACCACTGAGAGAGAGACAACGGCACTCAAATCTGACGATGACCCACCCCACTACCAACCTTATCACTGATCTGCACCACAAAAGGGGTAGTGGTCGTCGATTTGCACCGCTCTTACGCTTGACATTCACGTCAGGAACATTGATGTTGAGAGTCAAAGTCCCAAGGGACTACTAGAGAAGGTAGAGCCGGTGATGGGTGGGAGAGAAGGATTGAAGGTGGGCTGGGTTATGGAGAGAAACTGAAAGAGCGTGAGAGTGAGAGAGAGAGGCTGATCGAGACTGAGAGATACAGAAATGTAAAATATTTTACCAATATTTCAAGTGTAAAACATTTTACACTTATTTGCCTTGGTTGTATTGTTTGACTGAAAATATTTTACCTTTGACAAAATGTTTTACTGCAAAATAAACATTGTAAAATATGAAAATATTTTCCTGCAAATATTTTACATCGAAATAAATGGAGCATTAAATACGTTATGTGATTAAAAAGTACATGTGGATGTTCATTTTAGCTAGCACGTAGTGAGTTCGAGGAACTTTCCTCCATATTGGTTTGGAGAAAAATTGTCTTATGTTATTGATAGATGTAGTTGCTTGAAAATAGACAGTGGAAACATATTAATGACAATGTCAATTTCCTTATGTTTAATTGTCATGAACTAAAGATGGGCCTCTAAATAGAATGTATCAAATATGCATTCCGCTAATCAAGTGAGTATTTCTATGGCGTAGGACATTAAAAATAGTACATCGTGTAGCCCAGCCATTGGACAAAAAAGTAAAAAGTAAAAAGAAAAAATTTATTGTGTTATCTTTGCATATTATTAGTAGCATAATAAGGTGACTTCGCCTTTCTTGTAGTAGTAGAGGTGACTTCTTTTTCAATGGTTTAAACTTAAATGCTATAAATTGAAACTTATAAAGGTAAAGATTAATATACAATCTCATTTATTACCTCAAATACGAAACCGAAAGAAGAAAAGAAAAGGTGGACTATGTGAAATACAATTTCTCTCTTCTTTCCCCTCCCCCTGAAAAAGATAATTTTTAATAGATGCAAATGCACTACCAATGAAGAATTGCTTTATTTGAGATTTTCTTTCTTTGGGCTCATACTTAACAAGTTTTTCCTTGAATTGAGACAAAGACATGCATTTTCAACACTATTTTTTCCTCACATTATTTTGAACTTGACACGTCTCTCTAATTTGTTTATTAAGGTTATCTTTCCAAGCTTCGGTGAGAGGTATATTCCCACTGTTCTTTTTCATTCTATCCATGAAGAGGTCCAAAAAATGCAACAAAGATAGCTTGAAACGAAACTGTTCAAAAATTGAGTCTTCCGGATAACTGAGTCATTCTCATGCAATTGAGCAAGCAAGTCACCACCCTATTTTCTTAATAGGTAAAAACTTCTATTTGTTATGCTCTCAATCATTTAAATATGGAAAAAGAGAAGTATTTTCATTCAGTGACTTGTAATTTCTTTGCAGGTGCAATTTTCATTGAAGGCACTAGTAGGAGGTTAGAGTTGATAGCATTTCAAGGAGTAGCTAGACCAAAAAGGCAGTAGCTGGAATTATAACTTTTTTCTTCTTTTTTTTTTTTTTTTTTCAAACTGGCCTTTTCTTATATATTATTTTTTGTTTTTCATTTTTCTTTTTAAGAACGGTACTAACAGATTGTTGATGCACTTGTATAACAAGTAACTATCCCACACTGCATTGCCATTATGTGTGTGTAGATGAGTCAGAGCTGAAGAGTCACCTTTCAAAATGAGGCCATTATAAAGGGTCACCTTCAGTGCTTGCATGCTAAGCAAAGTTTTTAGAACCGGACCGGACCGGACCGGGAGGTCGGACTGTGAAAACCGAAAACCGGGATGAAAACCGATTTTTTAAGCATAAAGAACCGGATTTTTTGTTAATTCCATGAACCCCTAAAACTGGGGTTGGACCGCACGAACCAGTGAGAACCGTGCGGTCCAACCCCTTAGCAATTTTTTTTTTTTTTAAAACAACTTAACACAATTTTATTCTTTTTAATTAAATTATCCATCTCTTACAAGGAATAAAAAAAAATTATAATTAAAATCCTTCAAAGATATTCAACTTTACTTTAAAAATTAATCATAAATTTTAATGTTTTCATGGTTATTATTTTATTTTATTAACTTTCTTATTTAATTATTAAATATATGCTTGAAAATCATTAAATTTCCCTCACATGTATAGATATATTGTCAATTTTGCTAGTTTTATAAATTTAATATAAAAATATATATATATATATATATATATATATTTAGGCTTTAATTAATTATTAAATTAATTATAACGTCATCACAGTTCGACCCCGATTCGACCTCGGTTCGACCTCAAAAACCTTGAACCTCTTCCTTTTATGGTTCAATGAACGGTCTGGGTCTGAAAACCTTAATGCTAAGTTTAAGTTTTATTGGGACTGAAAGCTAAAGAAGGATGAGTCAACGCTGGGGGATATTTGGGTACTAGCATAGTAAGAGGATAGAATATAGTAAGTTAACACGTGGTTGAAAGAAAATTGCAAACTAGCATCTTGAGTTTTAGAAACTCAAGTTCCATATAAAACTTGAGACTTAAAGACTTGCTTCTTACTTGCTGAGTTGGACACTATTGTGCACTATTATGCCACATAGATCTCAAGTCTTAAAAACTCGAGTTCTACAAAGCAAAACCAAGTCTTTAAGACTCGATTTTCTTCGGGAAATGCCATTGATCTCGAGTCTGCAAGACTCGATTTCTATCGGAATAAAACTCTTTAAGTGTTTTTACGTATCTGGTTTGGGGTTTTGCGGAAATGAGGGAAAAACAAAATTCCCAGTGGATTGATGTGGTCTGATAATGAATAAATGGGAGTAGTGATAAAAGATAGGAGAACTGCCAAATGTTTTTGAGTAAATATAGGAGAGGGGTTGTGTTTTACTACTGACCTCAGTGCGAGACAGTGAGAGAGCTGAATGAGGTTTTGAGTGAGAGGTCGCCGATGAGAGGAGACGAGAGTTTTCTGCCGCTGATGAGATGCGCTTGTCTCCGGTAGAGTGAGGGTTTGCCGATGGGTTTTCTGCCATTGATGAGATGCACTTGTCTCTGGTAGAGTGAGGGTTTGGGTGTGAAGGAGAGTGAGAGTGTTTTGGAGTTTGGACGCAAGTGTTCGAAATATGATCACAAATCGAGTATTAGAAACTTGATTTCAACGTGGCTCTATGTGGAAAAAAGTCCATGTCAAATGTTTGTAGCTCAGGATCTTGAGTATTAGAAACTCGATTTCTACCCAGAACTCGAGTTTTAAAAACTTGAAATGCTACTTTTCCACTTTGTTTTGAAACTTGGCAACTAATGAAATTCTTAGCAATCTAATGTTAAATGAAAAAAAAAAAAAAAAAAAATTTGTCAAAGCTAAGAAACGAAACTCAAACATCTCTCTTGTTTTCTTTCCCTTAGGCCACTAGACCTGTAAATGGGTTAAAAAAAGATTTAATTGGGGTTGATGCAATCTGAATTTGATAGGAGTGATGCAACTTGATCAATTATGTGTCAGATTTTTCAAATTGCAATTCATCTTGGAAAGATGTGTGCTTGAGGAATGATTATAAATTATATTTTTGCTTATTTTATGTACGGTTTTGCAGGTTCTACATTACCTTTTGTCTTAGCTTTATTTCAAATAATCTAACTCCTAATTAAGATACAATAATAGTTCTCTTCAAAAAACAAAAAAACAAAAATTAAAACTCTAAATACAGTTTTATGTATCCCCCTCTATGCTTATGATGATCACAAGCCAACAGATTTAAAAATCAATCATACAAAATAATAATAATGGATGAAAGTATTAATCGAGATGAGTTTTTTTTTTTTTTTTTTTCCAGTAAAATAGCAAGTTTATATGTGTTGCCAAGAAGATGTTGCTTTTTTAAGATGTTAAAGTTAGCATGCCCGTTGGGTAGACACTAGACACAAATCTTTAAAATATTAAAAACTTGAAAGCTTCTGAAAACCGTTGCATTTTCACCCTTTGGGCCAATTGTGGCAAAGGTGTGAACATAGAATAATTATTAGAAAGAAAAGGTGGTGGTTCAATTTGTGTGAACATAGAATAATTATTAGAAAGAAAAGGTGGTGGTTCAATTTGTGTGAACCTAGAATAATTATTAGAAAGAAAAGGTAGTGGTTCAATTTTCTTCCTTCAGAGAGTTCTGACGATTTATACGAGACGAGTAGAGTGGTTTAGTTTAGTCTTTTTGCTGTTCCTAATTATGGTTTCAAAGTTCCATACCAATTACGTTTAGATCAATTAGGACTGCTTCGTATTTCTAACTAAAATATCAGGTTCTAATCATGATTGCTATATAAATATATATATATATATATATATATATGGATTTTAAATTAATTTTGACTGTAATGTGTTTGCAAAATTTTTTATTGATTGATGTGTCACTTAACTTGAGAGACATACGTGAACATCCCTACATGGCTGAGCTCGGGGCAAATGACAAATCACCGTAGTTTTTCTCTTGGAGGAATAAACTGACTTTGCTTTTGTAGTTTCATTTGCTTTGCAAAATAATAGAGTTTCGTTTTTATATAAATATAAATATAAATATAAATATTTATTTATTTATTAATGATCATATTAACTTAACTATCTACTTCTAATAAAAAATAAGGGGGAAAAAAAAAACAAAACTTTCATTATTCATATGAATTTACTTTTCTTTAGAGTAACCCAAAAATTAAAAAAAATTAAAAAAAAAAAAAATCGAAAAAAGTAACTCTAAAGAAAAGTAAGTTCATATGAATAATGAAAGTTGAGCTGTTTTTTATTTTTTTATTAGAAATAGATAGTTAAGTTGATATGATCATATATATATATATATATATATATATATATATATATATACACACACACACCGCGTCTTGTTGATATTCATGTTTAAAATGATTTAGATAACTTATACATAGTATGGATGTTGTCACGCCCCAAACCCAACTATAAAGATAGGCACGTGACAACAGCCGCACACTTATAGAGTAATCACCTTAAAAGTGTGCAAGGCCTTTTTAGCAATTAAAATTTACCCTAAAAAATTATATCAAATAAATCCAAAATACCTCAACAATTTCTTTATAAATAGATCTCCAAATAATTCATAAGGAACAAAATCCAAACCTCACGTACATAATGCCAATTGGCCAATAGATATAAGACTATTACAAGGGACAAAATTGTCTTATGCCCTTTTCACCAAAATTATATAGCCTTATGCTCCACTTCCCAAACTAATTAGGGAAATACCCCTCTTTTGAAACTCGACTTTCTCAAAATCGAGTTAAGCCCTATAGTGACGTTTTCAAGGACCTATAGTGGCTTTTTGTAACTTGATCTCCATGAAATCGAGTTATAGGCAATAAAATTGCCTATAACTCGATTTCATTGAGATCGAGTTACAAAACGTCACTATAGGTCTTTAAATTTATTGCCTATAACTCGATTTCATGGAGATCGAGTTACAAAACGTCACTATAGGTCTTTAAAATGTCACTATAGGTCCTTAAAAACATCACTATAGGGTTCCAGATTTTTTTTTTTTTTTTTTTTTTTTTAAACTCGATTTTGAGAAAATCGAGTTACAAAAGAGGGGAATTTTCCTAATTAGTTTGGGAAGGGGGCGTAAAGCTATATAATTTGGGTGAAAAGGGCATAAGACATTTTTGATAAGCTGTGAAGCTGAAGGAGTAGTAATAAAAAATATTTGTGATAATTATTTATTCTTTACTTTAAATCAGTAGTACAATTGAAATAAAAATGTAACAATTATAAACAATTTTCAGTAATTAAAAATACAGTAGTATAAGTAAAATAAAACCAATTAGGATAAAATTAGTATAAGCAAAATAAAACCAATCAAGATAAGGTTACTTACCTCAGCTAGCTCATTACAAAAGAACTTCTCCCTAACACTTTCTCTAAAATCCTTAGATATCACCTCAAGTGTGCAGTCAAACCTTTTCTACTTGAGTATTTTGGATAGTCTTCTCTCTCAAAATATCTATCATTATACGTTGACTTAAATTAGCTTATATACAGCTAGGGTTTCAACCTTATTTTCTAAAATCCCCCTTAGTAATATTAATTATAAAATTGACCCCATAAACAGATTTACTTAAATACCCCTCCTTTTAAATCTTTTTTTTTTTTTTCCCGGGTATTACATTCTCCCCCCCTTATAAGAATTCAATCCTTTGAATTCATCACAAACTGAACCAATTTATCACGCTTTCACTGCACAACTGTAATGCCATGATTGTGTTGATCAATACAATTTCTTACTCAACCCCATAGTTCAAGAGCAACTTAAAAAATTCCTTTTCAGATATCTATCACTATGACCCCAAAAAACTTTAAAAGTTACGTCCTTGGTGAATAAAATATTTAGAACCTACTTGTTCAAGTAAATCTAGTAACAAATTATATTTCTTCAATAAATAATCTCTGATAATTCTGAACAATGAAGGAGCTTCCATGGTTATGATGAAAGAAAATCCACAATCAAAGTTTTCCGTAAATCACTATGCTCTGACCTCCCATTAAGTTGTATATTGCTTCCACTTACATATAAGTTCAGAACTATTTCAGAACAAATGTGTAGACTTTTCCGTCCTCAAAATTGTAAAATAGAAATTTCCAAAGTCTCCATAAAAATCAACCGAGCATTGATATAGTGTCTGTCATAGAATGTCTATCTTAATCACATAAATAATTTTCGGGATTAAGCAAAATTTTATTCACCTTTAACCTCTAGATGATGCTTGGGCTAAACTCATTGAAGAGTTGAGTTCCTCGTGAATATACTGCTTATTATGAAATCATAATCTCTAAATGTACCTTTGCTAGAACGAATTCCATGAAATATCTTAAACCCCCTTTTGTTTTTGTTTTTCCTTTCTTTAACTTACAGATAATATTGTCCCAACAGCCTAGAACTTAGAGTATGCAACTTTATAATCATTAACCACTTGTCAATATAAAACAAAGGTAATGCAATTGTCTAATGTCTATAATTCAAATTGTAATAGTCTTTCAAAATAACTCTCTTGTCATCCCAAATCCTTCAATATCCAATCAAAATATGGTTCACTAGTTCAATTCAATAATACCACAAACTTGTATTCTACCCGCTTCATGTTCTATTGAGCCAATCCATTGACCCTCACCAACTAAAATCAAAGAATTACTATTCTAGCATCAAAACTTATCCCCCAGAATATTAAACAATCTTCCAAGAGCACAAGTAGAACTAAAATAGAATAATGAAACATATACATTACAAAGTTCAAGAATAGGTGTCTCATGAATTCAAGTATGATTAGTGTCGTCTAGGCCCAATGGATTAACGTAATATATATTTTACTAAGGAAAAAGTTCAATGACAACTTGATTATAAGTCCAGAAAAATCAAGTTTAAAGGAATGCTAGCAACTCTAGGAAAACCAAATTTTTATTTTTTGTTTGAAACCAGCTCATATAAAAATTGAAATCTACTATACAGATTAACAGAGGAATCGAAATTTTTTCAGCAAACTAGACTTTTAGCCAAGGAGTTGTATTTAGAGTTTCAAATATGAACTACTCGTAATGGAAGAAGTACTGATACAGTTGTTGGAATACCTATAACCTTGAGTGTTTACCAAGGATAAAGTTAAGGGGAGAAAAGAAATCTCATGAATATGTAAGACCAAGAGTTAACTTCAAAAATTCACATTTAATATTGAGGTTATGGTAAGCATGATTTCAAAGAACTGGATAACAAAATTTGAATTTTGATTTGCTTAGGTTGGTCAAGAGTATGTAAGACTAAATTTAAACAATGAATTTAGGAGCCAAATGAAACCAATAGAGAAGTTCAACCCCATCTCTGCTCAGTATTCAGCTAAACTAAAATCGAGAATTAGACATGGGTTTCAAGGATGGTTGGATCGACACCAAGTCCTAAGCTGATCATATCATGGGGTGGATGTGCTCAAGTGGTCATGACAAGATAAATTGAAGTCGAACATAGGATATCAGAAAAATTTTACTGATACTTTCTTTTTGAACATATAAGAATAGAAGGCACATTTCAAAAATGCAGTGGAATCTTAAAAATTCAATTGAATGGATCCAAATACAACTCTCCATCACAAAATAGGTGGCAAAAGAGAATTTCATATGTTAATCAAAATTAGTTCCTTACCCTAATCACAATTAAATATACATAATATATGTAATAGAGTTAAAACTCTTCAATAAAATAAAAAATCATCTCTCACATAATTCTTCATAGTTTCTTTTATTAATATTTTTTTTATACATATATACATATACTAATGCCATGCATACATTAAGATTAGATGGTCAATGGTTTATTAGACCCCACATGAGCTCAATGGAGTCAAATAAATCCACTTACCAACTATGTTAATCAATAAATACTCGTTGAACCATACTAAAGTTAGATGGTCAATGATTCACTCGACCACTTGTGGCTAGCGAGGTTTGACTAAACCGGACCAAACTAACCTTAGGAAGGTCGACTATATTAGGCAAAACTATCAAATGAGTTTACAAAAGATCAATCACAAAACAACAATAAGATACTTTTGCTTGTTCCTTTCTCTCTCTTTTATTTTAAGAAGAAGTAGATTTTGAACAACCAATTTGATCCAGTACAAAATTTCAAGAACAAAGCACACCCACTTAATACTAGTGTAAGAACATAAGTCACGTATGTATAACCAAAGAGACATAAATATCAAATCCTAACAAACTGACCTAACAAATCATCATATGAAACCTCACCTACACTTCTCATCAAGTCACCAAAAGAACACTATCTATGGCCTAATAACCTTCATAAACAATAACTACAACCGTAATGCCTAGTGCGCGAATTTCATTCTAAATCAAACCTAGCATAGAGCCTACAAGATCATAACCTAAGCTCTAATACCATTAAATTGTCACGCCCTAAACCCAACTATAAAGATAGGCACGTGACAACAGCCGCACACTTATAAAGTAATCACCCTATAAGTGTGTAAAACCTTCTTAGCAACTAAAATTTACCCTCAAAATTACATCAAATACATCCAAAATACCTCAACAATTTCTTTATGAATAGATCTCCAAATAATTCATAAGGAATGATGATGCAAAAAATCAGCAGTTGAGCTTCTCGTCGTAGCGGATGGACGAAGCTGTGATTAAGGTCGTCTCTGTTGGAAGAAAACTTGCAAAATGAGCTGGGTGGACGAGTAACACGCCGATGTGGCGTTAGCCAAACCGCCTCCAATGCTTAAGTCAATAAGGGAGGAAGATTTTAGAAAGAAACAAACTAGAGAGTGATTTTTGTAGAGTATTTTTGTGTGTAATTGGGCATACCTTAGATTTTTGGTGCTTTCTCCTTTTATAGTTGTTTGCTGCGTTAATGGGCAATGAATTCTTGCATTTATGCTCAACGGCTAATATGTTATGGAATTCATGTCTGGTGTGTACAGCTCATTCGTTAATGTTGCCTCATCTGTTACTCTTTATCATTAATGAGCGTAATAAATGCGTAACGTCTTCTTTGATCAATGACGGTCTTAATAGCATTGAATGTAGAGGCGTTTATCATCATCAATGGTCTTCTGCCCATTGGTCCTTCAGTTACGCTTTTGCCTGTTTGGCGTGTTAAACATTACTCTTGTCATTAATGGAGGATTCATTTAGTGCATGCCGTAGTTATTCGTCCGAATGATGAAGTTGGCTTGAAGGACGATGCTGGCTTGATGGACGAGGCCGGCTTGATGGACGAGGCCGGCTTGATGGATGGGGCCAGTTTGATGAACGAAGCTAGCTTTTCTTTTTTAAGACAAGGGTAATTTTTCTCCTCATCAAGGAACAAAATCCAAACCTCATGTACATAATGCCAATTGGCCAATAGATATAAGACTATTACATGACCATCTAATCCCAAAATCACTAAGCTTCTTTCATGCTCACAACACAACAACAAAACTCCCAAAACTTGCTATCTCTTCACAATTTGAAACTGAAGGGAAAAATAGGAGGTGAGTTGACAACTCAATAAGTAACCAAAGTCCTAATAAGTTCTATCAAGCAAATAGATCTATAAATTAATAAGTTGTACATAGTTCAAATATTTTAATCTTACAAATATATCATAGATGGATTAGATAAAATCAGTTTTCCATATATCAAAGCTATAATTTACAATAGGTTCCAAAAACACATAAGCAGTTTCAAGGACTTAAAATAGTTCAAATATTCAAACATAATTCATATTCTTAACAATCTTACGACTATGATCATGCTATATCCCCATGACTAGGCATCAAATTCAAATGAAACTAGTTTCGTGCTAATGTATATCCCTCATTAGCTGGGTCCAGAAACACGATAGGCTCGTGATGCCCCAGATAGAACTAGTTTTAGTACCGATGAATAAACCCCATTGGCTGGGTATCAGAGTACCAATGAATAACCCCCATTGATTGGGTATCAGAGTCAAAACATAGTTAGATTGTCTAAAATCATATATATATATATATATATATATATCAAATCATAGATAAAAAAAAAAAAAAAAAAAAAAAAAAAAAAAAAAAAAAAAAATCTCATTCAAATACACACACACATATCTATATATATAATTATATATTTAGTAATCAAATATATTTGTGATAATTCTTTATTCTTTACTTTAAATCAGTAGTACAATTGAAATAAAAATGTAAAGATTATAAACAATTTTCAGTAGTTAAAATTACAGTAGTATAAGCAAAATAAAACCAATTAGGATAAGGTTACTTATCTCAACTAGCTCACCACAAAAGAACTTCTCCCTAACACTTTCTCTAAAATCCTTAGATATCACCTCAAGTGTGTAGTCAAACCTTCTCTACTTGAGTATTTTGGGTAGTCTCTTCTCTCAAAATTTCTACCATTATACGCTGACTTAAATTACCTTATATATAGCTGGAGTTTCAACCTTATTTTCTAAAAACCCCATTAGTGATATTAATTATAAAATTGACCCCATAAATAGATTTACTTAAATACCCCTCCTTTTAAATCTTTTTTTTTTTCCGGGTATTACAGATGTAATTAATATATACAAAGAAAAAAATATATAATTTTTCTCATTTTTTAGTCGGTCCTTGTCTAAAGGAAAATTTTTGAATTTGCCACTAATTAGAAATAGTTTATTTTTAAATTAAATTAATTCAGTTACGTTACATTAATTTCTAATTTGCTAAGTAACATTAAAATCAATAAGTTATTCCTATTGAATCAAGTACATTTTATTGAGAATACACGTTTCAAAACATTTTAGTACCTCTATGGTCTTAGATGCTTGACAGGCCTCCATCATATATCTTACCCAAATATATTTGGGTAATCTATTATTAATTTTGAATGAAAATTTAATCAACATGTGTAATGAATGGACATACAACCTCAGTTACATGCTTGAAAAATTTTGTACTTTCTAATTTGCTATCTTCTCAAGAGAGCATATGTCATTGTTGACATTGGTAAATCCAAATTAACTTACAAATATTCCTAATAATCAAATGCACTATTTTATGAACCTGTCAAAAGATTTTTTTTTTTTTTTTTTTTTAACTAAAAATATCGGCATAATATCTATTCGCACATAAAATTTGTTAACACGATCATCTTTCATTAAGCTATTGCTTCTCAAATAAAATATATTCTATAATTCTTCATTGAAACCGTGCAACATAGGGACCTTCAAATAGTATTAATTAAAAATTATAAATATTTTTTTTAAATTGGAAAAAAAAAATTTTAAATATTAACCTTTTGGATACGTTTCATTTAAACTTTTAAAAGGTTTCATTTAAATCTCAAAATTTTCAAAAAGTCACGATTTAAACCTTTTGTCATTATTCCTCTAATGTTGTTTGAAGCACAACACAAACATGTTCTGTACATGTGTAAATTTTCATCCAAGATAACAACTCCAAATTTAGATGCCAGGGGGGAAAATACAATAATTCTCTTAAATTATATTTTTAATTGAGAAAATTGAAAGTGGGGTCATCCGATGATAGATTATGCTGAAAAAGTGTAATTTTGTCCTAATTTTAATGTACTTGTGGTGGGTTACATGGAGAAATCATGTCATACCATGAGTAACACTTGTCTTGAGACATTTGGCGCAACCTCAATGTGTCCAAACACGGCATCTACTATCTAGTATTATGCCCATGTGATGTACAATTCAATCAAGAATCACATTTAAACAATAAAAAATACTTTAATAATATAATTAAATTGAATAATAAAATAGATGATAACAATAAAGAGAACAAAAATGATTTTAAGTTACATGATAAATGCACATTGCATAATACCAAACATTTATCAAAAACAACAACAACAAAGCCTTTATTCCAAATTTTGGGGTTGGTAATAGATTCTTGACAAATTAGTCAAGTTTAGCCACATGTAATCATATTAGATCCATAAATAAATTTTACGCTAACCATCAACCTGCCACAAACCTCTTCATTTTTTTTGTGCTTAGGATCAATAGTGAACAAAATATATAACATTAAGCATAGACACAAACATAGTTAATAGATACCAATACCAAATATTTATTAAAAAAAAAACCTTCATTATAATATATTATAAATTAATTAAAATAAATACTAAAATTCCTTTAGAAAATTCTTAAAACTTTGGATAATTGAGTTTTACTTAGAGTATTATTTTTTAAAATTTTGGTAAAAAAAATTCATTTGAAATAAAACATGCTAATAAATTTTAATGCATTTATAATGAATCCTGAGGTAAATTTTATAGCTCATTGTTATTAAAAAAAATAAAACAAGAAAGAAAGATGATTCATTGTCTTATGATATATATTTTTTAAAAGAACATTTCTTCAAAGATAAAAAAAGAAAACTAATAATAAAACTTTCTTCTAGATATTATAGAAGCTTTAAAGATGTGTAATACACGTCTTCCTCTGTCATGTGTTTTCACTATTATAATTACAAATAGACAATAATATATATATATATATATATATATATATTTATATAAAATGACTTCAGGTTATCTAGCAAAAACTTATCCAAACTTTGATTGAAACAAAAATTATTATTAAAATAAATAATAAAAATATTTTTAAATTTCTTGAACAAATTTTGATATTTAGTTTTAATAAGCTTATTATTATAAATTTCTTGTAACTTTAGTTATTTACTTAGAGCAAACTGTATTAGTAATTGAGTTACTTACGGAGTGGTTAATGGTGAAAGCACGATGTATGGCGTGCGTTACATATGTTGAGCCATATAGAATAAGTACAACATATTTAAGACCCACTTTTATTGTTTAAAAAAAAGACAAAAATTAGTTGCACTTACTTAATATCTTTCTATTATAGGTGAATTTTGATAAATCCACCATTAGATTATATTTTCTTCTTATATCATCCATGTTTGCAAAATTTTCAGAAAATCAAAGATTAATAGTTATGTCATTAATCAAATGTTTAAATTTCAAATTTTTATAGTCTAAAATTATGTATAAAAAATAAGTTATGGATCGAATAATAAGTAATATCCAATTAGCACAAAATTTAATATTTATTAAGAAGAAGAAGAAGAAGCTTGCTCAGAATAGAGCTGAATTGAAGAAAGGGAGCAAGACTGATATGAAGAATGCTAAAGTGCAAAGAAAGCATGGTGATCAAAACGACAGAAAGATTGCAGTATGGCTAAAGAAACTACTGGCAGTTTTGAAGAGTTAAGCAAGGCATGTGATTGACACGTGAGGAAGTGGATAGTTTGTTAGGATTGGAGTGACAATTGTCTTATTATTATTGGAAGAGAGTTTTTAGGAAATTCAGTTATTCTTCCCGCCCTTTTTGCCTCCTTGTCTGATCTGTTTCTAGTAGTATATATAGAGCATTGTAAATGTAATTTAGTTAGTTTTTGCAATACACAGAATTTCAGCAATAAAGATTTTCTTCTTCTATTCAGAATTTTCTCTCTGTTTCTAGAAGCTTTCTTGATCTTTCTGTGTTTAGCTTTCTTGGTTCCAAGCTTCTTGATTAGCTTGTGATTTTCACAACATGCGTGTAAAAAACATAAAAAAATATGCAATCCAACGTTTAGATGAATACAATTAATTTCAAGTTTTTAGCCAAACTTTGTTCTTTAAAAAATTATGTTAGATGAATAAAATAAAATGAATAATTAAATTTTTCTTAAATTAATTTCTAAATATTTTTGGTTAATTGGAGTAATTTTTCTAAAGGTTTTGAAACTCAAGCAAAATATGTTAATAATGTAATGTTCTTATGGTGCGCAATATTAATTTTTGTTACTTTTAAGTTAATAGTGACTCATTAAGAACATAAATTTTGTGCGCGCCAGAAGTGAGACTGATGGTCTGGGCCTCACTTGGGCTCACAATCTATTTGTGACGTGGGCTTTGGATTTCCTAGCTTGGGTAGTTCCTAACACAAAGACCCAACATAGCAACTTCTCCTGAGGTTTTCCCTACCCCAACCACTGTTATTCTCTTGTTGCTCCCTTGCTCCTATCCTCAATTTTCTCTCCAACCTTTCAACAACCCCCTCTTCTCCCTTATCTTCTCATATTTATAGCCCAATGATTAGTGGGGAGTTATGATTACTCTTGTGGTTAGTGGTACAGAAGGTCCAGTATTGTTACTATTAAATGGATGTTTAGTTGGGAGTGGGGTGTGATGAGAGTGGCATTAGAACTAGCTCCCCACTTCAGAAGGGATGATCGGCAGAGGATTTTTCCTAGGGCGATACCGGTGAAATGAGGCATAGTGTCCCCGGTCAATCATGCTCCGGTCCAAGGTGTACCTTGCCGGGTAGTTCCTAGGTTACCGGCTACTATGAACATGCATTATAGCGGTTCGCTCAATGGGTTTTGGGTCGGGCGTAATGTCATGAGGCTCAGGCCAGTGGCCTTAGCAGGCCCAGTGTTTGGTTTTGGGCAAGTGGGTTGGGCCCGTGGGCCGTAATGTAAAGTTGGTGTCCAAGGTCCAAGGCCCAAATGGGTCTGGGGGTCCCGTGTCGTACATTAGCCCCCCCTTGATTCGTGCCCAGTCCTCAGGGATGAATCAAGGAGTTCAAGAGGCAATAACTATCCGGGAAGCTCAACGGGTAGATATTGGACGGTTGAGAAACCCATTAATGTGCCCTCAAAAGGCGTGTTACGTCTGACTGTTGGTTCAGCCGTCATCACTGTCTGACGGTTCGTGAACCGAGGCAGCGCGCATGTGGCAGTTAAGATAAGGATTCGTAGGGTTTCTCGCTCCCCAATTATTATATGTCATTTATAGAGGTCGTAATTTCCCCCTTCGGCCTATATAAATAGCCATTTCTGAGTCTCTCTTTCACTTTTGCATTCTTCATTCTCCAAACTTTCACTCTGCCGAGCATACACCCTATGCGTTCGTCTTCTAGCCTAGAACATTCTTCCTCCTTAAAGCCCTCAGTAAGTTCCTTTTTCCTTTCCTTCTACTTGTTCTATTTCTTTCTGTTCTATCGTAATCATAGTTCTAGGAATCTTACCTTAAAGAATGGGCTATTATTATCTCCTTTCCTCAGAAGCCTCCTTGGCTACCTTTAGGGCTACCAACAACGTCCCTGAGGATGTTGATATTGCCTACTGTCAAGAGGGTGATATTGACATCCAAAGGTACCGTGGGGCAAATACAGTTTTCTTTCCCTTAATGGCAATTCTTGAGGGTGGGATTAGGTTCCCTGTTGACCCCCTCGTCATAGGTACACTTAGATTTTACGGTCTGTGTCCCGACCAACTCCCCCCTAACTTTTACCGAGTGGTGAGTTGCGTCAGTAGGTTGAACCAGTTGTTCAGCTTGCAACTGAACTATCATGACATTAATTACATGTATAGTTTGTGCGGCAATATCGATTCAGACTATTACTTAAAAACCAGAGACATGAGGGTACGGCTTATTTCATGCCTACCTGACTCAAATAGGAACTCAGCTGGAGAGTTTGTGCGGGTGAGCAGCAACTGGCTTGCCGAGGAGCTCCCTTGCGCGTTTTCACTACGCAATGTTGGTCGGTTCCATATATACTTTCTTAATTTGATTATATTAATTTATTAATTTTCATTTGATCAAGTAATTACTAATCAATTGTTGTGCTGCTTCCATGCAGAAAGCAAAAGGTTTAAGAAGGATCTTAGAGTAGTGCATGTTCGGGACCTAAATTTTGTACTTAGGACAGAAATTTTCGTACATTGGGAATGACAACTCCAAGTGTCTCATTTAATCCTCGGCGTTGATCCCGTGTATTCTACTTGGCAAGCATTCAGCCAAGCTTTGTTAGTTAATAGTCCCCTCCTTTCATACATCGACGTACGACACGCAAATTTCCTTCCTCCGAGGCTCATAGTAGGCGAAGCTCGTGACCTTGGTCCGTGGTACACTTGTTCGGACGAACTTGCACCCATACGGGACGAGTCGGCTGAACGCGTGTCTCAACGCCTAGATCAAGCACACGTACCCATGCAACCTGAAGCCCCCGTCCAACCCGAGGCCCTTATTGAACTTGAGGATCTTATTGAACCCGAAGCAATTGTTCGGGAAGCCGATGAAACAGCTGCCAAATCTATTGGCTTTGATACCGAATCTGATCGAGGTGAAAACAAGGTGACGCGAAGGACGGTGACGGTTAGTCATTTTGTTCCCGGTGCCCGGCCAGCCGCGCAACAGCAACCACCTCAAGGTCGTGGCCAAACTCCCCCTCCTCCTCCTCCCCCTTCTTCCGGCCGCTCCCGAAAGAGACAACGTACATCCGAGCAAACTTCGGTCGGCTCGGGTGATGCACCAATTAGAACTCCCCCTCGGCCATCAGGGAATATCATCATCTGGGAGCCAACAGCCCTGACGGGGACGAACGTGGTGTCCACCTCCCGACTTGTGCAGGGATGGCAGCCTACGTTTCAACTGGACGGCAAACCACTACCCGTCATTGCAAGCGTATGGGTGTGGGAAAAGGGCGAAGGGGGTCGTGTTACCCAAAGTTTGGTGTGCGATCTCTTGTTGCCCGAAGACCTGCACGCTTTTGAGGACGGGACGAACGAGTCACTAGGCAAGTGGTTGCAATGGCACACCATTGTAGTAATCTCATGTCTCCTAGTTTTCTATCGGCTTTTACACATTGTTTTTTTTTGTACTTATTATTGTTTGTTTTAACGGGTTGCTCAACTAACTCACGTCCTTGATGGACGGCTGAAGGAGCTAGCCGAGGATGCCAAGCGGGTGAAGGCCCTCAAGGATGTGGCCGAGGTGAGTGCTAAAGAGAAACCAAAGCTGCCACGACTGCAGAGAAGAAAGCTGCTGCGTCCGAGAAGGCCCGAGTGTCAACGGAGAGGAAGTCCTCGGAGTTGGAGGCCAAACTAGGTGAAACCGAGCTGAAATTGGCAGAGGCTGCAAGTTTGAACACAGTGCAGGCAGAGGAGTTAGCTAACTTGAAGGCAGCTTTGGAGGCTTGTAAAAATAAATGGTATAACGAGGAGTTCGCCGATGCAGAAAACTCGGTAAAGTCCGTCATATATGAAGCCCGGAAGCTGGCCTTTGAGGAGGGTTGGTTGGCTACCCTGCAAGCCATGGGTGTCCTCGAGGACTCTCTGTTGGGAAATTTAGACCCTGGTTGATAGAATTAAAAAGTTTTAAATCCAAGTTGTTAATTAGATTTTTATGAATAAAATTTGTTAAAACAAACAAACATCAATATCATGTCAAAATCATGTAGCGAAAAAATAAATAAGATAAGATATAATGATCTAGGAAAACCAATGAAACAAACTAGTTTCACAGTAAAAAACCTGGGGGGAAACCTTCCTGAAAAGCAATCCACTATAGAAAAGAGAAGTTTCAGATCTAGTACAAAACCTTTGTCCCTAGACTTTACAATCCCCGTAGATGAACTCACAGCAGAAACCTTCTACCGCTTCAGAACCTCTGAACTCTTCAATATATGAACGCCACCCTTTGATGCACGAATTCCAGTACGTGACTAACCAATTGCGCGGATCCCAGTACGCGACTTAATCACCAACTAGAAGAAGATGTTAGCTGCAAAGTTCTTCACTTCATTAGCAATGAAGATCAAGAAGCACTTGGTTACAAAACCCTAAGGCACAAAGACGCAGTAGCTTCTTTCAGAGAGAATAAGGCATTGGTCACCTTTTGCATATGTTCTCCTTGTATTCTCTTGTGTGAGGGCCTCTAAAGTAAGCCTTATATAGGTCTAAGGTTGTGAGAAAAGAAACCCTACACAAATACAAAAACTTGGGCCAAAAATTAGATCTGGAAATCCGAATTCCCGTAACCTCGATCGATCGGGAAGTGTCGAGCTTTAAACTTCGACAGATACAACTATCGAGAAGCTGTCGAGGAGCTGTCGAGGAGACAAGAGCTTTCTCGATCGATCCACCAGCTATCGAGAGGTGTCGAGCAACTGTCGAGCTATCTGTCTACAAGTGTTGAGCTATCTGTCCAGCTTTAATGAACAGCTTTTCTTCACTTGTTTCTTGGTCCAATCTTCATGGCTTTAATACTAGACTTGAACAACATGTTTCTTGAAGTATTAAACACATCTTAGATCTACCCAAATACAAGTAAAGTGTGTTTTGTTAAAGGATAAGCCAATTACATAAAATCATGACATATGTTCTTAACATGTGAAACACATATGTCCTAACAATCTCCCCCTTTGGCAATCCGTGACAAAACCACAACAAACAAATGAACATATGAGAGAAGTCATAAATCACTCAACTCATATTCACTTGTTGAATACAATAAAATCTATCCTAACACAAACTCTTGAAAATCTTTGCAAGAAGAGAGTTTATGACAAGTAGACTTTGACAACCTGTATTTCTGAAACACTTTAAACAAAACTCATCAAGGCATCTTAGTGTGAAACAGAAATAATAGATTGCATACAAGTAGTAACATGCGTATAAAGATAGAAAAGAAACAACACATATAAGGATAGGTGAAAGAAACATACATCACATATAAAGAAGATAAATATAATGTATGTCAATAATGGTCACAAGACCCAAGGTACAAGAAGAAGGAGGTAAGCACTCCCCCTAACAAGATGAAACACAACTCCCCCTTACAAGGAATGTATTTCTCCCCCTAACATGTAGAATCTTAAAAAAGAAACCACATATTCTCCACAATTTCTCTCCCTTTTTGTCATGATTGACAAAGGGTACAAGATGCTAGAAAACTTCACTCGAGAAACATAAAGATGATCAAGGAGGATCAAGGAGGCACAAGAAATCCATATAAATGTATGAATGTAATGAAACAAGATGCTATGGATGACAAGATAATAGAATGATGCAAAACATGTGAAAAACAAATCTCTCAACAAGAAAAGTTAAGCACATAGATCCCAAAAACACACACACACACACACTAAACAAGTCTAACCAATTTTATATTTAAAAAACAAGTCAAGACAGTTTAGTGAGCATACATTAATACATGTAAAACCTTGTGATGGCCAAATCACATTGTACCTGCACATGTATCAAGAGTAGCAAAGAATATTGCGTGTTGTGTGTGAAAAACATCTCAAGATTGCATAAGTGTATACATGTTATGACGATTTAAGATATGAGAAAATCACTTTAACTCACACACGATCATAACTGTTTGATGGGGACTATCACCTTCGAGGTACATCCTATAACTCCCACATCTCCTAGAATACACGCTTGCAATCATTTTTAAAGAATTTTTTATCTTTTTGCTTTTGATTTTTCTTTTGCATATTTTTCTTTTAAGCATATCATACATGGACATATTAGAGAGAGAAAAGAAATACCCAATGATATTTGACATTCCAATTTTGCTATGCCTAAGCACGCAAATGTCATTGACACTGCACTTTTACTATGCCGAAGCATACAGGTGTCATATTATGATTGGCGGGCAACAGTGGTGAGATGGTTATTAATGCCTTTCTCTTAGGATTTTTTAGTCCTTCTCGTCAAAAAGAGTGATATGAGTGTTAAGTATAAGAGACAACTTAATTTTACTCATCACAAACAAGAGCCACAAAACTCACTTGCCTAGTTGTGCATAGAGATGCTTATCTAAGTTACAAAAGTTACAAAGTTTAGAAAACTTTGTTTCAATGGCCATCCAAGGTACATAAGTACCAATGTACACAAACACACTGTTTTTGTATTTTTCCTTTTTTTTTCCTTTTTTTTTTTCTTATTTTGAAAACAAAACAAAATAAAAAGTAAACAATCAGACAAAAACAGACAAACAACATGAAAGCATGAAAGAAAGATGCATATGCATGAAGGCATGATAGAAAGGTGCAGATGCATGAAAGCATGATTCCAAAAGCAGATAAGAAATCAAGCAAAGAGAGTCCTACTTTAGATAGAAATAATCAAAGCAGAGGATAACAGAAAAGACAATTAAGTCTTAGGCTCCTTTCTCACCCACATAGCACGAGTCTTTGGCCGTGAAGATGAAAAGACACGTGTCTTAGTATGTCTACTAAAGGACATAAAAGAATTAGAATTCTCCTGAAATTGAGTTAAAAAGCTCAAAGCTTTTAATAATTCTCCAAACAAAGGTGTAAGTCCTTGAGAGGAAACCTGTGACCGTTTGGACAATTGCTTATGAGGATACAACTTAAAGCAATTAGGACGAATGTGTCCAGAAACACCACAATGGTGACAAACATGAGGTCTAACAAAGGATTTAGAATTAGCCAAAACGGTTTTAGAGATTGAGGCACAAAGACAGTCCTTGATCCAGAAGTCGTGGAAGAGGAAGGGCTGGAGGAAACATCATATCCTAAGCCAGTCTTGTCAGAACTAGGCCTTTGAGCACTCAATACCTCATCAAGCTTTGTACTAGACATCCTCTCTATTTGAGTTCTAGCTTGACTAAGCTCAACTTCAAGATTCTTGACCTTCTCTTCTAATGAGGTGTTCTCCACAACAAGAGTCTCAACTAATCTTGTAGTCTCATCTAGTTTGACTAACAGATAAGCCTTTTCAGTTTTTACCTCATTAAGCTCTTTTCTACAAAGATGAGAAGTCTTTTAAGATTTTATGAATTCAGTGCATAGCTTATCATAGGCTTCCTGAAGGGTTAATTTCTTGGGTACTTCATCAGAAGAAGAATCCTCACTATCACTAGCACTCTCCATAATCACCTTATCGGTTGAGGTAGCAAAAGCCATAACGTGACTACATTCACCCACATACTCATCAGAAGAGTCATTCTCAATATCACTCCAAGTAGCAACCAACCCTTTTATCTTTTGACTCCTTAGTCTTTTCCTTCATGAGGTAGTTTGGGCACTCTATCCTCATATGACCAAAACCTTTGCACTCATGGCATTGGATGAAGGGTTTCTCATTCTTGCCCTTCCTAGAGGATTTAGATTTCCTAGGAGGTTTGCCCTTATCCTTTTTCCTAAACTGAAGAAGCTTGATAATCTCATCAGTTATGAAGGTTAGATCCTCATCCTCATCTTCACTTTCATCTTCATCTTCAGAGTCCTCAATCTCTTCCTCTATACCCTTAAAAGCCAAGTTTCTACTCTTTCCACCTTTTCCCATTGAGCCTAATCCCATCTCATAGGTTTGAAGGTTCCCTACAAGCTCAATCAAAGGAATTTGATCAATGTCCTTGACTTCTTCAATGGCAGTGATCTTGGCATGGAATCTTTCAGGTAAGGACCTAAGAATTTTCCTAACAATTTTGGATTATACTATGCATTCTCCAAGGTTGAAGGCAGAATTCACAATATCCTTGAGTTTGGCATAGAACTCATCAAAGGTCTCATCTTCCTCCATCCTTATTTCTTCAAAACTACTAGTGAGTTTTTGAAACTTCACAGTCTTTACTGCCTTGGTACCTTCATAGGTGGTCTCAAGAATAGTCCATGCTTCCTTGGTAACTTCCGTGGATGATATTTTCTTGAATTTCTCATTGGTCACCCCACAAAACAAAGCATTCAAGGCTTTCACCTACTCAGTGATGAAAATCAAACCAAGGGCGGGTTTTTGTCCTTAGAATAGTTTAGTTTAAGGTTTCCTCCTGCTCGGCGATGAAAATCAAACCGAGGACAGGTTTTTGTCTTTATAATAGTTTAGTTTAAGGTTTTCACCTGCTCGATGATGAAAATCGAACCGAGGACAGGTTTCTGTCAAAATAGTTTAGTTTAAGGTTTCCACCTGCTCGTTGATGAAAATCGAACCGAGGACAGGTTTCTGTCCTTAGAATTGTTTGGCTGAAGGTCTCCACCTACTCGGTGATGAAAATCGAACTGAGGACAGGTTTCTGTCCTTAGAATTGTTTAGTTTAAGGTTTTCACCTGCTCGGTGACGAAAATCGAACTGAGAATAGGTTTCTGTCCTTAGAATTGTTTAGTTTAAGGTTTTCACCTGCTCGGTGATGAAAATCGAACCGAGGACAGGTTTCTATCTTTAGAATAATTTAGTTTAAGGTTTCCACCTGCTCGGTGATGAAAATCGAACCAAGGACAGGTTTCTATCCTTGGAATAGTTTGGTTTAAGGTTTCTACCTGCTCGGTGATGAAAATCGAACCGAGAACAGGTTTCTGTCCTTAGAAGGGTGTAACACAAGGTCTCCTGCGTGCGTCCACCGGAACTTAATAAGTTAATAATGATAAAATCATATGTAGTGATGCGCTCAAACAGATAAATATCATCATCATATTAGCTAACAAAATGTACATTTAAGATATTATTCAATTCACATGCCCATGTACAGATGATCAGTGATAGAACTTTTTTAGATTATGAACATTCCATGGTCGGGGAAGTGGTCTCGTTTAAGTCCTCCAAATAGTATGCCCCTCCGCCCGCAATAGCAGTAACCCTGTAGGGCCCTTCCCAGGTCGGGGCTAGCTTCCCGGCATTTGTATCCCGCATATTTCCTACCGTTTTCAGTAGAACCAGGTCCCTAGCACTGAATTCCCTTGTCTTTACGCCTTGGTTATATCGCCGAGCGAGTTTTTGTTGATACTCCGCTAGCCATATAGTCGCGGCTTCTCAAAATTCTTCCAGCGAATCCAAACGTTCTACCAGCAATTTATCATTATGGGAGGGGACTGCATAAATTTACCTCAGTTGGTATCACAGTTTCTCTCATATGTGAGAGAGAATGGAGTTTCCCCAATAGACCTTCTAGGAGTTGTACGGTATGCCCACAAAACGTAAGGCAATTCCTCGGCCCACCTACCTTTCGCACCATCTAACCTTTTCTTTAATCCGTTCACGATTGCCTTGTTGGTGGCTTCTGCTTGGCCATTGCCCTGAGGATATGCTGGGGTGGAGTACTTGTTCTTGATGTCGAGACCACTGCAAAACTCACGAAAGGCTCTGCTATCGAACTGCAATCCATTGTCAGACATAAGAGAGTCTGGCACCCCAAACCTCGTGACTATATTCTTCCACACGAACTTCTTAACATCCACATCCCAAATATTGGCTAATGCCTCAGCCTCCGCCTACTTGGTGAAGTAATCAACAGCTACCAATACAAACCTCCTATTGCCCATGGCTTGGGGAAAAGGGCCGAGAATATCCAGCCTCCACTATGCAAAAGGCCAAGCGACGCTTACCGGGTTCAAATGGCCTGCCGGTTGGTGGATCAAGGGGGCGTGTTTTTGGCACCGCTCACACTTCAGTACATACTCGGCCGCATCCTTCTACATCTGAGGCCACCAAAACTCCTGAGTCATTGCTCGGTGTGCTAATGATTGTCCCCCCACATGACTGCCACACACCCCATCATGCAGCTCGGCCAAGAGTTCATTGACTTTCTCAGGGTGCAAACACAAAAGGTATGGCCCTCCAAAAGACCTTTGGTACAGCTTGCGATCTGCCGACAACCAGTACCGAGCAGCTACTCGGCGAACCCTATTGGCTTCCTTCTCATCATCTGGGATTCGATCCTTGGCTAAGAAGTTAATGATCAGGTCCATCCAACATGGCCCGATCGTCGAAACCACTGCAACTCCAACACCAGCCATTGTATTAATGCTCGGCTCCATTATGAGCTCTACCTTGATTAACCGAGGTACATCCACTGTCATTAATGATGCCAACGTGGCTAGGGAGTCAGCATGTCTGTTCTGTCCCCGAGTAACTTGTGCCAACTTTGCCGTACAAAAGTCACCCATGATCTGCTTTACTGCCTGTAAGTATTCTTTCATTTGAGAATCCCGGGTTTCAAAACTGCCCTGCACTTGGCAGATAACTAGCCGAGAATCTGAATAAATTTCCACATCCCGGGCACCCATACACAAAACGGTCCTTAATCAAGCAAGGCCTTGTACTCAGCCTCTTTATTAGAGGCCCTAAACCCCAACCTAAAAGAATGCTCCAACCGTATTCCTTCCGTGGTGATAATGACAATCCCAACACCAGCCCCCATAACACTTGATGCATCGTCTACGAATACCTTCCACAGGCGGCATTCCACCTGACAAACCACCTCTCCTCCGTTCCTAGGGGAAAACTTTGCAACAAAATCAGTAAGAACTTGGCCCTTTATCGAACTTCTCGACCTGTACCTTATATCGAAGGATCCCAGCCAGGTTCCCCATTTAGCTATCTAGCCCGTAAAGTCAGACCTTTTCAATAACAACAGCAAAGGATACTCGGTCAGGACGTGGAAAGTATGAGCTTGAAAATAGTGAGGCAACTTCCTCGTAGCATGTACTAGTGCTAACACCAATTTTTCCAATGGTAAATGTGCGCACCAAAGATAGGGTTACTGGGCTGACCCCCACTTGGGCTCACAACTTATTTGTATGGTGGGTTTGGGTATCCTACTTTGGGTCGTTCTAGATTTTGAGACTCAATGAGATCACTTTTCTCTCTTTCTATGTGTTTCTTTTTCTAGACTCTCTTTCTTTCTCTCTTTCTCTCCACAAAATTCCATCCCCCTCACCAGTCTTTAGCTCCTCCTATTTATAGCCAATTATTGTGGGGGGATTATCATTACCTTTAAGCTAGTGCAATGAGAGGTCCAATATTGTTAATTGTAAGTGGGTGTTTAGGTGTGAGTGGCTTTGGAAATGGTTCCCAGTGCAGCAAATGTGCTCGGCAGCAAAGTTTCCTAAGGCACTGCCTGGCACACATAAGGTGGTGTGACCGAACATCTGCATATTGTTCGGGGACTTCTTGCCAAGTAATATGCGAGCTGGAATCGGTAGTCTGCTTCTTTGTCATTTGAACAACACCTAGCTTGGCCTCGTGGCTTTTGTGGGCTCGGGCCGGGATCTCGAGCAGAGCAGAGGTTAGGTCCCTGAGCCATACTATCGATCCATGGCCCAAGGCCCAAATGGACTTGGATGTGAGGAGCCGTACATTAGCCCCCTCTTGACTCGGTCTCGGCTTTCGTGGACGAATCAAGGAGCCAGAGAGGCAGTAGTTGCCCAGGAAACTCAACAGGTGTGCTTTGGGCGGTTACAAAGATCCATTAATGCGTTTCTCAAAAGGCGCATTGCGTCTGACCTTCTGGTTCAGTCGCCATTATTACCTGTCGGTTCACAAACCGAGGCGTGCGTGACGGTTGCCCTGGGTATCTCTAAGGTCTCTCCTTTTGCTTCATTATTGCTAATTAACACTTATTGTTGCTCATTAACCGATGCTCACTTTCCCTGGTTCCTATAAATAGTCCATCTCACTTCATTTTCTCACTTTTTCATTCTTCGTCCTCTGAAATTACTCTCGGCCGAGCATTCACCTATGTATTTGTCCACAAACCCAGAATCCTCCTCTCCCTTAGAGCCAAAAGTAAGTCTCCTTCCCCTTTCCTCTGCTTTAATTTCTTTTCCCTAAGCTCTTTCTGATTCTTAGTCTTTAAGATGGGTTTTGCTTATCTTTTGAATGCCGAGGTGCCCTTAGCCACTTTTAGGCAAAACTATAGCGTTCCTGATGATATGGAGGTGATGTATTGCCATGAAAGCGAAATTGCTCCCCATAGAGGGGCAGGCACTACCTTTTTCCCGTTAATGTCTATTCTAGAGGGTGGGGTTAGGTTTCCTATAGACCCTTTTTTGCTTAACGCCTTTAGATACTATGGATTGTGTCCCGACCAACTTCCCCCCAATTTTTACTGGGTAGTGAGTTATGTGAGTAGGTTAAATCAAACATTTGGTTTGCAATTAGATCATCATGACATAAACCACATGTATAGCCTGTGTGGAAAGAAAAAATCCAATTACTATTTAAAGGTTAGAGACATGATGGTACAGCTAATTTCATACCTGCCGGACTCTAATAGAAATTCTGCCGGGGAATACGTTCGGGTGCGCGGCAATTGGTTTACCGGTGGTATCCCTCCCCCTTTATCACAGCGTGAAGTGGGTTCATTCTAATCTTTAACTTGTTTTATCCCTTTTGTTCATAGCTACTTTATTTACCCTAACTCTGACTCGCTACCTTTTGCTGCAGACAGTTCGGTGTTTACCCAAAATATCAGAACAGTTCACGTATGGGACCTAAACTTTGTACTCAGGTCCGAGATTTTTGTTCATTGGGACGGACAACTCCAGGCGTCGCATCTCATTCTCGGTGTGGACCCTGTGTACTCCACTTGGCAACCCTTTGGCCAAGCTCTCCTTGTAGATAGCCCTCTCCTCTCCTATATAGACGTTCGGCATACGAACTTCCTGCCTCCAAATTTTACTGTAGGTGAACTCAGGATATTGGCCGACGATATACCTGCTCGGATGAGCTCGCACCTATAAAGGACGAATCAGCTGAAGTAGCACCTCGATATCTCCGGGACCATGCTCACGAGGCCGTTCAACGAGAAGTTGTACCTGCAGAACCAAAGGCTCCCGCTCAAGAAGTCGAATAAGAAGCTCTTGAATCCAGTGACTCCTCCGGACGCACTTTGTCCTTGGTGAAGAGATGGTGACCCGCAAGACTTTGACAGTTAGCCGCTTTATCCCTGGCGTAAGTCAGACCGTGCAGCAACAGCCACCCCAAGGACGTGACCCGACTTCTCTTGCTCATCCTCTGCCTCCTCCTCCTTCCGGACGAACTCGTAAAAGACAACGGGTTGCTGAACTGACCTCCACCAGCCTGGGAGATGCTCAGATCCAAACTCCCCCCCCAATCATCAAAGGGTATTGCTATCCGGGAGCCCCCGGCCCAAGTCGAGACAAACGTGGCTTCCTTCTCTCGACCAGCGCAGTTGTGATAGCCCACCTTCGAGCTGGATGGCACGCCTCTCCCTGCTAGTGCCAGCGTACAAGCGTGGGAGAAAGGAGAAGGGGGTCGCGTTGCCCAAAGCTTGGTGCACGATCTCCTTCTGCCCGAGGACGTGAGCACCTTTGCAGATGGGACCGACGAGTCCATGGGGAAGAGACTTCAATGGCACACTATTGCAGTAACCTCTCTTTCCTTGTATACTTGTCTTTTACACACATTCTCGTTATTGTCGTATATACTGTTTCTTATACTGCCGTGCATGATTAATGTCGTCTCAACAGGCTGCTCTGCTAGCTCATAACCTAAACGAGCGGGTGAAGGATCTTTCGGAGGAGGTTGACCGGGAAAAGGTCGTAGGGAAGAGGCTGCCAAAACAGCTAAAGACAAAACAAAAGCTGCTGATGCCGCCGAGAAGAGAGCCACTACCGCGGAGAAAGCCCGGGTGTCGGCTGAGAAAAGGTCGACAGAGCTGGTATCGAAACAAAATGAAACGGACTCGAAGCTGGCCAAAGCAGCGAGCCTGAACGTCACCCTATCCGAGGAAGTAGCTGATTTGCAAGTGGCCTTGGAAGCTTGTAAAAATAAATGGTATGATGAAGGATTTGCTGATGCGGAGAAGGGTGTGGAACCAGTTGTGACGCAAGCTCGGCAGTTGTCTTTTCAGGAAGGCTGGATGGCCGCCCTACACGCTTTAGGAGTGCCTGAAGACTCCCCTCTAAGGGATCCTTGCCGGATTCCCTTTCCGGACTCTTCCCCAGCTACACAAAACCCTGTGGGACCTACTGATGAGGAGGAAACGGACAGTTTAAGGGAGCTGGTGGAGCAGATTGACGCTCACGTGGAATTGATCGGGACAGAAGCCACCAGAAACCCCCCCACTAACGGCCTTTCCGGTGAAAATGTTCATCCCCAACCTTCTGCATCTGAGCATCAGTCTACTGAGATGGCATCTGAGATGCAGATCGTGGATCTTACTGTTTAATTGCCGAACCTATTTTGCATCATTTCCCATTTGCTTTACTTAAGTAACTTTTATTTTGAGTTGGTTTGCCTACGTCATCGGGCTATGGCGACTAAACAGGTATTTAATTTCTGGGTTTTTACTAAACAGTTATTTAATTTCTGGGTTTAAACTTAATGTCACCGGGTTTTGGTGATGAAGTAATTGATTTTTCATGTTTGATTTTGACCAAGGCTTATTTGCCGACTAGTTGCCTTAATTGCATTTATGATTATCCAACTATATTCTAATCTCTTTGTAATACTTTTGCTTTTCCATGCATGTATGTGTTCCTAATGAACATGGCATTTTTCCGCCCTAGAATATTTTTTAAATAAGGCTTTCACCTACTCGGTGATAGGGATCTAACCAAGAAGCAGGCTTCAGTCCTTAGAATGTTTTTCGAATAAGGTTTTCACCTGCTCGGTGATAGGGGTCGAATCGAGAAACAGGCTACATTCCTTAGAATATTTTTTGAATAATGTTTCCACCTGCTCGGTGATAGGGATCGAACCGAGAAGCAGGCTTCAGTCCTTAGAATATTTTTTGAATAAGGTTTCCACCTGCTCGATGATTGGGATCAAACCGAGAAGCAGGCTTCTGTCCTTAGAATATTTTTTGAATAAGGTTTCCACCTGCTCGGTGATAGGGATCGAACCGAGAAGCAGGCTTCTGTCCTTAGAATATAACTGACTGCTTGAATCTTCTCACCTTCCTTCATGTTTAACGACTGGACGTGCTAAATAAATAGAGTTGATTGAGCTTGCACGAACAAGTTACATCATTATCATATTAGTTAGTACAAGGTACATTTTTCCGTGCATGGACGATCATTGATAAAACTTCTTGAGATTATAAACATTCCATGGTCAGGGCAGCGGTATCTCGTCCATGTCTTCTAGATAATACACTCCTACGCCTACAATGGCTGTAATTCTGTACAGTCCTTCCCAAGTCTGGGCCAGCTTCCCGACATTCGTATTTCACATGCTCCTTACGGCTTTCCTCAGTACTAGATCTCTGGCACTGAATTCCCTCACCCTTATATCTTGGTTGTAGTGTCGGGCAAACTTTTGCTGATATTCGGCTAGTCGTATAGTTGCTGTATCCCGATATTCTTCAAGTAAATCAAGACGCTCTACCAGCAAACTGTCATTTTGGGACATGTTAAATTCTGAAACTCGCGCACTACACAAATTGACCTCAGCTGGTATCACGGCTTCTGCCCCGTACGTGAGAGAAAATGGGGTCTCCCCCGTAGACCTCCGAGGAGTTGTCCGGTATGCCCACAAAACATTGGGTAGTTCCTCGGCCCAATTACCCTTTGCACCTTCCAGCCTTCTCTTCAGGCCATTCACGATTACCTTGTTCACGGCCTCAGCCTGGCCATTGCTTTGGGGATACGCTGGAGAGGAATATCTGTTCTTGATGCCGAGGTCGCTGCAAAATTCGCGAAAAGCTTGGCTGTCGAATTGTTGCCCATTATCTGATATAAGGGAGTCCGGCACCCCAAACCTGGTGATTATATTCTTCCATACAAACTTCTTCACATCTACGTCCCGGATATTAGCCAGAGCTTCCGCCTCCGCCCATTTGGTAAAGTAATCGACAGCCACCAAAACGAATCTTTGATTGCTCGTTGCCCGAGGAAATGGGCCGAGGATATCCAGCCCCCATTGTGCGAAGGGCCAAGGGCTGCTAATCGGGTTCAAATGGCCTGCCGGCCGGTGAATCAGGGGGGCATGCTTCTGACATTGCTCACACTTGTGCATATATTCCGTGGCGTCCTTCTACATTTGGGGCCACCAGAATCCCTAAGTCATTGCTTGGTGTGCCAATGATCGTCCTCCCACAAGGCTGTCGCACACCCCTTCATGCAGCTCGGCCAAGAGTTGGCCCACTTTTTCTGGGTGCAAGCATAAAAGGTACGGACCCCCGAAGGACCGGTGATAAAGCTTCCGGTCTTTTGACAACCAATACCAGGCAGCTACCCTGCAGATCTTGTTAGCTTCCTTTTCATCATCCGAGATTCGATTCTCGGCTAAGAAGTCAATGATAGGATCCATCCAGCACGGTCCAGATGTTGCAATTACTGTAACTTCGACCCTTGTGGCCCCCACATCTCCTGCCACCTTAATGCTAGGTTCTGGGACAAGCTCTACTTTAATTAGTCGGGGAATTTCCTCAGCTATTAATGATGCCAGCGTGGCGAGGGAGTCGGCATGTCTGTTCTGCACCCGGGCCACTTGAATCACCTTCACCATACATAAGTTACTCATGGCCTGCTTTGCCAACTCTAAGTATGCCTTCATCTGGGGATCTCGGGCCTCAAAACTTCCCTGCACCTGATTAACTATCAGTCGTGAATCCGAATAAATTTCCACGTCCCAGGCTCCCAATCTTGAGACTGCCCTCAATCTGGCAAGCAAAGCTTCGTACTCTGCCTCGTTGTTGAAGGCATTAAACCCCAACCTGAACGAATGCTCCAACAGTATACCTTCCAGAGTAATTATGATGATCCCAGCTCCGACCCCTATGGCACTAGAAGCACCGTCCACATGCACCTTCCACAGACGATACTCCAACTGACAGACCATTTCGCCTTGGTTCTTAGGAGAAAATTCCACCACGAAATCAGCTAACACCTGCCCTTTTACTAAACTTCTCGGCTTATACCTTACATCGAAGGCCTCGAGCTGTGTTCCCCACTTAGCTATCCGTCCCGTGAAGTCAAATCTTTTCAATAATGACTGTAGGGGGTATTCGGTCAACACATACACGGTATGAGCTTGGAAATACTGAGGCAACTTCCTGGTGGCATGTACTAAGGCCAACACCAATTTTTCTAGAGGCAAATATCTGATTTTCGCGTCGACTAGGGTCTTGCTGATATAATACACGGGTTCTTGTACACCCCGGTCCCTTAAAAGTATGGCACTTATAGCATGGTCGGATACCGAGAGGTACATAAACAAGTCCTCTCCGGGCTCTGGTGCTGTCAGCATCAGTGCCTGCGTCAAGTACTCCTTGAGATCCTGGAAAGCCCTTTCACATTCATCATCCCACCGAAATCCCTTCCACTTCTTTAAAAGCTGATAAAATGGACGGCAGCGATCCGAAAATTTTGAGATGAATCGGTTAAGAGCGGCTAACATCCTGGTCAAAACCTGTACTTCTTTCAGATTGCTCGGCGACTTGAGACGCTTCACGGCCTCGATCTGGTCAGGGTTAACTTCTATCCCACGGCTGGTGATTAAATACCCCAAAAATTTCCCAGCTCCCACTCCAAAGGCATATTTTTCTACGTTAAGGCGCAACTTATGTTTCCGCAATATCTCAAACACCCCCTGAAGATCCTCTACATGCCATGCTTCTTGCTTGCTCTTTACTACCATGTTGTCAATATACGTCGGCCCTGCTTCCTTGGTCTACCATTACCCCTTTTACCAAGAAGCCACTTATCCGAGCCGTGACCAATAATGCATCATCATGTGGCTGGATTGTTCCCTCCAAATCGTCATCGTCGAATGCGATGGGCTCCCATGCAAACCTCATTTTCTTCTCTGGCGGTTGTACGTCCGAGCGACTCTCTACTGGTACTACAGTCAACACTCCTTTCCTTCTTCCTACAATGAGTCCCTCCGGGGCAGCATGGATAACTTCAATCACCCCTATAGGGGGTGGAAAAGGGTTCCCCCTTTGCCGAGTATCTTGCCCCGCAACTCTGTCCCCCAAGTCCAACACAAATTCCTTTAAATGCTCGGCCTTAACCAATTGCCCAAGGTGATCCTTCAACACCCGGCACTGTTCGGTAGTGTGACCTTTGTCCCGGTGATAGGTGCAGTACAAATTCTGATTCCTCCTGGATGGGTCCCCTTCCATCTTATTTGGCTATCGAAAATACGGCTCGTGTTTGATCCGGTCAAGAATCCTGTGTACCAATTCCTTAAATGTCACATTTACTTCTCCCATCTGTGTTGCCGGTTCTTGAATCGTCAAGCCCCCCTGGGATCTGAACGGAAAACCACTTTTCCGGGGACGATTCATCATCGGTGCTTTGCCTTTACTTTGCAGCCAGTCATCCTCTAGTCGTTTATATTCCTTAATGCGTCTCATAAGCTGCCTCATGCTAAAAGTGCTTGCTGCGACCCTTTCATTATCCCCACCTATCTAATTGTTTAGTTCCCAATATCGGCTGGCATAACTACGGAGGGTCTCCCCTGCCCTTATTTTCATGGACAAAAGCGCATCTATCGGCTGTGGTACTCGGCTGCAGGTCACAAACCGAACGCCGAACTCCTGAATTAGCTCAGAAAAACTATGTACGGACCCTTCCGTAGCCCGTTAAACCACCTCAAAGCGGTTGGTCCCAGACTTAAAGGAAACACCTTGCACTCAGCGCATCGTTATGAGTATGCAGAGACATCATCTGAATATAATGACTGACGTGCTCTACTGGGTCAGTTTTCCCATCGTAGCAATTGAACGGTGGGCGGGCAAACCTGCTCGGCATTTTGGCCCGTTCGATATCGTCCGAAACGGGGATCGAGCCGCTTTTCGTAAAGCTCGACTCATAGCATCCATGGTAGCATTACGAGGCCACCTTTCCTCTAGGGAGACTAAATTCCTGACTTAATTCTCCCGAGAACATGAGCGATCTTAGCGTTGCCTTGACTCTAAAGAGAGTGACCGGTTCCAATGTCATCGAGATTCCCGTGAATGCGAATGGTCTCAGTACTGACGGGATTCCCGGGAATGTGAACAACTTCGCCGTTGCCGAGATCCGGACTTATTAGACCCCACCCCATATCTATTTCCCCCGTTGTCGGCCTCCCTTTCTTGGTCATCTCTGTCTCTTCTCCAACGCCTGCCCCTTACCTCCAACTCTAAACCCCTGACTAGTCTGCGCAGCCGTTCAAGCTCTTCATCTCTCTCCTCCCTCTGTCTATGTACCGTAGCACCAGAGACTGTCCGTTGAGTTTGGTACGATCCTTCTCCCGTGCCAGACATTTCTTCTTGTTGACCGTGCTCCTTATCTTCTCGTTCCTTTTGTCTGCCCTCTCTCCAGCTAGATCTTGGAGAAGAGCTTACGGATCCACTTTCTGCGTGACTCCCCGAATGCCTTTCAGACATTTTTCCCTAGCTCGAGTCCCTTTAGAACTATAGCATTGTAGGAGAGCCCCACGGTGGGCGCCAATTGTGCGCACCAAAGATAGGGTTACTGGGCTGACCCCCACTTGGGCTCACAACTTATTTGTATGGTGGGTTTGTGTATCCTACTTTGGGTTGCTCTAGATTTTGAGACTTAATGAGATCACTTTTCTCTCTTTCTCTGTCTTTCTTTTTCTAGACTCTCTTTCTCTCTCTCTCTTTCTCTCCTCAAAATTCCATCCCCCTCACCAGTCTTTAGCTCCTCCTATTTATAACCAATTATTAGTGGGGGGATTATCATTACCTTTAAGCTAGTGCAGTGAGAGGTCCAATGTTGTTAATTGTAAGTGGGTGTTTAGGTGTGAGTGGCTTTGGAAATGGTTCCCAGTGTAGTAAATGTACTTGACGGCGAAGTTTCCTAAGGCACTGCTAGGCACACACAGGGCGTTGTGACCAAACATCTGCATATTGTTCGAGGACTTCTTGCCGAGAAATATGCGAGCTGGAATCAGCAGTCTGCTTCTCCGTCATTTGAACAACACCCAACTTGGCCTCGTGGCTTTTGTGGGCTCGGGTCGGGATCCCGAGCAGAGCAGAGGTTGGGTCCTTGGGCCATACTATCGATCCATGGCCCAAGGCCCAAATGGACTTGGATATGAGGGGCCGTACAGTAAATACCTTGTCTCGGCATCAACCAAGGTCTTACTAATGTAATACACAGGCTGCTGCACTCCTTGATCCCTTAACAGCACGGCACTCACAGCGTGATCAGACACTAAGAGGTACATGAATAAGTCTTCCTCAGGTTGTAGGGTTGTTAACATGGGTGCCCGCATCAAATATTCCTTTAGATCCTGAAAAGCTTTTTAACATTCTTCATTCCACTGAAACCCTTTCCACTTCCTCAAAAGTTGGTAGAATGGACGACAGCGATTGGTAAATCTAGAGATGAACCGATTAAGGGCGGCTAACATTCCGGTCAACACGTGCACTTCCTTGGGATTGCATGGTGGTTTGAGACGTTGCACAGCTTCAATCTAATCGGGGTTAACTTCTATCCCATGGTTAGTGACCAGATAACCTAGGAACTTGCCAGTCCCCACCCCAAAAGCACACTTGTCTGCGTTCAGGCGCAACTTATGCTGCCAAAGAACTTCAAACACCCCATGGAGATCTTTTATATGTTGTGTTTCTTGTTTACTTTTTACCACCATGTCATCGATGTACACCTCAACCGTACGCCCAATCTTGTCCCGAAACATTCTAGTCATCATACGTTGGTATGTCGCCCCGGCATTCTTTAACCCGAAGGGCATCACGGTGTAATGGTAGTTTGCATCAGGGGAGATGAATGCCATCTTCTCCTGGTCCTCAGCAGCTAGGGCAATCTAGTGATAACCCTGAAAGGCGTCAAAAAAACTTATCCTTGGGTGCCCACAAGTGGCATCGACCAATTGATCTATCTTTGGCATAAGGAACAGGTCCTTGGGCATACTCGGTTCAAATCTGTGAAGTCTATACAAACTCTCCATTTTCCATTCTTCTTCCTGACTACCACGGTATTCACCAGCCACTCTGGGAAGAAGATTTCCTTGATCGCCCTGACATTTTTTAACCGCCCGACCTCCTGTCTCACTGCCTCGGCATGTTCCTTCGCCGATCTTCTCAACCTCTGCTTCTTTGGAGGAAATGAAGAGTCTACGTTAAGCTTGTGAACGATGAACTCGGGATCAACCCCGGGCACCTTATACGGGTTTCAAGCAAATACATCTACATTCTGTATAAGAAATAACAATGTTTCTATCTTCTCCCTGTCCTTCATATTCGCCCCTATCTGAAAATACCGGTCAACATCTGGTAGTATCTTTACTCTGATTGATTCCTCGACACAGCTGGCCCTCATTCCATCTCGGGGCTCCTGTAATTTCTATAAAGGAATCTCTTCAGCGGTTTCATTTTATTTAGTCTGCTTGTGCTTCTAATTGACTGTGGCCACTAAACACTACTTGGCCGCTTGTTAACTTCCCCTTACTACAGCAATGCCCTGCTCGGTGTGGAACTTAACCATCACATGCAAGGTGGAAGGAACTGCCCCCATCGCATGAATCCACGGTCTTCCTAGAATAGCCATATAAGGAGAAAACGAAGCGATAACTACAAAAGCCACTGTCACTTCCCTTCCTTCCATATTCACAGGAAGTGATATTTGCCCTTCGGGAATCACCACTTGACCATCAAACCCGACCAGGGGTGTATCATATTTCGAGAGGTCCTCTTTCTTCAGTCTGAGCCCTCTGAAAAGATCTAGATACATCACATCAGCTCCACTTCCCTGGTCCACCATTACCCTCTTTACTAGGAATCCCTTTATCCGAGCTGTCACCACCAACGCATCATCATGCGGCTGAATTGTTCCTTCTAAGTCATCATCGTTAAAAGAGATGGGCTCCCGAGCAACTTTTAACTTCTTTTCGAGTGGCTGCTTGCCCGAGCCATTTTCCACAGGCACTACAGTCAGCACTCCTTTCCTCCCGACCATTGCAGTACCCCTCGGGGCAACATGGATAACTTCGATCACTTCTAATGGGGGTGGGAGAGGGTTCCCTCTTTGCTGAGCAACTTGCTCGCCATCCCTATTCCCTGTATCCGCCACAAACTCCTTCAGATATCCTGCCTTCACCAATTGCCCAAGATGATCCTTTAACACCCGACACTGCTCGATGGTATGCCCTTTATCCCTGTGACAAGTACAGTATAAATTCTGATTCCTGCAGGACGGGTCACCCCCCATCTTGTTTGGCCACCTGAAGTATGGCTCGTTTTTAATTCGGTCTACGATTTTGTGTATAGGCTCTTTAAACATCACGTTCACTTCTCCCAACCGCAGCTCCAGCTCTTAGATCATTAAATCCTTTTGAGGCCTTGGCTGAAACTTGCTCTGCCGAGGACGATTCGCTAACGGGGCCTTACCCTTACTCTGCAACCGATCATCCTCTAGGAGTTTGTACTCCTCTATATGCTTCATGAGCTGCCTCATATCCTCGGGAGGTCTCTTTGTCAATGACTCCCGTAGTTTGGAATCCTTGGGCAGCCCCATCTTAAAGGTGTTTGCCGCATTCTTCTCGTTGCCCCCACCGATCTCATTATAAAGTTCCCAATACCGACTGGCTTAACTGCGAAAGGTTTCCCCGACCCTCATTTTCATAGAAAGTAATGCTTCCACTGGTTGCGGTACGTGGCTACAAGTAACGAACCAGACACCAAATTCTTGTATCAACTCGGCAAAACTGTGAATGGAGCCCTTCCGTAACCCATTAAACCACCTCAAAGCGGTGGGCCCGAGGCTCGAGGGAAATACCTTACACATCAAGGCGTTATTATGAGTATGCAAAGACATCATCTGGATATAATGGCTGACATGTTCTACCGGGTTCGTTTTCCCGTCGTAGGAATTGAACAGTAGGCGCGCAAATCTGCTTGGCATTGGGGCTCGTTCAATGCCTTCTGAGAACGGTGACCAAGAAGCTCTGCGTAAGGCGCGGCTCATAGCGTCCATGGCCGCATTATGGGGCCAACATTCCTCCGGGGAATCTGATACTCGGTCTGTGTACTCCCGTTAACGTGATCGGTCCTGATGTTGACAGGACTCTCGCGAGTGTGATCGACCTCTTCGTCGACGGGACTCTCGTGAATGTGAACGGTCCTGTTGTCGACGGGAACTGGACTGGTTGGACCCCGCCCTGTAATGATTTCTCCCGTTATCAGACCTCCTTTCTCGGTTATCTCGGTCCCTTCTCCATTGCCCGCCCCTCGCTTCTAACTCCAAATCCCTCACCAGTCTATGCAATCGTTCAAGTTCTTCATCCCTCTCATCAAGTTGCCTGTGCCCTGAAGTTCCCGATATGGTCTGATTGGTTTGGTATGATCCCTCCCCAAGGTCGAAATGTTCTTCTTCTTATTTACGGTCTCTATCTTCACGCCTCTTGTGTCTCTGTTCTCGCCATATGGATCCCTGAAAAGATCCCACCGAGTCACTTTCAGTGTGACTGCCCGAATGCCTTTTAGACATTTCTCCCGAGCGTGGGTCTCTTTTTAACCACAGCTTTGTAGGAGATTCCCACAAACAGCGCCAATTGTGCGTGCCAGAAGTGAGACTGATGGTCTGGGCCTCACTTGGGCTCATAATCTATTTATGATGTGGGCTTTGGATTTCCTAGCTTGGGCAGTTCCCAACACAGAGACCCAACGTAGCAACTTCTCCTGAGGTTTTCCCTACCCCAACCGCTATTATTCTCCTATTGCTCCCTTGCTCCTATTCTCAATTTTCTCTCAACCTTTCAACAACCCCCTTTTCTCCCTTATCTTCTCATATTTATAGCCCAATGATTAGTAGGGAGTTATGATTACTCTTATGGTTAGTGGTACAGGAGGTCCAATGTCGTTACTGCTAAGTGGATGTTTAGTTGGTAGTGGGGTGTGGTGAGAGTGGCATTGGAACTAGCTCCCCACTTCAGAAGGGATGTTCGGCAAAGGGTTTTTCCCAGGGCGATACCGGTGAAACCAAGGCACAGTGTCCCCGGTCAATCATGCTCCGGTCCGAGGTGTACCTTGTCAGGCAATTCCTAGGTTACCAGCTACTATGAACATGCATTATAGCGGTTCGCTCAACGGGTTTTAGGCCAGGTGTAATGTCATGAGGCCCAGGCCCGTGGCCTTAGTAGGCCCAGGGTTTAGTTTTGGGCAAGTGGGTTGGGCCCGTGGGCCGTAATGTAAAATTGGTTTCCAAGGTCCAAGGCCCAAATGGGTCCGGGGGTCCTGTGCCGTACAAATTTAAATGATTAAAAAATTTAATGTGAAGCAAATCTATTAGAAGTGCTACGTTCACAATATTTTCACTACAAATCATAGATAGTTAGTTGTAATTGGTTCTAATTTGAACCTAACATTGAAATTACTTTTCTACCCTATTAATAACAACCGGTAACAATTTGCCACATAGGATTTGTTGTGAAAATGTTGTGGACATATCATTTCTCATTCTGTTATGACATTTACACGTTCTAATGCTTTTACACCAATTAAAAACTTCGATTTAAACCCAAAAAAACTTAAGTAGCAAACTCATTCTTAAAAAAAAAGAAAAAAAAAGAAAAAAAGAAAAAGAAAAACCTTAAGTAGCAAACTATTAGAACAACTATGAATTATTTCAAAACGGATTAGCATAAACAGTTATCTTATACAACCATAGAAATCACAGATTGTGTGAGTGATAAAATCTGCTTGAAGGAGATTGTATCAAATATAAGACTTGATCAATTTTGCATCATCCTCCAGTCTGTGAGTTGTTTTATTATTTTACAAATTTCTTCTATTTATTGTTCTTTCCAGTCAAATCTAAATACAAGACTTGATCAATTATGTATCATTCTTTCTTCACACATCTGGTTTTTGAGTTATTTAATTATTGTACAGATTTCTTCTTATATATTAAATCTCATTATGTTCTTATTTATGATTGTATGTCGTTCTTGTTTACATAATCACAAAAATAAATTATTTATGAAATATACCCAACAAAGAACACCTTGGGGGAGACTCCAACTAACATAATATATAGGGACACCGATTAATTCAAAAGTTCAAGCCTATGAGTTTAGAACAAACTATGTCATATTAATTACTTATTCGTGTCATTATTATTCGATATGGAACTTCACTCACATGTGTAAACCTAACAATCTTCCGTTCATGAATGAGTCTTTGCCTCTTTATGAGCCACGAACAAGTCCTTATAGCTCCATGTCCTCGTTCCAACTATGAAAGAGACCCTTGACACCTTGCCACCTTAACTCACATTACCATGAGCATTGATACCACTTGTTAAGGAGATCACACCTTGAAGAGACTTCAATTTAGTGGTTAATATAATATATAGGGACACCCATTAACATAAAAACTTAAGTTTATGAGTTTAGTCCCAACAATGTTACATTAATAGCTTAATCTTGTTATTATTATTATTCAACGTGAAACTTCATTCATGTTGTATACCATTAATTAAGTCACTAGTCCTTCAAATTTAGTTTGTTGTTTGTCACAATTCCACTTAAGCAAGAGTCAAACAAACTCTAAGGGATGGCACCCTAGAATTTAGGGGGGATTATATAATTGGGTAAAATTTAGATACAATTCCATTGTTGTAGTACATTAGATTTCCCAATTAAATGCAAACAGTGGCGACGCCACGTACAGCTCAGGGTGTTCCCAAGAACACCCTGACCTAAAAAAAAAAATTTAAAAAGAAAAATTATATTTAATCTATATTAGGAACACCCTCAATCACAAAATTAGGAACACCCTCAAATTTATAAAATAAAAAAAAATAAAAAAAAAAATAAAAAAAAACCAACACAGAGAATTAGAAATCAAACCCCATGTCGCTGGCAGAGAAAGCAGAGAAAACCAAACCCCAATACAGTCTATACAGAGCAAAAGCAAAACAAACTCCAATACAGTCATACAAAGGTGTTTATCAAAAAAAAAAAAAAAAAAAAAAAAAAAAAAACCTCAATACAGAGCAAACCAAAAAAACCCCAATACTCGCTTGTCGTTGCCGTAGCTCGCTCCTCCTCGTCGTCGTCGCTCACTCGCTCGCCCCTCATCGTCATCGCTCGTCACTCGCCCCTCATCGTAGATCGCAGATCGCTCTGCTCCAGTGCTTGGTACTCGGTGCTCCCTCCCTCAAGGTATTTCTCTCTCTTTTTCTCTCTGACTCTCTCTCAGTCTCTCAGTCTTTCTCTCTTTATCTCACTGAAAGTCTGAAATGAAAACTAAATTAATGAATGTCTCTCTCTCTTTATTCTAGTCTAACTCAGTAACTCTCTCTCTCTCTGTGATTGGCTGGCCGAATGAATGAGCTTTATTTATATTTTGCTTTTTGCCTGTTTTTTGTCTTTTTGAATTTGGCTTTATCTTATCCGTTGGTGTTGGTCAGTGTGTGTTGGTGTTGGTGTTGGTGAGATATTAATTGTCTTTTAGTGTAATGTGTATTGTGATTTGTGATTGTGAAATTTTCTGATTGACAGCTACCTATTGTGATTAGGGCATCAAGCATGAGACTTGTGCTTGTCTGTTGAGTGGGGTGGGGGTAGATGGGTTGATGGGCACATGGGGTCGGGTAAACAATAATTAAAGCAGTGTAATGTGCTGCACATTTCACTGCTTTAATTATTGTGCTGCATATGGGATGTGTAATGTCCGGCTCTTTTAGTGTAATGTGCACAAGGGGCTAAACAATATAACAAATTAAAGCAATATAATTAATGACAAACAAATTAAAGCAATATAGTTTATTGTAACGCTAAACAACAATAATTAAAGCTGTATAATTAACCAATACATTATAAAAGACAAATAAATTAAATTATGTTAGGCTAAATAATAATTAATAATTTTATAATTAATGAAACAACAATATAGCAAATTATAGTTTATAAAAGACAAACAAATTAATGAAACAACTAAATAACAATAATTAATAATTTTATTAATATTTCAAATGAGCTTATAGTTTATTGTTTATTCTTTTGCTAGAATTATGGACAAATATTTGATAAGAAAACCACGTACCTAAGATTCATTTCCTATGCAAGATTCATTTCATGTGCAAGATTCATCTTCATCTTCTAAGCGAATTCGTGTTGACTTTAACTTAGAAAATCTTCCTTCAGATCCTAGGCTATGACAAAAGATATCATCTTATCATCCTAATAATCATGATGAAATAAGAAGACATTATTTAATAAAAGGCCCTTGTCAACCTGTTCTTCATGATTACCCTATATCATATTTTTCTGAAAAGCCCTGTCGATTTAGATCCGAATGGTATGTAAATAGAAAGTGGTTGGAATATAGTATAGACAAAGATGCGACATTTTGTTTGTATTGCTACCAATTGGGCCGACAAGATGTTGGTAAGCAAGGAGGAGGTCAGACTTTTGTAACGAAGGGATTCAAACTTTGGAATTAGCTTGTGAAGTTAGATTCCCATGTTGGAGGAGTTAATAGTGCTCATAACCAAGCTGTCAAGAAGAGTGAAGATCTACTGAAGGAAAAGCAACACATTCAAAGTGTTTTGGTTAAGCAATCAAATAAAGATAAACTTGATTATCGGGTTCAATTAAATGCAATAGTTGATTAAATAAGATTCCTTTTATGCCGGGGATTAGCTTTTCGTGGTCACGATGAATCTCAAGGTTCAAGTGATAAAGGAAATTTTCTGGAGCTTCTACAATTTTTGGGAGATCACAATGAATCTATCAATGAAGTGTTGCAAACAACTCCGAAAAATTGCAAGCTTACCCACTCGGATATTCAAAAAGACATTGTGAATGCAATTGCATATGAAACATTCAAAGTCATCATCAAGGATCTTGACAATGGGTTCTTTTCAATATTAGTTTATGAGTAACGTGATATCTCAGTGAAAGAACAAATGTCCCTCGTTCTTTGTTGTGTGAACAAAAAATGAATTATTATAGAGCGGTTCCTTGGTATTGTACATGTTGCAAGTACCACCGCTTTGTCACTCAAATGTACTATTGAATGTTTACTTTGTGAACATAATTTGAGTTTGTCGAACCTACATGGGCAAGGTTATGACGAGGCTAGTAATATGCAAGGTGATATTAATGGTCTCAAAACTTTAATTTTGAAAGAGAGTAAGTCAGCATTTTATGTCCATTGTTTTGCTCATTAACTTCAATTGACACTTGTTGCCGTTGCTAAAAATCACATTAACATTGCTAAATTTTTTTATGTGATTAGTAATTTAGTAACTGTTGTTGGAGGCTCTTGTAAGAGACGAGATGCTCTTTGAGATGCATAATTTGCCAAAATTAAAAAAGATTTAGAGAATGGTGTACGTAGAAGTGGGCAAGGTTTGAATCAAGAGACAAATCTTAAACGCCCTGGTGATACACGTTGGGGATCATATTATGGAACTATTCTCAACTTGATTTTGATGTTTTCTGCTGTTATTGATGTACTTGAGATTATTGAAGAAGATGGCATTTCCGACCAAAAAGTTGAAGCTCGATCTATTATGAGGTCAATTCTATCTTTTGAATTTGTCTTTACTCTACACTTGATGAAAAACATTTTAGAGATCACAAATGAGTTGTCAATAGCATTGCAAAAAAAAAAAAAAAATAAGGATATAGTAAATGTTATGGATCTTGTTAAAGTGTCTAAGTAACGATTACAATTGATGAGAGATGATGAATGAAAATCTTTATTGACTGAAGTGTCTTCATTTTGTACCACACATGATATTTCTATCTTAAACATGGATGAAATATTTGTAGTTTGTGGGAGGCCGCGACGCAACACTCAACAAAATACAAATTTACATCATTATCGTGTTGAGCTACTCTACATAGTCATAGATATGCAACTTCAAGAGCTTAACAACCGTTTTTCTGAGGCGAATACCGATTTGCTACTTTGTATGCCTTGCTTGAATCCAAATAATTCATTTGTGGCTTTCAATAAGGAAAAGTTGATACGTCTAGCTAAGTTCTATCCCTCTGATTTTCTTGGGACAAATATTTTGGCACTTGACTCTCAACTGCAGAATTACATTTTTGATATGCGCAACAACAACTTCTTTTTAGAGCTTCAAGGAGTTAGTGAACTTGCTGAAAAGTTAGTGAGCACAAGGAAGCATGAGACTTATCCCTTAGTCTATTTGGTTGTGAAGTTAGCTTTGACCCTTTCAGTTGCTACTGCAACAATAGAAAGAAGTTTTTCAACAATGAAATATATAAAGAATGAACTGTGCAATCGAATGGGAGATCAGTGGATGAATGATTGCTTGATTGTGTATATTGAAAAAGATGTAGCTTGTAGTATTGATAATGAGACTATCATGCAACGATTTCAAAATATGAAAACTCGTAGAAGGAAATTGTAAATTTTATGTATTACATGTTTTTTTATTGTTGTTGTTATCAATATATAAAATTTTCTTTTTATTAAATTGTGTAATTTATACTTATTGAGGAATACCCTGACAAAATTTCCTGGAGTCGCCACTAAATGCAAATGGTAATCTAACGCGATGTATCTAAGTTTTGTCCAATATAATTCATCTAAGTTTTCAATAAATAATAGCCACGTAGCACAAAAAGACTTACTACTATGAGAAGATAATCAGTTTGGGCAATTACATCTTAAAAAAGGCACTATTTTTATTATTATATAATACAATATATAATTTACAAAAAATTTAATACACCTCTACTTTTTTCCCCTTCATAAAATGAAGCCAATCTAATTTGAGTTAAGTGTTATATGAATTTATTAGGTGAGCTCATAATTGGTCCAAAGAAATCGACTTATCATGGGCTTGGGGTGAGTTGGCCCAATATGCTCAGACCTTATTGTCGTACTATTACCTACTCGGCACCCCTGAATGGTTCATAAATCAAAACTCAAGCCTGGCTGAAGCTTGCAAATGATATCTCTCCTTTTTATAAGTTAGTGTTTGGCTCTAAATTTAAAAAGTAAGCTTATTTTATTATTCAGCTGATTTTTGTTACTATTCATAGGTCCATTGTACTTTTTGGTACTATTCATAGGTCTCACTGTACTATTTCAACTAACTTTTATATTTATCTACAGCACTTTCAACAAAAAGTTATCAATTTCAGCAAAATAAGTGGATCCCAAATAGACCCTTAATGTATAATATGGTTAGGTTATAGACTAATATATTAGCCTTTTCTTTTTGGCCTAAGATTTAGTTTGTTGGAAAGAACAAGCTAATTGTATGAGACATTAAATACCTAACATTGACTTAGACCCTGAAAAAATTTAGTATCAGAAAAATAGAAACATCTATTTTGATAATGATTGAGATGTATAATTAAGTTTTTCACTTTGATTTTTTTTTTCGTTCTTCTTTTGCTGATAATATGATATAGGAAACAATTTGGAGGATTCACTTTTACTGATCAAAAAGTAAGTTATAACTTTATCTCTATATGATGGTGTGTTCTAATTAGTTTTATTGGTGAATTCCCTTATCATTAAATAAATGACATGAATTTATATTAAGTTTACATAAAAACCAATTAATATCTTGACACAATAATAACGAGCAATTTAAGAAATTTTTGTATGGATTGCACTTCAAATCAATTGCTCGTTATTATCATGACAAGACATCAATTGATTTTTATGTGAACGGAATATAAATTCAGGTCCTTTATTTATTTGATCCCTAAACCTAAAAAAATAAAAATAAAAAAGTCTATGGTCAAGAATATGCTTAATTTTCTTAATCTCATATCTAAGAAATTTCCCTCGAAGAAAAAAAAAATAAATAAAATCTAAGAAAGTTGCTGCATTTTTTTTTTTTTTATACAAGATAAAATTTTTATTATAACCTAATTTAAGTGTATATGTGTGTGAAACTTCCCTTTGAAGACTTAAACCCCGATCCTTGCCCCTCATAACCCACAAACATTTATACTTGTGTAGTAACCACACAATTCGATGTGCAATTACTAGAATTAAATTCCATTGCAGATCTTTCAATATGTGAGTTGTTTTTGTTTGTTTTCCACCCTTTAATTAGCAAATGGCATTTGGCTATTTTGAAGTTTCATTATATCATTGACATTGACTTTCGTTTATCCAAAGGTTAGTTCGAAAGATGATCTATCATGCATCTATCATCTAGGGGCAATCGGCTTCCTTTTTCTTTCATTGCTGGCCCATATCTTGGCCTAATTTGAAGGTCCATAAAGAAGGTCACTTAAATGCAGTGGACTTGTAGTAAGCAACCCCTACCCAATTTCCTTTTTTCACATTATAGCATAGATGTTGATTTACACACACACACTCTTGTGAATGAGAGAGAGAGAGAGAGAGAGAGATGAAACCTTGTTAATAATTGTGTTTCTGAGGAAGGGTAGAGTTTAAATTCAATTGATGGCAGTGGGAACAGAGAGTTATTGGGCAATAACTATGATTTTTTTTTTTTTGGGTATAAATTCATTGGTTATTGGTTGGAAATTTTTGTATAGTTTAGACTTGTTTCCTTTCTTAGCCCAATCCATGACCATAAGGTCTTCATGTGAGCGAAGAGAACTAGTACGTGTTCACTTTCTGATTGAATAAGTGTACTAGTCTGTGAGTGAGAGTCTAATAACAATAAGCTTTAGTAGTAGGGCTTGCTTGTTGTGGTCCCCAAATATGATAGTCCCTTCTTCTTTTGTTTATAGTGAAGAAGAAAGGCAATATTGATGAGGATCATAACCATAGGGGGTGGCACTTATCTCACTTGCCATTGCCAGCCATGCAATGTTAGGTAGGGATTGCAATAATGTGGCAAATTGATGTGATGGGTTTCATTTATTATAGGGTGCAGCTTAGGTTTAGTGTCATGTGACACTGGATCCGTTGTAATCATAACACATGTCTAAAAATAAACACGTGTCATGATCGCAGCGGGTCCAATGCGCTGAAGGCACTGGATATAAGCTACACCCTTTATTATAAAACCTTTTTTTTTTTAATCTTAATTATGTGATGGGTTTCATCCAAAATAAGGTAAATAAATTTACTAAATCATGATGTAAAGTTCAGAAATTCGATTGTCAAAATTTATTTGTGCGGTTTGGCAATTTTTCGATTTTATTTTTATTTTTTGATTTTTAAATCTTATGGATATGTGGGATCTAGGTGTGGGTTTGCATGTGAGAGAGAAAGAGCAAAACTAAACCTAACACATTAATGGGTCATCAAAATGTATCGAAGTTAATATAAATCATTGGGTCCTCACAAGCAACATATCGTACTCAATGCTTCACAACTAGTAAAGGTGCATTCAATTTTTCAAAAAATCAGGTGGGTCGAATATATTGAACTTATAAACTACAGAAGATAATCTGTCTGCCAAAATGGAGAGAGACACCTTCACTTAAATACCAAAAAATAAATAAATAAATAATAACAAAAGAAAAATAATGAGACAGTTCCTTACTCTGATGATGATTACCAATCATACCAAGTGCTGCAAAAAGGTACAAATTGTATATATAGTTCTGTTGTTTCTGCAAAAGCGTACATGCGAAGTCGTGTCAAAAATGTCAAAGTAATGCTTTGAAGGATAAATATGTTCATACATAAAGAAAAGTACACAATATCAATATGCTCCGTATCACGATTCACGGAATGCACCTTAGCCCAACCCGACTACTTCTTCTTCTTCTTGTCTCTATTAGAGAGGTTCATATGTTTTTTTCTTTTTTCTTTTATTTAGATCCAGTGAGATAAATTAGTTTAGTTTTTAGTATAGATAAGATTTAAACTCAAAATATTTTGGTGGTACTGACTTTTTTTTGTTTTTTGTTTTTGAGAATTGTATGACAACTAACAAGTTTGGAGAGTTATTTTATTAACACAATTAATTCTACACATCTTAATAACTCACATTGGATAGTTGTGAAAATAGGTGTGAAATTGTTTGTAATTCAAGAATTTTTCAAGTTGAAATAAGGAAAAGAATTCTTCTAATACTACAAACAAATTTACAATTTTTGTCACAACTCTCCTACAGTGTAAATTGTGATTAGCTGTATATCACTTTCACATTAACCCAATACTTTTTATCCACTAATCACAGTCAACCACATGGAGAGTTTTGTCAAAGGTTGTGTATTTTTTGGTAGTACTAGATTTTTTGTAAGAAAAAAGAAGACATATTTTAATTCAAATGTTAGTACTACACACTTTGCCACAGTTGTCCTATATAGGAAAGGGTGATTAGTTGTTTGCCACTATATCATAGATCCACTATATATATATATATATATATATATATTTTTTTTTTTTTTCCATTACTCAAAATCTACCACATAAGGCAATTATAATAAAATGCATATAAAAATATGTGGTACTAGGCTACTAGCATTGTTGATTTCAACACATCCTAAATTCAGCAAATGCACCCTTTTTACTATGAGTAATGCTACAAACACAAACTATTTTACAATATTTTTACAAATTGCTGATGTGGTTTTAGTATTTTCTAAATAGTTATTATAAGTAAAAATGTGATATTAGTGATGGGCCCATATTAGAACTAGCAAGAATTTGCCACATCAGTAATTTGTAAAAATGTTATAAAATAGTTTGTGTATGTGAGATTACTCTTTTACCATTGGGGGCAAGTAAATTGAGGCATCTTCACCGCTAATAAATGAGTTCAACAATACAGGCTTAGATCTCATTTAATTTCCGGCTAACCAAGTAGCCTCTCTTTTCGCTTTTGAGTAAGCTCACATGCCCTTCTTCAATACTATTAAAAAAAAAAAAAATTAAAAATGTAAATGAAGAAAAAGTCTAAATCCTACTTATTTGTTTTTTAATAAGAATTGACATGGGAAAGGAAATAGGATACCGTTGACTTCTAGACATAGAATAATAATATGGTGAACAACAAATGGGGCATAATGCAAAATGATTTTTTATTGAAATGCTAAGTTATAAGAAACTATCTCCCTAGTCCCTACACAAACTAATTAAGTTTAGAAGAAAAAAAAAATACACACTGGAAACTTTACACAGCAGAATTGAATCGCTACTTACTATCAAGGGAATTAACAAATTAAGAAACTTTACTAATTAAGTTAATTAATTAGAATATGAAATACATCTATAACAAATAATTAGATATGCTATAACATACTATAACTTAACTTGATCATTAATTTGTGCTTACACTTCAAAATGACTGTCAAGTTATACTTAGGGCTCCTTGTAATATATATATATATATATATATATATATATATATATATATATATATATATATATATATATATATATATATATATATAATAATAGGTGAAGTTGAGAGAAACTCAAATTAGAGTTTTAATTTTGCGCCATGTGTCTTAAATTATTTATTTTTAAAGAGTTTTATTTTTTAATTTTAGAATCAAATATGGGATCACATCATAAATATTCATCTAAGTGAGTTATTAAGTACAAAAACGAAAGAGTTTCGAATAAATGAATCGTAAAAAACAAAATGTGCTTCACAATAATTTTTTTTTTTTAAATGGACAATTTACATTTTATACTTAATAATATCCTTACAATTTTTTTAAAAAAAGTTAATAAAATATAAAAATGACTATCAATAGTATTTTTTTTTTTTTTTTGAAACAATTATCAATAGTTTTTTTTTTTTTTTTTTTTTTGAAACAGAAGCATGCCATTCAATTAATCAGAAAAATTAGCATCTTGGTACAAAACTTCCCTAGCTATTGGAGGAACATCTTCCATCCAAAATAAATCATGACTAATATTCCTAGCAAATTGAGCTAACTCATGAGAAACCCTATTCCCCCCTCGCTTAGTACATTCAATCCTTACCCAATGCAAATTCCTAATCAAATGATGAATATCCCCAATTACATTCCCAAGCAAAGAATGATCATCCTGCCGCTGAAATAGCTTTCATAATAGAGTTATTATCCCCTTCAATGATGAATTCAGAGAAGCCAGCATCTACAGCAAATTCAATAGCTTTTCTACAAGCAAATAACTCAGCCTCCTCGCTGCAAGATACCTCAGGTCCCTTAGCTGCCATGGCAGCCATAACCTCACCTTTATATATATATATATATATATATATATATATATATATATATATATATAGGAATTATATTATGTATCTTATTGTATATCTTTAAGTGTATCCATGCATATGCATGGGGTTACAAGCTAGTTATTTATAAGCTCAAGATTCACCTAGTAAAAATACCCAATGTGTAGGTCAATACACAACCGTAGTTTGTAAAACACACACTCAAACAATCCAATACAAATGAAATTAGGGTATCACAAATTACCAAGAAATGAACATTATTAATTGAAATATATTGTTTATATATATATATATATATATATAATTCAATAATTTATAAATTATATTATAATAGCTATATACCTTTGTAATTTGTATTAACCGTTAATTTTTCTAATTCATAAATTTGATTACATTAGCTATGAATTCCTATTTAAATTTTTTTTTTTGAGAAAAAACCTAGAGAGGATAAGAATATTATTACTCAATTATAATAAGATCATGATTCTAAACATCAATGATATCATAATAAGAATTACTAATAGTCCTTCTAGCAAGCCTATGGGCTACACAATTACCTTGTCTTCTTACATGACCGACAGATACATTATTTAAACCAGAAAGCATAGATTTAATATCCTGGAGAATATGTCCAAAAGAAAAGGACTTCATATTGTCACCAGTGATAGAGTTGATGATAGTTTCTAAGTCACCTTCCAATACCAACTTGTCAAAACCTAACTCATGAGCAAACTAGAGTGCCCGACATGCTGCTAACACTTCCACCATCTCTACCGAAGTAGGCAATGGAATTTGTTGTGATAGAGCAGCCATAACTAATCCATGATCATTACAGATTATAATGTTCAGACCAGCAGTGTCATCTTGGGAGAAAAGTGGGCTATCAAAGTTCACCTTGACTCATCCCACTAGAGGAGGCCGCCACCTCACTGATATGGCAATCATGGGGATCTTAGCATGGATAGGCTGGAGTTGTTGGAATTCTTGGACTGAATCCCTAGCCATGGAGTTTATCTTCATTAAAGGGAATGTGTCTTCACCCAATCTAATTTTATTTCTCCTCATCCAAATCATAGAGATCATCATTGCAAAAAAATCAAGGTTAGATTTATCTAAAGAGGCAAGTTGGATAACATCTAAGAAACTGGAGCAGCTACACGTAGTTTTCATTAGATGATCAAAGTGTCTTCACCCAATCTAATTTTATTTCTCCTCATCCAAATCATAGAGATCATCATTGCAAACAAATCAAGGTTAGATTTATCCAGAGAGGCAAGTTGGATAACATCTAAGAACTGCCGCATATTCAGCCTCATATTCAGCCTCATTATTCGTGGCTGAGAAGCCCAGCCTTAGTGATTTTTCGATGGTAATCCTTTCAGGGAAAATTAGAACTAGCCCCACTTCGGAGCCCCTTTGGTTTACTGCCCCATCAACAAATATTTTCTAGCATGTGGGCTCTTGTAGAGAGATTGCGCCAACTGATTTTTCATCCATGCCTTGCGTCCCTACTTCTTCTTCTAGTGAGGGTTCAGCAAATTTAGCTACCAAATCTGCGAGGACTTGGCGCTTGACGGAGGTACGAGTCATGTACTTAATGTTAAAAGCCCCTAGAATCGTGCCCCACTTAGCAACTCTCCCTGTGTAATCAGCACTACGAAGTATGGACCTGAGCGGAAGCTAGGTTAGAATGATAAACGTGTGTGCCTGGAAGTAATGGGGAAGCTTTCGTGTAGCTTGAACCACTGCTAGGATGGCCTTTTCTAGTGGTAGGTAGTGGATCTCGGCTTCATGCAATGATTTGCTCACGTAGTAGACTAGTCGTTGTATGTCGTTGTCCATTCGAATTAACACTAGGTTTACTGCATGAGGGGCCACAGCAATGTAGGCGAACAGGACTTCATTAGCCTCGAGACTGGACATGATTGGTGGCCGAGATAGATATTCTTTAAGTTGTTGGAAGGCCAAAGCACATTCTTCGGTCCATTCAAATCCTTTCCATTTATTCAACAGGAGGAAGAAAGGTCTACATCGGTCTGCTGACTGAGAAATAAAACGGTTTAAGGCAGCAATCATGCCGGTAAGCTTTTGGACCTCCTTGGGATTTCGTGGTGGCTGCAAGCTGTTTACAGCCCTAATTTGATCAGGACTGACCTCGATCCCCCTGTGGGTCACCATATAGCCCAAGAATTTTCCTGATCTTACCCCAAATGAACATTTAGATGCGTTAAGGTGCAGTTTGTGTCTCCACAGGATTTCAAAAATGTCCCCGAGGTCTCTCACGTACTCGGACACTACCTTAATTTTTACCACCATGTTATCTATATAGACTTCAATGCTCTTACCCAGCTGTGGTTCAAACATTCTGGTCATCATCCTCTGGTAGGTGGACCTTGCGTTTTTCAAACCAAAAGGCATCACCTTGTAATGGTAGTTTCCAATAAGAGTGACAAAAGCTGTCTTTTCTTGGTCGTCTGCAGCCAGTGGTATTTGATGATATCCTTGAAAGGCATCCAAGAAGCTCATCCGAGGATGGCCTACGGTTGCATCTACCAACTGATCTATCCGAGGCATAGGGAATGGATCTTTTAGGCAGGCTTTATTCAGATCTGTGAAGTCTACGTAATCTCGCCATTTTCCGCTCTTCTTCTTTACCACTACAGTATTGGCCAACCACTCGGGATAGAAAACTTCCTTGATAGCCCTTGCTTTTTTGAGTTTCATCACTTCGTCCCTAACAGCATTGGCATGCTCCTTCGATGGGCCCCGGGGTGGTTGCTTCTTGGGAGTAATGGATGGGTTAACGTTTAGGTGGTGGCAGATGAAGCTCAGATCAACCCCTGGGGCCTCATAGGCATCCCACGCAAACATGTCCATGTTTTCTCTAAGAAACCCAATCAGTTCTTCTTTCTCTTGGAGAGGTAGTTCTGAGCCGACTTGAAAGAACTTTTCTGGATCATCGCCAATTGCTACCTTTTCTAGATCATCGCATTTTGCCTTCTTGGTTGACTAATTATCGGGTAATGCCAGGGTGCCTGATTGCTATAAGCCTCTTCTAGTAGAAGTCGAGGTTCAGCACCGGGTTGTCATGAGATGGCAGCCACCATGCACTATCTGGCCATGGTCTGATTCCCCACAATCTCTTTAACCTGGCTCTCCGATGGGTACTTCACCTTCTGGTGCAGGGTAGAGGAGACAGCCCCTAGAGCATGAAGCCAAGGTCTAGCCACAATAGCTGTGTAGGGTGAATAAGCGTCAACTACAACGAAATCCACCTCCACCACGTCCAAACCGGTCTGTATGGGCAGTCTGATCTGATCCCTTGGAGTAACAGTTTTTCCCTCGAAACTTACCAGAGAGGAATCATACGCCATTAAGTCCTCGGGTTTCAAGTTCAACCCCTTGTACAGGTCGGGGTACATTATTTCCACAACACTGTCCTGATCCACCAACAATCTCTTCACATCATATCCTCCAATCCTGAGTGTGACTACCAGAGCATCGTTATGGGGTTGGATGGTTCTGATCTTATCCTCGTCCGAGAATCCCAACACTATCAAGGCTTCCTTCTTGGCCTTTTTGGACTTCCGATCGTCATCCTCGGTGGAAAGCTGAGCCACAGACATTACTCTGGAAGGACAAGAGCCGGTCCTTCCCGGAGCAGCAAGAATGACATTAATCGTGCCAATAGGAGGTCTCAAGGAGGTGTCTCTCCGGGCCTTAGGATTCGCCTGTCCTTGTTGACCACTGGGATGATGTAGGGGGTGCCTTAATTTTCCTTCTCGAACCAGTTGGTCCAAGTGGTTCCTCAAGTTCTTGCAGTCCTTGATGATGTGCCCCGGCTCTTAGTGGTATTGGCAATACCGATTTTGGTTGTGCTTCATGGGGTCTCTTGCCATTTTATTTGACCATTTGAAGAACGGCTCGTTCTTAATTTTCTCCAAAACCTGATGTACTGGATCTCGGAACACAGCGTTAACTGCCTGCGCATCGGCAGATCTGGATTGCCCTGCAAAGTCTCTCCTCGGTCGGTTGTTGTTGTTAAATCAGTTCGATCTGAAGTCCCTCCTTTCCTGAGGGACAACCTTCGCCTTACCTTTTCCCAACTGCTGGTCTTCTTCAACCCTTTTATATTTGTCGATTCGGTCCATGAGTTGATGCAGGCTGGTGACAGGCTTTCTTGTTAGAAATTTTCTTAAACCATGCTCAGTTGGGAGGCCACTCTTGAAAGTGCTGATGGCGACGTCGCCATAGTTACCCTCTATCTCATTGTACATCTCCCAGTACCTGTCCGAGTAGGCTTTTAAGGTCTCCCCTTCTCGCATGGATAAAGACAGCAGAGAATCTAAGGGCCGAGGAACCCTGCTACTCGTGATGAAGTGAGAGCCAAAGGCCTAGGTCAGCTACTTAAAGGAACCTACGAAATTTGGCCTGAGGCCATCAAACCATCTCATCGCCATCGGTCCCAAGCTGGACAGAAATATTTTGCACATCAAAGCCTTATCTTTGGAATGGACGGCCATCCTCTGGTTAAACTAACTTACGTGGTCTACGGGGTCTGTTCGACCGTTGTACATAGTGAAAGTGGGTTGATGGAATCGTCGAGGAAGCTTAGCCCCTTCTATCTTGCGCGTGAAGGGTGACTTGGAGATTCGATCCAGGGCCTTGCTCATGGCGTCGTTCACCAAGCCTTTACGGAACGGACTTTTGTGGCTGCGTTTATGGTGGTGCTCTTTCTCGTAAGAAAAGGTCTCACTTGGTGGAGTTCTTGACCTTTGCCTATAATTGTCATCCCCTTTGTCACTAGTATCTGATAGGAATGACAACGGGTCGGGTTTTTGCATACCCGGACCCGACCCACGGGCCAAGACTCGCGGCCCGGACCCGATCTGTTTACTAAACGGATTTTTTTTCCAGGGCCCGGACCCGCCCCGCCGGGCCCCGCGGGCCCCGTTAAGCCTAACCAGAAAGGAAGCTTTTTTTTGAAACAGGCCCTAAACTCAACATCAAACCCACAGCCAAACAACCAATCCCAAAAATCCCTTCTTTTCAAATCTCCACAGCAACACCCAAATATTAAAAATAATAATAATAATAAAAATCCCATTTTCAATCCTTAAACCCAGAAATAACCAAACCAACGGAGGAGATTTCGGATCAAACAAAAAATAAATATAAAGAAGAAGATAAAAATAGAAATGGAGAGAGAAGAGAGTCTTGGCCCTAAGTTGGAGATCAGAGAGAGAGAGCTTGAGGTCTTCGGCCTTGGGTTTTAGATCTAGAGATAGAGGGAAGAGTGTCTAGGTTCAGCCATGGAGGCTCAACTTAATCTCTCTCTCACGTTCCCAATCCAAAAAAAATTAATCTCTCTCTCACATACCATGGCCGGTCTCACTTTAAGGTCCTTCCTGCCGTCACTCGCCACCACCATCGCAGCTGTGATTTTTTCTTCTCGCGATCTCAGTCTCTCTCTCTCACCGATTTCCCTTTTTCTCATGGTGTAGTCTCAAATCGCATGTTTTTGGGTAAAGATTTGTTGGAAAATTTGTTCGCTTTTGGGTTTGCTAGAAAGGCAGAAGTTGGGTTTTGATATTTGAGAAGCTAAAAAATGCAGAAGCTGAAAATTTTGTTGGGTTTTGATATTTGAGAAGCTGGGTCTTGGGGATTTTGTTGAGAGATTGGAGTGGAAGAAAGTTTATTTGAAAGAAAATGTCCATGGCAGTGGGTATCTGTTTTGGGTTAGATTTGGGTATGGGTATTTGATATTTGAGAAGTTTGTGGGGTTTTTTTGGTGTTGCTTTGACTGGGTTTTTTACTTTTTTTCTGCCTATTTGGCTTCAAACTTGCTGTAAATTTCAGATGATGGGGGCTGAGCTGAAATAAGGGAGAGGGAGTGTCGGATTGAGGCAGGGAGGCTGCTGAGTTCAGTTGCTGCGGAAGGGAAATAAGGGATTAGGGTTAGATTATAGGTATATATATATATATATATATATAGGGTATTTTTGTAATTTCAGATACCGGGTTTTTATCCGGGTCGAGTTTCGGGTCGGGTCTCAGGTTTTTTGATAAAACCCGGACCCACTTCAGGTTTTTTTTTTTTAAATCCATACCCGACCCTATTTCTAATCGGACCGGGTAAAACCCGGCCCATTAGGATCGGGCCGGACCGGGTACCCGCGGGTCAGGCAAAAATTGCCATCCCTAGTATCTGAACTGGAGGGGGAGCGCCTCCGTTGCGCACGATGTAGTTTCTTTTTTAAGTCTTCAATCTCCTGCTGTAGGGCTTTGTTATCGTCCTGCTTTTGGGATACGTGACTTTTCACCCTAGAATGGCTTCTGCTTGTATGGGTAGTACGTACACTACCCTCTCGACGTTTGTCCTGATCTCTTTCTCGCTCGAGGTTAAGAAAGTTGTCCTGTCGTTGAGAACCTGCAGGCTCTGTTTGGTGTGGATCTGATCCCACCATGTTTAACCGTTGCACTCGTTGAGACACAAGTTCTTCCCACAGACGGCGCCAATTGTAGGGACACAATTTGGGGTCCAAGCTCAAAATGTATGGAGTCTTGGTCCAAGGGACCCAACACAATGAATTTGTAGAAAATGGGTTGAAGAACTAGGGCCCAATGAGTGGTACAATGGCAAGTCTTGAATTAAATGACAGTTAAGCACAAATAAGAGATATTGATGTCAATGGACCTTAAGTCCGAAGAGGTTACAGTTGTGTATGTTGATTATAGTTGGATATTGAGACAACTTAGGTTGCTACAGTGTTCTCTCTCCCTTCTTCCAATCCCCGTCTCATGGGGGTCTCTCACATTATATACCCCTTTTTGAGCCATCTTAATCCTACACTTGTTGATCATCTGAGTCCCCACTTGAGTGCCCATCGCATCAGACACTCCCCTTCAACCTTCTGTGAGTTGTGGTAGCCAAGGCAGCATTGTTCAGAGATCCTCTCCACATAAATGCGGCCAGAAAAGTAGCCGTAATGCATTTAATGCGGTGGTAGCAGATTTTCCTTAGATATTTTGTGTTTCCCTCTTCCCCATATGTTTATGTGGCACATTCCTATCACTAGGGCCTTTCGGAGGGGCCCTTTAATTGCTAGAGTTATGCATTTGAGCTACATCCATCGCATCCGAGGAGGTATTCCTCCTCGGATCATCTTTCATGTATTCCCTGTTTATGAGACTTTAACTGGGAGTCCCTTTAACAACCTTTTTCCTCTTCTCAGACTTGTCAATTGTCCCGAGTGAAGCCCAAAGCCCAATATATGATTTTGGGCCTTTACCCCCACATTTTCCATGACATTCTCCTTATCATTTCTTAGCACCAATAAATCAGGAGTAGGTTCAGGCATAGCTAGTTCCAAATTAATTTGGTTCAAACTTGCATTTATTTCTTTAGTATATATCGCTCCTTCCTTGTTGGGTAGATGTTGCTCCGATGACCATCGTGACCTCTCTAGCATCCCCATAGGCTAGGTCTTCCTCAGCAAAGTAATAGACACTATAGCTTTTTTCCTATTTAATGTAGTCTATTTTAAGTAATGTTTTTTCTTTAAAAAAAAAAAATACTCCAAATTAGTATCTTAAAATTATCTGAGTCTATTAATACTTTTTCTTTTTCTTTTTGAAAAACTAAAAAGAAATGCTTTCTTATTTACTTACCACTTTTTTTAGTAGAAAACTTATTTTTGGAATCAAAAGACATACTTAAAATACTATGGTAATTTTATAAAATTTTATTAAAAAGAAAGAAAGAAAAGACTCATGCAAAGTATTAGTTACAAGATAGTCAATAATAATAATGATTATTATTATTCTTCAAGCACTACAAATTAGTGAAAGCCTACATTTTACAACAGAGACATCCATTATAAATAGGGGTGGGCAAAACAGTACCAGAGTCGAAGGTATTGACTGGCGCCAACCGTTGCTGTGGCCGATCGATGGAGCCAAGGCTGATGAGTGGAGATGGAAATCCAGTTCGAAGCCGGTATGGCGTAGGCCACAGAGGTGAAGGTCTGAAACCGAAACGTTTCTGAACCGACCAATATTATATATATATATATATATATATATATATGTATGTATAACGGCGTTGTTTTACTGTGGGTTTTAAAAAATATATCAAAACATGTTGTTTCACTTAGTAATGAAAAAAAAAAAAATCAAAACGTCGTCGTTTTGCTAGGTATTCTGTTAGCATAAACTCTCTCTCTCTCTCTCTCTCTCTCTCTCTCTCTCTCTCTCTCTCTCTCTCTCTCTCTCTCTCTCTCTCTCTCTCTCTCAAGTTCTCACCAAGTGCCGCTGTCACATCGACCAACCCACTCAGCTACCCATTTCGAGGCAAACCGCCAGTAAGTATCTCTCTCACCTCTCACAAATCAATTCCTAATATTCTCTCTCTCAAAGAGTCTCTATACCAGTTTTACTCCAACTTTTGTTTTATTTTATTATTGAATTTGGGATATATATATATATATATATATATATATATTTATATTATCAACTCTTTTGCTTAGAAAACTCTTATTAATACTTTATTATATGAACTCTTTTACAAATTATTTGGGATGTTCATAATTCACTATGTTATTGCTATGAAAAAAAAAATTGATCTTGAGATTGAGTAGTGATTGTTATTGTTTTTACTGGTTGTGACATTGTGAATTGTTGTTAAAAAAATTTAGATAGCTTGCTAAATAAATAGAAGTTTTTATTTACTTGAAGTTTTGATAAAAAATAAATAGAAGTTTTTATTTACTTGAAGTTTTGAACAAGTTGATGTATGGATATTGGGCTTGAAAGCCCAAATTTTTTTAAAAAAGTATATGTGGGGGGTATAAAACCGAGAAGCCCATGTCAATGTTCACGTTGGGCCCAAGGCCCTATCTGAGGAAGGATCCTCCTCGGCCAAAGGAAGGACCCTCCTCGGCCATAACTATAGCCGAGGACAAAGGGAACGACTCGGTCCTGATGATGACACCCTTGGTCATGCCACCGAACAGGAAAAGTACTAGAATGACAAATAACAAAGGAAAGGCTGCCATTACTACAATTAAGTACTCTGCACCTGACAGCGCCATGTTTTTCAGCCTTTACAACCACTCCCAACCACTTTGGGTATGGGCTGATGGGACAAGTATTAACCCTATGAATCTCAACCTACACGTGGACATTCAAGAGAGAGTAGAAGTTAGTATAAAAGGAGGAAAAGGCAATCCAGAAAAGGGGGGACTCCCCCGAAGCCCAAGAGCAGGAGTCACCCAAACTGCGCCAAAGAGAAAATCTCCTTGAATAAGCTCATATTCATCTCTGCGCAACTGCCATGACCACCATGACTAACAATTGCCCGCCCGCTAAGGCCTAACTTTTCAGCCCACTCTCTACAAATTTATTGTGTGGACCGTTAATGTTTGAGCCCATTCCTGTTTTGGGGTCAATACAATTTTAGTCCTCACAGTATATATTATTTTAATTTTTCAAACTAATTAACTGATCGCATAAAACCGCACTGCTATAGATCGGAAAACCAACTCTTGGCAGCGTGCATTGGTTCCAATTATGAGAAAACTTATACTTATCGGTACGGTTACAAATTTAGAAAGAAACTGATAAAACCGAACTGCGCACACCCATAATTATAAATACTAAGATGGTAGCTTAGCTTGAATTTTTTTTTTTTTTTTTTATATTTTCAATAAAAACACCTAAGGTTTAAACTCTCATTTTTCAATTTTTTGGTATTTTTAACGAAAATGTCCAGAATTAATGAAACGTTGATTATTTGTTAAACGCCATTATAAACTCCTTTTCACAATTTATTTTGTCTAGGGAGTTCATAAATGGCGCACCTAATCTTTTGTTGTCCATTTCTTATCACAGTATGTAACATCACGCATGTTGGAGAAGGTGCAGCATTCATTTTACACAAAAAGACAAAGCTCTATACATTTTTAGTTCATAGATTTCGTATCATCATCATTCATCATTATTATCATGACAGTTTTGTTAAGGTAAAAGATGGAAAGGTGGCACGTTATGATTTGTGGTGTGGTATCTGTAAAGGGGCCATGCAACAGCGAAGTGAGGAGTGAGGACTCAAATTATTTCCTGTATCCTGTGAAAATTGTGAAATATAAATATATAAATTTGCATGGTAGCCATATAAGAAGCTTATCACACCGAAAGGTGAAGAAGATCACATGTTTCCCTCTCATAATTTTCCCAAAAGGAAGACCTTTATTTGCTTCATTGGATGCAAGACTTTCGTGACGGCATCCTATTTTACTTTGATACTATGGCTATAATTATTCCTTTCCCCTTACCATTCGCCTCTCTCTTATCCTTGCTTCAAATTATTAACATTATCCATATAAGGAAAGCTTTGAGTCCTTATTTTACAAAATATTCATTTGGAAATATTATAGTTAATAGAATGCATGCATTATATCGTATAATACATGCATGTGCACATGTATACAAAAGCACACGCATGCTCATACACGCGAACATACACATACACACTGACACACATTTTTTATTAAAAAAATTTAACTCCTACTCATCTCAAGAAATTGAAGTTCCTAAAGAACAAGCTTTTATTTTCAAATATTAAAAATCCTACCATATTATGCTTAAAAAAATACTCTATTATACTAAAATTTGATATTCTTTTGTTTGCTTTAGTTTTTTATTGTACCAATTCGTATTAGTATGACAGACAGCACAACTATATATCGAAATCGTTGTTCTCAAAAAAAAAAAATATATATATATATATATATATTAATCATTCTTTTCCAATGTTTTTTTTATTTATATTTAAAATCAATATTTTCTTGTTTTTATTTGTATTCTCTATTTGTTCCTTTGATTTCTTAAGATATTTTTTTTATAACTTGGGTCTTAATTTCATATATATATATATATATATATATATATATATATATATATGTGTGTGTGTATGTATGTATGTATGTATTACTTAAATAAAAAGAAACTTAAGATATTTTAAATTATAAAAGTTTAAAAAATAAATATATGTATTTATTATATTAACTGCAATCGAAAATTGAAGAAATATATAGACATTTATATCCTACATTTGTTAAGTTTGATAATATCTTATGAAATTATTCTAAGATAACATAAATATTGAACAAAATTAGAATAGGATAAAAAATTAGCTAATACATACAAATGATCTTTCAATATCAAAATTTAGCTTTGTAATATATCTTTGTATAGTTATATTTACGTTTTTTTTAGCGTTCTTTTAAACTTTAAACCAAACAAAATAGATACGTACGTATTGAATACCATTATGTCAAAAGTAGAACTCACAATTTTGTTTTCAAAAGTGTAAAGAGGTCAAGTGGCTTCTTAGTAAAATTGGCGATAATCCTAGATTTTTTTTCTAATTTAAGTTCCTTGTAGGACTCGAAAATTATATGCACTTACCTACCCCCAAATACATGAAAAAGAAATATTAGAAAAGTTATTATGTTTAAGTCGCATCAATAAACGTGCGGTGCATTCATTTCATTTTCTCCATTAATTCTGAATTAAAGAACTTCTTAACTAGATTCAATGATAAATTAGTAGCTGATTACTACAGAGTAATACAAACTAATTAAGGAGCAAGACTAATGTTACTTGAGATAATTCATTCAGAAAAAGTTACATGCATTTTGCAAAGAGGTCCCAGCTTCTCAGAACCCCAACAAAGGTAAATAAACCCTAGAAAAAAGATGAAACACTTGGTTTTCAAATCATATAATTTGATTCTAAATTAAAAAAGAGATCATGATGTTGTTAGAACATTGGAGACAATTCCATCATCTCCTCTACTTGACCTGCAGCACTTTCATCGAAAAGCCACTTCTCAAGAATTGATAAGGGCGGGGAGTTCTCAGATCTTTGCCTATTCCTCTCTGTCATGACATGAATTACCTTGTCATCATTTGCTTCAGTTTGAGAGGTTTTGTTAGTCTCTGCAGGCATAGAATCACAGGTTGACTTGTCCCACGCTGAAGCGGCATTGTTCATGTTCTCGAAAGATAATATTGAATCAAAATCTTCATGAGAGACTATATCACCACCACCGCCACCGCCGCCGCCGCCACCACCAGCACCTTCTTGCTCAGCTTTGGGTTGGTAGCACTGAAGAGTAGTACAAGTAGTCACTGATGCTGAATTGCCAAAATTGCTGCTTTTGTCATTAACCTTGTTATCTTCATGGGGTTCATTGATGTGAGTAGTGTTGTTGTTATTCTTTGGGGAAGATCTCATCCAACCTTCTAGCAGTCGCGATATGTTTTCGGTGCTTGAGGCATATGTAGAGGAGGATTGGTTTACACTCAAGGATGGGGCAGGGCTGCTCATATCTAAGCTGCTTCTTCTCTCATTATTAAAGCCTTTTGATACAAACTGAGTGGTACTCGCTGAGTCTGATGCCATGTGGGGGTCCAAAGCTGATTGAAATTTCTTTAGCTTCTTCTTCAGATGGGTGTTCCAGTAGTTCTTTATATCATTATCTGTTCGTTGTGGGAGGTAAGAAGCTATGGCTGCCCATCTGGTCCAATTAAATTTGTAAACTCAGATATATAACTTACAAAATTCCAGCAAAAAAAAAGAAAGGTAAAAAACCATATATTCATTTCCCAACAAAATTGAAAAGGACATGACAAATTCATCTGTGGCTGGACTATTTTCCATTCTTTTTTCTATTTTATTTTAATTTATTAATTGGTTTATTTATATGATTAAATGGGGGAAAAAATGACAGAAGCTTGAAAAATGGTAATGTTTGAAGATTACTTGTTACCCAATAAAGCTTGCAAATGGATTATCATCCCTTCTTCATGAGGAGTGAAGTTCCCTCGTTTGATTCCTGGTCTGAGGTAGTTAGTCCATCTAAGTCTGCAACTTTTGCTGCACCTTAATAACCCTTTTGTAAACAAAAGGTGATCTATCCTTTAGTACAAATGAAATTTCCAAAATTTACACACAGATTTACAAACAAGACATAGGAAATTTCATAATTCACGGAACCCCTTATGGAATTGTATTGATAGAAGTCTTCAAGACCATCTTGAACCAAAAAAAAAAATGAAGAATAGCTGGATCTATATATATATGCACTTACCAGTGTTGGTAGGCACTGATCTCCAATTTCCTGGACCATGTTCTTGGATGTAAGAGACTAGGATGATGTCCTCCTCTGGAGTCCATGGACCCTTCTTGATGCCAACTTTATCACAGCAAGGAGGCCTCCCCATGGCTTAGTAATTCACCCCTTTTCCTCAAAGAAACTCTCTCTTCAGGACTCTATGGAGCTTTCAAATTGTGAGATGGACATGTGAGTGCTTATATACATGGTGACTTATGAGAAGAGATGCACTTTTTTACGCCATTTATCTACCCTGCTGAGTCAGTTGGTGTTTTTATTAACTTCATATATTATATATAGTCAATCTAGAAACCAAAGTCAGAAGAAGAGTTGAATATCTTCACCCTTTCCCTTCTGGCTCACGTGTCAAAGTAGCTAGTCACCATAGGTAGGCAACTCTGTAGTCTTGGTCTTTACTTTTTTTTAATAAATTACATATTTTACTCAAAGTTTAAGTTAATAGGAAATAGTGAATTTAATTATAATTCTTATACTCCATCTCACTGTAATTTCAAACTCACTATTGACAAATGGGTTCCAATACAAGATTTTTAAATTTGAATAATAAATTACCAATTCTCCATAAAATTCAAGCTATATTAAGAAACAGTGAATTTAAACACTATCACTTCAAATGTGGGTCGGCTATGCGACCTTTATTAAGTGGGCTCAACATGTAGGAGGTAAGGTGGAGACAATGGATTGAATCTATGACCTCCTACTCTTGTACAATGATAAATTATCAATTGTTCCAAAATTTAAATTATTAGAAAACATTGAATTAATCATTTAATTTAACATTTTAAATCAAAGAAAGAATAAAGAAAAAATTCAAACTTATGACTACCTACTCTTATACCATGAGAAATCACTAATTATGTTAAAAGTCTAAAAAATAATATATTTAATTATTTAATCACAATTCTAACTATTTCTTTTATAAAGACACTCTCAATTGTGGTTAAGAAAGACGTAAAGCCACACTAATTTCCCACTAATTTTGTCCTTGATCTCAAATCAAGGTTTAAGGAATTTTTTTTCTAGGTTAACATAAAAATAAAAGTATTTTTTCACAAAGTGAGATTCGAAAATATAAGTTGAAAGCATAAAAAATGACAACACTTTCAACAAGCACCTATGAACTTCTTGGGAAATTTAACCATTTTGTTTCTCTTTTAACTCATTATCACAAAGATCATAATAAAACCTAGCTAGAAAATAAAAAATTTTAAAAAAATAAAAAAAGGCAGGGGGGAACCTTAAATTAGCTTAGTTTACTTTATTGCATTAATTGGTTAAAATCTTGGGATTTGAGCAGACTGAAAGTTAAAATCTTGGACGTCACTTTGTGAGAAGTTAATTTGGGCTGGAACCTTGGGTTTAAGTGTGCATTTGGGTTAGTATTAAAAATTAAAATTGTTTCACTATTCAGTTTATTTTTACTACTATTTATGAGCGCACTTTTTGATACTATTCATGAGTCTCACTGTACTATTTCAATTAACTTTTACTTTCATCTACAATACTATCAACAATAATTTTTCAATTTCAGTAAAATAAACGGTAACCAAACACACTATAAGCGGTTAGAAAGAGAAATTCTTGGGATTTTTTTTTTCTCCTTATGTGAGGACGTGGATAAGTGGATTTAACCCTAAATATTTCAATTGAAAACACAAAATATTAATGTTATTAGATTACAAGACCCTTAGTGTGGCTGTGAGAGTTGAGAATTTAATTTTAAGGAGACTCTTTATAAGGGCTTTATATGATATGTTAAAACACCATTTTGCCAACACGTTGGTTGGTTCAGTGGTAAGGAGCTTGTGGCCCTGCTTGTCAGGCTTGGGTTCGAGTCACCTCCACAGCCAATTGTTGGTAGACATCCTTAGTAGGGTTGACCCCCTGCACAATTTGGCTAGAACGGCCTGAACCTATGTCAGATCGGCGCCCTGCCTGGGGGTAAAATATAGCCATAAAGGCCCCCATTTTTTCTTCACCAAAAAAAAAAAAAAACACCATTTTAACTTAAGTTTAAATTGATAAATTTGTGCCTAGCAATGTTATATTAATCACTTACTTTCATTAAATGCATAGAGTATTTTAACATTTGTAATTTTGTCTTTCTTTTTCAATTGAATAAAAGAAATCTTGTCAAGTTGTGTTCCCTGAAAATGCAATCATGTTAACACTTCTAATAAAAAGCTCAAATTTGAGACTCTTCAAGGCAAAGGAATTAAGAAAATTGGTTTCTACGCAATCTAAGCTATTATTTAAAATTAGGGGTTTTTTCTCTCCTTCTTTTGGGCGGGGGTGGTTGGGGTGGGGTTGGGGGTGGAATTATGTAAGTGTTTTGATATTCAATTGATAGGGACATTGATTTCGATTTGTATTATAATGTTTTTTTTTTTTTTTGGTTTATGCATACCTTATGTGTGTTTTGTCTTCCTCAGGCTCAAATGAAGAGCATGCCTGATTTTTTTTACTGGTAATGACAATGGTTTACTTACTATGTTTATTGACTGCATGGCAGTACCTTGTTGTTGAATGTTTACATAGGTTGATGTAGGACAGAATATCAAATTAATTTTTGTAATTTTTTATATTTGGTATTTTTATGTAATTTTCGTTTTTTTTTTTTTTTTTGAGAATTTAATTTTCGTTATTTTAGGTTTAGGACATTTATCTCCTTGTTTTTAGGTGTTTTTAATGTTTTTTAGGTCAAATTTGGTTCATATTATAGTTAGGTATTAATCAGGGGTTATTTTAGAAAGTATTTTATTGTCTGTCAAGTTTTACGAAGCCTTTAAATAGGCCCCTAAGCCTATACACATTTTTTTAACAATTATTCAATCTATAAAATTTATACTTTTGTCTTTCTATTTTCTAGTGGATTCTAGACCCTTTTTCCTTGTGGATTCAAGAAACCTCTCGTGGATTTGAGGTTTACTAACCAAAAACTAACATTTTAGTTTTTGCCCATCAAAGAGAGCATCATGTGTGCTTTTTTCAGGCTTCCACAATATTAGTTAGTATCAAAGCCTTGACATATCTTGGTCTGATTGCTAACTGGCGAGACGATAACTACCACCACCACAACGACGAATAACTTAGCAAGTATTACGTGACGTAGAACAAGCACTCACAAATATCTATGCTAGGATGGTGCCGTTGAAGAATAGAAATAATAGGGATAACTATAGTGGAGACGTAACTCACGCACAACCTATTGATAAGCGAATTTCATATAAGCCTTATAAGATAATTGCAAGTTTTAATAGTTATTTTTTTTTAAAGAATATTTTCTTCATTGGTTACTTGATCTAGAGGGTTTATTTGAATATGAGAATATTTGTTATCACAAAAAAGTTGGGCTTGCTTTGTATAAACTTAGTAAGTATGCCTTATGTTGGTGGGAACGAGTACAATCTGATAGAATCCAACAAGGTAAAAACAAAATTCGTTCATGGCCAAGGATGAAAAAGATGCTAGCTATCAAATTTTATCTTTTGGATTGTGAAGAAATCTTGTCGTATACAATACAAGATTATTATTAGCCAAGAAGTTCATACTTGAATTATTTTGAAGAGCCATATATTCCACCAATAAGGGAGGAATTGCATGTTGAAAAAAATATTTTTCTTGAAGAATATGTAGAAGTCAAAGAAGAAAATATAGATATTTCTAAGGATATTAATGAAAGTCTTATTATAGAAGAAGAACTTGAAATCAAGATTGTGGAAGAGATTGATGAAAACCCTATTATAGAGAAATATCTTGAAGTCAAGATGGCAGAGACAATTGATGATGAAATTGAAGAGGAAAGTTTCAAGGATCTCGATGAAGTCAAATTAGATGATTGCAACATTCAAGCTCCTATTATTTTGGTGGGAGACACTGAAACAAATTTTATTGATTTTATTGGGGTGGAAAGATTTGATTTGATTATTGACTCTTATTTGGTGAATACTGTCAATTGCATGAAGATCAAGGGACAAGAAGTTCAAGTTGCTCAATTTATGACTTTCAAGTTTGACAAGAAGACAAGGAAGATGGAGTATTCAATGTATTTGTTCTCTTGGCGTGGAAGATTTCAAATTTCAACCATCAACTCGAGAACGAGTTTGTTTCAAGTGGAGGGGTCTAATGTAGGACAAAATATTCAAATTAATTTTTGTAATTTTTTTTTATTTGATATTTTTATGTAATTTTCGTTATTTTAGGTTTAGGACATTTATTTCCTTATTTTTAGGTGTTTTTAATGTTTTTTAGGTCAAATTTGGTTCTTGTTATAGTTAGGTATTAATTAGGAGTTATTTTATAATATATTTTCTTGTCTATTAAGTTTTACGGAGCCCTTAAATAGGCCCCTAAGCCTATACACGTTTTTTAATAATTATTCAATCAATAAAATTTAGACTTTTCTCTTTCTATTTTCTGGTGGATTCCAAACACTTTTTCCTTGTAGACGGAACCTCTCGTGGATTCAAGGTTTACTACCCAGAAACTAACAGTTTAGTTTCTGCCCATCAAATAAAGTATCATGTGTACTTTCTTCAGGCTTCCACGACATTGTATGTGGTTGCCCATTTTAGTTTATGTTTGTTATTTTGGAGGTAAATACAAATATAATAATATATGCCATTACCTTCTTGCTAGATGTTTATGTATGTGGGTGTCTTTTGTTGTTTATATATGTTGTTTTGTAGGCAAGTAAATATATAATAATAGAAAGCCCAACATTATTCTTTTATATATAAACTTTTATTGATTATGCCTGTTGAGTACACATGCCATTACTTTGTTGATGGTTATGTATTAGTGTTATATTTACTTTTGCCCAGATGCCGATCATAAGAACTGATCTTTTTTTCTTTTTTCTTTTTTCTTTTTTTATTTTTTATTTTTTAATGTGGGTATTTTAAGATTTTACTTGAAAAGTATTATGTTAAGGGGAAGATGAGTTTGTTTAAAGAGATAAATATTGATTATCTCTCAATTACTGAGTTTGGTAAGTCAACAAAACATATAGGGTATATGATAGAAGAATGGAATTAGTTTAAGTTTCTTGGGGAAGACTTTAAGAAAGGAATTGCTTCATGTAACACTGATGGTGATGTTATGAAAATGGAGAGTAGGATAAAAAAAGGAAGCGAATTGGATTGTTCATCTTTATCTAAAGCATGGGGTTGATCCTATTAAAAGTAGCCAGATAGATAGCCCCTTTACCACTCCTTGGACCACTACATGATTAATTTCTAACCTAGACCAGATCCTAAACCAAAAGTAATCACTAACGTAGTAGTGGAAATGGAAACAAATGATAATGAAGGTGATGAGGCTGTAAGCAGCATAATTAAGGATTAGGTTCCATGAAAGTGAGTCTTAATGATTGGATCTAGGGTTTAGGATGATTTCGAGAGGCTTAGGGTTTCAGGTGTCACCTAAGATTGGGATGATTTTAGTATTTGGGAAGTTTTAGGGTTACGATTTGCAAGAGAATCGATGATGGTTGCATATATGGGAGTACTATGACTTAGGTTTCAATTTGTGATGGAGTTAATGGATGGATTGCATGCAGACATTAAGGAATCATACGAATGTTAATCGTTAACGTGTAATAGACTGTGGGCCTTAAGCCCTCCTTATTTACTTGTATAACACACTTACTTGTACTGCACATTCTACCTTCTATATAAAGGCACTCATGTATATTTTATTACTTAAGAAATACAAAACACATATTCAGTATTTCTAACACGGTATCAGAGTCATTGCTCTAACATTTTCTTAGTTGTCTTGTCTCTCTTTGGTATTACTCCAAACTCACAGTCGCTTCTATCATCACAGTTGCTGTCACAAGCCATTTGCCTTGAATCTTCAATGTCTCTCAGTCGTCATCTCTGGTTCCGGACCTACAATCGCCGTCGTTAAGAAGTCTCACACTGCAAGACCACTGCCAATTATTGTCGCCGCTACCGTGAATCTTGCCCGATTATTATTTTTGCAAGTACCACTATGATCATCTTGCATCGATCTACTCAATCGTGGAAGCCTCGCAACCATCAGAACCTTCACACACCACCTAAGAAATCTGCGTCTAAGTCACAGGCCTTACGCACCATCTTCTAATCCAAGCTAACGTCACTCATGACATCATCAGTGCCACATTAGCACTAGCTTACGTCAGCATCTAGTCACTGCTTATGTCAGCCACCACGTCAGCATCCAATCACCTACTTATGTTAGCCGCCACGTCATCATCCAGTCAAATGCTTACGTCATCTTGCTGAAGTCATCTCCGCTGACTCTATTGACTGCCGCCAGTTGACTTTGACTATTGACTTTTTGTAGGGTTGATCGTTGACTTTTTCAATGGTTGACGTTTTTGCAGTCTAGGTGCTCCTTACCCAGTTTCTCACATTGATTTCATTTTTGCAGTCTATTTTTGCATATTTTGCCTCTAAATGGATTTTTTTTTTTTTTTTTAAATTCTTCCTTGCCCCATCAATGCTATTTTGGAGGGGAATAAGAATTATTTATCTTGGTCTCAAGCTATGTGTAGTTTTCTTAAAGGTCGCATTCTCTGGCAATATTGTGCTGGTACAATCACTATTCCTATGAAGGGGGCAGGTGAAGAAGATATTGCCTTCATCACTCGCATGGTTGAATGGGATAGTCAAAACCACAAGATTCTCACTTGGCTCTGCAGCACCTTATTTCTTCCATCTTCAATCTATTGGGTAGCTTTGATGATGCAAAATCTACATAGGATATGTTGGCCAAACGTTACTCCATCTCTCACGGATCCATGAAATATCAGTTAGTGGTTGAATTGCATCTGCTCAGGCAAGAACCAAGGCAACCTATCAATGACTACTATGATCAGGTTCTCTTCATTTGGGACCAAATTGACCTTTCTGATCCAACTTGGGCATGCTTAAAAGATGCTTAGCAATATGCTATCATTCAAGATGAATTTCATCTCTATGAATTCTTGATGTCACTTTACGATGCCTATGAGCCCATTCGAGGTCAGCTTCTTAATCGCAGTCCTCCTCCCTCTTTTGATACTATTGTAAATGAGTTGGTTGGAAAAGAAGCTCATCTTGCAACCCTTCAAGACCAAAATAAGCTTAACGTTTTGGCTATTGCTCCTTCTTCTCCTCCCACGGAGCAACCTATGCAGTTAGGGTTTGATGCATCTAGCTCTGGTAATCATCACAAACAGTCTAACAAAAAGTTCTGCAACTATTGTAAGCGTCATGGCCATAATATTGAGACTTGTTACCATCACAACAAATCTACTGTTGTTGTTGCTAATACTGAGTCTACCTTGCCAATCTCTTTCATCTTAGTTGAGTCCCAGTCTTCTGGATCCACTATCAACCTCTCATCAATTGAACTACAAAACATCATAGCTCAGGCTATTCGTATGGCGAGTAATGCATCTCTTTCCACTGCTCTCTTAGTTTTACCCAATAAGTCTCACTCTTGGCCTTTTTTATTCTTCTTGTTGCAATCACATGACACCTCACCTGTCCTTATTTTTTAAACTTGAACTTGCACCACATCCTCTTAGTATTTGTATAGTTGATGGATCCACCATGCACGGCAATACTCTCGGATTTGTTTCGACCTCTAACCTTTCGGTTCCCGGGGTCTTCCATGTACATAAACTATCCTATAATTTATTCTCTGTGGGCCAATTAACTAAACTAGGTTATCACCTTATTTTTATTATTCTAGGTATACTATGCACAATCCGAGGACGAGACAAGAGCTTAAGACTAGTTCTAGAGTTGGGCGTATGTTTCCTGTGAACAACCTTTATCTTTCACCTGTTGCTTCTGTTTCTGATACTGCTGTAGCTACTGCAGTTTTTTCTTTACATTCTCTCGCTCGTTGGCATTCTCATCTTGGTCATGTACCCTCTTCTCGGGTACAATAGTTAGCTTTTAGGGGTCTATTAAGTTCTGTGTCCAAAGAAAATTTTGATTGTACTTCATGCCAATTAGGAAAACAACCAGCTTTGCCTTTCAATAATAGTGAATTGATATCTACTGGTAATTTTTATTTAATTCATTCTGATGTTTCGAGACCTTCCCCTATTACTAATATTGGTAGATCTTGATATTATGTTGTCTTTATTGATAATTACTCTCGTTATAGTTGGATTTTTCTAATGAAATCTCGTTCTAAATTACTAAAAATCTACTGTAACTTTGCAAAAATGGTTGAAACACAATTTTCCCAACATATTATGATTTTTCGATCTGATAATGCTTTTGAATACACTCAATATGATTTTCAAGCTATTTTGCATTCCTATGGCACTATACATGACCTAACTTGTCCAAGTACCTCTAAGCAAAATGGTAGAGCCAAATGAAAACTTTGTCATATTTTTGACACTGTTCGTGCTCTCCTTCTCTCTGTCAAAGTTCCTACCCCATTTTAGGGTGAAGCCGCTCATATGATGTTCATGCTATTAATCGCATTCCAATCACTATCATCCATAATCAGACTCCATATGAGTGCCTTTTTGGCCCCCTGACTATCATCACCTGCGCTCCTTCAATTCTGCCTGTTTCGTTCTTCTTCAGCCTTATGAGCACAACAAACTTGAGCCTCGATCCAGACTCTATTGTTTCCTTGGGTATGACAAAACTCAAAGGGGTATCGATGTTATGATCCTGTCTCTCATCATTTTTGTGTTTCCCGAAATGTTGTCTTTTGGGAACATCGCTCATTTGTTGAGCTCTCTCACTTCTGTTCCTCCCTATCTACCTTTTCTATCAAAGAACTCCTTCTAGACGAGTCACATATTCCTTCTATAGTTGCTCCTGATCCTCCTATAAACTTCTCTATCCAACCACTAGATATTTTTTAACATGTGGAAGATGAACATGTCGAAGAAATGCTACCCAACTTTGAGCCTGGGTCCCTCGTTCCTGCTCCACCTGAAGATCTTACACAAGACATTCCACCTTGTCATTCATCTCAGGTAAGATCCATTCTTGCACATTAATTGACTATCATTGTTACACTGCCCTTGCAACACTGCACGAGCCTCACAACTACCATGAAGCCTCCACTAACCCTTTATGGCAGATTGCAATGAAAGAGGAACTTGATACATTATTTAAAAACCTTCTTAAGGATTTAGGTATATCTACATGCTCTACTACTCCTCTTTATTGTAATAACCAGAGTGTCATTTATATTGCTCACAAAAACACATCGAGATTGACTGTTATTTTATCCATTATCATCTTGTCCATAGTGCTCTCAAGCTATTCTCAATCTCCTCTAAAGATCAACTTAGAGATAACTTCACCAAGTCACATCCTAAGGGATGTCTTCGTGCTTTGGTTGACAACCTCAAGTTAGTCTCACACCCACCTTGAGTTTGAAGGGGGTTGTTAACATGTAATCTATGCGCCTTAGGCCCACCTTATTTACTTGTATTGCACATATATTTGTACTACACATTCTACCTTCTATATAAAGGCACTCATGTATATTTTATTATTTGAGAAATACAAAATACTTATTCAGTATTTCTAATATCAATATTTTGAGAGATTCTTTACCTCCAAAGAATGAAAATACTTCAAAGGAGTTTCTAACTCTACGAGAAATGCTAGAGAGGAAGCAAGAACTAGTCGTTCCAAACAAAGAACATAAAGAGTTAACATAACTATGGCAAACAGTACTTCTAAACCCAGAGAGAAAATACTACATGAATAACCAGCTAGTATTTGTAGTCCATAAGGGGTGATCTCACTTGAACTTACAATGCCATAAGGAAAGGCAAAGTGAAGAGATTAAAGTATTCACACTAGGCTTAACAAAACCAAATTGTTTTAGCTAAAGCTAAACTCAATAAACTAACTCTTGCATTAGGTTGAACAACATGTAGGCCCAAACTAACTCTCTCTCTCTCTCTCTCAAAATGTCTCTTGTTAATAGCTTAATTTTGCATATTTATATTGTTATTAAAGAGTATTATTATATTTATTTTTTGTTAATTTATGCATTTACATTTGGTTTTGGAATAATATTTAGTAATTAATTTTGTGCTTAAAATGACTTTCAATGCATGAATATGTCATATATAGAATAATGAAATTAATTCTAGCAAGATTTACCAAGAATGACACAAGTGAATTTGTGTAAGAAAATGGTCAATGTACTATATTTTTATAAGGGGTCATAATGAAGTTAAAGATAATCAACCCAATTAAATTGGAGTCCGACTAGAATAAAGAATCAAAAGAAATTTATACTAAATTCAAGTTAAATTTGGATTAGGATTTCAAGCTACGCAAGCCTTATTGTTTTAGGCATAACTTTTGGCTAAGATATCGGATTAAAGTTATTCAAGTTGGGCTAAAAAGACTGTTGGGTGACAACTTTGTAGTTTATGGTCCAAATTATGGTGTTTAATGTGTCAAAAAAGTTGGTTAAGTGAAGCTTGAAATTTTGGAATTTTTTCTAAACAAGAATTCTACTTGTAATAGGATTTCTTAGCTTATTTAAAAGCTTTTTAGGTCAAATTCAAAGGGTGGCAGCCTTAGAACAATATTATGATTTTTTTTTTTATATATATAGTTTCTTTCATTTTTTTGAATTTTCTTTGGTGTAATGACCTCCTAGAAGCCTTGCTAAGGAAAGGGTGAAACCCAACCTTCTATTGGTACGCTTTAAAAATATTTGAGGATTTTAATGCTAAAGTTTTTTTTATTGATTTTCCTATCTAGAAAAGTGTTTTATTATTTATAATTCTTTGATTAGAATTAAGATTTAACCGTAGACTCCATGCAAATTAAATGCTTATGATTTTTTGCGAATTAATTCTTATGTTCTTGTTGCCAACCAAATCATAATTTCTCCTTCAATAAAATTTATTGTTTTAATTTTATTTTATCTTTTGGGTTGCTGATTGGTGACATATGAAGGATAATGTATTCTTAAGGTTGTATGTAGGGAAAAATGCTCATTCACCCGCCTAAACTTTAGGGTAATGGTCATTACAACGCTTGAAATTTTATTTCAGCAAATTTATTCTCTAAACTTCACACATGTGACAAATTAATACCCTAGTTAGGATACTATCAATTTACTAATGAAAAACACACAAATTTAAAATACCACAATCCTCAAAAAAATGTTTGGAAAGAAGAGAGAGAAACTTAGGGAGAGAGAGACGTAAGTCATCACAGAGGGAGGGACGTGATGGCCAGTGGTGATTCTGGTTCGAATGTCTCTCTCTTTCCCTAAATTTCTCTCTTCTTTCCAAACGGGTTTCAAAGAATTGTGATATTTTAAATTACACATGCATCTCACATGTGTATTCCATTAGTAAATCAATACTGGTGTATTAATTTGGCACATGTGTGAAGTTCAGGGAATAAATTGGCCAAAATAAAAGTTCAAAGGGTGTAATGGTTATTACCCTAAAGTTTAAGAGGTGTAGAGCATTTTTCCTGTTGAATGTATACCTTGAACCTTACAAAAGAGGATTTATAAGGGGATGGAGCCTATAATTGGCATTAATGGGTGACATATCAAGGAAAGAGTTGGTTGACATTATTAGGAAAGATGCCTATGGTAACATGTAATTAGCATATGTAGTTGGGCTAAAGCTCAATGATTCTAGGACTTGGTTTTTGACACGTCTGCTAGAGAACATAAGTTATGGAAGGTGGATTATTATATCTAACTAGTTAACTCAACTAGTAAAATTTATTGTCGTTGAATAAAAGATCAAGAGTTTGATTCCCGCGCTACACCAAAAACCAAATAGTGTCTTGGCTTGATAATAAAAAAATAATTATCATGGAGATGACTACATAAGATTGAAATATCTATAAAATAAAAAATAAAAAATAAAGTAATTATTTATTTTATTTTATTTTCAATTGTAATTGAGAATCATTTCTTTTCTAATCTATACTACTATTGAAATGATTCCCCTTCTAGCAAGGCATGCTAAGGTTGTAGCGTGCCTTGCTAGAAGGGGAATCATTTCAATAGTAGTATAGATTAGAAAAGATATAATGTCAAATTAAGTAGCACCTAACTATATAATAGAATGAAAAGATACCAAGTAAACATCATCTCCAATTCAATGCAATTCAATGCCTAGAGGCCCTCCATTGTTCATACATTTCTTCAACCAACTTATCTCTTCAATCACTCCATGCATCAGATGTCTCCACATACCTTATATGCTCACCATCCAATTCTTGAGCACTGAGTTGTCAATCAAGGGAGAGTTCTCTTGAGGGTCAAGTGTCATCTCTCTTCTTATATAGTTGTGGAGTAGTACACAAGCTGAAATGATCCAACATTGGGTCTTGATTGGATAAAATGATCTACTCCTAAGTATTGCACATCTTCCTACTCTCCTATTCCTAGAAAGACTCACTATTGCATACATGTGAACTAATGTAATCCACATTTGACGTAGTAAATCTAATTGATGTAGCAATACAACTAAAATTTTCTTTTTATGATTCCTTGGTGGTTGAACCATCACTGCAATCATACACAAGAAATAAAAACTTGACATTTAAGAAAATTACAAATTATTAAAACAACTGCTACTAGACTAGCTTCCAGTGTGACATATAGCTATGTAACTAATATAATGGAAGAAAACTACTTGGGATACTTACTAATAAATTCTTATTAGTTTAAAAAAAAAAATCTATTGTTTTTAATCTTAGATTAGCTATTGCCCGTAAAAGACCAGTGCAAAAAGAGTAAAATGAGTTTCCTCCATTACATATTCTCACAATAATATCAAACCAATGAATCAAGGCTAGAAAAAAATAGCATATACTGTGTTTAAGATTGGTTGGTTACTCACCTTGTGTAACATATGAATCTAGAAACAAAGCCATTAATCTATTAAAAAAAAAAACCAGACGAAGCCACCAATCCAGATCTATATTTTTAGCAACTAAACAAAACCAAGATCTAAGATACGAATAGATACATTAACAAATTTCCATGAAAATAAATCCATTAATAATTTGTTGAGCAACACACACACAACAGCAAAAGTGAATACCTAGTAATAATGGAAAGTCCTCTTTAAACTTTTTTTTTCCACACGTGAAACCTAAATAAAACTTTGTTAAAGAATATATCAATAGAATTGTCTATCCTGTTTATGTTATTTTGGCGAGAAAAGATAAAGACAAGGGAAAAGATATTGATGATTTGTTTTATATTTTATCTTAATTGCTTAAATGATAAGGAAAAATGGTTGAAATTGTCAATTTATAAAAAATACAATTTCCTTTAAGCTTGGGAATCTGGATTCTCACCTGTTTTAAAGGGAATCCACATTCCTACTAAGAGGGGTTTAAGGGGGGAATTTAGATTCCCCTAGCATCTGATTCCCTAACGTGATTTGCAACCAAATATGAGAATCTTTAAACATTCATAGGAATCCTAAAACATTACCCCGTACCAAACGCCACATAAATGGCTTGCCATATTACTAACATGTTGATTGATAAATCTTCAAAATAAAATGTATCCAATATATGCTATCACAAATTCCCAACAAATATGCAATTATTCACAACATTTTCACCAAAAAAAAAAAAAATTAAGTGAGAAGTTGTTACTAATGGGCAAAAAGCAATTTTAGTGTCAAGTTCAAATTAGAACCAATAACTTACCAACTAAAATGCCCAATTAGGGTTTAATGAGAGGGTGAGAAATCAAGTGAGAGAGAGGGTATCTGTAAAAAAAGAGAGTGTGAGGGTAAAAACTGAGAAATGAAATGTGATTTTTTTTATTTTGTATTTAACCTAACCAACTGACGTTGTTTTGCATCTAATTTAAAAATAAATAAATAAATTACTTAATGAGAAGCAGTGTTTCATATCATATATATTAAATATATATTAAAATAAAAATTTCACCAAAAAAATATTGTAGGGACTCAATTTGTAACGACCCCAAACTGATATTGGGTTCGCACGTTAAAGGCCCAAACAATAAAATTTGTAGAAAGTGGGCTGAAAAGCTAGGCCTTGGTCACCGGACAGTGGTTAGTCATGGGGCTCATGGTGGTCGTACAGAAGTGAACCATGTTTGCCCAAGAAGTCTTTCTCCTCGGCACGGCCTGGGAGGCTCTGGTTCTTGGCCTTTTTTCCCCCCCACCCCCTTTTCTGGATTGCTTACTTCTCTTTTTATACTAGCCTTTACCCTCCCTCCAACGTCCACGTGTAGGTTCAGCCTTTTAGGGCTGATACTTGTCCGATCAACCCATACCCAAAGTGGTTGGGGGTGGTTGTAAAAGCTGAAAAGCATTACTCTGTCAGGCGCAGAGTACTTAATTACAGTAATTGCAGCCTTTCCCTTGTCCTTTGTCGCTACACTGTTCAGGGGTCCTTTCCCCATCAGTGCGGGGGTGTTTAGTTTTTCCATAAACTGTTCCTGTACCGTACTTGCCCTTTTCTCCAAGAGCGTTTTAGGGTGCCGAGGACAGAGTTGCCCCTGGCTATATCCCTAGGCCGTTTGGGCTCTCATTTCATGTCCTTGGCAATGTCCCTCCTCAGCTCGGGCCTTGGGTCTTAACGTAAAGTAGGCCGGGGTCACAAGTTCTCTGGCCCCACAAATATATATATTAAAATATAAAATAAAACTTTTATAATATATATATATATATATGTGTGTGTGTGTGTGTATAGGTGATGCAGTGCAGTTTTTGCACCTTCACCATGGCCGGCAGTGCAATGAATGACCATTCATTCTATTTTTTGTGCAGCTCTATTTCTAATTTATGACTCCCATTCATTCGATTTCCTCTCTTATTAACGAGGAGGGACTAATCCACCAAAGCCCAATGTTACTTTTCTAATGATAATTTGAAAATGAAAATGGAAAACAAGGCTAAAAAAAAAAAAAAAAAAAAAAAAAAAAATCTCAAAAAGAATCACATTCTAAGAATAACCTTTATTTAAAAATAAAAATAAAAATAAAAGGTAAAACTACACTATTAGTCTTTAAAGTTTACTATGTAAGCGCAATTGTTCTCTTAATTTTCAAATAAGCTATATTGGTCCCTCAAGTGTTAAAAATGAGTGGTATTAGTTATTCACTTAATTGCTGTTAGTAGCGTTTACGTGGCTAACGTAACAGTGACTTGACAATTTTTTTTTAATGAAAAGTTATAAATAATTATTCTACATGTAAAAAACCCATTAATACCAAAATACTTGACCTGGTAATTAACGGGTAATATCAAATCAAAGTCTGAAATCCATGGAGTTTGGAAAAAGCCAAAACCCCAAAAAATACATGCACATAAGAAATTGTATTTTCAGGATTAAGCTTGGCACTTTCAACTGCAAGGTCTTGTGGGGTTTATCACTCGTCTCTACCTTCAGCCTTTCTCTTATTGAACCCAACAGGAGGTTGAGGCTCAGTTGTTGTTTCCATTGGAACCACTTTTTGTTGGTCTCTACTGGTGTTTATGTGAGTAAGAATTGGGTTTGAGGTGAGGAGGAACGTGTTGTTTAGAGGATGCGAGAATGGGGAAGAGAGAAGAAGAAGAAGATTGGTCGATGGGTTTAAGATTGGAGAGAGAAGAAGGTTTAAAGGGAGAAAGAAGAGGAAAGAGGGAAGAGGAGGCGGAGATTGACGTTGAGGTTTGAGACTCGGTGCAATGGTATTATGTTTGTGTTTCAATTCATTTGCTATTTTATTTGTAATCTTTTGCAAAGGGTTTTAGACTTTTAGATAAAACCAGGCTCGTTTAGCACTTTGTGACTCTTAGAAGTTTGGTACTCTAAACTCAAGGAACATAATAGTCCTGCAAGCCCAGGCGCCCAGAAGTACTCTTATCCTAAAATCCATAGAGTTTGGAAAACTAAGATCATGGGAAGATTTTGATTTGGTATTACCCTTTACTTATCAAGTCAAGTATTTTAGTATTAATGGATTTCTTATGTGTAAAATAAATAATGCCACATCATTAAAAAAAAAATGTTAATTTATTATCATATTAGCTACATTAGGATCAGATACCATAGGTTGAAACTCTCTCTCTCCAAAAAAATAAATAAATACATAAGCAATACCACTAATGACAGTTAAGATAAGGACTAACTCTACTCATTTTTAAAACTTGAGGGACCAATAGCATTCACTTGAAATTTGAAGGATCAATTGCGCTCATAAAATAAACTTCAAGAACTACAGCGTAGTTTCACCTAAAAAAACACTCAAAGGAATTGGTGGTTGGGCTAAATTAGTTACCCACTTGAAAGAGAGGGGGAGGGGGGGAGGTGACGTTTAATGTGTGGGTGACGTCAGGGTTTGAAACCCCTTGAATGTGGGAGAAATATTAGCAAGTAAAAAAAAAAAAATCCACAGATTTTTCTTTACCAGACATTTAAGGCTTTCCACAGTCGCAGTTATGTAGAAAACATATGATTTATAACAGAAGGTTGGTCTTTAATTGACCAAACTCGAAAAAGTACAAACACAACAAAAGCCTATCTGCTTGCACCAGCTAATAATAATATTCATATAAGCCTTCAGCCAGGACACTGTCCCCATGTCAATTAACTTGCCTCACCCAACTATATTACATACACCTCCATAGTTATTGAATGCCTGAGACTGATTCCAACTGCCAAATTGCTTTTGTTATCTCATTATTTAACCACTTCGGATACTTCCCTATTGCTGAAAATAGTTTTTCTGGGAGGTTGTGAGGCCCACCCTCGTGTGAGTGTGAGGATGCATGCATCTGAAACACCTTGTATTTTCTCTTTCTAGGGACACGCTACACTTTGACACAACTTACACATTTGTCAATATTTGATTGATTACATCACTCGCACACGGGTCCACCACTGGAAATTAGTGAAAAGTAATCTAGTCACCATTTGTCACATGTCTAAGTTGTGTCAAAGTGTGAAGGCAATTGTGTGATCCTAGACTTTTTGTGCTTGTGGGGAGGGGTATAACAGCTTTGAATTCCTCCCATCCCATCACCAGAGCTTCCCTGATTGTCAGACACAGCCATAATTCTACTTGCGGCCGACAAACTGCAAGAACCAGTTATCCTCTTCTGGCCTTCTCTATCCTTGCCGAAAAAGCTTGTACCCTTTCAAGTTTCAACTGACCTTGCAGCCCTCCAGCAGAATGGAGTTGCCAGCCAAGACAGAGTAATCAAAGATTTACTGTACATCAGAACATTGATTGCAGTAACAACAGCACCCTCCATGGCAACTTTACTTCATATTTCCAAATGGACATCTAAATTTTCTTCATTTGGTTCAGTTTTGACCATTAGAGCAAAGAGCATGTTCTCATTAAAACTTGGATTAGCAGCTGGCTCGTGATTTTGGCCTGGGTAGATATCATGAGAAATTATTTTGGGGTTTAGGTGGTCATACCAACATGATGATCTGAGTCTTCAGCTGGTTTTGGGGCGGATAAGTTTAGGTCCCATGTATATCAATGAATGAACGGCAAAAGATAATGTAATGCAATCATTTTGGTTAACGACGTGACTAATTTTTATACAAAATAACGTAACAAGATGTTAAAGGGATAATATACTTCAATTTTTATTTTATTTTTACTATTTTGCTCTATGAATCAGAAATCTAAACTTGAAAATTCAAAATAAATGAAGATTGTACTTCTGTGTAAGTATAGAGAACTTGATAATGATACACAAGCTAAACACTGGAAAGCCATACCGATGGCTGCAACAAAGTTCACAATATTATCAAGAACTCTGGCTCCAGAAATCTTTCCAATAATCATTGTCCCATTGTTGCAAGGCTCATCAATGCCTTGTGCAGTAACTCACTCAGCAAGGCTAGTCTGGATGGTTTATACAACAACTACTGAGGAGGGATCGGCAAGTTGATCCAGGACACCTACTAACCCATGATGTTTAACCTTGGCTTTCATCCATCACCTGGACAAACAAGTAGGTTTACACATTAGAATGTGCTTCCCATTATAACATTTGCAGTTTTGGTACTAAAAATGAATACAAATAATCAAAGCTGGATAAAAACAATTGAAATAAATAATATAAAACCAAAGTCATGAACTTTTTGTTGACCTTTTAAAATTTTGACACGTTACCTTTGCAAGCCACATAAGTTTTGGCACTGGGAGGAAAAAAAATTGTGTTATAACAGAGTTCTTTTTCTTAGACTTCAAATCCTACACGAAACAAAAGTCTCTAAACAACCTAGAAAATAAACACAACATCAGATATTGTGGCTCCACTATTGCTATTGCTGCTATCTTCACCATGGCTAACCAATCTTAATCCTTTTCTTATATTTCTATATTTCTTTAGAAAGTTTTAACTTCGGAATTTTGTGTTTATTTTTTGCAACATCTGAAACTAGTACATTATCTCTAATATTTCTTTGTTGTATAGTCATATATTCTTTTGTTTTGTTTCAATAATTTCTAAGCTCTAAATCATCTAATTCTCTATTATTATTATTATTATTATTATTTTGAACTTTTCAAAGTTTTGATATCTGATTCTTTGATTTTCCACTTTTTTTTTCTGCAAATTTGAAATTGTTTAACATATTTCAACAACTATAGCCACAGATTATTCTTTTCAAGCTAACAAATCTTTCTCTATATTTCTTTGTTGTGTAGTCAGTCTTTTTCTTCTTTTTTTCAATAATTTCTAGGCTTTGAATATTCAGATTTTTTTAAATTTTTTTTTGTTTTTTGAAAGTTTTAATATCTGAATTTTTGAGTTCAATTTTTGCAATAACTGAACCTATCAACCATATAAACCATGGATTAGTCTTTTAAGAGTAACCCCATCTTTTTCTTATATTTATTTGTTGTGTGGTCATATATTTTTTGTTTTGTTTTAATAATTTCAACTTTGAATCTTATACATGACACATTATACATTTATGCAAAGTTTTTCTGTGCATTGCATGAGTTAGCGACTAGTTGAAATAAATTAGTCAATCAAGAAATGACTCACATTTGCAGAAGATTGGCACAAATTTGGATATTTAAAATTCTGAATAAATATTCAGTGTAATTAACCAATTCTTTCAAATAAATTATTTGTCATCATTTGGGTGCCAGTACTACTACCCGAGGCTTAAAAATGCAATGAGAAGGAACATATCAACCAATTTTTAAACCCTTTTCAACTGTTTAGTCTGTAGAATGCTGTGGTTGTGTTCATAGAAAGACAGTTGTAGTTATTTCACAAGTTGAATACGAAGTCTACAATAAAACCAACTGAACAAGATTCTTTAGGTCTCTCAACGGAACTCAGTATACTGAACACTGTCTAGTATGTGTTGCGGCCAAACTATGCATCAAACCACACAAAGCACCAACATCACCCACAAAATCTATATGAGTTGGGACTCCAAAGTTACACACCCATAAGGTTCTACATTAAATTAATATGTGGTCGATTCCACCCTTAGATCCATTGTTGTCAATACCGTACAGGAGTTCATTTCAGTTTGATCAATGGAATAAAATATTTTGATACCAGTCAATACCAATGTACCGTTTCAGGTTTACCGCTTTAATAGTATATTTATATTTTGTAGGTGTCTTAATGGACCTCGGTAAGCTGAACACTATCTAGTATGTGTTGTTGAGGCTAGATTATGCATCAAACCACTCAAAGCACCAACATCTACCACAATATTTATATGAGTTGGACTCAAAAGTTACACCACCCAATAGGTTCTACATTACATTAATATTTTGTCAATTCCACTGTTAGATCCAATGTTATCAATGCTATTCCGTTAGATCCAACATTATCAATACTATAATAGAGGCCGTTTTTGGGTCAAGGGATGAGATATTTCAATATCAGTTAACTGTGTCAGGCTCACTACTCTATATATGTGCACTATATTAATAAATATTGGTCAAAATCATATAATATGTTAAGTGTATAAAATTTTAAATCAGTGTCCCAAACAATGTCTTTATCCCTAACGCAACATATTAATTCAAACCCAATAAAAATTATACATTCTTTTTTTTTTCATTAGTCCAATAAAAATGATACATCTAAAAGGGTAAAAAAAGATAATAAAAATTTGAAAATAAACAGACTTCACATGTGATTAGGGGTTCCAAAAAAAATGTAAAGCTGATTGAAAGTTTTTGTTTCTAGTTGCAAGCTGCAAAGTTAAAGGTGTAGTTATTGGTTTGTCCACCCCACACATTGATAGTACTTTTTTTCATTAATATAAAACCCTTGAAAGGTAATAAGACACGTACACACACAGAAGAAGAATGAGATTAAGTGGCTGGCACTGGCAGAGTAACCAAGAAGGACGACAAAGAGGGATATGCAAGTGAATTCTTGTATTAACCGGTTTCAGTGAGCGAGTTACAAAAAAGCCCTCCCCTTTAACAGAAATTTACAAATGACAGAGATGTTTAATTCCAGCCTGGTATACATTTACCGGCTGAAATCCAAAATATAACTCAGTATTGCTGAGACAACCTGGTACAGCCCCGTATTTTGGGTGATATGTTTCAGTAGGTATTTCTGTACCGGTTCACTTCCTGATACTGGTTTGGTAAATAACAGCCGTACCAGCCAATATGGTACAGAATTGACTGCATTGGTTAGATCACACATTCTCTCTAATCTTATCATTGTATGTTTCAGTAGGTGTTTTTGTACCAATTCACGTATTGTTACAGTAAATATTGGCCGTACTAGATAATATGGTATGGATTTGACTACTTTGGTTAGATTACACGTTCTCTGTAGGCTTATCAGTGAGATATCATATACTACTATCAATTTCATAAAGTCATGTATTTAGTGTATTTTAAAATAATAAAAAAATTAAACCTTGGACAATTTGCAGATGAAACATTTCTTGGTATCCAATCATCTTAGGATTTGACAAACATGGTTGTTATGTGGGAAATATAAAATCCAGCGATGGGTTCGATGGAATCCTTGACCAATAAAAAATATTGGATGGTGTAATATTTGCTAAGAGTTAGACCTCATATGCATGTGCTATCTGAAATAAGACAAATTTGATAAGATCATAATAAAGAAGGGTAACAAGCAAAAAATACACCAGTCTGGACCATATTCAGTAATTCAGATTTCAGATATACCAACACTGCTTACTCCAAGGTCAAACACAAATAGACTTAGTAAATAAACAATTAAACATTGCATGAAAACATTAAAAATAATAAAAATCATTTCTGACTTTTGTGACAAATAATGAAAAGGCTTATATGCAGATATCAATATAAATTCAAAAAATAAAATGCAACTGGTGTACTTGGTCAAAACACAGTGGACTAAGACAGTTAGCCCATGGAAATAATGGGGCAAGAGGTCCTAGCAGAAAAGAAAATAAAAGCACATTCATGTTTACAGAGCACACAGTCTCAAACACAATCTGTGGCCTTTTTATTAAGGAAATTTGATATTCATTATTGACAGATCTAGGAATCCAAGAGAGGGATGCAATAAAGACCAACTGCCACCAAATTCAGTTGGTTAAATGGACCTTCCAGGCCATTCTCAGTCACTTCATCACAATTCAACTGTTTCATTCCACCAGATTGGCAATTGTCAGCAGGAGATTCGCCAAACAGATTGTCAATGGATGGGTTTTGGTCTGGGTGATTAGCTTCTGAGTCTGATGAGGTTTCAGGTATGACTTAATCTAGTATGGCTGATAAGTAAAATTTCATTAATTAAAAGGAAAAGTTAACAAATACCCTAAGGCATTGGTTTAGAAAATATTTTTAGAAACTTTATATAGGGAAGAAAAAAATCAACAACAACTTTCTTTTTTTACAGCTTTTTATATTTCCCATGAAAGTAGTATTAAAACTTTCCTAAAATATTCATTAACAAATGCCCTAAGGGTACCCATTAACCGGACCCTTAACTAAATGCAAAGGGGCGCCACTAATGTACACAGGGTGTATGCAACAGGTACACTAAAATTCAACACACAAAGTACAACAATCAAGTAAGTAGGGCAAAGTAGCAAAAGTAAACCCCCCCCCCCCCCCCCCCCCAGGTTTATGGATATGGGTTAGATCAGTACTGGTAGGGCTTGAGGACTTGTTTATTTATTTATTTGATAAATAACAAAATTTATTGATGTAAAATAGACCAAGTACATAGGGGGCATACTATGGGTATAAGAAATAATGATGTAAAAATAGCCTAAGTACCTAGTGGGTATGTTATGGAAGTACTATTAAAACTTACCTAAAATGTTCATTAACAAATGTCCTAAGGGTACCCATTAACCGGACCCTTAACTAAATGCAAAGGGGTGCCACTAATGTACACAGGGTGTATGCAACAGGTACACTAAAATTCAACACACAAAGTACAACGATCAAGTAAGTAGGGCAAAGTAGCAAAAGCAAACCCCCCCCAGGTTTATGGATATGGGTTAGATCAGTACTGGTAGGGCTTGAGGACATGTTTATTTATTTATTTGATAAATAACAAAATTTATTGATGTAAAATAGACCAAGTACATAGGGGGCATACTATGGGTATAAGAAATAATGATGTAAAAATAGCCTAAGTACCTAGTGGGTATGCTATGGATACAATAAAATCAACCCCTCAAGGTACAAAGATAAATTAAATCTGGTAGTGAAAACAAGAAAAAAGAACCCAATGCTAACATCGAATCAAACAAATATGTGAAAAATAACAGCTTAAGATCAAGACTTCTAGCATTTTTTTCCTCCCAAATACACCACATCAAACAATGAGGTACGGCTTCCAAATAATTATATTTTGATATCAACCAAACTGTCCTTATGAAGAAGTTAGCAAAGCAATAACACTCTTTGGTATAACCCATTGAATTCCAAACAAAACAAACACCATAGTCCACAACTTAGTAGCTAGATCAGTATGGATATCAACGGGGTGGGCTCACGGTGGTTGACATGTGGTTCTAGGTTTTGGGTTCATTGGTTGGCTTTGATGTGTGGGTGTGGGTTTGTTGTTGGTTGATGGTGGGTCCAAATTCCAGTATGATTTGGGGTAGTGGGCTTCACAAGTTGCTGGGAGGTAGCAATGGATGCTTTGGTGACAATGATGAATAATTCTTACAACAGATTCTAGTTAACTAGGCTATCATGCCATTAGGTGAGTATTTCATTGTTGTTGAGTACAAGATTGTAGATTGGGATATGGGATGTGGGTGTTCGGATTGAAGTGGCTGTTTAGGGTTTTGTTGGAAAACCAGATCAGGGTTTGCTTTGATACCAAATCTATGTAGCAACAATAACAGAATTTGCATAAGCAAATAAAACAAAACAAGCAACAGGGCTAAACCCTAAGCTTCACCACCTAAAGCTGTTTGAATCACCACCAAGCTAGAGAAAATATCATTCAATTTTTCATTCATCAAATTCAACATGATGTCAACATTATGAGAGCCTGATTTTAATGGGCAACTAGGGTCACATCAAAAGGAAAAAAATAATGCCCATCATTATAGTGTAAATAAATCCCGGAAATACTTGATCAAAATAAAATCACATCATTCAAATCAGCCAAAAAAATTCTGGTGTTTGTACTTTTGTTTTTTGGGGGGGGGGGGGAGAGAATAAAAGTAAAGTCAAATACTAGATTCGCTCAATTATGCAACAGTGTAGAACTCAGAGACAAGAACACAATCGCAGGGAGGTCCACAGTTCAAAAAAAGGAGGAAGACATCAAACAAAGGGTTAACTACAGAGACCAAGGAAGGGGAATTACTTCAAGAAATCAACACTTTTTTTATAGGTAGGTAACATTTTTATCAAAAGAAGGTACAACCAAGTACACAGGTTGTGTACTCAAAAGGCAACATATATCAACTAAGAGTACAATAATCTAGGAACTCAAATAAATTATAGAAAGAATGACCACTTAATGTCATCCAATCATACAAGGTACATAAGAAGATCATCTTAAGATCCGTCATGGTGCATTCAACTCCTTCGAACATACTTCTATTGCGTTCTTTCCAGAGGGTCCACAATAAGCAGAAAGTGCCTGTTTGGCTCAGCTTATTTATTCAACTTTTTTAATTTGAAAAGGCTAAACTAGAAAAAAGTGACATTTAAAATAGTTGTATATTGAAAAAAGTGCAGTTTCAAAATGGGATGCCGAATGGGCACAAAATAGCATTCCAAATATCTCCATTCTGATGTATAGCAAACTGCCCTTCAAACAAGCTGACATATCAATTACCCTCCTAGGCATGACCCATTGTACCCCAAATAAACGTAATACTAGAGACCATAAATTTCTCAGTATCACAAAAAGTAAAGAAACATCACTGTAGGATTTCAGCCTAAAATTGATCAACACTCCAAAACATAATTCATCTAACATGAATCAAATTATCGAACCCTATACCAGCCCAGAATATAACATATATATGTGTGTGTGTGTGTGGGAAACAGTTAAACATACACCTCCAGGTCTCCTACAAGTACTGTACCACCGAAGGAAACCACTATTTTACGTCAAATTTCTTATACTTCCTTTATGTTTTTATGAATAATTTCTTCCTTCTTTCTTGTTATGCTTACTGCTTATTGGAATCTTCTCCTTTACTACATGTCTTAAATATAAAAGATGGCTGCCTGACTTTGGATGTGCCCAGTCCTGGAGCTGATCATTTCAAATTACCTTCTAAAAACACATAACTCATCAGTCCACTGGTTGTTAATCATGTGTTTTTCTTGTCCATAACCCTTCATTCCTTTATTAACCATTTGTTAAGCATGAATATCTTCACATCCTAAGGAAAGATTCGTTTGATTGGGGAGTTGGAAAAATGGGAGGATAGAAAAGATTTAGTTTTCCCTCATGTGTGTTTGGTTGGAGGGATGAAAGGCCCCCTTCCAAAGGGATATCCATCAGCCCATGAAGAGAAACAAAGTCAAAAAAATCAAACATAGATGAAGTATAACTTACAGCCCCTAACCTCTCTAATGGAAAACGGATTACATTAAAGTCACCTCCCAGACACCATGGCAAATTCCACCACCTGATAAGTCCTACCAGTTTGTTCAACATTATATAACGCCTCCTATTCAAATTTGGACCGTGAATACCTGTGAAAGCCCACTCAAACTGATCACCAACATTTTTAAATTTGCAAGAGACCGAGAAATGTCCCACCACTTCCTCCACCTTTTCCACAACCCTTCGATCCCACATAAGCAAAATACCACTAAAAGCACCTTCGGAACCCAAGTAAAACCAATCTATATAAGGAAAACTCCATATGCTATGAACAATTCCTCAAGTAATCCACTCCAATTTTGTCTCCTGCAAACAAACAATATCAGCCCTCCAAGTACGCAATAGCAACTTCAAATTCATTGAGAAACAAGCAAAGCCCTATCCCTACTATTACCACTATGCCTTGCTGATACTGAACCATAATTGAGCTGAATAGACCCCTCAGCACCCTTATCCCTTTTACTCTTGAACTTTTCACTTTTCATTGATTCTTTTCCTTAGTAGCCCTCTGATATAATTTAGCTTCAACAACCAACAAAAAATTGGTTGCCTACTCTTCCAAACCCTTCAGAGATGTCCCCAAAAAGTCATCAAACTCGTTGAATCTACATTGGAACCACTCTAAGTAATGTTCTTGACCCATCGAACTTTCCACACCGACTTGTTACTGCCCTTCACAGTAGTTATCCATGCCAACCAAAGGCATAGAGAAAGCCAGTGGTTCAACTGATAGAGGCAACAAACACCTCTCATTTGACTAAGCAACATCCTCTGAACAAGTATCTGAAACCCAATCATCCACAATGTCATCCTCTTCTCCCCAAACAGTTTTCCTCTCCACAGAGTCTGATGTCATCAACAGAACACCGCCAACTGGTTCTGCTCGACAAAATCATCTACAGCATCACTCGGTGGCAAAGATATCTGAATCAGGACTGCCACCCTCCTCCCATCACATAATTCAAGGACACACTGCTCAGAATTCTCCCATTTCTTGATTATGTTGCCAGTATGCTCCTGAAGGATCGTTCGCAAGTCATGTTGCAAGCCTTCATCATAATCGGATGTAGGTTCCAACCCTTTACAGGTCGCAAGTCATGTTGCAAGCCTTCGTCACAATCAGATGTGGGTTCCAACCCTTAAACTATAGGTCTCTATGGACATATTGGAGCAAACAGATTTAGCCACCGCAATCATCTCAGTGCAAATCAGCTCTAAATGGGTTTGGATTGGCTCATAAACTGCAGCATCAGAGCTGGGAAGCATCAAAGGACCTATCTTGGTGCATGCCGAAACAGAAGGGTGGGACAATTTCTGTTGGGAAGACTTGTGAAGGGAAAGAGTTTGGGGTTGGGTCACGTGAGAAGAATTAATGGGCTGTGATGATTTAGGCCACCACACAGAAATGGGTTTAGGGTTAGGAGTTGGTTTCTTTATATGCTTAAAAGATTTGGCAACAGCGGGCTTCAAGTTTAAATTCTGGCCTACTTGAGAGAGGCCCATTTCCTGAACATTAGACCACTTGACCCCCCACTTACCATCCAACCCATGTTACATCCTAAAAGAAACATCTAATACCAAGCCATCTTCAGTTCTTTTAGAAACAATACCATTTATAACGGACAAAATTTTTGCCCCAATTTGTGCATTCACCGTCCCAGAATTTCCCTCGCATAAATCATAGTGTTGACCGCTCAAGTATGAATTTTTTTAATTTTGAAAATTTGGAATTAATTTCTTTCCTTTATTACCTCCACCACCTTTGCTCTACTGCCCCTCCACCGCTGCCAACATAAGTGTATTGGAATCACTATTTCGGCACCTCTCCGCTAGTCTCAAAACAGTCTGTTTGATCCTAGATAAATTCTGGGAGGGCAGTTTGGCAGCAAGTGTCTCTGGAGCAAAAGCCTTCTGCAGATTAAATCCAAATCCTCTCCAACCACCACCCAATTTTCGTCCAGCACCACAATGAAACCTTTCCGATGACCATGCAAAAGTTCTGAGATCATTAGAAAAGAGCCATGTGCATTGGAACCCAATTGCAGAATGAAGACTTTATCTCCGCGAAATGTCCTGGAGATACATTGGACATGAGGTCCTCAAAAATGGCTAGCAAACGCTTTGTACTCTCTTTGCCCATGAACACTGAACATAAAGACTCCCTACTTCTCTCATAAATACATAATATGTAAAAAGTACCTCCTTCTTCAACTGAAAATTCGAAAGTTTTTGACTCAATGAAGAAGAAAATAGAACCTCCCACAACAACAGAAAAGAAACTAAAAAATACAAAATTTGATGGCTAATCCCAGGTAGCTAGGCCTTGTTTGTGGCTAATTCAAGGTAGCCAAGCCTTTAGAGCCATGGGGATATTACTTTAAGGATTGATAGGGATCAAAATTATGAAGGGTTGACACAACCAATACAAATATTTAGAACAGAAGTAAGACATGAAAAATGAAAATTCTCTTTGTTATTATATTTCTTTCCCCCTTTTTTTTAAATGTATTATATTTATTACATTTAAAAAAAATAAGGAAAAAAAAAAAAGAGCACTGAACAAGCAGAAAAAGAAAGAAAAAAAACAAGGGGAAAAAAGTAAACAACGTCAACAAAATAAAATAAGGACAGAGAGAACAGAAAAAGAACAAACCAACAAAGAAAGAGAAGTGCGAAAAAAAAAAAAAGGGATACTTGTTCAATGTTATAACTAAGGGGCAGAGAAGTAACTGGAATGGTGGCAGCAAAATCAGCAGAGTTTTCTCTCCAAATTGGAGAGAGAGCATTTTGGTGGGCCAGGGGAGAAAATATTTGGGCCCCAGCCCCACCAAAATCTCTCCAATTTTTCACCCCAACCAAACAACCCCAAAAACCCTTTTCTCTCCTCCATTTTCTATCCTCCCTATTTTCACCCCAACCAAATGGACCCCAAAGGTCTGCTAGTAAGACTCATACCGTGTTGCATCTCTCTTTTCCACAAATGTCGAGTCCATCGCATTACCAAATTCAGGCTGGTGTGCCATTTTAAATTTCACCTATAGGTGAGCACTGAGTACTTTGTTCCCAAAAACACGACACCCATAGCTTTAGAAATGGCATCAAATTATGGAGGAGCGTTGGAAACATACTTCAAAATTATACTGCACCCATTTTGGATGGCTACAATTAGTGTGAAAAGAAACGTATTGAGCAGCTTGTGGAGCAATACAATACACATGGTAAAGCAACAGAGAAAATCACAAAAGAAGGCCGTAATACACCACATGTTTGCTTTCTTCACTTGGACCATGTTCTCGGGTAAGATTTTATCAGTGCAGAATCATTGGAAAAGGAATATTTTGATCACTGATTGGTGTTGTATGTGTAAGAATGGCAGAAAATCAGTTGAAAATTTTGTTCAATGTTCAATGGCAAGATGCATTTGGTCTTTTGTGTTTGCATTATTTGGAGTTTCTTGGTTTATGCCAAAGATCGTGATTTAGATGCTTTGATGTTGGCAAGGGACCATCCACATAGAAGCACTAAGATATGGAAGGAAGGTGGTTTGGTTGTGTTATGTGAGTAAGTTGGCGAGAGCATAATGGCAAAACATTTGATGGTGTCAACTGTCAAACATCCAAATCATGTTATCAAACAATCTATGATGAATGAGTTATGCTTGGATGGATGCCATCGGAAGTATTCCTTCTTTTCCTTTTTCAGATTTCCTAGACTATTTGAACTTGAGATTGTAATTCTTAAGGAGTAGTTTGGTACAAATGTTGTGAATTCAAACTGCAACCTATTTCTTTAATAATATTATTTAACTTTAGGAAAACAAAAAAATCCATGAAAGCCTAAAATAATCACGTAAAACAAAAAAACAAAACATGCATATATGATAAGCAATTCATATTCTTCACAAAGTATTCACGGAAAAAGCAATTATGAAACCAGCTACCTTTCCCTACATGTATCAGTACCTCGGGAAAAAAAAAAAAAAATTGATGCACTTAACTACATGACAAATAAACTAGAAAAGTGACGGATTAAAATTCTGACATCTTAGTCATGTATTATCAGATGTATATGCATATTTTATTTCAATAAAGAACCAGAATTTAAATCCTCACCTTTGTGGCATCTTTTCAACTTCTTTCTCTTGATGTTACATTCTTTCTCCCCACCATTCATTACCGTGGTATAATCTCGGAGAGGGTGATACTTCATTGAAACCAGTTCTTCTTTTGCTGTATCAAGCCTTCGTTTTTCATCTTTCTGCCCATAAAACATACAAAAACATCACAAACAATGAACTATGTAACTCTAACATGATAGTACCTACTGCTTAGTGAGAGAAAGACATATACATGAGCTTTTTCAAACCCCAGAATCTGTTGCTTGCAAAGCCTAAGTTCCATCTCAAGGGCATGAATCCGAGATTCCACAGGCACAACACATTGCCCGACTATTTCTTTTTGTCTACCTCGGATTACCTCTGGCTGCCACACATTCAAAGCTACCGAAGCTTGTCTTCAATCCCAAGATCACATCACCCACAAGTCCAAAACCATATTATATTAGAACTGAAGAAAAAAATTCAAAAAGGTTCCATTTTTTTAATACAAATAGCTCTTAGGGATAAAACATTATGACCATTAAACCTTATAAAAATTCCAGCTATGTTTTTTTTTTCACTTTAAAAGCAAGATTATTGAAATTATACATAATAACATAAATGCAAATTAAAATGAAAAGATAAAAACTCCAATACCCTTTTTTCCTCTATTTTTCTTTGTTTTCTCATTTACCCAATACTCCTTCGATTTTGTTGACAAATGCCCTAAAGGCACAAGTAAACTTGACTTTAATACTCTATTAAATTATGTTTCTTTACCTTTTTCCACATAATTAAAAAGGAAAAAAAAAATACACAAAAACCCTCACGTGGTTTTCTATAAAACACGAAACCCCTATGAAGTTTTGAGTGTAACACTTAACCTAGTACTAGCAATATTCTTTTATGTGCAAGTCATTAAACATCCATGATAATAAACAACGTGAGCTGCTTATAATGACATGTAAGGACATGTGCCCATATTTAAGGTTGCAGCTTATTTTATTATCACATAAAACAGTTCTACGTGCTACACAATTAACGATTTACACTTTAAACATAAAACAGGTCTAGTGTTGCAGTCAACCCCTTAAGGGGGTTCAATGTCTAACGAGAGAACCACAAGGAAGTTTTGTGTATTTTTCCCCCAAAAAAAAAAAAAACTATATTCAAACATTAAGAAGAGCACGTACTACTGCTTTAAACTTATTTTCTTGTTTTTTTTTTTTTTTTGATAAGTACAACTACTTTAAACCTATGTCTATGGTGAAACAATTATTATTATTATTTTTTAATGACGTGGAACCTCACCAAGGTAGAGCCCTTTGGATCCACCCCTGAGAAGTAAACGACAGATACACAACGCACCCGCTAGAACCATGTAGGTTGCATTAGTGTTTAAAGTCAGCTTATTTTACTATTTAACTTATTTTTGCTACTATTCATGAGTCCCACTGCACTTTTCGGTATTATTCATAGGATGCACTATACTAATTCAGCTAGCTTTTACCTTTATCTACGGTACTTTCAGTAAAAAGTTTTTAGTTTTAGCTAACTAAGTTGTTCCCAAACGGACCCATAATGGAACTCCTCCTAGTGGCAGTGGGGATGACTCCCAAGTCCCAAGCCTACAACTACTACTACTAGTAGTCTGCACCCTGACGAGTCATGTGTACAGTGAAACATTGTAAAGTACTTTTTGGGGGCATAATACAACTGATAATTGAATGTATAATATGGATATAGGTTGTATAATAAACCCAAACATTTAATTCTTGTAGTAATCACTCACATAGTAATCCTTGTAATCTAGAATAGTCTTGAATTATTTTAGGCTTAGGATGCAATAAAAAAAAAATACTTGAAATCCATAGGCATAGCATTAGCATATTTCATGATTGAATAAAGAAATTGCAAGGACTAGGTTGAAGAAGTTGATTACCTGAGGAGTCGTAAATGTGATAATTCAGAAACAGTTGTCTTCAATTTATGGTTCTCATCTGCCGACCGAGTCTCGATCTCTCGAATCTTTCTAGAATGCTCCACAATTTGACTCTCCTTTCTAAGCACAATCCTCCTATTCACCGCTAACTTCTTCTCTCTATCTCTCTCAAACCTTAAAAAAACAAAAAACACCATCAAGTCAAATACAAATACAAATACAAATACACATACACAAAACGACCCCGTTTCGTTAACAAAATACCTTTCTCTGTAAAGGGTTTTGGTGCTAGACTTGGTCGTCGATGATGATGATGATGAAGAGGACGGAAAGTCAGAGGAGAGAAGTTGAGACCAGAGCGAGTTTTCATTGGAGAGTCGGTGGAGGCGTCTACAAGAAATGGAGATAGAGCAGAGGTCCTTGTACCTAAAACCGCTGGTTTTGATACCGATTTCTAGGATTCGTCTCCACAGTTCATCTGGTAGGAACGAGTTTGAGATTGACATTTTTGTGAATTCCCAAGACAGATAGCAAGGGCCAAGGACAGACTGAGAGAGATTATAGGAGCAATTTTGTTTCTACACGCCGCAATAGACCTCTTGTTGGGTTTTTTTTTTTTTTTTTTTTTTAGGAAAATGATATTGATAATTATAAAAATAAGGGTGTGGCAAAATAAAAATGATAAATTCCATTAATATACTTTAAGATGTGGGGGATTCTAGCATTTTACCTTTATTTTTTAAAAAATTTAGCAATATGTCTCTGTTTTGAAATTATATAGGTAAATGTCCCTATTTCGATACTCGATTACCTAAAAATCGAGTTTCAATGAAATACTCGATTTGTACAAAATCGAGTTATGCCTGATCAAACTTAAAAAAAAAATAAAAAATAAAAAATTGCATGGAACTTGAGTTCCATTAAAAACGCCACTATAGGACAATCAAAACGTAGCTATAGGTTATGCCCGAGTTCCATGCAATTTTTTTTTAGTTTGATCAGTTATAGCGGAGTTCAGGAACACCTATAGTAGCGTTTTGGAACTCAAGTTCCATGCATTTTTTTTTTTCTTAAAGTTTGATCGGGCATAACTGGATTTTGTACAAATCGAGTATTTCATTGAAACTTGATTTTAAAGTAATCGAGTATCGAAACAAGGGCATTTATCTATATAGTTTGGAAACAGGGGCATATTGCCAAATATTTTAAAAAATAGGGGTAAAAGGCTAGAATCTCCTTAAGATGTGAGCTAATGCTAACTACATTCAAGACATTTTAAAACTAATCAATTTGGTTCCTAAACCCGACCAAGCCTAATAATGTTTAGAGACTAAAGTTATGTTTGATAACAGTTTTTGTTTTCTATTTTCAAAAACCTTTTTTGTTTGGAATATAAAGAAAAAAAAAATTCTTATATTTTTGAAATGAAAAACATGTTTAGTTAGTTGAAATTAAAAAAATAAAAAGTATTAAAATATGTTATTACTAGGATTTAAACTCTAATGCTAACTCATTAAATGAGATAGATTCATTAAATCAAATGCGTGTTTTTATTGACTTTTGAAAACTAGAAACTGAAAACAGCTTTTTGCAAGTTTTCAGTTTTCTTCACAAATTGAGTTTTGAGAACAGTTTTTGTTTTCTGTCCATTTTGGATTGCCAAACAAGTTTTTTAGTCTCAAAAATAGAAAATTGTTTTTGAAAACAGAAAATAAGAGAGAAAACAGTTACCAAACAGACCCCAAATTGGCTTAAGGAACCAAATTAGTCTGTTTTGAAATATTTTGGAACTAGTTGGTATTAGCCCAAACCTATGTTAATGAAATTTACCCAAGAAAAAAAATTGGAGAATAGCCTCCAAGTGAAAACACAATTTTAAGCATTGAAAACAAGATTTCACCTCAAATTTGTAGTGATGTGGCACGAGCTAATTGGCAAGTGTCCACTAAGAAATCGTATTTTCAAAACATGATTTTAGTTAACCTGGAAAACGAATTTCCAAAACATACTTTTAATGCAAAATAATTTATGCAAATGCCTTACGTGGAAGTGAATTAGAAAATGTTGATTTTTCTTTTTTTTTAATTACCATGTGGTAGCTTACATGGAAGTCCATGTGGTAAAAAATAATATTTTAATTTAGTTGTTAGTCATGTCAGTATTTTCCATCTATCACTTAACAGTAAGGATCATTTCAACACAATGCTAAGAAGTTAGGAACCAAATTGACACATTTGAAAGATTAAGGACCAAATTGACAAACAGCCTAAAGGTTAGGGACCAAATAGGGCAAAATGGGTAAATACCCTTAATTTTAAAACTATGTAGCAAAATATCCCTCTTTCCAAACTATTTAGCAAAATAAACCTGTTTTTGAAACTCGATTTTAATAAAATCGAGTTACAAGTGAAACTCAACATTAACAATGTCAAGTTCCATGCATATTTTGTCACTTAAATTTAAAAAAAAAAAAAAAAATTAAGTGAAACTTGACATTACTAATATCAAGTTCTACTTAAAAATACACATAAAACTTGATTTTGAGGATATCGAATTTTACACATAATTCAATTTTGTTAAAATCGAATTCCAAAACAATGGCATTTTGCTAAATAGTTTGGAAATATGGGTATTTTGCTACATAATTTTAAAATTAACGGTATTTATACATTTTGCCCGACCAAATATGTAATTTACCCTTTTTTAATGGACCATTTAAAAAAAAATGCTATAAATGTCCTGACACATCTTAAACTTTAGAATAGTGGTCATTACAACCCTTGAACTTTCATTTTAGCCAATTTACTCCCTAAACTTCACATGTGCCAAATTGGTACTCAAGTTAGCTTTCCATTAAAACACTAACAAACTACTCACGTGAGATACATGTGAATTTAAATAATTCTCAAATTTATAAGGAGGAGAAACCTATAGGAGAGAAAGGATCGAACAACAGCAGCAAGAAGGAGGGGTGTTGATCGAACGATGGCAAAAGGACTAGGTTGTTGCAACAAGGGAGAGGAGAGAAAAAACCTATTCAAATTTGAGAAAGAGATTCTTGATTCATTTTCTCTCTCTAAATCTTGCACTCTCTCTTGGTTTCCTCTCACAAACCCAAACTCTCTTCCTCTCCTCAAAGTGCCCAAATCGATGATTTGGTAGGCATGGATGCATGATCTATAAGGTGGAAGTAAAAGAGCTCGTGAATCGGAGATGAAGGTTAGGATTATGGTAGCTCATGCAATGTTTGGAAGCGCTTGTGTGTGAAGGTCTTTTTGAATGTTTGAGTGTAAGTGTATGAATTTGTTTGCGTCTCTTTGGGTTGATAGATATAGTGGATGTGTTGTGGTTATTGTGTTGTACTAAAAATTTTGGGGTTGATATATGTTGATTTAGGTGCATGCAAGTGTTATGTTTACGGGTTTTGTTGCCTAGGTTTGTGATTAAGTGGGTATATTTTTGTTGGATACCGTCTAAACAACTTGGCGAGATCATCAACAATATTCCTCCCTCCCGCAGCAATCATTCGATCCTATCTCTCCTAAAGGTTTTTCTCTCCTGTAAATTTTGAGAATTATTTAGATTCATGTGTATCTCACATGAGTAGTCTAATAGATTGTATTTTGATATAAACTCAAATTCTCGGTTCCAAATTTTTTAAGAATTAATTCAAACCAAAAATACAAGATAGAAATAGAGTATATGTGATGTGGGAACTCAAAAAACACATCACCAAAATGTATCAACCCAAAGTAGAGGTACTAAAACATAAAAATTTATTAATCTAAAGTAGAGTTGCAAGAAAGAATAAATAATAGAGAGAGAGAGAGAGAACAATCACTTTTTTTGGGAGAGTGTTAGAAAAATAGAACATTTATATAAAAGAAGATGAGTAGAAGAATATTCAAAAGAAAAATGTATAGTTATAAATACTAAATTATCCAAATCATGCTACGTAATAGAATAACATTATATCATTATATACTATATAATACAATAAGGTAACATATAATAATCAAAGAAAATAAAAGAAAAAAGCTAACAAATTAAAATACAATGCATCAATCCAAAATAGAGTTCAACACAAAAATTCATCAACCTAAAGTAGAATTGCGGTAAGAAGATTAAAAATGAAAAAAAAAAAAAAAATACTGCTAGCATTATTTTTGTAATATAAAGTATTCGCAAAAAAACCACACTACTTTCATTATTTTTGTAAAACATTAATCTTCTTGAATTACATGTTTAGATATCACTCTGCTGTCTCTACCAACCTCAATCGCTTAAACGCCCCTCAATATTTTAAGACATCATTCTCTTTGTGGATCTTTCTTTTCCCCTATAACAAATTCTTGACCTGATTTCCGAAGCTGTTTTTCTTGATGTTATCTATAACATTCACACTATTAGAGAGAGATATGTAAATCAAGGCTAAATTAGTTTTTTTTTTTTTTTTTGTAATAGAGTTTCAAGCTATGGCAATCAGTTTTTGACGTAGGCGGACATTGAACCTCAGATCTCTTACTCAACCATAAAAAATTTTACCAGTTGAACTAACTGAAACCCATTAGAAATTTGCTTTATATAGAACAATATGTTAGTTACATAGATATGGAATCCCTAACTTCTCAAATAGGTCCAAAATCTAACCGGTTTGTAGTAATTACTATATCAATTCAAGTCATCACTCAATGTTATTATAGCAAAATTCTTGGAACTAGTTTTCGAATTTTATTGTTATAATGAAAACTTTATTGAGATTCAATAAAATAAAAAACATATAAAAAAAGCAGAGTCATGAGAGTGAAATTTAAAAACCACAAAGTAATAAATCATATTTTATTCTAGTAAAGACAACTTTGATGGAATAGAATTTAATGTATCTTAAAAGAGAATAATTTAATGAAATTTTTTTGAATAAATTACATATTTGGTCCATAATTTTTGGTTTGCATGTCAATTTAGTCCTTAAACTTTCAAATGTGTCAATTTGGTCATAATCTTTTGGTATTTGATCAAAATTGGCATTACGTTAAGTGATTGATGAGAATACTAATGTGGCTAACAATTAAAATAAAAAATTATTTTTGTAACACATCAGATGACACTTGTATGGGATAAAATAATAATAATTTTTTAAAAAAAGAAAAAGAAAAACTAGTTTATGTTAATAATTAGGATCTCATCCTGAACAAACAAAATTTAATATTTTTGGTTAATAATTAGATTGAACAATTATTTTACTTATTTTTGGTTACCAAAGCATCACTGATCTAACATTTTTCTTTTTCCTCAATATGAAAAGGGTTGTTTGTGAAAGTTCTAAACTTTTGTTTGATTACACCAAAAGCAAAGGAAGAGCTGGATGGAAAATTTTTCTTTTTTTAGTTAGATTTTTTTAAGAGAGTTTTAACCTATGACGTTCGCTCTTGGTGATAGCGCTTTATCATTAAATCAAGACACCAATCGATTTTTGGTATATGCAAGAATTGAACCTCAGATCTCTTGTTTAACCATAAAAAACTTTACCAGTTGAACTAACTGAAACCTACTATTTTCTTAATTAGATTGATATACTTCTCAGAGGGTGTAATTAGATTGATATATTGCGGCGGGTTTGGACTTAGAGAAACCTTGCCATGTCATTAAAAAAAAATGTCATATAGGTGATGAAAGTGCTCAATAAGTAAACTTTAGAGACCAACAATGTTGATAAAAGCATTGTTCCTAAAAATAATTGAATACTAGCAAAATTATTTCAAAATGAGATGAAGTGTGTGTTTGGCATGGATGAAATTTGCCATTTTATTTTACTATTCAACTTATTTTTGCTACTATTTCAACTAATTTTTACATTTATGTACAGTATTTTTAGTAAAATATTTTCAATTTCAGCAAAATAAGCAGATCTCAATTGGTAAACCCAATATCCCATGGATGGAAGGATTTCCATATGAGTTGGAGCTCATCCACACCTGTACTATAAAATCTACTTGTTGCAGGTTTCTCCTCTCTCCCTCCTTTTGTAAAGTTCTGTTCAGTTCTGTTTTGTTTTGTGTGCATGTGATTTTTTTTTTTTTTTTTTTTTTCCTTTTGCTAGAAAAAAATTGTTTCAGCCATTATAATACAATCTTGGTAATTTTGTATTGGATGATTATATCTTGGTAATGACAAGATAATAGTGCTAATTTGTGTTATCATTATTTTCTTTTCTCTTATTTTGTATTTTTATTTTTTAATCTTAGTATCATCATCAAATAAAACATCCATTATAAAATGCCCTAAAATATGCGATATCATTTTTTATGCATGACAACTATTGACAAATTTATATAATTTATGAGCAAACTTTAATCATTTATTGAGACTTTTAATGGATAGGAGTTTAAGAAATGACAGTTAGCACTCAAATAAGTATATGGTAATAGCAGAGAAAATAATTTAACCAGAAATAGAACTTCAATCTAAAGCCTTAGCCCAATTAATTTTGAGATTAACTCAATGGATCACACATTTGATCCATCATGGTATGAGATTATTTTTACATTTAATCCAACTCTGGCAATGATGTCAACCACAAGGAGGATGCCAAATTCTAGTTAAGACCAATTATATGCAGGAGAGATGCCACTTGTGAAACTTGGCAAGCAGCAGTTTATTCTTCCTTTCCTTTTTCTTTTTCAATAGCAGTTTGCAAGATGCAAATCCAGCATAAATGTCATGTTATTCAAAGTCATGCACCAAGTGATGACCATTACAACACTTCAAAACTCTGGAAAAATGTTTACATAAATAAGTAGATTTTTTTCTTCTTGGATCATGGTTAAAGTCGTACCCAATTAAGTACTCATAGTCATCGATAACAGATAATAATCAACACCAACGATTTGCTACACATAAAAATTTAAAGAGTAAACACTAGACTAGTGCACATATACCAATACCAATCCTAGAAATTCTTTCTTAGGGTAATATGAGAATATAAGTATCTATTAGTACTTATAATTTGTAAATATATTTAGTTTATTTAATCTAAAACAAACAGGAATTACTGGATCTCTATATGCATGGATCTGCAAAGGTACATATGAAGGTCATAACATCAATATCTGAACACTACAAAAAGGATAGCAATATATGTGAAAACTACTAAATGACTAATCTTTATCTGCTCTACTTGAAAATGGATAGGGCTCTAAAACATGAATATGTGGTTTATCAAATAAGGTCATGAGCTCCCCATGGGTTAACAAAATTAAATGTAGCGTTCAATAGAATTGAAGAATTGTAAAGCATATTTACACACATAACCAATTACTAACTGGAAGATATTGTTACAACGTAGATTTACTCAGAAGTGAGAAGTCCAGGTACATTCTGCATAATAGTTTCATTAGAACCTGTGATAGTTAGCGATGCATCTTCCATACTTTGCTATATTTAATTATTTATGTCTGGCACTCCTGCTATCTTTCTATTAGATCATATTTTGTTTAATTTTTGTCACTACAAGAAATAAAATCTCAACAGTTATTTACAAGAGGAAAATAGGCTTTTGAATCATAGAAACTGGAGTATTAGAGTTCCTGATGTGCTCACTGCTCATTGAATCTTCCCCATCCCCAAATATATGAGTATAATGTTATCTGTAGCCTAACTTCATGGTGCCATTTATGCATGTAGATATCCTACCCTACATAGGCGACAGAAGAAGTATTTTAGACACCACTCCTTCCTTTTCTAATGTGAGATGGTCATTTAGAATACACGAAAAATACATATATCAGTTCTCTATGCTTCACTTCCTACATATCTCAGTTACCACAAAAATTTAATAAGAAAGACATCCGCCAAACATTGCAGTATGACAAAATGTTATAGATTTTATAGAAGTAAGAGCCTTGAGGCCAGTCAACTTACATTTCAATTCATTACCAAATGGTCTAAAAAGTTGCTTCACTATTTCTAATCACAAAGGAGTGAAAAATTAGGGGGTAATACCTTTCACCTTGAATTCAAATCTCAAGCGTACCAAGACATATCAGTGTTTCTTTAACATTTAATTGGTCTCTCGAAAATGGACAATCAAAACATCATCAAATTTGTTGCTGTCCCGACCACGAAAGGCTCCATTAATAACCGAGTCAAGAAGTAAAAAACAACACCCAATGCAATCGAAATAGGCAAGGCAGGCAGAGCTCGATGGCACACTGATAACAAAATAAGAGTGCAGCCAAGTCCCGAAATAATTGCAAGGTAACAAGCATACACTGTCATAAGATCATACATTGCAGCTCTGCCTACAAGAACACTATAGAAAACAAAGTCTCCAAGGCCAAGTTTAATACCTCTATCACTACCACCACCACCACCACGCACTTCCACATTATCCCTCCTCGTCTGCTGCTCTCTCTCATTCCCTAATCCCATCATCTCAACAAGGGGAGACATCTCCTCATCAACAACAATCTCAGGCTCCCGATTCTGCACTCGATCAGAAGACACAACTACAGTCGAATGTTCCGAGGATTCACTGCTACACGAATGCCGTTCCCGTGAATGACTCACCAATGGGGAACACTCCCCTTCATTAGTAGTCCGATGGTTTTCGCCCTCGTTAACCGCCTGCAGCTCAACCGAGCCAGAGTCCGAAACCCCGCCAACCAAAAGCCCCAAATTCGACCCCCGACTCCTCGACACGATCGGTCTAGCCTCGTAAACCAACGCTGGCAATTCATCATCCCGACTTGACGCCAATTCGACCAAAAGCTTCAAAGGTCCACCGGGGGCCAACACTGCCACCAAATCATACACAGCCAATGCTACCAACAAAGCCCAAGTAGTCCATTCAGGCAATTTCGTAAACCAAGTGGCAACAATTATCCCCAAAGAAACCATATACGCTTGTCTCAAGATTATGGGTATCCCACCTGAGAAAACTGACAACACACCCACAACCGTAAAGTTGAAAAGCAGCAAGAAACAAGTGACGGAATCGACCGGTATCGAGAAATGTTGAATGATCGTGAGAAATATCGAACCACCCATTGTGGCCAAAACAAAGAAAGCAGAGAAGCGCATGTAGTTTTTCAAGAAATTGGTGAAGTTATAGTAGTAGAGGAGGACCAAGAGGAAAGTGACGACGGCGATGAGGATGACGAAGACCAAGGCGTTCAAGAGAGATCCTTCGAGCTTTTGGGTAGCGGAGTCAGATGGGGTCTCGAGGTAGACGAGATTGGCTGCTGTGCGAATGGGAACGGAGGGAGAAGAAAATGGGTTGGAAGGAGAGAGGGAATAGACCAAGAGGACTACCAAAAACATGCAGATTGAGACTGGGGACATCACTCCGATGATCTCGACACCGATCGATTCAAGAATGCTTGACTCCATTTCGTTGGGGAATTTCGTCGAACAGGTGGTGGGGTGTGTTCTTTTGAGAGTGTGTCGACGTCTAAGGCATTAAGGCTAGCTAGCTAGCTCGGTCTGGAGTATTTTTATTTTTATACGTTTTTTTCGCGTCATGCGTCCAATGGTGGTTCCCTCCTATACGGCCCATAATAATAAGCCTGTATAACTCAAGCCTCAAAGGAAGCGGAAAATTCACTACCCTAAACTTTGCTCACTTATTCTAAAAAATATTTTTAACCATTAATTGGATTTTTTTTTAATTTAAAAGTTTTGAAAAAAATTTAAAAAATTTGTACAATTAATCGCAACATTTAGCTAAAGTTGATAAAAAAGTCTTAATTGAATAAACTTGAAACTTAGACAGGTAAAATGAATGAAAGCAAAATTAAATTACTGATATGAATTTTGGTGGTGGATTTTGCATTTTAAACTAAATTTATGAGTAGTGGGTAAAATGTGGCAAGTTTATAGTTTGCCATATTGGATAGTTTGAAAAATGGAGCGGTATTAAAATTACTCAATTCTCATAAATGCATGAAAGAAAAGTGTCACGTTTTTAACATTTTCATAATAATTTCACAACAAATCTTAGATAGTAAGTTGTTATTGGTTCTAATTTGAACCCACCACTTAAATTTACTTTTTTGTCCCACCACTAATAGCCAATAATAACCTGCCACTTAAAATTTATTGTGAAAATATAGTGGGCTTAACATTTCTCTGCATAAAACTCCGACCTTTATTATTTTTCATAAAGGAAAATTTTATAGAGTTAAACACTATAATAAATAAATTATGGATTAATTTTTGTGTATAACATTTTTTTTCCTTCTTATAATTGATAAAATATCAATTTCGTAAGATTTATGTAACATCATTTACAATGTATTTGTCATTACTTATTCCGTAAAATACAAAAGGAACAGGGATCCCTTCATGAGAAATATTTACTTAGGAATATGCTTTTAGGAATCATTGGACATGTTGGTATTCACAAAACATTTGTAGGGGCCTTCTATGCTTTTAGGCTAAGGCTTTCTGCAGTGAGTAGAAGAGTTGGGCCTAACCTGTTATCTCCGCAAAATATGCTCAAAGCCAGTCTGTGCACAAGACAAGATGTTATAGCAGAAAAGTCAATCTAAATAATTTGTCAGTGGTTAAGCATGGTTAGAGCAGCAAAATCATAATATGAAAAGGAGTCTTCGCAGAAAGTGAGCTAAAGAGAGCCCAAACTCCAACTTATATAACTTTATTGCCCTATTAGGCCATAAAATTATGCACTTTGGAAGATGGGTTAGGATAGCTACTTTTTGTCCAATTAGATTACAAAGAGTGGATTTACTAAAAGAGGGATGGGAAAAATTTGCCTGTTTTGGTGTTTTTGCCATAGTCACTCTTCTATTTTTTCTAAGTCTCACTTCTCTCTTTCCCTTTTCTCTCTTCTTTCTCTTTCAATTCTTTGTTTAGATTGCCTAAGTCACTATCCTTGTTCCTCTTATGGGCACTGTTCCTATTTATATACCAAATTAAACTTGTGTGATTTCTCTCTTTTAGCCTCATTACTCACCAACTATTTTTGTCTGCCGCAAACACTCTTCAGAAGTGCCCACAGCCCTTCTAGCCTTATGAGTTCAACCTCCACAAACTCTGAGCATGTGCAACATTTTCTCTCTCTTCCACTACCTATCCCATGACAAACTCTCACCTATCTCATTCTACCGTATACCTCTCTCTCTCCTTTGAATGGTAAAACCTTGGGTCTCTTTCTACCAATTCCTCTAGCATGAATCAAATGGTCCCAGCCGGTTTACTACCTATTTTGGGTAGAGATGCTTTTCCAGTAAAGCATCTCCCAAAAGAGGTCCTAGCAGGATACCGGAAATAGACTATTTATTTGTCTTAATTCGGGAGAGTGAATTTTAGTTTGGAAGATTCACATATGAATGAAATTGAAAATATTTCATATGAGAATGATATAATAGTGGGTGCATGCCATTCTTGAGAGAGAACGAAGTCATTGAGAAACTTAGAAGTTTGATTCATGAGTTAGGGGATAATACCCACTTCGTAATTGTGTCTTTGACTGTATCATAGTCGTTGCCCACAAAACATTCTGTAGCAGGTTTAGGTATATTCTTATATGTATGAACTGTATTGTGTCAATATATATAGACTTTCTTTAATGTTTTATTTTCGCTTTTCTTATCTTCCTACCACATTGTAGGATAGAACTTTTTTTTTTTTTTTTTTGAGTAATTGTAGGATAGAACATTGTTCCCAATGACAACCTTGCCTTAATGTGTAGTGTATACCTGAGACATCTGGGGCTCATGAACGATATATATATATTTATATATATATATATTTTTTTAATTATTATTATTATTATTATTTTTTTTTTTTTTAATTTGAAGACCTCCTATATATTGTCATGGTCATTTTGTGTCATGTTACATTAACTTGATATGAAAGTCACGTATGAAGCCTAGCTCCTATATGTGCCCTTGGACCAAGTCTTATAGTGGGATAGCTAGAGAATCGAGATAGAGAGGGCAATTGGTATTAGCCTTGCTCAAAAACAGTGAATACTAAAGTAAAGTCCCTGTCCAACCGAAAGCCAAAGCTTTTTATGTGTGCAGTGGAATTAGCCAGTCAAATGCAGCTTAAGAACCTGGTAATTGAGGATGATTCCAAAAATTGTGTCGAGGCAATGACCAACAAATCCAAATTAGTGCATTGGAGAATTGCTAATCTTTCAACGAGGTCAGATTACTATATGCAAGATTTGAGCTGCTGGAGTTTAATTGGGTGTACAAGAATGCTAACGAAGTTGCACGTCTTAGCAAGGTGGTCATTGGCAGATTCTTTTACAAGTTATTTTGCTATAGGCTTACAAAGTAACATGTTACTAATCACAAAAAAATAATTCAAATATTCATTAATTATGTTATTGAAGTTCATCATTAATCGCAGTTATAATCAGATTATATTGTGAACAATTTATAATACCTTTAGCATTTATTTTTTATTTATTTCTAACAAGACTTTCAAAATATGAGATTAATAGAAACCTCACATCCAAATATGGTAACCCTGCTTAAATTAATGCCTATGGCAGGCCAATTTGACTGGAATGGGTGGATCAGAAAATGAACCACCAACTATTTGATCAAAAACATATTTGTTAGCGGCCTCAGTGTAGTGGACACCATCCCAGTTAATCCAAACTGATGGATCTTTGCATGCTTTCGCCACTAAAACTTATTTGCCCTTCACCTTTTTAGTCGCTCCACATACCACATCCTTGTCGTAGTTTAACTTGCCTCCATAACCACAAGAAGTTTTTAGTGATTCCTCCTGGGTTCAAGTCCTGCTGCCCGCAGGAGTCCGTTGGTGGGTAACCACGACCTGGATCGTGCGCCCTACCAGGAGGTGTAATATAACCATAAATCCCCCCATTTCTTTTTATCAAAAAAAAAAAAAAAAAAAAAACATAAATTAAAAAAAAAAAAAAATAATGTTCAACTTAGATGTGACTTCCGGTTGAAGTAGTGTCAATTTCCAATTTTCCCTTACTACCCCAATCTCTGATTGAATAAAGTTTATTTTATTTGGCTTTCAAGGATATAATTATAAACTTGTAATGCTTAACTTTGGATCTATAATAATTAAAATTATTTACAAGTTCCACTAAATCTTTGAAAATTATGAAATCACTAATTCTTCATAAATTCGGTTTGGATTAGAAAATTATATTTAATTTGTTATAATATAATATTAAAGTTAAGAATTACACACTGCAATTAATTATATAACCTTTTTTTTAAGAAGAATTAATTATATAACCTAATCTAGACATTACACGTTATCAAGAATCTTATAGTTGAACTTCTTATCAAAAATATAAAAAACTATATATATCATTTATTATTTAATCTTTCATGAACATAGTTGCAATAAGGTACTTCGTATCATTTTTTTCTTAATAGAAACCATATATATCAAGAGAAAGATAAGAGTATAACCCACTACGTACATTGAACAAGAAATTAAGTAAACATGAAAGAAACCAACAAATCCCCCAGAAAACAAAAAACCAACCAATGACGAAGTCATGAATCAAAATAAAATAGACTGTATCACCGAGAGAGTACCCCACCACCCCCCAAGCAATTCACTTTCCAACAAAGAATTGACTGTCCATTTGGCTAATACATTATTATGCATGTAATATTACATTATAACTTACTCGAGAGGGAAAAGGAACTGAGAAAAAAAGAAGTAATGGTTAAAGGATTAAAAGTCTTTGAAAATCAAAATCAAGTAAGGCTACTTAAAGAGGAAAATTATTAGGTACTCTTAGAGTACTATAAATACGTACTCCCTCCTTTTACATAAATGATGGATCACCCCCATGAATTTAACTAGTTGCTAACCCGTGCAATGTACGGGAAAGTTCTTAGAAATGCTAAATATTTTTTTTAATCAAATTAAATGCATTTTTTGTTGGGTTGAGAGAAATTTAACTTAAATGGACATTTTCACTTTGGATTTTAAGGAATAACTCACACAAAAAGGAATATACAAATTTCATTAGGATTTGAGTTGGTCAACCAAGGTAGGTGTGTGTGTATATATAAATGGACCTTTTCGCTTTGGATTTTAAGGAATAATTCACACAAAAAGGAATATACAAATTTCATTAGGATTTGAGCTGGTCAACCAAGGTAGGTGTGTGTGTGTGTGTGTGTATGTGTGTGTATAGTGACCTTGTCACGTATTTCTTAATTTGCCAACAAAGCAAATTATTGCTCATTTGAAGCAATTTACAATGTTCATTCTAGGCAGAAGCTTACATACTTTTTGTTGTTGTGATTTACAATTTGGGTAGATGAAAAATAATATGATGTTCTATCAAAAGATTACATATCACATTTAAAAGAAACACTAACAGAAAGTAAATATATGACATGCACTAATAACAAATGATCATAATATTCAAAGAGTTTTGTAAATCAACAACAAAATCTTATTAAATTGCTGGGGCCAGCTTCACTAACTATATTTTATCAATAAAAATAACCTTCTTCATAAGACTTGTTTAAGTTGTCATATTAAATATGAGAAAACAGGTGAAGGCATATTGTTGTTGACTCTACACTGTATCACAAAGAGTCTCTCTTGGATTGCTTCATTCTTCTCTCTGCTCTACAACTAAAACTCCCTCATCATAAGCAACCCGCCTTGCAAAACTATGCAGACAAAAGTAGAATTCTAGAATTTTCATTTCCTACTTTTGCAGCCCTCAACAAAAGTTAAGATTCATGATTTTATCAAAATCTTCCATGCCATTATTATTAAAATTCTCAATATATACACCATTAGCATAGATACAGATTGATTCAAAAGTAGCCTTGTATTAAAAACACCATAATGCAAAAATATCACCAGCAAATAATCGTAATATTTGAAGAGAGAAGAACGAAGCAAAATAAAAATAATTAAAATTCACAAAATGAAGAACCAAATATCTAGAACATAGAGGGAGATTGTTGGAAGCAGAATTAACAAACCTAGCATAAATTGTTAAGATTTTAGACTCGATTGGAAAGGAAGTAACTCTAAAAGTTTTAGCTCGCCAAGCTTTCTTGCGTTGTTTTATACCTCTTGGAGCAGGGATATCAAGGGAGTTACAGGATGAGCGGATAACAGACTAAACAAATCGTCCCGTATATCAACCATCAATAACATACCCAAAATGATAAAAATCTAAATAGATTAAAATGTTAGATTGAGAAAGAACTTAACTGTTTATTTATAACTGCCAAAAATGTTAAAGGATTTCCAAAACTACTAAAGTTTGTCAGGGTTAAGCCTTATAAATAATAAAAGGTGGACTTGAAACAGCACATATAAATATTTTCATAGGTATGTATTTCCAATTAAAGCAATCCAACATATTTTTATTAAAACACCAATCTACCAGCAGAGAATCAAACAATCAGGTAACAGAAATCCACACATCAGTAATCAAACCTAGTCTTCAAAAATACAATCAAGTTAGTTCACCCCATCATCACACCCCATTTTTCATATAGCAAAAATATACACCCATGAATATAAGTTATAAAACAGAAATACATGACTTAATGACACATTGAACAGCAAGATGCAGCTTAGTGACCATGGGCCATCATCAAATAGTTTATGCCAGTTCATTTATTCTATTATTCCAATACATGTACAACAGTTCTCTTGTAGGTCTTTTGTCAAATACCTAACAGATATAGCCAAGAAATAGAACTTAATTGATGTACAGGTGCTGAAATAGAGGAACTTAAAAAAAAAAAAAAATAGAATAATGTAATCTAGAAATTAAATACTTATTGACATATTAGGATGAAAGATATAAAAAAATAAAAATAAAAAGAAAGAAAGAAAGCAAAGAACGAAAAAAATTACATATATTTATTTTGATTGATGGTATAATGACTTAAAAATGAATGAAAATATGTAATTTAATTCAAAGTAAAATTGAATCAATCATTCCCCTAATTATGTCGTGCAAACCTAATCCCTAAATCTAATATACGCTTAAGCCAAAAAATCCAATTTATATTCAATTTATATAAATATTCCTGATTCTTCGTAATCACATTAACATCCACTCCTTTTCTTCCAAGTGAAGGAACACATTACACAACTCTCTCCAGTCTCCAATAACCTTGTCAATTGTTAGATGCAAAATATGGAGTATAAATGGATTGTACCATTTACATTATTGGCATTTATATTAGCGCTAGTGAATTGTGACAAACCTTCGTTCGATGGAAAAAACCTTCCTTATTGTTTCCGACGTCCGTATGTTCAGAATTCCTGTCCTAGTTGCAACACAAAGAAAAGTCGATGTTGTATATTGATGAAGGAAGGCGAAGGAATATGTTGCAACGAGAATGTTAGTCAGAACATCCAGAATACCCAGTTTGACCGTATGAGTCCGTATGATCGTGCTAGGAAAACTTATAAGCCGTCGTCTTGGTCAAAAGAGCTTGGGACAGAAACTGCAGATAAATTTTTATGAGAGAAATATGTGTTCTTATCACCAATTGAATAAAAAGACTTCTTTGTCATCCAAGAATGTTATTTGTTCAAGGATCACAGCTCTGAAAACTTTTTTTCACTCTTCAATAGGTTGATTTATAAGTTTTCTAAGTCTCATTGGAGATAGAGATAGATAGAGATTGGAGTGAGAGAGAAGGAAGGAGGTAGTTGAAGGTTTCACCGTGTGTTTTTTTAGGTTTTTCAGAAACTTGGAGTCGGCCGTGTGTTTTTTTAGGTTTTTTAGGTTTTTTTTTAGGGTTTTATCACTTTATGTATTATCGGGTTTTAAAGGAAAAAATAAATTAGAATTTTTGTTTTTTTTTTTGTTTTAAATGATGCTGATGTGGAAAATTGTGGTGCCAGCAGAGGCTTCGGTTTTATATATATATATATATATATATATATATATATAGATTAGTAGGACCCACCATTCATGTGAGAGGAGGGAATATGCATTTATGGTACTCCGGGAGTACACAATAATTTTCCACTTAAAGATTAAAGTTAGCCAGCTGATTGAGGAGGTAAGAAAGTTGATGATTGTAAAAGGAAAAATGTTGTGGTGAATGTTCCCTTGTGGGAAAGAAGATTTGGATTCATGTGCTTCCCAATCCTTAATTAGTTATTTTACCATCTTAATTTCTAACTCACAAGGTATCCTTAATTAGTATATATGAGGTCTCTTGTTTAACATTATTAGAACTAGTATGTAACCTGTGCTACCGCACGGGAATGGATATAATTAAATAAGACAATGAAAAAAAAAATTGCATTTTATTAGTTAAGTGTTACTATTGGTTTTTTTATTTTTTATTTTATTTTTTATTATTAATCATGAGTTTATTCATGTTTAGAAGGCTTAGTTAAGTCTAAATTCATATTATTAACCAGAAAATTTTATTACAAAACTTAGCATTATGTAATTTTTTTACAATTTCAGTCGAGCAAACCAGCAAACCTTATATGATATGGCTTATCAACTGGGGCTTTACTTGTAATTGCTTATAAATAATTGGCATAAGAGTGGTTTGTGTGTATAGGTGGATTGTACGTTGGGCGTATATGAAATGCTGTTTGTATTGTCTATCTTCTAGCTTAGATGAGTATAGTTTGATAGAATTCGTATAATTGATTTTTGGGAGGTATGTGATGTGTGAACAGTGGATGGTTTCCTTTTATTTTATTTTTTATTATTGTGTAGTTCCACATGAGTATGGTTCAATGTCATCACAGTGACATAAAATATGCTTTGGACAAGAAAGATTGTGCTTTATTATTTAGTAGGTATTGTTTGGTAGATTAGATGTATAAATTCGGAGATTTTAAGTTACAAATGATGGTTCTAATTTATGATTTAGCAAACTTTATTAGAAAATGCAGATGATTCAAATTTTATGGTTCTAGCCCGTAATCTCATGCATATGCATGGATATACTTAAAAAATACACATTGACGTGCATAGTATATTTCCTATATATATAATTTAAATACTATTGATATATAGTTATTCTTATTTTTTGTTAACTCTTTAAAAAATCTTGTAAGAATATTATTAGGTAGAAAATGTAAATTGTTCATATTGTTTTTAAAATTTTTTTATTAATTCTTAATTTTTGATATTGTGAAGCACTTTTTTTTTTCTTTTTTTGCTTGCTTATTTTCTAAGTGATAATTGCCTGCTTCATAATGTTTTTTTAATTATTATTTATATATAATTCAAAAACAAAATTTTCACAAAAAGAAAGGAAAACGTTTACTCACCTTTTCTTAGGAGTGTGTGATTTGTTTTGTTAACGGAGACTCTGCTTTTTTGATCTTCATCATACCACTAAAAAAAAAAAACGATTGCACAAATTGCAGCCCAAATTGGGGAAAACATAAGAATATGAAAGCAAGGGAGATAGAGAGAAACTACCTTCAATGCCTTTAAAAACTCAGAGAAAAGATTATGCATTTGAGAAATAGACGAAAGTTAAATGTGAAGATCTATGTGAGAGTGAAAGTTTGTGTTAGTTTTAACTTTTAAGTGGTGAAGGCGTAGGAATGTTTTTTTTTTTTTTGGTGGAAAATGTGGCTGAATGTTTCTGGAAGGTTGTATGTTTATGCTTATATGAACAATGAATGGGATGGTAGGGATTTTTATAGTGTGCAAGTTAAATGTTTTTGCTTAGGTGAATGAACTTGATTATTGTGGTTTTCTAACTTCCGTGTTAGGTGTTAATGCATGCACAAAAATTTAAAATTTTAGATAAGATACATGATGCAAAATTAACTATCCAATTTAGAATTTAAATTATATTTTCTCTCAGTTTTGATGTTATAAATATATATATATATATATATATATATATATATATGTATGTATATATTCCTTTGGCACAAAAATTTAGAAAGGATTTTAGAGTGATTGGGACTGATATAAAAAAAAAAAAAAAAAAAAAAAACAACGTGAAGAGCCAAGAGACAGAGAGAGTCATTAAAGACTCCTATGTGATTTGAAGAAATTTGCATATTTATGTATGGTGTGGTCTTCACTTGACACCTAAATTTAGAAAATATATTCGGACACATGGCTTAAAATTAGAACTCTAATTTGGAATTCTATATTTGAATTTAATTGAAAAATCTAATGTAATGTACTTAAGATATTGTACATAAATTTTACCCTATTTAAAAATATTTTAAAAAATCCTTACCATCATCTAATTGATGAAAAATGTTGACATATATAGTAAATGAAATTCATGAAGCCAAGGTCACTTTGACGACTGAAAGTATGAAGAAATATTTTACTGCATAAGAATGGGTTTGAAATAAGAGTAAAGGTGGAAGACCAAATTTTTAATTTTTTAGCATAGAACTAATGGCTTCCTTTTTACTATTAAGTACAAACGAAAAATTGCATTTTATTGCTCGGTGACAATAGTTGTATGTGTATTGTTACTAATTAATCGCTTGTATTGTTATTTTAAGTATTCAAACAAAAGTACCAAACATAAGTTCTAAGGCATACCATGTTTGTGAAGGACTCCCTTCTGGGGTAAGAAATGAGACCCAATATTGCCCAATACTTTGTCCATTAACCCAAGCTTCCCCTTTTCCCATAGAACCAAGGTTTAATGCAACAGGGTCATTTCCTTTGGGTGCATCAAATTGAGTCTATAAAGACAATCCATGAAGATAAGGTTAGTGCTGATTAAGTATACAGAAATAGTTTAGGCAAGAATAATTAGCATGACAAAGCATTAGCAGAATTTATACCTTGTACCATATGAGTCTTTGATGATTAGAGTTTCCAAACCTTCTCCATTGAATATTACTTGACCCTTGTTCTGTGTGAATATTTAATTTCTCTCTTGATAGCCCAACCTCCATGAAATTATTGCATGGAATTAGCTAGTTCGAGATTATAATCTCATTAGTTATAAACTTTGTAGATGAAAAATGGGTTATGACAATCTTTGAGTGAGCACTTTTTTTTTTTTTTTGAGAATGTTTGAGTGAGCACTTGATATGAAAGAATAATATGAAAATATAATTTGTGGATAAATAAAGCATTACAGATTGAAAATACTAATATAGATATAAGAAATGAACTTGGTATCCCCATGTATAGTCTGTGAAATCTTCGGCATCATTTTTGTTTAGTATCCTTACTCTACGTAATCCAGTAACTCTTCTCTCAAGAAATGATCCTGAGTCCTTCATGCCACAAATAAAAAGTAACTCAATACAATTTTTGAACTCGAAAGCATATATATAAGATAAATGTTACAGAATATACACTGATGGGGATGAAACAATAAAGGCATGACTGGATGCAATTTTCTGAAAAAATGGAATCTAACGAAAACTTAATTCTCCTCATTCATGTGGCTGAATGTTTCTGGAAGGTTGTATGTTTATGCTTATATGAACAATGAATGGGATGGTAGGGATTTTTATAATGTGCAAGTTAAATGTTTTTGCTTAGGTGAATGAACTTGATTATTGTGGTTTTCTAACTTCCGTGTTAGGTGTTAATGCATACACAAAAATTTAAAATTTTAGATAAGATACATGATGCAAAATTAATTATCCAATTTAGAATTTAAATTATATTTTCTCTCAGCTTTGATTTTATAAATATATATACATATATATATATATATATATATATATATAATTCCTTTGGCACAAAAATTAAGAAAGGATTTTAGAGTGATTGGGATTGATGTGAAAAAAAAAAAAAAACGTGAAAAGCAAAGAGACGAGAGAGTCATTAAAGACTCCTACGTGATTTGAGGAAATTTGTATATGTATGTATGGTGTGGTCTTCACTTGACACCTAAATTTAGAAAAATATATTGGGACACGTGACTCAAAATTAGACTCTAATTTCATATTGAAATTGGTGTGATCCTCACATGAATCTAGACACATGTCACACAATTAGAGTTCTAATTTGGAATTGCAATCTGGACACGTGGCACAAAATTAGAGTTCTAATTTGAAATTGCAATTTGAGTTTCTCTCTGCTTCACCTATTATTTTATATATAAATAAGTCAATGAATATTTCTAGAAATACAACCAATTAAATATTCAATTTCACAATTTGTTGGCTTATGTGATTAGAAATAGTGAATATTTTATGTCTAGTACGACCCACCACTTTACAATGACTACTCACAATTACACAAATCAACAAATTATAAAATTAGACGAGAGAATAGTTATATAAGCCAAGAAATTGGAAATTGAGAATTGAAAATTGAGAAAGCTCAAAAATCAAATCATATCATTTATGGGGGATATATGGAGGGCTTACCAAGTTTCTTTGTTTGAGTAAAGAGAGTGTACTTCACCGATTAAACATCAACATAGGTGAATGCAGCAAGTGGAAGATCCTTTCGAAGTTGGACAACAGCTTCTTTTAATTTACTATTGAAATGTTGAGCAAGATCATTGAAAGGAGTTGCACATCCAAAATCGTCCAATTGTTCGGCTTTGATTGGCAGTCGTACCAACACGTACGCCAAACAACCAACGGGACCCGTATTATGTATCCAGAATGACCTTCCTCCTTGACCATATACATTCTACCACATATATATATATATATATACCAACCATGTACTCTCAAAATCCTAAACCATTACAAGAAAATCATCTTGAATTTAAAAATTTATTCATAATTCTAACATGTGAGATTCTTTATTATTTATTTATTTTTTTTAAATTACTGATTCTTGTAAAAAATATTAAAGGATTGGAAAATGATAAATTTAATCAGTTAACTTCAATTTTAACATATTCTATTCCTAACCCAAAATAAAGCTAACATGATCTCAACGTCACTTATAATAATAGAGACCCATTCATTCACGATCTATATATATATTTTATATGATGGAAGTATTCATCTTTTTTTTTTTTTTTTAGATAATTTCAACCTATAACGTCTGCTCTCGATGATAGTTTTTTATCATCAGATCAAGGTACCAATCAATTTTGGTGTAAGCAGGAATTGATTCTTAAATCCCTTATTCACCAGTTGAGCTAACTAAAATCCACCGAAAAGCATTCATCCAAACCAATTTGGAGAGTTAAAAGATTTTTCACACGAGTAGGTCTGTATATAAAGCATCAATCATGATTCAAAAACATTATATCCGCATACCTTAACGATATTTTTGAACTGATCCATAATTACAGGAACAACTGCTTTAACTTGATCGGTAGACTTGTTAAGGAAAAGGGGTGATGTCAAATCATTCTGACCAATATCGATTGTATATAAAGCACGAGAAAACAATTCTGGCTTGGGCAATAATTCCTGAAAAATGCTTTCTAGGCAAGGCATCATCGAAAAGATGAGGTATTGTGCATATGAGATTCCTTCAGCCATTCAAAATAGTAAGTTAGGCACGTTTTTAAACAATTAAGAAAACTAACATCTCGAGTTTTTGAAACTCGAGATTCAACTTAAAAACCGACTCTTCTACAATCGCCTTCCATTTGTTCTGCACTGCTGAGGTGGCGAAAATTGCCACGCGGATCTCGAGTCTTTAAGACTCGAGATTTAATTAGAGGAATAATAATAATTTCAACAGATCTCGAGTCTTATAGACTCGAGTTTTTCCTTGCACAAACCGAGTCTATAAGACTCGAGATTTACTTATGCAAACGGTGTAACTTTGAACAGAACTCGAGTCTTATAGACTCGAGTTCTGGTGGAACTATTTTTACTAATCCGTTCCGTCCACACTAAAAAACAGACAGCAGTAGTTTTCAGAACGTGTTCCTTGGACTATATTATTCAGTCCACACTCAGTATCTTCAAACTCTCACCCAAAAACAGAGCATCCTCAACCTCACTAACTCTCACCCATACACTCAGCCTCACTAACTCTCACTCTCACTCACCACATTGCCTCTCTCACTGCTCTTCCCTCTCAAGAATTTCATATTTCAGGTATGGGTTTTTTGATTTGATTGTTATTGTAGTTGGGTATTAGTTGTGTATGGGTTTTGCCACTAAGAGAACTTCCCAATGACTTTATGGGTTTTCCAATGACTCCATGTTTTTTCCTAATATAAGATGTTCTTCTTGCAGTATCCCACTGTTGATTTCAATTCCGTGTTTTTATTGGCTTGCATGTCATTTGAGCTATATATTATTTGTTATATTTTCTTTGATTTATTACTAATTCATGTGATTACTCTTAACCATCTTGATAAAAATATGTTTTTGCATTAGCCATTTTGGTGAAATAAAAAAAATTCTGTTCTCATTGACTTTATTCTTTTTGAGGTGTTTCCCTGCATTAATTCTTCTTGATCAAATCTGCCAATTTTAAAGAGAATGAATCTTTCATGAATTAGATTCACCAAATTCTTGTAGGTTAGAAAATTTTATGAAAGATTCATAGCAATGTACGTTTCCCTTGTTATCTGATATGTGGAGTGTTGCTTGATTGTGGAGTCACCACTTTATCTTGAAGGAGCTAGTGGATTGTTTGAATTTATTGTTAAAAGACATAAAATGGGCACATGGTTATAGTAATTGTTGAAGTTACAAAACTTCTTCTCGAAATAATGCGTACAAAAGACTAGCAGGACATGAGTATGCAAATATCTCAGGGGATTTAGGTGTGGATGCTAGGATGTAAGTCTTGCTTTGGAGTTGACTGTGTTGTTTGCCATGCCTGGAAATTGTGAACATCTCAGAATATTGTAAAAAAATAACTTGGAGAGGATTATTTGTGTAGTTACTAAGAAGTACTTTAAGGGCTGCCTAATATTTCCTTCATTTTGCTTTCAGACATGGTGCTAGAGACATTAATGTAATTTTAACTGCTTGAGTTGCCCCTTTTCAGTTTAGTAAATGGTAAACGTAGTACTAGAACATGACAGTTCCTTTATTTAGGAATTGTCTGCCTCTATACAAGATGCAAACTTAAGAACCATTGATTATGTTATAGGTAAATCATGTGGATGTTTACATTTTTTTTTTTCCAGTGAAACCTTTAAGGTCCCTAACACTTTTTATAGTGGTGTAGCAGATTGAGTTTAGATGTGTATAGGTTAATATAGATGTGTATAGGTTAGTACAGGTTAATATAGGTTAGATGTGTATAGATGTGTATAGGTTAGTATAGGTTAGTACAGGTTAATATAGATGTGTATGTGTGAACAAAATATTATGGACTTTAATCTTGTAACGACTTTTCAGGGAATCATTATGAAAGTGGTCTGTACATAATAGCAGAGGTTCTCTTATTCATTTTCGAAGGGGCTTTTGTTGAGAACAGTCACAATGTTGAAGCAGATTTAATTTGTAATGAGTGTGTATCGTGTGTTCATTAGGCTAAAAGGTCCACTCTGATGTGGTTATTAAAGGTAGTCTTGGAATCTAATAAAATGGTTGACTGGGATTTCAGTTGATAGTAATGTCTTAAGCATGAAATATGTTGGAAATACTGAAAAGGTCTCGATTCTTTTTTGTTTGGGGGGGGGGGGGGGGTTTGTATGTGTTACCAAAAAATGTGGTTGTGTTTTTGTTACAAAATTATATGATATATCTTTTTCTAATTATTTAGTCCCCCATTATCTTTTGCAATTTTGTATGTGTTAAAAAAAATTGCGTTTGCAATTATCTTTTGCTTTACATGTGTTTTGCCTCTCATACCATGCTGCTGTAATTAGCCTCTTGTATATAGGAAGGATAGATGGATTTGTATATGTCCAATTGTTAAATATAGTCGTACTATAGCCAAAATTGTAGGAAAAAATGTTCAGTTTGTATGTATGATGAAAAACAACTTATAAAAGTTTCTCGGCTGCATCTTTTTATTAGAAAGTTAAAGAACTACTTCAAGTTTCTTTTAGATCAGGGAACTTGAAAATGTTTGTTAACTAACATAGTAACTTGACTGTAACAGGTTCACAATGCCTGAAATTGATATAATCATATACCACGGTGGTCCGTTGAAGAATGCCAATGCCAACAAGGGATTGCCATTTGAAGGGCCGGGTATAAAGACCTATTATACCCAAATTGATCGTAGGTTGAAGACCCTTGACGAATTGAAGATGATGGTTATGGAAGAGTTGTGTGAGAACCCTGCTGTGCACAACATACACATTACTTATCGCATGCCAAATGAAATCCTGAAGCACCGGATTAATTACAAGTACATGGCGATAGAAGCAGACAAACATGTGAAAATCATGTTTGACAAGTTGGAGAGAATACCTGAAGTAACTAACATTGAGTTGTACATACAGTTGGAGGCACGTGCAGAAGTTGGTATTGAGGAAATCCAACAAACACAAACAAGTTTACAAGTTACAGTTCCAGATGCTCAATATGAGTATTTTACACATGTAGAGCATGATGATGTTCATGCCGATGAAGATGTTCATGCCGATGATGATGATGATGAGGATGAGGATGAGAATGATGATGATTATGATGATGAGGACGAGGATGAGGATGATGACTATGTTGATGAAAATATTGCCATTAACGGTGAAGATTTTGGCGATAGAGATGAGATTGAAACCATACGCACTCAATGGATCTTGAAACCAATACCCGCCATCTGTCTTGAACTTACAAGAGTAGGATGTGCCCTCATTGGCAAAAATTCACATTGTAACTGGACTGACTATGATCAAACAGCTCAGTAACAGATACTGATCCTTAAATCAAACTAAACACTCAACGTTTCTAAATAGTCACAGATAACTAAAACACAAGATTATCACCGTACCACATCTCCCACATAAGTCCCAAATCACCTCTCTTTGATAATCTCATATCCAAACATGAAATTGAGCCAATATAACAAGTAAGACATAATGAAAAACGGAAACTTTTTTAATGCATGCAAAAGCGGAAAGCATTTAAGAAATATGTAAACAATCCGTTTGGAGATACAACAATTTCTATAATCTTTTGCACAATTGTTCTAAGATGTCATGATGTGATTGATACTAATAAAATTTGTGTTAGTTTTAGTCATTTATCTAAAAATGATATTAATTCAATCACAACTTACAATGTCAACATTTTTATTTATTCATGAGCTTAGCAATGCTGGAATTAGGCGTTCAATATAATATATAGCATTAATTGAAGGTATCATAGTTTGAACATTGTGAATGCTGATGCCGGGTCAATGGCTTGCCTGCCTCAGTGCATTGCAATTGCCAATTTGTTCATTCAGTTTATTTTGTAGCTTAACGGGACTGCTGTCCATCCAATTTTTCCATTCAATTTATCATGGGTTGACCATTGTGAATGCCGATTGACATTATTATTTTCAAATTAAGACTGCGCCTATAATTTCAAAAGAATATACTAACTTAAGAAGCTTTTAACAGGGCAGTTTTTTTATTAAAAATATGTATAAGTAAGATATTCTATACGGCCAAACAAAAAATAAGAAGAGTTTTGCCACTAATTTTATAAGCCCACATAATTGAATACATTGATATTAAGGCTGCCGATAAAATGCAACTGACAACAATAATTTTTCCTGTTCAGGAACCAGCACCCAGATTTCATCCTCAAATCAATCAACAACACTTTCCTTACTAACAGAAACTTCGGATTTTAACCTAGGTGAGAAATAATAGGAAGAAAAGTAATGCAAAATGAAATTGAGAAACGAAAAACCCTAGGTAACATTATGAAATTCCAAACTCTAAAATTGGAGAAACAGAGAGAGAGGGTACCAGCAACCCAAATCATGCAACAAGTAACAAAACAATAAAAACTAAAGCACTAACAAGGGAAATTATCAACCACAAACACTTGGGCTAAACCCAGATGGAATAATTATTTAAAAAGCTCAAATTTTTATAAGAAAAACATACCTTCAAACTTGACAAAATTTGAACTTCCGTTAGAAGGGACAAGAGGGGTTTTCAAGGTATGGGTGAGGGGATCGTCTGAAGCCGATTGTGAGGAAAGAGGAGAGCGTTTGAGGGTGAGGGTGAGGGTGATTTTTGTTGCACGCCGACGGGTTGAGGATGACTGATTTCGCCGTTTGAGTGTGAGTGTTTGAACTGAAAGAGAGACGGAGAAAGAGTGTTTGAACTGAAGCCGATTGTGAGGAAAGAGGAGATCGTTTGAGGGTGAGGGTGAGGGTGATTTTTGTTGCACGCCGACGGGTTGAGGATGACTGATTTCGCCGTTTGAGTGAGAGTCTTTGAACTGAGAGAGAGTGTTTGAGAGACAGAGAAAGAGTGTTTGAACTGAGAGAGACCGTATCAGTAGACGTTTGAAACTTAATGTATTTTTTTCATATCTCGAGTCTTATAAACTCGATTTCTACTTTATCCACCTGGCAAATTTGTCCACGTCAGTGTATTGAGAAACCGGGCAAAACGAGTTTTAAAAGGTCGAGTTTTAATAGGATCTCGAGTTTTAAAAACTCGAGATGCTATTATTACAAATTCTTTGAAAACCGGCCAACTAACTATATTGTTAGGTATCCTTTGTTATTTCGCAACGAAAATCTCGAAAAGATTCATAATAAGATTGCCATTGATTTTATTATTAGTAAAGCATAAGCATGTAAAATTGAACCAAAATGTGAATTTATTACCTTTTTGACGAAAAATTTGGGTTCTACGATGGAAATCATTGAATTGAGCCCACTGAACATCCAAAGAGATGGGACTAAAACCACTTTGCTTAAGAGTTGTAGTTTGGGGTAATATGCTGGATCCAGCAGTAGCAAAGTTGACCCCATGAGTGAAGTTGGATCCAACAGCATCAAGGAAAGCATTCAAATATGGTAGTCCTAGGCTCTCAGCTGAAATACCCCAATCAAATAAGTAAACGTTATAAAAAGTCGATAATTAAGAAAATTTAAATTTAAATCTTATAGTTTAAGAGTGTAACAAATTAAACTTTATAGTTTATGAAGTAACAATTTAATTTTGAACTTTTAAAAAGTAACAAATTACATCTTATAGTTTCAAAAATAACAAATTGAACCCTAAAATTTCAAATCTTAACAAATTAAACCTCAAACCATTTAAGTGGAACAAAACTGTGTTTAAATTTTAATATAAGTTGAGAAGTTTAATTCGTTTCTTTTGAAATTATAGGATTTTAATTTCTTACCTTATTAGAAAACAGAAAGCCATTAGGTATCTCATCGAACCAATGTAATATAAAAGGACAAGTTATTGTTTTTGCCCCCCTAAACTTTATATTTAAAAATTCGTTTTTGTCCTTAAATTAGTTTTTTTTTTTTAAATACACTTTCTTTCATTTCTCCCACTCCAATTAATTTTAATCCAATATGTCTAACACAATGCTTAGAGGTCTGATTGATAGGAGGATTTTTGTTTTTGTTTTCAAAACAATATAAAAACAATTTTCAAAAAATTGAACTTGAAACTAGTTTTCAGATAATAATTTTATATTTTACGTGTTTGGATCCCACTTTTAAGAACAATTTTCAAAATACTAAAAAAAAAATTGTTTGGGAGACCATTTCTATTTTTGAGATTTAAAAAAAAATTACAAAAAGTAATGTGTAGAATTTGTAGATTACTTTTTTAATTTTTTTTTTAAATGATAAGTTTCAAATTTAAAGGGTGTGAATTCTTTTTGGGATAAAGATAAGCTCCTTAATTTAATAGATAAATGAGTTATACGGGGTCCATTGTTTTCAATTTATTTACAACTATGTCATTAAAAACATTTTATGTATCCTGAAAACACCCATTTAGCTGTTTTCAAAATCCTGTTCTAAATCGGGAAAATAGGATACAGTTTTTTGAAAACTGTATTTAGAAAATATTAGCCAAACAATAAATTCAAGTGTAGGACCCACCATTTTATGAATTGCAAAATAAAAAATAAAAAACTATATTTTAATACTCTTACCAAACAGGTTGATACTATTTTTAGCATTAAAATATTTGACATATATCATTACTTTTAAAAAGCTAAATTAAAATGGATACAAAAAGTGGGTCACACAGTAAGAAACTATTGGGGACATACATAGTTAGGAAGAAATATAAAACTAATATTATTTGACACTCAAAAGTGCATTTGTAACAAATATCCCAAATCTCCCCCTAGCATATGAGTCTCTTCTAATTATTACTTGGTTTATAATATGCTTCTTACACTTTAATCTAACTATCTAAGCAGCCAACCCTCTAATTTCATCAAAAATTACAAATTAGTCCTACCAATATTAATATTTCCTTTTAATTTAAGATATTCAACATCATAAGGATTTTTAATTTTAAGTGTTTAGGGGTTTAAGCAATTCAAAGCATTTGGGAGAGAAAATTATTAATCGCATGCAATAATGAACTGTTTGTAATTCTAAATTAAATGATTCAAAAAAAGAGAGAAGCAATTCTAAGTTAAATTAAAAAAATGAATTGCTCAATTTATAGTTTCCGGGACATTGAAACTGGATGACAGCTTTTCTTCAAACTATAAAAATAAGGAAAATAAATAAATAAATACTTGGATAACAGCTTAATGTGATTTTGTTGGTTATTCAATTTAAAAATTTACAAGGTATATCATAAATCAAATATAATAGTTTAAGAAAGAGTTACCACCTGCCTGTTAGGCGGGATGTTATAGTGGAGTAGGTTCAAAAAGTTGTATAGGATTTCTAACCATTAACAAAATGAATAAATAAATAAAAAGAAACAAAGCGTGTGATGTGTTCTATCAAGTTTGTGTAATAAACACTACTTGTATGTGTTTTGTACTTTTTTTTTTAATTAAGGGCATGTTTAATAAGAGGGTTTTTTGTTTTTGTTTTTAAAACAGTATGAAAACAATTTTCAATAAATTGAAATTGAAATTGGTTTTTAGATAATAATTTTTACTTTAAATATGTTTGGCTCTCACTTTTAAGAACAATTTTCAAAATACTACAGAAAAAAAAAGTTTGGGAAACCATTTTTATTTTTGAGATTTTAAAAAAAATTACAAAAAGTAACATCTAAAATCGGTAGATTATTATTATTATTATTATTTTTTGGATAATGATAAGGGAATATAGCTCATATATCTTTGGCAAAAATGCAAAACTGACCCTCTAACTTTTAGTCTTTTTCATTTTAGTCCTCTAACTTTCAGTTTTGTCATTTCAGTTCTTTAACTTTCAATTGTTGTCAATTTGGTATTCCGTTAAACTTCAGTTATATCCTACCGTTAATTGAGCCAAAACGACGTCATTTTGGCTCTTTTTTAAAAAATAAAAAATAAATTTTGGAATTAAAAGAAAATTAAAAAAAAATTGATATTAAAAAAAAAAAAAAAACATTTACTCGGTCAAGACTCAAAACTGTGAATCATTCCACACCCAAATCCCCAACTTAGAGAAATTGGGGAAACGATTACACTAGGACTCCCTTTTTTTCATTTCTCTCATTCCCAAACAAAACTCTTTCTTCTTCTTTTTCTTTACTGTTTCAAAACACTTAATAATTATCTAATCGATCTGAACACCACCCAGGAGGACAAAACGCCGTCGACGGGCTCGTCTTCAACATCTTCATCGTCGTTCTCTGTAGTCGGGTTCGAATTTGGTGGTGGGTGCATCAGCATCAGCTTCGCCTTCACCTTCGGTGTGTTAGGAGCTATGGCCCACTGATATCTTTGTCGAAGAAAGGTAGTGAATTTGAGAAAATAGATAGGAATTTGAGAAAAACACAGAACCTGAATCGGCGACGAAACGAAATGGAAAAATAATCGAGGTGATTATTACGACGGCGATAAAAACCCTAGTGTTTTTTTGGGGACGAACGCAATCAACGGTGGAGAATGAAGTTTGTGTTTTGCTTTTGGTATCGAATTCTTGCAGAAAAGCAAAAAGCTTTTGTGGGTTTTTTTTTTTTTTTTTTTTGATAAATTTTTTTTGGGTTTAGGAGGAATTGAAATTGGAGAGAGATGGAGAGATTTTAGGGTTTTGTTTCTCTGGCCAGAATTCAATCCGAGCACTGTCGATCGTGCTGTCAAGGAGAGAAAGGGGAGAGAGAGAGAGAGAGAGAGAGAGAGGAAGAGAGAGAAATAATATAATAAAAGAAATTTTTTTAATATCGGTTTTTTTTTTTTAATTTTCTTTTAATTCTGAATTTTTTTTTAAAAAGAAAAGCCAAAATGACATCGTTTTGGCTCAATTAACGGCAGAACATAACTGAGGTTTAACGGAATACCAAATTGACAACAATTGAAAGTTAAAGGACTGAAATGACAAAACTGAAAGTTAGAAAATTGAAATGAAAAAGATTGAAAGTTAGAGGGTCAGTTTTGCATTTTTGCCTATATCTTTTTATTTATTTATTTGAATAATGATAAGTTTCAAATTTGAAGTGTTAGAATTTTTTTTGTAATAAAGATAAGCTCCTTAATTTAAGAAATAGAAAAATTTAGATAAATTTATTGGGTCTTTTTTTTTTTTTTTTGAGAGAGGGGGGAGGAGGATTGGGTCTACTATTTTAAAATAAATTAATGGTGCAGGGAGTAGTTATTTACAAAGTAAAAATATATTGAAATAATATCTTTCAAAAGATGGGGGCTTGGCGGTGGTTTTTATTTATGTTTTTCCTTGTCTTTATACGGAGTGTCGGTTGATGATGTCCCGATTAAAAGAACTTTAAAGATAAAGTGATAAACTAATCAAAATGCTGACAAATATAATTTAGCTAAAAATAAAAAAGAGAATGCGGACAAATATCCGCTTCACGTGGTCTCCACTCTCCAGCCAAAGTAGCATGGCGTTTCTTTCTTTCATTATTTTTTTTCTTTTGCAAATATCTCACTTCTCCTTTTTTACTGATAAATCCTAATAATTTTTCACTTTTGGCCATATTATTTTAGTGAATTCTGACAAAAGGAAAATAAATGAGAAGTGTGTTTTACTTTTTACATTATTTAGATTTTTTTAGAATATATACCACTATCAATTTCTTTAAAATCTTCTCATTTTTCTGTATGAGTTAAAATACTTACCATTCTTAAAAAATAAAAAGTCTATTTTCTTTAATGTTGTCAATACTATTAAAATAAATAAATAAATGAGAAGTGTTTTCTACTTTCTACACTATTTAGTCTATTTTATTCTATGTCGCCAATGCTATTAAAATAAAATAAAAACCATGCCTTGGTGCTCAATGCAAATTGACAGAAGTACAATATATTTGAAGTTAAGAAAATTTTCTGGTAAAAAAAAAAAGTTATGAAATTTTGAATGGTGGTTCTGAAGAGTAATTTGCTATGGTGCAAAGTATATCAAATAGTGCTAATTAAAAGATTAATATTATAAAAGAAAAAGAAAAAGAAAACCTATAAAATCAATGATGAGACGGCCATCACATTAGCGACCAACAGGGGCATGGAAAAAGGTCTCTCCATGTGGATATGGGGCTTGTCCAAATGCTGCTGATAAACCTCCTGTGTCAGAATTCGAGTCTCCAAGGTTTATGATACCCGAATAAACACACTCATCTGTTGCACCCAACACTAGGTTTTGAAGCAACATTATCACTGGGACTACTACTGCTAGCCCATACATAACACTTATCAACTTGTGAGCTTCCATATTATCTATATGAGAGAGAGAGAGAGAGAGGAGAGAGATGGTTGCAACTGAAAATATGATGGGTTATATTACTTATATATATATAGGAGAAATAATATTTGCATAACACTTTTACAATGTGACAGGTTGTTATTGATGAACAAAAAAAAAAAAAAGTAGATATATTTAAATTAGAAATGTTATCAACTTACCATTTATGATTTGTTGTAAAAGTGTTGTATATAATAATACTTCTCTATATATAACATCGCTTTGCAAGAGATAATAAAAGAATGATGATAGAAACAACCTATAAATAAATAAGGGAAAGCCACTCGGAGTCTTGACTCTTCGGAATGCTTGACTTGAATTGATGGGGACACTATTTTTATTGAATAAGAGATATCTTGCTAATCTCCCATAAGTGACATGTTACCATTATTAGTTATTATCCTTTTTGATCAAGTCACCATTACTTATTCTACTGAGCTGTTTTTTTTTTTTTTTTTTTTGGGAGGCAGGAGGATAAGACACATCTAGCTAATATTTAATATCCTATGAGTTACATGTCACCATTAGTTATTTTACACTTATTTTTTTATAATTAAAAAAAGACCAAAGTTGTAGTTATATATATATATATATATATATATATATATATTTTTTTTTTTTTTACCAATGCAAAAGGCTAGTTAATTTCATTCTAGCGACATTTTTTTATTTGAATATATTTTAATATTGGCCTATAAAGACAAACATTTTTTTCTTTTTCTTTTTTTATGACATAGAATTTCACCAAGCCAGGATCATTTGGACCTATCTCTGAGAAGTAAATCACAAATATACACAACCTCATCCGCCATTGTAATAAACCCAAACATGTAATGTACTATAGTTGTGTAGGTATAATTCTTGCAATCACATAGTAATCCTAGCTTGAAGTCGAATTAAATTAGTTACTTAGTTGTATAAGATTGCAAGAAGAGGAGTCAAGTTGGTTACAATTTATCAATTATATTTGCAACCACTTTATACAAAAACTTGTAATCCATAGTATTTTGTCATTGAAAAAATAAGGTGCAACTTTCTTTCTAAAATTCTATATTTCTCAATTTTTGGCGACTACATCAAATTAAGTCAAAATTTCATATTCGATTACATAAACAAATACCTAACTAATCGTAAATGTGATAATTTAGAAACAGTTGTCTTCAATTTTTGGTTCTCATAACACAATCGAGTCTTGATCTCTCGAATCTCTCTAGTATGCTCCATAATTTGACTCTTTTTACGCACAATCGTCCTATTTGACGCTAACTTCTTCTCTCTATCTCTCTCAAGCCTAAATACCATCAACAACAGCAACAAATACTTTTACCAAATACAAAAACACACAAAACAACCCTGTTTCATTAACCAAATAGAAATCACTACCATTCTTTATAAAGGGTTTCGGTGCTAGAGTTGGTCAATGAAGAAGAAGAATAAAAGGGAAAGGCAGAGGAGAGAAGGTGAGACCAAAGCGAGTGTTTGTTGGAGAGTCGGTGGAGGCGTTGACAAGAGACGGAGATAGTGTAGAGGTCCTTTTAGGTAAGTCTGCTGGTTTTGATACCTGTTTCAAGGATTCGTCTCCACAGCTCCTCTGGTAGGAATGAGTTTGAGATTGACATTTTGTGAATTGTTAACCATCCAAAGACACATACAGAGACATAGAAGAAGGAGGGGATGTAGGAGCAATAGACCTCTTCGTTGATTTTATTTTTTGGGAAATGATATTATTTTATTAATAATTATAAAAATATGGTTGTGGGGAAAACAATTGAGAATAGCCTTTTAAGAGTATTCACATTTGTCTTTGTAAAATAGAGAAGATTCCACCTTTTGCCCAACCAACCTCCAAAACCTTTGATAAATAATAATAATAATAATAATAATAATAATAGTAATAAATCCAAAACCTTTAACATTAGTCTATGTATATTGATAAAAATCTATCCACAGTTATAATAACTATGTAATTTTACACTTGATAGGCCGAGAATGTATTGACCCATTGTAATAAATTAACCAATTAACTAGCCAAATTAATTAATTAATTCAATTAACATACAATACGCGTGGTAGCACAGACAAATCACCAACTAAGTTAATATGCAGCGAAAAATAAAGTTGACACATAGGCCAAGAATGTATTGACCCATTGTAATAAATTAACCAATTAACTAGCCAAATTAATTAATTAATTCAATTAACATACAATACGCGTGGTAGCACAGACAAATCACCAACTAAGTTAATATGCAGTGGAAAATAAAGTTGACACAATGATTTGTTTACAAATGGGGAAAACCTCCAAGGCAAAATCCCATCGGGTGATTTTAAGGTCACTACTCCTGAGAATCCACTATTATCACAATAAGCAGTTACAAGTAAAGAAATCCCAGTACCTTATACCAACCTACAGTTAAACCCTTACCTCAATATACAATTGGCCTTGTTCTGTAGTGACAATCTCTCCTTTTCAATGCACGACTCCAGTACGTAACTAACCAATTGATGCACGGATCCAAGTACATGACTAACCACCAACTTGAGAAAGATGTTGACTGCAAAGTTCTTCAATTCATCAACACGATGAAGATCATGAAACTCCTTGGTTACAAAACCCTACAGCGTACAAACGCAGCAGTTTCTTCAAGAGAAAGATTAACTAGGGCACATGTCTCCAGTTGCAATATGCTTGTGAAAAACTTTTGTATTAAGTTGCATTAGCTATGACGGCCCTTAAAATAATCCTTATATATGTTTAGGGTTGTGAGAAAAGAAAGCCTAAACAAATATACACGGATTGGTGTGAAATTAGATCTGAAAAACTGATTTTCGTAAATCTCGATAGATAGGTTATCTATCAAGTAGCTGTCGAGCATCAGGCTAAACAAGCCTTTTAAACCTCGATAAATGCTATTTGTCGAGCTAGCTATCGAGTTTTAAAATCCAGCACTTTTTTACTTGTTTCTTATACAGATTTGCATGGTTTAACACTTGGATTTGAACTCTTATTCTTTGAAGTATTAAACACATCCTAGATCTACCCAATTACAAATAAAGTGCGTTTTGTCATAACAACATTATTCATTTTGCATTTAGTTTTTTATTATTTATATATGTATCTCGAGAATGAAGAGAGTGGATGGTACAGTATGTGAAGAAAGAGAAACAATTAAAAAAAAGATCAAGAAAAATTGATATTTTAATAAAATGTAGTGTAAAATAGATAATCTGATGTGGGGTGTTTTGAAAAGTGATATCGGAAAAGTATGGTCGAATCAAACTTATCCTATATGATGAATGAGGGAGGGCTCGATGTAAGAACAAAGCTTGACAGAAACTTGACAGAAGCTGAATTTGTTGAGATCTATGAAATCAGAATTTCCAAATCTGATTTTTGGCCCTAGCTGACATGTATGTGTAGGGTTTCTTTTCTCACAACCCAAGACATATATAAAACTTATTTTAAAAGCCATCATACAAGGAGAATATATGTAGAAAGTGATCTAGTTCATTATTCTTTTTAAAGAAGCTACTAAGTCTTTACGCCAAGGGTTATGTGACCAAGGAGCTTCCTGATATTCATTATTGATGAAGTGAAGAACTTTGTAGCCAACAATCTTCTTCAAGTTGGTGAGTTAGTCATGTACTGGGATCAGTGCATCATTAGTTAGTCACGTACGGAGATTCGTGCATTGAATGGAAAGATTGCCGCTACAATACAAGTCCAATTAGGTATTGGGATAAGGGTTCAACTGTAGGTTGGTATTTTGGGATAGACTAAAGGGTTTGGTAAGATTCCTTATACTTGTAACTGCTTGTGATTGATAATAGTGGATTCTTGAGAGTGGTAACCTTAAAATCACCCAGTGGGGTTTTACCTCGGTGGTTTTCCCTATTTTTAAACAAATCACCCGTATCAAATTTATTTTCCGCTGCATTTTGTATAATTGGTGATTTGTTTGTACTACCACGCTATTGCATGTAATTGAAATTAATTAATTAACTTAGGTAATTAATTAATTTGCAAGAGGTCAATTCATTTTAACCTAACAAGTGGTATCAGAGCAGGCATACTCTGATTAGGGTTTAATATTTGATGTGTAATCCATTGACCCCTATTTGTCATGGATAGAAGATGGTCTCTTATTATACCTCATTTATTTGATAGCACTAACTATACATACTAGAAAGTACGCATGAGAGCTTTCTTGCAGTTTTTAGATGAGAAAGTGTGGCAAGCTGTGGAGATTGGATGGACTAAGCCAAAGGAAGCGCCTGTTAATTGGGATTATGCAAAGATCAAAGTGGCAAACATCAACAGCAAAGCATTGAACGCCATTTTCAGAGCGGTCATGAATGAGGAGTTTATGTAAATATCCTCAACTGAAACTGCAAAGGAAGCATGAACCATTCTCCAGACGACCTATAAAGGAACTAAGGCCGTTAAAGATTCCAAGCTTCAAAAGCTTACTACAAGCTTTGAGAAGATCAAGATGGAGGAGGATGAGTCATTCGATGAGTTTTATGCCAAACTCAAGGACATAGTCAACTCAGCCTTTAATCTTGGGGAAACTATTCTCGAATCCAAGGTCGTAAGAAATGTGCTAAAGTCTTTGCCTGAAAGATTCCATGCCAAGATCACTGCCATTGAAGAATCAAAGAATATTGACTCTATTCCTTTAACAAAGTTGATTGGAAACTTGCAAACCTATGAATTGGGTTTGACTAGACTTGGGAAAGGAACCAAACATAAGAACATGGCACTGAAGGCCAAAAGTAATGAGACTAATGAGTCTTCAAAAGATGAAGATTCCAAGATGAAGTCCTACATCACTAGGTAGTTCAAGAAGTTCATGAAGAATGCCAATGTGAAAGGTTTTGACAAGGACCGTAAGCAATTCAGTTCTTCTCAATTCAAAAGTCAAGACAGAGGGAAGAAGGATGCTAAGGATGGTGGTCAATATACTATTCCATCTGGACCAAAGTGCTTCGGATGTCAAGATTTTGGACACATGAAACAAGAATGTCCAACATATCTCAAGTCAGTTGGGAAAAGCAAGGTTCCTGCTACTACCTTGAGTGATACCGAGCCTAAGACTGAGTCAGATGACAATGATGACGAGGGAATCTTGAGTGCTTTCACTGCCACAGTGGACCTACTGAGGGGATCATAGAAGCAGTGGATGTAGAAGAGGACTTGGTGGAATCCAAGTTTGAGAAGATGGATGAACAGGATGACATCCATATAGCCTATACAAAGTTATACAAGGTTTCTGATAAGCATGAGAAACTGTATAGGTTGGCCACCAAGAAGCTAAGTGATGTGGAACTAGATCGAGAGGAGCTCTTTACCAAGGTTGATGAAGCCAATCAAACCATTGGAGCATTGCGATTTAAGAACAATTTCTTGGTTGAAAGGACAAAGAAGCTTGAGGCAGAACTGTTCTAGGTTAGAGCTTAATTGGAAAGGGCTTCCAGTGCAAAACTTGATGAGATGTTGAGTTTTCAAAAAGCCGTTTCTGACAAAACCAATTTGGGGTATGATTTCTCTTCTCCTAATATTGCCTCCTCTAGTACAATTGTGTTTGTCTCACCTGCTGATAATGTCAATTCTGAGAACAATGAATCTAAAACTGAAATAACTAGTGAGAACATAGATAAAGGCAAATCTATTCTAGGAGCACCCCCTAAGGTTGAAAAGAAAGAGACTATAAATCCTAGGACTAAGAAGGAAAATAACAAAAAGTCTCAACAAAAGAAGCCGCATTTCTGTCATCACTACGGAGCTTCAGGGTATACACGTCCAAATTGCTATAAGTGGCTAGCCACTCAACAAAGCAATAGTATGCTCTCGTCAGGAAACCAGAATCAGTTTCCATCCTTCTTGGCTCCTCTGAGAGATCTTCTTAAGGCCATTATGTTCCTTTCGAACCTTAATGGATTCAATTCTTCCCTCTCACCTCAGGATCAAAGGTTCGTAAAAAGGAAAGGTCCTTCCTTCAATTCTAAAGTGTGGAAGGAAAAAGGCTCCAAGTAATTTATTCTTTTTATCTCTCCCCTTGCTTGCATGTCTTACTTGTTTGTTTGGGTTTCTTAGTTGTTTTTGAGTCGGTCTAGTTTTATTCTTTGTATGTTTTCATGTTTTTGTTTTGGTCGTTTTCAGTTTTGCTTTATTTTTTTTTCAAAAAAAAAAAATTGAAAAATCAGAAAAATACAAAAACAGTGTATGTATGTGTATATTGGTACTTGTGTACCTTGGATGGCCACTGAAACAAAGTTTCTAAACTATGTATCTCTTGTAGCTTAGATGAGCATCTCAATGCATAACTGAGCAAGTGAGCTTTGTGGCTCGTGTTTGTGATGAGTACAATTAAGATTGTCTCTTATGTCTCATACTCATATCACTCTTTTTAATGGGAAGGACTAGAAAATCCTAAGAGAAAGGCATAAATAACCATCTCACCACTAAAACCTGTCAATCATGTATAACATCTGTATGCTCCAGCATAGCAAAATTGTGATTTTTTGGCTTACATAATTGGGTATTTCTTCTCTCTCTTATATGCCCATGCATGATATATTCAAAATGAAAATATGAAAGAATATAAAAGCAAAAAGAATCAAAATGCTTTTAAAATGATTGTAAGCGTGTTTCTAGGAGATGTGGGAGTTATATGATGTACCTCAAAGGTAATAGTCCCCATCAAACAGTAATAATTGTGTGTGAGTGTATTAGATGTTCTCATATCTCAAATCGTCATAATATGAGACACTTGTGCACACTTGTTATGTTTCACACACAACACGCAAAACTCTTTACTACTTTTGATACATGTGCAAGTACAATGTGATTTGGCCATCACAAGGAATACACGTGTTAATATATGCTCACTAAACTGTCTTAACTAGTTTTTGAAATATAAAATTGGTTAAACTTGTTTAGTGTGTGTGTTTTTGGATCTATGGTGCTATGCTTATATGTTAAGAGATGTCTTGAGAGCTTAACATGTTGATTGGATCTTTGGTTGGGTAGCTTGCTTGTTGCATTCATCTTTATGTATTTTTCCTCTCTTGAAAAACTCCTTTTTCTTCAAGCTCGACAGCTTCTCGACAAATCCTCGATAGATTCTCTTTCTATCGAGCCTTCTTTCTTTTTTCTTGATAGTTCTCGACAGCTTCTTTGATTCATCAAGCCAAATTTCTATGCATTCTATCTGCTCGATAGATTCTCGACAGATTCTCGATCCATTGAGACACTCTTTTGCCGTTGACAGATCCTCGATAGCACCTCAACAGATTCATTTTTGTCGAGATTTAATGCTCGACAGATTCTCGATAGGAACCTCGATCCATCAAGCTACATTTTCTATATATAGCTGAGGCGCGATTCAGATTTCACTTTCTCACATCTCTCTCGACAAAAATCTCTCTCTCTCGATCCAATCTTCTCTCCCTCACTCAAATCTTCACTCCAATCAAGTTTTCAGCCTAGTTCAAGCCTCATTCTTGTGGTATGACCTCTAAATCCTCTCTTTCTCATACATTTCATGCATTTAGACCTAGGTTTTGGAGTTTTTAAAATTTTTTTGGGGTTTTTGAGATTTTTGTGAATTTTTTTGGGTTGGGTTGTGTTGTTTTGTTGTTATATGCTCATGCATTGCATCCTCATTGCATTATAACAATGTTTCATGCATTTTAGGTTTGTGTGCTTGATTAAACTTGTGAGTGCTGTTATGTTTGGATTAGGTTTTACCCATGATGCTTTTTATTTTTGCACGTCACATGTTCATGCATTTTTCATGTATACGTTCTTTCTTTTCTTCCTATTCTAAGCATGTGTTATGTTCTGTTGTGTTCTCTTTCTCTCTCTCTCTCTCAGATAAAATCTCTCTATGGCACCTAAATAGAGAAAATTCACTCCGGCTCAGAACCCTCTTTATGGTTCCGAGTCATCCTCTTCTGATCCCCCTGTTCCATCTCATATCTGGTTCTGTGATGAAAAGGCCAAGACGGACTTCTCTGAGAACTTTCTGGACTGTGGTGTTCATCCGAAACGCTAGGTCATTTTGTTGGATTTCTCCAACACTGCTCTACCCGAAGTCATTCGGACTCGGGGATGGGACTCCCTTTGTGGGAAACTCGAGAGGTGTCTGGTCGTGTTCATTCAGGAGTTTTACTCCAACATGCACGCCATCGATACCTCTATGCCTCAGTTTGCTACGACATTCAAAGGTACACGTATCGTAGTTACTCCGGATTTTATATCCGAGGTACTACATGTTCCTAGGGTAGCGCATTCTGACTACCCTTGTAGTGAGCGTTTCAGGACGGTGTCTAGAGACAAGCTTATCTTTCACTTTTGTGAGAAACCTTCTCTTTAGGGTGGTTTTCTAAACATCCCTTGCTTAGGCTTTGCAAAAGGTCCGAGATTTTTGAACATGGTGATGACCTTCACTCTCACTCCACGGTCTCACTATAACTCCATCACTGAGTCTCGTGCTTGTTTTCTTCTTTCCTTGATGGAGGATCTTACCATCGATTTTCCCTTTCACTTCATCACATCTATTATAGATGTGTATTAGGATACCACTACTCATGATGAGCTCATCTTTCCTTTAGCTATCATATGGATCCTTCAGCACTTTCACATTCCTATTCCTCTCTCTCCTCTTTTCACCATCATGGGTGCCATCAGCACTGGTTCTGTCCGGAGAAGTGAGGCTCAGCTTCAATCGAAGCAGCCACGAGTGGAAACGACCGATCCTACAGCTTCTGCTGTTCCATTCTCTTCCGCTCCTTCTTCCTCCGCAGCTGGTGGTGTGACCCTTGAGGCCATCATGGAGCAACTTCAGCGAATGCAAGCCGACTTTGGTGGTCATCTTGACTATCTCACTAATGAGATATGTTAGATGAACACCCGAGTAGGTCGCATTGCCCGTCGGCAAGCTCACATGGCTGGTCTTGCTCCTTCTCCCTCTTTTTCTCTAGAGGCCTCGCCCGATGATGATGATGAGGATGATGCTAGCTCTTCTGGTGATGACAAGATGATGACCTCTCAATGATTTACCCTTTGTCATTCGTGACAAAAAGGGGGAGTAGTTTTGGTTTTGAGAGTAATCTTATACATAGGGAGAGAGTTAGTATAGGACATTTTTTATAGGAGGAGTGTATATAGTTTTGAGGGATGTAGTGAGGTTATATGTATATAGCCTCTTGTACACCGATCTTGTGACCATTTTTATTATGACATACATTGTACTTTATTTTCTTATATTTGATGATGATGTATGTTCATTTTCTTCACCTACCTATACATGTGTTGTTTCTTTTCTCTCTTTATACACATGTTTCTTTATGTATACAATCTTTATTTTTGTTTCACACATAATGCCTTGATGAGTTTTGTTTAAGTGTTTCCGAAAGACATGTTGTGAAAGTCTATCATGCTGTGAACTCTTTTCTTGCAAAGTTTTTCAAGAGTTTGTAGTAGGGATAGATTTACTTTGTAATACAACAAGTGGTTATGAGTTTAGTGTTTTAAGACTTCTCTCATGATTATTTGTTTTTGTGGTTTTGTCACGGATTGCCAAAGGGGGAGATTGTTAGGGACATATTTTATGTAATTGGCTAATCCATTGACAAAATGCACTTTACTTGTAATTGGGTAGATCTAGGATGAGTTTAAGACTTCAAGAAATATGTTGTTCAAGTCAAGTGTTAAAGCCATGAAGATCTGACCAAGAAATAAGTGAAGAAGAGCTGTTCATTAAAGCTTGACAAATACCTCGACAGAAATAGTATCTATTGACATTTAAGAACAAAGCTTGACAGAAGCTCGATAGAAGCTGAATTTGTCGAGATCTACGAAATCAGAATTTCTAGATCTGATTTTTGGCCCTAGCTGACATGTATGTGTAGGGTTTCTTTTCTCACAACCCAAGACATATATAAGGCTTATTTTAAAGGCCGTCATACAAGGAGAATATATGCAGAAAGTGATCTAGTTCATTATTCTCTCTGAAGAAGCTACTGTGTCTTTATGCCAAGGGTTTTGTGACCAAGGAGCTTCCTGATCTTCATTGTTGATGAAGTGAAGAACTTTGTAGCCAACAATCTTCTTCAAGTTGGTGAGTTAGTCACATACTGAGATCTATGCATCATTGGTTAGTCACGTACTGGGATTCGTGCATTAAACGGAAAGATGCTGCCACAATACAAGTTCAATTGGGTATTGGGGTAAGGGTTCAACTGTAGGTTGGTATTTCGGGATAGGCCAAAAGGTTTGGTAAGATTCCTTATACTTGTAACCGCTTGTGATTGATAATAGTGGATTCTTGAGAGTGGTGACCTTAAAATTACCCGGTGGGGTTTTGCCTCGATGGTTTTCTCCATTCGTAAACAAATCACCAATGTCAAATTTATTTTCCGCTACATTTAGTATAATTGGTGATTTGTTTGTGCTACCACGCTATTGCATGTAATTGAAACTAATTAATTAACTTGGGTAATTAATTAATTTGCAAGGGATTAATTCATTTTAACCCAACAAACCTAAAGGGATACAGATATCACCACCCAAAGGAATTAGCTAAGAATACAAAATTGAATTGAGTCAGCACTCAATGGGATACAAAATATCATCACCCAAGGAGATATATAAACCCAAACTCGCTAACCAAAGGATAAGAATTAATTTAAAAGAATTCCATCTTCTAAAAATCACAAAGACTAATTTTGAAAACACTCTGTTATCTCTAATTTTCATTTATGCCAAATGACTTATATAATGCTTAGAACAATACTCTAAGCATGAGAGAACAAAAATAGCAATTAAAAACATTACATTTTCAAGATTTTGACTCATGGAAACTAAAAACATAATAAAATACTTTTTTGCCTAGTAAAACTAAAACATAAAAGCTGAATATTCCCTAGGAAGCCCTAATTAAATGCTATTTAAGTTCTTAGACAAAACAACGTATTGATCTTCAAATATATTTTGAAATGAAGGAAAATTTGTTCAAAATAATAACCTTATTGTTTAGGCTTAGAAAGCAACTTGGTTGGGTATAAGAATCAAATTGGATTTAGTTGTATGCTTATTTGGACACTCCTCATGCCACCATGCTTGTGGCAGTCACTTTACTCCGATGTCAAAAAGTATGTAAAATAGAAAAGTAGCTTCTTGTGCTAAATAAACATAGATTTTTGCACGAGCTTATGCGAATGTGAAATCATAATTTTAAGCATTGAAAAGATGATTTCACTTAAAATTTGTATTGATGTGGCAAGAGCTAATTGGCAAGTGTCCATTGATAAATTGTATTTCTAAAACATCATTTCAATTTACCTTGAAATCAAGTTTCCAAAACACGATTTTAATGCAAAATAATTTATGCTGATGCCTTGCACAGATTGCAAATTTTCAAAATTTGCACTTTGAAACTGTGTTTTGGAAACATGAATTCCACATGGGGAGTTGCATTGCCAACTCTTGCTACATCAGAAAATTTTTAAATAAAATCATGTTTTCAAAATACGATTTTAAGATAAGCCTATTCTCTAAAATATTTTTTTGAGCACACTACTTTTAAGAATAAATAATAAAATAAATTTATTGACTAAAAAAACCTCGTTTGTTATACTATTATTGTTTCATGGATTTTTTTTTAAATGAAATGTTTTTAAAAAAAAATGGGAAAAATGCTCTGATACCCCCTTAAACTTTAGGATAGTAGTTATTACATACCTTGAACTTTCATTTTAGCCAATTTACTTCCTAAACTTCACACATGTGTCAAATTGGTACTCCAATTCACTTTATATTAATATAAGCCTCATCATAAGTGCTTCACGCATTTGGTGAGGTTTTATTTTTTTTACTGTCATAATTTTTCATTCATTCCAATTTAAGGTTTACATGTTTTCTCATTAATATTACGCATTTAGAGAGTGGCCCTATTTTTTGGGCAATGTTTTAATAAGAGTTAGAGTTGTATTTTTACCGGATCATCCTTTAATTTTGTCTCTACTTAAACATACGAGTGTAAGAGTATTTGAACCAAAAAAATGAGGATTCCAAATAGAGAAAACCTCTTAAATAGTAGTATAGATATGTACTAATAGACTACTCACGTGAGACACAAGAATTTAAATAATTCTCCAATTTATGAGGGAGATAAACGTTTAGGAGAGAGAGGATTGAATGGCGGTAGCGAGACTAGGTTGTCGCGACAAGGGAGAGGAGAGAAAAACATATTCAAATTTGAGAAAAAGAGTCTTGATTCGTTTTATCTCTCTAAATTTCGCTCTCTCTTGATTTCCACTCGCAAACCCAAACTCTTTTCCTCTCCCTAAAGTGCTTAGATTGATGATTTGGTGGGCCTGGGTGCACAATCTGTAAGGTGGAGGGTGAAGGAGCTCGCGAATTGGAGATAAGGGTTAGGATTATGGTGGCACGTGCACTGTTTGGAAGCACTTGAGTGTGTGGAGGTCTTTTTGAACGTTCATGTGTAAGTGTATGAATCTGTGTTTGCGTCTCTTTAGGTTGATAGATATAGTGGGAGAGGTTGATCTTTTGCCATAAAATGCAGGTTTTATGTGTTGTAGCCATTGTGTTGTACTGAGAAAATTTGGGGTTAATGTATGTTAATTTGGGTGCATGTAAGTGTTGTGTTTATGGGTTTTATTGCCTAGGTTTGTGATTGAGTGGGTATATTTTTGTTGCCTACCATCAGAACCACTTACTGAGATCATCAACAATATCCCTCCCGCCCACCTGCCCACCAACCACCGCCATTCGATCCTATCTTTCCTATATGTTTCTCTCCCCTGTAAATTTTGAGAATCATTTAGATTCTCATGTATCTCACGTGAGTAGCCAAAGTAGTTAAGTAGAGGTACAAAAAATAAAAATTTAATCTAAAGTTGAGTTTCAAGAAAGAATAATAAGAGAGAGAGAGAGAGAGAGAGAGAGAGAGAAATCACATTTTTTGGGAGAGAATATTAAAGAAATAGAAAATTTGTATAAAAGAAAATGAGTAGAAGAAAACTCAAAAGAAAAATGTATAAATGTAAACACCAAATTATCCAAGCCATGTTACATAATAAAATAAAATTATATCATTATATACTATATAATATCATAGGATAAATATGCGATAAAGAATTCAACACAAAGTAGAATTCAACACAAAAATTTATCAATCTAAAGTAAAGATGCGATAAAGAATTAAAAATCCACGAAAAGAAAGATATAACACTCAAGATTCTAATAGGAGGTATGAAATCGTTATTCCTAGAAGTGAAATTCCAAAGTGGTTTAGCCATCAAAGTGTTGGGGTTAGAGTGAATATATATATTAAAAAAAAAAAAAAAAATCTTCTTCTCATTTGTGAGGTGAGTGGATGGGGACTGGTGTTTGCATTGTATTTGTTCTCTTCAACATCACCAAATCTATGGCAATTGTACATTTTTCCTATGAGTTCATGGAGAATGTAAAAATAATGTCTGCTACACCAAGTACTAGGACAATTGTTGGTTTATCATATCTTATTTGGGTCCTTTATTTGCTCCTCAATACTACAAAGAGGACGACATAAGATTACTGAAGGAATGTGAAGCAAATGAATTTAGTGAGATTGCATTAAAATTGGAACCGGCTGTTTTGGCATGGAGGTGAAGAAATGCGTGTTCATATGATATACAAGAAAGACATAGAAGATCTCAACCGAACTATGGCTCAAAGTAGCAACACCATCATTATTCCTAATGAGGACTCGGGTGTTCTCCATCCTAATTTCGACAAATTGGCAGTGGTAGCTGAAGGTAAGAAAGAAAAGAGAACACGGGATAATTATGATGGGGCTGGACTTAGTGGAGAAGGAAGCTCTAATGATTTGCCACACCCAAAAAAATTGAAAGGCTTGCAGAATTTAAAACCTATGGTAACTCTGATTGTGTAGAGTCAAGTGAGTACAAAGAATGTGGTGATGAGTTTAGTGATTGGTAGGAATCTAGTGAAAGCGAACGGAATGTTAATGAAATTTCAAGGGTTCAAATACTTTGTCAGTCAATGAATCAAAATTAATTCCTATACTTTCTCTTGATTACTTGTATGTCATTGTCTTTTTTCTCAACCTTTAGTTTTGTCGGTTGTTGCATTATCCTTTTTTCCTTGAATCTATCTGTTTAATAAATAAAAAAACATAGTTTTATAAAATAAACAATGATTATGGTAATTTTGGTTCTGTTTTTTGTGTTAGTTGTTTGTGTTGGTTGCTTCCTTGACTATGGTAATTATTGGACTTGTTCATGAGGAGAAACCGTCACATTGCCAAGAGACAAGACAGGTGCAATCCATTGTATGTTTATGATTTTCGCACTTTTGTTGCCTATTTATAGTTCATCGCTTTAAAATTTTCCAAAGTGCAAAAACAATATATGTATGCCACTGCAAACATTATAATTAAAATTGATTGTCGTTATATATTATATATGTGAACTCATGTATAGATCGCAATCAAAATGATTAGTCTACCTAGATGTAACATTAAGCTTCCTTGTTGAAGGTTTTCTAAGGTTTTGTAATGAGTAACCTTTCAATCCAACTTAAAAGTAAAATCTTCTTTCTCTGCCTTTTGTTACTAGGTTATATATATGATCTCAATTGAATTTAAAGGAAATGGGTTCTATGACATGAATTTTCTCATTACTCAGTAATATTAACAGTTTAAAACTCTGTTAATATGAAGCAACTCTTAAATTATGCAAGTTATTACCATAAGACTCTTGTGCATTTGCCTTTTGATATACTTGAAAGTTTTTACACCTTAAAATTTCATTCTGAATCAAATTATTGACTGAAAGTTGTCCATACTGTCGAGGAAAAATCTTAATCCCCTCTATGTCTATGTGTGAATTAAAATATATAACTACCAAGCAATAGCAATAGCAATATTATGGAAACAAAAAAAATTCCAGCAAGCACCACATAAACACAACCACACAAGAACACCAAATCTTACGGGGAAAACCCTCTAGTGTAGAGGGAAAAACCACAGGGCATCTCTGAAAAATATCCACTATGAAATAGAAATTATAACTATCAAGTTTATACTAAACTTGAGTCCACAATAAATTGGATATACAACAAATAAATCTCAATGTGTAAATACAATCTCACCACAAAGCCAGTAGCAAAATCTTCCTTTGAATACTCCAACTCTCGATGGTTGTAATACTCAAAACCTCCATGAAAACTCCACCAATTTATCTTCCTTGTGTGTAACTTGAGCAAAGAAAAATGTCTTCTTTTTCTTTTTCACTCTCTCACACTCTCACTCTCTATCTCTTCATTCGGACTGCACCACTCAAGCTGAAGCACTTTCTTTCTCTGTGTCTTGTTCTCTCTGAAACTCACACACAAAATGGCCTAATATGGCTCTCTTGCTTCAACTCTTCTCACTAGGCCAAATGGCCTCAGTTTTCTTTCTTTTCTCCTTTTTTCAGTTTCAGTGTGTCCCACACGCCTAAGTCACTACCCAAGGAATGGCATGCTAACTTTGGAAGCTCGAGAAAGCAAGCTCATTTAATGAGCTTTGACCCAAGCATGTGGGCTAGAGCCATACGGTGCTTGCACCCAACAATCTCCCCCTCCAGCCCACTACGGAGGAGATTTTCAACCCAACTCTTCAGTTAGAATTCATGCTGGCCAACCTGGCACAAAGCTTTAGTTTCTCTCTAGACACAACCTTGGTCAACATGTCAGCTGGATTTTTATCTATGTGAATCTTCTCTAATTCAAATGATCGTAGTTCAACAACTAGTCTCAACCAATGGTATCTCACCTCAATGTGCTTCAAGCATGAATGGTACATAGAATTCTTGCTCAAGTCTATAGCACTCCAACTATCACAATTAACTACATACCCATCTTGCTTCATACCCAATTCTTGGAGAAACCGTTTCAATCAAAGCATCTCTTTACCTGCTTCATTAGCTGCAATATACTCAGCTTCAATTGTAGATAAGGCAACACACTTCTACAATCTTGACTGCCATGATACAGCTCTCCCTGCAAAAGTAAATAAATACCCCAATGTAGATTTCCTACCATCAAGGTCACCTGCCCAATCTGCATTTGCATAACCCTCTAAAATTGGTTTAGAATCACCAAAAGTCAAGCACAATTTAGAGCTACCTCTCAAGTACCTGAAGATCCACTTCACTGCTTCCCAGTGAGCTTTGCCAAGATTAACCGTGAACCTGCTGACAACACCAATTGCATGAGCAATATCTGGTTGTGTGCAAACCATAGCATACGTCAAACTCCCAACTGCTGAGGAATAAATAGTTGATGCTATGTCTCCCTTCTCTTTCTTTGATGAAGAACAAGATCTCTTTCTTAACTTGAAATGAGAACCAAGAGGTGTGTTGACTGGCTTGGCATGCTTCATATTGAACCTTTCAAGAACTCGCTCAATATATTTATCTTGTGATAACCATAGCTTCTTAGCTTTCCTGTCACGTAGAATCTGCATACCTAAAATTTGTCTTGTTGGACCCAAGTCTTTCATATCAAATGACTTGAACAAGTCCTTTTTCAAATTTCCAATCACACCTGCATCTTGTCCTACTATCAACATATCATCTACATATAGCAAAAGAATAACAAATTTACCATTGGGAAAGTTTCTAACATACACACAATGATTTGCATTTGTCCTTGTGTACCCCTAACCCACCATGAATGAGTCAAACTTCTTGTACTACTATCTTGGAGCTTGCTTCAAGCCATACAAACTCTTCTTTAACTTGCAAACCATGTGTTCTTTCCCTTTCACTTTGAATCCCTCTGGCTGATCCATGTAGATTTCTTCTTTCAAATCACCATGAAGAAAAGCAGTCTTCACATCAAGTTGCTCAAGCTCAAGATCCAAGCTAGCTACTAATCCTATAACTACTCGAATGGAACTCATCTTGACTATTGGAGAAAATATCTCATCAAAGTCAATCCCTTGTTTCTGATTGAAACCCTTAACCACCAATCGAGCTTTATACTTCACTAACTTGTCACCATCTTTCTTTGGCTTGAACACCCATTTGTTTCTCAACACCTTCTTGCCTTTAGGAAGTTCCACCAAGTCATAAGTCTTATTCTTATTCAAAGAATTCATCTCTTCATGCATAGCCATCAGCATCAAATTCTTGGTTTATCACCATAATTCTCATCTTGTACCTCTTCCCTATTTGTGGCATTATCTAAGGAAGAAGAGGTAGGTGTAAGATCAGGAACACCTTCAACTGTAGCTTTAGGCTTCTCAGTTTTCTCAAATGTTAGGTTCTAAGACTTTAGGAAATAAATGTATTAGATCTTTAATTTGTAATGTCTTGGCAAACCATGATCAAAACTTAGAGTCTAGATTTAGGTTGCTCAAAGTGTGTTTATGTGCAAAGTTGGAATCGAGTGATTGCAGAATGTACTGGACTAAATCTGCAAGGCTCGATTGATCGAAAATTAGAATCGATCGATCGAACCTCGTGCAGATTGTTTTTTCTGCAGAATTTTCAACTCAACCCAAGCCCATATGACGTGTAGGGTTTTATGTTTTGCTTTAAGCATAAAAGGAAAAACTCTAACTACGTTTTAGAGTCTTTTTGATATGCTGTGTGTGTGAATCTTTTGTGAGATCTAGAGATGTTTACCTTTATACACATTGAGGGTTTTCAAGATCATGATTGATGTCAAGAACTTGGTGATCTCTTCAGTTGTTGTTTCAAGAGCTTAAAAGAAAAACACAAGTAGGAGAACTTGTGGTTGCTGTGGATCAAGAAAAGAAGTAATCCGTGGACTCAGAGCTGTCACGTGGTTGTGGTAGTAAGTTTTCTACACGAGGTAGCAATAGGATGTTATTGGTCTAAGTCTTATTGTACAAACTTCAATTCTTTCATACTAGATCTGTTTTACCTTGAGGATAGCTAGGTTAAATCCTCCCCAGGTTTTTTACCGGTTTGGTTTTCCTGGGTTATCATATTGTTGTGTTATTTACTTTTCCGTATTATTTACATGATATGGTTTGATTGTATTAACCTAGATCTAAATAATTTATCTAAGTAATCACTTAACTAAATAACTAGGTTAAACAACTTGTGTTTTAAGGGGTCTAAAAACGCACATCAAAGTCTACCAAGTTTTCATTCTCATGAAAAACTACATCTCGACTTCTGATCATCTTCTTTTCTTTTGGATCTCATATGTTAGGACATATGTGTTACGCATGTTATGAACATATGTCATGATTTTATGTAATTGGCTTATCCTTTGACAAAACGCACTTTACTTGTATTTGGGTAGATTTAGGATGTGTTTAAATACTTCAAGAAACCATGTTTCAAGATCAAGTGTTGAAGCCTTCAAGTCTGTCCAAGAAAACAAGTTGATTGTGCAAAATCATTAAAGCTCGACAGCTGGCTTGACAGCTGTATCTATCGAGCTTAAGAAAGCTATTCTAAGTTCGGTGTGCTCGACACCTACTCGACAGCTTCTTGACACCTCCTATCTGTCGAGGTTTAAGAATTTCAGAATTCAAATCCGATTTTCTTGAGATCCGTGAATTTGTCTTTGGGCTTTCTTTTCTCCTAACCCTAGACATATAAAAGGATTGTTTTAAGGGTCGTCAAAGTGTTCACAACTTGCACAAGCTTTGAGCAAACTCTGTTCAAGCAAATTCTATTCAAGCAAATTATGACCGGAGACGAAGTTCTTGCCCTAGTTCATCTCTTTCTCTTGAAAAAGTTGCTGTGTATGTGCACTATAGGGTTTTGTGACCAAGCATCTTCTTGATGTTCATCGTGTGGATGAACTGAAAAACTTTGCAGCCAACAACCTTCATAGTTGGTGATTGAAGTCGCGTACTGGGATCCGCGCAATTAGTTAGTCACGTATTTGGGAGTCATGCATTTGAAAGGGGAAGCAGTTCATGTCCAATTGGGTATTGGGGTAAGGGTTCAACTGTAGGTTGGCAAGGTACTTGGGATTCCTTTACTTGTAACCGCTTGTTGTGATAATAGTGGAGTTTCGAGAGTGGTGACCTAAAATCACCCGGTGGGGTTTTTGCCGTTAGGTTTTCCCCATTCGTAAACAAATCACCGTGTTATTTATTTTCCGCTGCATAATTAGTTTATTGGTGATTTGTTTGTGCTACCATGCGTTTGCATGATAAATTGATTAATTAATAACTTGGCTAATTAATTAATTAATTTCTATCACAAGGGGTCATTCAGTTTGTGGCCTATCAAGTGGTATCAGAGCAGGCACACTCTGATTAGGGTTTAATCTTTGCTGTGTTGATCCATTGAACCCTGTTTGTCATGGATAGAGGACAGTCATTAATTATACCTTCTTTATTTGATGGCACTAACTATGCATACTGGAAAGTACGCATGAGAGCTTTCTTGCAGTCTTTAAATGAAAAAGTGTGGCAAGCTATCGAGATTGGCTGGACTAAGCCAAAGGAAGCGCCGGCCGATTGGGATGAAGCCAAGATCAAGGCGGCAAACTTCAACAGCAAAGCATTGAATGCTTTATTCAGTGCAGTCACCAATGAGGAGTTCAAGAAGATATCCTCTATTGAAACTGCTAAGGAAGCATGGACCATCCTCCAGACAACCTATGAGGGTACTAAGGCTGTCAAGGATGCAAAACTTCAGAGGCTCACTACAAGCTTTGAAGAGATAAAGATGGAGGAGGATGAGTCATTCGATGAGTTCTATGCCAAGCTAAAGGACATAGTGAATTCAGCCTTTAATCTTGGGGAAACCATTCCTGAACCCAAGATTGTGAGGAAAGTGCTCAGATCTCTACCCGAGAGATTCCATGCCAAGATTACAGCAATAAAGGAATCAAAGGATATTGATAAGATTCCTTTGACTGAGCTAGTTGGAAACTTGCAGACCTACGAGCTAGGGTTGACAAGGATTGGCAAGACGAGTAAAGGCAAAAGCATGGCACTGAAGGCCAAGAGTAGTGAGACAGATGAGTTTTTAGACGACGAAGATTCCAAGATGAAGTCCTACATCACCAGGCAGTTCAAGAAGTTTATGAAGAACGCCAATGGAAAGGGTTTCGACAAGGACCGTAGGTAATCTAGTTCTTCTCAGTTTAAAGGTCAAGACAAAGGGAAGAAGGATGCTAAGGAAGGTGGTTAGTACACTATTCCCGCAGGACCTAAGTGCTTTGGGTGTCAAGGCTTCGGTCACATGAAGCATAAGTGTCCTACATACCTCAAAAGCATTGGGAAGAGCAAGGCACTTACTGTTACCTTGAGCGACACCGAGCCTGAAAATGATTCCGACAATGAGGATAACGGAATCTTGAATGCCTTCACTGCCACTGTTGATCCTACTGATGGGATTGTTGAAGATGTGGTTGAAGAAAAGGAATTGGTGGAATCAAAATTTGAGAAGATGGATGATCAAGATGACATCCATACAGCCTATGAGAAACTGTACAAGCTTTCTGAGAAGCATGAGAAACTGTATAGGCTAACCACCAAAAAGCTCAGTGATGTGGAACTTGATCGTGAGGAGCTTTCCACAAAGTTTGATGAGGCTAATCAGACTATTGGAGCACTGAGGTTCGAGAACAATTTCTTGGCTGAGAAGACCAAGAAGCTTGAGGCAGAGCTATGTCAAGTCAGAGCTCAACTGGAAAGGACTTCAAGCGCAAAGCTGGATGAGATGCTAAGCATTCAGAAATCTGCTTCAGATCGAACAGGCTTAGGGTATGATCTCTCTTCTTCTAATGCTGCTTCAACTAGTACTACTGTTTTTATTCCTCCTGCTAATAATGTTAAAATTAAGAACAATGAGATTAAAACTGAATTAGCTAGTGAGAACATAGACAAGGGTAAATCTATCTTAGGAGCACCCCCAAAACTTAAGAAGAAAGATGTTAAAAACCCTAGGGCGAAGAAGGCTAACTCTCAAAAGCCTAAATAAAAGAAGCAGCATCTCTGTCATCATTGTGGAGCTGCCGATCATACTCGACCAAATTACTACAAGTGGCTTGCCACTCAACAGAGCAACAGCATGATAGCATCTGGAAACCAGAATCAGCTTCAATCCTCTCTTGCTCCCCTTGGAGATCTTCTTAAAACCCTCATGTTCCTTTCGAATTTGAACGGTTTTTCCCCCTCACCGCCGGTTCAAGGGTTTAATCAAAGGAAGGGTTCTTCCAAGGTGTGGAAGGAAAAGGGTTCCAAGTGATTTCGTCACTTTTCTCTCTCTCTTCTTGTTTTTTTTTTTTTTTTTTTGTGTGTGCATTACTTATGTGTTTGCTTTCTGTTTTGAGTCAGTCTAGTTTTTATGCTTTGGTTGTTTAACATGTTTTTGTTTGGTTATTTTTCAGTTTTGCTTTGTTTTGTTTTTCATATAAGAATAAAAAAAAAATTGAAAAATCAGAAAAATACAAAAACAGTGTGTGTTATGTGTACATTGGTACTTGTGTACCTTGGATGGCCATTGAAATAAAGTCTTCTAAACTTTGTATCTTTTGTAGCTTAGATGAGCATCTCTATGCACAACTAAGTAAGTGAACTTTGTGGCTCTTGTTTGTGATGAGTAAGATTAAGTTATCTCTTATACTTAACACTCGTATCACTCTTTTTGACGGGAAGGACTAAAAAATCCTGAGAGAAAGGCATTAATAACCATCTCACCACTCACCTTGGATGGCCATTGAAACAAAGTCTTCTAAACTTTGTATCTTTTGTAGCTTAGATGAGCATCTCTATGCACAACTAAGTAAGTGAACTTTGTGGCTCTTGTTTGTGATGAGTAAGATTAAGTTATCTCTTATACTTAACACTCGTATCACTCTTTTTGACGGGAAGGACTAAAAAATCCTGAGAGAAAGGCATTAATAATCATCTCACCACTGTTGCCGCCAATCATAAATGACACCTGTATGCTTCGGCATAGCAAAAGTGCAGTGTCAATGACATTTGTGTGCTTACGCATAGCAAAATTGGAATGTCAAATATCATTGGGTATTTCTTGCGATGTTTTTCACACACAACACGCAATATTCTTTGCTATTCTTGATACATGTGCAGGTACAATGTGATTTGGCCATCACAAGGTTTTATATGTGTTAATGTATACTCACTAAACTGTCTTGACTTGTTTTTGAAATATAAAATTTGTTAGACTTGTTTAGTGTGTGTGGGTGTTTTTGAAGATCCATGTGCTTAAAATTTTTATTGATCCATGTGCTTAAAATTTTTATTGAGAGATGTTTTTGAGAGCTTAATATGTTGATTGGATCATTGGTTGAGTTGCATGTTGAATTGCATTCATGTCTGTGTTTTTCACATCTCGAAAAACTGTTTTTAAAAGCTGGCTTGACACCTCCTCGATAGCTAGCTATCTGTCGAGCTTCCTAAGCTTTTTCTTATCGCAATCTCGCCAGCACCTCGATACTTGGTGGATCGATCGAGCTTCTTTCTTGGTTTTGTTGAGTTGTTCCTCGATACCTCCTCGACACCTCAACTGTCGATGAGTTTTTTCTCGACACCTCCTCGACAGATACCTCGATACCTGCATCTGTCGAGATTTACTGCCAGCACTATATAAGCTCCCTGTGCGATCCGGAACTCATTTCCTTCGATCTCTCTCTCGATACTTCTGTGTTTTCTCTCTAAAACTTTCTCATCTCACTCCAATCTTGGTTCCTCAAGGATTTTTCAAGCTTTTTCAAGAATTTCTTCACTTGGTAAGCTTCTAATCCTTACATTTCATGCATTTCATGTTTTGAAACCTAGGTTTTGGGGGTTTTGAAAATTTTTTGGGGTTTTTCAAAATTGATGAGTTTTTATTGAAATTTTGGGATGGGTTTTCACTTAAATGAGTTTAATGTTGGAAATATGCATATACGCAGCGGAAAGTTAAACGGGTCTACTTCATTCACAATCTATAACATACACTATGTAAATTTCAGAATTTAAGTATAAGAGAGCATACCTTGAAGCGGTGAATTTCAAAAACAAAGATTGAAGCACTTGGGAATACTTTTAATCTTCACTCCAATTCCACTAACGCCCAAGAAGTGTGGACTCTCAATTGGTTACAAAGGAAGAATTTGAGAGTGACATACACTCACATACACCATTTCACAATGATGTTTTTCTTTATTCATAAAATTCTGTACGTTTTTCCCTTTGTATCTAACCAATTATCTAATTGGGCTGACCTTTTGGGCCTTTCCAATTGGGTTTAAGTGTGTGGCTTGAAGTGGGACCAAAAGGGACCAATAAGACACTAGCTCTAATGGGCCTTGGGCTTTTCTGTCAACTCTTGACAAGTCTAAAGTTACCATTAACTATATTTAATACCACTATATAAATATAGTTGCACTCTAGGCCTTATCTATAAATTATATCCCAAGACTTTATTGTACATGCAACCCCTTCATAAAATATTCGTAGTAATACAAAGTCATTAATGTAGACTGCCACTTTGTAAATTACTATATCTTAATCCTTGAGTACCCGGTTTAATCCTTTTAAGTTATTCACCATATATTTATGAAATCCAATTTCATAAATATATACTTTAGTAATTTCTTACTAAAGTGGTTAGGCCTAACTCTCTGAATAACTAAACCTATTAAACTTATCTCAAGGGAATATTTTATATCTCTGTTAAGAGACTATGAATTCCATCTTGAGAATATATGTTCCATCAACACTAAATGTGGCTGCCCAATATACTGAGGTTTTGACCGTTACTTTAGATCTCACTCCTGATATATCAAAGCAACCTACACTTCATGATCAAGTCCATTATTCTCTCAAGATTAAGAGTTCATGCAAATATAGGTCGTGAGATTTATTATTCAATTGACAGTCTTTACGAGAATAATAAATCTCACAACGGTCCAGTTCAATATGTCTTAACTCTTAAAACATATCAACATATCAACTAGAAGTCACCACTTCCATGATCAAGACAAATCATCTTAGTTGATACGTTATAGTCTTCGCAGATGAAACGCCCAATTTCATCACCAACTACGAAATAAATTCTGAATTTACAAAGAACTTGTGATTTATATCTTCTGTGACTTTTCACATAAATCACATACTATGCATCTCATGGACTATATGATAATGTCCAAATATTCATGTTACCATTATTTCAGATAATAATAAAACAAATTTATTAATTACAATATTAAGTCATACATAATGTCACACATAATATCATACATAGCATCATACAATAGGATTTAAGGACACTAACATTTAAAACCGCATACATTGCATCACATTAGCATTATAATGGTATTGTCATGCATTTTGATGTGTGCTATCTGTTTGTGTGCTGATAGGTTTGGATTGGGTTGAGCCCATGATGCAATTTCTTTTGCATGTCACAAGTTCATGCATTTCCCATACATACGTACTCTTGTTCAATATACTTGTTATATTTGAAATTGCTTGGGACTTTTCTGATTGTCTTTCTTTCTCTCCCTCTCTTTCTGTTTACGTTAGTTGTGTCTATGGCACCTAAACGTAAATCCACTCCAGCCCGGAACCCTCTTCATTCTGGTGCTTCTTCATCATCTGATCCTACACTATCTCATATCCGGTTCCGTGATGATGATGCCTTTAAGGCATTTTCGGAGAACTTTTCTAGACGAGGCATTCATTCGGAATGCCAAGTCATTCTGTCGGACTTTGCCGACACTGACCTTCCCTCTGTCATTCATAGTAGGGGATGGGAGTCACTGTGTGACATCCCGGTCACCTGTCCTCTCGTGCTTATCTAGGAGTTTTACTCCAACATGCACTGGATTGACCGTTCAGTACCTCTTTTCTTCACTCGTGTTTGAGGTACGTGCATTCCTATCACATGGCAACTTGTTGCGGATGTGCTTCGTGTCCCAAGGATAGAGTTTCCTGACTATCCTGGTTGTGAGCGTCTGAGGACTGTGTCCAGGGATGAGCTCATGTCTGCTTTTTGTGAGCGCCCTTCTGCTTGGGGTGAGTGTCTGTTTACACCATGTCGACCTTTTGCTAAAGGTCCTAGATTCATGAACATGGTGATGACCTTTGTTTTGCATCCACTCTCACACTATAACTCCATTACAGAGCCTCATGCTCGATTTTTGCTATCTCTTCTTGAGCATCTTACTATAAATTTCCCTTCTCATTTCATTCTGTCTATCATAGATGTTCATCTAGATTCGGCGTCCCATGATAAGCTCATCTTTCCTTCCGCTATCACGAGGATCTTACGCCATTTTTCCGTTCCTTTTCCCTCTTCCGACCATTTTACCGTCATGTGTGCCATAGATTATGCTACCATTAAACGTAGCGAGGCTCAGCTTCAGTCACGGCAATCCGATCCAGCTGCTCCTCCCTTCCGTTCAGCTCCATCCCGCTCTGCTCCATCCACATCCACTCCTCCCTCTTCTTCGGGTGATGTGACTTTAGGAGACATCATGACGCAGTTGTAGCGCATGGATGCTCGCCTAGATACACTCTCTACGGAGTTATATCAGGTGAACGTTCATGTCGGTCGTATTGCACGGCGACAGGCGTCCATGGGTGGTTTTGCTCCTGAGGCTACTCCTTCACCACCTTCTCCCGTGGCGTCTGATTTTGAGGATGAGGATGATGATGATGGTGATGACGATGATGCTTCAGATGATGCTGATGGAGATGCTAGCTCTACCGATGAAATGTCTACTTGACACTCTTGCCTTTTGTCACTCGTGACAAAAAGGGGGAGTAGTTTTGGATATGAGAATAGTCAATCTTAGGGGGAGAGTTAGTATAGGACTTTTTTTTGTTAGGGGGTTGATACATTTTTGAGAGATGTAGTGAGGACAGTATGTATCTTTTCTTTTCTTCCTTTTAGATACATTACTCTTGTACATGAGGTCTTGTGACCATTTATAGAAATACATTGTACTTATTTCCTTATTTATATTGATGTATGTTTTTCTTTCACCTACCCCTTCATGTGCTGTTTCTTTTCTTTCTTAATACACATGCTTCTTATTACTTGTATGCAATCTATTATTTCTGTTTCACACAAAGATGCCTTGATAAGTTTTGTTTAAAGTGTTTCAGAAATACAGGTTGTCAAAGTCTACTTGCCATAAACTCTCTTCTTGCAAAGTTTTTCAAGAGTTTGTGTTAGGATAGATTTTATTGTATTCAACAAGTGAATATGAGTTGAGTGATTTATGACTTCTCTCATATGTTCATTTGTTTGTTGTGGCTTTGTCACGGATTGCCAAAGGGGGAGATTGTTAGGACATATGTGTTACACATGTTATGAACATATGTCATGATTTTATGTAATTAGCTTATCCTTTGACAAAACGTACTTTACTTGTATTTGGGTAGATTTATGATGTGTTTAAATACTTCAAGAAACCATGTTTCAAGATCAAGTGTTAAAGCCTTCAAGTCTGTCCAAGAAAACAAGTTAATTGTGCAAAATCATTAAAACTCGATAGCTGGCTCGACAGCTGTATCTATCGAGCTTAAGAAAGCTGTTCTAAGTTCGGTGTGCTCGACAGCTTCTCGACACCTCCTATCTGTCGAGGTTTAAGAATTTCAGAATTCAAATCTGATTTTCTTGGGATCCGTGAATTTGTCTTTGGGCTTTCTTTTCTCCTAATCCTAGACATATAAAAGAATTGTTTTAAGGGTCGTCAAAATGTTCACAACTTGCACAAACTTTGAGCAAACTCTGTTCAAGCAAATTGTGACCGAAGACGAAGTTCTTGCCCTAGTTCATCTCTTTCTCTTGAAGAAGTTGCTGTGTATGTGCACCATAGGGTTTTGTGACCAAGCAGCTTCTTGATCTTTATCGTGTGGATAAACTGAAGAACTTTGCAACCAACAACCTTCATAGTTGGTGATTGAAGTCGCGTACTGGGATCTGCGCAATTGGTTAGTCACGTACTTGGGAGTCGTGCATTTGAAAGGGGAACTGTCACTACAGAACAAGTCCAATTGGGTATTGGGGTAAGGGTTCAACTGTAGGTTGGTAAGGTACTTGGGATTCCTTTACTTGTAACCGTTTGTTGTAATAATAGTGGAGTTTCGGGAGTGGTGATCTGAAATCACCCGGTGAGGTTTTTACCGTTAGGTTTTCCCCATTCGTAAACAAATCACCGTGTTATTTATTTTCCGCTGCATAATTAATTTATTGATGATTTGTTTGTGCTAGCACGCGTTTGCATGATAAATTGTTTAATTAATAACTTGGCTAATTAATTAATTAATTTCTATCACAAGGGGTCATTCAGTTTGTGGCCTATCACCATAGATTATAGCCAAATTCTGCATCTCCATATCCAACAAATATACAAGGAGTGGATTTGCTATCAAGCTTTGATCTTTGTTCCTTAGGCACATGAACAAATGCCTTGCACCCGAATACCTTCAAGTGAGAGTAAGAAACATCTTTCCCAGTCCATACTCTTTCTGGAATATCAAAATCCAAAGGAAACGATGGAGATCTATTAATTAGGTAGCATGCAGTCACAACAGCTTCACCCCAGAATGACTTAGGCAGATTAGCCATTCTCAACATACATATGATCTTCTCAACAATAGTGCGGTTCATCTTTTCTGCCACACCATTTTGCTGTAGGATACCAGGAACTGTCTTCTCATGTCTAATGCCTTTCTCGGAGTAGTAACTCTTGAATTCATTAGATGTGTATTCACCTCCGTTATCACTATAGAGACACTTCAAAGGCTTCCCCTTCTCTCTTTTCACCATGGCATGAAATTTCTTGAAGTGCTCAAATGCCTGGTCTTTTGTTTTCAAAACATAAACCCACACCTTCCGTGAAGCATCATCAATAAATGTAACAAAATATTTATTGCCACCTAAAGTCTCAACATCAATGGGACTACATACATCAAAATAAACAAGATCTAATACATTGGGTTTTCTAGTAGAGGGTATATTAAATGAAACTCTATGTTGTTTACCAAATAAACAAAAGTCACAAGGATTTAGTGGTGTACGTTTGGCAAAGGGAATGAGAGACTTCTTTGCCAAAATCTGCAACCCTTTTTCACTCATGTGAGCCAGTCGCCTATGCCACAAGTTAGGCGAAGAATCTTCCTGAGCTGCACTAACAACATCCTTGCACAACTCTAGTTGTGTCTTGTAAAGTGTACAACAAATCTTCCCTTTAGCAAACACCAATGATCCTTTGCTAAGCCTCCATTTTCCATCACGGAAATAATTGCCATAACCTTCTTTATCACGAACATGAGTGGAAATCAAATTTAAGCAAATATCCAGAACATGTCTCACATCCTTCAAAATTAGGGTGTATCCAGTGTTAGCCCTAACACATATATCACCAATTCCCATAGTGTCCGCATAACTATCATTGCCCATCTTCACTCTCCCAAAGTTTCCCGCTTTGTATGAAGTGAATAACTCCTTTCTTGGAGTGACATGGCAGGAAGTAACTGAATTGATCACCCATTCAACATAAGGATTTGAAACTGTACAACAATCATCTTGTCCTATGGCTAGGACCTCATCTTCCAACACTATAACAGTAGCGGTGTTCTCATCATCCACCCTTTTTCTGATTTTTATCTTCTTTCTATTTATTCTTCCAAGCCTTGCAGTTTCTTTTTATGTGACCTTCTTTATCACAATAAAAGCACTTAAATTTTCCTTTTGATTCTGACCGACTTCTGGATTTACCTCGCCCTTTAGAACTTCTACTCTTACTTCTCCCCCTGTTCTTTGTAACAAGAGCTTGTGCAATATCCTTGCCCATATCCTTTCTTCTAGTTTCTTCATTAAGCAAACTATCTTTAACCATGGCAAGTTGTAACACACCATTCGGAATAGAATTACTAAGTGACACTACCAAAGTCTCCCAACTATCAAGTAAGGAACTCAGAAGCAATAAAGCTTGCAACTCATCATCTATTACTAGCTTCATTGTAACCATCTGATTAACCAAGTCTTGGAACTCACTAAGTTGCTCAGCAATGGACTTACCCTCTTTTAGCTTCAAATTCACAAGTTTTCTAGCAATAAAAGCTTTATTTTGAGCTGTCTTTCTTTCATAAAGACTCCTTAATTTTTCCCAAAGAGCCTCTACATTTGTTTCCTGAGACACATGGTGAAAAACACTGACATCGATGCATTGTCTAATACACCCGATAGTTTTTCTATTTAATTTCTCTGATACCTCCACTCTTCACCTCCCCCTTGCGCACGTATCTAGCCCAATATCTGAGACAATTCATGTTAGCCCATTAATCACCACAATTAAAAAGAATAAAATAGTCTCTCTCCTTTTCAATGTGGGATTAAACATTTTCACAACTCTTCATCTTCCATATTCACTCCCACATCTTTACATTTATGTTATAACTTTTACTCATTTTAATTATTTAATATTAAAATGTTCCAACAAAGGACATCCTCCATCATCGGCTTCCATATTGAATAATTTGATACTAAGAGTTTAACCATAGTATTCATACCCATATTATCTATTTAATCCAACACAAGACAGTCAAATCCAAGCAACCAACAGCTCTGATACCACTTGTTGAGGAAAAATCCTAATCCCCTCTATGTCTATGTGTGAATTAAAATATATAATTACCAAGCAATAGCAATATTATGGAAACAAAAAAAATTCCAGCAAGCACCACATAAACACAACCACACAAGAACACCAAATCTTACGTGGAAAACCCTCTAGTGTAGAGGGAAAAACCACGGGGCATCTCCGAAAAATATCTACTATGAAATAGAGATTACAATTATCAAGTTTATACTAAACTTGAGTCCACAATAAATTGGATATACAACAAATAAATCTCAAGGAGTAAATACAATATCACCACAAAACCAGTAGCAAAATCTTTCTTTGAATACTCCAACTCTCGATGGTTGTGGCACTTAAAAACTCCATGAGAACTTCACCAATTTATCTTCCTTGTGTGTAACTTGAGTAAAGAAAAATGTCTCCTTTTTCTTTTTCACTCTCTCACACTCTCACTCTCTATCTCTTCATTCAAACTCCACCACTCAAGCTGAAGCACTCTCTTTCTCTATGTCTTGTTCTCTCTGAAACTCACACACAAAATGGCTGAATATGGCTCTCTTGCTTCAAATCTTCTCATTAGGCCGAATGGCCTCAGTTTTCTTTCTTTTCTCCTTTTTTTTTTCAGTTTTAGCGTGTTTCACACGCCTAAGTCACTGCCCAAGGAATGGCATGCTAACTTTGGAAGCTTGAGAAAGCAAGCTCATTTAATGAGCTTTGACCCAAGCATGTGGGCTGGACCCACACGGTGCTTGCACCCAACACATACTCCATACCCCTTTCAAATTATGACTAGGCAAAGCTGAAACGAACCAAAAGAATTGATCTCCAAATCGTAACTTAATTAGGTTAGACATTGTCAAAGAGACTTTGACTAGAATTAGAACTAAAGGGACAGTAGTAGAGAGTAGAGAAACTCACCATACAACAAACTTGATTACATACTACTAACCATATTATTTGAGAAATATTCATCTTTACAGTAATTAGACTCGAGAAGGCAAGCAACAGTGTAGACAAGGTTGAAAAATGTAGAAGGTAGCCTGCTTAGATTAGTAAGCCCTCCTGTTCTACTTTCTATCATTGTTGTATTACATCTAGAATTTAAGTTTTTCTCACATTCTTCCCATTGGGTTTGTTATTTTAGCAAGATGTATTATATTTCATAGTGGAAAGATGCTACACTTTGATAATCACTGCCATTCATTTTTGAAAATTTTATATTTTTTGTATTACATTTGGGATTCCCTTAGGGAAGTCAAAACAATATGCATTTGTTAATAAGTATTTAAAGTTACCTCTATACTTTAACTTGGAAACAGGTAATGGTTATAGAGCGATTTGCACAAATTTTAGACACCCTTATCTCAAGGTGAGGAGCTACCCATAAGCCGATATCGATATAAGGTCAAAATTAAGCTACCATAGAAAGTTGGGGCCTTGGGGGAAGTCAGGTAATGGATTCTCATTGGAGGGTCATAGCTCTTAGATGATGGCATTTGTGGGGATTGAAGCTTCCTTTGAAGTTAATCAATTTGTGTGGAAGTTTTGGCATGAGAACTTGTTAAAATAAAATAGTGAAATGAACATAGTGAGTTATATTAAGTGTTACTTTTCTACAATTATAGTAAAAAAAAAATGTCTTATGCAATGAGGAAGAGGAAAACTTGGATCATTTATTCCTGAAGAGCACTATTGCTCAGGCTGTATTGTTTGGATTAGATTTAAGCCTTAGAATTGAGGTCATTAATCCTTTCTCTTTGAAGCAATGGTTGGCTCGATAGATGGAGGATCCAAAATTTTAAAAGCAGGAATATGTGATGTTCTCTAGATTGATGTTTAAGTGCGCAAAACAATCTGCTTAAGAAGTGCTAATGCTTTGTTTTGTAGGTATACACAAATCTCTAGTAGACAGCAGGAATATCGAGGTAACTGCCAGAAAGTACCAAGTTGAGTGTGTCCAATTGTGGAGGGTTGTAGGTGTTGCTAACAACTTAGGGACACTAGCAGACATGGAGGGTGGTTTGTGCAATGTAGCCAAATCATGCGCTACGAGCTGTTACTTTTCATCCATACCAACTAAATGGCTTGCGACTAGATGCTTGGCCTTTCGAAAAGCATTAACTAAGGCTATACAACTTGAATTTTTCTAGCTTATTTCATAGAGTGGAGGATGTATGGGACATATTTGTACATTTGCATATCCTGAGACAAAGCACATTTTATATATAATTGAGTCCTAGTGTCAAGTGTGTTCAAGAAGACTTCAATGTTGCACAACAAGTGGTATAATTAAAGACACAAGAATGCTCAAGAAAAAGTTGAACTGCAAGTCTTGATACCTCCCTCGATACCTGTAGATCTATTGAGAGTTAACGAATCTCAATACCTAATTTAACACCTCTTGATCTATCAAGATTCGGAAAGATAGAATGTTAAGTTCTGTTTTCAGCCCATGATGACTTGGCCTTCTTGGAATTTGTGACCTAGGGTTCCATAGTACATAAAAGAAATATTTTATAACCGTCATCACAAAGATAGAGAGACACACGTATAAGAGGATTTGCTGTGACATTTATGCACCTAGGGCTTTGTGCCAAGTTGCATCTAGTTTATTTTAGCATGGATTGGAGAACTCTGCTGTGGACTTAGTCACAAATAGGGAAATTCGTGCAAATGAGAAGTCTTTTGTAAGATCAAGTTCAATTGGGGATTGGATTTGAAACTGGTATAGCTTAGTAGGTTCTACTATAGGTAGGTACTTCGGGATAGGTATTTAGGGTAATATTTCTTGTAAATGTAACTGTTTTTTCTTATTAGTGGATTCTTTGGGAGCGGTGACTTAAAATTCATCCGGTGGAAAAGCTTGATAGGTTTTTCCCCATCGTGATCAAATCATCATATTAAACTTATTTTTTGTTGCACGCTAATTTAGTTTGGAAATTTAACTACGCTGTAATCTGATTTGCATGTAATTAGAATAATTAATCAACTTCAATAATTGGATTAATTGATTGAGGTCAATCTAACCCAACAGATGACCTCTTTAAGAATGAAAGTTCCTTGGCAATTTGTTGTGCTAATTGAAGACCACAATTGCATGGAAGTTTAAGTACGGTAGTGGTTTTAAATGTTATGCATAAGCTGCAGATGTTTGGGACCCTGGTTACTCTTGCTTCAAAGTCTTATGAACATTTTTGGAATCTACCACTAGCCGACTCTTTTATCATTATTGTATCAGAAATTCAAACCCATAAAAAAATAGTTATCTTTATGGAATAATTTATGCCTTTGGCATATGTCTGCATTCAATCATCATTAACATTTTACTTCTCTTCCTTGTATGTAGGTTGCTGTGTACTTTGAATCTTATTTTTTTAGGGCAAATTGTAAATTACAACCCTAAAACTTAGGAATGTTTGGATTTTACACCTTAAAGTTTTAGAATTTGGATTTTACCCCCGAAGTTTTGGGTGTTTGGATTTTACACCCTGACGTTTCAGAATTTGGATTCTACCCCTAAATTTTAGGAGTGTTTGGATTTTACTCCTTAAAGTGTAGGAGTGTTTGGATTTTACACCCTAAAGTTTCAAAATTTGGGGGTGTAAAATCCAAACACCCCCAAACTTTAGACAATAAAATCCAAATTCTAAAATGTTAGGGTGTAAAATCCAAACAGCCCCAAACTTCAAGAGGGTAAAATCCAAATTCTAAAACTTCAAGGTGTAAAATCCAAACACCCTCAAACTTTGGGGGTGTAATTTGCAATTTACCTCATTTTTTATTTTCTCCCACGATAATACAAAACATTTTACTATTTGCTTGACAACATTTGTGTCTTATGAGTCACATAAATAAATTTCCAATACTCAAATTGGTTGGAAGGTGTTGTGAAAATAATATGTTTACACAAGATTCAAGAGGAGAGAAGAAAATAGATATAGAGAATTTACGTGATTTGGCAATATGCCCACGTCTATGAGCAGCGATAGAAATATTCCACTATAAAATAAGGAGGTTACAATAGTAGCACAATAGCATTCTCACCAGACCCAAATCCCAAATACACCATTGACTCTCACAAAAAGAATAGAGCACTTTATTGTATATTCTAGTCTTGACTTGTGGCTACCTCTCTCTCAATCCAATACTGCCGCACACTAACATAATACAAATATATATATATATATATATATATATATATATATATATATATATATATATATATATACATATAAGTTGGGTTTAAGTTCCGCCTAGTATAAATTTAAGCAATGTTACACCACTCAATACTTTTTAATTGGATGCGAATTTTGACAAATCTATCGTTAGATAAATTATCTTTGTATATTCTCCATGCTTGCAAAATTTCAAGGTGATCAAAAATTAATAGCCATGTCATCAATCAGTTGTTTAAATCCAAGTTTTTGTAGTTTAAAATAATGCATAAAAGATGAGTTTATGGATCAAATGATAAATAACATCCAATTGACGTGAAAATTGGCATAAATGTTAAGAACATACAAAACATGTAATTCAACGGTGTGATTTTCAAAATATAAATTTTATAACAGGTTATTGATTGGTGTAAGTGTAACATTGCTTAGAGTTATATCAGGTATAACTTGAATCCAACCCTATATATATATTGTTGGGAAAACACATGAAAATACAATTTTTGTATCTCATGCAAAACACGCAACGGAATAGACAGATCTACTTCATTCATGTGAGATAACTTGCAACATCTGAATTTTAGAAACAAAGAACAAGAAAACGTACCTTGATGCAACGAAATTCAAAACAAATGACGATTGGACTTGGGAAGCCTTTCAATCTTCACTCCAATTCCACAATATGCCCAAGATGTGTAGTCTCTCAATCAGTTTTATATGAATTTTTCAAAGAAATAACCAAGTGTTTTTCTCTTAAGAAAAACTCAGAATCATTTTCTCCTTTTAATCATTCATATATATCTGCACTTAGGTAGTTACTTTATTTAATAACTCTTATTAAATAAATAACCGATTATCTAATTGGGTTAGCCTTTTGGGCCAACCCAATTGAGCTTTAGTGTGTGGCTTGGAGTGGGACCAAAAAGGACAAATAAAGCTCTAGCTCCAATGGGCTTTGGACTTATCTGTCAACTCTTAATAAGCCCAAAGTTACCATTAATTATATTTAATACCACTATATAAATATAATTGCACTCTAGGCCTTATTAATAAATTATATCCCAAGAATTTATTAAACATTTAACCCCTTCATGAAAATATTCGCAGTAATACAAAGTCATAATGTGTAACTGTCACTTTGAAGATTACTACATCTTGATCCTTGAGTGTTCAGTTTAATCCTTTAAGTTATTCATATATATTTTATGAAATCTAATTTCATAAAATATAAACTTTAGTAACTCTTTACTAAAGTGGTTAGGCTTAACACTCTGAATAACCAAACCCATTAAACTTATCTCAATGGAATATTTTGTATCTCTATAAAGAGCCTATGAATTCCATCTTGAGAATATGTGTTCCTTTAACATTACATGTGATTGCCCAACATACTGAGGTTTTGATCGTTTGTCTAGATCTCACTCTTGATATATTAAAGCAACCTACATTTCGTGATCGGGTTCACTATTCCCTCAGGATTGAGAGTTTATGTAAATAAGAAGTCGTGAGATTTATTATTCATTTTCCAGTTGTTGATAGAATAATAAATCTCACGGCAGTCCAATTCAATATGTTTTATACACTTAAAACATATTAACATAGAAACTAGAAGTCTCCACTTCCATGATCAAGACAAATCATCTCGATGAATATGTTATAGTTTTCGCAAATGAAATGCTCAATTTCATCACCGACTACGAACTAAGATTTTGAGTTTAAAAAGAACTTATGATTTATATCTTCTGTGACTAAATCATATACTATACATCTCAAGAACTATATGATAATGTCCAAACATTTATGCTACCATTATTTTAAATAATAATAAAACAAGATTATTACATAGAACATAATGTCATACATGGCATACAATAGGATTTTAGGGCAATAATCCTAACATATATATATATATATATATATAGAGAGAGAGAGAGAGAGAGAGAGAGAGAGAGAGAGAGAGAGAGAGAGAGAGAGAGAGAGAGAGAGAGGTTTCCAATTACTATTCCGCCTTTGTCAAATAAGCCTTGACCGACATTGGGCTTGGTGGCTTGCAATTCAAGCCACAAATACTTGCCACAAAACAAATTTCCACCTTCGCTTGGATTGGTCAAGCCTGACCACCTGTAAAATGTGCTCCCCCCTAGATCGAGGGTTTTACATGGAGTCGCCACTTATTTAATTTAAAAGGAAAAATAAGAAAACCTTTAATGAAAAATACTTCTGTTGTATTAATGTATATGACAATTTACATCAAATTTTGTAACAAAAATTTACAATGCTTTTTTGTCCTAGATACAATCTAAGAAAAGTAAATTACATTGCTTAATTTCCTAGTTACATTCTAAAAAAATGTAAAATTGTAAATACAAGAGTATAGTCTAGAACCCTTGATCTTGGTTCGGAGGCTAATTTATGAGATGAGAAGGGATTAAGCACCCATCTCGCTCGGTAAAACCGGTCTCTTAGGTTAAGGTGGCCAATGTCATGTCATGTCAAACAAATACAAAGAATATGTCATATAAACATGTGATTTGCAGGAATTGTAAATAAATATGTGTTAGGGGAATTTGACATAAAGAGAAAAAAAAAAAAAAAAAAAAAAAAAAAAAAAAAAAAAAAACTTGTTAGATAACAATTTTAATGTAAAAAAAAATGAAGTTGATGGCATGTTCATCCAAGAGATCAATATAAATAAAGAATTCCAAGCCTAGACATGTTCATCTAAGCATGTGAAGGAAAAATAAATTGTCATGTTATTTGTCATCAACATAATTGCAAAGAGAAACAAATAAAAATAAAAACTTTAAGCATATTTGATCATCCAAGCAATTATGAAGAGAAGTAAAGGAAAAACCCTAGACATGTTTATCTAGACAAAATCAAAATACTTTGACATGTTTGTTCAAGCATTTTAAAAAAGTAAAACAACTACCTAGACATGTTCATCTAAGTATTAAAAAGAAAGTTGTGTTTTAGCCTAGAAGTGCTCATCTAAGCATTCAAAAGAAAATTGTGTATTAGCCTAGAAGTGTTCATCTAAGCATTCAAGGGAAGGTTGTGCTATAACCTAGAAGTGTTCATCTAAGCATTCAAGAGAAAATCAATAAGACATATAGGCATGTTCATCCAAGCATATAGCATAAAAGAAGTGAATAATGATTTGTAAGCATTTATTCTAGCATGTACAAAAAATTAAAGAACACAATTAACTACTTACCAGCATAAATAAAAAAAGAAAGAAAGGGGAAGTGATCACTTAAAGGGCTAGGGAGGAAGCAAGGAAGTACTAAACTACAACCAAAGTAAGAACAATGGTTGCTCAACAGCTTTTCTTTTTTGCTTTCTCACTAGCTTTCCAGAGGGAATTCGGGGTCCAGAAAATGGAAGAGGTCTTCTCTATTTATAGGGGAAGGGATGGCTTAACTTTAAAGCTAAGTTATTAGCTTTCTTCTGAAGCTAAGGGAGGAGATAACCTGTTTAAATGAGCTGGAACGGATTTGGTGTTGATCTCCATTCAAATTTTGAAATGATGCTGCACCTGCTTCGTATTTTGGCTCTAATTTTCCGCTCAAAATTCCAATTGATTTAAGATGGGTGTTTTTTGAAAGGAAATTCAATTATCTACAACTTTTTCAGAAATAGAGAAAGCCAAATTTCAACATTATCCATGCCAAAAATGTGTTTCAAATTGCTGCTGAAAATAGTAACGTCTTTTGAGCATTTTTGAATTTTTTCACAGGATGTATCTGTTTCTTTATCCAATTTATTTTTCAAAAATCTTTCTTCTGAAGCAAAGGGAAAGGATAATTCTATTAGATAGGCTTGAACAGATTTATTGTTGATCCCCATTTGAAATTTTGAGAGAAAATTGAAGATAATGCTGAGTTTGTGTTATCTTCTGCATCTGTTTCGTATTTTGGCCATAACTTGCTGCTCAAAATTCCAATTGATTCGGAATTGATGATTTTTGAAAGGAAATTCAATTTTCTATAACTTTTATAGAAATAGAGAAATCCAAATTTCAATTTTTTCCAGGCCAAAAATGCGATTCAAGTTGCTGCTGAAGATAATGACGTTTTCTAAGCATTTTTTTATTTATTTATTTTTTAATTTTTCAGGGATCATATCTCCAAATTTTTTTTCAAAAGAGCAGATAAGATGCCATAAAGAAAACCATTTTTTTATTATTTTCTTTAAAAAAATGAAATAAAATGAAATCCAATCAAAAATCACACTTGATTAATTTTAAATTAATTCTTGTAAGAACCAATCAAAATTAAGTGTTTAGAATAGAACGTGATCAGGCCCATCGTGTAGGCGAGCCATGATCATTGAAAATTGTTTGTATGATAACTTTTGATCAGGTGGTCCGATCAAAACCCATGACATACCATTATGATCGTTAGAACATCAAGATTTGTTTTGTATCACAAATCTAAAGATCTACCGATTGGTTAAATGCAAGTTATAAAATTGGGTGTCTACACCACCATAGCTCCTAAGGGGTATTACAAGCTACAAACACTAATCAAGTCCAAGCAATACTTGAACTTAACTGATGGAACCGGCGTTGTCAACATATTATCTACATTCTCGAAAGTATGAAACTTCTCAAGAACAGTGTCTTTTGTAACAATCAACTCCCTTATCTTGTGGAACCTCACAGCAATAAGCTTTGCCAAATAAATGGCATTCTTGACTATCACAATGATAAACTGACCAGCTTCAAAAAATATTAAAGACATCTTCGAAAAATACACTTACTCTATAATTGATAGTATAAAACATGACTATTACAATTCTCAAAAAAAATATATATGACTATTAAACTGACCAGCTTCAAAAAATATTAAAGACATCTTTAAAAAAAAAAAAAAAAGATGTTACGTCCACAACAATTTTACAACAAATCATAAGTGGTTAGTTGTTATTGGTTCAAATTTGAACCTAACACTAAGACTACTTTTTTGCCCCAATAATAACAACCAGTAATAACCTGCCACTTAAGATTTGTTGTAAAAATGTTGCGAACATATCATTTCTCTTAAAAAAATAATATCTAGTTGGCTGCATCAATAGGAGTATGATACATGAACTACACCAGATATCATACGTATATGTACTTATTATAATAAAACTTTCATTTGCCGTATGAAACAAAAATATACAACTCTATAATTAAATGTATAAAACACATAAAATATTTTTGTATTATATCTGTACAAAAATACTTGAATACTTGTTATAAACTTATAATAATTAAAGTAAAAGAGAAAGAAAATTATTTTGTATTCTATAGTGACATGATAGTCTATCCTCTGACACGAATGATAAGTCCCACTAATTATTCAAAATCTAAAATAACTATAGAGCATTCCCATTGGCAATTGTAAATGGGAAATGTAGGGGAAATTTAGCATCAAGGCACAAAAAGAGCCCAACAGCCGGACTTGTAAAATCTGAGAATTGCAATTTTTTTTGCAATTGTGCTACAATGCCATCCTAAATGTAGGATGGCACTGTAGCACAATTGTAAAAATTATAATATATTTTAATTCCAAAAGATCACTGTAGCATTGTAGCAACAGCACAAAAATTATATATTATATTATTTTAGTGGGTAATATATATTATTTTAATGAGTAGAATGGGAAAATAAAAGTTGGGATGTTGGTTGTGTTGTAAAATGGTATGGTATAATTGATAAAGTAGCTTTTTGAGATAGTAAAATAGAATAGAATGAAAGTTGTGGATGCGAATGCTCATGGTTCTATTTTGAAATGGATTAAGGTAAACTAAAGAAACAAACAGTGCTAATAACTCCAATTTAAAGCATAAGAATGAGTGGACAAAGAGATTGTAATTGTATAAAACTTGTTGGGTGCACAATTCAATAGGCTTAAATTAATGCCTATGGCAGGCCAATTTCAATGGAATGGGTGGATCAGAAAATGAACCACCAACTATTTGATCAAAAACCCATTTGTTAGCTGCCTCAGTGTAGTGGACGCCATCCCAATTAATCCAAACTGATGGATCTTCGCACGCTTTCCCCACTAAAACTTCTTTGCCATGCACCTTTATTTTTCCTCCACATCCTATATGCATGTTGTAGTTATACTTGCCTCCATGGCCACAACAAGCTCTCAACGATTCCTTAAACCCTGGAAATTTCATGTCATGTAGTTACAAATTAAGATTTTTATACTAAATAAAAAAAATAAAAATAAAAAGTTCAAGTTTGATGTGATTTCCAATTGAAGCGGTCAAAGTTTTTCTCTAAACTGGTTTAGAGAAATCATTTCCAATTCATTATAAAATCATTACCTATATTATCTAAACAAATTACATGACTAATTCAGTAAGTCATATAACTAAAGTACATGTAAATAGTTTTATTAATCTTTATCTAGTGGGTTGGAGGAATTTTTCTTTAAATCAATTTGTAGGTAAACTTTTTTCCATTCGAAGCTATATCAAATTCCAAGCAATAATTGAATAAAGTTTCATTGATTTGACTTTCAAGGATATAATTATAAAATTGTAAAGTTTTAAACATTGTATGTATAATAATTTAAATTATATACAAGTTTCACTAAGTTTAATTCTTTGAAAATTATGAACTTACTTTCCTCGAAAAGTTGTGCAGAGCAGAAAATATATGTAATTGTAGTATTATAATAAACGTTAAGAATTACACGCTGTAATTAATCATATAACTTAATGTAGACATTAGTACATTTCACATTGTTCTTTTAACATGTGGCTTATTTTGCCTTTGTTAAACTTTTTAAATGAAAAGAATAATTGCTCCTACTAAAACTTCATTACTAAATGTATTAAAAATTTTGTACACTCCCTACTTTTTTTTTTTTTTTTTTTTTTTTGAGAAGGTTGTACACTACCTACTCTATTCCACTTTTCCCTCAAAAATACTCTATGCCATTTTTAACCTTGCCATCAAAAAAATGTAATTAATGTCAATTCATACTTTTCTTTCCTCTTATTTAAAGTGTTACGTAACCTTCTAGACAAAGAGAGTCATATGTGGCAACAAAGGTCCAGGGCTCTTTTCCTTAAGTGTGGGGACCAAAACACGAGCTTCTTCCATAGTAAGGCCTCCCATAGATGCAGGAGGAATAGAATCACGGACCTTAAGAATTCTGCCAACTCTTGGTGCACGGAGGACAGCGAGATCAAAGAGATAGCCTTTGAGTACTACCGCTCCTTGTTCACCTCATCCCAACCTTCAGATTTTTCAGATATCATGGAGGCAGTGCAACCCTCTGTCACTGAGGACATGAATACCTGTCTCCTTAGGCCCTTTATCAAAGAAGAAGTAGAAGTAGCGATAAAAGAGATGAAGCCCATCACAGCCCCAGGCCCCGACGGTATGCCTCCTTTATTTTATCAGTCTTTCTGGTCTTTGATTGGTGAAGATATCTGTGCTGTAGTGCTTGATTGTCTTAATAATTGTAAAATCCCTAGAGAAATTAACTGTACCAATATTACCCTGATTCCTAAAGTTAAATCCCCTGAGCTTATTTTTGAATTTAGGCTAATCAGCCTATGTAATGTAGCATATAAAATTGTCTCTAAAGTACTAGCTAACAGATTGAAAGCTATCCTCCCATATGTGATATCTGAGAACCAGAGTGCCTTCCAAGCTGGTAGGGTTATAACAGACAACATCCTCATGGCTTTTGAAACTCTACATTACATGAAACACCATCAAAAGGGTAAGACAGGGTTTATGGCGCTGAAGTTAGACATGAGCTAAGCCTACGACCGGGTAGAATGGATTTTCCTTGAGAATATCATGAAGAAAATGGGTTTTGATGTCAAGTGGGTTAATCTAATCATGGAATGCATTTCGACTGTCACTTACTCTGTTCTCATTAATGGTGAGCCTACCCAAGTGATCCAACCTTCTAGAGGCTTACGTCAGGTCCTTTGTCGCCCTACTTATTTCTATTGTGCTCAGAAGGTCTCCATTTTCTGCTTCATAGGGCTGTGGAAGCTAGGCAGATCCGGGGAGTGTCCATTTACAAAAAGGGCCCTCGGTTGACTCACCTGTTCTTTGCGGATGATAGTTTGATTTTCTGCAAAGCCTCCCTAGTTGACTGTCAAAAAATCCAGGACCTTTTGGTCTGCTATGAAAGGGCATTCGATCAAAAGCTGAACCAAAACAAAACCGGCCTTTTCTTCAGCAAATCCACCCCTTCTAACATTCTGGATCAGATCAAATCTTCGCTAGGTGTGCAAGAGATTAAGCAATTTGAGAGATATCTTGGCTTCCCCTCTCTAGTAGGGAAAAAGAAGAAAGCTAGCTTGCTTTATATCAAGGAAAAAGTAGCAGCAAAGCTCCAAGGCTGGAAAGAACAGCTTCTTTCCCAAGCTGGTCGAGAAGTACTCCTCAAATCGGTGATTCAAGCGATTCCAACCTTTGCCATGAGCTGCTTCAAACTCCCGCTTACACTCTGCTACGATATTGAGGCTTTAATTAGGAATTTTTGGTGGGGTCAAAGGGGTAATCAAAGAAAGATACACTGGTCAAAATGGAAATCATTGTGCCAGCCAAAAAGTTTAGGAGGGTTGGGTTTCAAAGAGCTTCAGAAATTCAATGTTGCCATGTTGGCAAAACAAGTTTGGCGACTAGCAGACAACCAATCCTCTTTGTTTCACAGATTCTTTAAGGAAAAATTCTTCCCAAATGGCTCCATTTTTTATGCTAAAGAGGGAAACGGCTCTTTTGCCTGGAAGAGCATCTTAAAAGGAAGAGACGTGATCAGCAAAGGGTTGCAATAGAGGGTGGGAAATGGCGCCTTGATCCGGATCTATCATGATAGCTGGCTCCCTGATCCATACAACAAGAGAGTGGTGTCGCCGAGAGATTTCCTCGGCAGTCATGCTCAGGTAGCTGTCCTAATCGATAAAGAAAAGCGTTGTTAGCTACAGGAAGCAATTGACAACACTTTCATTCCTCACGAGGCGGCTGCTATCAAGTCCATTCCCCTCAGCCTTTGTGAATGTAAGGATAAGTTGTTTTGGCCACACTCTCCCGAGGGCAAATATACTGTTAGTTCGACATACAGACTCCTTATGGAAGAAGAGTTAAGAGAGACTCCATCTCCATCTGATTTAACCCCTATCAAGAGAATTTGGAAGGGCATTTGGAGCCTTCGTGTCCCAAATAGAGTTAAAACTTTGTTATGGAGAGCGAGATCAGATTCTCTACCCTCAAAGGCCAATCTCTTAAAGCGTAAAGTGCTCGTTGATGACCTCTGTCCCGGCTGTAAACTTGAGAGCGAAACCTCCTTTCATGCCCTTTGGTCTTGCACCGAATTAAATTCAGTTTGGAAGGGCAAATTTGATTGGTTAAAAAATCTATCCAAAGATTGCAGCTCATTCCTGGAAGTCATCCAGCTCTGTCAATCTCACAAGGATCTCGTCGAGTTGTTTGCCATGACTGTGTCACACATTTGGGCCCGTAGAAACCAACTTAGAGTTGGTGACAGTTCAGCCCCTTTGTGGAAATTAATGTCCTTAGCCTCAGACAACCTGCTGGAATTTCAGAGAGCATCGTCTGAGCTCCCACTTGCCAAAAAAATTCCCACCACCGTCAAATGGCTCCCTCCACCAGAGGGCTAGCTAAAAGTGAATTTCGATGGGGCAATTTTTAAGGAGAAGAGCCTAGCAGGTATAGGTTGCATCATCCGAAATGACAAAGGTCTTGTAATGGCTGCCTTTACACAAATTATTCCGCTGCCTACATCAGTAAAGACGGTGGAAGTGTTGGCAGCGCGCAGTGCCATTGGTTTTGCGTAAGAGCTTAGTCTAGATCAGATTATTTTGGAAGGTGATTTAGAAACGTGCATCAATGCGCTATCCAAAGGAGGATGGGAGTCTTCAAGCTTCAGTCACATCATCAAGGATATCAACTTCTTCGCTTCAGCCTTCAAAAGTTTATCCTTTAGTCACACTCGTAGGCTAGGGAATAAAGTATCCCATAGACTAGCAAGATCAGCCTGTAAGTTTCCCCAATTTCATGCTTGGATGGAGGACATCCCTCCTGATATTGCATCTGTGTATTTTTCTAATTTGTCGTAATGAAATTTCCTTCCCCCCTTTTATCCAGGGGTGGTTTCTCAAAAAAAAAAAAAGTGTTACGTAACCTCATCCCCTCATCACAAGTATAAAGATTTTATTAGTAGTGTATTATTTATTTATATATCATTTATTATTCAATCCGTACATATATATATATATATTGAATATAGTTGTTATTTTTTTTAAATGTGATAGAATTTCAACTTATGACATTCATTTTATAATGATTGCTCTTATCATTAGACTAAGACACAAATTAATTTTTGGTGTAAGCAGGGTTCAAACTTTAAATTTCTTATTTGATGACAAAATTTTACCAATTGAACTAACTGAAACCTACAATTATGATAATGTATACAGTAATTAGTATCACTTTTTTTGTTTTTTTAAAAGAAAGATAAGAGTGCAAAAGAACCAAATAAAGTCTTAGACATCCCAAAAAAAAAAAAAAACACCAAACACTAAGTCATAAATCAAAACAAAATAGAGTGCACCACCAACTCTAACAGAGCACTCCCAAGTCCCAAATGCATGAAATATTACCTACTCGAGAGGGAAAAAAACTGACAAGAAAAAAAGTAAAAGTAACAATCCTTGAAATCAAAATCATGTGTCACATGGGGCACATACTACACTCCACCATTTGCTCCATTCACCAAAGCTTGTCACATGAATTTTTTTTAATGGCTCTTCTCATTTGCTAATAATCCTAATCTCACAAACTCTCAAATTTCATTTTCTATCTCATACTACTTGTGATTGGTTTTCTGTTGCATCTTCCCCTAGTTCCACTATTGCTCCTTTCCTTAATTCCATCTCTTCTTCTGTTTCACCAGTTCATGATGATCTCATTCCTTTATTTCTCTCGTCATCTTCTATTTCACGTGTTCCTGATCCACCTTCCATCTCACCTGTTCCCATTTCTGAATCTTGTTCTATTCCTACTTCTTCTAAGTCATTTACTTGTATTCCACCTACTTCTATTCCTTGTTCTACTAATTCTCATCCTATGGTAACAAGATCAAAACATGGTATTCATAAGCCTAAAGTTTTCAGAGTTCTTACTGATTACACTTACCAAAAGCCCCCTACTTATGTTGTTGCTGCTAAATACCCTCAATGGGTAGATGCTATGGATTCCGAGTTTCAATCTCTAAAAAAGCAACAAACATGGTATCTTGTTCCAGCTCCTTTGGATAAGAACATTATTACTTGCAAGTGGATTTTCAAGCTCAAAAGGAATAGTGATGGCACTATAACTAGGTACAAGGTTCGATTAGTGGCTAGAGGCTATCTTCAACAATATGGTTTGGACTATAAAGAGACCTTTAGTCCAGTGATAAAACTTGCAACAGTTAGATTACTTCTTGCCATAATTGTGAACTAGAGTTGGGATCTCAAGCAACTTGATGTTAGCAATGCATTCCTTCATGGAAAACTTAAAGAAGTCTACATGGAATAGTCTCAAAGCTATGTTGATCCTTCTTGTCCTACTCATGTGTCTACTGCATAAGGCCCTTTATGGTTTAAAACAGGCACATAGGGCTTGGTTTGAAATATTTACAACTTAGTTACTTCATGTTGGGTTTCTTACTTCTGGTGTTGATGGTAACCTCTTTATCTACAAGCATGATGGTGATTTGGTTTTTCTTTTGCTCTATGTGGATGACATTATTGTTATTGGTAATCATCCTCTCTTTACTGCTTCTCTTATCCATTAGCATAATCAAGAATTGATCTTAAGGATCTAGGTAAGCTTCATTACTTCTTGGGACTCCAAATTGAATATACTCCCTTTGGGCTGTTTGTTCATCAATCTAAGTACACTTTAGATCTTCTTACCAAGTTCCATATGACTGATTGTAAACCATGCAACACCCCATGCTCTCCTAATACTCATTTGTGGCCCAATGATAGTTCCCTATTACCTGATCCTACTCAATACAAAATCATGGTAGGGGCTTTCCAATATCTCACTTTCACTAGGCCAAATCTATCCTTTGTTGTCCGACAGGCTTGTTAGTTTATGAGCTCCCCCACTAATACTCATCTACAAGCTACAAAGAGAATTTTGAGGTATTTGAGAGGGTCTATTCATTAAGGCCTTGCTTTTACTCTAGGCCCTTTAACCTTTTATACTTACAGTGATGCTGATTAGGCTGGGATCTTGTTGATAGAAAATCCATCTCGGGTATTGTTGTTTTCTTTGGTAATTGCCCCATTACATGGTTTGCTAAGAAGCAGGCCACTGTTTCAAGATCCTCTTCTGAAGCTAAATATAGGGCTCTAGCTTCTTCTGCTGCTGAGCTTTTCTAAATTCATATGTTGCTTAAAGATCTTGGTGTTTTTCTTCGAGCTCCCCCTATACTCTGGTGTGATAATGTGTCTATTGTTGCTCTTGCTTCAAATCCTGTTTTCCATACCAAGACAAAGCACATAGAGGTAGATTCTCATTTTGTTAGGGAGAGAGTACTCAGACACGATCTTCTTGTTAAATTTGTGGCCTCCCATGATCAGCTAGCAGACATTCTTACTGAAGGGTTACCTCCTCGGTTTTTATGGCTTGCATCCAAACTCATTTGGAGATTCCCCAAGCGTTCGAAGGGAGATGAAAAGCAAGAAGAGAAAGAACATGATGATACTCAGCAACTCCAAATGATGTCTTCAGCTTCATTATGTTCTAATAAGACTAAGGGTCTGTTTGGTTGGAGGAGTGGAAAAGTGGAAGGATGGAAAATTAGTAGGAAGATGGAAAAGTGGGAGGATAGAAAATATTTAGTTTTCCCTAGTGTGTGTTTGGTTGGAGGGGTGGAAAAGTGAGAGGGTGGAAAACTCTTTTGTTTGGTTGAAAAGAAAAGTGAGAGGATAGAAAATGTAGTTTATATAAATTGACTATTATACCCTTGTTACATAATAGGTAAGAAATAGATTTATTTATACTCATTAAATAATATAAAATTTACCAACAATTATATTTTTCAATGAGAAGTGTTACGTCCACAACATTTTTCGCAATACTTTCACTACAAAATTTATGTGGAAAGTTGTTACTAGTTATAATTTGAACCCACCACTGAAATTTTTTTTTTACTCACCAATATTAACTAATAACAATCTGTTACTTAAAATTTATTGTGAAAATATTGTAGTAACATTTCTCAATTAGGATTTTTTATTCATTATATTATTTCCCCTTTTCCTGGCCTTCATTTCATCCATACGTTTTTCTTTTTTTTCTTTTTCTTTTTTTTTTTTCTTCTTTTTCTCCTCCACAAGTTGTCCTTCCTTATCCCTATCCCCCTTCTTTTATTTTATCCCTAGCCCCCTTCTTTTTTATCTTCTTCCTCATTCAGGACAGCTCTCATTCTCTCTCTTTTTTCTCCAGCGCTCTCTCTCTGTTTTTTTTTTTTTTTTTACTTGACTCCAGCGCTACCATTCTCTCTCTCTCTCTCTCTCTCTCTCTTTTCTCCAATGCTCTCTCTCTGTTTTTTTTTTTTTTTTTTACTTGACTCCAGCGCTCTCATTCTCTCCTTTTTTTTCTCCAGCGCTCTCTCTCTGTTTTTTTTTTTTTTACTTGATTCCAGAACAGGGTATTATGGTAAAAGTGCTGTGAAAGCATTTTCTCTCCAGGCTTTTCCTCCCGATTTGGGAGGATGAAATTTGTGGGCCTGGGAGAGAAAATTTTCTCCCGGGTTTTCCTCCCTTCCTATTTTCCTCAGCTTGCCAAACAGTGTAAAACACTGTTTTCCTCAGCATTTTCCTTCCTATGTTTTCCATCCCCCCTAAATTCACCCCAACCAAACATAGTGTAAAGTTAAAGGCAAAACTCACCGTTTCAATTAAGCTCAGCAATACCATACAAAACGGAAGCGTTACTACTTTTAGTGTAGTGGGATAACATGTGTAATGATGTTATTAGTCTTAATGAACTTTCCCTTTTTACTCTTTCTTGTAATCTATATATAATTGACCCTCCTGTAATCAGTTGGTTAATCTAATTCAATAACGGAAATTCCTCATAATTTGGGAATTGTTTCATCACTTTCTCATAGATTCAACAATTTTTGTCCATCGCTCACAGCCTGCTACATCAGAGTCGTAGCAAGATTGTGATAGAAAAAGATGTGATATTAAATTTTTTTTCAATTTTGATTCATGTACTTGCCACTCCTTATGTTAACTCACAAGGTATGTATGTTAAAAATTCCTAATAGTATATGAGGCCTCTTGTTGAACACAAGTACAATAAGCCAAAAAGAATTGAGAAAGCTCATATCATTTATGGGATATATGGAGGGCTTACCATGTTTCCTTGATTGACTAATGAGAGAGTACTTCACCGAGTAAACATCAACATAGGTGATTGCAGCTAGTGGAAGATCCTTTCGAAGTTGGACCACAACTTCTTTTAATTTACGATTGAAATATTGAGCAACATCATTGAAAGGAGCTGCACATCCAGCCTTGTCCACTTGTGCGGCTGTGATTTTCAGACGATCCAAGATGTACGGCAAACAACCAACCGGAGCCGTATTATGTATCCAGAATGACCTTCCCCCTTGACCATATATATACTAGCATAGCAACCATGTATTTTTTTACTGTTAGTTCAAAAAAAACCCAAAAGTACTTTAAAAGCTGCATTATCATAAATTACGGCTTCTCCAAAATCTTAAACCATTAAAATATTATAAAGAGTCCGGTTAACATGTATCTTTTGGGAATTTGTTAAATGATCATTTTAATAAAGTTTCAATACCACTTTTATAAGAAATATAAAAATTTGTCAAAAAAAATCAGTTTTTTTTTTTTTTTTTTTTATAAAATATTTCTAAAAATATGTTTTAAACCAAATATAATTAGAATTAAGTTTCTATATATGCATAGTTGTAAAATAATAATAATAATAATGAAAATATAATTGCAAAAGCTAAAATATGTCATTCATCCGATTATTTCATTTGACTAACCTCTACTTTTTGTTGAATAAGTGGCATTATAAAGTACTTCTAATACAACTATTAAGAATACTTTCTCTAAAAAAACTACAAATTTTTTCACCGGAAAAGATTAAAAAATAAACAAAATTTAGTAAAGTCTCAAAGTTTAACATTTAAATGGATCACTAAAAAAATCAAATTCTAACTTGCAAAACAACTAATTATTAACCCAAATCAAATCAAACCAATGGGATAAAGAAAAAAACTTGTGATCAAGAATTAGAATACCAAAATACCTAAATATGCATAAAAGCCTATACAAATTATCAAAAAAAGAAACAAATGTGATGTGACAATTAAATCAACAATAACAAAAAAAAAACCATTAGTAGAAAATATACAAAAAGAAACTCCAAATATTTGATATCTTTTTCTTTGAATAAGATCTCAATTCTAGCGATGATTTCATTATTAGATATCTTACAACTAGAATCCTAAAAATAAGTGGTTGAAAAAAAATCCACCAATAAAGAAACAAAATTGGAGAGAGAGAGAGAGAGTATTGACCTATTTTGTCGTTGACAACTTGGAAGGAATAGAGGAGAGGGGTGGAAATGAAATAATAAGAAACTTATATAAAAATTAAGATGGAAGAGGAATGGTGGAAGTAGATGAAAGGTCAAACAAAGTGAAACTGTAGATTTTAAGAAGATATAAAAAAGAAAATTTAAAAATCTATAGAGGGAATCAAATGAAATTTTTTTAAAAACAATAATTGGAGGAAATGAGAGATTAAATTAAGAAGACAATAGTTGAAGAAAATGAAAAGTTGAACAAAGTAAAAATTGCCAAAAAATTAAGAATAAAGGATGCTACAGATAGTAAATAAAATACTAATTTGTAAAAATTGTGACTAAAAATAAGGAGATTACATACATGAGTTTAGTTGTATATTGCATATATAGCTTAGGCTTTGGACCTTGAGGTCAACTTTAATTCTCTTCCCACATACCCTTAGCGCTGTATATTCAATTATGACTCCTATGTGCGTATATAACCCTTTTGGTGCTAAGTTTTATGAACTAAGTTAACCACGCAACGCAACACTCCCTTATTTTAAAATGAACAATTGTCAAATGTCTTTTTTGTATTAGATTCAAATTTGTTATTCTCTCTCACATTCTACACATTATAAACATTGTCTATTTTTAAAAAAAAAAGATTTCTACAAGTATTTTTTATCTTTTTATCTCTATAAATATATCATTTTTTTTATTCATATTTTTGTAAGGTGAACCATATTCTTCTAACTTCTATTGTAGTGTGTTTATATTTGCCTAATATACAACTAAAATTTATAAATTTCAAATTTATTGTTCAAATTTCTCATCTCTTAAGGAATAATGAAATTATAATAATAATAATCAAAACTCATTACAAAATTACAATGTTATTTTAACCAAAATTAAAATGAAACCAAAGGAATAAAAAATAGACTTTATAATAATTTATTACTCAAACAATTGGTTGGAATATTCAAATTCATAACCATGTAGATTATGTTTTGATATAATCTCAAATTCTTATTTCCAAAAAAATCTAAATATTAACCAAAACCAAAATTCAATCAAAGCTATAAAAGTAAAAGAGAAGACTTTTCTGAAAAAAAAAAAAAAAAAAAAAAAAAAAAAAAAAAAACCATCAACCTTAATTAGAGTTATAAGGAAGAACTAAAATCATCCAAAAGAAAGGAGAGAGAGAGAGAGTACTCACATTTTTGTGTGAAAAAAATGGATTGAATGGGAGAAATGATATCAAATTTATACAGAATAAAATAAAGATAAGAAGATTCAAAATATAAGAAAGATAAAAGGATGAAGGAAGTATAATGATAAAGCATAAAGTAGTGGGGAGATAAAGAGGTAAAAATGGAGGAAAAAAGTTGGAAAAAGTGTAACAGTAGGTGTGAACTAAGAGTAATGCTACAGATACAAACTATTTTGTAATATTTTTACAAACTGCTGATGTGACTTTAGCATTTTCCAAATAGTTATTGTAAATGAAAATATGATATTAGTGATGAACCCATATTAGAACTAGTAAGAATTCGCTACATTAGCAGTTTATAAAAATGTTGTAAAATAATTTGTGTATAGCATTACTCATGAACTAATAGAGAGAAGAAGAGTTTTTTTTTTTTTTTTTTTTTTTTGTAATTGGGAGAAGAAAAGTTTAAAAAGAGAGAAGAAAAAAAAAGTAGATAATATGGTTCAACAGGAGTGTAGCAATAATAAATACTAAAATTCAACTTTTAAATATATAAAGATATAGATTATCCACATACCTGTACAATATCTTTAAACTGAGCCAAGATATCAGGAACAGATGTTCTAACTTGATCCGTAGACATGTTAAGGAAATAGCCTGCTGTCAAATCATTCTGACCAATATCGAACGTATATAAAGCACGAGAAAACAATTCTGGCTTGGGCAATAATTCCTGGAAAATGCGTTCTAGACAAGGCATCATCGAAAAGATTCATAATAAGAATGCCATTGATTTTATTATTAGTGAAGCACGTAAAATTGAACCTAAATGTGAAGCTATTACCTTTTTGACGAAAAATTTGGGTTCTACGATGGAAGTCATTGAATTGATACCATTGAACATTCAAAGAGATAGGACTAAAACCACTTTGATGAAGAGTTGTATTTTGGGGTCTAATGGTGGATCCAGCCGTAGCAAAGTTGGCCCCATGAGTGAAGTTGGATCCAACAGCATCAAGGTAAGCATTCAAATATGGTAATCCTAGGCTCTCAGCTGAAATACCCCAATCAAATAAAGTAAACGTTATAAAAAAAAATTGATAATTGAGAAAATTACATTTTAAATCTTATATAGTTTAAGGGTGTAACCCTATCAAAAAAAAAGTGTAACAAATTAAATTTTGAAGTTTCAGAAAGTAACAAATTAGATCTTATAGTTTCGAAAATAGCAAATTAAACCCTAAAATTTCAAAATCTTAACAAATTAGACCTCAAACCATTGAAGTGGAACAAAATTGTGTTTGAATTTTAATATAAGTTGAATTTTTTTTTTTTTTTCCTTTGGAAGTTATAGGACTTTACTTTGTTAAAAGGCTCAAAATATTATTTTTACCCCTAAATTTTTAAAAATTATTTTTCGTTCTTAAACTAATAAAAGCATTACACTTTCTGTCATTCCGTTCAATCTGTCTAACGCAACGACGATTAGGTGATACTATTTTTAGCATTAAAATATCTGACATATATCATTACATTTAAAGAAGAAAAAACGGATACACAAAATGGTTCACATGGTAAAACTATTGTCACATAAAGAAATATAAAACTAAAATTACCCAACACTCATATGTGCACTTGCAGCAAATAATAATTACCAGGTTTATAATATGCTTCTTTCAATTTAAATTTAAGCAACTGACCTTCTAATTTCATTTAAAATTACAAATTACTCCTACCATTATTAATTTCCTTTAAATTTGAGATATTCAACATCGTAAGGATTTTTAAATTTAAGTGTTTAGGGGTTTAAGCAATTCAAAGCATTTGGGAGAGAAATTATTTGGTTATTTGATAGGAATAATCTTAAATTTAAAAATTATTATTCGCATGCATATAATGAATTATTTGTAATTCTAAATTAAATGATTCTAAAAATAAAAATGAAAATAAAAAAGCAATTCAAAGTTTGTGTAAAAAATTAATCGCTCAATTTATAGTTTTTCGGACATTGAAAATCTGAAGATAGCTTTTCTCCAAAAATAATGAAAATAAATAAATAAATAATCAGATAACAACTTATGGTGATTTTGTTGGTTACTCAATTTTAAAATTTACAAGGTATATTATAAAAAGTTACCACCTGCTTGTTAGGTGGGATGGTATAGTGGTGGAGCGGGTCAACCACTGTACCATCAAGTTGTGAGCGTGGGTAAAGGTGTGTGCAACAAGCTTTGTGTAATGAACACTACCTGTTTTTTTTTTTCTTTTCTTTTTTTTTTTTAATTTAATTTAAAATTTAGAATGTATTTTGCATTTGATAAAGGGGAAGTTTAGTATTTTAGCATAAACTAGATCAATGTCATCATTCTCTTATGATAAAAAATGCACAGTTGAAGTGATGATTAATTACTGGTAAGTAAAAAAATTATGTAAATATTAAGTCTAAATAAGAACCTAAAAGAATTTTCTACCTCAACAATTTGTAAAAATATTACAAAAAAAGTTTGTGGTTGCACCATTATTCTTCTCTTGTACTATTGGATTTTATTTTTAAGTACTACGTCTATAAAATTTTCACAACAAATCATATAGTAAATTATTATTAGTTCTAAATTAAAACAATTACTGAAATTACATTTTAGCCTACCAGTAGTCCGTCAATAATAACTTACCACTTAAGATTTATTTTTATTATTTTTTATACAAGATAAAAATTCTACTTTAACTTAATCTAAGTGTATATGTGTGAAACTCTCTCATAGAGACTTGAACCTCAATCCTTGCCCTCTACATGCACTTAAGATTTATCATAAAAGTGTTTGAAAATGTTGTGGACAAGTAATTTTTTTTTTTTTTTTGGATTTGTAATATATTGAAATAATATCTTTGAAAGATGGGGCTTGGCGGTGGGGATTTTTTTTTTTTTTTTTTTTTTTGGTTGTCTTTTAGTATACGGAGTGTCGGTTCATGTCTAAATTAAAAGAACTTTATAGATAAACTAATCAGAATGCCGACAAATACTAATTTAGCAAGAATACAAATAATAAAGAAAAGATATCGATCTATCTTTTATATCAAAAAAAAAAATATCGAGAATGCGGACAAATATCCGCTTCACGTGGTGTCCACTGTCAAAGCAGCGTGGTGTTTCTTTCTTTTTTGAGTATAATTTGTCCATCTTTGGCACTTTTTCCCTTTTTCTAAGTCCTAATAATTTTGGATACAGATACCCTATAAAATAAATATTGTTAGTAAAATATTGATATAGCAAAATTTAGACCATTAAATTATTAAAGAATTATTAGAATTTAAGAAAATTTGATAGATTACCCTAAGAAATGTATTGGATTTGAATCCAATAATTTTTCACTTTGAGTGAATTGAGACAAGAAGAAAATAAATAAATGAGAAGTGTTTTCTACTTTCTACACAAGTAGTACTTCTCACAAAAAAAAAAAAAAAAAAAAGTATTTAGTCTATTTTCATCTATGTAGCCAATGCTATAATGCAAAGCATCAAATAGTGCTAATTAAAGATTAAAAAGAAGAAGAAGAAGAAGAAGAAGAGTACCTATAAAATCAACGACGAGACGGCCATCACAATAGCGACCAGCAGGGGCATGGAAGAAGGACTCTCCGTGTGGAGATTGGGCTTGTCCAAATGCTGCTGATAAACCTCCTGTGTCAGAATTCGAGTCTCCAAAGTTGAAGATACCCCCAAAATCACACTCATGAGTTGAAGCCACCACTGGATTTTGAAGCAACAATATCGCTGAGGCTACTACTACTACTGCAAGCCCATACATAACAAGTCTCAAGCTGTGAGGTTCCATATATATTATCTAAGAGAGAGAGAGATGGGTTATATAACACTGCTTACAAGAGATAATAAAGAATGATGAAAGAGACAACTTATAAATAAGGAGAGCCACTTGGAGTCTTGACTCTTTGGAATGATTGAATGCATCGGTACCGTCTTTTTCTATACGAGTTTTTCCTGTTTGAGATTTTTTTTTTTTTTTTTTTTTTTAATATCCTTACTCCCCTTATGTTTAAATAGAAACAAAACTAAAAGACAATCCAGTAAAAATACAATTCTAACTCCCACTAAAATATTGTCTAGAAAATAGGATCATTCTCCTATTGATTTGCTTTATCCACTTATCAATTAGATTCTCAAGACAAAAATTATATATATAAAATAAAAACACAGTTATTACTTATCTCTAAAGCTTATCATTTTTATTTGTTTGAAAAATAAATATATATATTTCTAAATTATAATAGATGCAAATTATTAACCTTTGTGAGTGTTTGGATTGCGCGTTTGCGCGTCCACGTTTTTTCTTTCTGTGTTTTCCATTTTTATTTTTTTTCCAAGCCGCAGTTGTTGACCAAGTCTTCCGTGAACAGTGCTTCTGTGCACTGTTCACGGACCCACAAATTACACTTTTCAGCAACTTTTTCATTAAAAATGGGTCCCACAGCACTATTTACACATTTAAAAATTATTTCGCTACAATGTTTTCAATTTCAGTTTTCAGTTTCAGCAAAAATAAGCTCAATCAAAACGAACCCTTTATCTAAAAAAATAGAAGAGCCTCTGAACACGCGCATGAGCGCGTGTTCAAAGGCTAGTGTTGAATAACAAACATAAAGACATATCTTTTTTGGTTATTATTCTTTTTTTGATCAAGTCACCATTAGTTTTTCTACTGTTTTTCTTCACCTTTTTGTTGTTGTTGTTGTTGTTGTTGTGGTGGTGGTGTTGGGATAAGACATATCTAGCTAATAATTAGTTTCCTATAAGTTACATCTCACAATTAGTTATTTTAACCCTTTTTTTAGGCAAATTTTAGCTATAAATTTGGTTTTTACATTAAAAAAAAAAAAACATTTCTACATATTTTGAAAATCTAACCATTGATTGTATGTTCTTTATGTTCTAATACATATGTCAAATTTTATGCCAATCAAATGTTATTTATTATTCAATCCATAATCTTAATTTTTATGTATAATTTTAGACTACAAAAACTTAAAATTTAAACATTTGATTGATGACATAATTATTGATCTTTGATCTTCTAGAAACTTTGCAAACATGGAGGATATAAGATAAAAATGTTTTCTAATGGTGGATTTGTCAAAATTCATATTTACTAAAAAAATATTGAGCGAAATTATAACCTAGCTACAACCAAGTTTGTAATAAAACTTTTTCCTCTTCTTAAAAGACCAAGTTGTTAATATCAACCTGTGACTAATTTGGTTTGACCATTGGAACTGGATATTCTAATACTGGCCTATTCTGGCATAATGTTTAAGTATATATTACGACATGAATATACTTAACTTTTCATCATTAAATAACATATCAAATATAAGACTACGAGTAAACGGGAAAAAAAAATCTTAATAATTAAAAGAAAAAAGGTCATATCCTCTCCAAAAAAAAAAAAAGAAAAAAGGTCATATATGAGTAAAGTAAACGAAAGATACACATTCTTAATGAAAATAATAATAAAATTCCATAAGAGAGTAAAATAATGGAAAGAAATAGGTTTAGGAAACAAATAATGATTTAAACACAATATTGGCTAAAATCATAATACCGGTCAGAAATTAGTGAAATGAACTAGAATGGACAGGAATTTAGGACAAGGTGAAATAGATGGGAAATTTGAAATGGTTCATTAATCAAAATGAAATTTTCTGGTCGTCCTAGATGGAACAAAGAGGAATTATTAACCTTGGATAAGGCATATCTAGCTAATAATTAATCTCCTATAAGTGACATATCACCATTAGTTGTTTTATTCTTTGTTTTACAAAGAAAATCCTTATATAATCACCTTAGAAAATAATAATATCACATATGATGAAAGTACTCCACATTTGTTGGTAACCTTATTTCACTTTTTTCTTTTTTATTTGAATTCTTTATACATACACATATGATAGCAATATTATATTGGATAATAATATAATGATTTTTGATAATAACAATGCCACATTGGATACTAATAATGTCAAATATGAAGGTAAAATTAGTCGGATTTTTTTTTTGGGGATAATATTTACATAGTCACATTTAATTTTTTTCGTTATCGCATTAGATAATAATAATGTCATATGACGACAAATATGTCACTTTAATGGTAACTTTGTCACATTTAATTTGATAGTAGCAATGTCATTTGATGACATCTATGTCACTTTAATGACAACTATATCACCTTAATGGTAACTTTGTCACATTTATTGATAACATGCTGTTGTATTTATTTTTTATTTAAAATCTTGGGTTTTACTAACGTATGCCCTATTAGTAAACCATTTTAAAAAACTTTTCATAGAAAAATGAAAAAGTGATTAACTTTTTGGACAATTTTTTCAATTTCCAATAAATAGTTTCTTAAAATAGATAGTTAATGTATGCCCTAAGGCCATACATTAACCAAACTAAAATATTTATATAGTAACGTTGAATAATAACGTTATATTAGATAGTTACAACATCAATATAGTGGAATTTTTAGCCCATTTTATTGTGGGTCTATTGTATGGGATATAAATATAGTTGCTTCATATTAGGATTTGTTGTATTGTTTTAGAGAAAAAATATATTTATACTGCCACATCTTGTATAACTTCTCTATAAATAGTGAAATCATTGCAAATCCGTGGATGTAGGCAAATTAACGAACCACATAATTTCTTGTGTCATGTGACAAAAGGATAATTAAATTTCTTTAACATGATGTTATACCTCATTTTCCTTATACAAATGTGCAAAACACACCCTTGAAGTTTAGGAGTTTTTGATTTTACACCCTAAAGTTTCAAATTTTGGATTTTCCCCCTAATGTTCTATTTTGATTGCATCGGTAACCCCTCCATCCATATTTTCTATCAAGTACCACATAATCTTGTCGTGCATGTTTAGATCATCCAATAAAATGATGTCATGTCTGTGTAAGCATCCGCATCCGTGGTTTTTGTTCAACTCCCCTTGCTGTGCACAATCGTTGTGCTCTAAAGAATAAGCCTCAGCCGAGTGGACCTAAGGCGGGGGGTTTAGTGGGGGTCGCCACCTGGTTTAGGTTTAGGAACCAAACTTGGGCTCCTTGTAGAGGGCCTTGTAAATCCAAAATCAAGGTCCAAAGTTAAGGTACAGAGATGGGGAAGGTTTTAAGCATGTAATCCTACCCCACCCATGGGTCGACCACCACTCATTGTGTTCCATATCCTAATTCTATCATAGGATCCTTTAATAGGCTATCCTATACACACGCACACGCACACGCACACAATCTAGTTCTACACCATGCACCTTATGCATTCATCTAAGCATACATCCTAGCATTCATCTAAGCATGGCATATCATATCGTCACATGGTAGCATCTCAAACCATATCATAGCATCTCCCATTCACATGGCATCAACACATGTTCAAGGTAACAAGCATACATTGTTATGTTCAAATGAAGGCAACAAGCATGCCATATATCATCTCAACGTAGCAAGCATCAACCATCTCATCATATCTATTATATCATTGTATATTCATGACCATCATGTTCATCATCAAACAAGCATGCATGTTCATGTTATAATGCATGTACTTACTGTAAACACCTCATTTTGCACCAATAATTTAATCTTGGAAGAGCAAGAAGGTCATTTAATATACCCAAAATCATGTTTTCTTTTCATCACTAACTCATTCATCACATATCATAAAAATGATCTGGAGGTTTCAAAAATCACAATGATATATTTGGTTTCTCAATCGGGCGGTCAGATCAAAAGATATCGCAAGATCAAGTGATATCGCAAGATCAAGTTTTAACGATCTGCATGCATTTAATTGAGACCCATCACACTAGATTAATGGAAATTGATTTTGATTGGTCACTAAATAAAATTAATTAAGTGAATTTTTGTGATTGGTTAAATCTTTGTCTTAAGATGTGCTTTGTTGTATGAGATTAAAACAAAAAAACCAAAAACAAAAGGCTAATAAATATTAACTTTGGACAGAAAATGTGATTTTTAAAGTAATTATCATTGAGATAATTATTTTAAAAGCCTAACTATCATTTCGGAATAAAATTTATCATGAAAATAGTTTCAAAAAACTTCCAAATCCATTTTCAAACTTAGAAAAATGCTGAAAGTTATGACAAAGTGGAAAAAAATCAAAAATTGGGGAAGAGTGCCAAAGTGCCAACTCGGCACTTCAACAATAGCTATTGGCACAAATTTCAGCATAATTCCCTGACTTTTGGCTCATCCAAATCTGTTTTTGTAAAATAAAATTCACTCGTTTTGTAGTTGTTGACTTTTTAAGCTGAGTTAGCTTATTTTTCAAGTCATTAACCCCTCTATAAATAGAGGGGAACACCCATCATTTAATACATTTAATACCTTGATTAAATGTATTAATTTTCAAGCAAGGGCTGTTTTTAGGGTGTTTTCGCGCACAAACTTGTACCAATCCAAGCACAATTGGTGTGATCTTCCTAAACTAGATTGAAGAATTATGGTTTAGCTACCTTCCATAAAAAGGCTTGACAATATCTTCTCTGGATTAGGAGAAATGAATTTTTCAAGTATAGTGCTATTAAATTTTCGATATTGCGTCACCTTCCTTCCAAACGCGATTTCTTGACAACGGTAGCTCCAAATTGCATGAGGTTAGAGCCTATGAAAACTAGACATCCATACCTTTATAGCAACACCAAATTTGAAGAAATTCAATCTCCTAAAAACCTCCAAAAAGCAGCCCTAAAATAAGGTCCAAAATAGGAAAACGTTAAAATGAGTGGATAAGAACAAGTGATGTGGAAGGAACACACTCCCCAAGCCACCTGGTGAGAGGGGTGGCTAATGGGGGTATTGTAGACACTGCAATTTGTACCCCTTATAACTCGGGCCCCTGTTCCCCAATAATACTCGAACTCTAAGACCCAAGGCCAATTTAGAGCCCAATTAGATATCAAATTGACTTGAGGAGTGTTAAAATGGAAAATATCACTTTTAAAATGCACAAAAATCTATTTTTGGAAATAAAATACCAAAGTAGCCCCTACGTACGCAACTAGGGTTTCAAAAGTATGGAAAATGCAAGTTTTCTGTAATAATGGCTGAGATTTGGAAAGAATCTCACATCGTTTGGGTACCGTTTCAAATCCCTATTTTTCAACTATAAAAAGTCTTACATGGTACCTTTTCAAAGATGGACGGGAGATGACACACAGAAATCCCACGAGAAAAACCTAAGATTCACTAGAAAATAGTGAAACAAAAGGGAGTTTTTCACAAAACACCCTCAAGTCTTTTTTATTTTATTAGGACCTTTTCTAGCCCCAATCCTTTGAGTTTAAAGTTTCTAATCATTTTTTTATTGAATTGTGATAGATTTAACTTAGGGGAACGGTCAAAAATCAAGTCTAGGAGCTTTTGCTTTAAGGTATTCTTTCTTAATTCCTTTTTCCTTTTCTGTTTTTTTAGTTTTAATCCTATTTCTTTCTGTAGTTTAGGCTTTTATATGTTTTCTTAGGTTAGTTTTATAGTTTTGTTGTATTCTGAGCATGCTAGATAGTTAGAATTAGGGTTTTTTGTTTGTGCTCTATTTTTTGTTTCGAGTTTCTGAGTTAGGGTTCTTAAATAAGTCCCACGCACGCATGTCATGAGCATGCGTACGCAGGTTAAATCCTACGTACGCAGGAACTTGTCCAGAAACCCTAATCCAGATTCCTTATGTTGTTTGTTTGGTTTGTTTTACATGCTTTGCCCCTTTTTAAAGTCTTTTCACATGATCATACATATTTGTGTCGTTGCCTCACATGCTTGTTTGTCTTTCAACATGCTTAGATTAGAGTTTTATATTTGATGCCATGAACATGCATTCACATGCTCATGCATAATGTCATAGGTGCTGAGTTGCTAAAAGGTAAGTAAAAGTAAGTCATGCATAGATATGAACATGCATTTGATGGTGTATTGTTGAATGCTTTGCTTTGTGTCTTTCAATACCAATTAATATGTTTTACATGATCTTGTGATTGATGATATGTTTGCTGTCATGTTTAGAGGTCGCTGCCTTGTTTAGATGTATAATAGGATTTTCACATGTTAGATGAATGCTAAGGTTTCTTATGTGTGTTTAGCTCTCTTTTGCTTTGTGGATAGATAAGCATGCTTGTTTAGGGATAAAGATGTCATGTTGCGTGTTAGATGCATGATTAGTGTGTGTGTGTGTGTGTGTGTGTGTGTGTGTGTGTGTGTTCAGAATACAAGTATTGAATTAGTTTTTATAGGGTTAAGACATAAGACACGATGATGGGAGGCCAACCTTCGGGTTGGGCGATCTTGGGTGCCTAACACCTTCCCAAGAGTGTGCCTAAACTCCGAACTCATATATTTGGTAGTAAGACCAAAAGGTCCTTCCTCGAAATGACGCTATATATATGGTTCCTAGATCATTGCAAAAAGTAGGTGGTGACTCCCCCCTTTTGTCCACAGTTATGTCCCCTTCTCACCCCCAAACTTCTGAAAATACACCCCCCCCCCTTCTTGAAAGTTCATGCACAAAAATTCTCTCTTTTCTCTTTTTCTTTAAGCTTTTCTCTAGACTTACTCTCTCTCTCTCTCTCTCTCTCTCTCTCTCTCTCTCTCTCTCTCTCTCTCTCTCTCTCTCTCTCTCTCTCTCTCTCTCTCTCCTTAAAAAACCACTTTAAAACTAAAACTCCAATCCCTTTTCCACCATCAAGAGCCCATAGGTGAGCTTCTAAAACTCTTTGCAAAGGTGAGATGGTGTAGCTTCTTCCATAGCTACACCATCCTCCTTTTATGTTGTAAATATCATTTCTATATATGAAAATCTCTCTTGTTTTGCTCTTTTATTTCTATAGTTCCTCTTGTGTTATATCTTCATATTTGTGTCTCTTTAGTTAATGCTCTTTACTTTCCAAGCTTTATGTACTTGTTATACAACTTGTTTTTCTTTCTCACACTTTTAATCTTTTTCTTTGTTTTTTTCTCTCCTTAAATCCCTTGTGTCTAAAGGAGGAAAACAACTTAACACCTTTGGTAAACCTTCATCTTCCTAACTAGAAGGCATGTGGAGGAATAATCTCGTGCATGGCCAACCTTAATGAGAAAACGAAGATTTAACATAGGTGGGTTCTCCTTAAATGAATCTTCTTAAACTTGCTTCCAAGCATGGAATGTGAGAATGCTTTCGGGAATTGGGATAGGTTCACTCGAAAGAGGGGTTCCCGAGACTCCATTTTTCCATCATGGGAGAGAGCCCACAAGCTTGGTTCTTGCATGTTTTAGGATTTATTTAAAGGAGGATTTCTTAAAAAATGAGTTTTTAATCCAAATCTTTTAATCTTTTTCTTTGTTGTTTTCTCTATTTAAATCTCTTGGGTTTAAAGAAAGAAAACAACCCAACACCTTTGTGAATCTTCATATTCCTAACTAGACAGCATGTGGAGGAATAGCCACATGCATGACCAATCTTAGTGGGAAAATGAAGTTTTAACATTGGTGGGTTTTCCTCAAATGAATCTTAAACTAGTTTCCAAGCATGGCGTAGGAATACTTCCGGAAATTGGAATAGCATCACTCAAAAGAGGGAGTCCCGAGGCTTCCTTTTCCATCATGGGAGAGAGCCTCACCCTTGGTTCTTACAAGTTTTGGGGTTTATCTAAGGAAAATTTCTTTTAAAAAAAATAGTTTTAAATCATGTTTTTGTTTATAAATTGCCTTTATTTTCAAGTCCTTTAAATTATGTTCTTGCCTGGCACATAAATTGCTTTTACATTTAAGTTCTTTAAATTATGTTATTCCTTACTTTTAATTCATGCCTTTTTTTACGTTTTATAAATTCTTAAATGCTATGGTTTTGGAGGATAGTTTATAAACTGGATCAATCAGTGTATGTCATCTCCAATATTCTTCTTTTGAATGGTAGCCCTTTTGGTTTTTTCAAATATCATAGGAGTTTAAGACAATGAGACCCTTTATCTCCATTCTTATTCATATCGGGCACATACATTTTATCTAGGCTTCTAATTAGAGCTTAATCGAATGGTGACATCCATGATTTCAAAATCAGCAATAGGTGCCATCCCATCTCTCATCTCATATTTGTTTATGACTTACTTATCTTTTCCAAAGCTATCCTACAGGAATTTAATTCCATTCTAGTTTGCTTAGATACATATAAATCATGGTCTGGTCAATCCATAAACATCACAAAATCTTCTATCTTTTTTTGTAAAAATTTGAGAAAAAAATACTAAATCCTCTCTTATTTCTCTCGGTGGTTCAGATCTTCTTCTTCCTCCGCTAAATATCTAGGTCTACCCCTCATCAATTCAAGAAACAAAAAAATAATGTTCAATGAGGTCCTAGAAAAAGTTAAATCTCGAGCCCATTCTTGGAAGTCTAAGTTTTTATATCAATCCGGAAGAATAACATCGGTCAAATATGTTTTATCATCTATCCCCACATACACAACCTCTTCTTTCTACCTCACCAAATTAGTTTGCTCTAGCATTGACTCGTGCCTCAGAAATTTCACTTGGGGAAAGAAAGAAAGATGGCATCCACCTTTTGCCCAATGTCTTGGGGTAATACTTACAAACCAAAAGATTGTGGAAATTTGAAAAATAGGAAGATGGAAGATTCTAATATTTCTATATTGGCAAAACTGGGTTAGGCTGTCGCATCAAATCAAGACAAAGTTTGGGTAAATCATAAAAGCAAAATAATTGAATGGCAAAAGTTTTCTTACTTCCCGTGTGTAAACAATCATCTTGGTTATGGAAAGGTATCTACAAAGCAAAATCTCTGGTGAAGAAGGGTGCTTGTTATCATGTTCACTCTGGTTCTGTCATAAACATTTGGGAAGATCCTTGGATCCCCTCACAACCCAATTTTTTTCCTACCCTTGTAAGAGCCCTCCCTAATGGATATTAACTGGGTTTTCTAACTAAAAAATCAGTTTGATTTAGCTTGGGACGTAAACAAATTAAATACTCTTATTGACGGGCAAACCATCACAAACATTCTGCAGATCCCTTCCTTACCTACTAATGCCCCAAATCAACTATCCTACTAGCCATGGTGAGTTCACCATTAAATCAACCTACGTTTTGGTCGTTCTCAAAGATTTGCAAACTCTAGTCCTTTATCAAAACAAGATTTGAAGTATTTGTGAAAGCTCAAACTACATGAAATGCTAAAAATTTTGCTTTGAAAAATTGCATGGGATATTATTCCCACAACAGTGGCTCTAAATAAAAGATGGTCTCAGCATGATCTTCATTGTGTTCTATGTAACCATTCTAATAAGTCCATTGAGCATATTCTAATATCTTGCCCATATACATCAATTATTTGGTCTTTATCTGTTTGGCCAATCATCACCGCTTCTCTTGGGCATTTATCTCCTTGTGACATTGTGAAATATGCAACTTTCGCTCGTAAGCATTTACAAGTTTCTCTCAAAAAAAAAAAAAGCATTTACAAGTTTCTTCAAAAGATGGATACAAGGTCACTCTATTTTGTTCAATTCTCTTTGAAAACATTTGGAGAATTAGGAACCAAATAATATTTGCAAATTACATGCCTAATCCTAGAAAAGATGCTAATGTAAATAACAGAGCTTATTCAAAACATATTGCAACTTGGACATCTCACCTAGCATGTTTGGCCTTGAAATGGTTTCCTCCCCAACCCGGTTGGATTAAAATAAATTTTGATATTGCAATTAGAGCTAACGCCACCATCACTGCTACTGTTGGGAGAAATGAATTTGGAGATGTCTTATTTGCTCATTCAAATCTCTTTCCTCCTTCTAATCCTACTCATGGAGAAACACAAGCTGCTTTTGAAGCCATCAATCATGCAGTCTACCACAATTATTCTTATGTTCTCTTTGGAGGTGATTCCAAATGAGTTATCTAGGCTTTGTAGAACATCAACTCATCTCCTCCTTAGTTCCTTGCCTCTTATCTCCCAAATGTTAAAGTTGCTCTAAGTTCTCACTTTTGTTGGGATTTTTCTTTTGTTTCTAGGGATGTTAATTTCTTTTTTCACAACTTGACCCGTTTGGCTGTTTTTTGTAATTGGAACAAACCCAATTTCATCTCTTCTCTTCTTCCTTAGGTTTTTCCCCCCAAAAAATTGAGATAGGTTGGTCCTTCGCTCTCTTTCTATATATTTATCCTTATTCATCACACACACACCCAAAAAAAAAAAAAAAAAAAAAACAAGACAAAAAAAACAAAAGAGTTTGTGCCCAAGGGGGCCCGGGCCCCCTTGGGTCCAATTTTTTTTTTAGTTATTATATGTTTAATTTTTGTAGTTGCCCCCTTCCAAAACCTTAGGTTCCCTTTCTCCTCAATAAGCCTAGCTAGCCTCATCCAAATAGCAACTATCCAATCTAAAAACTTAATGAAAACAATAAAAACATTCACAATGAAGATTGTATTTTAGCAACAACAAAAAAAAAAAAAAAAAAAAAAAAAACTACTTTACCACAAAAGAACCCAAAAATCATGTGTTATTGGAGAAGCTAAAGCTAAATTATTTGCAAGTACAGTAAACAAGTATAAATACCAGTTAACTGTAGTAAGTTGTTAAAAATAAAATACAATATTTTATTAAGATTATATATCTTCCTTTAATTAAAAAACTCAAATTCTCTCTTTTCCTTTATTATTTTAATGAGTTGTTTATATTATTTTAAATGAACTGATAAAAAAAATGAACATTTAATATTGGATGTTTGTAAAGTGAGATAGTAAAATAGATAAAATAGCTTTTTAAGATACTAAAAGCTAAAACTTTTAACACTACTACTGTTAATGATCTAACTTTTAAAAAAAAAATTTTAAAAAAATCCTAGCCAATCTAGTATTAAAAGAAAAAATTTGTTTTTGTTTTTGTCTTTGTTGGTAATGATTGCATCTTAATGTATTTAGAAACAACGATTTTTTGTCCCCGTGTGTGTGTTAAAAATACTTAGTATTCTCCACAAAAAAAAAAAAAAAAAAAAAAAAAAACAACGATTTTGAGTATTTATAATTTTGTAATACCATATGGATGCCTATTTGGAGTTTTTTTTTTTTTTTTCCTTTGTACTCCGGCTTCCGCTAGCTTAAAATCCTGGATCCGTCCCTGCATGTCTCAAATAATTGGACAACACAACTGTTACGTTGTTCATTGGAGATTATCACTCCATGACTCACCTTGTCAAGTTTTTTTTTTTTTTTTTTTTTGGTTACCGCCAAAGAATCACTAGGAGAGCCTTATAAAACTTGCTGTCGCCATGTTTGCTAGTCTCAGAACTTCTTGGAATACCTGTTGGCTGTTGAGGTGCAACCTGAATATGAATGTGCTTATACATCTTTTTTAATGTTGTAATATCGTCCATAATGGAGACATTCTCCAAATTAGTTAGGCAACGAGTTAGATGTCCATGAAGAATTTCATTTTTTTTTTAGAAACCCATTAAGAATAACTTAAAGTTGTTTGACGTAGATTGGTTTGTTTAATTTGATTGCTGTTATTAGAAAGTACCTTCCGCTGCTACAGCTATAAAATCTATATCACTCAAAGTGGAATGAGCCCATCATATGGGATCAAGATCCTCTAGATTTCCCAAATACTCTACTAGATAGAATTCCTTTAATCCCCACCTTCCTTTTAAAATAAAATGCTAAGATTATGCCACCTCATCAAATCACAAACCTAAAAAATAATGCTTTTCATAAAAAAATAAAAAATAAAAAATAAAAAATAAAAAAAAAATAAAAAAAAAATAAAAAAACCTCAAACTCAAACTCAATTACCGGAATCCTAAAACTTCCTCACTCTCCCTTCCTACTACCAATCTATGGTGACAACTAGGGGTGTTCACGGTGCGGTGTAGTTTTGGACCATTTTTAGCACCGCAGTTTATGGTGCAGTTTTGCTAAAACCATAACTGCACCGCACCTTATTTTTGCAATCACATGTGCGGTGCTATGCAATTTAAAGTTTAGCCAAAATCATAACTGCACCGCACATCATTTTTGCGGTCACATGTGCAGTGCGGTATATAAGATGTGGTTTGAACGACTTGAAGTCAGTATATTTTTCAAATTTTGGGCTTTTCCTACCCAACCCAAAACTAATTTTTCCCTTTATTTTGGGCTAAGTTTTAAACTATTGAGCTAATTTTTCTTTATTTTAGGCTTGTTTTCCTAGTCAACACTTGCTAGGGATATCAAACTTTTTTTTTTTTTTTTAACTAGGGTTATTAAACTATTAATAATATATTTGATATTAAAAATAAATAAATATATTAATATATAAAGAGGATGCAGTGCGGTGCAATTATACCATTTTGCGGGTGGTTTTTACCGTGAACACCCCTAGTGACAACCCAAGCTGCCACCAATAATGAATCCGGAAAAAACCCAACCCACGGGAATAGATTCATTGCCTGGCCAACTCCAATCATAAATACGTGCCACAATCCAAAAGGAAAATCAGCAGGAAAGTCTTAATAAAAGTGACGATGTATATTTAGTTACCATTGTTGTTATATTATGACTTGTGTGAAACATGTGGCTGGTTTTGTGATTGAAATTAAAGATACATTCATCATTTTCCATTTCTTGATAACCTGTGGATGATCTTTTGATTTTGAGACTATTGACTGCAATGTAAGACATTTGGGAAATATAAGAAAATCCTAGCCTGATTTGGGTTGGTGGTGGAGTTTGATTGGAGTGTGGTGGTAGGACAACGGAGATCGGTAGCAAGAGGGGAGTGGGGCAGTTTTGGATTTAACGGTGAGTTAGTTTGAGTTTTTTATGAAAATAATTCTTTTTTTAGTGGATTGATGAGGTGGTGTAATCTTAGCTTTTTATTTTAAAAGAAAGATTAGGATTACAGGAACTCTATCTAATAGAGTACCCTAGAAAATCTAGAGAATTTTGATCCCATTATATAAGGCTTATGAGTAAATCTTGGGCGTTCATGGTTACAGCAACAAAAAAAAAGAAGTGCGGCCAAAACATAAGAAAAAAGTAAGAATTACAGACGGCCTTGTAGTTTGGCTGAAAGTTATTCACTAAATTTTATTTTTCACAAATAATTCAAAAATAAATAATACCACGGAAATTAATTATTCTAGCTTAGAATAAGGTTAGATATAAATAGTGAAAAACCTCTCCTACACACTGAATAATGAAAATAATAATTTCGACAGCAAAGTCCTATGCAAAAGGGTTTCCTCCAATAGAACTGAAAGGCCCCTGTGATGGAACATTCCTGCAAACCGAATTTCATCAGACTTAGCAGGATATACATAGCATGCACGTGCTAAAGACGACCAAAATATAACACAATCACCTTCTACAAAAAAATTCGGCAAAAAAACCTTCTTCAAAATAATGACAGCAAAAGAAATCATCTTACCCTATTTGGGAGCTTGGTGCTTGCCCTGCCATATATGTTAAGCCACCTACAGAATCAAACCAAAATTTAATCAAATTCAATGAGGATGTTAATGGCAGAAGACTTGGATGGATCTTCATGTTCTCATAATTGGATTATGCTGCAGGCTCTCTTGAAGGAGAGGAGGGTGAAATTTTTGGCCAAGTAGAGAAATTGAAAGAGAAACAAGAAAATGGATTAGGAGTACAGCAACAAGTGGGATTGGGTAAGGTCAGAAAACAAGAATATCTGATGTCGTACATGTCATCCTATAACTAAATTATATTTGTCATTTTTTTTCTTTAAATGTTTAATTTGTTATACAATAGTACACATGGAATTCTTAACATTTTTTAATTATTTCAAATATTCTTGAGGAAAAGCTATAAGAGAGTTTGCTTTACTGGTAGTGGCTATAAGGCACCAAATAAGATGCATCAAACTGTGGTGCAATGCAATTAAGTAATAGAGCTCCAGCATTAACCGTTGCAAAAAAGAATCATTAAACATGATATAAGGTTCCATCAAAGAGTTAAATAAAATGTACCTTGTCCTGCAGCTGGAATATAAGGAGTCATTGGATTTTGCGGGAACCATGGTTGAGATACACCACCATGATAGGTGGATGACAACTGTGCATTAGGAAGAGCAGCTTGCAAGGAGCTCATGTCCAAAAACTGGAATATGAAATACAAGAAAATTTTGAGACAAGATATTCAAGAACACCCCCCAACCCCCCCAAAGTCTTCCACATAAGATGCGAGCCTTCACTTTAGTGTATTGGAATCATTATGAGAGCCTTCACTTTAGATGCCATTGGTCTCAAATTACTTGGGAAAGAATGAAAGAAGATCGTTGTATTGTAAATTTCCCACAGTATTTCACAAAGATCTACAACAACCTTCTCATGGCAATTTCAAGATCAAAGAACAAGTATAAGGCAGTGCAACAATGCAAAGCTCACTCATGAAGTATCTGCCATACGCCAAGACTTAGGAAATCTAATGAAAACTGTTGAAGACTTGGCTAATCAAATGAAGGTTGTTGAAGACTTGACTACTCAAATGAAGGAAAATCAAGTACCATCAGACCTTGATATTGACAAAGAAGTGCAAGTGTCAACTGAAGTTTCAATGTTCATGCAACCAGAAGAATCTACAATAGAGTCTAAACAACAAGAAGCCTCTATACTTGAAGAATCATCCATGGTGCATGCAGATCTACAGTTTGATAAAGTCGAAAAGGTTGATGTTCCAATTCCTCACATCAAGTTTGTGATTCCAGAAAAGGTTCATGAGGTGGAATACAGGGTTTATCTATTTTCAATGCTCCCAAAGTCGATTCCTCAACTGCAGCAAGTGTTATGTGCCAAAGTTTTCATCATTCAACACTTTAAAACTCAAGGTCAAGTTTTCTCCAAGCAAGGGAGTATGATGCAGGAGCAAAACCAAAATTATTTAAATTTTATATTTTCAGATTTTTGTATTTATCTTATAGGAAATTGGATAATTGTAGACTTCTATTCGGATAGGGACTTGAGATTAGATAGGGATTAGTATTTGAGTTCAATCAGGATTAGTTTTGGTATTTTGTTATCTTTATCTCTTTATTTTTCCAGTTCTAGCTCTATATAAGAGACTAGTTGTTAAGTGCTGACTCCTAACAACTTAGGTGCTGATTCCTAAGGGTTTAGCTTGGTGCTGATTCCAAGTGACCTAAGTGCTGATTCTTAGGTTTATCCTTTACTTTTCTTGTTCTTTTATTTTTCTATTGATTGTCCTGCATCACTCACCCTAGGTGAGAAGAAACACTCATACAAAGAGAAGAAAACCTTAAAATAAGCTCTTTGTTAATTTTGGTAGAGTATGGTACGTAATTCCCTTTTGGCATTTTGTGTTTTTAATGTCATCTCTCATGTGTTGTGCCATTACTTGATATTCTTGGATATTCTAAAGTTACTGTTCACACAGCCCCTGAACAACCCTTATTTCTCTCTAATTCTTCTTCTTTCCTAACCCTAAACCCACCACAATTAAACGTAGACAAATTCTCTAATTTGTACTACATCAAATACTTTTCAGAAAATTTTGCTTATCAAATTCCATTGCGGAAGAGACTTTTTTTCAAGATACCATGTGAGGACTTTCTACCTATATACAAAATTCTTTTTTTTATTATATAACATAGGAGAACTTCACTCAAATTAGTTGTATGTCATAGAGCATACTGTACAACAATCCTCACTGTTAATCAAACTCCTACAGGCAACTAGCCCCACCCGCCAAACCAATTGCCAGGTAATCCAAATCCAAGGGCTTTTCACCTGATGGGCTAAGCAATTTATCCTCGCCCAAGAGGCATCTATATACAAAATTCTCGATCATTGATAAGATAAATTAATTATTTTGAGACTTCCATAGATTTGTGAAATCAATTACTATTCTTGATAAGATAAATTAATTATTATGAGACTTCCATAGATTTGTGAAATCAATTTCTATTCTTGAATTGCACAAAAGAGATAAATGTTAACTAGAATATTATGTGATTAGTTGCTATCCAAAATGTACAATTCAAGAGGCAATTCGAAACATTTTACCAACCAAAAGAAATACCTATGACATACCATATTGCTCTGTTCCAAATCAGAATCATTAGGAAGATCAAATGGATTTCTTGATTTAAGATCCACTGCATGTGATTGAATCTCCCCCTAGAAAGAGTCATACATTACTCTGTGAGATATACAAAATTACTTCCCTAGCTAAGATCATATACCAAGAGCTTAGGCAACTAAAGGGTACAAACCATCAGAGGATAGGATGGCCCCATGACATGTGACTGTTCAGTAGGACCTGGGGGAAAATAAACAGCATCTCTTTGAATCCCATCTTTACAGGAGTCCTGCAAATCAGATTGTTTAAGAATGAATGGACGCAAGTAAACACTTTGAAAGATATTTGAAGAGAATGCACAAACCTCTAAATCTCTAAAGCCCAAATACTGATCAGCAGTTGATGAAAGATTGTGAGTTTCTAGCTGTAGTTCACTAACTTTCACATTGGCATTCAAGGGAAGGTTCCCAATGGAATCTTCAAATGCATTCCACACCTGCTCAGAATCAAAGATAGAAACTGATAAATCCCTTCAATTTCGTGATGCCATCATACCAATGAGCTCTAGCTCACATGGCAGTTCCTCCTTCCATAATAATGGGATGGAGGGCAAGGTTGCAGGTTCAAAACCAACTAGCTGAGTGTGTAACTTACCAATCCAACTAAAAAATAAATAAAAAAATTACTGATGCAATTTTGAAATTAAAAGAACATCAGACTTACAAGCTGCAATCTCAATGGAGAATAGCACGATAATTTTTAGAAAACTAAACACAGCCAAGCATTTCTTTTCATCATCCATCCCACACTCCAAAAACAATTCCAAAGGGCAATTTTAGATCGTGATAAAGCTTACCGGAGTGCTTGTTGCTATCGTGGGAGCTTGAACATTGTGCAAACCATCATGCCATTGATTAGACATTATTGAAGAAGGCCCATGAACACTTTCAAGTTGAAATGATGGCCATTGTATGTTTGTATCTAAGGATGAAAACGGGTCAAACTTTTCCAACGAGCCTACATCACTAGAAGGTACTTTTGCAGGGGTAGGATTTTCAGCATGTGGAACAGATGCTGTGGGCTGAGGTGAATCAAACGTTGCCCATCCTTCATTTTTAGGGACAGCTATTTGTGGTGTTTCTCTATCCAAGGTTGTAGCCGACTGCTGCTGAGGAATCTCTGGAAAGGAGTTTAAGGATGACGATGGAAAAGTTTGTGGAGGTTGATACACATTCACAGATGAAGCTGGAGATGGAGCCAATGATGTTGCTGGCATTTGAAACAAATCAATGGATGAAGCGGCAGAAGAGACTGGTTCTGGTACAAGGGGTGCCTTGAAAAGATCTAAACTACTAGAATTTCCGGAAACAGATGATCGTGGAAGGGTAGACACTGTACCCTGGAAAATTCCTGCAGGTTGATCTGGTTCTGAGACAACTTCTGTTAGACCACCCGAGTTATATGATTTGTAAGACAGGGAGTGGCTCTCCACTGATCCAAAGCTACTTGAAGAAGCAGTTCTCTAAATAATGGAACAAATTAAAGTCAGTTGATTGAAAAGGTGATCATCCTTTGATCCACATATTATAGAAACAGGGCCAAATGCACATAGGAATGGATTATGCAGGCAGAGAAAAAGCAGAAATAACACACACCAAAATAGCACTCAAGAAATAATAACATTGTGTACCCAGCATGTTGTTGACAAAGGAAATAAACTAATCAGTTCACCACAAGAATACAATATGAAGGAAACAATGAATTTTTGGATTTTTTTTTTTTTTTTTTTAAATCAAACTTTACTTTGCTCAAACTAGATTCAGAGGAACTTTATAAATATTCCTAATCACTGATGGGGACAGACTTTTCCCACAGATAGAGAAGACATTTGCCATATTCGATATCTCTAAAGAATTTGGGGAGCAACATCATGTCTTCTGCCAAGATAGGCAAAGATATGTATACGATCCACTGACATTCCATGTAAATGGAAAAACCAGAACAAGCCAATTGAATCCAATTATTGATCAAAAGAATGATCAAAATGCCAAATACATTTAATGATCCTGGTCATGTCAAAGTGCCAATAGAGATCAAATCATATAAACCAGAAATATTTTCCATATCTAAGATCTGCAATCTAACTAGAAAAATGTTTTTAGGATCTGGAAAGGAAAGCATTTTTAGCTGCCTTTATTTTTAGCCGCTTTTATTAATACATTTGCAATAGAACAATTAAAACTTTCTGGAATCTTACAACTGCATATAAAAACACAAGACAGCTATGAAGTGTCTTATACAATCTTTATATGGTCATATATATATATATATATATATATATATATATATATATATCTGTTGGCAGATCCAAAAAAGTGTCATATTCAAAAAAGCAGCATCATGTGATTTCAGTCTTTAAAACTAGAGATCTTGATCCTAAAAGTAGTCCAACAGACCTGTGTATGTGTATATGCACATGCATGTTTTTCTGATACACATTAGAGTTTTTGAGGCAAAAGCATAAGGCAATGTTCTTCCTCTAGCCAAAAATAAACACATTGCCTGTCCAGGCACTAAAGTGCCCATCAGGGTTTTTTTTTCCAGAGTTAGGGAAAAAGCAAATCAATGTTTTCACCCTCTGACGAAGCAAAGCACATGACTCTCAAAGCATAAGTATAAAATTTTAGTTTATCATTCTGTATCTGGAAAGAAAAATGTTGAACAAAGAAAGTAAACTGCAAGCTACCAGGGAGTTCATCTCACAGTACCTCACTGTAGAGACAAACACATGCATGTGAGGTCACACACATCACACTTTACAGTACACAAAAGCATATAGCAACAAATGTAGCTTACACTTGTCAAGCATAAGTTAAGGTGAAACTTCAGGCAACTCTATTACCACATGCAAGGAGTAAAATTTCTTCTTTGAATTTCTATATTTTTCTTTAAAGAAAATATTAAAATGTTTGGGATATAACTATCAAATGTAATCATGAATTTCCCAAACACATTATTCTAGTACACACAAAACATAGCCACATGATATCATAGGCAAGACATACAAAATTGGTAAAGAGAGGACAAATAAAACAGAAAATGCATTGATAAAGAAGCGTAACAGTAGAGCACATCTGCATGTGTAGCAGTTAGGTAGGCACATGTGTCATTATCCATGTATGCATTCACCAGGCAGGTATGTAGCATATGCATAATATACATCGTATATATACTTACTAAATGCGAGCATGTATGTGTCAATTGAACTCTAAAGCATACTTGGAACACTTTGCAATACCAGTGGATTTAATGCTTTATTGTGTAGGACAAGATCCACAAGTTAATGTATCAGGCAACAGAGTCCTATACTGAACTATCACAGGCACAGAAAAAACATTTTGCACCAAGACAACAATGCTCCACTAATATTTGATACTTTTTTTGAAGGGATACACAATTTCAACATAAAAAAAGATCATTCAAAAAACCCCCACAACTTTGTTTTTGGTTAATTACACAAACAAGTGTACAAGAAATATAACCTGTGGACGTGGAATTCCATCTGCATCTCTTTTGGAATTTGTCTCAGAAGAATTTGTTGCTCGAAAAAATAAGTCATCACTTAAACTACCCCTTGAAGTCTGAACAGGTGGGCTGTTAAATCTAACATCCTTGCGAAAATTAGGAGACTCTGCACCAGATCTGAATGGATCACCTCCACTAGACACAGAGTAGTCTGAACCTCTGGAAACTGAGCCCTCATTTGCAAACCGGTCCTCGTACATTTGCTCACTTAACCGACCAGGACTGCAGACAAAACTAGACATCTTCCCCTCATAATGGCCTCGATCTGAACCAGGCTTCCTGGTAAGCGCAGCAAATTGTTTTCCATACCGTCGATCTTCATATTGATAATCATAAGGTGGACTCTGAGAATAAGAATGATAAGAACTGGCACGCCTTGCCTCGTCTTCATTGCTTCTAAGGCTCTGTCAAATTCAATAGTGAATACCATATGCTAAGCTCGTATACTAGCCTGAAGTGAGATTTTTTAATATAAAAAATAAGGACAATGGAATAAATCGTTAAGGCCTGCTTGATTCTGTTGCTGGGAATATGTTTCCAAAACTTCCAAAAACCTCTGGAAAAGTGTAAAAGATAAGAGAACATGCTGTTCACCGTTGTTTCATTTTATTTACAAAAGAAACAGAGAAAGCCAGGACTTTTTTAGGGGGTGGCAGGGAGGACCACGAAAACATCTATTTTATGCTCTTCAGAAACTAGTAATTTCAGAAAATACTTTTTGAAAAAGAAGCTACCAAATGAGTTCACCACTCCTATTTTATTTCCTCTGTTTCCAGAAAAAGAAATAACAGCTCAGAAATAGAACCAAAAGACACTATAAAGTTCTGTAACATATAACGCAAATATTGGTTCAAGGACATATTGCCTGCACATCTCTCGGAGGCTTGTCAGTAGTCTTTCCTCCAGCATATCTTCTCTCTACATACACATTCTTTATAAATTCACGTATTTTATCAACATTGCTGCAATAGGAAAACATAATTAAAAAAACAATCTATATTTACCATGCCCATGACTAAAACATTATCAATAAATCACATATCAAGCACCTGCTATCAGGCAATCGCTGCCTTTGAAGGTCCCAATCCTTCAAATATAATTCTCTTGCACGCTGAAAAGAGTGAAAGTCTCATCAGCACTGAAAAGCTAACCCCTTTTACTAAAGAGGAAGAAATTAAGCCTTGTACCTGGTTACCACCGTTTTGAAGTGCTTCAACTTCTTGAGATGTAAACTTAGCCATGGATACAGACTTCACACGATGAGTAAACTCACGACTGCATGACACCAAAATATTGATATATTCATAAAAACACTGAAGACCTAAACGAACCAGATGTTTGGCAGGCCAAGCTCGAAAAAGAACCAGCCAAAGCAATTGAAAATTTCACCAAACAGGGGAAGAAATAATTGCATTAATTTAAGGGCAGTAAAAAAACTCAAATACATTGTCCACAAAATACATTAATTGGAGGTCACTAAGAGATTAATAATGATCCATGACAAATTACAGCAGTAGAAAATCACATAAGCAGAGGTACATTATAATACATAATTAAGCAATTCCATCTTGGGATTAAATTCTATAAGGCTTCGATGTAAAACCGCTGTTTATGCCCTCTAATAAAAGATCACCCTACAAGTTTTTTTTTTTTTTTTTTCCAAATAGAAAAAATAGGGAGACCACACACAAACACAATCTATTAAAAACTTAACCACTACAAAATTATCAAATTCCATGTTTTAAAAAAATGGAAAAATGACTCACATTTTCGAAACAGAGAACTGAACAAATGCGACATTTTATACCGGAAAACATCAACATCAGATTTTCAAGCACATGAAAATGAAGGGGAAAATGGACATTTTACAGAAACTTTTTACAAAAGAGCCAATCTAGACTCGGCATGCTTCTCAAGCACACACAATTTTTTACCAATCTTCTATCTCATCATTACTAGTCTCAATTTCTTGGTCATCCAAACTCATCTTATCAAATTTGTCTTCTATCTTGTATTTCATCAATACCTAATGAGTTTCAAGACCTCCAAGAGATTCCATATCCTAGCCACTCGAACACAGGCAAATGAGAAGCTTAGGAGTGTCAGGGGCAGCCTCTTCGGTAATGAGCTTAGTTGTCTTCTTCTCCTTCACCGACCACCTTTTCTCTTACAACATGGAATTTGAATATTTATTTTTGATAAGTAACAATTTTATAGTGATTTGGTTTTAATAGATTGTATTTTGTGTGGTACTACCAATTATTCTATTTGAAAAAATCTAATGGCAGCAATATTTTATCAGAGGTTGAAACTAGGGGGTTTTCCACCAAACCTTATACAATTTAATCTCTAATCCATTTTGAAAAAGTCTATTGTGTCAATATTCTATTGGAGGGTGTATAGAGAGGGGGGGGGGAGCAGGGGGGTGTGAGTTACACCAGAGAATATAATTTCTTCTTCTATTTATAAGAAATTTGACTGGTAATGAAATCTTTATTGAATGAACAAAATTCTTCTATTTGAAAAAAGCCAGTTTGAAAAAATTCATTAGAGGGTGCAGATTGGGAGTTTTACAACAAACCCTAATAGAATTAAATCATATTCCATCTTATATAAATAAGACATCCATTCCTTCCAACAAGAATTAATAACACATAAATATAGTACAGGTTTTCTTTTTGGATATCCAATAGCTATCATCATTATCAAATTTAAACAAGTTAAACATAATTATGATTTTAAGATATAAGATCAATTTTGGACAAAGTTGGTATAGAAAGCATGGCTCCGAAACAAACATGATTATACAAGATGGACCATCTTTATGAGGAAGAGAGTAGCAAACACACAAAACTTAAATCTTCTCAACAAAACTTAAATATTTTATTCAATGGCATATTATAGCTATGAAAATAAAATAAAAAAATTGAGAGCCCGGTTTACTTGTGATAATGTATTCTTTTTTTTTATGATGAGGAACCCCCTTAAGGTATGAGCCAGTGGGACCACCCCTGATGGGTAAAACCCTGGATGCATGCACCCCCACTAAGCAGGCATCAGGTAAATTGCGATAGGAGTCAAACCAGAGACGTCTGGGTTTACAGTTAGCCCAGACACCCCAGGTGGGAGCACTTGTGATGATGTATTTAAGTACCAAACATTGCCCCAAAGACACTACATGATCAAGTAAGAAACAAAAGACCTCTTCTATTCCTTTGACATATCTAAAGATTTTAAAATATTCACCTAATTCCAGAGAAAAGTGTTACTTCCAGTGAGCAGATAGTATACTGCCAATTTACTTATCTCAATTTTTTTAATAAAATTTTTTATTTACCTATCAAAAAAATATGCTGACAAAGGATAGCAGAATACTTAAGATTTTTTTAATGGTAAGTTACACATGCATTTGGATGGGCCTTGAGCACATGATCTCACCCTCCACCTTGTCATTTGACCAAGAGCTTATAGGCAATAATTGACCCAAAGCTGAAGTTTCCAAATGAAGTGATACAAATCAGGTATGGAAGAACAAAGGGCAAGATGAGAGGGATGGTGATTGCATAGAAATAGCTCAGACTGGGGGAGGTTTTGTTTAGATTTAAAAAATAAAAAGAATGTCCCTGTAATTTTACCTAACCAACAGAGAAATTAGTGTATTTAACTGGATTTAAGACCAAAAATTTCCCAAACCTGATCATGGGCATATGATACACCACCCATTCAACAATATAGACTTCAAAATAAAAATATCTCCAAGATCGTTTTATTGTTTTGTTTATAAGAAGTTTTAAGCATGCACTGTCTAATTCTAAAAAGCATGTACATGTACATGACAAGACATGGCAACAAGGAAATTCTTGAAAAATTAGGACACGACACATAAATTCTTAAAAAATTAGGACACGACACAATGCAGATATGAAAATTAATCAATTAATTCATATACACTGTTACGTATCTTTATTTATTTATCAATAGGCATGTTTTATGTTTAACAAACAAAAATTTAAGAATATATCTAAAATCAAATGAATTTTTTTAACATAAAATAATATTTAATTCCTCTCCACACAATGAGGGCATGCTTTGCATGTCAAACACATGCACGTGCTGGAGATTTTGGATGCCTGCACTTGTTATGTCTAATTATTTTTTAGGTCTAATTATGAATGGCTAAGAAACCCTTCAAGCAAGGTGGTCATACATTTACAAATGCACAATCTCACTTCGTGAAAGGCATTGGATTCACGATCGAAAGGGCACCATTTTTCCTTCATAAACTCCACCATGCATAGCATAAATACCAATGCACAGTCTCACTTCATTGAACGCATTGCATTGCTTTGCGAATGAAAGGGCCCATAAAAAATATATGAAATAACCGGACTTCCTTGTAGGTCATCATATAAACATCATTAAATTCAGACAAACACATATATGAAATAACAAGACAGCCTTATAGGCCAAAGTGCTTTTATTTCAAAACTTTTTTCATATCAATCATCAATCAAAACTCTACCAATTAGACATTGAGATGGAACTCCCACACCAAAAGTAAAATAGTGGTGCTAACATTTACAATCACAAAAAAAATAAAAAAATAAAAAATAAAAAGTGTACATTTTCCAAAGAGAAAATACTCACTGTATCCCACTGCAAGTCGTACAGATGAAAGTCCAAAAATTGGTACACACATACTGAGGACCCTGCACATCACAAAAATAGGGATTAAAAATGAGGAAATTTTCGTGAACTTTCTTAGCAACCAAACAAACTATAAACTGAAAATCACAGCGCTGAGATGCTATATGCAAAAAAAAAAAAAAAAGAAGTAATTATACCAAGCTGTTACAGTTGATGCATCTCCGATTGGGAGGAAGCTTCATGAGACCACGAATGATCTTTTCATTTCGCTCTTCTTCTCTTTTGCTTCCCATTACGGAATCGAACCCTAACTTATTAGCCTGGAGAATCGACGAGAAGACTAGAGTAGGGTTTGGGTTTGGGTTTGGGTTTGGGTTTTGAATTAAAGGAGTGAGTGAGACACAGACACAGTAGAATTCTAATCTAATAATCAGCTCTCTATTGGACAAACGCTCTCCTAGGCTGCTGCTCTCATCTCATGTCATGTGCCTTTCTTTCCCGTTTTATTTTGACTCACCTTTTTTTTAGTTTTGACTAGACTACAAATATTTCTTTTCTTCTTGGAGATCTACACTACATCATCAAATTTTAAAGTAAAAAAACAGTGGGGCTCATTTTAGCTATTATTAGTAGTTTTCAAATATCACTCTTTATTTCATTTTTCATTTTCTTCTACTTCTAATTCAAATGTTTGTCATCAATTCTTTTCTTTTTCTAAAGATATAGAGAGAGGAGATAAAAATAAATAAATAAAAAGATTTAATCAAAAGGAGAAGAATGGTAGTACTCTTCAAAATTAATGTGTGGTGAGCATTTTGCAAAATTTTGAATAATATTGAAGAGTTAAATGTGGAATTTTTTGTTGATTTTTTGCTACAACCCAACATTACTCTTCGTTTCTCAACGAAAAAAAAAAAGAACTCTCGATTTGTCTTTAAAAAGTATATATATGTTTGAAGAGTCGGATGCTAGAATATGGGTTTGGATGGAGATGGCTTTTACCCGTGCAACTGAAACGGAGGTGAGTACAGTGCCCAATTATAGATGATCTATGGTCTATGGAAAACACTATCATGCACGTGGGTAAAGGGTCTTGTTATGTATAAATATATATATATATATATATATATATATATATATATAGGGTCTCGTTTTACAGTTCAAGCCCAAAACGTATGGGATGTTGGCCCAATGAGCCCAGTACAATAAATTTGTAGAGAGTGGGTCGAAGAACTAGACTTTAATGAATTGAATAACGGATAGGTTTAATTTGAACAACTGTCAAACACAAATAAGAGATTTGATCTTAATATATTTTCAGTCCGAAGAGGTCCCCCTTGTATAAATTGATCACAAATAGATACGAAGACAATTTAGATTGCTACAGTGTTTTCTCCCTATTTTTTCCGATCCTCATTTCATGAAAAGCCTTTCACATTATATATCTTCCTTTGGACTATCTTCATCCTACACTTGTTGATCATCTGAGCCCTTACTTAAGTACATGTCCCATCAGACACCCTCTCTGGTTTTCTGTGAGTTGTAGTAGCCAAGGTAATACTGTCCAGAGGTCTTCTCCACATAAATGCGGCCAGAAAAGTAGTTGCAGTGCATTTAATGCGATGGTGACATCTTTCCCTTAGATATTTTTAGGTTTCCTTCCTTTTCGTATGTTCATGAGGCATGTCCCTATCATTAGAGTTTCTTGGAGGATCACTCTAATTGCTGGAGTTCGTACTTTGAACTATATTCATCATATCCGAAGAGGAGTTCCTCCTCGGATCATCCTCCATTCGTTCCCTACTTATGAGACTTTAACTTGGAACCCCTAATAACTATTTGTTCCTCCTCGGACCTATCAATGTCCTCGGACAAAGCTCAAGGCCCAATATATGATCTTGGGCTCTCACCCCTACAATAGCCCCTCAAAATTCTGGTTTTCCCTCCCATTCGAGGAGAAAAAATGGAGTTTTGATTTTTAAGAGATAAGATCAACTGATTTTTTGATTCACACATGTGAGAATGCAGTTTTACGCGCCTCATAATTGTCATTGACGCTTCGTAGCCCACGAGGCATTATTAATTACTCCAGGTGACTTTATATCCCCCGCATCCAACGGTGAGGCGCCAATCCAACGGCTGATATTTTTCCTAGAATTTTAAGTGGGAGTATTCCCACTTATTTTCTCCCTCTATATAAAGCCTTGAGGGAACCCATATTCCTCTTTTCTTCAAAAATCTTCAAGTGCTCCAGAGAATTCCAGCGCCCCATCCCACAAAACATTCTAAACTCCTAAGTCTCCATAGCTATTTCTTGTGAGAAGTCTTCGAAAATCTTTTTAAAAGTTTCAGAGATTAGCATACGTGTTCCCGTAAGTCTTTATTTCTTTATATTCTTCTTTTTCTTCTCAGCCTTCCTCCTCGGCCTTTCTTTTATAGAAGCCTTTCTCCGCGTCATTTCTATTTATTTAGATGGGTAGGTTCAAGCACTTAGTAGATTCACCGGCCGGTATAGAAGGTTTTAGGGCTAAATACCATATCACACGGGGGGTGGTTTTAAAATATTGTCTTCCAGACCGAATACTTATTGACAAAGATGTGGGTCAAGTCGTCATTCCCATGATTGCTTTCATAGAGGGAGGAATGACGCTTCCCATAGGTAAGATAACCAGGGACTATTTGATTAACCACAGATTGACCCCCTACCAGTGCGCCCCTAACCTATTTAGGGTTTTGGGCTGCGTAGACGCTCTCAACGAGCAGTTGGGCTTAAGGCTCACATGGCATGATGTGGTTCACATGTATGAGTGCCACAAGCTCGCCGGTGCGGGATACTACCTCAAGTCCTGGTCCAAGGTCGTCAGGCTGATATCCTATCTCCCCAAGTCTAATAAGGGCATGAAGGATGACTACCTGATTGTCTCAGGGGAGTAGAGCGGCGGTCTTCATTGCCCAACTCGAGCAGGAGATCCAGGTGGGGTACCTCTAGGATCAGTCCCTTTGGAAAGGGATTTAGCCTTTTTAGCTTTATTCCTTTTCACTTTTGACACTTCATCTTCTTTTGGTGATAATTTTCGTCGGCCTGACCATGATTTCCTTCTCGGATGTTTTTGTATATAAAAACCACGTCGATCCGAAGATCAATCTGACCAACGTTCAAGCTCTTAACTACCTTCTGAGGTCGGAGATTTTTGTGAGTGAAGACGAACAGCTGCGGGCCGCTCATCTAATTTTGGACTACGAGCCGCTGTCTTGCATCTTTTAGGACGTAGGCCAGGCAATAAGGGCTGGAAGTTCCAAATTGGCTTGGATTGACGTCTCTAAGTCGGGGTTTTTAGCTCGGAGAGACCTTTCACCCATTCAGTTGCCCACTCAACGTGTCCTTCAAGGGGTAGCCGCTCCAAGGGAGGAGATAGCTTCTACACACTCATCCCTTGAAGTTGAGATTGACCAATTCCGCTTTGACGAGGAAGGTGAAATGCTGACAAGGCCAGTAGATCTCTCGGACTCTAAAGCTAATCTTGATCGACTTTCCACAACACATTCTCCGAGGTTGATAGTTGCCCAGATCGATACCAACCTCGAAGTCGAAGAAGAAGGTATGGACCTAAAACAAAAGACCGGCTTAAAAGGCTTGATGGCCAACAGGAATAAGGGACAAACCTCCAAAGATGTCCCCAAGACACAAGTTCCTCTCAGCCTCCCTCCTCCTCCCCCGCCTCCCACTGACCTCGGACTGTAGGCCAACTCGAATCTGAGAAAGAAAAGGCCAGTTGAGGACTTGGAGGAGGGCAAGGTCGGTCCTCAAAAGGGGGCCAAACAACAGAGGAAGGGCAAAAACCCTAAGGACAAGAGAGCCAAGTCTGTGGACAGTCGGGACGAAGCTGAAATGCGACGAAGGTAGCGCACCTGGTCCCCTAGGCTTGAGATGGACGGTGTTCCCATTCCTTAGGATGCCACGATTTGGGAGTCTCAGAAGGGACAGGCCACATACCTTGCCGAGACCTTATAGCAACCCCTCCGCCTCCCTTGAGACATGGATGGGCTCAAGCGTACCAGGCAACCGGACCTCTTTATATCATTGAAGAGGAACCTTGCGATGGTGAGCCAAACAACACCCTTTTTCATTTAGATTTTAAGCTCCATGTTCATTCACATATTGTATATATTTTTATAACCCTTCTGCTACTATTATGCAGGTTACCCAACAAATTTATGTGGCCGAGGAGTGAGTTAGGAACACCTGTGATGAGGTGACTGCTGAGGTCCAGTCCCACCTTGAAGCTGAGAAAGCTGTCGGAGCCCTTAATCAAGAAAAGGCGGGTTTGTCCGAGAAACTTAAAGAGGCTATCCAAGCTCGCAATATTACTGAGGCAGTTCTGAAGACCACAGAAAGGCAGGCCGAAGATATGCGCCAGAAGCTGCACATAACAGAGATAAATCTGGCCACCGAAAAGCAAACTGTCTTGGATCTCAAGGCGGAGCTGCAGAAAGCTAGGGAGGCAGGCCGAGTGGCCAGGGAAGCAGCTGAGGCCACGGTGAAGGCATCCTATGAGCGTGGGGTGCAGGATACGGAGGCTCGGCTATCAGAGGAGGTGACTGTAGTATACAGGGACTACTGCACCGAGTCCTAGGGAGTGGCGATGGACCGGGTGGGAGTCCCTGTAGATTCCGAGCTGAGGAGGGTTGAGAATATCTTCTTCCTAGAGGATATTCAAGAAATCCCTGAGTCGAACCCTCCTCCCGAGCAGCTTCTTTCTACCCAGGCTCCCTAACCTGATGCCGAAGTTCCTGAGGGGGCAGGAGTGGGTAAGGAAGCTCAACCACCAATGAAGGATAAGCCCTCTGAGGACTCCCTCACAATCAAGGATGTGGTCTTCCAGGCCAAGGACGCGAAGTCTAAGTCTAAAGCTGACAGTGTCCATTCCAAGGCTGCTAATCCCAAGAAAGATCCTCTCAAAGACAAGGCCTAGAATCCTAGATATAGGATTTTCTTTTGTAGCTTTTTTTTTTTTTTCCTTTCCTGTGGCTTCTGCCACTACTTGTAATATATTTTCCCTTGAATTAATGAATGAACTTTTCTTCTATTCTTTGGGTCTTTACTTTTATGCTTTCATTTTTATTGTTATTGCAAACAAGTTTGAACTGTTGTTGCTCCATTTCCAACAGTAATTCATTATTGACATTTCAAGAAATCTGACTAAGTATCAGCAAGATAGAGTTATTTTACACTTGTAATACGAATTAACCCTTATACAGTGGATGTCGAATCTGAAGGAAATAAGTAACATGCCTTATAACTTAAGTTCTGTTTAACATTTATAAGGGTTTCCTTGAGTGTTAATTTCACCAAAGTATGTGATCCGAGAGACCATGCACAACTTAGGATCTGTTTAACACTTATAAAGATACCATTGAGTATTAATTTCCCCTAAGCCTGTGGTCTGAGGAGCCATGCAGGACTTAGGTTCTGTTTAATACTTGAATAGATGTCAAAAGTAATTAATTTCCCCTAAGCCTGTGGTCCGAGGAGCCATGCAGGACTTAGGTTCTGTTTAATACTTGAATAGATGTCGAAAGTAATTAATTTCTCCTAAGCCTGTGGTTTGAGGAGCCATGCAGGACTTAGGTTCTGTTTAATATTTGAATACATGTCAAAAGTAATTAATTTCCCCTAAGCCTATGGTCTAAGGAGCCATGCAGGACTTAGGTTCTGTTTAATACTTGAATATATGTCAAAAGTAATTAATTTCCCCTAAACCTGTGATCCGAGGAGCCATGCAGGACTTAGGTTCTGTTTAATACTTGAATAGACGTCGAAATTAATTAATTTCTCCTAAGCCTGTGGTTTGAGGAGCCATACAGGACTTAGATTTTGTTTAATACTTGAATAAATGTCAAAAGTAATTAATTTCCCCTAAGCCTGTGGTCCGAGGAGCCATGCAGGACTTAGGTTCTGTTTAATACTTGAATATATGTCAAAAGTAATTAATTTCCTCTAAACCTGTGATCCGAGGATCCAGGCTGGACTTAGGTTCTGTTTAATACTTAAACAAATTGAGTAACAAGAAGCACGATGCCTTTACACAACAATAGAACTTATTGATAAAGGAAATTTTCATTAATAATAATACCTTTTCAGGTTGTTTAGATTCCAAGGGCGCGGTATTACATGCTCATCTAAGTCTTCTAGGAAATATGCCCTTATACCAGCCACAGAGGTGATGTGATATGGTCCTTCCCAATTGGGTCCTAGCTTTCCCCATGTTGGATTTTTCGCAGTGCCTAGAACTTTCCTCAATACCAAGTTGCCAGGCACTAGTGGCCTCATCTTTACTTTGGTATTGTAACCTTGCTTGAGTTTGTATTGATAGTATGCCAATTGGACCATTGCACTTTCCCTTTTTTCTTCAATAAGATCTAAGCTCTTTTCTAACAGCTCATTGTTACTACTTGGACTAAATGAGCTAGTCTTTCGTGTTGGAAAGCCCGTTTCTAAAGGAATAATAGCCTCGGCTTCGTAAGTCATCAAGAAGGGGGTCTCCCCTATTGATCTGCGAGGCGTGGTTCGATCCATCCACAGGACATGTGGCAGTTCTTCCACCCATCTTCCCTTCGCATCATCCAATCTTTTCTTGAGTTCGTTCACTAGGACCTTATTAACAGTCTCGGCTTGTCCATTCCCTTAGGAATAAGCCGGGGTAGAATATCTGTTCGTAATTCCTAATTCATAGCAGTATCTCCTGAAGAACTTACTATCAAACTGAAGACCATTGTCCGAGATGAGGGAATGAGGGACCCCGAACCAGGTAACAATGTTTTTCCAAATAAACTTCTTGGCGTCCACATCTCTAATATTTGCTAAAGGTTCAACTTTAACCCATTTAGTGAAATAATCAGTGCCGACCAGCAGATACCTCTTGTTCCCTGCTGCTTTGGGAAAAGGGCCAACTATATCTAAGCCTCATTGAGCAAATGGCCAGGGGCTAGACAGGGGGTTAAGAACTCCTCCCGGCTTGTGTATGTTTGGTGCAAATCTCTGACATTGATCACACTTTTTCACATACTCTTGTGCTTCTTTCTACATATTTGGCCACCAATAGCCCTGAGTGATGGCCCTGTGAGACAAAGACCTGCCTCCTATGCGGCTTCCACAAATCCTTTCATGTAGCTCCTCAAGGAGTAGCTCTGTCGCTTCAGGATGAACACAGAGTAGATATGACCCAGAAAAAGAGCGCTTGTACAATTTTTGGTCATCGGATAGCCAGAAGCAAGGCGCTTTTCTCCTTATCTTATTAGCTTCTGACTTGTCTTCCAGCAAGATGTCCTTTCTCAGATATAGTGCTATAGGATCCATCCAACTAGGCCTTACTCTGATTTGGTGAACATAAACTACTTGTCCATTTACCTCCGTGGGTTTGCACAAGTCGTCTATAAGGATAACCCGAGGTAGGCTCTGCGTCGAGGAGGTCGCAAGCGTGGCTAGGGAATTGGCGTGTGTGTTTCCACTCCTGGAGACATGCAATAAGGTGAAGGATTCAAATCCTGACTGCAAATGCCTAACCTGACTTAAGTACCTTTGCATTATCTCATCTCTTGCTTCTAGTTCGCCTTTCACCTGGCCAACGACTAGCCTCGAGCCCGAGAACATCTTTACTACCTTTCCCCCCATTCTTTGAAACATGGACATTCCCTCCAGTAAGGCTTCGTACTCAGCTTCATTATTCGTGGCCGAGAATCCCAATTTTAGTGACTTCTTAATGGTGAGCTTTTCGGATGAGATTAGAACTAGCCCCACTCTAGAGCCCCTTTAATTTGCCACACCATCGACGTATACCTTCCAGAATAGAGGTTCTTGTAGGGAGATTGTGTCAACCGATTTTCCATCCATGTTCTGTGTCATTGATGTTTCTTCTAATGGGGGTTCAGTGAACTCGGCCATGAGGTCTGCCAGTACCTGACCCTTAACAAAGGTACGAGGCATGTATTTGATGTCAAAAGCCCCTAAGACTATGCCCCACTTTGCAATCCTCCCTGTGTAATCAGCACTTCAAAGTATGGCCCCGAGTGGAAGTTGAGTTAGGACGACGACTGTATGTGCTTGGAAGAAATGGAGAAGCTTTTGTGTACCATGCACCACTGCCAGGATGGCCTTCTCCAGCGGTAGATAGCGAATCTCGGCCTCATGTAGTGGTTTGCTCACATAGTAGACTGGCCGTTGTACTCCATTGTCAACTCGTATCAACACCAAACTCACAGCATGAGGGGCCACTGCAATATAAGAAAACAAGACCTCGTCCATCCTAGGACTGGACATAATAGGTTGCCAAGATAGGTATTCTTTAAGTTGCTGAAATGCCAAAGCACACTCCTCAGTCCACTCAAATCCCTTTCATTTATTCATCAATAGGAAGAAAAGTCTGCCTCTATCTCTGGACCGAGAAATAAACCGGTTTAGAGCGGCAGTCATTCCGGTTGGCTTCTGAACTTATTTGGGATTCTGAGGTGGTTGCAAATTTTTTATCGCCTTAACTTGGTCGGGATTAACCTCAATTCCCCGGTGAGTCACCATATAGCCCGGGAATTTTCCTGATCCCACGCCAAAAGAACACTTTGAGGCGTTAAGGCGCAGCTTGTATTTTCTCAGTATTTCAAAAATACTTCCGAGGTCTCCTACATGCTCAGACGCCACCTTACTCTTCACCACCATGTCATCTATATAGACTTCAATATTCTTGTCCAATCAAGGTTCAAACATCTTAGTCATCATCCTCTGATAAGTGGATCCCGCATTTTTCAAGTCGAAGGGTATTACCTTGTAATGGTAGTTTCTAGTGGGAGTAACAAAAGCTGTCTTCTCCTGATCATCTGGAGCTAGCGGTATTTGATGGTATCCTTGAAAAGCATCTAAAAAGCTCATCCGAGGATGGCCTATGGTAGCATCTACCAGCTGGTCTATCCAAGGCATAGGAAATGGATCTTTTGGGCAAGCTCTGTTTAAATTTGTGAAATCCACACACACTTGTCATTTTCCGTTCTTTTTCTTTACTACCACAGTATTGGCCAGTCACTCAGGATAGAAAACTTCGTTGATAGCCCCCGCCTGCTTAAGTTTCGTCACCTCATCTTTGACAGCATCAGAATGATCTCTAGATGAACGTCGAGGAGGTTGTTTTTTGGGGGTAACAGATGGATTGACATTCAAATGGTGGCAAATGAAATTTAGGTCCACCCTCGAGGCTTCATAAGCATTCCACTTGAAAGAACTTCTCCGGATCATCGCCAACAGTAACCTTTTCTAGATTTTCACACTTTGCTTCCTCGATTGATCCATTATTGGGCAATATCGGAGTTCTTGATTGCTATAAGTTCCTTTCAACAGAGGTCGAGAACTCCACATTGGGCCTATGTAAGATGGCAGCCACCATGCACTGCCTAGCCATGGACTGATTCCCTACAATCTCTTTAACTTGGCCGTTGGACGGATACTTCACCTTCTGGTGCAGGGTAGAAGAAACGACTTCTAAGGCATGAAGCCAAGGTCTAGCCATAATAGCTGTATAAGGTGAATAAACATCCACCACAATGAAGTCCACTTCCACCACATCCGAACCGGTCTATATGGGCAGTCTAATCTGACCTCTTAAAGTAACTGTCTTCCCCTCGAAACTTACTAGTGGGGAAGCATACGCTGTTAGGTCCTCGGGTTTTAAATTCAGCCTCTTATATAAGTCGGGGTACATTATCTCAACAGCACTTCCTTGATCTACCAACACTCTTTTTACATCATACCTCCTATCCTGAGTGTGAACACCAAAGCGTCGTCATGGGGTTGGATAGTTCCAATCTTATTGTCGGTCGAGAAGCTCAAAACTAGTGGAGCCTCTATTATGGCTCTTTTTCGCTCTGAATTGCTGTCTTCGGTTGATAACCGAGCCACAGACATTACTCTAGAGGGACAGGAATTGGTCCTACCGGGGGCAGTGAAGATGACATTGATCGTTCCCAGAGGAGGTCTTGAAGAAGCATCTCTCCGGGGATCCGAACCTGTCTGCCCCGCTTGGCAAATGGTCCAGCAGTTGCTTCAACTTCCCTTCTTGGACCAACTGGTCCAAATGGTCCCACAAATTCCTGCAGTCTTCTGTAGTGTGCCCCTGGTCCTGATGATATTAGCAATAAAGGCTCTGGTTGCATCTCATGGGGTTTCCAGCCATCTTGTTTGGCCATCTCGGAATACTGCATTAACGGTTTGGGTGTTGGTAGACCCTGATTGTCCGGCAAAATCTCTCCGAGGTCAGTTGTTATTGAATCGGTCCGACTTGAAATCCCTCTTCTCCTGAGGAATAACCTTAGCCTTTTCTTTACCCAGTTGCTGGTCTTCCTCAAACCTTTTATACTTGTCAATCCGGTCCATAAGCTGGCGCAGGCTGGTGACTGGTTTTCCTGTTAGGGACTTCCTTAAACCATGCTCAGTTGGGAGGCCATTTTTGAAGGTACTAATGGCGACGTCCTCAAAGTTACCATCTATCTCATTGTACATCTCCCAATACCTGTCCGAGTATGTTTTCAGGGTCTCCCCTTCTCGCATGGACAAAGACAATAGGGAGTCTAAGGGCCGAAGGACCCTGGTACATGTGATTAAGCGGGAGCCAAATGCCTGAGTGAGCTCTTTGAAGGAATTTATAGAATCAGTTCTCAGGCCGTCGAACCATCTCATCGCCACGGGTCCCAAACTGGATGGGAACACTTTGCACATCAAGGCTACGTCCTTAGAATAGACAGCCATTCTCTAATTGAAATGGCTCACATGCTCCACCGGGTTTGTTCGCCCATTGTAGATGGTGAATGTTGGCTGATGGAAATGCTGAGAAAGAGCTGCCCTTTCGATCCTATACGTGAAGGGCGACTTGAAAATCTGGTTCAAAGCTTTGTTCATCGCATCATTTCCCAATCCTCTGTGAGTTGGGCTCTTGCATCTGCATTCACCATGATGCTTCTCTTCATATGAGAAGGATTTGCTAGGAAGAGTCCTTGATCTACGTCGATAACCGCTATCCTTCTCATTGTCGGAAGAGGAATCAGATGGGGTGGGAGTTTGTTTTTGTTGTGCATGGCATAACTTCTTCTTTAGTTGGTCGATTTCCCTTTGCATGGCTTTATTGTGTTACTCTTAAGAGACGTGACTCCCAACTCGAGAGTGGCTTTTGCTTGTATGCGTAACGTGCACGCTGCCCTCTTGATCTCTCCTACGCCCAAGGTTGGCGAAATGATTTTCACGTTGAGATGCTATGGATTTTGCCTGGTGTGGGCCTGAATCTACCATAGTTAACCGTTGTTTTCACTATCACACAAGTTCTTCCCACAGACGGCGCCAATTGTAGGGTCTCGTTTTACAGTCCAAGCCCAAAACGTATGGGATGTTGGCCTAATGAGCCCAGTACAATAAATTTGTAAAGAGTGGGTCGAAGAACTAGGCCCTAATGAATTGAACAACGGATAGGTTTAATTTGAACGACTGTCAAACACAAATAAGAGATTTGATCTTAATATATTTTCAATCCGAGGAGGTCCCTCTTGTATAAATTGATCACAAATGGATACGAAGACAATTTAGATTACTACAGTATTTTCTCCCTATTTTTTTTATCCTCATTTCATGAAGAGCCTTTCACATTATATATCCTCCTTTGGACCATCTTCATCCTACACTTGTTGATCATCCGAGCCCTTACTTGAGTACCTGTCCCATCAGACACCCTCTTTGATTTTCTGTGAGTTGTGGTAGTCAAGGTAACACTGTTCAGAGGTCTTCTCCACATAAATGCGGCCATAAAAGTAGCTGCAATGCATTTAATGCGGTGGTGGTAGCTTTCCCTTAGATATTTTTAGGTTTCCTTCTTTTTCGTATGTTCATGAGGCATGTCCCTATCATTGGAGGTTCTTGGAGGATCACTCTAATTGCTGGAATACGTACTTTGAACTATATTCATCATATCTGAGGAGGAGTTCCTCCTTGGATCATCCTCCATTTGTTCCCTACTTATGAGACTTTAACTGGGAACCCCTAATAACTATTTGTTCCTCCTCGGACCTATCAATGTCCTCGGACAAAATTCAAGGCCCAATATATGATCTTGGGCCCTCACCCCTACAATATATATAGCATTATGTCCGTACAATGCACGGTTTAATCAAAATTCATATGTAAATAATTTTTTATTAATTTACTTAAAATAAATAAAAATAAATGAATATTTTACTTTTAAGTTACATAATGAATGCATGTTGTATAAGACTAAAGTATCATAAAATGTGTATATATATATATATATATATATATATATATAAGTGAATGGAAGATGGTAGAGTTACCTAATATATATAAGGGCAAAATTTAGGTACAGTACCTTAGGTTCCCTATTTAAAATTTTGACATCTGTTCAATTTGACATCCCAAATAAACGGCATTAACCCACGGCTTAAATTTTTTTTCTTTTTTCCTTCTTCCTTTTTTTTCCTGTACTGCGAGAACCCACAACTTCAAATCTCCAGTTGCCTCATTTTCTACTGGGTTTCAAACCAAAAAAAGGGACCCTTCTTCCTCATTTTCTCAGTAACCAAACAGGAAAGATCAAAAAATAATTGCTAGATCTACTGGGTTTTAAACAAAAAAATGGCACTTGAACTTGAAGCTACGATCAAATCCAATCGGATTTGATCCGTTCAGATTCCACAAAATCATAGATCAGAAAAGAAAAAAAAATATAGATCAGAAAAGAAAGAATCATAGATCAGAAAAGAAGAAAGGAAACAGATACACATACATACACACACACCGAGAGAGAGAGAGAAAGAAAGAATCATAGATCAGAAAAGAAGAAAGAGTCATAGATCAGAAAAGAAATAATCATAAATCAGAAAAGCCCCAACAACAAAAACTACACAACCCATTTCCACTTCAACCACCCCACCTCCAAAAACAACGTCCCAAACCCCATCCTCCATAAGATCATCATCTTCAAATTCTTTACAATCAACAAAGAGAAAAGTAGAGCCATCAGTGCCAGCACTGATTTTCAATGCATTAGACGACATAATCAACACCTTCATAGACCCTCCTATCAAACCATCAGTGGATCCAAAACACACCGAGAGAGAGAGAGAGAGAGAGAGAGAGATATGAAATTTTTTTTTTTTTTTTTTTTTTTCTCTTTTGGGTTTTGGGTTTGGAAGAGAAAGGTTTTGGGTTTGGAAGAGAAGCCGTTTGTAGGTACAGGAAAAAGAAGGTAGAAGGAAATATGGGTTTTGGGTTTGGAAGAGAAGGGTCATGGGTGGTTTGGAAGAGAAAGGTTTTGGGTTTGGAAGAGAAAACGATTGCAGGAACAGGAAAAAGAAGGAAGAAGGAAGAAAAAAAATTTTAGTTTTAACGCCGTTTATTTGGTTTATTAAAATATTGGACAAGTGTCAAAATTTTAAATAGGGAACCTAAGGTACTGTACCTAAGTTTTGTCCTATATATAATGATTTTCAATTAAGGCTCAATTAATCACATATATTTAAATAGAAAACCCTTGAATTTAATAGTTAAAAATTATCCAAAACAATAATTGAAATCATGTTTAAGTAGAAATCTCAATTCAATAATAAGAACAATCTAAATTACTATAAAAATTTGAAGTAGAGAGAGACTCACATGAGAATTTAATCTTTGTCCTTGAAAGCATGGAAGAGAACACTAAAACTTGAGTGAGTTTCACCCTACCAAGTTTAAGTTTAAACTTAAAGTTTAAATCTTGTGCGTTGCACACTACATGTGTGTGTATATGCATGAAAAATTATCTGAATTTAACATTTATTGCAGAAAAGAGGTAGTGTAGTCTTACCTTTGTCTAACTAATTTTTATTATAATTCCTTTGTTTTGCGGGGAGAAAGAGAAACACTTCTTTTGGAAAAAAAAAAAAAAAATCAGCGTATAATATATAATAGCTAAGATATTAATCTTTGGAAGTGATATCTCATACGGATTAGTATTTCAATTGTGGGTTTTAGTAGTTAGAAGTTAGCGCATAGTAGTTAATAATTAGAAAATTACTTGGAAATTTTTTTAAACCAATCCCTTAAAAAAGTTTTAGTAGAGTTTAAATCACGTTAATAAATTAACTCTCTATTAAATTTTTTTTAAATCATGTTAATTAAAAGTTACTGATAAAATTATTATTAGTAAACGTTTCTTAGGCATTTCTATTTAGCTTTGCTGCCAAATTTATATAAACTCTTTTATTTCTTTTTTTCGAAGAATATAACACAACCAAAAACCTATTAACAACAATTTAAATTCAATATAAAGGATATAATCAAACTTATTCATAATTTAAAATTAAGAAATTAACACAAATTATAAGTTAAGATATAAATGTAGAAAAAGAAAAAAGAATAAACCTGTTTGTAAAAAAGAATAAATAAGTACAAAAGTTTAATATTATGAATTGGGTTAAAACGTATATGAGAAGTTTTTATTGATTTTTTTGAAATTAAAGAAAAATAGCTTAAATAAAATGAAACAATAATAATGAAGAAGAAAGAATGCATAAAAAATTAAGATAGGTAGAGTTTCATTTGATATAGAATTTAAATCCTATTGGAATTAAGATTTCTAATCAATTTGTTTGTTGCTATCTCATAAATCCATAAAAAGTGGAATAAAAAAATGTCATATGAATAGAAAGAAAAAAGAAAACATTTTTTTATTAAAAAAAGGAAACATTTTTTTATAACCAAAAAAAAAAAAAAACAAACGTTTTTTTTTTTTTAGAAGAACAAACGTTTATTATATATAGATACTTTTCTTTTGTTTGAGAAGAAAGAGAAAGTGTGTACTTGAAACTCAAATACTTATTATCTTATGTATATTTTTTTTAACTTTATCCAAAAACATTTTTGGTAAATCAATATGAACAAAAACTTCTATCTTTTGTTTTTCCAATAACTTTGTTTTTTTTTTCTTATGACTGTAATATAATTTATTTAATAATAAAAATATTAGATGAAGAATTTGGATTGTAATCAAATTAAGACTTTTACCAACTTAGAAATTATAGGAGAAAAAGATAAGAACAAAAAAAAAAAAAAAATCTATTTTTAAAAAATCTAAAAAAACTGTAATTTGGTGAAGCCACTTGGCACAATCACGGCTTCTAAGCCCAACTTTTATTATATAATATATGATATATATATAGTCAAAGCTTAGACAAAATCCAATTAATTGGAGTCTCAATTTTGCACCACATGTCCCATTTAATTTTTAATTTTGTGCCAAATGAATTATCGAGTGTAAAAATCAAAGAGTCCAAATCCAATTAGATTCTAAATTGGATTTCAATTAGATTCTAATTTTTCATCACGTATTCATTTAAGTTTTCAATTTTCGTGGCATGTAAATTATTGGGTGCAAAAATTGAAAAGCCTAAAACCAATTAAATTTTAAATTATATAATATATATATATATATATATATATATATATATAATATGAGAAACTATTACAAATTTTATAAATGTATGGTTTTAAAAAAGTGTAAGCTAATACCATATATAATTTGAACATCTTATAAAAAGAATATATTAATTTGAATCGTATAATTATGATTATTTTTAATCGTATCCATGCATATTTTTAATTGTATATGTGCATATGCACAGAGCTACATGCTAGTCTACACACACACACACACACACACATATATATATAGGCAAAATTAAGAGAAAATCCAATTAAATTTCAAATTGGAATTCAATTAGAGTTTATTTTTGTGGCATGTGTCCCATCTAATCTATGTTTTTAAATTTTTGTGCCAAGTGAATTAATTCAATGTAAAAATTAGATTTCAATTAGAGTTTTATTTTGCACCACGTGTCCTGTCTAATCTAAGTTTTTTTTTTTTTTTTTTTTTTTAATTTTTGTGTCAAATGAGTTAATTTAGTGTAAAAAACGAGGAGTCCAATATCAATAAAACTTAAAAAACCTAATCATATATCCAACTCTATTCTATATAGTCCAATATAAATAAATCATAAAAAACTTATCATATATCTAAGTCTATATATAAAATTAGAGGAAGAGAGAGTTTGAATGATTTTATATTTATGAGCATTTTTTGTTGTATATCTAAAAACAATTCAACATTTATGTAATATACCATAACTATGTACCGTCCATTACTAACTTGGTAATATATATATTGCTTTTTCAAAACAAAGTTTAGAGAAAATTCAATTAGGATCAAAATTGGATTTTACTTTTGTTTTCTTTTCATACAAATTAAATTATTTAGATTTTTCTGTTATTTTTTTTCTTTGAATTAATGAGCATTTTTTTTTTTACTATTTCTATTAGGATATTTTGTATGCGAAAATATTGAATGTAACAAACTGTAATTGAACTGAATGATCCCATGCACCTATCCTTAGGAGATAATATTTGACCAATTTATTCTTTCATTTTGTATTGTATTTAGTAGAATTTCACAGATAATAATTGTGAATTGATATTGTATAGGTAGTATTTAATAGTGATTTTCAAAATTATATACGTAATAACAATGAAATGAGAAACTTGGCGAAACCAATATCATGAAAATTGCAAATAAAAACTATTTTAGTACCTCAAAATTTCCTGGTCAAACTATGTCATATATGTTTAATAACTCAAACTAACACCAATAGCACCACTACTATTCACCATTCTCATGCATAAGCACGAGTTACATACTAGTTAATATAATAAGAGCCTTCTGAACATAAGTTTAAAGAAAAATAAATATTTAATTTTTTAAGTTGCAATTACTCTTTTTGAACAAGATGAACCATAAATAAATTTTTATATAATAAGAATTTAATTTAAGGATCCTAAACGGCTTATAAACAAAAATAATCAATAAATTGATCCATGTGTTAGGATTCATTTTTGTTCATCAATTATCAATTGTGTCAATTTAATACTAAAAGTTTTGAAAATGATTATAATGTTATCCTATTGATCGATTTTTTTTCAAATGTTTTAACCATGTAGTTAACTTTAATTCCTAAAAAAAGTGTAGTTAACTTTAACCCTTACTTAAAAAGGAAATAGCAATTTTAAGATAATAATCTATAGAAGTGGAAGTTCAATAAAGAATCCAATACTTCCCTTATTTTGCAAGAAAACATTTTATGAACTTTGGTACGATAGAAAATACAAGTTAACAGATTACAATTTCAATGGTCAATGGAAAGCAAGACCAATAAAGAGGAAAATATTTTTCACTTTTAATGAACATAATAAATCTTCCAAAATGTTACGTACTTAATAGCCCATCACAAATAAATCCTACATTTAGAATAATCTTTAAAGTTTTCAAAACAGCAACTAACATAATCCAAGGGGTGGGTTAGTAGTTCCTAAGTCCTCATGATATCTATGAGATCTTGGGTTTGAAACCTCTTGTTTTATATATATATATAATATAGCTTTAATCCACCAAGGCTGTAATAACCTAGGCGTGTGGGACAGGAAGACTGCATACATCCGAGGGAATAGTCAGATACTCAAAGTGTTTTGTCAAAAAAAAAAAAGCAACTAACATAGTGTTGCTTAATGATGATGCACAAAAATTGTCAGTGAGCTGATCATCCACGTGCACACCAATGAGAGTACCTAAAGAATAAGAAACCAAAGAACCAACAAAGAGCACCAATGATGTGCGGGCCAAAAACCCTCCGAAAGTTAAGTCAGTGATTGAAAAACCTTTGAGACCTCAATAGTGTGAGAGTTAGAGATTTTCTGCATACCTTGGAGAAGATGAGACTTGGTACTTATATAGTGGTGTAGGGTTAGCCGAGATCCCTTAAATATAGGAGCTTTCCTTATGGAGAAGATTTAGAGTTAAGGCCCCGAGATTTTAGGGCTCTCTTTCCATACCGAGAAGATACGAATATGTAGTAAGGTCCTTGGATGTGGTATGCAAGTTATTTCCATATAGGGATGCATGAGTGAACAACATGCAAAATTTTGTGGGACCCAGCGTATTAACCATAGGTATGCAAATCATCCATTGGTATGCTTTTCCACATGTCGGGACCAAATAGATTCACCGTTGGGCTCTAAGAGTTGAACATGCACACTACCTGACGGTTCTAAGGTGTTGACGGATCAGAGGGAGGCCAACGGATCCTGGTGGGTGTAATGCATTTGTCATTGACTAAAAAAGGGGGTGCATTAGATGTATGCCCAACGGATCATTGAGTCCCATGGAGATCAAGTAGGCTACCTTTCCCGTCAGGTTGTAGGTAGAACACCCTCAACTAGATGAATTAGATAGTTTAGTAAGGCCTTTTGTTCATGCCGAAAATACCCTTATCACTTAATAATATTATATAAATTATCTAATATAGCTTTAATCCACCAAGGCCACACAAGAAATCCTATGAGTCTTCTCCAAAAAATTGCTATTTGTAGAACTCAATAAACTTGGTTATATCCTAGGGACAAATTTGTAATAATCCTTTAGCAATTATTGTGAAATGATAAATATTGTTTAAGGATAACATTCAGTCGTGTCTCCAAGTCAATCAAATTTTTTATTTATCTACTGGATCATTTTGTTCTTTCTTTGTATACTCCTTTAATTTCCAACAAGCTTCTCAGATTGCAGTGAGTCTAGTTTTCTTGTTATTACAATAACCTGAATTCCTTCCCTCGTTTTTCCCACCAAAGCAATGCCTCTCTTTCCTTGGACCATCTTCCTGGAAACTTTGGTTTGGAACATCAATTGCCAATATTTTATATAAGGCCAGGCTATTGTGTTATTTCCATTACCACCATTTGTTGATTAGTCTTGACCTGCAGAAAGTTCAAGAAAAGCAGTAGTGTACATATGTGTTAAGGAAGTGGAGGTTAGAAAAATCTCATTTATATTTGGTGATCTCCCTTCAAAGATGATTGCATTTCTATGAATCCAAATACACCATAGGGTGACAAAGAAGTTGGGTATACTGTCTTTGAGCCTTTGTTCTTTCCTACTTGAGCACCAATTACTTGCAAGAAAACATAAGGAAATGATTCAATTTTGTAGAAATTTTTTTTCAAAAAAATAGCTATTTTCTAGAAACATTTACGATCAAACAAATAGAGTATAAATTAGATTCTAGTTGCGTTATAATATTGTGTCAAATATCATTTCAATTAGATATCTCCCACTTTTTTTTTATCGAAAATTTCACCATCTTAATTTGATGATATGTGTTAGGGACATATTTTATGTAATTGGCTAATCATTTGACAAAATGCACTTTACTTGTAATGTAGATCTAGGATATGTTTAAGACTTCAAGAAACATGTTGTTCAAGTCAAGTGTTAAAGCCATGAAGATCTGACCAAGAAACAAGTGAAGAAGAGTTGTTCATTAAATCTCGACAAAAGTCTTGACAGAATCCTTTCTATTGAGATTTAATGTTGAAGTTCGACAGATTCTCGACACAAACTGTATCTGTCGAGATTTACGAAATCAGACTTTTCAGATCTGATTACATGTATATTCCTATGTATTTGTGTAAAGTTTCTTTTCTCACAACCCTAGACATATATAAGGATTATTTTAAAGGCCGTCACAAGAGTTTTTGAGTGACCGAATGCAAAAAGTAGCCCAGTTCATTATTCTCTTTGTAGAAGCTATTGCGTCTTTACGCCAAGGGTTTTGTGACCAAAGAGCTTCCTGATCTTCATTATTGATGAACTGAAGAACTTTGCAACCAACAATCTTCTTCAAGTTAGTGAGTTAGTCACGTACTAGGATCCGTGCATCATTAGTTAGTCACGTACTAGGATTCGTGCATTGAACTAAAAGATTGCCCTACAATACAAGTCCAATTGGGTATTGGGGTAAGGGTCCAACTGTAAGTTGGTATTTCCACCAACGAGCAAGCCAACGTCGTTGGAAGAATACAATTGATGGCTTGTATGATACTAATGGCGTGTGGTGTACTAAAATAGAAGGTATTGCTACTATAGCAAAGGATTTTTATAGAAATTTGTTTACTGCCTCCAACAACCTAAACATGGATGGAGTTCTGGCTTATGTGGAGAGAGTGGTCACTGAGGATATGGCCAGAAGCTTGATTCGTACATATACGGAGGATGAAGTTAGAGTGGCTCTTTTCCAAATGCATCATCAAAAGCACCGGGCTCGGATGGTATGTCTCCTTTCTTTTTCCAAAATTTTTGGCATATTGTGGGACATGATGTCACCTCAACGGTATTGTCTGTGTTACACTTAGGGATGTATTTGCATAAAATGAACTTTACACATACTGTGTTAATTCCCAAAAAGAATAATCCATAATATATCACGGAGTATCGTCCCATTAGCTTGGATAATGTTGTATCTAGGATTATCTCTAAGGTTCTTGCGAATCGTGTGAAATCCATATTACCCAATGTTATCTCTGACTCCCAAAGTGCGTTTATGCCAGATAGGCTTATCATAGACAATACTACTGTGGCTTTTGAAATGTTACACAGGATACAGAATAAAAGACAAGGGAAGGTTGGACACATGGCAACCAAGTTCGATATTAGCAAGGCTTATAACAAAGTGGAATGGGAATTCCTTGAAAGAATCATGTTGAGGTTGGGCTTCCCAGTGCCTTGGGTGAATCTAGTAATGACGACAGTGCGCACAGCCTCATACTCTACCCTTATCAATGGCGAGCCCCGTGGCTATGTAACCTTGTCAAGGGGTATCAAACAAGGTGATCTGTTGTCTCCATATCTCTTCCTTCTTTGTGTAGAAGGTCTCTTTTCTTTGCTATAGAAAGCCATCAAATCTCACCAGTTGAAAGGGCTCTTATCTTGCCAAGGTGGTGTTTGAATTTCACACCTACTTTTTGCCGAATATAGCCTGCTCATTTGTGAAGCTAAACCTGATGAATGTCGCCGGTTACTGGACTTGCTCACACAGTATAAAGAAGCTTCAAGGCAGGCTATTAAATGAAAAAAAACTACCTTGTTCTTTAGTCGAAACACTAGTCGTGGGGTTTAAGAAGATATTCGGGCAATTTTTGGGGGCACAAATTTTGACAAACTATGAGATATATCTCTATTTGCCTATGGTGGGGGGTAAGTCAAAGGTGAACATGTTTAAGGAGCTCCAGGAAAGGATTATTAAAAGGGTGATAGGATGGAAACAAAAGTATATTTCTAAGGCTGGTAGAGAGGTTCTTATCAAGACGGTGACCCAAGCTATCCCCACTTACTCCATGAGCATTTTCAAAATATCTAGGCCGACATATGATGGTATAAACTCAACTTTGGCTAAGTATTGGTGGAGGCAGACTCGGAATGAGCGAAAGATTCATTGGATTAGTTAGAGAAAATTGTGTGCCCCTAAAGATAGAGGTGGTATGAGTTTCAGAGATATTCATGTGTTTAATCTCGCAATGTTGGCCAAGCAAGCATGACGACTGATTCATGGAACTCATTCTCTATTCTATAGGGTGTACAAAGCTAGGTACTTCCCCATGTGTTCTTTCATGGAGGCAGAGCTAGGGAACAATCCCTCTTATGTGTGGCGTAGCCTACTTAATGCTAGGCAGTTACTTTAGGCTGGGTAGGTATGGCGGGTTGGAGATGGACACACGATTGGCATTTAGAGTCATAAATGGCTCCCTCACCCCCCATTGTTCCGTGATGGAGTGGACCTATCTTTGAAGGTCTGTGACTTCATTGATCCACACACTAAGCAATAGGATCGGGGTAAGGTTAACTCTTGGTTCTTGCCATCGTCGAGGGATGAAGTGCTCAGAATTCGCCTGGGAAATTTGGAGGTGCGGGATAAGCTGTGTTGGAATGAGAACAAGTCCCAGACCTTCTTAGTACGAACTGCATATCGAGTATCTCTTCAGATGAATCAGGTTTTGGTGGCGGAGCACTCCATGACTTGTGAGGATAAACAAATCTAGAAGAGACTATGGAAACTACCCATCCCATCGAAAGTGCAAAACTTTGTGTAGTGAGCTAGCTCGGACATTCTACCCACTTGAGCCAACCTTTTTCAACGGAAAGTCCTTGTTGATCCGAAGTGTGCAATCTGTGGAATGCAAGATGAGACTTTTATCCATATTCTCTGGCATTGTCCTTTAGCCATTAATGCTTGGGCACTGGTTCTAGGGAAGCTGCAGAAATGTGACTCCTCGGCTCAGAATTTTCATGACCTGGCTCATACGATGATGGAGAAACTGCCCAAGAGAGATCTAGAAATATGGGCTATGGTGGCCTGGTCCATTTGGAACGCGCAAAACCGTTTCCAATTTGAAGCAACTCAGACTCCCCCTCATGCAATCCTGAAAGGAGCAGTGTCCTTGACTGAAGATTATTAAAGGCTAGCATGTAGCATGCCTCATAGTTGAGCAACTGTGTGTGCCTCATACTCTTTATTTAAGGCATGATGTATACTTTTTAGTTTTTTCATTATTTTATATTTTTTCCTGACTGATGGGTTTGGTCCATGGGACCCTCCCTGAGTTTTTGTTTCCTTTCTTTGTATCTTTGTTTTTTTGGTTTTCAATATATGTCTATCTATTCTGTCAAAAAAAAAAAGAAAAAAGTATAGGTTAAATGTACAATAAATTTTGGGAGTTAAAAAGAAATATGAAGTACCAAAGCATCCAAGAGTTAAAAAAAAAAAATGCAATCTCAAATACAGATAACTTGTCTAAATTGTTTTGAAAGTGAATCTAAGAAATTCATAAAATAAAAGATAGCAAACAATAGGCTAGATATCAACTACTTGTTAATGCCTCTTCAAAATCCTTCTCATTCCTGCAATAGCAGACAAGCTGGCTCCTCTACCTGAAAGTTGTTTGTCTCCTTTCTCTACTATGCCACCTTCATACAACATCCACGAATAATGGATCACCTTTATCTTGAGATTCTCCCACTATTCATATAATGTCATTTCTTTTCTCATAAGTGGGTTACAAAGACAAAGAAAAAGACAAATGATGATCACTGACAATGCATAATAACAAGTACTAAAGAAAGCAAATAACAATGGGATTATACTTACATCATGAACCTTAGTAATTATGGGATACACGTACCCGTTTTGCCATCGAGGAATAGACAACTCCCTAATTAGCCCTATTCAATGAAGACTAGCACGTCCATGAGGGATAAGTTGGAGTCATTCCCTTTAATGCACCACCCAAACTACCACCAAAAGAACCTTCTTGAAAAGAGACAAACAAATGCGGTTAGTAAAGCATAGTTAAGACAAGCGACAAGAAGAAGATGAACATAAAGATACTTATAGCTAAAGACATAGAAAATGGTTCATTACCCTTACAGTGTTGAATGCCTCATAATCCTCCTTTGGGCTATGAAGGTGTGAATGGAAAGAAAAACCAATCTATCATGGGATTAGCTCATCTAATTAGAGATCATAAGGTTCAATGGCAAAGGTAAGCGGGTTGAAAATGACAAGTTTCAATTGCACTTCGTCAAATTGACAGGCCACTCACTCTACAAAATAGAAGGCCTACGCTTTAGGACCCTCTCGGAGGCATGTGGTTGCACATCCATGAATTGTGCTTCCTCCTCAATTCCTTAGGACCAACAACGGGAGAACCAAACCAATGCCACCATATCACCTTATCAAGCCTGAGATGATCTATTAAATTGTTTATCCAGTTGAGTCTATTTATCTTTTAGTTTTCTTAAAGTCTTTTTTTCTTTTTTTTAAGTTTCAACATATTTAATATTTTGTCTTTAGTTTTCATTTTTTGGTTTCTCTATTTTATACTTTATTTGTTCTCTTTCGAAATAGGTTGGTAACATGCCTAGAGTAGAGATGTAGCTTAGATACAATTCCTGCCTCTATGGTGCATACATAATCCTGATAGAAAATCATAAATCTATTTACTTTTTCTTGTTCTTCTTTTGTAAATGCATATGGAGCTAACCCCATGTATGTCCCCCTTCCTTTTACAATCTCTTGAATGGTAACATGGTTAGGGTAGGTTCTTTAATAGTATAAACATACACGACCAGATGATGCATGCTTAAGTTATTGTGACATGTACTAAATCCTACAATAGGGCACCTTACTTTAATATATGTTTTGTGTGAGCCCTTTGATTGTTTAAATGATTTATCTAAAAAATTATTATGCAAGCTTAGGAGGGAAATCCACTCGAGGGGACCTTTATTAGAATATGGCTAGGAGGTACAGGTGGAGCCTGATCCACAAATTAGGTGGACTTGGGTGTCTAACATCTTTCCAATCATATACCCTAATTAGGTGTTGACTCCTTTCTCCACCACAACTCCCAAGCTAGTAGTGTATTCTTGAACTCGTGTATTATGATGGGTCCACATTAGACAACACCCAGGAGAGCCATTCAATTGGTAGATGCGGTGGCATTTATGAACCACACCTTAGGCCCTAGACCACATGATTTCTTCTTGTTCTAATCACTCGTTAATTTCTCTTTGCAGAATCTTAATTTTCATAGTATATTGTCAAGGATGTGACTGTTATGAGAAAGCAAGAAGAAAAGAAAAGAAAGAGCAAAAAGGCATAAAACAAAAATTCCATTTGTTAAAAAATGGGTTAACCCAAATTGAACCATCACTGTTTTGAGTTCATGTCAACTTATTCATAGATCCAAAAACCCTGTTCTACTAATATTTCCCTGTAGGTTCAGCTGGATGAAGGAGTTTAGGTCAGGCAAATCAATACGATACCTAAGAAATATACTGTACTGATTATTAAATCGGTATTGGTACTCCTAAAAAATGTACCAAAAAAATACCAAATTGTACCAACCTGTACTAGCTATATTTCAGGCGTTTCAGTCAGTACAATAAAAAATATTAAAAATGTTAGAAATTTGATTTTTTCAATTATAAAAAAAAAAAAACATGTTATTTAAGCTAATGTGTTGGTTAATGTACTTAGACTAATATTTAGGCTTATAAAATATGTGGATTTTAAATTTTACGTTGATAAACATAAATATTAATAAATTCATACTTACATAAATAAATACAAACATTTATATGTATAGAAATATATAAATAAAGGCAATCCCAAAATTGTACACCAGTACTAACCAGTACCGAAAATATTTAGTTCCCTTGGCCAAACCAAAATGGCCTACAGTATAGAATTGACTCCCTTGGTCTAGGTTTGATTTTTTGTAGTTCATAATGGGTCCAATTTTACTACGTTTAGTTTGTAGCAAGGTTGGTTAATTGCCTTTGCTAATAGTGTTCCAAGACTCTCATGTTGTTCATCAAATAATGTCAATTTCTTGATATGTTTTTCAACTAACCCACTTTTTTTTTCCAATGATGGTCCTATTTTTCAACTTTTAATTATAACTTCAAATGTTTTTATCTGTTTGAATAAACTATGATTTATTTGAAAATAAAATGATTTAAAAATTCATAAAATGATATATATATTTTTTATAGTTATTTATACTACTATTTAAGGGGTTTCGCCTATTTGAGTTCCTCATTTTTGTGGTTCTAAAATACTCCATTTCTATTCACTTACAAGTTTTCAACTAACGAGGATAAATCTATAAAATAAAGCCCCTATACATTAACAGCTCACTAACTCACGTACACTTTGTCAGTTTGCAACTCAATAACATTTATCTCTCATTCTTCTTCAAATTGAACATATTCAATTTTAGCCCTACATCCTCTTATTTTTTCTTCTTCTTCTACTTTCAGATTTGGGTTCTAAATAGTTTAAGTCTCCACCTTTTCTATCCTAATCAAAGCTAAACAGACATTGTGTGTCAACCACTTATTGCAAACAATTCAGGAAAATAATTTACAGATTGTCAAAGGCTCCAATAACTTTTCAGGTTCTATTTTTTTTTTTTTTTTTTTTTTTCATCTCTAAAACAAATTGCAAGTTCCTCTTTCTTTTCTTCAACATTGACTTTTGTTTTTTTTTCTCTCAAGTAATAAAGCTATAAGAAATCAAGATTGACATAATTCTTTAGTTTGTTTGTAGATTTGCCACATCTAGCATCCAATAGCACAATCTAATGCAACCAAAATGATTTCGCAATTGGACTCTGTTGAGTTTTTTTTTTGGTACATTGTTGAGTTAGGTTAAGTTGGATTTTTTTTAATAGAAAAAGATATAAACTTTTCATTTAAACACAAATTCTGTAGTAACGTGTTTCCAAAAAGTTTTCTCTCTTCCTCTTTTTTTATTTTTTTATTTTTTTCTGCACTGATGTGTTTCCAAATCTTTTTTTTTAATAATAAATTCATTATTTATTTTTTAAATGATTAACATTTGATCAAATACAAACTCTTTTTTCTGCACCAACATTTCTTCAAACTTTTTTTTTTTTTTTTTTAATAATGAATTCATTCTTTATTTTCTAGATGATTAATGTAGGGACATGTTTTGCAGCTCAAACCCAAAGTGTAAGGGAGATTGGCCCAGTGAGTCCAGTACAATAAATTTGTAGAGAGTGGGTGAAAGAACTAGGCCCTAATGAATTTGACAATGGTTAGTATGGATTTAGAAGATGATCAAGCAAGAACAAGGAACATAGAGCTGAATGAATTCACTGTCCGAGGAGGTAAGTTTTCATATAAATCAATTAAACATGTTACAAGTGCAATTTTGATTGCTACAGTGTTCTTACTCTCTTTTTTCCCTCCTCATTCCTTTGGGCTTTATACTTTAATTTATACTAGACATCTTCTCTCATCTCTGCCTTACACGTGTACAGCTGATAGCTTATATTGGAGCTTGTCCCATCAGCCTCCTCTAGAAGTCTTTGGGGGTGGTTGTAAGGCTGAAAGAATATTGTTCAGAGATCACTTCATCATTAATGTGGCCAAAGGGTTAGTTGCAGAGCATTCAATGCGGTGGTAGCAGTTTTCCCTTAGATATTTTTGGGTTCCCTTCCTTCTCGTATGTTCATGATGCATGTCCCTATCACTAGAGCTTCTTGGAATGTCACCCTAATTTTTGAAATACATATTTGGGCTGTATTTATCATACCCGAGGAGAAATTCCTCCTCGGACCACCTTCCACTCATTCCTTACTTATGAGACCCTAAACTGGAATCACCCATAACTATTTATTCCTCCTCAAACCATTCATGTTCTCGGCCCAGGCCCAATGCTCAATATATGATTTGGACCCTTAACCCTACAATTAAAATTGGATTTTTACAAACTTTTCATTCAAACACAAACTCCACACCAACGTGTTTCAAAAAATTTGCTCTTTTTCTTTTTTATTTTTGGATATTTTTTATTTATAAAAAAGTACAAACTTTTCATTCAAATACAAACTCTTTTTTCTATGGATAGGAATTCAAATACAAACTCTGCACGTATTTCCAAAAGTTTGTTTTAAAAAAATATGATAAACTTATATTTAACAGTACTTGATTTTTAAAAATGATAAAGGTTGGATTTTTTTTTAAAAAAGTAATAACATTTCATTCAAACACAAACATTACAATTACTGATGTGTTCCCATTTAAAGTTTACTTTTTTTTTTTTTTTTTTTGAGACAAAGTTTGGCTATAGACTTAGTTGTAGTCTAAGGTTACAACTCCACTCAATATATTTTTATTAGATGTGAATTTTAACAACTCCACCCTTAAATTATATTTTATTCTTATAACCTCCAAGTTTGAAAATTTTTCAAAAAATCAAAGATCAATAGTTATGTCATCAAATAAATGTTTAAATTTCAAATTTTTATAGTTCAAAATTATGCATATAAATAAGTTTATATATCGAATAGTAAATGACATCTGATTGGCATAAAATTTAACACGTGTATTAACAACATAAAGAACATACAATCTAACAGTTAGATTTTCAAAATATGGAGAATGTTAATTTTGTTAGTGAGAGTTGTAACTTTAGATTACGATTAAGTTTGTAACCAAACTTTGTCATTAAAAAAAAAAATGATAAACTTATATTTAACTTACTCTTCTCTCTCTCTCTCTCAGGTTGATGTATCCACAATTTTGTTGAATTGCATGAGGGCAGATTGGAATATTGGATAAGTTCGGGTGAGAGACTTTATAAAAATTATTGTATGATTCAAACCTCACATGAAGTGGTTGTTAACTAAAATGTTGTTGTTAAAGTTCTGTTATGCTTATATTTATCTTTTGTGTAATTCTACGTGGGATTCAATTTACATTTTTTTGATAACTAATGTACATACCATTAATTACAAATTCTACCGTTTAGCTTTATTTTTCTCAATCTCATCTTTTACGTATAAAGCTGATTGTGATCTCTTATCCTTTATTGGTTTCACTTTATAATTAACCGTAACAACCATTTTGGGTTTCACCTAACACTAACACCCACATCTATTTTTATTTCTTTATTTTATAAAGGCAGTTCAATGATAATTACTAATTTACTATGCCATAAAAAATGCTACATACAATTTCTTAGTTTTAAAGGTAGTTGGCTCCCTCTCCCCTGTGTGTGTTTGTTTCTTAAAAAAATGGTAGTTGGCTAGTTGCTAAATTTTAGGATTAAAAATAACCTAATAATTTCCATAAAAAAAACAAATAAAGATAATTATTTTTTAAAAGCAGTTCAAAGATAATTACTAATTTACTATCCCATAAAAAATGTTACATATAGTTTCTTGGTTTTAAAGGTAGTTGCTAAATTTGTGAACAATTTGTTAGTATATCATTTGTTATTGTTTCTCTTAAGATGTAATTGTGTTGCTCTAGCTCTTGCTAGTGTTGCAAAAGAGAACGAGGAGGTCATTATTTGACCCTCTTTTCTCTTTCTCATTGTATAGCATGATATTGAATGAATAAAGTTTACTACTGTTTCCTCTAAAAAAAAGGCAATTACTAAGTCTTGAATTTAAGTTCTTTTTAATTTTTGTTATGGATGTATAGCAAGTGGCTAAATTTTAGGATTAAAAATAACTTGATAACTCCCATAAATAAAAATAAAAATAATACTATCCTTTAATAGAGGCTCTTCTATTTTTTTTCCCTTTCTAAAAATTAATAATTTTCATTCATTATAATTGAGGTTGATGCATCTTTCAATTACAAAAATACTTAAGAGTTGTTATGAAATTTATTGTGGGTGAAATAATTTTTAAGTATATAAATCTCATCACACTTTTAGGTATTTTTGTGTTGAAAAATGCAAAAACCCCAAATTATGAAGAATGAAAATTATTGACTTAAAAAAATTAAAAAAATAGAAGAGCTCCTTGAAAGGTTGATATTGTAAAGATTTTCTTGAAAAAGAAAAAGAAAAGAATGCATATAATAGCATGTTAATTTCTTGAAGTCAAATGCAATTACAATTTTGTTTCTAAAAAAATTATTAGTTTTATAATCCTAATATTTTTAAAAGAATAAAAATAACACAACTTTCATTCTCAACACTAAAGTTGTTTTCATATAAAAAAAAAACTAGACTTTTTCAATATCAAAGAAAAGGAAAGAAAAGAAAAAGAAAATAGAAAAAAAAAAACAAAAAACAGATGGGTTTGTTTCTGGGTCAAGAGTCCAACCCAAGTCCGACCCACTTGTAATCAACTACCGAACTCTTGAAGTTTCTGAGGTTTCCTTCCTCCACTCATATCAAAAGCATAGGCGCTGTCTCTCTGTCTGTCTGTTAGTTTTGTGTTTCCCTTATCTCTCTCTCTCTCTCTCTCTCTCTCTCTCTCTCTGAGCTATTCAGCAATGGCTACTGTACTCAAAACTCCAACCATAATCCAAGCACCCTTCACGCCACGCACTTGTTCTGTATCCTCAAAATCCCAAAAACCCTTTTGCGTGTCTTTCAGACACAGTACCCCCAGACCTTCGCCTTTAACTTCTCTCCGGTTCTCCCACCTACCCCCCTCCTCCCTACGCTTCGTCAAGTTCGTACCTTCTTCTTCCTCCGGTGAAACTGACACCACTGAGACCCAGACCCAAGAAGAGGTTCAAGAACCTCAGCAGCAACAGCAACAAGTCCAGGTATTCCATTTCCACTGTTGTTAATTCATTCATTGTGGTTTGCTGAGTAAGTGTTAGAAGATTGAAAAGAAAGTAAAATTTCTGTACTGTTGTTAATTCATTCATTGTGGTTTGCTGAGTAAGTGTTAGAAGATTTAAAAGAAAGTAAATTTTTTGTACTGTTGTTAATTCATTCATTCATTCATTGTGGTGAGTGAGTGTTAGAAGATTTAAAAGAAAAGAAATTTTTTGTATGTGTGTGTTAACTTGATTGCATTGTTTGTATTTGGTGGCCAGAAATTGTATGGTATTATCTATCGTTTGATTTATTAGATTAGGCTGTTGCCGTCGAACGTGAAGTAGAGGCTAATAGAATTTTCTATTGATAGTATTTTCCTTACTATGTCTCTAGAGAATGGAAATCAATAGTGTAGATTTAAATACATAGGCTTTAGACATAAGTTGGGTGTGACACAACTATCTACTAGGTTCTTGCAATATGCAGTTCGGAATGTGGTAATGCTGGTTACAATGGACTTGTCCTAAATTTTGCAAAACCATATGGGGTGTTATCAGCATGGAGTTTTTAACTCTTAAAATCTTCATATTCCCATTTCATCTGATTGAAAGGGACGCATATGAAGCTCTCGCTCTCTCTCTCTCTCTCTCTCTGCATTTTTGTTTTGTGTGTATTTTGTCAGTTGAAAATTGGATATATCACTCAAGGAACTTCAAACAAAGTCTGCTGTCAAATTATGGAGAACTTTCTATTTTTATTTTATTTTTTTCCTTTTCCATACTTGAAAAAAGGGGAAGGGGTTGACCAGTTTGTGGAAGACCCTGCTTGGGTATAACCATAGCAGCACTTATCCACTGAGATGTTTGAGGGACCTAGATGGGGGATAGGGAATTGCAGGCACTGCCTCAGGTGGGTTTAGCCATAAATGAACCTCATCTCCATTGGGTTCTCAGTTTCATTGGTTAGTGGGTTCAGTCATTCCTCCCACTTGTAATATTTTGGAGTATTGAAATATTAGAGGTGGGGGGTATGGCATGCTTGATGCTTCCCTTCATTCAAAAAGTTAACCTGATGTTAAATTCTTCTCATAGTTTTTTAATTCTCTTTGGAAGAAAGGTTAGGGCTCAAAATTGACTACCGTTTGATAAGATGGGGATAAACAAGGCAACAATACTGATTTTTGAAGCAAAACATTTGCAAGAAAATTATGGATAGTGGTTGTGTTTAGGAATTAAAGGGTGGTTTGATGAGTTATTTGATGCCTATTTAGTAGAGAAAGGACATGGTGTTTTGGGTGACGCAGATTGGAAGCTTGAATGGGCTTTGATAGCAATCCTGATGTCGGATCTTTAAGAATTTGGTCATATTCAAGGGGTTCATGGTTAATGATTATTATAGAATCATAGTTGGCAATACTATCTATGGTTTCCCTTGGAAAAGTATTTGGAAGCAGAAGATTCCCTCTAGAGTAGCTTTCTTTGTTTGGACTGCTGCCTTAAGGAAATGCTTGACGATTGATAATTTACGAAAAAGGAAGGTGTGGATTTTGGATTGGTGCTACATGTGCAAGAGAAATGGTGAATCGGTTGACCATCTCTTCCTTTTTTGTCCTATTGCTATGGTTCTATGGTCTATGGTTTTGGGTTTATTTGGAGTAACTTGGGTTATGCCGCATACTGATTTGGGGCTGTTAGGGTGTTGGCAAGGCAGCTTTGGTCATCATTGAAATGGTTATATTTGGTCCATCGTTCCTCATTGCTTAATGTGGTGTCTTTGAAGGGAGAGAAATAGTAGATGTTTTGAAGATATTGAGCGATCTATTCTGGACCTCGAGCTATTCTTTTTTAGAACTTTAGTGGATTGGTTGTTTGCTTTAAATAAACAATCATTCCCTTCTTTTATTGATTTCCTAGACTCTTGCAATTTTTGTATTTGATTTCTTGACCCCTTGTACACTCCCTGTGTACTAGGGTGTTCCTTTTTGATATCAATAAAACTTATTACTTATAAAAAAAAAAAGATTGATTCTTGAATATGTTGATGGTTTTTTGGTCATTGGTGTTAAAATAGGGAATAGAACAAGAAATAAGATAGATAAAACATTAGGCAATCACACCTAGGTTTTCCTAAGTAATCAAACTTAGTTAGATAGAAGGCAATCACAATCTCAAAGCTTAAAATAAGAAAGCCTTTATATAGGCTATTGTTATATCCTTTCCTAGAAGGACTATGACTCTAAATAACCTATTGCTAGGATTACTAATTGTCAGGGTTTTGGACCCTAGTTATCACCAAATTAATCAACTTTTAACCAAATAATTAATTAATTAATTATGTTCTTGATTAAAATGATTAAAACATCAAACAAGCATAGATCACATGAACACCAAGAATGATGACCCAAGAAAACTTATGAAACTGTGGTTTCATAGTGAAAAATCTGGGTAGGTATTAACCTAAACAATTCTCAAGGCAACATTTTACTAATAGAATCGAAGTTTGTACAATAGACTTAACCCTAAATTTACTGCTACCTCATGTAGTACTTACTGGTAATGACCACACATAGCTTTGAAAGAAAGTTCGCTCTAAGGTAATTGTGACAAGAAGGTATAAATCATGACAGTAGTTATGAGAATAATAACACAGAAGGAAGATCAATAGGCACATTAGTAAGAAGGGCATAAAGAAAGAAAGCTCGCTCTAAGGTAATTGTGTTACTGTGTGAAAGAGGATAAAGATTTGCACCCATGATTTTGTTGAGGAGACGTACTTCATCAGTAAAGCCCACGGTTTTGGCATTGGCATGATTACCCCAAAGGCAGTTATGGCCACAAAACCGATTGAGAACTACATCCTTGTCAGGATCATTCTCAAAAGTATAATCCAGTTTAGTAACATGAGGAATCTCTAAAGCATTAGCAATTATGTCAGCATCAATATAGAAAGTATTTCCACATATGGAGACACGGAAATGTTTCTCTAAAAAGTTGCAATCAAACATATTTGCATAGAATTCAGGAATAAGAATAGTAGGAACAGGAGGAAAAATAGAATACAAATTCAACCATCGTTGTTGTCAAAAAAATGTGGAATGATAAGGTGTCTCAAGAACCCGTATATGATCAATATGTGGAATGATAAGGAGCAACACATCCAGCCTATACAAGAAAGGAAATTGTTACACATTGCAGCTAAAGAAGGGGAAAGCTAGTCCCAAACCAATGGTCAAAATGAAGAAGGTTGGATGCAAGAGCATCTACATGGCTGCTTACACTTGCAGCCTTGACACAAAGCAGCAACAAACCTTAATCTCTAGCACGATGCAGCAGCTTAATACAGCAACTAATGAGAATGCAGATCAATGAAACTACTAGATCATATGCATATCTCCAACAGTTTCAATGTGCATCATTTGATGCCCATCATGCACCAAACTATCTTACAACTAGCCACACTTGAGGACAAGTGTGTTCCAAAGAGGGACAGTCCTAATGCAGTTCATTTTTAAAGCTAGTCGTTTACTAGTGCTTATGTTGTATGATAAGTAGATCCTTTCACTTGTAACAAAAAGTTAGTTAATTGATAGATTGTTAGTGATAAGTGCAATAGCCTATTAGTTAGTTAGAGATGTTTGTTAGGCTTTGGCCAATCACATGGCAGCCACATGGTAGGTTCTTGTAACTAACTTTCTAGTCAATTAGCAGCTTGCCTATGTATCTATAAATAAGCAAGGCTGCCCTCATTGTAACTAGTTGAATTTGAATCCAAGAAATCTACCTATGAGGTATTATTCCAAGAGTGTGTCTCTTGAAGAGCTAGTTCATTCTTTCTTTTCTCTAAGCAACTTAGCTTTCTAAAACATCTTTCGTTTTCACCATTTTTTCCTCCATCACTCCCCACGTCCCCTCATTGGAGTAGAGTAATTAAATCCAACAAGGACGATAAAGGCTCTAACTTCCAATCATGCATGATTCTGATAAAGACTCTTAACTCCCAATCATTTCCACAATATTGCATAAGATCTACTACTGAGGCTTCCTTGGCACATGTAAGACATATCAAGTCCACAAAGGCCTACTTCAATGGAAGATCATCACACCATAAACCATACCAAAATTTAACATTTGTTCCATCTCCCACCTTAAATTGAAGGTAACGTGAAAAATTTGTTGCATCCCGTCTTATATATTTCCAAAGTCTAATGTCATAAGTGCCCTTAAAAGAAGTAACTAGAAACAAAGTCACAAAAGTGTCGTGTATATACTCTAATTTCTAGAAATCAGAATGTGTCTAACATGTCATGTTGACATTATAAGGACATCCCAAGTCATACCCAGTGCATAAAACTCTCACTTTTGCAGGGCCTAAGAGAGGTGACTAGTAGACAACCTTACCCCCAATTTTTTTGGAGAGGTTGATTCCAGAACTCAGACACGCAACCTATCACTTTTGGTGGAAGACACTTGCTATCTCACTAAAGCCCAACCTCTATTATAAGGAGATTCATATTGAAAAAAAAAAAATGCCACATCAGCAATTGTTATTCACATAATGATGATAAGCCAAGGTAAGAGTAACATTAAGGAACTTTTATAACCTCGAAGGACTAATTTGAAATAGTCAATAGTTCAAAGATAAATTTGGTCCAATCTATAACAAATAATTAGGGTCCAAAATAAAATTTTGACCATCATTTTATATTTACCAATTTACCTAACACTTACAATAGTAATGGTTAGGGGCATGCTAATCACTTGGCTGACTTTACCTTCAAGTAACAATGTTAAATACTTAAACTCTTGTGAGAAAATAGTTGATAGATTAAAGTAGTAGAACATACCAACATGTTGATTAGGCATTGGAAAAATGTAGCAAAGCTATTGGGGAAATGTATTTGTACTACAATAGTCTAAATAAGTAACAAAAATGATCATATACGTATTGATCATATACGGGTTCTTGAATGCATTCCCCTCCTCTATTGTCCTCTATTAACTCCCCCTTTCTTGCAATCTGTGGCCTTGTGCCTAGCTTCTCCACATTTGTAGCACTTAAATGTAAATCTTTGTGCTACTTTAGGGACTGGTTTGACTGTACCAGAAGTTGAAGGCAAGCCTGCACTGTCAATCTTGAAAGGCTGTGCACTGCTAGTAGTTGGCCTTCCTTGAGTGCTGACTTGGGTACTTTTGCTACCACCATAAGCTTGGAACTGTACAAAAGCTTTTCTTGCAAGTTGCTTCTTAAATATCAAGACTCTATTGTAAGCTTTAGAAACAGACCACAGTTGGTGCATAGATAAGGCATCTTGAATTGGTGGTTTAAGACCACTCAAAAACCTTGCAACCATCTGCTCTTCACCCTCATTTAGGTCTACTCGAGCTACCAGTTGATAAAATGCCTCTGTATACTCTTCCACACTGCCATGTTGTTTCAAATTATGCAGTTGTTTGTACAAGGACTGCATATAATTGAAAGGCAGAAACTGGTTTCTCATTTCTACTTCATCTTGCACCAATCTTGGATCTTTCTTTTACCCCTCCTAACTCTTTGAACTTGAAGCTGTTCCCACCAGGCTGAAGCTCTCCCTCTCAGCTTGATAGAGATCAATTTCACCTTCTTGGAATTTGGTACCTCATGGAAATCAAAGATTCTTTCCACTTGGTTAAGCCAATCCATGAATTCTTCATGATTCGAGCTACTGTAGAACTTAGGTAACTCTATCTTGATGTTTGATTCCCATTTTGGTTATCCTCTTGGAGGACCGGGCACTTGCCTTGGAATACCCCCTTTAGGCTGACCAATTGGGTTACTAAAGTTGCTGTGACTGTCAGTTTCAGCATCTTTAGCAGTTTCTTCTCACTTCCTCAGTCAAGGCAGCAAGTTGCCCCCTTAGCAGCTCCACAGTTTGCTCCAATGTCACCTGGGGTTCTCCTTCTTGGTGTGGTTGCGGCTACTGCTTGGGATGAACCTGCACCTCAGGTTCATGTGCTGTAGAAGCTTTCTTGTTCCTTCTATTGTAAGCTATTGGTGCCATCTTCACAAATTCTTAGGCTCACTAGTAGAGGATAAGAAAATGAAATCAAGATAGGATCTTGATAGGTTCTTGATGACAGAAAATGAAGAAACAAATTGCAAACGAACTTGAATCCTAAGGATCTCAAGCTCTGATACCAATTTATGATGGAGGAAAAAATAGTGAAAAGGAAAGATGTTTTAGAAAGCTAAGTTGCTTAAGGAAAGATGTTTTAGAAAACTAAGTTGCTTAGAGAAAAAAAAGAATAAACTAGCTCTTCAAGAGACACACTCTCGGAATAATACCTCATAGGTAGATTTCTTGGATTCAAATTCAACTAGTTACAATGAAGGCATCCTTGCTTATTTATAGATACATAGGCAAGCTGCTGATTGGCTAGAAAGTTAGTTACAAGAATCTACCATGTGGCTGCCATGTGATTGGCCAAAGCCTAACAAACATCTCTAACCAACTAATAGGCTATTGCACTTATCACTAACAATCTATCAACTAACTAACTTTCTGTTACAAGTGAAAGGATCTACTTATCATACAACATAAGCACTAGTAAACGACTAGCTTTAAAAATGAATTGCATCAGGGTGGATAAGCTTTGTTTGAAGCCATCTAAACAAGGGGGTTTTGAGGTCAAATGCTACCATGGTGCTTTGTTATGTAGTAACTATATACCATACAATCAACTTATCAAGCATTCCATTTATTAACTTAGCTTTTAAATTAACCTAGTTAGAACTAACTAATTACTAGGCAATATATATATATATATATATATATATATATATATATATATAATCACTCATGCTAAATTAAACCCTAACTTTAAATTATCTTAGTCTCACATTAGGGTTACCTAGGGTTAAGGTCGTAAATGGTGTGGGGCACCACAATGTTTCCATTGAAGATGTGACTTTTCCTTGGAAGAGTATCTAGAAGGCTAAAATCTCAACTATAGTCGCCTTTTGTGTGTGTGTGTGTGTGTGGACTGCAGTATTAGGGAGATCTTGATAGTTGACAATTTGAGAAAAAAGAAAGAAAGTATTATTGTGATAGATTGATGTTGTATGTGTAAAAGGGATTGAGGGAATGTTGATTATTTACTCATTCATTGCTCTATGGCTAGGGAGTTGTGGACTATGGTCCTTAGTCTTTTTGGGATTAAGTGAATTATCAATTATGCCTAAAAGCGTTATTGAATTATTAGCATGTTGGCAAGGTCGTTTTGGTCAACATTGGAATATTGAAATTTGAAGGGAATTACTATTTGTTTAATGTAATGCCTTCGGAGGGAAAGGAATATTAGAAGTTTTGAGAGGTGACTATTTTAGACCTGAAATTGTTTTTTTTTTCAGACCTTCTTTTGAGTGGATGTCATCATTGGGATTACTTTCCATTTTGTCCATTTTAGATTTGATTGATAATTGTACTTTTAGTGATTGATGTTGAGGTACCCATACTATACATCCTGTGTACTTGGGCTACACTCCTTTTTAATTTTTTATTTATTTAAAAAGAATATTTTAATATTTTAAAATATTAAATTTAAGTGTCTTCATGTATTTTGATTTTGAAAAGCTTATGGTATAACATGCCATGCCAACATTATAAGGATGTGCAGTTGTGTACAATAAATGTCTGTTATATTTGCAATTGCTCATAGTAATGGCGAAGCAAGGTAACGATTACATATCAAAACTTCAAGGACTAATTTGAAGCAATTAATATTTCATGGACGAAATTGAAATTTGAATTTGAGTCATAGGTTAGGGACCAAAGTCATATTTTGATCTAAAATTGTTTGTTTGGTAACCTAGGGTTAATTTAACTTTCCAATCATACACTTGGATCTATTAGTAACTTTCTCTTTTTTAACTTGATTTGACCATGTACTTATGAGTATGCATCTGCATGTTTGACAGAGTGAAAATTTCAAGTGTTTAATTCCAATTTCCTTATTTTCTTTGCTAATAGATTTATGTAACAGGACATTGTGGATGGTGCTGCTGGCGTTGAAGATGTTTCAAGTGATGATGATGTTAATGGTGCTGAGGAAGTACCTGCTTCAGCCATTGTATCTTCACTCCAGTCGTACAAGGAAGCTTTAGCTAGCAATGATGAATCCGGGGTTGCCGAAATAGAATCTTTTTTAAAATCCATTGAAGAGGAGAAAATAAGCCTTGAGAGGAAAGTAGCTTCTCTGTCTGAAGAACTGTTGACAGAGAAGGAGCGAATTCTTAGGATTAGTGCAGACTTTGACAATTTCCGGAAGAGGACAGAGAGGGACAGACTTTCACTGTTAACAAATGCTCAGGGGGAAGTTGTGGAAAGTTTGTTGCCCGTATTGGATAACTTTGAGAGAGCTAAATCCCAGATTAAAGTAGAGACCGAGGGGGAAGAGAAGATCAACAATAGTTATCAAAGCATATCTAAGCAGTTCATAGAGATACTAAACTCACTTGGTGTTGTTCCTGTTGAGACAGTAGGAAACCCCTTTGATCCATTGGTGAGTTAATGGCTCTTTTCACCTGTAGTGTATAGGCCCCTTTATATTATATCTTGTGGAACTCGTATCTTTCTTTGGCTAATATAGAGAATTTTTAGCAGTAAGAGTAGGTGTTGAAGAGGACAACATAATGGCACTGTTGGATAAAGAAACCAACCAGTCATAATTTTCATTAGAATATTTTATTATTAGAGCCACTTTGCCCTTGCAATATTCACAAAGTGTAAGATTCTTCCTGATGAGCATGATGTGTCCTGATAACAAGTTCATACCTGAAAGCCATATTTGTCAATTGGCATAATGGTTGTCCTATCTGATCATTAGCTTGACGTTGGTAAACCTACCGAGTTGGCTAGAAATGCAAATACTTAGTCAATTCTTTTGACTGTTTCAGGTTTTGTGAAGACCTGGATACCTTTTAACTGAAACCAGGTCTTGATTGTATGTACACAAAAGATATAGGGGCATGAGTGTGTGTTGACGAGAAGGCAACAGAATCACACGGTTACATAAAGCAAATGGCAAAGCATCATACCTTTTGTTAGATTATACTAGTAATGGAGCAACTCTTCTGTTACAATATCCAGGAAGTGTAAAATTCTTCCTGATAGCATGATATGTCCTGATGATCAAAAAGCTCATATGTGAAAATCATAGCCCTACTTATCAATTGGCATAATGGTTGTCCTATCTGATCATTAGCTTGATGCAGGTAAGGTACCGAGTTGGCTTGAAACGTAATCGTGTACTTGCTGAGCTTTTTCGAGCTGAGCTTTTTCGAACCCTTAGTCAAGTCTTTTCAGGTTTGGTGAAGACCTGGATACGCTTTTAACCGAAACCAGGTCTTGATTGATTCGAGCCAGCTCGGTGAGTTTAAGTGTTATATATCATGTATACACAAAACACACACAATGTGTTGGGTGTGAGCGCTTGTGCACATGTGAGGCATTCAGTTTTTACTGTAGCTTGACATACCTGATGGAATATTAACTTTGGTGGGTATAAAGTTGGTGAGACTTGTAAAAACTTCATTTACATTACTTAGAGATGATGATTCTAATAAACACAATAGCTTTGTTATTATTTACATCATTCTATTAGAACATAAACATTTGGACAGTTTTTTCTGATAAAGTTTTATATATCGATTTGTTTTTATGTAAAGCTGCATGAAGCAATTATGCGCGAGGATTCCAATGAATATGAAGAAGGTATAATTATTCAAGAATTTCGCAAAGGGTTCAAACTTGGTGATAGACTCTTGCGTCCATCAATGGTAAAGGTATCTGCTGGTCCAGGACCTGCGAAGCCTGAAGAAGTGGAGTCGACAGAGGGGCATGATACAGGTGAAACAACTGAGGAGGGCACTGCCAAATCAGATTCTACTTAAAGTACAACTACACAAGTAAATTCAATTTTGTAACATCAGGGATTATTGTATTGGTATCTTTCATTTGTAATACTAATTTATTGAGATGTGATTATTGTCGAATAGAACATCACTATGATTTTGCTGTCATGGATAAATTGATGTTGCTTGGAGGGAATAGCAAATTTTAAAGAAGTTTAGACATTCATTTCATTTATTATGTTATTGAAATTTTTTTATCACATTTATTATCACCTCAGTTTGTAAACATTATGTAATAAAATTTATAGTATATCTAGTATTTTTCATTGTTGTAAGGGTGTGTTTCTTGTATGTGCGCATGTATGTCTTGGCGTGACTAGTTCTAGTGGGTCTGTCCTTGTCCCTCATGCAATTGAATCAGTTGAAGCTGGTTCGTGAAATATATGTAGGGTTAAAATATACTTTTTGGCTTTGAAAGTTGATCTTAGTTTGATTTTTGTCTCTTAAATTTAAAATTTAAAATTCAACTTCTAATGGATTAAATTTAAAAGATATCAATTCTGTTCTTCTATTCATATATTGTTAAGGAGATCTAAATTTCTTAGGGACTAAATTTATTTTCCATTCAGGCTGTTAAAGATATTATACAGATAATAACTGAAATGATGATGTGGCATGCTAAAAAATTGATGGTGTGGAACAAATTTAACAGAAAATACATAGAAGAACATATTGATACATTTGAAAGATCTCAAACATGAAGGTTTCTACTTCCTGAATTTGAAGAATGAAAATCAAACTTGGGTCTGAGTGAAAGAATACGGGCGGCGCTAACAGCTGCGGTGGTAGTGGACCTAGTGGTAGAAGCAATGGCGGCTCGATGTTGGGAGGTGGTAGAAGCAATGGCAGCTTGACGTCGGGAGGTGGAGTTTGAAGGTGGTTCATCCACTGTCATTGATGCTATCAACAAGGCAGAAGCAAACCCGTTATTATGTGGCAGCATACCGGAGTGGAGGATGCAAGATTAAGATGCAAGCATGCTGTCAGACAGTTTGTTTCCTGATATTAGAAGAGCTCAAAATGGGGTAGCCCATGTACTAGCCAAAATGGCACGTAGCCTATACCCATATCCAAGCCTAGATATCAATAAAAATTCTACAGCTGGATTCTAAAAAAAAGAAAAAAAAAGAAGAAAATTAAACTTGGGTCAAATTTGTTTCTAAAAAAAAAAAAAAAAAAAAAAAAAAAAACTTGGGTCAAATTTTAGGATGAGAAGTATATTTTTATCCTATATTCAACGAGAATTGTGTTTTTATTTAGATATAACAGAAAAAAAAAAATATTTTGAGCTGCTAGCAAGCCTTTATTTAAATACTATGGTTTAATGAGCAAGCATAATAGGTTTGAATCCTCTACTACTTTCCATGGAAACAAACACAACCTTATAGTATTTATTCTTGATAGTAGCACCATAAGTGTTTTGTCTTTTTTTAATTAATTAATTATTATATTTTTTTTTGGGTGAGTGGGGGAGGAGGGTGTTGAGGAAAACTATAGAATATTCTAGGAGTATAATAAATGTGTACTTTCTCATCTTACATAAATAGTGAGCCTCATTATAAATTTAATTAGTGAGATTTATTGTTACATGAGAAGATGTATTATACTCTTGAAGAATTGTATAATTATCCTGGAGAAAATCGGCTTTTGCCCTTTTTTTAAAAAAAATCCAGCATTTTGCCCTCTTTTCCAAACTAATTAGGGAAATGCCCCTTTTTTGAAACTCGATTTACTCAAAATCGAGTTTAAAAAAAAAAAATTTCTGGAGCCCTGTAGTGGCGTTTTAAGGAGCTTATAGTGACGTTTTAAGGATCATATAGTGGCGTTTTGGAACTCTAGCTCCATGAACTTGAGTTCCACGCAAGTTTTTTTTTTTTTTTTTTTTTTTACTTATAACTCGAGTTCTAAAACATCACTATAGGATCCTTAAAACATCACGATAGGGCTTAACTCAATTTTGAAAAAATCAAATTTAAAAAAATGGGCATTTTCCTAGTTAGTTTGAGAAAGGGGGCAAAATGCTTGATTGTTTGATAGAAGGGGGCAAAGGCCAATTTTGTCCTAATTATCCTAGTGGAGAATGAGTTTTAGGTTTGAACTACAATAGATGTGATATTTGTGTTGATTTTCAGGCACAAGAGATCGAAACATTTTTACTAGCAGCTACATAATCAATTTTCTTTTGTTCTAGAAGTTTATACATAATCAATTCATCATACTAAAGTAATGCCTCTTATCAACTAAAAAAAAAAAAAAATAGTAATACCTCTTATCATTTCTTGCTCTGTGTAATGATTGAAGAGAAACATGTACTTAAGTTATTTATGGAGTCCGATTCTCCCAAAAAAAAAAAAGTATTTATGGAGCCCAATGAGTTAGCCCACTCCCTTGCAAAGTGGGCCCAGCTGGACTGTAATGGCTTTCGAATCATTACCACCTCTTTCATTTCCATTTCATATCTTGTGTTTGGTCCGGCGCACATGGGGGATATACGGTTCCTCGTCTTTTTTGTAATCAATTGATTCAGTAGTCAGTACAAAAGAAAGGAAAATAAATAAATAAATAAATTAAAAAAACCCTCGCATCTTGTGTTTCACACTTTCACTTTATAGTGCAGTGCTACTTCTCTAATTTGATGAAACGAGCATAACGTGAAAATTGTAGTTTAAAAAGTATTGTGAAAATACATGTTTAAAATATTTATAATATAAAAATATGTTTAATACTATATTTCAAATAACATATTTTAAATTGTGAAAAAATATAATTGTATGTTTGGTATATGCATATATATTTTTTAAAAAGCTAACAAGTACAATAAAAGTATTATTAATTTATTTGAAGAGTGAGAAAGTTCCCTCATGTGGTCTAATCAGGTAGGCTCTACAATTTTTAACATATTTACAAAAGTATTATTAAACAATGTTATTTGAAAAATAAAAATTGGTAGGAGGATTTCTCTAAATTCAGTGTTCAAATATCCCAAAATGAAAAACGTAATTCAAACATTTCTAAAAGAAATCTCCTACTAAACATTTTTTTTTTTTTTGCCCACAGTTTTCAGTGTTTAAATATTGAAAACTGTTGTTTGGACTCCCTTACCAAACGGCCCTAAAGCATTCATGTAGGTTTTGTAACCAGTAATGCTTGAGACACAATATATATATATATATTATTTAAACTTATCGTCAAGATCATTTTATTACTTACCAATAACAACTTATCATGTTAACAATGATTAAAAAGTTAACAATTAAAGAAATTAATTATAGACTTACTGTTTTTAAGCTTACCTAACTCAAAAACACACTACATTAGGCTAGGCTGTGGCTAGCCAAAATTTCCAAATGTTTACAATGCATCAACAAATCTAGCAAGGTACTGTAGTTGTTGCTCACCGGCCAGTTTATTTATTGATTTTTAATTTTTTTTCCTCCTCCAACATCACCATCTTTTCAATACATTGTTGTCAAAGGTGATACCCTAAAGTTATCGATCCGACTCAGAAATTGGTGAAGATTAATGTGGTCGAGTAGTCGATAAATTCCTCTCTCTTAAAAAAAAGAAAAAAAAAAAAAATCCAAAAAGAACATAATAGTTTGTTAGCGGGGTACATCCAGAGTAAATAAAGCGAGCTTCTACTTGTTTAGCTGCTTGTTACATGTCCTGGACTTGGAGGATTGAAGGTTGTAATTCTTGAAAAAGATAGTGCTATACTTTTCTTTAAGGATATAAAGGTCTTGGAGGAGGATTTTTTTTTTTTTTTTCTTCTTTTCTTTTCTGCCAATTAGTGGATTCTGCCTAATGGATTTGTCTTAGAGTGAGTTTGGTTGAACTTGTTTCATATTTTGCTTCTTGAAAAAGTGGCAGTTTTAAAAAGTGTGATATGAAATTGGATTTTTAAAAAAAAACTAAGTATTTGGTAAAAACTGTTAAAAAGTGTTTTTTGAAAAAGTTGAATGTTTAACTAGCTAGCAGTTATCAAATTGCAATTTGAAATATAAATTACTAAAAAGGATAAAACATATATAAGATGGTTTGAGAAAATGAAATTTGCATTATGGACAAAGTTTAACTACAAAATTAGTTGGTTACAAACTTACTTAATATCTTTTTATTGGCAGTGAATTTTGACAAATCCACCATTAGATTACATCTTCTTCTTATATCCTCAATGCTTGCAAAATTTCAAGGAAATTAAAGATCAATAGCTATTTAATCAATAAATTTTTTAAATTGCAAGTTTTTATAATTTAAAATTATGCACAAAATAAAAGCTTATAGATCATATAGTAAATAATATCCGATTAACACAAAATTTAATATGTGTATTAAGAGCGTAAAGAACATGTAATTCAACGGTTAGATTTTCAAAATATATTGTAATATTTATTTTATTGAGTGAGTTTGTAACCTTAAGCTACAACTAATTTTGTAGCTAAACTTTGTCCTTGCATTATAATGTAGAGATACAAGTAACAAGCAAATAGATAAAGTAATTTTATATGGTAAAAAAAAAAATTGATATAGTGATACTACTAGTACATTACTTTCGTAAGAGTAAATACAACGTGTACCACTGGGGCCTTGATGGAGCTAGAGTAGTGAGCACAACACATTCATTGAAGTGTCATTGTTTGAACCACTCAACTCTTGCTAATGTGAAGCAATATAAGGACTCCTACCATCAAGCCATATGGTTCATTATTGCTATTGATTGCTGACAATCATTTCAGATTGATATTTATGTAGAGTCCATTTATCGTATGCTCTTAGGATATACATTAATCATTTGTTTTAGGAAATTCTTTATGAAAATTTGAAAAAGTTGGTCACTTTTTCAATTCAGCATAAATTTTTTTTCTTAAAATGGTTTATCAATGCATGACCATTTATGTATCATAAAGTCTTCCATAAAAAAAAAAAAAAAAAAAGTCTTCCATCAATTTTTTTTTTGGGTAGATAGTCTTCCTTTAAATTATTACATAGATTTTTTTTTGGATACAAGATAGAAATTCTACTCTAACCTAATCTAAGTGTAAATGTGTGTGAAGCTTCCTGCTGGAGATTTGAACCCTGGCTCTTGCCCCCTACACCCCACATCCCTCAAGCACTTATACTTGTGAAGTGACCATCGCACCAAGGGTGTGCGGTGGTATTATTACATAGATTATGATGTTGTAAGACTTCTCAAACAAATACCCTTTTGTTTTTGTCCGGTTGAAGGGTTTGGTCAACATATTGAATGATACTTTCCCAACCAACAAATACCCTACTACCAAGCCATACGGTTCATTATTGCTATTGATTGCTGACAATCATTTGAGATTGATATTTATGTAGAGGCCATTTATCATATGCTCTTAGGACATATATTAATAATCTATTTTAAGAATTTTTTTATGAAAAGTTGAAAAAATTGTTGTTAGGGTACTTTTTTTTTACACCTAATTTTATTTGAGTACCACTTATTTATTTTTAAACACCACTAATAAGTTATTGGGTTTTCCCAAATATTTTTTGCTCTATTATTATGTTAATCACAAATGTTTCATATTTCATTATCGAAATTGGGTTATGATATAAAATATCATCAAAAAGCCCAAAAACTCATATTTTATCCAATTTTATTATCATTATTTAGCTAAGACCAAAACCGGCCCTATGAACCCAATAAACACATCCTATTCTATTTAAAGCCCAAGAATATTTATGTTTGGCAATATTTGAAAAGGCCATAATTCAAATCCATGGCAAAACAATTTTATCAATGGAATTCAAATCCATAATCAAAGCGCATGGTTTAAACTCATGGCAATTTATTTATCCAAAACCCAATTCACGTTAACGATATCAAAGCCCAATTCTCATTGGTAATATCAAAGCCCAGTTCTCACAATATCAAAGCCCAGTTCTCATTGGTAATATCAAAGCCCAGTTCTCACAATATCAAAACCCAGTTCTCACAATATCAAAACCCAATTCTCATTGGCAATATCAAAGCCCAGTTCTCACTGGCAATATTTAAAGCCCAATTCTCATTGGCAATATCAAAACCTAATTCTCATTGGCAATATCAAAAGCTCGACTTACGTTGGCACTATTAAAAACCCAAGCTAACTACTTGGCACTATTCTATCAAAAGCCCAAGGTTATTAATACTTGGCAAAATACTATATCATAATTATTTTACTTAAAAATCCAATAATGAACAATACTTTAGATTCTTAAACATATTACTATAATATTACAAGCTCATAGAATTTATGAACTATCTATTCTCAAAACCCACGGCAATCATCTTATAAAAGCCCATGGAAAGTTATGATTATTAGACCCATGACATTTATTTATTTCATATTATAAACTCATATTCACTATCTATCTTACATCACAACATTCATAATATTTATTACCAAAACTCATGGTAATTATTCATCATACGTATCCATTATGATTATCTATAGAGAAACTCATGAGAACATCACATTATTCCATTACAGTGGTTGTTACCATATTTATTTAAAACCCATGGTAAATATTATTCTCAAGAAAAATATTGGAGGCCATTATTTAAAAAGCCTCAAAGAAAATATCATTTACAAGTAATCCATAGCAAAAATTATGAGAAACTATACAAGTTGTTATTTAAAGCCTATGGAAATTAATACTCAAAATCTATCATAAATATTTATTAAAGCTCATGGATTCATTTTATTTATACTAACAACTAAAGCCCATGAGGAGTAAAAAACCCATGACAAAGCATGTCTTTAATGCCCATTTTGTAGGCCCAAGAATCTCATGGAGTAAGGAACAAGCCCAAGCAAAGAAAGGGCCATGTGGCCTAACTAAAAGTGCTGATATGGAGCAAAGTTCCAGCCTAAAAAGGTCCCCAGCAAGAGGCTTGAAAGTGGGCAACCAGCCCTTGTTCATCCCTAACCAAAAAACAACTAGAGACCCCTACAAGAGAACCAAACTGAAAGTTCAAAAACGTGTAAAAACACCTTTGAACGCTTAGACCCCCAACTTACAACTTAACCAATTCAAGCAATATGTCAAACAACTAGTGTGCGGAAACTTAACATTAGGGATGGCAATTTTGCCCCGCCCCGCTTGACCCGCCCCTCCCCACTTTGTCCCGTGCGGGTTTTCCCCGCCCCGCAAAGGTGGTGGGGCGGGGATGGGGCGAGATTTTAGACCCACACCACGGGGCGGGGCGGGGATGGGTTTACACTTTTTAGACCCACCCCGCCCCATCCCTGCCCCGCCCCGCCTCGCCCCGCATTAATAAGGGTTAAAAGGTAATTTTTTATACCCTAAAACCCTACTATTTAAACAAAAATATCATCATCTTATTTTATTTAAGTGGAGATTCTTTTTGAAGAACTAGGCAATTTTTATTTTGTTATGTATTAGGAGTTTGGATTATTTTATTGTGTCATACTATGAGATTTTTGTTGTGATATTATCTTGTTAAACATTTAGATAATATTATTTAGTATTTGCTAAAAATTAGTTTGATTTGATAAAAATTAGTTTGATTTGATAGGATAAATTTATTTATAATTTCAAGTATATTTTTATTATTGAAACATGTCATTTTATTTGAAAAAATGATAATAGTTGTAGGGAAAATTAACAAGAAATAAAGTTTTACGGTGTAGGGCGGGGCTTCGCGGGTCTTCGCGAGGCCTTAAGGGGCGGGGATGGGGCAAGAAATTTTCTCCGTCATGCGGGGCGGGGCGGGGATGGGGCAAGAAAAATCCATACGGGGCGGGGGCGAAGATCCCATCCTTCGGCCCCTCTTCGCCCCATTGCCATCCCTACTTAACATATGCTATAATATGAAATAGGTTAAAAACTATCTAAGCCATAACAAAATAAAATCCACAGCAGATAATAAAAAGGCAAAGATAGAGAGGAAGGAAGATGCAAACACAAAGACAACACGCGATGTGTTATCGAAGAGGAAACCGAAGCCCTCGGCGTAAAACCTCTCCGCCGCCCTCCAAGCGGTCAATAATCCACTAGAAAATGTAGTTGGGATACAAGGACAGCAATAGACCCTCCAAGCCTAATCTACCCAGTGCACCTAAGCCCTCCAAGCTTCTTGCTCCAACGAGGTTGCGCCGAACCTTTTTCTTTTCTAGCTTCCCGGATTCCGCTACTAGACCATAGCATCAACCAATGAAGATTGGTTCCTTCCTAACTGCTTCCCAGAAATCCAAACAACTGTCTCACAGTGATGATGATGGTGAGAACCAGGTTTGGTATAATGCCTCTCAAGGATTTGACAATGGAGAGGAAGAGAGTTGGGGAATTTGGAGAGACTCTAAGGTATAGATTGTGGGTGAATCAATCTTGTTTTTCTTTAGGGTTTCTCTCTCAAAATTCTCTCTGGAAGCTCTCTTTCAATCGTGGGTAAAAGGGGTATTTATACTGGAGTGGGAGAGGAATGTGAAACGTCAGGTTTTACAAAACAGGGGTGGCTCGTGGCTTGACCTCGCGGCTTGACCAAGTCGCGAGATCCAGTCACGAGATAACCGTATGGTCAGTTGTCCTGTTTTGTCCTGTAGTGCTCCAGCTGGCATGACTGTTCACCTTCCAGCATGCTTGGCACGTGTGCTGCGTCTGGCGGCTTGCAGCCGCGAGTAACCCGCGAGTCCCAGCCGCGAGTCTCTGTTTTCTTGCACACTCTTGAGCAATCTTCACTCTATCTCACTCACTACCCTTACATCAAACCCACCTAAATACAGGGTTACTAAATGCTGAATTACAAGCAAATTTGGCACGGAATAAAGCCAATTAGATGGTTGAATAAATTCAACCTTACAATCTCCCCCTTTGGCTATTCCGTGACAAAACCCTAAAACAGACTCTAGACTTAACATGTGAGTTGGGAACAGTTGAACAAAACTCACTCACACCTAACTCTAGAAGCTGTGAAGCATTTGAATCATATGAACATAATACTCCTGAAACACAACAATACACCATGATTATTGTAAGCAGAAAATTATAAAATGCATATGAAACAGGCAATATGTGATCAAGCAAAGATGGAGTTAAGAAACAAACCATGGCTTGATCAACCAAGTGAACACCACAAGGTAGTGATCACAGTGCTCATTCACACTTGGAATGAACACAAGGACATACAAGTTAACAAGCACAAGGCAAGACACTTGTATGTTCAACACTCAACCAATGCATAACACACAAGGTATATGCATCTAGGAACAATCCTACAAGGGCACAAGAGTGACAATACATAAACCAAAATGCAGAACATTTAGATCAAAGTACTGATTTCAACATAGCATAAAGGCTGCATTTAGCAAGGTACATACCATAAAGCCTACAAACTATGCATAAAACATAAACCCTAAAAGCTTACAAAAGCACATGGGTACAAACTACAAGTCATCCTGAATAACATCAGCAAAACATGTTAAAGTTTAAACCAAGAGTATAGATAAGAGTTAAAGACAACTATACACCAAAACACAGTGTATCAAACACAGTGTATCAAACCCATAAAAACACTAAGAGTACTCAAAACATAAACATATATAAACAAAGTCTTTGAATTTGACAACTCCCCCTCAACACATTACTCCCCCTTAAGATCTGCTTTTCTGCTTCTCAATCATCAATGTCATCATCAACAGAAACATCTCCCCCTTTTTGACAGGAATGGCCAAAGGGTCACTGTGCAGGCTGAGTGGTGAAGCTGTCAAGTTTTGCAGACAAAACATCAATCTGGTCCTGCATGGCTCTCATCCTCTTAGAGTGCTCAGTCTGGATTTCTCTAATCCCATCAAGTCTTTCCAGAATGATTTGGAAAGCATCTGGAGGTGTATCTGAAGAAGTTGATGCTCTGGGTCTTTTGCCACTCCTCCTGGGTGTTGAGGTTGATGCATGCCCTGCTGCCTCTGCTTCAGTATCCATTGGGACACCTTCTCCTTCATCACCTTCATCTTCTTCTCCTGGAAGCCTAACACTTATCCTTTTGCAAGTAAGCTTGTTAATTGCAGAAGGTGTGGACATGGGACTGATGTCTTGAGGGATTGGAACACCCTTACTTCTAAAAATCCTCATCAGCAAGCTGGGAAAGATCAATTTTGGCCTAGAGGTTGTTCTTGTCTCATCCACAATAGTGTCATATATGTGGGAACTTATGTCTATGAAATTCTTTTCTTTGAGATCCATCAGAAAGATTGCTCTAGCACAATTGATTGTAGTCAACTTCTTAATGGGATAGAGGTTAAACATCATGATGATTGTTAGACACCTCATGTCTACTGGAAAGGCAGTGGTATTCAAACATTTCCCTTCTCTCTGCCCACCTATCCTTTGTTGAACTTTTTCAATAGAAACACTCCTATCCTTGTAGTTGATAAATTCCTCATCTTCTAATCCTTCAAGGCCTAATGCATCATCTATGACATGTGCATCCAAAATGAATTCCTTACCTCTAACCCAGCAACTTAACTCATTCTCTTTTATCACAGCATTTGAGTAAAATTCCCTAATCAGGGGTTCACACACTACAGGGAAATCACTCAGAAGCTTTTCCCATCCTCTTCCTTCAAAACAGCTGGGGATAAAGGTTTGTCTCAAGTCCTCCAAATCTACAAATCTTTCTTGAATAATTCCTGCTTTCAAGAAGTTATCCTTGTATCTCTCAAAGTGATGAACTGACCTAAACAGTTTAGGATCCATTTTCAATCTTTTGTCAGCCTTCTTTGCAGGAGTTTTCTTCTTAGGAGGAGAGGGAGCCATCTGTGAACAATCAGAAGAGGCCACAACAGTATAGAGCAATATAGGTGCAGAACAAGTCAGTACCATGTAGTTTAACAAAGAGATTTCAGCCAAACAAATGAACTTTGAACACTAAAATCATAAGCTACTTAGAAAAATCACATGGATAAACAAGCCTAAGATAGGAAACACATATAAAATCATCAGATATAGAAACTACCCTAAAGGCAGATATATGTCAATGAGACAGATAATGGGAAATGATAAGGCTCATAACCAGCATTGTGAAACTAACAGATGCACCCAACAGATTAACACAATAGAACATGCACATCATCAAACGGAACATTTTGAGAACAACTCAACAGCTCAATGTCAGATAAAATAAAAGACACACTTAGCTAAGCACAGGATGAAGACAACTAAGAACAAAACAAACTTTAGCAAGATCATCAGCAAGCTAAGCATGAACAAAGAGCAATAGCCGAAACACAAACCCATTTCTAAATCATAAACATAAGAAAAAAAATCAAGGGGAAAAACACAAAATCAAGTAGAAATGAGTTCGAAACTGAAAACCCATACCTGTGACATGAAGAATTTGAGTAGAAAATATGCAACAATGGAGATTGAAAATGGGAGCACGGAGTGTTTGGGAAGGAGATATTTTAGAGAGAAAATGAACAGTTACAAATGTTCGAGGGAAAACTGAAAAAGATTTAAAAACTGCTCCTGTTTCTGCCAAACACGCGATTTTCGCGACTTGATTAAGTCGCCACACAGTCGCCAGTTCAAGCCGCCAAAACACTTAAGGACAAAAATTTGAAAAATTCTTCTAAGTGTTTTTCGCGACTGGAAGGTCTACCCGCGAATGAGTCGCGAGCTGAGCCGCGAAAATCTCTGAATAACCTCGCGACTGGACCTTTCACTCGCGAACAAGTCGCCAAAAATGACCAGCGAAGATGCGACTGAGGCTCGCGACTTGACATACCCGCGACTGAGCCGCCAAAACAGGGCAAAACTGGATTTTTGAAATTTTCAGATTTTTCAAACAAAATACTTTCCAAAAACACCTAAAACACTCAAAAATCTTTTTGTGCTTGAAACAACAAAGATTGAGCATGTGAAAAACATTTTATCAAGTACAATCACACAAATGAATATGGCATTTATTGAACATAAACTTGTGTGTTGTGTGTGGATATCAACAATGAGATAGTCCTTAGTCTAATGTGAAACTTCAATGATCAATTCAACCAAGACATACACAATTAGCACTAGATCATGTGACCCATCTCAATTATAGAAGTATGTATATATGACCTCCCACAAAACTTGATAACATGACTTGGAGCTTTACATTTGACTCCACTTTCAATCATAACATTTGATCTTTTTGATCCTTTTGAGACAACACCTCTCATTGTGAGAGAGAGAAATTTGATAAATCTCTTTAAGAAACAAGCCTTTGGCCTTTTGAATAAACATTTCTCTTTAATTTTTGGTCGCTTTCCCTTTTTCCTAGTCGAATACTAGTATGTTCGACAGGCTTTTGCAGCTCAATATCTCTTTTCATTTGGAGATTTACATTTGGTGAGCTCTTTTTAGCAAACACAAAAATAAAGAGTGGGAAGATATATAGACACAAGTCTATGCATGTCTCAAGATCAACATAACCATTCACTGATCATTCATGACAAGTTTGAAGATCTATTTACAACAATCACATAGATTTCAAGATTTTTCCCACAGTGATATGAGTGCATGAAGACAAGCAATGCTCGAAAATGCACAAAGCCATTAGCACAAAGGTACAAGGCAAAACAAGTTTTGAGACAAAAACTCAACAAAGTCAATCAAGCTTTTTGATTTTCTAATTTTTATGTGATTTTTGGATTTTTTGACACAAGAAGCAAAAAGATTGATAAGACAAAAAAAATGTGCACAAGAAGACAAGCAAACAACCAATAGCAAAAACAGCAAGTACAACAAACAAACATTGTCACAAAGCATAGGAAGTATTAATGCATGGACATGTTGTAATGCTTATGCATGAGTACCCTTTTTCACCCACACGTCACTTGCGTTTGGGGTGATTTCCTTATAGGATTGGGTACGGGAGTTAGGGCTTTCAAACCTTTGTGAGAAGCTTTCCAAGCAGTTGGTGAATGCACCAATCATCTTCATCACGTTCATCATTCCGGGATCACCATTCTAATCTCTAGATTGATCACCTGCCCAAATTCTTCTATCATTTCTAGGTCCTCCTAACCTTTGAGGAGTTGCACTGTTCTTTGCTCTCAGCTTTTGGCAATTTGGTCGAGTATGCCCTTGAAGTCCGCAATAATGACACACATAAGTCGCTCTAGGACCTCTTTGTGGTCGTGGACGTGACTTGGCACGAGATTCAGACCTGCCCACATATTGATTACGGGAATTCAGCAACCGTTCGTTCCCCACATTTCTCTTCCCTTCTATCTTGGGCTTCTCAGCAGTAGGACCAACATCAACTGGATCTTTAGCCTTAACAAACTTCACTTCTTTAGTGACATTTCCAGATGAGCTACTTCCTCCGGTATATCCCAATCCGGATTTGTCTGAAAAGCTCTTTTGAGATGAGATAACATCATCTAGCTTCTTGGTGGTGACCCTCTCTACTTTAGCATTTGCTTGCACAACCTCATTCTCAAGAAATCTTACTTTTGTGTAAGCTTCGGACAACTCACCATTCAAAGTTTCTATCTCACATTTGGCCTCCCTATATCGGATTAGGAGACTTTTGTAGTCCTCCTCAGCCTTCTTCATTTTTCTCACAGCACCCTTGGCCACCCTTGTGTACTCACCCGACTTCTCCAAGAGTGATTTATAATTCTCTTGAAGATTTGCTGTGCTTTCATCTTGTTCAGCATCTGATTCTTCAACAATTCCTAGTGATTCATCATCATTATGTTCTCCAAGGTCTTGTACAAGCAGATTCAACTCATCTGAAGACTCAACATGAGCAATGGTCATAAAAGCTGAATAGTTCCCCTCTTCATCACAGCTCTCTTCAGATTCTGAGTCAGACGAATCCGAGTCACTCAATGTCGTGGCATACACTTTACCTTTCGATTTCCAATAATTCGGACATTCCTTCTTAAAGTGTCCATGCCCGTTACATTCGAAGCAAGTGACACCTTGTGTAGGTTGGGATTCTTTACCATCTCTCTTTTTGAATTCCCTTTTCTCCCTTCCAGAACTTTGGAATTTTCCTTTATCACCAAATTTTCCATTATTCTTGAACTTCAAGAACTTTCGGAAATTTTTTACAAGGTATGCAACATCTTTATCAACCACATCGTCTTCCGATGAGTCATGGACTTCTACCTTCTCATTAATGGTCTTAAGAGTAAGAGATTTACTCTTCCGTTGGTTGGGCAGCGACATCTCATAAGTCTGAAGAGAACCAACCAGCTCTTGGACTTTGATGTTATCTAGGTCCTTGCTCTCTTCAATCGCTGTCACTTTAGCACGAAAACTTTCCGGCAATGATCGAAGGATCTTCCTTACGATTTTAGAATCCTCCGTTTTCTCCCCCAAATTGAACTTGCTGACTACCACCTCATTCAGCTTCCCATAGAAAGAGTCGAAGGACTCATCCTCACTCATTTTGAGCTCCTCAAATCGAGTGGTCAGCATTTGCAACTTGGTGTCTTTCACTTTCTTCGTGCCTTCGTAGGTAGTTTCCAATATCTCCCATGCTTCTTTGGCAACGGTGATGTGAGAAATCCTGTGAAATTCATCTGGAGACACACCACAGAAAATAGCATTTAAAACTTTACTGTTAGCATTAGATGCAGCGAGTGCTGCCTTATCCCATGTGGATTTGACTGCCTCAGGTCTAGTCCAACCGCTCTCAACTGCATCCCAAACAGATTCATCAATGGAGCACAGAAATGCTCTCATGCGAACCTTCCAAAAAGTATAATTACTACCATCAAAATATGGAGGTGCATTTAGGGATTGAGACCTATCCATCTCAAAAGGGAGTCAAGGATCACACAATGGTAATGAAACCAATAACAGTGTACCCGCTCTGATACCAATTGAAAGTTCAAAAACGTGTAAAAACACCTTTGAACGCTTAGACCCCCAACTTACAACTTAACCAATTCAAGCAATATGCCAAACAACTAGTGTGCGGAAACTTAACATATGCTATAATATGAAATAGGTTAAAAACTATCTAAGCCATAACAAAATAAAATCCACAGCAGATAATAAAAAGGCAAAGATAGAGAGGAAGGAAGATGCAAACACAAAGACAACACGCGATGTGTTATCGAAGAGGAAACCGAAGCCCTCGGCATAAAACCTCTTCGCCGCCCTCCAAGCGGTCAATAATCCACTAGAAAATGTAGTTGGGATACAAGGACAGCAATAGACCCTCCAAGCCTAATCTACCCAGTGCACCTAAGCCCTCCAAGCTTCTTGCTCCAACGAGGTTGCGCCGAACCTTTTTCTTTTCTAGCTTCCCGGATTCCGCTACTAGACCATAGCATCAACCAATGAAGATTGGTTCCTTCCTAACTGCTTCCCAGAAATCCAAACAACTGTCTCACAGTGATGATGATGGTGAGAACTAGGTTTGGTATAATGCCTCTCAAGGATTTGACAATGGAGAGGAAGAGAGTTGGGGAATTTGGAGAGACTCTAAGGTATAGATTGTGGGTGAATCAATCTTGTTTTTCTTTAGGGTTTCTCTCTCAAAATTCTCTCTAGAAGCTCTCTTTCAATCGTGGGTAAAAGGGGTATTTATACTGGAGTGGGAAAGGAATGTGAAACGTCAGGTTTTACAAAACAGGGGTGGCTCGCGGCTTGACCTCGCGGCTTGACCAAGTCGCGAGATCCAGTCGCGAGATAACCGTATGGCCAGTTGTCCTGTTTTGTCCTGTAGTGCTCCAGCTGGCATGACTGTTCACCTTCCAGCATGCTTGGCACGTGTGCTGCGTTTGGCGGCTTGCAGCCGCGAGTAACCCGCGAGTCCCAGCCGCGAGTCTCTGTTTTCTTGCACACTCTTGAGCAATCTTCACTCTATCTCACTCACTACCCTTACATCAAACCCACCTAAATACAGGGTTACTAAATGTTGAATTACAAGCAAATTTGGCACGGAATAAAGCCAATTAGATGGTTGAATAAATTCAACCTTACACAAACCTTTAAGAATGAGCTAGGGGCTGTCCCATCAGTTTTCTGCCACCCTCTGCTTGACATGAACAGTGGCCGAGGGCTATCATATCAGCTGAAGTCTGAAAGATGATGAAACTCCATCATCTTCCTCAAGATTGTACCTCCAGTGGAAGGGGAGCTGAAACCAAGTTATCCAAACTTCAACAAATTGATACTATAAATGTCAAAAACGTTCAAGACATGATTCATGTGCCAAGCCCATAAATCCTAAAGGGAAAAAATTGGGAACATGTGGTTTGGAGGGCATAAAGGGATCTCTAGCGGAACTCCCTGAAGTGGACTAGAGCTTAACACCTGGCTTGGGGTGTTAAATCTTCTCAGCGGTCCGAATCTCAGTTGCAGCATTAGGATTTGCTTTTGATACACGCCTCAATCACAATAATTAAGCTCAGCCCCAGAAATCCTGGCATTTAATGCAAAACACTTTAAAATCCCATCATTACCCAAAAAAGCAAGGTAGCCCCTAAAGTAGATTTTCCCACTTCTGATCAAAAATCCCAAGAAAGTTAACCTTGATTCACTAGCTCTGATAGTCATATGTTTTTGGATTCTTGTTAATTAATGCTTCTCTAAAGCTCCATTATAAAAACATACACACCTCAGCCCACAGGGGGACAGCTACCATCTCTGAAACTCTGGGTTTGTTTACTACTTTTCTCGTGGTTTAGCTTTCCTCAAGCTCACCACTCATCTAATCTCAAATACTCTTTTCCTCCTTTCACACAATCACAGCCCATAAATGTCTCTCAACTAGTGATAAACAACCCACCACTCACAAAAAGCCTTAACCTCAATATTAATCCTATCCCACTCACTCAAAACAGCCCACATTGCCTCATTCATGTCTTATGAACACACATACTCACAAAAATCTTAGTTTAATACTTGCTGCACTGAACTGGGATCTCTCTCTCCCTTCATTCCATCATATTTTTCCTCTTTTATTTGTAACTATGGAGCCTTTAATCCTTGTTTATTATTATTATGATGAAGGCCATAATGTTTTGGATACTATGAAAGTTTTCCCTTATGTTGACTTAATAATAATAAGGAAAACATATGATTTTTACTATGTAAACACACTTATTAACCTGGAATTACCGTACCACTGGAGATAATACCGTATCGCTAGAAGACTGATTTGAACTATGATGCTGTAAAAGGACCAATAATATAACAAACTAACAACAGTAACGAGTTTATTGTGCTTTATTGTTGTCTTCTTGTTAGGGTGTAGCCTTTATCTCTTGCTTGGGCAGACTTACATAACACCGAAAGCCTTTGGGTTTTATTTCAAGGGCCTATCGTCGAGTTTCAGCTTGGTTACCTTATATTCTATTTGGGAACATCAAAATTTTCTTCTCAACAATTGTCAAAAAAGTTAGTCACTCTTTCATTTTTGCATAAAAAATTCTTTAAAATGATTTATTAATGCATGACCATTTATGTATGATAAAGTCTTCAATTAAAAAAAGAAAAAGAAAGTCTTCCATCAAAAATGTTTTTTGGGTAGATAGTCTTCCATCAAATTATCACATAGATTATGACGTCATAAGACTTATCAAGCAAATACCCTTTTGTTTTTGTCCGGTTGAAGTGTTTGCTCAACATATGGAATGATACTTTCCCATCTAACAAAAACAAATACCCTTTCTTAATGCAATGCATTGGTGCCTCAATTAACAGAAGTTTTTTTTTTTTTCAATTTTTTATTGGGTCCGGTTAATGTATAATATTAATAATTTTTTAAAATTTTTTTTTTATAAAAATTTAAAAAATATGTAAAAAAAGTTAATTATTTTTTCATTTTTTTTTTTTTTTAAAAAGATAACTTATTAGGACATGCAAAAACTTTTATTTATTTATTTATTTTATCTTACCTTCCCTTTTTGCTGAGTCCCTTTCTCGGGTACTTTCATGCTATTTTGCATTTTATGTTATTGGTAGAAGCCAAAATATCTCTGTCAAAATTTAACTCAATGCAGAGCGTTTTGAATGAGCCAATGACCCAGCACATGCATCAGACATGATTGGTTCTGGTCCCCTTGTGAGCCTTGTCCAATCAACAAGTTGGATGAGAAAATGTATTTTACCATTCAAATTGAGTTTCTGGGCTACTGCTAGAGCCTCACTTCCTTTTTTTTTTTTTTTTTTTAATGGGCTACTAGAACTAGAAGAAGTGAAGAACACTATCAGATATATATTAAATAATTTTTGCATATGATTGAAGTGATCAGGGTTTTTATTTATTTATTTATTTTTATAATAGTCATTTTTATTCAAAATTAAAGCCCTAAGAGTAAACACAACAAGAAGCAATTGATTGCAACACATGTTAAATTAGAAATAACATAATTTTAAGAAGGGAAAAAATTAACAATGGCCCTAAAAAGCATTGATTTATCAATTTTTTTTTGAATTTTTTATGAGAAAAGAAAAAAAAAAATTTTTTTTTGACAACTTTTACATTTTTCATAAAAATGGTATTAAAATTTTTTTTAAATAATTTATTAATAAATACTCTTAAAGCATCTGTTAACCAGACCCAAAAGAAAACTGTGACTTTCACTCAATCTTAACAAGAGATGAGAGAAACTTCTTAAATAATTAGAAGGAGTCTGAATTCGCTATGACCATTGTACAAACTAACTAAAGTAGATCGAAAATTACCCAATAGTTCCTTTAATCATCCACCAAAGTAATCAGACATGGACTTGGAAACTATAAATACTTTTTTTCTGACTGGGGTCTGAATTCGCTATGACCAGAGTTTCATTGTTTTCGAGAGTTCCCCTGAGGATATGATTGGTTTTGTAGGAGAAATTATTGGTTCCTCCGGGAGGACCACTGATGTGGTCCTCCTGCCAACCAATAGGAAAGTACCACGTGTCCTTTTTTGGTGATTCAGCTCCACATAAGCACTTACCCATTTCCTTAATTCTTGTTAACAAAACCAAACCAATGGCTTAAATCTCATATGTTTATTCAATCCAATGGCTCTTAAATTTGACACATCATCAAATTATAAAAAGACAATTTCACCTCTAAAATGTTTCAAACCCTGCGTTGTATCTCCTCTGGAACAAAACACTAGCATTCAAAACTTACTCTCTCTCTCTCTCTCGGATTGAAGCTTTCTCTCTTCACGGCACAGCCACTGGCCTAGATCTCTAGTTTCAACGATACTGGCCTTTTTCTCATCGGAAAATCCCTAAAATCCCTATTGGTACAGTTACCAAATTTCAAAATTTTTCTCTCTTCCACCAAACCTTGCTGTACGTGGGACACCAACGTCAATTCTCCATGACCATGGCTACAACTGGAAGCCTCCAAGGTTCACACAACCACCACTGGCGGTGCTTGCTGGCCTGACCTTCTCCTCTCTTTAGGTCTCTGTTTTTCGCTCTCTCAAGTCTAGCCGTGGCCAAGCTTCTGCTTGCACCGTGACACCACCATTTCTGGTGATGCTTCTCACCATATATACCACCATTGGTTTAAATATAACAATAATTCATTTTCATCATTTGGGTTTGGCAGTAACTCAGTGTTCTATATTATTTTAATGTTGATTTTAGAAATACACAAAAGATGTTTGTGAAAATGTTTGATAGAAACTTTGAAGTAATGTTAAGCTCACTGATGATAAAAATAATTGGTCGAATCCTATCCTTCTAGGTTCCTAATGTTTTTAGCCTGTAGTGTGCAAGAACTTCTTTATATGAGCTAATTTAGACAAGCAGTTGGATTTCTGGTATTAACAATAATTGTTATTATTACATTTTTAAAGCTGGTTTTTGGGTGGGCACTGAAGGTGTTTGTTGAAATGCTTCATAGAGTTTTGAGTTTATCTCTTTGTATTTTGCCTTCTTTTTGTGTGGATTTTTATGTTAATGTGATGCTAAAACTGTGATGTTATGTGTATGGAAATTGGATTTTCAAGTTAGTGTGTTATCGTTTAGAACTTATCTCAGGTAGACAGTAGACAAATTATTCTCATAAAAGCTATGATTTTGTATTCAAAATAGCACAAAAATGAAAAACCATTTATTTGTTAACTACATTAAGTGGTCTGCTGGTTGCCCTAAGCTTTTTTAGCAAATATCTAAGGTGAGTCTTTACTTTAGTCCTTCATACTTTTAGATGGGAGCAGACATTGAAAACTATTAGTGCTCTTGGTTGGTAGTAAACTAATAGCATTGGAATAGCCAAAATTTACTAGAAATGATAACAAAAATATGATTTGTTTCACGGTAATTTTCTCTTGGTAATAATTGTTCTCTCATGTGGTATTCTCACATTCCTACAATAGGGACTGTGGATTTTTTTTTTTCTTTTTTCACACAATCAGTAGTAGACTGATTGATGACTTTTATATGTGTACCCTTTGACAAATTTGTTAGAATGCTAGTGTTTTGACAAATTTGTTAGAATGCTAGTGTTTTGACAAATTTGTTAGAATGCTAGTGTTTTGTTAGAATTCCTTGGAGTCACTATGGGCGTTATTACTTGTTAGTTTACTTAAACTGTTGGCCTGAATATCTTAATTTTTTCTCACAAACTTTTTTTTTCCTGTAGATACCGTTCATTGGATCTCATTCCATACTTGTGAGGGCAGTTGTGGTGAATGCTGATCTGGATGATTTGGAAGCATGAACGTCCATTGGTTTAAAGCTACGTGTATCTCTATAGGATCTAGCCGACAATTGTTTTTTGCTTGGTGAGGTGCGCTTGGTGAGGTGTGCATGCAAAAGAAGACTCCTCAAAACAATTTGGAAACCAACTTTGACATATCAACTCTTGAATAAGCGGAGTGTTATGGCAAATTTAATTTGTATAAAAGTCTTTCTCTCTTGGGGTTGCAGACTGCAGTTAATAAAATTAGAGAAGTGCTGTGGTTTGATTCTTGTTAACAAGAAAAAAATTTAGCCTTTGCTGGCCATCTTGTATTTATCACCCATATACAGCTTTGTCAACAATAATGAGGACATCTTGTATTTATCACCATATATCTTGAGTAAAGGGAAAAAGAGAGAGTATGAAATGGACTTGTTCTGGCTAGCTGGTGTTGTGTTTTTGCCTTCTGTTGTTGCTACGGAATTGAATAGCTGAGCAATTTGTTGCATCTTCATGTTGTAGTTGATTTTGTGCGGCTAAGCTGATTTTGTGTTGACGAATATATGTAATGTATACAATTTTGTTTATGTTATATGCTTTATTTAATGCATTTCAAATTTTTATCTAGACTAAATGGAATTGTTTTTTGTGCATAAATTTGCTTGGAGCAACCGAGCAAGTACTAAAATTGACGATGACTCAAAAACACAAATTATATCAAAGTGTTTACATGACTCTTATTCTTTTAAAAACAAGGAATACATATCAAGAGTCTTCAAAGGATGCTTGGCCAATTTTACAATCAAAATTTAATTCAAGAGAGTAGACAAGAAATGAAGTTATTCTAAAAATGAACAAAATTTTATTAGAATGTACACTTCGACCACAAGGCCATATAACAATAGTTTTGTTGAAATATACACTTTGTTAACAAGAAACAAATCTTCCCATCATCATATATTCATAATACATAATTCACACAAAAGAAGAAAAATAAGAAGAAGGTCTTGTAAGCTTCAAGATCAAGTTCTTCTACAACCTTAAATGGCATGACCAACTCATTAAGTTATAGTTGGTGCGCTTCCAGCTTCTTAACTGTACATTACAAACGAAATTATAAGTTTATAACTAAGCCACACATCACATGCATAAACTTAAGCAAAGTAAACCTTTTAAATTTAAAGAAGCCTATATAACCTCTTTGGCACTCAGTGTTCCAATCTAAAAGCATTATTTATTTATTTTTAACTTTTACATATATTTAACATATCTTGGAATTACAACTTCCCCTAGCCCTCCATGGGTTCTACTAGAATTAATATTTCCAGTTCTTAAAAGAGATTTGTTGTGGGTGTATTTTGCAAAAATTATCTAGAAACTCTTTGACCTACCTATTCTACTCCATGTTCAAGAGAAAAAATGGCCATATATGTAGCAATAAGCTAACTGAAAGAAGTTTTTATTTCATTTCCTAGGCTATGCAGTCATGAAAAGTCTAAAATCCAAAGCATTGATTTTTTTCTCTAATTCCTTTCCCCTTGTACAATATAAAGATGAAACATCAATAACAGAAAAAATTATTGAGAAAACAAAGGAAACAATAACAAGACAGAGGTATTAGTGAAATGTTCTTGTTGCTCTCACTTTTTCACAATACAGAAAAAATAGACAAAATCTCAAACACATGAACATTGAATAATTTTCATGAGCAATTGAATCCTTGAGAGGTAAAAGAATGTCTAACATTTGACCATGCATAAGGTGCTAGTCATCTATAACTTTTCTCTGCAACTAAAGGAAACCCAAATACAAGAATGGTAAAGACAAAATATTTGTGCAAGTGACCATTACCAAAAAAAAAAAAAATACTAGCTAATAAAAGGGAATTCAGACAGAAAAAGACCAATAAAAGATAATAGAACTCTATAAAAGAAAATAAACAAGTATGCACATATCCAGCAAGTATGCACAAAGGAAGTCACATTATTAGAAGAGTAAATCTCATCCTTTTAACCCAAAATCGGTGAGCAAACAAGAGGAAAAAAAACCCACATGCCAAAACAACAGAAATTGACAAAAATCCCAATTATTTTTATCATCAGTGAGCTGAACATTACTTCAAAGTTTCTATCAAACATTTTCACAAACATCTTTTGTGTATTTCTAAAATCAACATTAAAATAATATAGAACATTGAGTTACAGCCAAACCCAAATGATGAAAATGAATTATTGTTATATTTAAACCAATGGTGGTATATATGGTGAGAAGCATCACCAGAAATGGTGGTGTCGCGGTGCAAGCAGAAGCTTGGCCACGACTGGACTTGAGAGAGTGAAAAAATAGAGACCTAAAGAGAGGAGAAGGTCAGGCCAGCAAGCATTGCCAGTGGTGGTCGTGTGAACCTTGGAGGCTTCCAGTTGTAGCCATGGTCATGGAGAATCGACGCTGGTGTCCCACGTACAGCAAGGTTTGGTGTAAGAGAGAAAAATTTTGAAATTTGGTGACTGTACTAGTGGGGATTTTAGGGATTTTCCGATGAGAAAAAGGCCAGTATCGTCGGAACTAGAGATCCGGGCCAGTGGCTAAGCCGTGAAGAGAGAAAGCTTTATCCGAGAGAGAGAGAGTAAGTTTTGAATGCTAGTGTTTTGTTCTAGAGGAGATACAATGCAGGGTTTGAAACATTTTAGGGGTGAAATTGTCTTTTTATAATTTGATGATGTGTCAAATTTAAGAGCCATTGGATTGAATAAACGGATGAGATTTAAGCCATTGGTTTGGTTTTGTTAACAAGAGTTAAGGTAGAGGGTAAGTGCTGATGTGGAGCTGAATCACAAAAAAAAAGGACATGTGGTACTTTCCTATTGGTTGGCAGGAGCAGGAAGGACCACATCAGTGGTCCTCCTGGAGGAACCAATAATTTCTCGTTTTGTAGAGTCTGATCTGACTGGGGCTATTGTGGCCAGGCGCTGTACTGAGATGAGTGTTTGTCGGTTTGTCCTTAGTTTCTTTTCTTGTATTCCTTCTGACCAAAAAAAAAAAAAAAAAAAAACTTTTTTTTTAAGGATAAAAGATAGAATTTTATTCATCAACAACCAAAACTATATATTATGGACCAAACATCTCAAGCTATAGGAGACACCTATAATTGAAAAAAATTAAAAACTTTGACAGCAAAGCAACAAATTTTGCTAGATTTAAATTAGCTGTCATGCCTATCTAGTTCCCCAAAACAACCATTGCAGTGGCTACAATAAAGAAATCCTATAAAGAAAACAGCACATATATCTTCTAAGTGAGGCTAGCAAAATTAGCTTCTATGTAGTCTATAGCATGGGCAGCAACAGTTCTAGCTAAGGAAGTGGGATCAGGCTGTGAAGGGCCTTGAGGGGCTTTATTACACTTGAGCCAAATCATCCAGCTAGTTGTAAAAAAAACTGAAATCTCCGGGTCTTTTAATCTAGTTACCATTTGGTCTACCAGATCCATAGATGATAGATTTGAACATTAGGACAAGGTATTTCTCAAGCCTGTAAAACTCCATACCTCTTCAACATATGGACAACGTAGCAGGACATGGTATGTTGACTCCTCTCCTTCCTCACAATAATCACATCCAACATTGCACAAAATTTTCCTCCAAGTCAAATTATTGTCCCTCAAGCCTAGCTCTTTACAAATGCAAGAGCCCATGTAATGCCATCAATAATAATATAAAAAGGATCCACTTGAGTCGGAATTTGTGACAACTTAGTTCTAGTAACAAGACCCATCAATGTAGTACAATGTGTTCATTTGGAAATTACTTATTTACAATAGTTTATTTGTATAGTATTTATTAAAAGATATAGTTTTTGGTAATTTTTATGTTAAATGTGTTGCATAAGTAAAAAGTTAAAAATTATTATTTGCTAAAAATGGGAGACAACAAGTAAAAAACAAAACTTTTTCAAAAATTCCCAAAATGCACACCTGATTTGCTTACAAAGGCTACAATAATTTTAAAGCATTCTGCGTTTGTGGCACTAAACTAGAATGAACTAAGATTTCTCCAACAGTAGAGTCAACATGAACTAAGCTAAAAAGAGTAGCCTTTTTGTATTATACTAGATAATCAAGAGCTGCTTATCAAAAAAAAAAAATGATAATCAAGAGCTGAAATAAGTAGCACACTTGGATCCTTCCATTCTCCATCAACTCGAATATCATTTCGATTATTCCACAAAGTCTACACAATGATACAGAATTTAGAGAGCACATAATGGGAGAAGCTACGTGAAGCAAACTTAAACAAATCTCTAAGCTATTCATCTTGTTGTGTTCTTCCTTATGGGTGATGTCTACCCCCTCTTATACTTGAACTTGGGATGGGCATTCCTGCGCCCTTTACCCTTCTTGGTTTGACTTTCTTCCTTCCTAGAATAACAAGCCTTGATATGCCCTTTTCCCACTGAATATTTCTTTCTCTTTTTGGGTAACTATCATACTTTTGGGCATTTTGTTTATGCAATAGGGGGGCTTTGAGATCCTCTAAAATTTTTAGTTCAAGTGGGGCCTTAGGCCTAGGCTTTGAACCGGCACTGTAAATCATTTGAATGGATAATACATACTTAAAGGAAATTAGTTGACTTGATTGGATATACTAAAAATTCAATACACTTATGTGTTTGAATTTAATCAACAACCCTAACCTTACTTTTAAATTTTTAATGCGGACAGATTGGCAAAACGTGGAGCTTCTCAGTTCTCACATGGAAAGAGAGATCTTTTATGACACCTGCCCTACATATTTGGTGAACTGTCTTTTTTGGGACTCAATGGGATTCTAGTTCTACACAGCCCGTGCCTATCACTAACGAAGATGATGTTTTGTATGGTGTGTTGTGGCCTATGGTATTTTAGTGTGATGTGGTTTGTAATATGTTGGTGTGTTGTAAGGCTGTGGCAGTGTTATAGTATGGCTGTCATCCCTCGTTGATGTATTTGAAAAAGTCTAGATACAAAAAAGTTTCCTTGCAGATTGTTAATGACAGATAAAAAAATGATGTCAATGATAAGTCTTGAAAAGAACCAGTAAAAACTTGCCTAATCATTTATTGTGAAAAATACTATAATTTTTTTTAGTGTCTGTAACATTTCTTGTTGTATCTAGTTACTGTCTTACCTATCGCGGTTCTATACTATCTAAACTTTGTTGTTGTAATATTTTATGAGTCATGTTAATGGGTGTCCTTAAATCAATTGTTAATAAATTATATTAAGAAAATTTTAACACCACTTTTATAAAAAATATAAAAAATTGACAAAAAAAATTAATTATTTTTATCATTTTCCTGTAAAATATTTTTAAAAATAGTTCTTAAACTAATATTTTAAATCTGTTAGAGCATCTCCAGCAGAATCTCCAAATTTTTGTATTATTTGGAGAATGAAAAGTGACTTTTACCTTTTAGCTACTTACTTTTTAAAATACACTTCCAACAGATTCTCTATTTCATTCTCTATTTCATTTAAATATTGTTTCTTCATTCATTATTTATTCTTTTTTTAACAACTACACATTTTTCAACATTTTTTTCTTCAACACCTAATTATTATAATAGGAAAAAAGTATTTGAAGAGTGAACAGTAGCTCATCAGACTTGATGAGCTATTGATCATGAGCCAAAAAAAAAATCTAGGAATAGAGAGTCCATTGGAGAGATTTTTTTGGGTTTCACTCTCTATTATAGAGAGAATTTTAGGTTTACATAGACTATTGAAAATGCTCTTAATGTATTTCCCCTTTATGTAAAAAAAGAAAAAAAAAAATTTTGTTAAAAAAGAGACATGTTTAAGAGTTATGATTTAGTATTAAGGGAATTCAAAAAAATGTGTGGATCAGAAGAAGCATACAAGCAAGACCATTACTTTAATCGTTTTCTGCCAAGTTCAACTTCATCCAACCTTTCTTTCACTCCAGAATGTTGTACGCTTTTAGTAAAGTAAATAAAACAAGACCCAAAAAAAAATTAAAAAATTAAAAAAAGAAAGAAACGAAAGAAATCAACTGTCAGCAGCTCACCTACTTTTTTTTTAATTTTTATGGTGTCGTTACAGGTTCTCACTAATTGACTAGAAGACAAAGAAATATAATTGAGACATGCGTATACACAGGCATACATTATACATATAGGCCAATCTTCTGTGCTTGGTTTATAATAATTCTCTCGTTGAATTTTCCAGATTCAGAGTATCTGGTGAATGCTAAAAGAAAGAAAAGAGCAATTTCTCCATGCTCGGGGAGCCATAATATTATAAAAAAAATCTCAAATCGGCTTTCCTTTTCACATCACATCAGCAATATTGTAAGTCTTTGCCCTTTTCTCACTCTCTTTTCACATCAGTACTGAGATCAAATCTCTACTTCATAATACTCCTAAGGGCAAATAAAGAGTTTTATTTTGTGATTGTTATTAAATGAAGGAAAACAAGATAAGAAAAAGCCCTTTACCCAGTCCTACAGTGGACTATCAATCTATCATGATTGTTTTCAATTTTTTTCCCAAGATGAATATGATTGTGTCTCTTGATGTATTCCTAGAACTATTTTAAGAATAAGAGCTTATTTTTGAAAGAAGAATAAGATTTTTGCTTTTGATAATTTGATACAGAGAGAAAAGATTTGCATTTTTATTTGTTGACAATCGACATTATGTGTGTGTTTGGTTCCGCGTTGCGTTGCTGCGTCTGCGTTTTCACTCCTTTTTTTTTTTTTTTTTTTTACATTTCACGCGTTTTGCAGAAAAGGGGGACAAACAAAACTGCAGCGGCACTGTAGCGGTACTGTAGCAGTACTGTTTATGGGACCCACAGCCACTTTATTCATTAAAAAATATTAAAAATGGGTCCCACGGTACTATTTACACATTTAAAAATTATTTTGCTACGGTGTTTTCAATTTTCAGTTTTCAGTTTTCAGTTTCAGCAACAATAAGTTCAATCCAAACACACCCTATAATTACAACTATAACTTCATTCCTCCCCATCCTGAGATCATTCAAATCTAGATCCACAAATCCCTAAAACTTTTAGGCTGTGTTTGGATGGGTGTAATATAGGAAGGATGGAAAATATAAGAGGGAAAATGGGGTGGAAAACTCAGTTTTTCACTGTTTGGGAATGGGAAGAAAATAGGGGGAGTGGAAAACTAGGGAGAAAATTTTCTCCCTGGGCCCACAAATTTTTTCCTCCCAAATTGGGAGGAAAAGCAAGGGGGGAAAACTGCCTTAGTGCAGTTTTACGGTAATGCCCTCCCTTCTTCCTTTTTTTTTTTTTTCTTCTTTTCACGTGACCTGGAAACGTTCTTCTTCTTCCCTTCTTTTTTTTTTTTTTTTTTTTTTTTTTGGTGACCTGAAACGTTCTTCCTTTTTTTTTTTTTTTTTTTTTGTGACCTGAAACGTTCTCCCATTTTTTTTTTCTTTTTTCTTTTTTTCACGTGACCTGAACATTTTTTTTTTCAATGTGACCTGAACGTTTTTTTTTTTTTTTTTTCAAATATGACCTGATCTAATTTTTACATTATAATAAGAAAAATAATAATATAAATTTATATATGTGATGTGATAAATTTAATATTATGTAATAAGTATAAATAAATTTATTTCTTACATATTATACAACAAGGGTATAATAGTCAATTTATATAAATTACATTTTTCATCCTTCCCTTTTTCTCTCCAACCAAACAAAAGAGTTTTCCACCCTCCCACTTTTCCACCCCTCCAACCAAACATACAAGAGGGAAAACTAAATATTTTCTATCATCCCACTTTTCTATCCTCCCACAATTTTCCATCCTCCCACTTTTCCACTCCTCCATCCAAACGGACCCTTAAGGTCTGAGGAAGTAACTCGCTTAACATGGATGGTGGTAGATTTGCATTTGAATGTCTTTATATTGAAAACATTAAAAAATACAAATATTATATTGATATATTTGAGCAAGAGTTTATAACCCAATGATAATAAGTAGTTTTTGTCGTTATACTCCTACGTGAGATGGTTTCATTTTCAACACTGTGCCTTTAACTTACATATGAATTTTGTTACAGAAAATATAGTTTCACATTCATAGTTGTATACTCAAGTGATAAAGCACATGGTGCACAAATTTAATAATGACGATGTGCCTTTTTTTTTTTTTTTTTTTTTGAGAACATATTGACGATGTACTCAATTGAGTCAATCCCCTTTTTGTTAGAACGTTTTTAATAAGTAAACTTTTTAAAATTTTTTTTTTTTTATTATTGCTGTCACTTGATCCACATAAGGTTGAAGAACTTGCTTTCACATGGTTTTTTTTTTTTTTTTTTGGTTACTTGATCCATATAAGTTTAAAGAACAAGAGAGATTTATTAATGCTAAGACTGAGCATTAGCATCGATATGTGTAAAGTTTTGCAAAATAGAAAAAGTAACTGATTTTATACATTTTGAGTAAAAAAACACCCACATCAGTGGGTGTAAAATTGTGCATAAATGCACAAGAGTTATAGTAACCGTGCATATATGCACGGTTACTGTAGCTCTTGCATTTAATATTTTAATAATTTTTAATTTCACTCCTTTTTTTTTCTCTCTCTTCTCCATCTGCAAAACTAACGCATTCTCTCCCTCATCATCTTATTTCTTCCTTTGAGACACACACTCTCATAGATGCAAAATCAAAAATCAACTACAAAAAAAAAAAAAAATCAACCACAAAAATAAAAAATCAACCACAAACACAGCAATTCAAAATCAACTGGATTGCGTCGCCATCGCCTAGATCGACTGGATCATTGCTTGTGGATCGACTGGAGAGGCGTTCATCACTGTCGCCATTGCCGCCGCTGCATGTGGATCGGTGCTTCTGGGTTTTGATGGTTGTGGTGCTTGTGATGGAGTGTTGACGGAGATAGGTGGATTGGAGAGGCATTGTGGTGCTTGTGATGGTTGTGGTGTTGATGAAGTGCTTGTGATGGTGCTTCTGGGTTTTGATGGTGATGTTGATCTGACCGTGAGAGAAAGAAGAAGAAAGAAGAGGAAGAAAAGAAAGAGGAAATGGCAGAGAGATAAGGAAAAAAAAAAGAAGAAGAAAGAAGAGGAAGAATAGGAAAAAGAAACGGGAGATAAAATAATATTAAAAAAAGAATAAAAAATATTATTTATATAAAATATAGTTTATAATAGATGGACTGATGTGGGTGTTTTGTAAAAATAGGTGTGTAAAATAGAAAAAATAGTTTTTTTGGTGTAAAATAGATGGAAAGTTTGCATCCACTAATGTGGATGCTCTAATACGACATCGTGCAAAACAGCCAAAACATCCTATGATGATTTGAATTGGATAGCTGTTTCCAAATTCCAAAAGCATCCTTTGATCCATTTACCTTATACAGTGGTTTTTATTTATTTATTATTATTATTACTATTTTAATAATTTGATAATTACAATAGAAGATGAAGAATTTGAATTATGAATATTTCCATTGAATATACCAAAAAATGCCAACTAAGTGAGACTCTTAGCATCTTGTACCGTTTATTTTGAATAAATGTAGATTCCAAACAAAGATAAGTTAGTTATGTCTCATATAAGGAGAAAATTTATTATGAGAAAATATATTATTAGGAGAATTAACGAGTAGTATTTTGCTATTATAATATGTATTATAATTAAGTAATGACTTATTTTTTTAATAAAAGAACAGCACCAGTAGGAGACATTCATCCCCCCTCCTCCCCAAAAAAAGAAGAAGTAGAAGAAGGTGATAATTCATAGAAAAATCATAAAAGTGATTAGGGAAATGTTACTCAATGGAAAGTTTAAAGCTTTGTTTATTCATTTATTCTTATCAATTTCTTTGTTTTGAAATTTAAATTTTCCAATAAAAAAAAAATCATAGTTTTTTTGCTTCTTCTTTTTTTTTTTTTAATAAAAAAATTAATTGGTTAAGATTAGCAAAGCCTGGAAGTCATTAAAAACTTATTATAGTGAAGAATTATGCTAACTATTTTCTATCAGGAACCCCTATATATATAATAATTGTTGTAATGTTGCATTTAGTTAGTTAGTTGATTAGTTAGTTACAATTCCAAGTATGTTATTCACATTTAACATATGTTGGAATTATTAATGCACATAGGGAATAATAGTACCATTAGGATAAGGCCACATGGGCCAATAGAAGAGTATTATGGTTCTATAAATACTTACTTGTAATCACATTTCCATCATTGAAGAATAAACCAATTGCTTAGTGCATTAGTGTATCTTTCTCTCTTAATCTCTTTCTTCCTCTATGGAGGGTGAGTACCTCGAATTTAGTCAATTTCCCTATTATTTCCATCCATCCCCATTAGGAACCACTAGGTTCCTAACAAGTGGTATTAGAGCCGTCAATCTTGAGATGAGCAAATGTGACCGAAGAGAACTTTGGAAAGAAATACGGCGATTGTTGAACAAAGTTTTAGAGGATGTCAAGGATGTTTCAGAGAAGGTCAAGGCCTTGGCTGAATCTAAAAAAGGCCATGAAAGAAGAGCTCTCAAGATTGTATGAGGATCTTGAGAACATGATGGAAGAGGAGTTGCAACTTCTTGAAGGTACAAGCGACAAGTTTCAAGTTGTTGAATCAACAAAAATTGCCTCTGATATTGAAGGTGCAAGCGACATTGAAATTGGTCACTCATTACGCCAAGAGCATGATGTGGGGCTTTTGAACCACAAGGCTTTGCCATCTCTTGATGCAGAGCAAACAAAGCTTGAAGTCGCTTTAGATGTATCCAATGGACAATTCTTTATCTCTTCCAAAGTATTCATTGAATCAGATGCTCATTGTGGTCCCCAAACCTGCTTGAGTTATGACATTAAACAACGGATTTGGGCCTCAATTTACTTTTTTGTGGGCTTCATTGCAATCCTACAGGTGAAGCTTTGAACCTCAGTTAGGTAGTCCCAACTATACTCTCTTCCAAAGAACCTTTTTTAGATCTACACACCCTCTCCCTTCAATCATTCTTCCCACACCGTGTTTAATCACCCTCTCCCTCCCTCTGTGTTTTCCTTCTCCTTCTCCCCTCTGCCCTTGTTTCCCTATATCCTCTCTTGGCTTTTCCCAGTGCATTCTCCAGTGTTTTCAACTAACTCTTCTCACTTGCCTTCTCCTCCCGTTTATAGTCTCTCATTAGTGGGACACTCATCATGATTACTTTCACCAATTCACATATGTCTCCACTTACTCCAGAATCCCAAGGAATCATCATGCTTCTAATGATTCTCTTGAAACTTGTTCCAGATGCTAAATAGTGTTCGGTAGCTAGTTTCCTAAAGGCATTAACTATGCTTGGTTGTAGACCTAAACTTGTCCACTCCCTCGTCATACCCCCCTCGGTTTATTAGTCAGTATTGGGCCCAACCCGGCCCCAAACACAATAGGATTCCCCCGAGCGCTAGTTATTGGTCCTTTACACATTCATTAGTGGACTGGTCCTAACCCTACAGTGTTAGGCCTTGATCACATGGGTCATTCCTGGTTACTCGGGCCTAAGCCCCTACACTCGCTTTTCAGAAAATAAAATTGATATGAGATTATCAAATAATGTGATGCCAAAATATGAAGCGTGCGTTCCATCATCGATTCTTGGAAGTAATATGAGATCATCATCTTTCTTCATTGCTTATCAAGCCCACCAAGTTCCAAAGCCAAACCTATCAAGTCTATCAAGTTCTATAGCCTATCATGTCTATTAAGATTTGTATATAATTTCTTTCAACTATGATTTGGAGTGTAATGGAAATGAGGCTATCCAACACAAATCAAGGAAGGAACATTCCCTTGATCAAATTATTTCGGGACCAATCTAGAGTGCAACAAGATTTGCTATGATTGGTGCAATTGCTCCTTGTGATGCTTGGGCTAATGATTGAAGAGTAGACAAGATGCTTTGGCGTATTGGTTTAGTGGCCGACTTCCCCTCATGAAGTTGTAATTTCAAGCAACACCTTGTGGACAGGGTGTTTTGAAGGGGAGGGAAATGTTAGGAACCCCTATATAGATAATAATTGTTGTAATGTTGCATTTAGTTAGTTAGTTGGTTAGTTAGTTACAATTCCAAGCATGTTAATCACATTTAACACATGTTGGAATTATTAATGCACATGGGGAATAATAGGACCATTAGGATAAGGCCATATGGTTCAATAGAATAGTTTTATGGTTCTATAAATACCTACTTGTAATCACATTTCCATCATTGAATAATAAACCAATTGCTTAGTACATTAGTGCATCTTTCTCTCTTAATCTCTTTCTTTCTCTATGGAGGATGACTACTTCGAATTTAGTCAATTTCCCTATTATTCCCATCCATCCCCATTAGGAACCACTAGGTTCCTAACATTTTCATAAATCTCTTATACTAGGTCAAAATTCAAAATTTATATCTCATTACTAGAAAAGAAAAGAAAGAGAAAAATTTAAAATTTAAAGACATCTGACATTTCATGTTGCATATCAGTAAAGTCTTTTTAGAGCTCTAGCATTGGGGGGTGCAAAAACCCCCCAGTTGCTATTTTAGCAACTCACAAGCTCAAACACACCATTATCCCGTGGAGTATTGCTAAAAAATTATAACAACTATGAATAGTCAGTTCTTATTTATAAAATAATTGTCAAAAAAAGTTCTTATTTATAAAACCTACTGTACATGGGGATGTAAACTTATTTTTCACTATTTTATTCATCTATCTCCTTTTTAAATAAAAAATCAGCCAATCTCTCTACTTTTTGTCGCTCTCTCTCTCAAACTCATAGTTCTCTCTAGGCTTAAGCTCATAGACCACCAAGGCTCGAGCTTGCTCTACCACTTGCCAAGCCTCCACGGTGTGGCTCAACTTGAGCTCGCCCTCTTCCTCCCTCAGATTCCTCTATCTCAAAATCTTATCTCCTCTCCAAATCCTAAACACGATTTGACCACCATAGCTGCCACCTTATTTTCTTTTATTTTTCTGCTTAAAGCTCCCTCCTTTTTTTTCTTATCCATGGGTTTGGTATTTGGTTTGAGATTTGAGAAGTGGGTATGATTGTGGTGGTGTTTGTATGTTTTGGTTAGGCCGTGGGTTTGGGGTTTGTACTGGTTATGTATGTGTATTGGGTATTGGGTATTGGTTTGAATCGGTGGCTTTGTTGGTGGGTGGTGTGATTAGGTTGCTCGGCAGTGGTGGTAGGTGGTGGGCGGTACGTTGGGTTGCTTGGTGGTGGCTGTGGATGGCTGAGAGAGAGATGAGAAAAGATTGAAATTATTATTTTTTTTAGGAAAGGGAAGAGACCGAAATTAGAGAAAGGAGAGAGACTGTTTTTTAAATAATATTTTATTGTGTAGTTAATATTATTTTAATGGGTTAGATGTAAAAATAAAAATTGGAATGTAGGGTGTATTATAAAGTGAATTGGTATAATAGATAAAGTAACTTTCTAGATGATAAAATAGAGACCGGTATACAACCCTGATGCTAGTGCTCTTATTTGAACAAGTTGCACTTCTAATTCAATAGAATAATTTGTTTCAAGGTTATCTTTATGATACCATCCTCCTTTCTTATTTGGGAAGTTATCTTATGCTTTGAGCGTATAAGACCTCTCTCATTGACATGTGGGTCTCACAGGCATGGGGCCCATATGTCAACGAGAAAGATGTCCATTTGCCTGATGCATATGAGAATTTCTTCTCTTACTTCAATGCATTTCATATTGGCTGAGGTAGTATCATATATAACACCGATATTGGCGGCCTAATTTATTTATAATTATAAATATTGTCTCATAAAATATTTAATATATTAAATAAACCAACCCATGTCCAGTTGAATGCTTTATAGTTTGTCTCATTCAACTAATGATGAGAAAATTTTCTCTCCAATATTAATCAATCTTTAGACTTCCTAAATTATTATTAATTCATTTTGAATTGAGTGAATTAGATTTTGCCTTATAATTAGTAATTTAAATAGCTACCAAGATAATATAAATATAAATATTAATATCTATTTAAATGTTGATGATGTGGTAAAATTTAGAGTTTATAAACACAATGGTATAGTTATTCTAAGCACTATAGAAAGTCAATTACAACAACATATAGACTCTAATCAAGAACTTGTATTAATTCTTATTAAAAAAAAAAAGAACTTGTATTAATAATTTTGTTATGATTGATCAACAGCTAAGAAGAGAGGTTACTGCATACTGGTGTGGAAATGGAAGGAGATATAAACCAAAATCTTCTTAAAGAAAAAAAAAAGGAGCAGAAGTAACTGTTGCCGATGAAGTTACCCTCAGGGACAGGGTGTGGAGCGAGACAAAAAAGATGTGGGTTGTGGCCGGTCCAGCTATATTCACCAAATTTTCCACCTTTGGAATCAATGTCATCAGTCAAGCCTTTATTGGGCACATCGACCCTACAGAATTAGCTGCTTACTCAATCGTGCATACAGTGCTTTTGAGGTTCTCAAATGGTATCCTGGTATGTTTTGTCACTACCTTCATTTCTTCTTTCGGTTGTTTGGTACCAAACTTTCGCGTACATGAGTGACTTAATTAGATTGAAGATCCTCTATGGACTATGGCGCTTTAGTCCTTTACGTTATGGGTGTAAATGTAGATTCAAATATTTAGATGGAAGATATAGGGAGAAATTGTGAACCACGGAGCCCATTTTAGGGATGATGACAACAGGTCTAGGCAAGGTGGGATGAGGAGTGTCTCCTTTCCCACCCCCTTTTCTTTTTGGGTTGGGCAAAACTGATGTGAGACAGGAGTAAAGGTAGGGCAAGTTGGAAGTATCTTGCCATCTCTAATAAGACTGCTTTGACATTATTGAGGTAAAGGTGAAAGAGAAAGGGAGGAGTTGTGATACGGGATGTGGAATCGTCAAGAAGTAGAACACATCTACTTCTAGAAAACAAGAAACAAAACATGTTTGCTTCTGAAAATAACCTCGAATCCACGAGGGTTCCTTGAATCCACGAGGGTTCTTAAATCCATAAGGAGAAAGGGTCGGGAATCCACCAGAAAATAGAAAGACAAAAATATGAATTTGATTGATTGAATAATTGTTAAAAAAAGTTTACTGACTTAGAGGCCTATTTAAGGGTTTCGTAAAACTTGACAGACAGAATATATATTCTAAAATAACTCATCATTAATACCTAACCATAACATGATGTGTAAAGAGCAAATTTTATTAATGTAGAAATAGATTTTATCAATGCAGAAAAACAGATTCGATTATTGTGAAATTTAAACATGAAAAAGCATACAGATTTGGCTTTTAAAAGCATACAGATTTGGCTTTTAAAAGCATACAGATTTGGCTTTTAAATTTAGAGAACACAATTGCAGGAGGTGTTTTATGAGAAAACAGTGAACAATTTTTTAAATAGTGAACAGAAAATAATTTATGCAGAAAAGAGAGTAAACAATTTTTTAAATAATGTTGAACAGAAAAGTTTTTATGCAGAATGCTAGAAAAAATTTTATGCTACTTATTTTTATGTTTATGTTTATTTGTCGATTATCAAAAAAAAAAAAAAATTTATAAGGAACTCGAGTTTACCAAGCTCGAGTTCCGTATTACTTATTTTTATGTTTATGTTTATTTGTCGATTATCCCAAAAAAAAAAAAATAATAATTGTAAGGAACTCGAGCTTGCTAAGCTCGAGTACCTTAGAAAAACAATTCTGAGCATTTTTTTTACAAAGAACTCGAGCTTGGTATGCTCGAGTTCCATATTACAAGGAACTCGAGTTTACCAAGCTCAAGTTCCGAAACAGTGCTTTTTTGCTACAAATTTCTGAAAATGGTGGTATTTGGCCATTTTCACCGTCTTCATACTATTGAACAGTGTTCAACCTGTGCTCTCTGGTAGTACTCTTCCCGTCATTGTTATTTCTCAAACTATATCTATTTGGATGAGTATTCGTATTCAATAATTATATCCTAGTGACATAATAACAATGACTTGTCAAAAGGAATATGCCAAACTTTGTGAACATCAATAATATATATATATATATATATATATATATATATTTTTTTTTTTATAAAAAATTTCTGAATTAAATAACCAATTATAATAATATATGTGAATATTTTTAACATATATCATGAAACTTTCATGGATAGGAGTTGCTGTTGAAGCTGGCAGGCAAAGCATTGTTGCATATGTCAACATAGCCTGCTATTACCTAATAGGGGTTCCAGTTGGTGTTGTGCTTGGTTATGTTTATAACATCGAAGTCAAAGTAAGCTATCTCTATCCCCTTTCCCATGTTATATTCTTATGTTTAGATTTTGTGTTTTCTAACTATTAAAAATTGATATAATTATAATTTTATAAATTCGCATAATGACAAAATCTTAAAATTGACAAAGATAATTTAGATACTGAGCTAACTGCATTCTTTCTTATAAATGTAATTATTCAACTACCTCTAAAAAAATGATCTGTAATGGATATATGTATAGCTGCCAAATTTTACTTGTTTTTCTCAACCCCTTTTCTCGGTATCATCTTGTAGGGTATTTGGATTGGAATGTTATTCGGAACATTTGTTCAAATTATTGTACTTTTATCACCTACAAAACCGATTGGGATGAACAGGTATTGGTTATTTGGTTTTCCTTTTAACTTTATTTACTCACTTTTTTCATTGTGTCTATTTCTTAATATTACATTAGATGTTTATTTATTATTATTATATGCACACTGCAGGTAATTTTAGCTCGTAATCGTGTTAAAAAGTGGGTTGTGAAAGATTCAGAAGAACCAAATCTTTCCACATCAAATGCCTAACCTCATGCCGCATTTCTTATCTTATGTACCTTTAAAATTTTAAAATGCTGGATTAATTTATGAGGCTATTAATTATCATTTATGCTTATAATATTTGACAGAACTATGGTCTTATACGCATAGTTGTCAAAACATGAATTATATCAATAATTATTTTTACATTTTTATGTATTGCGTATCGAAAGATACATAGACATTGTATAAAATTTATAAAAGAAATTATAAATATACATATATAAATGATATATATTTATAATAAAATTGGAATATTTGCAACTAATGACTACTTTAATTATCATCTATGCTACAATATTTAACAAAACTAGCCAAATAAACCAAGTGAAAATATATTTATAACATCCATATTCAAATTTATCAAATGTAAAGTGTTAATAATCAAAATAAAATTTTAATTATTTTTATTATATATACTAAGTGAAAACAAAAAGGCTTAAAGTTATACTTGAGAAGAAGTAATTGGCTTAGAGAGAGAGAGAGAGAGAGAGAGAGAGAGAGAGATGGAAAAGAAAATTTGAAAGTGGGCAAATGTGTATTTTAAATTTTCTAGAAAAAGAAAGGGAAAAAAAAATTCATGCCAATTTGTATTGGGCTCATAGTGACAGGAATTTTTGTCACTAAATCTCCTACTTTTATTGCCTAAGACATATGGCTACAAAAGATCTTTCATTGCGTAATCCCCATTGCTAAATGTCATGGAGACGAAACTTTCGTCACCAAAACGTTAGATTATTTAAATAGAACAATTATATAGCCAATGAAATAATTTTGTTGCCTAATATTTTCCTTGCTAAATACCATCTTTGGCAACGAACTAATTTTGTTGCCAAGTTTAATTTAATTTTTTTATTTAACCATATTAGACAACGAAATATTTCATCACCATTTTTTTTTTTCTCGTTTCAATAGATTAGGTGATGAATTTCTTTGTCACCAATTACTGTTTATTTTCATAGTTCAACTTGTTGGTGATGAAATATTATGTCTGCAATTTCTTTTTACCATTATGTTTTGATTTAGCCTATTAGGCAACAAAACATTTTGTCACCAATTTTTTTTATTTTTTTATTGCAACCTAGGGGTGATGAAAAAAAATTTCGCTGATTTTTTCTATAAAAATTCAATTATTTTCTAATATTAATTATCTTCATTACATTAACTTGCCATCACATTTCATTAACAACATTTTCAACACATTAATAATCAAACCATCCAAACAATCCAAAAGTAAATAAAAGTCAATTATAACATTAAACCATCTATACAAGTAAGTTGTTCACAACACAATTATAACAAAAGAAGAAAGATGTCATATAACAATACAAAAAATAAAAAAAGTGTTCAAATAGCGCAAAAAAGAATGTCTTCATGCCACCAATCTCATATCTGCACAAATATAAAGAAAACTACATTAAGACTGTAGAGCAAACACATTAATTATGTTAGTAATATAAGAATCATTTTTAATAATGTGTGACAACTAATAACACCATTGCATTTTTGTCACTACAACTCTTAAAAGCTAAGTTGTAGAAAACAAAGATATATTTTTAAGTATTATGTAATACACAATTGTGTCTAACTCTCTAACAATGAGTCCTATTAGTGTGCCGAAAGAACACTGTTAGTTAATTCATATTGATGATGCATGAAAATCGTTAGTGAGTTGATGGCTTCTAATCAAATTGACGGGTACCTGAAGAATGAGAAAACAAGAACCAAACAAAAGGCATTGGTGTGGTACTGGCCAAAAACCCTTCGAAGGTTAAGTCAGTGAATGAGAAATTTCTAAGAACTTTGTAGTGAGAGAGCTAGGGATTTTCTATGTACCTAGAAAAAGAAGAGAACTGTTGCTTATATAGTGGTGGGGAAGAGCCCCAGATCTCGAGAATAAGGGGGTTTTCCTTATGGGGAGAAGGTGAAGTTAATGCTACCAAGATCTTGGGGATACTTTCCATTATAGGAATGTGAAAATCGTGTGGTAGGGTCTTTGTGCATGATGCGCAAGATGTTTCCATATATGAGTATGCGTGTAGACCAAGTAAGGCCACATTGTTGGCATGCCTCTATGTCAGTTAAGGGTCTTCCGTCAATCAAGAGATCCTCCATTGGTTTGTTAGGGAGATGCATTGTTATGAATACCGTTTCGGACCCCATTTCGGTTTATCTAGTGGGACGGAATATTTCGGTACCGGTCTATTTCGGCGTACCGTTTCAAGGTGTTTCGGGTTTTCTAAAAAAATTAAAAATAATATATATTTATATTTTCTTATACAATATAAAATTATTGATCCAAATAAGTAAACCTCAAATAACACAAATCATTTAGTTATTACATAACAAATACCGTTTTAGAATATTAAAATATAAATATGTAATTAAATAATACAAAATAACATCTAAAAACAGTAGAATAAGTATATATATATATATATATCTCTCTCTCTCTCTCTCTCTCTCTCTCTCTCACGTTGGAATAGGTAAGACTCAATAAATATATGTTTGAAATCAAACTCTTTTGTCAACTTTTTTGAGTTTTGTCATTTCCAAAACTTTGTCACGTGGGTGGGGTCAACAAACTAAAAGTCTACCAGGCAAACACAAATATGAAACAAAGCAAAAACTTGACAAAGCGAAACCTAAAGTAAAAAACGAAAGAAGAGCAGACTGGTAGAGTCTGAGGCGGAGCAAAGAAGAAGAAGAAGGGACGACCTCTGGGATGGCTGGGTTTTTTTTTTTAGGCGATCGACGCTAGGTAATGACATGCTGTGCTAAGTAACAAGTTTGTCAGTTTAGGGTTTTTTCTTTTTTCTTTTTTCCTGTTTTTTCTTCTAAAAAATGGTACCGTTCGAAATTTACCGAAATTTGCCAGAATGGCCGGAATGATCCGAAACTGACCGGAATTGGACCCGAGGTGGAACGAGTGGTATTACCGTTCCGGATTGCATCTCGGTACGAGAAATTCTGGCCGTTCCGGCCGGAACGGAACAAATTTAATAACAATGGGGAGATTCGCTCGTTATCTTTGTCGTTGATCCGTCCGCATGGCCGTTGGCTTTTTGAGGAAACCGTTGGTTTGGAACCATCAGTCTTTTCCTTGATGGGCTTTGTTTGCTCATGAGTCCCAATTTTCTTACCGAAAATACCCTTATCACATGTTATAGCTCCTAAAAAGTTAAGTTGTAGAAAGAAAATATATATTTTCAAGTGTTATGTAATGCATGACTGCGTCTAACTCTCTAACCATGAGTCCAATTAGCATGTCGTAAATTCTCATGTTATTTAGGACCCGGGGGTGCTATTTGTGTTGGTCCATGGATTGTTTCATGTTTTTGCCTCTTGGAGGCTCATTTCTAAGGTTAAGTGCTATTATATAAATACAATTTAGGTATTTACTCATTCAAATTTATATGCTAAAAGCCAAAAATAAAATACTAACCAAGAAGTCTTTTAGCTCGTCAACGAGCTTTCCCCATTCCCTAAAGTGGTGGAGTTAAAATCATGTTAGCTATTACTCATCCCGAGCCATGAATTTAACAAAACCAAACTGCATTAGAAGATAATTTTTCAAGCCTTAAACATTCCATTGCATTCAATTATCCCAAAATAACTTCTCATAAACAAAGTTCTAAAATGAAAATTGTAAATACAAAATAAACCACCCTATGAACTAAGCACAATGTATAACCAAAGCACCTTATACACAAAGCACTTTATATATGATTCAATAATTAAAAAAATCCACAAAAAAAATCAACACCTCCAAAATCGACTTAATTAAACCACCTTATAACACCATGCAAACCATCTGCTTGGTCCAACTCAATAACCTACTAGAATATCAACTGATATCAATTTCATCTTACAATTTTACGTGTATTTAAGTGTAGTGTACTTATACTTAAGTTGAGTACACTAGCTTTCCTCTTACTCTACTTGTTCTCTTCTTAGTCTCTGGTGCACCATAAATAATAAAGATGAAAAATAACAGTGTAACCAAAAGAATATGAAAGTTTCTAGATATGAATAAATATATATTTTTACAGTTTGTGTTTTTGATAAATTAGGTTCTATGGCTCTATAGCTTTAAATTTATTTTATTTTAGTTGAATTAAAAATTTCTATTGTATATCATGTTTCAAATACTCTTAAATATTTTTTTAATATAAATGCTTACTAGAAAAAAAATCTATTTGGATACAAAAAATTTAAAACTAAAAAAAAAATTAAAAAGTACTTGAATCTCAAAAAATATCTTTGGATAATTATTTTACTAGTAATAAACAAAGCATAACTGAAAATTTTCAAAATTATTATTGACAGTCTTATTTGAGTGGATTAGTCGTATTATCAATTAAAAATAAAATGTTAGCAAAATTTGAATACAAAAACTTAATTAATAATTTTTCATCTCAAAATACAAGAAAAATAGATCTTAAATGAAGAAAAAATTGATACCAAAAGTTAATAAAATAATATAATTAATATTTAAACATAAAAAAGACCATATTAAAGTTGTCACATTAGGCCCCCAAATATATTGAGCCGACCTTGCTTAAAATGCACATAACCCTGGATACAATGGTTGAGATAAATTGCTAAAAAATCAATCTGCAAGAATCTTGATCGATTGAGATTCATGCAATTTGATCAATCAAGATATGTGACTCTCAATCTGTCGAACCTCTATCTAACTGTTACAATTATTCATGTTGGCCAACCTAAAAATATGGATCTAAGAGCACTTGCAGCAGTGGAGCTAAATAGCTATATAGCTATTTTAGCTCCACCAAAACACCAAAATACATGCTGCAGCAGTGGAGGCATACCTAAATTTTTTTAGCTTCTTGCTACAGTGCACATCCATAAATAAATGTGCACTGTAGCAAGAAGCTAAAAATAATAATATTATTTTATTAAATTTCTCTCTCTTCTCTCATTAAATTTTTCTCTTTTTCTTTCTTTCTCTCTTTCTCTGGCTTCTCTTCTTTCTTCTGTTTTTTCCTTCTCATTTTTTTCCTCTAGCACCTCCCTCATCTCCTCTTTGCTTCGCCGGCGAGCTCATCGACTGCGGTGGTGCTCGGGTCAATCGGCCTTTAGTTTTGGTGGCTGCGGGTCGATTGGTTTTGGTAGGCGCGGGTTGAGCGGTTCTGGCGGGCCAAGACCCCATCTCCCTAAGCCCCATCTCCGATCTATTACCCGAGCCCCATCACTGTTGAGTTTGTGCTAGATTTGTGTATGTGTGCTGAGTTTGTGTTTGTGCCGTGGGTGTGGTCTGATTGGATTGTGGCCTGTGGATCAGTGGGTTTCGTGGATGTGGGTCGGTGGATTGTGGCTTGTGGGTCGGTGGTGGTGGGTTGTTGATCCGTGGGTTGTTGTGGTGTGTTGGTGTGATTGCCGTGGTGTGATTGTTGCAGTGGTGTGATTGCCTTGGTGTGATTGTTGCTGTGGTGTGGTGGTTTGCTTGCTCTGTATCAGAGAAGAGAGAGACGAAGAGGAAGAGAGAGAAAAAGGTAGAGATGATGATGCTGTATATGATGAATATTTTATTGTGATGTTTATATTGTGTTGAAAGCTAAAATAGATCCACTACTGTAGGATATTTTGTAAAATGAGTAGGTAAAATAGATAGGATTTTGTTAATGTGTGCTCTAAGGGCATACAATAATTAATCATTTTTAAAATTTTTTTTTTTGAGAATTGAAAAAGTTAGAAAATTTTACTAAAAATGGATGACTTAGGGCATACATTAACCGGACCCAAATAAATAAAATAACTTTTTATGATGCCAAATAGTTAAAAAAATAGCTCCACTGTTGTGGTCCTGTGGATGTTCTAACACTTTAGTTTTGTCTTAAAAGTTAAAACTCATTTTCTCTCTCCTTGTGTATGTGTTTATTTCAAAAAAAAAAAGGAAAAAAAAATTATCACTATTTTAGTGAGAAATATAAAGTAAAAACAAGACAAAAGGAAAGAAACGAAAGGAATCACGCCAACTCACTTACTTTTAAAGGTGTCGTTTTAGATTCTCACTGATTGACTAGGAGACAAAGAAATAAATAAGGGTGAAACACACACATATCACAGCACAGGCGTACATTAGGCTGCGTTTGGTCTAAAATTCTCTTTCTAGATTCAGAGTCTCTGGTGAATGGGTGAATGCTAAAAGAAAGAAAACAGCACTTTATATACTTCAATCGTTCGCATCAGCCTGTAAGTCTATATATTTCCCTTTTCTCACACTCTTTATTTGATATATATACTTTCGAAGAAATAAAACGTTTTTGTGATTTTTTTCAAATGAAGGAAAACAAAGAAAAAGCCTTATATCCAGTTCCTGGACTGTCAATCTATCATGATTGTTTTCAATTTTTTTTATTTCCCAGATGAATATGATTGTTTTTATTTTATATAATTCTCTTCCCGTTTCTCCTTGTTTATAGTCCATGATATGATTGTCTTTCTTGATGAATTCCCTACTCTATTTAAACCGGATTAGGAGCTTATTTTTGGAAGAAGAATAAGACATGTATATTAGTTTTTACTAATTCCATAGTTGAGAGAGATGACTTAAATTTGGATGTCTGAATTAAAAATAATAAGAGATGCAAAAGAAAAATAAAAGCCTGTTTGATTTGAACTTAACTCAAAATTCAGTTTTCATTTCTTATTTGTCGTCACTCAAACTCTATTCTCATATATATATATATATATATTTTTTTTTTTTTTTTTTATCTCTAATTTTTTCATAACGTCAACAGATTTTTACTTGGGTCTTGTACATGAGATGGTTTCATTTACAGCCTAGTACGGAAACTTTGTTCCACATACTGCATTCATACAGCTTTTTAAGATTTAAATTTGGCGCTTGTTAAGATTTCCGTTAATAAAAAAGACAAAAAGTTATTAAAAGAATTATAAAAAAGATAAAAAATTATTAAAAAATTTTCAAAAAAATAAAATGCTGCAAAAAGTAAAAAAAGTATTCAAAAACCTGTTGTTAACGGGCGGTAACTTTTGATTTTTTTTTATAGGTTTTTATTTTTTACAATTTTATGTCATTTTTTTCGTCAACGTAAGGGGAAAAAATATTATAATATTATAATAAACAAACTTTTTATTTATTTAATTATTGCTGTCACTTTTTCTATCAGTAAATTATTGTTCATTAGGTTGTCACTTTTTCTTTCAGCTAAAAAGAAAAAGGTTGTCACTTTTTCTATCATTGTTGTGACTTTATCATATAAGGTTAAACAACAAGAGACATATAATAAGACTTCGTGCAAAACTGCCAAAACATCCTATGATGCATTGAACCGAACAGTTGTTTTCAAATTCCAAAAGCATCCTCTGATCCATTTACCTTAATTTGATTTAATAGTTATAATTGGTAGAGGAATTTGAATCCTAAATATCTCCATTAAATATTTTCGTTAAAAATATTAGGAGGTGTTAAACTGTGAAAGTTATAAGACTCTTGGCATCTTATATAATTTATTCTATCAAATAAATATAGATTCCAAATAAGGGTAAGTTAGGTTATTGATGTAGAACACAATTTACAATTTAATTATTATAATTTATTATTTTTGATATTTTTATGTAAAAAAAGTTATTTTAAGTTTATGTGATTTATTTCCTTGTTTTTAGGTCCATTTAATGCTTTCTAGGTCAAATTTGGGTCCTGTTATGGTTAGGTATTAATTAAGAGTTATTTTAGAATATATTTTCTTGTCTGTCAAGTTTTACAGAGCCTTTAAATAGGCCCCTAAGTTTGCACATGTTTTTTAATTATTCAATCAATAAAATTAAGACTTTTGTCTTTTTATTATCTAGTGGATTCCAGACTCTTTTTCCTTGTGGAATCAAGGATCCTCGTGAATTCAAGGAACCCTTGTGGATTCGAGGTTATTTTTAAAAGCAAATGTATTTTGTTTCTCGGTTTCTAGAAGTAGACGTGTTTTGCTTCTTGACGTTTCCACATCCCGTATCAATTGGTATTAGAACCTTGACTTATCCTGGTCTAGTCATTGGTGGCTGACGTATAAGACGGTAGCAGTTCCAATGACAGAAAACTTAGCAAGTATTACATGATGTACAATTAGCACTCATAAATATCTTTGCTAAGATGACGTCATTGGAGCATGAAAACAATAGGGCTAACTGTCGTGGAGACATAACTCACGGGAAACCTATTGGTAAGCAAATTTCATATAGACCTTATAGAAAAATTGCAAGTTTTAATGGTTATTTTTGTAAAGAAGATTTTCTTGATTGGTTACTTGATTTGAAGGTTTATTTGACTATGAGAATATTTATTATGAGAGAAAAGTTGGACTTGCTTTGTATAAACTTAGTGAGCATGCCTTACGTTGGTGGGAATAGGTACAATCCGATAGAATTTGATATGGTAAAGACAAAATTCGTTCATGGCCAAGAAGTTCACACTTGAATTATTTTAAAGAGCCATATATTCCACTATTAAGAGAAGAATTACACGTTGAAGAAAATACTTTTCTTGAAGAATATGTAGAAGTCAAAGAAGAAAATATAGAGATTTTTGAGGAAATTAATGAAGGTCTTGTTATAGAAGAAGAACTTGAAATCAAGATTGTGGAAGAGATTAATGAAGACTCTATTATAGAGAAAGATTTTGAGGTCGAGATAGTAGAGACCATTAAAGAAGAAATTATAAAGGAAGTTGTCAACGATCTAGATGAAGTCAAGTTAGATGATTGTAACATTCAAGCTCCTATTGTTTTGGTGGGAGACATCGAAACAAAGTTTATTAATTTTATTGGGGTTGATAGATTTGATTCAATTGACAGTTTTTATTTGGTAAATCTCTACAATTTCATGAAGACAAAGGAAAAAAAAATTTAAGTTGATTTGTTTATTTTATTGATGAGTTGCAAGTATGGAAAGAAGATCAAGGTGTTCAAGCATTCGAAGTATTTGTTTATTTGAAACGGAAAATTTTAGATTTCAAAGATGAACTTGAGGACGAGTTTGTTTCAAGTGGAGGGGTTTGATATAGAACACAATTTTACTATTTAATTATTGTAATTTATTATTTTTGGTATTTTTATGTAAAAAACTGTTATTTTAGGCTTAGGTGATTTATTTCCTTGTTTTTAAGTGCATTTAATGATTTTAGGTCAAATTTGGTTCCCGTTATGGTTAGGTATTAATTAGGAGTTATTTTAGAATATATTTTTTTATCTGTCAAGTTCTACGGAGTCCTTAAATATGCCCCTAAGTTTGTACACATTTTTTAAACAATTATTCAATCAATAAAATTTAAACTTTTGTCTTTCTATTCTCTAATGGGTTCCAGACCCTTTCTCCTTGTGAATTCAAGGTTATTTTCAAAAGTAAATGTGTTTTTTTTCTCGGTTTTTAGAAGTAGACGTATTTTGCTTCTTGATGCTTCTGCATCTCGCATCAGTTATGTGATGTCTACTATGGGGAGAAAATGAATCATGAGAAATATATTATTATGAGAATTAACATGTAATATTTTGCTATTATAATATGCATTAATGATTTTGTTATGATTGATCAACAGCTAAGAAGAGAGGTTACTGCATATTGGTGTGGAAATGGAAGGAGATATAAGCCAAAAGCTTCTTAAAGAAAAAAAAGGAGCAGAAGTAACTGTTGCTGATGAAGTTACACTCAAGGACAGGGTGTGGAGCGAGACAAAAAAGATGTGGGTTGTGGCCGGTCCAGCTATATTCACTAGATTTTCCACCTTTGGAATCAATGTCATCAGTCAAGCCTTTGTTGGGCACATTGGCCCTACAGAATTAGCTGCCTACTCACTCGTGTATACTGTGCTTTTGAGGTTCTCAAACGGTATCCTGGTATGTTTTGCCACTACATTTTTTTTCTTTGGATTGTTTGGTACCAAACTCAATATGGGTTGTAGTAGAAGAGAAATATAATTCTCCTATAAAAGATACAAATAAATTTCGAAAATATTGTGGGGGAAATTTTTTAAAAAGAAAATATAGGAAGAGACTGTGGACTATATATGGAGCTCATTTTAGGGATGATGACAACATGTCTAGCAGGGTCGGATGAGTAGTGTCTCCGTTTTCACTCTGTTTCTTCTTCGGGTCGGGTAAAACAGATGTGGAGCAGAAGCAAGGGTGGGGTGGGGTGGGGTGGGTTGGAACTATCTTGTGATCTCTATTAAGGTTGCTTCCAGGACGACTCTGGAACTTTTTTTAGGGGGGGGGGTTAACTTTGACCACTTATTCGTCCTTGTAATTCGATTAACTACCTAATTTTGAATTCCGTTTTGGGCTCTGTTCTAAATTGGCTACTAAAATCAAAATATGGTGCACTGCTTTAGTATTACGCACTATATATATATATATATATATAATTGTGTTAAATTTTTTAAATTTATTATGTAATCAAAAGTTTTATAATTAAAAGATACTTTCTAGAGTGATCTGATTTGTTAGTGAAGAAGGAAAAAACAGAACAAAGGAAATGTGGTATTGTTGCAAATAATCAAAGCATATACTGGTATTAATAAAATATACAAGTTCCAAGAAGTGCATCCTCCCTAGTAAATCTCCACTACAGATCTGATTTATTTATTTATTATTTCTTTTCCTTTCTAAATTCTCACGCTTCCTTATCTTCTCTTAAATCCTTCAATACATCTATCTTCCTTTTATTTTCTTTCTTTACTCGTGTATGTAACTGTCTTCTTGTTAGGAAGAGTTATTTAGAGAGAAGACAAAGATGGACCTCCTCTGCTGCAAAACGGCGAGAAATTGTTCTTCTCCGCCAAAAACCAACAATATTTCTCCTCCTTCTCTTCTCCTGTGAATCTCTATTATCATCTTTATCTTCTTTTATTTGTTGTAAATAAGAGTGATACAAAGATAAAGAAAGCAAGTATAAAATCAAAATTATCAATTGAATATATATATATATATATATATATGTATATATAATTTATTTGGGGAGCCTGTCATTGTCTTGTCACTTTTTTGAGGTAGGTAATAGAGCTGGATATGATAAATTAAGTAGGATGGAGAATTTCTGTTATTCCTACCTTATTTGTAATTTAAAAAAAAAAAAACCACTTTTCAACATTTTTCAAAAAAATAAAAGTATAAAATCACTTTTCAATGACAAGTCTAGGGGCGAACTTTCCTTCAAAGACATGAACGTAGTGTGGCATTTTTGTTTTGTTTAACCAAGTAGTGAAGCATTAGTGCAGCATATCCCAATAATTGGTGAATATTATATGGAATCTCTAAAGTGGGTTCAATTGTTGAACCAATAATAAAAAATCAAATATTTAATTAAATAAAATAAACAATAGGAGGTCTTTGACTGAGCTGTTAATTTCCAAGTGGTTCTCAGTCTACTGTGTAACCAAACAACACCAAATCTTGAAACTCCACAAGCTCCACCAGATAATTTGAAGCTACAAACACTTGTGATGAAACTCTACACGGCCATCATGAACCCTCTCTCTCTTCTTTTTCTTGCCTCTTTCCAATCCCTAATCGGTGGAGAGCATGGTGATAAGGCCGCTGGCATTGGCAATTCGAATGGGAGAATCGTCAATCTTGAGGTAGATGAGAATGGCTTTGATGACAATACTGTTGGTTTTGCGCCGTCAATGCTCAGAATCAAAGTGTTTTCTATTTTTTTTTTGTTAAATAAAGAGGGGGCAGGGGCGACTATTATAACTCACCCTCTAGGCATGACCATAGAGGCACCTAGTAATGAATGTTGGATTTAGGTATAGTTACTATAATCAGGGTGACCACAGACCTCATCCTAGCCGCATGAGAGAGCTAGAAGCTTGAGCTAGTTGCAGGCAGAAATCTCACAATTTGCCCATTTGGAATTAAACATGGGACCTGGTGCTCCCGCGTTCACACCAACACTGCTAGGCCACCTCTCTCAGTGGTAAATCAAAGTGTTTTCTATGTATCACAATGGGAGAGCCCAATAATAATAATAATAAATGGATCTCTGGTTTTGACCTCGTGAGTCTTGTAGGTCATTAATAAGACCCCAATTATATGCAATTTAGCTTTAACTATATTACGAGGTTGAGCATTCAATGACAATTACTCTAGCGTGTCATGTCTATGGCTATGAATGTTGCTGTTTAAAGATGCATGATTAAAAAAATTTGAATGTGATTAATCTAAAACTATGTGACATGAGAGCGTAGAAAGATTATTTGGTAACATATTCACAATTGACAGGTTGTGTCACTTCTTTGATGTTTTGATATAATTGTACACACATTAAATTTTGTAGGGATTTACATAGCAAAGGATTTAGTTCAAGAGGGATAAGAGGTCTTAAATCTAATGTGACCCAATGTGTTTAGGGAATAACTACACCTTGTCTTGGGATATTACTATGTTAGTCTTTGTTAAGATTTAGTGTCGTGCTCCCAAATGTTTTTTCCAAGTGTACTCGATGATAGCATGACTTACTTGCCAAGTATGAACCGTGTTAGAGATTTATATGAAAAGTGTATAGTTGTCTGTGCTCAAGTGTGTAAGTGAGAGATGTTAGAAGTTTTGGGCTGGACTAACCTAAATGAGTATGCTCAGAATGAGCGGGTCCACCAGCTTATTGTCAAGATCCCTTGATTTCTTACAAATAACTTCCCATTACCAAGAGTTGTTGGTGTGGACATAAGATACAGAACTCCAATTATACGTTGGTATGGGTGGAAAAACAAAAAGCAGATGGCTAAACCCATAGCCTTATAGATGGAGCTTGCTAGTAATTGAACTTGAAGACTAAGCAAATCCGGTCATTTAGTAATTAGGGTTTCTTTACTCATTTTGTTTACTATTTAAGCATAATTTTCTAATTATTATAAGACACTTTTGAGATTAAGAATAAACATGATTTTTTTTTTTTTTTTCACTAATGCTGACTCCAGTTTCGCTTGATGTTGACTCCTGGGGTTTATCCCTGCGTTGAGAGAGCATTAAAATAAGTGAACTACGTACATGCTTTCTTTCTCTATCTTTTTTAGTTTACTTTAACATCTCATCCAATCACAACCTGACTGGATGGGTTCTCGATGTTATATATAGTCATCTTCTCAAAGAGATTTGATTGAGTTTATAAATTTGATAGTGCAGTTAGGCATGGCTAGTGCACTGGAAACTCTCTGTGGGCAAGCTTATGGTGCCAAACAATACCACATGCTTGGAGTATATCTTCAAAGATCATGGATAGTTTTGTTCTTCTCCTCAATATTTATTCTTCCAGTATATATCTTCACAACCCCAATTCTAAACATTTTAGGCCAAGATGAAAGAATTGCAGAAGTGGGAGGGTACATTGCGCACTGGTTAATTGGGGTGATGTTATCCTTCATTGTGTGTTTCACGTGTCAAGTGTTCCTACAATCACAGAGCAAAAATATGATTATTGCTTACTTGGCAGCGTTTTCAATTGCAATCCACCTCTTGCTTTCATGGCTTTTAACAGTGAAATATAAGTTTGGGATTCCTGGTGCATTGTCGTCCACATTGTTGGCATTTTGGATTCCCAATATTGGTCAGCTTATGTTTGTTATGTGTGGAGGTTGTCGGGAAACATGGAAGGGTTTCTCATCATTGGCTTTCAAGGATCTTTGGCCTGTTGTCAAGCTTTCTATGTCATCTGGTGTGATGCTCTGGTAAGGCTTTCTCTATCATATATATTTCTTTTTAAGTACACTTGAAAATCAATACTTGATAGAATAAAGTCTGAAATAATTTTAGACTGAAGTTATGTAACAGTAGCCCTCTCAATATTGTTTTTTGTTATTGTTTAAACCATTTCGTTTGTTTTGTGCTCAGTGATGCTGAGGTTAACTTGTTTCCTAGGTTGTTAAAAACAGTTTAGAAAAAAAAAAGGTTTATGACTCACATGTTGGTTTTGTTTGTATATAGAAATTTTATAATGGAATGCATTGTTTTTCATGACAGTCTTGAGCTCTGGTACAATACACTGTTGATTCTTTTAACTGGAAACATGCAAAATGCTGAGCTCTCCCTTGATGCTCTAGCTATTTGGTAATTCTTTTATAGCATCCCCCCCTCTTGTTTTGTTTTGTTATTTATGTTTCCATCTGCCTCCAAAAGTGTTGTTTTATGCCCATTGACAATATAAATATGTGATTTTTACAGCATTAACATCAATGGGTGGGAAATGATGATATCTCTGGGATTCTTGGCTGCAGCGAGGTATTACCATCACCACCCTCATGATCATTGTAATTGTTGTGAAATTGGAAGCTTTGACACCAATTTGTTGAAAATAGTAGATGCATAAATATTTATTTGTTGTGTGTGCATCCAAATAACTGTAGGTTTATGCAAAATAGAGATAGAAAGACAAAAGAAATCACACAAGGAATACAAAAATTTATGTGGTTTGTCCTTAGCTTACATCTATGGGCAGTGTCAAGGAGAAAAGTCACTAACAAAAAACGAGATTACAATAGTAGCACTCTCACTAAACCCAAAACCCAAATACAGCTAAAGAGCTATCTCACACATAATAGAGAAACCTATTCTAGAAGAGATTAAATTCGGTCCGGAGCTGGCGTAAAACTAGACATGGCAAAACGGGTCAGAATTTTTTGACCCGACCCGACCCGACCCGACCCGACCCGAAAAATACCCGACCTGAACCCGATTTTTTTGACCCGAAGCAAAAACGGGTTGACCCGTGACCCGACCCGTGTTTTTTGCGGGTCAACCCGACCCGACCCGAACCCGAACCATTTTTTTAAAACTTTTTTTTTTTGATAAAAAAAAATAGTGAAATCAAGACAATATTGGTTTAATTGTTTATTGTGAGCTTTAAGGAAACAATTGATACATTTACATAACTGCATGCAAATTAATTGAAAAATAAATGGTTGAACATTCTGTAATGAGTAAAGATTTTTAGATATCAAATAGCAAAGTACATGCCAAGATAATCTGGTTACAGTAAAGTTAAAAACAGATTTAAAATTGTAGATATGTGTGAGACACATTCACAAGTGTGAAAATAGTAAAGCCAAAGTATCAAATTAGTATAAATTATGAATGCTTAGATCTATTTTTTAACAATTTATATTCAAAATAAACGGCTTTTCAAAATAAATTATGATATTTCCTAGAGTGTGTGCTGCTTAACAATGATATGATCTTCATAAAAAAGACTAGGTATAAATAAGTAAGCAATCAAACTTTAATGTATATCTCAAATTGAAATAGAGTGTCAACCACAATTGATAATAGATTATAAAATTAATTTTTAAAATTGTAACTTTCTTATATGTTTTTATTCTTTATCAAATGAGTTATCCAATAAGTCATTTGTAATTTTTTTTTTTGGAATGTTGATATTGTGTAAAAATAAAACTTGTATATTTGTTTTACTTATCTTTGTGTTGTTTTGTTTTAGATAGCAATGTTAGGATTTGTATAATTTTAAAATTATTGAATAAGTATTAATAAGTTTAACTGAGTTTATTCTTGATATAAGTAGTGAATTCAAAATAATGCATTTTACATCAAGTAATATGTTGCATAACTATCCAAATGGCAAATACATATTGTTTTCTTTATAAAAAAAATAAAAAAAATAAAAAATAAAAAATTTCATGTGAAAAATACGGGTCAACCCGACCCGACCCGCAACCCGATTGACCCGAACCCGATTACAACCCGCTTAAAATGACCCGTTTTTGACCCGTGACCCGTTTGACCCGTGACCCGACCCAAACCCGACCCGACCCGCCCGTTTTGCCATGTCTACGTAAAACACTGCTTTTACGCCAGCTGAAAACATGCTACGTGGTTCTCCTTCAAATTATATAACATTCCTCTAGTCTCTTCTTCTTTGGATTTTCTCTCTATCTCCGTTCCCTCTGTACAACTCTCTCTTCTAGCCTTTTTTTTTTTTTTTTTCTTCGTCTTCCTTTTCCATACCATCAAATCCATAGCTTTCCTTCTCTTGTGGTACTTATCTTCCCTGCTGATCTATGCATCAACACAGTGGGCATTAAATCTGAAAGTTTCAGAGACAGAAACAATGCTTCAAGTTGAAGGAAAAGAAAATAACACCAAAATGCAGGCTTCGGCCTAATCCAACAATATTCAACTTGGGTCTTTTGCAAGTCTTTCACAATATTCCTTAAACTAATCCAACAATGACAGAAACCCATATCTCAAATTTGCAACTTTTTACATAAACACGTCACATTTGAAATCATAATCAAAAGAAAATTTACATCTAAAAGAGAAATCACAAATTCTACAAAGACTATCTTTTCTAAACTAAAATTTCACAATAAAAAAAAATGGGCAAATGGGTTTTGTAACACATTATAGGGCTGTGCCGATGCACTGAACCACCAGCCTCCTTTTGAACCCAATTGGCTTCGGTGCTCTTAGCTCTGCCACGGCCAAGTCCATGAAGCATGTTTGGTTTTGGTGGGGTTGAGAAGCAGGGGATAAATGTGGCGGGAAAGATGTGATTATTTGCTTTTATTGAGCACAGAATGGAGGTGGATGAATCAATGAAGGGGAAAGTTTGAGACTTTTTGAGTGTTTGATGATCTTTGATGATGATTATGAACACAAACTCTGCTTTGGGTTGGCTGACTTTTTGTGTGTGAAAGAGAATCAGTCACAGATACTCAGATAGTAAAAGTTTTGTCTCTGAAAATTCAAAGAGTAAAGTAGAGAGAGTTACAGAGGGAACGGAGAGAGAACGAATTAAAAAGTAGTGTTTTACGGACAGAGGGAACAGAGAGAATCACGTGGCATGTTTTCATTGGCTGGCGTAAAAGCAGTGTTTTACGCCAGCTCCGGACTGAATTTAATCTCATTCTAGAATCTCTAAAAGTGGCGGCATTTAGGACCCGTTTGGTATATGTGTTTAAAAATTGAAAATTGTTATTTAAAAACTTTTGTGGAAATACTCGTGGGTGAAAAAGCGGGTAAAAATATGTGAAATGTTGTTTAAAAACTGAAAATTGTTGTTTAGAAACACTCCCCAAACACCCCTTACTCTCTATTTCTCAAAGTACAATTATCGCATAAAATATATATATATATATATATATATATATATACACACCAAATAATAAGTTAGCCAGGGCTGCACGTGAAAATCCCAATCCGAATAGGAATAGATGTTAGTTAATAATAGAAATTAATCCCATGTGATGCACTCACACAACACAATACTAGCATACATATCAAGCCACCAATCAACAGTAATTTTTAGAATTGAGAAGAAACTATATGCTTATTGAATTATGTGTAAAACTTTACACAGGATCCTTTTATATAGTCAGATATATGAGTGACGTTCAATTAAAAAAAGTGTGCTACAGATGGATCCGACTGCCTGTTCGGTTTGTACTTAACAGTTATCATCATCTTCATCTTTGATATAAATTTCATATTAAAACGTTATCATAAACCTTCACAAATATATATTTCTGACTTGGAAGTAGGGTTAGAGCATCCACAGCAGTGGAGTTAAAAATATACCTATTTGACACCACAAAAAGTTACTTTATCTATTTTACCTACACACATGCTGCAGCAGTGTATTTATTTTAGCTTTTAACACAATAAAATAATATAAACATTACAATAAAATAATATATCTATTATAATAAAATAATATATTCACTACAATAAAATAATATATCCACTACAATAAACAACAATCACAACCACCTGCAACCGCTACTACTGCCACTATCGCCGCCACTACCGCCGCCGCCAGCGACTCTACCGCCACCACCGCAATCGCTACCGTTGCCACTACCACTGCCACTACCGCTACCAACACCACCGACGCCGACTCTTCCGTCGCCAATGTCACCGCCGACTCTTCTGCCTCCTCCGCCGTCGCCGCTACCGCCACATGATAGAGTAATATATTCTCTACAATAAATAACAATCACAGCCACTACCACCATCGCCACCGCCACCGCCACCATGAAGAAATTTTTTTTTTTTTCTCACCAATATTAAATAGTAATAACCTACCACTTAAAATTTATTACAAAAATATTATGGTAACATTTCTTAATTTTAATTTCTTATTATTCTTTATTTTATTTTTCCCATTTTATTATTTTTTCATCCAAATTCACGTTTCTTTCTTCTCCTTTTTTTTTTTTTTTTTTCCTCTTTGTTTTTCTCCTTCACACACGTACTCCTCTTATCTCATCCACCCTCAGCCACACCTTTTAACTTTCAACCATTTCTTATTTTTTATTGTTTTATCTTTTTGTTACTTTTTCTCCTCATCTCCTTCTCCATTTTTCAACTGTTCTCTCTTTATTTCTCTGTCCAACCAAGCTTTAGTTTTGCTTAGCCCAACTAAAGCAACGCCACTAGGTCCACCACCACGCCTCTATCAACCTCTGGTTCGTGGTTTTTTTTTTTTTTTTTTTTCCTGGTAGTGGTGGGTTTGATGAGTGTGGGTGTGGTTGGGTTTGTGACTAATGTGGTGGTGGTGGTGGTGGTGGTGGGGGTTGCCGTGGTGGTTGATATTGGTGGTGGTGGGTTTGATGAGTGTGGGTGTGATTGGATTTGTGACTGATGTGGTAGTGGGGGTTGCCTTGGTCTGTGGCGGCGTGTGTCGGCGGCGTGGGTCAAGGGGGCGGCGGTGTGAGAGGTCTGAAAGTGTAGAGAGAGAGAGTTGAGAGATTGTGAGAGTTCTGAAAAAAAAAAAAAAAAAAAAGGAAAAAATAATATTTTAATCCGGCTGGAGGAATAAAAAATTATTATTATTTTTAGCTCTCAGCTATAGTGCACATCTATAGATAGATGTGCACTGTAGCAATGAAGCTAAAAAAAATAGGTTTAGCTCCATTGTTGTGTGGCTGTTTTTGGTGTTTTTAGTGGAGCTAAAATAGTTATATAGCTATTTAGCTCCACTGCTGTGAGTGCTTTTAAGATGTTCCTCCACTTCCTAGTTTAAACTGAATAGAACAAGTTTCTTAAAGATTTGGATGTATTAGATTTAAATTTTTCTTAAAGATTTGGAAGTATTTATGAATGTCATTGACTCATTCTTACACCAATGTTTGATTGAAAACATACAGTGTTCGGGTATCAAATGAGCTAGGAAGAGGGAGTTCAAAAGCTGCAAAGTTCTCAATTGTGATGACAGTGCTCACATCATTTGTCATTGGATTCGTGCTATTCCTATTTTTCCTCTTCTTCAGAGGACGTCTTGCTTACATATTCACTGAAAGTGAGGAAGTGGCTAAAGCAGTTGCAAACTTGTCACCTTTGTTGGCTGTCTCTATTCTATTGAACAGTGTTCAACCTGTGCTCTCTGGTACCCTTCTCGTCGTGTTATTTCTCAAACTGTAGATTTTTTTTTCCTATTTCTGAAATAAATAACCAATGATAATAGTATATGTGAATATATTTTTAACGTATACCATGAAACTTTCATGTACAGGAGTTGCTGTTGGAGCTGGCTGGCAAAGCATTGTAGCATATGTCAACATAGCCTGCTATTACCTCGTAGGGATTCCTGTTGGTGTTGTGCTTGGTTATGTTTTTAACATGGGAGTTAAAGTAAGCTATCTTTATTCCCTTTCCCATGCTTGTGTAGTGATTTTGTGTTTTTCTAATATCTAGCTATTGTTATAAATTGATATAGTTATAATTTTATAAACTAGTAGAAGTACAGAATCTTAAAATTCATAAAGAAATTTAGATACCTAGCTAATTGCATTCTTTCTCATGGATGTAATTATTCAATTACCTCTACCAAAAAAAAAAAAAAAAGTTTTGTAATGGATACATGCAGAACTGCAAATTTTTCTTGTTTTCTCTCAACCCCTTTTCTTGGTATCATCTTGTAGGGTGTTTGGATTGGAATGTTATTCGGAACATTTGTTCAAACTCTTGTACTTGTTATTATTACCTATAAAACGGACTGGGATGAACAGGTATTGCCTATTTAGTATGCCTTTTAGCTTTGTTTATTCACTTGTTTAAATTTGTTTATTTCTAGTTACATTAGCTACTTATTTATTTTTTATTCATTACTATTATATGCACACTTCAGGTAATTATAGCTCGTAACCGCGTCACAAAGTGGGTTGTGAAAGATGCTGAAGAACCAAATCTTACCACATCAAACGCCTAACCTCATGCTGCATTCCTTCTCTTTTGTACCTTAATTAAAATACAAGATTAATTTAATTTGAGGTTATTTTATTGAAAAATCTTGTTATGCACTCGTAATTGCACACTCCGCACATACTCCTTTTGAATTGTGTTTTTAAAACATGATTTTAACCCATATGGCAGTGTGTGTATAGTAAGTATGTAATAAGAAGTGTATGATAATCATTAATCTATTTATTTCTTAGACACCTTCTGCTCAATTGCTTAAATTAGATTTTATTTTTCCCTCTAAAATACTTGTTAGGGTTATATTTTTATGTAATTGACATATCCTATGAAAAACGCATTTTAATTGTAATTTGGTAGTTTCTAAGTAATTTCAAGAATATCATATCAAGTGGTAGTATTGAAGACATGAAAATTATTTAAGAAATAGTACAAGAAAAGATGGAACAAGAAGTATCGTTACCTAGCTCGACACCTTTGATCTGTCGAGATTTAATGAACCTTGATATCTAGCAATCTATTGAGCTTCGTGGATTTTAAAATTCTAGATCTATTTTCGGCCCATAATGATAAAGGCTTACCTAGGGTTTCATGTACTAGGTTTCCAAAGGATACAAAAGCAATATTTTATAGACGCCATCATATACAGAGAGATACAGGCGCTGTTGCGACTTCTTGTGTGCCTTAGAATTATGTACTAAGTCGCTCCTAGATCTACAACCATGGATTGAAGAACTCTGCAGCAATAACAATGTTCAAGTTGTGCTATTAGTCACGTACTAGGATCCGTGCAAATGAAAAGTCTCTACAAGAACAAGTCTAATGGTGGATTAGAGTAACAATTCAACTATAAATTGGTATTTTGGGATAGTTCAAGTAGAATAAGATTCCTTATACTTGTAATCGCTTGATTTTTTATTAGTGGATTCTTTGGGAGTGATGACCTTAAATTCATTTGGTGGGGTTTTTGCCTATGAAGGTTTGCCCCCCATTCGTGAACAAATTACTATGTTAATTTAATTTCTGTTATACTCTAATTTAGATTGGTAATTTGTTTGTTCCCTAATTTGATTTGCATATAGTTTGAATAATTAATCTACTTGGGTAATGAATTAATTAATCGGGGTCAATCTATAATCCAACAGTACTAAGTCATAAATGAAATGAGCTTACTTAACAACACCCCCTCACCCCAGAAAAAGGAAAAAATAAAATAAAAATTAATAGTACATATATAGGCAACGGATTTTAGATTTTTGGTTAAGTGATAAATTAATAGTACATATATAGTGTAAGGACCGAGTTTGAATCCCTGACCCAAAGAATGAATAGGCCCAGGCCCAAAAAGCCCAAAACAATTAAATTTGTAGAGAGTGGGTTGGAAAACTGGGCTAGAATGAGTTGGATGGCAAACGAAGTGGATTCAAATTACAAGAACAGAAAGGTAGATGGATTTCAACTAAAGAAATTCGTCCTCGGACAAGTCCGAGGATATCAGTTCTTGTATATATTTATCTTAAGTATGATTACAAGTTTATTTCCTGATTGCTACAATGTTTCTTTTTAGATTTCTCTCCCCTCTTTCCATGAAGGGTCTCTTACATTATATAGTCCCTTTTGAACGATCTTGTTCCGACACTTGTTGATCATCTAAGCCACTACTTGAGTGCTTGTCCCATACTTAACAACACCCCCTCACCCCAAAAAAAGGAAAAAATAAAATAAAAATTAATAGTACATATATAGGCAACTGATTTTAGATTTTTGGCTAAGTGATAAATTAACAGTACATATATAGTGTAAGGACCGAGTTTGAATCCCTGACCCAAAGAATGAATAGGCCCAGACCCAAAAAGCCCAAAACAATAAATTTGTAGAGAGTGTGTTGGAAAACTGGGTTAGAATGAGTTGGATGGCAAATGAAGTGGATTCAAATGACAAGAACAGAAGGGTAGATGGATTTCAACTAAAGAAAGTCATCATTGGACAGGTCCGAGGAGATCAGTTCTTGTATATTTATCTTAAGTATGATTACAAGTTTATTTCTTGATTGCTACAGTGTTTCTCTTTAGATTTGTCTCCCCTCTTTCCATGGAAGGTCTTTTACATTATATAGTCCCTTTTGAACGATCTTGGTTCTACACTTGTTGATCATCTAAGCCACTACTTGAGTACTTGTCCCATCGGACATCCCTTTATGCCCTCTGTGAGTTGGGGTAGCCAAGGCAGCACTGTTTAGGGGTCTTCTCCACATTAATGCAGCCAGGAAGTTAGCTATAGAGTATTTAATGTGGTGATAGCAGCTTTTCCCTAGACGTTTATGGGCTTCCATCCTTCTTGTACGTTTATAATGCACGTCTCTATTAGTGGAATTTCCTGGAAAGTCACCTTGAACGATAGGATATACATTTGATCTGTGCTTTGTTTATCTGAGGAGATACTCCTCCTCGGGCCAATTTCTCCAACCTTTCCATTTTGCAACTTACTCACGGGACTCTGAACTTAGCACTCTCACCACTGTTTATTAGTTCTCGGACCAACCTGCGTTCTCAGCCAAGGCCCAAGGCCCAAGGCCCAAGACCCAATATATAATTTTGGGCCCCTATCCCTACAATAACCCCTCAAAACTCCGGTTTTTCCCTCTTATCCGATGATAAAAAGTGGGGTTTTGATATTTAAGAGTTAAAACCATTCATTTCTTTGGTTTACACACGTGGGATTACCATTTTGCGCGCCCCATAACTGTTACTGACGCTTCGGAGCCCACAATGCGTCATTAATTGCTTCAGGCGGCGCTTTGTTCCTTGCATCTAACGGTGAGACGCAGATCCTACGGTTGACATTTCTCCTTGAACTTTGAGCAGGATAACTCCCACTTATTTCGCCTTCTATATAAGACATCCAGGGAAATCATTCTTCTTCATTTCACGAGTCTTCAAACTATCAAGAAATTCTTAGCTTTCAAACCTTCAAGGCTTCCTAGATCTGTAAAATCTCCAAGTCTTTTTCTTTAAGAAATTGAAACTTTTAAGAAGTATCAGAGGCAAAACACGTGCTTATTCTTGTAAGTTTCTTCCTTTCTAGGTTCTTTCCTCCTCGGCCAGTCTTCTTGGCCTTCTATTCTTCTTTTCCTTTCCTTACGAACTTTACTCACTTCTCTTTAGCTTAACCAAATGGGTAGGTTTAAGCACCTAGTAAATTCTCCCGCCGCTATGGAAGGCTTTAGGGCTAGGTACCACATCCTGCAGGGAGTAGCCTTGCAATACTGTGCCCCAGACCAAATTCTCACAAATAGAAAAGAGGGTGAAGTTGTCATTCCTATGATCGCCTTCATAGAGGGAGGAATGACACTTCCCATAGGTAGGGTAACCAGAGATTACCTAATTAACCATAGACTGTGTCCTCACCAGTGCGCTCCTAACCTGTTTAGAGTTTTAAGGAGTGTAGATGTTCTGAATGAGCAGATGAATTTAGGGCTCACATGGCACGACGTTGTTCACATGTACGAGTGTCATTCCCTTGCTAGCGCAGGATTTTATCTCAAGTCCCAGTCCGACACGGTTAGAATGGTATCATGTCTTCCTAAGTCCAATAAGGGCTTGAAGGATGATTACTTGATCGTCTCCGGGGATTGACACGATGGTCTTCACTGCCCAACTCGGGAGGGAGAACCAGGTGGGGTACCCTAAGATTAGGTCCCTCGGCAAGGGATTTAGCCCTTTAAGCTTTACTTCCTTTCAGTTTTAACACTTCGCCTTCCTCTGATGATAATTTTCACCGATCTAACCATGATTTCCTCCTCGAATGTTTTTGCAGATAAAACGCACGTTGCCCCGAGACTCAACTTGGCCAACGTTCCAGGTCTCAAAAAGTTGTTGAGGTCGGAGGTATTTATAAGTGAAGGCAGGTAGCTTCGACCCTTCCACTTAATACTCGAATACAAGCCTCTGTCAAGAACATACTAGGAGGTGGGCCAAGTGATAAAAGCCGGTGATCCCAGATTAGCTCGTATAGACGTTTCTGTGCCTGGCTTTTTGGCTTGGAGAGATCTTCCACCAGTTGAATTTCCTCTTCAACACTCTCCTCAAGAAGTAGCTGCTTCGAGGGAGGAAACAGCTTCCTCACGATAATCTCTTGGGGTCGAGATTAACCGATTTCACTTCGAGGAGGGTGAGGAGGAGCAGGCAGAGCCCATAATCCATCTCCCAAACTCCGAAGAGGAATAAGACAGACACACCACCACCCATTCTCCTAAGCTCATCATCACGCGTGTTGACAACGACTCCATAGAAGAAGAGGAGATGTCGCTAGATAACAAAAAGACAGGGCTGTGTGACCTCCTAAAAAATAGGGGAGCGGGTCTCCAAGGCGCCTTAGGATCTAAGCCTCCTCCTCCCACGACTGACCTCGGCGTGCTAACCATTCTCAATTTGAAAAGGAAACGAAAGGAGCAGGAGTTGGAGGAGGGTGAGGTGGTCCCGCAAAAGGGGGCCAAACAACAAAAGACAGCCAAGGACAAATGGGCCTCTTCTGTGGACAGCAGGGAGGAGCCAAGTGGGGCTGAAGTGCGTCAACAACAACGTACCTGGACTCCTCAGCTGGAGTTGGACGGTGCTGCCATCCTGTGGAACGCCTCCATTAGGGAGTACTAGAGCGGGCATTCAGCTAACGTTGCTGAAGCCTTAGAGCAGCCCCTTCTTCTACCTAAAGACATGGACGCTTTAAGGCACGTGGGGCACCCAGATCTATTCATGTCCCTGAAAAGGGACCTTGCTATGGTAAACTCATCATCCTAATTTTCGATTAGATGTTAAGGTGCTCCTTTCACCCTTTTATTTTTTATTTTTTTATTACATGGGATCCCCTTGCCGTTTTTGTGCAGATTACCCTGGATGTCTTTGTGGCAAAGGAATGGGTCAACGATGCCTGGAATGAGGCTAAGGCCGAGGCAAGCCGTCGCGTTGAGGCCGACAAGGCTTTGGGCGTAGCTGAATATAAGAATAAGGAGCTTGTCACAAAATTGGCTGCCGAGAAGAGCTCACGCCTAAGTGCCAAGGCTGGCCTGAAGAATGTAAAGGCCCAGGCTGAGGACCAGTGTAAGAAGCTTCATCTCACGGAGATAGAGCTGGCTACCCAAAGGCAACTGGTCCTAAAGCTAAGGGCCGACTTGCAGAAAGCCAAGGAAATAGCTCGGGCAGTCAAGGAAGTTGCTGAGGCTTCAGAACAGGCAGCTTATGACCGTGGGGTGTAGGAAATTCAAACCCGGCTGGCAAAGGAGCTGGTGGAGGTGTGCAGAGACTTTTGTAAAGAGGTGTGAGCAGAGGTGCTCAACCGAGCAGGAGTCCCTGCTACCTTTGAGTGGAGACTTGTTGAGAACGTGTTTTATCCTGAAGACATTCGAGAAATTCCTGCGAATCTGCCTCCTCCCTCTGCTCCTACTTTCCTTCCCTCGGGGCAACCCTCCACCGCCCAGGCCTCCCTTCCCCCTCCCGACGCCCTCACAGGGCCTGACAAGGCCAGTAACCAAAGCTAGGAGGTTAAAGTGGCCGAGGGCAAAGAGGCCGGCCAGGGGGGAGCTTAGCCTGATGATAAGGGTAAGGAGGCTACAACCCTGCCAGAAGCCGAGGGTAAAGAGGCTGCGCACAAGGTCAAGGGTGCTGATTCCTAGGCCAAGGATGACGCAGATAAGGCCAAGGATGACCCTCATATTGCTAAGGCATAGCTTTAGGATCTTAGTTCTTCTTCTCCTTTTTTGTTTTTATAGTGACAGTCTATCATTGAATGTATTGTACTTTCATTTTGTCTAATGAAAAGACTTTGCTTTTTACCTTGTGTATCTTTACTTTACGTGTCTTTAACTTCAACAATGTTGCAGGTAGCAGTGAACTACTGCTATTCTTTTAAAAAAGGCTAACAGCAATACATCACTTGATAAATTAAATAAATTGAATAAGTACCAGCAATAAAGAGAATTATCACATACTCGTAAGAAATTAACAAGGCAGGCAACTCTCATTCTACTTAACACTTAGATAAAAATCCAAGAACCTTAACTTACTCATAGCCAGTGATCCGAGGAATTGGGTATAACCTGGGATCTGTTTGACACTTAGGAAAATAAGTGGATGTCACAGAGTGTTAATCCACCTAAAGCATGTGGTCTGAAGAGCCAGACATGATTAAGGTTCCGTTTGATGCTTAGATAGATGTCATTAAGTATTATTTTACCCAAAGCAGGTGGTCCGAGGAACCAGACATAGTTAAGGTTCTGTTTAATACTTAGGAATATTATCGTAACATATCAATTTTCCCAAAGTATGTGGTTCGAGGGGCCAGGCATGACCAAGGTTCTGTTTGATACTTAGATAGGTGTCCTTAAGTATTAATTTATCCAAAGCTGGTTGTCTAAGGAACCAGGCATAGCTAAGGTTCTGTTTAATACTTAGGAAAATAGCTTAACATATCAATTTACCCAAGGTATATGGTCCAAGGATCCAGGCATGATCAAGGTTCTGTTTGATACTTAGAAGATCGTTATTAAGTATTAATTTACCCAAAGCAGGTGGTCTGAGGGACCAGGCATAGCTAAGGTTCTGTTTAATACTTAGATAGATGTCTTTAAGTATTAATTTACCCAAAGCAGGTGGTCTGAGGAACCAGGCATAGCTAAAGTTCTGTTTAATACTTAGGAGAATAGTTTAACATATCAATTTACCCAAGGTATGTGGTCCGAGGACCCAGGCATGACTAAAGTTCTGTTTGATACTTAGAAGATCGTTATTAAATATTAATTTACCCAAAGCAGGTGGTCTGAGGAACCAGACATAGCTAAGGTTCTGTTTAATACTTAGATAGATGTCCTTAAATATTAATTTACCCAAAACAGGTGGTCCGAGGAACTAGGCATAGCTAAGGTTCTGTTTAATACTTAGGAAAATTATCATAACATATCAATTTTCCTAAGGTATGTGGTCCGATGGGCCAGGCATGACCAAGGTTTTGTTTGATATCCAGAATAATAATAATAATAGGAAACTCAACAGATAATGGAATAGATGAGAATGTGACAAAGAAAGCTTTCATTAATAATAATACCATTTCAAGTTATTTACATTCTAAGGGCGTGGTATAAGTTTTTCATCCAGGTTTTCAAGATAATATGCACCTATTCCTGCCACTGATGTGATGTGATATGGCCCTTCCTAGTTAGGCCCTAACTTTCCCCATGCTGGGTTTTTGGCCGTTCCTAAGACCTTCCTTAATACTAGGTCTCTAGGCGCCAGTGGCCTTAGTTTGACGTTGGCATCGTACCCTTACTTGAGCATGTGTTGATTATAAGCCAATTGGATCATAGCATTTTTCCTTCGCTCTTCAATTAAGTCTAAACTTTTCTTCAATAGCCCATCATTGTTGCTCGGAGTGAAAGAGCTCGTTCTTAGTGTTGGGAATCTAGTTTCCAGAGTAATAACAGCCTCGGCCCCATAAGTCATTAAAAAAGGTGTCTCTCTCGTTGATCTACGAGGTGTAGTCCGGCATGTCCAAAGTACATGTGGCAATTCTTTTACCCATCTTCCCTTTGCGTCGTCTAGTCTCTTTTTAAGCCCACCCACCATGACCTTATTGACGGCTTCAGCATGTCCATTCCTTCGTGGATATGCCAGGGTAGAATACCTATTTGTTACGCCCAGGTCGTAGCAGTACCTCCTAAAGGCTTTATTGTCAAATTGAAGTCCATTGTCTGAGATGAGAATATGAGGGATCCCAAAATGAGTAACGATGTTCTTCCAGACAAATCTCTTGGCATCCACATCCCTGATGTTTGCTAATGGTTTAGCTTCAACCCACTTGGTGAAGTAGTCCGTGCCGACCAGCAAATATCTCTTATTCCTTGCTGCCTTGGGAAAAGGACCCACAATGTCTAAGCCCTATTAAGCAAATGGCCAAGGGATGGACAGAGGATTAAGGACTCCCCCTGGTTGGTGTACGTTCGGTGCAAATCTTTGGCATTGGTCACACTTCCTTACATACTCATGTGCTTCCTTCTGCATGTTTGGCCACTAGTAGCCCTGAGTGATGGCACGGTGAGACAATGATCTGCCTCCAGTGTGGCTTCCATAAATCCCTTCTTGTAACTTCTTGAGGAGTAGCTCTAAGGCCTCTGGGTGTATGCATAACAAGTACGGCCCGGAAAAAGAGCACTTGTACAATTTTTGAGCCTCAGACAGCCATAACTGAGGAGCCTTTCTTCGCACCTTGTCGGCTTCTGATTTCTCCTCGGGTAGGATATCTTCTTTAAGGAATAGTACTATAGGGTCCATCCAATTAGGCCCTACCTTAACTTGGTGGATACGGGCCACCTTTCTCTCCACTTTAGTAGGTTTGCACAAGTCTTCAACAAGGACGACCCGAGGTAGGCCATGTGCCGAGGAGGTCGCAAGAGTGGCAAGAGAATCGGCATGTGTGTTCCCACTCCTAGGGATATGCAGCAAGCTAAAGGACTTAAATCCTGATTGCAAGTGCCTAACCTGATTCAAATAGCCTTGCATTCTTACATCCCTGGCCTCTAACTCCCCTTTCACTTGGCCGACGATAAATCTTGAATCCGAGAATATCTGTACTGCCTTTCCGCCCATTTTTCTAACTATGGCCATCCCCACCAGTAGGGTTCATACTCAGCCTCGTTGTTCGTGGCCGAGAAGTCCAGCCTTAAGGATTTCTCAATAGTGATCTTTTCAGGAGATACTAGGACTAGCCCCAATTCAGATCCCCTCTGATTTGCTACACCATCAACGTATACCTTCCAAGATAAAGGCTCCTGCAGGGAGACCATGCCAATTGATTTTCCATCCATGCCTTGGCTCTCTGCTTCTTCTTCTAATAGGGATTCGGTGAACTCGGTCACCAAATCCATGAGGACCTGGCCCTTGACAGAGATGTGAGGCATATACTTGATGTCAAAAACCCCTAGCATTGTCCCCCATTTGGCAATCCTCCCTGCGAAATCAGCACTCCGAAGTAGCGCTTGTAGTGGAAGTTGTGTTAACACCACAACGGTGTGTGATTGGAAGTAGTTGGGTAACCTGCGTGTAGCATGCACCATCGCCAGGATGGCCTTCTCCAGTGGCAAGTAACGGACCTCGGCCTTATGTAATGACTTGCTCACATAGTAAATCGGCCTCTGCACCCTATTATCAACCTGTATCAGCACTAAGCTCACCGCATAGGAAGTTATAGCAACATAAGCAAACAAAACTTCGTCCACCTCGGGCCTTGACATAATGGGCGGCCGAGGAAAGTATTCCTTTAATTGTTGGAAGGCCAGGACGCACTCCTTAGTCCACTCAAATCCCTTCCACTTTTTTAACAACTGGAAGAAAGGTTTACACCTGTCTACTGACCGAGAAATGAATCGGTTTAAAGCAGCAGTCATTCCTATCAGCTTCTAGACCTCTTTGGGATTCCGAGGTGGCTGTAAATTGTTAATTGCCCTAATTTGATCAAGATTGACTTCAATTCCACGGTGAGTGACCATATACCCCAAGAACTTTCCTGATTCGACACCAAAAGAGCATTTCGAAGCATTAAGTCTCAGCTTGTGTCTCCTCAAAATCTCAAAGATATTCCCGAGGTCGTTAATGTACCCGGGCTCCACTTTACTCTTAACCACCATATCGTCTATATAGATTTCAATGTTTTCTCTAGCTGAGGCTCAAACACCTTGGTCGTCATCCTCTGATAAGTAGATCCTGCATTTTTTAGACCAAAGGGTATAACCTTGTAGTGGTAATTCCCAATAAGGGTGACGAAGGCTGTCTTCTCCTGATCATCCGAAGCTAAAGGTATCTGATGGTACCCTTGGAAGGCATCCCGGAAGCTCTTCTGAGGATGACCAACCGTCGCGTCAACTAACTAATCAATCTGAGGCATGGGGAAAGGGTCTTTCAGACAAGCCTTGTTCAAGTCGATGAAGTCTACATATACTCGCCACGTCCCATTTTTCTTCTTCACCACCACAGTATTGGCTAATCATTTAGGGTAAAACACCTCTTTAAAAGCCCCAGCCTGCTTAAGTTTTGTCACTTCGTCTTTGACAGCATCAGAATGATCTTTAGATGAGCGCCGAGGTGGTTGCTTCTTGGGGATAATCGATGGATTGATGTTCAAATGATGACATATGAAGCTTGGATCCACCCCCGGAGCTTCGTAGGCATTCCAAGAAAACACATCAACGTTTGTCTTGAGAAACTCCACTAGCTCTTCCTTCTCCTGAGGCGGTAGCTGAGCCCTAACCTGGAAAAACTTCTCTGGGTCATTACCTATGGCAAATTTCTTTACATTCTCACATTTAGCCTCCTTGGCTTGCCCATCTACAGGTAACACTGGAGACTTTGACTGCTATAAGCCCCTTTTGGCAGAGGCTGAGGACTCAGCTGCAGGCCGATGTATGATTGCAGCCACAAGGCATTGTCTAGCCATGGACTGGCTCCCTACCAGCTCCTCAACCCGGTCCCCTGATGGATACTTTACTTTCAAATGCAGAGTCGAAGATACGGCCTCTAGGGCATGAAGCCAAGGTCTTGCCACTATGGCCGTGTAGGGAGAATATGCGTCCACTACAATGAAGTCTACTTCAACCACCACCGAACCTGCCTGCATAGGTAACCTAATCTGGCCCCTTGGGATGACAACCTTCATATCAAAACTCACCAGAGGTGAGTCATAGGCTGTCAGATCTTCGGGCTTTAAGTTCGGCCCTCTGTATAAGTCAGGGTACATGATCTCAGAACCACTGCCCTAGTCTACCATTAGCCTCTTCACATCATATCCCCTTATTCTGAGGGTTACCAACAACGCATCATCATGTGGCTGGATGGTTCCATTCCTGTCTTTATCCAAAAAACTCAGTGCCGGTCGGATCTCTACCTTAGCCCTCTTCAGCTCAGTGCTCGAGTCCTTGGCTGGTAGTCGAGCTGTAGACATCACCCTGGAAGGTTGAGAACTAGTTCTCCTAGGTGCAGCAAAAATGACATTGATTTTGCCTATCGGGGGCCTTGAAAAAGCATTCCCCTGAGCTCCTGACCTTGATTGGTCCCCTTGCTCGTTGGGACGATACAAAAACTGCTGTAACCTTCCTTCCCTAACTAGTTGCTCTAGATGGTTCCATAGAGTCCTGCAGTCCTCAGTGGTATGCCCCCGCTCTTGGTGGTATTGGCAATGAAGGCTCTAATTGCGCCTCAAGGGGTTTCCACTCATCTTGTTCGGCCATTTGAAATATTGCTCGTTCTTGATCTTCTCCAAAACTTGATGTACCGATTCTCGGAACACAGTGTTTACCACCTGAGGAGCTGTAGGCCTAGATTGCCCAGCAAAATCCATTCAGGGTCTGTTATTGTCATAGCGGTCCAACCTGAAATCCCTCCTCTCTTGAGGGATAGCCTTACCCTTCCCTTTGCCTTGCTGTTGGTCCTTCTCGACCCTCTTATACTTATCTATCTGCTCCATGAGCTTGCATACACTGGTAGCAGGCTTCCCAATCAAGGACTTCCCCAAACCGTACTCAATAGGCAGGCCGACCTTGAAGGTCCTAATGGCAATATCGTCAAAGTCACTGTCAATCTCATTGAGCATCTTCCTGCATCTATCCGAGTACGTTTTCAGGGTCTCCCCCTCTTGCATGGATATGGACATGGACAACAGGGAGTCTAAGGGCTGAGGGACCCTACTACATGTGATGAAGAGGGACCCACAGGCCTGGGTGAACTCTCTAAAAGAATCAATGGAACCTGTAGCTAAGCCATCAAACCACCTCATCGCCATAAGCCCCAAGCTGGAGGGGAACACTTTGCACATCAGGGCCTCATTCTTGGAGTGCACAGCCATCCTCTAGTTGAAGTGGCTCACGTGCTCCACAGGGTCTGTTCAACCATTGTACATGGTGAACGTGGGCTGGGTGAACTGCCGAGGAAGCATCCCTTCCTCCATTCTGTGTGTAAAAGGCGACTTGAAAATTTGGTTAAGCGCTCTGCTCATTGCATCATTTCCCAAGCCTCTAGAGGACGAACTCCTGTTTCTGCGTTCGTGATGGTGGTCATCGACGTACGAGAAAGGCTCACTGGGAGGAGTTCTTGATCTGCGTCTAAAATTACTATCTTTTTCATCGTTAGAAGAAGGGTCAGAACTGGAGGGAGTCCGCTTTTGCCGTTCGCGGCACAACTTTCTCTTTAGATGGTCAATCTCCAACTGTAGGGCTCTGGTATCTTCCTCATGAGAGAAGTGGCTCTTCCCCTGAGACTAGCTTCTACTAGACTGGATAGTATGCACTCTCCCCTCCCGATCCCTTCTTCACTCGAGGTTGACAAAATGATTTACACGTTGGGACCCCGTAGATTCCGCTTGGTGTAAACCCGACCCCGCCATAGTTATACGTCAGACTCACTACAACACTAGAATTTCCCACAAACGGGGTCAATTGTAAGGACCGAGTTAGAATCCTTGACCCAAAGAATGAATAGGCCCGGCCCAAAAAGCCTAAAACAATAAATTTGTAGAGAGTGGGTTGGAAAACTGGGCTAGAATGAGTTAGATGGCAATGAAGTGGATTCAAATGACAAGAACAGAAAGGTAGATGGATTTCAACTAAAGAAAGTCGTCCTCGGACAGGTCCGAGGAGATCAGTTCTTGTATATTTATCTTTAGTATGATTACAAGTTTATTTCCTGATTGCTACAGTATTTCTCTTTAGATTTCTCTCCCCTCTTTCCATGGAGGGTCTCTTACATTATATAGTCCCCTTTGAACGATCTTGGTCTTACACTTGTTGATCATCTAAGCCACTACTTGAGTGCTTGTCCCATCGGACACCCCTTTAGGCCCTCTATGAGTTGGGGTAGCCAAGGCAGCACTGTTCAGGGGTCTTCTCCACATTAATGCAGCTAGAAAGTTAGCTACAGAGCATTTAATGCGGTGGCAGCAGCTTTTCCCTAGACGTTTTTGGGCTTCTATCCTTCTTGTACGTTTATAATGCACGTCCCTATTAGTGGAATTTCCTAGAAGGTCACCTTGAACGATAGGATATACATTTGATCTGTGCTTTGTTCATTCGAGGAAATACTCCTCATCGGGCCAATTTCTCCAACATTTCCGTTTTGCAACTTACTCACGGGATTCTGAGCTTAGCACTCTCACTATTGTTTATTATTTCTCAGACCAACCTGTGTCCTCGGCCAAGGCCCAAGACCCAATATATAATTTTGGACCCTTATCCCTACATATAGTCTTAGAGCCTCAAGTTCCACGTGGATTTTTTATAATTACATTAGCTTTACCACATCTTGCAACTCGAGTCTTAGAAACTCAATTTTTTTTTTTTTGTGAATTTAAGTTTCTAAGACTCGAAATACTACTTAACTAATATGTTTGCTTTTAGGTCACGTAACGAAGTGGTTAGGAGCTAAAAAACACCCAACACATAGCCAAAGGGTAAAGAGGAGTTGTAAAACTGGTAATAGTGTAGACAGTAGTGGAAGTTGGATGCTAGTAGTTAGTAAAGTGTTTTTTTTATTTTTTTTTATTTTTTTTTTTACCTTCAATATTAGTAAATTTTCTCAGCGCTTTACTACTTTAATAGTTAAATCTGTTATAATTTATTTTTGTCTTTTAGCTTAAAGATTTATGTAAAAACAGTACATTATCTTTGTTAACGGTTTTTGTTTTTGTTTTTGTTTTTTTTTGGGTTTCTGGGGCATGACCTTAGTTAATATTTAACAGTTAAGACTCTATGATGTGTATACTAATTATAATCTTTGATGGTTAAATAAGAAATTTGAGTTTAATACCCGCCTACATCAAAAATCAATTGGTATTTTGGTCTGATGATAAATAGCTATTATCAGTAGCGGATGTCATAGATTGAAACTCTCTCAAAAAAAAAAATTATAATATAAAAATGGCTGTCCACACTACTTAATGGCCAATGCACATTGATAAAACTAGTTTGTTTGTTTTGTTTTGTTTTTTTTTTTTTTTTTTTTGTTCTATTTTTTTTTTTTTCCAAATTTTCATCGAGAGTGGGGGATTTAAACCTAGATGTCTTCATTGAAAACATCATTAAGCTCTATTGCTCTTGGTCACATGGATACAATTAGTTAATGTCATAATGAGAACATATAACTATATAATTAGTCAGTGTAGTAGGTTGGAAGCATTATTTTTCAACTTAATGTTTAAAACTTTGTGGATTCCAGTTAACTCAACTGGTAAACTTTTTGATGGTTGAATAAGAGATTTGAGATTCAATCCCCGCTTACACCAAAAACCGATTGGTGTCTTGGCTTGATGATAAAGAGCTATCATTAGGAGCGGACACCATACGTTGAAACTCTAAAAAAAAAATTGTTAGGTTCTAAAACTTTAGGAACTAATGTATTAGAACTTCAATTTGTATTATGTTGGCAAACCATGATCAAAACATAGAGTCTAGGTTTAGGCTTGCTCAAAGTATGTTTATTTGAAAAATTGGAATCGGGTGATTGTAGAATTTATTGGACTAAATCTGTAAGGCTCGATCGATGGAAAATTAGACTCGATCAATCGAACCACGTGCAGATTTATTTTTATGTAGAGTTCCAATTCAGCCCAAACTCTACTTAAACATATTGGGTTTCAAGTAAAACACTCCTATATATAAAGGAAACCCTAAAACGTTTTTATAAGTTTTTTAGAGAGAGAAGAGTGTGCCTCTTTTGTAGATCTTGGGTTTTGTACCCAAAAGCTCTCTAAGGACTTGGTTGCTCTTTATGCTGTGTGTGTGAATCTTTTGTGAGATCTAAATGTGTTTGCCTTCACATACACTTAGGGTTTCTAATCTCAAGATTGATGTCAAGAGTTTGGTAATCAATTCAGTTGCAGATTCAAGAGCTTAAAGATATACAAGCGGGAGTGCTTGTACTTGCTGGGAATCTAAGAAAGAAGTAGTTCGTGGACTTGGAGCTGTCACGTGGTCGTGGTAGTAAATTTCCTACTCGAGGTAGCAATAGGATATTAGTGGTCTAAGTCGCTATTGTGTAAACTTCAATTCTTTCATAGTGGATTCGTTTTACCTTGAGGATAGCTAGGTTAAATCATCCCCAGGTTTTTACTGGTTTGGTTTTTCTGAGTTATCATATTGTTGTGTTCTTTATTTTCCGCACTTTACAATAATATGATATATGTGTGTTAACCTAGATTTGATAATTTGACTAAGTAATCACTTGACTAATTAACTAGGTTAATTTGGTTGTGTTTTAAGGAGTCTAAAAACAAACAAAAATGTTTAAAACTTTAGTTCTTTTTGTTTACCTTATCTATTTCATTGAGCGGTCCATTACTTCTTCTTCTTTTTTTGGTGTCAATTTCGTGGTATGTGCCTCTTTGCATTGAGTCAAGCTTACTAATAGACTTCCCCACATGGGTGTTTATTTATTTATTTTTACAAAAGACTACTTGACATAATGAAAGATGATTTTTTAGTCAAATCTTTGATTTTGTATAGTTTAAGAGAAATTGCTGCAATATTTAGCATGAAAGCAATCATAAATGATTTATGAGATGTAAAGGAACATTAAAGTCTATTTTAATAGATTGTATTACAATGTATTAAAAAAAAAATTATTTGTGTCTTTTTATCTAATGATCTTTTGGTAAAACTAATGAATGCGAGTTTGGATTTCCATGGAAAAAAAAAAATAGATCATATAAATTGGCCCCCCTAACTTGGAATCCTGACACTGTTTTGGCTACTCTCCGAAATTTCTCCTCAACCTTGGGTGGTGGATGCCACTCTACTGAGTGGCGTGGACTTTTTGAGAGTCCTATTCTTGCAAATTTCAACAAGGCTACAAAATAAAAACATTTACGAAACACAACATCAACTCACAATCTCATTAACCAATGAAATTTCTTAAACAAATATGCCAATTCAAAACTTAAATTCATATACCCCATTTTGTAGAGAAAGTCTGAAGGCATAACAAAATTTTACAACACTCTTGTTTTGAGTTGCGGTATAATTTTTTTCTATTTAATTTTATTTTGACTTGGTAGGCTTATAACTCAAGTTGTTGTAAAAATGTTCTGAAAGTTTTAAAACCAAAAAGGAAGTTTGAATCCAGCAAAATCTCATTCTCATCTTAGTAGACCATTGGGCATATTTTGTGGACCTATACTTTTTCAGGTCTACCAGAGATGCCATTTACACTAACATAGGCCACATGGGTTTCAGTCCCAGTGTGAAATTCATATTCAAACTTTAAATTCAGATTCCCAAAAATACAAAACAATGCAATTAGCGCATCATTTTAAACATACTCTCGTTATGACCATAATGAAACTTTAAGCATAAAAGCCACAAAATTCAAAATCTAAATAAAAAATTCAAGTAAAGAAATCATTCATCATCAAAATAAAATTATAGAGAATCCTACATGAAAGTTTCAACCAAGATATGGGCATGGATACATAAATCATTAAACCCATATCCCACTCCACGCACAAACTTCACGCAAAATTGCAAACAATACAGCAAGGAATTTGACAAAAATCAAATACCTATCACTCTATCAGTGTTAACTTCACTAAACTCCACACACACACAAAAAAAAAAAAAACACATACACACATATCAAAATTTTGCCCATCGTGGACTAATCTTGAAAACAAAACAAGAATCAAAGTAAATTTCAAGGCAAAAAAAAAAAAAAAAAAAAAAACCTTTAATCCAAGCTCAAAAACAAAGAGGGAATTTTTTTCTTCTTCTAACAAACCTCCATAAGCAACTTTTGACCAACCCAAAGAAGCCAAAAATCCTCGAAATATCTCCCTTTTAGTCCAAACCAAACCAAGAAGTCAATCTCTAAAATCCCTAGTGAATTTTCAACCAAGCAAAATAGTTTCCTTCTTTAGAGACTTTCCAATAAGCAAAGGAATTTGTCTTCTCTTCTGTGTATAGCAAGAAGGTTAACTATCATTTTGCTCTATTGCTTCAATACCTATGAGTTTCAGTTACAATTTAGAGCATTCGCATCAGACAATGCAAAATAAAAAGATGTATTAAATTTAAACATTCAAGCCCCAAAATCATTCACATCAATCAAACTAAAATTGTATAAATTTGCAAAGTTGCTACAGTAAGAGTAATCGCACCAGTAAGTGTAAAATAGAAAAAGTTGTTCATTTTACACATTTTTGCTCAAAAACTACCCACATCAGGGGGTTTATAATACTGTGCATATACAAAATTGCTATAGTAACTATGTAAATATACACGGTTACTATAGCTATGTATCCAATCAGTATATTATTTTTTCTCTCACATCTACTGTTGTATATATAGGTATATATAAGGATAGGTTGTAATAATGATGGCTGAGTTTGGAGAATATGGTTTCATAAAGTGAAAATTCAAGTTTTGGAATTTTCTAAGTGAAAATTTGAAATCTGAATTTTCTAGAATTTTCTGGTGACTATTCAGAAAGGTTGAAGAGGCTTCAATCTTTGATAACCGTATTATGAAAAAATAACTAACTTTCCATACGTGCCTTTTCATAAAACAAGCTTATGTTCACTTAAAAAATAACTAACTCTCCATATGTACATTTTCATGAAACAGGCTTATGTTTACTTAAATAAATAACTAACTCTCCATACGTGCTTTTTCATGAAACATAACCCTATGAGTATAAATAGAGGCTTATGTTCTCTTGAAAAACTAACTTCACAAAATCAAAAGTTGGAGAGAAACACAAGAAACACAAGAAATCCTGTGATCATTCTCCAGAATTGCTATTTGTAGAACCTAACATCTTGGTTGTATCTTGGAGACAAATTTGCGATAACCGTTTAGCAACAAAAGTGTGGGGGGCAAATATTGTCTAAGGAAAACGATATAGTGCCTCCAAGTTATCTACTTTCTTCTTGTCTTTTCTATTAATCTTGTTCTTCCATTATTACTTTGTGTAATATTCCCAACATCTACTCCCTCAGACTCTCTCCCCCCATACTCTCTTCACCGTGAAGAAGAAAAAGAAAAGATCCAACCTTCATCGTGAAGAAGAAGAAGAAAATAAAATCCATAATCAACCTCCACCAACCCACCACCACCACCACTACATCAACCCAATACCACCCAACTACCACCGGTCCAACACCACAAGGTCCTTAACCCATTTCAACATTTAATAATCCAAACACAAAATCAACAAAATTAAACCAAAAACAACTCAAAATCAACCCAAACCAAAAACAAATACAAATCAAACTCATACAAAAACCTACAAGAAAAGCCAATACAAAATCCATTAGAGATCTCGATGACCTTCGTTGCTGTCTCCAAAGCTGCTGCTGATGTTGTCGAGGCTACCGATACGACCTCACTCTATGTGTGTGTGGTAGGGGGGGTTTAGGATGAGAAAGAGGTAGAGAGCTGAGAAAGTGAGAGAATCTTGTATTGAGAGAGAGAGAGAGAGAGAGAGAGAGAGATTAATGAAGAGATATATAATAAAAATTATTATTTAAATAAAATGAAGTGTATAAATAGATAATCTGACATGGGTATTTTGTAAAAATGGTTGTGTAAAATAGAAAAAGTAGGCTCTGTTTGTAAAATAGACATAAATTTTTAGAAGAACTGATGGAAATGCTCTAACTATGTAAATTTACACTAACACTATTTATTTTGTATTTAGTTTTTTATTCTTTATTACGTATCTTGAGAATGAAGGAAGAGAGTGAATGGTGGTTTGTGAAGAAAAATGAACAATTAAAAAAATCAAGAAAAATTGATATTTTAATGTAATGTGATGTAAAATAGATAATCTGATGTAAGGTGTTTTAAAAAGTGAGTATGTAAAATAGAAAAAAAAATAGGTTTTTATACTAAAATAGACAGATTTTTTTACACAAACTGATGTGAATGCTCTTACAACACTGATATATAATGTTTCGAGGGAAATAAAATCCCTCATCCAAAAACATTTTTAAAAAATTGTGTTTTACTTTTACCTAAGCCCATTTCAAATAAACCATTTAAAAAAATGGGATTGAAGTCTGAACCATTTTTGTTAAAAATATCATCATAATATAGGCCTGAGTCTTTTTTGGTGAAAGATGGGATAAATAACATTAAACAACAAGTCTATTACAATAAAACTCAGTTTTATCAAAAGCTAGCACATTATTCACCACAGGCGGTGGTCCACACAAAATTAGGAAGTCAGTAGCTAGATCTGCTCCCATCTTTGCCATCCTATCCGTGCATCTATTCGCTTCCCTGAAGATGTGGGTCACAGAGCAGTTAGGCATGGATCTGATTAGGGTCCTACAGTCATTGAGGAGGTTCAAGCATGAGGTTAATAGTGGTGGGGTTAGAAAGTAAATGCACAAGAAATTCAGCATCCAGTTCAATGTTAATGTTATGTAAGTTGAGTTGTTTAGCCAGGGACAAGACATCCTTGAGGGCCCAGAGTTCAGCCGTGGTGCTGGACAAAGTACCGAGCTTTCTAGCAAAACCAGCTACCCAATTACCATTGCTACATCGCAGCACCCACCCGCACCAGCCTTCTTAGGGTCCCTAATAACAACCCCGTCCGTATTAAGTTTCACCCGTCTAGGATTAGGCTTGGACCATTTCACTTGAATTTGGGTCCTGGGGGGCTTGTTGGTATTCCCAGGGACAATAGCAAAAAACTCAGCCTTTTTCTTGATGCAGTGCACATGAATATTAGCATCAATCCTTCCTGTCTAAAAAATAAAGCTATTTCGGTGAAGCCAAATCAGCCAAACTGCTTGGGGAAAAACAAACTTCCAGGGAATCCGAGGGTGCATGAGAGTATCACAGGATCCACAATTCTTTTTCAACCAATCAGCAAAGGGGGCATCAAAGAACTCCTGGTTCGCATCATTAATTCCCAACTTCCTCCAAACGTTCCTCACTATATTACAATCACGCAGTACATGAATAATGGTTTCAGTATCTCTACCATAAAGCTCACAAGTATCATCAAGGTTGAAACCCCGTGAACCCAGGACTTCCTTTGTAGGGATGCTACCGTGGTAGCATTACCACAGAAAAAATTTTATTCAAGGTGTGGTTTTTGCCTTCCAAACCCACAGTTTTGGAGTGGCCAGGTTTAATGGGTTTAAACCTTTTGCAAGCATGTATGCCGAGTTTAGAGAGAAGCTTCCATCCTTTGAGAAAGCCCAAATGAGAATATCTTCATGGGCAGGATTTGAAGCAAGAGGAATGCCTCTTATTTCATGCATGATCAAATCAGGAAGAACAAAGGAGATATTAACACCTTTAGAGAGGAAGTCCTTGACAGATAAACTCCCTTCCCCCTCAGCCAGAAGGCCTTGGATTTGCTTCCTAAGAGGACTCGAGACAAGCCAAAAATCATCCCAAGTATTCACAATCTCACCATTAGATATAGACTATTTCAACCCTTTATTAAAGATAACATCCCCTTCCTTACATGCCCTCCAAGTTCGAGAAGCATTTACTTCCTTCCCCTTTCACTCAATCTGGCAGGAGTCAGGTATTTTTTACTAAGCATTTGAGCCCAGGTAGCATTAGGATTCGAAGCAATTCTCCAACACAGCTTAGCTAGAATAGCAGATTTTCTAGCCTTTGCTTGGAATATGCTGAGACCACCAAGGCAAGTAAGGGCAGTCACTTTCTCCCGACCCACTAGATGAAGCCTTTTTTTTTCCTCATTAGAGCCCCAAAGGAAGTCTCTAGAGAGCTTGTCAATTCTATCATAGATTCTAATAGGCAGTTTGCAGCACTGCATATAATATTCAGCAATAGGGGTAACAACTGCCTTGAGGAAGACCAATCTACCAGCTGGGGAAAGACAATTTGTTTTCCACCAAACCAATTTCGCCTAAACCCTGTCAATAACAAACTGAAACTCATTTCAATTCCTTCCTTTATGCCTAAAGGGAAATCCAAGATATTTACCTAAGTTATTCGTCTCATTAATCCCCAGCTACTGAGCTAAAACTGCCTTCTCTTCTTCCAACACATTGGGAGAAAAATAGACTTTGGATTTCTCACTGCTTATTTTTTAACTTGTTAAGGAACAGAATTCCTCCAAGACTTTCGAGATAGCTTTCCAATTTTCTTGAGTAGCTTTTGCAAACAAAAGAAGATCATTCGCAAAGAATATGTGTGAGAAACCAGGCCCATTCCTTGAGGCTTTCACCTTACCCCAGTCTCTATCTTCAGACTTCTTATTAATCAAGGAGCTAAGAAATTCCATGCAAAGAATGAATATATAAGGAGATATCGGATCCCCCTGCCTTAGCCCTCTTAAAGGCTAAAATTCCTCAAGTTGTTCTCCATTAAAGAGTAGGGAAACAGAGGTAGTGGATATGCAACTCAAGATTAAATCCATAGTGTCCTTATGAAAGTTTAGACTATATACCATATTTCTCACGAAGCTCCATTCCATACGGTCGTAAGCCTTTTCAAGGTCAATCTTGATAATCATGTATCCTATCCTCCTTTTCTTCCTCCCTACCAAATAGAGAAGTTCTTAAGCCACAATAACATTGTCAATACCTCTTCTACCAGCTACAAAGGCAGTTTGGGAGGGGGAAATAAGGTTTGGCGTGAGGTTTTTCATTTTGAAGACAAGGATTTTGGACATGATTTTGTATATGGTGTTGCAAAGGCTAATAGGCCTAAAGTGGCTGATTGATTCAGGTCCCAGTTGCTTAGGAATTAGGGCTATAAGGGTTTTGTTAAGCTGAGGAAGAACTTTTTTGGTTTGGAAAATCCTTTTAACTTCAACTTTCATAGACTCCCCCACCACCATCCAAAACCTCTGGAAGAAACCAGCATAGAGCCTGTTAGACCCAGGAGCTTTGAAGGCTTTCATAGAGTTGAGGGCAAACAAGATCTTAGCATCCGCGGGAGGCAAGGAGAAGTTTAGGGCCTCAGAATCCGAGAGAGTATTACCAAAGGAGAAGGGAAGGTTCAGGACTCTATCACACATGACCTGATCAGATGAGTAAAGTTTCTTGAAGCCACCTAGGAAAATCATTTTTACTTTTTCTATATCCGCAACCTAATTCCCATTAGGATCATTGATACCAGCAATGCGATTCTTACTCCTTCTGTTAAGAGTAGAAATGTGAAAGAAGGTGGTATTCCTCTCTCCCTGAATAAGCCAGTTAATCCTAGCTTTCATCCCCCAGAGTTCTTCCTCCAATGCAAGAATTTTCTCCATCTCCCCTGAAAGGAACTTGTGGATATCAATTAGTCTTTGAGAGGGTGTATTAGCCAGAGCTTTCTCAGCTCCAAGAAGCCTTGCAGATAAGTTCCTTTTCTTCCAAAAAATGTTTCCAAAAACCTCTTTATTCCAAGACTTGGCCTTCTGAGTGAAAATATCAACAGCCTGAAAGACATCTTGTTGGTTTCCTTCCCAGGCTTCCCTCACAATACTAGGGAATCTATCATGGCTTAACCATATAGGTTGAAACCAAAAAGGACGTACCCCTCTTTGACTGGGATTAGGATCTAGAGACAAGAGAAGAGGGCAGTGATCGAGTTTATTCGAGCTAAGTGGGCTACTATAGCCTCAAGGTAGTATATTTTCCAATTTGAATTAACCTAAACTTTGTCCAATCGTTGCTAAATTAAATCAGATATATCGTGACAATTTGTCCACATGAACTTAGGACCAGAGAACCCCAGATCAAAAAGGTTACAAAAATCCATGCATTCATTATAAGCATTCACCCTTCTACTACAAATCCCATTTCCCCCAAATTTCTCCTCTTCCTTTGTAACATCATTGAAATCCCCCATCATCGCCCAAGGAAGGTTATGCCTCATTGACAGTGTTTTTAAGTTATTCCATAACAAAAATCGCTCTCTAAAACGAGGGCTACCATAAATAGCACTAAGAAGCCAAGACTGAGAGAAGAATCTAGCCTGAACAATGGCATGGATTTCTTGTTCGATGGCTGAGAGAATGTCCATTTCTACAAAGTCCGAGTGCCATAGAAGCTAGATACCCCCTGCATATCCAATAGTTTCAGTAGAGTACGCCCTATCAAAAGGAAGACTCTTGATTATATTGTTAGCTCTTGGACCATTAATCCGAGTTTCTGTGATAACAAAGATAACTGGTTGGTGCCATTCAAAAAGGTCCCTCACTGTCTTCTTGAAGTTGTTGGGCTTCATACCCCTTTGCAATTCAAGATTAATATATTTATGATGGGATTAGGAGAGGTTCGGCATCAAAACAAGTCGGGGATGGCTCCTCCCCTTTCTCCCTTAAAGTCCATGCATGTTTTAGATCTCTCTTGTCCTAAATGATCTCCGGGAATAGATTCACCACGTGATTCAGCACTCCAATCGGACCTTGATTTCTGCATATATCTAGAATGAGTGCTATAGATGGGACCAAGAATTGCAGGAGCTTCACCTTGAATAGATTCCCCATGAGAACCATTTCGATAGGCCTCCTCAGAAGAATTTTTCTCTACGAAATCACTGGTTCTAGATGAATTTCCTTCAAGGCAGTCAGAGATTTTTTGTAAAGGGGTTGCCAGAATTGATTCCCTTGCTGCTGGGATATTAAGGGGTGGAATTTTGGCTGATCGGTCAGGAAGTGCCAATACAGGTTCGGTGTGGCGATCCACACTTCATCCTTCAACGGAAAGAAACCCAGGCGAGCACTGACCTCTATTAAAGGGAAGATATTCTTCCATACCTCCATCTCTTCTGCATTGTACCATCCCATAATCTCCGTCGAGTCCCTTTGATCCCTTCTATTGTTGATTTCCCAACTGAGATTATTTTCCCTTTCAGCAAGTTCGCCAATTCCAAGTCTTGAGGCTTCATTTCCAGAAGTCCCAGCACCAAAACTAAAGATAGAATTAGGAGTAACTAGGGGTTTGGGGGCCATCTCCTTTGTTCCTATCCCGAGGTGTGGTTAACCACAGGACTAACTACAGATTGCCTATGGTTTGGTTTTGGCGCTTTACCAAAGTCTTTATAGGAAAAACCCTTTTTACCCTTCGAGGCATTTTGGCATTAGCCTTCCCGTGACTTGAACCTCCATGCAGCCCATCCTTCCCCACGTTAGGCACAGAGGTTACTACAGGGGCCTTTCTTTTCATATATTTTCGATTGTCAGGGATCATGTCTCGAGGGATTGCCTGGGGATCCCTTGGTGGAGATGACGCTCCCTGCCCCCATGATTCATCCTTAGTGGAACCTTTAGGGATATTCTTACCATTCCCACTGGGTTTTTTCCTCCACGTCACAACCATCCATTCGCCACACACTGAGGCTTCTGGTTCCGTCACCTTCTCAGGAGTGGTTGAATCAGAATCCTTTAAGGGAGACGAAATTTTTCTTCGTCTCTGGTGAAGGCTGGGAGATTGTGCCTAGTGAGGATCCGAGTGAAGCTCCCAAGCTGCTTTGTAGTTGGGGGACTCCTGTGTCTGATGAGTCCTTTATTCGTACTCGTGTTTGCATGTTTCTATGCTTGTGTATTTGTTTCTTTCTGAATCTATTGTCTGCTGTTTTTTGGTGTAGATAAAGTTCTTCCTAAGCTGAAGAGGCGATATCACACTCGTCTAGAGAAGGTTAAGGAGTATTTGGAGACTGTCAAGGATTTTGACGAGTTGATCTCTCCCCAATCTTTATTTTTCCACTTTCTTGGTCCAAAACCCTCCAACAAAGTTCGAAAGAACATTGAGACCGTAAAAAACAGTAAGCACACTAGTAATATCCTTTTTTCAAGAATGATGACCTAGTTTAGCCAGGTAAAACTCGCCAAAGCCTAGGAGAAGAAAACCAAGAGTGGTCTGTTAGGTGGCTTTCTGTCGAGGAAACGTCAAAGGGAGAATGAACCATCAAAGGACGATGTTGTGGTGACCTCTTCGGTGGCCAAGTTTCAAGACTGCCGTACAGCTTCTCCCACTTCTTCCTTGGAGTCGATCGTCTCTCTTGAGGGTGGCTTTGAGGGTAAAGCCACGAGCAAGGTCTCTCGATTGGAAGAGATAGGGATTGCAATGTAGAAGGCCCATGATGTAAATTTCGTGGAGGATTTAGAGCCTTTGATGGGAAAACCTCCTTCTGAGCTAATGTCGTCACATGTTCATAAGCTCATGTAGGTATGTGTTCTTGTCTCCTATGCACACATTTTTTTTTTCACTTATTTGTTGTTGCAGGTGTAGGGAGAGTCCTTGTACATCTCCGGAAAGTACTTGAATTATGATAAGAAGTTGGTTGAGGCTAAATCTGGGATTGCTTCTCTTTCTGCCGAGAATGAGTCACTAATGATACAAATTTCCGCTCTTGCTGACAAGGCTAAGAAAGACAAAGATCGTCTGAAAACTTTGGAGAGAAATATTGCCACTAAGAAGGCATTTTCGAAATTAAAGAATAAGCAAATTGAAGACAAAACACTAATCTACTAACCAAATTCCTAAGTTCGGGGGCTAGGTTATGGAATGAGAAGGTGTTAGGCACCCATTCCGCCTAGACAGAGTCTGGTCTTCTAGACTCTAATGACTATTATATACCCTTTTTGTATGATGTTGAATGATATGTTATAATAAACATGACAAACACTCGACAAAGTTAATTTAAACAAATTTGTCTTATGGATACGTCCTCTTTTCAAAGAAAAATCATATCAATTTTGAAAATTTAAAAAATGAGACTTGATTTGTAAAAATCAAATACGTTTTTGTAAAGGGTAAAAAAATATATATATATTTGATTAAGAAAAATCAAATCTGTTTTTGTAAAGATAAAAAAAAAAAAAAAAAAAAAAAAAAAGAGATTTTATTTGTAAAAATTAGATTTTTTTTTATAAGGGTAAAAAATGAGATTTGACTTGTAAAAAATCAGATCTGTTGTTTGTAGAATTGAAAAATGAGACTTGATTTATAAAAATCAGATCTGTTTTTGAAAAGGGTAAAAAATGAGATTTAGGCCCTCGAATGCTTGTTGACATTCAGTCGTCCACTCGAAGTACTTCTTCAACGTGCAAAAGAGAGGTAGACATTTGTCCGTTGCCCTTAACACGAACCTGTTCAGCGCCGCTACCTTGCCGTTGAGGCTTTGCACTTCCTTTATGTTCCTAGTTGGTGCCATCTCCATTATGGCAAGGATCTTATCTAGGTTGACTTCAATGCCTCTCTGAGACACCATGAACCCTAGGAATTTTCCAGCCGTTACCTCGAATGTGCATTTGCTTGGATTGAGCTTCATGTTATAAGAGCGGAGGGTATCGAAGGTCTCCTTGAGGTCGTCCAAGTGGTTGTCTTCCCGTCGACTTTTCACTAGCATGTCGTCCACATAGACTCGGACATTCCTCCCAATCTGATGTGCAAACATTTTGTTCATGAGCCTCTGATACGTTGCTCCCGCGTTCTTGAGACCGAATGGCATCACTTTGTAATAGAAAAGACCTTGGCTAGTTATGAATGAAGTTTTCTTTTGATCCGCCTCGTCCAGCTTGATTTGGTTGTAACCAGAAAAAGCATCCATGAAGCTCAACAATTGGTGTTTTACTATTGAGTCTACCAGGATGTCGATCTGTAAGAGTGGGTAGCTATCTTTAGGGCACGTCTTGTTTAAGTTCGTGAAGTCTACACACATCCTCCACTTTCCGTTGGCTTTCTTGACCATCACTACATTGGCTAGCCAGTTAGGATAGTACCTCCTTGATGAATTCTGTATCCTGTAATTTGCGGACTTCTTCCGCTATAGCCTTGTCTCGTTCTTGGGCAAACACTTGCTTCTTCTGATGGATAGGGGGAAAAGAGGGTGATACATTCAACCTGTGAACCATGATTGAAGGGTCGATCCTAGGCATGTCTTCAAGGCTCTGGGCAAAGACATGTTGGTTCTCTCTTTGGAATGTTGTGAGTGCTTGACGGACTGGCAGACTAAAGAGGGTGCCGATCCTGATCGTTCACTCAGGTCTGGAGTTATCGAGAAGTATCTCCTTCAACCCCTCAACAGGCTTCGCAACCGTCCGTTGCTCTTCTATGCTTATAGTTTGCAAGTGGTCGTCCATTTCCAACATCGTTATGTAGCACTCGTATGCTGCCACTTGGTCTCCACGTACCTCTCCCACTTCATACTCGATGGGGAACTTGATCATCTAGTGGTAGGTTGAAGTCATGACCTTCCACGAATTGAAGGTAGGTCGGCCCAGTATGGCATTGTAAGCGGACGAACAATCGACGATAAGGAATGTAACATCCTTAGTAATCTGTTGAGGGTAATCACCGACTGTCACGGGTAATGTAACTGCACCGAGGGGGTATACTTTCATTCCTCCGAACCCGACGAGTGGTGCGTTGGTCAGTAAGAGTCGTTCTCTCTTGATTCTCATCTGTTGGAACGCTGGGTAATAGAGGATGTCAGTAGAGCTTCCATTATCGACTAGGACCCGGTGGGTGTTGTAGTTTCCTACCCATATGCTAACAACAAGAGCATCATCGTAGGGGTGGTGAAGACGTCGAACATCTTCCTCTGAGAACCTAACTACGGGGTTGTCCACCCATGCAATCTTTGGAATGAAACCCGTTAGCTGGACGTTCTGAACCATCCTAGGGTAGGTTTTACATGCCCTTCTAGACAAGCCAGATGCTGTGGTGCCCCTTACAATCATCCTTATGTCTCCTAAAGGTGGCCTGGGGCACTCGCCATCCTTTCTACCAGCCTGTTCCTACAGTAGGTCGGTCCTTTCTTTGCTGACGAATCACTGTAGCTTCCCTTGCCTGATGATGGCCTTGATCTGTTGCTTCAAGTAATAGCATTCGGATGTGTTGTGACCATGATCCCGATGAAAACGACAATACTTGTCTCTGGACGTCTTATTGGGATCTCCCTTTAACTTGCTAGGCCACATCAAGGTCGTATCGTCCTTGATCTGCATCAGGACCTGATCGATTGGGCAGTCAGCGGGGTGAAATTCGCAAACCTTCCAGTGGGTGGTTTGGAGAGCCTATCCTTCTGTCGGTCTCCTGTTCTAGTCGTCTTCTGTCCCTTATCTTATCGTGCATCTTCTTGCCTTTCCCTCTTCTTGGGTTTTTCCTTTCGAGCCAGTAGCGCGTCTTTTGTGTTCATGTACTTAGTGGCCCGATAAAGCACATCTGACATGGTCTTTAGGTCGTTTTTGTATAGGGAGAAAAAAAACTTCCCCTTCTGCAAGCCGTTGGTGCATGCAACAACAAGTATCTTGTCATCAGCTTCATCTATCGAAAGGGCTTCTTTGTTGAAACGTGCTATGTAGGACCTCAACATCTCGTCTTCTCGTTGCTTGATGCTCATTAAGCATACAGTGGATTTCTTGTACCTGTGCCCCCTATAAAGTGTGATGCAAACTGCGCACTTAGCTCTTTGAAGGTACCGATAGAGTTGAGAGTCAACCTGCTGAATCATATCCTTGCGGGACCTTTCAATGTAGTTGGGAAAGCTCGACAGATGATCTCATCCGGAGCACCTTGTAAGTGCATGAGGGTTTTGAACGACTCTAAGTGATCCAAGGGATCCTTGGACCCATCATAGGCTTCTATCTATGGCATATAGAACTTTGCTGGAAAGGGGAACGAAGTGATAGGTGCTGTGAATGGTGAGTCCATCCGGTGAACCAACTCGTCAAGATCATTTGACACTTGTCCCTTGAGGGCATTCATCATGAAGTCCACCCTTTCCTTCATCATCTGCATCTCTACAACCATGTGCAGTGGTGACATATCTGCAATGGATGGATGACTGGTGTCTTGTCGCTCTTGTCTACTTAAGGCGTTGTTGTCCTCTGGTCCTTCTCGCTCCTTCCTTTCAGCGCTGGTACACTCTTGCTCTTTTCTATGATTGTTGGTTGCCATCGAGTGAGTGAGTACCATACAACTCTTTGTTTAGGAAGTGGTAATATGGCTACTATCATTTTCTTTCCCTCAAACGGTGCCAACTGATGATGCTAAAAATCGTCAGTGAGCTGCATAGTCCTCACGTGCTCTAAACAAAATCTGCGAAACAGAAACAAAGAAGACCTTGCAGAGAGTACCGGTGTGGTACCAGCCAAATATCCTCCGAAGGTTAAGTTAGAGAGAATTTCTACAACTCTAGAGTGCCAGAGTTGGGAGAATTACGTGTACCTTGATTTTTGAGGGCTTTGGGGTTTTTATAGTAGTGCGGATCTGACCTTAATTTTTTGGTGGATAGGGTATTACCTTATAGAGAAGATCTCCATTAATACTCGTAATTTACGAGATCCTTTCCTTATAGGGCTTCCTTTGATTGTAGTTGGGCGTCGAGTGCAAGATATTTCCATTCTAGGATTCTTAAAGACCACTCATGCCATAAAGGCGACATGTGGGTGCCACGAAGGTGACACGTAGTTTTAGCAAATCGTCTAGCTTAGGTCCGTCTGCCTCGAGGGATCCACCCGTCGCACCTCCTCTCTGTCCATGTCACACGTCGATCTGCTTCAAGGAATACAACCGTCGTGTCTCTCATCTGTCCAGGTTGTGAGCTCGTCTGCTAGTTTTTAGAATGCCAAGACCGTCTCTTTTGGTGACTCCATTACTAATGTCTGCTTTCGTTATTTATATCCATCTATTTGCGGATTTTATCCCTATCATACATATATATATATATATATATATATATATATATATATATATATATATATATAGTTTAACTTCAAAAGAGTTACACCTTTTTATAGCCTTTGATTCTTATAAGATCTAATGGTGAGAAAGACACTACTTTTCAAGTCATTAATATATTAAAATTTAATTGCATTCCATCAAAAATTAATTAATTACATAATTGCCCCCGCAATTAATGTACATCACTTTATTATTCATCTATACTACTATTTAAGGGGGATTCCCTTGTTTGGACCGGATTTTTTTTTTTTTTGTTCCAAAATACCCTATGTCCTAAGTTTAAGTAGAGACAAAATTAAAGGATAATCCCGTAAAAATACTTAACTAACTCCTACTAAAATGTTGCCCATAAAATTGGATTACTCTCCTGTTAGTTTTCAAATTGCTTTTATCCACTTATCAATTAGATTTTTTTTTTTAAAAAAAAAAAAAAAAAAAAAAAAAGCATAGACCCTTGTCTTCAATGAGAAACCCATCACTGCATTTCTTTTAAGTTTTCACTTTGTAGTTTGAAGATTGAAAATGGGTTTTACTGTTTGAGTGTTGTTGCTTGAAAGATGAAAATTTTTCAGGAACCTAGAAGAGATCCCATGGGTCAAGCTCGAGCTGACTTTATGGTTGAGTCCACTACTGTTTTTACCAAAAGGAAAAGGTTGCTGCCCATTTGAAGGTTTGCCTTTTCTCTTTTATTCAGTTGTAAGAAACTGTGTGTTATACATCAAAAAATGTGTTTGTGTTTTAATATCATATGGGGTCGTAAAAATCTATGCATTTCTTGGTTTTTTAATAAAATTCAATTGGGTTTGTTTTCGAAATTCTTTTTGTAATTTTGTGATATTAATTGACAGCACAAGAAAAATAGTACACCTTCCTTTTTCTTTTTCTTCTCTTTTCCTTAAAAATTGAATTCTTCACAGTCATCCTTAGTCTCCAACAATGGAGATTATGTTTTGGGGCACTAAGTCACCATCAGTGGAGATTAAGAAAGTGGTTTGCAATAAGTGTATCTCTCTCACTCTGATATATATATATATATATATATATATATATTTTTTTTTGTTATAGTAATGGGTTTTCATAGGTACATTTTGTGAACAAATATGTACATTTCGTATTTGTTTTTAATTTCATGTTATTATTGGCTCCTTAGATTACTACTTGCTATTTGTAATTAAGGAGGCCCGGAAGTTATTCGACAAAATATCCCATTGGATGAGTAATTTTTTTCCCCTAATATGTTGTTTAGATTTCTATATCTACTATATTCATTGGATTTGGTATTTTACCTTTTTTGTTTGAATGGGTGGGAATTTGTGGAACAAAGTGTTTCATCAACATGGTTTTTAGTTGAGTGTTTTTTTTTTTTTTTTGGCTAGCATTGATTGAAGACATATTGTAGTTTAGTTAATATTTTGTTATTCATTTTGATTATTCCTATTTTTTTTTTTCATGACTTTTGTTTACTCTAACTACAACCTATTGAATTTGGGTTTAAACATTTGGAAATTTTGCTGTGAGTGAAATAATTTTTTGGTATAAATATCGTCACACCCCCTTCATATTTTATAATTTGAAAATATCTTCAAATTATGTGAATGAACACTATTAGCCTTTATACAAAAAATAGAGGAGCTTCTTAGTACGTGCGTGAGTGATTGCTCAAGTATTATGCACCTTCTCTCTCTAATTCATCTCTTCCACGGCTCCACCTTATTGCGTGGGCCACAATACCAACAAAGGAACAAAACATGCTAAACCAACTAAGTTTGTGGAGGTTGTTTTTCTCAAAAACAAAATTTTGTGGAGGTGGTTTTTAGTTCTGAAACGAGTTGGGTTTTTCAAAAAGGGTGGGTCTTGGTCAAACTTGACGGTGGTAGGAAAGGCTTGGTTCTTGGTTAAAAATTATGGTTTTGATCTAAACCCATTATCACTTTGTAATACATATGTAGCTATCAATTAGGATTGTAAAGAACCTTAAAATGTATCGTAAAGAACCAAAGTTTACAACAAAGAAGTAATTGTTAGCAATAAAACTTGATGATTTCACCATTTTAGGCTTGGTTTGTGTTCATATACATAAAGATATTGGTGAGAGTTTAGTAAAGGAGACTCTGTAAATTATTGATCCAGTTTTCTTTCTCTGTGTACCGTTTGCTTCTTAAGAGCAAACAAAATCAATACTTCCTTTTCAATCTTTAACCATGAAGAGACAATCAATACTTATAGCTAGTATTTGTGAGGGTGGGTTTCCATCTAAAACCCAACTGGTTTAATACGTTTAGTTCTTTAACCTCGTCATAAACCCAGCTGGTTTTATGGCAAAGAGGATGGAGCTGTGGTAGAGGTGACGCCAAAAAGAAAAGGGAATTTGAGAAAATACGGAATACAATAATATACATTTATTGTGGAGGCAGCTAAGTAATTAATTTCTAGAATATTAACGACAGGAGAAAGTACTCTCTTTCTCACCATTAGATCTTATAAAAATAAATGGCTATAAAAAGATGTAACTTGAACACATATTATATATATATATATAGTGTAAGACCATTACTGAAAACAATAAAATTAGGGGTGGCAAATAGGGATGGCAATTTCGGTCCGATCCGCGGGTACCCGGCCCGGCCCGACCCTAATGGGCCGGGTTTTACCCGGTCCGATTAGGAATAGGGTCGGGTATGGGTCTTTAAAAAAAAACCCGAAGCGGGTCCGGGTCGGGTCCGGGTTTTATCAAAAAAATCCGAAACCCGGCCCGTTTAAAACCCGGTTACCTAAATTACTAAAATACCCTCTATATATATAAACCTATAATTCTAACCCTAAATCCCTAACCCAGTAATCCCCAGATTACTCAGCCTCCCTCACTCCGCTCTCCCTCACTCCGACCGGCTCTCTCTTACTCCGCAGCCCATCTCCAGTCACCGACTCTCCCTCACTCCGCAGCTCATCTCCAGGTTTGTGTCACCGGTTCTTTTTTTTTTTTTTTTTTTTTTGTTGTAATGTTGTTGACCGTCGACCAACAGGTTCGGCTTTCCCTCACTCAGCAGCTCGTCTCCGGTCACCGGCTCTTTTTTTTTACCGTCGACCAACAGGTTTGTGCTCTCACCAGTCACCGGTTTTTTTTTTTTGTTGTTGTTGTTGACCGACAGCTCATTTTGCTCAGTTGCTCTGTTTTGATCTCCATCAGGTTTGTGCTTTCATTTTCCTTTTTTTTCGGTTGTTGTTGTTATAATGTTGTTGTTGTTGTTGTTGTTGTGGTTGTAGTTCTGTCTGTGCGCTCTCTAGAGCCTGAACAAGTGCAGAAAAAAGAACCCAACAGGTACTCCCTCTCTGCATTTTTCTATTCCTCTCTGTTATTTTCAAAGTTTCTCAATAAAAATGTTACCTTTACTGTTAATTCTTGTTCGGACCTAGGGTTTATATGTTAATTCTTGTTTTTAATATTGGTGAGGGAAAATAAGTTAATAAAAATAAAATAAACGAGAAAATTTTGATCCTTTTTTCTGTATCTTGAAGCCTAGGGAGAAAAAAAGCTCTCAACTTTATATCTAGTTCAGCTTCATTGTTTTTGTATTTTCAATTTTAAGTTTATGGGAGTTCAAAATAAATAATAATATGAACTGGGTTTTTTTTTTTTTTAATCAGCTTGGAGTTCAATAGGGTTTGGATTTTTTAAAAATGGGTTTTTGATGATTTGAAATTGTAGACATGTTGTCTAATCGGTTCTTGTCTCTGTTGTTTTCTCTGTACAGATTTGTGTTGGTTAGTGTGGACTGAGGCTGCTTGTGGTTTTGGGATTCCAATTAAATCCATTCTTTCTTCGCATAAGGTAAGGAAGCCGAATCAAATTTTTGTTCTATTTTGTTCTTTCTGTTTTGATTAATATTGTTATTAACATAGAAATGTCAATGCTCTGAATATGCATCCCCTATGCAGGCAGACAATTGGGTGGTTAATGGTTAATATTCACTCTCCATTTTACTTCCAAATCCTGTTGAAACTGGGATTCCATAATGACCCACTTGTGTGGGTTTGGATTAATATTTTTTGCTGAACATGGTTGGATTGGGTTTGGGTTTGGATTGGGTTTGGTTGTTTTTTGGTGTTATTTACTTTTGGAGCTAAAATTTAGTAATTTACATGAATTGTTGTTGCTTTGAGGAGCAAGAAAGTGTTTCAAAGGGTCAATGTCATAGGGTTTTGTGACTTTGTTTAATGTGATAACTTTGGTGTCTTCTTCATTTCTGCATAGTTTGTTTAATGGAAGAAATGGTTTGTTTTTTGTGTTTGTTGGGAATGCAAATCCTAAAACGGAGATGGAAGACACAAACACAGACAAAAACTTGTTGGATTAATTTGTTGGTTTGTAATTATTCTAAGCCTTTTTAGCATTTTGTAATTTTTTAGCCTTTTTAATTTGTTGGTTTGTGGAGGATAAGACATTTTGTAATTTCTTACACTTGTGGGATTTGTTTTGTAATTTTATTTTTTAATTTCTTGAACTTGTTGGACTTGTGTGTTGTGATACTTAGTTCTTGGACTTATTGGATTTATTTTATTTTTATGTTTAGTTGGTGATTTTAGTTATGATTTATTGATTTATAGATGTATAATTAAATTAACAGGTGATTTATGATTAACTTATAATTTGGATTGATTTGGTTGCATATGCCAAAAATCTTAATGGGCTTGAATTGGTTGCCTAATAATGCCTTGAATGGGCTTAAATTGGCTGCCCAATGAATGGGCTTGAATCTGGCAAAAAACAACACAATGGGCTTAAAAAAAAAAAAAAAAAAATCAGTTGGGCCAGATTTGGGCCCAACCAGTTAAACGGGGCCCGCAGGGCCCCGGAAAAAAAAACCCGATTAATAATCGGGCCGGGTTCGGGTTGCGGGTCTTGGCCCGCGGGTCGGGCCCAGGTATGCAAAAACCCGGCCCGAACCCGGCCCGTTGCCATCCCTAGTGGCAAAGTAAGTCCAAACCAATTTGCCCACCCAAATCCACCCACTCTAATTGAACCCAAACCCACCCAATTATTAGTTGGATTAAATGGGTATCAACCTAATTAGACCCAGTGATTATTGGGTTTTAACTAAAAATGCATTCAGGCTTATTTAACCCAAAAACAATATACCCAAATTCAACCCAATCATTCCCATAAAAAAAAACAAAAAAAAAACCCTCAGACGTTTCAGGGTTTTCATTTTCCTTCATTTTCTCGGCCTCCAAACACTTCTCTCTCTCTCTCTCTCTCTCTCTCTCTCTCTCTCTCTCTCTCTCTCTCTCTCTCTCTCTCTCTCTCTCTCTCTCATCTAGAACTCATGGAATCCATTGGAGTACTCATGCTCATCCCGATGAACTCGTACCTGGAGCAAGAGCTCCAGAGGTGCTACAACCTCTTCAAGCTCTAGACCGCCCCGCAGAAGCAGCAGTTCATCAAGGAGCATGCCAATTCGATCCGTGCCGTCACCGGAAACGCCTACGCCAGCGCCGATGCCGAGTTGATCGAGGCATTGCCAAGGTTGGAGATCGTGTTGAGTTTCAACGTCGAAGTAGACAAGATCAACCTCGTGAAGTGCAGGGAGAAGGGGATTAGGGTCACGTACACCCTCGACGTGTTGACCTAAGACGTTGTTGACTAGAGATTGGAATTTTCTCGGGAAAGTTAGAGAGGGAAAATGAATGAAATAAAAGTTTCTCAGAAATCAAAAAAAGAGTGAGAAAGAGAGAGCAGAAGTGAGATTTTTTGGTCAGAATTGAAGTTGGGAGGCAATGGAGGAGAAAGAAAAAGAAATTTTAGATCCAAGAAAAGTTTTTTCTTTGTTTTTTCTTTTTCTTGGGAAAGTAGAGTGGAGACTAGAGAGAGTGGAAAAGGGAATCCAAGAAAGTGTTGGGGTTTTTACTTTAATGGCATTTTGGTAATTTTGATAATTGGGTAATTGGGTGAGTTGGAGTTTATCCATAATAATTGGGTTCGGTTGGATTTGGGTTAGAAGCAATTAGTTAAATGGGTTTTAATGGGTAAATAGGTTTTATATACCCAACCCAATTATGTCCACCTCAAACCCACCCATTTGACACCCCTACAATGAATTTAGAGCCACTTAAAATACAAGTTGCTTGAAACTAAAGTGCTATTTGGTGACCAAACTTGCTACAAGGCCGCTGCTGCTCTTTAAAAGATAAAGCACAAATGAAGAAGCCACAAGAAACTTTTGTGCTATTTCTTTCAATATCATTTTTAAAAAAATAAATAAATTTCAAACATTTTTGCTTACTACTTCAACTAAAAAATAATGGTTTTTTTATCCCTAAAACTCATCCGGTAACTATTCCCATGCATCATATGGGTTAGCGACTAGTATAAAAAATAATGCAAGCATTATAAGTCAAATTATATGATATGACAATGGGCGGCTTAATGCATTTGGGGGCCTAAGGCGAAAACTGAAATTGAGTCATTTTATATATTTGATATTAAAAAAGAAGAAGTCATTTTATATGTTTAAATCTAATTTTTTTTTATTAAAAATTAATATTACTTAAACTCTATTATCTTGTTTTATATGCAAAATTACTATCAATTAAGTAGATTTTTTTTTCCCCAAAATCTATGGACAAAATTTGACAACCTTTCACACCTATTGATTTGACATATTGATAGTGGTAAGTAAAAAAGTGATGCTAGTGATAGACTTAGATAAAAACTAGTAATTTTTTTTTATCAAAAATTAATATTACTTAAACTCTATTATCTTGCTTTATATTCAAAATTACTACTAATTAACTAGATTTTTTTTTTTTTTTTTTACAAAATCTATGGACAAAATTTGACAACTTTTCACATCGTTGATGTCACATATTGATAGTGGTAAGTAAAAAGGTGATGTTAGTGGTGGAATTAGATAAAAACTAGTAAAAGTTTACGAACTCAACCTATGAAAAATATTGTGAGTTTTTGTGTATTTTTTTTTAGAAGTGCTATATTCACAATATTTTCACAACAAATCCTAGATAATAAGTTGTTACTGGTTTTAATTTTAACCCATCAATGAAATTAATTTTTTGTCATCAATAATAGCCTGTAACAATTTACCACTTAGGATTTATTGTGAAAAATGTTGTGGACATAGCATTTCTCTCTCTCTCTCTCTCTCTCTCTCTCTTATTTTTCATTTGAAAAAAAATGTTATTTTACTTATTCACTAATAATTGGGCTTAATTAATACTATTATAATGAAAAAGAATAACTCTATTGGTTAAAATTTGGGGTTTTTTTTTCCTTGGGGCCTTAGGCGACCGCATTATTTGCTTTCACTATTTAGCCAGCTCTGGATACAACAACTTACTATATCGTTGTCACAAGTGCTTCACGAGATTTGTTAAGAAAATACAGTAGAACAATTTAAAAATATTATCATCGAGAGATTTAAAAATTATAGTTTGGGAATGAATAAATAAATATTAAAAAAGAATAAAGAAATATTAAAAAAAGAATGAATAAATAATGTTTAAATGAGATAGATAAATGATAGAAAGTCGGTTAGAAAGTGTATTTAAAAAAGTGAGTAGGTAAAAAGTAAAAGGAATTGTTTACTTTTCAAACAAAATTTGGAAAGGCTGTTAGAGATGCTATTAGTGTAAAAGTGGGGAAAATTTTGTTTTTTAAAAGAGAGTTTGTAACTGAGTTTAAGTAGCCAAACATATATATATGGAAATGTTAACCAATGCCAAACATATATAGAAATTAGTTTTAGAAATATTTTATTGGAAGAATGATAAAATAATAGATGTTGTTGACAATTTTTTATATTTTCCATTAAAATGGTGTTAAAATTTTCTTATTATGGTTTATTACTATTAGAGTTTGGTTTACCTCCAGTACTTTTTTAACTAGACATGCTTTTTTATTTTAATTATACAATGTCAAGTGGTAGTGGGTTTTAATCTCCACATTTTATTTAGTTAGTGGAAGATGTGGCAATTTCTCATTAAAATAAAAAGAGATTCTAATTAAAAAAGTACTAGAGGTAAACCAAACCTTATTAACAATTACTCTAAAAACATCTATTAACATGGCTCATATATATATATATATATATATAAAAGAAAAGTGGAAACCAAACAGCTCCGTGTGTTGACACCAACACTCCACCAGCCAAGATGATGAAAACCCATATGCCAGTACACCACAACAAATAATGAGCAAATAAGATATAATTTAAAAAAAAAAATTTAATTGCAACTCTCACATGCAAACTCCAAATCCCATCATAATGAGAAAGAGATTATTTATAATAAATAAATAAATAAAAGAGAAAGAGATTGCCATTGATGAAAGTGACGTTGCTTTCAACTACTTGTCTCTTTAGAGCACTCACAACAGTGGTGCTATATAGGTATAATGCTATTTTTTAGCTCCTCTATACCCAAAAACCATTACACAGCAGTGGAGCTAAATCTAAAAGATTTAGCTCCTCAGCTACAGTACACATCTATTTTTAGATGTGTACTGTAGCTCAAATCTAAAAAAAAAAATATTTTTTTATTACACCTCTCTCTCTCCTCTCTGATTAAAATAGTGCTATCATTTTCTCTCTCTCTCTCTCTCTCTCTCTCCGGCTTCTCTTCCTTCTTCTTTGTTCCTCAAATTTTTTTTTTTCTCTCCAGCTCACCGGCCTCCCTCATCCCTCAGCTCGCCGGCCTCCCTCATCCCTCAGCTCGCCGGTCATTTTTTTTCTCTCTAGCTCTCAGCTCGCCGGTAAATTTTCTTTTCCTCTCTAGCTCGCCGGCCTCCCTCATCTCCCTCATCCCTCAGCTCGCCGGCCAGCTCCCTCACCGCCGACCTATTCCACCGACCCAGCTCGCCGACCCACGCCAAGCCCCATTGCCGATCACCCCAAGCCCCATCGCCCAGTCCGCGTCCCTCCGTCGGCCTCAACGTCACCGACCCAAGCCCCAAGCCGCCGATCCACGCCTCCGCCCAATCCTCCGATCAGACCCACGCCGCCCAGTCCTCCCCACTCCGCCGATCAACGCCTCCGCCCAATCCTCCGATCAGACCCACGCCATTCTCTTTGCTGTGATTGAGTTTGGTTGTTTGTTTTTTTTTTTTTTTTTTTTTTTAATGTATTTTCATGTGGGAATGATGTTTGATTTTTGTTTTCTTCTATGGGTTTGATGGCTGTGATGGTGGCGATGGTGGTTGTTGTGGCTATGGTTTGGTGGTACGGTGTTTGGTTTTTTTTTTTTTTTTTTTGTGGGTTTGGTTGTGTCTGCTGGTGGTGGTGATAGTGGTGGTTGCGGGTGTGGCTGATGGCAGGGGTGGTTGTGGATGGTGCTGGGTTGTTTTTTTTGGCAGTGAGATATATTATTTTATTGTAGATGGTATATTATTTTATTGTAGGGATATATTATTTTATTGTGATGTTTATATTATTTTATTGCGTTGATAGCTAAAATAGATCCACTGCTGTAGTATATGTGTAGGTATAATAGATAAAGTAACTTTTGGTGGAGCTAAAAAGCTAAATTTTTAGCTCCACTGCTGTGGATGCTCTTACTAACAAAACCAGTATAGGTTTCAAAAAAAAAAAAAAAACAAAACCAGTATAAGTAACCGTTCTGGTTCCCGACTTTTTATCATTTCTAGTTATTTTTTATTTCTTAGTTTTTTAATATGACCAGACTAGACTAATGTTCCATTAATAGTAAAATTTCCCAGTTGGATTAGGTTTTTAAAATTATTGGAGAAATTACCGCTCTTTCTGTTGGGTGCACTGCACCATGCGTCCAGCCCACATGTTTTTTGTCAAGAGCTCATTTAATGAGCTTGTCTTTAATGTTTCTTATATTTTCTTCATCATGTACAAAAGTCAGCATTAGTAATTGGGTTGATTGGCTTAGGCGTGTCCAACATGCTAAGGAAGAAAGAAAAGAAAGAAGCAAAAGCAAGAGTCATTCTGCTATGGCAGAGCTGAAGAAAAGAGAAAAGAAACAAGCAAGGCCATTCGGCCAATGAGAGCTGAAAAAGGAGATTTTGGTTGAAGCAAAGTCAAAGTAAGTGGCTTGCACTTATTGTGACTTGATGTGAAGAGTGTGAAAGGGAGAAAAGGAGGAAAAGATGAAGAATTAAATAGAGAGGCCATTCGGCCATTTGGGTAGAGGGCTGAAGAAGTGAAGTCCCAAAAGAGAAGTGAAAAAAGAGTGAAGTCCCAGAGTCTGAGGACTAAGTGCTGCGTGAGTGAGAGCAAGCAAAAAGAGAGGAGAAAAATAGAGAGGGTAAGAGAAAATACACGGTAAGAAAGAGAGCAGTGAGTGAAAAGAAAAGGAGAGTTTCTTTACTCAAATTATATCTTTAAGTGTTGTAATCTCTATTTAATATAGTGAAATTATTCGGAATTTATCCCGTGGTTTTTCCTTTCAATGAGAAAGGGTTTCCACGTAAATCTTTGTGTTTTTTGTGTGGTTGTGCTTCCGCTGTACTTGCTAAAATTTATTCACTGTTATATAGAATTTTTTCCCAACACATTCTTGACATGATGAACTGATGATTATTCATAAGTATAAAGTTCTCGTGGAGTGGAGAGTAAAAACCCGAGTTCAAGTTTTTAGAAGAAAAAAAATAAAGGAAAAAATATTGACAAATAATCCATATTTATAGAAGTGGTTTTGAAACATGGACGGAGCCATTGCCCCCAATTTTTTTTAAAAAAAATATATTAATTATATATATGAGTATTAATTTTAGCAATTTTGTTTTTATAAATTACACTTTTGTCTCCTTAACAATATCAATAATTCTTTTAAGAGTATTGTTATAGTCATAAATTTTTCTACAACATTTTTACAAATTGTTAAGGTAGCAAATTCTTATTGGTTCGCATTTGGGCCTACCACTAACATTTTTTTATTTTTTATTTACTTACCAATAACCACTCATCACATTAGCAATTTGTAAAATAGTTTGTAATTCTAGTATTTTCCTTATTTTAAAAATCAAATCTAAAATAAAATATACAAGCCCAAAAAAATTAGTCCACCAACAAAATTACCAATAATAAAACTTAAAAATATATGATACTAGTCACTAACTTGTGCAAAGCATGGAAAAACTACTTAAAAGATTTTAAAAATTAGTACTAATATTTTCTAAAGAATTTTTCCTTCTATCTCTCGCTTAATAATGGTTGTATCCCTTAATATTTAAATGTTACAAAATTTATAATTTTCTCCATTGTTTGATTTGTCTTTGCAAACGCATATTAATACAAAACATATAATTCATAAATAAAAATTTCATTGTAAGAAGACTACTATTCCTTTTTCGAAAAAAGAAGAATACTATTCTAATGTTGCAATTTGGGTTTTTATGATGAAACTAATGCATAAGTAACGTATTATGTTAATGGCCCAGTATGCCTAAATGCATATGAAAAAAGAAAAAAAACAACAACGACAACAACAACCACGAAGTTAACTTAAACTAATGCATAAGTAACGTATTTTGTCAGACACATGTTGTATATCGCAAGGAGTCAATTTTGTACCAAAGATCATTTTGGTTTGGTGAAGGAAATGATATATTTTGATACCGATCAACATCATTGTAACGTTTCGAAAATATCATTTTATATATACTAAACTGAATATTCTACAAAATACTAAAGATACTACAAATTTTATAACGTAACATTTTGTAATGATAATAATTGTGATTAGTAAATAACAATAATATAATATAAATAGTAATAAAAATATCAAAAAAAAAATTATGACTGGTGACATTAATTTTTAGAGGTTTTTTTTTATTGTATCTTTAGCATCGTTTATATTTTTTACTCTAACTATCCTACCAACATTTTTTACCTTATTTTATTCTCCTTCACTTTTTCTCTCTACCTTTTAGGTTTTTTTTTTTTAATTTATTTATTATTATTATTTTTTAAACTCCTCCACATGTTTCCCCGTCAAAGGAAGCCAATAACTTTTCTATTTTGTCTGGTGAACAAAAATAAAACAAGGCAAAAATACTATTTTGGTCCTTACATTTTGGGGTTGCAGTCAATTTGGTCCCTACATTTTGGTAACAGTCAATTTGGTCCATGTTATTTTCAACTTGCAATCAATTTAGTCCCTACCATTAACTTACTAACGGAAAACGCTTACTTGACAAATGGTGTGCACTGTTGACACACTACACATCTACATGGCAATTGAAATAATAATATAAAATTTATTTATCATTTAAAAATGCCACGTGAACGTCTAAATGGAAAAAAAAAATTATTTCTCAAATTTACATATAGAATTTTTTTTTTAATCTCAAATTCTTTCTTAACCTTTGTTTGGTTGCCAAGAAAATGGAGGAAAACAATTTATGACAGCACCATTGAAGCTTGGTCACATACACATCTACATATACAACACACGATTGGCAAGACCCACAAGTTCCAAAATGAAAATTCCACAGCCCCAAATAAACCTCAATTGAAACCCACCAGCCACCAACACATTTTGCAGATCCAAAACCAACCGAGGAACCAATTTGTTGAGAGGAACTCGGTCAAGTACGAACCAATTTGTTGAGAGGAACTCGGTCAAGCACCATTGAAGTTTGATCTCGGCCTGAAGGAAAAATGTGTGTGAGAGAGGAGGAAAGAGGGGCTCTTGTGAATTGAAGGTGGTGATATAGGAGATTTAACAGTAGCTTGAAGAGTGGATAAATGGTTCCTCAGTTGCTTGAGGTTTCTAAAACCAGCCTTGCAAATGTTATTAAACTTGAATTAGCAAGTCTTTGAAGGTTTGAGAATTGGGTTTAAAAAAAATAAAAATAAAAAACCTCAATCTAAACCAGACGGAAGAAATAAATAAATGCTTTTTTTTTTCTATTTATTTAAATGTTTCTTAAAAAATGCCAATGTGGCATTTTAAAAATGATAAATAAATTTTTTATTATTATTTCAATTGCCACGTAGATGTGTAGTGTGCTAATAGTGCACACCGTTTGCTAAGTAAGCGTTTTTCGTTAGTGAGTTAATGGTAGAGACTAAATTGATTGCAAGTTGAAAACAACAGGGACCAAATTGATTATTACCAAAATGTAGGGACCAAATTGACTGTAACCCCAAAATGTAGGGACCAAAATGGTGTTTTTGCCATAAAACAATAGATGTACTCATATATTATCACCAAATTATGATGTATTTAGATAATGATAAAAACAATAATATAATAGTACAATAATAATAACTGAAGAGTATAAAATAAGGGATGACAGATCCACTTAAGAAAACCTAACGATACTGGATTAGTGGGTTGTCGGTGATAAGGCAATAAATGGGGGATCGGATGGATAGGGGACATGATGGACGGACTCCTCCCCATGATAGATGGTTAGTCCCTTGAAATGGACGGATTTAAGTCACATGGATGCAAGGTAGACGGGTATCAAAAGCTACGTGGCACCTACATGGTTTTGAGTGGGCTCCAAGGAATTCTAAATGGAAATATCTTGCACCCTATGATTAACCCTAGTCAGTGAAATCCCAACGTGAGAAGAATCCTGTAATATACACACATTTATGATGATCTTCCCCGTAAGGAAACACCTTCTTCCTACACAAGAAACGGAGGTCAGTTCTACATTACTATAAAAACCCCAAAACCCTCAAAAAACAAGGTATGCATAATTCATCCCAGCTCTTGCACTCTAAAGTTGTGAAAAAGCTTTCTAACTTAAGTTTCGGAAGGTCTTTGGCCGGTACCACACTGGTACTCTTCTAAGGTCTTCTTGTTCTGTGTTGTGCAGGTATTGTCTAGAGCACGTGAGAACTGTGTGACTTACTGAAGATTTGTAGCATCATCAATAACAAAAACAAAAGCCCTTGTTTTTATGGTTAAAAAAAAAAAAAAAAAAGAGTTAATTTTTACAACTTTTAATCTTGATATTCACATTCCCCAATCCCACCTACCCTATCTTCCCCCACCTTCTAGTTTCTTCTTCATCTTAATTCTTTTTAACTCTACTCTCTCCTTTGTCCTTTGGTTTCTCCTCCTTCATTCCTTCACCGTTTTAACTTTCAACTAAGAGTTTTGTCTACAAATCTATGAACCATTAAGCATCAATGGCTATGCAGAATAAAGATTTATGCCACCTCTTTTACTTTTGATCTTCATCCATCTCACAAACATGTAGACTTACAGTGGTACTCTATAAAATTTTCTTATGATTTTGTGTTGGGGGAAGGAGAAGGGTAGAGGAGAGAGGTCGGGTTTTAGACTTAGGAAATTTCGAGTTAGAAATAGATTTTTTATTTTTTTTATTTTTTTAATAATGCTGATGTATAAAAATATGAGAGCTCTAAAAAAAAAAAAAAGTAATATATTGGTTAGAAACTTTAGTTTTATAGATCAAGAACTTCAAATCATATAAAAAACCTTATAACACAATTTATAGCTCCTCATATATAAAAGCACTTAAGAGTTGAGGGAAGATGAATTGGAGTTGTGAAGTCAGCGTTACTTATTAGCATTTCTAACTATCTCAACACAAAAAAAGAGTACGTCAAATTATTACTTATTACCCATCAAAAAAATTTATTACTTATTAGCGTTTTTTTATTTATTTATAAAATTTGATAGTTATAATAGGGAGGGTGTCCTTAATTCTTAAAGGAAAATGCTAATGAATGCTCTTAAAATATTGGTTAATAATTCATTTAAAGAAAATTTTTATAAAAAAAATAATACTTTGATAGTTTTTTTCATTTTTCATAAGGATGGTATCAAAACTTTTTTAAAATGGATTATTAACAAATACTTAACTTTAAATATTTTAATTAAAAATACCTGCTACAAATCACTTAGGGTCAACGTGTGAGCATAGTAGTGACAAAGAAAGGATATGGCCGTCCCTAAATCAAGATTTGTGGTTGGCGTTGGGGAATGAAATTAGTGAGTCTGAATTCTTTGGACTAACAAATAAAAGATAGTAGATTTTTTTTTCTTTTAAAAAAAAAAAAAAGCAAAACAAATAAGATTTCACACTTTCTCTCTCCTCAATAAATGAGTAGTACTGTTCAATGTGATGATTTGTAATTGAAAGGCTGTCGGTTTATTTTTCTCAAAAAAAAAAAGGCTGTCGGTTTATAAATGTTTCTTCCAATCATGTGTCATCTCTCTCTCTCTCTCTCTCTCTCAGGTTGAAGCAACTCAAGCAACTACACAGGGCTTCGAAGTGAAATTCTTTCCATTCTTAGAATCATTTACAAGGCTAAGGTAAGCTAAATATTTTCAATCATTAAAACAAATTATCTAATATCTTTCTCCTTTTTTTTTTTTTTTTGTTAGTTTACAATTAATGTTGCATTATCTTTCTATATTTCTCACTTGAATGTTAAAATTCACTTCATTGTTGTTCGGACAAAAATAGAAAAAGAAAAAAAAAAAACTCACTTTACTGCACTAAGTGGCAAGGATTCAAATAAAGGTGCTCCTAGCATAGAAACTGATAGTAATCTTGCCTGAGAGGATCTCTTTTTGTTGTTCTGTGTGGATTGTAGTTTTATTTTGTTGGTTGTATTGAATTCTATTTTGTGGGTGAATGAAATTTGGACCCATGATTTAATTTGTCCAATCCGGTCCTCATTTACTATTTATTTAAAGAAGTTTATCAAAAAAAAAATATATTTAAAGAAGGAAATTTGAAAAATGCCTGCCAACAATTTTTTTTTGGGAGCCTGCCGACATTCTTTTAACATCTTGTCACAAAAAGTCTTGGAACGCACTTTGGACACGTATTTTACCGCAACATATTTGAGTGTTAATTAGTGATTTGAGTATTTTAAGTGGTGGGTCTTTGTGAAGTATTGTATAGCAAATTTTATTTTTTGGTTTTTGAGAAACAATTAGTGGATATCAATGAGTGTACGTGAAACAATAATTTCCCTAGCTTATTATCTTGATCTTGAGTTTGGATGATTTCATTTTTATTAATTTTTTTTTTTAAAAAGAGAGAATTTTAAAACACTATACATAAATCAATAATCTGATTTATGAGGTATAATTTAGATGAGGAAAATTAAAAATATTAATTATTTTCATAAAAAAATTCAAACTGTAATAATCCACAAAAGGAAAATAAACAAATATATAAATTCGGCGATGCCAAAATGCTAGAGTTCTCAGCGAATTTATCAATTTATTACCGTAATAGCTTGTATAATTGAAAATATATCTTATCAATTAATAAATCGATAAAATAGCACTGTTTGAAATATACCAGTTTAAGGTTGTGTTTGGCATTGGCTGAAAAAACCTTTTTTTAACTATTTAGTTTATTTTTTCTACTATTCAGCTTATTTTTGTTACTATTCATAAGTCTCATTGTATTTTTTTTGTACTATTTATAGATCCTACCGTACTATTTCAGTTAGTTTTTAACTTTGTCTACAATACTTTTAGTAAAATGTTTTCAATTTCAACAAAATAAGTTATTTCTAAACCGACACTAAATATCCAAATGTAAAATGATGAATTTCACTAGAGCACATTTTTAAAATATCATGTGCATAATGGGTTTGACCTTTAATAGGTTCACTGAAAAAAAAAAGAAAAAAGAGTAGACTTTTGCAGTGTTTGGCTTGCTGCATTTGCGAAAAACGCTTTATTAGATGGTGATACATTGTACTACAGTCAATAAAGATATTTAATTGTTTAGGGCGTTATGGTGGGTGTAGGATTGTAAGTATGACTTCACTAAGTTTAATCTTCTGTGTTCTTTAATTTCTTTTATATTTTTGGTATCTTAATGTATCCCAATATTTTAAAAAATTGAAATTTGGCACCTAGATATGCATAAGAGAGATTGTAAGAAAATCTATTAATCATTTTTATCCTCATTGGATAGCTAATAGGAAGGTATTGATACTGTGGAAATGGAGGAAGATATGAACCAAAAGCTTCTTAGAGAAGTTGACGCTGCAGGAGAAATCAGTGTTGTTGATCAAGTGCCACTCAAGGACAAGGTATGGAGCGAGATGAAGAAGATGTGGGTTGTAGCTGTTCCTGCTATATTCACCAGAGCCTCCAACTTAGGGATCATTGTCATCACTCAAGCCTTTGTTGGGCACATTGGGTCTACAGAATTAGCTGCCTACTCTTTCATTTATACCGTGTTTTTGTCATTTGCAATTGGTATCCTGGTACGTTTAGGCATTACTCTTTTCAGAAACTCATGAACTAGCTTTAGTATATACCAAACTAGTATGAACAGTATGCGTATTTTTAAAGTTTACTCAAGTCAAAGGTATAGTATATGTAACCTATCACGCCCCCAACCCAATGAATAAGCTAACTAGGTGGTTTTTTATTTATTTATTTATTTTTTAATTTAAGTAATGAATAAGTCAAAGGCCTTCTTATAGACTAGCACTCATCTTCAAAGAATTTTTACACCAAATAAATTCAAAACTAACCTCAATAACTCCACTGTTTGGAACAAAAATCCAGAAACCTTATTTGCATAAAATATTGAACACAATAAAAAATAAAAACAAAAAACTAATTAAATATTAAGGTTGCTTTTCATATTAGCTTAAAAAGTCAGTTTTTGGTACTATTTAGCTTATTTTTGTTACAATTTAGCTTATTTTTGTTACTATTTATGGGTCTCATTGCACTTTTTGGTACTATTAATGGATCTCACTGTACTATTTCAACTACATTTTAGTTTTATCTATAGTATTTTCAGCAAAAACTTTACAGTTTCAGCTAAATAAGCTGTTCCCAAACGGACACTAAGTTCAAAATATATATTGTGAAAGTTCGTTTACACCTTGAATATAGGAATTGACACCACCATTATTGTGCAAAAATAAAAGTAGTTAAAAACCAATAAAATAACTTGTCTCTAAGTAAAAACCACTAGGGAGAAATGTTCCCAACAAGCAATCCACTATTGTAAAGAGTAGTTTAAGATCTAGTACAAAAACTTTGTTTTTAGATTCTACAATCCTAGTAAATGAACTTAAAATAGAAACCTCTTACTACTTTAAAACCTTTGAACTCTTTTATCATGTGAATGCTCCACGGATGATGCATCTATGATCATGTTCTGAACCTCCAACCAACTACAAGAATCTCTTGAAAATTTGAAGCGAAGTCTATGTGGTTTCAACACCAATCCAATACACTCAAGGTAACAAGGTGTTTGGATGGACTTTCCTCTCAAGATATTCAGTGGGAGGGGTTAGGAAAATTGAGGGAACTCTCAAATATAGTCTCTCTATGCTCTATGGCTGTCTCCCTCTTCTCTAAATTAGGGTTACAAAACCACCTTTAAATATGTGTAGGGTTGGGATTTGAGTGGCTACAAAATGCCCATAAATAAGCCTAGATTGGTTCTTTCCGCACAGGTTTGTTCAAACAAAGGTTGAGTGAACTTCAGGCGAACTCCTCTGGAAGTCTTTTTGTAAAGTTCGATCAAGCAAAGGTCAGGCAAAGATTGGACAAAGGCCTCTGTTCCTCCGTTTCTTGATGTTGGCTTGATAGTTTCTTGTGCAAAACCCTAAAGAATCGACAACTTCGCTTTCAACTATTTTATTCTTGAAAACCCAAATGACTTTAACCCATATGTCAGAAATACATGAAAAATTGTTGCAATTCCAATAGATATTTTGGCACGAAATTAGCCAACAATAAATGACCTAATATATTGAAATGAGTTGTGTTAGTTACGATTGAAGGTGAGTATACTGTCTTTGGCACGAAATTAGCCAACAATAAATGACCTAATATATTGAAATGAGTTGTGTAATGTGTTAGTTACGATTGAAGGTGAGTATATTGTCACAAAAGATGCTAAAAAAGAGATGCTCTAGATCTCATAGATTCTCCAAGATTAGGGTTTAAAGCAAGACAAGTACATAGTTTAATATGAAATCTAGAGTGTATTAGATTTGGGCAATGCTATTAACATTCTCATACAAAGCATAGTTATGTGAGATATCATTGTCTACGACTAGTTGTTGAAAAATAGTTGATGCTACAGTTTGAGATTCACACATACAAATAATAATATATATAATAAAAAAAATTCCTATTGTCATGTTGACTATGGTTAATTATTCTAGAAGAGAAATTTGAACTTTACGTTGGGCAACTAGCATAAATTATAACTAAAGAGTTTGATCGTAAATCAGTCTCTTTCTCTTTCTCTCTAAATGCGTGTGAGTGTGTTACTGTAATTTTTGTGCATTTTACCCCGTTTATGACATGTCACCATATCGGTTCCTTCACATGAAGACGGAGTACGTGATACTCAACCTCCCTGAAAGCAGTTTTAGACCTGAAGCCAGTGCCAGTCTAGTAGTATATAGAGCCTCTTAAAAAGAGACAAAGGAGTCGCCACCTAGTTATAAGTTTGGGAACCAAAAGGTCCAAAACATAACTCCACGAAAGGATCCACCTACTATACTAGGTCCAGAGTTAGGGTGCAAGATGGGAAGATGTTAGGCACCCTAAGCCTGCCTAACCGTATTTAGCCTTCAAAAATCATTACTTAATTGGATCAGGTGAGAGCTATCCAAAAAGCTCAAGTGGATGTGCATTCATGTTTACAGCCTAAGGATCTGTTAGGAATATGAAATAATTGTTGTAATCTCTTTAGTTAAGTAATTAGCTAATTGGTTGAGATTATGATGAGTTAGTTAGGATTTGAGCACATGTAACTCATTTAACACATGACTTAATTCAAAATGCATATGTTGAATTAACTAGCCAATTATCATGAGCCATGTGGCCAATGACATTAGAGCTAGTTTCCTATAAATACATGATTGTAATTCAATAGTAGATTTAAACCAACTTCTTAGTACATTAGTACATATCTCTCTCTCTCTCTCTCTCTCTCTCTCTCTCTCTCTCTCTTAATCTTTCTCTTTCTCTTTCTCTATGGATGGTGATTACCTCGAATTAAGTCAATTTTCCTATAATTCCCATCAATCCCCCCATGATTCCTATACATCCCCATTAGGAACCATCGGATTCCTAACAGGATCAGTTTATGGGTTATTTGAATCAACCAAGAGAAAGAATAAAAAACATGTTATCAAACAAGTGTGTGGGAGGACAAGCATATCATCATGGAATCACACTCAATCACACAACCTTTAAACATGAAGAGCATTACACCATCAACATCCAAGTGTGTGTAAGTGTCTATCCAATCATGCATGTGCATGTGGATACCAACCAAGATTATGGGCTTTATTATAGATGAATGATTGAGTTTTATGAAGGAGAAGCATTAATTAAAGTTGAGACTTCATTAGCTCTTAAGTGTCTTTCCTTAATTAGACTTAGATGATCTTGATGCATCATTAGTTGTCTTGCAAGCTTTAGAGATTAGTTAGATTCAATTAATTAAGTTTGAATTAACTTGACTTTCATGTTATCATTTAAATTCAAATTAATTATCTTAATCATCTTTATTCTTTTAAGACAATATCCCTTCTTTCTTCAATTACGTTTTAATTGAGTTATGGAAATGAGTCGAAACCCAAATTAGCTTTTGAAGCCCAATTACCTTTTAAGTCTTGGAAGGATTTTATTTTGTGAAGATTTTCCTTATATAAGAATTATTAATTGATTTCCAAAAGAGTTTGAATTTCAATTAACTATTGACTTGAATAAGATGAGTCCTTTGTGTTTTCTTTCTTCATCTTTTTTGATTTGCTAGTACATTGATAGCCCATAAGATGAGTTCTATTTTTGATGATTATAATCAAAATTTTAATTAAAAAAATAAAATTGATTATATGAAGTCATATTCAGTGGAAATTCATTTGGCAGAGTAGAACCTGTATTTTGAGATTTAAATCATGTTCTGGAATTTGGAAGTGCAGTTAGGCATGGCTACGGCATTGCAAACTCTCTGTGGGCAAGCATACGGTGCAAGAAAATACCACATGCTTGGTGTATATCTTCAAAGATCATGGATTGTTATGTTTTTGGCATCAATAATTCTTCTTCCTATATTTATCTTCGCAACCCAAATTCTAGAGGTTTTAGGCCAAGATGAAGATATTGCAAAAGTTGGAGGAGAGGTTGCTCACTGGATAATTGGAGCAATGTTTGCCTTGGTGATATCTTATTCAAGTCAAATGTACTTGCAATCACAGAGCAAGAACATGCTCATTACTTACTTCGCAGCTTTTGCCATTGTAATCCACGTCCTCCTTTCATGGCTTTTGACTGTGAAATATAACTTTGGGGTTCCTGGTGCAATGTTGTCCACAGTGTTGGCATTTTGGATTCCCAATATCGGTCAGCTTATGTTTATTATGTGTGGAGGTTGCCGGGAAACATGGAAGGGTTTCTCATCATTGGCTTTCCAAGATCTATGGGCTGTTATGAAGCTTTCTTTATCATCAGGTGTAATGTTATGGTAAGACTTTCTATTAATTAGTGAGTAGGTTGATATACCTGAAATTGGAATTTAGAATAATATTGTATATTTTAAGAGTACGCCAAAATAAATACGAGATAGTGTAAGGTCTAAAAATTACGTAACAATGGTCATTTTAAAATAGGTTCTTTGTTTAACCCTTTTTTTTTCAAAAAAAAAAAAATATTGTTGTTATTATTTTCTATGTTCAAGCTTGTCTGCTTCACTTGTTCTTTGGTTGTTGAAAAACCTAGGAAGCATGTGTGTAGGCATGAACACAAGTCCTAGACATGATCATCAAATATTAATATATATATATATATATATATATATGTGTGTGTGTATATATATTTATATATTTTCATTTGAAAAATAGAAGCGACAGATCTGTGATAGAGTGATCTTAAAAGAGAAATATTCTTTTAGCTGTTTGTTCAAGTTCATAGGTGTGATACTTCGGATTGAGTATATTTATAAGTAAGTTTGGATTGTGAAGGCACTGTAAGGGCGTATGAAAATGAAATAATGAAATCCTTGAAATTTTTCACCATTATGATTGCTAAAGGCTTTTCCTCTACCCATTTTCGTGAATGAGTCAATTGTCTCTTTGCAAGGATGAGTGGTTTTACTATATCAGGTCCGTATCGGGCAAATGGCTAGGCTCTTATCATAGATTTTAATTCTTCTAAGTTCTAATAGTAGTCTTTGCATGCTTAAGAATCATTGGCACTGATCACAATATTCTTGAACAAAGTCTTATGCATCTTTTTGCATAATTGACCAATAATATCATGCTCTGATGGCCCTTTACACCGAGGCCCTTCTTCTTAAGTGGTTTCCACAAATTCATTTGTGTCTCTCTTTCGACATAATCAGTATCATAAGGTGCTAGCTAGAGACTAAAATCAATTTGGTTTGGCCAACCTCTGAGGTTGAAGTTAGGCCTTTCCAGTTTGTCTACCTTCGGGTTCAATCCGACAGAGGCATTTTATAGCCTTTGACTCCTCATTGCGATTCTTTATTAATTATGAGCAATCCTCTATTAATCTGTTGAAATATAAATGATTATTTAATGAGAAAAAATTTTATATTCCAGTGTAATAAGCAAATTTAGAGTTTGTTTGGGATATGATAAAATTTCAGCTTATTTGAGTTTTTAGCTTCTTTTTGGTACTATTTATGAGTCTTATTGCACTTTTTAATACTATTCATGAGTCCCAATTGTACTATTTAACTAACTTTTATTTTTTTTTTTCTATACTTTCAGCAAAAAATTTTCAGTTTCAGCTAAATAAGCTATTTCAGCTAAATAAGTTTTCAATTTTATGTTATTTTTTTGAACTTTAAAACTTAGTAATCTTTCCAAAACTGTGGTAACAATCTCTTAATAAACTTATGAAATTTAGGATTTTTTCACACATAAGGGGAGTGTATATATATATATATATATGGGTTAGGTTTACATCCAGTATTTTTTTAATTGAAGGTTTCATTTTGTTTTAAATACACAATAACAAGTGGTAGTAAGCTTTAATCTTCACATTTTATTTAATTAGTGAGTGATGTGGCAATTTCTCATTAAAACAAAAAGAGATTCCAATTAAAAAAATATTTGAGGTAAGTCAAACCCTATATACAAAACTGTTTAGTAAATAAATGTATTTATCATGACAGTGTGGAGGTTTGGTACAACGCTGTTTTGCTTCTTATAGCAGGATACCTGAAAAATGCCGAGGTCTCCATTGATGCTTTAAGTATATGGTATTTCTCATACAGCCTCGCCTCTCCTCCATTTATTTATTTAAAAAGTTTTTGACCGCTTTGTCTTCTTTATTGTTGTTGTTATTATTATTATTATTGTATTTAATTTTTTTATGTTTCCCAACTCCCTGTTCCTTCAGTAAAAACATCATTTATGTTCCTATATTTTGACCATATTTTTAATTTGGTCCTCAAGTTTTCTTAGCTTTCATTTTGGTACTTATATTTTTAAACATGTTGTCATTTTGGTCTTTGACATTATCTCACTTAAAGAAATGTTACTTTTAAATTTGTAGTGTAGTCCATTAACCAAGCAGACATTTTCTATAAGTGAGATGACGATATAGACCAAAATTACATGTTTAAAAGTAATAAAACCAAAATAAAAGCTGTTAACTTGAGGACCAAATTATTAAATAAAAAAAAAAGAAAAAAAAAAGACCAAAATATAGGAATCAAATAAGTGTTTTGCCTATTCTTTTTTTTGTCTAAATTATCCGTTTGCCTCTGTTAATTTTGCGTCATGCCTACCCTTAGCTAATTCAAGTACATGATTCTGTATAGCCTTAGCATCAATGGGTGCGAAATGATGATAGCTCTTGGATTCATGTCTACAGCAAGGTATTGTCATCATTCTCATGACCTATGCGAAGACCAGCACCAGCACAGGCCAGCACCATCATCATCTTCATCTTCATCTATATCTATTAGATATTTTCATTTTGAGTGGAAAGTGGGGTTAGGATGTTCATTCACTATCATGTTTGAACTAAATAAACATCGTTTTAAAAGATTTTAGACATTGAAATATGAGTGATAATAAAAATACTACAAAGTTTACTATATAAATCTTTGCAACCGATTATTAATTAAAAATAAAATAAAAATTCCAGCATTCAGATATCATGTTGTTAAAGCTTACTAATCACATTTATTGGCATATTAGTGGCATCAATCGCAAAAAATGTAATTATGATGTTAATTTATAATGTTTTTGAAGCCTATCAATCATGTTAATTGTTAAATCAGTTTGTAAACTAATAATATTTGTAATAGATATAGCATTTTTCCTACTGATTATTAATTTTATGAATTAATGTTTCGACCATATACTTGTCCAAATATTTGGTTAAAAATCTAGTGTTCGAGTATCAAATGAGCTTGGAAGAGGGAGTGCAAAGGCAGCAAAGTTCTCAATCGTGATGACAGGGCTCACGTCATTTACCATCGGATTCGTACTTTTCTTATTTTTCCTTATCTTCAGAGGACATGTGGCTTACGTATTCACCGAAAATGAAGAGGTGGCTTTAGCATTTGCAAACATGTCACCTTTATTGGCTGTCTCCGTACTATTGAATAGCATTCAACCTGTGCTCTCTGGTACTCTTTCTACATTTGCTTGGATGTCTCTCGAACTTGATAATTTTATTTTGGGTTAATCGCAAATTACACCTTTAAAGTTTGAGAGTGATTAGATTTTATACCTTGAAATTTCAAAATTTAAATTTTACTCCCTGAAGTTTGGTGATATTTGGATTTTACACCATAACGTTTCAGAATTTGTATTTTACCCCCTATATTTTAGGAGTGTTTGGATTTTACTCCTAAAAATTTTGGAGTGTTTGGATTTTACACCTTAAAGTTTCAGAATTTGAGAGTATAAAATCAAAACAACCGGTAAAATTCAAGTTTTGAAACGTCAGGGTGTAAAATCCAAACACTCAAAACTTCAGGAGGTAAAATCCAAATTCATCTAAATTCTGAAACTTAAAGGTATAAAATCTAATTACCCCCAAACTTTAAGGGTGTAATTTGCAATTTACCTTTTTATTTATTTGGATGACTTTTCGTACATACTAAACCTATCTTAATAGTACATCACTTGTTACATGGACAGGAGTCGCCATTGGTGCTGGCTTGCAGAGCATTGTAGCATATGTCAACTTGACAGCCTATTACCTAGTAGGGATTCCTGTTGGTGCTGTGCTTGGATTTGTTTTTGATATGGAAGTCAAAGTAAGCTATTTTTATCTCCTTTAATTTCCACGTTTTAATTCTGATGATGCTGAAAATCGTCAGTGAGCTGAATGGTCCTTACATGCCCTTGATGAAACCTGAGAAAACACAAACACTAAGAAAACCTCACAGGGAGTACTGGTGTAGTACCAGCCAAAAACCCTCCGAATGTTAAGTTAGAAAAGAGAATTTTTCTATCACTCTAGAGTGCCAGAGCTAGGGTATTATTATGCGTACCTCGATTTGTGAGGGCTTTGGGGTTTTTATTATAGTGTAGAGCTAACCTCCGCTTCTTAATGGAGAGGGTATTTTCTTGTAGAGAAGATCTTCTTCAGTGCTTACATATCGTGGGATTTTTTCCTTGTAGGGATTCCTCTGATTACGGTTGAGCGTAGAATGCAAGACATTTCCATATTAGGTTCCTTGGAGACCACTTAGGTCACGTAGGTGCCATGGGGCTTTGCCACCCATCTCCCTTGAGTCCGTCCACTTTAAAGAGTCCGTCCGTCTCTCTACCTTTTTGTCCAAGACACGACTCTGTCTACCAATTCTTTGACTGTTAGGCTATCTAGATCATCTTTTTTGGCAACACCATCGCTTATGACTAACTCTGTTAATTGGATCCATCTGCTTTGGGATTTATCCCTATCAGCTGCCCTTTCACTCCATGGGTCTATCGCTTGGTATCCTAGACGGACACGTGGAGTGACGGTTTTACCTAGTTCTAAGGAGTCGTGTTTTGATTGACAAGGTAGTTGAGAGTCATAAATGCTGAGGGGACAAATGGCACAATTTCAGTGGTTGGCTACTCGGATTGAAGCGTAACTTCGTCTTCTGCGTCGTTTCCTCTATATATATATGTCGCCTCTCCCATCCATTTCTACTTTTTGCAACTATTTTCCAATGTCAGAGCGCCACCGTTATCTGCAAGAATCTGTCACTCCGTCACCTCAGCGCGTCCGTTCACCACACCGTTTCTGTCTCTTTTCTGCATTGTACACCTATAAGTGCTCTTCGTCCTATACACATGTTTTTTATTTTCTTTTTTCATTTAAGTATTATATGTCCGTCACGTATACAGACCTATAGAGTCTTAGGAGTTTATCTGTCACTTGTAGGTGTAATAGATGTCTAGTAAAGCGTCGAGTGAACAATCGTGTGTCCACGAAGGAGCGGGCTATGATAAGGTGTACCCGTCAAGTCAAGGTGACCCCGGCACCTCTTATCCTGAAAGGGTTCCTTCTGTTAACTCACCTTCCAAGGAAAAGGATGAGGATTCAGACATGGACGGGTCAGAGAGTGATACAGACGGAGACTCAAACAGCAAGGAGAGCTTTGAATATCCTATTAGAACCATTATTGGCCTTGACGGCCTTAGGAATTTTGTCATTCCCCCTTTGTGGATGATCAATAATTTTAACTCGATCATTCAAAGAAAACACTTTAACACCTTATGGGAGAGGTATCAGATTCCCGTCAATGTCCCCATCCGTTTGCCTTTTAAGTTTGAAAAGTGCTACTATTGTGGTACTGATGATGTCGAGGTGTATGAGTAAATGTTCAAGGCAGGATTTAGACTACCTTTGAGTGCTCTCCACTGTCGCTTAGTCCAATACTTAGGACTAGCCATCACTTAGATTGCTCCGAATGCTTGAAGAATCTTCCTCGGTGCGGAGGTGTTATACAGGGTTCTGAGTAAAGGGAGACGTCGCCTAATCGTGGAGGAGTTCTTTCACTATTACTGTCCTATTGAGATTGTCAAGTCTAGGGGAATTTATAGCTTCCTGCCCAGGAAACTGGCGCTCAGGCTAGTGTACAAGACCCCTGACTCCAACTGGAACTGGAAGAACCGGTTTTTCTTCATCCAGGGAGAGAACTGGGTGTGCCACCCTGATGAACAGGAGCACATGCCCCTTGTTGATAGAGCTTGGGGTATAATGCCCCCGTCTGGTAGGCGCTTGTTTACTTAATTTGCTTGTTTATTTATTTTGTCTGTTTTACTTGTTTGTCTAACCATCTCTTGTGGCAGCTCAGGACTGTCCAGAGTTTGACCTTGAACAGTGGAGCTTCTTAGAGAAGATCTTCAGTATTTCATTAGAATAGAGGACGTGGAAGAAGCTTGTCACCTTGGACACCCTATACTGGTACTGTGAGGGTCCTGAGCCTATAGACACTGCCCGTTGTTATGATGCACTCGCACGCCAATGTGAGTCTGTCGCTTATTCCTTACTCTTTTAGTTCCTTAGTAATTTCTGTCTAACTCTTTCTTCCCATCCCCCTTTGGCGTAGAAATGGAAGACGGTAAGAGAAGGGCTTTCATTCGCCAACAAGCCGCCGTGCATGCAAAGAAACAGCAGGAGGAGGGCGTGCCCCCTACCGGAGGGACAAGCCCAATTAAGCTGTTCATCAAGAGGAAGACAAAAATGGTAATTACTACAACCGTTAGGGAGACGCCTTCGGCTACCAAGTTGCCTTCTCCGCCCCGTCATGGGACTGGGAAAGGTTTAATGACCGCCAAAGGTCCCGTCGTTGAGCAGTGCCCTCCCCTCCTCTACAAGGATTCGCGATATGCCATCAGGCAACTCTCGTCCATCATCAAGGATGATGATTATGAAGACTTAGGCAACCATGCAACTGAGGCCATGGGGGAGATTGGCCTTTTCAGCTTGGCTCAGGTGTGTAACCATCCTCTTTCCCTTCCATTTCTCAATTACCCTTATTTCTAACCTTGTTTTGACTCTTGTAAGGGGTGCTGATGATGAAGGGCTTGATGGACCGTTGCATGGCCTAAGAAAAGTTGATTGATCGTCTGAAGGAACGGGCTGAGGCTACAAAGATGGGGCTGAATGAGCTTAAGGCTTGGAGGGAGGTGTAGATTAAGAAGCTAGACATGACGAAGAAGGCCCTGGAAGAGTCGGAGAGTCATGTCGAGGTGCTGAAGATGGTGCTTAAGGACAAGGAAGGGGAGATCTCCTCGTTAAGGAAGCAAGTCCATCGGAATAAGGAGGACGGGAAAACGAAGTTTCGCAACTCTAACGGTTTCCTTGATGAGCTCGGCAGCTACTATGTTGATGGATTTCATGAGTGCCTCCATCAGGTTAAGGCTCTCTTCCCCAACCTGGATATGTCTCAGGTCTCCTTCGACGTCGTGGTCCAGACCCCAGCCAGATCCGTCGAGCCTGAAGGTACCGATGAGCTATTTGAGGCTTACCCCACTCCCGACGCTCAAGGTGACGAAGAAGTCGCTCCATAAGATGAACAGGTTAAATTCGTCGAAGATGAGAACCGTCCTGTTGAAGAGGCCAAGCCAGCTGATCACGAGAAGGTTGTGGACGAGGAGGCCCCCGTTAACCAGCCTTAGCTTTTGAAACTTATTATTATGTCTTGTTTTTCTTTTCCCTCTTTTTTTGTTACTTCTATTGTAGAAATCCTTGAAAGAACAATATTTATGTAATTTTTTAATGCTGTCCACTGTTTTTAGGCTTTGGATGCAAACATTTTGCCCTCCATGGGCTTTTATCTATTATCTTTTTTCATATTCGTCGCTTGCATTTTTACTTGCTGTTTGAACATGCCTTTGCCATTATATTTCATTGGATTTTTCCGTCCATGTTAAGATCAAGTGGGATCAAATACACCTGTTCGTTCCCTTTTGGGGTCTAACGTGCGTAGTACATTTTTTACTCATCCATTCTATGGACTTAGGAATGTTGGGTTCGGACCCTTTGTATCTTCTATTCGTCTGTCTATAAACTTAGCAACCTTTGGATATTGGTTCATGTCCGTCCATTGGAGGGACTTATAACATGAGTTGGGGTCCATTCATCCTATGGACTTAGTAAATTTTTGGATACCAGTTGTACCCGTCCATTCTACGAAACCTAACAATTTATGGATACTAGTTGTATCCATCCATTTTATGGATACAAGTTGTATGAACTTAGTTGGATACCAGTTGTATGAACTAGTTGTATTGTCCATTCCATGAACTTGGTAAATTTTTGGATACCAATTGTATCTGTCCATTATACGGTCTTAACAAAGTTTGGATACTGGTTGTATCCGTTTGTCCTATGGGTGCTAGTTTGTACCCGTCCATTTTGGGACCTTATAGAAGGTCGAAAATGTAGTAGATATACTTGGGCAAAAAATGTAGTAAAGATATTTGCGCAAATTTCTACTGAATAACTCCTCTTATTATATGATAAACGCATAAAACAAAAACGCCCGTTGGGCTAAATAAGCAGCTTCTTAAAAGAAAATGACATAACAGTAGACTGGATTGAAGAGGTGTAATTTAGGAACGTTGTTCTACTGATAGTACTTTCTTAGGTGCTCCGTATTCCACGGGTGGTGTAGCTTTTTCCCGACGAATGTCTCCAGATGGTAGGTGTCTTTTCTCTGTCATGAGGCGATTCTGTAGGATCCTTCCCAATTAAGTCCTAGCTTTCCTTGGGAGGGATCTCTTATGGCGCCTGTCACCTTCCTTAGGACCAGATCTCCAACTTGAAAGTCCTTGTGTCTGACCCTGGAATTGTAGTGCTTGGTAATGAGGTCCTGGTATCGTGCTAGCCTTTGCTCGGTCGCCGCTCTGACTTCATCTACTAGGTCCAGCTGTAGGCGTATGGCCTCATCATTCCCACTCTTATCATGATTTTCTACTCTGAAACTTGTGAGCTCGACCTCAGCAGGGATAATAGCCTCGCTCCCGTATGCTAGTCAGAAAGGTGTTTCCCTTGTTGGTGTTCTTGCTGTCGTCCTGTATGCCCATAGTACCCTTGGCAACTCGTCTAGCCATATACCCTTTGCCCCCTCGAGCCGAGTCTTGATGATTTTGGGTAAAGATCGTTTTGTAACTTCAACTTGTCCATTGGCCTGAGGGTGGCAGGCAAGGAGTAATGATTCCTGATTCCCAACTGTGAGTAGAAATCCCTAAATGATTCGTTGTTGAATTGCTTCCCGTTGTCCGAGACCAAGATTCTGGGGATTCTATACTTGCAAATAATGTTTCTCTAGATGAAGCTACGTACATTTTTCTCCATTATGGTGGCCAATGCTTTAGCTTTCACCCATTTGGTGAAGTAATCGATACCGACCACTAGGAACTTTAGCTGTCTTATTGCAGTTAGGAATAGGCCTATGATGTCCTACCCCCATTAAGCAAAAGGCCACGGGGCCATCATTGGAGTGAGCTCTTCTGTTGGCTGTCTAATGATGTTGCTAAATCTTTGACACTTGTCGTAGGTTTTGACATAAGCTTGGGCATCCTTTTGCATGGTAGGCCAATAATATCCTGCTCGAATCAGCTTGTGCATTAACAACCGTGATCCCGAATGATTCCCGCAAATTCCTTCATGAACTTCCCTCATGACGTAATCTGCTTCCTCGGTGGTTAGGCATCTTAGATACGGTTAAGAGAATCCTCTCTTATACAGGATATCTTTTATCAGGACGAACCATTCCGCCTGGACCTTCACTTTCCTCGTGGCTTCTTTACCGTTGGGTATCGTGCCGTCTCTCAAATATGAAACAATTGGCGTGGTCTATCTGCCTTTCGAGCCTATTTTCTACACACCCACGCCATCTATCAATGGCGAAAGCTGAACAAAAGAAAGTACCTTATTGGAGATGAGCATATGTTCTGCTGATGCAGCCTTGGCGAGACGGTCTGCTTGCTCGTTCTCTTCCCTTGGGATTTGAACAAACTTGGCCTGAAGGTCGCATACCCACATTCTTACTTGCTCTAGGTATTTCTTCATTCGTTCACCCTTGCATTCGTAGTCACCATTCACCTGACTCGTGATTACTTGAGAATCGCAATAAACAATCATACTTGTGGCTCCTGCTGCTTTGGCGTGATCTAGTCCTACTACTAAGGCTTTGTACTCCGCCTCATTGTTGGTCGTAGGGAAGTCAAGATGAACCATGCACTCAATCTCATCCCCTTCTGGAGAGTGGATCACTATTCCTACTCCACCAGCCTACTTGTTGGACAATCCGTCCGTGTGGATACTCCATTAAGGATGCTTTTCTACTCCCTGGCCTTCCACATTGGTGAATTCCGCGATGAACTTAGCAACCACCTGTCCCTTTAATGTAGTGCGCGGGTGGTATTGTATGTCGAATTCACTCAACTTGATTGCCCACAATGCCATCCATCCAGCAGCTTCCAAATTACTTATTGCTCTCCGTAGGGGCATTATCTGTCAGGACGACCATTGTATGGGCCTGGAAATAGGGTTTGAGTTTGCGAGCTGCGGTAACTAGGGCGAAGGCTAGCTTCTCCATCAGGGGGTACCTTTCCTCTGTGCCTCGGAGTGCTCGGCTAGTGTAGTACACAAGCTTTTGCACCTTTTCTTCTTCTTTGACTAGGGCTACGCTGATCGTAGCTGGGAAGATGGCCAGGTAGAGAAAAAGCTCCTCCCAGGTTTGGAAGGACTTAGCAATGGCGGGGAAGAGAGGTATGCCTTTAAGTCCTTGAATGCTTGTTGACATTCGGCCGTCCACTTGAAGGACTTTTTCAACGCGTAGAAGAAAGGCAGGCACTTGTCCGTTGCCCTTGACGCGAACCTGTTCAGCGCCGCTACCTTACCGTTGAGGTTTTGCACTTCTTTTAAATTCCTAGGTGGTGCCATCTCCACTATGGCCTTCTTGTCTGGATTGACTTCAATGCCTCTTTGAGACACCATGAACCCTAGGAATTTTCCAGCTGTTACCCCAAATGCGCATTTGCTTGGATTGAGCTTCATGTTATAAGAGCGGAGGGTATCGATGGTCTCTTTAAGGTCTTCCAAATGGTGATCTTCCCGTTGAATTTTCACTAGTATGTCGTCCACGTAGGCTTGGACATTCCTTCCAATCTGATGTGCAAACATCTTGTTCATGAGCCTTTGATATGTTGCTCCCACATTCTTGAGACAGAATAGCATTACTTTGTAACAAAAAAGGCCTTGGCTGGTAACGAACGAAGTTTTCTCCTAGTCAGTCTAGTCCAGCTTGATTTGGTTGTAACCAGAAAAAGCATCCATGAAGCTCAACAACCAGTGTCTCGTTGTTAAGTCCACTAGGATGTCGACCCACGGGAGTGGGTAGCTATCTTTGGGGTATGCCTTATTCAAGTCCGTGACATCTACACACATCCTCCACTTTCTATTGGCTTTCTTGACCATCACTACATTGGCTAGCTAGTCGGGATAGTATACCACCCTTATCAATTCTGCCTTTTGCATTTTGTGGACCTCTTCCGCTATAGCCTGGTCTCGCTCCTGGGTAAACACTCTTTTCTTCTGATGGATAGAGGGAAAAGAGGGCGATACATTACCTATGAACCATGACTGAGGGGTCGATCCCAGACATGTCTTCGTGGCTCCAGACATGTCTTCGTGGCTCCAGGCAAAGACATCCTGGTTCTCTTTCAGGAATGTTGTGATTGCTTGACGAATAGGAGGACTTGCGAGGGTGCCGATCCTGGTTGTCTGCTCAGGTCTGGAGTTATCAAGAAGCATCTCTTCCAACCCTTCAACAGGCTCTGCGACCGTCCATTGCTCTTCTATGCTCTTTGTTTGCAAGTGGTCATCCATCTCCAACATCGCTATGTATCACTCTCGTGCTACCACTTGGTCTCCACGTACCTCTTCTACACCGTACTCGGTGGGGAACTTGATCAAGAGGTGATAAGTTGAAGTTACGACCTTCCATGAATTGAGGGTAGGTTGGCCCAGTATGGCATTGTAGATAGATGAGCAGTCGACGATAAGGAAAGTAACATCCTTAGTTATCTATTGAGGGTAATCCCTGACCGTCACAAGCAATGTAATTGCCTCGATGGGGTACTCTTTCGTTCCTCCAAACTCGACGAGTGGTGCATTAGTCGGTATGAGTCGTTCTTTCTCTATTCTCATCTACTGGAACGCTGGGTAATAGAGGATGTCAACAGATCTTCCATTGTTGACTAGGACCTAGTGGGTGTTGTAGTCTCACACCCGTATGTTGACAACAAGAGCATCGCCGTGGAGGTGGTGGAGATGCTGAGCATCATCCTTCGAGAACCCAACTATGTGGTTGTCCATTCGTGCCATCTTTAGGACAAATTCCATCAGCTAGACATTTTAAACCATCTTGAGATAGGTCTTTCGTGCCTTCCTGGTTGAGCCAGCTACTGTGGAGCACCCTATTATCGTCCTGATGTCTCCCAGGGGCAGCCTGGGGCACTCACCATTCCTTTTACCAACTTGCTGCTCTTGTGGTAGGTCGTTATCCGTTCTATCTTTGCTGACAAAACGTTGTAGCTTTCCTCGTTTGATGAAGGCCTCGATCTGTTGCTTTAGGTCATAACATTCAGATGCATTATTACCGTGATCACGATGAAAATGACAATACTTGTCTCTAGACCTCTTGCTTGGATCTCCCTTTAACTTACGTGGCCATGTCAAGGTTGTATCGTCCTTGATCTGCATCAGAACTTGATCGATTGGGCAATCAGTAAGGTGAAATTTGAAAACCTCCTAGTGGGTGGCTCGGAGTGCCTATCCTCCCATCGGTCTCCAGTTCTAGTGGTCTTCCATCCTTTCTCTTGTCGCGCATCTTCCTACCTGTCCCTCTTCTTGGGATTTTCCTCTCGAGCTAGCAGTGCATCTTCCACGTTCATGTACTTGGTGGCCCAGTAAAGCACGTCTGATATGGTCTTTAGGTTGTTTTTGTATAAGGAGAACAAAAACTTCCCTTTCCGCAAGCCATTGGTGAATGCAGTAACCAGTATCTTGTCATCTACTTCATCTATCGAAAGGGCTTCTTTGTTGAATCGTGTTATGTATGACCTCAATGTCTCATCCTCCCGCTGCTTGATGCTCATCAAGCATGCAGTGGATTTTTTATACCTGTGCCCCCTCGATGAAGTGCGACGCAAACTATGCACTTAGCTCCTTGAAGGTGTTGATGGAGTTAGGCGTTAACCTGCTAAACCATACCCTTGCGAGACCCTTCAACGTGGTAGGGAACGCTCGGCATATGATCTCGTCCAGGACTCCTTTTAAGTGCATGAGGGTTTTGAATGACTCTAAGTGGTCCAAGGGATCCTTAGACCCGTCCTAGGGTTCTATCTGCGGCATACAGAACTTCGTGGGGAAGGGGAAGGAAGTAACGGGTTTTGTAAAGGGTGAATTCTTCCGGTGGACCAGTTTGTCTAGGTCGTTTAACACCCGTCCCTTGAGGGCATTCATCATGAAGTCCATCCTCTCCTTCATCATCTGCATCTCAGCGACTATGTGTGGCGGTGCTGTATCTGTGACGGATGATCGACTGGTGTTTTGTCGCTCAGATCTGCTCAAGGCATTGTTGCCTTCTGGTCCCTCTCTATTCTGCCTCTCGGTGGTGTGTTGGAGACTGTCACCTTCCTATTCATCCTCCTGATTATGGGGTCCAGCATCCCTTTGTCGTAGCTGTTCTTCCAGGTCATGGTTCTGCTTAGAAAGGTGTTCCATAGCCGTGGCCAAAGTCTACACCTGTCTTTCAAGGACAGTGGTGCATGGTTCACTTTCTTGATTGTTGTTGGTTGCCATTGAGGGCGTGAGTACCATACAACTCTTTGTCCAGGAAGTGGCAATATGGCTTCTATCGTGTTAATCCCTACAAACGGCGCCAACTGATGATGCTGAAAATCGTCAGTGAGCCGAATGGTCCTTACGCGCCCTTGATGAAACCTAAGAAAACACAAACACCAAGAAAACCTCACAAAGAGTATCGGTGTGGTACTGGCCAAAAACCCTCCGAATGTTATGTTAGAAAAGAGAATTTTTCTATCACTCTAGAGTGCCAGGGCTAGGGTATTATTATGCGTACCTCAATTTGTGAGGGCTTTGGGGGTTTTTATTATAGTGTTGAGCTGACCTCCGTTTCTTGATGGAGAAGGTATTTCCATGTAGAGAAGATCCTTTTCAGTGCTCATATATCGTGGGATTTTTTCCTTATAGGGATTCCTCTGATTACGGTTGAACGTAGAATGCAAGACATTTCCATATTAGGTTCTTTGGAGACCATTTAGGCCACGTAGGTGCCACATGGCTTTGCCACCCGTCTCCCTTGAGTCCGTCCACTTTAAAGTGTCCGTCCGTCTTTCTGCCTTTCTATCCAAGACACGATTCCGTCTACCAATTCTTTGACTGTTAGGCTATCTAGACCGTCTCTTTTGGCAACACTGTCACTTATGACTAACTCTATTACTTGGATCCGTCTACTTTGGGATTTATCCCTGTCAAATTCTAACCCGTTATAACTAAAGAAGAGGAGGTTTTCTCGTTTCACTGAATTTCATTTAAGATTTTAAACACTGAAACAAAGTTTATTCCTTATCAAATCCTTTTCTACAAAAGAAGATACTTTTTATTAGCTAAAGGAATACCTATTAAAGCCTTATATATAGAGGCAACATCGTAACGGATTTGATGGAGTGGCTTTGAGATTTTGATAAATTAGTTTATGTTTATTAATTTTGTGAGAATTTATGTGTGATTCTTATTCCTATTATCATTAATGAGTTTTTTCTTTTTTTTCGTTTGCCATGAATGTAAGCATAGATTTTTCTAAACAAAATTTTGTGTGTTGTTGTTCTTGCCATTTTATTCTCCTTTTTTTATACACGTTTTTTTACAACAAATTAGTACTATATTAGACCTATTTGTTTGAGTTCTTGAAGATTGCAAGAATAGAATTTCAGTTGGTGTTGGGTGTACACGTGTGAGTAAAGTCCCACATTGAATAAAGATTAGAAGAATGAGTAGTTATTATAACATAATGGAGCACATACCCATTGGGCATAGGCCTTTTGGGTTAAAATGTCTCTATATATTATATTAATTACTCAAGGAATCTCCCCAAGTTGTTTATCTTCCCAACAAGTGGTATCAGAGCCCATGGTGATGTGGGGAAAAGGTGGCAAGGTTATCGAGGTTCCTTTCGTAGTTGAAAGCGGAAACGAGGTGTGTGTACTTCAAGCCCTTTCGCAAATGGTGCAGGGCGAGTCCCTTTCATAGTTGGAGCGGAGATAGTATATTGCACCAAGCAAGCCCATAAAGCCCACACAAACGATCTTGGAAAAGGCCCAACAAAAGAGTATTATTGCCAATGGTACTAGACAACGATGAGGTGCGAGGTTCCCATGGAGGATAAAAGATGTGCGGGGTTGACACGTGAAGGCCTATGGATGATGCACTAGTGAAAGAAAAAGACCATTAGGCAAGGGGGAGCGAATAGAACTTGTTAATGGCCAACGCAGAGGTCTTTGAAACGCACAGAGAGGCAAAGACTCACACATGAGGGGGAGATTGTTGGGTGTACACGTGTGAGTGAAGTCCCACATTGAATAAAGATTAGAAGAATGAGTAATTAATATAATATAATTGAGCACATACCTATTGAGCTTAGGCATTTTGGGTTAAAGTGTGTCTCTATATATTATATTAATTACTCAAGAAAACCCCCCCAAAATGTTTTTCTCCCCAACAGGATGTAATTATTCAATTATTTCTACAAAAATTGTTAGTTGGTGGCAAGGGCAACTTTACATAGAGCTCAAGTTATATATTCATATCAACATCCTGACTTGCCAAAAAAAAAATAGTATATATAATTATTTTCAAACTAACCAATTTTGTTTAAAAAATATATTGAATATCCTGACTTGAGAATTCCAAGAATTTAGGTTCAATAAAAATAATCTTGACCTCCAAACATAGTCCTTAACCCTTTAAAAAAAAAAAATCAAATAAAAACAATAAAAAATTAGACCGAATAATAGCAAAAATAGCTCAAACAACAACAAGATTAGGACAAACAACAACAAATAAACAAAATATTCAAAAAAAAGCTCATTCAAAAAAAAAAAAATCCATAATCATTAAAATTCATAACTTGTTCAACTCATTCCATCAAAATAATTCCTAATTTCATTTTTCCTAAAAAATTATACCAATAGAGATATTGTAGCTTTGCAGTTGCAACAGCTCTGCTCTCCTTAGAGGTTTAACTTGTAGTTGTAGTAGGTATCATTTGTTGTTCTCTCTCTCCTCTCCCATTTTTCTCTTCTTTATCATCATTTTAGACTATCTCTCACTTTATTACTCTCATTGCAACCTTCTCAATTCTCACTTTATCCCTCATTAGTACATTTTTTTCCTTTTCATTTTGTTAGTAGAAAAAATTTCTAAAATTCAATGTATTTATTTTGTGATGTGGATATATTCAAGTTCTTCTTTTATTAGATCGATTATGTATAATTTCAATTTTTTAATTACTACTCTGGAAAACATTTCTAGAGCTACCACTAGTTGATGGCTTGACTTCAAAACAAGCCTAAAAGCATTCACATCAAGGGTTTTAAAAATTTTAGCATATAGCATCTAAAAAACCAACTTTGTAGTATTTAACACATCACTTTACAATACATCCAACATCAAAACTTCTATTTTTTTAACACTTTATTTAAATAATATTTCTTTATTATTTTTTATTCTTCATCTCTCTCCCTCTGTCTCAACCCAACAGTTCCAAGCACCACCAGCCACCACAATACCAATAGCCACCATGCCCAAAACTCAAACATTACCAACAAGCACCACGCCCCCACCACACAAACCCAACCACCCACCACCCATACCACAACCACCAAAAGCCTACCACCCATGCCACAACCAAGAAAAACCCACCATCGCCGCCACTAGCCACAGACCACAGTAGGAAAAAAAAAAAACCCAAAACAAAACAAAAAAACAAAACAAAACCACCATCGCCCCCACCAACCACATCCACTTGCCACCATGACCCACAACACCATCGAAGCACCCAAATCAAACCATCATTAACGAAGTAGCACCATTGTGACCCACGACCCCAACAACCAAATTAGACCATTGAACCACCGCATCGTGACCCACGACCCAACCACCTGAATCACCGTGACCCACTACCTAACCACCCAAATCGGACCAATAAACCACCGCACTGTGACCCAGGAACCAATCAGACCATCAAAACCCACTTAAAACTAGATCGGAACCCATGGAAAGGGAGGAGAGTGATTGAGTCCACAAGAGAGAGGGAGAGTGAGAAAGAGGATAGAGAACGAGAGGGAGAGTCTGAGCTAGAGAAAGATGAGAGAGAACGAGAGTGAGAGGGAGAGAGCTCAGTGAGAGAGAACAAGAGAGAGTGAGAATTAAAAATCAATAAAAAATGATAACATGTTGCTACAATGAGCTCTCATAAAAGAGAGCTCATTGTAGTAAGATGTCAAATTTTTTAGCATATAGCATCTTTGATGGACTAGATTTTTGTGGTTTCAGTTGCTAAAAATAACATTTTAGCATTTATACCACCCTTAATGTTTTTTTTTTTTTTTTTTTTTTAAGAAACCTACCACCCTTAATGTGAATGCTCTAAGGAGTCAAAAAAGATTGGCTTGATTTTTTATCAAGCATTAATGGCATTTTTTGTATCAACCTACATAGACTAGGTGGCAAATATCAAGCCTAGCAATTTGAATGCATGCTTGTCGTCACATGAACAACAAATTCGCGTTACCGAATTTTGTTAGTATAGCTCTATATATATGTTAGATGCAGATTGTTATTTAGCAAGAGAAAGTGGTGTTGCACTGTAATTGCAGAGAAGGATAATAACTTTCTTTTTGTTAATTGTGTATTTGTGAGAAAGAGTAGCATTTGGTGTATTTGGATTTTGGGTTTTGTGAGAGTGACATTGCACCATTTGTATTATCCATATTTGTTAGTGAAATATCTCCTCCTAGTCACCACCCGTGGACAGGCCAAAAACCAAATCATATAAATTCTTGTGTTCCCTCTTGTGTGTGTTTGTCTCTATTTTCTTGTCAAGTTCTTTTTGTTCATATTATTTATTTTGTAAATCTATTTAAATCCCATAATATTGTTACAATCAATCTTGTGTAGAGAGAAGATTTGTATGGATACATGTACAACTACAAATTTTTACATCTTGTCTTTCTCAACCCCTTATCTCGATATTATCTTGTAGGGTATTTGGATTGGAATGTTGTTTGGAACATTTGTTCAAACTGTTGTACTTATTATTATGACCTACAAAACCAATTGGGATGAACAGGTATTGGCTTTAGTTTCCCTCTTTAGCTTAGTTCAGTCGTTTGAATGTGTTTATTTTCCTATATTAAATTAGCTAATTTTTTATTATTATTTATATTTTGTGGATAATTGCAGGTAATTATAGCTCGTAATCGCGTTAATAGATGGACTGTGAAAGATGGCAATGAACCAGACCATACCACATAAGATGTCTACCCTTGAGCTGCTATTCTTTCCTCTATGCATTCAAAAATTTAAAATGCTAGATGAATCTAATGTGAGATTATTTTACTTTTTAGAATCTAGATATCATATAGTCGGTTGCTTAGATTAGATTAATTTTCATAAAGTACAAGTATTGAATGAAATGAGCTTGCCTACTAAATAAATAATGAAATGAATTTAATTTAATTTTCTCTGCATTATAATTAATAAATATACAGTATTTGAGTAGATGATTAAATTTCTTTTGCTTTTATCAACTGTTAAGATTATGTTTAAATAATAGTAAGTCTATCACAAATTATTTTATAATATTTTTACAAATTGTTTATGTGGCAAACTTTTACTGGTTCTTATTCGGGCTCACTATTAGCATAATTTTGTTCACTTATCAATAACTCCTCACCGTATCAACAATTAAAAAAAAAAATTATAAAAAAATTTGTTGTTCTAACATTTTCCAATGACCAAGAAGTTTTTACCTAGAACCCAGAGAAAAAACTATTTCCAATACGCTGATCAAACGGACAAGAACTACCGTGGACTTTTTGACAAGCAACTCGTGTTGCTATAGGATTGATTAAAAAAGAAATAGGACAAAGAGATTTGCTAATCTATATATATATATATATAACCAAAGCTTTTGAAGCGTCCACAATTTTCCACGTCAGCACATCATTAAAAAAAAAAAAAACAATTACCAAATAATAAAACAAAAAAACAATTACCAATTACACGAGTAGCTTTCCCGATACTGGACCTCCACACACGAATAGCTTTCCCTTTCACCTTACCGGACCTGGCTTCTCCAATTCTCTGCCCCTCCACACACGAATAGCTTTCCCTTTCACCATACCGGACCCGGGCTTCTCCGATTCTCTGCCATTGCTTTTCCACGGCAAGACCCACGGCAAGACCCAACGATCCTTTCACGATACCGGTAGCTTTCCCTTTCACGATACCAGCCCTGCCTTCTCCGATTCTCTGCCATTTCTTTTCCCCGGCAAGACCCACGGCAAGACTCACGATACCGGACCTCCATAACCACAGGAATAGCTTTCCCTTTCACGATACCAGACCTGCCTTCTCCGATTCTCTGCTATTTCTTTTCGACGGCAAGACCCAACGATCCTTTCACGATACCGGACATGCCTTCTCCGATTCTCTGTCATTTTTTTTCCACGGCAAGACCCATCGATCTGACCCAACAGACCGATCCTCTGCCTCTCCCTTTCCACGGCAACACCCAACAGCCCGATACCGATCCGATCCAACAGACCGATCCTCTACCTCTTCCTTTCCACGGCAAGCCCATGGCCACAGATCCCACCATACCCAAATCCAATTCGCTCAATTTCCACTCTTCCCCAGCCCATGGCCCAACAACTATGCCGGTCGGCAATGCAACCGACCCAGCCCGTCGAGACCAGCCCAAAGGTATTATCTTATAAACCTATAATATATATATTTTTTTTCTGAATCCGAACTCTATATAGATTAGGACTCTATAACTCTATATATATAAAACTTTCACGATGCTTTTTTTTTTCACGGCTATTCAATTTGTAGGTATGTTTTTTTTTTTTTTTTTTTTTTTTCACGGCTATTCAATTTGTGTGGAAACTGAGCTAATTATAGAATTGTAGTTTTTGTGCACACACTTAGATAATCAATTTAACTTTTTTTTGAATTTTAGTTATATGTTTTTGTGTTAAAATTAGTGATTGAATTGTTTTTGTGTGGAAACTGAGCCACGGTTTTGAATTTGTTTAGTGGAAAGCTATTCAATTTCTAGGTTTTTTTTTTTTTTTCACGGCTATTCAATTTGTGTGGAAACTGAGCTATAGATTATTTTTTTACCCCAGCCTATTTTGTATTCTATAATTGATTGAATTGTAGTTTTTTAATTTTAGTTATATGTTTTTGTGTTAATAATCCTTATTTTTAGTGATTGAATTGTTTTTGTGTGGAAACTGAGCCACGGGACTGAACTTAATGGAAATTTGTAAAGGTTTTTAGTGCTTAGGGTGACAGGTTAGAAACACATTGATTTGTGTAGGCAAATTGTAGTCTTTGAAATTGTTCAATTTGATCTTTCTGAAGATTTTTGCTTCATGGAAATCTGAATGGTACTTTAACTTGGTTGGGTACTCTTTATTAACATAATGGGGCATTTGTTATGAGACACTGATGCTGTTTGCAGCACTGAACCTAAGATAAAACTTTTCATAGTAACAGATACTGGGATTTATTTTGATTGATCTGAAAATTGAGAATTTCTTGAATGGTTAGTTTAATATTAAAAAGAATTTTTTTTTTCTTCTTAAATTGGCTGAGTTTTGTTGGGAATGATTATTCAACCATTAACTTGGGCTTGACGTGGATAAAATTAAGGGAGGAATTCAAGTGAGTCTCTGAGTTGAAATGCATTTAGAATATTTTTATGCTTTCTACCAAGCAAACCTCTGTTGCTCATAAAACATTAGCTTGATGTGTGTTAGGTTCTTAGTGGCTCCTCAATATCTAGAATATAAGCCATAATCACAAACTTTTCATATTGCTTTCATTGTTGCGTGGAAGTCAATGTGATGTTTTAGTTCTCAGTTCTTTTATTCCCATGTGCCATACCTGAAACAAAGTAAAGTCGCATTTTTTCCTGGTCATGGGGTGGCTTGATGTTTTTCATACGGGCATTATCCTTTCATGCATTCATAATGAAACCAATATAGTAAAAGTTTTCGATCCATGTCATGAATGAGATAATTTAATTCACAAATTTGGTTGCATCTTTTGTAGTACCAAATATTTGTGTGTCAAGAGTTTTTTTTTTTTTTTTTTTTTTTTTTTTTTTTTTTTCTGTTGGCTGTATATATGTGTACATAATAATGATGTTTTTTTGCTGAGGCCTGCTCCTCTCACGCTACTATTTCTCTCTCTTCTCCGTTTGTAGTCTCTATGGTAGGTATTGATTGTCTCTACTTTCTCACGCTTGGTACTTTTTAAAAAAAGAAAAAAAAAAGCTTACTGATTGTCTATGCATAGTTTGTATCAATTTTATATAATTATTTGCAGTTGTGATATAGGAATTTGAGTTAGAGAACATGCAACCATTTAATTTGAAGTTAGGAATTTGCTTTTGATAATCAAGTATGCTATTCATAAATCACCTTTGTTTTTTTCTTTCATCTTCTTCTTTTTTTTTTTTTTTTTTTTTTTATGTTTTTTGTTTTTAAGTTAAGTTAAGCAAGCTATAGGTGAGACTAATTTTTTACTAAATAATAATATATTAACTGTAAACTACAATTTAAAAAAATAAAATTATTTGTAATCAGATTCAGTCAACTTATTCCAGACTGAATTATGACAAGGTAGAATTTATGAAATTGCTACATGTTGCTGCAGTTACAATTTCAATAACTAAGTTGCTACAAAATTATGATAAGGAAACATCCCTTTGATGAAATCCAAAATTACTTCATCAACAAAGGTGCTACATGTTTATGGTTTCTACTTTAAAACTTTAAAGCTGAGATAATGTCAAAGTTTATTTCTTTATTTCTTTATTATGTTTTGCTTTTTCTATAATTGTCTTTTTTTGAATTTTTTTTTATTTCCAGATCCATTCTCAAGCGATTTTCCTAAATTAAATTCTAAATTCTGAAGCACAATTATTTCTTATGATAATCCCCCTTTGGTTCTTAATTTTTTTGGTATGTGGTTATATATTTTCATCGTTATTGCAAGGATTTCCACTTTCATCATGTTTATTTAGGGACAGAAAGTAAATTACTTGCAGAAACATTCTTTTAGGCACAATGAATTCAGTTCTAAGTTTGAAATTGACCTATAGATACTAGGCTGAAGGCTATTGCACATAGTAATGGAAGATACATAGGGAGAGACAAATATATACTTCACAGATTGTGCTTCCCAGTTTTTTCCCCTCTTAAGTAAATGTTTGCTGGTACTTTAAGAGCACATTGATGATGCTAAATTTAAGCAAGCGTCTTTTTTCATTTGTACTTTCCTTTCCAGCTTTTCCCCCTCTTAAGTACTATCATTGTGTGTGTCAAGAGTTTTTTTTTTGTTTTTTTTGTTTTTGTTTTTTTTTTTTTTTTGTTGGCTGTATATATGTGTACATAATAATGATGTTTGTTGGTTGTACATATGTTGCTGTTTTAAATCTGCTTTTATCATTGTCTTCTATTGGTTTTGCAGGTAGGGATTTAGAATTTTGATATCTTGCTTATTTGGTAATACAACCACAAGACCGGGAAAGTCAGGTATTTACCAGTATTTCTTTTATTCTGTACTGTTTATTGTATATTTATTGGTAATATGTTTGTAGAGAGAATTTGAACATTTTATCAAATAATCATATCTTTATGTTTTTTTAATTCTGAAGTTAGTATGTGAATGCTATATTTTTCTTCAATTTTTCACCTTTCTATAACATGTAACTGTTAATTTGTAATATATGTTTTTGCTATATAGTTATATTTATGAGTTAAAATTTTGTGAATGTTTTCCTTTTAGTTTATTCCCCAAGCATGGACTCTGCTTTCTATGCAAGATTGAGACGAAGATTAATTTTATCTGAAAAGAGAAATAGAAGGGGTATGATATTGACATATTAAAAAAATATTTTTCTTTAAAAAACTCATAATTAGTATGTAACCTAATAATTAGTATGTAACCTAGGCCAAACAAGAACAAGAGATGACGAGCCATTTGAAAGGAGTATTCGACGTAGACAATATAGAATTAATGATGAAAGCAGAAAACAACGTAAGTGTTACATTTTTTAGTTCTCCCAAAAAAGTTCTAAAATTAGGAAGAAAAAGTGAATTTTTGTTTTTGTTGTCATAGGAAAATTTACGGAACCATTGGATTTAGGACCTCTAACAATAGTATGTGAGCATTGTGGAGCTCAACTTTGGTATGAAGAGAGAACTGTAAAGTCAAAAACGCCTACAAAACCGAAGTTTAGTTTGTGCTGTTCTGAAGGAAGAGTTCAACTCCCTCTATTGAAAGAACCTCCACCCTTTCTTGGAAACTTACTCAATATTAATAGTGATGAGAGATCAATAAACTTTCAACTAGGGATAAGAATCTACAACTCTCTCTTTGCTTTCACTTCTTTGGGGGGTAATGTTGATAGATCAGTGAATAATGGTTCTGGTCCATATGTGTTTCGTGTAAATGGTCAAACTCATCATAGAATTGGATCACTTCTTCCTGTCCATGGCCAAAAACCTAAGTATGCACAGCTTTATATTTATGAAACTGATAATGAAGTTAAAAATAGAATTGATGCAGTTATACGTGAAGATGATAGAAATTATGTGGATCCAAATATTGTTACTGGGTTGATGGAAATGTTAGATCAGTGTAACCAATTGGTTAAATGTTTTAGAATGGTCAGGGACAGATTTGATGAATCAGATATACATAATGTCAGAATTCATTTAATACGAAGTCGCAATTCTGGTGAAAGGCAATATGACTTACCTGTAACATCTGAGATAGCTGCTCTTATTGTTGGAGATTTTAATATTGAAAGTTCTGGTAGAGATATTATTGTTGAGAATCGAAGTTTAGGATTGCAACGTATAAACGGAACTCATCCAAGCTTTATGGCATTGCAATATCCATTACTTTTTCCGTATGGTGAGGATGGGTATATGCTTGGTATACCTTATAGGAATTTGAATGGGAGCAATTCTAGAAAAAGGGAATCAATAACAATGAGAGAATACTATGCTTATAGGCTTCAACAACGCTTTCATGAGGGCAAGACATTGTTGCTTGGTAGGAGGCTTTTTCAACAATTTATAGTGGATGCATACACTTCTATCGAAGAAGAAAGACTACAATGGGTTAGATTCAATCAAAAAAAATTGAGGTCAGAGCTGTACTATGGTTTGAAAGATGCCGTTCTTCGTGGTGATACAGATCCCATTACCGTAGGCAAACGAATAGTCCTACCATCCTCATTTACTGGAAGTCCAAGGTACATGGTTCAAAATTATCAAGATGCAATGGCGATATGTAGATGGGCAGGTTACCCAGATTTATTTCTTACATTTACTTGCAATCCAAAATGGTCAGAAATCAATCATTCCTTAGAATTTATAGAAGGCCTGAAATATGAGGATTGGCCAGATATTGTAGCAAGGGTTTTTAAGATAAAATTAGATGAACTATTACATGATTTGAGGCATAAATCTCATTTTGGAAGAGTTATTGCTATTGTGTATACAATTGAATTCCAAAAAAGAGGACTCCCACATGCACATATTCTTCTATTCTTGGATCCAAAGGATAAGTGTCCAAGTCCAACAGACATTGATGGTATCATTATGGCTGAGATACCAGATCCAGATGACGATCCTGTTGCTAATGAAGCTGTAAAACAATTTATGATGCATGGGCCATGTGGATCTGCAAATCCGAAATCACCATGCATGATGAATGGTAAATGTACAAAACATTTTCCGAAAAGATTTTATGAAGAAACAACAATTGATGAAGAAGGCTTTCCAGTATATAGAAGGAGAAATGATGGAAAAACAATAGAGAAGAACGGAATTCTTTTGGATAACCGATATGTTGTACCTTATAATGTAGATCTTTTGGTGAAGTACCAATCCCATTTGAATGTAGAATGGTGTAATAGATCTCGATCGATTAAATATTTGTTTAAATATATAAACAAGGGATCAGATAGAGCAACAGTTGTTGTAGAAGAGAATTTGCCAAATATTGGGAGTGATGGACAAGAGACCGAAATTGTTGTTGATGAGACAAAAGCATACTTAGATTGTAGATATATTTCAGCTTCTGAATCATGTTGGAGAATATTTGAATTTCCAATTCAGTTTCGATATCCACCTGTTGAAAGATTAAATTTTCATTTGGAAGACGAACATCCCATCATTTATCCGGAAAATACAAGCTTGGATAATGTTTTAAATATACCTGGTATTGAAGAAACAAAGTTTACAGAATGGATGAAAACAAATGAGGCTTTTGAAGATGCTCGAGAGTTGACTTATGCTGAATTTCCTACAAAATGGGTATGGCATAGTAATGATAAGCAATGGCAAAGAAGGAAATCTAAATATTGTATTGGAAGAGTGTACTACGCACATCCTTCAAGTGGTGAAAGGTTTTATTTGAGAATGTTGCTTAACATTGTCAAAGGTCCAAGAAACTTTAAAGAATTAAAGACTATAAATGATGTTACTTATCCAACTTATAAGGAAGCCTGTTATGCACTTGGACTTCTTGATGACGACAAAGAATGGCATGATTCCCTAATTGAAGCTTCGAATTGGGCCAGTGGGCAACAATTGCGTCAACTATTTGTTACAATGCTATTGTTCTGTGAGGTAGCTGATCCATTAAGTCTTTGGGAATCCAACTAGAAACTGATTACAGAAGATATACTAAATAGACAAAGGCGTATCCTCCAATTCCAAGAACTAATTTTATCAGATGACCAATTGAGAAATTATGGATTGTATGAAATCGAACAAATCCTCCAACAATATGGAAGATCACTTAGAGATTATCCACAAATGCCCCAGCCAAATATGGATCTTATTCAGAATGGGAATAGACTTATTCAAGAAGAAATGTCGTATGATGTATCAAGTCTGAAAAGAGAACATGAGATCCTAATTTCTGGCCTAAACAATGAACAGAGAATAATCTACAATTCTATAATGGAAGCTGTTGCTACTGAAAGAGGGGGAATGTTTTTTGTCTATGGACATGGTGGAACGGGTAAAACGTATCTTTATAGAACCATCCTGTCTGGTATAAGATCAAAAGGCAAAATTGCTCTTGCTGTTGCGTCTTCGGGAATTGCTGCTTTGTTGCTTCCTGGTGGAAGGACTGCTCACTCAAGATTTCATATCCCAATTAATGTAAATGATGACCTTACCTGTGACATAAAGCAAAGAACACAAGCAGCGGAACTTCTCTCAAAAACAAGTATTATACTTTGGGATGAAGCACCGATGGCACATAGGAATTGTTTTAAAGCTGTTGACCGCACGTTACGAGATATACTACAAATTGAAGATCCTCAAAATGCTGAAAAACCTTTTGGTGGTAAAGTTGTAGTTCTAGGGGGTGATTTTCGACAAATACTTCCAGTTGTGAGAAAGGGAAGACGAGAAGATATAGTCCAATCCTCAATTAGCAAGTCATATCTATGGAATGATTGTAATGTCTTTAAACTCCAAACAAATATGAGGCTTCTACAGAACGGTATGAATGGAATAGAAACATCATCTACAAAGGACTTTAGTGAGTGGATTCTTAAAATAGGTAATGGTGAATTGGGAGAAGGAGATGGGGATTACAACATTTCAATTCCAAGTGATTTGATTATCCAACCTTCAGAGAATCCAATGCAAGATATTATTGACAGCACATATCCAGGTTTGGAAAATAAATACACAGATCCAAGTTACCTACAGGATAGGGCAATTCTTGCCCCTACAAATGAAGTTGTAGAAGAACTAAATGACTATATTGTGTCATCCTTAAATGGAGAAGTTCATGAATATCTAAGTTCAGATTCTATATGCAAGGCTTCTTCAAATGTTCCTGACCAAGATCTCCTATATACTGTTGAATTTTTGAACACGTTGAGATTTCCAAGATTGCCAAACCATAAACTGACACTAAAAATAGGTTTGCCTGTAATGTTGCTTAGAAACTTGAATCAGAATGAAGGTCTTTGTAATGGAACAAGACTCATAATAACAAGATTGGCTACATGGGTGATAGAAGCAGAAATCATAACTGGCACTAATATAGGTAAACGTGTGTTCATTCCAAGAATAACATTATCTCCAAGTGATTCAAAATGGCCATTTGTTTTAAAGAGACGACAATTTCCAATTTCAGTGTGCTTTGCAATGACTATAAATAAAAGCCAAGGACAATCATTGAAACATGTTGCAGTGTATTTGCCAAAACCTGTTTTTAGTCATGGGCAATTGTACGTTGCAGTGTCTAGAGTTACAAGCAGAAATGGCCTAAAATTCCTCATCATTAACGATGACACTGAAAAAAAGTCTGAAACAAAAAATAGTGTATAAAGAAGTTTTTACCAATCTTTGACTCAAGAAACCAACTAATAAAGGTAACATAATTTCATATATATATATATATATATATATATATTTTTTTTTTTTTTCTTCTGTTTATCTTCTCCAAATTGATTTATGCACTTCGTATATGCTTACTGTTTTGTTAAATTTCATGTCTATAACATAATTGAATACAAGCTAATTACTATTTTCTATCTTTAATAAGCTAATTACTTTTTGATGTCTTTGTTATATTGCTTTGTTTTGTTTTATTCTATGCAGTATCTAAATCGAGTTGAGAATTTTTATAAACTTTCAAATTTATTAATCTATGCAGGTAGGGATCCAAGATGATGCAATATTCTCTCCTTAATCAGCTTTGTATAGACAAACACAAAGAAAATTGGAAAGTCAAGGTCAGAATATCAAGGATGTGGAATGCAATCAACTCAAAAAATAATGATATTATTAGTTTAGATATGATTTTAATCGATGAGCAGGTTTGTTTTTCTTCTATAGCTTTTAATATTGTTTGATCATTATATATACCATGAACTCTATCTATATAAAACTGATGCACTTTACTTGCAGAATAATTCAATACATGCAATCATTAAAAATAATATTGCTAAAAAGTTCAAGCCTCTTCTGCAAGAAGGAAAATTTTATGAACTCTCTTATTTTCAAGTGGTTGATGGCAATGCATTGTATAGACCAGTAGACAATGACATCAAGATCATGTTCACATTGAAAACTAGCATTAAGGAAATAAAGGAGGTTGATGTTGATATACCGCGTCATAAATTCGAATTTGTTGACTACAATAAAATACATGAACGCGTTAATAAACATGTCCAGCTATCAGGTATCTCTATATATATTATGCGTTATATTAAATTTATTAATAATTATGTATTATATTATTGTTATATATGAAAATAATTACATCCACAACTTTCTAATGGCTAGATATCATTGCAAATGTGATTGGTGTTGGACCGATTGAGCAACCTTGCATCAAAGGATCAAATGTTTTGATGAGAAACATAAATGTCATGACTATAGAGTATGTCTTTTTTTTTAAAAAAAAAAAAGAAATTATTTTCAATACAAGCACTTTTTATTTCTTTATTTATTTTTGATAAACTAATACATGCACTTATATTATATGAACTTACACTGTAACATTGAAAATTTTTGACAGAGGACATGAAATAAAGCTTACACTTTGGGGATCAGTTGCAAATGAAGTTGAGGAGAGCTTCTTTACTGAAAATCCAGGCCCTTTTGTCATAATAGCTACATGTTTGACTGTGAAGACTTTTAAAGGCAAGTTCATTTCTCTTTTCTAATTCTCTTTATAACCATCTTCTGAACTACATAAGAAATCATCCAATTGTTTGAAATGCAAAGTATTTTGGCTAAATTATTATGTAAGCATCCAATGAATCAAGATAATTGTCTCTAAATTATTGAGCAGAGAAAAATCATTTCAATGTATAAGAATTAAAAAGGTATTCATCACTTACTGTTGGGAGATTCATTCCCTTCCTTTACATTTTTCATTGTTGAAAGATATTTTTCTTTTCCTTTTTTTTTTAATCCGTTTCAAGAGCGTGGTTTTTAGGATCCATTGGTTTTCAAAATGTGACAAACATTTTCTCAAGTGTCATTATCTTTAGCATCTATCTACCATGGCAAAGTTGGATTATTTACCTCTGTATTGTACATGTCTACAACATACTATGCCCTCTAATCTAGACCTCTCACTGATTACAGTAATCATTTCATTGAAACTTCAATGTACTTTTTTTCCTAATGAATCCTATGCATTCCAGGAGAGTATAACTTATCGTCAACAAGTGGAACAAGAGTTTATATTGATTTGGACATTCTTGAGACTGCTGAATTCAAAGATCAGTAAGTGCTTTGTTTTGGATTCACATTTTTAATATATTTACAGTCTACAATACTATGTCTAATATCTTTATATAATATAATAGGCTGGTGGAAAATAACCAACCAATAGTACAAATGCCCAAGCAATTCAAACCACAAGTATCAATTGAAGAAGAGATGAACATCAACAGAAGAACCATAACTGAAATAAAAGAAGTTATGTGGGACTTTGATAATAAGGTCAGAAAAAAATATACCTTCAACAATAACATTGTGTCCTTAACATTGCTTTATGTATTTTAGACTTGCTTTTACAAAATTTAACTATAAAATTATAAATTGATTCATATTAAATTCAATTTCTAGGAAACGATCTTTACCTGTGAAGGAAAGATTATAAACATTGACATAGATCGTCATGGTTGGTACTTTATCTCTTGCGAAGTATGTCGTAGAAAGGTAAACTCAAAAGATGAATTTTTATGGTGCGACAATTGCAACAAAAAGGCATGCTTCCCAATCCCAAGGTACACAAAATGAAAATGTTTACTTTTTATATTAAAATACACAACAAATAATATGATATTAACGTTATATATGTCATTTCTTTTATCAGGTATAGAATTCAATTAAAGGTTAAAGATAGCTCAGAAATGGCCACATTCATTTTATTTGATTCAGAAGCAGAAAAATTACTCAACATATCAGCCAAAGACCTTTTGAATAAATCTTTAGAGGTGAGAAAGTCGAATATAAAATTAGTATGTAATATTTACTACTTTATTTCAGTGTACAATTTGAAAAGTGTTACTTTTGTTAGGAGCCCGATGAAGTCATCCTTCCTGTGCAAATAGAAAATCTTAAAGGAAAACAATTTGTTTTCCAAATACAACTAAATAACTATAATCTCAACTATGGATGGGAATTCTTCACTATCAAGAAACTTTTTGACTCTTTTGAAGAAATTGACAAAGCAATTCAGCTTGATAAAATGACAGAAGTAAGTATTATTTAATTTAGCAAAATTACAAATATGATATTTAAGATGTATATGTTGTAATACATTCCTCAACCTGTTCTATTGCTAGGTTTACATCAGTGATACTTCAAATGAATGTAGCAACAACTTATCAATTGAAAAAGATGGTGATTGTACAACATTTCAAAAACTTGATGTTCAAACCAATGTGCAGCTCACACCAACATCTGTACTCAAGGAAAACAAAAGGGCATATTCAGGGACTACTACAAGCAACAAAGGAAGAGGATACAAAAAACACTTTAAAGTTGTCTTTCTATCTCTAAGATTTTCTATGAACAATTTGGTTTTAAGGAATTTGTGATTTTGATACTAGAGACGTATTGGAACAAAGGAAATTTTTTTGCTTTTATACACAATTTGGTTTTAAAGAATTTGTGATTTTGATACTAAAGACGTATTGGAACAAAGGAAATTTTGTTGCTTTTATGCACAATTTGGTTTTAAATTGAAACATAGAGGAATTAAACTCTTATATTTAGTTATTTGAGGATTTCTTTTACCATAGCGTTAACTGTTTGTCTATATACATTTCATTTATAAATATTGTAGTATTCTCTTTACATTTAAAAAACTCATGAGACTTAATTTGAATTGTAACTTATCATGTTTAAATAATTTATTTTGAATTTTAAGTGATTAATATTTGCATTGGTATGTTGTTCAGATTCAATAGTTGTGTCTTTAAAATCAAGAGGAATTCAAAAACAATATCTAAACTTCAACGTTTTTTAAATATAATGAATGCATTCAATATTTAGTGGAAGACATCAAATAAATGAAATTGAAAATTAAGAATGTGCTACCAGAGAATCAATGCTAAATTCCAAAACCTAATGTCACATCATTTGGAAAAAATTCGTAGCTTTCCCGTGCATCGCACGGGTTAGCGACTAGTTAATACAATAGCAGAGCCAGAAAGTTTTTCCAGGGAGGGCCAAGCTAAATATAATATAACTTTTAAGTAAAAAAAAAAAATTATATATTAATAGATAAACAATCACTCAAAACTGTCCATATTGTCAAAATTTAGGATAAGTTTTAAGGAGATAATATCTATTTTCTTAGATTCACATTTTTGAACATTTTTAGATGGTTTATCATTTTAGACGGGATCTATCAGCATTTACAATTTCCGAATCTTAAATATTTTTTCTTTTAAAATATGCATAAATTGTGGATATTTTGCTCATAGATTATTCACACTTTAGATAGTGGTGTAAACTCAGTGAGATAAAAGCAAACATTTAAGAAAGCTCTACGCCATAGGTTGAAATTCTCTCAAAAAAAAAAAGAAAGCTCTAAACCGAATATAAATACATTAATGTAAAATAAACAAAACCATTTTATATAATATATATGACATTTACTTTAAACTAACCTTATCATTTTGCATTAGGCTATAGCATAGTAACAGGTAATCAACAACACATACCTATTTCTACCCAAAATAAAATAACACGTACTCATAAAAAAATACAACAATAAAGTTATATAAACAAAAATGTAAAGAAATTGGACAGTCGAAAGTTTTTTTTAAGAAAAAAAAAAAGAAATTGGAAAATAGCCACAAATTAAAACACAGTTGCATAACAGTATAGCACACAATATCTCAAAACAAAAGCAACAAATGCAGTAAAGCTAGGCAGTAAATCTACTACCTAGCTTTCTATTCACAGGTTAAACACAAAGAGAGAGAGAGATACCAGTGGTTTTGGCATTTTGCTAGGTGATGGAGCCCAGAACTGACGAAAGACCACGCACTCACATAGAGGGGATTGGTGGCACGATGGGAAGGTGGAATATGTAGATTAGTTTGTTTGTTTGTTTTATTTTTATTTTTTAATACATTTGAAAGCTCGAATTTGTGTGAAAACACAAGAGATTGTTTAGACCCCCAAATAAAAGTTACGGCTTGATCGTTTTTACTCTAACTTAAACTAAGTGCGAAATAAGAGTAAATGCGAGCGAATAAACGATAAAACTACTCTAAGCCATATTCAAAAAATATCAAAAATAAAATGAAAGCTAAAAGAGTAGGGAAAAAGGATGCAAACACAAGATAACACCGAGACGTGTTATCGAAGAGAAAACCGAAAAACTCGGTGAAAAACCTCTTCGCTGCCCTCCAAGCGGTAAATTGATCCACTAGAGAATAAGTTGGAGTACACGAATAACAAAAGACCATCCAAGCCTAGTCTACCCCATGTACTTGAGCCCTCCAAGCTCCTGCTACCAACTGACTTGACGAAGCCTTGTCTTCTCTAGCTTTCCGGATCACGCAATTCAGCCCGATTGCATCTGCCAAATGATTGGCTTCTTCCAATGCTTCCCAACAGTACCAAAACCTCACTTTACACTTAAATTGAGATATGGATATGGAGAGGTAAGAGTAGAGGAAAACCACAAAGGATTGTGTAGATGATTGTGAGTATGACAATCTCTAACTTTCAAGGGCAATATCTAGGGTTTTCTCTCTGAAAAGCACTCCTTACAATATGTGGGTAATGAGGATATAAATAGTGTGGGTGAAGACATGGTGGAGCACATATGAGAAAATAGCAAAACAAAATGTTTCGCAGGTATTTCGCAGGAAGGCCTTACTTGCGAATTACTCGCGAAAACCAGCTGTCATGACTCTTCGCATTTCAATCACATGCTCTGCACATGGCTGAGGATCCTCCTTAGTATCAACGGTCTTGGACTTAGCATCCCCAGCCTTGGGCTTCTCAGCTACCTTAGCCTGGGAGACTACATCCCTGATCGTGAGGGTATCCTCAGACTGAGCATCATTGGCTGGAGGAAGGCTCTCCTTACCTCTACCTACCCCTGTAGAAGCCTCAGCATCAAGAGTAAGATCTTGAATGCTGGAAACCTACTCAGGAGGGGGCAGGGGAAAGGCGGTGGAGGAGGGATCAACTGGAACCTCTCTTATATGTTCAAGAAAGTACACGTTCTCAGCCTTCCTCAGCTCGGAGTCCGTAGAGACCCTTGCACTGTTAAGAGCCTCCATCCAAGTTACAGTGCAGTAATCCCTACACACTTCGGCTACCTCCTCGGCCAGCCTCTGCTCCGTCTCAAGCACCCCCCGCTCATAGGCTACTTCCTCCGCGGCTTTAGTAGCTTTCCTGACCGCCTGGGCTTCAACTTTAGCTTTTTACAGTTCAGCCTTCAGACTTAGAACCATCTCTTTCTCGGTGGCCAAGTTCAGCTCAGTTGTATAGAGAAGCTTGCGCTGGTCCTCAGCCTGGACCTCAGCAATTTTAAGCCCCGCCAAAGTGCTCAGACACTCATGCTCTGAGGTCTTCAGCTTCTCAGCCAATTGTGTTTTTTCCTCCTTCACGGCCTCAAGCGCTTTCTCAACTTCGCGTCGAGAGTGGGACTCGGCTTCAGATTTGTTATGGGCATTCCGAACCTATTCCTTGGCCATGTAGACTTGTTGAGTGACCTGCATAAAAGCATCAAAGGGGTTACATATAAAAAATATATATATATGTGAATGAAAAAAGGAATGAATTAAGGTACTGCTAGAACCGTACTCACCATTGCGAGGTCTCTTTTTAGAGATATAAACAAGTCAGGTTGCCTCGTCCGCCTGAGGGCTTCCATGTCACTAGGAAGGAGGAGAGGCTACTCCAGAGCTTAGGCTAGATGAGTAGCGTGCCCTCTGCTGGATTCCCTTATGGTAGAATCATAAGGGATGGGGGCTCAGTCCATCTCTAGCACGGGAGCCGATGTACGCTGCTGTCGGCGCACCTCAGCGTCATCCTTGCTATCTACAGATTTAGCCCTCTTATCTCTAAGGTCTTTGGTCTTTTGCTGTTTGGTGCCCCTCTAAGGGAGCACTTCCCCTTCTTCCAGCTCCTGTAATGGTCTCTTCTTCTTCGGATCAGGATTGATGCGTAGACCGAGATCAACAGGAGGAGGAGAAGGAGGAAGAGGAAGATTAGCAGAAGCCTGGGCCTTAGGTACTTCGGTCGGAGTTGCCCCCTTGTTCCTATTGGCGATTAAACCCCTCAAGCTTGGCCTCTTCTTCTGGTCCATATTCTCTCCTTCTTCGGAGCTTGTATCAACTAGAGCAATTGTCTGTTCTGGCTGATGAGCTGTGGAAAGCCTGTCAGACTCAGTCTCAGAATCCGAAAGCTCCACGGGCTTCTCTGGGGTTCTCTCTTCCTCTGCAAAGTAAAATCTGTCTATCTCCTTCTTAAGTGACAAACGTGAGGAGGAGGTTATCTCTTCCGCTACTGCTACTGCTACTGCTTCGAACGAGACCTGTCGAAGTGGTGTTGCAAACTGTGGGGGGTTTTGTTGAACGAGCAATACCACAGGTGGGAGATCCCACCTCGCTAGGAACTCGGTTTGGAGACATCTATCTGAGCGAGCCTGGGGTTACCTGCTCTTAATGCTTGGCCTGCGTCTTGGTATATGCGCGACAAGGGCTCGTAACCTAAGATGAGGTGAGCAGCCTGCAACTGATTATCTTCGCTCACGAATATTTCCGACCTCAGCAACAAGTTGAGCCCGAGAACGTTGACCAAACTAAGCTTCGAAGAGACGTGATCTTGATCTGCAAAAACATCCGAGAAGGTAATTGTGGTTAATTCAATAATGAACACTATCCAAGAAGAAAAATTGCTAAAAATAAGTAAAGGGAGAGCTCAGAAAACTAAGGTCCTGGCCGAGAGATCTGATCCTAGGGTACCCCACTTGGTGTTCCTGCCCTAACTGGGCAGTGAAGACCGTTGTGCCATTCCCCAGAGACGACTAGATAATCGTCCTTCAAGCCTTTGTTGGACTTAGGGAGGCAAGATATCAATCTCACCTCGTTGGATCGAGATTTGAGGTAATATCCCCCTACCAGGGAATGGCACTCGTACAAATGAGCGACGTCGTACCATGTAAGACCGAGGTTCATCTGGTCGTTTGGAGCGTCTACACACCCTAAGACTCTAAACATATTGCCGGTGCATTGATGTGGGCATAACCTATGGTTGAGTAGATAATCCCTAGTTATCCTACCCATGGGAAGCGTCATTTCTCCCTCTATAAAGGCGATCATTGGAATGACAACTTCGCCCACCTCTCTATCCGTGAGTACATGGTCTGGGGGGCAGTATTATAGGCCTACTCCTGGGGGGATATGGTACTTAGCCCTAAAGCTCTCCATACTAGCCGGAGAATCTACTAAATACTTGAATCTACCCATTTAAATGAACGAAAATGATGCAAGAAGAAGTTTCTAAAAAAGAAAGAAAGCCGAGGAGGAAGGCCGAGAATAAAAAGGAGAATATAAAGAAACAAGGACTTATGAGAGTGAGTATGTTTATTTCTGTAGCTTTTAAAAGATTTTCGAAGAAATCTTGAGGAAAAGGTTTGGGAAGCTTTGTAACTTGGGGAGTTCTGTGAGTTGGAGCGCTTGAAATCACTAGAGAGCTTGAAGATTGGTAAAGTAAAAGGAAAACAAGTTCCCTTGAGGCTTTATATAGGAAATGGAAATGAGTGGGACTTATCCCGCTTAAATTTCCAAGAAAAGGCCCAACCGTTGGATCTGAGCTTCGCCATTGGATTTGGGGAACAACACGCCGCCTGGAGCAATTAATGATGCTTCGTGGGCTGCGAAACATCAGAGATAATCATGAGGCACATAAAACAGTATTCCCACACGTACGAACAACAGAGTCAAATGGTGTTAACTCTTAAAAAATCAAAACCCCACTTTTTTCCTTGGATGGGAGGAAAAAATCAAGATTTTGAGGGGCTATTGTAGGGATAAAGGGTTCAAAACCATATGTTGGGCCTTGGGTTTTGTTCGAGGACATTGATAGGTCTGAGGAGGAGCAAATAGTTGTTACATGTTCCCAGTTAAAGTCTCATAAGTAGGGAACGAATGAAAGGTGGTCCGAGGAGGAACTCCTCCTTGGATATGATGAATATAGTTCAAAGTACATACTTCAACAATTAGGGTGATCCTCCAAGAAGCTCCAATGATAGGGACATGCCTTATGAACATACGAAAAGGAAGGAAACCTAAAAATATCTAAGGGAAAGTTACCACCACCGCATGAAATGCACTACAGCTACTTTTCTGGTCGCATTTATGTGGAGAAGACCTCTAAACAGTACTACCTTGGCTACCACAACTCACAAAAAACCAGAGAGGGTGTCTAATGGGACAGGTACTCAAGTAAGGGCTTGGATGATCAAAAAGTGTTGGACAGTGATCATCAAAGGCCTTAAACTCTCTCTAGTACTCAAACCAGAGAGAGTTTAAGGCCTTTGATGATCGTTATTGAATGTGTTGGATGGTTATTCATCTATCTTTGATGGCCTACTAATGACGCAATGATCGTCCATTAAGATGGACGACCTTAATAATTTTTATGGACTCATCAATTGCCCCCCATTCCCAAGTCTGATTTTGTTTTGTGCTAGTCAGGCTTTGGGAATATTCTTGACTTGTTTAGATTCAGACTTCTTTATCTTCAACTACTTTCTTCTTCAAGAATGGTAGTATTTTTGCGATGACTCCTTAGTATCTTCCTTTTGAAGGTTTTTTTGGACGTTCAAGGGATCATAGCTTGATTTTGAAAGTGAGCTAATTTCTTTGGACGACCATTTTTTATCACTGCTGAAGAGCGAGGTGATTTCTCTAGACGACCATTTTTTATCACTTCGATGCTTCTTCTTTCATTCATTTTCTGGTTGTCACGTTTGATATTCTTGATTTGCGTGTGACTTGCGTTTGTGTGAGAATCCTTGTCTGCTTACACTCGTTTAAGGGTATTTAGTCACTTAGCCACTTTTAGCTGACTTACATCCCAGTTACGGAGCTTTTTCATTTAGACTTCGTCAAGGATTTACATCAGTCTAGCGGAATCTTGTCCCTTTTTTTTTGGGACTTACATCTATTTAAGGAATCTTGTCACTTAGGCTTCGTTAGTGATTTACATCCGTCTTGGAGGAATCTTATCACTTAGCCATTTTTTGGTGACTTACATCCATTTAAGGAATCTTGTCAATTAGGCTTCGTTAGTGATTTACATCGGTCTTGGAGGAATCTTATCACTTAGCCATTTTTTGGTGACTTACATCCATTTAAGGAATCTTGTCAATTAGGCTTCGTCAGTGATTTATATCCGTCTTGGCGGAATCTTATTACTTAGCCATTTTTTAGTGACTTACATCCATTTATGGAATCTTGTCACTTAGGCTTCGTCAGTGATTTACATCTGTCTTGGCAGAATCTTATCACTTAGCCATTTTTTGGTAACTTACATCCATTTAAGGAATCTTGTCACTTAGGCTTTGTCAGTGATTTACATCCGTCTTGGCGGAATCTTATCACTTAGCCATTTTTTGGTGACTTACATCCATTTATGGAATCTTGTCACTTAGGCTTTGTCAGTGATTTACATCCGTCTTGGCGGAATCTTATCACTTAGCAATTTTTTGGTGACTTACATCCATTTAAGGAATCTTGTAACTTGTTGCTCGAAAGAATCCTTGATGCTACGTCGTTTTGGACCTTCTTGAGGCCATGTTGATATCTGCATTAAGTAGCATATGCACTTGCCAAAATTTGTTTAAACAAGAATTTCAGAAAAATTCATACATGAATAATGAGCTACCAATGGCCTTGTTGGGCATTTTTCTTATCGTGCTAATATTCTAATTGGACCAATTATTCTCTTGTAATCCTATAGCTTTACCTCTTTTATAATTCATCTAGCAGTAAATACATTTTTGCATGAAACCTTACGAAATTTACAAAAATAAGCATTGTGACTATAATATTTCATGTGAATAGTTAGCTGTGAAATGCTAGGGGGTAAGAGTTACATAGTTGCTAATCATAGTGCATAAACATTATCAAGAGAATAATTAACGTACTATAATACGTTTCCTCTTATTGCTTCCCATTTAATTCATTCAAAACTGGACTTTTTGACAATTAATTCTAATCGTCATTATTTCAAGAATATTGATAATCTTAAATAATCAGGTATAGCACTCATCACAATTGTTGTGTTTTATGCATTTGATGGGTTTTCTAAAAATTTCATGAATTTGCAAAACCAAAAAAAAAAACTATAAACCTTTTTTATTTATTGATTATTTATGCAAGCTTGATATGTACTCATTTTTAATAAGATAATCACTCGCATCGCTAGTTAAATGCACACGAATATCAAAAAAAGAAAGAAATAAATGAGTTACCTTAGATGACGACATTATGCTGCCATATACCTCGATCTTTTCATTGTTGAGATCTTCATGACGAGCTTTTGTCCTTTAAGACTTGTTAAGCTTAACATGATATTCAATGCCTAAGGCCTAGGTCTCTTTTGCTTCAATCTTTAGCTCCACGTTAAGGCTAGACAATAGAATAGCGTTAAGTTTATTTCATGCTACACTTTTCTTTCCTTAAAGAATTTGCTCCACGTTAAGTGTTGATAAAAAAAATCTACGGTAGTCAATAGAATAGCGTGAATTAGAATTAATCAATTTGAGGAAAAATAAAAATATAAAACCTAGAAATATTTCAAGAAAAAATATACTAGCTTTAAAATAGCCTTGATTGATGAATTTAAGATTCCAATTTTGGGTGTTAAAGTTTGATTTGAACAGCTGTACAACTGTGAGGATTTATAGCTACAGCCTATGCACGTTCAAAGAATACAACGTATATATATAAATATATTATATATGGCAAGGGAAAAGAGAATGTAAAGAGGTCAGACACCAAAGAATCTCACTGTTTTCTCTTTAATATCCCCCACCATTAAAGCCCAAATATAAGTCAAACATTATGACCTTGATATCATTATTGTGGCCTGTAAAAAGCTTTATTTCCTACTATAATTAAAACAAACCGTTTGTGTCCTTTTAATGGTGTCAAATTAATGGTACACTAAAGAAGGAAAATAAATGGTACACAGCACGCTGATAATATCTTGGTTGATATTCACGGGTAGCAAAGCTGTATCATAGGGCCATCCCCCAAATTTATATTTGTATTTATTGATGACAACAGTAAAAGATAAATATAGAAATAGAAAAAGTATACGTTATGCACGAGTTATTAGTTTGTCAATTGACCAATGACACATTCTTTTTCAAAGAACAATCTGAAAAGATTTATAATAAAAAGAGCATTGGGAATAAAATGCAAAAATGGCCCATTCGGCCCTACACACAGAATAGTTTTCAAAGTGAATGCAAGGTGGGACTAGGATTGAAAGACCCAAAGAATTACAAACTTCAGTCCTTATAGAAATACGGCAATTGTTAAGCAAAAATCATTTTAAAAAATATTATGAGATTTTATATGTTGAAATGTTCCATAATAGAACATACCAAATTTACTGTTCAAACTTTTCCATGTACAAATACATGTTGCTTTGATTTTGAGAATGGAGAACTTAAATGGTTCCTTCGATCTATACATGACCATGCCTTCTAGCAACGTTCAAAGGGAAAAAATGTGGGACTCTCAACAGTGTCACACTTTCCACATGTATGATTCAATCAAAGCGGCCATATGATGCGTCCACAAATCCACCACATGGTTTCATGGAAACTTTTGTGGTCTCTATATATTTGAGCATCATACTTTCACAAATTAAGCCATTATTTTAGTGCTCAGAATGAATTAAATTACATTTTCTTTATGTTATGCACATATATATATATATATATATATTTGTGTTATGCAAACACGCTAAGGTATACTATGCTAAAGACTATGTTATGGATGCATCAACCTCCCATAAGCCACAACAAATTTTATGTACTTGTGGTTAATAACATTTGTGAATTTTATACTTGACAATGCTACTCCAAATCTAACACTTTGCACAGTAAAAGTACTAGACTGTTTACTAGACCTATATTCTTAAGTTTATAAGCTTTAGAATGAGAACTTGTCAAAAAGAAACAGCCAAAAAAGAGATCAAAAAGTCTTAAGTGGAAAAGGGGAATACAACCAAAGATTTTGAAAATTCCTTTGACATCACAAATGGCAAATCAAGCCCTAGTAACTTTGAAGCCAATATCAACCCAACAAAGAAGAGCTCGTTGAAAAGGAATCAACTTCAAAGGATACCAAAAATCCCATACACACATCCAAGTCACTCGTCATGTGTGCAAAGTGGTTCCAAGCCAAGCATGAATGTTCTAACATTCTTGCAAAGGTGGGCTCTGATATTCAATTTCTAAAAAAGTCTCCAAGGCCGACAGGTAATTAAAACCTTACTCTTCCTCCTATTAACTTTTTAAAACTTAATTGTCAAGTGTAACGTATATAGTTTACATTTAAGGCATTGCATAAATTACCAATTAAATACAAAATTAATCTTTTGCATCATCACTCTAAATACCATAATAATATATGGATGTTAAGAAAGAGAAGCCAAATCCTAAGATGACTATTGGTTGTGCTCAAAAGCGGAAAGTGATGGATTGCATGTTATTTAATAATTCATCTCTTTTTACCTTTTAATACTTACAATGCTGTGTTATTTTGAAAATTTACTACCCATTGAGCAAGGTCAAAAAGGAGTGTATAAATATATATATATATATATATATATCTACTCTCATATAGATTCAAACAGAACGTGCATGAGGGGTTCAACCAATTGGTTGAATTACTTGAAACACCGGTGGACTACTAAGTTTAATAGTAATCTTATGACAAAGGTCAACTACATGGGAAATAGCCTTATAAAGATTGCTAAATGTGAGTCTACCAAAGAAAAAATTTGTAAATACAAAGAGAAACCGGTCGAGAATAAGAGTATCCAAAATAATTGACGATCTCTACTTTAGTCTCGACACTTTAAAGAAACATAGACTCAATAGCTTATTCTTTATACATCATATAATACTTCTCTGTGATTTATATAGAGTACGCTTTGTCGAATGACATCAATTATTATGCAACATGCAATTGCCTATTTTTATATTGTCACTTCTAACAAAATGCAGCTAGCTCTATCGAAGTGAGTCGTCTTAAATGACCATGGTCAAAGCACTCCCATCAAAAATAAGATTAAGCCCAAAGAAAGGAAAATACAAGTTCAAACCATGATAGGCAATTTCTCTGGTTGTTGTCAGATAAGAATTGCACCTTTCATGTCTGAACAGGGGGCAACAATATGGCCTAGTTTTTACATCTTCAAAAGATTGAAGCAAAAGAGACCTAGGCCTTAGACATTGAATATCATGTTAAGCTTAACAAGTCTTAAAGGACAAAAGCTCGTCATGAAGATCTCAACAATGAAAAGATCGAGGTATATGGCAGCATAATGTCGTCATCTAAGGTAACTCATTTATTTCTTTTTTTTTTTTATATTCGTGTGCATTTAACTAGCGATGCGAGTGATTATCTTATTAAAAATGAGTACATATCAAGCTTGCATAAATAATCAATAAATAAAAAAGGATATAGTTTTTTTTTTTTGGTTTTGCAAATTCATGAAATTTTCAGAAAACCCATCAAATGCATAAAACACAACAATTGTGATGAATACTATACCTGATTATTAAAGATTATCAATATTCTTGAAATAATGACGATTAGAATTAGTTGTCAAAAGTCCATTTTTGAATGAATTAAATGGGAAGCAATAAGAGGAAACGTATTATAGTACGTTAATTATTCTCTTGATAATGTTTATGCACTATGATTAGCAACTATGTAACTCTTACCCCTTAGCATTTCACAGCTAACTATTCACATGAAATATTATAGTCACAATGCTTATTTTTGTAAAAGTCATAAGGTTTCATGCAAAAATGTATTTACTGCTAGATGAATTACAAAAGAGGTAAAGCTATAGGATTACAAGAGAATAATTGGTCCAATCAGAATATTAGCACAATAAGAAAAATGCCCAACAAGGCCATTGGTAGCTCATTATTCATGTATGAATTTTTCTGAAGTTCTTGTTTAAACAAATTTTGGCAAGTGCATATGCTACTTAATGCAGATATCAACATGGCCTCAAGAAGGTCCAAAACGACATAGCATCAAGGAATCTTTCCAGCAACAAGTGACAAAATTCCTTAAATGGATGTAAGTCACCAAAAAATGGCTAAGTGATAAGATTCCACCAAGACGGATGTAAATCACTGACAAAGCCTAAGTGACAAGATTCCATAAATGGATGTAAGTCACCAAAAAATGGCTAAGTGATAAGATTCCGTCAAGACGGATGTAAATCACTGACGAAGCCTAAGTGACAAGATTCCTTAAATGGATGTAAGTCACCAAAAAATGGCTAAGTGATAAGATTCTGCCAAGACATATGTAAATCAAAGACGAAGCCTAAGTGACAAGATTCCATAAATGGATGTAAGTCACCAAAAAATGGCTAAGTGATAAGATTCCGCCAAGACGGATGTAAATCACTGACAAAGCCTAATTGAAAAGATTCCTTAAATGGATGTAAGTTACCAAAAAATGGCTAAGTGATAAGATTCCGCCAAGACGGATGTAAATCACTGACAAAACCTAAGTGACAAGATTCCTTAAATGGATGTAAGTCACCAAAAAATGGCTAAGTGATAAGATTCCTCCAAGACGGATGTAAATCACTAACGAAGCCTAAGTGACAAGATTCCTTAAAATGATGTAAGTCCTAAAAAAAAAAAAAAAAAGGGACAAGATTCCGCTAGACTGATGTAAATCGTTGACGAAGTCTAAATGACAAAGCTCCGTAACTGGGATATAAGTCAGCTAAAAGTGGCTAAGTGACTAAATACCCTTAAACGAGTGTAAGCAGACAAGGATTCTCACACAAACGCAAGTCACACGCAAATCAAGAATATCAAACGTGACAACCAGAAAATGAATGAAAGAAGAAGCATCGAAGTGATCAAAAATGGTCGTCTAGAGAAATCACCTCGCTCTTCAGCAGTGATAAAAAATGGTCGTCCAAAGAAATTAGCTCACTTTCAAAATCAAGCTATAATCCCTTGAACGTCCAAAAAAACCTTCAAAAGGCAGATACTAAGAAGTCATCACAAAAATACTACCATTCTTGAAGAAGAAAGTAGTTGAAGATAAAGAAGTCTGAATTTAAACAAGTCAAGAATATTCCCAAAGCCTGACTAGCACAAAACAAAATCAGACTTGGGAATGGGGGGCAATTGATGAGTCCATAAAAATTATTAAAGTCGTCCATCTTAATGGACGGTCATTGCATCATTAGTAGGCCATCAAAGATAGATGAGTAACCGTCTAACACATTCAATAACGATCATCAAAGGCTTTAAACTCTCTCATCAAGACAAAGAACGTTACAATTAGGGTAATAATCACCCTCATTTATGTCCAACAGCTATCTAATTCACCTATAAAAGGGACAATTTGTCCATTTGCTAAGGTATGTCAGAAAAACTACTATAAAACACCATCTATATAGGAAAGATAAGGGTGGATACTAACTTAATCATCGGAGACTCCCCCACCGGGAGCAACCCGGTGGTCTCTTCGATCTATCTATCTTTTATCTTGCAGGTCTCACAAGATCGTCTAATGATCCGGATTGAACGAGTGACCCAACTGACGATTTTGGCATCATCAACTGTCATTCAAATCAAAACTATCTGTTGTTCAATTCATTAGGGTCTAGTTCTTCGATCCACTCTCTACAAATTTATTGTATTAGGCTCATTGGGCCAATATCCCATAGGTATTGGGCCAATATCCCATAGGTATTAGGCTTGGACTGTAAATCGAGACCCTACACTCTCTTTATCCATTTTTTATAAGATAAAAAGCTTGTAATAATTGAAATTATTCTTTTGAATGTAACCCATCTTTCTCTTATATTTCTCTATTGTTTAGTCATATATATTTCTTTTTTTAACAATTTCTAAGCAGTGAATCATCTAATTTTTTAATATTTTTTGGTCTTTAAGAAGTTTTAATTTCTAAGTTTTTGAGTTATTTTTTTGCAATATCTGAAACTGTCTGACAAATTTTTTGTAAGCCATTGCATGTTCAAACAATGGTTTATTCTTCAAATTGTAACACAAATTGAAGTTATACAAAAGCAAATCATGTAATGGTGTAGTTTCTTAATCAATTTAAGATTTTGTAAAATTATTTTAATCTACCTCACAAATAGATAGGTTCTCATGCATAGTACGGGTTAGCGACTAGTTTATCTAATTATTTTGCTAAAACATTTTTATGTGCAATTTTTTTTGTCTATTTTGGCATAATAAGCACTGTAATGTAATAGTTATTCTGATGGTTTAACTATTCTTTAGTTTGATTATATTTTTATTACAAGAAATAGACATTCTTTATGCATAGCTATTCTTCAAATTGAGGAATAATTATTCCTCTTTAAAATGGTAGTATTAACTATTCCTTAGTAAGTGCAATAATTTCAAAACTTAATATATTTCCAAATGAACAAACTTTCCATATACATTTAACAATTATAAAATAAAAAAATCATAAAAAATAACATATATCTCTCTCTTAAATTTAAAAAATAATAATTTTTAAGAAGATATATTTGTAAGAGCAAAATATTTCCTAAAATAAATCTTAAGTTTTATTATAATATTATAACTCACAATCAAACTTATGAATAGGCTCAGTTATTACATTATAACACATTTTATTTCTAATAATAAAGATTACAATTCATGTCGTAATTTCCGTTTAGTGTACCAAACGTACTAAAAAAGTTTTTTTTTTTTTGAGAGTGAACGTACTAAAAAAGTTATCTATATATATATATATATATATATATATATATATATATAAAACCGAAACTTTTGAAGCTTCTACAATTTTCCACGTCAGCACTATATTAAAAAAATAATAATAATAATAAAACTTTTCTAAACCCTAATACCGATGCTCTACTTCTTTATATTAAAACTTTTCTAAACCCTAAACCCGATGCTCTGCTTCTCTATATTAAATAAAAAACGACTAGAGAGAGAGATATAAAGAATAGAGAGCTTTTGTGACCGTGAAACACAGAGAAATCTGATAAGATGCAGAGAGTGTTGGAGAGAGAAACCTGAGGGAGGCCTCTTCACTACTGTTAGACCGATCTCCCTCCATCTTCCGGTTCCACACAGTTGTCGGTAAGTTTCAGTTTCATGTTCTGTTCTATTCTATTTTGTTTTTTATTTTTGTTTATTTGGCTTGATATCTGGGTTATTAGACAAGAAGGTAGTGGAGCAAATTTTAAATCCTCAATGTTTCTATTCTCTCTCTCTGTGAATCTTTCTATTATTTGCCTTCTGTTTTTTCGTTTTTGATCTTAGTTTCATATTCTAGGGTTTTTAGGTTTATTGTGTTTATGCGATCAAAATTTGGGCAGTCCTGATTGATTTATAATCTGGGTTTGCTTTCATTAGATTAAAAAATGGGAAATTTCGTTGTTTTTGTTGGGCAATTTGGTTTTTAATCTATGACTTAATATTTGATTTTTGTTTTCCTCCTTCCTGTTTTGATTTTTTTAGTCAAAGATATATTTACTAATTTCAATTTTCGCTTAATTTCCTATTGTTACTAAGGGGTTTTGTGTTTTTTTTTTTTAGGCTAACTTTATAATCTACTTGATAATTTAATGTGCTTTTGATTTTAATCCTATCAGGGGGTTTCTCTACTTGAAAAAAGGGTCAAAATTAATGAAGTCCCTGCTTTTTATGAATACAGGTATATGACCTTTGTTTTGACGCTGAGAAGAAATGCAAGCCTTTGACTTTCAATTCTTTTATTCGTTTGTATATTATATGACTAAACATGTACCAAACATTGACTTTGTTATCATGCGATTGTTCATAATTGTTGGCTCATTCTAAGAAATCACAATGTGTATCACTATTGCACTCTTTTCTCTATAAAAAAAAGGGGTATTTGGTATTGGATGTTGACTGAACTCTTTTCTCTGTAAAAAAAATGGGGGGGGGGGGGGGGTATTTGGTATCAGATGCTGACTGGTAAAAATAAGCTGAGTGGATGTGTTTTGTTTGATTAACTGATGGAGATTACTAACAAATTGTTTCTTATGATTTAGTATTTATTTGTGTCTTACACATTACAATTAGGTGTTGGAGGCTTTTGAGGGGTCAAGCACGCATGATGCTCCCCATAAGTAGATGTTATTGGTGACAATTATTTAGGTATTCGAAGGTTCTGATTCTACTTCAAATGTACAGATGCTTTGCTGAGCTTACCATCAAGACTGACCCACAAAATTTCAACTATATTGTTGAGTTTGGTGCTACCAAAAATTTTGAACCTGTGTGAAGAGGATGAGGTAAAATAAAATAAATAAAAATAAAAGTCTTGCAATCTTTTGTACATATAACATGGTTTTTGACTAAATATTTTGATTATTCTTTTAATTCATTAGGCAGCAGAAACAATAACCATTAAAGAGAAGTTGGAGAGATGGAAGATGCAATGAAATCTTTAGAGAACAAAAGCCTTGGATTTGAAAAGAAAAATGGACATCATTACTACATTGGATGGGATGAAATCTATGAAGGTATTATTTGCTTTACCAATTCTATTTTTATTTATTAGGGTAGGCTATCATCTCACAGTGCCACAAATGGAATCTTTAAGTCTCAAATAGCCTATGTAAAAGATTATATGATGATAGATCAAAGTAGAAGGCCATGAAGGTTGTCTCTGGCCTTTCAGGTATAGGTTTTTATTTTTTGGGATGCTCTTCAAAGCATATACTTGGTTATGTGATGGCAATGTTTCTTTTAAATTTTCCTTCAAAGTCACTCACTTTCTTAAAGTAATTTTTATTTTCTTTAGTTTATAATATCTGGGTCTTTATTTTTCATTCAACTTTTATGGGTTCAGTTCTTTTTCTTTTATTTCGTGGATTAAAACTTTTATGGGTTCAGTTCTTTTTCTTTTATTTCATGGAATTAATCAGCAAACAAGGTACCCCCACATGGTACTGCTCTTTCTTATCAATTTTTAGCTTCAATCTTCTTGGGTTTAATCCTTATTCAAATATGTTAAAACTTTTAAGGTTTTTGTTTTAATTGGTGGTAGTTGAGACTTGTGTGAGGATCTTGCAAAATATGCAAAAGTGTTAGTAGTAGGGGATGATGGATTGGGCTATGAGCTACTAAAAGACTTGGCTCAGTCAGGTTTCCAAAATCTCAAGGTTATAGACATAGATAGGATTGAGGTAATCAATCTCAGGAAAAAAAAATATCAAGTTCATTTTTTTTTTTTTTTAAATCATCACACCCATGTCATAGGTAATTTAGAAGATGTTACCATATAATAATAATAGAAAATTAAAAAAAAAGAAAAAAAAAAAGAGGTTATTTGGAAGATGTTGAAGCACTTGGGCAAAGTAGGTAAATGAGATCTATCAAGTATTTATCTTCCTATTTAATGATTAATTGTAAGCATATAAAACAGGCAGTCATGAAGGTTTCAGTTGCAATAGTGAAACTTGGGATAGTATTTAACATTTTATGGCCAAGTCGTGATGGGTGTGAACCCTCATCCCTCAATTTTTAGCAAAGACAACATTCCTGGTGGCTGTGATGTCAAAGTTTACTTCATGCTTTTTCATTTCATTTTTTACAATTTTGTGGAAAGAGTAATGGAATTGAAGTTGAATAAGACGAAAGAGAGAATCTTTTTTATGGTATGGCAATGGTATCTTCTGCATCATCACAATTTGGCATTCCAACTTCTATGATTGGTGAGAGCATGTATTGGTAACTGTTTCTTCACTGTGTTGGCATGCTTGACACAGCAATACGTGATGGAAATGTATGGTGCTAAGGACATAGATATGGTTGTTTCTTCAAGTAATTTCTATTTGAAACTGAGGTAAACTACATATAGTTTCGATATTGTTTTATAGAAAGAGAATGATTGAAACTTTACTTTTAGTTTTAATATAGAGCTACATTCCATTTGCAATGATATGTTGACTCCAATTCCATTGATGATTTACGAAAGTCCCCTCTCTATATACCTGTTATCAATAAGTTATTTATGAAATGTTTTCCACATTGTCATTTGACCCTTTGACAATAGATTAATAGTTTTGTACATGAGCTATAATGCTACTTAGATTGATTACTTGTTTATGAACAAATTAGTCTCTTATTGGTTCTTTTAATTTTTTAATTTTTTAATTTTTTTTTTTTTACCATGTGGTTGATTAATTATCTTTTTATTTAACTAGCCCGTGCATTGCACGGGTTAGCGACTAGTTATGCTAATAATGAAAGCTTTGTGAAACATAATGAAAGCTTTCCATTCATGTTTTTTTTTTTTTTTTTTTGGTTGCCAATTACCACCTAGATTTGAGTAATACAAATTCTAACATAAATTCTATTAATGATTTTATCATCATCGAATAGCTATTGGTGTGGACATGGAAGGAAATATCAACCAGCAGCTTCTTGGAGAAGTAACTGTTGCTGATCAAGTCTCATTCAAGGGTAAGTTGTGGAGTGAGACGAAGAAGCTGTGGATCCTGGCCACTCCTGCTATCTGCACCAGAGTCTCTACGTATGGGCTTTATGTCATCACTCAGGCCTTCGTTGGGCACATTGGCTCCACGGAATTAGCAGCCTACTCTTTCGTATATACTGTCATTCTGAGGTTCGCAAATGGCATACTGGTATGTCTTTACTATTACTGGTGCCTTTTTATTTTGATTGAAAAAAAAATCCCACGTTGAAACATGCACCGCCTCTTGCATCAAGAATTAAGATGTAGATCCGGTAACTAAGAAAGAGTATATAAAAATATATGCCCAGCGGCCAAATCAAGATTTTAATTCATTGGGACAAGATTAAAAGCTAAGTTTTGAAAGAAAAATTAGTTCTTGAATATTAATTAATTGTAATTAATAAAAAATTAGGAAAAAAAATGGCTTTAGAGAATTGAATTATCCTCACCTCAGCCAAATCAAGGGCTTGGAAATTATTTGTAGATATAGAAATTATGCTTTACTACAAATTAGAGTTTTTTTTTTTTTTTTTTTTTTTTTGAGGTCATACTACAAATTAGAGTTAACAAGGAAAAAAAATACGCAAAATACATTCTCATGGCTGTTGGAATGTCAAAAAAATTATCACTTTGAATTTGTGTCTCGGGTTTGTATTTTTCAATTGTTGATTTGTTGTACATCTTATCATGTACTTATGATAAGATGGTGATGAGGGATTATATATGATAAATTATTTCTTTGATCTAACTTGGTATAAGAGGTTACCCCTTCTTTTCTAGATCCTATTGTACAAGCTGATATGCAGCACTAACCTGCCTGGCAGGTTCTCTTTGTATCCCCCTTTTATTTGCAATGCAATATTATTTCCCCTTCAAAAAAAAAAAAAGAGGATTCAGAGCCTATTTATTCATCATGGAATCCGCCAATTCTTCTATCCGTTATTAATTCTGTTGATTCATTTGTTAGTATCGTTACCTATTCCTCACCAACTACTCTCACAAATGTCTGCTTTCACATTCTCAAACTCACCAACACTAACTATATTTATCGGAAAACTCAACTTATCCCTTATCTTCGTGGCCAAAATCTTCTTGGCTTCATTTGATGGCTCAAATCAATGTTTACCTCCTACCAACACAATTAATATGAACAAATACCCAATCTGGCTCATAAAACTTGGACTCTTCATGATCAACTTCTTAAGAGTCTGATCATTGCCTCCTTATTTGAAGAAATCATACCTCTGGTTGTTGATCTCAATACATCTCATGAGATATGGACCAATTCATAGTCCTCTTTTGTTTCGTATTAAAAAACTATGATCCTTCAAATCCACATCCAACTCCAAAGCCCCAAGCAAGGTGATCTCTTTGTGACTCAGTTCTTACACAAAGCCAAAGCCTTGTTGGATGAATTAATGACAGTTAGTCATCCTTTTATCTCTCCAACAATTCAACATTTAATGTATTCAAATGCCTCAACTCAAAATTTCGTGACCTTATCACAAAACTTTCTACTCATCCTGCATCGATTACTTTTCCTGAGTTTTGCACAATCTATTCCTAAGTCATATATTCATCAATTCTAATGCATTTTCTTCCATCAATATATCATCACTTGATGTGACTCCGCAGGCAAACTTTGTACAACATGGTCCAGCCCATAATGGCCTTGGATGTGGCTGTAATTCTCGTTGATAAATTCGTGGATAAAATAGTGGCTCTCTCGATCTTTTGATTACCGCAACACTAAATACTACAAATGGTGATTTACGTCAACTATGCCAAATCTGCAATTGTATTAACCATACTGCAACTACCTACTACCAATTCTAATTCTATACCCATACCATGCCTACATCCGCCAATTTTGTTGCTTATACTCCTCCAACTCTAAGCGTTTGATTGGTTTTCTAATATCATCACCACTCATCATGTAAGCCAAAACATAAGTACGTAGTTCAACAAATCATGGAAAATATCACGTCCTTGATCAACTATGTGTTGGTGTTAGGGGTAGTTGGTTTGTGTGTGTAGGCCCAAGGGGCCAATTCCATTGTAAGCCCATGTATGCAGTATGCCTAATCCTAACTCTCTCTCCCTATATAAACCCTACTTAGGGTTCATTGTAACTAAGTGAATTGATATTATAGTGAAGATATAGCCGTCAAGGCTTTCTCTTTGTGGATGTAGGCCTTTACATAAACCTTGTGTTCTCTCTCTTCTCTATACTCTCTCTGCACTTCATAAAATTTAACACCTCTAACAGTTGGTAATGGTAAAGACTTCCGTATTTCTCACATTGGCTCTACTTCTATTTGTTGCCCTTTCTCTTCTTTCTAGTTATTTAATGTTATCCATGTTCCCTACATGAAATCCTTACTTTATGTATATCAGTTTAGTAAAGATTCTTTGAATTTCATCCCTCATATTTTCTTATCAAGGATCAGGTCAACAAGATAGTGTTGCTCTGATGGGAGAATGACCCTGGCCTGACAAACTTCCTAACTTCTCAGTTGCACCTTCCACCCTTGTGCTCATCTTTCTAAATGTGTGGTATCTGCATGATGGCATTGCAGGCATGGGTATTCTCATCATCATGTTCTTCATCAAGTTATTTTCTCCAATACGTTTTCACGTTTTGGCGATAAAATGTCCTCTTTCTTGACCAATTCAAATTCCAAATTTGATAACTCCTCTCTTTCAAATTCTAAATTGAATCCATACCCTATAAATTTTCTCCTACACCACACTATATTCTCCCCATTCTTGGCTTCTGAAAGCTCAGATTTGTGTGAAAACACAAGAGCTTGTTTAGACCCCCAATTAAAAATTACGACTAGATTGCTTTTACTCTAACTTATCTAAGTGCGGATTAAGAGTAAATGAAGCGCAATAAACCGATAACATCAAGAGTAAGGGAAGAGAGATGCAACCACAAGATAACACCAAGACGTGTTTGTAAACACAAAATTTTCCAATTGTAGAAAATCAAACAATTGAAAAGAAATATGGTTTGCAAATATAAATTTGTATTGATGAATAATGAGTACAATCTCTATTTCAATTCTTTTACAAAAGAATACCCTCTGATTCTATCTTCATTAAACTTAACTCGAACAAAGAATCTTCTTGACTTTAGTTGAAAGATGGATTGAACGGTCTCCACAACAAATCTCTAGCTTTGAGTTTATTAGAGATTTATTGTTCTTCAAGTCTTTGAATATGAAGGCTTTTAGGTTGAAGTTCTTCGGGGTTTTAGAGGCTTGATCCGTTGAGCTTCAAGGATTTGAGGTTTGTTGAAGTTTATGGAGGCTTTTTCAGCTTAATTCCAATAGAACTTCAAAGAACTTATTTGAATGTTCTTCGTGTGTTCTTGAGGTAGAATTTCTCCAGAGCTTCGACATCTTCGAAAAATCTCTAAATGAGAGGAGGTATGCCCTCTATTTATAGTGGTTTCAAAGGATAAGTCCCACTTGGGATTGACTTCTTTGTAGATAATTATCTCTATTTTTATTTATTTATTTTAATAGAGATAATGACTAACTATTATCATTCCAATTTAATTGAGATATTTATCTCTATTTAATTAGAATAATTATCATCAAGATATTTATCTCTATTTAATTAGGATAAATATCATCTTAAATGACACATGTCAACACTTGATTTATCTAATTTAATGGCATATTAATTTAAATTTTGTCACTAAATTTTGATGTGGCATTTTATGATTGGCTTAAAATTTTGCCTCCTACAAATGCCCCCTCGAGACTTGATTATGTCCACAATTTTAAGTGTGGAAAGTGACCAAGTCTCGACAAATTTCATGCTTTGATGCAATTAATTTTAGCACCTTTCATACTTTCACAATGACCCCACTGTTGGTTCACGGCCCAAGTAGAGGTTGTCTAATGTAATAGTAGCCACGTTCAAATCCATTGGCCGAGGTATATCAAGACTTAAAAGAGCTCTAATGCATGCAAGAATCCACCATGCAAGAAGCCACGTTTCTTTTTCCTAGTCCAAGCTGAAGAAGAATTCCCTTCCCATGAGAAGATAACCTCAAGAAGGAATCGGTTTCCTAGCCAAAGTGGTCTTGACTGGATGAGTTTTAGTTGCAATTAAACTCTCTCTGACCAGCATTATAAAAGGGCAGCTCCAGCCGCACATAATTCACAATTTTCCTCGCATAGCGCATAAGTTCGGGAATCTCAAGAAAACTTCTTGAAGAAGGCATAAGTTTTTTTTTTTCTTCTTTCTCAGTCAAGTAGCAAGGCATGATCTCTTCTTCTTTTTTTATAACCTCATGTATATTTTTTTTTCTGTAAACCGTGCTCATGACTCTTTTTCTTCTTGTAGCCTAAAAATTTTCATTGTAGACTATCGCAACTGTGTCAAATTTTGCACAAGCTCGATTATGGAACTTTCTCTTCGAGAGGTACATTCTTGTACTCAGTTTTTTTTTTTTTAATTTTTTTTTTTTAATTTTTTTTTTTTTTTATGCAATATTTTTCTTTTGCATGTTGTGACTTTCTCTTGACATACATACTTGAGATGCCGGACTTGGTTTATCCATCTCTCTCAAGTGTGTAATTTTTTTTGAAAGTACTTGAGATGCGGGACTTGGTTTATCCATCTCTCTCAAGTATTAAGATTTGAAAGTACTCACTTGAGATGCGGGACTTGGGTTATCCATCTCTCTCAAGTGTGTAATTTTTTTTTTTTGAAAGTACTTGAGATGCGGGACTTGGTTTATCCATCTCTCTCAAGTGTGTAATTTTTTTTTGAAAGTACTTGAGATGCGGGACTTGGTTTATCCATCTCTCTCAAGTATTAAGATTTGAAAGTACTCACTTGAGATGCGGGACTTGGTTTATCCATCTCTCTCAAGTGTGTAATAATTTTTTTGAAAGTACTTGAGATGCGGGACTTGGTTTATCCATCTCTCTCAAGTATTACGATTTGAAAGTACTCACTTGAGATGCGGGACTTGGTTTATCCATCTCTCTCAAGTGTGTAATTTTTTTTTTTTTTTTTTTTATATAGAAATAATTGTGAAAACTGACTTTTGCTTCTTTTACTCCCTTTTAGCGTGTTCAAGCCTTTTCCTTCGAAGATTCGTATATTGGCGACGAACCGGCCCTATTCATTTATTCGGTGAAAGACAACAAGGAAGCGAAGCTTTCGACTCTAATCACCCATCCTCCCATTATTGGAGAGTTTTCACCAAAATGGGATTGGGATATATGTCCACCTAACTTGCCGCAATGGTCACAAGCTGCTCCCCAAAATGTTGATGCAAGTGCCACACTTCTACTTGCTTCCCATCACACAAACATTGCGAGTACAAAACCATACTCATCTCTGGGACGAGAAATAGTTGCAGGTCGAACAAACTGGGAGTACTCCTTCAATGTGAATGGAGGAATTTCCTATATTCCGTTATATTGGGAATGGTTGGAGGACATGCTCAGTCGATGCAAGGAACGTCTTAAGGCTGCCAACCTTTATGAAGCTGTTTTTGCTTACTTGTTCACATATGATTTCAATGAACATCTTGTGAAAGCATTTTGTGAATGTTGGAGCCCAACGACAAATACTTTGCATACTTTGGTTGGAGAAATTTCTATTTCAACATGGGATTTGCATAAGCTTGGTGGGCTTCCCATTAGAGGACTTTTTTATGATGAAGTGGTTCCCACTGCAAAGGAGCTTGAAGGAGTTGATGATCAAGGGAAAAATTACTTGCCTCGAAGTTGTCACTATTTGTTTATAGTCTACCATCATCTCCAACATCGAATGAAGAAGCAAAGTAAAGTTAACGTCAATAATTGGATTGCTTTTTGGTTTAAAGGAGATGAAAGACATCCTACTCCAAAGAAACAAGCAAAGAAAGGACTCCATCCAAAACGCAGCCAAAATCCATCAGGCCTTATCCTTGACCGTGGGCCTTGGAAAGACAAAGAACACGCGGCTCTTTTTGATCTTTAGGTTCCTGAAGACCTTAAGAAAGAAACTTATTTGGTAGCTTTTCTTGCTTGCTGGCTTTGTGTATTTGTTTTTCCTATTAAGGACTTGGGTAGCATTCGTCCTAGTACTTTTAAGATTGCTAATCTCATGGCTAGTGGTGAAATTTATGGCCTTGCCGTTCTTGTTTTAGCAAGCATCTATTGAGGGCTCAATACAATCTTTAACAATCCTGTACCAAGCAAGTCTAGCAATGGCTTTGCTGTCCATTATGTTTATGCATGGATAGCGCACTTCTTCAAAAGCCATCGTGTTGTAAATGATGAACTGGGAAAGCCTATGATGATAAGATATTCTGGAGTAAGCTATGAGGCGCCGTTAGACGAAGTATCTGCACATGACCGCATACGGTATAGTAAGGATTTCTTTTGGCATGGGACTTCATTCAGGTCGGACCTTGACCTAACTTTTGAGGACAATAGAGGACTATCTATTCCAAGACTGGGTTATTTTATGTCTCTCTGCTCTAGATATTTATCTCTCCGATGTGAAGATCATTGTGTTGTAGAGTCATATAGCCCACACCGATTTAGTAGACGCTTTGACTTCTACCAAACATTCTAGGTGACCTAAAAAAAGAATTCAAACTGGTACTTTAAAGGAGTTGTACCAATATTATCAGTCATTCACCCGTTCCAACACATCTTCCATAGTGCTTATACCATCTTCATCCACAGACTTTGAAAAGAGAGTTACTCATAGCTACACGGATTGGTGGAAAAACATTTGCAAGGATGGATACATTAGCTAAGACTGCACTTCTTCTTGCTAAGCCACCAGCTAGTAAATCTCGCAAAGGAAAGAAGGAACAAGCAACTATGAGTCCTAGCCATCAACTTCAGTTTACTGAAAATCCTTCTAGCACTACTATTGCTGTTCAAAAGAGAGGTACTAAACGTTCAAGTGATATGCAATATGAAGATACACTTGTAGTTTCTGATGAAGATGCAAGCAAGGATTCCGATGCTAACTGGAAACATATAAGAAAATCATCAAAAGGTAGTAGTACGATGACCTTAGCTGACCATGTTCCTACTTCAACCCACAACAAACCTTCTATTGTGAACTTGGAGACCAAAAAGCATAGGGTTAATAATGCTATAGCATCTCCTAAACCCGTGAATGACACAAACAAGGTTTCTTCACAACAAGAACAAGGGATGTCTATGAGTAAACAAGGGGCTTTGATGCTTGGAGACCTCCTTTTGTCGTAGCTTTCAGACTTCCCTTTGAATAAGATCTTTCCCAAGGATGAGGTAAGCAAGATTTATCATGGGATACAGAATTTTGGGATTGACCCTCAGCTATTGCAGGTGCATGTTGACAAATACTTAAAAGATGTTTCATATTACATAGAGAATGAGGCATCTATGAGTAATCATGTGAGTCTAGAGATTCAAACATGTTGTGTGAATGACACTGAACTTCTTATTATAGAAGCATCAAGTAGGAAAGAATCTCTAGACACTAAACTTCAAATTACCAATTCAGAGATTGATGACCTAAAGGCAAAGCTAGCTGAGTTAGAATGGTTAGTGCCACAAATAAAGTCCAAGCAGGTTGAAGAGGATGGCATCATAGAAGCTCTGCAAGATCAACTTGAAAGCATTAAGTCCACTACTGTGCTTAAAGACCAAGATGTGGAGGCCTTGAAGAAGATACAAAGCACCTTAGAGAGCAAGCATTCCGATTTGAAGAACTTGAAGTGGATGCCTTGATTGTACTTTTTTTTTTTTTTTTTTTTTTGAGATAGGACATTTGTTTTGTTCAATTAGGTAGCTCAAGGAATTGGAGTTTTTTATTTTATTTTATTTTTTCTTAGTCATGATGTAGTTTGGAATTTTCCTTCAATATGATTGAACTTCTTAGTCACTACTCTCTCCTTTTTTTTTTTTTGACATGTGATTGAACTAATTTTGCTCAATTTGTAGCATGTAATTGAACTGCTTAGTTAAAAACTAATTGATCAATTTGAAACATGTAATTGAACTTCTTAGTTAAAAACTAATTGCTCAATTTGTAGCATGTAATTGAACTTCTTAGTTAAAAACTAATTGATCAATTTGAAACATGTAATTGAACTTCTTAGTTGAAAACTAATTCAATTTTTTTTTTTTCAACAGGCAATAGAACTTAGTATAGAATACCAAGCTCCTTACATACTCCTTGAAAGGGTTCAAAGCCATGACATAATTCAAAGGGCTTTTGTTTTAACATGTGACTGAACTTAGTATGAAATACCAAGCTGCCTACGTACCCCTTGAGAGGGATCAAGTCACCACGTAGTTCAAAAGGTTTTGGTTTGAGAAATGACTGAACTTAGTATAAAACACTAAGCTGCCTACGTACCCCTTGAGAGGGATTAAGTCACCACGTAGTTCAAAAGTTTTTTTTTTTTTTCCTCTAACTTTTGCCTAGGCCGCCTTTTAAAGGTTTTCAACCTAGTGAGCTTTTAATACCCTAACTTTTGCCTAGGTCGCCTTTAAAAAGGTTTTCAAGCTAGCGGGCTTTTTTTTTTTTTTTTTAACACTTTCAAAAATAATGGGAGAACATCATGTACTTTTTTTTAAGTGTTGAAGTAGGCAGTTTTAGGCTCTTGCCAAGGAGCATTTCAAACTTCAATCATAGTAATGCTTTAAGAACTTGCCATTGATAAGGCCAATTCTCAAAATGTCTTTAGTTATATCAGTGTTGATTTCCTTCAATTCATCAACTGTAACTTGTATGCCTTCTTCAAATATGGGTGGCGCATCCTTAACATCATCTTCAACTTCTTGGTTTGTGGTCACCATTGTACGCCTTTTTACAGTCAAGGCTTCTCCAGTATTCACTTCTGAAATGGTTCTACGTTTCATACGAGATGGAATGGAGCTTCGAATCTCATTTGAATCTTGATCAACAATAAGTGTGTCATTAGCACCTTTAGGGAGGAAATTTGTCCTTTCATTCTGCTTTCGCTTTGTCTTTAAATCTTTTGAAAGCCGAGAAGGGATTGAATGACTGAGCCTTGTGAGAACTGAACCTCGAGTGCCAACTTAAGAAGGAGTTGAGTGACTGAGTCTTGTGAAAATAGAGCCTTGAGTGCCAACAACAGAGTTATCTTCTTATGTCCCCAACCTATCAAAGACTGAGATATGTGAAGTGGGACGCCCAATGCGGTAAAAAACAGATGATTTCTTTGATAGGTTCGAAGATTGTTCTTCTTCCTTATAATTTGCCGAAATTACTGAAACACTAGCTTTTCGGATGGGAATACGAACAGGAGTTGGTGGGGTGTATCCAATTCCATCCTTAGAACTTGTTACACTAAAACCTTTAGCCTTCGACACCTTATGTTCTTCTTTTCCAGAGGCTTCAGGGATGAGCTTACCCAAACCACTCGACTTCTCATGGTCATAACCAGCTTTAGCCATGAGTCTATATGCATTAGGGTCAAAACCCTCTTTGGTTCTTTTGGTGGGCAAAGTCCCATGTTCAACAATCGGTCCTTGGGATGGTCTTGTGAACCCTTTCAATGGTTGGCTTGAGATTCTTGATTTTGTGATTTTAGCAACTAGGAGAGTTAATCCCTGCAGATCTTCCAATACTGACTCTCCATCTCCTGAAAAGGGTGATTGGCCCTCTTTTCTTTTGGTGACTAGGACATAGTGTAACACAGGAGCTGCCTTAGTTGATTTAGAAGCTTGATGCTTCTCCTTTTTTGTGGAAGTCTTTGTTTGCTTGGTTTCCTTCTCCTCAATTGGCTTGGCTTCCTTCTCCTCAATTGGAGAGTCAATCCTTGAAGTTTTGGAGTGGAGGTTTACTTCTTTGCTAGATGGTGAAACAATGACTTGTGCTTCTTCTTACGTATCATCTTCCAAGTAAAATTTTGCATCGGCAAAATGTGATTCAGCTACAGTAAAGGGCTTGTGATCAGCTACTATCTTCTTAACTTGTCCATTTTGGAAATATTTAAAGCATTGGTGATACGTAGATGGCACAACACCATACTCATGCAACCATGGTCTTCCAATAAGCACTTTGTAAGTGGTCTTGGCATCAATGACATGAAAGAGTGCACTTGATTCCATTTCACCAATGAGCATATGAAGTCTAATCTTCCCAATAGCTCTTTGTCCACCTTGATTAAAGCCTTGAATCATCAATTTACTGGGAAGTAGTTCATCCAAGGAGATTCCAAGTTCTTTCAATATTTTAAGTGGGAGGATATTGACTGCCAATCCACCATCAATAAGGATACGATTGACTTCTTGTTCTCGAATGTAGCCAGTCACAAATAAGGGACGATTATGAATCTTGGATCCCAACAAGCAATCATCATTAGTGAAAATGATTGAAGACCAATATGCTCTATACACAATAGCTCGCTCTGTTTCTTCCTTACTATCTGAAGAGTCTTCTTCACCACTTACTTGATAACATGTAAGAGATAAAAAGATATAATTCTCGGGAACTGGCATAGGGGAGAAAGGTACTTTCACCTCAATAGGCTCAAATGAACCAAATTGTATGGTGAGAACAGTAGAAATAGTTTTTGAGGCCACCATGGCTAAATTGGCAATCGCAACTTCATCATCAAACTTGATCTTTCCTTGATGGGCTAGCTCCATGATTTTATCTTTCAACACAAAGCATTGTTCCATGGGGTGGCCTATAAGGCAATGATACTTGCAATACTTGGGATCATTTGTTTGGTCAGCCTCTTCAGGACGTTTCATCTCTGGGAGCCCAATTAACTTCAAGTTAAGTAAATGATCTAACATCTTGGAGATATCAGAATCAGGGAATGGATATTTCTTTTCTTGCATCTCTTGTAATGTTGGTCTTCTTCTTCTCTTATCTTGAGTGAGAGCAGACATTTGTTCATTCATCTTGGGCTTAACTGGAACTTTGAGAGAAGTAGTAGTTACAATCAAAGACTGCTTGTTTTCCGGTTTAAGAGGGAATTTGCCCCCTTTGCGAGTATCTTGTCTTTCTCTCCCATTGCAGGGTTCTTAAACAGGCGGGCCTTGGTGACAATTGGAAGCAATACTAAGCTCCATGTCATGCACACGTGTTGCTAATTCTTCAAATGTTTTAGGCTTTATTCCTTGAAGGATGTAGCTTATAGCCCAATTCATTCCTTGAATACACATCTCAATTGCAGACGACTCAAATAATTGATCCTTGCAATTAAGACTAAGGTTTCTCCACCGTTGAATGTAATCAATGATCCGCTCTTCTTTCCACTGTAAGGTTGAATTTAATCAACCATGTGTTGGCTTTATTCCATGACAAATTTGCTTGTAATACAGCACTTAGAAACCCTGTATTTAGGTGGGTATCATGTAAGGATAGTGTGTGAGAGAGTGTGAAGAAATGCTCAAGACTGTGCAGTGAAGCAGGGACTCGTGGCTGGATCTCGTGGGAGGCTCGCGGCTTGCAAGCCGCCAAAAGTTGCACACGCGCAGAGCATGCAGGGGAGATGAACAGTCATGCCAGCTGGAGCACTACAAGACAAAAATCCAGATTGGCCACTCAGTTATCTCGCGGCTTGAACTCGCGACTCAGTTAAGTCGCGAGGTCAAGTCGCCAGTCAGCCCTGTTTTGGAAAAACTGACTCTTCGCATTACATTCTCACACCAGTATAAATACCCTTCATTCCCACAAAATATGTGTGGCTATTCAGAAAGAAAAACCCTAAGAGAGGTTTCTTCAAAACACCCACCCAATTAGAGAGAGCTACTCATTCTTAGAGAGAAATCTTTGTAGTCTCTTCTCATTCCCTCTCTCATTGTCATACCTATTGAGAGGAGATTTCTATCCAAACACTACCCACACCCATTTAGAGTGTTGAGTGTTGTTGGAGCTTTGGGAAGCATTGGAAGATGCCAAGGATGGCGGATGCTATGGATTATAGCGGAATCCGGTAAGCTAGAAAAGAAAAAGGTTCGGCACAACCTCGTTGGAGCAAGAAGCTTGGAGGGCTTAGGTACATCGGGTAGATTAGGCTTGGAGGGTCTATTGTTGTTCATGTATCCCAACTATATTTTCTAGTGGATTATTGACTGCTTGGAGGGCGGCGGAGAGGTTTTACGCCGAGGGCTTCGGTTTCCTCTTCGATAACACATCGCGTGTTGTCTTTGTGTTTGCATCTTCCTTCCCTTTTATCTTTGCTTTTTATTATCTGCTGTGGGTTGTGATTTTAATTTGGCTTAAATAGTTTTTCCAATTCTATATTATAGCTTTTGTTCATTTTCGCACACTGTTTGTTTGACATAAAGCTTGAATTGGTTAATTTGTAAATTGGGGGTCTAAATGTTCAAGGGTGTTTTTACACTATTTGAACTTTCAATTGGTATCAGAGCAGGTACACTTGTGGTTTATATACCTAAGTGTGATCCTTGACCCCTTGTGTTTATTTGCCATGGATTGTGCTTTGTATGCCTCTTTGTATGATTTGGTTGATGATAAATGTAGCATGTCACATGTTTGTGAAAATTCCTCTATGAGTGTGGATCCTCATGATTGTGATGCTATGTTGCATGAATCATTTGATGTTGTTGATATTCCAAATGACAAACTCTTGAAGAAAAATGCTAAGAAGTTTCAAAAGAATTTGAGCAAGTTATTTTGTGAAAAGGATGATTTGATTGCTAAGCTCAATGAATCCAACAAATTGGTTGAGAAATATAAAAAACTTGCTGAAGATTCTCTTGAAAAGCTAAAAGAGTTTGAATGTTTGAATATGGACTTGGATGCTAAACTTGTTTTGTCTAACAAACTTGTTGATGTGTTAAAATGTGAAAATGAATCTCTTAAGATGCATGCCAAATGTTTGATTGCTGAACCCATTGATAAAAGGGATGATAATATTTGTTGCAATCATATTGTGGTACCCGATCTTGTCCCTATTGTGTGTTCTACCTCTAAGGACAAATCGGTGTACGTTCCTCCACACAAAAGAAATCAAAAGGTGGAGAGAAAGGCTGTCAAGTCAAAGCCTCCGTTTAGGTCTCAACCTAAGGCTTTGGATGGATCTAAGTTTGTTCCAACTTGCCACCATTGTGGTGTGATTGGTCATATAAGATCTCAATGTCATAAGTTGAAGAGGGAACAAAACCATGTTGCTAGATCCCTTTCCAAAAAGCCTAGTGGACCTAAACATATTGTTTGTCACCATTGTGGTGCCTTTGGTCATCTAAGACCTCAATGCTCTAAGTTTCATGCTTTTAAAAGAATCAAAAGAAAAGAAAAACTTGAGTTTTTTGGAAGTTGTGCTAAAAAGAGTAAACCGGTTTTGAGTGAAAATAGCATGTTGTTAAAGAAAATGTTTAATGCTCTTAACTCCTTGACTATGTGTATCTCTGGTTCTCATTCTTCCAACCCTCGTCTCACTTCTCTTGAGACACTCATTCCAAACAATCGTTCCGTTTGGATAAGGAAAGGTTTCTATGGTTGAGCTTTTGCTCTTTTGGTCCTTGATCTAATTCTTTCGATCTTTGTAGGACCCTTCTTGCATTAAATGTCATATCTTTATGCATTTTGTGCATCTTGCATTTATTTGTATGCATTGTTTTGTTTTTTATCTTACTTTTATTTTTCAGTTTTGTGTGAGTAAAAAATCCAAAACCACATAAAAAGTGAAAAATTCAAAAAGTTTGATTGTATATGTTTGAGCACATATCACATGTGAGTTTGGCCTTGTACCTTTGTACAAATGGTTTTGTGCATTTACGAGCTTAGCTTGTTATTTTTGCACTTATATCTTTGTGGGAAAAATCTTGACATCTTTGAGTGATTGTTGTAAATCGATCTTCAAGCTTGTCATGAATGATTAGTCAATAGTCATGTTGGTTTTGATACATGCATAGACTTGTGCTTATATCTCTTCCCACTCTTTTATTTTTATTGCTTAAAGAGCTCAATAAATATAAATCTCAAAATGAAAAGAGATAATGAGCTGCAAAAGCCGTCACACATACTAGTATTTGACTAGGAAAAAGGGAAAGCGACTTATATGAAAATGTATGATGCCCAAAAAGCCAAAGGCTTGTTCATCAAATTGAAATATCACAAATTTCAAGCATCGATCTCAAAATGAGATGTTTTGATTCAAAATGATCAAATGTTATGAATTGTAAAGAAGCCAAATGAAAAGCTTCATCGTATGTAATCATTTTCTTGTGGGAGGTTATATATGTTCATTTCTATAATTGAGATAGACCACTTGAATTAGTACTAGTTGTGTATGACTTGATTGAATTGATCATTGAAGCTTCACTCTAGACTAAGGACTATTCCACACTTGATACACACACACAACACACATGCCTAATGTTCAATGAATGTCTTATTCATTTGTTAGATTGTACTTGTCTAAATGTGATGTGTGTGTGCTCAATCATATATGGATTAATCCAAAAAGATTTTTGATCATTTTATATGTTTTTGGAAGTGATTTTTATCACTCTTTGTGTTCATGTTTAGTGCTTGCTTTGTTTTTCATTGTTTAAGCATGTTCTGTTTTGAAAAACAAGTGTCAGAATTTTTGGCTACTTGCGTGAGCAGCCAGTTTTGGCTACTCATTTTGGCGGCTTGCACCAGCGAGTTTAAGCTACGAGTTCATACAGAGGGGTTTCGCGACTCACTCGCGACTCGGCTCGCGACTCGCCAGTCGCGAAACGCCCAGAATCAGCTTTTTAAAGATCTTTTTCGTGGGAAACTTGTTTTAAACCTCTCCCATCCTCTCTAAAACCCCTCTTTCAATATTTTTACATCAAAACCCAACCAATTTGAATGGTTTTTCATTCCATTAACATCTCTAAGGTAATTATAAACTCTTTTCATTAATTTTGATCCTTAGATTATGTTTTGGAGAATTTTGTGCTCTTGGTTGGGATTTTTATCATAGGGGTTGGGAAAACTTAATTTTTGTCAAATTTCTTCATGGGATTGGTTTCTTTTGTTGATTTGCATTGGATGTTGGCCCCTTGTGGCAGAAAGAACATGTATTAAGGGTGGATTTCTTGATGTTCATGCATTGTTTCACATTATTGTTCATAGTGTGCATGCTAGGTGTTTGATTAAATGCCTCTTAGACATTTTCTCGCTTGTTTGGACTCCGATGAGTACTAAACTTTGGGGTTTCTCATATTTCCTCATTAGGAACATGTTTGGTTCATTGGTTGTGTATTTAACACACCTTGCCCCACATGTGCATTTTTCATGCATTGGTCATGCATTGCACTTAGCCACCTCTTGCACACACCTTTGCTACCCCTGTCATGCATTGGTCTTGACCTTGCTTCTTCATCCTAGCATGTCATGTCATCCTTATGCTCTGTAGCATTTTACATTGTCTTAGGTTTGAGCTTCATTTTCTCATTCTTCTCGCAACTCTCATGCATCATTAGCATTGTTCGTTCCTTCATCTCTTGCCCTCGTTTCTCCTTGACCCTTTGTCTATTCCTGACAAAAAGGGGGAGAGTATACTCTAGAAAGTATACCGGAGTATTTTGTCATTTCTATATGACTCTTGTGCACATCCTTAGGGGGAGAAATTCTATTTCTCATGCACATTTGTAGGGGGAGAGATTTTCCATAGGGGAGATGCATATACCAAGGGGGAGAAGACATTAAGATCATAAGAAAACTTTGTTCTGTTTGTTTTCTTGTTGGCTTTATGGTGCTTTGAGTTATGCTTTGTGGTTCTCATCGCATCATGTTTTTGTTTTGGACATGCATATATCCCTATGTTATTATGCTCCTTTGAATGCATGTTCGGATGATCATTTGCTTTGCTATGTGATCATTGTAGTCATTTCTATATGACTGTTTTGGTGTTTGATCAAGTTGCTCACATGTTTCACATCATGTTTACCTGATCATAATTTACTTGTTACTTTATACTTGTCATTTTATTACTTGCTTTACCTTGAGGGTCTAATGTGTTTTGTGCAAGTGTTTCAGGTTACAAGTATATATGTTCCAAGTGCATCACAGCTTCTCATCACTTTGAAGGGGAGAAACTTTAAGCACTTTGAGTTTATATTGTTTAAGTTTGTATTTAGTATTTTGTGGTTTGTACCCATATTGCTTCTGTAAGTTTTTAGGGTTTATGTGCTTTAATTTGTAGGCTTTATGGTTTGTACCATGCTTTATGCAGCCTTTTATGCTTTGTTTAAATCAGTACTTCTATCTAAATGTATTACATTTTCTTTTAAGTACTGTCACTCTTGTGCCCTTGTAGGATTGTTCCTAGATGCATATACCTAGTGTATTATGCATTGGTTGAGTGTTGGGCATACAAGTAACTTGCATTGTTCTTATTAGCTTGTATGTTCAAGTGTTCATTCCAAGTGTGAATGAGCATTGTGATCACTACCTTGTAGTGATTACTTGTTTGATCAAGCCATGGTTTGTTTCTTAACTCCATCTTTGCTTGATCACTTTATGCCTGTTTCATATGCATTTCATGTTTTCTGCATACAATGATCATGGTGTATTGTTGTGTTTCAGGAGATTCATGTTCATATGACTCAAGAGCTTCACAGCTTCTAGATTTAGGTGTGAGTGAGTTTTGCCATTGTTCACAAACTCACGTTTAAGTCTAGAGTCTGTTTTAGGGTGTTTTGTCACGGAATAGCCAAAGGGGGAGATTGTAAGGTTGAATTTAATCAACCATGTGTTGGCTTTATTCCGTGACAAATTTGCTTGTAATACAGCACTTAGAAACCCTGTATTTAGGTGGGTATCATGTAAGGGTAGTGTGTGAGAGAGTGTGAAGAAATGCTCAAGACTGTGCAGTGAAGCAGAGACTCACGGCTGGATCTCGCGGGAGGCTCGCGGCTTGCAAGCCGCCAAAAGTTGCACACGCGCAGAGCATGCAGGGGAGATGAACAGTCATGCTAGCTAGAGCACTACAGGACAAAAATCCAGACTGGCCACTCAGTTATCTCGCGGCTTGAACTCGCGACTCAGTTAAGTCGCGAGGTCAAGTCGCCAGTCAGCCCTGTTTTGGAAAAACTGACTCTTCGCATTCCATTCTCACACCAGTATAAATACCCCTCATTCCCACAAAATATGTGTGGCTATTCAGAAAGAAAAACCCTAAGAGAGGTTTCTTCAAAACACCCACCCAATTAGAGAGAGCTACTCATTCTTAGAGAGAAATCTTTGTAGTCTCTTCTCATTCCCTCTCTCATTGTCATACCTATTGAGAGGAGATTTCTATCCAAACACTACCCACACCCATTTAGAGTGTTGAGTGTTGTTGGAGCTTTGGGAAGCATTGGAAGATGCCAAGGATGGCGGATGCTATGGATTATAGCGGAATCCGGTAAGCTAGAAAAGAAAAAGGTTCGGCGCAACCTCGTTGGAGCAAGAAGCTTGGAGGGCTTAGGTACATCGGGTAGATTAGGCTTAGAGGGTCTATTGCTGTTCATGTATCCCAACTATATTTTCTAGTGGATTATTGACCGCTTGGAGGGCGGCGGAGAGGTTTTACGCCGAGGGCTTCGGTTTCCTCTTCGATAACACATCGCGTGTTGTCTTTGTGTTTGCATCTTCCTTCCCTTTTATCTTTGCCTTTTATTATCTGCTGTGGGTTGTGATTTTAATTTGGCTTAGATAGTTTTTCCAATTCTATATTATAGCTTTTGTTCATTTTCCGCACACTAGTTGTTTGACATAAAGCTTGAATTGGTTAATTTGTAAATTGGGGGTCTAAACGTTCAAGGGTGTTTTTACACTATTTGAACTTCCATCCACTGCTTTGAATTGGTGAGCTGTATCATGCTAACAGTACGTCGAGTACTATAAAAACGGTTTAGGAATTCTCTTTCCATTTGATTCCAACTATCAATAAAGCCAGGCGCTAGATCAGTATACCAATCAAATGCATTTCCTTTCAATGATTGAACAAATTTCTTGACCATGAGATCCCCATAAGTACCAGCATTGTTACAAGTTTCCACGAAATGAGCTACATGCTGCCTTGGATTGCCTTTACCCTCAAATTGTTGGAACTTCGGTGGCTGATAGTTTTGAGGCATCCTCAAGAGATCTATCCTTTGAGTGTATGGTTTAGCGTAGGCAATGGATGCTTGACTTCCACCCCTAACTTGGTCTTTGATAGCTTCCTTGATTAACTCCTTAAGCTGGTCAGGAGAGATAGACCCATCTGTAGAGAAATTGAGATCCTTTGTTGAACTCTCAGGTTTGTCATTATGGGTTTGTTTCAGCCTAGAGCTTTCATCTTCACGATTCAGTCCAGATGTATTCCCCATCTTATCCATTAGGAGAGTTATTTGTGCGTCTCTCAATGCTTCCCTTTCTTTCATAGACTTCATTAATTCTTCTAAAGTCTGAGCTATAGTCGAGACTTGTTCCTCCGGAGATGTAGTGTTAGTCATCATGACTGGCATGGCGAATAAGCTAACAGAGCAAGGAGAGTCCCTAAGCTTGGAAGTAGGAATATTTTCTGAAAAGGAGAACTCAGAGCCATCAGGTGACTTGTTTTCTTCTTCAACTATTGGAACTCCTTGGATTGATTCTGAAGTTTGAGACAAAGCTGGATGAGATAACATGTCTTTGACAAGACCCGCTACGTTTTTGCTTGTCCCCTGCATATATGAAGCTGCCTGCGACTTTTCATCTTTGGAAGTGTTGGAAACAGGTGAGGGCTGGGGTATGGGTGTTGTTTGAGCATACACGTCTGCAAGAGCTTTCAGTCTTCCCCTTGTCATAGGTCCAGCATAGGAAGTGTCAGAACTTGATGAAGAGTTTGAATCCATTGTAGGATCAACTTCACTTGTTCCAAAAAGAGGATTGTTGATTTGAATCTTCTTTGAAGCCATAAGACTTCAAAAGATATGACAAATTGATGAAGAAGAGATGAGAGGTAGAGATTGTCCCACCAGGCGTGCCAAAAATTTGTAAACACAAAATTTCCCAATTATAGAAAATCAAACAATTGAAAAGAAATGTGGTTTGCAAATATAAATTTGTATTGATGAATAATGAGTACAATCTCTATTTCAATTCTTTTACAAAAGAATACCCTCTGATTCTATCTTCATTAAACTTGACTCGAACAAGGAATCTTCTTGACTTTAGTTGAAAGATGGATTGAACGGTCTCCACAACAAATCTCTAGCTTTGAGTTTATTAGAGATTTATTGTTCTTCAAGTCTTTGAATATGAAGGCTTTTAGGTTGAAGTTCTTCGGGGCTTTAGAGGCTTGATCGGTTGAGCTTCAAGGATTTGAGGTTTGTTGAAGTTTATGGAGGCTTTTTCAGCTTAATTCCAATAGAACTTCAAAGAACTTATTTGAATGTTCTTCGTGTGTTTTTGAGGTAGAATTTCTCCAGAGTTTCGACGTCTTCAAGTGGTAATCAATCCACTAGAGAATAAAGTTGGAGTACACGAATAACAAAAGACCCTCCAAGCCTAGTCTACCCAATGTACTTAAGCCCTCCAAGCTCCTGCTACCAACAGACTTAACGAAACCTTGTCTTCTCTGGCTCTCCGGATCACGCAATACACCTGATTGCATCTACCAAGCCTCACCGACTTCTTTTGGCAAATCCCCAAAGCTTCCCAAGCTCCAAAACACTTTCTACACTCTAAATAGGTGTGGGTTGTGTTTGGGTACAAATCTCCTCTCAAGGTATGACACTGGGAAAGGGAAGGAGAAGAGGCTAGAATGATTTCTCACTAAGGATGAGTAGCTCTCTCTCTAAAAGATGGGTGTGTGTTGTTGAAAACCTATATAGGGTTTTTTTCTCTGAATGGCCTCCTTATATTTTTGTGGGTAATTAGGGTATATATAGTATGGGTGAAAGGTAAGAGAGTCACACTTAAAAATCCTCTAAGCAGAGAGTTTCGCGAGTATCTCGCAAGAAGGCCTTACCCGCAAGACACTCGCGAAATTGACAGCCTGGCACGACTCTTCAACTTCCAGTCATGTGCTTCTCACGTGGTTCTTTCGCAGGTTAGCTTCTCACGAAGTCCACTTGTTCTTCAATTCATGCTCGATTCTTCACCAACTTAATACTAAACCCAATACAATAAAATTCCACAAAATACAAGGAAATAAAATTAAAGCAATTATAACACTTTTTGTCATGGAATAAAGTCAACATAAAAAATAGTTGTAAATCACAACTTTACAGCTTCAACTCTCTTCATCGGGCTTGTCCTCACTTCTTAGGACTTGCCACTTAATCTAATCCACATCTAGCAATTCCTAATTTTTCACCCCTTTCTCGGCATGAACTCTCTAAGTCTCCCACCCATTCTACTCCACATCTCATGACTTCACTCTCCTCTCAACTCTCGACACCTAACAATTTCTTTATCCCCTTTTCCCTCTTCCCTTCAAAATTCAAAAGGAATTTTTTTTTTGTTTTTTTTGGATGGGCAAAAGGAATTAATTTGATTGTTGATTTAACTAGCTCTCTTGCCCAACTCATTTCCCCCTCCCTATCTTTAATTCACAATGTATTCACCATTAACAGATACAAACCTTGTCTTGTTACCAATGACTTTCATCCGTTTTCTGCTCTCTTGTTACCAATGACTTTCATCCGATCAAATTGACCTTTGTGTATTTAGATGGCATTTTGGTTACTAGCAAAAAGCTAATGTATTCGACCTCTCATTTCAAATTTGAGTTCATAATTTGGTTCAAAGGGCCTTGTACATTCACTTCTTTCTTAGCCTTGAGGCTTCCTCCAAGTTCACCGAAATTCATTTATCTAAACAATGATACATCTTTAATCTACTTGTAATCAAATGAACTGCGCTCCTTTGTATATGTACGGAGTCCATTGATGAAACCACAGGGAAGGGGATGCTGAAGGCAGGGCTAGTGACTGGAGTAAAGTTGTAACAAGGAACCATACCGGAAGGTGTTGGTATGGCCAAAGCTAATTTCAATTTCTAGCAAACTTTTTGTTGGGTTATAGATTGACCCTAGTTAAATTAACTAATTACCCAAATTGATTAATTAAATCAAATTACATGAAAATCCAATTAAGGCATAATCAAATTACCAAACTAAATTAAGTGCAGCAGAAAATAAGTTTGACATAACGATTTAATCACGATGGGAAAAACCCTTGCAGGAAAAACCCCACTAAATGAATTTTAGGTCATAACTCCCGAAGAATACACTAACAAGATTAGAGGTTACAAGTATAAAGAATCTTATCCTATTTTGAAGTACCTACCTACATTAGAACGTACTTATCTATAAGGAAGTTCAGCTCCAATCCCTAGTTGGGACTACTTCTTGCAGAAGACTTCTTTTTTGCATGAATCTCCTATCCGTATCTAACACCACAACAACTGCTTGATTGTAGTAACTTTTGCAGTGTTCTTCAAATAATGCTTTGATGAACCGATAGTAGCTTGGTACAAAACCCTAAGCGCACAGAATGTCGTAGTAACTCCTAGTATGCGTGTGTCTCTCTATGTGTATGATAAAGACTATAAAATATACTTTTTATATGTTTTGCAATCTTAGCACAAATTCCAAGATATGCCAAGTTATCATGGGCTGAAATAGAAATTATTGTTCAGTTTTCTCGCAGCTCAATAAATCGAGAGGTGTCAAGCTAGGCATTGAGATTCATTTATTCTCTGATCATATTGAAGTCCTATTTCTCAACTTTTCTTGAGCAGTCTTGTGTGCTCAATTTGTACTACCTGTTAACAACTTCTTGTTATTCTTGAATACACTTGTAACTAAGACTCAAGATACATAAAAAGTGGGTTTGACTTGATATATCAATACACAAAATTATGATTCTTACACTTTCCAAGATTGGTCGTAATTCGTTTGTCAATCCTTTACTTCCCCATCAGATTGTTGGTGTTCTAAAATATCTTTGACCCCTAGATCAAGGTTGTATATTTAGGAGTTACCACTTATTTGTTAAATGGAAAGTTAAGAAAATTACAGTAACATAATTTCTTCATTTTATTGATTGAAATGAGAATTTATATTTGATGGATGATAAAATGAAAATTACAATGCTTCAATTCCTAGGTACAATCTAAAAAATACATGCATTTGATTTCCTAGTTTCATTTTAAAAAACGAAAATTGGTTTGATAAGACCTAGTTGATGAACTAGTAATTTAAGATCGGAGGCTATGTAACAGGGTGGGAAGATGTTAAGCATCCACCTTACTTTTTGTAGTTGTTCCTCTGGGTATGATGCCCACACCATCATGTCATGTCATCCATTCATCGAATGTGTCATTAGGAAAAAAAAAAAAAACCAACAACATGACGTCATTCACATTTGAAGCAAATGAACGATGTATGAACACAAAATGTGAATATTTGGAAAAAAAAAAAAAAAATCTAGAAAGCTTTGATCCTTATTCAACTCATATCATCAAAGACAAACATGTTTTTTGACTGAATGAATGGCAATAACAATGGTCAAACAATCAAATGGATAAGAAATACCAGTTTCATTCGGTTTACTAGCTTCCTGTTTAGGATGAATTGAGCAGAATTTTGTTGTGTTTTTGGGCTTTGAAAAGTAGAGGATTTAAAAACAAAGTCAATTGGATTACCAGCCACAATATCACCTTTCTGGAAAGCTTCCTCTGGAACTCCAGGAAAAATTGTGTGCTTTAAACTGTGAACCTCCCTCTATTTATAAAAGGGGGGGGGGGGGGGGGTGTGGTGTCTCAGACTCCCCCAAAGCTTGAATTTTAAGAATAACAAGTCAGATTTAGATGGGGTAGTGTTAGCAATTTGGGGAAAAAAATGGCAAAATGCCTGAAAATTGTAGTTAATGGGCAAGTGCTGATCTCATAAAAAAAAGTGCTAATCAACACTAACGCTAAGGGTCTAAACGTCTAGGTGTTGATTAGTACTTAGACCCAGAATCCAAGAATTAATCATTACTCGTACCCAGAGTCTTAATTCGCTGTGTTTGGTTCGCGTAAAATCATTTCCGGAAAATATTCTATTTTCCGGAAATGCTATTTTCCGGAAAGGAAAACGTTTTCATGTGTTTGGCTGTCACAAAATTCATTTTACGGAAAATTAATTTTGGTGTTTGGTTCATTTAATCATTTTACCAGAAAATACATCAAATCCGGCGAAACGCTCGTCCGACGAGCGGCGCTCGTCGATCGACGAGAGACGAGCGCGCTCGTCGATCGCGCTCGTCGATCGACGAGAGACGAGCGCGCTCGTCGATCGCGCCGCTCGATCGACGAGAGACGAGCGCGCTCGTCGATCGCGCCGCGATCGTCCCTCTCTCTCTCTGATCTGGGCTCTCTCTTCTCTCTCTCTCTCTCTCTCTCTCTCTCTCTCTCTCTCTCTCTCTCTCTCTCTCTCTCTCTCTCTCTTTTTCCGGAAGTCAATTGAAGTGAAAATGAAGGCAGAAATCATTTTCCGTGGTCAAAGGGAAAATTCGTGGTCAACCAGAAATCATTTTCCAGAAAATAACGTTTTCCGTGACAGCCAAACGCATGCATTTTCCAGAAAATCATTTCCGGAATCACTTTGAAGTCGATTCAGTTATGTTCATTTTCCTTTGTGATATCTGACGTTTACTGATTATCTTTTAGTTCTAATTCAACTTTGACCTATTTTTAAGCCATTTAAAGAGTCAAAAATATGTTATTGAATATTTAAGAAATTTAAATACTAATTAATCACCTTTAATTGATAATTGCAAATTTTGACCGAGATTTCACAGAGTCTGTAGAACCAAAAATCAAACTCAAAATAATAATAGCTATGTTTATGCAAGAGAGTAAGAGAGATAAGATTAGAAAATGACATTCTTTCATGTATGATTACAGATCGATCAGCAATACCTTTGATTAAAAAAAAATGCATTGTTATTTAATTGAGTATAAATTTATTTGTATAATAATAATAATAATCGAACACATGATTATATTAATATTTTTTTAATTAATAGCTAAAGGTAGTGTATGTGTATATATATATATATAATTTTTAAATTCTTTTAATTATGCTATTAAAAATTTTAGCTTTATGAAACATTGATCTTTTCTAAGAATGTGCTAAGGAATAAAAAATTGAGATGTATATTATGCCAAATTTATCATTTTTTTTTTAGGTTTTTAACGATTCTTTAACGTATATCATATTATTGATTTTCACCTTATTCAGTATATTTGTTTCGTTAATATAAATATAAAGATTTATAATGTACAAATTACATTATATTAATGCAGAACTTTATAATTTTATGGATAAGTTCATAATTTTAGTGATTAACCAACATATAAAGTAATTATGAACATGTTTTTTGCATTTTTTTTTTAATGAAAGTAGGATATTACGATCCACGATCTGATCCTACAATTAAATCCGATCAGATGCCTCAACGATCCTGTGTAGGGCCTTGATTTTAACAACCTTGGTAGGGTTTAATCAAGCAAATAGAGGAGGCATTGTAGAGATCAACAACACCAACCAATTTTTCAATATTTGGAACCCGAAAAAATTACTAAAAGAAAAAAATTAAATAAATAAGAACAAGTTTTAGTAATAGAGAATTTCATTATAAATAAATGGTTGATGTTATATATATCACTCAATTTGAAGGACAGTGGATATATCAAATATAGTGTGCTTCTGAAATAATGCTCTATTCAAGCCGCATTTCATCTTATTCCATTTGAAATTCTCACAAGTAGAGAAATATATTACCCATAACCCTAGGGAAAAAAATAAGGAATGTGTATGTGTCTGTTTTTGACGCCATAAAAGTATCTAAATTAGAACATTGATGTGAGATAAGATTATTCTAATGAGAAATCATATTGCCCTACAACAAACATTCTAATATTGATTTTGTTTTTTCAACAGATCATTTTGAAGCTTTTTCTTTATTTCTGTCAATGTTCAGTTGTAATGTGCTTTTTTCTTTTTAATAAACTGAAAATTTTATCAACAGAAAGCAAATTATAAGAGCATCCACAGCAGATGTTGCAAAAAAAATGCCATTTTGACACACCAAAAGCCTACTTTATTATTTTACCACATCATTTTACAACATCTCATTTATCAAATGTTTTATTCTTCAATTCTATACATTAAAATAATATTTACAACACATTAAAATAATGAGAGATGCTACATCTACAACATTTTTACAACAAATCACAGGTGGTTAGTTGTTATTGGTTCAAATTTGAAACTAACACTAAGATTACTTTTTTATCCTAACAATAACAACCAGTAACAACCTGCCACTTAAGATTTGTTGTAAAATTGTTGTAAAAATGTTGTAGACATATCATTTCTCTAAAATAATATATTAAATTCCTCCCCCATCATCATCATCATCATCAACCACCACCGGAACAACAACAACAACAACTACAACAACAACCTGAAAAATTGTTGCGGCTACAATCACCAGGAAAAAAAAAAAAAAAACCACAACCACCAAAATCAACCCAAAACTGCCGCCAAATCCACCACCAAATCACAACCACCAAAACAGAAAAACAAAGACAAAAATAAATCAGAACAGAGATCGGCACCACCACCGATTCGCCATCACCGATTCTCCCACCACTGATTCGCCTATCACCAGCCGACCCACCCACCACCACTGATCCGCCCATCACCATCTCAACCCACCCACCACCATAACCCACAACCCATGAAACTCAACCCACCACCGCCATAACCCACAACCCGAACCCATCCACCACCGATCTGCCCATCCGAACCCACCCATCAAACCGCAGCCAAAAAAAGTGAACGGAAAAAAGAAAAAAGGAAAAAAAAAAAAAGAACCTGAAGCGGAATGGAGAAGACAGTGCCCATCCGAACCCACCCATCAAACCACAGCCAAAAAAAGTGAACGGAAAAAAGAAAAAAGGAAAAAAAAAAAGAACCCGAAGCGGAATAGAGAAGACAGATGGTCAACAGCGTCGAGTGGTGGTCTTTGGTGAGATCGGCGGCGTTGAGTGGTGGTCTTTGGTGAGATCGGCGGCATTGAGTGGTGGCCATTGGTGATCGGCGTGTTGTGGAAGACGAATAGAGAAGACAGAGATGAGAAGACGGAGAGAGAGAGATATCTGTGATGAGGAGAGAGAAAATGGGAATAAAATACTAATATATATTATGCAATTGTTCTCTGTACCATGCCAAAATTGTGAGGGTACTGTAGCATGTTGCAAAAGTTTGGCACATTTAACATATTTGATAAAGGGGCGTTTTTGGTGTTTGGTGTGCCAAATGTGCCAAATATTTGGCATTTGGCACATTTGGCACATCTGATGTGGATGCTCTAAGGAAACAAAAGAGGCAGCCTCCACACACTAGGTGGGTAGTAGCTTGTACTAAAAGAACTAAACCAACCTTGATTCCTAGACCATTTAACTAATTCATGAGCAGTCATATAAATAGAATTATTAAATATTTATTAACATTTACAGTTTCTTAGTATATTATATATTTATGAAAGAGGTTTGTGACTAGTTCTTTAAAGAACCAATCATGATCTTACATGATCATCTCTAATCATGAGGGAGCATAATAATTGTTAAATCTTGATTTCGCTTTAACTTTTAATCAAATGGTCTGATTTAAGCACACAACATTTCATTTTAATTGTAAAGACTTCTAGATTTGTTTTCAATCGAACAAGTGAAAATTCAAAAGTCTTAATTATGATTTTTTTTTTTCCCTTATGTCCTATAGTGGCAATTTCACCCTTGATGTGAGGTTAAACGGAGGTCACAAAATGGGAAGTCTACATCTGTGATTGTTGTTTGGGGCTGTGAGTGTAGTTTTAGTTTGGTATTGCAAAGTATTTTTCAATTATCTAGTTGGTTTGCCTTGTGGATGTGTTGGTTTTGTGTCTGTGATGCAAATTCTCATTGTCATATGTTGTATTAGGAGTTAGGGCCATTTGGATCTCCGGTTTTTGTGTTTGAATAATATTCTTTACTGATTCATCAAAAAGAAGAAAAGAAAAAAAGAAAAAAGAAAAATTGTGGCTTAGATGCTGACTAAGCAGTCACATATTCTTTTTCTTTTCTTTTTTTTTGTTGAGAAAGTCATTTTGCTTGATTCATGTAGTCTGAATGATTTTGAATTATTCTCATATAAAAATCAAAAAAGGAAAGAAAAATCAAAATAAGAAATCATCAATATATATATATATATATATATATAAAGCAAAGACCTCATATGGGAAAGCATGAGGTTCTGTCATATAACGCACTCTATGAAGAGGATTGAAATAGTCTTAAATTACACCAGAGATAACAACAAATTTAAAAATAGAGACTCTTTATTTCCTTTGGTTCAATGTTTTAAGGCTACTTTTTGTTACATTTTTTATTCAATGTTTTAAGATTACTATTTGTTTCATTTGATTCAATATTTCAAGATTTTTCCTCTCTCTCACACAAAAAAAACTCTTTGAATTTCCATTCACCATTTTCACTTCTACTCCTTTATATACACATGCCCACAATCTTTCATATCATCTCATCTCAAATACACTCAGACAAAAAACGATGTCATTTATCTTCAACCTTTCAACGACACCTACATAACTCCAACATTGTGGTTTCATTTTATCATAACCCGTATGAGTAGGCTATGACTAAGGAAGGGGGCTTACGTTTTTTATTCGGTGACGATAGCTTACGGTTTTGATGTTGAAATTGGACGTTATGGATTTTGTGAAGATTGTGATCCGCTTTGGGTGGTGTTTGAGATTTTGGTTTGGGAAAGTCATAAATGCATTTTGTTTTAAAACTAAAGAAAGAGAAAAAGAAACATTCTAATTGATTATTTATGAAGTTAGCTATTTTCTTATTTTGTGTTAGAACTCATAATTTGTAGGTCTTTTTACTGCTATTTTGTGCAGTATAAGCTATAGTGATAAAAATAAAAATAGATGATGATTTCAAAGTATTTTCCATTTTTTTTAAATGATATGGAACCCAACTAAAAAAAAATTAAATTTTGATAAATGGATGTGTTTTTAGTCAATTTCTCTTTATTTAATCACATTCTCTTTATGTTGATATTTACAAATAATTTCCTTAATTTCATTAAGATAATGAATTTGGTGTTTGCGATTGAGGTCTTCATATTTGGTTGTGAGAATAGAGTGATTGAGGAAGAATTTGGGAGGTTGCTTAAATTTATGTAATTTTAGGATATAAATTTAAATTCTTATTTATAGATTTCAAAATCATTTAATCAATTTAAAAAATAAAATCTACTTTTAACGTAAATATTATAATATGTTAGTCTTATAGTGTTAATACAATTTAAAAAATATATATATATATGAATTAAAAATATCAAGTATCAAAATATTCAACAATATTGTGGACAAACATAAATATTATACAAAAAAATAAGAATTATATGTAAGTCTTAATATACATAATAATAATTTCAAATGAAATTGTAAAATAATCCGTGTATTGCATGAGGCATCATCTAGTTACTAAAGAAAAGAAGGAAAACTATTTATTATCACATTGTAACATTGCATCAAATAACCACCCACACTGGATGAGTTCTTTGCTTTGATGATTGCATCCTTTTTGTGATTATAAACTGCAACTGGTTATAAAAAAAAAAAATTTGTTTGCTGAATGGAAATTCAATTTGCCTAGCAGAACTTGTTTAGTGAGATTTATGTAATTCTTGTGAATTTGGAAATGCAGTTGGGCATGGCTAGTGCATTGGGAACTCTCTGTGGGCAATCATATGGTGCAAAACAATACCACATGCTTGGAGCATTGCATCAATTTTCCTTCTCCCACTATTTATCTTCACAACCCCGATTCTAAAGCTTTTAGGCCAAAGTGATAGTATGGCATGTATAGGAGGAGAGGTTGGTCGGTGGTTAATTAGTACTTTGTTTGCTTTTATTGTGTCTTTTACATGTCAAATGTATTTGCAATCACAGAGCAAGAACATGATTATTACTTACTTGGCAGCCGTGACAATTGTAATCCATATCTTCCTTTCATGGCTTTTAACTGTGAAATATAAGCTTGGGATTCCTGGTGCAATGTTATCAACTGTGTTTGCATTTTGGATTCCCAATATTGGTCAGCTTATATATGTTATGTGTGGAGGTTGTCGGGATACATGGAAGGGTTTCTCTTATTTGGCTTTCAAGGATCTTTGGCCTGTTGTCAAGCTTTCTCTATCATCTGGTGTTATGCTCTGGTAAGGCTTTCTCTCTCAATTAGTAAGTTGATGCAGTTAATAAACTTGAAAGACGAACTAGGAATTTAGTAACTTTAAAAGTACAGGCCAAAATCGATACGGTATGTTATATGGTCTGAAATAAATAAATAAATTATTTCAAAATAGTTAGTTATCGTTTTTGTTTGGCTAAATTTCAACCTATATTCTTAAAGTTTGAGGGTTTTTAGATTTTACATTCTAAAATTTCATAATTTGAATTTTATATTCTGTTTGTATCAATAGCTCTTTCATCCATATTTTATATTAAATGTCACATAAACTTATCACGTATATTTAGTTTGTCCAATAAAATAATTCCACATGACATAATGAAAATGATATGGCATCATTTTATTGGACTAGCTAAACACACGAGGCAAACTTATATGACACTTAACGGAAAATATGGTCAAAGAAGTTGCTAATGCAAATAAAATATAACTTCAGGAGATAAAATCCAAGATCTGAAACTCTAAAGCGTAAAATCCAAAAAACTCCAAATTTTAGGGTATAGCTTGCACTTTAACCTTTTTGTTTAAAACATCTTTTGTTCTATGATCAAGGCTCCTCGTGGTGTTACTTTGTTATTCTTTGAAAACTTTAAGACCTCACTTATCTGACATGTCTTTGATTATTATATCTTTGTAAATAACTCTCTTGAAGTTTATGACTTTGTTACTCAAAAAATTAAAAATGATAGATATATATCTGGTATCTAGAGCTTTAAACATAAGTAAACGCCAAGTTTTTCATTTCAGTTTGGAACTTTGGTACTACACAGCATTGGTTCTTATAACAGGATACCTGAAAAACTCTGAGGTTTCCATCGATGCTCTAACTATATGGTAATTTTCCTACAAATTCTTGTGTGTGCTTCTTATCTCTTATGACTACGTTCTTATTGGCTACATTATCCATCTGCCTCAGCCAACGTTTTTCTATACCCTATGATAATTCAAATATATGATTCTTTACAGCCTTAACATCAATGGGTGGGAGATGATGATATCTCTTGGATTCATGTCTGCAGCAAGGTATTACCATCATCTTCATCACCCCTATCATCATGGTCTTCATCTATTAAGTATTTCTTTTCAACTAGAATATTGAGCTAGGAGCTTCCATCAATTTCTATTTAAAACTAAAACTTATGGTTCTTATAGATTGTAGATATAAAATAATACAATAAGTTTAGCAATATAAAAAATTTCACAACTGTTATGTTGATATATGTTGAGATTGGTACATAATAAGATAATGCAAGTGGTGGGACATGTGAAAATGATGTTACTATAATCACATCTTATTAACTTACCATCTGTAGCCTTTTGCAAAATAACATGTATTAAAACTAACTATTCTATGTTTTGAATGTTTGATTGATAAATGTAGTGTTCGGGTAGGAAATGAGCTCGGAAGAGGGAGCTCAACAGCTGCAAAGTTCTCAATTGTAGTGACAGTGTTTACCTCACTTATCATTGGATTCGTGCTTTTGCTGTTCTTCCTATTCTTGAAAGGAAGACTTGCTTACATATTCACTGAAAATGAGATTGAATAGTGTTCAGCCAGTGCTCTCCGGTACTCTTCCTCTTATCTTTTGTTATCCCTTTTACTATGATTATATAGGCAAGCTACTCACATTTAGTAATTATATCCTAATGACATATAGTAATTGACTTTTGTAAAGATTGAATATGCTAAATTTTGTGAGCATTAATAATTCCAATGTGTATCACTTTCATGGACAGGAGTTGCTGTTGGAGCTGGCTGGCAAAGCATTGTAGCATACGTTAACGTAGCCAGCTATTACAGTATAGGGGTTCCAATTGGCCTTGTGCTTGGATATGTTTTTGATATGGGAGTCAAAGTGAGCTATCTTTACCCCATTTTCCAGTAAGTTTGAATTTAGAAGTTGCATCTTCTCTATCAAAAAAAGAAGTATATTCTCACTACTCTTAATTAAAAATGGATATAATGCTCTAATTAAAATAGCACCTCTGATTTGTTAAAGGGTCTTCATTTTTCAAATGGAAGTATGATGGTGCCATGTTTGCGGAATCTAATATGGCCGGAATTGGGGTAGTAGTCCGCAACAATGAGGGCCGGGTGTTAGCTGCTTTATCCGAGCAGATCGTGAAACCTCCAACAGTGGAAATCCTTGAACTCCTCGCTGTCAGGCGCGCCGTAAGCTTTACCGTTGAGTCGGGTTTTGATCAGTTTATATGCGAGGGTGATTCAGAGTCTGTGGTAAACTCTTTAAGGCGAACCGGTATGGAGAATTCTCGAGGCGGGCATCTCATCAAGGATATTGATTACCTATCAAACTCATTTCGGAGTATATCTTTCGCTCACGTACGTCGGCAAGGTAATGCGGTCGCTCATGCCTTAGCCCAGCGAGCGAGACAATTTTTTTCTTCTCTTATCTGGTTGGAGTGTGTTCCAACAGATATTATGTCTTTTGTATTGGATGATTCTTCCTCTTTTGCTTAATATATATCAGCTAGTATCCATTTCTCAAAAAAAAAAAAAGATGCCTCACAGCATACTTTTCTCTTGGTTGTAATTATGCTTTATGCAAGTACCTTTGAAAAGATTACTTTTGTTGTTGTCATTTAATGTTTTTCTTCTTGTCATGTTGTAGGGTGTTTGGATGGGAATGTTGTTCGGAACTTTTGTTCAAACCATTGCACTTGTTATTATCACCTACAAAACCAATTGGGACGAACAGGTATTAACTTTTGCACCTTATTTACTTAAATGTGGGGCCACTTTTTATTTGTAAACATTAAATAAATGTGCATCTGTGTAGGTAATTGCAGCTCGTAACAGAGTAAAAAGATGGGCTGTGGATGATGCTCAAGAGCCAAAGCTTACCACTTCAGATGTTAGCTAGAAGCTACCTTTCTTTCTTCTTTGCCCCTGCATGTTTGGAGGCTTCCCTTTTAATCTTTACATCAGGTTCTGTTTGAAAGGAAGGGTGGGGAGAATGGGAAAGAGGAGAGAGGGCAGGGGAATAGGGACCCCTACATTTGCTTTGTCGTTTTATTTTATAATATAGATTTGATAATCGTACTTTTCTTTGTTAAACTTAGGTAATATATTTGTGATACCCATATTATTTGGATAAGTTTATTTTGTAGGCCTATGTAGACTCCCACATCAAGTTTTTATTAAGTCAAATTGGGTCATTTAAGTGTTTTATATAATGTAATACTTTTGATGTATAAGTGCATATGTGGCTAGACAATTTCCTCTGATCATGATGAATGGTATAAACTTTATATTTTTCTTTTTGGATACAGTACCGGCTTTATAATTAGGTTTATTAGAATCCATTAACAGTTTAACACACTGTTTATAACAAACAATAATATCTAAAAACCACATCTCTCTTTATCTCATAAAAAACCAAGGAGCAGATCGAATCCTATCAATTTGATGGCCTGTATAGTGTAGTAGAGGCTAACTTTCTCTAAATCACATATAACGAGAAACAAAATTTACTTTAGTTATTCTCAAAAAAAAAAAAAAAAAAAAAAAAAAAAAAAAAAATTTAGTATAAAATTTTGCCAAGTGGATGATTATAACACTGTACGGTTGAAGCCATTGCCCTGGAAAATGGTATCATTCTTGCTCATGAGATGAACATTGAACATCCCCCCGTGTCATTTTTGAGTCGGACTCCCTCTCTATAGTGCAATCTGTTAATGCAAAGAAAACAGGAGGAACGCTCGGTCACATCTTCAGCGGAATCCATAGCTCTCTTCTCTCCTTCAGAAGCTGGAGCCTCCATCACCTGAAACAGGAACACAACAGAGCAGCCCATGAACTCGCCCAACTTGCAAAATCTGCAGGTACTACTCAGGTCTTGAAAGGAACCATGTCCCCACTGCCTCATTCCCTGCTCTACCCAGACCCCACATAAGCATTGTAAAGTCATCTTGAGCTTCATTTGCTCCTCTCTTTTGTACTTCCTTTTCTTCTTGATGAATGAATGAAAGTTTCCCTTCAAAAAAAATAACTCCTCAGTGTGGTTTCTATAATTTTTTTTTATATATTATAAAATGAATAGATTAGATTTTATCATGTCATACAAAATTTAAGTAGAAACCAAAATAATGATAATCAACTTTTGTTGAAATGTTGATGAAATAGTAAAATTCAATCCACACATTTCAAAATGAATGGAAAAGACTTCAAGAATTTCATAAAGGGATTGCCTCAACAATTTAAAATATATATATATCCTAATCCATCAAGTGGATGTTAAAAGCAAAAAGAATTTTAAGAAAAGATACTGATAGCGGTGGCATATCATCCTCAAGACACAAATCCTCTTTAAGGGTAATCATAGAACAACACAAATTCTTAAAAAATAAATAAATAAAAGTAAAAAACATACAATTTAGACCGCGAACATAATAATGCAATAATCCAAGTCTCAACATAAAATCCATAACATCATAAACCAGGTTTTAAGTATTGAAAGACTACAAACCACCAAACATGTCACACTACAAACATGTTATAAAAATTTTCCGAATTGCCGCACTGTGAACAACACCAAATAAGGAGCCAAACTCATAAACAACTAAAGCTATTCCATTCCAAAGGCTCAGTGTCATCACTTTCCACGCCACGATCATCATAATCATCAAGAATTGTTTGGATTGTGCCACCTTCTAGCTTAGATGAAGACCCTACAAACGAAAAGAAACATACAAAACAAAATAAACCTCATCAAATCATTAAAACGAAAAATATATAATACAAATTTAATTTGATCACTAATTGAACTATTAGTTTAGTTACCTTTAATCTCATTTTGCAACCAATTTTGGGCACACATCAATGCCTCCAATGTCTTTGGATGAAGTCTATTCCGGTGTGGACCCAACAATCGCTCATTAGTACTGAAAGGGGATTCTAAAGCAACCGTTGACACCGGAACAGCTAGAATATCCCTTGCAATGCGTTGCAAAGTAGGATACTTCACACCATTACCCTTCCACCATGACAAAATATCAAAATTTGGGGTTCTTGGCAACACTCCATCCTCAATGTAATGATCAAACTCTAATTTCACATTCCTACACTTTATTTCACTACTAACAAACAAATCAAACTCATAAAGTGACTTAGATTGAGAACCCTTTGTCATACAGAATGAAGAATTAGCAAAACTGTCTTCTTTATCCATTTCCTTAGAATGGTACTGCTCAAGCAAGTCATAGAAAATTCTCCTAATCTTCTCAATTTCTTCATAAGCTGTGTCACCATAAATTGTAGGGAAACACCATTCTAACAACTTCATCTTAAATCTTGGATCTAAGACAGCAGCGACACCCATGATACAGTCAACCACATTCCAATAACTATCAAATTTTTCCAACATGTTTGATGCCATCTTCCTAATCACCTCATTTGAAGATACGATACATTCAGATAACTCCATTTTCACTTGGCACATATAATGAAAATACATGCTAGCTTTAGGGTAGGTAGTACCAGAAACAAACTTCGTCATGTTGTAAAATAATTCCAATGTACCACAAATATCTTTTACTACCTCCCAATCAATCTCACTTGGTATGCAATTATAAGATGAATCACATTGTCTCAAGTGAAGAAAGACATCTTTATAAACTAAAGCAGTAGAAAGCATCAAATATGTAGAGTTCCAACGAGTCTTTGAATCAAGAATCAACTCTTTAGTGCTTGAAATATATAATTGTCTTGCTGCTTCTTCAAATTTTTTATTTCTCTTTTTTGATGTTGTCCAAAAGAGTACACTTTCACGAATCTTGTCAATACTTTCACCAATAACAGCCAAACCATCTTGAGCAATCAAATTAAAAATATACGCAGCACAACGCATATGCAACAATGATCCATGCAATATAAGTGAACTAATTTGAAACTTGTCCAAGAGAATTTTTATCATTGCATCAGTTGTACCATAATCATCCACAACCACAGTAGATAACTTCCTATCAACATTCCATTCTAATAAGCAATCTAGAAGGGCATTAGAAAGAACTTCGTTTGTGTGTGGAGAAGGTACATAAATAAACCTAATACAAACAAATCAAATAATTACTATATAACTTGATTAATATAATAATCAATGGTGGAATAAATATAATAGAATAGCTTAATAAATAAAAATGCACATAAAACAAATAAGTACCTCATAACCCGGCTTTCCAAAGTCCAAGAGTCATCAATATAATGTGCTTTGACAAGCATAAACTGTCTCCTTTTGTTGCTTGAAGTCCACATTGAAGTTGAGATTGCAATTCTACTTGGAATCTTCTCCAACTCCATAAAAGTCTTCCCCCTTTCATAATCATAAATTTTCAAAATGTCTCTCTTTAATGTGTTTCTACAAACCATCTTAAATAATGGTTGAAGAGAAGCTGAAAATTCTCTAAAACCAATGTGTTCAACCATGTTTAGAGGGTACTCATGCAAGATGACCATGTTCGCAAGCTTCCTCCTCACTAAGTTTGGATCAAAATGATAACAGTCCATGCTCACTTGTTGTTTAGACTCACCAACCAAGTCCTTCTCTTCAACTTTTCGTTTCTTACAATGATTCCATACAACCGATATTCTCTTTTCTTTACTACCATCTGACGAAATTTCAGTTGGACTAGAACAAGGTGTTGAATCAACATCCTGGGTAGATGACAAATCATCTACCAACTCCAGAGATGGACTACTCCAAATTGGTAGCGAATGTTTAGAGCTATCATTTCTAACATCATCACAAAAGTTATCAAATAAATATGTGAATTACCAATAATAATAATAATAATAACAATAATAATAATAACCAAAAAAAATAGAATAGATTCATTCTATTGGCAATGACAAAAATAAAATTCTTAAAAGACTTTAGATCTTCAGAAATTACTTTTTACTATTAAATAAACTCAAATCAATAATCACAAATCAACATAACAATTTCTCTTCACTAGTTTTGGCAACCAATTTTTGCCAAAAAAATAATCTTAACATCACAATTCACGCAATTTAATTTAAAAAGAAATACTCATCTAGACACTTACCCTTCACTGGGAGAAAACAATGGCGAGGCTGAGCCAGACAAGCACTCGTCATCTCTCATCTCTTCACTTTGATCCATGTGGGATTAATCCATGTGTGCAACAGCTAGAATGATAAGAGAACTAATTACAAACAAGCTTCAAAATTATATGACTATTAATTTTTAAGAAAACCGTGCGTAAACTTTGGGGTCCTAGGAAAGGCTATGGAAATTTTTTTTCTTTTGAACCATTCATATGTTATGTTGCAAGATAAACCTTAGTATTGTATTTTTCAGCCAGGAAATGATCTCTGTTGCAACAAACGAGGCTTAGACAAATTTCTTGTCCTTTATAAGAAAATTGAATGAATACTGGATACTACAAAATTTTGAACTCTATATGGTCACAAAAATTTTTTTTTTTTTGATAAGTAACGAAAATTTTATTAAAAAAATAAAAACAGCCAACCCGAGTACATTGGGAATGTACTATGGGGGCATAAATCAAAAACCAAGATTACAACGATCAAGTAAAACAGGAAGGGAAGAACAAGAAAAATGACAAAAGACCACACTCCAATCAAGGAGAGTGTGTAGAAAAAAAGACTTAATCTCTAACATAGAGCGTTCACATCCCTCAAAGCTTCTAGCATTCCTTTCGCGCCAAATACACCATAACAAGCAATGAGGCACAATTCTCCACAACTCTATATTTCTATGTCGTCCAAACTTACCCTGCCAAGATTCAAACAACCCAATAACCTTCTGAGGCATAACCCAATAAATTCCAAACAAACAAAACACCAACGACCACAACTCACAAGCAACGGGGCAATGAAGAAGAAGATGATCCACTGACTCCCCACAATTCTTGCACATATAACACCAATCAAGAACTAGCACACGTCATTTGCGAAGGTTATCTGTTGTTAAAATCTTACCTAAGGAAGCAGACCATGAAAAGAAAGCTACCCTTGGAGGAACCTTCGATTTCCAAATCATCTTCCAAGGTAAGGATAAGATGGTAGGAGGGTAGAAGGAAAGATAGAATCCTCTAAGATGGTCACAAAAATTTTAAAAGGATAAATTACAAAATTACCCCTGGGATTTGGGCTAATGCCCAGTACTATTTAGATTTTTCAAAAATACCTAATTTTATCCCTGAAAACAAACACCATTTGAAAGTTTCACTGCTCCTCCAAGCCTTTTTTCTGTTTCTTTCTCCATCTCTGGCTATTATCCATCTACTATTTACTACACAAACACTCCATTGTGCATATAAGTCACAATACAGTTACTATGGGACTGCATTGTGGCAATTAAACTAAATTTTTGGGAAAATAAGTACAAAAAGTGTTAAGTGTGGTTTGTGCGTAGAGTGAAAATTGGATATTTTTGAAAAGTTTGGATAGTGCTTAGCTCTAGTCGAAACCTTAGGCGTGGTTTTTGTATTTTACCCATTTTAAAATCAAACCATCTAACTTCCATTTCAAATTTAACTATTAATAACAAATCATACAAAAACGTATCTGTATAGACAAGAATCTCAACTCAAAACCTCATATTCAGATCCTAATGCCTTGTTTGTTCACTAAGAAAAATCATGCCAAAACGGAAAACTACCTTAAAAAAAAAAAAAATCAAACCATCCAACTTCCATTTCAAATTTAACTCAAAAAGCTATTCATTTCTTGTATTTTCCTACAATCTCTTAGTAACAAGTTTAAATAAGCAAAATAACAAAATTGATCATGTAGAAAATAAGACCAGATCCATATAATAGAAAATAAAAATAAATAAATTTCTTCAATTGAGCAACAATTATTCAGTAAGTGAATACTTCCATATGAAAAAATTAAAAAGAAAAAAAATAAATAATAAATAAATAAATAAATTGAGCATTTTCAACAAATGAATGGATGAAATTATAAACTAAGCATTAACAAGACTTGTAGGCAGAATAGACTAAAAAGACATGGGGGGGGGGGGGGGGGGGAGCCAACTATGCAAGCACATAGATAATGTGATGTAGGAGAATATAAGCCCCAAGGGAACCATCAATCATTTGTCTTTTATTTCTCTATGTTATGTTTAATTTATTGTTATGTCTTTATATTTTCAAAGGTCAAGACTTTTAATGAAGTTGGATGAACAGAAACTAATTGTTTTATGTAAGATAAACAACTAGGATTCTAGGGTTACTAGGCTGTTATAAACAGTCTCTTTTGAGTCATAGGCAGCTTTTTCTTATCTATTATATGAAATTTCATCAAAAAAAAAAATATGAACTCTCATATTTGAATGTTTCTTGAACTCTTTGAACCTAGAAATTGATGTGATTGTTTCAAATCCAATCCTGTTATCTTAATCTTTGCTGTAATATAATTTTCTGTTAGAATTTTTTCTTAATCTAGAACTATGTTCTCCTCACCATATCAAGTGATTCAAAGCAAAAGATCATAAATCTGAGCCACAAAACTCAGATTTGAGTCAAAGATTGCAACATTAAGCTATGACTAGTCAATGATTGGTCATGGCAGAGAGTGTGGGGCAAAGGAAATCAAGCTAACAGACAACCATGGCTAAGATGAGGTGTATAATTGAAGATATTTTGTGGATTGAACAAGCAACAACAGGAACTAGCTCGAGCCTGAATGGAGATTCCAAAAGGTGACCACAAACGCTGGAAAATAGCTAAAGTAGGTCTTGAGAACAAGAATGATAATATAAAAGAAGAAAACCCCTTTAATTCTTCTGGATGCCAGATCCGTAGAAGTTGCAACATGAGACGGATTAAAGGATGTGTGCAGTTGAATTTAAAGATCAAAATTTTGAAAGAGATTGTGTTGCAGGCTGGGATTTTTATCCGATCTATGATTTCTATTAATGATGGTGATTTATAGGTAAGTACTTCGGTACATATTAAAGAAACTATTCAAGAGAGAATGCACAAACAGTATTCAATGCAAGCCATAAGAGTGTTCTTTTTGACATGGAAGGTTTGCATACACATGTTGACTTAAATAACCCAATAGTGGTCAATGAGATTCCATTTGAAGTAAAAGTAGTGAGGTTTTAAAGGCCTAGGCATGAGTCTTTTAGTGTCAAAAAGGGAAAAATCTGCAACCTCTACAATGCATGCAAATAAGGTTTATTTTAGTACTCTAGTTGAGTCTAGAAATTTCTAGGAAATCTAAGTATCTAAGGTTCTATTTTCTTTAGGTCCAAGTTAGTCTTTTATTAGGTTTTTAGTTCACTCAAACTTGGAGTTCTAATACTACTAAGACAAGAAAGAGTCTTCCTTGTCCTAGTAGTAAGATAAAGGGGTAGAATTTTAGGGTTACTAAGCAATATAAACAGTGTCCTTCAAGTCATTGTAGGCAGCATTTTCATATCTATTTATGAAATTTCAAATTTGAATATTTCTTAAGCTCTCTGAGCTTAGAAATCAATATTGGATTGTTCCAACTTCAATCCTATTATCTCATTTGTATCCTTAACTTTGTTGTTGGAATTTCTTCTTAAACCATTTTTTACACAGAAAATGTTTATTGCACACACTCACTTACCCACACAATACACACTCTCAATTTTTTGAACTAAAATTGTGACTTCAAGTCACAATTTGTGTGTAAAGTGGTGAGTGAGTGTACTACATGCATAAATTCGAGTGTGAAATAGACATTGCTCATTTTATGCTAGACCCAAAGAAAATATTTGAAACTACCTTGGTGTATAGATGGGCTAGCTCCTTGCTAAGGACTTAAAAGGGTCAAACAAAACCATAGCGTACATTCACTAAATAGGTAAAATGATTTGAAACCAAAGAAGGACACAACAGATACCATAATGGTGACCAATCAGTATCAATCAAATATTTATGAAATAAAGAATAAATACTAAAATTATGAAATTGATACTCTTGCCAAAACCATGAATCTGAGAAATCCAAATGATAAGGAACAAAAACAGAGGAAAGGAAAAGGAGTAAAAGAGAGGGACCCAATAGCAATATCAATCAATAGTTAGACATTCTCCTACATTCTTTACCAACAATAGAAATATGAGTAAAACAATACAAAACACACAATCCCAAATGCTATGATTCTGTAAAACCCAACCTCAAAAAATCAAACAAACAAACAACGTTTTAGATGCAGATAAACACATATACAAACAAACCCACATGAAAAAAATCACACAATAAGAAAAACAACCGAAGGTGGTGCAAAGAAAAATAGACTTTGGACGGTAATCCTTGGCTACTAATTCATTCTTAGATAAATGTACTTCAAAAGTGGGTTTAGGAGAAGAAACGCAGACCTGAGAGAGCTGGAGAAGGTTGTGAATATTGAAGGGCAGTTGAGTGGCTGAGTATATATAAGTAGGGTTTAAATTGATAGAAAGAGCGCGGGTTTTTTTCTGCGGGGATTTCCATTCCCCAGCCCGCCCCGCCCCGCCCCGCCAGCTGAAAACATCCACTCTTTTCTTTTTCTTTTTCTCTTTTTCTTTTTTTTTTATCTTTTTCCTCTTTCTTTCTTCTCTTCTCTCATGTTCCTCTTTCTTTCTTTCTTTAGCGGAAAGGGAGAATACACTACAGGCCACATCCAGCTATGGTTAAAGGTGGGCCTTATAGCTTCCTTAGCCCGGTTCCACGTGGTGAAGATGGAGGTCTCATATCATGTGCTTTTGGGGAGACCATGGTTACACAAACACCAATTGGTCCCGTCCACCTATCACTAGTGTGTGAAGGGAAGGTTGAACGGCAGAATGATACGCATAGCAGCAAATCCCTCACCATTCGAGCAGGCAGAGGCTCATTTAGTAGAAACTATGTTGTACGACCAATGGGCTCCATCTGGGGAAAACTCAGTATCAAAACCACAAGGCACCTTCGTACCCAAGTGGGAAGACATCCAAGGTGATCCGGAACCTGATCTAAAGGAGCTGCTAGCACAAAAAAGGAACAGGAAGGAAGCACCTACCGCAGAATCAGATGACACACCGCAATGTGTCAGGGTCCGAAGCCCTGATGACAGGATTGTGTACAAATTATGAAGGCGCGTGGGGCCCACCTATGGGATACAAGCGGGCCCCACCCAAAAGTGGCAGCACATGAGTTTGGTGTGTCGCGTGGCCCAAAAGGGCTCAAAGGAAGAAGGTAACGAAAAGAAAGATGAAGAAGTTGTGGCAGAAAAGGATGTACAAGTCATGGCAGAAGAAAAGTTGGAAGAAGTTGACCTGGGGTCTTGCTCACAAGAACCAAGGCCTATCTCAATTAGTGTAAGTCTGACAAAAAGGGAAAGATCGGAACTGATGCTACTGTTGAAAGAGTTCAAAGACGTCTTCGTATGGGATTATAGTGAAATGCCAGGGCTAGACCCCGGGCTAGTGGCGCACACGTTGAATGTGGACCCAGAAGCCAAGCCAGTGGCCCAGCTTGCTAGGATATTCTACACTAAGATAGAAGGCGAGATAGTCAAAGAGGTACAGAAGTTGCTGGCCGCAAGATTCATCAAGCCCATTCAACACTCGCGCTGGCTATCTAACATAGTACCAGTAAAGAAGAAGAACGGGCAAATAAGATGTTGTGTAGATTTCAGAAATCTCAACAGAGTCTATCCGAAGGACGAGTTCCCACTACCAAACATGGATTTACTAATAGATTCTGCAGCAGGAAACGCTATGTTTTCACTTATGGACGGATTTAGTGGGTACAATCAGATCAGAATGGCACCAAGGGACGTAGAGAAAACTGCTTTCAGAACACCCATAGGCAACTTCTACTACACTGTGATGCCTTTCGAGTTAAAAAACGCAAGTGCAACTTATCAACGAGCAATGACGGCCATATTTCACTACATGATGCATCAGGAACTAAAGGACTATGTGGATGATATAGTGGTGAAATCAAGGGGGAGAAAAGAACACTTCTGCGTGCTGAGAAGGGTATTCGAGAGGTGAAGAGCTTTCAAACTAAGAATGAACCCTCTCAAATGCGCATTTGGAGTGTCATCTGGGAAATTCTTGGGCTTCCTGGTTCATAGCAGCGGGATAGATGTGGACCCAGCCAAAGCCACGACCATAGCAACTATGAGATCTCCAGCCACGGTAAAAGAATTGAAGAGCTTCTTAGGGAAGGTCTCATATATCCGGAGATTCATCCTAGGGCTGGCATCGATTATTTCTGCTTTCACCAAATTACTCAAGAAAGGGCAGAGCTTCGAATGGGGAGAAGCGCAGCAAACGGCCTTCAAAAGGCTATAGCAAATCATGATGAACCTTCCTACTGTACAAGCCCCGGTCCACGAAAAACCATTGCTACTTTACCTGGCCGCCAACGCGTATGCTATTGGTGCATTAATTGCCCAAGAGGATGGAAGTGGCATTGAGCAACTAGTGTACTATATAAGACGTACCTTAAAAGATGCAGAAACTCGTTACCTAATGGCAGAAAAGGCATGCCTGGCTATTGTGTATGCTTCACAGAGGCTACACCATTATTTCTTGGCTTACGAAGTATGGCTGATAACCAAGTCCTATGCCATCAAAGCTTTGTTGCAGCAACCAATCCTCTCTGGCAGAATATCCCAATGGTTATTGCAATTGTCACAGTACGACTTGAGAACGAGGACGCCCAAGGCGGTAAAAAGCCAGGCTATAGCAGATTTGTTGGTGCAATTTCCAAGAGAGGAAGAATTCTCGTTGGATGATGAAGTTCCAGGGGAAGAAGTCAGAGAGTAATGGGTAATGAAATTTGATGGGTCTTCCACCGCCCAATCAGGGGGAGCGGGAGTAGTTTTGTACCATAAAGAAGACAAGGCAGTGGCACTATCATTCAAACTAGAATTCCCCTATTCAAACAACACAGCAGAATACGAAACCTATCTAACCGGGCTAGCCACGGCTCTCGAAATGGGAGTCAAGCAATTGAGGGTAATGGGTGATTCAAACTTAGTAGTCTGTCAGACCAAAGGGAGCTTCTCCTTAAAGGAACCCAGCCTAGCCCCATACAAAGCAATGGCCCAGAAGATGGAGGAAAAGTTTTCAACCTTCGAAATAGAACATGCTCAAAGAAACGAAAACCGGTTTGCAGATGTGTTAGCCGCATTAGGCTCACAAATAATTTTCGAAGGGGATAGCACCAGGGTGGAAGTCAGCAAGAGGAAAGAATCTATTATTGAAATGTTGAAGGAAAGATTCCAAGAGGAACAGTATGAAGGAGATTGGCGGATTCCCATAAGGGAGGCCTTAATGAAAGAAGAAGGTGCTACAGAACTAAAGATACTAAAAGACTACGCCTTGGTAAAGGGAGAATTGTACCGCAGGATGCCAAGCGGGGTCTTGTCCAGATGCGTGGGATAGGAGGAGGCCCAGAGAAAGTTGAAAGAAGTACATGACAAGACTTGTGAATCCTGCAGGGAAGTCAGCCTTTATCACAGACTTTAGAGGGCAGGCTTCTATTGGCCAAGCATGGGTAAGGACGCAGATTAAGTCCAAACCCAATGTGAGACCTGCCAACTCGTGGCAGACAGAGAGGAAAGTTACACTGTGTTCATCAACGAAGACTAGAGAAGTCCATTCATGCAATACTTAGCAGAAGGCATCCTGCCACAAAAGCATAGTGAAAGGTACAAACTTAAGAGGTTGGCAACAAGATACTTTTTGCATAACGCAGTCCTTTTTAAGAAAGGGTATGATGGAGATCCCTTAAGGTGTCTGGGTCCCGAGGAAGCAAAAGATATTATAAGGGAAGTGCACTCAGGAGAATGTGGGGAGCAACAGGGAAAGAAAAAGCTTTACAGATGCCTGCTGCAAATGGGCTACTACTGGCCTACCATGAATAAAGACACAGCAGAATTCGTGAAAAAATGCCACAGTTGCCAAGTACAAGCCAACCTAATTCACACTCACCCGCAGAGCTTGCATAACATGGTCACCCTATGGCCCTTTCACACTAGGGGGCTTGATTTGGTGGGGCCATTTAATCCGCCGTTACGTGGATACATATGGATCCTAGTAGCTACGGAATACTTCACTAAGTGGGCAAAGATAGTACCACTCCGTAAAGCCACAGGAGTAGCAGTAGCAAACTTTATCAAGGAGAACATAATTGTGAGGTTTGGAGTACCCCATAGAATTATCAGTGACAATGGCACACCCTTTGTTAACAGTGATGTAAGGAAGATGCTGGAGTTCTACCAAGTCAAGCACCATCGTTCATCGCCCTATTACCCTCAAGGAAATGGGAAAGCAGAAGCAACAAACAAGGTCCTCATAAAGATCATCAGTAAAATGAGCCAAGAGTATACAAGAGGATGGGTAATGCACCTGCCAGACGCTCTTTGGGCTTATAGAAATTCATCAAAGTCAGCCATGGGATTTTCACCTTTTTCCTTGGTCTACGGAATAGAGGTAATGAGCCTGGCAGAAGTAATGACTCCATCCCTAAGAGTTATGCAGATGCAGGAGAAGGGAAAAGAAAAAGAGGTCTTTGCGACAGAAAGATACGAAGACTTGGAAGGGCTTGATGAAAAGATGGAAGAGGCCCAAAAGCGCAGCCGCAAATACAAACAAAGGATGACTGAAGCCTATGGCAAGATGACTAAAGAGAGAGTGTTCGTGGAGGGGCAACTCGTGTTAAAAGTAGCAGACTATGTCAGGCGAGGTATGGCAAGACCATCTAAGTTTGCACCAAAATAGGAAGGACCCCTTGTGATAAGGGAGGCCCATCCAAGTGGGTATTACCATTTGACCCAGATGGATGGCAAAGACCTGATGGACCCCATCAATGAAAAGTGGTTGAAACGTTATTATGTTTAAAAAGAAGAAGTTATGTAATTTTCCCTTTCGGTTAAAGAATTTTATGTTTCCTTTTTCTTTTTTTTTTCCTTCAAGTGACTATGTCACAAGACAAGACTGTAACATGCTTTCATGAGTATGTAATGAAAAAGTACGAAGTATTAACATTCTATGTCATAGCAATAGCAAAAGCAGTAACAAAGTGTAGCATCATAGTTACAAACCCAAACTATGGCAAACTGGCCAAACAAGTACTATAGGAAACATAAAGTGTACTAGATGGGGTAATAAGAGAATAAAAAAAAATAAAAAAAGGGGGGGGGGGGGGGGACTACATCATCATCAACGAAGCCCAAAAATGAGAGGCTAATCTCTAAAGCGACTAGACCTACCAATGCTAGAAAGAAGGTGCTCACGACGACCCTCCAAGTCTGCCACCTCCTTCCTCAGGGCCTCAATTCGTGTATCATTGGTGTCAACAGCAGGCTGAACTCTCCTCATGAAAAGGGCTCGGGAAATCTCATGGAGGTGGTCCAGAATGAACTCCACAGCAAAACCCACACTAACAAGCTCCTGAATCACGGCCCTTCACTGCAGGATCCTCTCGGTGGAGACAATGTTGACGAAGTTATGCTCGATGTCATTCATCACACTCCCTAACATCTTCAAGAAATGCTCTCTGGCAGAATGGCCAAGGCGAAATCCCTCCATAAAGTCACCACGGCTACTGTAGATTGCCACCAAATGAGAAGCACAATCCTCGAGAACTCTGAAGTCATGGAAATCTACATAGGGAGGCCCGGAACCCCAGAAATCTGCAGGATCGAGTTCATTGACCTCAGGCTGATCAAAGCATGCGAAGAAGGTCGTGATCTCACTCACCAGATCTGGAATGGTGGCAAAACTGCTGCCCACCTCAAACTAAGAAGGGGTAGCAAGAAGCAGACCTATCAAGAAAGCATAAAGTATGAAATGAGAAACCATGATCTAAGGAGGACAAACTCACCAGGACCCGTGAGAACGGGGGCTGTAGGAAGGACAGAAACAGGTACAGAAGGTACGGCAGAAACGGGCACTGTGGGAACGGCAGAAACAAGTGTTATGGGTGTGGCAGGAGGAGCGGCTGTGGGCATACCTACGTCTGCGGCAACTCCTGGCCCCTCAAATGTCTCTGCAAACAGGAAATGGGCATACAAATTTTAGAGGACAAGTCTGCATCAGGTCCACGTGTAACGGAGCTAGGAATGGAAGAAGGGGTAACTACCAAAGAAAAACCATCCTTCACAGCCTGAGATAGAGCTACAAATGGGTCACTGGTGGAGATAACAAGGGGTGTGACAGGAGAAGCAACCTCGGTCTGAGCAGCAGCAGGAGGAATGACTCCCTCTTGAGGAGTAGGTGCCTCGGCAGAAATGGGAGTGGCCTCACTAACCTTCTCAGTATGAATACCCTCGTCAATGGGTACCGGCTCAGTGGAAAGGATAGGAGCCTCAGTAGGAACTCTGTGTGCAGCAGCAGAAGGGGCAGGTGTTGCAAATACTAGGTCAGCCCCCATCGAAAAAGCCTCCCATGGGTACACCCATGGAGGCAGAAAGCTCCTCAGCTGTGAGGTGGTATACAGAGATAGGCTTGGGCCCATCCTAGAAGACAAAAAAAAAAAAAAAAAAAAAAAAAAAAAAAAAAAAAAGGAAAAGTGAAGAACAAAGGAGCCCGTAACTGGATGAGACAACCAAAGGCATGTAGCAGAGGAAACACATGCAAAAAAAAAGAAGGAAAGAGATGTACCTCAAACTCAAGCTCGTCAAGCAATATGGGATGGGTGATAGATGTATCTTCCTTATACTTAGACTACAAAGGAAAAAGAGAACAAAAGATAAGGGTTGAAGAAAGAAGTCAGCAAGCATGTCAGGGTTAGCCAGAGGAAAATCAAAGAAATATGTATATATAAAAGACAAAGCAGAATTAGAAAATAACATACTCTCCGCTCAGCGGCGAACGCAGGGTGAGGAGTTGTCTTTCTCTTACTGCCTCGTGTCCTGCTGGAAGGGGGAGCACTTGTAGATGGCCGTGGAGTAGCAAGTTTGGACTTGCTTGCAGACTTAAGCTTGGCAAGACCCTTCTTACCTGGCGCAGAAATGTTCGTCACTTTCACTTTCTTCTCCCAACCCGGAGGATAATCACCAGCATACCAATGCCACCCTCTATCCTCCTCACTCCACTCGAAGATGGCAGACCGGCTCTGCTTCCTAGCATACGCTAACACAAACTTGGAGGGCAGGAGCAATCGAGGATTGGCCAAAATGACCATACTAAGCCTTTCAGGGGGAATAAGGGAAAAACCACGACTACCCATCAATTCCTGCTCAAACGAAGTCATCACAGCCTGCCAATAACCGTGCATAGCAGGAGTGCAAGTACCTTCTCTCAATGAGCCTGGAACGGTAACTGCAGTAAAACGCTGGCTCCATAATTCAAAAGCGGTATGCCGCAGGAATGGTCAGACGGAAGTAGGAGACTTCATAAGAAAAGAAAAACCATCAAGAATGTCCTGATTTAGCCCGAACTGTCTTCTCACCCGGTTGGCAAGATAATGCACGAACCTGAGGCCCTCGTTAGCTAGATAAGGCAACCACCCAGCATTGGTGGCTGCCAAGTAAGTGATACCGGTCTCCTAGAAATCAGTCAAAGGGGTGGTGGTCCCGGCAATGTCAACAAATAGACCCATAGCAAAATCTGCACATGTGTAACCCGCACCTAAGTTCCTATAAGCTCTCCAAGAAAACCCAATTCCTTTGTCAAAAGACTCAACAGCAGAATGATCAATTGGCTTCAAACCAAACCAACGGAAAGCCAATGGAAAGTTGGACTCAAATCTACCGCAAAAATCGGTAATTACTCTCGGGCATGATTGATACTTCTCTTTGGCAAAACGAACGGGCCTACACTTCGCCAAATGTCGGGCACAATGCTCAAACAACAACTGTTGTAGGATAGTACTATGAACGGAAGTAGTGACTATGTGGCAGGAGCCTACTTGACTCACGTCGCTCCGCATAATGTCCAACTGAACATACAAATGCCCCAAGAACATAGGAGCCAATGGCAGACTCACCCCGGCAGATATCTTAATAGCTAAATGAAAATATAAAGGTTTCACAGCATAGTGGGGATGGGAGCCAAAGATAAACTTACAAAGCCAAAAGGTGACAAAGGCCGCGCGATGAGCAGCATCGGAGATCTTAGTAGGGGAACTAACCCAATACGACAACTTGGCATTCCCACTCATCCTCTTCTTCAATTCGGCCTCCACGGCCTTTTCCTCCGGAGAAATCTCTAAAGCGACGGGATCAGCATCGCCAACAATGGGCAAGAGCAACTGATTTGCTACATCTTCCAAAGTCACGGTCACCTCACTGTAAGAGAAAAAGAAGGTGTGAGTGGTGGTGCACCACCGGCGGACCAAATGACGGAGATTGAAAAGGTCCCTATAGTTAGATAGACGGCGGGATGAGACGATAGCCTTCAACACATTGGCCCGCTGTAGCAACCCCATGAAAACTGTATCAGATAACTCCCTATCCACCCATTCCCTCCAACCCAAGGCGGTACCCAATCCAAATTCGAAGTGAATAGGCACGGGGAGTGAAGTGCCTTGGCGAATGACAAGATCGGGGATCGAGGAGGCCAACGAGGCCCAAGAAACATCCATGTTTCACCGGCAAAGAGCAAGCCACACACGGCCCGGCAGCGGCGACGCATAATCACCGGGAATCTTTGGGAAATAGGGGTGGACATCGTACCAGGGATCAATAAGAGGAACGCACTCACTGTCCGGGGCAATCTGCGCTTCTTCCTCATCGGAATGGTCCGAATCGGAATACACAGCCTCCTCGCTTACATCACATGCGGTGGGAGGATCGGAGACGACCTCTTTTCCCTTACGATAGGAAGAGCTTTGGCTTTTCACCGGCATCATAATATAGGGGTTTGATCGAAGTAAATGGATAGAAGTGTTTGAGAGGGAGGAAACGGTGAAGAAAGGGATAACAAAGAGAGTGTATTGGAAAGAGAGAAGAAGTTTGTGTTTGGGTTACGAAGGGACTCTCTCTTAAATACCAAGGTCATTAATACCGGCACGAAAGGAGGCGAAGGGTCAGCTATCAGAAGAGGGATGAAATTAATGAAACGGCGGCTATGTTTTAGAATAACTGCTAAACTGGGAAATTCGAAGAGACAACACTGTTCACGGCCAGAAAAGAAAAGAAAAGAAAAATATATATATATACATATGTATAAGGTGGGGCTCACTGTTCAAAAAAGCCCGTGATGGAAAAGAAGGAAGAGAGATAGAAAGGGCAGGAAAGTCTTTCATTCACATATGAACCGCAGGAACGCTCCATATGTTCAGGGGGCTAAATGTTGATGGTCGTTTTGGGGAAGCCAAATAGAAAGAAGCCTAGCAACACGGGCAGAAAAGAATTGATAAATGGATAGAAAAAACCATTAAGCCCAAGTGGCAAGACTAATGGATCACAGGTCCATGAAATAGACAAATGGGCTTTGAGGAAGTAAACGGGCTTAAAGAAGTCCGGAAAGAGAGGAATAGAAAACCCATGGGCAGTGTATGATGTGGAAAAGTGAGAATGGGGCCATGACAAGCCCAAAGTAATGCAAGCAAAGAAAGTAAGGGGTTGATGGCAGGCCTATGAGCCCCAAGGATGAAGGATAAGGTAATTGGGTCGAGGAAGCCCAAAGAAGTTAGTAAAAAGCTCATGAGAATGCAGAGTTAGGAAAAGGGTCAAGGAAGCCCAAGAAAAGCAAATGGGCCAAGGATGCCCAAAAGAAAACAAATGGGACATAGGAACCCGCAAGCAATACAACCGAAAAGGCCCAAATGACTATACTGAGTCATAAGTAACAAGCCCAAAGAGGCCCAGCAGGCTTGGACCAAATAAATAGCAAAGTGATATGGTAGGAAACAATGGCAAGGCTACAGAAAGAGTAAAAGGATAGGCTAGAGAAAAGGAAGCCCACAATCCGGCAAAGCCCAGCCCCAAAGGGAGCAAGGGCGCAAAAAATATGAGATCAGAAAATAGCCCACGTCATAAGAAGCTAAGAATGACCGGCAGAATATGCAGACAGGTTTCCAGATCACGGCAAGTGCGTGAGCAGCAGGCAAACTTTGAACAAACATAGAAGTAAAGCACGCGCAAGGCCCAAGTATCACCAGCCTGTACCCAGCCAATATGGGACGTGGTGAAGTCATAGGTCAGAGGTAAAAGGGCATGGTCTGGCAGTGGGGAGAGGGAAAAAACCTATTTTGAGGTTCCTTCTCAGACTCTTTTGGGGGAAATGTCCTGCTAGGATGACATACCACCTAAAAGAAGCAAGGGTAAGTGGGAACCTCTAGGTGCATGCCATGAGGGATAGAGAGAGAGAGAGCACCCACACCGTAGCAGGTAAGGATGCCATGGCAAACAAACAAACAAAATAGTCCTCTTTGTCTGGTGGTGGGATTAGCACAACCAACACAGATGAACCAGTGGTGGTCGGTAAGTACACCCAGACCAGACAAAGGTGGTTAAGGGCTAAAATAGTAAAATCCGGTCACGACAGGCACTATAAAAAGGGGACCTTAGCCGTGCACAGAGATCACGAGAAGGGGTGGGTGATAGGAACTTAAAAGAAAACCACAGAATAGCAAACAAGCATTGAGAAAAGTGAGGAAAAAGAAAGATAAAAGAAAAATCAGAAAATAAGGAAATAAAAACAGAGAGTTAGATCGGCAGGCATGCACCAATAGGTTGATTCCCTCTCTCCCTCTCAAAGTCCTGCTCTCTATCAAAGGAAAAGAACCTCTGTTGAACATAAACCATTTAAGTCCATTCCCTCAAAGCAATTAATTTCACTCCCTGAGAAGATTATTTGCATTGAGGAAGTGGTTTCCCTTCTCGGTTTCAAGCTCCGTAGTGTCACTCGGTGTGGCAGATTGACTTTCCCCTCTTCTTAATCCAAGAAACCCATTGCTATTATTTCTGTTATTTTTTGTGTACGAAGGATACTTCCTGCCGCTCCCTTTTCTTTATTTATTTATTTTGTCTAGTTTCCGCTCGTGTTACCTTTATTATACTTACCTGCCATAACTCCCTGTAATAGCTCTGCCTGCCATGGGTATATGATCAAAACCTGGCAAAAATGGGCATAGTTTGTGCATAAGCCGGATCAAAGTGAGTTGTAGTTAGACCGGTCTCAACTCCCTTACTCAGAATACTTGGGCCCAGTACCGCAGGAGGCAGCCCAACCCAATATTGTAAAAAAGGCCCACAACATTGCTCCAAGTAAATGGATATCCCCTGTAACCTAGATCCTAAAGTTGACAAGAATCCAATGCCTCCCTAAAAGCTTCAACCTGCACAAATTGAGGTGGTCTTGTGCTTTGCTTCTCCAATGCATGTAAGAATGCATTAAAATCTCCAATGACCATCCACGAACTCTCTACAAATGTCTTCAAATATTGTAGCAATTGCCATGATTTTTCCTTTTGTTGTGCCTCCGGCCACCCATAAAACCCAGTCAGATACCATTTAAATCCATCGTCCTCCGTTACAAGAGCCAATACATGATTTACAATATAATTGATGATCTCCAGTTTAATAGTGTTCTTCCACAAAAAGGCTAACCCACCACCTGCATTAGGATGTTTAACAATAACCTTATTCTGAAAATGTAGATTGCTATATAAATTTTCAAATCCGTCCTTGTCTAGTCTAGTCTCTATAAAGAAACAGACCGTGGGATCTTTTTCACTCACAAGCTTGCGAAGGCTTCGACTTGTCCAAGGGTTCCCAAGCCCTAAACAGTTCCAACTAATCAGCCTTATTACTCTCGGCAATGGTGGCTGTCCACCCCCGCCAATGTATCAACAAATCTTCCTTCCACCTCATCTTGTTTACTTCTTCTATTCCTCTATTCTTCATACTGCTCAAAGTCCCCATCACTCAAGTCACGTTTACCCAATCCAGAAATTGCAATGGCCCTAGCTAGACCACCAAGCCCAAAGTCCATTCTATTTATCCTAGTCCACGTGCTCTTGGGCTTAACAAATGATGGCCCAGGAACCTCCAAGATCGTAGGAGTATTGAGATCATTAAGTAGCACATGATTGTGAGCTGCATCTGTCATGCGATTTTTACTTCCCTCATCCGCTGAAAATATGGCATCACCGAGATTCTTGGGCAAATAATTATCTTCCTTATCTGTTATCATGATTTCCGTGACCTCAGTAGAGTCCTTTCCCTCCACGTTAGCTTCCATATGCGAAATTATCTCCCCAGGATTCACGGCCTCACCTTCATCCACCACCTTAGAATTTTCTGGACTTTCCTCCATCACAGCCGCCGTCTTCAATACGTCAACCACCACCGGATTTTCTGTAACATTACCCTTACCCTCCTCCAGATTGGATTTGGGACTGGTATTTTGAGTTTGCACAACCCTTAGCCGTTACATTCCCTTCAACTCCCAAAATTGACAGCAATAAAAATTAGTTGTCCGTATCTATGAGGATGGGTATGGCCATTATACAATTCTAGTGGGGGAGAAAATGCAATAAATACAACTTAAATGCAACTTAAATGGAATCTATTAACCCAACTTTGATTTGTTTTCTTGTAAAAAAAAATTTTGATTCGTTTTCTCTCCCTTATACGTCTACATTTTTTATTATTCAATCTACATATTTATTGCACTCATATGATTAATTAGCCGTTACATTTCTTTCAACTCCTAAAATCTGCACGCCTTCTCCTCTTCCCATATCACTGAGATAACTAAAAACAGTATAAATATCTAACTTCCATTCTAGCATATATCCAAAACTTCATTCATCAACACCACCATAAAAAGTCATGGTAGATGGAGCTTGGAAATGAAGTCTGTGGCTACATAGAGCAAGCGCTTGGGACATCCAGAAGCTCTTGGCAGATATGAGAGAATGGATGCAGTGTTCAATTAGGTGAATAGGAGCTGAATCATAATAGGTAGATAGCCATTTTTCACCATTGACTTTATTGGGGAAGTTGCTCAAGCCCTATGGTATGACAAATGTAAATCATTTGTTTGCTGTATTTTGTTCTTTTTGTTTTATAGTAGTTCCATTTAGTGAAAGGTAAAAATATACATAACAGCTCAAACTCTTTCCTCCCTAGACCCCTATGGCCCCATGCACAAAGATTCCAACTTAGCTACAAGGCCCTTGGTAATTCAACATTTAGCTTGACGTGCTATATAAACTTATTCCTTTTATCTATGGATTTAAAATGTTACATGAACCATAATCCATGAACATTATAAAGAGCACTTATAGTTAGAAATTGATTCAACCCATTTGTGAAATGCTCAAGAAAGTGAGCAGCCATAATATATAGTGAGATGTAGAAGAACTTGGTGAATGGTGAATTCTCTACAAATATATATAGTACAAAATTTTAATTTTAAATCTCTATTTTGTGATTTTCTACAAATATATATATATATATATATATATATATTTATTTATTGGTAATTGGGATTGCTTTGGGTTACTCCAAACATGGTATAACTTGAAGGAAGAAATAAGAATTAATTATGGTGATTTTTTTTATCCCTCTCCTTTGTTGTAGCTATCAAAATATACTGCAATTTAAAGACCCTATTTCATCCCTTTAGAAAAATGATAACTTAATGATACATCAAATGTACTTTAGATGAAGCATTGAATTAAGGTGAAAATTTGTTCCTGTAATTATCTTACATGATTAGAATTTCCAAGTCAACTCAATTACAATTTTTTGGCTAATTTGAATAAATTATTGAGACATGGCAAATATATAAACATGCCCCAATAATTGTTTGCCATATGATGTAGTAGTAGTGGGTGATCCATGAACAAAAATAGTAGAGTTTTAGAAGAGCCTTTTGCTTGACTTATGTTAGATATTAGATTAGATATATAAGAAATGGTTGAGTCTTATACATAATTGGTCATAATGGAAATATTGTTATACTATCACTGGTCATAAAACCACCCAAAAAACAAAATTGTGAAATACACTTGTACAAAACAATGTAATAAACTTTATAGTACGTGTTAAAATATTTATAAAAAATTATATTTTCTCACTTAATTAATTACATATAAATCATTATAAAAATAATGACTTTGTAATAAATAAGCACATATTTTGACAAAAAGTTTCATTACTATAGCCCACTTTTGTTGTAGTGAACATAATTAAAAAAATATAAATAAAAGCTGATTGAATGACCTTTCAAATATATAACTATTTGAATGTCTATCTTCTAAAGATATTATTTATATATACAGAACTTTGAAAAAAAAAAAGTTGAGAGTAAAAGAAACAAATATATTGAAAAGAAAATTCTCACGCAAGTTCATCCAATCTCAAAAAATAAAATAAAAAATAAGAAGAAGTAAAATTAACACTACTCAAATAAGATACATGCAGTTTCTCAAAAAAATAAGATACATTCACACGCATTATATGAGTTAGCAATTAATTTATAAATTATAAAAATAAAATAAAATAATTCATGCGAAGAACGGGTCAACAACTAGTTATTGACTAAAAGAAGAGCACACGAAGATCATTGTTGGCCTAGAATGGTGTATGCCATTCAAGAAGGTGCGTTCATTTATTATTTTAGGCATACGCATTTCTAGGCATATTTTTAGATTCATTTGATTTCCAGAAAATTGTAGTAAAGTGTAATCAAATAGCATGTCACGCAAATCAACAGCATCATGCATCATGCCTCATGTTAAGAACAAAATATGAAAGAATGAAAAAACAACATAAAAACTATTAAATATTAAGGGAAAATATATAGATCACAGAAAAGAATCATACGTCACCTCTTTGGCACTTTACAGTTAAGTAGATGACTAGTCCCTTGGTTTAAACCAACTACCATAGTGTGGTGGACCTTTTTGTTTTGTTGGGATTCAATCCCTCCTACTGTACTGCAGCCCGTGGGTCTGAGGTAAGAGAGTTGGGACTAGCCTAAATGGGGCTACACTTTAAGCCAGCTTGTGCACAAGTCGAGCCGTCCCAATATATATGCGTTCTAGCAAAGGCATCGCGGGCTGAGTGTATGACGCGGCCACAACAGGAACAACTATTACAAATGTTATAGCAGGAATACAGTACGGTAAAATAACTATAATACTAAATGAAATAAATGAGACTAACACCGAGAAGGAAGGTAGCTAATAAGGTTATGGCAGAATAATACCAAAAATGGAAGTAATGCTACAGCAAACAGTTTAATAACTGAACGGTAAACTAATAACCCAATAAGCATGAATAGTAAAAGGAAAGCTTGTCTGCCATAAAAGTAGGCTTAGCCTTTCAGCAGAAGCGGACCCAAGAAGAGAGCCAATCTCCAGCGTGGGTAACCTCAAGGAAGGCTTCTACAATAGAAGTTACACACTTTTGAAAAAATGCTTAAATGGTTTAAGCTTCGAATTTCAATTCTTCAAAGAGTGAGTCTGTCAAGAGGGAGAGAAAAAGGTGGTCCATTGATACATGTATCTATTCCTACCACTTATCTCTCTGGTTTTTCTATGTATTCTTTCTCTTTCTTTGTTTTTCTTTTGTTTTCTTTCTACCTCACTTCCCTTCTATCCCCCCTCTTCTCACTATTCATAGCTACCCCTTTTTATACCTTCTGCCGTGGTGGGATTTGTCATTTTTACCCCTTAACTACTTTTGGCTCATTATAGGTGTCCTTCCAGGACTGCCCACTGGCCTGTCGGCTGCCCAGCCACTACCTCTGCTCAAAGTGTGTTGGTTGCACCACTCTCTATTCCTAGACAAAATTGATTGTCTCGTTTTTACCTCTCTCCACTTTCATTTCACTCCTTCAGATCTAGCTTTCTCTCATCACCTACCTCTACGGCATGCATCAAGTGGTTCCAGCCCATACTTACCTCCTTTGGGTGAAATGTCATCCCAGCAGGACATCTCTCCCTAAAGAAACTTGAGCAGAAATCACAGAATAGACCCCTTTTTCTCCCTACTGCCAGACCAAACCCTCTGAAAGCCTTGACCCATAGCCCACCTCCCATGTATTGGCTAGGTACAAGTAGGTGGTGCCCAGGCCCTTTGTGCATGCTCCACTCCGTCTGAATTTTGTTTCTTTCTAGCCTTCACACAATTTCTGCTGCCTCCGTGTTTGTTTGATTCTACTATACGTGCTGGTTGGTGTTTATCTTTTGTGGCGTGAAGGATGTGTGAACTTTTGGGCTCATATTCTCTGCCTTTTACCCCTTTTTGAACTGGGCGTTGCTTGGCAAAAGCTCTCATCTTCTTGTCGAGCCCATGTTTTCCTTTTCTGTGTCTGTGAGACTTTTGGCTATTGATCTTGCCATATCACTTTATCATGCCTGCTATCGCTTTACCTCTCCTTTTATTTCTTGTTACCCGTGGACTTGCGAGCTAATGTTCCTGCCGTGCCAACCCACTTCTTCATCAATCTTTTGCTTAGGGCTTTCTAGGCCCACTTTTCACATCTTTACCTCTTTTGGGCTTTGTTGGCCAACATTCCTACTGTGCCAACCCATTTCATTACTTCATTCCTCGAGCTTTCTCGACCCATTTACTTCCTCTTTACCTCTTTTACTCCTACGGGCTTTTTACTAGATCCTTTGGGCTTCCTTAGCCCAATTACCACATCTTTACCTCTTATTACTTTTCAGACTTATTGGCCTTTAAGCTGACCCATTGAGTTTACTAATTCATTTCCCAAGCTTCCTCGACCCATTTACTTCTTCTTTACCTCTTTTTATTCTCATGGGCTTACTACTTCATTCTTTAGGCTTCCTCGGTCCATTTACTTCTTCTTTAACTCTTTTTTATTCTTATGGGCTTACTAGCCATTAATCTTGCCATTTTAGCCTACTGGGCTTATTTTCTCATTCCTTTACCATTTTCCCCTTCTCACCTTCTCTATATTGTTGGGCTTCTTCTGATGTTGGGCCCTTTTTCAAAAATGGGCTTCAACACATAGCAATGTGTGTGTGTTTGGATCAACAACTTGAAATAACTTTTTGAATTGGATATTTTGGTTTGGTACCCTAAAAAATCTGTTGAGATGGGTGGGTGGTCTGATTGAAATTTGGAAAATGTGAGTGGCAGATTAGTTTCCTAGTAATGGAATACCAAGAAACTCAATCAATCTCTCACAAAATATGACCTCTCAAATTAGACTCGGAAGAAAAGGCTTCTAACAATATTTTGACAAAAGTTTGATATGTGAACTTTTGAATTCTTGAAATGGTGGTAGATGGGGGGTATATATAGAGCTTTTGAGTGTCTAAAGTTAGTGGGACGTTTTGACCAACCAATTGATCGGGCTAATTGGCTAGAGATCTCACCAGAATGAAAATAGAGTAATTTTAGATTTTTATGCCAGAGTGTCGTGTGCCACAAAATGGGTGCATATGCAACTAAAATCTAGCTTATGCCACTTTAGTAATCATTTTGAAAAATGAGTTTAAAATGAGAATTTTGGGCCAAGGTTTTTGTTTTTGGGTCATTAGGTCTCATACACGATACTGATTATTTTGGTAGCGATTCTGATTTCTTATGATTGGGATTGAGAATTTCGGATATATAGTTCAAAACGAAATGAAGTGTCTATAAATGTCAAGTGACAAACTATCTCTGCTTGGTCCGTGGTCCGGAACAAAAAGTTACAAAATTAAATATGATTGTAAAGGATTTTGGACATTTAATTTATATTTACATGGTTTGACCTTTCGTGTGTGTGTGTGTGTGTGTGTGTGTGTGTGTGTGTGTGTGTGTGTGTGTGTGTGTGTGTGTGTGTGTGTGTGTGTTGGGGACCTATATTATGTGTGTGAAAGGTGTGCGTGTGTATATATATATATACATGGGAAATTATTGTATATTCTCGGAGTATCATAAATGCGTACTCACTCCTCTCACATGAATGATGGGTCCCACTAATTAAATTCATGATGGGACCCACCATTTATGTGAGAGGAGGGAGCACGTATTTATGGTACTCTGGGAGTACCTAATAATTTTCCTATATACATAGGGTCCTATTAGCGGGTACCATTAAGACATTTGTTAATGGAATATTATAAGAAAGTTTTGATATCATTTTCATGTGAAAGATAAAAAAAATTGTTTAAAAAGTCAATTACTTTTTTTTCTCATATAAAAAATTTGATGAAACTACACTATTGGTCCCTGAAGTTTACCTATGAGCACAATTGGTCCCTAAAATTTAAAAAATGAGCGATACTAGTCCTTCGGCTAACTTCTGTTAAAAGTATTGCTTATGTGGCTAGCAAAAAAGTGACATGGCATTTGTAATTTTACTGCAGGCACTTACAAACTAACGTGGCAACTTAAGTGTCCTATGCCATATCAACTATTTAATTATAAAGTTGCCAAGTGATCTTTAATTTGGATTTTATTTATTCCTGTACCAAAAAAAAAAAAAAAAAAAAGGATAGGATAGGATTGGCTTCAGCCTCTCACTCTCTCCTTCCCTATTTTCCTTTTCTTTGCTTCACCAATTTCCAGTTTTCTAATCAAGTGGCCGTACCACCTCAAAACCAACAATAATTTACTGGAAACTCTCTTAACAAAAATCCAGATATGAGTTGAAGAGAACCACCTTTCAGGATACAAAGTCTTTTACGTAACTCTCTCTCTCTTTAATCTAAATTGATTGGCTACAAATCCTCTCTTGTTAACGAGAGTAGTCTAATGTCAGGAGCAAGAAACCAACAAATATTTTGAGTGCAACAAAAGTGATAGGCAACAAAGATTCCCACAGTGACTACCATTGGTTCATGGCAGAGAAAGAAAAATGACCAATTTTTTTTTCAATTTTTTTTTAGGAAAAAATAAATTTAATATAATACTTCAAATATTTGAAGATTTATAATGAAGCAAATTTAAACATTTTTTTATGGAACCATTGGAAACAAATCTGAAGAAAGAAAAATAAAGGCCTTTAGGAGATTAGCAGTCGACGGACATTCATGGAGATTGGCGAAGGACAGAGCTTGTGTTGGCTAATGCAGTGACAACAAAGACCATTTGGAGGAGTCGATACGGTAGAAGAAGAGCGATGATGATAGTGACGGTAGCTCCAGCCACAATGGTTGGGAGAATGGCAGGAAAGGAAGATGAAGTGTCATAGGAAGATATTGGAGAGTCTAAGATTTTTTTAGCAAAATAATAAAAAATAATGACTCACATGCAACTCATAATTTTGTAAAAGCACTTGTAAACTGTAAAAGATGTACCGATTGTAAATAATTTTGTAATTTTTTTATTAAAAATGCCACATCATTAAAAAAAAAAATGACAACTCAATATTCTATTAACCACATAAACAATACTTCTAATTGAGATTAACCAAAGAACTAGTACCACTCATTTTTAAAATTTGAGGGATTAATAGCGTTTACTTGAAACTTGAGAGACTGATTATGCTTTGCAAGGTAAATTTTAGGAACCAATAATGTAGTTTCACCAAAAAAATTTCAAAAAATACTTTCTAACCCAATGCATTAGAGTATCTGTTAATTTTTTCCATATGGCAAAACTTATGTACAGTACTTAGGTGCTGTTCCTTAGGTTACCCTCTTAAGATTCTGCCATATGGCTACTTAACTAAAAAATACACTTCTATCTCATGAGAGTAACTAAAAAATACACTTCTATCTCATGAGAAAAAAGCCACATGATAGAATCTTAAGAAAGAAACCTAAAAAACAACATTTATGTGGCGTTTGGTACAGAGGAATCCACATTACTCCTGACATCCACATTCCTAGGAATGTGATTCCTTACAATTTGAATACCTAGGAATGTAGCTATTTATATGTTTGGTTTCATTAGGAATCTCTTAAGATTCCTAGGAATGTGAGATGATAATGTTTGGTTTATTTCTAGAATCTTAAATGAATTATTTATTTTTCTCATTCTATCCTTAGATTTGAATGTGAACTATCAAGTCCTTTAAAAAAAAAATCCTTTAAATAAATAATGAAAAACAAAATATAAATTATTAATTATGACAAATTCATTAAAACTGTAGTATAACATTTTTAAATGACAAGTACAATACAAAAATAACTATTTAAATTCTCAAATGTTTTATTCTTAATAATAATTTATAAAAGAGCTTAATCCATAACAAAACAACTTGATAACGTTTCAGTTTATAAGACAAGAGAAAAGATATTGATAATCTGTTTTATATTTTATTTTAATTTCTTAAATAATAAGGAAAAAGGGTTAAAATTGTCCATTTATAAAAAATACAATTTCCTTTAAATTTGAGAATCTGGATACCCACCTGTTTTAAAGGGAATCCACATTCCTATTGAGAGGGGTTCAAAGGGGGAATCCAGATTCCCCTGACATTTAATTCTCTAGCGTAATTTGCAACTAAACATAGGAATCTTTAAGCATTTTTGGAAATCCTAAAATATTACCTTGTACCAAACACCACGTTAAGATGTGTATTTGGCAAAAATTAAAAAGCCAACTTATTTTACTATTCAGTTTATTTTTGCTATTATTCATGAGCCCCACTACACTTTTTGGTACTATTCATGAATCTCACTGTACTATTTCAACTAACTTTTACCTTTATCTATAGTACTTACAGCAAAAAAAAATTTAGTTTCAGCAAAATATGTGGATCCCAAACAGACCAAGGGTATGTTTGGATACCGCTTATTTTACTGAAAACTGAAAATATTTTAGCAAAATGATTTTTAAATGCGTGAATAATATCGTGAGATTCATTTTTAATGAAAATTTTTTTGAGAAAAAAAGTTAGTTGGTCTCTTAAACAGTGCTATGGACCACTGAAAACAATCCACAGCCACAGAACGCGCATCCTAAAAAAGAGAAAAAAGAAAGAAGAACACGCACGCAAGACGCTGCTTTTATGAGTACCCTAACGGGTACCAAGTGTACATAATTTTTGACATTTTCCGTATACTCGTCATTGTCAGTATCACTAAGCATGCTAACGGAATAGGTCATAAAGTTTCACGATCATAGAAACATTGTGGCCAGAGTTTGATAGGATCTTCGTTACTTTCAAAAACAGACAGTAAGGCGCCTCTCTCTCTCTCTCTCTTGATATTGCTCATGAAAGATTTGTAAGACTGATCTCAATAATAAAATAAAATAAACCCAGTTCTTTTCCTTAACGATTACATCTTTCTTCGCATGACAGTAGTCTCTCATTCCCTCTAAGGTTGGAACATTTGCACGGCACTTGAAGTCAACTTCGGTTCACTCTCTCTAAAGGCAGCAATCTATATATAAGGCCAAGGTATGCTATCTATTGTCTCTCTTCTTTTAGTTTACAAAGTTGCACTGCTATATCTCTGAAGTTCAAGTGAACGTTTGAACTCACTGTACTGCTCTAAGTTGTAAGGATTCAATCAGAGCACAATACCTTGCTTAGTACTATTTGAAGATTATATAATAGTAGTATCTATATATATGGTAGCTAAACAATCAAGATTGATTATTGAAAAAACACTGCAGCTACCACATCAAGATTGATTTTAGAACAAGACCCCCTTTTTAATTCTACATCATTTTTTTTTTATGAATCTTTTTAATTCCACATCTTAATCATACTATATATATGTCATTTAAGTTGTTTAATTTAGTGAATATTATTCCTTTGCCTATAGTCCATCCTCATTTACTTACAAATAAGGTAGGAAAAGCTGTACTTAGCTTATTAAGGTTCTAATAAAAAATAAAAAATAAAATAAAAAAGCTTATTAAGGTGGCTACACCTACCCACACAGTTTTCTCTTATTTGCTGAGCCGTACAGTGGTTGATTTTAATGTTCTGGCTTCTGGCCGAGTAGAAACTAGAAAGTATCGGTCAACAAATAAAGGAATATTCTTTTTCTTTATTCAATTTGTAACTACCAGTCATAGGGACCCAGGGCTGGTAGTTGAGACTTGATTAAACTTCTATTTCTTTTTCCTTTGGGTAATGATCCACATCCACGTTTCATTTCACTTTATTTATTTCATTTCATCTTTTTGGTTTGATATAACTTAATTTTTATATTTTATTTTGTTTAGAAAATAAATTGTAAAAAGTCAAAAAAGTACAATTGAATTTTTTTTTTTTGAGGAAGAAAGTACAATTGAATTTAAAAAAAAAAATATATATATATATATATATATGATTTTAAAATATGCATAAACAAATACCAAATTAAGCGCATAATTCTTTTTTGAAAGAAGCGCATAAATAATCTATATTTCCTTTTTGTATTCCAAAATTTTAAACTTATAATTTCAACCTAAAAATTTTAAAACACATAGTTTTTATTGTAATTTCCATCAATTATTCAAAAAAGAAAAAAATTTATGGACACAACAAAATCTCATAACATTTTTACAATGCCCTTATTTTAAATTATATATGGTAAGTTCAAGTATGTATATGTATATGTATGTATGTATGTATGTATATATATATATATTTTTTTTTCTTTTTTGAAAGAAGCGCATAAATAATTTATATTCCCTTTTTGTATTCCAAAATTTTAAACTTATAATTTCAACCTAAAAATTTTAAAACACATAGATTTCATTGTAATTTCCATCAATTATTCAAAAAATAAAAAAATTTATGGACACAACAAAATCTCATAACATTTTTACAATACCCTTATTTTGAATTATATATGGTAAGTCCAAGTATGTATATGTATATGTATGTATGTGTGTATATAAATATATAAATATATATATTTTGAAAGAAGCGCATAAATAATTTATATTCCCTTTTTGTATTCCAAAATTTTAAACTTATAATTTCAACCTAAAATTTTTAAAACACATAGATTTCATTGTAATTTCCATCAATTATTCAAAAAAGAAAAAAATTTACAGACACAACAAAATCTCATAACATTTTTACAACGCCCTTATTTTGAATTATATATGGTAAGTCCAAGTATGTATATGTATATGTATATGTATGTATGTGTGTGTGTATATATATATATATATCATTTTATTTTAACCTATGATAGACCATCAATTCATGTTGTTATGAAATAGTTTTGAATTTATTATGCCCATAAAACCTTAAAAAAATTACAAACATGACAAGTTAAATGAACAGTTTAAAGGATAAAATTATAGTATTTTAATACTCAATTAATAAAATGAAATGTCCAGAGTTTATGATTCAATAAATAATTTGTTCTCATTTATTAAGAATTAGGGTTCAAATCTCCCTTATAATCATTGTAATTATCAAATTATTTTATAAAATTGTGAAATGAGGTTGTATATACAAATTTAATCAAATTAAACTATCTAACAAAATGAATTTCTTTTGGGTTTTTGCCCCTTCAATTATGCAAAAATTTTGTAGGGTGGACCTATTTTCATAGTGAGCGTTTGCATTCAACTGAATCCTGCGTTCACGTTTTTCAGTTTTGTATTTTCCTTTTTTTTTCTTTTTTTTTTTTGCCCGCATTTGTTGACTTTGGTAGACAATATTTACTGTTATGAACAGTGTATGCACTGTTCATGCAATGTGCATACACTGTTTACGTATTAAAAAATATTAAAAATGGGTCCTACGGCACTATTTACACATATAAAAATTATTTTACTACAATGTTTTGAGTTTTCAGTTTTCAGTTTCAGCAACAATAAATTCAATCCAAACGGACCCATAGTGTAATTTCCTTCCTCAGTGTCATTAATTATTAAGAAAAATGTGTGTGGAAAACTTTTCCTTTACTATCTTATTTAATTTCTTTTTTCATACAATCGAATTATGTAATTATCGCTTAAATGTTCGAAATATAAACAACTATATAACTGGTTTTTTTTTTTTTTTTTTTTTTGATTCTCAAAAATAGAACTTGTTTTTTAAATTTAAATCAACAAAATATCTTAGACACGTATTTGCCAATCAGTCGTTTTTTTCTACCACAGCTGGCCACTTCATAGCAAAGGTGGGGCCTAGTTAAAAAATATATCACTTTTTGCTTGATGTTGTGAAAAAAGGTTATTTATGTCTAAACAAAGCTCTTTACTTGACAAAAATTCACAATAATTTTAAAATTATTTATAATCTCTTCTTTTTTTTTTTCAAAAAATCTCACACATGGACCCATTATAAGTATAAAATAGTAGGCTAATTTGGAAAAGTTGTGAAATTATTATCAATTTTTATTGTGTCCCACATTTGCTGTATTCTCTCATTCACAATAACTTTTGCTAATCTTTTTTATTTTGTATTTTATTTTTTGTCTCATAACAATTTAATTAGCGGTCCCATATTTTACACAAAATAATATTTTGAAAAACTACTTAATAACTTTGTAGGTTACTAGAACCTTAAAATTGCCATAATCTATTTTCTCTTCCATCTCTTAGCTTTTTCAAAGTTTTTAATTCTAGATTTTCGCAATAATCCCAAATTGATGTATATTCTATTTTGTAGGTATATTGCTATATACTATGAACAATTTTAGATTTATTTTTTTTCTCAATTTATTTTAAAAAATCAAACTAGATGTTTAAACTTTATGTATTTAAATTAATGTCTTAGTTTGGTTGTTAGAAACTATTAATTTATTTTTTCTCCTTATTTTAATGATATAAATATGTACTTGTATATTTTACATGTATATTTTGTATGATAATTACATTTGTTTACCATGTTTTTTTTGTTAATGGTGATTATTTTTTAGATTAATTTTGTTTCTAATTTTATCCCTCTTGAACTGAAATCCTTATTCTGCCACTGCTTCAAAGTTATATAAAGATAAACTTTTTGTTTTTTGTATCCTTTTCATAGATGGAAAAAAGAAAAGGTAGAGTGAAGACATAAAAATTGGAAATATGGCAATTGTAATCATATCTAATATATTAAATATAATTGTTAGATAAAAAAAAGTGAAAAAAAAAAACAAAAAAAAAAATCTTCTTTTAAAAAAAAATTAATTGTTGAGTTGTGAGCAATATATTCAATAATCAAATTATTTGTGTGATTTTTACCTCCCATAAAGGGCAGGGTTGATCCATCAAGCCTATGGACTAAGAGTGTGTTAATTCATGAGGAAAATAATCTATTCAATAATCAATTTTCTGTGATTGCCTTTTAAATTAACTATAATGTAAAATCATTCATAGAAAAATAAATATAGATTATTATATGAAATTGGGAGGGAATAAGTACAACATACATGATGAATGGGGTGGATTGTAATTGGCTCAATTGGTGAAAAAAATTTATTATCAAGAAAAGTTTTTGAAGTCAAATATTAATACTAAAATTAATTAGGGGCCGTTTGATAATGTTGTTCTAGTAATATTATTTGTATTTTTTGAAAATACATATAGGTGAAAAAGTGTATGAAAATACGTGTAATATTGTCTAAAAACTAAAAAGAGTTAAGTTATGGTACCAAACACCTCCTTAATGTCTGGAACTAATAAAAAAATTATAATATTATTATAGAACAGAAGCAAAAAAATTTAAAATTCTGTCATAATTATCATATAATATACAAACACAAGAAGAAGACAGAAGAGTCAAGATCACGAGACAACGTAGTGCTTGGAAGCCTCGAACCATGCTAAGCGTGGATATCATATCACGAGATTCCCGACTGTGGAGTCCTTTGATTTGGGTCATGTTATGTTATAAAATACTAATGCAATTAGTTTTAGACTTATTAGTTGCTTAGAAAATCGAATTATAGTATATATTGTAGTATTATAGAACTCATCGATGCTCATTCTCGAGTAATATTACATTATACTAGCAAATTTAATTATTTTGAATATATATATATATATATATATATATATATCTATCGAGCTGGTTGGTCATGGGATTTTCGATTTTGACTGTCTGTTAAGCGTGGAGATCACGAGATTCCCGACTGCGGAGGCCTTTGATTTGGGTCATGTTATGTTATAAAATACTAATGCAATTAGTTTTAGACTTATTAGTTGCTTAGAAAATCGAATTGTAGTATATATTGTAGTATTATAGAACTCATCGATGCTCATTCTCGAGTAATATTATATTATACTAGCAAATTTAATTATTTTGAATATATATATATATATATATATATATATATATCTATCGAGCTGGTTGGTCATGGGATTTTCGATTTTGACTGTTTGTTTAGAAACTTTTAGAAGTTAGAACCAACAATTTGTGGAAGGGACCACCTGCAGAAAACTTCCATAGTTCTGTTGTCTCTATATTCTACGTCGTGGCGCTTGCTTATTCACAAGTGCCAACTGCCCCCGACACTCTCCAGCCACGGTGTTCGTACCAAAAAATTCAAAGCTCTTTATTACGAAAATTTAGTACAGCATTCATACTAAAAAAAGTGGGTCCGACTTGTGTCCAGTGGAAGTTTTCACTGGACACGTTGGATCTTGGACACGTGTCCAAATCTTGCCGTGTCCAGTGAAAATTTTCACTGGACACGAGCCTTGCCCAAAAAAAGTTAGGTTAGGTTTCAACAACAGTTTTGGTGGTTTAAACCATTAAATACGTATTTGTACAATACATTTTTACCCACAAGTATTTTTACAACACTTAAACAATGTTATTAGAACAATATTACTAAACCGGCCTTATTGTCCAAGTCCAATAACGGTGCTATGCTTTTTTTTTAAACGCGAAATAATATATATATATATATATATATATATATATATTTCGTTTTAGATGTTATTTTTAAAATGACAAAGTTTAACTGCAAAATTGGTTGTAGCCTAAAACAATAACATTACTCAATAAAATAAATATTACTACATATTTTGAAAATCTAATCGTTGATTTGCATGTTCTTTATGTTTTTAATACACATGTCAAATTTTGGGTCAATTGAATATTATTTAGAATATGATCTATAACCTTATACCTTATATTTAATACATAATTTTAAATTACAAAAACTTGCAATTTAAATAATTTATTGATGACATAGTTATTGATCTTTAATATTCTAGAAATTTTGCAAGTATGGAGGATATAAGAAGAATATGTAATCCAATGGTGGATTTGTCAAAATTCACCTCTAATAAAAAAATATTGAGTAAGGTTGTAGACTTAGGGTACAATCAATTTTGTAGCTAAACTTTGTTCTTTTTAAAAAGACCCTTTGTAAAATATGTTTTAGATTCGTATGTGTTCTAAATAATCTAATACCAATTGAAAATTCTTAATTTGATCAGAAACAATTTCAGTAAAATAAATAAAATAATTCAACAAGTTTGTTATGAAATTCAGTAACACACAAACACATGTATTAACCACATACATAAATAAAATACCATATCTAATACAAATAACAAAAATGAAAGCAATAAAAGCATACACAAATTTGGTAATGAAGTATGTAAAGATATAGTAGAGAATTGATTTGAGTTTTTAGTCTGTTAGGATTTTAGATCCTAGTTGTCTCAAATTCTATAAAATCTTAGCCAAATAATTAATTAAATTAATTATGCATTAGATCTGAATCAAATAAGCATAGATCATATGAACACCAAGAATGGTGATCTAGGAAAACTTTTGAAACTATGGTTTCAAAGTAAAAAACCTAAAGACGATTTAACTTAAACAATCCTCAAGACAAAATTTTACTAATAGAATCGAAGTTTGTACAATAAACTTAACCCTAAATTTACTGCTACCTCATGTAGTAGTTATTGGCGTGACCACACATAGCTCCAAATCCATGAACTCTTCTATAGTGAAACTGTTGCACTCAAACTTTCTTGTTTTTGTGACTCCAAGAAATCCACTTAAAGGTTTTGACTAGCAACTGCTATAAACTGGATTTCTCTATGGCTTCATACAAGATCTGCACTATGGCAATAGCAACACCATGTTGATTCTTCTTTATGTGCTTTTGAACTCTCATAGATGGAGGCTCAGATCTACTTTGAAAGTCTCCAATATAGTGAGACTGATAGAAATTTGGTTATACAAACCCAAGCCATTAAAATGATGATTTCTCTCTCTGAAAAACTTCTCTAGGGATAGCTTATGAAGTCCTTCAAATATCACCCAAAAAAAGGATAACGAATCAAGCTTGAAACGTGCAAGTTATGGGCTTTTTCGCGTTTCTTATTTTTGCTGATATCGCAATATCTATCAATCAAACTAGGCATTAAGCTACAATCAAAATTATTGATCAATCAAGCCAGATGTCGTGCCAACAATTGAACTAGAAGAAACTTTGTTTTCTTACTCTAAACTTGATTATTTCTTGATCTGAACTTGGGTCTTTGTCTTAGACATTGAAGTACACATTTAACACACTCAAGACTTACTAAAAACAATATAAATGGATTACATTTGATCACGGTTTTCCAACCTAAAAATATAGACTCTACACAGCCTTACCAAAATACGGTGAAGGCTCTGCATTTTATATTAGAATGTATAGATACAATGAGTTTGAAATACAAATAACTCTATCTTATCTTATCACAATCTACAGATTTGTTTGAGTTTGTATTTTGTATTATAGTTATCACTTATCACAACTACTTGAACTCTTGGAATCTGTAAGCTAGCTCTTATCCTTAACATGCCACCACAAGCTCAACTGTATGGGAACTACATTGAGGTTGGTCCAAAGAAGAGCACATTTAGAAGAAGATAACGTCTTTGTAAAGATGTTAACTAGCTGATCTTGACTAGATAGAAAACGGATAATAAGAGAGTGTTGATGCCCACTTTTGACAAAGGGCCTAATAGCAAAAGAAGCCCAACAATATGAAGAAAGTGAGAAAAGAAAATAGTATAGCAAGCCCAGCAGGCCAGAATGGCAGGAATAATGGGTAGCAAGCCCACAAGAATAATAAGAGGTAAAGCGGAAGTAAATGGGTCGAGGAAGCCCAATGAATGAAGTAGTAAATCCATGGGAACAATAAGAGGTAAAGAGGAAGTAAATGGGCCAGGGAAGCCTAGGAAATGAATTAGTAAATTCATTGGGTTAACCTAAAGGCTAATAAGCCCGAAAAGTAATAAGAGGTAAAGAAATGGTAATTGGGCTGAGAAATCCCAAAGGATTTAGCAAAAAACCCACAGGAATAAAAGAGATAAAAGAGAAGTAAATAGGCTGACGAAGCCCGAGGAATGAAATGGGCTGGCACGACAAGAATGTTGGCCAATAAAGCCCAAAAGAAGTAAAGATGTAGCATGGCAGGAGCATCAACTTGTAAGCCCATGGGTAACAAGAAATAAAAAATATGTAATAATATAGTAGGAACAACGAAGTGGCATGACAAGATCCCTAGCCAAGAAGCCCACGAACACAAGAAAGAAAAGAACATAGGTTAGGCAAGAAGGAGAGGGCCTTCCCCTAAGCAATACCCAGTCTAGGGAACACGAGCCCAAAAGCCCATATGTCCTTCACGCCGCAAGAGTTAAAAACACCGACTAGAACATACAGCAGAATTAGACAAACGTGGAGGCAACAGAAATGGCGTGCAGGCCAGAAAGTAACGGATTCAAACAGAAGTGAAGCCTATACAAAGGGCCCAGGCACCACCTACTTGTACCCGGCCAATAGATGGGAGGTGGGCTACGAGTCAAGGGTATCAGAGGGTGTGGTCTAGCAATGGGGAGAAAGAGGGGGTCTATTTTGTGGTTCTTGATCAAACTTCTTTGGGAGAAATATCCTGCTAGGATGGCATCTCACCCAAAAGAAGTAAGAATGAGCCGGGACCACTTGATGCATGCCATAGAGATAGGTGAAGGAAAGGCTTAATCTTGATCCAGGTGAGAGTAGTGAGAACAGAGGATGGTAAGAAACAAGACAAGCCATTTTGTCTATGAATGAGGAGTGGTGCAACCAACACATTCAGTGCAATGGTAGTGGCTAGGTAACCGACAGGCCAATGGGCAGTCTTGGAAGAACACCCAGAAGGAGCCAAAAGCAGTTGAGGGGTAAAAGGGGCAAATCCCTTCACGGCAGACAGTATCAAAGGCGGTAGCTATAAACAGTAGAAGATCATCAGAAAAAGAGGTATCATCATCATAGAAAGAAGTAAAGGTACAACAAGGAAAAAGAAGAGAGAAAAGAAAAGAAAACACAACAAACTAGAAAAAAGCGTGAGTGATAGGAATAGAGGCATGCAACAATAGGCTACCCATTTCTCTCCCTCTTGACAAACCCACTCTTTGAGGAATTAAGAGTTAAAATTTAAGCCATCTAGGTCTAGTTTTCAAAGTGCATAATCTCTATGGCGGAGGCCTTCTTTGAGATTACTCGCATTGGGGATCGATTCCTTCTTTGTACTTGCATTTGTTGAGAAGAATAGGCTCATTCCTCTGGCAGACAAGTTTTACTTTCGTAATTAATGAATGATTAGCTTGTTACCTTATTATTGAAATATTTACTGCAGCATTGTTCCCCACGACTGTGCTATTCTGCCAGGACCCTATTAGGTTTCCTTTTCATTTAAGCATTACTATTACTTGTCAGATGTTATAGTTATTCTGCCATATTGTGTTTCCTGCTATAATATCTATAATAGTTGTTCCTGTCGTGGGCATGCCACATACTTAATACTTTAGCCGAGGCGCGTCTGTATTGGGATGGCCCAACTTGTGTGCAAATTGGTTTAAGGTGTGTTTCACTTAGGCTAGCCCCAACTCTCCTACCCTAGAGTCACAGGTCGTGGTATAGCAAAAGAAGGTCAAAACCCAACAACACAAAAGGTCCACCACATTTAAATAGGTGACTCCACTAGGGAGTTGGGAAAAAGACAGGCAAAGCAAATCGATCCCTGGCAAGTTATGCCTCCAAGATCAAAAACGACACAAAATATGAGTACCGTGCCATCGTAGGCAAAATCAAGGCCAACCATGCCACACCAACCCAACCAAGCAGAAGGTGTTAAGGGAGTGGAGGCTGGGCCACAGCAACAACAAAGGATCCCCGCTGACAATACTAACTTCTTTATTGAAGTGTTGCAGTCTATACAGCATTCCCAGCAGCAACTAATGGAGGAAATTCACCAGCTGAAGGCGGATAAGACTAAGGAAAAAGGAAGCCAGCATGACCTCGAGCATGTGGCAGACAAAGAAGAAACTCTTGTGGGTGGTGGCCCGCAGAATATAGAGCAGTGTTTCATCACAATGGTTGGAGTCATAGAACTGTTAGAGCAAGAAAGGGCCAGGCACCCAAAGAAAGTTTTTATGCACGAAGACCCCCCTATCTGCTAAGGATACTCAGCAAACCATATCCTGAGAGATATGAACCGCAAACCTTTGCGCAATATGATAGAAGAAGGGGAAGCACTGTCAAGCATATAAGTAAGTTTATTGACACCCTTGGTCCCTACACAGCAGACGAGGACCTGTGTCTCCGAGAGTTCTTAAAGTCCCTATATGACCAGGCATACACCTGGTACACTGGTTTGAAGCCAGGATCAATCCCGACATGGGATGACATGGTAAACGTGTTCTGCACCAAGTATTTCCACGGAGAAGAAACAGTAACGCTTGCAACTTTGCAAGGAACTAAGTAGAAAAATGATGAAGACCTGATGGAATACATCAAGAGGTTCAAGGACATAGCCCTCGATTACTATGACCACTGTGAAGAGAAGACATTGGTGGAAATGTGCATGAGCAATATGATCAGAGTTGCCTTGGAAAATTTGGAAATCTCGTAGTTTATGCAGCTATTACAAAAGGCCAGAAAGACCACTCAGTCAATTAGGTCTAGCTCTGACAAGCCCAAGGAATGGAGATCCACGCCGCAGGCCATGACAGTCTCCATCGGTGAGAATGAGAGGAATTCAAACACGAGGGAGTACAAGAACCCTCCACCAATACCATGTACACCAAAGGAGCTGGATGTGCTCCTGGACAAATGGATCACAGATGGGGTTTTAAAACCCAATCAAGTTTCCAAAAAGCCCACTGAGGAAGAACGAAAGGACCCACATTTCTACCGTTTGCATAATTATGTGCAGCATGCCACTACAGAATGCTGGGCACTCTGTAGACTAGTGCACCGCAAAATCAAAGAGGGAATTCTTGTGTTGTCCCAACCAAAAGTGTAGAGAAACCTACTCCCGAATCATAAGGGAAAGGGGGTAGTAACAATTATCATTTGTGCAGATTTAGGAGAGGACGAAAAAGAAAGGCCAGCTCTGCCTGCCGCAACCATTACTACCTTGTAGAGGAGTTCCCAGTTCAAGAACTTGTTTGACCAACTAGAGCTCACGGCCAACGAAAGAAGGATTTCCGTGAAGGCTTTGGTAAGCATTGCCTCAAGAGCGAGAGTAGAATGTCTCACAGAAAAAACTAGAGCTAACAAAGCTTTCCTGCAAGACACCAACAAGATTACTTTCAGTGACGAAGATATAGAGGTACTCAAACCACAGAAGACCCCTCTACTTGGCAGCCTCCATAAACCAAATCTCCATTAAGAGAGCCTAAGTTGATACGGGTGCCTCAGTGAATCTCATCCCACACAACACGCTGCAAGTAGTAGGAATCTCAAAAAGCAAGATTCAGGGATGCCCAATGGTTTGGAGGAAGAGGTGAGCATACCGCAGGCCACATACTGCTATGACTGAAGGTAGGTCCAATAGCCTCCTTGGCTCGTTTTCATGTGGTAAAGACAAAAGTTTCCTATCATATATTACTAGAAAGACCATGGTTACACAAGCATTGCCTGATTCTATCTATCTATCACTAGTATGTGAAGGGGAGATTGAATGACAGGATGATGCGGATAACAGCGAACCCATCACCATTCAAGCAGGTAGAAGCCTATCTAGTAGAAACCATGTTCTACGACGAATGGGCACCTTCTGGAGAAAGCTCAATATCCAAACCGCAAGGCACTTTTGTCCCCAAATGGGAGGACATTTAGGACGGTCTAGAGCCTAACTTGAGAGAATTACTGATGCAGAAGAAGAAAAGGAAAGAAGCGCCAACTTCGGAGCTAAGTGGTATGCCACGCTGTGTCAGGGTCCGAACACCTAACAGTAGGATAGTATACAAATTATGAAGGTACGCAGGACCCACTTGCAGTATGCAAGGGGGTCTCTGAAGAAGGCCACAGCATAAGAGTAGTACTACAAGGAAATGGATATGAGTGTCGTATCATGCGTCAATGAGAGGAGGACACTCGTTACCTGGATCGCGACCTCCCTCCTCCTCGGAGCGGTCCTATTCAGAGTAGGGAGCCTCTTCACCCACGGTCTTGGCAGGTAGATCATCAGCGGTAACCTCTTTCCCCTTACGACAGGAAGAACCATCACCTTTTACAGGCAACATGACGAATTGTTTGAACGAAGAAGATGGGTAATAAGGTTTTGGGGAAGATGAGACGGTGAAAGGAAAGGAAAATAGGAGTTCTGAAAGAATGATGAGAGAGAAAAAAGCACAAGGACTAAGGACAATAAAAGTGACTTGAAAGGAAGCAACGTGTCAGCCGTCAAAAGACACATCGTATTAATGAAGCAGAGGCTATATTCCAGAATAACTGCTAAAATGGGAAATTCAAAGAGACAAGCATGTTCATGGCAGGAAAGGAAACAAGACGGGGTCCACTATTTAAAAAACCCACGAAAAAGAATTATTACGTAAGTATTTGCATATGAATTGCAGGAGCAATTCATATGCTCAGGGGGCTGAATGTTGATACCCACTTTTGACAAAGAGCCCAATAGCAAAAGAAGCCCAACAATATGAAGAAAGTGAGAAGAGAAAATAGTAAAGTAAGCCCAGTAAGCTGGAATGGCAGGAATAATGGGCAACAGACCCACAAGAATAATAAAAGGTAAAGAGGAAGTAAATGGGCCAAGGAAACCCAAAGAATAAAGTTGTAAACCCATGGGAACAGTAAGAGGTAAAGAGAAAGTAAATGGGACGAGGAAGCCCAAGAAATGAATTAGTATATTCATTAGGTTGGCCTAAAAGCCAATAAGCCCGAAAAGTAATAAGAGGTAAAGATGTGGTAATTGGGCCGAGGAAGCCCAAAGGATTAAGCAAAAAGCCTATGGGTATAAAAGAGGTAAAAAAGAAGTAAATGGGCCAAGGAAGCCCTAGAAATGAAATGGGCTAGAACGGCAGGAATGTTGGCCAATAAATTCCAAAAGAAGTAAAGATGTGGAAAGTGGACTAGCATGGCAGGAGCATCAACCCATAAGCTCACGGGTAACAAGAAATAAAAAGGAGGTAATGATATAACAGGAACAATGAAGTGGCATGGCAGGATCCCTAGCCAAGAAGCCCAGGGACACAAGAAAGAAAAGAACATGGGCTAGGCAAGATGGAGAAGGCCTTTACCCAAGCAATACCCAGTCCATGGAAGGAGTGAAAGGACAACACGAGCCCAAAAGCCCATATGTCCTTTACGCCGCAAGAGTTAAAAACACCCACCAAAACGTACAGGAGAATCAGACAAACGCGGAGGCAACAGAAATGGTGTGAAGGCCAGAAAGGGATGGATTCAGACAAAAGTGGAGCCTATACAAAGGGCCTAGGTACCACCTACTTGTACCTAGCCAATACATGGGAGGTGGGTCACGAGTCAAGGGTATCAAAGGGTGTGGTTTGGCTGTGGGGAGAAAGAGGGGGTCTATTTTGGGATTCCCGCTTAAACTTCTTTAGGAGAAATGTCCTGCTGGGATAGCATCTCACCCAAAAGAAGTAAGAATGAGCTGGGACCATTTGATGCATGCCATAAAGGTAGGTGAGGGAGAGGCTTAATCTTGATCCAGGTGTGAGTAGTGAGAATAGAGGAAGGTAAGAAACAAGACAAGCCATTTTGTTTGGGAATGAGGAGTGGTGCAACCAACACATTCAGTGCAATGGTAGTGGTTGGGCAACCAGCAAGTCAGTGGGCAATCTTGGAAGGACACCCACAAGGAGCTAAAAGCAATTGAGGGGTAAAAGGGGCAAATCCCTTCATGGCAGACAGTATGAAGGGTGGTAGCTGTGAACAGTAGAGGATCATCAGAAAAAGAGGTATCATCATCACAGAAATAAATAGAGGTAGAACAAGGAAAAAGAAGAGAGAAAAGAAAAGAAAACACAACAAACAAGAAAAAAGCATGAGTGATAGGAATAGAGACATGCATCAATAGGCTACCCATTTCTTTCCCTCTTGACAAACCCTCTCTTTGAGGAATTAAGAGTTAAAATTTAAGTCATCTAGGTCCTTTTTCCAAAATGCGCAATCTCTATGGCAAAAGCCTCTTTGAGATTACTCACATTGGGGATCGGTTCCTTCTTTGGACTTGCATTTGTTGAGAAGAATAGGCTCATTCCTCTGGCAAATGAGTTTTACTTTCGTCATTCATGAATGATTAGCTTGTTACCTTATTATTGAATTGTTTACTGTAGCATTGTTCCCCGCAGTTATGTTATTCTGCCAAGACCCCATTAGGTTTTCTTTTTATTTAAGCGTTAGTATTACTTGTCAGATGTTATAGTTATTCTGCCATATTGGTCCTGTTGTAATATCTATAATAGTTGTTTCTGTCATGGGCACGCCGCATACTCAATACTCCAACCGAGGTGCGTCTATATTAGGATGGCCCAACTTGTGCGCAAACTGATCTAAGGTGTGTTTCACTTAGGCTAGCCCTAGCTCTCCTACCCCAGAATCATGGGCCGTGGTATAGCAAAAGAAGGTCAAAGCCCAACAACACAAAAGGCCCACCACAAAGAGCCGTCAGCAACCATATCATGAACAAAGTGAAAATCAATTTCCACATGCTTTGTGTGAGCATGGAAAATAGGTTTTGAAGATAGATAGGTAGGTCCAATGCTGCCACACCACAGAATAGGAGACTGTGACACAAGAGTACCAAATTCGGATAAAAGAACTCATAGCCATTTGACCTCTGCAACAATATTAGCAAGGGTTTTGTACTCACCTTCTGTACTAGAGCGACCACAGTGACTTGGTTCTTACAGCCCCATGAAATGAGATTATCACCTAGAAAAACGTAGAAATCTCCAGTAGATCGATGATCATCACGATCAACATCTAGCCCAATCTACATCATACAAGGTAGAGCATCTGAGTTGCAAACCAAAGTGTAGTGTTTGTTTGAGATAACACAAAAGACGCTTGACATAGTGCCAGTGAATAGATGTGGGGCAATGCATGTATTGAGAGAGCTTGTTAACTGTGAAATTAATATCGGGGTGAGCAAGGGAGAGGTACTTCAAGGTACCAACAGTGCTTCTATAAATGGTGACATCATCAAGAGGATCACCCTCAAAGGCAAAGAGACTAGTTGATTGTGCCATAAGGGAGCTTATTGGCTTAGCCTCCAAAATCTTGGTCTTTTGAAGAAGAGCAAGAATATAGTGTTTTTGAGACAAGAAAATGCCAGTAAAATAGGCACAACCTCAACACCAAATAAGAAATTGAGATTCCCCAAATCATTAATAGCGAAATCCAAATGCAAATTCCAAAGAAGATCATCAATAGCAGAGGGTTTGGAGCTGGTAAATAATTATATCATCCACATAAATGAGAAAGAATATGGTGAATGCAGTACCATGATAAATGAACTTAGAAGAATCTGATCTTGAGCCTTTGAAACCAAAATTAAGCAAATGACCAGAGAGTCGTGAGAACCAGGCATGAGGAGCCTATTTTAGGCCATATAGGGCCTTCTGCAATTTGCAAACATGCTTGGAAATTTGGGGATGTGCAAAACTAGGGGGCTGAGTCATATAAACAGCTTTAGAGAGATGACCGTGCAAGAATGCATTTTGAACATCAATTTGTCGTATAACCCAACCCTTAGAAACCGCAATACATAAAACTATACGTACCGTAGTGGGTTTAACAATTGGGCTAAAAGTCTTACCAAAATCAACTCCAGGTAATTAATGAAAGCCCTTGGCCACTAGCCGGAATACCCATTTGCAGCTGATAACATTGCCAGCAACATGTGGAGGAACCAGAGTCCATATGGAATTTTTAAGAAGATTACAACAACCCAGGTTCTTAGCATTTCATATTATAGTTATCACCTATCACAACAGCCTGAACTCCAAGAATCTGTGAGTTAGCTCTTATCCATAACAAAGTAGAACACCAATTAAAAAAAATATTTTCAATAGAAAAACTACTCTGGGGTCGCAATGTTGTAAAAAATATACTAAAAAAGAATAATTACAATTGAATACTTATAAAACCTTTGCACATTTAGACTCTCTATTGTAAGTTCAAACTCTGAAAACGCATTTGTTTGTCTTTTTACCACAGTAGTCTTAGAACTTCTGTACTCCTTGTATGGTGATTTCTTCTATAAATTTCTCGTCCACATGAACCAAAATCTCTAGCACTACAGGGAACCTCCTTGAAGATTTGTTGCAGCAAATTCAATATAAAAGATCTCTTTGATTTAAAGAAAGGTTTAGAACTCAAGGCGTTATCAAGAACACACTTTGTTTTTCTTGTTTTTGCTCTTGGTAAGAGGTTGATTTTTCTTTATTTAGGCTTAGGAAGAAGATTTTAAGATCTGAAGTTTTTAGCTTTGGTAAGGCTGCACTTGGCCCCTCTAAAATTTGTGCAAAAAGTGCTTTACATTAGTGCAAACAATAGTATTAGAACTAAAAATTTAGAACTTTACCGTTTTCACTCAAGGGAGTTATGAGTGGACTCTCAGGGACATCGTTGCTATATCAACTTCAATTGACTATACCTCGCTCGTTTCAAATTGAAATTGGGTTAAAGAAACATCACTCATAAATTTATTTGTTGGTCTAGTAAATATTAACGAAAGGGCAACAACTTCTTATCTTTAAACAAATAGAAACCTATAAAAGCCATTTTTGACATGTTTTGGCACTAAAATTTTCCAACACCTTATAGTGCATTTCCCATTTTACTCTATTATGGTAGCTTAAGGACTTATTACATTTTTTTTTTCTAAATTATAAAATTATCATTTTATGCCAAAATAGTAACCTATATTGCAATAAAGGAGTTTATGAAGAGTTTTGTTAGTTTATTATTATTTTTTTTTTGTCTATTAGTGAGAGTTTATAAAGAGTTAGATGACAATAGCCTAGGACTCTTTGACACACACACTTAATGGGAGAGGAGGAGATAGGGTTCAAATTATAGATTTGAGACATCACAAATGATGCTATTAGTATTGAGTTATCACTTAAACCCGACCCTTCAATTATTATAATACTTTGAAGTATTTAATATAACAAGAGAATCAATGTTACTACATAAAAATATCAACTCCTTAAAGCTAGATTGAATTTTCAAAAATTCAATAATGATTTTAAAAAGTTGTATAAATGGAAAAAGGTTTCTCTCCAAACTAATTTAGGGAGAAATCATATAAACTCCTACTCTATCTTTTTCTTGGTTGTGAATTTTGAAAATCTAACCATTAGATTGTATGTTCTTATGGTATTTTTTATGCTTGCAAAATTTCAGGAAAATCAAAAATCAATAGTTATGTCATCAATGGCTTATTTAAACTTCAAGTTTTTGTGGTAAAAAATAAGTTTATTGATCGAATAGTAAATAATACCCGATTTAAACGAAATTTGACATGCGTGTTAAGAAAATAAAGAGCATGAAATCTAATAGTTAAAATTTCAAAATTCACGTTCAATAAAAAAAATATAAGATGAATTTGAAAGATTTCTTCTTGTCCTATATAAATCATTGAATAATTTTCATATACAATGTAGGTGCATTATTATTATTATTATTATTCACCTTTTTTTTAGAAGGAAGAGTATTAACTATTAACCTAATAATCAATTTGTGAATTATTATTCAAATGAAAAAAAAAAATTGTAAATTTATTTGTGATACTAAGGGTGTGTTTGTTTGGATGTGAAATAGGATAGATGGAAAACTTTGGAGAAAAAATAGGAAGGAAAACTTCTTTAGAGTGTGTTTAGTTAGGTAGAGAAAAAAGAAAATAAATGATAGGGTCCGGAGAGAAAACACCTGGTCCACTAAAATGTTTTCTCCCCAAAATAGAGAGAAAACTTGGTGGAGATGAATTTTTTCTTGATTAACAAAAATGCCCATGTGCACATGGTCTTCTTCAAGTTGCCTTTATTTTTATTTTTTTCTCTCTCCCCTGGGCAGTTACGTTGCCTTTTTCTTTTCCTTTTTTCTTCTAGGCAACGTTGCCTCTTCTTTTTATTTTATTTTTTCTATTCTTTTTTTTTCTTTTGATTTTCTAAGCCTGGTCGTGCCATCTTTCTCTTTTTTTTCTTCTTCTGGGCAGTAACATTAATGTTGCCTCTTCTTTTTTCTTTTTCTTTTTTTCTATTCTTTTTTTTCTTTTGATTTTCTAGGCTTGGGCGTGCCTTCTTTCTTCTTCTTTTTTTCTTTATTTTTTCTTCTTCTGGGTGGTAACGTTGCCTCTTCTTCTTTTTTTTATTCTTTTGATTTTCTAGGGCTTGGGTGTGATAGTTTTTTTTTTTTTTTTTTTAACTAGACGTGAATTTTTTTTGGGACATGATTTTTATTTTTTTAATAAATTTGGGTGATTGCTCTTTTTTTGTGATTATTTGTCACTTTTTTTGTTTTAATTGGGCATCATTTTTTAACAAGGGTATATGAGTAAATTTATTTAAACTCATTTTTTCCTTCCCTCCACTTTTCTACTCCAAACCAAACAAAAATGAGAGAAAATAAAATATTTTTTATCCTACTACTTTTCCAGAAAGGTAGTTGGACACATTTAAGGACTTGCATCAAAAAATTTTGGGACTTGCGTTTGTTGCTCCACATTATTAAAGAGAACATTTACTAAATTTAGGCTGTGTTTGTTTTGGCTTCAAATTACTTTCGGAAATGCTTTTCCGTAAAACTTAAGTGTTTGGTTGAACTAGTAAATTTAGTCAACTGAAATGCTTTTCCCCTTTGACCGTAAAATAACCCAAAACACTCGTAAAATCATTTCCGTTCATATTTTCACTTCAAACCATTTCCAGACCGAGCTTCAGACGCGCAAAGAGAGAGAGAGAGAGAGAGAGAGACCGATCCACCAGAAGCACCGGATAGTCACACCCAGCACCGGCGAGATCGCACCCATTGTCGCCGCTGGAAGCTCATCGGCACTGCCATCTAGATCGTCACCATCCAAGACCGATCCACCCAAAACCGATCTTGTCCTCGACCCACCCAAGACCAAGCTCGTTCGTCGAGCAATGCCCAAAGCACCGGCGAGTCGTCCCCTCCAGCTTCATCATCCCCTCCATTCTCGAAACCCAAAAACCCAGAAAACCCATTCCTCAAACCCACTCCGATGAACCCACCACTCCGACGAACCCATTCCGCAAACCCATTTCTCAGACCCCCACTGGCCGCCGCCGATCTCTCTCTCTCTCTCACTTAAGTCCCTCTCTCATGCTTCGTTGCTTTTCTGATTTTTTTGTTTTGATTTTTGTTTCTTTGAGTGTTTATATATTTTGATTCTCTGTAATAATATATGTTTGGATCCTAAGAAAATGTCAGAAACATGATAAAAATGAGTTTTTTAGAGCATTTTCAGCAAAACAACCAAACACTAGAAACTATTTTCCAAAGCATTTTTTGGAATGCAACCAAACACTTGAAAATATTTTCTTTTCCCGAAAATAGCATTTTTAGAAAATATTTATTTTCCGGAAAATATTTTACATGAACCAAACATAGCCTTAGGAACTTGCATGATGCTCTGAGGGCAATAATTAATAAAATATAATAGAAAAGTTTTGATACCACTTTTAAGAGAAATATAAAAAGCTATCAATAACATTTATTGTTTTATCATTAAGTTGCATGTTCCTATGGGTAACATTTCCCCTTAGGAATTGGTTGCTCCACATTTTTTTTTTTTCCTGATGAATTGGACCTGCATCGGTTGCTCCACATTATTGGTAAAGGGAACATTTATTAAATTTAGGGACTTGCGTCAAAACTTTTTGGGACCTGCATCGGTTGCTCCACATTATTGGCAAGGGGAACAATTTCTTACATTATTAGTTTTTTTTTTTTTTTTTTTTTTTAAAGGTAGGAATTTTGAACTTTAAATATATCTCTTAAGAAAATTAGAATGTGCCAACCAATTAAATTACAAGTTTTTGCACTTTTCTTTTTTATTTTATGATTTATTGTAATCCACTGAGATTCTTTATAACTGGAGACAATTTTGGAAAACTCGTTTTGCTTGAGCTCCATTTTTAATTCTGTAATCCCTCGGGCTTGGAAAAGGGAAAACGAAATACTAGCCCAGTAGCCCTTATAAGTTATAACTTAGCTAACTTTATATTTTCAGAGGTTGAGAGGTCTTAATATTTCTTCTTCATTGTCTATATATTATATTATTGGTATGATAGGACTAAATTTCGATATGGGGATAGCCTCCTGTCTTTACATTTTTATATGAATCGTATTAGTAAAATAAACAAATTGTTTAAGAATGATGTTGGGATAGTACACATATTACTATAAAAATATTAAAAACTTATTTTTCATTAATTACTAAATGTATTTCAAGTATTCATTATGTTTTTTTTTTTTTTTTGAGTAGATAGTAATACTTATTAGAACACATATGAAAATAATAATACTCCATTAGTGTTTTAAACCGGGTTTATAATACATTATATAACCAGAGTACAACTACAAAAGGGTCTAACCTTTGTAATTGTAGACTAGGATTATAAACAACGGACACTAGACACACACAACCAATGTAGGATAAACATCCCTATTTTATTCATTATGTTGATATAAAGACATTGTTTTGAATTCAGGATTATCTGCTCTAATATTATGATAAATTATTAGTTGTCCAAAAAGTTTAAATTGTTAAAAAAAAAAAGTAAATTTATTCATTTAACCATAATTCTAACAACATTCATTGTAAGTCTTTTATAGTAAAATTAGTACTAGTTTGGGCATTTTTTTCATTTTTCAATTGACAATTAATCTACACAAAATCAGGCATGCTCTTATTTATTTTATTTTTTTAAGGGTCATGCTAGCGAGTGCCCTAAGGGCACTCATTAACAATCCATTTTAGAAAAGTTTTGACATCACTTTTATGGAAAATGAAAAAAGCTGTCAAAACATTAATTATTTTTTTTCTTTTTCCATAAAAACTTTCTTTAACTGGATTCTTAACCAGTGTCCTAAAGGCACTCGTTAGCATTTCCCTTTTTAATGGGGTCAATTGTATAAGAAGTTGAAAACCCAAGTGTACTCAAAACTGCTTCATTTTTTATTTCTTAACTAGTGCCCTAAGGGCACTCGTTAGCATTTCCTTTTTTTTAAAGGGGTCAATTGTATAAGAAGTTGAAAACCCAAGTGTACTCAAAACTGTTTCATTTTTTATTTTATTATACAGAACAATGGATAATGCAGTGGAGGAGAAGCTTCTTGGATCAGAAGCAGAAGTGCCAACTGATCTTAAAAGAAGGATTTGGGTTGAATCAAAGCTCATATGGAGGATAGCATTTCCATCCATATTGTCTAGAGTGACTGCATTTGGAATGATAGTGGTTACACAAGTGTTTCTTGGACATGTTTCTGAACTGGACCTTGCTGCATATGCACTTGTGCAGAGTGTTCTTTTACGATTTGTAAATGGGATACTGGTAAGCTAGTTAGCTGTTGATTTTGTTGTACCTTTACTTAAGAGCTACCATTGAGTGTAGATATAATCAATTTGTATAGTCATATACAATAAAAACAATATTCTTTTTTTCTATTATTATAATTTTTTATTTTCTTTTTTGAAGTTGGGCATGTCAAGTGCGACTGAGACTTTATGTGGGCAAGCATTTGGAGCAGGACAGTATCATATGATGGGTATTTACTTGCAACGTTCATGGATCGTTAATGCTGTTACAGCAACAATCATGGTACCATTCTTCATCTTCACAACTCCCTTATTTAGGCTACTTGGTGAGGATGAAGCAATAGCAGTAGCATCCGAAGAAATCTCCTTATGGTTCATTCCTATATTCTATTCCTTTGTTTTTGCCTTTACCATCCAAATGTACTTACAAGCACAACTTAAAAACTCGATTATTGGATGGCTATCTTCTTTCTCGTTTATACTTCATATCCTTTTATCTTGGATATTCGTGAGCATACTTGACTTGGGGGTTGCTGGTGCCATGGGTGCGTTCAACATAGCTAGTTGGTTACCAATCGGTGGAGAGTTTGTGTTCATTTTCGGAGGTTGGTGTCCAAATACATGGAAAGGATTCTCTACTGCTGCCTTCATCGATCTATGGCCTGTAGTAAAGCTGTCAATTTCCTCTGGCGTGATGCTTTGGTAATTACAAGTTGTTTTTCACATTAGAGCATTAGCATTGATCAAGATATATTGCCAAATTGCCATTTTTAGTACCACAAACAACAAAAACTAAGCTACATCAATAGTGTTATTGTTAAAAAATTCAACAAAGGTATAAAATAAAAAAAATAAAAATAAAATTTCTCTTTTCTTCCTTTTTCTCTCTCTCCGGTCTTTTTTTTTTTTCCTTCTCTCTCTCTCTATTTTTTTTTCTTCTCTCTCTCTGGTCTTCTCTCTTTTTTCCTTCTCTTTTTTTCTCTCTTTCTCTCCGGTCTTCTCCTTTCTTTTGCCTCCCTCTTCATTTAGGTTCGTGGTGGTGGTGGGTGGATCAGTGTTGGGTGAATCGGTGTGAGCCAGTGTTGGGTGGATTAGTGTGGGTCCTTGTGGGTCGGTGTGGCAGAGTTGGTGGTGGTGGTGGTGGTGGTGGTAGTGAAATTGGTTGTGGTAGTGGGTTGTGGTTGAGATGGTGGGCTGTGGCTAGTGGTGGCAGTAATTGTTGGTGATGGGTTGTGTTTTTTTTTTTTTTCCTTCTACCGTTGGTTGTGGTTGCCACAGTGGTGGTTATGGCTGTGGCTGGTGGAGTGGTGGTGGAGGCTGTTGTGGCTGGTTCCTAAATTTTTTGTGGTAGATTTTTTTACTTTTTATTTTAATGAGTTCTTTATATTATTTTAATCGAAGTAGTAAAAAAAATAGAATCATTAATGTTAAGTGTATTATAAAGCGGTGTATTAAAATAGATAAAATGGATTTTTGAGATGCTAAAAGCTAAAAATTTTAGCTCATCAATGCTAATGCTCTTATAGAGTTAAATTTATTTCACTATCTGCCCTTTTTTTATTACTCCCTTGCTAAGGTACATGACATTCTCTAGCAAAAAAAAAAAAAAAAAAAGTTATTTACAGTAACTTCTAGGATACAAGTCCAACTGGTTTTAGGCATACCATATTTTACATGTCTCGCACTTGTATTATTTGTATTGAACACATTCTTCATACTTGCACTACACTCCTATGTCTACCTATATAAAGACAGTCCTTTGTATACTTTTACACATTGAATACAATATAATTGATTTACAATTCTAACATGGTATCAAAGCGATCGCTCTAACATTTTGGTTTTCAAGAATACTCTCGTCTTCCTAGGCATTCCTCTGACACCCTTGCCTTCTCTGGTCACCATTGCCACCATTGCCACCATCAAAGCTGTTCAACGTCACTTTGTAGTTGTTAGACGTTTCTGATGCTTCTGTTGCTATCAAAAGCTGCTCACTACTACCAAGATCATTGTCTATCCCAAAACCATCATCTTCCAACATCCAATCACATCTTCAATCGTATTGTTGGAACAATCTCAAGCCAATCAACTCAACATTGTGAGAATGAAACCAATCAATCCAACATGAGCTGCCAAAAGCACTGGCTAAAGGCTTATAGGCATACCAAACTTGAGCCTCACTCTAGTCTTTCCTGCTTCCTTAGGAACGGCAAAACTTAGAAGGTCTATTGTTATTATGATCCAGTTACTCATTGTTGACATGTCTTCTAACAACATTGACTTTTTACTAAGGTATTTAAATTTTGTCCCTCCTTTTCACTTTCTTCTTTTTATACCTTTTTTCCATACAAGTCCTCTGATTTCTCTAGCTGTGTTTTTATTCGACCCTTCGAGTGCTACACATGATCACTCTTTGAACATTTGAACACTTTCCTAGACTACCCTCCGAGAGCTGCCTCACACTACTATTGGGTCCCCTCCTATGTCAAACCCTACACTTCATTGCTCTTCTTGGGTATGATCCTTTCTTTCCCATTGCTAAACAACTCTTGCTACATTGCACAAGCTGAGGCGACCACTAACCTTTTATGATATACTATAATGAATGAGGAACTTGATGCATTAGCTAAAGACCATACTTGAGATCTTATTATCTACCTCTTAACAAGTCTATGGTTAGTTATAAGTCGGTTTTGAAGATCAATACTTAATCCAATGGGTCTATTGAGAGATACAATGCTTGTCTATGTTAAGGCTCTGTTAGTGCATAGAAAGGGAAATGGATTGGTCACTTCAAGGGGACCTGACCTCCATGGAAGATTAGAGACAGAGAGAAAGAATGAGCAATGTATTATTCACAAGAAAATGAATCTGTTCTGTTACACAGTGCTTCCCTTATACCCGTGGTATAATCCTAACTAACTCCAGTACAACTAACTCACCCTCTTAACCACTCTTCACCTTATTAACTAGTGTGGTAACCCTTAACCCCAAAGTAACTAACTAATAACTACCTACTTGTTACAATCAATAAGGTCCACATGTACAATTACACTACAATGGAAATATAGGTTCCTAACATTACCCCTCCCTTTCAAAGCACCTTGCCCACAAGGTGAGGGAAGGAGAGCTGTAGCTGATGAAAGGATTCCCAGGTTGCATCATCAGGAGAAGCACCTAACCACTGCACCAAGACTTCTGTGATGACCCTAAACCTCAAAGATTTAGTCCTTTTCTGCAAAACAACCACTGGTTCAGTAAACACTTGACCAGATTCACCAACAGGAGGTAGAGTAGGTAAGGGTGTGACATGCTGACCCAGCTTTAGCTTCAGACATGACACATGAAAAACAGGGTGGATTCTTGACTCAGATGGCAAATCCAACTTGTAAGACACACTACCAATCTTCTTCAGTACCTGAAATGGCCCAAAATATCTTGGAGATAACTTCCATCTGCCCTTGGAAGCCAATGACTGCTGTCTATAGGGCTGCAATCTCAGAAAAACCCAATCCCCCACTGCAAAAGACCTCTCCTACCTGTGCCTATCAGCTTGGGTCTTCATTCTAGCTTGAGTAATAGCCAAATGAACCTTTACGATGTCCAAAACAACCCGCCTTTGACTTAACAATGAATCCAAAGCATCCACCCTAGTAGTACCAGGCACATAACCTTGGAGCTTAGGGAGAGGAAAGTCATACAAAGCTTCAAAAGGAGTTAGCTGCAAACTAGTATGAAAGGAGGAATTAAACCAAAATTCAGCTAATGGTAGCCAAGAAGCCCACTGATGAGGTCTATCACTAGTGAAAGCCCTTAGATATTGCTCCAAACTCCTATTCACAATTTCAGTCTGCCCATCTGTCTGAGGGTGATAGGCAATGGACATGGCCAAAACAGTGCCTTGCAATCTAAACAATTTAGACCAAAACAATGAAGTGAAGGTGGCATCCCTATCACTCACAATAGAAGAAGGCATGCCATGTAACTTAAAGATATGATGCACGTAAAGAGAGGCAATCTTGGCTGCATTATATGGATGTGAAACATGAACAAAATGCACATACTTGGTCAACCTGTCCACCACCACCAAGATAACCTCATACCCCATAGATTTAGGAAGACCCTCCACAAAGTCCAAACTCACATCAGTCCAAGGGGTAGTAGGGATAGACAGTGGTTGAAGTAGGCTAGAAGGGGAAGATGTATCAGACTTGATCCTTTGGCAGATGTCACACTCCCTAATGAACTTCTTGAGGTCAGACTTCATTCCATGCCAATAAAAGTCACTCTTAGCCCTCTGGTAAGACTTCAGAAACCCAGAGTGGCCAGCCAAGGGGCTGCTATGAACATGATGCAAAAATTGAAACTTAAGGGACAAGATGGACCAACAAAGAACCTTGTAAAACAATAACCCATTCTAAAAAGTGAAACCTTTAGGAGGAGAACTAGCTTGGACAACAGCAATAAGTTGTTGGACAGAAGTATCTAATGAATAGCTAGCTTTCAATTCATCCAACCAAGTAGGGTTAGGGACAATCAAGAGCATCAAGAAACTTGTCCTGGAATCAGAACTAGAAGCAGGTAAGTCAAAATCAGCCCCAAACTATCTAGACAAGGCATCAGCTATCCTATTATCACAACCCCTTTTATATTCCACAACAAAAGCATATACCAAGAGTTTAGCAAGCCATTTCTGCTGAGATGGGGTAGCAATTCTCTGTTCAAGCAGAAACTTAAGTCTCTAGTGGTTAGTTTTAACTAGAAAAGGCCTTCCCAATAGATAAGATCTCCATTTTTTACTGTAAAAGCTAAAGCCATCAATTCAGTCTCATAAGTGGATAAATGAAGGTATTTGGCTTTCAATGCTTGACTATGGAAAGCAATAGGTCTCTAATCCTGCATAAGTACAGCCCCTAAACCCCTCCCTGAAGCATCACACTCAATAATGAATGGCTTTGAAAAATCAGGAAGAGCCAACACAGGAGGATGAGTCACAGCCTCCTTCAACCTTGTAAAAGCTTACAAAGCCTTATCACTCCAAAGGAAAGAATCCTTCTTGAGGAGATCAGTTAAGGGTTGTGTAATGGAACCATAACCCTTTATAAATTTCCTGTAATAGCCAGTCAACCCTAGGAAACCTCTCAAAGCCTTAACAGAATCAAGTATTGGCCATTGCACCATAGCTGGTATTTTCTTGGGGTCTACCTTAACACCCTCACCAGAAATGATATGACCCAAATAATCCACCTCAGAACACCCAAACACACACTTAGACTGCTTAGCAAATATTTTGTGTGACAATAAAACCTCCAAAACAGTCCTAAGATGAGATAAATGAGCATCCAAGGACTGGCTATAAACCAAAATGTCATCAAAGAACACTAGGACAAATTTCCTTAGATAAGGTCTAAAGATAGAATTCATTAAAGCCTAAAAAGTGGATGGTGCATTAGTCAACCCAAAGGGCATGACTAAAAACTCATAATGCCCTTTATGAGTTCTAAAAGCTGTTTTAGGAACATCCTCACTCCTCATCCTAATTTGATGACAACCTAACCTAAGGTCCAACTTAGAAAACACTGAAGCACCTGCCAATTCATCCTACAACTCATCCACAACAGGTATAGGAAATTTATCTTTAATAGTGGTCTTATTAAGAGCCCTATAATCTATACACATGCGACAACTACCGTCAGCCTTCCTTACAAGCAAAATAGGTGAAGACAATGGACTTTGGCTAGGCTATATTGACCCTACTTCCAACAATTCATTCACTATCTTTTCAATTTCAGACTTTTGGAAATGAGGGTACCTGTATGGTCTCTCACACACAGGTTGTGTGCCTTCCTTAAGATTGATGCTGTGCTCATGACCTCTAATGGGAGGCAGGCTAGTAGGGACAGCAAAAACCTAGGAGAACTCACCTAACAAGGCAACCAACTCTAGTGGAAGAGGTGATTGGACAAAAGCAACAAAATCTGTAGCAGTGATTTGCAACACCAAGCCCTTTCTAGTTGACCCACCCAAAAACTTATTAGCATCAAAAATAGTTGAAGAAGCAGCAAGCTGCAATCCTTGGAGAAATACACTCTTACCCCTATATAGGAACCTCATAGTCAACAAGTGAAAGTCCCAGCTGATTACCCCCAAAGTACTCAACCATTGTGTACCCAAAACCACCTCACAACCACCTAAATGCAAGATATTAAAATCTACAACAAACCTATGCCCTTGTAAGGTGATAGTGACCCCATGACAGCTCCCTAAGGTCTTAAGAATTGTGCCATCAGCTACTCTAACCTCCAATATTTGAGAAGTATCCAGCTGTAAATGTAAAACTAGTAACACAGCAGCATCCAGGAAATTATGGGTGCTCCCAGAGTCAATGATAGACACCACATCATGATTTTGAATCCTACCTTTTATCCTCATGGTATTAGAAGTAGGATTCCCTACTAATGCATATAGTGTAATCTCAACAGGGTCCACTCCAATCCTTAAACTAACATCCTGGTTATCAAGCAACACTTCATCCTCATTAATCTCCACCAATTGTACCCCAGAAGGTTTAGGTTCCACCTCCATTACTTCTTCCAACAAAAACAATTTAGCACATTTACATTTATGCCCTATCTACCACTTCTCATCACAATTGTAACAAAGCCCCAATTTTCTTCTTTCCTCCATTTGTGCTCCAGTCAACCACTGCAAAGGAACTTTAATCCTAGAATCCACTCTAGCCTCCAAATTAGATGTACCCAAAACTAAAACCTTACCAGTATCCATTAAATTCCTAAACCCCTTCCTACCATTAGATAGGTATTCTTCTTGAATTTTCGCCAACCCAAAAGCTTCATTAAGAGTTTTAGGGACTAACATTCTAACTTGTAGTCTAATTTCATCGTTCAATCCACTTAGAAAACAACTCAATTTGTGTGACTCAGATAACCCAAAAATTCTATTAGACAAGATTTCAAAGTTAACTTTGTAAGCAATCATAGTGGACGTTTGCTTAAGTCTGGTGAGTGCCCCCATAGGATCATCATAAGCCATGACACCAAAACAAGTCTACAATGCTTTGATGAAGACCTCCCAGCTAGGAAAACCACCTGCTTGCTCTGCATCTTGGAACCAAGTGAGAGCTTCTTCCTCAAGATGATACAAAGCCATCATTACCTTCTAATGTTTAGGGGTATTATGATAGGAAAAGAATTGGTTAGCTTAATAGACCCAACAAGTTGGGTCCTCTCCACGAAACCTTGGAAAGTCCAATTTCAGATTCTTGAGGGAATTGAGAGGTGAAGACTCTGGGTTTCCTCCATTACTGTTGATGAGAAGAGCTCAAGAACTTGAATTGGAAATTTGGCGCTTATCCTCTGTTTCAGCAATTCTTTACATGAACCCAGTAATGGTCTGCAATTGCTTCTAGATTTCTTGTAATGCATGTTCGTGATTTTCAGAAACCTTAGCTAAAGCTGTAATTTTCTCTTAATTCTGTTTCTCGGAGTTTTGTGAATTGGAATTTTGGGAAGTGGAACGAGTTTCTTTCATGGTGGTATGGAAGGATCAAATGCTCTGTTACCAAATGTTAAGGCTTTGTTAGTGCATAGAAAGGGAAATGGATTGGTCACTTCAAGGGGACCTGACCTCCATGGAAGATGAGAGAGAGAGAGAGAGAGAGAGAGAGAGAGAGAGAGAGAGAGAGAGAGAGAAAGAATGAGCAATGTATTATTCACAGGACAATGAATATGTTCTGTTACACAGTGCTTCCCTTATACCTGTGGTGTAATCCTAAATAACTCAAGTACAACTAACTCACCCTCTTAACCACTCTTCACCTTATTAACTAGTGTGATAACCCTTAACCCCAAAGTAACTAACTAATAACTACCTACCTGTTACAATCAGTAAGGTCCACATGTACAATTACACTACAATGGAAATATAGGTTCCTAACAGTCTGGTTGCCAAAGGTTTCACACCAGAGTATGGCATTGACTATAATAAAGCTTTGCTTTGGTTGCTTGTCCCTTATTCTTTTGCTCACTATTGGTTGTTGTAGCCTCTCGACAGTGGCTCCTCTTCAAGAATGATGTTAAAGATGTCTTTCTTGATGGGGGATTTGAGTGAAGAAATCTATATGCAACCTCCATTTAGTCTCTTTCATCCTCAGACAAGGACGATTAACTCTTTTGTGCACTTTATAGTCTTAAGTAAGCTCATCGTGCTTGGTTTGCTAAGTTCATCTCCATGGTTTCTCGTTTGAGTTATTTTACAAGTTCTTATGACTTTGCTATTTTCCTTTTGCTATATTCCTTTATTGCACTGATAAAGGCACCATTTGTTTTCTTCATTATGTTGATGATATGATAATTATCAGTGATGACCTCAACAATAATGATCTCGAACTTAATGCGCAACTTTCCATTGGAGAACCACTGCCTAATTTCACCCTTTATCAGCAATTGGTTTGTAGTCTATTATATCTCAGTCACTCGTCCAAGCATCTTCTATGTTGTACAACAAGTGAGCTAACTCTTGTCTACTCCACAATTGAATCACTATGTTGCAGTCTTGTGCATTCTTTGATATTTTAAAGGCACTCTTTTCCATGGTCTATACTTCTTTGTCCAATCTCCTTTCACTCTACGAGTCAACTTTAATGTTGATTGGACAGGGGACTCCACAAATTGACAGTCCATCATTGGTTATTACTTTCTCCTTGGCTCCTCTCTGATCTCATTGGCAAAGTAAGGAACATTATGTTGTGGCCCATTCCAGTATCAAGGAAGAATATCATGCCTTAACTAATACCACATATGAACTCCTTTGGTTATGTTGCTTACTCAAGGATTTAGGTGTCGCTACTTCTTTTACCACTTCTATCCATTGTGACAACCAAAATGCCATTTAGATTGCTCGTAATGATGTCTTCCACGAACATATTACGCACATCGAAATTGATTGTCATTTTGTCTAGCATCACCCCTTCAAGGTTCTCTCTGAATGGTCTCTACTTCCTCTCAAGATCAGCTTGTCGACATCTTTACCAAGTGACATCTTATAGAACATTTTTGTGATCTATTGTTTCCAAACTTAAGCTATTCTCTCATCATCCTTGAGTTTGAGAGGGACTGTTGATGTATAAGCCTCAGTTTTAGGCCCACTATAACTTACTCGTCTTTTACTTATATTACTTGTACTGTTACACATACTTATACAAAATGAGTATATTTTCTCCACTTCATTTGGGGGTTTTCTGGATTTTACATCACTTTTTTAACAATTATTAATGTCATGACCAAGACCTAATCATATCTAGAACTGAAACTCTTATCCGCGATCAAATTGGCTTGCATTTTACTTAAGTGATATCCAATGCATCAATCATCTTTAAACAATAAAACAAGGCAAAACAATCAGGAAACGCAATAACAATGGGATCATATACAATGTTGTCCCATACTCAAAAGTTAATCTAAAATTCTTGCCTTCCAAGTATATAAAATACTCAAATAATGGTTAATGATTAAATATTACATCTGTTTTAATAGTTTAAAATTTTAAAATAAATATAGTTTATCATATCATAGTAGGTGATTTTCAGATCAAAGCTCCACATCTCTACTCTATCCCATTTAAAATTTGAAAATTTCATGTATTGGGCCTCAATTATTGAGGGCTTTTGGGAACCAACAGATTATGAGGTTGCTGTGCAAACAAACACACAGTTGTGTGGTTCAGGCAGTAATATCTAATGCCTTTCAATGATTTTCATTTTATCTTCAACAGCTTAGAGCTTTGGTACAATGCTATCTTGGTTTTGTTGGCTGGATATATGACAAATGCAACTGTAAGCATATCAGCTTTCTCTATCTGGTAAGATTTATCTCATTTTCCATATTGATCTTCTTTTTGATCTTCTTTCTCTATTCAATTTACTTGAAAAATAGAATTCAACTTTTAACTCCTTTTTGTAGCCTTAATATCGTTGCATGGGAATTCATGATGTGCCTTGGATTCTTAGGTGCTGCTTGGTAAGGCTTTCATGATTTCATCTCTCTCTCTCTCTCTCTCTCTCTCTCTCTCTCTCTCTCTCTCTCTCTCAATTGTGAAGCTGCCACTTTTTGTCTCCAAACTCAATCCTCTTGTTATGTAACTTGTACAGTGTGCGCGTATCGAATGAGATTGGCAAAGGAAATGCTAAAGCTGCAAAATTTTCCATTAAAGTTATTCTTTGTACTTCAATAACTATTGGAGTGATTTTTTGGGCCTTGTTTTTAGCTTTTGGGAATAAAATTTCTTACTGGTTTACAAGTGATGAAGAGGTTGCCGAAGCTGTGTCAAGTCTCTCTACTCTACTGGCTTTCTCAGTCTTACTAAACAGTGTTCAACCAGTACTTACAGGTGAGTGTTTCGTCTTCTGATTAGCTGAGAGCAATAGTGTTTTCTATTGTTTCATCATATTGAACTTTTAGCAAGCATATATACATATATACATTGATATATGTAAACATGTTTTCAACTTTTACTCACCTTTAGGTTCTTGTCATCAGGTGTGGCCGTGGGTGCAGGTTTACAAGGTATTGTTGCAATTGTTAACATTTGCTGCTATTATGTGGTTGGCGTGCCAATTGGAATTCTGCTTGCTTATGTGGCCGATCTTGAAGTGCAGGTAAGAAGTGATTAGTGCACCTAGAGAATGTTAGATCATCACATAACGTAAAATAGTTTTCCTCAACTGATTTAGTAATTTTCATATATCAAAATGCACAATATATTTTTACAAATATTGATTAATTGTGTCAATGGTAGATATATTGTAAATTATAATTGTATATGCTTGCTTAATGGAAAAAAGGACATTAATCTTAGAGATAAAAACTTATTCTATCTGTATTATTCAACCATGAGAAAAGAACATAAAATGTAAGTAACTGAAACACCATTAATTGTTGATCGATTGAAAAGAACAACGACAATGGTTTCTCATCATCTTTTAATTAATCTCTCTACATTTATTTATTTATTTCATTTTTATTAACATGTTTAATGTTTCCCCCTTAATTTATCTTTAGTTATATGCTAAAATATTGATTCTCTTTAGTTATATGCTAAAATATTTCAATATTTGATTTAAAGAAAATTACAATCTACCTTCCTAGTGTTCCAGTCACTATTTCTGTATTTTTGTTATTATCATTTTGATTTTTGTCTTTTTGAAGCACCCTTATCCTTTATTTATTATACATTTGGAATTTGGACTTGAACCCTAAAAATAATCATATTTTAAAAAAACTTGAGAGTAGATTCGGCCCTTTTTGCATTTCGGCCTTTGTCACAAAACCGTCCTTGACACACCTAAGATGACAGATTTAACATTTTGCTAACAAACTTTCAATTACAACTTACCCTTTTGTGAGTTTACCCTATCATAATCTAGTTTAATAAACTTTTTAGATTAAAATGAAGTGGTTAAGGTTTTTTGGACTAAATCCTAATGATGTCACATTTTAAACAGAATTTAATAAATACTATGATTTAAAACTAAGATAAAATTTTCTTTTTTTCTTTTTTTCGGAAATTAGAGAACAAAATAATAAATACACTTTGTTTTTTCTACTTTCTGTTTTCCTATGCTTAAAGTTCACTTTTCTTTGTTTAATTTACAGGGTCTATGGATTGGGTTGTTATGTGGAGTGCTGATGCAGACAATTGTTCTTTCCTTCATTATATGGAGAACAAATTGGGACGACGAGGTGAGTTAAACTGTGAAAGTAATAAATAAAGTTATACTAATTAAGACTTGAAGTCTAGAAAGCACGGGTGCCCCACCGCACCAGCACCGGACTCGCCCTAACGAGACGTACGACATCCGACACACCAATTTGCCTTCTTCTTTTTTTCGATTTGGCCTAATTTGCGCCGATTCGGGCCGAAAACAGCCGATTCGGGCCAATTCCAGTAGAAACGGGAGCTGAAACGGCCGATACGATCCGATTCCGGCTGAAACAAACCGATACGGCCTGCTTCCAACTGATACAGCCATCGAAACAGGCCGAAATGGGCCGCTAGCTGCCATTCTTCGGCTTCATGTGGCCTTGTGGAAAAAAAAAAAAAAAAAAAAAAAAAAAAAAAAAAAAGACACAAAGAAATGGTTAGAACTTAAAAGAGGTGAGGAAGAAGAATAAAGGTTTATAAAAAAAGAATATAAATTAAGTAGGTGAGAAAGTCAATTGTTTCACGTGGGTGGGCTTAGGAATTGGAAAATGAGCAAAAGAACCTTCCTGGAAGGTAGTTTTTTGTTTACAATTACCAAAAATATTGACTTTATTAAAAACAAATTATAAATAATTGTTTTTTAATAATAAACTCTACCCCTTTATTTGAATTTTTTTATATAAAAAAATATTAAATTTACTATTTAAAAATATATTTAATAATTTATTAAAAACGTATCCCGCCGCACCCGCATTCTATTTTTTCAAAAATTGCCGAGTCCTACACCCACATCCGCACCCGCACCCGAATCCGAATCCAAATCCGCACCCGTGCTTCATAGCTTGAAGTCAACAGTAGTTTCCAATTATCATTGTTGTATGAATTCTAACAGTGACTGTTCAATGCATATCTGGTGTTAATTTAAGGTCTATTATATATATATGCTATAATATATGATCAACAACTTATTTTTGCCTTCTTTTCTATAGGTTAAAAAGGCATCTGAACGTCTGAATCGGTGGTATTTGGATTCGCCTGAGGAAACTAATTAATTAGAGTAAAGCGTCGATGGCCTTTTTAAAGGCTTTTTATCTTGTAATTTGATTTTGTTTTGACAAGGATATCTATTCGTTTTGCCGTAATGAAAAGTACTTTTTAATAACAGTAGTGAATTAATCAAGGAGTAACAACTAACATGAGTTGAACTACTTAATTGCATTAATGCCTTACACTCAATTTTTTTTTTTTAATGAACAAAATTTCATTAAATATCATAAGCCAAACTAGGCATATACAAGTGAACAAAAGAAGGAACTTTCTTTATCCACACTGTTAGTTCATAAACATGTTGAGCATATCTGGCTAGTGTTGGTTTTGCAATAGTAGGGAACAATGATTTTTTACAAGTTTCTCTAAGATTTGATATCAAAGAGAAATTTTTTCTAAGAGGGCAGCAAGTATTTTCTGAACAAGTGAAAGAGAATAGGGATGTAATTTTCTTCTTCTTCTCGTTCATTTGATTCTCTACTACACCAATTACATGAATTTTTTTTCAAACATAAATAACAACTATTACACTTATCCATTATGCACATATCTAATTACATGCAAGGAAATCACCATGAAGGACACGAAGTTTAAAATACATAAAAAATAAAAAATAAAATAAATAAAAAATAAAAAAATAAAAACTGCAAAGCAATAATATTTTAAAAGCTAGCTGATGAGCTACTATATTAGATTCTCTCCATAATTATTTTCCTAACCAGTGGCAGAGTCAAAAATTTATCGTAAGGGCCAAATAAAAAATATGTTGTCCACGTTGTAATAACAACACATTTAATTTGATTGTATTCTATTAGTTTGGTTTGGTTGGAGCTCTTTTCATCCGTTGTCTCTTTATCATGTTGTAGTTCTACTTCTCTTAAAAGGGTTCATATGGAGTGGGAGGGGGAGGGGAGAAAAGACAGTGGGTGCTGGCATGGGCTGGCCACTGTTAAGTAAGCAGTGCTTTTTGTGAGTGAAGAAGTAGTAGCAGGAGTGTTTTTGAGTAAGTTAATGAAGTATATATGTATGTTTTAACACCTTCTACTTGGAGCTAGCTAGGCTACAAAAAAGGACGCCACTGATAATCAACTACTCCACTAACTAATCAATAATAAAATCAAAATAATGAATCCTAAAGCATATATAGAGCTAAAATGAATTGACAACTTAAATAACAAGTAGATTTTGTCTACTGTCTTTGATGTGTGTTTGAGTCCTCCTCTATCAGAAGGGTCAGCTACAAGCTTCAACTTGAGGATAAATCAAGGTCCTTGTCTGAAGAATTGAATTGAGCAGAACAAGCACAAAGAGCAGCAGTAGTAACACAGAGTATTATTAATTCTGCATAAACGACCTGCAGTTCAGTCCTCTAGTTTCAGTTTCGTACGCTACTGGTAGTTTAGTGTTAGTAGTAAGTGGTCGTGATATTTATGGACACGTGTAAGTAACTAATAGGTATATTTCATATTGTTTGTTTTGGAGGGAATAGAACCGTATAAGTTGAAGTTAGTTAGAAAGTCATTACATCTTGAGCTTGTATATATACCTCTAATTGTACATTTTCGTTCAATTAATGCATTACAATTTTCATCAAATTCTCAAATCCTCGACGGTGATTTATTGTTGCCACGTGCATGCATGCGTGCTACTCCTTTCTCAACCGTACCAATCTTCTTAATTAATTAATGCTCCTATTCTGTTTTATTACTACAATTACAATGGTATAGCCGTCACCTCATCTCCACATCTCTTGCAGTGTTAGCTTGCATTTTCTTACACCATTTCTTTATAAAATTATTATATATTCTGAGAATACCATAAATGTCTATTATCCCCTCTTCCATGAATTGTAAGTCTTACTATGAATTTAATTAGTAGGACCTATAATTATGTGAGAAAGAAGAATATGCATTTATGGTACTCTGAGAATATTGTATAATAATTACCCCATTTCTCTTTATGGCGAATTTATTTTAAAAATATTATTAACATACATGCCATTACAAATTAGTTTGTAACCACTACATAGACACGTGCTTATTTAAGAATATATACAGTAAGATACTTTTTGAACATTTATACCTAAATTATAACTACCAATACTTGTTCTTTAATTTTTGTCAACTCTCTTGAAAAAATCTTGTTAGTGTATCATTTGATAGAGTATGCAAATTGTTTATTATTTATTGTTCCATTTTAGAGTAAAAAATAAAAAATAAAAAAGCTTGTTTACCTATTTATATACTTTGTATCATCGTCCCATTTTGACCCTCAAGAATTTTTTAGAATTCTTTTGTAAAAATTGAGACGCCTAAAAATGTTTTTTCAAAATCAATCAGATTTCAAGAGTTAACCAAAGACTAATTTGTTTCAATAAATTCAGAGATGAAACCCAGATTCAAGTTCACAATCAACCAAGGTAAACCAAGTTCAAAACACATCCGTTTTTGTGAAGAACACTTGTAAATGACAAACTCGATCAATTTATGGCCAAGCCTTAAAGTGGAGCAAATTTGACCGAATTTTAACCAAAAATCCAATTGTTTGATTGAAGCAAATTAAGAGCACGGAATCAATAGTTTATGGACTAAAATTAGACCACAAATATGTAAGATATCGTAAAATCAAAGGATGATTTTAGGAAAATGTTTTCCTGGAGGAACAAACGCAGCTTTAAGCTGAGCCTTGTTATTCTAGGCCAGTTTGGGCTGTTCCTTCGCTCTTTCCCTATTTTGATGCACTGACTTTGCAGTTTGCACATTGATTTGGAGGCCTTGCTTGACTCCAGCTTTCTTGTTCTTGCTGTTCACGGAAAGATCTCGCAGCATACTTTCCATTGGATCTGGTCTCGCGTCATTTGGAGCACTGTGCTGAAAGTTATTAGCCTCCAAAGTGGGCTAGTCCACACTATTTGTCATGTTTTTGTCAATTTTCCTGATTTGATTCTCTCAATTTGAAGATTTTTGTCGAGCCATTTTTTCAATTTTCCCAATTTGATTTCTCTCAATCTGAAGATCCTTTTGTCGAGCCGTTTGTTCCAAGATGTTGAGGAATACTTCTAGTTCAAAAAAGCCTTGGTTTTGCGTCCAATTCTCATGAGCAAAGTGAGTGCCAAAACTGAATTTTAAGGGTTTTCATGATTTTGGCCTATTTTTCCATTAAATCTTTTTGGACTTTCCAACCTCCATTTTGATCAAACAAGGTGTCCTCGGAAAGCTTTTGGGGTTTACTTTATAAATATCCTTGCTTTTTGTCTCCAATTTTCAAATTGAGGAATCTTGATGCTTTAGAAAATGGGATGAAAAACAAACTTTAATTGGAAAAATACTTTTTGTTTTTTTTAATAATTTCATTTTAATTAGAATAAATTTTAGCAAATTAAGCTCTTCAAATTGAAACCCATCACAAGACGTTTCCAACGAATTCTTATTTGGGCCAATATGTGATCATTTGATTATAATTCAATAAAATTAAGTTACAATCAAACTTTAATGACATGTCGGAAAATTTAATCATCAAGCACTGTTTTTTTTTTTTTTTTTTTATATATATTTTGCGATGTCTTGCTTGTTTAAAATACGATCAGGGATCATGAGCTATCAAATTAAAGGGAATTTAATTATCATGGGGGCTAAAATTTATCCAGATCAGATGGTTAGATTTTTTGGTCAAATTGTTGTTAGACATATGAATTGATTGCAGTCAAACTTTTGAAAAAATTTTGGAAATGTTTATTTTGACTTAAAAGTAAGAAACTTATCATTTGGGTGAATTTTTTACTTTGTTTGACTACACGTCAACTTGGTCAAGATTTGGTCAATAGGGCATTTTAGTCATTTTGACCTCCCACTTCCAAAATTTGGATAAATTGAATTATCTTTAGAATTCCTTTAATCCTAGAGTCAAAACGATAATTTTGCAATTTTTGTGCAAAAATTGGGACCTTGACATGTAAAATGAGAATGGACAAAATACGGTATCGACAAACACTATCTCTAACTTTGAAGTATGTTTTGGAGGCCCTCCGGGACTCAAAATTCAACATATCAAGTTTGAAATACTTGTGAAATTATATTACCAATGACACCAAGTTTGGACAAATTAGAGGTGGGTGCAAAAAGTTATGGCTTCCAAAAGTAGGCACATATTAAACTTTTTCGATTGGTTGTGGTGTAACTACATGAATTGGATGGAGGCTTTACTAGACTCCGAATTGAGCATGCCATATATCATTGGAAAGCTTATGACATGTATTTTAATGTCAGGGATAATTACAGATTACCTACTTGTGGTTTAACCCGAATTTAACTTACCCACCCGTGGTTTCATTTTTTACACTTTACCCACTTGAATTTACTTTGGTTTAGTCTCTGTTACCCACCTCTGTTAAAAAAGAGAGGTAAATAAGTCTTTTTACTCTCATTTTATGTCTCTCTCATCCCAAAACAAGAAAAACAAAAAAAAAAAACAAAAGAAAACAAGATCAAAATGGGCTATTTTACAACCCAGGAATATGCATCTCTTAAAACATGGCTCAAATTAAAATTTTTTCAAACCCAGAACACAAGAAGGCCACCATAATCACCTTCATCATGAAAGCCAGCCTGCAAAACAAAAAAAACAAAAAAAACAAAAAAAAAAACTCAATGCTGAAAGCATTAACCCCCCACCTTGCCGCCGCCATAAGGCAACCTTGACCTTTGCAACCACATTCAGCCTTAATCCAACACCTTCTACTAACCAAATTCATAATTTAGAAAACCCATCACCAATCAATGACCCACTATCAAACATTCAACACATCAATATCATCATTTTGGAAAAAAGAAGTGAGATTTTCTACGAATTGATTTTGGGTTTTGTTCAAGACCCATACCTTAATCCATGATTCAACCCCTAAGTCAGCCATTATAAAAGAACATATGAATACCTCAGAGCCCTAGGTTTGAATCATGGTAGGCCAGATCAGAGAGTGAGATAGAGAGAGAAATCCAATCGTGGATTTGGTGGTGCGGTGGCAGCTCTAGTTGGTGAGTATATCTTGATAATCGGTGTTAGGTGGAGCTCATGGATCATGGAAAATGGAGGGCAGAGAGAGAGAGAGAGAGAGAGAGATTGAGGGAATTGGAAAGAGAAAGACTAGTGACTTATTTTTTTCCTTTTTGTTGTTACGCAAGTTGCTAATTTTGTGGTACATCTTTTAGTTCAGATGTTCTTGACTTTATCATAATTATTGATATGCTAAGATGTTCATATTGTATGTACTCATGATTTTCAAGCAAATTAGTAGATCTACCTCATGTGGATGGGAGTGTGTTTTGGGAGAGAGGAGTGTTTGATCTGTTTTGGGTTTTGTTTTTTATAAAAAATGTGTTAGAATAACGTCTGAAAGGGAGGTGGGTTACGGAGTAGTAACAAAGTGAAGCACAGGTGGGTAAAGTGTCAAAAATGAAATCATGGGTGGGTAAGTTAAATTTGAGCTAAACCACAAGTGGATAATCTATAATTATCTCTTAATGTCGTTTGATGTTTTAAGTGTTTTGATTGTCGGTTTTGGAATTTTTGGACCTCAAAACACATTCTAAAGTTTCTTTGAATGCAACATTTCATGTGAGTATTTTGTTGTCTAAACATAACCATAGTGAATTAGATCAATCAAGATTTCCAATGATAGGTGGCTTGTGCGATTTGGTGGTCATTTGGTCTGGTTTTGATCCAACCCTATTTTTGGCTTGGTTTCATGATTTCTCATCCATTTTGCATTTGATTGGAAAACTAACCGTTAGATTTAAAGGTATTAAGAGAATTCATGTGGTTGAAAATCATGGAAATCCGATAGTTGGATCTTGTGGTCAAGGCGATCAAAAATTTTTAAGTGGAGCGTTTTCTTTACAAGCAAGGGGACTATCATTACAAGCCACCCTTGAGTGGTGTTCGTTTTAAAACTCTCCATTAAACTGAAATAATGTGGGAAAATATTAATGTTGGTGGAAGATCATTGCAATTATATAGTTGGATTGTGAGATTTGGGTGGTAAAATTTTGGAGAGTGGAATGTGTCCATTGCAAGCCACCCTCGGGTAGTGTCCAATTAAAAAAATTCCCCATTTTATTGAAAGAGTGTGATGAAATATTAGCATTGGTGAAGGATCATGGTCATTGAACGGTCGAATTTGGAGAATGGAGTGATAAAGTAGGGTAAAACCTAGTTAAAGTTAATCAAACTTTGTCAAATCTTGATGAAACTGTATTTTTTGCTCTAGAATTACCGAATTTGATCCAAATTGACAAATTTTATCCAAGTGGGGAGGTTTGAATGGGTTTCATGGTGTTGGTTTGCATTTTTGTGAAATTGGGGCTTTTATAGATTTTTCAAGTCTTTCTTGATTTTGGATTTCAAAAGGGCAAAACGGGGTAGCAACATGTTAAAATTTTCCAATTAAAGCTTCCAAATCAATCTAACCCAATTCGAATAGTAACTCATTTATTAATTTCCACAACGCATCAATTATTAAAGCAACTAGAAGCAAAAACTTGGAAGGCAACTTATCTAGTGGCAATAAGTCTTTTGGAGGGTATGTGAACAACTTTACTATCTCAAAGGCTAAGCCCCCTAAATTCAATCAGAATTAAACCCGCCCACATAATGCACAACCAAGCCAGGTGAGGTATTTCACAATGTTTGAAGAAAAAATCTATAACCACAAATTTTTTCATAACTTCTTGCCACAACTGTCATGTGGCAAAGTATGATTGGCGGAGCAAAAATGGTGGGCCATATGTTAGTGATAGGCAAACTACTCTCAATCTACCACGTCAAAGTTGTAACAAGAAGTTGTGATAAAGTTCGTGGTCCTAGAACCACTCATGTTTGAAAAGTTGCACTCCAATTTTACCATCCAAGCCACATAAGACAAAGGAGGTGTTGAAAAGAAATGTCTCTTACAAATTGAAGCTTAAACAGTGGTATTTGTTACAAGAACAAAATACACAATATTCACAATCTAAATGCTACAATAAAATTAATGAGAAAAGAGTGATTTTTCTTTATGAGATAACATCACACATTAATAAATTTGTTCAATCATTACACAAATGAGCACTTGCTCCCTTTATATAGATAAGTAAAATATATGCTATTAGAAAAATGTTAAGGAGTAAATGAGAAATTGATTCATAATGTGTCCACTTGAACACGGATTTAAGTAATGAAAATCATTGAGTCCACAAAAGAAAAAAAAGAGATAATATAAGTTTATATGCTCATGGGCTGAACATTAGGTTGGGCTTAGGCATGTGTGGACTAAGTCCTCTTGTCCAATTTTTTTTTTTTTTTTTTTTTTTTGAGTTAGTAAGTCTGTGGATAGTAGTTTTTCCTAAACAATGTATCTATTTACTAACGTATATATTCATAATCCCTCAATCATAAAAACAACTTTTGACTAAGTAAACTTTCAAAGAGAAAATGTTTTTGTGCATAAACATAGAATCAAAGAGAGAGAAAAAGATAGTTCAGTTCATTGAGCACAAACCTTGCAGTACTTCTTCTTCATGTTATTGATCATTTTATCCTACAAGACAAAAGTCTGCGAATCTCTAAACACCACTGAATGTGTGAGGGGCAAAATTTGTTTTAAGGAGATTATGTCAAACATAAGACTTAATCAGTTCCGCATCATTCTGTGATACCCCAATTTGATTGATTGTGTGATGTGTGTGGGTGTGTGATGAGTCCCACATTGGGTATTTATTGGGTAGATCTGAGCTTTATTAACAACTACAAGGAGCCTCAGTTGTGACTAGTCCTTTTGAGGTATAGCACAGATGTGGCTAGCACTTTTCCTTAGGTCGTTTCATATGGTATCAGAGCCGGCCCGGTAATCCCGTATGGGCTCATAAACACTTCCCCACAAAGTAGGCCCTAACGAGGACGTTTGGAATTTAAGAGGGAGAGATTGTGATACTCCAATTTGATTGATTTTGTGATGTGTGTGGGTGTGTGATGAGTCCCACATTGGGTATTTACTGGGTAGATCTGAGCTTTATTAACAACTTCAAGGAGCCTCAATTATGACTAGTCCTTTTAGGTATAGCGCAGATGTGGCTAGCGCTTTTCCTTGGGTCGTTACATAAGACGGGGATTGAACCCCAAATCTCTTATTCAACCCTTAGAAATTTTACCAATTGAGATAACTGGAACCCACTTAATACTAGTATAAGATCATAGAAGTATATCAATCAAAATCCTCCCTTTTGTTTTATAAGTCATGTAGGCATAACCCAAGAGATATAAATATCAAATCCTCCAAATATGTCCTAGCAAATCATCATATGATGGAACCTCACTTACACTTCTCATCAAGTCATCAAAAGAACAGTATCTACGACCTAATAACCTTCATAAACAATAACTAGAGTTGTAATGCCTAGGGCGCAGATTTCATTCTAAATCAAAACCTAGCATAAAGTCTACAAGATCATAACCTGGCTCTGATACCATTAAAATTGTCACGTCCCGAACCCAAATATAAAGATAGGCACGTGACAACTGCCGCATGCTTATAAAGTAAGCACCCTACAAGTGTGCAAGGCCTTCTTAGCCACTAAAATTTATCCTCAAAAAAATTAAATCAAATAAATCCAAAATACCTCAACAATTTCTTTATGAAATAGATCTCCAATAATTTAATAGGAACAAAATCCAACCCTCATGTACATAATGCCAAATGACCAATAAATATAAAACTATTAGAAGATCATCTAATCCCAAAATCACTAAGCTTCTTTTCCTGCTCACAACACAACATCAAAACTCTCAAACCTTGCTATTCTTCACAATCTGAAATTGGAGGAGAAAAAGGGATGAGTTGATAACTCAATAAGTAACCAAAATCCTAATAAGTTCTATCAAGCAATAGATCTGTAAAGTAATAAGATGTAATATGAGTCTTCAAAAGTTATAACATACTATGTGTTTTAAAAATAACTGAAGAAGATTCATAGTCTTAAAATAATAAGTTACAAAAAGATCACATACTTTAATCTTACAAATTTATCATAGATGGTTTAGAAAATAGTCAGTTTTCCATATATCAAAGGTTATAACTTACAATAGGTTCCAAAACACACAAGCAATTTTAGTGACTCAAAAATAGTTCAACTACATCAACATTGCCAAAATCACATATGTAGTTTTAAGGACTCAAAATAGTTCGAAACTTCAAACGTAATTTATATTCTTAACAATCTTATGACTATGGTCACGCTATATCCCCATGACTGAGTATCAGAGTACCAATGAATAACCCCCATTGGTTTGGGTATCGGAGTACCAATGAATAACCCCCATTGGTTTGGGTATCAGAATACCAATGAATAACCCCCATTGGCTGGGTATCAGAGTACCAATGAATAACCCTCATTGGTTTGAGTATCAGAGTACCAATGAATAACCCCTATTGGCTGGGTATTAGAATCAATTCATAGTCAGATTGTCCATAATCATATATATGACATCATAGTTTCTAACAAACATATATCGTATTCAAATACACAAACACACACACACATATATATATATATAATCATATATTCAATATTCAAATATATTTGTGATATTTCTATATTCTTTACTTTAAATCAATATAGCTAAAATAAATAAATAAATAAATAAAAATAAATCTTATATTCAATGCTCATATATATATTTGTGGAAATTCTATATTCTTTACTTTGAATCAGTATAGCTAAAAACAATTAAATAAAATACCTTATATATTCAATAATTAGATATATTTGTGATAATTATTTACTTAAATCAGTAATACAATAGAAATAAAATTGTAACAACTGTAAACAATTTTCAATAGTTAAAATACCCAAAATAAAACCAATTAGGATAAAATTACTTACCTCCAAAAGAAATTTTTCCCTAACACTTCCTCTAAAATCCTTAGATATCACCTAGAACAATTTTCAAATATTTTTACTCAATAATCAAATAATTTAAAAAAAAATAATAATAATAACTTATAACGATACCCGGCCAACAGAGAGACTACTAAAATATCCAATAATTTCTCTTTATTATCTCAAAATAAAAATCCATGTATTCAATATATATATATATATATATATATATATATATATAAATCCTCTACTACCACAAACAAAGCCTATGATACCTAAAATCATTTAGAGTCAAATCAAAAGCACTGCCTAGTCCATCTTCTATAGTTCTACACTTGTTCCTTCTTTCTTTCTTTCTTTTTTTTTTCTTTTTTTTTTTTTTTTCTTTCTACTGCCACTGCCGCCTCTAGTTTTCTCTTGGCATGAAGACAAATCTCTGACACAAGCTTTATTGAAACTCTATTCTTCCTCTACTAAGTCAATAAACAATAATAATATATGGGTTCGGTTAATGTGTGCCCTAAGAGCACACATTAACAAATCCATTTTTGAAAAAGTTTTATAGTCAAAATTTTTTAAATTTCCAATAAACTTTTTCTAAAATTGGTTTACTATTGTGTGACAGGCACATATTAGTAAAATCCATTAAGGGTGATGTACTTTTGACCCTTTATGCATATATGTATGGTGTAACTATAGACTTGATTCCTCGGAACTATTAGTGGCAAAAAATAAAGAGAGCAAAAATATTGTAATTACGTGGGATTTTGGTGTGAGTGGATGGTAAGCAATTATTGGTTATTTTGAATAGTCTCTCTTCTGGTCGGATACCGTTATAAGTTTTCTTGAATTATTTGATTATTGAGTAAAAATATTTGAAAATTGTTCTAGGTGATATTTAAAGATTTTAGAGGAATTGTTAAGAAAAAGTTCTTTTGGAATAACTTTTGGAGGTAAGTAACCTTAGCCTAATTGGTTTTATTTTGCTTATACTACTGTATTTTAACTACTGAAATATGTTTATAATTGTTACTATTTTATTTAATTGTTTTAGCTACATTAATTTAAAGTAAAGAATAAAGAATTATCACAAATATATTGAGTACTGAGTATATAGTTTTATATATATGTATTTGAATGAGATATATTTTTGTTCGAACTATGATTTTATATATATGATTTTAGATAATCTAACTATATTTTGACTCTGATACATAGAATTTTTATTTTTATTGTATTACTGATTTCAAGTAAAAGATTATTGCAAATATATTTTAATACTAAGTATATGATTTTTATATATATGCTTGAATAAGATATATTTTTGTTAGAAACTATGATTTCATATATATGATTATAAACAATCTGACTATGAATTGATTTTGATACCCAGCCAATGGGGGTTATTCATTGGTACTCTGATACCCAAACCAATGGGGGTTATTCATTGGTATTCTGATACCCAACTAATGAGGGTTATTCATTGGTACTCCGATACCCAAACCAATGGGGGTTATTCATTGATACTCTGATACCCAGCTAATAGAGGTTATTCATTGGTACTCTAATGCTCAGTCACGGGGATATAGCATGACCATAGTCATAAGATTGTTAAGAATATGAATTACATTTGAGTATTTGATCCATTTTGAGTCCTTAAAACTACATATGTGATTTTGGAAATGTTTGAATATTTAACTATTTTGAGTCACTTAAACTGCTTATGTATTTTTGGAACCTATTGTAAGTTATAGCTTTTGATATATGGAAAACTGACTACTTTCTAAACCATCTATGATATATATTTGTAAGGTTAAAGTACATGATCTATTTGCAACTTATTATTTTAAGACTATGAAACTTCTTTAGTTATTCTTAAAAACCCATAGTATATTATAACTTTTGAAAACACATATTACATCTTATTACTTTACCCCTTTTTCCCCTCCAGTTTCAGGTTTGGAGTTTTGACGTTGTGTTGTGAGCAGGAAAAGAAGCTTAGTGATTTTGGGATTAGATGGTCTTCTAATAGTCTTATATTTATTTTATAAGCGTGCGGCGGTTGTCACATACCTCTGTATCCTTGATCACTAAGGAGACAGGACCCCAAACCTAGCTCTAATACCATATATAACGACCCAAGGAAAAGCGCTAGCTACATCTGCACTATACCTCAAAAGAACTAATCACAATTGAGGCTCCTTATAGTTGTTAATAAAGCCCAGATCTACCCAGTAAATACCCGATGTGAGACTCATCACACACCCACACACATCACACAATCAATCAAATTGGGGTATCACACATTCATTCTTCACGCATTTGGTCTATGAGTTATTTAATTATTGTATAAATTTCTTCTTATATATTGAGTCTTATTATTTATAATTAGATTTGTGTGTTATTATTGTTTACATAATCACAAAAATAAATTAATTGTTGAAGTATATCCAACAATTTGATTTTACTAAGAGATGCAACGCTTTAGCAATGAGTTGGATTGTGCACGCTTTCTTTAGGTTTAGATTGGCCTCATATTTCTAACATCTCTCATTTGCATATTGCTAGTAGAAAATAATTATGGTCCATTTGGATTGAGGGAGAAGGGGGGAGAGTAGAGTAGATTTGGATCAAAACTAGTCTATTTTTAGTTAATTCTACTATACTCCCTTCCACTCTTCCTCCCACCTTCCTCAGTCCAAACGGGCCCTCAGACTTCTCTCATATTAATTTTTGAAATCTTTCACTTGAAAAATACTTAAGTAGTTTAACTTCAACATTTTAAATCATATACTTTATAAATTATAATAATGTATATCCTCGTCTGTCTCCATTAAAACTCGTAGTTCAATTTGTTAATTTGGGTGGGGGGAGGTTCTTTTCATTTTCGGAATGTCTCGTAGTTATAATATTGAGGTATTTATAGGAGGCAAACCTAATGGAAAGGAACGCAAAGTGGAGAAAGCCTTCCAAACACACTCAGATCTCTCTCTCTCTCTCTCTCTCTCTCTCTCTTCAATATAGAATCTCCCCTTTTTCTCGCTCTCTCTCTCTCTCCCTATTATTGGTGTCTGCTGCTAGAAGAGACGAGTCATATATAATCAAAGTAAGAGTAACCCCAAGGCGATCCATATAGCCTAAAAGCAACTGTAAGACCAAGTAAGTAAAGTTTATCCTCACTGTTACCTGTTTTAGCTTTGATGTTATCTATATGTGTGTTTACAAAACTTCCATGTTTTTGCACAATATGAATAATAATATCCTTAAGCCAGAGATAGATAGAACTAGAAGTAACTCTGTAATCTAACACTCTACTAGCTGTCATATTAGCAAATAGAACGCACAAATCTACAAATCTATAATGGTACGCGGAAGACCACCTATACATCCATTCTAATAAGGTCAAATAGCATCACAGAGACTATACAGTTGAACATGATACTGCAGGGTCTTATCTTATATTCTGATTCTTTTTCTTTTTCTTTTTTTGCTTTCTGATCTATGGTATAAAATATATACTTCTACGTTTTTACTGACTTGCTTATTGTCTAACCCTTTGTTTTTTCCTTTCAATTTCTTCCATCTGAATAAAAAAACACACACATACAAGTAATACTAATACAAAGCTAGCTAGAAACACAACCTCTTGATGATGGTCAAGTCTACTGCTGAAAAATAGACTACATACCTACTAGTTTTTTTTTTTTTTTTTTTCCTTCTTCTTCTTATTCTAGAATTCTATGAATGGTGAAGATATCATAAAAAATTACTGTTGTTCGTACACCTACCTGTCTAACTAAGAAAGGAAGATAAATAAACTACCAGTTGTGACGGATGGTTGTAATTACTTTATTTTAAGAGCAAAATATTTAGAATTTAAAAAGGGAACCCTTTTGAAATAGGCAATCACACAATAAAAAGATCTGACTCATGTACGAATGTGCATTTGCAATATGTAAAAAGATTAATTATAGTGATAAAACACAAAGTTAAAAGAATCATCACGTGGACAAATCATGAACTCCTCACTCAAGGTGGGTGCTAACCATGGTTCCTCTTTGCAAATTGGAATTACCAGTCAATAGAATAGGATAAGAAGTAGATAAGTTTTTTTTTTTTTTTTGATAAGAAGTGGATAAGATATATGCATAACCGTGCCATATAGATAGTATAAATAAAGAAACAAAAATTACTTTTAAGTTCTGTTACGAAAATAAAATGTGCAAAATTGGGGCTTTTGTTGAAACCAAACATTATAATAAGTAACTAAAAAATATTTAAAATTAATAATAAGACTTGTTCTAGCTTCTTTAAAAATTTTGGTATTAGAGTTTTAATTGTAGTACTGTAATATTTATAATGAAGTTCTATTTAAATAAAAATACTTGTGAGTTTGTTTCAAAAAAAAAAAAAAAATACTTGTGAGTTATGTGACGAATTCACATGGTGTAAATCTTGTGTTTGTCGATTCTCAAGAAAAAAAATAGCGTTTGTCGAAACCATAATTAGACCAAATTATTTTTAATAATTTTAAGCAGTTTTGATGTCCCACATGAAAAAAGGAAAAAAAAATTAAACAAAAATATATAATATATAATAAAAGTAGTATCCTACATGTGATTGTGTCAAGTAATCGTCCTCTCCATTTTTTTATTTTTTTTCTCGATAAACCACATGGATAGGGTTTTTTTTTTTTTTTTTTTTTTTCTCTATCTATTTACACAAAGATTTGGTCCATAACATGCTTCCATTATTTTATTTTTTTGATGAACATAACATGCTTCCATTATATAACTTATAAGGTAACCCTTTTTTATTAACTATCTTATTCTTCATTATATTTGTTTTCAATGCAATTGATTTGTGCATATTGCACGTGCAAGCAAATTACTAGTAGAAGGGAAAAAAACCATAGTGCGAACGTCTACTCTTTTTTTTTGATAAGTTGTGAGCGTCTACTCAATGAACTTTAATGGGTAAAGCATAACTTTTATTATATTATAAGATAATCATCTCTCTTTCTATATATATAAAATTTATTTTATATTTCATTAGCTCCTGGGAAGGTAAAATAAAAAGATTCTCAACTCTAAAATAAATAAATAAATAAATAAATAATTACAATAAAATAAAAAGTAAGTTTACTATCACAACAATTTTCACAATTTTTACCACAATTTACCTATATAGTGATTTGTAAGTGGTGAAAATAAAAATGATGAACCCATATAGGTCTATAATTTCACCTCTCACGAGTCATTTTATAACAAAATTATACTAAAATTATGAAACTAATTGTGATATTAAACTTACTTTAAAAAAAAAAAAAAAATGTATGCTATTTTGGGTGAGCCTTTGCAGCCTCCGAAGTATTGTACTTGACAGGAATGTATGGTGGTGAATCGTTATTAAGGTCAGCAGTTTTAGAGGATGTACGACAATATTCGAAAAAGTAGAATCCATGCAATATAAAAGAAACAAAAAGGTTGCTTTTAGGGAAAATCAGTTCCATATTTCAGAGATCGAATCGGATATGTGATAGAGTCCGAGTGCATGCTTTAACAAACAATCATTTTACCAGGATTTGTTGGCATGTGGATATGTGGAGAACCCCTCAACTGTCAGTCTAGGTGCATGCTTTTGTCAATTTAGTTCAGGATCTTAATAATTAAAGTTGTGCATTGACCAGAAACTAGTTTGTTGAGAAGAAGGATAGGAATCACATACAACATAGATACACCAAACTTTCACAACAAAGCCTTGACCAGAAATTATTAATTTGGGCAATGTTGCTATTTTTTTTTATTTACTTACCACAAACAACTTGTTATTTAAGATTTATTGTAAAAATGTTATACATGTTGGTTATTCATATTACATAAAGAATAAAAAAGACTTTTGAATGACTAAAGTAAAAGGTTAAAGTGAACATCAATTCCCATGTTTTGTTTAAAACGAAATATGTAAGTTTAGAATTGTGTAACTTAATTGGTTGGCATCTTCTAGTGTTTCCAATGAAAATTTTTACTACAAGTTTGGAGCTCTAAAATACTATATAAATTCAAAAATTTACCACAAGGTTGGAGCTCTAGGAAAAAAAATTTAATAATTAAAATGATTTTATCATATCTAGCTTGATTTTATGGGGGGTTTAATATTTTAACATATACCCATTACATATTCATGATTTATTATAAATTTAGAATGTAGAGCCGTAGACAGATTAGACTTGGTACAATATTGTTTCCACATATATTTAACATTTGGACATTAATTATAATGTCCAAATGGTGCAAACTTGCTTTAGATATTGGCCATATCGATTTATATGTATAAATGAGCAAAGTGGTGAATCCAACTTGAAAATCATAGTCTAACCAAATATTTATGTATTATATATATTCCTCTTACAGGTGATTAACAACAGGATGGATGAGAGATTACTTGGAGCAGAACCAGAAAATATTAGTAATCTGCCAAGGAGAATTTGGGTGGAATCGAAAAAAATATGGAGGGTTGCATTTCCTGCTATGTTAGCCAGGGTTACTCAATTTGGAATGTTTGTGGTAACACAGGCATTTATAGGGCATCTTGGTGAAGTGGACCTTGCGGCTTATGCACTCATTCAAATTCTAACTGTACGATTTGTAAATGGGATACTGGTGAGTATCTTTATCATACTTTTTTTTTTTTTTAATCTTTTGTTTCATATTTGGAAAGATTATATTTGTACCAACTTTTTTTTTTTTTGGGTATCAGTATACTCTTAACTAACTTTCAAACTATATAGCTTCTATATATTAACTCAACTGGTAAAGTCTCTGATAGTTGAATAAGAGATTTGGAGTTCAATCCACGCCTACACCAATGCCTACGCCAAAAGCCGATTGGTGTCTTGGTCTGATGATATATATATATATCATCAGTAGTGGACACCATAGGTTGAAACTTTTTCAAAAAAAAAATTTTAGAGTCTAATTTTTCAATCAAAAAAAAAAAAAAAAACTTTCAAAATATATATATATCACCCTAATATATTTTTGGCCAATAAATTGGCACCCAATCTTTTCTCAAAATTTTAAATCATATCTCCTAAAATGATATAATAAGATTAATTATTCAATACTTTCATAATATAGTGACGGGGTACTTTTTTCTTCTTCTTTTTTTGACCGTTGCATCATGAATATTATACTTTCATAATATTGAGACAGTTTACCATAAGTGAAATTTTAATTCTGTTCTCAACATTATTCAAAAAATTAAGATGCTGCTCCAATTTAAATTATATTACTAAAATCTAAAGATTTAAAGGAATTTTCTTGAATTATTTTTAATTATTCAATCATCTACCATAATTTTTGGTTCTAATAAAAACTTGGTCTTACACGATATCCTTCCATCATATAACTTAAGATTTTTTTTTTTTTAATTTTCAATTTCAGGATATTATTAGTCAAATATTTTCTTCAATACAAATAAATTTTAATTAATCAACCCGTGCATGACTTGAGCATACTACTAGTAAAAGGAGAAAGAAGAGTAACCAGACATATTCATTCTTGCCTCACATACAAATAAAATTAGACCAATAGAGACATGTTTCTAAAAGATGGAATATGCATTTTTGAAAAAAAAAAAAAAATTAATTTCTTTGTAATAGTCAATTGAGAATTTCTAGAACCAACGCTAAAATTTTGGAATTAAGGCTTTATTATTTGCCGATGGATTTATGAAAGAATGATTCTATCAATCTGTAACACAATTTTGCCTCCATTTTAATTTTCATATTTTAGTTGGGCATGTCAAGTGCAACTGAGACTCTTTGTGGGCAAGCATTTGGAGCAAGGCAATACCACATGATGGGCATCTACTTGCAAAGGTCATGGCTTATCAATGTTGTTATTGCAACTATCTTGCTCCCTGTCTTTATCTACTCAGCTTCCATCTTCAAGCTACTTGGAGAGGAAGATGAAACATCAGAAGTTGCTGGATATATCTCTTTGTGGTTCATTCCAATTCTCTACTATTTCGCTTTTGGCTTTAGCGTCCAGAAGTATTTACAAACGCAGCTCAAAAACAAAATTGTCGGATGGCTATCTGCTATTACGTTTGTACTTCATGTTCTTTTGTCATGGATTTTTGTGAGCAAACTGAACTGGGGGATTCCTGGTGCAATGAGTGCGATGATTATATCTTATTGGTTAGTGTTAATTGGAACACTCGTGTATGTCTTTGGAGGTTGGTGTCCCAACACATGGACAGGTTTCTCACTAGCTGCTTTTCAAGATTTACTACCAGTATTGAAGCTCTCACTATCCTCAGGTGTCATGCTTTGGTAACTCCATGTCCTTCACTAAATTACTTCATCTCAATTCTTTTTTTTCCCACCTTTTTTTTTTAATTTTTAAATTCAATAGTTAGAACAATAGAGGAGCAGACAATGTTAAGAGGAATTCATTTTATTGCATCATTCCTTGCATGGCACAACAAAATTTTAACATTCTTAAGCATTTTTATATTCACTCTATGCTAGTTCCTTTCTCATTCCTTTTACATTTTCCTTTGTAACTCTTTTATCTTACTGTTATAATCATCCCCTTTCTCTTTTCTTTTCTTTTTCTTCACTTTCCCAATAGCTTGGAGTTTTGGTACAATGCTGTTTTAATCTTATTGGCGGGATATGTGCAAAACGCTACGGTTGCAATATCTGCATTTTCCATTTGGTAAGGCCACATTGATTCTCATTTTAAGTTTCTTACTAGATTTTGGTATACTAGAAATGTCCTAAATTGAACCGACATTGTTGCAGCCTGAATATCATTGCTTGGGAATTTATGGTTTTCCTTGGCTTCCTAACTGCTGCAAGGTATTGCTTTGCTCTTATTACCCTTTTTTCTTGTTTGATGACTGACATTGTAATCCAGTTTCTCTTTAACTGATAGATAAACATATTTCCTTTGTATAGCGTCCGGGTTTCAAATGAACTAGGGAAAGGAGATGCTAAAGCTGCAGAGTTCTCCGTTAAAGTCATCTCCAGTACTTCAGTTATTCTTGGAGTGTTCTTTTGGATTCTATGTTTAATATTTGGTCATAAACTCGCTTACTTGTTCACAAGTGATGAGGAAGTTATAGCATATGTGTCGAGCCTCTATATCCTGCTAAGTTTGTCAATCTTACTCAACTGTGTCCAGGCAGTACTTTCAGGCATGTATTTCAATTTATTACTATGATGATAGTGAAAGGTCAAACTATTGTTTATACACCTTATAGACTGGCAAGTTCTTTATAAGTGTAAACATGGGTGCTCCTTCCACTCCAATTTTTTTTAATCTATAACTTCTGTTTTACAGGGGTGGCTGTGGGTGCCGGTCGGCAAGCTGTGGTTGCATATGTTAACATAGGTTGCTATTATCTGATTGGGATCCCAGTAGGAGCTATTCTTGGATATGTGGCCAAACTAGAAGTAGAGGTAAGAAACCTGTATCTAGTTTTCTAACTCCGAGTCATCAACCATCAGTTCCCATGAGATTCTTTTCCCTCGTGAAAATTGAGCTTAGTTTTATAATATAGGATTTTAATAATGTCAGTTTACATAATCATTTTAAATTATTCTTAGCTAATTGAATGAGGAATATATTCTTAACTTATCTGTTCTTAATAAATCATGCAGGGCCTATGGATTGGAATGATCCTTGGTGTGGTAATGCAATCACTCGTGCTTGGTTACATAACCTTTAAGACTGATTGGACTGACCAGGTAATTCAAATGTATCTATTGCAAGAGCCATGATCAGCATCAATTATTTTGATTTACATGAATATCATCAGAATGACAAATGCATTTCGTAACCCTTTTTTTTTTTTTTTTTTTGTGTTCTTCTAGGTGAATAAAGCATCAGAACGTTTGAATAAGTTGTTCTTGAAACCTACCGAAGGAAGTTCTATTGAAGAACCACTGAACGGATGAACAGTTCAATTTCTCTAAACTGTATTCGGTTGATTGAGATTGAACCACTGAAAGTAGTTCATTTGAAAGTATTTGATAAAATCTTGATTTTTCATCCCAGCCAGCTGATACAACATTTAACTGCATTAGCAAACCAATCATCTTTTTGCCCTATGTTTTCCCTTGACATACACCTCTGGAAAATAACATTCTTAATTGTAACAAAGAGTGATTAAAGAAATTGTTCTTCAAAACCCTATTCATATGACTTCTTGTTGCTTTAAAAACAAAAACCAACACAAAAATAAAACAATACAATACAATACAGAATGGAAAGGAGCTATCAAAAAACATAAAAGGTAAGCAAAAGGAAAGGACTGGAAAAAATATACACAAAATGCAGCCGCATATGAATCTGAGGCACTTAAAGCTTGTACTCTTTTTAACATTTGACATTTGCACTATTAAGATGGCAAAATTTTTATATGCCATGGCTATTTGAAGAACAGAATCTTCGGTGTGGTTTTGGAAATATGATAGATCAACTTATGTATAAAAAAAAAAATAATAATAATAAAAAAAAATAAAAAAAAAATGAGAAGGGTCAGTGAACTAATGAAACTAAAGTACACTATCTTTTCAAGAGGTTGTATGCTGGTAAATCTCTCACGTTGATGACATCTTCAAGTGCAAGCTCACGCTCTAACTGAGTTCTTGTAGACTTCAAAACGTCCTGGAAATCCAAAATAAAATTTACAACCAACAGCAGATTTGATTAGGGAGAGAACACAATTCATACATCAAATCAAATGGACAGGATATAACTTGCTAAAACGATTTACATTGAATTCCATATAAGAAGCGCGCTTTGCAAGCCACTGAGCATCCATCATATGAAAGGCTACACAATAGAGATTATCAAATGCCATTTCATCTTCCCCAAGCAGTTCCAAAAAGCGAATTCCTGCTAGAGAAGTTGGCTTTCCTGCAAAAGAAAAAAACATAACCCCAAATACTTCATAAATGGAGCATTAGAATCAAATGTTTTGAAGAATTCCTAATCCAAGATCTTAATTTTTCATAAATGGAGCTTTCGAATCAAGTGTTTAGAAGAATTCCTAATCTAAGATGTTAAGTCTGTTTGGCATCAGACAACTAAAAATAAGTGTCATGCCCAACCACAAAAATGTGTTTGGGGTAGGATTTGTAATAAATAACCTATTGCAGCTGAAACATTTTTTCAGCATCTGGTCAGTCATGAGAGGAGCACAGCTGTTAGACAACATGTGAATATTCTTCATTTGAGAAATCCATATTACCTGATTGAAGATCCAACATTTGTGCCAACATAAAAGAAATATTGATCCCAGCTACAGCGAAGGGATATTCCCACTCAGCTCTAGTTCCATCTTGTTTGTGTAACAATCTTTGGAACGATTCCTGTAGAAGGAAATATCATGATATTTTTTAGCTTAATTCCATTGTTGGTCCCTAAAGTTTAACCCATGAACAATTTTAGTCTCTGAAATTTAAAGCGATCACTTTTAGTCCCTTAGATCATCACTCCATATGGACTAATAGCGATCACTTTAAGTTTTTAGGGACTAAAAATGATCACTTTAAACTTCAAGGACTACAATTTATCATGAGCTTAAGTTTAGAAACCAGCTGTGCACTTTGGCCTAATTTTTTATGAATGAAATAATTTCATAGCCAACAAAAAGAGATTACAATCAGTTCAAACAACCTCCAGACGCAAGCAGCTGATGAGTTGCACACACAATACAGAAACAAAGGAGATAACTCCAACACATACAGAAACTCTCCATCTACTACATAAAATTCTATATAATAGTATTAGGAATGTTCCGAAGACCTCCAACACATGCTCTAACATCCTCTCTAATAGCCTTCACAAGCCCCTCTGTTTTCAGTTAAGCCTTTCCGTATATTTTTGCATACCAAAATCACCATCTATATGTACATATGAATTCATACAGAAAGTCCACTACTCCCCAAAATATAAATGTACACAGGGAAATGTTCTCAGTTCTCACGCAGATACATAAGCAAGCAAAGTGTTTATTATTGTTAAAAGCACCAAAGCAACTATGTGAAAGGCATTGCCCTAGTCTCATCTTTGTAATTGTCCAAAAATACGCTTGATACATAGATCCCAAAGCGATATTGAAACAGTGGTATATGATGTTAAAATAGAAAATTGATAACCCTTTTACTCCCTTAATATTAGCACAATTCTTTCTACAACTCTTAACTGCTTATCAGGCTTCTTTTGCTGCAAGGATCAAAGTAAGATTCCTAGAATTCATACACGTTAGCACCCACTTTTCCCCAGTGAAATTCCAAATTCTAAACCATTTCATCTTTCTAACTCTTTTCTGGATCAATTACTAAATTAAACCCACAAAATTTATTCCACAATAATCTCTCTTCTCTCGACCTCTCTAAATTGAAGTTTGGGTTTTACACTCCTTCAACTTCAAGTGTATGGAAGATCAACAAAAATTATGACTAAGAGAGTAGTTTTCTATGCTATCTTTTCAATCCAAGATGCAGGATTCTTTAGTTTTGGGAGCATTGAGCATTTATAGTCACGTCCCAGTGTGCCAGCTCTCCTTTTCTTTTTTCTCTAAAGTTTTGCATAATTTTTCCTTTTTTTCTTTTGAAATGATTTCTCTTGTTTGTGTGCCTACTATTTATAGAGCATCTTACAGTATGTGCAGGAGACTAGTCTGATAAAAACAAAAACCAACATTAAGTAGACAAATACAAGTAAAGATGCCCTTTAATACCAAACTTCAAAGCAGGGGACGCACAAAACCAATAAGTATAAGGATCAATCTATAGGCCATGTCCAGTAAAACTCTTATTCCATTAGGATTCCCTATAAACAAGAACTTTGAATGCATATTTGTGCCATTACTGCACCCCCAAGAGAAACAACCCCTAATGCCAATGCATAAATCTCTCTTTTTTTTTTCTTTGGCTGGATTTTTAATCTCTCAAAAAATACCAATATATGTTCGTTTCCTCTTCTTTGATTGGTCTCATGCATGGGGATTTACTTCTACAGAATCCATTCTACTGTTTTTAGATTCATTTTCTTCTTGTACATAAGTTTTTTTTTTTTTTTTTCTTTGTTGCTTGTACATATTTCATTTGTGTCAATGAGATCTAGCTCAACTAACACCTCCTCCCCTTGTAAGTGCTAGATCTGTGAGGTTATGAGTTCAAGACCAACTAAGTGCACGTGCAACTTACCAATAAATGTTCGCTAAGATATGAAAATGACGGATACACCATAGACCACCATGCTTCAAAAATCACAAGTTTTGGTATAAACTCAAGGTTAATTCCAAACAAAGTAATGCCAAGATCTGCCTTAACAGAACACTACACCCAAATAGAAAAGGTAACTGGAACTGTGTCATGTGATGAAATGCAAAATAAAATATAAATACTACTGGTATCAGGAAAAACAAAGTACAATATGAACGAAGAAGATCCAAATTTTCCTGTTTTGAGGTAGAATCTTTAGGAATTCAGCACTTAATGAGGGTTCTTGACAAGATTTTGAGGGATTCTTGAATATGGTTTGATTTTTTTTTCTTCTTTTTGAAAAGTAATAAATATATATATATATCAAGAGTCACCCAAGTATACAGGAATTATACCAGGGTGAAAACAATCAATTACAAAAATTGCATAAGTCTAATAAATCAACAATAGAAAAGAAAAAAATGTTCCTCAAGGCAGTCAGCCAGTCGAATAAAGTTCGGAAAAAGAAAAACTTGAGATTAGGCATAAAATGCTCGGTATCTTCAAAACTTCTGCTATTCCTTTCCCTCCAAATGCACCACATCCGACAATGTGGGATAATCATCCAAATGTGACCATTTCGATAACAACCAAATTGACCTTGCTAGCAAACTAGAAGCTCAACTACAGATTTTGGCATCACCCAAAAAACTTTCCAAACAAACCAAAAATCATTGACCACAAATCTGAAACGATGGAGCAATGTAGCAAAAGGTGGTCAGCAAATTCACCATTACATTTGCACATATAACACCAATCTATGATCTTTACCTTTCTCTTCCTTAAATTGTCAATAGTCAAAATATTACCCAAAGCTGTAATCCATTTAAATAAAGCTACTCTCAAAGGGACCTTGAATCTCCAAATGATTTTCCAAGGGAAAAGAGATCAATAGTAGCAATATCAGTATTAGAGTCCAAAAGTAGGTAAAAACACCTACCTTAAAGCCCTTTTTCTTATTCAGTTGCCAGTACATCTTATCCTTTCCAATCCCCCTAATTTCCGAATCATAAATGGCACTCATGAAAGTCATCAAGGACTCTAATTCCCAATCTTGTATTGCCCGCACAAAGTGGAGATCCCAGTGAAGAACCACATTGGTGAAATGCATAAAATCTGCCACACTGGCATCCTTATTACAGCTAAGTCTAAATAACTCGGGGTAACAAACAGCAAGAAAAGTCTAGCCACACCATCAGTCTTGCCAAAATTTTATCAGTGTTCCATCCCCAACCTCATAGTGAATGTGAGAAGACAAAGACGGCCAGCCCTGTCTAATAGTTCTCCATAGACAAACACCATATGGACTAAGGACTGAGCAAGTACACACCCCACACGCCCCCCGCACCCCCCCCCCCCCAATTCACTACCATATTTCACCTCTATTACTCTTCTTTAAAGAGCATCTCTCTCAAAACCATACCACCAGAACCATTTTCCTAACAAGCTTCATTAAAAAGGTTTAGAAAGTTAAGTAACTTCATGGGATCTTGAATAATTTTGATGGTTGTTTGGTGTTAGACATTGAATAGAACAAGAAGCAATTACACTTAGGTAGGAGAAGGCAACACAGAACACATTCTCAAAGCTTAAAGCTAGAATTTTATCAAAATCATCTTCCTTACATATGGAGAATGCATTTCCAAGACAAGATATAATTAAATAAATCATACAAACAAATGAACAATGAGGCTTAAGAAAAAGGGGGCATTATAAACTTACTCAACCAAAAGAATGAAATAAATATTTAATGTACATTGAAGGCAAAAATACAGCTGATTACAATGACAGTTGAGATTTATGCAAGTAGTACGTTTATAAATATAGCGAAGTAAACATACCGGATATCTCTGAGCAAAAAAGATAAGATTCTCCAATGATATAAATCCCCCACCCCTGCAAATAGCGTTGAAAACTTCATGTTGAAGATATTTTTATGAAGGAGAAATCACAATGAAAACCAAATTTCATTGTCTAAAAATTAGTCCTCATATAAGTTCTCCTATTTACCTAAAATCTGTTGAAGGGTCAGAACCCTGCCAACCCATTTCCTTCCAAAGCTCAGATTTAAGAGATGGGAGCTCCCTTTCAGGGTAAGCCAACCTCCATAATTGTTTAAGTGCATCCTGCAACCCAAAGTCCCAAATATTCAGTTTATATTTACTTTTTTTTTTTTTGATAAGTAATATTCAGTTTATATTTACTTTAAAAATTATATTTTAAATAAAAGATCCTTCTTTCTCTAGCAAGTCTTCTGCTTTTGTGGATCTCAGTTCATAAACCCATCTCTATTTGAGTATCAAATTTGTACTGGATTACAATTAAGATATGTGCATAGATGTCTTTTAATTGAACAACATAAACTTGAGAATTATGTTTTGACTTGTTTTCAATAAATTGACATGTCTCTAAATCCAGGTAATCCAAATTACCTTCCCTTTAAAAAAAAGCATGAAACTATATGTTGAGACATAATCATAGAGAATACAAAAAAATTGAAATGACTTTCTATTGGAATAATTTCCTAGACAAGTAGGTTGGTCAGCCCATAGTTTGAGATGATGAATGTTTAGCATCCATGTCTTGCATGCAACAGTGAGTGAATTGTCATTACAATAAAGTATAATAAGGCAACATGAACCAGACACAATAGTTATATGATTACTATAATACACAGACTCAAAAGTACTACATATCAATGAAAAATAGATACTAAAGAAATAAATATATGATAAAGTCTGGATTCTACAACTTGATTGAAGGCATCCAACAATAAAATCTCAAAGAAAATAAAAAACAAGGACAGGTAACAAATGTTACTAAAACATAAAATAAAATAAAACAAATAGAAAGAAGCAAAACAAAACCAAAAAAAGAAGCCTACTTGATGCTCAACACGAGAACCATCAAAGGGGACTTCAAGCCTTTGCCGTAGATTCTGGAGTCTTTCTTCCTAAAATGAAACAAATTTTAAGCAGCAAAGATAAGTAACAATAACAAGTACCCTCATATATTAATAAATAAATAAAAATACTGAAGTAAATTAATGAATATTTTATAAAATGAACAGTTTAAAAAAACAAATAAAACTTTCCACATCAGATTATAGAGCATAATGAGTAAACAATTCCTGTGATTAATCGTCCTAGAAAGACCAAAAATGTATACTTACATAGATTTTTGTTAAAAAATATTAGATTGACCATTTCAAAAGGAAATTCCATCAACTTACTTTCAATTTCAACCTAGAAGGAGAGAGAATAATAATAATGCATGCACCCAATACGTCTTGAACCCACAACCTCAACCCCCCCCCCCCCCCCCTCCTTCTTTCTTAATAAGTAAAAAAATTCTAATTGATATCAAAAAATAGAGTCACCTAAATACATAAGGAGTATACAACTAGGGATCAAACAATCGATTACACAAATTACATAACTCTATCACATCAATAATAGAACATAAAGACAAACTATGCAAAACTGACATCCAATCCAACAAAGTTCTAAAGAAAATGAATTTGAGGTTTGGCATAGTTCTCTTTGTGTCCTCAAAGCTCTAAATGTTCCTCTCCCTCCATATACACCACGACCTCACCCTCCCCCTATAAATTAAAAGGTAAGGAGTTGCCAAATGAGCTAGAGTTCATTTGCTTCTTAGGGAAACAAGTTCACTTCATATTTCCAAAAATGAACAACAATATACATTGGTTTATTGATACTCTTGGTTCAGATTTCTTTGATGATTTTTAGAATAATGATTAAGAGTCCATTTGGGAACAGCTTATTTTGCTGAAAATACTGTAGATAAAGCTAAAAGTAGCTGAAATAGTACAGTGGAACTCATGAATAGTACCAAAAAGTGTAATGGAACCCATGAATAGTTGCAAAAATAAGCTGATTAATAAAAAAAAGCTACCTTTTTTAACTTTTCCCAAACACAACCTAAATTCACCATTTCCTAAAAACTTAAGTTTTGGGGACAATCAAAAATTTATCATTGTCTCAGAGCAAATAGTCTGAAGGTCGAACTCTATCTTCACTCTACCTATCACTTAACAAAGTTAAATATCCTATGTGTTAGGTTCCACTTATTTTGGGGGAGGCTTGGGCCATGCATAAGCGTAGTGTTACAATAATGGTTAAATGATGGGTAAATTGCAAATTACACCCCTAAAGTTTGGGGGTGTTTGAATTTTACACCCCGAAATTTCAGAATTTGGATTTTACCCCCTGAAGTTTGAGGGTGTTTGGATTTTATACCATGACGTTCCAGAATTTGGATTTTATTCCCTAAATTTTAGAGGTTTTGGATTTTATTCCCTAAATTTTGGAAGTGTTTGGATTTTACATCTTGAAGTTTCAGAATTTGGGAGTGTAAAATCCAAACACCCCCAAATTTAGGAGTAAAATCAAAATTCTAAAACGTCAGGGTTTCAAATCCAAACACTCCAAACTTTAAGAGGGTAAAATCCAAATTTTGAAACTTCAGGGTGTAAAATCCAAACACCCCCAAACTTTTGGGGTGTAATTTGCAATTTACCGTTAAATGATTGAATTCTCCCTTTCCCAATAGGTTACACTTTTGGGATAAGTAATAATTTACCAATGATAATTACTCCCCATTGTTAGTTATGATAATAATTTACTTGTACTAACCCGTGGACTTTACCTCAAGTAAATGCGGTTGGGAGTGAGTGAATCTTTGGGTACTTATAATCTAAAAGTGGCACTCCTGTCCCACATCTACAAAACTACACACCTAAATTTGGAAATTGAATCTCACCTCAGCAAGACTTTTTGATGCCACCACGGAAGATTGAGTTGTTACTACTTCGCAAATTCCTTTTTCTTTTCATTTTTTATTTATAAGAACTTAAAAAATTCATCGATTCAATATCTTTTATGGGATTCCTATGTGAAATCCAATTGAAGTGAAAATTGTGTGGTCTTAAAGGTCTAGTTATGTGTATTCTAGGGTTAAAATAGTCTTTTACTAGCTTTTTTTGTTTATTACTTATGATCAATGTTGTAATCACAGGCAAATCTATAAAGTCTGCAATTCTTGTGAATTAAAGGTATTTTGGTAGTTTAGTTGAATCTAGAATTTTCTAGGAGATCCTAAGTATCTTAGGTTTTATTTTCTTTGAGTCCAAGTTAGTCTTTTATTAGGTTTTTAGTTCACTAGTAAAACTAGGAGCCCTAATACTGCTAGCACAAGAAAGACTCCTTATTTATATATATATATATATATATATATATATATATATATATATTCAAGGAGGAGATGGGGTTGATTAATTAAAATAATGAGTGTTTTGAGCAATGAGTGTTTTGGTGCATATTGACCTTTGTGTGTTCTTTCACCCTTTCTATTCTCTCTTTCCTTCTTCTCTTTTATGTTACTATTCACGGGTACTATACATACAAACTCTAAACACAATAAAAATTCTCTATTTTCTTCTTCCTTACATACCCCAAGTCAAACCCTTTCTTTTACATATCAAAAACTACTTAGTACCAAATAGACATCAAATAATTCATCAAACCAAATTTAATGCCTGTCACAGCCCCATAACTCTTTCTTCAAAACAATTCTAAACCTTAAGATTCACAATTCCTAACCTTAAACCAACGACAACAACGCATAACAATTTGTCCTACAAAACCTTTCTCCCTAAGCCAAAATTTAAATTAGAATTCAATCCTTTAACAATGGTAGGAACAAGGGAGAGGACCTGCAAATCACCTTCCTGAAACATGCTCTCAATCCTAAACTCCAACTAGCAAGAATATCATTCTTCAGACCAATTTGAGCATCAGTTAAAATTGCCTCAAAGAATAAGAAAACATAACTACTCAACAAAATAGAAATTATACAGGGAGTATAAAAACCACGGAAAATAAATCAATACTGTTCAACCCTTATCAAAAAGTTTGAGATGACAACAATTATATTGAAAACGTTCCTTTACTCAGAGGACGTAGAAAGTTCAATAAATTGCTATAATTTAAATATATTATGTCACTAGACATACCTGCAAAGGACTAAGGGAAAGTGGAAGCAGCTTATTGTTTTGTCCTCTTTGTGTGTAGGATGAAAAGGGTAAAAGGCGTCCAATTAGAGATCCAGATCCAAGGACAATATTTGCTAGAAAAACCAAGATGAAATTATCAGTCAATGAACCAATAATATTCCCAACATCTAGGATGAAGTCAAATAGTCAATGCACACAAAGAACAAGACATCTTCAGGCTTATAGCATGATTTTTGAGGTTGTTAACCGTGAAAAGAAGGCAGTTAAATGTAGAAGGTAGATTAAAATATTTTTGTCCCTAAAGTTCACATGAAGTTCTATCTTTGTCCCCAAACTTTAAAAAGTTCTTCTTTCGTCCCTAAACTATTGAAACTTTACACTTTCTGTCCTTAAAATTCAAAAAATCTTTTTTTGTCCCTCAACTTTAAAAAGGTTATTCATTCTACATATATGATTTATAGTTTCATGCCACTTGTTCACCTGATGTGTGTGTTTTATATTTTCATTAGATTTAATGGTTCAGGTCAAACATGTCAAATTCTCTAATGTGAAAAATAGTGCCACCTAATTAGACATGTAGATTAAAATTTAACAAGAGTAGACAGAAGAACATAGAGTGTAATGCTTTCAATAGCTTAGGGACAAAAAACAAACTTCAAGCAAACTTCAGCAGGTGTCAGTAGAGCTACAAGGCTCTTGGTGACCATGTTAATATATCTAACTTTCACATCTAGCAATAAGAAGGGAAAAGGGTGGAAAATTCATCAGTTGATAAAAATCTTGATGGATAATAGGCCAGACATACCAACAAAGCCATCCAATCAAATAAACAAGATTAATTGACACTGATAGCATCTGAAAAGCATGAAGCATATAACTACAAAGCAATTCCAAAAACAGAAAAACAGCATACCAAACCATTGAGCCCATTGGGCAATCAACTGTGAGAATAGAAGCGTCCAATGGAGGTGTTCCTTCCTCCGTTCCTCTTCCGAAAGATCTTCATTAGTGTCTCCCTACAATAAAGCCAAATATTGATCACATAACACAAGATGGCTAAAATGAACCACCAGAATGGAAGATAACTAAAATGACTAACGATGCCTCACCTCGGAATGCCTATCATCATGCTCATAATTTCCTAGCAGAGGCTCATCCAATCCATCCAACCCCGATGATGCCACCAAATGCTCCTGCTTTTTTCCATCAACATCCCCATGATGAAGCCTTCTCCTCAAAGTTCTTGACGTCATCAATGTACGAATTACGTGAGCCTGAATGTCAAACACATTCACTTCTAAGGGCCCAAACAACATCAATACAGATCATCCAACAACATTGATACAAAACATCAGCAACATTTTAAAGTAAACCTGAACTGAACACACCCACGTAAAGTTTCAATAGATAAATCGGCTAAATAAGGTAGCCTTGGTACGATGGCAAGTGCCTTCCACCAAAAAATAACAAGTCACAGGTTCCGATCCAAGAATCAACCTCTCCAAAAAAGTGGGAGTTTTGTGGACTGGGTACAAGTAAGACCTTTATAAATCAGCTAAAAATCATGACATTTTGCTGCCCATCAAAAACAAGGAAAAAAAAAAAAGTGGGTATTATCTTTTCCCAGATATTTATCAACTTTTTTAAATTATTCAGCATATAGTTAGTTAGATAAGCAAAATTAGCTCATACAATACAAATCAGCTTGTGTTTAACGATCAATACATATGAAACTAAAAGCATACGAACGTTAATTTACAATTGACTAATCAAACATTAATAATTCAAAAAAAAACCAAGTTAGTATTCGTATTCGTAGTCGTAAGCAAAACAAATTGTGAAATTAAAGCCAAAATTGAAAACGTAAAAAGATAAAAGAATTAGGGTTGGGATCCAAGAAAAAGAGGGAGGGACGAATATTAGTATTTCATTCAAATGAAGTAAATGGAAATTTAAGTTACCTGAGAATGAGATTTGTGAGAAATGCCAAAACTAGAGCAAGCGCCAATTTCAGAGGATCAGTTTTCTTTTTCGTCTTTATACATATATATATATCTTAATTATTAAGCAAATATGAGAATGGGAGTACGGAGTAGTACTAAATAAAGAAAGAGAAAGAAACCTCTCTCTCTCTCTCTCTCACTCTCGCTTCCTTTTTAAGGACTTTTTGTTTCAGAAAACCCCTCCCTCCCACCCTCTCAGGTCGGGACTCCAAGTTCGAGGTGACTTTGCTACGCTGGCTTTAGATACTCTTTATCATCAAATCAAAATCAAATTAAGGTTTTATCTGTTGAACGATTTTTTTTTGCTTTTTTACTGTAAGTAAGTCCCAATTTTTAAATTTTATATATATATATATATATATATATATTTGTCTTTGTTTTATATTTTTATAAACTATCCAATTTTTTTTTTACTAAATTACAATTGCACATTTAAAATTAAAATTTAAGATAATTTTGATTGTATATATGTTACATATTATTTAGAATTAAGTCTTCTATTAATATTAATGCGTTGTCACTTAAAATTAAGTTGAAAAAAGACTTTTCTTTTTTGTTCAAAATATATTATGTTGTTTTGAACTTTATTAAAGACACGTCAAATATTATTTAAACTAAATTATAATTTACACCCTTAAAATATTAAATAATTAAAAAAATTAAGATCTTATTGAGGTCGCAATTAAGGTAGTATACATAACATTAATGTTACATCCTATTGAGTTAAGTACATGACCCAAAATACTAACATATTAAATTCTATACAGGACTGTTGACTACTCCAACCCATAAGTACATAGACCAAATGTGAATGGGAGGAAATAATATATAATTTTAACATTGATAAAGTATTGAGGCTAATGTATGTGTATGAAAATAATAGATAACTAAACTAGAAAAAATAAAGTTTTTTGGATTAATTTAGCTAAATATTTGAGGAGAATAATGGAAAAATATACCCAAAATTCAAAATCCTCACAAAAGAATGTGTGAATAAAAATTAATCAAGTATAAGGGGTCGTTTAAAAAATAGTCAATAATTTGTCATTGATTGGTTTGTGGAGAGAGTTAAGGCTAAGAGTGAGAAATAACCATTGGGAGAGCTTTTTTGTGTTGTGAATTTTTTTTTTTTTTTTTACCAGATTCTGTTGTGAAGTTTATTTGTGGTGATCTATGGAATATATTATGTGACGTTTATAAATAAATAAACGCTTTCTGCTTTTAAAATTTGAAATACATTTTCCATTACATTGAGCTTGTTTTCCATTGAACATAGAAACATTGTCCATTGACTTATGTTTTCTACTGAAACAAGCGTATCATAAGATTCACTTGAACAAATAACCATTACTCATAGTCCTTGAGCTAAACAAATATCATATCAGTCCCCAATAATGTTTAAATTTAAGACCTACCGGACCACGAGACTTGTCCCAGTAAAATTAAAGGTGTCCTACTTTGTCAACTTCATGCAAATTGTTTCATTTAATCCTATTCCAGCATTTTGAGAATCGGGACAGTAGAAGATGAATTCAAAACCCTTCGAAAGATCACAAGGCCATGTTTCTTTGGTCTACCACTTTTTTTGTGGGGGGCAAAGTACCACCCTTTCTATTTTTTGATCGTGCTGAGGAATTAGTTTTTCTTTTTTTTTCTTTTTTTTTTGGCAACAGAGAGGCCGAAAACAGTGATAGACAGATTAACTTGCGCCTCTTTTAAGGAACGAATTACCAGAAATACAACTTAACTGAGAGATTCATAAGAATCTTCTGATAACTAAAGTGCAGACAGTAGAATCATATTACTTTCTCTACTAGGAGACATTTAGTTGAGATCAAATGCACTAAAAAGTAGAGTTTTTCTTCCCCTTTTAAGAGAAAATTTAGCATTATAATTACAGTAGCTACCATTTTACTCATCAATTTCTCTTGATGCAGCCAAACTGAGCATGGTCATATGAAGGATGAAGTTTACAAGATAATTTCCCAGAGGCTCCATCCAAGAAAGCTGATGACTGACAAGGGTCGATAGGAACATTTAATTAGTCACAGCTTCCTGGACGCAGCTTAAATAGGTCCCATCCCAATAAGAGTACAGAAGCCCATGCAATTTTGTTTAGCATGCACACATTAGTGAAACTCCAGTCAGGTTCTTTGTTGCTCATAGCCTCGCTGCTTATGCAGTCAGAGAAGGTACACTGCAGCAAGTACTAGAAAACATCTACAATTGAAGTATCGCTGTCACATAACTTCTTTACCAGTATGGGAGGCATCAAAGGATCCCATGCACTAATGGGATTGGGGAAATGAGTTCAGCAGGCATTCAAATAAAATCTAGAAAAATCACTAAATTTCTAATACTTTACATAATAACACAGTGCCTCTGCAAAGACACTATAGCCTATGTGATTTCAGGAGGAACTTACAGCCAAGGTTTTGGCACTGATGTCTGTGCCCATAATGCACGTTTCCGGAGGCCCCACAGAATACCATACCTCTAGTCTAATGATTTTAATGGAAACTCACTGTCGATGAACTGGAGGTGTTGTTGGCTGATGACCTTGCCCATAGAACCCAATACCCGGTGGCCGATAATATCCTCCAGTAGCTGACTGTTGCTGTTGCTGTCCTGATGGCTGGGGACCAGGCCTTGCCATACTCATTGAAACATGTGGAGGAAGAGGAGGTGGAGGTGGTAGAGCATTTGCTCCATACCCATAAGGCATCACAACCATACCAGCAGATTGGACATACTGACTTGTAGGTGGAGTTGCAGGAGATAAAGGTGGTGGTGGAGGTGGCGGTGGTGGTAGAGCAGTAAAGGGACTTTGCATCTGGTTGGCTTGGGAAATGGGTTGCATGCTAGTAGATGGTGCTGGTGGCACATTAGTCAGAGATTGTTGTTGTAGAGGGGTAAAATAGGTTGTGCTGCTGACATCAGAACTGCTAACATCAGAAACAGGCAGTGGTTTCTCAAGTTTGGGCCGTTTTTCTGGAGAGAACATGGGTAGCCCTGAACTAAATCCAGTTGAAATTCTGCTTCCATTCATGGAGGCAGCTTCTTCTGCAACAAGGGAAGAAAGAACAGATGTAAGCATCTGTGCAGAGGATGCAGAGGCAGCAAGCTTAGCAGCAACAGCGGCAGCAGCTGCTTTCTTGTTCTCATCTTCAGAATTTCTGAGTGGCACAAAAGGAACCACAGGCTGAGGCATATTGTGCTCTACAACCCTTGTTGCCTCTGTTGTAGCGTTCATGGTGCTGGTCAGAGTATTAGGAATAGGGGGTGATGCTAGCCTCTTCCTCACATTACTTGCCTGCTCAATCTGGCCCCGGGCAACCTGCAGAGCTAGAAACAGTCAATTTCATAGCAGCAAAGTAGTTGCTAAATATAAATTTATGATGTATCTACTAAACATATAGAAGAAACATTTAAATGCTGCACAATATTAAACTCAAATAAATTATATAACAACTTGACTAAACTGTAGATTGCACCCTTTAAGTTCCGAAAGTGGTCCAAAAGTAGTCTAGGCAACCTTTGTTAAAAAATATTTGGGAAGTAATCCTCCCAATCCCTTTTTTTTTTCCTTTTTTTTTTTTTGGGACAGATAACGAAAATTTTATTGAAAGAAAATAAACTGAAGTACACCTGGTGCGTACTTAGGAAGCAATACAATCAAGACCTCAAATTACAATGTTCCAACATATCTAAAAAAGTAAAACAAAGTTTATCAAACCCTGCATCCCTCACAGGCCTGGAATAGATTAGTTCCATAAAACCAACCAACGATTCCAACTCCCAATCATGGATGGGTCTAGAGAAGTGGACATCCCAATGAATCACCCCAGTAGTGTTGCATAACCTCTGCTACTAAGGAATCTTTATCACAACTGATACTATATAACTCCAAGAAAGCCACTTTAAGTGGGCAATCTCCACACCACAGATCTTGCCAGAACTTCACTCTAGTACCATCCCCCACGTCAAACTGTAGAAAATGAGAAAAAGTAAACCATTCCTGTCTTATGGATTTCCAAAGACTCTCCTCCAAAGCAACTCCCCCCCACCCCCCCCCCCCCCCCCCTTCTTTCCCCCATTCTAAACAGGCTCACAAATTTGAGAAATTAACTAAATGGAGTTTAGGATCCTCACCAATCCCACTCCATGAGAAGTCTCTCTGTAGCTTTTCAATGTGATTAGCCACCTCCACCGGAATAGGAAAGAGAGAGGAAATAAGTAGGTAAACTTGAGAGAGTACTTTTAATTAGTGTTATCTAACCCCTTAGATAAGTATGACAGCTTCCAACCTGCTAATCTTCACTCCAGCTTCTCAAGTATGGGGTTCCAAATCGTCCTCTCCTTGAATTTAGCACCCAAGGGAAGACCCAAATATTTCACCGGAAGCAATGCTTGTCTACATCCCGGCAAAGCTACTAGCTCTCCCATATTGTTCACGTCCCCAACTAGAACCAACTCTGATTTGCCCAAATTAATCTTCAACCCTGATACTGCCTCAAACATCAATAGAATGCCACGCAATTTTACTAATTGACTCAAGTTGGCATCACAAAAAATTAAGGTGTCATCTGCAAACAAAAGATGAGACACCATCATAGAGGTATTAGCTGCAGTGCCTATTGAAAAGCCCGATATAAGCCCATCTCTAACAGCTGCATCCAACATGTGACTACAAGCCTCCATCACTATGCCAAATAACATCAGGGAAAGAGGGGAAAGAGTCTCCTTGACGTAGCCCTAATATAGCTCCTAAAGAAACCGCTAGGACTACCATTAATCAATATGGAAAAGCGCATAGTGGATATACAAAACATGATCCACTTCCTCCATTTTTCAGAAAATCCACACTGCTGAAGCATATAATAAGGAAATCCCACCACACAGGATTAAAGGCTTTCTCTACATCCAATTTACACAGCACTCCTGGGACCCCTACCTTCAGCCTACTGTCTTAACATTCATTTGCAATAAGACCAAGTCAAAGATCTGCCTATCTATCACAAAAGCATTTTGGGACTCCGAAATAATTCTAAGCAACACCCTCCTTAAGCCTATTAGCCAACACCTTAGCAATGATTTTATAAAATACACCCACCAGACTAAGAAGTTTCAAATCTCTCACATCCAAAGCATTAACTTTCTTGGGAATGAGAGTAAGGAAATACACATTCAGACTCTTCTCAAAAACAGCATGTGTATGGAAATTTTGAAATAACTCCATAATATCCACTTTTAAGATATGCCAGCAAGACTAAAAGAAAGCCATAGACAAACCATCTGGGCCTGGAAGCTTATCACCATTATAACCTTGAATCACTCCAAACACCTCGTCGTCGTCAAATGGCCTATCCAACCAAGCTGCTTCCTCCACTGGTATCCTATAGAACTCCACATCTTCTAGCACAAGTCGTCACACTCCATTTTCAGTGTACACCTCCTCATAGAACTGAGAAATGCACTATAAAGTCAATACACCATCCACCAAAAGATTATCTATGGTGTTAAACCTTCTATGAGAATTCGCAATGTGATGGAAAATTTTAGCATTTCTGCCATCCTCCAACAAATTTCCTCCATAAGGATTGTCTTTTCCGGCTCACTTCTGAGTCAGTCCTTTTCTAATTTCTCCTAATCAGATAGAGAACGAGTTTCCTCAGCAGAATCCAACTCACTAAGGGCCTTCAATAAAATTTTTTTTTTCTCTCCACATTTCCAATTTCTTCCTCATTCCATTTCTTCATATCATTTTTCAGGGCTCTCAGTTTGTTAGCAATTCTATAACTAGGAGATCCCTGAAATTGATAGGATTCTGATGTAGGACAAATTAGGGATTTTCCTACATTCAGTTGTGGTGGGTTTAGGGTTAGGAAGGAAGAAGAATTAGAGAGAAAGAATGAAAGAAGAGAAAAGAAAGAGAAAAGAAAGAAAGAAGACAAAAGAAAGAGAAGAGGGAAGGAGAAATAAACAACAAAGGCCAACGTGCCTATTGCTCAAAATAATCAATTTTATTAATCAACCCATTCTCTTTTCTTTGAATACATTGAGCACAATATATATAAAGACTCTTACTTGTACTAGTAGTAATAGGATTCCTACTAATAAATATTAACTTGGACCCAAAGTAAATAAACCTAAGATACTTAGAATACCTTAGAAGATTCTAGACTCAACTAAATTACCAACATACCCTTAATTCACAGGAATTGCAGAAATTACAGATTTGCCACTCAATATAAAACTGACCATAACTAATAAAATAAAAACCCAAATTAAAAACTGTTTTAACCCAAAAAGGACTCATACTTAGACCATTAAAATGGCACGACTTTCACTTCAATTGGACTTCACACAAGCACCCAATAAAATAATTCTTGAATAGGCGAATTTGCAAAGCAATGGCATATTAATCTTACTCACTTTCTCCACCAACCCCTCTGCCTTCAGCCACGCGTTCTCAAATTTAAATGGCCTACTACCCCTTTGAAAATTACACCCTTCTAACATAGCCGGGAAATGATCCGAGAGTAGCCTTGCCATTTGGCATTGTCATACATTCAGAAATTTCTCCTCCCAATCATGTGACAAGAGAAATCTATCGAGCCTAGATCTCGAAGCATTCTCACATGAATTAGACCAAGTGAAAGCACCCCCTTCCACAGGTAAATCTATTAAGCAAAGATTTGCAATGAAGTCTGAAAACTCATGCATAGCAGGGGTAAAATACTCATCACCAAGGACCATGGCACATTCCACCAACTTCTAATTCCAGCCAATGCATCCCACAGAAGTCTTTGCCTCTATCAGAATTAGGCCCACTCAAAACTGTCAACCACATTCTTGAACTTACAGGACATAGAAAAACGACCTACTGCTTCCTCCATTTTGTCTGCTACCCTTCCATCCCACATCACTAAGACACCACCAAAAGAACCCAATAGACCCTAGAAATAACCAGTCCAAATGCTGGCAGCCCCATAAACTCCGAATCACACTTCTGTTTATTATATCCATTTTAGTTTCCAATAAGAAAACAATACATGCCCCCAAGACTTGATCATATTCCTTACCCAAACTTATTTGTCATTATCATTCAACCCCCTAACATTCCAAGAAACTATTCTAAATCTGTAAAAGAGCCCACTTCCAAGGGTAAATCCATCAAAAAATGAGCTGAAATGAAGTCAGAAAACTCATGCATAGTTTGAGAAAAATTCTTAGCTCCTAGAGGCTCATTAGATTATTAACTTTTTTTTCCCTTTGTAGAAAAACTTTTTAGCTTTTATAATGGGACAAACAAAAATGGAGAAAACAGACTCATTGTGGAACAGAGGGTGAACAGTTCATCAAAAAAAAGAAAAGGGTTAGAGGGTGAATTATTGTTCACAAAATAAACAAAAAGGGCAACAGGCATTTTTTGGCTTGTAGTTTCCAAGAGAAGAATGGTTGGAAAGAGCCTTTTCTAGGAGTCTACTAGTGTCACACCCTATCAAAAATTCCTACCCTTAGAACTACAAAAGTATTTGACTTTCTACAGATTACTTAAAGTTATCAGCCATTAATTAATAAATAATATATACACACAAAAATATTACCAGACATCCAATGTGAAGTCTATGTGATGCTACATCACTTCATAACTTTCATTGAAAGAATATTTTGACAAATCAACCTTGAATTACACTCTCTCCCCATACCCTCCATCAATACTTGCAAAGTATCAAGATGATGGGAAATCAATAACTATCTCATCATAGAATGTTTAAATTTCAGGTTTTTAATACAAAACATCATGAGTTTGCGGATCAAGGAGTAAATACCATCCGATTAACACAAAATTTGATGTGCATATTAAGAGTACCAAAAATATGTAATCCAACAATCAGAATTTCAATAGATCTTTAGAATATTATGCCTTTAAAACATTGTGGTTTGGTGCAACATCACAAAGAATTACGCCAAATATAAAATTCTTTATTTTAGGTACGCTTTTTTAAAGATTTTGATAGTTGTTTTTTATTTTGAAAACTTAAACTAAACATAAAGTACACCTAAAGTTTATATATATAATTAATTGTCGTATCCCACCGTATTATGTCTTACTTATCAAATATTGTTGTCACGTGTCATGTCTTGTCCATGTCCATGCTTCCTAGTGTTTGAGCTAGATCTCATTGTTGTAAACCATTGGCAACGTATATTATAGATTAATAAATAACATAAAAATTAATATAACATATTATATCTTTCACTCAGTATAATTATAAATTTCCAGCGCTTTAAATATTATAAGTATTACATAAACTAAAAATATATACTTTATTTAAGAATATACAAATAAGAAGTTAAAATATTATGGAAAACACTTATCAAAAGAGTATGAATTTTCTGAAGATAATTTTTCAAATAATGGGGACCTATAAGCAAATTGTTTGCTTGGAGAGAGAGATTCTTAATAATCCTCCAGCACCACATGGCTGACCTTATAAGAAGTTAAGAACCAAATTCCACAGACTAGTTCAACGCACCCATCATCTTTGACAAGATGATTATAAGTGCCATAGCAAATAAAATAGCAATTCAACATCAAATATTTGTTTGCCAAGAAGCATTTTGTAGCAGCAAATAATTCTGAGGAGCAGAAAGAGAGATGATGCTTATTCTTACTTGCAACTGACTGCGAATATACTCCAGCATTGATTCCTGAAAAAAAATATATATAGATTAGTAAGCACTTATAAATGATGCAGACTTTAACTACACTTGCAAAATTAAGATTATATGTATAAAATAACAGGGCCATACTTGGTCCTGAAGTGCTTCTTTAAGTTGGGAAATCAAGGCAGTCCTAGTTGCCTCTGCACTCTCAAGTTGTCCAACACATTGCTGAAGTATATTTTCCTGTTCTTGCAGCTCATCCACCACAGAAGCTCCTTGCTGATTTCCTGATTTCATTAACCAGAAAAGGACAAAAAAAAAGATCAACAAACTATTATAAATGAATTCATCACTGTCGTGAATGTGGAACTAAAAGCAGCCTGTCACAAACCATATAGAGTACCAGGTGTTGTAACAAAACACCTTTTATAGCATTTAATAAATCAAGAAGATATTGATGTATTGGCCCTTTTTTTACCAATTTAATAAAATCTACCACACGTCAAACTTTTAAATATCCTCCATAAAACTCAAGCACCCAACTATTTCAGGTGACCCATGTTCCTCAAGAAGCATGAAGCATCAAAAATACCTATAATTTTATTTTTTTTTTTGATAGGTAAGAAAAGTTGGATTAAAAAAAACTACTCCATCAAAGAAATGAAGTAGACAAAGAAGATATGTACAAGAAACAAAGAAAAAAAAAACTACGAACAAGAAGAAAGGGAATCTAAAAACAGCTGAATGGATTCCCTAGAAGTAAATCCCCACAAGCATGACCAATCAAACAAAGTTGTCACAAATAAAGCCATGAGCTTATCCCCAAAAAAGCACTAAATCTTCAAATATGCAATTATTTCTCCCCTCCAAATAATCCACATCACACAATGTCGGACCAAATTCCAAATATTTGAAGAATGCTCCCCCCCGCCCCAACCAATTCCTCCAACTGGCCAAAATATCGATAACCCTCTTAGGTTAAACCCAACAAATACCAAACAATCTAAAAGCAAAGCTCCATAACCGAGATACCTCACCACAATGTAATAGCAGATGATCAACACTCTCCCCACTACATCTACAAAGGCAACACCACACACCAATCCATACTATGAAGCCTCTTCTCCTCAAATGGTCAATTGTGAGAATTTTCCCCCATGTAGCTGTCCAAACAAAAAAAATACACGATGTGGAGCCTTCACACCCCAAATACCCTTCCTAGGAAAAGTAATCGAACTAGATCCCCTCAATGCACCATAGAAGGATTTTATATAAACTCCCCCTTCGACCCCAAACACCACCTCATCTTATCTCCATCCTCAATAGGAGGACATAGTGACTCCAAAGTATGAAAAAAGGTCCCCACCAACTCCAATTCCCAATCATTAAAACCACGTTGGAACCGTATATCCCAACTCCACCCTTCCTCCAGAGTGTGACTCACTACCATATCCGCCACAGATGCCCCCTATAAGTAGCCAACTCAAATAAATCCGGGAATGCTCCTTCCAACGGCTGATCTCCACAACAATGATCATGCCAGAACCAAACTCTACTCCCCATTCCAATCTAAAAGTAAATAAACTTGCTAAAAATCTCTCAACCTTTCCATATGCCCCGCCATAAACCACACCCGTGTGAACCCCTATGCCCCCCCCCCAACAATTCTTCCCCAAACTTCAAAGCTATCACACACCTCCATAATCTTGTCTCCTCAACCCCACAACAACACAACTACATACCCGATAGAGCTTTATTAAAGGTAGTAATTTTCCTAATCCCCAGCCCACCATCAACAAAAGGAAAACACACCTTATCCCACCCTACCAAATGAAGTTTATGCCTCATCCGCCAAACCACCCCAAAGAAAATCCCACTATAGCTTCTCAATCCTATTAGCCACCCTAGTAGGAATAGTAAACAAAGATAAGAAATAAGTGGGAATGCTCAAAAGCATACTCTTAAGCAAAGTCAGACAACCCCCCTTAGAAAGATACATTTTCTTCCACCTTGTTAATAACTTACTAATAAATAGATAAATAAAACCTACTAATAACTTCAAAAACATAAATATAGAATATAGAATAAGAAAACTAAAAATAACAACAACAACAACAACAACAACAACAAAAAAAAAAAAAAAAAAAAAAGAGAGCCAAATGATTTAGAACATTGAGGTGGTATATATATAAGCAAGATCTCACCATACAATGCTAATGACATGTGTTGATCTTGATGTTAACTTATGATCCTTCTAAAATATTTAGAAGCATAAAACTCCCAATACAAATAAGCAGTTCAGATGCCAAATTTTTGGAGAAGAATTCAATCAAAACAGTCTCAAATCTATTGAACTCAAGATTCTGTTCACAAGATTTATTTATTTTTTTATATAGCCGATTCAGAGCTCAAACTTGGCAGCCTTCAAAAATGTGCAAAGATTACATGCACATTCAGGAAATAGCGCGCACAGATAAAAGCAATGAGAAAAACTTATCTTATGCATACCAAATAATTATTCTCCATTACCATCCTCTGGAGAGAAAAATAAAAAGAAAGTCATGCTTCACACGCAAAAGATGTCCCTAAGAACCTTCAATTTCACATATTGTTGAGAGGAGCCACAAACCAGACATCAAAGCTAAGTAAATTAACAGCTATAATGATCTAAGACAACAAGTTAGCATAGTGTAGGCTATCTGTAATGATCCAAGATAACAATTTAGCCTAGTGTTGACTGTCAAACATCCATTAACACTAAAAGCAAGTCAACAATAATTTCCTCACAACACCATGCATATATTTAGCCATTAACAGTAATGGCCTCAACAATATCTTTTTTTTTTGATAAGTAAGAAGAAATATTATTGATAAAAGAAAAGCAAGAGAAACACAAAGAGTTCACGGTAGTGAACAAAGGAAAAGAAGAAACAAAAAGATAGAAACAACCCCTAATCTATTCTAATAGATGAAAGAAAATCCAAAAGGGTAGAACTATCTGAAAAACCCCAACATCGAGACCAATCAAAGAGGGTCCGCTGGCAAAACTCTAATAGCTGAACCACAGTTTTTCCCTCATCTTCAAAAGACCGCCTATTCCGTTCAGTCCAAATAGTCCACATTAAACAATCTGGAACCAAATCCCAAATATCCGAGCTATGCTTCCCAAGCCAATGATACCAACAAAATAATAGGTCCACAACTGAACCTGGCATGACCCATTCGATCCCAAACAACCGAATCATATACATCCATAAAGAATGAGCTATCGGACAGAAAAGTAACAGGTGATCCACAGATTCCGCATTGTTACAGCACAAACAACAACGATTCGCCAAAGGATGACCACGAAGCATAAGGTTATCCAAAGTTAAAATCTGACCATGGGCTGCTGTCCACATAAAAAAAGCCACCCTTTTAGGAACCTTAACTTTCCAAATTCCCTTCCAAGGGAAAGTGGAAGGAGCTGCATTTCGAATCTTATGATAAAAGGACCGAGTATCAAACTTCCCACTGCCATTAAGATCCCAACAAAGCCTGTCACACCCTCCACCCCTTGGAATTCGGGTTTGGATGAAATGAAGAAAGGAGTAGGAAGCCGCCAACTCCCAATCATTGAATTCCCTATGAAACCTTAAACTCCACACTCTGTCATTATCACCCACTAGAGGGCTTAACACCTCTGAAATGCAAGCCTCCTTATTAGCTGAACACAAAAATAACTGAGGATACAGAATTTTGAGAGGAACATCCCCAATCCACTTATCATGCCAAACAAGAATACGAGAACCGTCCCCCACCACAAAAGAGAAATGCTTAGCGAAAGTTTCCCACCCTTCACTAATACTCCGCCAAAACCCACAACCATGAGCCCTACTACAAGCTCTAGTACACCAACCCCCTTTTCCTTCCCCATATTTCATGGCAATGACCCTACGCCACAAATGCGAGGTTTCATGGCCATACCTCCAAAGTCATTTCCCTAATAAGGCCTGATTAAAAGGCACCAACTTCCGAACTCCCAAACCACCCAACTCACGCGGCAAGCAAACCTTTTCCCAAGCCACCAATGGAAATTTGAAGCACTCAACTGTTGAACCCCACAGGAAATTCCTTTGAATGCGTTCCAATCTAGTCGCCACAGCTTTAGGGATAGTAAAAAGGGAAAGGTAATAAGTCGGAAGGCTTGAAAGGGTACTCTTCAGCAAGGTGAGTCTACCACCCTTTGACAAATAAAGCCGCTTCCAGCCTGAAAGCTTCTTATCCATCCTCTCAAGGATCGGATTCCAAATAGAGGGTGTTTTGTGCAAAGTACCCAAAGGCATACCCAAGTAGATCATAGGCAAACTTCCCACCCTGCACTGAAGGATATTAGCCAAAGACTAAATGTTACGCACCTCCCCAATAGGGACAATTTCACTTTTCCCCACATTCACCTTCAAACCAGTAAAAGCTTGAAAACAGGTCAAAACCAGCCTAATAGAAAGAATCTGCTCTCTAGAGGCATCACAGAAAAGAATAGTATCATCAGCAAATAGAAGGTGAGAAACACGGATACCAGTAGAATTAACGGGACCCACAAGAAAACCCTAAATGAAACCCCCATCCTCAGTTTTCTTCAAGATACGACTTAAGACCTCCATGACCAAAAGAAAGAGAAGGGGAGACAAGGGATCACCTTGTCTGAGACCTCTAGAGCTACCAAAGAAACCAGCAGGAGATCCATTAACTAAAACTGAGAATCGAACGGTAGAGACACAAGTCTTAGCCATCTCCTCCATCTATCCCCAAAGCCCATCCTCTCCAACAAATAAAACAAAGCATCCCAATTCACATGATCATAAGCTTTCTCAATGTCTAACTTACACCACTCCCGGAGTACCACACTTCAGTCTACTATCTAAACATTCATTAACAATAAGCACTGAATCCAAAATCTGTCTGCCACCCACAAAAGAATTCTGTGACTCCGAAATAAGTTTATCCAGCACCTGGCTCAATCTGTTAACTAGAACCTTAGACAACAGCTTATACACACTGCCCACTAGGCTGATAGGCCTAAAATCTTTGATATTTAAGGCATTATTTTTTTTGGGAATCAGAGATAGGAAAGAAGCATTCAGAGACCGTTCAAACTCTGAGCTCCTATGGAAGTGATCAAAGAATGCCATGTTTAAACCATACTTTTAGAGTCCAACAAAGTTCATGTTCCCATAATGACAACTTGTAAACATAACAACAGAACCACAAGTCTACTCCACAGTCCACACCCTTTCTTGCCCTCATCTCATAAATATAACCTCTCAATATCCAATACTTCAAACATTCCACATCATAGATTTGAAAGGAGTGTCAACAACAAATTATGATCTTAGGCTATGGAAGTAGAAAAGAGAATTCAGTAGAAATGATTAACCACAAATTGTGCTGCTAAATGGACTGTCAGAAAGAAAAACATAGTACACATTGAAACCACATATATTAATTGATACAAGACACGTGTGCACATTGGCTAATTCACTAGGACAGATCCAGACGTAAATCTGTAACTAACTATACAAAAAAGTGTGACCCAACCATTTAATCAGACTTAGAAAACACTTACATTTGCACAAGTCAAGAGAGTTGGATATTCATGATTAGTACTATTGAGTCCCAAAAGTAAATAATATATACACACACACACACTCACTCACACTAACCACAGTGTTTTTCATGTTGACCAAACAAATAAAGTCAGAGCACAACTCAATTGTCAAGTCCATAAATGTAAAAGTTCATTTCTTTTTTGATTAGTATGTCAGCACATGCAGAAGTATTTGATAAATCCAAATAGGGTAGAATAAAAAATTTAACATAAATTATGCTCTCTTCCTTTCTCAACTACATAGTCATGTCAGTAAATATAGAGTTATTATTACTGTTATTATTATTATTATTAGACACCACGACTTCACCCTCCACCTTGGTCTAACAAGAGGAGGTGTCATTTGAACTAAAGCGCATTTGAGATTTTTTTTGCACCTAAAGTTGCATGCTTCTTTGAGCTTTTTCAATAAGCGCAAAACTCAATTCTTTAAGCTTTTGTATTTAAAAAAATCAATTATTAAATTGAAGTGTTAGAAATTAATGATACTGACATGGACCCTTAAATTTATTATATAAAGACCAATTTAGATGACGAAGAGGATTGGGTTACAAATTTTATGATGACAATAATGATGCTCCTCAGCTTAATGAGGATGATAATGATATGCTTGAGGATTGCATTTTACTGCTTAAATTGGGCATGGAAGTCACTACTCACCATTCTAGCTCTTTATTTGTCCATGTACTTCATTTTGTCATGGCTATCAAATATCATGTTTGTGTATATTTTGTAAAGCACAAGACAACTATATAAGATGCTATATTTAAATCTTATATGATAGTTGATCACTTCATTGTCGTATTGTCCATTAATAATGGTTTAAAATTTGAAACCATATATCTGGGCCCTTGATTTTTGCCACTATAGTACATTTCCAGTGTACTGGGTCTGGGTTTGGCTTTCTTTTTAATAAAATTTCTTACATTATTTAAAAAAAAAATTTACAACCTTATTTTTTTTAATGTGTACTTTAGTCAAATCAATAGTAGTCCTCATTTAATATTGCAAGTGGTCCTGAATTCGAACCCTATCTCCACGAGAAAGAAAAACTAAAATAAAATAATACTTTTTAAAACTTAAATAAACCTGAATTATACTTAAATATTATGAAATATATTGAAAATATTAATTAATTAATTGTCATAACCCCACTGTGTCGTGTCATAGATTTTCAAGAAATGTTGTGTTCACCGTACTATGTATCATGTCGTACTCCATATCATGTCAGTATCCGTACAACATAGGTTGATGTCAATCATAGTTATGTAAGATAAGGAAGTTAGAGTTTCATTCTAGACAGAAGTTGCATATAGAAAACATCATACACCAGAGTAGAACTCTTACCTTGTATTAAGTTACTTTCAACAACTTCCTCAATTTTACCCACATGACGTACAGAAGCACTACACTTGCTTAACGTAGCTTCTTCAGTTGAATGTTCATCAAGTACAGATTGAAACGCAGTCAGTATTTTCTCTGGAAGACCTCCAACAGCCAATTTCTGAAGTTAAATACCAAAAAGGCATACCCAATATCAAAATACAAATACAAAAGAAAAGTCAACAAATTAGGATTGTCTACTAAGTGCTTACAATTCTAACAGAGTTTGCATCCCTCTTCACTATCTTGATAAGATTTGAACTCTTTCCATTGCTCACAGACAGAGGAGGAGGGTTCTTAGCCAGCATTTCATCTTTAAGACTCCGCCCTCGAGAACCAAAAACCTTCCTTTCTTCCCATATGTCAACCTGAACAAAGAAACCAAACCCCAACAGAAAAAGAAAATTGGCGAATGAACAAAGTAATGGGACTAAAAGCATAATGAAGGTAACATACACAAATATGAAGCAGCATAAATATAGATGAATGGATGCTTAACTGAGATATTCCGTTGTACGACATCAATACTTGCCAAACATTTTGGCATGACTACAAGACAGTTGTTAGGGTGCAATTAGAGCAGTATTTATGAAAGAAAATGTGCAGCCAAAAGAGCTTCTCTCCTAAAATATATGTCGATGCCATTTTTTGGCAACAAGTTACCATCATTTTATAAAACTATTAAACTGAAAAATAAGTCTTGCAATTGTGGGTGGCTCGGGTGGGTTCAAGGATCTGGTGTCTAATTAAAAATTTAAGAAAAATAAGAATAAAAATTTTAAGGGATTCAGATCTAAATCACATCAGCATGATACCCTGTTGTGATGGTGTCTAACTCAAAATTTAAGAAAAATAAGAAATAAAAATAAATTTTAAGGGATTCAAATCTAAATCACATCAGCATGATACCCTATCATGATGGATACCATAGATTGTGGCATCCTGATCAAAATACTCTTTTGGCCAGAATCTTTTTACAGGTTAAAATCTGAAGTCCAGTATAATAACATCAACTATAAGAGTGAAATTAATCAACTGAAAATGTTAGCAAAAGCTGGGAGGGGTGTGTGCATGGGTTTGTGTCTATATGTGTGTGTGTGTGTGTGTGTGTAAATATTACTCCATCCATCCTAAATGGAGCGATGCTCTCTGTTTCTGTGCATCCCAAAAAGAGTGTACTTTTGTAAAAGTCAAAGAACCCGAATTTTCACTTTATAATATCCTTACATCAAATAGATTAAAAGCATTTTAAAAAAATTAAAAAAAAAAAAAAAAGAGGAAAATTCAGACTTAGCTGGCACCAACTGCAATGTGATGTAGCAGACAACAGCTACGGGCCCCATTACATCTAAGGTCTTTTTGACAGAACTTTGCCTATGTCACAGTTTCTCAACCCATTTATATAAATATATAAAAGTAAGATATGTTTTATAGCAAAAAGACTACTCAATGTACAATGGACACAGCAGTCTAAAGAATACAAAAGGAAAATTTTAAATAGAGAGACAATTGACTCCATAAATTCAGGAAGGGAACTGGTATGAGTGAATCCCCATGCTCGAGACCAATCAAATAAATAACCACTGAACAAAGCTAACAATCGGGTTCCTGTTGTCTCCGTATCCTCAAATGTACGAAAATTTCAGTCCTGCCAGATTGTACACATCAAACATAATGGGACTAACCCCATATATATTGAATGTATAAAAATATACATATCATATACACATTATATGTGTGTGCCCACACAACAACAGTAGCAACAACCAAGCGTTGATCCTAAATTTTTTTGGCCCGCATATGGATCCTCAATAGATGAGTCAAGGTCGGCCACATGTATTATTTTCCACCATTCTATTCTTATCCAAAGTCATTCTCTATTATTTCCTTAATTCAGTTAATTGACATGTACTTTTTTACTTACTAATGTTATTTTTGGTCTTCCTTTACCTTTTTCAATTCCCTCAATGAATTAACTCACTCTTTCTCATAGGTGCATTAATCGCCCTCCTCTAAACATGATCTAATCATCTCACGCAACTCTCCCTCACCTTTTAATCAATAGGGGTGACCCCTATCTTTAAGCAAATTTCCCCATTTCAAATCCTATCTTTCAGTGTATTTCAACTTAACCATCTTAATATTCTCGTTTCAGCTACTCATTTTATGAATACACTCATAATTGTAATAATATAATATAATATATATATCCCTTTAATTTTATTATGGACAGGGTTCTGGCTACCGTGTCACAAGCACTCTAGGGCAAAGTGTGAATCAATGTCAAAGATATCAGTTGCATACCATTTTTTGGCACCATTTTGATAGAATCAATTCATATTAAAAACTAACAACCAAAGACCAAATTTCAGGATATCAGTTGACCTTTAGAAAGACTGATCCGAGACCTAACAACTTCTACCAGGAAATATCTAGTTCTATTTCAGTGCAAGTGAAAAAAGATCTCATATATGGAAACTAGTTGATAAAAATAATACTCAAAGAAGAAGAAATAGGATAAAGAGGACTGGGGGCCCGTTTAGTAAGAGAGTTGGTATTGGTTTTCAAAATGATGTGAAAACTGAAAACTCCTCTTGAGGTTTTCTCAAAATACAGTGTTTAAACACTCTAAATTGAGAACTATGACTCAAACACTCTTTGTTAAACTCTCCTACCAAATATATATATATATATTTTTTTTTTGCCCACAATTTTCAACGTTTAAACACTAAAAACTGTTGTTTAAACTCTCTAACCAAACAAGCCCCTAGGCATTCAGTGGAGAACAGAAATAGTTCACATACAAACCACAAGTGGTTGAACGCCACCATAACAGAAAGAAAGAAAAGCACCACCCATAACAGAACAAGTAAAATTAATCACCTGAGCCCCAAGTTAATTACATAGACATGCATGCACATACATAAATAATACATACACACTGCTAAGACCCTAATGCTATGAGTTAGCTGTATTGTGCTTAAGTTCATAAGGAATGTTAAGCTGCATTGTCAAGGGCAGCTACACTGCTATAGTGGCAATATGAGTTACTGCAAGGCTTGGATCCTGTGTATCAGTATGTACCTAGCTGAACTAGCTGAATGTGTAGCAAGCAAGATACTGGTGCTGTAGGCATTGTGCAGTAGCTGACTGTACTATCTGTAGTATGTACACTAGAGTTAGTCATTGTGCCAACTGGATTAACCATGTGACAAATTGGAATTCATCACATGGATTAATTACAAGTTGGTTAGATTGTGCCAACATTGATCTAGGTCTTTTGTTGGTGATCACTCAGAGTGGAGAAACCATGACCTCTCTACCACCTCGCCCTACCCTTCTACCACCACCACCATATCCACAACTCCCTCCACCACAACCTGTCCAACTTAGGCATCCATATACACCATCACTACCACCACCATCCCTACCAACGTGCAATCCTTATAACCCATATCATCCCCCTTTACCTTTTTTCACACCACCACAATTTTTTTGGCCGACCTTTGGCCAAGGATCACCACCACTCCCCGTGATACCTGTACCCACAGCTTCCCATACTGATAACGTTTCACACCCCTCAACCTTACAATCCAAGCCTACTGTTACTCCCACACAACCACCCAAACCTCAACAGCCCAAGCCTAAACCACAGTCAGGGGGGTTAGAGAGGATTTCAGCTGTCTTTCGCATTGACTTGAAGATTTTTTCTTTAGCTTTTGATGGTGGTAGGATAGATTCCTATGCTATTCATGAACGACGGGGTAAGTTCCATGGCTCCATTAGGGTGGGTCGTTTGGGTTTGGATTGGATTATTGCTTGTTTGGCAGACCTAGATCAGTGGAACTTTCGAAAACAAGCTTTTTTCAAACATTTACGTGAGAATTCTAAACTTTTGGAGTTTACCAGTAGATTTAACAAGGGCGGCTTATTTGTGGAAATCTCTGAATACCACAATGGTGCAAGAAGGGGTTGCCTACAAGTTCCAGAGGGGACCAAGATAGGTGGTTGGACTCTGTTTGGAAGAAGATTACGTGACTATTTTTTGGGGAAGACGAATGCTGGACCGGAGGAAAAGGTGGTGGCCGGAGGCGGAGAGTTTGAAAAAGCAGTTGACATGCGAAAACCCCAAGTTTGGAAAAAATTAAATGGCCACGAAAATAAAGGGAGTACTTTACGTTTTGAGAAGCATCCTCCAAATATAACTGGTCAGCGTAATCAGTTTGAGTCTTTGGGGGGATTTGATGTTTCCAAAAAGATTATTTCTGCTAGTGTGTCAACAGCTGGTAGGCCTGTACGTGCAAGTCATTTAAAATGGACCCAAGCCCACTTTTGTTTAAAAATATCTATTGACTTGGTGGGTGAGGGTAAGCGGACTGTTTCATGGGGTAAATTACAGCCCATTGTAAGCCGACCTGCTCAAGCCCACCAACCCAATCATGAGAATGGGTCGGGCCAACCCTCTTTTGACATTTCAAGTCAAGTACGTATAGGCGATGGATCCGATGACCTGCAAACTCATGAGTGGGTGACTGGGGAAGGATCGGGAACACACGAGGACGAGGAAGGGGAGATCCCAAGCTCCGGCAAGGGACTGGGTGGCTCCCCTGCTGCCGATATGAAGTCTGATGAGGAACCGACTCACAAGGAAGAGGCAGGGGAGTTCCAGAGCTCCAGCGAGAGACTGAGCAGCCTACTCGTGACTGATACGAAGCCCGACGATCGTGTTTCAGGTTTAGATGAACACGGCACTGTTCTGGAGGCAATCTTGAGCGTCGATAGAGAACCGGCACGCTCCCCTGTTGTCGCTGATCAAATCGTGGACCAAGGGGCTGGGTTTTTGGTTGCCGATATAGCTGTTGGAGCTCATTTGACAACTGTTGAAAATTCTGGGTGTCCAGTTCAGGTTCAGAGCCAAGTGAGGGTGGATTCGGACTTGAATTTTCCTATTAATGAGGTGGGTCGTGGATTGATTGACTCTGAGGTTCCTAGACTGATTTGGGATGCTTCTTTGCCTTCGGGTAAGAGTGAGGAGGCTGTTAATCTTGAGGACATTAGACCTTTGGCTCTGTGGGACCCAAATGGTTCTCTTGATCTCGTCTCTATGAAAGATGGTTCGGATGGGTTTTCAGTGGAAGAGGTTTTGGAGCCTTCAGAATGGGTGAGTAGGATGATTAGAGATTCTAATACTTATGTGGGTTTCCCAATTGATTGTTGTGAGAGACAGTGTATTGATTTTTTTCAAAAACTTGAGAGGGTTTAGGAGCAGCAAGCAAATGTTGTTACTACTCGTCGGGTAAGCAATTCAAACCAAAAGGGGATGAGGGAGTTAAGAAATTTGTTTTCATCTATTAATTATGATGGGCATTCTAGTAGAAGTTCTAGAGGCAGTTTGAAATCCTCTAGTTTGGGTTCGTCTGTTGGTAAATGAATTTAAAAATGCTGTCATGGAATGTGAGGGGTTTGAATAATCCTCATAAGAGAGATGTTGTGAAGAATCTTTTACGGGAATGGAAGTGTGATATCGTATGTTTTCAAGAATCTAAATTAGACAATACCAGCTCCAGATTGGTTAAAAGTCTCTGGGGTAGCCCTTTTGTAGACTGGGGGGCCTTAGACGCCATACATACAGCTGGGGTGTCATTCTAATGTGGGATAGAAGGGTTTTTGAGAGAGTAGATTCAGTGGTTGGAAGTTTTTCAATTTTAGTTGTGTTGAAGGGTGTGTCAGATGGCTTTGAATGGATTTGTTCAGGGGTGTATGGACCAACTGATGGATGGAAGTCTTAGGGATGCAATGTGGGCAGAATTAGACTTGGTGAGATCACGGTGGGCTGGGGCTTGGTGCTTGTTTGGAGATTTCAATGTTATCCGTTACCCGGCTGAGAGACTTGGCTATAATTCTTTTAGTCCAGCTATGTTTAAATTCTCGGATTTCATTGCTAAACATTTGCTGCTTGATTTGCCTTTGGTAGGAGGTGAATATACTTGGTTTCGAGACTCTGATAGTCCTTCTATGTCCAGACTTGATAGAGTTTTGATGACAGTAGATTGGGAAGAGCATTTCTTAGATGTGACTCAAAGAACTCTCCCTAGGGTGGTGTCGGATCATTGTCCTTTGCTAGTGGAGGCAGGTGGTATGTAAAGGGGGAAGAGCCCTTTTAGATTTGAAAATATGTGGTTAAAGGTGGAGGGTTTTGTGGATAAGGTTCGGCATTGGTGGAATGGTTATCATTTCATGGGACCTCCAAGTTACGTTCTAGCTTGTAAGTTGAAAGCCCTTAAAAGGGATTTGAAGCATTGGAACAAGCATGTTTTTGGAGATGTAGCTTTTAGAAAAAAGAGTCTATTGACAGAGCTCTTAGACATTGACATGAGAGAAGAGATGCAGGTGTTGACTCAAGAGGACAGGCCTAGAAGGTTGGGGGTTAAATCAGATATAGATTTTCTGGCTTCTTTGGAAGAGATTTCTTGGAGGCAGAAGTCCAAGGCTCTTTTTATCAAAGAAGGTGATAATAACACACGGTTCTTTCATAGAATTGCCAATTCCCATAGGCAAACCAATCAGATTAGGGGTGTGGAGGTGGATGGCGTTCTCTTTGAGGAGGAATCAGATGTTACGGATCAGGTGGTGGATTTTTATAAGAGATTATATCAGGAATCGGAAGATTGGAGACCTACTATTGATGGGTTAGAGTTCGCTTGTCTAGACGAGACTGAGAGGTCTATGTTGGAGAGAGAGTTTGAGAAGGAGGAGATTATTGAGGCTCTTAAGGAGGCGGAAGGTGATAAGGCCCCTAGGCCAGATGGGTTTACTATGGTGTTCTTTCAGAAATGCTAAAGTGTTTTAGAAGGGGATATATTGGCTTTCTTCAAAGATTTTCACAGCCAGTGTGTTTTTGAGAAATCTTTTAATGCCACGTTTCTACGTTTGATCCCCAAGAAGACTAATGCAGTAAATATCAAAGACTTTCGTCCTATTAGCCTTGTGGGTAGCCTTTATAAACTGTTGGTTAAGGTGTTGGCTCATAGGCTGCGAGGAGTTTTGGATAAGTTGATATCTGACTCTCAAAATTCTTTTGTGGGAGGGAGACAAATTCTTGATTCGGTCCTTATTGCTAATGAATGCTTAGACAGTAGGTTGAAGAGTGGTATTCCTGGTGTTATAATAAAGCTGGACATTGAGAAGGCTTATGATCATGTGAACTGGAATGCACTATTTTACCTTTTGGAAAGGATAGGCTTTGGGGCAAGGTGGAGTAGGTGGATTAAGGCGTGCATCTCTATAGTTAAATTCTCAGTTCTAGTTAATGGGTCTCCTGCAGGTTTTTTTGGTAGTTCTCGTGGTCTTCGCCAAGGGAATCCCTTGTCTCCGCTTTTATTTCTCATGATTATGGAAGTGTTGAGTAGATTGTTGAAGAGGACAGAGAATGGTGGTTTTCTTTGTGGATTTAAAGCGGGGTCCCATAGACATGGGGGTATCCATATTTCTCACCTTCTTTTTGCTAATGATACTATATTGTTTTGTGATGCTCCTAGGGAACAGTTATTATACGTGCGGATGGTGCTGATCTTCTTTGAAGCTATTACAAGTCTGAAAGTTAATGTAGGCAAGAGTGAGATTGTTCCTGTTGGCGATGTTGGGGATTTGAATGGTTTGGCTCGTATCCTTTGCTGCAAGGTGGGCTCTCTGCCTATGAGATATTTGGGCATGCCTCTTGGGGCACACTATAAGGATTCATCAATTTGGAATCCTATTATTGAAAAGATGGAGAAACGGCTGGCTGGATGGAAAAGACTGTATTTGTCGAAAGGAGGTAGGCTTATTTTGTTAAAAAGTACCCTATCGAGTCTTCCCACCTACTTTTTATCATTGTTTACTATCCCTCAAGCTGTGGCTGCAAGAATTGAAAGAATTCAGAGGAATTCCTTTGGGGGGCCTCAGAGGATGTTTTTAAATATCCTTTAGTTGCTTGGGATAAGGTATGCTTGGGATAAGGTATGCTTGCCAGTTGAATGTGGAGGTTTGGGAATCCAAAGAGTTGGGCTGTTTAATAAGGCTTTGCTTGGGAAGTGGTTGTGGCGGTTTGGGAAAGAAAATCATAGATTATGGCGTCAGGCTATAACAGACAAATATGGAGAGGCAAGAGGAGGCCGGTGCACTAGAGGTGTAAGAGGTGCTCACGGGTGTGGGATGTGGAGGAGTATTAAAGAAGGAACAAAGAAGTTCTTTAGCCAGATTTTGTATAATGTGGGGGAGGGTAGCCGTGTTAGTTTTTGGCATGACCCATGGTGTGGGCCTACTCCTTTGAAGGAACTCTTCCCTACCATGTATGATTGCTCTGTTTCTAAGGAAGCATGGGTCTCTGACTTGGTTGTATCAAATTCAGAAGGAGGTAGGAGCTGGAATTTATTGTTTCGTCATGGTCCTCAGGATTGGCAAGCAACCACTGTCTACTCATTCTTTGAGTTTATTTATTCCTCTATGCCAAGGGGTGAGGGGGATGATCAGCTAGTCTGGAGATTGACTACATCTGGTGTTTTTGATGCACTCTTTTTATATGCTATTATCTAGTCCCACCACTAATGCCTTTCCTTGGGAGTGTATATGGCGTACTAAAGTGCCTAAACGGGTGTCTTTCTTCTTATGGACAGCAGCTAATGATGGGATACTCACCATTGACAACCTTATTAAGAAAGGTCAGTTTTTGGTTAATAGGTGTTGCTTGTGTTGTTGTGATGGGGAATCAGTGGACCACCTTCTTCTTCATTGTAAGTTCTCTCATGCCTTATGGTGTGAAGTTTTTGCAGTGTTTGGGATTCAATGGGTAATGCCAAGGTCAGTGAAATCTTTTTTCTTTATTTGGAGAAATTGGTTTGGAAAGCATCTTTCAATCATTTGGAACATGGTCCCGGCATGTTTGATATGGTTAGTCTGGTAGGAACGTAATGCCCGCATTTTTGAAGACAAGGCGAGAACTTTGGATCATTTAAAATGTTTACTTTTTCGTACTCTGTTTCTTTGGGCTCGTATTTGGGGGTGAACGAACTGTACTGTTGTAGCTGACTTTTTAGTTTCTATTTCCTTTAGCTCTTGATCTTCTTGTATTTGTTTCATTGTTCAAAGTGTTCACCATCGTGAACATGATGTTCAATTTTTTTCAATAAAAGTCTTATTACCTATCAAAAAAAAGAGTTGCTTAGGTTGTTACGTTGTTAACCGAGTAATCTGGTATTTAGAGGGTTGAGTAATGGGATTAAAAAGGGCTAAGTATAATTTTTCAAGTTCTATCTTCTTCCCTCTCGTTTCTTAGGAGGTTCGGGTCCCCTCGATGTGACCTACCCACTTACACACTATACAACCATCCCTTAATTCAGTAAGATCAATTGAGATCTTAACACTTTTTTTTCTGAGCACGCATATAAATAGCAACTTCTGACTTCTCAATTATTACCTAATGCAATATGTAAGACAAGAAATTACGAGATGACAATTCATATAATGAATAAAGGATTTACCAGTCTGGTTACCACTTTCTTTCCATGCTCATCACCATTTTCGTAAACAAGCTTGAGAGCTGCAGGAAGAACTTTCCAAAATTCATTCACAAACTCACTGCCCTTTCGCCTACTATTTTGCAAAATGTCATTAGCCAAATACAGAAAAGAAACACGCTGCTCTCTCTGAGAAGAGTTGAAAAGCTTATCCCATGTTTCAACAATTTGTTTTGCCTTCTTCCGGTGAGTGACACACCAACGGGACAAAGCTGATCAAATGTTTTAAGGGAAACATTCCACGATGTCCAAGTTACGGTATCAAAGAGGAAAACAAAACTCTATTTTTAGAAAAAATACAACTAATCATTTCAATGCAAATCAATTTGTAAACCATTTATCTTAAAATATTGAACATTTGCAATGAAAGTATTCAATTGCTGAATAGAGAAATCTGCAGTGTACGTGACATTAAGTACCTACAACCTAGTGTTTGATAAGACATAAACCAAATTTGCTCTACAGTGGCTCTTGAAAAGATAATAGGTTTCTTGCCATTTCAAAGAAACACATATCTAGTGTTAAGAAGGGAAAAACGTGTGTTTAACACAAAAGTGTGCAAATGCACATTCAAACTCAAAAGGGCCTTGTACAATACATTGGAGCTATCATGAAAGCTTGTAGGTTTGTGTGAAAAATGATAAACAATTAACTCACAGGGACTCAAAACCCATTTCCTGGCTTATACTAAATGATAAGGCTGCTTTTTCTCAACATGCTCCCTGCAGGCTCTCTATCTAAGAAAAGAGATCTTGGATGTATTTGAGTAGCAGACAAACAATGTCCGTTTGAGTGGATGAACGAGAGCCGCCCCTACTATTAAGATAGAGGGCATGGGCAGGTAAAGACCCATTCAATTTAGTAGCAAGTATTCTGATATCCATTAACTAGTAGATAAATCACAAACTCATGGGTATGAATACGCAGCTGACATAATCCCAAATGAATGAGTCCTTTTCCAAACTACTCAGGATCTACCACATGTATTCTACTCATGGTTACAATACACATTTTAAATGATGTCTTAAAATAAACATAAATTTGACCAAAATATCTAACAAATAAATCACAAGATAATTCATCATCAATATGTTAATAAGCATAGTAAAGATATTGCAGATATATCTCATTACATATTTTATATCAATATTTAAAATCCGAGCCTCTGCGTGAACCAGAAAGGAGTCTGTTCACCGGTTCAACCTGTTTTGATGAGAAATACATTTTGCCATATATACTTATCAAAAAATACATTTACCATAATTAACTAAAACAATATATGTGTGTGTGTGTGTGTGTGTGTGTGTGTGTGTGTATACTATAAAGATAATGGTATAATGTAATTTATATTATTTATCTCTTTTTTACAAGTAATGGTATTTATTATGAGAATATTACTTCATGCACACAATAATGAACATAAAGTAACCTAAAATAATTACCAAAAAAAAAAAAAAGCACAAAAGTAAAGTGATTATTTGAAGTCTAAAAGAGAATTACTATTTGTAAGACCCCACGCACGAGACCAATTAAACAGAATTTGAATCAACAATGATTCCAACTGAGCTGCTATTTGTTCAAAAAACAAAAATTACTCCAACTGAGCTATTGATTTATCTGCATCTTCATAAGTGCAGCTATTTGATTCCTTCCACAACATCCACATCAAACATATTTATTAACTTGATGTGCATATTAAATAATAAAATTTTGGATTAACGAAGTACAAGATTTATGGGTGGGATTTCTGTTATACCCAAGGCAGGCCAATTATTTGGCTCATAACTTTGCAACTTACATCCACATCAAACATATTTATTAACTTGATGTGCATATTAAATAATACATATTTTGGATTAACAAAGTACAAGAAACATGGGGAGCCAATTGTACTTCATAGGAAGCCACCCCCATCTCCATCCCTGATTAGGCTAGCTAGGCTGTCTTGGATAAGGAGTGAGATGGGTTGGACGCCTCAGGATTTTTTGTTCTCTACCTTCTGTTAATGATATTCATGTTATTCAGCCCAAAAAACAAAAGACCAACAACCTTTGCGCCAACCAGCACATCCATCCCAGTGGTGGTTCACGTCCCAGAATTGAATCACCTAAAAAGGCTTTAATCTAGCAAAAAAATATATATTAATTACCAATTTGATAAAAAGTTTACCATATCGCTAGTTCTTTGATCAGTTTAAATACAGTTCAGCCACTGAACCAACCTGTTCAAACCAGTTCAACTGAAGAACAGTTTAAGAAGCTGAACCATTTTCCAGTAATGAGGCCAGTTCACAAATCAATTTAACTAGCCAGTCCAATCCGATTTTAAAACACTGATTGATAACACAATGAAATACAACTTCCAGCTCCAAAATATTAATGATTTTTTTTTTCTTTTTTGAGAAGAAATATTTTATTGAAAGAAGACTACTTCATGTACATGTGTGATGACACAGAAGGAGTCCAAAGAATTATAAAGAAAGGTATTATGTACAGAGGGGTAACGACCCTATACCCTATAAATTCAATGATGAAATTTCTATTAGTAAAACCCCAATCACAAGACTAGTCAAACAAAGATCTCGAAAACAATGCTATCAATTAAGTCACCAAACCTCCCAGTATTGGTAAAAGCGTCAAATGCACTTAAAGCACATAGGCCTCTTGGAGCCTGGGCACAAAGCGCACACCTTATTGAAGTAAAGCACATAGTTTTCAAATATAATATCTCATAACTTCTAATAGGAATATTTGTAACATATAATAATAAAAATAATAATAACTCAAAATTTCTATATTTTACCTATTAGGGAAGTAAAGCGCAAAGCGCACGCCTGATTGAAGTAAAGCGCATAGTTTTCAAATATAATATCTCATAACTTCTAATAGAAATATTCATAACATATAATAATAAAAATAATAATAATTCAAAATTTCTATATTTTACCTATTAGGGAAGTCAATTTTATAATGTTTGTGAGTTCAATTCTACCTAAGTTATTTCAATTCTTAAAATTTTTATAATAGTAAATTGAAAACAATTATCAATGGTCAATATCATAATAATCTAGTCATAGAACGTTTAAACATAAAAGCACAAGAAATGTAAATTAACCTTGTTCGTATCTTATGACACATAAATAAAAAAAATAGTATATGTAACACAACACCCTATGGATAGTGGTTGTATAGTAAATCATTGGTCCATGTCCATTTCTTTCAAGATCAAGCAATTAGTTTTGATGATTCATATATTTTTTTAGCAATAAAATTAAAAGGCGCACCTAGGAGTGCTTTGTGCTTCTTCAAAAAGCTTCAAAAAAGTGGGCGTAAAGTGCGCTTCATTAAATGAGCTTTTTTTGGCCTAGCGAAGCATTGAGAGCTTGGGGCTTCGAGCTTAGAGCTTCGAGCTTAAGCGTGCTTTTAACAACACTGAAACCTCCTATATCCTCAAACGTACAACGATTTTGTTTCCCACACTATCCACATTAAACATAATGGGTATATTGTTCAAACCATGTTCCAAATTTCCAAGGAATGTTTACCAATCCAATTCTTCTAGCCAAGCAACAGACAAATGACCTTTCACCAAATACTCTTCATGGGAAAGATGCAACGCTAGACCCCTTAAGGCATATTAAAAGAACGTTCATCAAAGTTTTCACTCCCTTTAAACCTCTCACTCATTCAAGACAGGGAAATACCTCCTTCAAAGATCCCCACACCACATGTCATGCCAAAACAGAATACAACAATAGTCTCTTACATCGAAGTGCATATAATGTAAAAATTTGTCCCACCCCATCCTAATGTTTTTCCATAAGCCCCAACCATGAGTCCCTTGAACAGATTTCGATCTCAATCCCCACCATTCCTCATCATACTTTGCAGCTACTACACTCCTCTATAATGTGTACCTTCCATCCCAAAGTGCCAATCATTTTCCCAATAGAGCTTGGTTAAAGGTTCCTATATTCATAACCTAGGAAGCACGGACACTTCATTTAGGGTGTCATACCCAAGTCGTATCTGTGTCATACCGATGTCGTACCGGCCATTTCATGTTATAATTTTTCAAAAATTACTCGTCATTGTGTCATACCCGTACCCGTATCCATGTTTGTGCTTCCTAGTTCGTAACACCCAGGTCACACTTGGCAATATTTGAACTCAACACCCATAACACCCAAAAAATTCCTTCGTAATCTCTCAATTTTGTTTGCCAGAAATGCCCCCAATGGCATACCAAGATAGGTCATAGGAAAACACCCAATCTTACAGCAGAGGATGGCAAGCTCTGTCATGTTACCAATACCAACCATTCTGACTAGAATCATTTCACTCTTACTCATATTTACTTTTAGTGTTGTCACAGCTTCAAAACAAGTCAGCATCATTCTAATATAAAGAACTTATTCAACATTGCATTGCTAAAGAAAATTGTATCATCGGCAAATAAGATATGAGAGATACACAACCCATTTCATGCACAAGAGCCCACCGTAAAACCCCTAGTGAAGCCTCTCTCCTCAGCAACCTACTCAATACTTCCATTACCAGTTTATACAGCAATGAGAACAACAAATCACCTTGTCTCAGTCCTCTTGAACTACTAAATAAACCAGAAGGGGAACCATTCACTAAGATTGAGAAGTAAGCCATAGAGATGCACATTCAAATCCAACCTTTCCTTTGGATAATGTACAGTCTCCTAGTTCATATGGTCATAAGCTTTCTCAAAGTCTAAATTTCAAATTACACATGGGATATGACTTTCCACTCTACTACCTAAACACTCATTAATAATAAAAACCAATTCCAAAATTTTCCTACTCCCACAAATGCAATTTGTGACTCAAATATTAGCTAAACAAATATCACTTTCAATCTATCCCAAGGTGGTCAAAGGAAAGAGTGCAACCTTAAGGCGCCAAAGCCTTGTATCGACCAAGGCGTGAGGCAACAAAAAGGCGCTAGCCCGATTAGAGTGGGGAGGCGAATTTTAAATATAATTATTATACATACAGAACTTAAATCATATGAGTAGAATGTATTGAAATATTATAGTGCTTTTTTTTATATGTTGCATGAGGAAACAAGGTTCTACAACAAGCTTCTATAGACTAAATAATCTAACAACAGGTTTTACAATAAGCTTTTGTAAATTAATAATCTAACAATAGGTTTTACAACAAGCTTCCTAAATAAATAATTCATTTTTAAAATGTTAAAAATAATACTAATAATAATAAAATAAAACAAGGCGTTCGCCTTAGTGCCTTTTTTATGGTTTAAGGCGCTAGCCTTGCTCGCCTAGGTTCTAAAGGCAAGCCGCCAAGCCCCCCAATAAAGGCACCTCACCTTTGACTTCCCTGATCTATCCAACACCTTTGCCAATAGCTAATATAAACTCCCAACCAAACTAATAGCTTAAAAATTCCTATTATTTGTGGCATTTCTTTGGAATTAAGGTAACAAAAGATGTATTGTGGGAATTTTTTTTCAAACTTACCGTGCTCATGCAACTCCTCAAAAAATGTCATAACATCCACTTCAACCACCTGCCAACACTGTTAAAAGAAAGACATTGTGAAAACATCCAACCATGGGGCTTTATCTCTTTGTAACTCCTTTAACACCTTAATAATCTTCCTCCTCCTCAAACCTCCTCTCAAGCAAATATCTTTCATTCTCTCCAATAGTAGCAAAATCTAATCCATCAAATCAAAGGTCTCAAACTCTATGTTTCTTGATACAAGGACAAATAAAATTGCACCACCTGACACCTCTGACAGCTCCTCGTAATGATTAAATTGTCTGTCAGATGTGTCAGGTGGTGCAATTTCTCAGAAAATAAAATTACTCAGATAATTTATTTCACACCTTATTATCCATCCTAAGCACTACTCATTTTGTTTCTAAAAATAAAAAGGTATTCTATGTCGCTGATTCTTTACCTTTAATTTCTTGTCAACAATTTTTTCTACCCTTTATTAAAATGAAAAAAAAAAAAAATCAAACATAACTTCCAAAGAATTTAGACGTCTATGATAAAAACTAATGCTATTATCACCTAAAATATCATTTTATTAAATTTTTCCAACACTTTGTGACACCTTTCACTTGGCATTTAAATATCACTTCAGATTTCCTCTTTTTTGGAATACGTTAATATTTCATTAATTAAAAGAAGAAAAGGCATAACCCATTTCGCAGTGGTGGTCCATCACACTACAAGTCATGACAAAACTTAATCAATGAGCCATCACCTACCTTGAAGCTTGTAAACCAATGAAAACCCTTCCAACCCTTCCTGATGATCTTCAAAGTACCCCATACAGACCATGAGATACGTTTGAGCACCATCCTCCTCACAAGCTTCCATATTTAAGCTCCCTCACCCTCCTCCAAAGAGCCTCTCTCTCAAATGCAAACCTCCAAAGCTACTTCCCCAACAGAGCCGGATTGAACAAGACTAAGTTTTCGATCCCCAAACCATCAATTCAAAGAGGTTCACACACATCTCCAACTAACCATTATTAAGTATGCCCCACAAGAAATCCCTTTGTAGCTTCTCTAGACGATTAGCAACCCCCATGGGAATGGGAAACAAGGATAAATAATAGGTTGAAGGGTTGGAGAGGTACATGCTATTCCAACAAGCCAGTTGTCATTCCATTTTCTCTATCACTGAATTCCACAGTTTTCTTTCTCTATCACTGAATTCCACAAAATTTTCTCTTTGAAGGCTGGCCCTAAAGGAAGACCAAAATAAGTCATCGGAAGCTTAGATACCTTACAGCCCAAAATACCCACCAATGTTTCTACGTTTAACACATAACCTACCAAAACTATCTTGGATTTTCCCAAGTTAATCTTAAGACTAGAAATACCTGAAACCACCCAAAAAAAAAAAAACACCTATCAAGTACCACATTTGTTCTGAGTTGACCGCACAAAAATTCAGCATATCATCTACAAAAAGTAGATTAGATAACGTAATTGCATAATGCCCAATTGTAAACCCCGACAAGCCCCTCCAACAGCCCTCTCTAACAACCTACTCAAGGCCTCCATCACAATGATAAACAACAACGGGGACAACAAATACCCATCTCAATCCCTAGAGATTTGAAAGAAACCACTTGGACTACCGTTCACCAAAACTCAAAACCAAACAATGGAGATGCATGCATAGATCCACTTCCTCCCCCAAGGATTAAGCCCACATTATCTTAACATGTAAAAAAAAGTCGCACCCAATGCACAAAATTCCCACTTTTGCATAGTCTAGAGAGGTCATGGTAGACAGCCATAACCCTTTCATTTTTTTGGAGAGGTTGATTCCCGAAATCGAACCTGCGACCTATTGCTTTTGGTGGAAGGCAATCATCTTAACATATAAATAAGAAAGTCCAATGCATGTGATCATAATCTTTCTCCAAACTCAGCTTACACACCCCCCCCCCCCCCCCACAAACTAGATTTCAATCTACTATCTAAACATTCATTAACAATAAGTATTGAATCCAAGATCTGGCTTCCTTTAACAAAAGGGTTCTGAGAGTTACACACCACTTTCTCCAACAGCATCTTCAACCTATTTGCTAATAATTTGGCTAAGACCATGTAGACCCCAAGATTAGACTAATATCTCGAGAATCCTTAAATCTCCAAGGCCCTAGGTTTTCTTGGAATGAGAGTAATAAATGTGGCATTGATGCTTTCTCCAACGTACAATATTCATGGAAATAGCAAAATACCTTTGTAAAGTCCTTTAAAATGCTCCATCAAGCCTGGAAGAAGGCCATTGAGAAATCATCTAGTCTTAGGGCTTTATCATCACTCGTGTTTTTTACCTCATCAAAAACCTCATCCTCAATGAAGCATATGTCCAGCCAACTGACCTTCTCTCCCTCAATATCAAAGAAAGGCAATTCATCCACCAATCTTTGGTGAATAATTGCTGATAGAAAGCAATTATGCTTTTGTCAGTCTGATTTCTGATCTCCTCCCTACTCACATATAACCGACCTATAGTATTGCTTCAATGATGTGAGTTTGCCAGATTGTGAAAGAACTTTGCATTCTTGTCCGCTCCTTTAAGCTAGAGAATGCAAGAGCAAGACTTTTGCCACAAGCTTATTTCCTCCAACAACATGGCCATTTCAAGTTCTAAAGTAACCTGCTCTCGTTGCACCCTCTCCTCATCTGCAAGAGCTCTAGTCTCCCCAATCTCATCAAAAAAATGAATAGTAGCCATCAATGTGTTCTTCCTTCTAGTCACATTGCCAAACTCCTCTCCATTCCTCTGTTTCAAATCCCCCTTGATGCAAGAGGCAATGGGAAGACAGATTTATTATATTTTATTTTATTTTATGCATCAAGGGCAATTTTGAAATTTCATAATATTCTGGAATGGGCCGTGCTAACAGTCCATTTGATCTTCTTTTGGGTTTTATTAAGTTTGGTTATTTAGTTGGGCTTAGTAGTAAAAGCCTAAGGAGTCCAAATCCATGTCTTATTAGGGTTTTAACTATTAAGAAATCCTAGTTCAAATAGGAATAGGTATTAGACTTCAATTTAAAGAGTTGCAATGCTTTCTATTGAGATGGTGAATGTTTTCAAAATTTAATAGCTATGAAGCTTTCTTTATGGTTTGTGTGATGCAACCTTCTCCGAGGTGTGATGCCAAGGAACCCTAGGTGTGATGCTTAGGAAGTCTAGGGATGATGCGTAGAATTTATCTATTTTCTTTAATTTTACTATTCACGGTTACTATTCATATCACTATTCACAGCAACCCAAATCTTGATTTTCACCTTTGTTTTCATTCCCAAACCCTACTAATCCTTGTCCCCTTTGGAATATAATCCCTATTATTTTCTAGCCTATTCCCCACCAAAACCTAACCCTAATTCTTCAAAACCCAAGCTATATCAGATCAGCCCCTGGTGTTCTAAATCAGATTTTGTTGTTCCCCCTTCTCCTACGTCACCCCTTGAATGCTTTTAGCTTTTGGTGAACATAAAAAGCTAGGCGAACAGAGGAACTAAATAAGAATCCCACCACGACCTCACCCTTTCAATGAACCCATTAGCTTTTAACCACATTTTCAAACCTAAATGGGCTTAATCCCCTTCGCATAAACCCACACTCCAAAGAATGGAAAAGTGATTGATAACAACCTCAGGAGGCATCTTTGCACAATCTAGGAGTGATGCTCCTCCATAGACGGAGTGAACAAAAATCTATCTTGGAACATGATAGATTGTTAGACCATGTGAAAATACCTCCCTCCATTTGATCATCCAACAAACCATTAGCATAAATGAAGCCCGAAAATTCCAGCTTAGTATGGTCATGTTCTCCACTCCCAACCTTTATTCAAGATATCGTACCACATTAAAATCGCCTCCCACCACGGCAATTCCCACCAGCCGATCATCCCCGATAACTCCTCCCAGAGCAATGTCCTAATACTATCATTATTCAGCCCATACACCCCCGTGAACACTCATTCAAAACCATAAGACACGTCTTTGAATTTGCAGGAAACAAAGAAATTCCCACTGCTTCCTCCACTTTCGCTATAGTTCTTTTATCCCACAACAAAGGCCAAGAAATGGCAGAAAAGAGTAGTATTAAAAATCAGCATATTTTAAAAGATCTAATAGAAACAAAAGAAATTGTGTCAATTTATATATATTTTAAAAGGCTCAATAAAAACATAAAACTTATTTCCTTGTATCTTACAACAAAGTATAGGTCACATTTGGCTTGCACTTCCTTGGATCGTAACAAATGGTATCAGATCCAACCTAGTAATTCCTAGTAGCACGAGAATCTACAACACAACATAGGACCTAACAAAGTCATTAGGAATTTAAGTGGGGAAAATTGAGATACCCCAGATTATGTGGGATTGAATTGGATAAGTGTGTTGTGCATGCATATGTTGAGTCCCACATTAGATGTTTATTGGGCGAACTAGGCTCTATAAGCGATTCAAGGCCCAATTGTAACTTGACTAGTCCTTTTAGGGTATAGCATAAATGTGTCTAGTGCTTCCTCAGGTTGTAACACCTTCATTTCCAATCAAACAAACAAAGCCTAGCGGGTTGTAAACATTATATTCATGAGCTACGACAGGGTGCAGCAATTTATCAAAAATGTAAGCCTAATAGTATTAAATATACTATAAGCTTATGTAAGTTATGACAATGATGAAGGGACTGAGAGTTAGAAACTCCATTAGATGATCAGCACTAGCAGGAATAATATAACTAATTGATCATAACTTTTTTTTTCTAATGTTAAGTAAAAAAACCATTCATAATGTTAGCTAAAAGGGTTCAAGAAATATCTCCGTGAGCTATAAACATAGAGTAGTCTTGGAGCATTTTCAAGCATTTTGTGAGACAAATTCATGCTTCCCATAAAAATAAAAGAAGTGGCTGGACATGAGGAATTATTGCATGTTAAAATAATATTACAATATTCTCAACAAAAACAATGCCCATGAAATGTGGGTATTAAAAGACATGGGATCCGCCTACTTTGGGGAATGGGGATTTAAGAGAGATGAAAGGGTTACTTCTCATAGTGAAGCCCATAGACTCTATGGGCCTCCAATAGACCAAAAACAAACCATGCTCAAGATATTAAATAGGAAATCACAACAAATTTAAATGCAGCATGCTTTAGAAGAAAAAGAAAACAGAAATTAGCTGAAACATAGATCCAGTTCAGAGGTAACAACCAAAACACAATATTCATCTAAACCCTAAACCCCAACAAAGAAGGGAAATGTATCAGGTGCATCTAATAGCAAGGAGACAAGCAATTCCAGTGAGTAAAACAAGATATTTCATAATCATGCATGCAAACAGTTTCAAAAGTGTGGTATTGCTAACTCTGCGACACAATAAAAGGTCACGCTTCCTCAAATAAAATTTGGAATTACATTAGAATTCCATATATATGGAGAATCTATAACCAAACAGCATACAACAAACAAAAAGCCATCAACCATTAAAGTTGTTATGAGCATGAATCAGATACAAACATCAGAATTTCATTGCAGGATACACTCAATGCTTTGTTGCGAATTGTTGAGTTTCGATAATTTCTCAACTAATATCTGTCCATTAAATTCGTCGTTGCTCATCCTGCTATTTAACAAGATTTTACATGCCACGCAGGAAGCCCTATATCTTACAAGAAGAAAATATTAGTATTCTGAAATGACAGAGTAATCAAGGCTTTAGCAAAAAATAAAAGCAGAAACAATAAAAGGTTAAATTATAACTTATGAAAATGCCACAGGGATTTCCTCATCTTTCCAAATGGATAGAGGTACAAATCTTTACAATACTAGAAAACTAATTATTTAAACCAGAATCAGTTACATATGTTTCAGAACCTACCATGTCAAATTGAAAGCACACATACTTCCTTTTTTATATGAATAAAAAAAAATCAGTTTATTGTACGTGCATAAGGTACTATCTTACCAACTAAAATTGAAGAATGAAAATCATCATTGACTGAAAATACAAAGTTGTTATGTAGAATCCAGATCTTGCCATATAGTGTACACCAAGTTTATTTTATAATCCAGATCAAGTTCAGGATAACCGTCTCCATCATACAACAAAAGAATTTGATGCAAGGAGCACCAAATCCATTTAAGATTTTGTTTCTGAATTTGAGTTTTGAATTTCGTTTTTAATGTTGACGGTTTTAAGGGATTTGATTAGGCATTTTCCATGTTAGTATAATCCCTAAAACCTATTTAATTGGTACTTTTGTAATGGTGAAAGATAAATGATTTTGAATAAGAATTTTATGATGAGTTAAGAATATGTCTCCTCCTTTGTTCTCTTTGGTTGGTGGTGATGCCAAATGCCCTTAGGTGGTGACTGATGCCTATGGTTTGCAGGTAGATTCTAGGTGGTGAAGCCTAGGGTTTGTACTGTTGTTCATGTTGTCACTCTTTATTTCCTAATTTCCTACTAGTGTTTTGCATCAGAATTCTATGTTCTTAAACTAAGTGTGCAATTGGATAAGCTTTTTATTGAAAGCTTATTTGTTCATTTGCTGAAATTTGGTAAAAGTACAGCGGTTCCTAGAAAAAAGTAAGGTTTCATAAAGCTTTACAGAAGTTAATAAACTAAAGGACTAATCCAAACTCACACTAAGAAGGGAAAAAAAGCAAAGCATTAGACAAGTGCTTTCAATATGATAGTCCAAACATACTTCTAAAAAACATTCCTTAACCCGTCTTAGCTTTTTCTTCCCTCTGAATAGCCTGAGCTGCCTGACAGAGATGTCCCACACCTTGACAAAAGCATAAAAACAAATTATGAGAAATCCCAGAGGTAGGCAATTAATTCCAAATTGCAATTACAAATAGTCCATTAATATAACAGAAATTTCTTGTGTATGCTTATCCGTGTGTGTGTGTGTGTGTGTGTGTGTGTCTACCTCAAGTATAAAAGAACACAAGGTAGCCTAAAAAAATACATCAAGAATTACATGCGAACGAAAGAACTCTGGAACAGTGCTACTAACACTAAGACCCATTACACTCTAATGAATCCCCGATACTTTCACATCTTAAAAAATGCAACAATTTCACTCCCTCCACAAAGTCCACATTAGACACATGGGTGCCAAATTCCACACAGCAAAAGACCATTTACCAAACAAGTTTCACCAACCAATCAGTAGGTACATCACTGTTTTTGGCATCACCCAAAGAACCCAAACACAGCCCCACATTGCATGAGCATAATTGTAATGTAGTAGCAGGTGATCCATTGTCTCTCCCCTTTGCCTACACAAACAGCACCAATCTACCAAAATGATTCCTCTTTTTCTTTGATTATCATTAGTCAAGATCATCCACCATGAAGTTGTCTACACAAAGAAAGCAACCCTTTTCAGGGCATTGACGCACCAAATGCCTCTCCACACAAAACTGGCAACCCTAGGGGCACACAATGTCCTATAATGATACCTAACATCAAACAAAAAACAACCCATTTCCAAGCAAACACCACACCATCTCAATCTACCAAGGCCTGTAAAATTCTTGGCATATAAGAATACAGAGGTCCTAGCAAGGACTCAATAGACTCTAATTCCCAATCATTGAAAGATTAATTGAACTGGACAGTCTAATGTCACTCACCCACACCTCAACCACAGATATCAAATGAGAAAAAACAAAAGCATCTAAATCAGCTGCTATTGAATACAAGGCGTGGTACTGCTCTTTCAAAAACTGCTCCCCAAACCAACTATAATGCCAAAAGCGAACCCTATCTCCAGCCCCCACCTTGAAGTATACATTATTGGCAAAACAGTCCCACCCTACCCAAATACCTTCCACAGACTACAACCATGAGTGCTACACACCAGCTTCATTACCTAGCCACCCCCCTCCACCCCATATTTTAGCATTATTAAACTTGAGCAACAAGACTCCATAAACATAATTTTTTTTTTTTTTTGATAAGTAAGACTCCATAACCATAATTAACTCTAGATTGCATCTAACTCTAAAAATTAATGGGAGACAGAGGTGGGGGAAGGAATGTCTCAACTCTCGAGGAATGCAGACACCAGAAGTAGGGGTTTGAAACAGTTGCAAATGTCAAACAAGAGAACTCAAAGTAATACGAGCATATAAAAACTTGGATTCAAACTAATTGAGGAGAAACATAGAAAGAAGTAGTTATCTTGATGCAAGACACGAGAAAAAGGTGGGTGCTTTCAATATTCGTGATTGGCAATTGTTCTAATACAAATCATGACATGTTATGAAGTACTAGCTTGAGGAGAGAATGAAGGCAGAGGCATTGAGACAGAAAAACAACGTTCTCACATGTCCATCATCTTACACGTGTAAACATTATCGACACGCAAACTACAACAAACTAAGCGCAATGCACGTTCTTTTTCGCATCGAAAAAGACAGAATGCCAGTAACTTTGTATTTCAACTCAAATCAAAAAACTTCACTACATTTCCCATAGAAACCCAACATTAGAAACTTAAATATAAATTACAAGCCTTTTTGTATGTACTCAGAAAGAGAGTCTCTATTTTCTAATTATTGCAACCGTCATCATACTTGTAGTTATAGATGGTTAGATTTTAAAAGATAACCACTTCCCCATTATCTCTTCTTTTTTTTCTCTCTCAATTTCCTAATTTTAACCTGTAATTTTATTTTATTTTTGACAAGTCAATTTTAACCTGTAATTTAAATTCATTTTTTTGGTTTTAGCTATTTAATGCGGACTTCTTTGACAAATCAAATAATAACACCACCAAATCCAACACTCATTATAATAAAATAATAATAATATAGATTATTATTATTTGGTTATAATAATGGTATCAATTCTCATAGAAACCTGACATTGAAAGTTAAATATAAATTACAAGCCCGTTTGCATGTACTCAGAATGAGGGTTTCTATTTTGTCTAATTATTGCAATGTAATTATACTTGTAGTTAAATTTTAAAAGATACCCATTTCCCCATGATCACTATTCTTTTAACCTGTACTTTAAATTCTCTTCTTCTGGTTTTAGCTATTTAATGAGAACTGTTTTTGACAAATCAAATAATGAGACCACCAAATCCAACACTAATAATAATAACAATAATATACATATGATAAAATATTTAAAAAAATATATTAAAAAAAAACTAAAACATAGTAATTATTATAATTAATAATGAAATACAGTTTTTTTCAATGAACCACAACAGCATACAGATTTTTGATAAAATTTCAACAACAAAAATTAGGAAGATAAATTTAAAAATTGAGCTATAATCGTAAATTCTTAATTATCTAAACTAAAAGGAAATAGTTTTAGAAAAAGAAAAATAACGCAACCAACTCTGCCTGAAACAAGTAGTTCAAATTCATATTTTTTTTCGTAAATTTGAATTTCCCACTATAAATAAAAACAGAGGCTTTAGCTTATTAGGGCTTTGAAACCAAAAAAAAAAAAAAAAAAAATTAAGGTTTTTTAGTGAGAAAACGAAAAGCGAATAAATAATTAAAGAAATTTAGAGAGAGTTATACCAATGAAAGAGGTGCGAGAGAGATGAATTGAAAAGCTCAGCTTTGAGCTCCACCAACTTTGAGATTGAATTTGAATACACAGACTTGTTCGAACCAAAAACCCTAGAGAAGAGAAGAAAACCCAATTACTTTTCTTTTGGTTTTGGTTTTTGTTTTTGAAAGTGGAAAAAATATATATTGAATCGAGAGTGTTCAGGAAAATGAATTTTGAGAAATAAGAGGTGCAAACGTGGCACGTGATGTAAGCAGAGACACAAGTAGGGCTTGGCACTGTTTGGACTTTTTTTTTATCATTAATTTTTTTTGAAATACCTTTTTTTTTTTTTTAAATACTTCATCCGTTACAATAAAATAAATAATTCAATTTTTTTTAGTTTCAAATGATGTCTAGTAGTAATGGTATTTTTTTTTTTTTAGAGCTAAAGTAGAAATGGTATTGGTGTTCAATATTTGTAGATTTTTTTTTTTTTAAGAAGAAAGACAATGCATCATCATTAACTGTGGTGTTCAATATTTATAGTGATTAAAGTGTCTGTTTGGGATCCGCTTATTTTGTTGAAACTAAAAACTTTTTTGCTAAAACTACTGTAGATAAAGGTAAAAGTTAACTGAAATAGTATAGTGAGAACCATGATTAGTACCAAAAAATACAATGGAACCTATAAATAGTAACAAAAATAAACTAAATAGTAAAATAAGTTGGCAAATTAATTCATGCCAAACGTACACTCAAACCCATCCTCACTATATACTTAGTAAAATTTGTGTACAATGTTATTTGTGTCTTATTGGTTAAATTGAATTGGCGAAACCAAGTATAGCACCTAAGATATTATACATATTCCCTAAAAAAAAAGTATTATATCTAAGTTTTATCTCTATTTTAAAAATTATGGAAAACTTTATTTTTCCACCCCAAACCATACCATATTTTACAATTGCCCCTTAAACTACAAGAATGCACAATCGACCCCTTAAATTAAAACTCATATAACAATTTACTCACCCTCATCACTTTCTCAATTAAGTCTAACAAAATGTAACATTAAATTTTAAAATATCAATACATCGGTTGTGAAGGAATGGGTAAATTAGTTTTTTAATGTTAAATTTCATTAGACTTAACCCAAAAAAGACGGAAGTGGGTTAGTGTATGTTACAAATTTATAACTTTAGGGGGGTCAATTGTGCATTTCGATAGTTTACAATGCAAAGTATAAAATAAAGTATAATTTAGGGATATAAATGTGTAATTTCCCCTTTAAAAAAATAATAATAACACTTTAATTTTCTTGTAATATGAAACATTTAAGGCTATTTATCTCTTTATGTAGTTGTTTAATGGTGATTAATAGTGGTTACACAACTTACATCTCTGAAACTGCACTAAGCATCCCATAACCAATCCCAATTTCCTTTCTCTCAACTTCAATACTCGGGTATCTCTACCAATAATTTTCATCAAAGTCATCTCTTCAAAATCCAAAAAAAATAGAGTTCAACTCTTTGTAGATCTCTAATTAAAAAGAGAGAAAAAAAAAATAGCCTTCCATGCCTATTTGACAAGTAAAGAATTTTGTTATTTGTTTTCTTTTTTCTTTTATATTCCTTTTTTTTCCTACTCGTCTATGTGATTTTGTTTTTTGTTTTTTCTTTCTAATCTATTTTTCTTTGTGATTAATTCCTTGCTTTATTCTATTATCCTTCAAATTTGTTTTTCTTCATTCTTTCCCTTTATATCTATTTTTATTTTTTTAAAGGTGTGTTTGGATACCGTTTATTTTGCTAGAAACTGAAAACAATTAAAAAATATTTTCCGGTTACTGTTCACACTAAAAAACACCGTTCATATGCCTTGATGCACTGTTCATGTCCCATGAACAATGCACCAAGCACTAGTCCCAAAAAAAAAGGCTGAAATACAAAACACAAGGTTGTTAGATGCAACCCAAACGCTCACTAAGTGTGATGAGGCTGAGTTTGTTCGAGTCATAATTGGTCATTGTCCAATGGTTCCTATGTGGTCACTTTATTGAAAACATCCAATTACCATTAACAATTCCTATGAGTCAGTCTGCTTTTGTATAGAATTGGGATAGAGTGGCTAGATTTAGGAGTGGCAATTCGTGTTAGTATGCCATGTTCGTGTTTATATATATATATATATATTTTGAGAGAATTTCAACCTATAGTGTACATAGTTTTTGTGTTTATATCGTGTTGAGATAAGGGTATTTGAATACATAGTTTAACACAAACCCATCTTATTTAATCATCGTTTCTGTAGGCTCCAAAGACGGGCTTGCTAGGCCAAACCACTCTTTGGGCTCACAATTTATTTATCTGGTGGGTCTGGGTATCTTACCTTGGGTTGTTCTAGGCTAAGGGACCCAATGAGATCACTTTTCTCTCTTCTTTCTGTGTTTCTTCCTCTCAAGCTCTCTTTTTCTATCTCTCTCTCTCTCTTTCTTCCCCCAAATTTTTCATCCCCCTACTATTCATTCGTTTCTCCTATTTATAGCCTTTGTTAATGGGGTGATCATCATTATCGTCTTCCTTAGTGCAAAGAAAAGTCCAATGTCGATGGACTTAAGTGGATTTTTAGGTACAAGTGGCTTTGGGAACGGTTCCCACTTCAGCAAATATGTTTGGCAGCGGAGTTTCCTAAGGTTCTGCCGAGCACTTAAATGGCGATGTGACAGGTAATGTGACCGAGCATGTATATAGTGCCCGGAAATGGTTTCCCAAGCATCCTATGAGCAGGGCATACGCAGTCCGCTTTTTAAGTATCCGGGCAACACTCAGTTCAGATTGGTAGTTATTGTGGGTTTGGGCCGGGGCCTTTGTTGGTGTGAAGGTTGGACCCCCGACCCATATCATTAATTCATGGTTCAAGGCCCAAATAAACTTGGACGTTGGGTGCCGTACAGTTTCAAATCCCCTTAACCCCAAGCAATACATGACATGATCCATTTCAACTCATTCAATAGACAATCTAAGAAAAATAAAGTAAAAATAGAGTTGATTTTTTCCCTTGTTTTGGGTAAAAATGTTAAGGACTTAAACTTTTTATGAATAATTAATCAATATAACTGATAAAATTCTTTTAACTTCTCCATTGTATTTATAATTAAATTTATGTTAGCTAAAAATGACATTTATTTATATCATTATATGTGACCATAGCCATATGTGCCACTTACGTTACTTTAAAGATTTCAGTATTTAGACCTATTGGTGTTATCCTTCCATCTAAACACCCTTTTTTTTAGGGACATCTAAACACCCACTTACAACACATTGTTTTTAACCTAAGGGTATTTTTAGATAATATCAAGTCAATTTCATCATCCACAACATTTTTCCAAACAAAAAAAAAAATCATATATTAAAACCATAACTTCACCAAACATTTTAGGATCACTCTCTGCATTAACCACTATGAGTATTTTATTCACAATTACATCTATATTATCTTCCACAATGTAACCAAGAGCTCGATATGAAATCAAATCGAAACCAAAGTCATTTTATTTTCTTAGTCTTTAACTCCTCCTTTGCTCACTTGTTGAACTTCTTTCAATTCCTATAAAAATAAGTAAAATCACTCAAAGTGGTGTTAGAATTGAATTGTATCATTAGTTCTCAAATGCATAAAATTATTGAACTCACACTTTTTCTTTATAGAGTTTTAACCTATGGCGTCCGCTTCTAATGATTATGCTATTTATCATTAGACCAAGATATCAATCAGTTTTTTGTGTAGGCGGGGATTGAATTTCAGATTTCTTATTCAATCATCAAAGATTTTACCAATTAAGTTAACTGGAACCCACAATTGAATATACACACTTAAACCTTAAATTATGATGAATAGAAAATTATGATACTAAAAAAAAAAAAAAAAAAACCTCATGCACGCACGCTTAGGTTTTTTTTTTTTTTTTTTTTTTTGAGAAACCATCCTATGAAGCTTTGCATTAAGAAATACTGACTAAATCAACCTGAAAAACAATAAAAGACGGTGGAGGAACAAATTCCATCCACACTACATAATCTGAAATATGAATAGCATGTCTAGCTAGACTATGGGCAAATTTATTGCCTTCTCTCTTTGTATGAGAGTAAAGCAATTTATTAAAAGAACTTGTAAAGGACCTAACACGCGCCTAGTTATTGTTATAGTTTTTGTATTATTTATTATTTTTATTAGTGTCATAATTATTTGTCATTACTATTAATGGCTTCTTATTGATAATAATTTTTTTTTTCATGATCATGGAGCACAAAATAATAATGCAAAAAAGATAATAAAAAATACATACCAATAATCTAAGTTTGATTTGAACTACATAATATTTAAAACAAAATAAAAAAACAAAACAAAAAATATAACTACTAAGTGGGTTCCAGTCGGCTCAACTGGTAAAATCTCTGATGGTTGTATAAGAGACCTAGGGTTCAATCCCTGCCTACACCAAAAACTGATTGGTGTCTTTGTCTGGTGATGAAAGAGCTATCATCAGGAGCGGACGCCATAGGTTGAAACTCTCTCAAAAAAAAAAAATATAACTACTAATGATCATTCTCAAAATGGAATCAACAGTGCAATCATAAAGAACCACCATTGGAGTCTATTACGAGTCCAAATCTTCTGTCTCGCTCTATACTCCACAAATAAAAAATTGACACATGTACATTTATTTTATTGATGGCTAATTTTCAGCCTTTGTTATTTCAGTTACCTTAATTAATTGAAAATTAAAAAAGACACAACAGCCAGCACATCCCCACCACCGGCAACACCACCATCTTTCTCCGATGCCACTTATCACTAGCAACAGGTCACCAACAACATTTTTCTGCCTTTGTTCTCTTGTTTCTTCTTTATTCTTTCTTTCCTAAGTCTTTAAGCTGTTCTTAACCAATAGTTTGTATGCCATCCACTACCAACGGGAAAAACATTGATATTGACATCATATTCAAAGAAACAAGTTTCTTCTTCAAATCTATGATGGGTACCTACCGCTACCTTATCTTCTTCAGATCTCTAAATAAAGTTTTAATAGCTCAGATGATGGCATCCACCATAATAACAAATACCAATACCCAGTAATGGCAACAGTGGATGGTTGTATCTGGCGGCATTGACCGCATCTACAATTGCTAATCGGGCTAGCGATGGTTGTTGTTGGTGGTTGTGGGCCATGTGGCGTCGGAGAAAGATGGTGGTGGTGCCGGTGGTGGGGATGTGTTGGCTGTTGTGTCTTTTTTAATTTTCAATTAATTAAGGTAACTGAAATAACAAATGCTGAAAATTAGCAATTAATAAAATAGATGTACACGTGTCAAGTTTTTATTTGTAGAGTATAGAGTAAGATAGAAGATTTAGACTCATCTATTACCCCCTCAAAAAAAAACCATTGGAGTCTATTAAATACTATCATCATAAAAGACTATATAATAAATATGTATATAACAATACTTTAATCAATTTGCTTACGTATGTTTGTTTTGATGGAAAACCTTCTGTAAATATAGTTTTTCATATTTTTTAGTATTTGGTAGTATAAAATAAAATGAATCAAAGGAAAACTATTTTTGGTCAACAAAAAAAAAAAAAAAAAAAAAAGTATGACTTATTTTTAGTGATTGTTTTCCATTAATTTTTTTTGAAAAACAACTCTATCTCACAACATGCTAAATAAGAAAAGTTAAAAGATTGTTTTTCAACTAATTTAAAGTAATTACCAAACATAGGAAAATGAGATAGTTTTACAGAAAATACTTTTTAGAAAATGACTCATTTTTTAGAAAATATTTTTGTCTAATGAAAAACCTTCTATAAAGATAGCTTTTCATGTTTTCCTGTGTTTGGTAGTATAAATAAAAAAATAAAAAAATAAAATTGAGTCAAAGGAAAACTATCTTTGGTCAACAAAAAAAGTATGAATTATTTTTAGTGATTATTTTCCATTAATTTTTTTGGGAAAACAACTCTGTCTTATAGTAAGCTAAATAAGGGAAGTTAAATGATTGTTTTTCAACTCATTTAAAGTAATTGCCAAACATAGGAAAATGAGATAGTTTTACGAAAAATACTTTTTATGCTCTGTTTGTTTCGGCATTAATGTTTTCTGAAAAATGATTCATTTTTCAAAGAGAATTTTCTGGAAAACTATTTCATTTTTCGGTGTTTGGTAACAACCTTGAAAATGGGCTTGAGAATGTTTTCTGGTGTTTGGTATCCACAGTTTTTATAACATTTCTTGTATAATTTAAAATATGTATAATATGTGTATTGTGTAAATCCACCCAATGTAATCAATATAAATAAATAAATAAATAACCCAAGAATGAATTTGGTTTTCAAACTAAAATTTTGACAACGGATACCATCAAAATTAGCTATCCAATTTTCATGATCTCAAATACTCATCTTGCTCGTGTATATGAACTATAACGTACATAAAATATATATATATATATATATTTATATATATATATATATATTTATATATATATATATATATATATATATATATATATATAAACCATACTTCTCATAATTCAAAATAACCATTATAATCTTAAGTTCCATTTTAAATAGTTCAAAATGCCACATAGGCCAAATCGTTTCACTGGCAAACTAATCCAATACAAATAGTTTGATAAATATACCAAAAATTGTTATAGAACCGTTGACCGATTTGTAAGGAGAAGGAAAAAAAAAACCTTATTAAAGAACAGTGTTATAGAGGGGACAAGAAATAGGGAGAAAAAAGAGAAGAGAGGCAAATAGAGAGAGAAATCTGTGGGAAGAGAAGAGGCTAGAGGGGGTGATAATGAGGGTGTGAGAAAAGAGAAAAAAAAAAGGGAGGAGAAGAAGTGAGAGAGTTTATTTTGAGAAAGGCTGAATGAGTGAAAGAAAATATTTTTTCCAAGGATAGAAGAAGATAATATTTATAAGAGTTATGCGTTGTGTGAGAGAGAGAGAGATTGTTTTCCAAAAAAAAATTTTGGAAAACAACTTATAGAAAATAAACCTTATTTTTATAATAGTTTTCCGTTGACCAATCTTTTTTTATACTACCAAACACTAGAAAATATAGAAAACTATCTTTATAGAAGATTTTCCAACAAAACAAACAGAGAGTTAATTATTATCACATAGTTTCATAACATGTTTGAGTGTCAACTTGTAATTGGATTTCAACAGTTACATAAGGGACAATTGCTAATTAGAGGTGTGCAGAAAGTCACCGTCATTGATCCAACTGACTGACGCCGATCTTCTCGCACCGCCACTGCAACCGATTGACGGAGCCAATGCTGGCAATTGGAGCACGAAGGGAGTTCCGATGCCCGTGCGGTGCAGTCACCAGAGTAGAAAATCTGAAACCGAGACAGTTGAACCAAACTGATACTTGTATATAGTTTTGAGATGTTTTGATGTGACATCGTTTTACCGGGTATTCATTTTAATTTTTTTTTAATAAAACATTGTCATATTGGGTGTTATTAAAAAAAAACAAAAACAAAACAAAACGGTGCCGTTTTATGCTAGGTTTTCAAATTTCTACCCTAGTATAAATTCATTCTATTCTCTCTCATAACCCTTAACTCTCTCTCTCTCTCGCTCTCGCCTGATGCCTCACCTTTAAGCTCTCGTCGCTCAGCTCGGCTCGGCTAGCCTTTGCAACAGGCACTCACCAGTCACCGCGGCAAACCACCAGTAAGCCATTAAGCCCCTCTCCTCTCTCACCTCTCGGCAAAAAGTCCAAATTAAGCTTATAGTTTATACTATTACTATGAAATTGATGATCACTGAGTAAAACTTATTATGCTTTTTATCATTTTTTCAGCACTTGTTTCAGTTGTTTGGACTCAATGGTAATAGTAATAGTATAAACTATAAACTTAGTAATATTTATCGTCTTTTTTATCATTTTTTCAGCACTTGTTTGGACTTTGGAGTGTTACATTGTTACTTTAGTCCCACTTAATTCTTTAAGTAACTTACTTGCATAGTTGCATTGCATGAGCTAGCTAATTAGTGACTTGGTGTGTCACAGTCTACTAAGTTCTAAGTACTAACCTTTTTTTTTTCTTTAGCATTTTAAATTTTGAGGGATACAGAGATTGAGAAAGTTCTCACTTTCAATCCTTCATTGGGAGGTAATCACTAATCACTCACTATATTCAGCATTTTGATTTTAAATTTTTAGTACTTAGTAACAACTGCTTTAAGTTTATATATATGTAATTAGCTTTTATTTTATATTTATATTGAGAATAATATAATGAATTCCTTGTTAATATTAAGAAAATTGTATAGGGATTTTAATATTTAGTTTTACTCTGCTTTTGATTTTTTTAATTGTTTTATTTAATTATTGAATTTGGGATGATACATTGGTTGGCTGATTGCGAAAAAATAAATTTGCTCTTGAGAAGAAACTTATTGATTGAATTCATAATGACTTTTTAGTGACATGAATTGTTAAGTAATGACTAATGATTGTTAGCCTGTTATTGTTGTCTTGTTGTAACTAAACTGATTAGTTATTGCTATTATTGGATCTGATTGTGATATTTATTGATTGAGAGTGAACTATTTGATATTGTATTTTCTAGAAAAATTATAATTTGATATTGTTATGGAAACTTTGTTTTTTGGTTGGTTGAAATTTTTTTTATTAGATGGATGTTGATGCTCCACCTGGATTTGGTGCCCTTGGGGACCCTAACCCACCTCCTCCAAGTAGTGCTAACCCTAACCCACCTAAACCTCCAACACCAATTGGACTTGGTGCATCACTTCTCCCACTGTCACCTAAACAAGGTGGTAAGAACCCATCTATAGTATAATACCTTCATTAAGTTGGCTGGTCCTGATCCCAAGAAGCCAAGGTCTGAATGCAAGTATTGTAAAAATCAATATAATTGTCATGGTAAGAAAAATGGTACTTCGGGCATGTTGCAACACATGAAAGTGTGTAAGAAGTGGCATTTTTCCCGTGATGATAAGCAAAAAAATTTGTCTTTCCAAGCTGAGAGGGAAGGGGAAAGTGGTTCAAATGTGTTAGTGGTTGCAAACTATAGTGAAGAGAGGATAAGGTTGGCGTTGACAATGATGATCATTATTGATGAATTACCTTTTAAATTTGTGAAGCCTCAAGACTTTCAAGAATTTATGAAAATAGTTGAGCCTAGATTTCCTATTCCCCATCGCACTACCATTGCAAGGGCTTGTATGAAGATTTATTCTAGTGAGGTGAATATTTTGAGAAGGGTTTTTGTTGGGCAACGGGTTTATGTGACAACGGATACTTGGACATCCATACAAAACTTGAACTACATGGTAGCCACTGCAAACTTCATTGATGGGGATTGGATTTACCAAAAGAAAATCTTGAACTTTTACCCTATAGCTAATCACAAAGGGGACACCATAGGTAGAGCGATTGAGTCATGTTTGTTGAAGTGGGGTATAGACCGGTTGTTTACAATTACAGCGAACAATGCTAATTCTAATGATGTGGCAATTGATTATGTGAAGAAGAAAATAAAAGAAAGAGATAGTAGCATATTGGGTGGTGAGTTCATGCATATGCGTTATTGTGCGCATATCTTGAATTTAATAGTACAAAATGAGTTGAAGTCCATTCATGAATTAATTGTCAAGGTTGAGAATGTGGTACGATATGTGAGAGCCTCTCTCGCAAGGTTTGAGAAGTCTCAAGAATGTGTTGAAAATGAGAAAATTAAAGCCAAATGTTTGTTGTCCCTTAATGTGCCAACAAGGTGGAATTCGACTTATCTCACGTTAGATTGTGCTTTGAAATTTGTGAGAGCATTTAATAGGTTGGAAGAGGAGGATGAGCATTACAAATTTTATTTTTGTGAAGCGGATGGAAAAGGGAAAAACCTCATTGGTCCGCCTAACTATCTTGATTGGGAAAATGTCAAGACCTTTGTGAAATTTCTTGGCATATTTTGTAATGCAACACTTAGATTTTCTGGGTCCTTGTTTGTCACTTCTAATACATACTTCCATGAGCTAATTAGCATTGAAGATCAATTGCAACAATTGTGCAATGTTGATGGGGATCCACTTTTGAGGAGTGTGACGATAAATATGAAAAAAAAAATATGATAAATATTGGGAAAGTATAGATAATATCAATTTGATGCTTTTTGTTGCTGTTGTTTTTGACCCAAGGTATAGATTGAAGTATGTCAAGTTTTGGTTCAGGGAATGGTATGAAAGGGACAAGGGGGATGCGTTGAGCTTTAAGGTTCGGGATGCATTGAAGAGGTTGCATATGGAGAGAGTGGGTCAGAATGGAGTTTCGAGTTCTAGTGGTAGTAGTAGTAATGCTTCATTGTCTAGGGACTCTAGGCCAAGTATTGGTAATACTTCATTGTTTGATTGCATTAAAAGCTATAATGATAGGTGTAAGCAACACTTGGCGGATGAGGATAGTGTGGAATGCAAATCTGAGTTTGATAGGTATTTGTTGGAATCTACTGAGGACCCTGATGTGGAAGATTTTGACATTTTGATGTGGTGGAAAATGAATTCTTCTAGATATCGAGTCCTTTCCCAAATTGCCTGTGATGTGTTGGCTATTCTTGTCTCTACAGTTGCATGCGAGTTTGCTTTTAGTACAGGGGGCGTGTTTTGAATTCATTCCATAGTTCACTATCTCCTAATACAGCTGAAGTCCTTATTTGTACCCAGAATTGGGTGAAGGATGCAAAGAAGAAAAGATCAAAAAGTTTCGAGAGTGCATGGATAATGTGGACGATATGGATGATTTTGAGATTGACACTGGTAAATATATATATATATATATATATGTGTGTGTGTGTGTGTGTGTGTGTGTGTGTGTGTGTTCATTTTGTTTGTTGTATGCATCAATTATTTATTTATTTGCTCAATGCTAAAGAATCATTTTGTTTTGAATGGGATTGTAGAAATTGCATCAGTTTGCCAAATGCCTATGGAGGAGGATCCAAACACTGTTGTGTTGGATGATGATGAGTGATGTACTGCTCTTTGCTTGAAGTTAGTTAGTAGTTAGTATTATATAAGTATACTTGCTATTATCATTCGTTTGTGCTAATTATAAATATTTTATTGCTGATAAACTTTTTATTGTTATTAACAAGTGTTTATTTTTTTATTTTTAGTATTATGGGAATTAGCATTCTTTTGCCTTTATGCTAATTATATTTGTATATGTTATTGATAGTGAACTTTTCACTAATGGTAGTTATTTAGTTACTCATTGGTGGGATTATCATTGGGGGTACAAGCAATTAGTTTCTTTTGCCTAAATGCTAATTTAATATGTATATCTTTATTTTGGCATTTGTGAACAGCGACAAATAGTTCTGTAATACGTTATTAAGTAGATACATTAACGCTTATTGTTATTGACACTAACACACATAGTGACACTAATGATATTATATGCTACATGATAGTGTTTTGGGAGTTAAACTCTTATTGAGGCAATTTCAAAACATTTTTGCATGGTGAATGAAATGAAAAAATTTGGACAGTTTGTCATGTGTGAAACTATGAATAGGTTGGACAAGTTTATGATGAAATTTGGACAAATTGTTTATGTGTGAATGAAATGATGAAATTTAGGAAGTTTGTTTACGTGTGAACAGATTTGAATAGTTTGAACATATTGAACAGATTTTTGAATAGATTGAACAGGTTTTGAATAGATTTTATGTGTGAACAAATTGAACAGATTTTGTTGCTGTTTTTTGAACAGATTAAAGACATTTTTGAACAGATTTTATGTGTGAACAAGTTGAATAGATTTTTTTTATAAGAAAAAAATAAATAGAATTTTTAATGTTTCAAACCGACCAAGCCAATTAAACCGACCGCAAGAAACCGCACCGCTATAGGTCAAAAAATTGACCCTAAGCGGTATGCATCAGCTTTTATTATGAAAAAACCGATCCCTATCAGTTTGGTAACAAATTTGAGAAAAAACCGAGCCGACCGAACCGCGCACACCCCTACTGCTAATACTTACTAGGAAAAAAATAGATGTACCAATCATAAGATGACACTTAAACATGTCGTGGATTTTGGTGTGTCCTAAGCATTATTCTTATCAGATTTAAATATAAAATATAATATTTATCTCAAAAAGATATCATAATTTTTTTAAGAGGAAAAAGAAATGAAGTGTTGTAAACCACTCATGCAATGTACAATTTATATCAAACGACAACTGGTAACATCTCTGGTGGTTGAATAAGAGATTTGAAGTTTAATCCTCGTCTACACCAAAAACCGATTGGTGTTTTAGTTTAATGATAAAGAGTTATTATCAGAAGCGGACGCCATAAATTAAAACTCTCTTAACAAAAAAAATCAAACAACAACCACTCATTTATGTAGAAAAAGTGAAAAACGCATAACCAGGTATTAAAATAATATTGTTTAAAACAAGATATTTTATCAAACATTAAGTAACACCTCATTGTTGTTGTCAAAAAAATTCACCGCCAATCATTTACATGGAGAGAGAGAGAGAGAGACTGGTTGTTCAGTAGAATCAGGTTTTGATCGTTCATTGGAGTGGAGTTCATTGAGGATATGAACTTAAATTGAAGTTGCAGTTGAAGCATTAAGGCTGAGGGCGTAAGGGCAATTTTTTTTTTTTTTTTTTGATAATAAGGGCAATTATTTATTTATTTATATATATATATATATATATTATATTCAAATTTTTTGGGGAGTAAATGACAGATATATTCCTATAGTCAATTTATATATACGTATCAAAGATTTTTTTGTTTTTCCTTGTTAAGGAATTTTGATTTTAAAGGAGTATTGATTTAGAAGAGATTTTTTTTTTTTAATAATTGTGATCATTTGGAATTTCTTTAAATTAATTTGTTGTTTGTACTTGGAGGAACTAAGGGTTTTAATGCACTGATTGTAAGGGCCTGATTGGTGAGTGAGTTCAAACTCACATTTTCACATTTTAAATAACATTACACATTTTTTTACACACTTTTTTCCTCCACACGTATTTCAAAAAACTCTAAACAACAATTCTCAAACTACTCTACCAAACACCCCCTAAGATTTGCAGATGACAATGACGTATTAAAATTATAGAATTTTGTGATTTATTGTTAGAAATAAGGGTAAAATTGGGTTTTTAGAAAAGATGTAAAGGTAATAAAAGAAGAAGATAGAAACTTTCCAACGGTAACCATGTTGTGTTTTTATGCATTTTGGTATTGCAGCTCCGAAGGTCCAATGTGAAAATGCAATGAAACTCATTTAGGAACCCAAAATGCACAATTCAAAAGTCACGGCAAACGCCAAAAAATTAGGGGTGGCAAAATTTGACATGACCTATGAACCTGATATGACTAACCTGTTTATAAACAGGTCATGGGCTGAGATTAAATGGATTCGAGTCATATCCAGGTCGACATGGCTAACCCGTTTAATAAATGGGTCGAGTTTGTGTTCAACATGCAAACCCATTTAGTTTGTAAAGGTATTAACTTTTGTTATTATTGCTTGTAATTGTATTTTTATTACTATATTTATGGTTGTAATTGTATTTTAATTTTAAATATATGAGAATTGATACAAGTTAATCAGGTCAGGTATGACCTATTAATCAAACATATTATTAAATGAGTTATTTGTATTCACTTTTACATGACTGTTAATTAAACGAGTTAAACGTGTCGCATCGGGTTGACTTGTTTAATAAACAGGTTAAGTTAGGGTTGAGAATTTTTGACATGTTTATTAAACAGGTTGGGTTTGGGTCAACCCATATAGTTGAATACTCATGACTTGACACGACACAAACCTGACCCGTAAACACGAATTGCCACCCAAAAAAAAAACCCTATTTGAAAACGTCATCATGAAATTTTGTCCAAAACACCGAACCAAAGGACGACTTATATAGTTACTGGGCATTTTGTAACTCTCTCGTTTGAGCGAACTTTATGAAATCGCTCAGATGGATCTAAGGTGAGCATCAAGCGAGAGTTCGCTTGACCTCACTTGTACCCACTTATCCTTGCTTGTATGATGCTTGTGCTTTGCTTAAATTTTGTTCAAGCGGGCTTGGTTGAGTTCCAATATGATCTTCTTGTTCATTGACCATATTGTTGCTTGCCCAATGGTCTCACTTAAGCGAGCTTAAAACTTTGTCCTCTCTCCCCCCACACCCCCCCCCCCTCAAATTTTCTCTTCATTATTTTTATTTATATCACAAACACATATTGCAACTTCCACATGTATATGTTCTTATATATAGTACATACAACAAAAGCTCTCATGTAGCAATAATTATTTTGTGGTTCAGATACATGCATTATCTTTTTCTATAGTGTGTGCAACCCATAGCTATGTGAGACCCACACAATTTGAGAGAGAGAATGCATATATTAGATCTAAGAGATCTTCTTACTTAAGCCCGAAAATGTTTTTTTTTTAATATTTTAATAACCGTAAAAAATTTTTGTGGGGCCCGGCCCAAAAATAATGGGCTATTCCAAATCCAGGCCCGTCCGAGGAGCGTCCTTGCCGAAGAGAAACCACATATGAAGCATTACTCAACCCCAATAACGCCACGGAAACCTGCCCGAGGAGTAACTCCTCCTCGGACATCACGAAGTCCATACGAGGAACTCTCCCCATCCATTTCAGTCCATCCTCCCAACATATAAAATGAATAAAATCCAAAATATCTCGTGGAAAGCTGCCACCACCACATTAATTGCGCCCCAACCATCCTCTTGGCCGCATTAATGAGGAAAAGATCCCTGAACAGTACCACCTTGGCCTCTGCAACTCACAAAGGGAGAGATGGGGGCGTCTGATGGGACAGGTGCTCAAGTAGATACTTAGATGATTGACAAGTGTAAGGTTGAGATGAGAGGAGAGGAACTATATAATGTAGTGAAATCCCCCAAAGAGAGGGAGGAAAAAAGGGTATTAAGAACGGGAGAAATAGAATCACACGTGGAGATCCATTCTTGTGTTTTTATTTTCCACAACTACATTGTCCATGTACAAGACCGAACAGGCTCACTGAGGCGAAGTTCTTTGACCCATCCTCTACAAATTTCTATTGTGGGTTGCGCTTTGGGCCAAGGCCAGATCAATAAGATTTGGGCCAGGAAAATCGTGCGACTACAATTGGCGCCGTCTGTGGGAAAGAACTAGGGCATCAGCTAGCACAACGGTCAAGCATGGCAGAACTAGGTCCGCACCCGGAGAATCCTCACCAGGCTAACCCCCAACAGGCACAACCCGCCGAGTCCCAGAGGCAAAATAACCCCGTCAACCTAGGCCACGGGGGAAATCAGGAGGGAAGTATGCATACTACCCGGACAAGCCAGAGTCACGCTCAGAAAGGTAGTCACGTGTCCCAAAGGCGAAATAGTCACCAGGCCATGCAGCGAGAGATAGACGATCTGAAGAGGAAGCTACGACGGGTACAGTGAAAGCGATCTCCTTCAGACTCAGACGGGTCTTCTAATGCGGAGGATGCGAGTTACCGACGGAGATCAAGGACCCCCCCAAGTGAAACCTTTTCCTACGAAAAGGAACCACCCCCTGTGCGGAAATACGAGAGCACATCCAGCAAGGGTTCGAGAAACGATGGCATGAAGAAGGCGTTGGACCAGGTTTCAAGGTCCCCCTTCACGTCCAGAATTGAAGGGGCTAAGATGCCTCGACGGTTCAACCAACCGGCATTCGCCATCTATAACGGTCGAACAGACCCGGTAGAGCATGTGAGCCAATTTAACCAAAAGATGGCGATCTACTCGCAAAATAAAGCCCTTATGTGTAAAATCTTCCCGTCCAGCTTGGGATCAATGCCGATGAGGTGGTTCAACGGCCTGAAGACAAATTCCGTAAACTCATACAAGCAGCTCACTCAGGATTTCTGCTCCCGCTATATCACCAACACCAGAGTCCCCAGGCCCCTAGGTTCGCTGTTGTCCTTATCCATGTACGAGGGAGAGACTCTGAAAGCATATTCGGATAGATACTGGGAAGTGTATAACGACCTGGATGACAACCATGATGCTGTCGCTATCAGCACATTCAAAAGCGGGCTCCCCACCGACCATGGCTTAAGGAAGTCCCTCACTGGCAAACCGGTTGCCAATGTTGATCAGTTGAGGGATAGGATCGACAAATACAAAAGGGTGGAGGAAGATCAGCTGCAAGGGAGGGGAAAGGAGAAGGTTATCCCCCCCAAAGCGACTGATTTCAGGTCAGAACGACACAACCCTGGTCAGCCAAGGAGAGATTTTTCGCGACAGGCTGGGCAGAGCATCCCGCAAACAGTGAATGCCGTATTCCAAGAACCAGTACAACAGGTACTGGAAAAAGTAAGGAATGAGCCCTATTTCAGATGGCTGGAGACTCTTCCAAACGTAACCAGAACCTGTACTGCCACTATCATCAGGACAATGGGCATACTACTGAGGACTGCAGGAACCTATGGAATCACCTAGATCAGTTGGTCCGAGAAGGAAAATTGCGCCACCTGCTGCACCCATTGAGTGGCCATCCCGGCCAAGCAACATAAGAGCCTTGAAGGGACGTGTCCTTAAGACCCCCCACCGGGACGATACATGTCATCCTCGCTGCACCAGGAAGAACGGGGCCACCCATCCCCAGGGTGTTAGCTGTGGATCGGCTCCTCTCCGAGGGCAGGCAAAAGGAACCCAAGAGGTCAAAAAAGGGAAGCTCTTTGATACTGGGATTCTCGGATGAGGATAAGAGAGGAACTATTCAACCTCACGATGATGCCTTGGTGGTCACGCTGAGGATTGGGGGCTTCGACGTGAAAAGGGTGTTGGTGGATTCGGGAAGTGCAGTGGAGATAATGTACCCCAATCTATACAAGGGGCTGAACCTGAAGCCGGAAGATTTGACAGCTTACGACTCTCCCCTTCTCAGTTTCGAGGGAAGGACAGTTACGCCAAAAGGGCAAATCCGACTACCCGTGCAGACTGGGGCGGAGATAGTGGAGGTAAATTTTATTGTGGTCGACGCTTATTCACCTTACACCGCAATAGTTGCAAGGCCGTGGATCCATGCCCTAAAGGCCGTGGCCTCCACACTTCACCAAAAAGTAAAATACCCATCCAGAGGACAAGTAGATGAGATCCGAGGAGATCAGGCCGTATCCAGGCAGTGTATGGTGGCCGCCGTCTCACATCGGACCCATGCCGAGTCCTCGGCCCCTGAAAGTTTATAGCAATCAGCCGCCTCGGCAGAACAAGACGGTGGGCTAGCCGAGGAGATAAGGTGTGAAAGTTTAGATAAAATCGCTATCAACGACGACCCGGAGAAGTTCTTTCTGGTCGGCTCTGAATTGCCCTCTCAAGAAAAGGAGGAACTGGTTAGATTTCTCAGAGAAAATGTCGACGTGTTCGCCTGGGACGCCTACGATGCCCCGGGCGTTGATCTTAGCCTCATTTGTCACCACCTGAACGTCAACCCCTCTTCCACTCCGAAGAAGCAGCCACCCCGACGCCCTTCAAAGGAACATGCTAGTGCCGTAAGAGACGAAGTGGCAAAACTAAAGAGAGCAGGGGCTATTAAAGAGGTCTTTTACCCGGAATGGTTGGCAAACACTGTGGTGGTAAAGAAAAAGACAGGGAAATGGAGGGTCTGCGTGGACTTCACGGACCTGAACAAGGCGTGCCCAAAGGACCCATTCCCCCTACCCCGAATTGATCGATTGGTGGATGCAACCGTGGGGCACCCTCGAATGAGCTTCCTGGACGCCTTCCAGGGCTATCATCAGATACCCCTAGCGCTAGAGGACCAAGAGAAAACGGCTTTCATGACGCCCATCGGAAACTATCATTATAAGGTGATGCCGTTTGGGCTAAAGAACGCAGGCTCAACCTACCAAAGGATGATGACTCGAATGTTTGAACCGCAACTGGGCAAGATCATTGAGGTTTATATAGACGATATGGTTGTGAAGAGCAAAAGGGTGTCCGAGCATGTGAAGGATCTCGAAACAATCTTCGCTATATTAAGGGAGCACCGGTTGCGGCTGAATGCCTCCAAATGCTCATTCGGGGTCGGGTCTGGGAAATTCCTGGGGTATATGGTCACCCACAGGGGAATAGAAGTAAGTCCCGACCAAATCAAAGCCATTAACAGCCTACAGGCTCCTCGGAATCCGAAGGAAGTACAGAAGCTCAATGGCATGATTGCGGCGTTGAACCGGTTCATATCGCGATCGGCGGATCGATGTCGGCCTTTCTATCTCCTGATAAACAAGTGGAAAGAGTTTGAATGGTCGGAGGATTGCGTTCAGGCTTTCCAACAGCTTAAAGACTACCTGTCCCGACCACCCATCATGTCCAGCCCTGAGGCAGACGAGGTGCTGTTTGCCTACATCGCCGTAACCCCCCACGCTGTAAGCCTGGTACTGATACGGGATGATAATGGGGTGCAGCGACCGGTGTACTATGTGAGCAAATCACTACATGAGGCCGAGGTGCGATACCTACCTTTAGAAAAGGCAATTCTGGCGATAGTGCATGCAACCCGAAAACTTCCTCATTAGTTTCAGGCGCACACGGTCATCGTTCTAACTCAGCTTCCCCTCCGAGCAGTGCTTCGAAGCGCTGACTACACCGGAAGGATCGCCATGTGGAGTGCGCTTTTGGGGGCCTTTGACATTAAATATATGCCCAGATCCTCTATCAAAGGACAGGTCCTCGCAGACTTGGTAGCGGAGTTTGCTGAGCCCCCTATAGAAACAATAACCGAGAAGAAAGACATGGATGGAAAGTCGGTTGGTGCGATTTCAACAGGGAGAAGCACGCATTGGAAGGTCTATGTAGATGGCGCAGCTAACCAGAGGGGGTCAGGAGTTGGGATAGTTTTAATATCCCCGGATGGGGCCGCCCTTGAAAAATCATTGAGGCTCGGATTCTCGGCTACGAACAATGAAGCCGAATACGAAGCCTTACTTCAAGGGATGACGATGGTTCAAAAATTGGGCGGAAGAATGATAGAAGCGTTCTCGGACTCCAGACTGGTTGTCGGACAAGTGATGGGTGAGCTGGAAGCTCGAGATACTAGGATGCAAGACTATCTGGGACGAGTCAGACGGCTACAGACGAGTTTTGAATCCTTCAGTCTGACGCACATTTCCAGGAGCGTAAACACCCATGCCGATTCGCTGGCCACTCTCGCCACGTCCTCGGCGCATAATCTGCCGCGAATGATCCTTGTTGAAGATCTGGCACAGGCAAGTCCCGTTGGCAGAAACCCGGCTCAGGTCCATCAGATCAGAAAAAGTCCTAGCTGGATGGACCCCATAAAGAGCTTCCTCCAAAACGACCTCTTACCGGAGGAAAAACTGGAAGCCGAGAAGATACGAAGGAATGCCCCTCGGTTCTGGCTATCAGAGGACCATAAACTATATCGACGCTCTTACTCTGGACCGTACCTACTCTGTGTGCATCCAGAAGAGTCCGAATCTTTACTCGAGGAGTTGCACGAGGGGATTTGTGGAAGCCACACCGGAGGAAGGTCGCTGGCGCACAGGGCACTCTCCTAAGGGTACTGGTGACCGAACATGCAAAGAGAGGCCCAAGAATACGCTAAGAAGTGCGACCAGTGCCAAAGATTCGCCCCGAATATCCACCAACCCGGAGGGGTTCTCAACCCCCTCTCTAGCCCATGGCCGTTCGCACAATGGGGCCTTGATATAGTCGGACCTTTCCCCAAAGCTGCGGGGAACAAGCGATACATAATAGTCGGAACTAATTACTTCACTAAATGGGTGGAAGTTGAACCCTTAGCCAACATTAGGGACGTGGACGCCCAGAAATTCATCTGGAGGAACATCATCACCCGCTTCGGAACTCCGCGGACACTCATTTCCGACAATGGTCTGCAGTTCGACAGTAAGAACTTTAGGGAGTATTGCCGCGAGTTCGGAATCATTAACCGATATTCCACCCCCGCCTACCCTCAGGGAAATGGGCAGGTCGAGGCCGTGAACAAGGTCATAGTGAACGGACTGAAGAAGAGACTGGACGAGGCAAAGGGGAGATGGGTAGAAGAACTCCCCCACGTCTTATGGACTTATCGGACGACGCCGCGACGATCGACCGGTGAGACCCCCTTCTCGATGACTTATGGGGCTGAGGCCGTGCTCCCGATCGAGAACAACTTTCCCACACTGAGGTCTAGATCGTTTACCCCAAACGATAACGACGGTTTATTGGAACGGAGTCTGGACCTAGCCGAAGAAAGAAGAGAAAAAGCGATGATTCATATGGCCTATTATCACCAGAAGCTGAGACAAGGGTACGATGCTAACGTCAAGCTGCGGCCTCTGGGTCCAGGTGACCTCGTGATGAGGAAGATTCTTGGCAGCGCGAAGAACCCCTCTTGGGGCAAGTTGGGGCCCAATTGGGAGGGACCATACCGTGTCACATCCGTGGCCGGAATAGGCGCCTACTGCCTAGAAGATTTGGATGAAAAGCCTGTACCTCGACCCTGGAATGTAAATAACCTCAGAAGATATTATTATTAATAAGAATGGCTTAGCATATGTTTTCTTTCATGACTATCCGTTGCTTGCTGGTCCCCTGACAACTATTCATAGTTTTAAACAGAACCTAAGTCCTGCATGGCTCCTCGGACCACAGACTTAGGGGAAATTATTACTCATGACAATCTTTATAAGTTTTAAACAGAACCTAAGTCCTGCATGGATCCTCAGACCACAGACTTAGGGGAAATTAATACTTAAGGCAACTATTCATAGTTTTAAACAGAACCTAAGTCCTGCATGGCTCCTCGGACCACAGACTTAGGGGAAATTATTACTCATGACAATCTTTATAAGTTTTAAACAGAACCTAAGTCCTGCATGGATCCTCAGACCACAGACTTAGGGGAAATTAATACTTAAGGCAACTATTCATAGTTTTAAACAGAACCTAAGTCCTGCATGGCTCCTCGAACCACAGACTTAGGAGAAATTATTACTCATGACAATCTTTATAAGTTTTAAACAGAACCTAAGTCCTGCATGGATCCTCGGACCACAGACTTAGGGGAAATTAATACTTAAGGCAACTATTCATAGTTTTAAACAGAACCTAAGTCCTGCATGGCTCCTCGGACCACAGACTTAGGGGAAATTATTACTCATGACAATCTTTATAAGTTTTAAACAGAACCTAAGTCCTGCATGGCTCCTCGGACCACAGACTTAGGGGAAATTATTACTCATGACAATCTTTATAAGTTTTAAACAGAACCTAAGTCCTGCATGGATCCTCGGACCACATACTTAAGGGAAATTAATACTTAAGGCGACTATTCATAGTTTTAAACAGAACCCAAGTCCTGCATGGCTCCTCGGACCACAGACTCAGGGGAAATTGTTACTTATGATAGATTGGGAGATTATTACTTAAAGGAAATCGTTTTAATACGTGCGCGCAGTCTGGCACCATCGCAACCCTCAGATGCGCAGCCCAAAAACCCATTTTTATTTTGGCTATTTGCCTATATCTACATCGTTGCAAATACCTAAAAAAAAAAGAAAAAGAAAAGAGCGCTACTGACATACATCCATAGTAAGCAAAGCGAACATCTTATATTAATATTCCGAGTACATTAGAAAGAGACGTCCTTACAGAAGAATGGAAAAATAGGACGACTCACATTCAAAAAAAAAAAAAAAAAAAAGGGGGTACAGAGATCAAAAGCCTAAAGGGCTAAGCCTTAACAGGAGGATCTTCTTTCTGCTCGGGCTGAGGGGGAGGAACCTCGATGGTAGAGTCTGCGACGGGATCCTTCGCCATATCAAGCACAAGGACGGCATCAGGCGCCGCCAGGTCCTGCTCTGAGGCCACTTGGACGTCATCAGGATTCTCTCGGATCTCCGGAGGATAGAAGATGTTCTCGGGCAGTCTTAGTGCCGAATCCGCAGGAACTCCTGCAGCATCGAGAGCATGAGCCCACGAAATACTGCAGTAATCCCTGCACACCTCGGGGATCTCCTCGGAGAGCCTCGCCTCCGTTTCTGCGGCCCCGAGCTGGCGAGCAGCATTCTTCTCAACTTCTGCAGCCTCTCGGATCAGCTGGGCCTCCTCTTTGACTCGCCTTAGCTCATCCTCGACTTTTTGCAGGGCAGTCTTGAGATCCTGCACTGCCTGCCTCTCTGTGGCGAGGTTAATCTATGTCGAGTACAGCTCTTTGCGCTGGTCCTCCGCCTGGGTCTCGGCACTTTTCAAACCAGCCTCTGCACTTTTGCGCAGTCTCTCCGACTCCTTGAACTCGTCCGTGACTTTAAGGTGATCGTGCTTAAGGGACCCTAAGGCTTTCTCCATCTCCGTCCGAGCCTGGGTTTCAGCGTCAGCCCGACTTCGATTACCTCGGCAGAATTCCTCAGCCACAAATACCTGTTGAGTGATCTACGAACGAAACAAGAATGCTTTAAAAAAAAAAAAAAAAGAAAGAAGAGGGGGTCCCTTTTAATGAAGCAGTAGAAGGGTTACTTACCATCGCGAGGTCCCTTTTAAGGGATAGGAAGATCTCGGGCTGAGAGAGCCGCCTATAAGCCTCCATATCCCGAGGAAGGAGTAGGGGCTGCTCTATAGCCTCGGCCAGATACCCTGCCCGGCCTCGGTTGTACTCTCGGACCGAAGCATTATAGGGGATGGCCACCCCATCCAGCTCCAACTTGGGGCTCCATACACGCGGGGCAACTCGTACCTCCGCAAGGCTCTCCTCGTCCCGATTCTCCGAGGAGCTGCCCCTTCTACTCCTTGGTGCACGAGCAGTCTTTTGCTGCTTGGTCGGCTGAGCAGCCACCTCACCCTCCTCAGGGGTATCAACCGGCCTCTTCTTCTTCTGGTCCGGAATAGCCTTAAGGCCAGGTTCCGAAATGCCCTGAGGGACAACAGGAGGAAGGGTTTTGACTTGTGATGGAGGTGGTCCCTTCGATGACTGGCCTTTCCCTCGGGAGGCCATCAGCTCCTTTAGAGACTTTCCCTTTCCTGCCATGGGCTCTGTCTCTTCGTCCGAAGTATCGTCCGAGCAGATAACAATGGAAGGAGCGCCAACTGCAGAATGACGGTCCCGCTCTCCTTCAGGACCGGAAAGTTCCACCAAAGGGGTTTGCTGAACTTCCTCCTCAAAGTAAAACTCGTCTATCTCTTCCTCAAGGGAAAGACGAGATGATTCAGTTTCCTCTTCAACCTGAACGGCAACACCAGGCTCGTTTGGCGGAGGTAGCTGCTCTGCTAAGTAAGGATTTCTAACACCTGGCAACACAACTGGTGGCAGATCGTGTTTAGCTAGGAACCCGTCCTTGGACACGTCAATCCTAGCCAACCTCGGACTGCCCGCCCTTATAGCGTGGCCGATAGCCTGGAAAGAGGTGCTCAGAGGTTGATAGCCCAGAACCAGATGGGCCGCACGCAACTGTCTGTCCTCGGAAACGTAAATCTCCGACCTAAGAAGGTAGTTCAACGCTGGCACGTTCACAAAGTTTAGCCGAGGAGCGACGTGAACTTTATCTGCAAGCAACCAAGAAAAGTGGGGTTAGTTCATGAAATTTTCCAATTACAAAGAAAGCAAGAAAGATAAACCCTCAACACTAAATCCTTTCCCAAAAAGGACCGATCCTAAAAACGTCGCACCTGGGGTTCCTGCCCGAGTTGGACAATGAATACCGTCGGTCCACTCCCCAGAAGCAATAAGGAAGTCATTCTTCACGGTTTTATTGGATACTGGGAGACAAGAGATCAACCTAACATCCTCGTTCCGGGATTTAAGATAATACCCATCATCCCCGAGGCGGTGACATTCGTACAGATAAGCCACATCGTGCCAAGTAAGGCCTAGATTCATCCGCTCGTCTAAGACATCTACACAGCCTAGTATCTTGAACATATTCGGGGCACACTGGTACGGCGTCAACCTATGGTTGAACAGGTAGTCCCTTGTAATCCTACGCATGGGAAGTGTCATCCCTCCCTCTATAAAAGCAATCATAGGGATAACAACTTCTCCCATACCTCTCTCTGTCAATACTCCTTCAAGAGGACAGTACTGCAACCCAACCCCCGGGGGAATGTGGTATTTAGCCCTAAAGGCCTCCATAGCGGCTGGAGTATTTACTAATTTCTCAAATCTACCCATCTGAACTGAACTGGGGAAACGAAAGTAAGGACTGAGAATAAAAGTAGAGTCCGAGGAGGGAATTGAAACGGCGAAATGAACGAAATGTACTGGTACCTTCGCAAAACGCTCAGTGGGACGCCTGGAAATCTCTCCTGGAAGGAACGCTTCACGAAAGACGGCTACGGAGGCGTAACGGGCGCAAGTATTCGTATGTCTCTGGGGTTCGATGGAGTTCTCTGGAAGCCTCTGAGGTTTATGAAATGCAGATAAAAAGAACTGAACCCCTCTGACGTCTTATATAGCCGGGAGGAGAGAGAAAAGATCATTCCTGCCTAAAAATACGGGAAGAAACGATGGCCGTTCGATCCACGCCACACCGTTGGATGGAGGGAACATAACGCCTCCGGAAGTTAATGACCACGCCTCGTAAATTGTAACGCGTCAAAAGTAACGGTCCGCACGCGCGCCCCAAGCTCTCCTTATTTCCACCCTCTCACTAACATCAAAACCCCGCTTTTCTCCTCGGAAGGAGATAAAAACCGGAGTTTTGAGGGGCTATTGTGGGGCCCGGCCCAAAAATAATGGGCTATTCCAAATCCAGGCCCGTCTGAGGAGCGTCCTTGCCGAAGAGAAACCACATATGAAGCATTACTCAACCCCAATAACGCCACGGAAACCTGCCCGAGGAGTAACTCCTCCTCGGACATCACGAAGTCCAAACGAGGAACTCTCCCCATCCATTTCAGTCCATCCTCCCAACATATAAAATGAATAAAATCCAAAATATCTCGTGGAAAGCTGCCACCACCACATTAATTGCGCCCCAACCATCCTCTTGGCCGCATTAATGAGGAAAAGACCCCTGAACAGTACCACCTTGGCCTCTGCAACTCACAAAGGGAGAGATGGGGGCGTCTGATGGGACAGGTGCTCAAGTAGATACTTAGATGATCGATAAGTGTAAGGTTGAGATGAGAGGAGAGGAACTATATAATGTAGTGAAATCCCCCAAAGAGAGGGAGGAAAAAAGGGTATTAAGAACGGGAGAAATAGAATCACACGTGGAGATCCATTCTTGTGTTTTTATTTTCTACAACTACATTGTCCATGTACAAGACCGAACAGGCTTACTGAGGCGAAGTTCTTTGACCCATCCTCTACAAATTTCTATTGTGGGTTGCGCTTTGGGCCAAGGCCAGATCAATAAGATTTGGGCCAGGAAAATCGTGCGACTACAATTTTAAACATTTGGTAAAGTAGTTTCAGACTGCCAATTTTTCAAAATGCTGTTTTAAATTTAATTTTTTTATTTCTAACTTCATATTTTTTTTAGGTATAATTAAAAAAAAAAAAAAAACCAAACAGATACATTTATTTCTATTTTTCTCAAAAGAGAAAGATATTAAAAAGAAAACATATATAATGGGGTATTGGGCTAAGAAAGTCTGATGCAAAGCATAAACCTTAGACAGGGTCTGACACTGACACAGTGACACCCCTAATTTCATTTCATAATAATGCTACAAAACCCTTGAAGAAAAAAGCTCGAAGCAGAAGCAGAAGCAGATAGAAAGAAATGGTGGAAGACACAACACTATACCAACAATTGCACAAGCTAAGTGGGATAAAATCAGAAGAAGCACTTCATCACTTACTCTCCACTCTTTGGAACAGCAGACGAACCGGTCTCCGCCCTCCCGAAAAGTCCCACCTTCACTCTCTCCTCAATCTTCCTTCTCTCCCCGAACTCGACCCAGTATGTTTTGTTTTGTTTTGGCAAAAGTTATCTTCTAGTATGGAAGATTATTTTAATTTAATATAATATAGTAGTTTTGAATTGAATGAATAAATTACAGGTGTTGGCGTGTCTTCGTTCACTTATCAGAAAATGTGCACATGACAACGTAACTGGGGACGAACTTCTGAAGCTGTTCCCACCGGACCTTCCTATTGATCTCCAAACCACTCTTGTCTTGTCTTTCCAGAAGTTTCACAATCAGTGGAAACAGGATTTATCCACTCAGCAGGTTGTTTCTTTTTTACAATATGAAAACAATCATCCAAATTTTAAGAGGCAAAAGTGTACTTAATTTATGTTCTCTTTTGGTTTGGTTTTATAATTTTTTTTCTCAGTTTGTGTTTTGCAATTCCTAGGGTCCGTTGCCAAGGAATAATAGTGTTTCCTATCAAGTGAGAACAAGTGTTCCTCCTCCTTCTTTCGCTTGTTTGCCATCTTCAGAGATTTCTACTACTTCTACTGTTACTTCACTATGGCCTCGGCAAGATGATCCCGTTGCTCGACTCAATCGGGATGATCTTGTTGCTTTGGCACCACTTGTTGTTGACACGAATGCCTCTGCCACTCTTCTGGACAACCTGGTGTGTATTTTGAATTTTTCGGGTTGTTTTGTTTTGTTTTGTTTGACATACAATTCTTGTATGTGGTTTTCTTGTTAATGTCATAATTTGTGCGAGTGTTCTTTGAAAGGATATCATAGAAGAATTGCAATAGGAAAATGTATTAGAGCTTGAGTATATGTGCGCGTGTGGTCAAAATCAGTCTAGAAAAGATTGATATCATAATGAGAGATAGGGAAGAACTTTTTCATCGAGTTATTGTTGTAAAACTTCGACATATTGGCGTAGTCTTGTAGATTACAAATTTCCAAAGTAATGTAAAAGCACAAGGCTACTATAAATTTCTTAATGACATTTATAATTTGATTTGTTGTTGTGATAAACATGCATGACTTGACTTGTACTTTTAAGGGCTGCAATGAAAATATGCATGTTCAGTTGTTCACAAAGCAATCAGCATACATAGGGAGTTGAGTGAAAATTGTAATTCTATTAAAATGTTAATGTTGGTTTGTCTCATTCCTTTTATAACTGGTTATTGATTTCTAGGGAACTCTACCCCGCCTTAAGTCAATGACTTGGACGATGCAGAATTGCAGCTCAGCACCAGCTAATAGAATAGCTGTCATCAGCCTTAAGGTATGCAGATCAAAAGCAGCATTCTTTCTTTGATCTAGAAGCCAAGTGAGATTATGCTGGGTGCACCCATTGACTTTTGAATTCCATCATACCTTAGTTTGTCGTTTGGTAGTAGCAAAATTATACCATCAAAGTTCTAATTTTGCTTCAACTGATTGAAGTGTTTATTTTCACTAGAATGTGGAAGTTTGTTAAAAGAATGAAAAAACATGCCTCTCATTTGAAGCTTGTGCTACTATTTAAGAAATCTAAACTTTTCTCTATCATCATATATTATAGGATTACTTGAAAAATATATGAATTTATCCTATTCATGTAAGGAAGATCCTATATGTCCTATATTTGTAGTGTGTGGGTGTAGAGAGGCCTGTACTTGCCACAAGCAGGTGCTTTTGAGGTAGGCAAGTAGTCGGTGGGGAAAGTAGACAGCCTGGAGTGGGTGGGGAGGCAAAGGTAGCCTATTTGCACTTATCTTTGTCAGGTTATCAGGGTTTTAGAGATTGGTGCTTGATTGTCATTAATGCACTAAAGTATACAAAAGCTTCTATTCCTTGGCTATCAGCCCAATAGTGGAGGACATGCTAAAGCAATAGGAGTCTTTTTTCATTTTGGAATGTATTTTGTCAAAAGAGAGTTAAATGTAGCCTTTCACAACCTATATTTGTGGCCTTTCTTTGTAATAGGTTAGGCCCCCTTCCCATCTGTTATATTCCTAGTTTGGTGTATGGCTGTGTAATCAGAGATGGGCTGGTCCTTGTCCAACTTTTGTTTCTTCTAATAAAATGCTTTATTCAGCACATAAAAAAGAAAAAGAAAAAAAAGATCTAATAAAATGGCAACAGAAGACTAACTTGGATTTGGGTAAAATAAATCCAAAACATTTAAAAATTATTAAAAAGTTCTATATTCGATTCAATTGCCAAAATATCCTAAATTGGTAGGTGGGGAGGATAGGATGTGTTGGTAGCCCATTAAGAGAAGGGGTTTTGAGGTTAGTAGATTTTACTGGGTTTTGAACTGTGTTAGTGATCACTCCTTCCCTTGGAAGAGCGTTTAAAATTTTGAAAGCCAAAGGTCCTGTCTAGAGTCGCTTTCTTTGTTTGGACTGTAGCTTTGGGGAATATATTGACGATTGATAATTTATAAAAAATGATTGTTTAGATTTTGGACTGGTGCTATATGTGTAAAGGTAGTGGGGAATCCGTAGACCATCTGTTACTTCATTGTCCTATTGCTATTGAGTTGTGGTCAATGGTTCTTGTTTGGAATCCATTTGGTGATGCCTGGGACTATAGTTGACCTATTGGCTTGTTGGCAAGGAAAGTTTGGGTGTTATTGTAATGGTGTTATTTGGAAGGCTATCTCTCATTGTTTGATATGGAATGTTTGGCGGGAGAGGAATAACCAGATCAGGATTTGGAAAGGACTTTATTGGATTTGAAACTGCTTTTCTTTAGAACTTTAATAGATTGGATGTCAGCTATAGGAAGTCACTCTTTATTTTGGATTTGTGATTTGATAGATGTTTGTAATTTGAGTGATTGATTGTTTTTAGATCTTAGCTGTATACATTTTGTATACTTGGGTGACTGATTTTTTTGGTTCAATAAAATTTAATTATTTATCCCCCCCCCAAAAAAAAAAATTCCTAAATTGGTAGGAGTTGTAAAAAATTGTAAATCTTCTCCTCAGTTTCTAAAAAACTAACCATAACTTGTAAATTAAAAACTTAGATTAAAAGGTTCTTTAAACCTAGCGTCCTTAGATCACATTATTCAAATTCATATATTAAGTGATTAAATTCACATTTTCCAATTAGTTAAGGCTTTTAGGGTAACTAGTAAATTATCATTGTATCAAAATAAGAGGTATTGAATCAAAATAAGAGGTTTTGAGTTCAAAACTTGTCTTTCACTTAGCCAAGAGTCTTGTAGTTCAACTGGTTGGCATCTCCTAGTGTTTCCAATGGAGACATCCAAGGTTCAAATCCTTCCACCCTCAACTATTAAATTATCAAAAAAGCTTGTCTTTCACTCAATAGTTCTCGTTAAGTTAAATATTCCACATGTTGGACCCCATTCATTGAAGAAAGGATTGGGGCCACATTTGAGAGAAGCATTACAATATTTTTCAAGTTGTTAAATTCAAGGGCCCACATTTTTTTTTTTTGTAATTTTATTTTCAAATTGTTTGCAGTTGCAAGACTTCAGCAAGTCTCCTTTAGGTGAAATGGAGGTGAAGTTTCAGCTAACTAGAGACACACTTGAAGCTATGTTGAGATCAATGACCTACATTAGCGAACAACTCTCAAACATGGTAAGCATTTTCTTTATCATAGAATTAAAATCATAATTGGATCACATTGACACACGAAAGGACTTGATTGCTGAAATTGTAACTATATGAAAACACTTTGGAATTAAGAACAACTTCTTGGACAAAAAATGTAGTTTAGCCCATAAAATTTAACCATCAATATGTAGAAATCAGGGTAATTAAGTTGTTCTTAGCCCATAAAATTTAGCCATCAATACGTAGAAATCAGGGTAATTAAGTTGTTCTTTTTTGGGGGATCTCTAGTATGTTTGAGGTGTTGAACACCCCCCTCAAAAAAAAATAATAATAATAATAATAATAATAATGTCAAGGAAATCTAAGATCTCATTCTTTTGACTCCATATTTGAGTTCAAATAGTTTTTTATTTTATTTTTATTATTTATTTTAAATAAGTAATTAATTATTAAAAATGAAAAAAAAAAAAAAACCTCAATTACATGATGAATATGCATTCCCCTCAAGAATTTCAATCCAATATAAATTTGATCTAGAGAATTAGTAAAAGAAGGACGATAAGCCTCACCAATCACAATTTACCATTTGTAAGCAGATTGTGTGAGGTTTAATCTTAACAAATAGTCTTCTCAACACCCTCAAAAGTATGATAAAATTATTATATATGTATTTTTAAAATATTAATAATTTTTTTTAATATGTGTGTGTGTGTTCTTTCCATATGATCCACATGAGGTATAGAAGAGCTACATTCCAGATAAAATTATACTTATGTCAACGAAATAAACCTTTCTAGCTAAAATAAACTGTCAGCTACCTTGTTCAGCATCACCCATTGAACTCCAAAGATAGAAGAAACAAGGAACCATAACTCTCTTGCTAAAAGCAATGTAGCAATAGATGATCAACAAATTCACCACTACATATACATAAGCAACACCTTGACAATAATAAAATTCCATCTAATATTATCTACAGCTAAGACACACATTGACTTTCTACACAATTTTTTTGAAACTTTGTCACAACAAATACTTGTCCCTGGAAACTGCACTTTATTATAAAATTTTAATGCTTCGTAGTAAGAGTGAACACTGAATTTTTTTGTTATGGTTTAAGCTTCCATTTCATACAACAAGCTTCATTAGCCAACATAGTACTTAGAATACAACACGTTTATAAGAGTATCAACAAGGTGCAACTCTCTTCTTTTTATAGGTAACAAGGTGTAACTCTCAATCATGAAATGCATGAATAAGCTAGGGGTGGGTTCCACACATGAAGCCCATCGACCCCGTAGGATTCCTAATAAGAGAACAAGGAAGCATCTCCTTATTCTCAGACCTCTTAGCAATTGAACACAAACCAAGGAACACTTCCTTTAAGTTTGTTCGCCATGCTGGACATCATGCCAAATTGGATCCTCCTTGCATCTCCTACCCAAAATGAAACAAAAAAAGCTAGTCTATCCTAACCGGCTATGATACTTCTTCGGAGACAACACCCATGAGGCCTCTGCACTTATAAGTTATAATTCCAATTATCATGTGCCTCTCAATATTCTACAGCAACAAACTGTCTCTGAAAACAATTCGTTCTTAAAAAAGCACTAGAACCTTTCACCCAACATAGCTTGATTAGAAAGAGGAGGATTTCCTAATCCCCAACTCCTCATATTTCATAGAATACCCAACTGTATTCCAATCCAACAAATGAAACTTAAATTCTTCATTGGATTCACCCCATAAAAATTATTGTGGAGCTTCTTGACTGTATTATTCACATGAGTAGGAAATGATGAATAGAGATGGAAAACAGGTGGGTTGACTAGGCAAAGTACTCTAAAGAAGTGTGAGCCTGCCACCATTATACAAGTAAAGTTTCTTCCATCCAACTTATATTGTTTCTATCCTTTCTAAAGCTGTGATCCATACTCAAGTAGCCTTGAAGGAGAGCCCAAGAGCAAATTGAGAGAGGTCATGGGTAGAGATCCCACCTTATAGCACAATAATGCCGCCACTCCTCAACAAGATGGTCTTATCTGTAAGAAAGAGTTGAGAAATTGTCACTACGCCTCTAGTCCCTTCACTTGGAAACCAGAAAGAATCTGGCTAAGGATCTCCATAACCACATTGAATAGTTTGCTGCATTACTAGCTCTTTTTCTTCTCCCCCCTTCCCGCACATTCTTGATGTGTTTGTCAATGCATTGTCGTTGAAAAGTATCAGATACTACTGGTAGCTTCTGATAACTTAAACAGATGAGTCTTGCTCCTCCCCAACCCCCTCCCCCACCCCGGCCTCACCCTCTACACCCCCCTCCTCCACCCCACCCTCTCCCTCTCCCTCAACCATCACCTCCTTTCTTTCCTTTTTTGCCACCCTCACTTTTTCCTTCTCCCTCCCCCTTATGCTTTCCTCCACAGTTTGGGTTTTTCCCATATCCTTTTCCCACTCCCCCACCACCACTGCCTTTGCCCTCCCCCTCCCCTTCCCCTACTCCTCAGGGTTCTAACCAAGTTTTGCCTAAACAACCTTCTCTTTTACCTGCACCTATAACCATACCTAGTCTTCCCTCCATAGGAACCCCTCATATCATCCCTCCTAAACCTCTATCCTCTGTCCTTGGGTGCAGCAAGAGATCGTTCCATATTGATGCTAAACTTTTTTCTTTTTCTTTTGATGGGGGGCGGTCTGACTCATATGCTTTACATGAGTCTCGTAGGAATGTTAAGAGCTCTATTTGGGTTGGACGTAAGGGCTTGGAGTGGTTACTTACTTGTCTCGAAGATATACGAGATTGGGTGCCTGGTCATGGTTTTCTTTGTAAGAGATTTAGGGAAAATGGGAAGTTGTTAGAGTTCTGTGGAAGATCTAACAAGGCTGGCCTGTTTGTTGTTGTTACAGTATATTTTGGAGGGTCTAGGAGAGGTTGTATAATGATACCAGCAAGCTCTAATAGAGCTGGCTGGTCTTTGTTTCAAAAAGAGCTTAGGAATTTTTGCTCTGGTGCTAATCCGGTATCTCTGGCCAAAGTTTCTTTAAATAATGGTGGTGGAGGTGGTAAGCTTGCTGGTGGTGGCCGGAGTGGGAAGAGTATGTCTGTTTATGGTAATAAGCAGAAGATTAGGAATTTTGAAAAATATGGAGCTAAATGGGGGCAAAACGTGATTCATGGAGTTTCTTTTGAAAATTGTTCAGCTATAAATGGCAATGGTTCAGCTTTTTCTGGCAGACCCACGCGGGCTTTCAAGTTTAAGTTGACTCCTGCTTTTTTGGCTTTGAGGGTGTGCAAGCCTGAGGGAGGGAGGCGTATAGTGTCTTGTCTGAGTGTTGAGGAGATTAGCTGGCCCAAGGATTTAAGTGTTGGGCCAGAAGTCACTAAACAACCAGGTGGGCTGGATGAAGCCCAACCCATGGTGCATGTGACTTCACTTAAGGAGGGCAGTTTGGTCAAGCCAGGTTATTTAAAACTCAAGTCTGATGCTCAGTCAACGTTGGTCTTAGACGAGAGCAAGAGAGGACTTTCGACTGGAGATTCCGAGTTGCTGGAGAGCGCAGCGGGGCCGGTGGAACTCAGCGCCTCTGCCCTCAACGTCGACTTGGTCCAAGGTGTCTCGATGGTCTCACCGTCAGTCTGTTTGAAGGGAGCTTATCCCGGTGAAGTGGTAAGTGCGACGGTGGCCCAACCTGTGGCAGATTCTACAGGTAAGGATAATGGGCTTTTAGCCCATGTTCATGAGTCGGAGTTTGATGGGTGCATGCCGATGGAAGCTTCCGGTGCACCGGGGGCTGAACCAGGCATGGAGAGTGGGCTTAGCCTCTCCGTGTTGGATCCCGACTCCGGCAAGGTGGGTTCTTCAAACATTTTGGATCAGTGGGTGCAACATAATCATTTTTCCCCTTTGTCTGAGCTGGGTAATGAGATGGGGACTGAGTTTGGGGAAGGGGAAGATCGAATTGAGGTTTTTAGTGACTACCATGAAGTGGCGGTACAGCCGAGGCCAGTGGCTTCTGGTGGTTTGAGTCATTTTGATTCTGGGCTTCTTTTGGAGTGTAATCCTTTGACTAGGTGGGACCCCAATACTCTTGGTGAGGTGGTGATGGTTCAGGATGATGCAGGAGGGGCTCAGGTGGCAGAAACTGAACCAAATTCAAGTTGGGTTTCCCAGCTGATGATAGATTTTTGTAATATGGTGGGTTTTCCTATTGTGAAACATGAAGCTCATTGTTTGGCTTTGTTTCGCCTTCTCGAACAGGAATGTCTTAAGGTGATCGATGTTGGGGCGCCTAAGCAACCTACAAACTTAGGGTCACGGGGTCTTAGGGAGCTTAAGGGGCTTATTTCTAATGTTAATTACGATGGTGTCTCTTCTAGGAGTAGGAGCAGAGCTCCTTCGAATGCTGTGGGGGTTGTTGGTAGTTTTAAATGAATTTACGCCTACTTTCTTGGAACGTTAGGGGGCTTAACAATCCCCGGAAGAGACAGGTTTGTAAGAATCTTCTAAAAGAGTGGAAATGTGATATTGTTTGTTTCCAAGAAACGAAAGTAGCTTCTATCGACACTGCTTTTGTACGAAGTTTATGGGGAAGTCCTTTCATTGATTGGGTTGCTTTGGATGCTGTTCAGACTTCAGGAGGAGTCTTGCTGGTTTGGGATAAGAGGGTTTTTGAAAAGATGGATGTTATTGTTGGACAGTTTTCTGTCAGTGTCTTATTGAGAGGGGTGATGGATGACTTTGTTTGGGCCTGTACAGGGGTTTATGGCCCCAATGATGATGGTCATCGGTCTTGTTTGTGGGAGGAGTTATTACGGGTGCGGGCTAGGTGGCCAATGGCTTGGTGTTTAGTAGGGGATTTTAATATTATCAGGTACCCAAGTGAAAGACTTGGCTGTGAGTCATTCAGTCCTGCTATGTTTGCCTTCTCGGATTTTATAGAGAGTAATTCTTTAGTTGATCTTCCGTTAGAGGGGGCTTCCTTTACATGGTTTAGAGATTCTGGTATCCCCTCTATGTCAAGAATTGACAGGGCTTTGGTTTCTCTAGATTGGGAGGAACATTTTGGGAATATATCCCAACGGGTGCTTCCTCGTGTGATTTCAGATCATTGTCCGCTTTTGTTGGAAGCTGGTGTAGTTCGTCGAGGCCGAAGTGCCTTTAAATTTGAAAACATGTGGCTGCAAGCTGAGGGTTTTGTTGATAGAGTTCAGCAATGGTGGATTAGTTACAGTTTTTCGGGCTCTCCAAGTTTTATTTTGGCACAAAAGTTGAAGGCTTTGAAAGCAGATTTAAAAAAGTGGAACAAGGAGGTGTTTGGTGATTTGGCTTTTAGAAAGAAGTATTTGCTTACTGAACTCATGGGTTTAGATGCTAGAGAGGAGTCGGTGGGTCTATCGAATGAGGATCAGATTCGTCGCATTCAGCTCAAAGGGGACATAGAACATTTGGCTTCTCTTGAGGAAATTTCCTGGAGGCAAAAGTCTCGTGCTTTGTTTGTGAAGGAGGGAGATAATAATACTCGTTTCTTTCATAGATTAGCTAATTCCCATAGAAACGCTAATCTGATTAAGAGGTTAGAGGTGGAGGGTGTTCTTTATGAGGATGAGGCAGATGTGCGCTCTCAGTTAGTTCTCTTCTACCAGGGGTTGTATGAGGAAACTGAGGTGAGGCGTCCTACTATGGATGGGTTAGATTTTGCATGCATTGGAGAGGAAGAGCGGTTGTCCTTAGAGAAGGAGTTCTCGAAGGAGGAAGTCATCCAGGTTTTAAGGGGGATGGAGGGTGATAAAGCCCCTGGTCCTGATGGTTTCACCATGGCTTTTTTCCACAAATGTTGGAGTGTTGTGGAAAAGGATGTCATGGATTTCTTTGATTACTTTCATCAGCACTCTGTGTTTGAACGGTCTCTGAATGCTTCGTTTCTCACTTTAATTCCCAAGAAGTGTAATGCTGTTAACATTAAGGACTTTCGCCCCATTAGTTTGGTGGGTAGTGTGTACAAGCTGCTATCCAAGGTGTTGGCCAATAGGTTGAGGGCGGTTTTGGATAATCTTATCTCTGAGTCTCAAAATTCATTTGTTGGGGGTAGGCAGATTCTAGATTCAGTGCTTATTGCTAATGAATGTCTGGATAGCAGGTTGAAGAGCAGATTACCGGGTGTGATTTGCAAGCTTGATATTGAAAAAGCTTATGACCATGTGAACTGGGAGGCCTTGTTTTATTTGTTGGGCCGGATGGGTTTTGGGTTGAAATGGAGGGGGTGGATTAAGGCTTGTGTTACTTCTGTCCGTTTTTCAGTCCTGGTAAATGGTTCCCCTGAAGGTTTTTTTGGTTGTTCTCGTGGATTGAGACAAGGGGATCCTTTATCCCCGCTCTTGTTTCTTTTGATAATGGAGGTTTTGAGTAGACTATTGAAAAAGACAGAGGAGTGTAATCTTATTCGGGGTTTTCATGTGGGCTCTGTGAACTCCGTTGGTGTGTGTATCTCCCATCTGTTATTTGCTGATGACACTATCTTGTTTTGTGATGCCTCTAGGGAACAACTACTGTCCATAAGGTTGGTATTGTCTTGTTTTCAGTCCTTTACGGGTTTGAAGGTCAATATTGGGAAAAGTGAGATTGTCCCTGTTGGGGAGGTGAATAATCTAGATGCATTGGCTAATATTATTCAATGTAGAGTGGGCAGTTTGCCTATGAAATATTTGGGGATGCCGTTGGGGACTTCTTTTAAGACAGCTTCGATTTGGAATCCTATTTTGGAAAAAACGGAGAGGAAGTTATCTGGGTGGAAGCGTATCTATTTATCTAAGGGTGGTAGGCTCATGTTACTTAAGAGTACTCTCTCAAGCCTCCCAACGTATTATTTATCTCTTTTTACTATTCCTAAATCTGTGGCTGCTAGATTGGAAAGTATTCAGAGGAATTTTCTTTGGGGGTCTTCTGAGGGGAGTTTCAAATATCCTTTGGTGGCTTGGGAAAAGGTGTGTTTACCTGTTGAGTTGGGTGGTTTGGGGATCAGAAGTGTGGTGTCTTTTAATCAAGCTTTATTAGGAAAATGGTTGTGGAGATATGGTCATGAAGTTTCACATCTTTGGCGGCGTCTTATCTCCTCAAAATATGGTGAGGGTCAAGGGGGGTGGTGTACTAAAGTATGCAAGAGGACTCATGGGTGTGGATTATGGAGAAGCATTTATGGAGGGTGGGAGAGCTTCTCTAAGCATCTATCTTTTGTAGTGGGTGAAGGCACTCGTATCCGCTTTTGGCATGATAGGTGGATTGGAGATAATACTCTTAAAGATCTCTATCCTGAGCTTTATGTGTTTTCAGCGGTAAAGGATGCTTGTATCTCTGAGGTTTTGTGGATTCCAGAAGGAGGAACTGTTAGAGTTTGGGATTTAAGGTTTTATAGAGCTTTTGAAGATTGGGAGCTAGCTGCATCTTATTCTCTATTCCATCTTATCCAAACTCGTATTCCTCAAGGTGATAGGAGTGATACTCTTGGTTGGCGGCTAAAAGGAGATGGTAAGTTTGACATCCGGTCTTATTACCATGCAATTCGGGGTGCTTCGAATTCTTTGTTTCCATGGAAGGGTGTTTGGAAACCAAAGATTCCTAGGCGAGTGGCGTTCTTTTTGTGGACAGCTGCTCATGGTCGGATCCTCACTTTGGATAATCTAATGCTTAAGGGTCGCCCGTTGGCTACTTGGTGTTGTATGTGTTCTTGTGATGGGGAGTCAGTAGACCATCTTCTTCTTCATTGTCCTGTTACTCATTCCCTTTGGACTTTTATGCTTCAGGCTTTTGGGATTCATTGGGTTATGCCAGGTTCAGTGGCGGGTTTGTTATCTTGTTGGCATCAATGTCTTGGGAAACATAATTCGGACATTTGGAATTTGGTTCCAGGGTGCTTGATGTGGATTGTGTGGTTGGAACGAAATCGTCGTTCCTTTGAGGACATTGAGAAGACATTGGATGAGTTAAAGGTTTTATGCCAAAGGAGTCTTTTGGAGTGGTCTCGTTGTTGGGGTTTTACTGATTGTTCTTCTATCATTGAATTTATGCTTTCCCTTAGCTTAGTTTCCTGATTTCTCTTTTTGTTGTGTTGTTTGTTCTATATTTTCTTGTTGTTCATCATCATGAACAACTTGTACTTTTCCTTTTTTTCTCATTAATAATAGTTTTCTGATTACCTATCAAAAAAAAAAAATAATTGGGGAGGGAATAGGTCCCCCTGCCTCAACCCTAAAGCTATTCAAAAATCTAGAAGGGTGCCATTAACTAGAACTAAGAATCTAACTATGGAAATATGAGAAACTATCTATCTCTTCCTTTTATCTCCAAAGAAAAATTTTCCCAATAAGTAAATAATACAATACCAATTCACATGGTCATGTCTTTTCAATACTAATGACTCTTGGAACCGACTCCTTGATTTTACTGTTGAGATATTCATTAGATTTTTTGATTATGAGTTTTCAAGGGGTATCAACTGAAAACAACATAGTTGGATTAAAGTTCAGCCATGCTAATTTGAGGGTGGTGACAGTTGGATATATAATATGTAAAGCTTTTATACCCTATTAGGTTGCCAAGTAAAATTGTTGATGTTTAAATCCTCTTTTTGGTGAGACTTTACTCTGAGTAGAACATTTTTACTCTATTATGGAAATATTGGATTGGCTTCAAGGTTGATAAGTGGTTTTTGTTTCCAGCCTGGGAGCCTTCTAATCCGGTCTTGATGTCTTGCAACATATATTTTTAGTCGTCTGATGTTGACGGTAAACAATGCATGCAAAGTTCTTGCATGCTTTGCATATATCTTATGTGGGTGCAACACTTGATTAATTCAAACTTTGTTTTTCGTATTTCTATTGTACTGATTTTTCTCAAGGTTCTTGTGGAAATTATTTTAGCATGGAAGCGACATCATTGGTTAAACTTCTATTATGATGATAGATAGTAAGACTAAGGGATTCTTTGATTTAGTTATTGAAAAATGGATTATTTAAGGCACATGCATCAAGGTCTGCTTAATTGTTCTGTTTTGTACCCATTTTAAAGTCGAAAGCAGTAAGTCTGAGCTTGTCTTGTGGACAAATGTCTTTTGGCAGGTTGGGAGTTCATCAATGCCAGCACATAAGAAGCAAAGGCAGTAAATTCCGCTGTCTCCTCTTCCCCCACCCCCCCTTTTTTTTTCCTTAATTGGCAATGCCATCCATGCCCTATCTGTACTTAATAGTTTTCTAATGAATTTCTAATTTATAATGCCATCCATGTCTTAGATTAGCAAATACCAAATCTGATTCAAGTCAGCCAGAATCCCCTCCACCTTGCTCATGCACTCTTATTATTTTGGTGGTTGGGGGCTGGCATTGCAAAAGTATAGGTGATGGAATTATTTTATACTTGATATTTGTTTATTTTGGTGCTATATTTAATTTATTGGTCCCCCCCCCCCCCTCTTTTTCCTTCTCCTTTGGCAAGTTAATATGTGGAGGATCTTGGTCATCCTTGTAATGAACTGATGAGTGATGAGGCTTCTGTTATGCATCCTGAAAAGTTTTATATTTCTCACTTCAGCACCTTTGCAAATTTTACTTATCAAAAAGAGAAGTTTTATATTTCAGTTATACTTTTACATTAACTTAGGGATGTGGGAAGCCATGTGGGCTTTATCATCATTGTTTGTTTTTATGCATTTATTAAAGTCATGAGCTGCTAACAATGCCCAAGAAGAAGAAGAAAGCCATATATGCATGCTTTCTATTTCTTACTCTTTTCAAGAATTATTTGTTAAGTCGAGTAACTATGATATGACAGCATCCCATTAAAGTTGATGGAACCTCATCCTTGTTTATAATGGTGAAGTTTTATGGTAATTTACACCAAAGAAACAACTATAGATAATCAGGTAATTTTATCATTTTGTACCTTTAGAATTACTAGTGCATATTATGAATGTTTTTTTTTTTTTTTTTAAATTTTTGAGAAACAATTTATTAAGAATGTTAAAGATACTTACATTCAGAAAGGTAACATTCATTTTGTCTTACATGATTTCAATTAATTATGTCAAAACGATGGGGAGGGATCCAGAAAGGTTCGCCTCCATTTGCGAACAATGTACATTTTAATTAATAATTTAACATAATGACAAATGGTAATCAACCATCATTTTAAGTTTCCTGAGGATCCAAGAAAGATGGGGTGAACATCACATTAATACAGCCCCAAAAAAGTTTATAGAGATACAACCCTTTTTTTTATTCCAGTAAGTCTAATCATTTTCATTTAAAAGCGTGGTTCAAGATGTGCACTGTTGAGTGTAATAATCATAAACTCTAGTAAGACTATTGTGATTCATTATTTAAGGAATTTGATGCTAAGGCTGTGTTTGGTTGGAGGTGAAATAGGAAAGAGAAAAGAAATGAGAGAAAATAGGTTTCGAGGTTGTTTGATAAGGAGAGAAAAGTGAGAGGTTTTTGGTGGGGTTCATGTATTTTCTCTCCTATCTAATTAACACTGTGTTTGGTTGGAGTGAAAATAGGAGGGATAGAAAATGAAGAGAGGAAAACAGGAGAGAAAATTATGTTTTCCCTTGTTTGGTATAGGAAAGAAAACACAGAGGATGAAAAATGTTGAGCTCAAAAATCCACCCGGGTTCACAAATTTTTTCTCCCGATTAGGGAGGAAAATTGGGAAGAATAGTGAAAAGGGGGGGGGGGGGGGCTTAACACATAAATTACATATTTACCCCCTCTTTCGTGTGTTATGGGAACTTGCATGCCTGACTAGTGAGTCTCCTTTTTTTTTTGATGGACATGAGTCAGGTCCTTGATTTGTCTTTTTTTATTTTTTTTAATTCTTTTCTTTTATGTTCGTACAACACCCTTTCTTTTTTCAATTGTTTTGGTTTTTTTTTTTTTTTTGGATATAAAAAAAATTGTTTTGATTTTTTATTTTTTGAAAAAAAGTTTTGGGTTTTTGAACTTCTTATCCTCTTTTTATTTTAGTTTTTTAATGAAGAAATCATTCATATATTTTTTTTTAATAAAATATAATGTATTATTTTTGTTTTACCTAAATTGGATATAATGGTAACTGTAAGGACACGATTTGGAGCGACCCAAGAACGATACTGGGTTCGCACGTAAATAGGCCCTCACAATATCATTTATAGAGCGTGGGTTTGAAAGGCTAGGCCTTGATCACGAGACGGCGGTTTTCCGGGATGTTCATGCATAAATAAAACGTGTACATACATAGATAGGTCGTGCACGCTTTGGGAGTCTTCCTCCTAGAGGTGGGCTGGGAGGCTCTGGTTTTGGCCATTTTTCCCAGCCCCTTCTAAGGGTTGCTTACTTCTCCTTTTGTACTAGCCCGTGTTCCTTATCCTTCGTCCACGTGTAGGGTTGGCTTTTCAGGACTGATACTTGTCCCATCAGCCCATACTCAAAGTCGTTGGAGGTAGTTGTAAAAGCTGGGGAGTATGGCTCTGTCAGGTGCATAGTATTGAATAGCAGTAAGGGCAGCTTTCCCTGGTTATTGCACTTTCTAGCGTACCCTTTTCTGTTGACTTAGATATTTTAGATTTTGTTCCAGCTGTTATTGTACCCTTTTTACCCTTTTCTTTTGGTAAGACTTTGGACATGCCGAGAACTGAATCGTCCTCGGCTGTGTCTCAAGGCCATTTCACACCTACACTACCGAGCCTGGGCTATAATCTTCCTCGGCTCGGGCCTTGGGCCCCGACGAATGGATGGGCCAGGACCACAACTTACTGGGCCCCACAATAGCCCTTCAAAATCCTGCTGTCCAACCTTTTGGTTGGAGAGGAGGGTTTTGGGAATGCCAAGCCTTCATCACGGCTCGTTTAGCTCTGCCTTTCATTAATGTTGGCGTCCCTTCATTTACCTAGGAAACATACCAGGTTATGGGACATTCCTTTGAATTAATTTACAATGTGTTCCTGTCGTTGGATTACTCGAAACGCGCCTTTAATGGCTTCCCTTTACGGGACCATTTAATTTCGACGGTTACCGATGGTGTGGGGAAGTGGAACGGGTATATTCTCGTTTACCGCTTTCCTTGGAGATTCGGGCAGATTAAAGACCCTCCGTTTCGTTCTTCATATAAAAAGAAAGGCAGGAGGCTATTTCTCTTATACAGAGACCCTTTCCATCCCTCTGAAACCTGAAACCCTTAGCCTCCTTCAGAGTTTACTTTACTCGCCAATTACACCTTAAATTGTGATACGTTCGAGATAGGAATAAGTAATGAAGGAACCATACCCCTCCCAGAAACACCATATTCTTACGAAGCTCAAAATGGCTCGGTCAGGACAGGGATGGCGGAGACTCAAGATCCTTCTTACCTTCCTTTCAGCCAAAATTCGAAGCAGGGGCTCGTCACGTCAAACTTTCGGCGCGGCTGAGCTGGGGTCATCCATCATCAGTACCAGCCGCTCTCTCATGAGCATAGCCAACATGGCACTAGCGTGTTAGGAGTCAGGACTGACGCAGGGACAAAGTATCTCTGCTTCTTCCTCTCTTCCTTCATTGGTGCCTCCTTTTACCTCTCTTTCTTCTTCTTTCCACCGCCAGATCCATCCTGGCGCTTTTCCTTCTTCCTCTTCTTCTCCTCCTTCTTTCTCCTCATCTCCTCCTTCTTCTTCTGAAGAAGGTCCTCCTCTCAATATGGGCGCCACTGGGGCGGAGTTTGGAAGGACTTCACAGACGAGTTTAAGAAGACGTCTGACTATCTATTTGTCATATTGTTGTTGTTGTTGTTGTTTTTTTTTTTTTTTTTTTTTTTTTTTTTTTTTCTTTTGTAACTCATTTTTTACATAGGCTTTATTTAAGCCCTTTATTGTACGCTGTAACACCTCTTTACATTAATAAAGGTCGTTATTTTTTGATTTCGTATACCCTGTTTCTTCTTTTGAAATAGCTATGCTGTGAATAGACGTACTATCCTGTAAATAAAACCTTTTTTATACTATAAACGATGCTTGGTGACCGAAATCCCAATTAATAAAAAGATCTTGCTCTATGCTTATTGGAACTATTTAGCATAATAATGCCGACTTCAATGAGCGACATTTAGGGCAGAAATTTTACTGAGAAAAAGACGTCTATAACAAACTTAATGAAATTGTTCGGCACAATAATGCCGACCTGAGAAAGCGATACTTAGGGCCAAAAGTGCCTTACTAAGATAAAAGATACCAATATAAACTTTGTTGGAGCTATCGTGCACAGTAAGACTAACCTGAAATCGGGTTGTATACCCCCCAAATTTGAACGAGGTGGTGGCTGAATGTTTGATGCCGTGTAGGAAGCAATTATCCGAGGATATATAACCCAAAAATGTGCAACCCCTGTTGGTTGCTGAGTAACAAGGTATTTCACCATCCCCTTAGCACCTTTCATAGCCTTGACCTTTTCCGGTATTTGGTCCGAGGACTGAGCGTCTTAGAATTCTTCTTAGGTAGTTGGTTTCCCCATAGGTTTGAGTCCGAGGACCATGCAATACCTTGGTTCTGTCCAAAACCCAATTTTTGAGACGTAGGGGCATTAACTTCTCGGTTATGGCGTGAGTCCTTGGATCACGGGGACTCAGCTCCTCGGCCAAGCCCCTAGAACCATCCGTGCTATTGATGCTACCCAGCGCAGCCCCTACTAAAGAAACATAGCCCCTGGTGGAACTTTAAGCTAACACCATACAACATAAACGGCTGTTTAGAGGGGATTGTTTCGACCAAACGCCTGAGCCAACGCACAAGCCCTTCCCACAGACGGCGCCAATTGTAAGGACACGATTTGGAGCGACCCAAGAACGATACTGGGTTCGCACGTAAATAGGCCCTCACAATATCATTTATAGAGCGTGGGTTTGAAAGGCTAGGCCTTGATCACGAGACGGCGGTTTTCCGGGGTGTTCATGCATAAATAAAACGTGTACATACATAGATAGGTCGTGCACGCTCTGGGAGTCTTCCTCCTAGAGGTGGGCTGGGAGGCTCTGGTTTTGGCCATTTTTCCCAGCCCCTTCTAAGGGTTGCTTACTTCTCCTTTTGTACTAGCCCGTGTTCCTCATCCTTCGTCCACGTGTAGGGTTGGCTTTTCAGGACTGATACTTGTCCCATCAGCCCATACTCAAAGTCGTTGGATGTAGTTGTAAAAGCTGGGGAGTATGGCTCTGTCAGGTGCACAGTATTGAATAGCAGTAAGGGCAGCTTTCCCTGGTTATTGCACTTTCCAGCGTACCCTTTTCTATTGACTTAGATATTTTAGATTTTGTTCCAGCTGTTATTGTACCCTTTTTACCCTTTTCTTTTGGTAAGACTTTGGACATGCCGAGGACTGAATCGTCCTCGGCTGTGTCTCAAGGCCATTTCACACCTACACTACCGAGCCTGGGCTATAATCTTCGTTGGCTCGGGCCTTGGGCCCCGACGAATGGATGGGCCAGGACCACAACTTACTGGGCCCCACAGTAACTTTATACCAACTTTATTTTCTATCCTCTCACTTTTCTTCTCAACCAAATAAAAGAGTTTTCCATCCCTCCATTTTTCTATCCTTCCAACCAAATACATACGAGAGAAAACTAAATCTTTTCTATCCTTCCACTTTTCTATCCTCTCTCCATTTTCTATCCTCCCACTTTTCCACTCCCCTAACCAAACGGACCCTAAAAATTGATCCCTCCAAAATGGAGAGCAAAGTGGGAATAAAAAGGATTGGTCATTTTAGACAAAAATATCTACTCCAAATTTCAAAGTGTTTTGATTTTTGTCTTTTCCTCCCCTTATTTCTCATACATTTTTTTTTTTTTTGCTCTGTTTCTTCTTATCGTTCAGTTTAGTTTTTATTTTTAGTGTTCATCATTTTTTCCTTCACATTTTTTTAAAAAAAAAAAAATTTCCCATTTATTACTTTTCATTTTTTTTTTGAGTTCTTGTGCTCATCTAATTTTTTTTTTTTTTTTTTTAATGAAGTGTCTATCTATATACAAATTTTTAATAAAAATATAATGTGCAGTTTTTTTTCTTTTAATCTAATAAGGGCATGAGAGTAAATTTATACAAACTCTATTTTCTATCGTTCAAGTTTTCTCCTTAACCAAATAAAAGGGTTTTCCATCCCTCCAACCAAACACACGAGGGAAAACTAAATTTTTTCTATTCTATTACCATTTTCTATCCTCTCACTTTCCATCCCCCCAGCCAAACGAACTTTAGGACACCATCCCTTTTCATAAAAACAAATTTGACAATAAGAGTGAAAATTTTATTACCATCAGTTTCAATTCTAAAGTATGCATACTATGTGTGGTATTTGTAATTTTCCCGAAATTGAAATTATTGTTATTTGAAGTGTAAAATAACTAGCCAAATTGTATTGATGTATCCAATGAATAATTTCATGATATGAGTCTTCACTGAAAGCAATATTTAAAAAAATGGATAAAATAAGTAGTTGTTGACATTCCATTTGCACAATGTTCTATGTATCTTTTTTGTAAGTAGAGTTGAATAGATTTTTGGCAAGCTTGGTTGAATTTGGATTTACCAATGATTTTTTTTATAAAAAAAATTACACTTCTAAATATTGTTGTAAGAATGATCAAATAGAGTTAAAGAGTCATGTACCTCAATTGGTATTTGCTGATGCTTCCAACAAAACATCTATGTTTCAAATTTGGCCTTTCTTATTGTAATTATATATATAAAGCAATGACCAAATAGTAACCCAAATATTTAAAAATCAAGTTCAATGGAAAGAAGGGTATAGTGACCAAAGAGTTTTTAGCAACTGAAATAGAAACATTATCAAAAGTTTTGTAACTTAATTGGTTGGTTCTTCTATTGTTTTTAATAGTCATTCAGAGTTCAAATCACCCACCCCCAATTACTGAAATGATTATAATAAAAAAAAAACCTAGAATAAGAACATTGTAACCATTATTGACCCATTAAATTATTAATGAACATTGTAATTTTGTAACCATTAATGACAAGCCTTAGATTCTACCATTTCATATTCCCTTTATCACTTAAACAGTTCTTTCTCAAAAAAAAAAAAAAACTTTTTAAACAGTTGTGAACAATGTATACCCATTGTTGGAGAAAATATTCACTTGTTCCTCCCATTACCGGCATTAACAATTATTCCTTTTATTTGTAGTGTTCCTCAATATAACTTAAAATTCAACCAGGTAAATTATATTTTTTCACCCTATACTTTTAGTCTTCTACCACATTTAGAACACCCCAAATCATCAATTTGCTTGATTGACACCCTAATTTGAGAGGGTTGTATCAATGTACCACTTATTGTCTAAATTAAAAGTAATATCAGACAAAAAAAAGATTATGAATATTCATTGTAACCATTGAGGATAACTTTGTTGGTGCTATGACTATCATTGGGATTCAAATCACCTACAAAATAATTATACCAAATTTTGTCCCATTTAATGCCCACTTTAGATGGCAGGGGGCACATTGATATAATTATTTCAAATTGGGATGGTCATCATGAAAATTGATAGTTTGGGGAAAATTTTATACGATGTGGAAGCTAGGGTAGAAAAATGTCATTTCTCCGATTCAAAATCACAATTCACAAACCATAACCAGCTGTTAGTAATTTGACAAAAGAACAAATAGCAAAGCCCACTTTCAACTACAAAAACACATCATTCTCTTTTAGCACAAAACAATAAAGAAAAAATGAAACACAAACCCCAAATAAAATAAAATCATTTACTAGGGTTCAAGGTAATTAGGACTTATTGCTGATCAAAGCTGGGGAGTATGGAAAGGAAAAATGGGGGGAAAAAAAACATAGCAGAATCTATATATATCAAAAAACCATCACATCATTAATTTTACATCCAAAAAATAATTTACAGTATGCAATTCTTAAAACAATCTCTCTCCCAATAAGCCTCAAACTACTCAATCTCAAAAGGTAGGACTTCACACTTCAAGAACTCAAGCCAAAACTCATTCTTGAAGAAAGCAATGCATCAACAAAATATAAAAAACAGAGAACGCAACTACGACTAACCAAACCAGGATGGTACCAAGCTACACAATCAAAAGTCCATTATCACAAAAGGAAACCATGAGGAAAACCACAAAACTCTTTCCTTGTCTTTCTCTTCTTAAATCCTCATTTTCAATCAGAATCGCTCAAGCTAGAGCTGGAATCGGAACTTGATCTTGATCTATGAGATTTTGCCTCATTTTTTTGTATTCAATGTATTGTGTATGTTCGAACTGGAATTCTGAGATGTTTCATCAGATCTAAGTTCTAGTTTATCAGCAGCAACTGCACTAATTTCTTCAACACCAGATCCTACATTGCTTGATTCAATCTCCTTGGCAGAACCCACTTCGAATGTTTCTACAGATGCTGATTGATCCTTTGAATCTGAGACCTCGGGCAGCTCATGAAGATTAATTTCAGAGACTTGCTTGAGCGCAATATGAATATCTTCCAGGGATTTTGCGTCAACAACTTTCAAGTTTGAATTTGTTTCCACATGATCATTATCAGCAGCAACTGCACTAGTTTCTTCAACACCAAATCCTGTATCACTTAATTTAGTCTCCTTGGCAGAACCCACTTCATATGTTTCAACTGATGCTGATTGATCCTTTGAATTTGACACTTCTGGCAGCTCATGAAGATTAACATCTGAGACTTGCTTGAGAGCAATATCAATATCTTCCAGAGATCTTGCATCAGCAACTTTCAAGTTCGAATTTGTTTCCACAATATCATTGGATTCTTCCACAACTAGCCAATCATCAATCATGCTGGGAAGGATGACTTCCTCAACATCTACTCCTTCACGAAGTTGCTTAAAAGCCAAGTCAATATCTACAAGTGATCTTGCTTCAAGAACAGGGGGGTCCAGCTCAGCCAAAGTTGATTTTGAATCTTTGGGCAACAAATCAAAGTCCATACTCCCGACATTAGTTTCCTCTGGTATCAGCTTAGAATGGAGGGATTCACCAACAACTTCTTTGACACTAAAGTCTCCAACTGTATCCAATTCTGACAACAATCCTTCATCAATCTCTTTTATTTCATCAGCCTCTTCGTTGATTTTGTGCTCGGAAACGTGAGAACCATAAGCTTCTGCCAAATAGCTGAAGTCTTCTGAGACCTTAATCTGGTCCTCATTTACAATTCCCTCAAGGATATCAGCTTTCAAATCCACTCCACCAGTGTGTGAATTAGAATCAGGACTCTCAGCTGGGATATGCATTTGGGTGGAATCAGAAACCAAGGGAGACATATCTGGCAGAGATTTATCCTCAGTATCATGGACTTCTGGCACATCTCCATTGTCTATGATTCTCACAACCTCAGTAGATTTTGCCAGGATGCTAGATGACTCCTGCAAGATGTCAAAGCAGCCCTAGTTTCATATATCAACTACTCTGTATAATTGTGCTCTAGCGATGACCGTAGCATTGAGATCAACTGATCAAACCAACTTGGTTTTCTGACTAATATGAGATAAAGAGGGCGAATAAAATGGAGACAATCAAAGTGCCATGTATCACACATGTATGGTTCAAACAAACATGCAAGTATTACAATGCAAGAAATGTAGATAGATCATCAGAATTAAGCACGAGAGAAATTTTAAGGGGGAAAAAATGTTCCAAGTTGGCACCAGGTATAACAAGAATCTCTCCTGTAAGGGTACATTTATTGCACACAAAAGTTTGGCATAGATATATAAGCATTGTGCACCCATATGTCCAATAAATCAATTAAACATTCCTGCTTCTGATTTTAAAAATGAGCACCTTTCTTTTCCACTTGCCGTGTCCCTTATGGTAGTTCATCTGGTACAAATATACCCTTCTGCAGAACCATCAAATAAGTAGGAAACAACTTTTTTAAAAAAGGCACCAAGGCCTGAATAGATAGGACGGTCATTTTATTTTTGTAACGTTGGGTGTGTCTAAATGACTTGAACAAGTCAGGTATCAAATCTAACTATTCCATACTACAGAAAGTTACAAAGTAAAACACACTTAATAATGGCAAATTGATAAACATAATAATAAATATTTCAAATTTTCAATTCATTACTGAAGTGAAGATTTAAAATTTCAATCAACAATATCAATCATTCGAGACGAAGCATCACAAGAAATATAAGGAAAAAAGAATTGAATGGCAAAATAACAAGAAGCATATTATTTGGATGACTTACCCTGCACTCATCACGATCAACAAAAGCCTCAACCATAGATTTATCTGAATAAGGTAAATGTTTCTCCAGCTCAGATTGAGGATTCTCTTCAGAAGGCACATACTGAGCACTGCAACCCAAAGAAAACTTCACATCCAAATCTTGGTGGGGACCAGCATCAATATCTGAAACAGGACTTGAGGACTGGACTTTGTCCTGTTCGAACTGAATAATTTCCTCCTCATTAGAAGAATGGTCCTTCACACACTCAGTTTCTGAAGTAGAATGATTGGAAAGAGCCCGCGAAACTGTTACTTGCTCGGTTGCCAAAGAAGGCTGTTCCTCTGAGACAGAGGAAGATAAATAATTGAAAGGAATATGTTGGGAAGGAGAAACCACTGAATCCAACTTCTCACCCCCATCTCTCTGTCCCCCAATGTGGATCTCTGCATCATCAAAACTTGATGACTGAGCTTGATCCTGTTCAGGCTGAAGGACTACATCTTTATGCATAGAGCCTTCCCCTACAGATTCATAATCTAATGAACTTGATGAGTAAATTTGATCCTGCTCAAGCTGCAGAGTTTCTTCCTTACCTATTGCATGTCGCTCAGCAGGTTCAGTTTCTGTCAAAATCACTGACACATGCTCAACCACCACTGACGGCTGAGGCTGTTGTTTTTCTATTCTAGATGAAATTAAATTTTCAGAAGCCACATAGCTCTCATGCACATCTTGATGGAACCCAACAGGAATCTTGGAATCAACACTCAAGGAGCTTACTTGATCCTGTTCACGAGGCAAACTTTCTTTCTCATACGCCATACCCTCCTCCTCTACTGATCCAATATCAGGCAAAGATGAACTCGAATCAACAGGAACATGCTTAACCACAGATTGAGGCACCACAGATCCATTTTGATCACCTACGTTAACTCCTGAAGACTCAACCTGCAAAACATCATCCTTACCTAACTCTTGTAATTCACTCGACCTTGGTTCCTTTTCATCCAATGGATGTGCTTGAGAGGAAGCTGCATGCATGTCTTCATGATTAGGAACATCATTCCCTATGCTTGCACCGTGCAATTCAGGTTCCTTATCTGCAATAGGAACAGTTGTTTCAATGCATGCTGGAGGTGAACCCATTTCAGATATCTCGAGTTGCAAATCAGAAGAAATGGATGAAAAAGAGAGGATCTTTTTATTTTTTTCACCTGCAGGGGGGCTTGAATCATAAACGGGCTCATGTTGATTTTCATCTACCTCCCCACTCATAAAGCGGAAATCTGGCACCTCCAGAGAAGGTTGCATTGAACTGCCAGATTCTTCAATATCATCGCTTCTAGGCTCAAAATTTGTCGATGCTTCTCTTATCACATCAGGTATTTTCTCATCTATTTCTGACAATGATGAAAGACTTGATCTGCTGCTGTATGCCTCTACAGCTGGTTCTGTTTTGAAATGAATTTCACCAATATTGAGTTCCAGAGGAGTAGCTGCCCGTCCTGTTTCAACTGAGCTGGGATCCATTTCAGAATGATTTTCCACTTGTCCTAATATAATCTCAACCTCATCATGGTCTCTCTGCTCAACTGGTTCAATCTCCAGAGAATCAACATCTTCAGAGGATTGACTTCCAAGTTCAGCATGATCAGAAACATGGGCCATGCTGTATATGAGTTCTGTTTCTTGGCCAAAGTCTTTTTCATTAATCTTCTTGTCATCTTGATCAGCAGCAGAAATCACAGATTCAGTATCAGGAATGGAACTCAACTTTGATTCACTGATTTCACTTGACTGTCTCTCGAATAAGGGATAGCTTGTTCCCTCTGCAGCAAAATGTTCCGGTACAAAATAGGGTCTGAACCTAATATCATGCCTCTCTTGCCTGTGACTCCCTAAGACTGATGGCCCCAAACTGAAACTTTCATGCCTACGGAAGAACAGAGTATCTTTCTGGTGAAATGTCATAAACTCATGTTGAAAACTGTCTCCCTTGAGATCAGGTTTTTCTTCATTTGGGTCATAAGGAAGATCAAAAGGATTTCGTCTTGGCACCAATCTTGATGGTGCAGAACCAGGTGGGGTATAGGAATCGTAAGGGAGATCAAAAGGATTGCTTCTTACTGTCGAAATATGTGGAACATTAAAGGGAAGATCAGCACCATCTAAATCTATCAAATTCTTCTCAGCTACCGCTCTCATATTTTTCCGTGCTCTCCTCCTTGAAATGAGATTCTCCAAGCGTTGGTTCCTCTCGAGCTCTGAAGTCCCCAGATCCATGAGATTCTTTTCATCATCCTCTGTCCACTTGATTGCCGATTTACTCTCATCCTCTTTGCCTCCCTGTGCTTCTTCTTCCTCCTCATCTTCGTTTTCATCAACACCATCTTCTACTTCTCCATGATTTTCCAATTCTTCCTCTGACTCAACACTGACATTATTATTATTCTTATGAGACCTCTCCGAGGCAACATCTGACTCATCATGGGACGTATGAATGGGTTGTGGAGCTTCCGAATCCAAAAGTGGGTGGAGCTCATCAAGCATTGGCATGAAATCAGCCATTGAAGCATCTGGCGACGAACTCTCCGCTAGATCAGACCCGAAATCCGAAGATCCATCATCACCATCATCATCATCATCACCATCACCATCACCATCATTAGGAGATAAGTCCAAATGACCTCGCTTATGAGCATCAACTAACTCTTCCTGAGTCTTATCACCTCCCAATTCAAGAATCTCGTCACCCACATTTGGAACCACAAAATACTGATTCTCAAGAGCTTCCCCCTCGCTTAACAAACCTTCAACCTCCGACTTCTCATATATTTCCCTCTTCTTTCCCAACTCCAAACCATGAAACTCTCTATCAACTTCCTCGATTACTTGCTTCTCTGACCGAATTCCCAACGAACCATTTTCATCAAGCAATGGCACATAATCAACAAAACCATCATCAAATTCAGCTTTACCAACTTTATCTTCCACAGAGCAAGCACCCTCAATAGCCTCCTCCTCTACTATATCCCTCCCCTTTCCTGTGTATCTCTCTACAACAAAGCTCTCATTTTTATTATCAACAACAACACTGGTATCCCCAGAAACCCCAGCCTTAAGAGATGAAATATTATCATGGGCATGGCTAAAGTAATCATCTTTTTCAATTTCAGGTATGTGGGGTTGCCCAAAACTCAAAAGGGTTCCAAGGAGAACAGCAGTGCAGAACAAAACAGGGGATGCAGAGACCAAAATGGAAAATACGAAAGGAAAAGATCTATACAGAAATAACAAGAAACAAAGCAAACCCACAAGGAATGGATGATTACAAACTGATCTATAACATGTTTTGATTGACATGATCACAATTTTCCTCATTTGAAATGGAATTTCCAATTTTGATCTCATTTCTCTATCTGATGTTCTTTCCAATTCCAATCTGTTTCTGCACAGACTATACCATAAACAAACAAATGGGCATTCATTAGATCACGAAAACCAAGGCGCCCCCCCCCCCCCCCCCCCCAAAAAAAAAAAAAAAAAAAACTTGGGAAACAATCTAAAGCATAACCCCACCTGACATTGTTAAAGTAAATGAAAAATTCAGAGGAGTTAGATGAAGATCAAATTCAATACCTGAGAGAGCCAGAAATTCAGAGAAAGTGACGCGTTAGTTAGAGGTTTGAATCTGTAAAAGAGGAAAAGAGTGAGCAGCTTGGAGATTTAGGAAAGCAAAGGCAATGGGAATCCTCTGCTTTTTTTTGATCTTTGATCTTTTCTCCTTTTCCTTTGCTTTTTTTTTTCTTCTCAATGACTTCACAACAACCAAGAATTTGGTATGGAGAGGTGTATGTGTGCATATATGTTATGATATTTGATCGTGTGTTTGAGAGATAAATATAGGGACGGCACGAAAAGAAGTTGGAATGAGTGGGAAAGAGATTGAGAAAGGCATGTTTTCACTTTACTATTTCTATGTATTTTTTATATCATCGTCCGACTTTAACTACTTTTCCTGTTGGCAGACAGAGACTCGTTTATATTAACATGCAATGCTTTGCTATCATCATAATTTAGTATTTAGCAAAAAAAAATCATAATTTAGTAGGTAGTAATCTCCTACTCACTCAATCAATGCCATTAAATTTCATACTTTATGATATTTGTTCGTTATTAACTTTAGTATTAGCCACATGATTGTGTGTCAATGTTGGAATGGTTAAAGATGGAAGTGAGATAAGAATGACACGTGTGCATGATGGAGCACATTGGTCTCAATGGGTATGGTTTAGTTATTAGTTAAAACTTTAAATAGTTAATTATATATATGGGGGGTGGTGGTGTGGCGTGGGAATGATGATGACTTCCTCGGGCAAGGACATTTATTCTCAACTTTGCTTTCTTCACAAGTTGGCGGTTGTAAACTACAGATTATTGTCTCTCACCTTTATGGCTGGCCATCCCAAGTAGGAAGCTTTATAATTTGATCTAATCTAATACAGCAGTGAGCCACTCACACCATATTTCATACTATATAATTATATATTCATATCGAATCATATAATTTTTGAACCCTCCTCTCTCTTCTTCATTCTTTTTCTCTCTTCATGTGTTAAGAGCTTTATAACTCAATTGATTGATACATTCTAGTGTTTTTAAGATATCTAAAATTAAATGCTTCCTTCCCCCATTGTAACTATTGAATTAATAAATAAATAAACTCACGATGCATGTCAGCATCTATTTGCTAGACATGAGCCTCTTTCCACCGTATATGAAGGTTTTTCTACCTCTCTTATGGGTTTTTTCCTTGTCCCCTATGTAGATCTCATGTTGACTTTGTAGGGCTATGTCTCCCATGTCGGTGACAATCATGCTGCTCTCAAAATCCCTATGTGGATTGGATCTCAAGTCGGTGTTGTAGGGCTATGTCCCCCCCGTGTGGGTGACAGTCATGCTACCCTTAAAAACCATTTTGGGGTGAATCAGTCTAGATCTAGCTTGAACAAGTTCGAATCTAAGCTACGTTGTACCAAAATGTTTGGATCTCAAGGTTGGAGTTTTGGCACTAGATGGGTTCCTCCTCATGGCTACTGAGCATCTACGTTTTCACAATGGGAGGCCCTTTCTTTTAATAATGTTAAGTCCTTAATCAAAATTTACATGAAAATAACAGGTGAATAAATAAAAAAAAAATCTTAAATTGTAATTATCAAATTATCCTAAAGAAAAAGAAAAAAATTCTTAAGTTTAAATAGTTAAGTCAAGAGCTTTTGTAATAAAAAAGGTAAACATGTATTTGTAAGCCCTTTATGTCAATATAATGAATGTAGAGACTAGAAAAACTAGCAGCCTAAGCCAATTTAAAATAGTGGCTGGATCAGTCCAACCGTGGCCCAAAACAATGAATTTGTAAGAGAGGGAAACAAACAATTAAAGGGGGGCTCCGTCTGAGGAGGAAAATAAGGAAGAAAAAATAGATATTATTAAATGGATGTGTTAGAGACCGTGCTCCCGACCCGTTTTATAGGATGTTGGGCCAAACCCACGTGAATGGATGGAATCATGTTATTGCCTCTTAAAATGGAGGTTCTATTAGTTATATTTTTCTCTCTAGATTAAGGATTTTACAATGGAGTCGTCACTTATTTAATTATTGGAATAAATAAGAAAACCAAAATTGAAAAATTCCTCATTTTATTAATTTTCAATTGAATTTATATTGATTATAGAAAAATTATATGGCTTTGGTCTTAGATATAATCTAAAATAAAGTACATAGATTTGTTTCCTAGTTACAATCTAGAAATTGAAAATTATAATGATAAGTATTGGTCTATCAACCCTTGATTTAAGTTCAGAGGCTATATTACAAGGTGGGAAGGTGTTAGGTACCCACCTTGCCTAGTGAAACCAGTCTTCTCGACTATGGTGGCCAACATTCATATCACATCATCCAATATGTTATCCATCAATTTGCATGTTGAATTCATCGTTTGTGCATGTGATAAACCCTAATTCCATTTATTAAGCATGTCATTTGGATTGAAAAATAAATTCTAGTGAATGTGTGTGGATGGTGATATCCTAGATTCAAGGATTAGAAAGAATTATTAAACAAACACGTTTTTCATATTTTTTGATGTGGATTTAAGATTAAAATTAGTGTTATACATGAACATGTGAAGAACAACCAAGAACATGTGAAAAACATATAAGAACAATTAAGAACATTGAAACGAATTCAAGGGAATTTAAATGATTACTATCATGCTTTAATCTTAAACTCTCATCATGTCAACACAAAAAATAATTAGGGAAAGAAATTATACATTCATGCAAGATCCATATGGTGGAGGAGGAGACTCTTGAGGGAGGTCCTAAGGGTGGAGGAAAAGAAGAGTTAGGAGAGGGAGAGTGAGTCTCACTCAATACCTTGAGTCTCACTCAATACCTTGAGTCTTAGGAAGACCAAGATATGACAAGATTACTCAACTTCATTAGAATTTAAGAGAGGAGAAGAGAGGGGGTTTTTTGTCTTGGAATGGAGGAGAGGGAGGGCTTATATAGTAGTGGTTGAGGAAATATGAATGAAAGGTCATTTAATGAGGGTTGACAAAGAATCATGAACCTAGACCTCATTTTAGTCTTTGGGGAAATCTGGTGCATTAAATGGAAAGATTGGTGGGAATGAGGAGCAAGCCAAAATTCGGTTTTCCTGTAACTGCTGTAACAGCCTGTAGAGCCAATTTCGAAAAATCATATCTGACTCAAGTTTGATCGAAATTATCTCGTTCTTATGTTCAAATTGAAGCTCCAGATGTCTAGTTTCTGAGAAAATTAACTTCATTCACAAATTCAAAATAGTCTGAGAGATATCAACGAAATGGTAAGCAAAAGTCATTTGTTAGAAAACAATTTCAGCACAATTAGCATTAATAGGTCCTAAATTAGTTTCCAATTAACACTAATAGGCTCCAATCACTCCCATTGCAGACCTAATTAGTTCCAAATTTACCCTAATTAAAAGATAATTGCACAAATTACTCATTGAATGATTAATGTTTAACTATCTATTTGATTAGATGTGTGCAACCCTACCATAAAATGTATTCCTAACCAATCAAATTATGACACATCATCGATCTCAAATTGATTATACTTATAACTAATTGAAATCAATTATTCATCATCGCATATAGTTAGACTCAATTTGTAATAGTGCATCGCAGCCATTAAGACTTGATTTAATGATAACTTTCAATCTGGTGGTCTGATTAGGGCTTATGACCAGTCAATTTGATCGTTACAACATCAAGATCATTTTGGTGAAATGAGATTAAGGATCTAATGACCAGAATTAAGATGCATATTTTCAAGGTGAAATTACCCTTTTACCCTCTATGTGAGGTTAAATACGGGTTGCAAAATGGGGTGTTAACAGGATGAACCACTTTCTCAATACAAGCTGGCTTGAGGAGGCCACATTTACCTAAGAAACATTATTGTCCACTCTCTTTCCTCTCAGTGTTTTCTCGTTTCTTCTCTCTATTTTGGTACTTGTGTCTCGATCATTTTCTCTGGAAACCCTCATTTTCTTATATACTTCTCCTTCCCTCATATCTAGGGCTGTACACGGTGCGGTGCGGCCGGTTTTTGTGGCCGTTTTTGCACCGCACCGGAATCTTCGGTTTCCTAAAATCCCAAGCCGCCGCCGCGCTTGAGGAACGGTTCTCCGGCAACATCGGTGGCGGTTTCAGTCAGCGCGGTGGTCAGTGTCCACTTGTTTATCACACACAGAGAGGAAGAGAGATCTAAAACCCAAATCAAACCTAGAAAACTCAATGATTCAAACCACAAATCAAAACTTAGATCAAATCTAAATATCAAAAGATTCAAAACCCATTACAAACCAAATATTAAAACCCAAACAAGCTCAAGATTCTTGAATCTAACCATCTATTGACTCACCTGTGAAGTCTAATAGAGTAATCGACCACCAAGCAATGAAGGCAGAGACAACAACTTGAAGATCTGACCTGAGTGGCAGCAAAAACAGAGGTGCTTGAAGATAAAAAGCTGAAATGGTGGTGGGTTTTTAAAAAACGCAGCATTAAGCACTAGATTGCGGTGGCAGCAAATGGCGGACGTTGAGGGGAGAGAGAGAGGAGAGATGAAGACTTTTGTGGCTGGGACTGGAAGAGGCAGGCGGATGAGACTGACTGAGTGAGAGATATGGAGAGGGTGGGTAAATGAACTTAGGGTTTTTTTTTTTTTTTTTTTTTGAAATCTGATGATAAAACTACGTCGTTTTGGAGCTGATATTAAAATTTAATATCAAGTCCTAAAACGATGTAGTTTTAGTGCCAGATTTTATATATATATATAAAAGAAAAGAAAAGAAAAAAGAAAACCCATCCTTAAGTGTGAATTCCAACGTCGTTTTCTTCTTCCTGTTCCTTGCATTTGCTTTCATGGCTTCTCTGGTTTTTCTTCAATCTACTGAAACATAAAAATAAAAAACTTTAAAATTTGATACATATATGTTAAATTATAGTGTGTGTATTTATATATATACCGGTGCGGTGCGGTTTCTCGTCGGAGTGCAAAAAAGCCACCGTTCGCCGCACCGGACGCCCTCAGTTTGTTCAGATTGCCGCCGACCACCGCGCTAGACACCTATGGTGGGCTTGTGAAGTGGTCTGATCGGTTCGGCGCCGGCCGGTTTCATCGGTGCCGGTCGGTACCGGAACAGGCCTACTCATATCTCAACCATCCATCTTTACCTAACAAACCTCCTCTTATGACACTTGTCTCTTTCTACATCTGAAGAAGGTGGCGGAAGGAGTCTGCTTAGCTGTGACTTACACTGTTCAGGTCACTTCCTCATCAATGTAGCTGATAAAACTGTTGCCCACAATTTTATGCGAAAGCAATAGGTTACTGCAAACTAGAAACTTCCCCTATGATCACTGATTCTCTCTCTTCATATCCTTCTTTCCACCTGGAATGCCTCAGAGTCCTTTGACTCATCCCTTACTCTCCTCGGGTGACTTCCCTCCTGGGGCCCGTGGACTGCGACATCCCTACACTTATACTGCAACTCTTTAACTTCATCCTCGGTTCTCGGGTACCCACAATAAATACATTGAAATTTAAGAAGTGAATATAACTAATTTAGTTACAATATTAACTTGCCATACATGGTGAAAAATAAAAACCAAAGAAATAAATTTATTTCGATATTTTAGTGATTGTTGACTTGTCAATTTATAAACTCTAAAATCAATATATCACTATTTTTTTCCCTTTGTTATTCTATCATAATGTATATTTTGATTTAATGATCCTTTCTGTTGCCATATATTCATCAACATATATATTTGAAGTTGCTAATGACCTGCTTCTTAGACGTAGACATAAAAATAAGGTAGTAGGTTTTGCTTGAAAAAAAAGGGGGTAAGCATACGAGTAATGTTAACAATGGTAAAGGCAATAGAATTTATTATGAAAATCTAAAATGCATAGACTTAAACTAGGCTCTCATAGCCAGTAGCATATATAATCATCACAATTCAAAACGCAGTTACACAATGGCACAACATAGCTCTCACAGCCCTAGATCATAAGCTGAGGTCATGGAGATTGGGTATAATAATGTGCAATAGATTCCTTAATGAATTTTACAATCTAAAGCTCATTCAATTTGAAGAACTGCTTCTTATACCCACCATCAACATTCTCTACAAAGAGGATTTAAGCATCACTATGTTATGTTTTATTTCTGTTAGTTCATATAGACCCATGTATACTTAGATTATTTAACCTAATTAATTAACCAAGTTGTTACTTAGGTTTATTATTTAGATCTAGGTTAAACACATACAATCATATCATGAAATGCGAAAAAGTAAAGAAGACAGTAATATGATGACTCAGGAAAACTAATAAAACCAACAACTTTAAGGTAAAAAACTTGGGGAGGATTTAACCTAAATTATCCTCAAGAGAACAAATTCACTATGATAAAATGCAAGTTTTACAATAGATTTTTCCCTAAATCTAAAGTTACCTCTTGTAGTACTTACTCACGTGACCACACGCAACTCTAAATCCACGGACTCTTCTATTTGAATTTGCTGAACAGAAACATCCACATTTGTGACTTTGAGATCCCACTCAAAACTTTAAATCATCAGCTATGTATGATCTTGTATGCAGCAACTTATCTCCACAAGTTCTTGTATATGGATCTTCTTTTTGATAGAGGCTTGTTGAGTTAAAATGCTACAGAAACCTTACAAATCTCACAAGAGTAACTCACAAGACTTTCAAGAATTACTGAAACGTATTTAGGGTTTTCCTTTTATACTAAGTAGTGTTGGACACAAACCCTAAACAATTTTGCAGGCTTTGGGCCTGAATAAAATTCAATAAAATACGATCTTCAATTAGTTGAGCCTTGCAGATTTTGAATTCTTCTTTCTGTAGCTTGATTGTTCTTGAATCTTGACTTGAATCATCATGAACAATCTCTACCACTTAAACTAGACACATTTTTGTTCTCGGTCTGCCAACTTATATAAAATTAGAATCTAAACATTTATTCTTGAATATTTAGAACCTAACAATCTCCCCCCTTGGCAATTCGTGATAAAACATATATAAACATGAATTGCTCAATTCAAGAACTAACTCAATACCTGGTATTGTCCTACTACAATTCAATCAAAATATACTATCTATAAGTTGCAAGAATAGGTAGCAGCACGATGAAAGAATTAACTTGTAAATTCCTAAAACACTGAAAACAAACCATAAACGCATGTGTGAAAAATACAGTATGAAAAATAAGCAAATTAAACACAAGATATCCAAGAGAATAATCATAGTATCAATAAGAATAGTCACAGTTTGTGAAACAAGTACATAACCCAAAAAAAAAAAAAAAACATAAACAACCCCCCCTAAATACAAAAACTTCTTTCCCCCTAAGTACAAGAGCTCACACATCTACTCCCCCTTTTTGTTACACCTTGCCATAGGCAACCATCAAGAATCCAAGAGTAGAGGAGGTGGAAAAGATCTCCTATACTCAGCAAAATCAGCTCTTAAGGCAGCTACATCTGATATAAGGTCATCTAATAATTGTGCATGAGCTGCCTAAGTCATCATAAATGTCTCCATCATTTCATAGAGAGAATGAAGGGTGCTAGAAGGACCGCCAACATCAGCATCCAAATTAGCATCATCCTCATCATCATCTTTAGGAACAACAGCTGTGGGGTCAATAGGTACATCCTCAGTAGGAGGATCAGTAGGAACATCCTCAGTTGTAGACTCTACTCTCGGTCTCTTTGTTGTACCAGCACTTGGTTCAATAGTCTTATTCTGTGCAAAACGGTGTTTGAGAAAGGTAGCTCCTATAGGTGTAGTGAGAAACTCTAAGTAGTCTAAGATCCTACAGATAAATACTAGAAAGAATAGATGTTGTTTCCTAGATTTGATCCTATGTACCTCAACAATGGTTTGAATAAAGAGAGATGGAAAGCAAATGGAACCACCAATGATGAGAGCGTACAAAAAGATACACCTATCTATAGGAATGGTATGCACATGAGAAATAGAAAAGATGTTATGGCATGCTATCCTAAACAACAAATAGTTAACCTCAGCTAACTCACAAGAATGGAGTCTAGGCTCAGATCCCCAAGTGACAGCTCTTCCATAGAGAAGAGACATGACATCATCCAAGGAAGGAGACTCAGTGTATGGGTAAGTAAGTCTCTGAACAAGAGGCATTGAAAGAGTTTTAGATACTATCTGTTTCGTAATCTAAAATTCTTCACCTTAAATCCAAGTAGTCAAGTAATGACCACCAAATGATGTAGAATGGGTAGAGAGATTTGAGTAGACTTCTCTAATCAAGGCAGCATGAGGGGGCATAAGATTGGAACACAAAGGTAACCAGTTTCTAAACTCTAGATTGTGTTTGACAGAAGAGTCTAACATATCTAGGTTAATCTGCTTTTCACCATAGATAGACCTATATTTCACCAATGTCCCAAAATTTTGAGCATTTTGGAGAGTACAAAACCTAATTCGATCAAAACCCTCATTAGAGGTAGAAGTGGACCTTACAACTCTTTTGGGCCATTTCTAAGATCTAAAGAGAGGGGAAAACAAAATAGAAACACAAAACTAAGGGCAGACTGCATTAGAAAGAGAGATGAACAAGATATATATGCAATCTTTAAAATCTACGAGATGCATGAAACACAGACTCAAATGATGCATGAACTAATGCATTGAGGTGTTCAAATTTTCACAATTTTGAAAAATTAATCCAAAAATTCAAATTTTATAAAAAATCCCCAATTTATGAAGAACATAAACCCTAATTTTTCAAAAACACACAAATTGACAAATTGATTATCACAACAAGTTAAAAAAATGTTATAATCAAACAATTAATCAATAGCAATGGTCAGTTTTACCCAATTTTACTCAATTGAACAAAATCCCCAAATTTCTCAAGAACGCATGAACCCTAATTTCGAAACTTTTCACAATCCATGAAGATTTTCAAATTAAAGCAGAGGAATCATGTATATATCATAATAGACAAAAACCCAACGATCATTTTAAAAAAAACACTCAAAAACCCCAAAATTTCTCAAGCTTGAAAATTTCATAAATTTGAAAGAATTATGCATGAAATGTATGTAATTTCATCAAAAAGAAAAGGGTAAAAGAGTCATACCCAATATATAGAAGAAAACCCTTGAAGTTTTAACTCAAAAAAGACAATTTTTTTTTTCTAAGATGGGATTGAGAGGAATCAAAGAAAAGAAGAGAATAGGACAAAAACTTATCTCTCAAACTCTTAAAAATTCGAAATTTTCAAATTTTGATTGGTCGAGAGGAATTGAGCAGTGATTGAAAGGGTGTTTTAAAAATTTTCAACTGATCGAAGAGTAATCGAATAGGAATCGAGAGAGATAGAGACTTTTGGCCTAAAAACTGAACATTTTCGATCGGTTGAGGATTAACTTCGATCGATTGAACCAATGAAAAAATTTTGAGATTTTAAAAACCTGGAAATTTTGCTGAAAACAGCTGAAAACCAGTTTTTATGATATGTAATGCACATGAGCACTTCCAGAAGTTTTCAAAAGCATTTTTCTCTCAAATTTTCACACAAAAGAGGCAAAACTCAATTGATTCAATAACTTTTAAAACTCTTTTCTTCAAATTCAACTCAAACCAAAGAAAAATTATTAGGCGTAAATGCACTTTTAGTCCATACATTTTGACTTTTTTCCATTTTAGTACCTACATTTTATTTTTACCACTTTTAGTCCCTAAACCAATTAACGCGGGACATTTAAGTCCTTGAAGCACTATTCCGTCACCAAACTAACGGGAAAAGCTCATGTGGCTAACGGATCAATAAAATAATGATTTTTTTTTACACATGGATCAATAAAATACTGGGGAAAGCTCATGTGAAGCACTTACCAAGCAATCTGGCATGAAGCTCGTTGGGCTCGTGCATGTCCCTTGAAATTCCTCCTGTGACGGCGGTGAGTGGATGAGTCTAGTCGAAGTGGTAAACTGGGAGTTTTGGTCATTTGGTTCCAAGCAACCAAAGTCCGTGGATGGATAGGAATTCGGACATAGGTCACTTCCTCGTTGTTGGTAGTTTTGATGGAGAGGCAGCTCATCAATTGGTTGAGATGGTCCAGAGGGAGTGGGTGGTCGTGGGGAGGGGAGAGTTGCATGGGCATGGGATTGAGGGATGGGTGATGAGAACTCCCCATTGGTGATAGTGAGAGCTGGAGGTCTGGGTCGGTTGGTGTGGGTGTCGTGGAATCCTGGTCAGATGAGGGGGCCATGTGGGTGAATGGTTGAACTCTGTTTTGGGATATATGCAACAAGGGATGAGGTTTTACCTAATGATTTGTGGCAAAGGCTTTTACCTAATGATTTGGATTTGGTGACTTTGCTTTTCTCTGTTTATATCTCTGGATATTTCTGAGTGCTATGTGCAATTTTGATATTAGTCTTTCTTTCTGCTTATTATATCTTGTATACATCATCCTTGCACTTAGGCTAAAATCTCTTTCGTACTTAATAAAATCATAGTATTACATTTAGTAAAACAGTAGAATCTTTTACTTATCTTTCTACCCTTCAATATCGGTTGCTTGTGTCAAATAATTGATTGCATTGTTAATATTGTCTTCTATTTGTTGCAATATGGCGAAGTGTTTCTGGCTTTAATTGAAGTTCTTCGTGGGCATCATATTGGAACTAGCAGCTCTGCTTTTAAGAATCATGTCATTGCCTAATGAGGACAATATGGCTTCTCAGGTATCCCTTTCTATTCGCAAGAACACATTTTCTTTTGTGGCTGGCTTAGCTGTTGAACAATGGAAGATGATAAGATTAAAACCTCCAATTTTTTAGTTTCACATCTGATTGATTTTTCTTGCACACTACAAGATTGAAGTCCTTACTTTTCCTGGTTTTAGACCTGTCTGAGACTGAAATCTGGGTAGACAAAGAGGGAAGAGTTATGTCGACCTTGTATGTAGAGCAGGGGCGGAGCCAGGGGGGTTGAGGGGGGGCAGTGCCCCCCCCCGGCCCGTCTGCCCCCCCTCGACCCCCCTGGCTCCGCCCAAAAAATACCTTTTGTTATTTATTTATTTTTATTTTCCAAATATTTGTTGGTTATATTAATTACTATCCAGTTATTGTGTTTTGTTGTACCTGACGTTTATTACTATTAAGCGTTTTAACTATTTATTTTGATCATTGGACTTGATTAGGTAAACTCACAAAATAGTCAATCAACCTTTTTCGTTTAGTAAGTTGGCTTTTAAATTGATCTACATGTTAAAAAGGTCAATTAATTTATCATCTACCTACTGTTTTAAAGGGAGGGGTAAATTGCCTTTCATGTTAGGAGCTATGCTCTGTTTCTTGGTCTTGAAATAGAGTGTTTTTTAAGCCAGTCAAAATGTTTTTTTCTTATATCACTTCATTTTTTTTAATTAAGTCCTTTTTTTATTGATCTATGTGTAAAAAAAATCATTATTTTATTGATCTATCAACCACATCAGCTTTCTGTGTTAGTTTGGTGACAGAATGGTGCTTCAAGGACTTAAATGTCCCGCGTTAATTGGTTTAGGGACTAAAAGTAGTAAAAATAAAATGTAGAGACTAAAATGGAAAAAAAAGTCAAAATGTAGGGACTAAAAGTGCATTTACACCAAATTATTGTACATCACTTTATGAGTAATTAGAAATGGCCAGATTAGTCAACACACAATCATATGTACAAAACTTAGCATTGATTTGCGTGTAGTGTGTGCAACTAGTACGTGTACATAGTGTGGAAAATGTGATGTATAGATAGCAATTGAACAATTTTTCTACATCATTAATCACATAAGTTTGAAAGTGACTATCACCTAAAGAGTTACATCATATAACTCTCACATCTCCTAGAAAACACGCTTGCAATCATGTAAAAGAATTTTGATTCTTTTTGCCTTTTCCTTTTCTTTTGATTTCCTTTTTTTTTTCCTCTCTCGAGCACAATCAAAGAAATCATACATGGGCATATAGAAGATAGAAAAGAAATACCATTGTTACACATATTTTTTTAATAACACCTCATTTTATCTTACTGTGCAAGTACTACACCTTACCGAGTACGGCTTTTATGATTTGCACACTAGTGTTCATGATTGGTGAGTAACAGTGGCGAGATAATTATTTATGCATTTCTCCTAGAATTTTCTAGTCCGTACGATCAAAATATGTGACATCAAAATCAAGATCGTTTGTTCAAAGTCTATAAATAACTCATACAATTAAGCACTATATAGCGCAAACTACCAAAGTGCAAAAAGTAGCTCATCAAAGCTAAGTAAGGTACACAAACATGAAATGTAAATTTCATTGGTCAACCTTAATTACACACTTGGTGATGTGCAATACAATTTTTTTTAGATTTTCTTTTTTGAATTTTCTATTTTTTTAAATTTAAAAAAAAAAAACTTAAAGACATCCTAAACAACCTTAGAATGAAATGCAGAAAATAAAATCCTAAGCAAAAATATTTTGTCCAAAGGATCGAGAGTTTAAGCATGAGGACCATGTCAAATAGACTCATTTATGTTGAGTCTTTTGCATCCACACTTTCTTAGATGCAGACCTGAAGTTGGAGTTTCTACACAAATGAGATTGTTGATCTACTCCAGTATTGGCATGGAGGCCGAGAGCTTTTACCAATTCATGAATAAGTGTCATGAGATCTTGTGCTTTTGGCATAGACACTTTTGGTTTAGTTGCTTGTTTGCTAGCTTGCAACTTGAAGCAGTTTGGGTGAGTATGCCTTGCTCTACCACAGAAGTGACAAAACCATTAAGGCTTGTGCTATTTCTTACCTACAGGATGAGTAGATTTCTTGAGTTTGGTGTCACTTAGATCTACCCTAACTTTCCTAGTAGCTAGGACCTCTTCCTTATGAATCCTAACTTCAAGTTTAGGCATATACATAGGAGGAACAAACTTGGTGGGAGTCACCACAGAAGACAAACCACTCTCAACATAGCCTAACCCAGTCTTATTAGATACAGATTTTTAAACACTTATCATGTTATCAAGTTTAGAACTAGAAGTCCTACCAATTTGTTCTCTAGCAACAAGTAATTCACATTCTAAACATTTAATTTTTTTCAATCAAGGACATGTTCTCAATCTTAACAACAATTATAAGTTCATTAGCATCATACAGTTTGACCAAAAGATTTTTCTTTTCATGTTCAAGAGTGTCTATCTTTTTCAATCCTAGGTCAACATTCATTGCATCTTTTGCTGCAATCTAGTATAGCTTGTTGTAAGTCTCTTGCAAGTCAACATTCTCAAAAAGTTCCCCATTAAAAGCGTTTTCCTTAACAATTTTAGGTTCACCAACTACAACAGTAGCAGTGAAAGTCATGAAATTTCCTTCTTGATCACTTTCAGACTTGTGACCAGATTCTTCATCATCACTAAGAGTAACAGTCATAACTTTACCCTTTGATTTCAAGTATGCGGGACATTCAGACCTTACATGTCCATACCCTTGACAATCAAAACATTGTTGGCCTAAAAAATTGTTACAAGATTGAATAACTTTATCTTTGGATTTTTCAAAAAAGTTGTTTTTAGTTGGTTCATTCTTCTTCACATTCTTAGGGTCAGCACTATTTCGATTTCTTGCCCTTCTATTATTGTTTCTAAAAAAATTTCGAAAATTTTTAGCAAGGTAAGCAATCTCTATAGATGTTATCTCATCATCAAACTCACAATCATCTACATCATCTATAGATTTCAAGGCCATGAATTTTGACTTGTTAGTCTTAGGTAGGCCAGACTCATTAGATTGAAGGGATCCTACAAATTCATCAACAAGGCTGGTGTCCACATCCTTGTTCTCAATTATGGCAGTGACTTTGGGTCTAAAGTCTTCAATTAAAGATCTTAAGATTTTCCTGACTATCTTAGGCTACTCATATACTTCACCCAGATTAAAAGCAGAGTTTACTATGTCATTTAGTTTGGCATAGAACTCATCAAAAGTCTCATCATCTGCCATTCTAATGCTCCTAAACCTAGAAGTCAACTATTGTAGTTTATTAATTTTTATTGCCTTGGTGCCTTCATGCACAGTTTGCAGGATATTCCAAGCAGTATGGGCTATCTCCACATTAGAAATCCTTTTGAATTCTTCTATAGAAACAACATTGAATATCACATTCATAGCCCTTCTATTAAAGCTAGCTGCTTCCTTTTGAGCATCAGTCCATTAAGCCATAGGAGTGGCAGGTCTTTCCCAACTACTTTCCACAGGCATCCACACCCTCTCATCCAGATATTTTAGGAAGGCTTTCATCCTCACCTTCTAGTAGGCATAGTTATTCCCATCAAAGTGGAGAGGGATCACTAGTGAGTGACCACGTTCCATGACAGTAGGGGTCAATGATCAACTTAAGGTAAAACTACCTAATCAAGAGCTAACCTGCTCTGATACCACTTGTTAGTTCGTTTAGACCCTTGTATACTTAGATTGTTTAACCTAATTAATTAACCAAATTGTTACTTAGGTTTATTACTCAGATATGGGTTAAACGCATACAATCATTTCACTAAGTGCAGAAAAGTAAAGAAGATAGCGATATGATGACTCAGGAAAACCAATGAAACCAACAGTTTTAAGGTAAAAAACCTGGAGAGGATTTAATCTAAACTATTCTCAAGGCAACAAATTCACTATGATAGAATGGAAGTTTTACAACAGATTTTCCCGTAAATTTAAAATTATCTCTTGTAGTACTTACTCACGTGACCACACAAAGTTTCGAATCCACGAACTCTTCTATCTGAATTTGCTGAACACAAACACCCACGTTTGTGACTTTGAGATCCCACTCAAAGCTTTAAATTATCAACTATGTACGATCTTGTATGCAACAACTTATCTCCACCAATTCTTGTATATGGATCTTCTTTCCAATAGAGGCTTGTTGAGTTAAAAGGCTACAGAAACCTCACAAATCTCACAAGAGTAACTCACAAGACTTCCAAGAACTATTGAAACATACTTAGGGTTTTCCTTTTATACTAGGTAGTGTTGGATACAAATCCTAAGCGTTTTCGCGGGCTTTGGGCCTAAATAAAATTATGCAGAATACGATCTTCAATCGGTCAAGCCTATCTTTGGATCGATCGAGCCTTGCAAATTTTCAATTCTTCTTTTTGCAACTTAACTATTCTTGAATCTTGATTTAAATCATCATGATCAATGTCTAACATTTAAACTAGACATGTTTTTGTTCTCGGTTTGCCAACTTACACAAAATTATAACCTAAACATTTATTCCGAAATATTTAGAACCTAACAATTTCATTAAAGAGACCAATTTTCTTCCCCCCTCCTCTTAATAATCTTTGCAAGGCAGGATGAAGGAACATTCAATAAAGATAGATTTTTGTGCAAGACCTCATGATTTATACCCGTTTAGCAATTATCTCAATGTTAATCAATACTTCCTGCATATCAAATTAGTATAGAGCAAGCTAGAATACACTTCAAAAATTGAATATGGATTATAAAAACATCATTATTCTTAGCCTTACATAGCCGCTTGTAACTGTACAAGAATATTAAAAAAAAAAAGAAAAAAGTGAAATATCTTAACTGCAGTATTTGCTTTCGGACTGAGAAAATAAAAAATATCACTGAATTTTGGATCCATGCTACCATTCTATTTAGGAGTAATCATATAAGTTGGAATTTAATAGAAAAAAAATTGCAAATTTTAATTACTAATTGGCTGCTTCAAGGCATCATCATTTGCAACATCTTTGCAGCTAGATGGCTGGCCTTGTATTTTCTCATCAACATCCTCCAGGTTCGAAGAAGCTGCTTCATCACCAGATGATGAACCCACTTCATCAGAGGCCTCACAACCATGATCAGAAACCAACGAGTCTGATTGCAGTGATTCGGTCAAAACAGGTGATAAAGAAGGAAATGATGAACCAGGGTTAATCAAGTCAGAAATTTTCTTGTCGTCTTCCCTCATTCTTTGAGCATAAGCTTGGTAGTTAAAGCCATCTGAGTTTCGCCCACCAAATGCTGATTCCAACTTGTCAAGGTCAAAGAACTCTTCCATTATCTTCAGGCTCTCAGGGTTGGAGTAGACAAACTTCACTTTCTTGAAGGTTTTGGGCTCAATAAAAGGTTTTACCATCTATTTCAAAGGAAAATTCATTAGTTTTTAAAATTTCATGCAGTAAAGTAAGTTGATGATATTGAAATCCAGATGACGGCTTTCTTTAGAAATCAAGTTAAGCATAGGAAACGAAGAAGTAAAAAATTTATTAAATCATTATAAATACAAGAAGCATACAAATAGCACATTTGAAAATGTAAAAAGGAATTCATGGTCTAGAATTCCAAGGGAAAAAAAAAAAAAAAAATCATGGACACCACTATAAGCTCACATCCAGTCATACAAGTTCCATAACATATTTTTTTTAACCTCAAGAGTATAAAGCTCAACAGCATTGAAATAGATATTCCTCCCCCCATATTGATCCACATTAGAAAGAGAAAGTTGTGATACACCAAGCTATGCTTTAAATTGCCCAAACGATCCTTTCCAACCAAAGTACAAATTAATTATAGAAGACAAAAGTTGCAACTCATGAGCATCTAACCAATGAAATAGAATATATCAGCTGTTTCCTCACTGAAGTTACACATACAACACCAGTTCACTAAATTCAAGCTTATAGGTTCTAAGTTCTAACAACCAACCATAAACAATCAAATGCAACTAGAGAAAAGACCTGTGGACCACTACAATAGCTTGTGTCATCAAATAAAAAATTACCAACAAATCCTTGACTTCTACAATTTTTTAAAATATTCAAATAAACAAAACCAGCAAAAAACTGATAGCCTGTCTGTAATGCTTTAAATGTTTTGCACAAGGATCATTGTCCCCTTGATAAACTTTACCATGATGCACCAATTTGCACACAAGGAGCATCTTTACAGTTTCTCTTAGTAATAATGTGGGAAAAAGCTACTAACACAGCTAAGCAAAGAAACATATTCTCAACTCTCTATCATTGAGAGCTCAAGTAAACCTTGGATTCAAAGTCTCTTCTTTCCTGACCATTCCATGTAAATTTCAACCAGTTGATCCTTATCCTCTTCAAATGTTAAACAAAATGTTATAAACAAACCTGACAATCCTCCCAACCAAAAAGTTGAGAGCCATAATAAAGCATGCCATCCCTACTTGAAAGTTATTTTCCTGATTTCATTATCACATTACTAGAAATAAGATCGTCCACCAACCAGTTGCAAACTATAATATCTTTTCACTTTTCCACTGAATAAATAAAACTATTCTTCCTATAAATGCTCATACTAATGCCATACTCACATATTATCTTTTAGCTTATAAATCAGAAGACTTTCCTCTAACAATCTGGTACTTATTTCAGTATTGTTTCTTAAATAAAAAAAATTAGAGTATGTGCATATACATGAAAACTAACCCATTGCTTTATTTCTGATATGGTAAGGGATTTCTCTTAAGCTTGAGAATCATTAAGAAGCACAAAAGTTGAAGAAAAAAACAAACTCATCCAAATAATAAATACATAAAGAGTCTAGAACTTTCCCTTTTTGCATGGTAAATAGATGAAAAGAGTCAGATGTTCAGCTTTCAATATAAACATATAGCAAAGACTGACAGCTTAGAAGCAATTGAAATGATAAAAAAAATGGAGGTACATCATGACATACCGTCCAAAAAGACTCAAATACTTTTGGTGGATTATAGAGAATTCCAAGTCCCAGTCTCTCGGGGTAAAAATCCTGCAGGATATGAGCTGTTTCCCGAGTCACCTTAATTGATATGCTTGATGTTTTCCACCCTTGAAAATCAATTAGCCACACCATCTGCTCCTGATCTGAGTTCAGCCTTAGTATGGCATTTTCCATACAATAAACCAGGTACCTGATCTGCCCACTTGTTGAGTTTGTATTCTGACATGGTAAAAGAAAAAGGTGCAATCAAATAGAACAAGATACATTCAACTGTAGAGGCCAAAATGAGAAACAACAATAACACTAACACAGATGTCCGAGAATTCTTGTCATGCTATTTAAACTACCTGAAAACCAGGTCGCATGACAAGAACAGTCCTCCCAAGCTTGTCAAAGTAATTAGCTCTGTATATTTTTCCTGTCTCAGCTTCATGAGCAACATCCTCCTAAAAGCATTAATAATACCACCTCCAATAAGCACATAATGGGCAACAAAGCTTATATACTATTCTAATTTGCAAGTGCATCTGGGAGAGTAACACTAGTGCATAAGTGGCATCGCCCAATCACTCACAACATATTAGGTAAAATCAAACTCTAAAATGGATGAAGCACAAAAACGAAGAAAAAAAATATGGAGTTACAAATTCTTACTTAAAATACATGCCAAAATCAACCCCCCCCCCCCCCCCCCCCCAAAAAAAAAAAAAACAATTCTTTCAGCAATTTGTCCAATTCCAAATCATACCATCTACCCCTTGATGTGGTCATAACCTAAGAAGCATGAACACGTTATATTGACATAGACACAACACGACATGGATATGGCAATTCTTAAGAAATTAGGACACAACACTGTGTGGAGACACAACCATTAATAAATATATTTTTGGGTATAGTTTGTTTATTTATATGCATATTTTATGTTTATTTTAAAATTTCAAAAATAAATATCATAATCTTACAAAACATATCTAAAATTAAAGAAATTTTTTTAAATATTTTTTTTTTCTCCCAACACAATGAGGACACGCATGTAGGAGTGTCCTTGGTGTGTCAGATGCGTACACATGTTTAATATAAACACAATGGAGATTTTGGAGTGTTAGTGCTTCTTAGGTCATAACTCATCAACATTTAGAGGAGCAAAGCTGTAGGGGATGGAGACATGGAGTAAAAGGTGTCCAATTTGGAAGTTGCATTTCCATTCAACTGATTCCAAGCAAGCTTAGGTGCTGATTCCTGGGTTTCTATCATGCTTAGTGCTAATTCCAAACAGCCCTAGATACTGATTTCTAGGTTCTATTTTTCTATTTCAAGCAAACCCTAGGTGTTGATTCCTAACTTCCATCCCTTTGTTTTATTCTTCCTTTATTTTTTCAAATGTAAGTCTCCTCTAGAACTTATTGTCCTGCATCAAATCCAATACCAAATCTTCTTGTTCTACATCAAATATGGCATCTGAGCATACATCAATCCATTAGCCACCTCTCTCCAACACCAACAATGAAGACATTGTTACCAAAAAAATATGACATCAGCCAATTTAGAGTTTATTGTCCTGCATCAAATTTGGTATCAAAGCAAACATTGATCCATTACTCACCTCTCTCCAACACCACCAACCAGGACAACATCACCAACAACAATGATATGAGATAAACCAATTTGAACCCATGCCCAAAAACCTGAAATCACCCCAAGCTACCCAGATCTCACCACCCTGGTCACCCTTTCAGCCCCAAACCTCAACCACAACAACAATCAAACCACCACATTCCACCTTGAATGTGAATAGAACAATCCAGGAAAAAGGGAAAAAGACCGTCATCATCATTGAGGATAGATTCAGTGTGCACAGCCCCCATGTGAATTCAGTCATAAAAAACCACAAACAATACCCCACAGCCACCAGGTCCCAATTTCCAGCCCCAGCATTGCCGCACCAAAATCCACACACCCCTACAGTCAGCCAACACTCAAATTGCACAAAACCCCCATGACCGGTCCACCAAATCCACCCAACAGAAGCATCATGAGCTCAATTGTGAAAGCCCCATCAGGAAACCCAAGCTGCTATCCCTAAGTGCTAGTCCCCAAGCCACCTCCCCCTGACGCTCCACATGCAATGCCAAACATCATCCAAAACCATTTACTTATACACCAGAATGAAAAACGAGAGGGGGGAAGGACAGGGAAGGGGCAACCCTACTGAACTGTTCCTACTAGTTTTGTTATGACAAGTAGCAGCTCTGCAAGATATGTGCATGAAGAGTCTCCTCATGACACATTTATAATACTCAGTTGGATCTTATAGCATTTTTTTGGATGTATAATAATCTGTTTTAGTGTTTAAAGACGATGCATAAGTTTTTAAGATAGAGTGGATGATATATAAATGTACCCTTTCAACCAAAACAGAAAATTATAGAACACATGAGTACCCATCGGATCTTCTCTGGCTTGTACTCGAGCCTCCATTTCAAGGTTTCTTTCAACATCTTCACTGCCTTCTTTGTATTCCAGTTTCGAGCTCTAAGAAACCTCAATATTGATGCATCTGAACACAGAGTTGGAAGCTTATCGGAAATAGGACCAATCATTTTTCTGATTTCATTGATCTGAAGGAGAAAGAGAAACAATTATTTTTGACTTCACCAATTCCCTCACAAAATATTTTTTTCTCACTAATTCATTTATCATGCTAAGATATTATTTCTACCTTCCTCCATGGTGAAAGAGAAATTGAAGTCCATGACGCAACATTTGAAATTCAATTTAAGCATAAACAAACATATATGAGCTAATTATAAGGAAGGAGGCATAATAAAAAAATTCTTGAAAACAAGCTTCTATCTATAGCACAAAAACCCAGATGGTCTAGGCAATCATTATTCCTTGCGTAGGAGTCAGTTTTGGGAAAACTAGAATGCCTTGCCTCCAGCAGCCGTTGACAGCCTACCAGATATGCAAGGTAATGGTTTTTGTGTCTGAATTGTTTAACATTTCTAAATGAAGAAAGGTTATCTATGTGTGAAATTACAAGATCAATTCAGGATGAGGTCCCATGTTGACTGTTGTATGCCTTTTGCAAATGATATCATTTTAGTAGATGATACTAAAATGGGAGTTCAGGCTAAGTTGGAAGTTTGGAGGGAATTTTTAGACTTTAGAAGTTTTATATTAAGTAGGACTAAAAATGAGTTTATGGAGAGTGTATGTTTGATAAAATAAAAACTAGGAATGGAGGGTTAGTAAAACATGATAGTCAAGAGAGGTCAAAGAATGACTACTTTTGGGGTGTGTGTATATACATATATATTATTTTCTTTTAATATCAATAATCCATAAGGATAGGGATATGGAAGATGTAGCTTATAGAAAAGAACAGAGTGGGTAAAGTGGAGAAGTGCATCAGAAGTATTGAGTGATTGTGGAATACCTGCTAAGAAGGAAAATTCTATGGGGTTGCTATAAAACTATGTTCTATGATACAAAATGTTGGGTTGTTAGGAAGCAACATAAGCACAAGATGAATGTAGCTAAATGAGAAGATTAAACGGTTGAGTGGGAATACTAGGAAAGATAACATAAAGAATGAAGTTCTTTGTTCAAAGATAAGGGTGCCTCTTATTGGTGAAACGATAAGGGAGAGTTGCTTAAGATGGTTGGCGATGTGCAATGGAGAGCAATTAGAGCACTTATGAGAATTTCAAGTTGGAGGTGACAAGAGGTAGAGGGATACTGAATGGCCAACTCTCACAAACCAAATAATCACATTAGGAAGAAAACCGCAGACCAAGAAGCTAATCACAAATGAAACACTCATGGAACAAGATAAACATGCATGGCCATGACAACATGAAACTCAGCCATATTGTCTAATCCTGAACTAAGGAGGGCTTAATCTAATGACGATAGTTTAATATGGAAAACCAGTTGAGACATAGTTATGGCCAAATCCATAAGACACCCAAGAAGCAACACTGTTATTAAACTGCCCCAAATTTTGATTTTGATTCCCAAGTGTGATATGTAAAAGATAAAGGGAGAGGTTTGCATTTTTGCAGTGATATCCACTATTCACTGCTTCAACAGCAGGTTTCCAATTCATGAGTACTACAGCAGAGTAAACAACAATAAATTGAAAATTAAAGTCAAATAATACCTTGGCATGCTGTTCTTCGGGAGACAACGTTTTCTCAGTTAAACTTCCCCGCCACTTTTTGGAAGACATCTTTTCAAATTTCAACGAGTCCACAGGAGGCTGAAAGAATTTTAGAGAATCAAATCAATTGCACATCTGTTTTTATTTTTGATGGCTTGTAATGGCAAGGTTAATAGCATAATATATATCATGTTCATAGACTGAAGTGAACAAAATTTGTCATTTACAAAATTCAACATCACTTCAGTGATGATGGAATGCATCACCAAACTAATATTCCTCATTAAATAGACCTATTACTATATGAAAATAAATAAATAAATAAAATCCATAATTGTTAAGAAATTCAACATCGGTAATCATGGATCACCACCAAATTATTTTGTCCTCACTAAATAGATTTAATACAAGACAATTAGCAAGCATGCCTGGTTCTTCAGAAATAAAATACAATGGGATGAAACTAATAACATTTCCAGTATACATACCAAAAAAATGATCTCAACGTATTTAAAAACTTTTCGCTCAGGTTTTATGTTCTGTTGGACTCAAAAGAGAAAGGAAAAGCTAAAGATTCATCAGTCTTACTTTTACCAGTAAAATTTAAAGATTAAAGTGCAAGGTGGCTGGGTTCTAGATAGGAAAAACTTGAAAAATCTCATGTTGTATGTCAAAGAGAAAGCAAAAGGCGAAACAATTTAAATCTTAAAATAAATATCATCAAATTAAAAGAGATTCTTTATAACAAGGAAGCACGATTACTTATAAATTTTGCATACAGTGACAAAATACTCTAAAACAAAGTACCAAAACTGCATTTTTCAGAGAATCACAGAACTATAGTATATATCAAATTAATTAATAATGGGAATCATTCTTTGTTCAATGTATCCAATCCTTCTAGCTCTAGACTAGAGTCCTGACTTGCATCAATTCAAGATGCAAAAGGGTCTTCTATTTTATTCTGTTCTGTTCTGTATCAAATTTTAGGAAAAAAGCAACATCCTAAATATAATTTTAGGACGGACAGGAAAACATGAATTCAAACCATAATTCATTGATTCTAATATCTGACTTACTTTTCAGTGTTATCTCTTGTTCTTTTGCACAACGACAATTTGCCACGAACACCGTTTATTTTCTAAATAAAAACACACATACACAGAATTTTAGATTCTAAAAATAAACAACATAAATAAAATTGAAAAAAGAGAAAAAAGAGAGAGATGTGAATAAAAATGGTTACGTGAAGAATTAGAATTAAGAGAGTTATAATTGTAGACTGTGTGTGTAGATAGTAGAAAGAGAGAGGTGGGTGGAATAATAATAATAAATAATCAATCGAAAAATATCTTAAAGTTAAGGAGGGAATACCCAAAATCTGCCGCTGATTTATTTGAATCCAGAAAAAAAAAATTTCAGAGCCTCAAAATTTTTTATTTTATTTCATGTTGATTATGATTTTGATCGTGATCTTGATCTTGATTGTGGAGTTTTTTTTGACCAGAAGTGTAGGAAGAAAAAAGGGTGGGCTTAGACGAGAAAGCGGGTACGGGAGAGGGACACGTGTGGCTGTGGCAGCTATTACTCTACCAATCACAGTAGAGTAATTTATTTATTTTTTTGATGGGTAGAGTAATTTTTTTGTTTCTTGTTTTACACGTAAATTACTTCCCTCCAATCCAATTATCCATACTTTTCCCTACGCTACTACTACCGCCACTATTTACTTATATTTTGGTAACAACTTAGAACGTTGTAAGAGGTGAAGGTGTAGATGCACATTCACGTGGCAACTTGCAATAAAAGTTGTGAATTTTGTCCGGGTCTTAATATTTTTCTTTTCTCCAACGGCTAAAAATGTCCTAACCTTTATAAAATATGGGAAATGTTAACAAATTCTTTAAGGGCATTTGTTAGCAAACAATTTAAAATTTTTTTTTATGAAAATGAAAAAAAAATTTAATGATTTGACAGTTTTTTCTATTTTTTAGTTTGTTAACCATTACCTAATAACACTTGACTATAAAAGAATATCCACATTCAATTAAGGAAAGAATGATGTAAGCAAACGCACAAATTATTTGGATTTTGTCAATGCCTCATGGTTTTTCTAGCACATTTTTTTTTTTTTAATTAGAGTATTGGTATGCAAAATTATTTTCTTTATTTTAGTATAAAAATTTATATATTTTTTTATTTTACATAATTACTTTTTAAAAATACATGACATTATTTTTTCTAAAAACTATTTCAATAAAGTATGTATTCTTTATTTGCAATTTCACTTCACTTTTTTAAAACTCTCACAAACACCAATCGAAAAAGTGAATTGAGAAATAAATAAAATATGTCTTTACACATAAACAATACCCATGTAAATTTACATGCATTTAGTTATTTATATGGCTACTTTAATTGCGGACAAGATAGGCATAATCTTAGACAAAATAATGGCTATTTTAGCTATGGACAAGATAGACATAATTTTAAACAAACTGATGTGGGTGATTTTTTGAGTTGATTGGTTAAAATTTTATATTTATGCCATTTTACATTGACTAATGCAAGTGTTTTTAGAATAAATACCAAGTGTCCCCAACGTTGATCATGTCAAATAGATGTTTTGTCTCTCCCCTCATAGGAGTCTTTTCCTCTCTTCTCTAGTAAGAGCTCTTTCTCTCCCCTAGCTTTTGCGTGGGGTATTCGCTTAGATTAACTGTACCCTGCAATAGAGTATGATTCATCTAGTGGTTTAGTATGGAGCAAGCAATTCTTGATGGATTACAAAACCTACAACTAACCAAGGAGGAAGAAGAAGACATTCAAGTCACAATACGAGATAGAGCAGATCTCCTAGAGGAATGCACTCTCAGTCTCTTTGGAAAACTTCAGTCAGACAGACAACAAAATCAACGTGCTCTAAAGAGCACACTCAAGGCATTATGGAAGATGGGATCAGATTTGAGGATAGTTGAAGTGGGTAATGGTATACTCCAGTTCAAGTTCAGTTCACAATATCAGATGGAATGGGTTGAAAGAAATGAACCATGGAACTTTGACAATAATCTACTCTTGCTGTGTTGTTGGAAAAAAGGTCTTTCGGTAGCGAATATTGTGTTCACGCACTCACCCTTTTAGGTCCAAGTATAGGGGCTTCCCTTTGAGTTAATGGCAGAAGAAATAGGGAGGGACATTGGGAGCAGAATAGGCACCTATCTTGAAACTGACCGAAGATCATGGCAGACGGATCAGGCCAAATTTATGAGAGTCCGAGTGGCTCTGTAACTCGATCAACCACTTCGTAGAGGTGGATACATTACAAACTTGGAAAAAGAAAGAATGTGGGTCACTTTCAAATATGAAAGACTCCCAACTGTCTGTTATGTGTGCGGCAAGATCGGCCATGATGATAGACACTATGCAATGCCACCAAGTGAACAAACAGCAAAACACCAATATGGAGACTGGATTCAGGCAAATGGGATTCACAAAGGGAGTCAGGGAAGAGAAAAATCCAATAAATCAGATAGCTACCCTTCAAGGAATGAAAGTGAAAGATCAGGATCACAATTGGGGAGGAATGGAACGGAGGATCCAACGGCTGACAACAGTGGTGGAAATCAACGATCAAGTGAGATTCAAGGAATAGAAAACGCTGACAGCGTAGGTGCGCTAGGTGAGGCTGAGTTGACAAGGAGTTAGACGGCGGGTCAGTCACTCAAATGGGACAGCTCTGATGTTTGTCATCTCGAGGCACAGAAAGGCAACATCCCACACAAAAGTTCTCTCTCGGCGTTAGTAAAGGGAAAGGAAAAAGTTAGTATGGACAAGAGCTCAGTCGTGGGCCAACAAAAGCCCAAAGGCAGAGAGGAGCCTGAGGTAACGAGCCCAATAAAGCCCAATCCGAATACAGAAGCAAAGAAGGTAGTGGGCTTTCTTGACATTAACAACGGTAAGAAAGATAAGCCCAAAACTAAAGTATGGAAAAAATTAGCTAGAGAACAGGGCTCAAATAGTGATACAGATATGGCAGACTAAAGGAATGGGCTTGGAAATAAACGTGTAAGTGGTATTGAAGCTTTAAAAATTAAGGAAAAGAGAGTGACTAAGAAGACTTGTGGTAAAGCTCTCTCTTCTGATGAGCAACAAACTAAGGAAACTGCGATGGCTGCTGGACAGCACCGCCGAAAGCAATGATCGCCTTGTGCTGGAATTGCTGGGGACTTGGGGGACCCCCCGATAAGTTGGAGCACTGCGCGAGTTAGTGTGATGTTAGGATCTCATGGTGGTCTTCTTAACGGAGACAAAGAAGAAAAATGTAGGTATGACCAAAGTTAGAATGAAAATTGGTTTTGAAAATGGGTTCTATGTGAAAAAGGAGGGGAAAGGTGGCGGTTTGGCAATGCTCTAGGGAAGGGAGGTGAACCTTGAGATCAAGAGTTACTCAATGCATCATATTGATGCTGTGATAACAGGGGAAGGGGCTGGTTTTCAATGGAGAATAACAAGTTTTTATGGGCATCCTAAAACCCACCACCGAAAGGAATCATGGAACTTTCTTGATGCATTGAAACTGCCAATTCAAATTTCCTTGGTTGTGTTTTGGAGATTTTAACGAGATTCTCTCGTCTAAGGAAAAAATGGGTGGTGTCCCAAGGTCTCAAAACCAAATGGAGAGTTTTCGGGGAGTAGTTAATAGATGTGGGTTTAAAGACATGGGATATTGCAGAGCAGATTTCACCTAGTGCAACCAATAGGAAGGAGTGGACAGGGCCTATTTGAGGCTTGATCGCGCCTTCACAACATTAGATTGGCTTGAGCATTTTTGTAATATCAAAGTGCACCACCTAGTAGATACTAAATCTGACCATTGCCCCCTTCTTCTAACTGAGGCTTGCTCCTTGAGACGTAGTAAAAAACGTAGGTTCCATTTTGAGGCATTATGGACAACTAGGGTTGATTGCAAAGAAGTCATTGAAGAAGTGTGGAATAGCGGCTCCAACCTAAGTACTTCAAGCGGTCTTACTGCAGGGCTTAAGCAATGTTCCAATGCTTTAATAAGTTGGAGTATGGGAGTCTTTGGGCATATACTGAAAAAGATTGAAGAAAAGAAAAAGATTTTACAGAAGCTGACAGTGCAGGATAATGAGGGGCAGAATGGAGCTGAAATTAATAGGTTGAAAAAGGAAATAAATGAATTACTTGATGGGGAAGAAGTGTGGTGGCAACAGAGATCAAGGGTTCATTGGTTGGGGGAAGGTGACTGTAATACAAAATATTTTCACTTTCGTGCATCAGAGAGGCGACGAAAGAACACTATATTGGGTCTTTGGAATGAGGATGGAATTTGGTGTGAGAGCAAAGAAAGTGTTGCAGCCACGGCTATCTCCTACTTCGAGAACATCTACACAACTACAAATCCAACCCGAATTGATGAAGTAGTAAGCCTCATTCCTGCCAAAGTCTCCAAAGAAATGAATGACAGCTTGGTTTGAAACTTTACTGCGGATGAGGTCAGAGTCGCTCTTCAACAAATGCACCCAACTCGAGCTCCCGGCCCCGATAGTATGCCAGCCATTTTTTATCAGAAATACTGGAATATTGTAGGTTGTGATGTTACTAGTATGGTGCTTAATGTGCTTAATTTGGATAACTCCATGGCTGAATTAAACAAAACTAATATCACTCTTGTGCTGAAAGTGAAGCATACTATCAGAATGAAGGAGTTCCGGCCCATTAGCCTTAGTAATGTTGCCTACAAGCTTATATCCAAAGTGCTTGGTAACCGTCTTAGAGTAGTTTTGCCACAACTAATTTCAGAAAATCAAAGTGCCTTCTTACTAGAGAGGCTAATCACAGATAATATCCTCGTGGCTTTTGAACTAATGCACTACTTGGATCATAAGAAGGAAGGAAGAGATGGGTTTATGGCTGTCAAGCTTGACATGAGTTAGGCTTATGATAGAGTAAAGTGGAAGTGCATTGAGAAAGTGATGCGAAGAATGGGATTTCATGAGCGATGAATTGGGTGGATTATGAAATGCATCACCACGGTTTCATATTCCATCATTATCAACGGGGAAGCACATGGTAGCATAGTACCTTCTCGGGGGCTACGTCAGGGGGATCCACTCTCTTCCTACCTCTTCCTTTTATGCACGGAAGCCTTCTCAACACTGATTGAAGAAGTAAACAACACTAATGCCCTCACAGGTATATTCATATGCAGAGGTAGTCCGAAAGTAACTCATTTGTTTTTTGCCGACGATAGCCTTCTCTTTTGTAAGGCAGATAATCAGGAGTGCAACAAAATGGTGGAGATACTAAAGCAGTATGAAGCAGCCTCAGGTTAGCAAGTGAACACAGATAAATCCTCTGTGTTCTTTAGCCACAACACAGCATCTACAACAAAAGAGGAAGTTTTAGACATCCTCAGACCTATGCAGCATACAAGACACAGTAAGTATCTTGGCCTCCCATCTCTAATAGGAAAGTCCAAAAACCAAGTCTTTGCTAAGATTAAAGAAAAGGTGGGGAAAAAACTCTCAGGTTGGAAGGAAAAGATGCTTTCGATGGGGGAAAAAGAAATTCTTATCAAGGCAGAAGCGCAAGCAGTCCCCACCTATACTATGAATTGTTTTCTTTTGCCTAAAGGTCTCTGTGAGGATTTGGAAGGGATGATGAGGAATTTTTGGTGGGGTTAGCGAAACCAAGAAACAAAAATGGCTTAGGTTAGCTGGAAAAAGATGTGCAAGGCTAAGAGGTATGGGGGCATAGGTTTTCGTAATCTCCAAGCCTTCAACCTAGCTATGCTAGCAAAGCAAGGTTGGCGTCTTCTTATGAACCCAACTTCCTTAGTGGCACGCATTTATAAAGCAAGATATTACCCCTATGGAGATGTATTAGAGGCGAAGCTTGGAAGCAATCCCTTGTTGACACCCCATTTTGCAACCCGCATTTAACCTCACATGGAGGGTAAGAGGGTAATTTCACCTTAGAAATATGCATCTTGATTCTGGCCATTAGATCCTTAATCTCATTTTACCAAAATAATCTTGATGTTGTAACGATCAAATTGACTGATCATAAGCCCTAATCGGACCACCAGATTGAAAGTTATCATCAAATCAAGTTTTAATGGCTAAGATGCACTATCACAAATTGAGTCCGACTATATGTGATTATGAACAATTGATTTCAATTGGTTATAAGTGTAATCAATTTGAGATCAATGATGTGTTATAATTTGATTGGTTATGACTACATTTTATGGTGAGGTTGCATACATCTAATTAATTAGATAGTTAAACATTAATTATTCAATGAGTAATTTGTGCAATTATCTTCTAATTAGAGTAAATTTGGAACCAATTAAGTCTAAAATGGGAGTGATTGAAGCCATTTAATATTAATTGGGAGCTAATTTGGGATCTATTAACGTTAATTGTGCTGAAACCATTTTCTAACAAATGACCTCTGCTCACCATTTCATTGATATCTCTCAGAATATTTTGAATATGTGAATGAGGTTAATTTTTCTAGAAATTAGACATCCAGGGCTTCAATTTGAGCACAAGAACAAGATAATTCCAATCAGAATTGAGTCAGATATGATTTTTCGAAATTGGCTCTACAGGCTGTTATAGTAGCTACGGAAAAACCGAATTTTGGCTTGCTCCTCACTTCCACCAATCTCTCCATTTAAAGCACCAGATTTTTCCCAAGACTAAAATGAGGTCTAGGTTCATGATTCTTTGTCAACCCTCATTAAATGATCTTCCATTCATATTTCCTCCACCACTACTATATAAACTCTCCTTCTCCTTCATTCCAAAAAACGAAAAAACTCTCTTCTCTTCTCCTCTCTTGAGTTCTAGTAAAGTTGAGTAATCTTGTCATATCTTGGTCTTTTTGAGACTCAAGGTATTGAGTGAGACTCACTCTTCCTCTCCTAACTCTTCTTTTCCTCCACTCTTAGGACCTCTACCAAGAGTTTCCTCCTCCACCATATGGACCTTGCATGAAGGTATAATCCATTTCCCTAACTTGATTTATATGTTGTCATGATGAGAATTTAGGATTAAAGAATGATAGTAACTATTTAAATTCTCTTGAATATGTTTGAATGCTCTTAAATGTTCTTATGTGTTCTTCATATGTTCTTGGTTGTTCATTACATGTTCATGCATAACACTAACTTCGATCTTAAATCCACATCAAAAAACATGAAAAAGATGTTTGTTTAATAATTCTTTTAAATTCTTAAATCTAGGATATCACCATCCACACACATTCACTAGAGTTTATTTTTCAATCCAAATGTCATGCTTAATAAATTGAATTAGGATTTATCACATGCACACGCATTAAATTCAACATGCAAATTGATTGATAACATATTGGATGATGTGATATGAATATTGGCCACCATAGTCTAAAAGACCGGTTTCACCGGGTAAGGTGGGTGCCTAACACCTTCCCACTTTGTAACATAGCCTCCGAGCTTAGATCAATGGTTAGTAGATCAAATATTTATCCATATAATTTTCGATTTTTAGATTGTAAACTAGGAAACAAAGCCATGTATTTTATCTTAGATTGTATCTAGGATCAAAACCATGTAATTTTCCTATAATCAATGTAAATTCAATTACAAATTAATAAAATGAGGAATTTTTCAATTTTGGTTTTCTTATTTATTCCAATAATTAAATAAGTGGTGACTCCATTGTAAAACCCTTAATCTAAAGGGGAAAATATAATTAGTAGAACCTCCATTTTGAGAGGCAATAACACGACTCCACCCATTCACTTGGGTTTGGCCCAACATCCTATAAAACGGGCCGGGGGCGCGGTCTCTCACATCCCTCGTATGCTTAGCAAAGCATCTATAATAGCTTGGAGGTCATAAGAAGGGGTACTAGGTGGAGAGTTGGAAATGGGAAACTAATACACATTTGGGAGGACAAATGGCTCTCCACCCCAACTACATATAGAATATGCAGCCCATTGAGACTCTTTAATGATTTTCCTATGGTTTCCTCCCTCATCGACGAGGACATAAGGCGTTGGAAAGTTGATATTGTCTGATCCCTCTTTCTACCCTTTGAAGCACAAACCATCATAAATATCCCTTTCAGTTTTAACTTACCCGAGGACACAATTGGAAACAATTGTGGGGTATTCTCTGTAAAGAGTGCGTATTATGTGGCTTTAGCCTTGGTGGATTTGTCCGTGGTAGCTGAGAGCTCAGATGGAGACTATAGGACCCCCCTTTGGAAGAAGATGTGGCAACTGAAGCTACCTGCTAAAATCAGAATTTTTGCTTGGAGGGCCTGCATGAATGGACTGCCTACTCGACTAAACTTGGAAAACAGAGGGGTCAGAATTGAAGGCTCATGCCCATTATGTAAGAAGGGTCCTGAAAGCATCCAACATGCATTAGTTCATTGTAGTAAGGCCTGGGAGGTATGGTGGAGCTGGTAGACCTATCCAATAAATTTGGGGAAGGAAGCTTGGATATCACGGATATAGCTATGAGGATTATGGAAAAGGGGACAACTTTGGATATGGAGATTTTCTTCGTCATAGTTTGGTCAATCTGGTACAATAGAAACCAAGTGGTACATGAGCAACCTTACCTCACTCCCTCTCAGGTTTGGGATTATGCCCAAAGGCTTCAGTGTGACTATAAAGGTGCCATAACAGCAAACCTTCTCAGGCAGCAGCCCCCTGGTGTTGGCTGGGCAGCTCCACCTCTAGACATGTTCAAGATAAATGTAGATGGAGCTATGGTTGATGATGGCAGACGATCTAGTGTCGAGGTAGTGATACGTGAATGTAGAGGTATGATGGTGGCTGCAAAAAGCGTTTTGCTGAATGCTTCTTATGATGTGGAGACAACTGAAGCTCTTGCAATTGAGTCCGGGATTCTTTTGGTTGGTGAATTAAAGCTTCCTCAGATAATTATAGAATCAGACTCCTTTGTTGCCATCCAAGTGGTGAATTCAAGATCTTGCCATGGAACTATAGGCCCTATTATCCAAGGTGATCTTAATTTGCTTAATTAGTTTAGAAGTTGGAAAGTTCTCCATCTGAAAAGGGACTACAACAAAGTGGCACACGAGCTAGCTCAGCATGCCAGAAAATCTGAGATGACTCAGACCTAAATGGGGACTGAGCCCCCTTTGCTCTATAGTCTGCTAATGTTTGATAGATCAAAATGCTAGTGTTGGCCCTTGTTTACTGCCTTGTTGTATTTCAATCTCAAATATTAATGAAAAGTTTGAGTTTCATTTCAAAAAAAACCAAGTGTCCATTTGGGAACAATTTATTTAGCTGAAACTGAAAACTTTTGGTTGAAAGTACTATAGATAAAGGTAAAAGTTAGCTGAAAAGCCTGAAATAGTATAGTGAGACTCATTAATAGTACCAGAAAGTGCAGTGTGACCTATAAATAGTAGCAAAAATAGCTAAATAGTAAAATAAGCTGGCTTTTTAAGCCAATGCCAAACACAACCTGAATGTCCATGTTTCAAACCAAAGACTTTTTTCTTTTTCTTTTTTTAATATTGAAACTAGAAATGCGGTAGATATCAGAGATCATAATTTTGTATAAAATTGAAATTGAAATTCTCAAGATCTATAAAAATTGGACTCAAACTCAAAAGAAAAATGTCCAACCAAACTTGAGATTTTTTTACTTGGACTAAAAAAACAAGTTGGTACCTAACTTGAACCTAACCTATTTTAAAAGTTGGTTTTCATTTTCATTTTTATTTTATATATTATATTCAAATAAAACTGTTCAATATATTCATTATTCACAGTTTAACATGCACATTTAGTATATATGGTAATGATGTATCATAAAAATAAAAAATTGATGGTCCACAATGTTCAGTGTTTTTTTTTTCCTATATTTTTTATGGTGATGAAATCTAAACAAGTAAGCAATGGATTGTGTCAACTTAAGAATTTATATATTATTTAAGTTTTTATTTTTGAGTAATTTGTAATTTTTTTCTTTTATTTGTATTGAAAGAAAGACAAAGACAAGTAATAGTTTATTATTAGGGTAAACTACATATTTGATCTCTATCCTTCACAGCATATTTCAATTGAGAGATGCTACGTCTACAACATTTTTACAACAAATCACAGGTGGTTAGTTGTTATTGGTTCAAATTTGAACCTAACATTAAGATTACTTTTTTACCCCAACAATAACAACCAATAACAACTTGACACTTAGGATTTGTTGTAAAAATGTTGTGAAAATATTGTGGACATATCATTTCTCATTTCAATTTGGTCTCTAAACTTTAATTGTGTCAATTTGATCTCTGACTTTTTATTGTCGTGTCAATTTAGCTCTTGTCGTTATCTCTTAGACGGAAATTACTGATGTGGCTAACGGCCAAAATAAAATTTTTTTTTCTATTGATGTGGCAATAAACTAATTTTTAATTTTTGCCATTAGCCATATCAGCAATTTTTATCTATTAGATAATGACAGAGACTAAATTGACACGACATTGAAAGGTTAGGGACTAAATTGACATAATTAAAAGTTTAGGGACCAAATTAAAATGTGATGTAAATGATAGAGACTAAATAAGTAGTTTACTCTTATTATTGTTGTTGTTGTTTTTATTGCATATATATTTTTAAAATTTTTAATGCTTGTGAAAAAAATACCTTGTTGATGATGTCGTCGTCATCATTGATATATTTTTAATTTTTTATCCTTGTGAAAAAATACCCGATCAATCTAACTTGTAACTTGATTGACCCAACTTACTTACAACATATTTAGAACAACTTATTTTTAACCCGTACTCGATTTGCCAAAATTAGCTCATTTATACAGTTCAAGGGCACATATGGTAGAATAATAGACCTAGATCGACTAATAAAAGGATACCAATATTTGTTTGAGATGATAAAATGATAAAAATTAATTAAGTCAATGTCTGTGGTTTGAATCTCATCATACCCTTCCACCACCACTGAAGGAAAATATCATTACTTATTGAAAAAATTGTTATGACGCAGACTCCATAAATTTCATATCCTATCCTATCTATCCCAAAACAATAAAATGAAGTCTAAAAAAACTGTTCTATTTTTGTTGAAGAAATCAACTTCTGATTGTCTCTCATGTTATTCTCCATAATATAATAGAGTTAGGTAGTTAAGTAGCAAATCATAACTTATTCAAATAAGTTTCTTGGATTGGTTGTGCTTTTTATTTTGCATCCATATTATGAAATGATATAATTGAGTTTTTATTATTATTATTATTATTATTATTTTAGATTTACAAATATGAAGTTCATTGCAAGGGTGGCAAATTTGACATGACTAATTCATACAACATAAATTCAACACACCGTTACGAAACAAACCTCTAATTTCCAAGAGATTTGGGCCTATACTCATTCCTACATGAAATGGCCCTCAAGGCCCATTATTTTATGCTTACATGTTGGGCCCAAAAGCCCAAACGTCCTCACCAAACTGATCGGGCCCATAGCCCACAAGTGTTGTTATTGCTTTTTTGGGAAAACCTACACCACACCAAATGGGTTGAAAAGCCCATAATCAATCGCTCCACAAATTGGGTCCAAATGCCCAAACCTCTTTCAGTTCACGGATCAAGGTTTGAAAGCTCACGCTTCACTCTATCAAAGCCCCCAACAAGCTGTAACAATAACTTATGCTAAAGATAACTTTGATTGTTTTAGATTACTGATTAAGTTATTTTGCACACGTCATTCAACCATTGGACAGTTACACAACTTATGTGCTGATGCTGTTACGATAACTATAAATTCTCCCAGGCCAATTTAATGCCCGTTTGTTTGCACTTTCCTCCGGCAAAAAGTGCTTTTTGAAACCAAATAAATAATCTATACGTTTAGTAAGACTATTAAAAGCTACTTTTTGTAAAACGTTACTTTTTGAAATGTGAAGCAACTGGATTTTAATACAACACAATTCTTCAGAGCTTTTGTAAAAGCCAATGTACCTTCATAAATATTACCATTGAGAGACTGTCTTCAATTACCAAATTGCCCAAACATTTTATTGAAAACCCAATTTTGCCCTTTGATAAATCAAGGGATAACACCTCTTAATTTATCTCTTTGTGAATAAGAGTGAGTGTTTCTCTGAAAGATTTTCTCTCAATCACCTTCTTTGGTATTCATGCAGAAAAGAACAACACTGTATGTACTTGTGGGGCCTAAGAATTTGACAAGCCCGACCCGCTTTATGCTAAGCCCAAGGCTCACGCTGAGGAGGAGAAAATGGCCGAGGATGAATGAAGAAAGCCCAAATGGCCTAGGATCATCGCCGAGGACAACCTTGACCTCGGCCAACCTGGGTCCCAGAAGGGAAGATCGGCACGCCGTCGAAGGCAGCCTCTCAGAACGTCCCACGAGAAGGGACAAGTACAGTGGGTTAACCTTGAGAGCATGGTGGAGGAGCAATTCAAGGAAAAACTGTCACCTCCGCATTAAATGTCCACAACTAACGTTCTAGCCGCATTAATGAGGAAATGACCCCTGAACAGTACCCCCTTGGTTGCTGCAACTCATAGAAGGTTGAGGGAGGTGGCTAATGGGACAAACACTCGAGTAGTGACCTACATGATCAACAGATGGAGGGTCAAGATCAACTGAAAGGGGCTATATAATGTAAGAAATCCTCCATGAAAGGGGGATCGAAAAAGAAGAAGAAATAAAGAGGACAGTAGCAGTTTGTACCATCTCTGGAACCCTTGTAACTAAGCACGGAAGAAATAGCAAGAACCATGAGTTCCTCGGATAGACCCGAGGACAGAAGTTCATACTTTAGTTCGAGTCTTTGCCATTCAATCCTCTCGTAATCATGCCTACCCGTTGTAACCCTCACTAAAGCCTAGTTCTTAAACCCATTTTTCTATAAATTTATTGTATTGGACTAGTTGGGCTTGAGTTCACACTTCTGATAACGGGAGTACTCGAACCCAGTCCCTACAGTACTCAATATGGTTAAGTGTTTGACTTTAATTAAAAAACAGAGGGTATTATATCTAAGTTTTACCATTAATTAAATACCATAACTTATTGAAAAAAAAATAACGTTATAGAGAAGACTCGATAAGTTTCAAATATGCAAAAATGATTTGGAGTGAAAGACCTTAGAAAGGACGCTAGCCTGATCTCAGTTCATTCACTACTGAACTTCTACCACCCATATGGTCTCGCGGCTATCAAACTCAAAGGTAGTAGTGTCTGATTCTCCATTCTATGTTCTATCCCAAAAAAGAAAAAGGAAGTCTAAAAACATTGTTCTATTTTCATTGAAGAATTTTACTTCTGATTGTCTCTCTCATGTTATCCTCCATAATAAAATAGAGTTGGCCAATTATGTAGCAAATCATAACTGATCACATAAATTTCTCACCTCGTCGTGCTTTGGTATTTTGCATCTATATTATGAAATAAGACAACTGGTTCTTTATTATTTCTATAGAGATGAAGCAGATGAAGTTTATTGCAAGAGTGGCAATATTTGACACAAGTAATGTATACCACATGAATTCAACACACTTGTTTTTGTAGATTAATGCTTAGTGTAAATAGGCACGCTAGCATGAAACAATCCTTCTTTTTTTCCCAAGAGATCTGGGCCCAGACTCATCCCTATCCTGAATGGGCATAAAGGCCCTTATATTTTCCTTAGAATTTTGGGCCTAAAAGCCCAAACTTCTTCACCAAGCCTATACTTACCAAATGAGCTAACGAGTCCATAAAATCTCTTGATTCACAAATTGGGTCTAAAAGCCCAAATATCTTCACTTAACGGATCAAGTTTGGAAGCCCATGACTTCACACTATCAAAGCCCAAACAAGCTATAATAGCTTGCGCCAGAGAGCGAGAGAGAGAGATTTTGGAGGGAAAATTGAAAGGCTGAACCTGAAAGTTTAGGAATTAGTTTGATCGTATCAGAAACTGAATTAGTTATTTTGCACACATGTCATTCAGCCATTGGGCTGTTACACAATTAATGTGATAACACTGACGATTAATACTTTCTCCCGGGCCAATTCAATTTATGTGTGTGAATTGTGAAAGAAAGAAAGAAAGAAAGAGAGCCTTGAAGTGAAGTCATACACGTACAGTTAGTTTCCTTCCTTTGATAATTGTTGAAGCAAAGAAGAGTGAGCGTTTCTCTGGAAGCTTTTCTTTGCTAGAACTATGAAGAGTATTGTATGTACTCTACTCTTTCTCTTCACTTCAGTTTTCTTTCTTTTTGTGAAGTTATTATATTCATTGTATTGTATTGAAAGTTCAAATAGTGTGTAAAACACCTATGAACGTTTAGACCCCCAATTTACAAATTACCAACACAAGCTTATAATCAAACAATGTATGTGCGAAATATGAAAATAAGCTAAAACAGACAATCTAAACCGAAATTAATTACATCCACAACAATAATTAAAAGACAAAGATTAAGGGAAGAGAGATGCAAACACAAAGACAACACAACGATGTGTTATCGAAGAGGAAACCGAAGTCCTCGGCGAAAAACCTCTCCGCCGCCCTCCAAGCTGTCAATAATCCACTAGAGAATAAAGTTAGGATATATGAATAGTAGAAGACCCTTCAAACCAGGGGCGGAGCTATAGCATTGCTTGGCCCTCCCAAAATTTTTAAAAATTATTTTATATTATGTATAAGTATTAAAACTTAAAATATTTAGCTACAAAAATAGAAGTTGCCCCCCCCCCCCCCCCCCCCAAATGTTTGAATTAGTCTAATAATGCTCTTGAAAACTAATAGAATTTGTCAATTGGTCTAGTAGTTATAGAGACAAGGTAGTTTTTGTTTTCTTTAATTCATTTTTTTGTACATGTTTAATATCAAACTAGACAACTTTTGTATATTCATTGGAGCTTAAAAGATAATAAGTTCTCCTAAAAAATTATCTTGCAAATATACATATTTGAAAGTTATTAATTTTATATACAATATATTTATAAATTATGATCTACTTTAGTATCAAAAATTAAAATATTAATGTTTATATTTGTGTATGTACTTTGGTTTATCTTGACTTGAAACTAATATATTAATACCAAAATTCGGCTCCCCCAAACAAAAAATCCTAACTCCGCCTCTGCTCCAAGCCTAATCTACCCAGTGCACCTAAGCCCTCTAAGCTTTTTGCTCCAACAGGGTTACGCCGAACCTTGTCTTCTCTAGTTTACCGGATCCCACAATAGCCCATTGCATCAACCAAAATGAATTGGTCCTTTTCGAACCGCTTCCCAAGTACCAAAATGCCTCCTCACAGATATGGGTATGGTGAGATAAGGATTTGACTAATGTACCTCTCAAGGATGTATCAATGAAGAGGGTGAAAGTAGAGGAATTTAGAGAATCAAAGGATGAAGATTGTGGATGAGTCAATCTTGTTTTTCTTTAGGGTTTCTCTCTCAAAATTCTCTCTAGAAGTTCTCTACATTTCGTGGGTATAAGGGTATTTATAGTAGGGTGAGTGAGGAATGCGAACAGTCAGTTTTCATCAAATAGGGCATTCTGGCAACTCAAGCTCGCGACTGGAACGAGTCGCAAATTTGAGTCGTAAGCTAACTGCTTGGCCAGTCTGGAAGTTTTGTCCTGTAGTGCTCCAGCTAGCGTGATCCTCCAGCTCCCCTGCATGCTTCACATGTGTGCCACCTTTGGCGACTCGCCAGTCGCGAGATCCAGTAGCGAGGCTCTTCTTGAGTGCACACTCTTGAGCTTTTCTTCACATTCTCTTACACACTACCCTTAGATGATTCCCACCTAAATAAAGGGTTTCTAAATGCTGAATTACAAGCAAATTTGGCACGGAATAAAACCAACAAAATGATTGAATAAATTCAACCTTACAATCTCCCCCTTTGGCTATTCCGTGACAAACCCTAAAACAAACTCTAGACTTAACATGTGAGTTGGGAACAGTTGAACAAAACTCACTCACACCTAGCTCTAGAATCTGTGAAGCTCTTGAACCATACGGACAAGTATTTCCTGAAAACAACAACACAATACGATCATTGTAAGCAAAAAACTTGAATTACATATGGAGCAAGCACAATGCAATCAAGCAAAAAGGAATGAAGCAATAAAGCATGGCTTGACCAAAAATGAACAATCACTATAAATAGTGACCACAATGATCATTTACACAAGGAATGAATATTCAGACATGCAAGCTAATAAGCTAAATGCAAAGTATCATTTGCATGTCCAACACTCAACCGATATAACAACACAAGGTAATTGCATCAAGGATATAAAATCCAACAAGGGCACAAGAGTGATGTACTTAAAGAAATGCATAACATTAATAACAAGTACTAAGTTGTAAAACATGGGTACAAAACCAGCATAATATAAATACACAACATAAACCTTGATATATGATAATATTAAGCAACATAGGCCTTTTCTATCTCTTGCTCTTCAACATCAATACCCCCCCTTTGATCAAGCTCTTCCTCCCCCTATCATCATCATATTCTCCCCCTTTTGTCATGGAATAGCTAGTCCTCATTTTCTTCTAGCTTTCTTTGAATTTGGTCCAATTGAGTTTGGAGAGAATTGAACTTCGTATCACAACGGATGTTGTGATGGTGCAGGAGAGAGGCAAGTCCGGACATCTTAGTGCTTATGTCGTGGACGGATGCCATAATGTTGTCTAACTTCTCATCATAGGAGGATGAGCTAGAGCGTGAACCACTATGAGAAGCTGGAGTCTCTGTCTTGATTCCCTTTCGACTGTGACCAATGCTAGCATTGAGCATATGAATGTTGATTGGTCTTGGCTTTGGGTAGGGAGACTCATCTTCCGATGGATGAATGCCTTTGAGTTTCAATATCCTTGAAATGAGGCAGCAAAAAGGAATGCAGGTCCTTGAGCCAGTTCTTGCAATAGTTTTGTGCAAAATATGAAAGATATGAGCGTAAATATCGATCTCTTCATTAGTAATCAGATCATGAAGGAACAAAGCTCTCCCGAGATTCATGAACCCGGTGCTGGATAGAGGATATAAATTGTGGAACATGATTATTGTAAGCACCCTTAGTTTCGGAGATAGTGAGGAAACACTGATTGAGTTTCCATTTGGTGAGAATTCCAAGTTTCTTCCAAGAGTGTCTCAAAGTAAATCCTCATCCGGATTCAAATCATCATATAACGGTGGATTAGTAAACATCAGCCAGTTGATGTGTAGGATTTCTGCCAGATAAACGGGAGTCACTGAGAAACTTTTTCCTCTAACCTAGTATTTGAGCTCATCTCCTTCAACAATGGCATTGGCATAGAATTCTTTCACCGTGTTTTGGTATGCATTATCAAGGTTGGAGAGAAGGAAGTTTCAATCCTTGGTGGCAAACCATTTAGGGATGTTGGTTTCCAGGAGAGACGGCTGGTCAACAACCCTTTCAACCAGCAATGAGGCTTCTTTAAAGTAGTTCTCATAGGTCTGAAAAGCAGCATAAAATCTGAACTTGTTAGGGTCATGCACTCCCGTCAGTGATCGAGTCCTTTTTGACCGAGGAGAGAGGTCATCAACATCAATCATGGGCTCTTTCCCTTTGCTGCTGCCTCCTTTCACAGTTGCTCTCTTGAACGAAAACATTTTCAAGCTGCATCATATTGCACCAAAGAGTAAGAGAAACCACACATGACAACAAACTCTTTTAGCACTGAGTTAGTCCCAAATCAGTAATATGGAATAAAACCCTAAAATCATGAGATTAAGGTCTCAATCATGTCACAGAATGTGTGTGTGCCATAAATAACACATTGTGCAACCAAAGGCAGAGTGTAACAACACATACCCAACAAAACCCACACAGCAATCTCACCAAAGTATCAAAAACCCATATTCAAGCATCATATTCACAGATATCATCAAAAACACCCAATTCAAGAAATCTTATGGCAAGAAATGTGAAATACATTGAGAAAGACACAGAACCCATAACTTTTCTTGAAGATTGGTGAAGAAGTGAGAAAGAAACTGGAGAGTTTGTGTGAGAACACGGTGATTTTGAAAGAGGGAAAGACGGATAAGAAGATGAATAGTCACGAGATGCAAGGGAAAAATGAAAAGTTTTTGAAACCTGTCTTGAAAAAGACCCTCATTGTGTAAAACACGCGATTTTCGCGACTAAAATGAGTCGCGAACAAGTCGCTAGACCAAGTCGCCAAAAACCCCTGAGACAGAATTTGAAAATTTGTCTAAGTGTTTTTCACGACAGGAAGGTCCACCTGCGAGGAAGTCGCGAAGGGAGCCGCGAAACTTTTTGAGTAAACCTCGTGACTGGAGCTTCCACTCGCGAACAAGTCGCCAAACTGAGCCGCGAGAAATCTAAATTCCTAGATTTTTGAAAAAATTCCTTAGTCTTTTACGCGCTGGGATTTTGACCCGCCAGTGAATCACGAAAACCTTCTGTGTAAGCTCGCGACTGGGGCATGCGACTGGCTTGACTCGCGAGGCAAGTCGCTAGAACAGGGTTGCACAATTTTTGAAAATTTTCAAAATAAAAACACTTTCCAAAAACAACTAAAACACTAAAAAATCTTTTTATGTTTGATCAACATATAATTGAGCATGTGCAACATATTTAAACAAGTATAATCACACCAATGAATAAGGCATTTATTGAACATAGACACGTGTGATGTGTGTGGGTACCAATGATGAGATAGTCTTTAGTCTAATGTCAAACTTCAATGATCAATTCAACCAAGTCATACACAATTAGTACGAGGAAAAGTGACCAATCTCAATTATAAAAATATGCATATATGACCTCCCACATAACTTGATTACATAATTTTGAAGCTTTTTATTTGGCTTCATACACAACATATCATTTGATCTTTTTGAATCAATACATCTCATTTTGAGATCGATGCCTAAAATTTTTGATATTTTAATTTGATGAGCAAGCCTTTGGCTTTTTGGGCATCATACATTTTCATAAAGGTCGCTTTCCCTTTTTCCTAGTCAAATACTAGTATGTGCGATGGCTTTTGCAGCTCATTATCTCTTTTCATTTTGAGATTTACATTTGTTGAGCTCTTTAAGCAAAAAAAAATAAATAAATAAAAGAGTGGGAAGATATATAGGCACAAGTCTATGCAAGTTTCAAGATCAACAAAACCATTGACTAATCATTCATGACAAGTTTGAAGATCTATTTACAACAGTCACATAGATGTCAAGATTTTTCCCACAATGATATGAGTGCATAAAGAATAAGCTACGCTCATAAATGCATAAAGCCATTGGTACAAAGGTACAAGGCAAAACATGCTTGTGACAATACAAAATAATGTCGATCAAACCTTTTGGATTTTCTACTTTTTATGTGTTTTTGGATTTTTGACGCAAAAAACAAGTAAAGATTGATAAAAAAAAATGTAAAAACATTCAAAGCAAATAGCAAACAAACAGAACATGCTATACAAATAGCCAACAAAGTACTGTGTGCCCTACAATAGAGAAATCAAATCAAGATAAAGAGGTAAAGCACACATCACACATGAGATTCAAGGAATTGTACCAACACCGGTGGTCTTACGGAGTGATTCAAACTGTGGATCATTGAGAGGCTTGGTGAAGATGTCCACCTTTTGATTGTCTGTATGTATGAATTCAAGACATACAACTTTATCTTCCACCAAATCCCGGATGAAGTGGTAACGTATCTCTATGTGTTTTGACTTTGAATGCTGAACTGGATTCTTAGAGAGATTTATAGCACTGGTGTTATCACAGAAAATACACATTGTATCTTGAGGAATCTCGTAGTCATGAAGTAGTTTTTCATTTAAAGGAGTTGTGTGCAGCAACTTCTAGTAGCTATGTACTCTGCTTCAGCCGTAGAGAGAGACACATAATTTTGTTTCTTGCTCATCCAAGAGACAAGATTGTTTCCAAGATAGAAGCAGCCACTTGAAGTACTTTTTTGATCATCCACACTTCTAGCCCAATCTGCATCTGAATAACCTGCAAGGCAAGCATTAGAGTCCTTTGAGTACCACAAGCCATAATCCGGAGTTCCATTGACATATCGTATGATTCGCTTCACTACAGTCAGGTGGGATTCCTTCGGAGCAGCTTGATATCGAGCATAAACACCCATGCTAAAAGCAATATCCGGTCTACTGGCCGTAAGATAGAGTAAACTCCCAATGATACTCCTATACAAGGTTGGACTCACTTCTACCTCGGAAGAATCAACATTAAGCTTTGTAGATGAACTCATGGGAGTAGAGGCATATTTTTTGGAATCTAATTCAAACTTCTTGACAATATTTCTAGCATATTTTTCTTGTGAAATGAATATGCTTTCCTTCTTTTGTTTGACTTGAAGACCCAAGAAAAATGTAAGCTCCCCCACTATACTCATCTCAAATTCTTTCTTCATCTCCTCGGAGAACTCTATAGCTCGAGCATCAATGGTAGCTCCAAATACTATGTCATCAACATATACTTGAGCCACGAGAAGGTAATCCCCATCATTCTTGACAAATAAAGTCCGGTCGGCATACCCTCTTTTGAACCCTCTATCCAGGAGGTAATGGGTAAACCGATCATACTAAGCTCTAGGAGCTTGTTTCAAGCCATAAAGAGCTTTCTTCAATCTCAGCATATGGTTCGGGAAGTGAAGATCTTTGAAGCCTTTGGGTTGTTCAACAAACACTTCTTCATTCAGGTAGCCATTTAGAAATGCATATTTCACATCCATTTGGTAGAGTTTGAAGTTCATAGTGCATGCAATTGACATAAGAATGCGGATAGACTCAAGTCTTGCCACGGGAATGAAGGATTCATCAAAATCTACTCCTTCTACTTGAGTGTACCCTTGAGCCACTAGCCGAGATTTATTCCAGATAATCTTTCCATCTTCATCGGTCTTGTTTTTGAAGATCCATTTGGTGCCGATGACATGAACATTTTCAGGCCTAGGAACAAGTTCCCATACATCATTTCTCACAAATTGATTAAGCTCTTCATGCATTGACTCAACCCAATTTTCATCTTGAAGAGCTTCTTCTACCTTTTTCGGTTGAAATTGGGCAAGGTAGCAATGGTATGTTACATGATTGGCCAGAAGTATGTTTCCCTTTCTAAGGCCAAGACCTTCATCTAAAGACCTAATGATGTTACTGTCCGGATGGTTTTTAATCACTCTTGATGATGGCTTCTTTGATGTGGACACTTCATTATTCCCGGAGATAGGAGAATGAACTTCCAGAGGAGTGAGAGGACTTGATATTCTAGATATTGATCTTGTTTCCATTCTTGAGTTCACGGGAGTTAATTCCTTTTCTGGTGTAAGTCCTTCAACTTCAATATCAAGAGCTTCGACCTCAGCTGTGGGCTCTTTGGTGCTTGGCCTTTCTCCATCATCAACCATCTCTACCTTTGTTATAGCATCATCAATTTCTACATTGATGGATTCCATTATCGTCTTTGTTCTCTTGTTGAATACTCTATATGCCCGGCTAGTAGTAGAATACCCAAGGAAAATGCCTTCATCACTTTTTGCATCAAATTTTTCAAGGTTCTCCCGATCATTTAGAATGTAACATTTGCTTCCAAACACTCGGAAGTACTTTACTTTCGGCTTTTTTCCATTCCAAATCTCATAAGTGGTCTTCTTTGTTCCCACTCAAAAGAATATCCTATTACCAATGTGACATGAGGTGTTCACGGCTTCTCCCCAAAACTTTTGAGGAATTTTCTTGTTAAGTAGCATAACTCTTGCCATTTCTTGAATCACTTGATTTTTCCTCTCAACCACCCTATTTTGTTGAGGAGTTTTGGGGGCTGAAAATTCCTTTTTGATCCCATTTTTCTCACAAAACGACTCAAATCTTGCATTCTCAAACTCTTTGCCATGATCACTCCTTATCTTGACAATCAGAACCCCTTTCTCGTTTTCTAGTCTCTTGCATAGAATTTCCAATTTCTCACATGCTTCTGATTTTTCTCTAAGAAATTCCACCCAAGTGTATCTTGAGAAATTATCAACAATAACCATAATGTACCTCTTTCCTCCTAGACTTTCAGTTCTTGTAGGCCCCATTAAATTAACATGAAGAAGCTCCAAACAACGTGAGGTAGCAATCACATTCACCTTGTGATGACTTGCCTTTATTTGCTTTCTCATTTGGCATGCACCACAAATTGTCTTCTTTACCTTTCCAAACTTTGGAAGTCCCTCAACAGCTTCAAGTCTAGATGCTTTAGCTACTTGTTTGAAATTTGCATGCCCAAATCTGTGATGCCAAAGTTCCAACATGTCAACACGAGCACTTCTACAGGAAATTGGTGCCGTAGGAACTACTCCGTAGCAATTTTCAGTATTCCGATTTCCCTCCAAGACTTGAATCCCTTCTTCATCAATGATTATGCACCCTTTCTTTGAGAATTGAACAAGAAAGTCTTCATCACATATTTGAGTGATGCTTAAGAAATTCGCCTCCAGCCCTTTGATGTATAAGACATCCTTTAATAGAGGTAATCTCGGTATCTCAACAGTCCCTTTGTCGAGAACTTGAGCATGACTCTTATCGCCAAATGTCACATAGTCACCAACCTTCTCTTTGAGTGACTTAAACAGTGATTTATCTCCTGTCATATGACGAGAACAGCTGCTATCAAGATACCATAAACATGAATTAAGTACCTTCAAAGAAGTGTGCACAAATAAGCAAGCATGGGACGAGCGCTCATAACCTTCAAATAGAAACTTATCTTCATTTTCCATGCTCTTGTTAGATTGAATTTTCCTTTTCAGATTATCAACCTTATCACACAATATTCTATTTCTTCTTTTATACTTCTTAATCAAAGAATTAGACTCACATAGATTATTGTGTAAGATGTGATTCTCATTTTCAAAATATTTCAACATGTAAACAAACATTCTAGCATGTTTCTTTGTTTTTAATAACTCTAGGAGTTCATTGTTAGGACACCATTTAAATATACTCATAGAGTCATTATCACAAACATTTAAACCACAATTCAGCATAGCCTTTTCCATAGCTTCATCCATAGCTAAGGGGTCTAGGATTGCACTTAGGTAATTAAACCACAGCAAGTGCACCCGCTCTGATACCAATTGAAAGTTCAAATAGTGTGTAAAACACCTTTGAACGTTTAGACCCCCAATTTACAAATTACCAACACAAGCTTATAATCAAACAATGTATGTGCGGAATATGAAAATAAGCTAAAACAGAATTAGTAAAACAATCTAAACCGAAATTAATCACAACCACAACAGTAATTAAAAGGCAAAGATTAAGGGAAGAGAGATGCAAATACAAAGACAACATAGAAATGTGTTATCGAAGAGGAAACCAAAGTCCTCAGCAAAAAACCTCTCCGCCGCCCTCCAAGCGGTCAATAATCCATTAGAGAATAAAGTTGGGATACATGAATAGCAGAAGACCCTCCAAGCCTAATTTACCTAGTGCACCTAAGCCCTCCAAGCTTCTTTCTCCAACAAGGTTACGCCGAACCTTGTCTTCTCTAGCTTACCGGATCCCGCAATAGCCCATTGCATCAACCAAAATGAATTGGTCCCTTCCGAATTGCTTCTCAAGTACCAAAATGCCTCCTCACAGATATGAGTATGGTGAGATAAGGATTTGGCTAATGTACATCTCAAGGATGTATCAATGGAGAGGGTGAGAGTAGAGGAATTTGGAGAATCAAAAGATGAAGATTGTGGATGAGTCAATCTTGTTTTTCTTTAGGGTTTCTCTCTCAAAATTCTCTCTGGAAGCTCTCTACATTTCTTGGGTATAACAATATTTATAGTAGGGTGAGTAAGGAATGCGAACAATCAGTTTTCATCAAACAGGGCATTTTGGCGACTTGAGCTCGCGATTGGAATGAGTTGTGAGTTTGAGTCGCGAGCTAACTGCTTGGCCAGTCTGGAAGTTTTGTCCTGTAGTGCTCCAACTGGCGTGACCCTTTAGCTCCCCTGCTTGCTTCACACGTGTGCCACCTTTGGCGACTCGCCAGTCGCGAGGCTCTTTTTGAGTGCACATTCTTGAACTTTTCTTCACATTCTCTTACATACTACCCTTACATGATTCCAACCTAAATACAGAGTTTTTAAATGCTGAATTACAAGCAAATTTGGCACGGAATAAAGCCAACAAAATGATTGAATAAATTTAACCTTACATGTTTGTTTGGCAACAATATGAGAGATGCTTGATAACAATGCAATCATTAGAAGAAAGAATAACTACAAGTTTTTGGGTGTTATAATAATAAGATATGTAGTATAAGGTAGTTCTTGCTCTTGAATGATTCATTTCTTTAATTATTTCAACCATGAAATGAATTTGGAGTTTGGGTCTTGTGGGTGCAAAGTCAAACTACTAAATCATCTTTTTTTTTTTTTTTTTTTTTTATCATAGCTATTTCATCTCATGTTTGTATTTTATAGTAATGATTTTCAGTGTTTGATACAAATTTGGAGCTTGTGATTTTCAAGATTTCTCATTGGACTAGTTTTTCAGGTACAGGCAAATTCGGATTTTCAGTTAATTATTGATTTAGAAGGATGATTGAGTGTTCCCTTGCTACTCTTTATTCGTCATTGCCGAATGTGCTCATCCACCACTATCTTCACCCGAAGGTAATCGGTGAACCACTTGCTGTAGCCATACCAGAGTTAGATGTGTCTAAGGTGAAAGAGCCTGACAAAATTTGGAATATGATTTGGTGTAAGGGTGATAAGGACTGTGTATATTTCTTTACCACTGAATCTGCAGCACAGTCGTTGGAAACTTGTTGGAGGCCTGAAGCCTCCAAGGTGATCTATGATGAAGATACTGACCACCCTATTGCCAAGAAGTGTCAGTTTTGTTACGAGAACCGTGAGTCACCTCAGGATGGTTGCTGGATCATGAATTTGTGCGGCCTTAAAATTGCGGGTTCAAAGCTCTTGTTGCCTCCCTTCTCCTCCCCCTCCTCCTATGTAGCCTTCAAACTGTGTAAGAATAATCTAGATGAGAATGACCAAAATAAGGCTACTAATAAGAAGAATGTTGCCAGTACAGCTGCAACAATGTCACCCAAGGAAGAAGCGGAATTGGAATCAAACCCAAGCACAAGGGCAGAGTGACATTGAACTTGAACCAACCCAAGATCAATTTGGTATTGAGGAATCTGAATTTCGGAACTGATATATGTTTGATGATTTTTTTCATTGTATTTTAGGTCTCTAATCATGATCACTTCACCACTTCTTTGAACAACTTCTGAGCTCATTTTACTAGTACTACATATGTTTCTAATTGTTAAAAAGTTTGCCAGGTCCAATATTCTTGTACAACTAGTAATACTTCCCTCTGGGGCCGTCTCAGCTAATACATAAATGGACTAAGTATCAAGGGGCCTCTGGAATGACCTGGTTTTATGTAGACTTAATTATAAGTATACAATTAAAGACCCAATTAGCTGAGCTCTTCGACTATGAGCTTGCCATTTGCCATTATGTTTTTCATACAAGAAGGAGAAGAAGCAAAAAAGCAAGTAAAGAAACAAAGAGACAGAAAACCTTTGCTAAATTGCTAATAGAACCAAAAAAGGAAAGCCCTGCCGGCCCATTGTGTTAATGATTATTATGTTTGATAAGATAACAGTACAGTAACACTCATCCAGCTCGGCATGTGTTAATCGATCTATAAAAAAAAAAATTAGAATCTATAAAAAGGTTCCAAAAAATGAAAAATCCGGTTGGAATTAATTCAATGGTCAATTCCTAAATCTATTTACTGAAAAGTTCACTTTTGTATTGCACTCTGATGATTTTATAGTGCAAAACTGTAACACTTGAGGCTTGCATTACATTTACATATGGCAAATTCACGTTGTGTTTTGTACAAAATTACAAATACAAGTTATTTTGCTCTACGAGGTCTGCGTCGAATTTAAATTTTATAATCTTCTTTTAATGTTTTACTTTATAGTCTACTAAGCTAAAAAAATGAAAAAAAAAAATTATACGCATAACACATTGCAATAAATAGAGTATAATGTGAAAAAAAAAAAAAAGGACAAACTTATTTACGTTTGATCTGCATTACTCCTAAATTAGGAAGAAGTTAAAATTCTTAAACTTTTGTAGAGTAATGGCTGATTGACCTTATCCATTACATTTTTTTTTTTTTTTGGTACTATTAGTAATTAATTGTGCATTTTTTAATTATCTTTTTATTGAATTAGACAAAATACAAATAAAAATAAATAAGTTAACTAAAAAAACTGATCCAAATGCACTATTCTGATCATTTCAATAACCTCATAGTGTAGTGAATACATTTAATAACCATCTAGAATACTAGTCCAGTGTGTATAGATTACACGGTCCAAATGGACCAAATCTATTCCTCATAATTCTTGATCCAGTCAAGTTTTTGCTAAACTTCTTGATCCAGTCAAGTTAAAGTTCTTTTGTTTATTAGTTTCATAAGTAGCATTAATGATTGAATTGCGTTATATAGTAAAGATCAAGTTTTTGCTAAACTTCTTGATCCAGTCAAGTTAAAGTTCTTTTGTTTATTAGTTTCATAAGTAGCATTAATGATTGAATTGCGTTATATAGTAAAGATGTGACATGAAGTAGTTGGATTGGGTAGCATTTGGACTAATTAATATCCAAACGGGCCATTTTTTTTTTTTTTTTTTTTTGAACCTATAAGCTAGCATCAAGAATATCTAGCATACACCTTAAAAAAAAAGAAAAAAGAATATCTAGCATAAGTTGCAAAAATAAATAAATAACATTCTATAATGTTTTTATTTTATTTTTACTGTGGATATAAATAATAGCAAAATGCTTAAATTAAATTAAATTAGAGGTGAGATCGGAAATCAAAGCGTAGAATTTTTATTTTTTATTTTTCCAAATTGACTTCTGAATTTTTCCTTTTGGCTCTACTAACATTATTACTTCCACATTATTAAAATGCCCAACTACAGCAACTTCATAAAGGGTGTCTGGAATAAAGGGTGTCTGGAATTTTTCAAATAATTCAAAAAAACAAAATTGTGAGTTTGTGGCTGTTGTTATAGTAGTTTCAGTCAAACAAAGTAAAACAAACAAAAAAAGTATGATACTAAACTTAAACAGCTTAAAGAGAAAGGTCGGCAACTCAAATATTGCTCAGAATCATAGTGAATTAATCATGGAAAAAAAAAAAGTCTTTAATTTGGAATAGCATAATCTATTGGAAATTTGGAATCACTCTTAGTACATAAAACCAATAAAGTCGTTAATTCAAATTTCTCCCTTCCTCTTTTTCTCTATAGAAAATGTTAAAGGTAGTATGAATTTTATTACAAGAGACTTGCAAATAATATAATAATTGAATTTTGTGATGTGGCATTGACAATTTAATAAAATAAATTTATTAATTATTTCTTTTATTTTGTATTTTTATTTTGAGAATCGTTTTATTTTGCATTTAAAACATTGATACTTCAATATCTAAAGTTTAGATCACAAAATTTTATAATATCGTTAACTTCACTCTTAGTTTATTGTAACCACTTTCTCAAAAAAGAAAAGAAAAAAGAAGAGTTTATTGTAACCAATAAACGGTAAACTTACTCTTAAACCGATTTTTATTTTTTAAAGTCTTAAGATCTTGAACTACGATTTTCATATTCCCTTGACCAAATCTACCCAAACCAGAATTCCTCAATGATAATAACACAAAATGTTAAGAAGAAGAAACAATTTTCATAGCGATTTTGTGGGCTTCATTCAACCGACAGTTTTCCATTTGGCTTAGAATTTGTCAACCAACAGATACGTACGTGTACTCATACGTACTTATAAAAAAAAAAACCTTCAGTAGGTAGTACATAATTTTCATTTTTGGTCATTGGTCATTGATCTTGTTAATTGGAACAAGTTTTCTTTATGTCTAATTGGAACAAGCTAAATTTTTTTGGGGCGCAGCTTACATCTAATGCTCCAGTGCACTGGAGCACTGGACATAAGCTGTACCCTTTTTTTTGAATGGAACAAGCTTTCTTCTTAGAGCATCTTCATCAGCTCATGTATAATTTTGTATAATAGAAAAAGACCCAATTTTTACACATTTTGTCTCAAAAATGCTCCCCATCAGCTCTTGTATAAATGTGTAAAAGTGTGTATAATTATTCACTTGCTACAGTAACCCTGTATATTTACACAGTTACTGTGCTCTTCTATTTATTATTTTAATAATTTATTCTCTCTCTTGTCTCTGGGTCATACGCTACGCATCTCACAATTCTCACCTCACTCTCCCTTTCTTCATCTGATCAAATCATCCTCCATTGCCGCCGATCATCTTTTACTTGCCGCCGATAAATCATCAAGCCACGCGATCGCCGATCATCAAACCACGCCGATCATCCATTGCCGCCGATCATCGAACCACGCCGATCATCAAACCACGCCGATCACCAACCACGTCGATCAAATCATCAAACGAAGGCCTCTCCGATCATCAAACCACGCCGATCAAATCATCAAATCGTTAGTGGGTTTCGGGTTGGGTGGGTGATGATGGCTTGATTGGGTTTCAGGTTTGGCGGGTGATGAATGGGTTTGGGATTGACTGGGTTTGGGATTGAGTGAGTTGGTTTTTCTTGATGGTGTTGGTTGTGGAAGATCGGTGAATCAATGGCCGGATTTTGTGGAAGGGTGGCTGGCTGGGTGTGGGTGTGGACGGAGAAGACGAGGTGATGAGTTTGTGCCAGAAAGGAGAGGGAATGAAATAATAAAAAATGTAAAAGGAATGAATATTTTATTAAATAAATGTGTAGAATAGATAAATTGATGTGGGTGTTTTGTAAAAGTGAATGTGTAAAATAGAAAAAATAGGTTTTTTCTTGCAAAATAGACAAAAAATTTGCACGAGCTGATGTGGTTGCTCTTAGTCTTTTTTAATAAGAATACAATAACTTTCTTCTTAGTCTTAATGAAGGCTACATGCTTCCCAATTTAATCATTTTCCAACATTTCTTTTCCATAAAAGTCACAAATGGACCACGTGTAATTAAATTAAGGATATGATGCAATTCCATAACTTCTGAACAAAAAAAAAAGAAAAAAGAAGAAGAAGAAAAGAGAATAGAATAGAACAAATTAAAACCTATACTCCTACCAGATTTTAGAAAGCCAGATTGTAGATTGTAGGCGACTATAACATGGTATTGGCCCCTGCTGTTACGCGGTATTGAGATAGTTTTCTCCTTTGACCCCAGTTTCATATCTCACAAACTAGAATTTACGCCCCTTAAATTGGTCCAAGGCCTGCAATCGTTATTATTATTATTATTATTTTTAATTGAGTATATATATATATATATATATATATATAAGTAGATAATGTACTCATATGATATTATTCTTAACTTAAAATGAAACTAAATAATGAAAATGTGCTCTTATTTCCATAGAATTGGAACGAACGATAAAAATAATGTCAAGAGCATTATAATTCAATTGACAACTCTTTATACCGAAATGTCTAGCTAATTTATATCTTTCCAACCCTTTAATTTATTTTTGTATATCTATATGTATATAACTATATATACATTTTTTTTTGGTAGAAATGGGAAAATCTTATTTAATTATAATAAAAATTTATACAATCACAGCTATATCCAGCCTCAAGGGACATATTCTGCTTATCCCTAGGCCTACCATATCCCTTACAAAACAGTGCTATACAAAATCGGGACAGGTGTCATAGATATTCAAAAGTTGCTGCTGGTGGTTTCCCTATTTTGCTAAAGCATCTACACATTTATTGGCTTCACGGTAGACATGGTATACCTAGACCACCCATGCCCGCTTCATAAGACTCCTGCAATCACAGATTAAATATATACATTTATTTAGTTAATGCTTTTAACTACTCTTTATCCTTTTATTTTTATTTTTATATAAGGACAAGGGTACCGCGTTGTAAATGTGATAGTTTGACAATCTATAAGGAAACTTCTCGTCTTAGCAAAAGAATAACTTTTTTTTTTTTTTTTGATAATAGGATATATACTTCATATTTTAAGAACAAGTCACAATCTTTCCTACAACTCGCTTTTCCCTTTCAAAAATTAAAAAGAAAGAAAGAACAAGTCACAAAGATAATTGTAACATTTCCTATTAGAAATGTAGAATAACAACTTAAATTAATATATATGTTAAAGTATTGAACAATCATGTGGAGGAGAGAGATCTACTTTCTTGAACTATAAGTATAAACTGACTTGGCCATGGTGGATTTTGTTGACTTTCGAGCATTTTTTTAAAAAATTTTTTTCCTTGCCTGACCTAAGCTACAAGCTTTGCACATGTACATGGGTAAAGTATTTGTGCGATAATAATAAAATTTGTATTCCTGTTGGATTCAGAATTCCATGCATTAAAATAATTAAATAAATAGCCACAGGACATGATAATAATGGTATATATAAAATGCAACTCCATGAATGGTCATATTTCATAGATATGCAATCTTGGGACTTCCAAGAAATGATTAAACTCAAAAGAAGATAGAGATGAAAATTGATTTAGTTTTCCTACGTATGTAATGTTATCCGAAAAAGAGTTGATCTATTAAGTAACATATTGACACACTTGTGATACTGACATAATTTATTAATTTAGTCTTAATTCCAACTGTCAAGTCTATGAATTTGAACCATTCGTTAGCATAAAAGGTCGCATTCTTTGTTTCTCAACTTGATATATTTTAGTATCAGTACTAACTGCCAATGTTGCCAGACCAAATTTAGGCCAAAAAAACCATGGTTGACCAAGAAAAAACTAGGATTATCATAACAATATTGGAAATTGCCTAGTGATCCCCACTCACAATACAGATAAAACTTATATTATTTATTTCATAAACAGCATATGTTAAGAAGGTGCAATGCAAATGAATGATATTAGCACCATTTGAATGTTTCTGGTCTGCATTTTCATATATTAGGATAATCATCCAATTGATCATGTCAAAAATCAAATGGTTTGTAATTACTTAATTTGTCAATTTGCAACAATATTTTAATGTAAAGTCGGCAACGATGGATCTGAATAGAACTCTATATTAAACAACCCTCTCTCTCTCTCTCTCTCTCTCTCCATAAAGTATATTTTGCTTTACTGGATCTTACTGTAAAGATGCCATCAGATGTGTATATAAGGAAGGAGTTTGTTGTTATAAACCAGGGCATCCAGGCTTAGAGTTGCTAAATTAAGGAGAGTTTGAGCATTAGAGTTACTTCAAAGATATTTGGAAATGAAGACTAACATTCTCCTTTTGGTCTGTTTAGTAGTTACTGCCATTTTTGGGGTTTGTCAGGGAAGCAGTCTCAAGAAGAGTTTCTATGAGAAAACCTGTCCACGTGTGGAGAAGATTGTCAAGAGTGTCACCTGGAAGCATGTCTCCAGCAACCCCAACTTGCCGGCAAAGCTTCTCAGAATGCATTTCCATGACTGTTTTGTTAGGGTAATTATCCATTCAAACATGCATGGCAGTGAAGTTGTATAAATTTCTTCATGTTAGTTTACATGTATATATGTGTGTGTCTATATATATATATATATATAAACACTCGCATGCATTCATGCATACTTAGAAACATAAAAACCTAAGAGCATTCACATCAGTTCTTCTAAATTTTTTGTCTATTTTACACGAAAAAACCTACTTTTTCTATTTTACACATTCACTTTTACAAACCACCCACATCAGTTTATCTATTCTACACATTTATTTATTAAAATATTCATTATTTTACTAATTTTTATTATTCACTCCCTCACTGTCCCTCTTTCTCACAAACTCACAGCCACCATCACCACCCAGCCACCGTCACCACCATCATCAACAAACTCACAGCCACCATCACCACCCAGCCACCGTCACCACCATCATCAGAAACCAAACAAAAAACAGATATCAACCCACATGAAAAATCATCAGAAACCAAAAAATCCGATCATCCCTCTTTCTCACAAACTCACAGCCACCATCACCACCACCATCACCACCCAGCCACCGTCACCACCATCATCAGAAACCAAACAAAAAACAGATATCAACCCACATGAAAAATCATCAGAAACCAAAGAAAAATCCGATCAACCCACATACCGATCAACCCACACGAAAAATCAGATTCAACATCAGATCAACCAACACCGATCAACCCACACGAAAAATCAACGCCGATCAAAACGCCATCGTCTCCATGCCTCCATGCCTCCACGCCTCCATGCCTCCACGCCTCCCCAGATCAACCCACAACCCAAATCAACCCAGACCAAGCAAACCCACACAAACCAAGACCAACCCACACCATAAACTCAGATTAAACCACCGTTGAGACCTCCCCACGTCGCCGCCATCGATCATCGACCCAAACCCACACCGCCACCATCGAGACCACGCCACACGCCACACGCCGATCTCGCCACGCTGTGACCCACAGCGCCGATCTCGCCACGCTGTGAACTCCGGTGGCATGCTTTGAACGAGAGAGAGATGTGAGAGAGGGAGAGAGAACTGAGGATGAAAGGATTGGGTTTGGGTGGGTTTTTCGTGAGAGAAAGAGAGAGCGCAGAGAGGGAGGTGAGAGACAGTGGAAAGGAGAGAGAAAAAACTTTAAAAAACTAAATACACGGGCTACAGTGCCCGTGTAAATTTACACGGGTACTGTAGCTCGTTTAAAAATTTAGACGATTTTAGACGATTTTAAACGGACTGATGTGGGGTGTTTTTGGGTCCAAAATGTGTAAAAGTAGCCAAAATGTGTAAAATACACATTTATACACAATTATGCATGGGCTGATGTGAATGCTCTAAACACTATAACATGCATGTATATATGCTGGCATTTAGGCACTCATGCGTTTAGTAAAACTTCATATATTTTTAGCTTACAAGAGCTTTGTTAGTACTTGGAGGAGCCAGTAGCTGCTACAATTGAACTACCTTGCTAGCTAGCTACATCTCAAAAAACTGTGACGTTTTAACATAATATTTTGATATGAAAATAAAACAGTCCGCATATACAGCTATGAAAATTTAATTTAAGCTTACAGTATTTAATGGAATTTTTGCAGGGTTGCGATGGATCAGTACTATTGAACTCAACAGCAAATAGCACTGCAGAGAAGGCAGCAATACCGAACCTATCTTTGTCAGGCTTTGATGTTATTGATGATATTAAATCAGCAGTTGAGAAGGAATGTGCAGGAATTGTATCTTGTGCAGATATCTTGGCTTTGGCTGCTAGGGACTCCGTTTCATTCCAAGTAAATAAGTCAATTAATATCAAAATCAATATTCTGAATAAGAAATCATAGTATATATGACAATTAATAATGTTAAGTTCTTGGCTCATATAGCTTCACTTATTTATAATGTTTTGCAGTTCCGAAAACCAATGTGGAAAGTGCTCACAGGTAGAAGAGATGGCCTTGTTTCACTCGCCACAGAGGCCTTAGCCAACATTCCATCGCCTTTCTTTAACTTCACTCAACTCCAGCAAAATTTTGCCAACAAAAATCTTACAGTGCATGACCTCGTTGTATTGTCAGGTACATCTACATAAATATATCTCAATAAAGAGAAATGTACATAAAAAAATTTCTTAAAAAAAAAAAAAAAAACATGTTTAAGGGTTTGACTTGCCAAAGTAAGCATTAATTCATTTATCCCAAATTATTAATGGAGTTGGTTATAGTGTCCCTCTTTGTTAGAGTAATGGGATATTATATTTTTTTACAATTGCTTTTATATATATATATATTATTTATTTATTTATTTATGTATTAGTCACAATAATGTCGTGTCATAACCATTGTAAAAAATTGTATCCATATACTTATTATTTTTTTGTCACTCTAAAGCATTCATGTCTTCGTTTTCTAAGAGCAAAGTAGAAACAAGATTGTTTTTGTAACACTAAAGCATTCACGTCTTTATGTTCTAAAGTAAAAGTAGTAACACGTACAAACAAATTTAAATACGTAGGTGGGCACACAATTGGAATAGGTCACTGCAGTTTCTTCAGCAACAGGCTCTACAGCTTTACTGGAAAAGGTGATCAAGACCCTTCTTTGAACTCATCCTATGCCCAGTTCTTAAAGACAAAATGCAAAAGCCTCAATGACACAACAACAACTGTAGAAATGGACCTCGGTAGCTTTCAAAAGTTTGACAGCCACTACTATAATATCCTTCTGCAGAAGAAGGGTCTCTTCCAATCTGATGCGGCTCTTCTAACAAACAAACAAGCCAAATATACTATCCAAGAATTGGTTAGGCAAAACGAATTCTTCGAAGAATTTGCGAAATCAATGAAGAGAATGGGAGCAGTGCAGGTCCTTACTGGCACTGCTGGCCAGATTAGGAAGAAATGTTGGAAAGTCAATACTTAAAGGTGCTCCAGGTCAACGTAAATCTGCATGCTTTGTTTCATTGGATCGATTTTAATAGGTTTTAGGTGTTGGCAACGTATCATTGCTTTTGTAACATCTTTTTCTTTTTTTGGGTTGAATCTGCATTAAGCATTATGTATCTTTATTGAAAAAAATGAGTAAGTATTGTCATTGATGTGATTTACAGATTGAATGAACTTTCCAAATTTCTCAGTATAAAATTTTATTTCATACCCTCCCCTATTAACTCAGTCTATGGGAGTAATGTGTGTACCATGAATATATATATATATATATATATATATATAGGCAAAACTTAGAAAAATTCTAGTTAGATTTTACAATTATAGTCAAATTTTGTGCCATATGTCCTAAATTGTTTATTATTAGAGAGAGTTTTTTTTTCTTAATTTTGGAGTCAAATGTGAGATCACATCATAAATATCTATCCAAGTGAGTTATTGCGTACAAAAACCAAAGAGTTTAGAATTATTGAACATAAAAAAAAAATTAAAAAATAGACAATTTATATTTTCTACCTAATAATATTCTTACAAGACTTTTTAAAGAGTTAAAAATATATAAAAATAACCATCAATAATATTTATATTATATATAAAAATTATACTATACATTTTAATGTATATCTTTTAAGTATATTTATGTAAATGCATGGGGTTACGAACTAGTTTGTAACAAAGAGGGTGCGACTATTATTACTTTATTACTCATTATTTGGCCAATTGACTCCTCTAAACCATGTTTGATGTGTGTATAGTGAATGTCTAAATAAAGAGCGTGTGACTATACCAACTGATACCTCTAAATCATGTGTAAAGTCAGAAAGAAATATGGCACAAAATTAAGAATGTGAACTATTGTAACCAAAACCAAAATTCCAAAAATATGTTCAGATCACAACTTTTACCATAACTTGCTCATGTGGCAAGTCGTGAGTAGTGGAGCAAAAGTGGTTAGTTCACAGCTTAACCACTCACGACTTGCCACTTAAACAAATTGTGAAAAAAATTGTAGCAAAAATTGTAGTCCTAGCATTACTCAAACCTCAAACTAGCCAAATATGTCTTTGTGAAAAGTATGATATCTAGGATGCTGGGTTAACAATGATGTCATTTTGATAATATTTCTTCATAATTTATTTACAATAAAATCATCTTTATTTCTCTTGTTACATAGATTTTATTTGATTTTCAAAATTAAGAATTGTTACATAGGTTTTATTTGATTTTCAAAATTAAGAATGGAGATGATATATACAAGAAAAGATTGTTAGAAAAATTCTAAAACTAATTTTACTGACAAATTGACATGAGGTACTAAAAACGATCTTGTTCCAATAAATGAATATTCCATAACTACATCAGTTCAGTAAATAAATAAATAATTGCCCAACAGTATCAAGACTAATAAAAACTTTGCATCTCCTAAAATAGTCTAATGCCTTCACTTTTAATAAGTCACATGTATGCCTCATTATACCAGGACTATAAAAGTTTTTATAGTACTTTGTTTACAACTGTGTGTCCATGAGTTGCTTGGTTCAAGTCACTTTTAAAAAATGCGAAGACATGATGTAGATAGCTCTAATGCACCCATAGATGCCTCATGCCATAAATTCTACAGGTTTAATTGGGTCGGGTCAATGATCACACGCGCAAGACTACCCTTTTATTGTTCAAAAAAAATTTTTATATTACCATTCTAGTAATCTCGTGGCTTTACATCCTCTTTCTTATTCTTAAAAAAAAAAAAAAAAAAAAAAAAAAAAAAAAAAATCCTCTTTCATATTTCCTTGCATTTTCCCATATTTCTGGGGCCAATCAATAATCACTCCCTTATGCCACTTTATTTCTAGCAACATTAAATTCTTGTTTAGCCTGGGCCTGGGGTATTTCCATATTGACCGTATTTCTGCCCAAAATCAATATCTATATATAATAAGTCTACCTCTTCAATGTTAAAACTTCAAAAAGTAGAGATTGTTTTTTAGAGACAGAAAAGGAGTGACTACAGAAAGAATCGGTGTTGTGCGAATGGAGGTAAGCTACTTCTTCTTTTTCTTCTCCTTCGTCACTGTATATATATATATATATATATATATGATAAAGTCAAAAGCTAGGGAAAGAATGCTAATTGATTCGTAATGCTATGAATAATGATCTCTCGTACCTTTGCTTGAGGTCTAGTGTGGTTTATATAGGGTTTTGCCTTTCTAGCTGTTGGAGGCTTTCAATGGTAGCTTAAATGCCTTCATTGTAACGCTTCTGGTAAGTTAATTGGGTGAAGATACTCCCAATGGTCATCTCTTTCACAAACGTTTAATTATATGTTACAGATCATCCCATAAATGTTCATTTATGGAGCTAGACGCTTCTCTAGACGACCAAAGCTTTTTGGTTCATTAATTAAGTAGCATTGGGGGGATATGGATTTATAAAACAATTACTGCTAAGGATAAAACTGATTCTTGCTAGGGACAAAGCTGATTATTGGATGTCATGCAATTCAGTTATAATGCTTTTGCTAAGTAACTTAATTTTTTGTTACACATTTAATATAAAAGTTATCAAAAACTATACTTTTTTTTATATCCCTACGTAAGTAAGCTATAGGAAACTACTAGAATAACTTAAACATACTCTCAAAAAGGAATTGACTAAAAATACGAATGGTCATTTTTTTCCCCTTTAGCTAAAAATATCATTCCAATATAATAGGTCATATAAAAATCCAAAATCAAAACTTGTTTCAACTCTTTAATATATGCAAACCAAAATTATACTTTAAAGCTCAGACTAGAATGCATTAGCCAGTCAAATTAAAATATATATTTTATTGCTATAAGCCTATAACCTCAATCTTTACACAAAACAATGCTTAAAAAAATCTCAAACATATAGTAGTTTTGTTTTTCTTTTTTTAATTATAAAAAATTTATTGGTAAGTTACATACATTCAATGGGTTTTGAACCTATGACCTCACCCTCACTTTAGAACTTATAAGGAGAGTGTTAGGAACATGTGAGATGTGAAAATAGAGAATTTAAAAAAAAAAAAAAAAAAAAAAAAAACAATCACACAACACAATTTACATGGTTTGACAATTTGCTTATACATATGGAGCTACAAAAACTATGTCGGGAAGAAAAGTAGCAGTACAGTTTTTTCACTACAATAAACCCTAATTCGGAGGGTAAATAAATACCTCCAAACAGCGAACTAAAAATGAGTACTCTAGCTTGGGCTTGTCAGCCCAAGTTCCATGGACTAAGCCTCACAAAAAATCTCATTTAAAAAGTCAATTCGTGTTACAAACTGGATTGAACACAGAACAAGACTTCTCATTTACTGTAATTTTTTTTTCCAGTTATTCTCTAGCACTTCTAACTTGAAATCTTGGATATTTCACCGCTCTTAGCATAATGCATCCATATAGTTTTGCACTAAACTACACAGCAGACTGATCATATCACAATATCACATAGAAATAGGTCCTTGATTTCACCACATCATCAAATTTCAACAAATGGAGCTATTAAAATGTAAAAAAAAAAAAAAAAAAATGACACCATATATAAGTCATTTAAAAAAAAAAAAAAATCGACATTTTAAAGCGATACAACATAGCATGTGGAGGAACATCATGTAACAATATTGTGAGAAACCGAAGACTTCACCCATAAACAATTAATGGTACAAATTGTTCATAGCTGTCAAAGGGCAAGGTAGGCCCAAACAGGTTATGTCCAACCAGGGGCGGAGCTAGGGGGGGTCGAGAGGGGGCAATTGCCCCCCCTGACCTCACCCAAACTCACACCCCCTTAATATATATATCTTCCTATATTTTCTTTGTGTATGTTTCTGTTTGCTTTAAGTTTATATTCTGCAACTCTGCATGTAATATTGTGCTACGGGGCTGTCACTTTTGGCTCCACTTGTAATGTACTTTTCTTGGCTGATGATTACCAAGAAGCTCATTATATTCCCCTACAAATATCATTTTTAGTAATAATAGCTTTGACTTGAAATTTTATTTTGAAAATATTTCAAACTTGGCTAATGTAATGAAGAGAAAAATTCTTATATGTACTCTATGTAATCTTGGAATTAAAAAAATGGTATATTATCACAACATCTCCAACCAATATGCCAAAATTTTTATGTTGCTTTCTTTAATTCTTCTATAATGCTTTTACGATAAACACAATATAGCATAAAATTAATAAACATCAATACTTTTATGATTAAAAAAAAAAAAATGCCATACAATCTATTTATAAAAAAAAATTAAAAAAAATAAATAAATCTAATGCTATGCACGAGGAAAAAAAAAAAGAAACAACTTATCACTTACATTATATTTTATATGCTAATCAAATTATTTGATTAATTAGTTAAGTATTTTTTTAATTATACTAATTAAAAAAAATTGAAATTTATTTGCCTTCAACTCTTTATTTCATCTTGCCCCCCCTAAACTAGAATCCTAGCTCCGCCACTGTGTCCAACCCAAGTTTGCTCTAAGCCCAATCCAAAACTAAGTCCATCCCACTCCTTTTGCACACAAGCCTTGATTTCCAAACTTATCTCTTACACTCACAACACTCAAACCAAGTTAATTTCAAACCCTCTTAGGCCCAACATGAATACAATAACTAGAAAATCATGCTTTTATAATCTCATTCATTCAGCCCAGCCAATAATAATAATAATAATAATAAAAGGAAGAAGGAAATTTGAATACTACAACAAAAAATGTTTATTACAACGAAAAAAAATTGTTGTAATAACATTAAAGTCATTGCAATAGTTTATGCAAAGTGTTGCAATAAAATTTGAGGTAATAGGTTTGTGTTAAAAAAATCTTGTTGCAATAAATTTTAAATATTTTAATGACAATTTTGATGTAATACTATATTTGCTATTGCAATAAACAATTTACTATTTCAAATATCTTGTAGCAATAAACTATAATTTCACGAATTTTATTGCAATAGATTGCAAATAATTGACAAAAATAATTTTGGTCAAGTTATTGCAATGATATAATAATAATAATAATAATAATAATAATAGGTGAAGTTGAGAGAAACTCAAATTAGAATTCCAAATTAGAGTTCTAATTTTGCGCCATGTGTCCTAAATTATTTATTCTTAAAGAGTTTTATTTCTTAATTTTAGAGTCAAATGTGGGACCACATCATAAATATTCATCCAAGTGAGTTATTAAGTACAAAAACTAAAAAATCTAAAATAAATGAATTGTGCAAAAAAAAAGTACTTCACAATAATTTTTTTTTTTTAAAATGGATAATTTAAATTTTATACCTAATAATATCCTTATAAATTTTTTTAAAGAATTAACAAAATATAAAAATGACTATTAATAGTATTTAAATTATATATATAGGAATTATATTATACATCTTATTGTATATCTTTAAGTGTATTCATGAATATGCATGGGGTTACAAACTAGTTCATTGTAATAGATAATTGTTTCATATTTTTTCATTATAATAGATTGTAAAATAATTGGTATTAGATTATTGTAATAATATATTCGTTGCACCTTCATATTTGTTATTGCAATAAATTGTAAAATAATTTATATTTAGTTATTGCAATGATATATTTGTTGTAATAATCTGACACTTTGAAATTTCTATTGTAATAGATTGTAAAATAATTGGTATCAAGTTATTACAACGATTTCTTCAATTTAAGTTATTGCAAAAAATAATTCTTAATGCAATTTAGTATTAAAGCCTCTATTGCAACTAAAAATTATAAGTTATTTTAACTAATTATTATTAATGTAATAATTTACCACTTTTAAGTGGCAATAGGCCCAGTACTTAAAGCCATTATTGAAGAAGGGGCTTTGTTTGTGCTGTGTAAGGGTATAGACAAGTTGCTTGGTTTATATTGTGGTAAACAAAGTGACAATTGTATTTGGACTTTGTGATTCACAATGAGATTTCAACAGGCTCTACAACTTGATGGACAAGCAAATAGCTATAGTTAACTATAGTTACAAGATTTATTTAGTTAGGTTATCCTAACCCTAACCCTCGGTATCCCTATAAATACCCCTAAAAACCCCATCATTGTTTTTAAAAAAAGCTCTCTAAGTCTCAAGCTAAGCAAAAATGGCGTTCCGTTTTCTCCTCAAGTCTAGTTTGAAATCCTTCACTACCAGAACCCCAACCCATTTTCCACGACCACCACCCCATCCCCTTATTTCTTCTCCCACCACCACCACCACCACCACCACCACTACTATTGCTTATCCTCTCAAGCCATTCCATCCATTTGCTCCACCCAAGCCCTCCACCACCACCACTCCTCTCAAGGCCATCCATTTCCCATCCCATCTAACACATAGCCACCAAGCTCGCTTTCTTCTCAAAAATTAAAAAAGTTCTATTCGATGTGCTCTCCTGGATCAACCTCCACTCTTTTCCACCAACCGTCAAGATGATTGTTCTTACCATATTCAAGGGGATGCTATTTGCCGCGGATGAGAAATGTTTTGAGATACTCATCACTGTTTTCTTCTGGCTCAAACAGAAGGTGGTGACGTGGTGAAACAAGAAGAAGAAGAAGGGGGAGGATGAAGAATGAAGGAGGAAGATGAAGATTGAAGAAGGTGATGGGATTTTTTGTCTAGGTTTCTTTTTTTGCTTTTTGTTTTTTATTTTTTTGTTTTGGTTTTGAGCTTCAAGTTGTGAAAAAAGAAAATACGAGCAAGGATATGTTGAAAATATGAGCAAGGATATGTTTTTTTGAGCTTCAATTTTTCACATGCATTAAACTTCAGCCAAATTTTATGCGAATGAAAATGTCTATGTTTATCTTTTATTGCTTGTTTTTTAATGAATGGTTCTTCAGCTGTTTTTTTTTTTTTTTAATAAGGCATGACTACGGATTTCATTAATAAAACCGAGTGTAATGTGATTGACCATTCCATATTGAATAGTTAATTTAGGAAATATATATTTAATAAATAATAAACTTGAGGAAGCACAAAGTTAAAATGATTTTTTAATTTATTGCAATAAATATATCATTGCAATAACTAAATATCAATTATTTTACAATCTATTGCAATAACAAACATGAAATTGCAACGAATATATTATTACAATAATCTAATAACAATTATTTTACAATCTATTATAATGAAAAAATATGAAACAATTATCTATTACAATGAATATATCGTTGCAATAACTTGACCAAAATTATTTTTGTCAATTATTTGCAATCTATTGCAATAAAATTTGTGAAATTATAGTCTATTGATACAAAATATTTGAAGTAGTAAATTGTTTATTGCAACAGCAAATATAGTATTACATCAAAATTGTCATTAAAATATTTAAAATTTATTGCAACAAGATTTTTTTAACACAAACCTATTACCTCAAATTTTATTGCAACACTTTACATAAATTATTGCAATGACTTTGATGTTATTACAATAATTTTTTTGTTGTAATAAACATTTTTTGTTGTAGTATTAGACCATGTTTCATATTAGGTCTCAGTTTAAGAAAATACTTGTACATTTCTAGAGTTTTGATAAAACTATACGAGTAGTAAAGAATAGTTTCACGGTTTGAATAGTCTTTATACAAAAACAACATTGTAGTTAGTTTTATTGAGAAAAAATTTTGTGCTTAATTCTTCTTTATTTCCCTTACAAAAGAATATTTTAGATATTTATATTTTAATTTAAATATCACTATCATACTGTGGGCCATGATAGGTTTTGCTAGATTGAGTATTAACTTCCCAAACTCAGATGAGAGAATACTTGATGAACTCTGATTAACTAGGGTATGATTATTAATTTTTGTAACTTGACTTGTAAACAAATCGCATATTGTAAAAATCCAGTTACATAATATACATATGACATGTTTTCGATTAAATTTATGCATTGTTAATAACACTAGAAAAAAAAAATAAAAACATTGCCTTAATTTAATTTAAATTTTTTTTACTATTGGATTGAAGGGAACAAGTGTTCTTATCTCAAAATGCTTTTAAATTTACATGAGCGAATAAACTTACTTCATACATATATATTTTCACTTCTTCAAGAAAATAGAAATGTTAAGATTGCAATAATTGATAGTGGTATAGATAGTAAATATGATGCTTTCTTGTGTGACGAAAGAAAAATCAAAGAGTTCCATGATTGCAAGGATAAACTAAAGTTCCAAGACACGTAATTTCCCAATTGATTTTCTCTCTTGAGGAAATTATTATCATATTAATTATAATCATGTGTTAATGTGGCCTTATTCGTAAAGCTGAATATTTTTGTAAAAATGCACATTTTGACAAGCCTAAATCAACCTTACCCAAAGCCGTAGACGTTGTAGGTCGTGAAACCCAACCTACTGTAGTGGCAGCAGGGCAGGGAAAAGAATTGAAACAAAGCCTTGGGATACCTTTTCATTAACTGCATAGCTCAAAATGCAGAAATCTATTCATATAAAATTGTATGGAGAAAGGAAGGAGGTGGAATTCATGAAATTGGATGACATTGTTGATGCATTTTTGAAAGCAATAGAGGATAGGGTCGATGTAATTTTTGTATCCTTGCTATTAAGCCCAAGAAAGCTCCATATTATCTCAATGGAATTGTTGTTGGATCCTTTCTTGCTATGCAGCATAATATTTTAACTGTAGCTACTGCTAGCAATCATGGTCCTAGTATTAAATCAGTTCGAAATGTTGCATTGTGGATTTTGACGGTTGACGCTTCTTCTTCATCTAAATGTTTTAGAACTACTATGCAAGTAGACGCATGTTTTAGAACTACTATGCAAGTAGACGCATTGACGTTCACGGTAATTATCTTTATGAGTTTGTTTACTTGCTTAATAGAATTAATATCTCTGATAATTTTATTTGTATTCAAAAGCATTTTTGTTTTCTTAATTATACCATACAAGTTGAGTTCTCGTACAATGTGCGGTTCAATTTATTATTAGTTTTCTCCAATATTTCAATAAATTTTTATAAGAATCTTGTAACTTAATTGTTTGGCACTTATAGTATTAAAAGTTTTCAATAGAGAGATTCAGAATTCAAATCCCCCACCCCAACTACCGATGCATAAAAAAATATTTCAATAAATTTCATTGTAAAAAATTGTAATCTTTAGTTATTTTATAGACAAAATCGAAAGACACTAAGAGCAGTATAGTGATTTGATCATACTATATATATGTGTTTACAACTTGAAAATTGCATGAAATAGTGGACCCCTCTTCAATGCCTCCCTTTTAATTTATGAAAATAGTTATTTTTTTTTAATGATAAATAATAAGTTAAACTATAGGTTAAAAGAGCCAGTATAGAGTTACAAAATTGCCATTAAAGGCTATACTTGAAACTGCTAGTATAGGTTCAACTTATTGTGTCAATTTTCAGTTTTTAAAAAGCGCCAATATAGGGTTCCAAACTGCTAGTATAAGATATTCCAACAGTTTCTAAAAAAGCGCCAGAACTGCCGGGACTTATACTAGTATTTTTCAAACTGCCGGTGTAAGTCACCTAGGGCTATTGTCACCAAGGAAGCATGGGTGTGCCACTTTGGTTGGTGCACTTGCGTTGGACTCGGCGGGACGCGGTTGCATGTGCGTCTCTTAATGAAATTTTTTTTCCCGACGTGGTTCGATTCAATCTGAAATGGTTCGAAATAGGACCCAATATGGTCTAAAATAATTATTAAAAGAAACCATTAATTTCAAACTTATCTTTAATTTAGTTTTAGTTTCAAACTTTCGATATCATATTCTAATTTATGAACATCATGTAATGGTTATGTATTCGCTTTATTATCTACTATTGCTCTGAAATTGATATATGTTTACCATTATATGAGAAAAAATGCTTAGTAATATATAGAAAATATAAATAAACAAATATTTAATAATTAATGAATAAACAAATCCCGCCACATTCGTGTCCTACTTTTTCAAAAATTGCCGTGTTGCTATACTACATCCACACCCGCACCCATGATTTCTAGATTGTCACACTTATTGGCCAGCGCTAAAAAGTGCTGACATTAAAAGCGCTAGAATAACTCATTTGGGTTTATACTGACGGTTTTTAAAGCTATAGCGGCATTTTAAAAACGCGGCTATAGGTCCAATATTGTGTAGTGATCCTATACTTCCCAGTCACAAATACTTCCACAACAATTCAAAGTGGTTTTGAGGGTTGATCTAAGCGTTGGATTCCCAAAGTTGTTACTGCATGGTTAGAATAGATAGGCAAAGAAGGTGACATGCATTGCATTGTAAGGAACCCAATCGTCATTATTATAAAGCTGAACATTCCAAACTTGATGTTTTTGAAATTAGACACCTAGATAACTGAGAATAATAAACAAATTAAATTGCATTACATAATTTCCAAAAAAAAAAGAAAAAAGAAGAAGGAAAAAGCTTAAACTGAACAATCATCCAAACCTAACCTTAATAACCCTAAAAGATCAAAAAATTAAGCACCTCCCAAACTCATAAATTTTCAAAACCATAATTCGTCACATATACTCGAAATAATAATAATAATAATAATAATAATAATAATAATAATAAGTTCACCTCCGTTGCACCTGATTGTCCCTCTTTCTCTCTCTATTTTCTCTCAGAGAAGAATAATGCTACATTTATAATTCACAAACTATTTTACCATATTTTTACAAATTGTTGATGTGTCTAACTTTTTATAAGTTTTCATCTAGACCCACCATTAACATCATTTTTTTCATTTATCAATAACCACTCACCATATCAGCAATTTGTAAAAAATTTTGTAATAAAGTTTGTATCTCTAGCATTACTCCTTAGAGAAATTAACATCTGCATGTGTTGCTCAATCTAACGGTCAAATATGGCAATTTATTTAATACCCTAGACCCATCTAAGTTAATTTAATTCAATTTTCTCTCTTTCCAAAGCCAACGACACTTTTATTTTCATTGTTTTTAAGGAGTTTTAAGGTTGTCAAGTTTCACAAAGATCACACTAGCTTACAAGTATGTCTAAAACACCAACCAGACACCAATCCAGTTTTGAAGAAATACCATATATATACTAAATAAAATTCTAACAAAGAACCAAAGAACCCCTACATGCTCGGCATAGATTATTGATTTGGAGGTGTGTCAAATCTTTTATATATGTCTACCTCTCCCTCTCATGTAGTACTATTGTGCCTTACGGTTTTTGAAGAGAGAAATATATATTAAAAAAAAGGCATAATTGGGTCTATTAGTTTTATAGATTTTGGTTTGCTGTACTTGTTGCAACCTTTTGATACTCTTGCGACATTAAATTCTTGATTTAGAAAGAAAAATTGTTATAAATTTAAGGACAGGTTTGACGCCTCTAAAAAATTATTATAAAAAAAAAAAAAAACCATTTATAAGAAACCAAATATTGAAAGTCACTTTTATCTGGATTGTATTTGTCAGCGTAATCGTCATACTTTGGGTAGACATCTATATAATTGTCTTCATCTTCATCTTCATCTTCATCCAAAACTTCAGGGTTGTCTTCATTAGCATCTTCAACAAAATCTTCAACTACCCCATAACATTCATCTTCATCATCATCATAATATCCATCTTCAACTTTTATTATGCAAAGCTCATCCTTATCTCGTATCTAGGGGTGTGCAGCTAACCCGCTGACCCGCCAAAACCGACCCGATCCAACCCAACCCACTGGGTTGAGTCGGTTTTTAGGGCTTGGTGGGTTGAGTTGGGTTACAAAAATTTTTTTGATAGCGGGTCGGGTTGGGTTTGGGTCATAAAATTTTAAACCCGCCAAACCCGACCCGACCCGACCCGACCCATCCATATATCTAATATATATTTAAAATATATGATATAATTAATAAATTTTTTTAAATTACTAGCTCTTCCTCCTATTCTATATAAAAGCCAATATTAATATATATTAGTTCATATATTAATGTATAACTGAGTTGGAATATTAGTTCATATATTAATGTATATTTTGTTTATCAACTCAGGTGGCAGGTGTGATATATATAAATATATATATATTTTGCTCAATTTAATAATAATAGTAATAAAAGAAATTGTTAAACCCATGGGTTTAACCTGATCCAATCCGACCCATGTGGGTTGGATTGGACTTATGTGATGGGTTGGGTTGGGTTGAATTTTTTTTAACCCACCATGGTGGGTTGGGTAAAAAAATCCCCTTAACCCGACCCAACCCGACCTATGCACACCCCTACTCGTATCTTACAAGGGACATACCGCTCTTTTGCAATTAATCCAAGCAACATCCCAGTCAAAATAGTATTATCACCATTATATTGGAAACAATCAAAATCTCAAGAATATATATATACCCAAAGTAACATTTGTATTAAAAGTTGTACCATTGACAAACAAAATCCACTTTAAAGCATAGCTATTCTCCTGAGACAACAAAAAAGAAGAAGAAGAAGTCAGATTTATGAATTTGAATTATAAAAAACTTACAAAAGCGAAAGAACACTGCAACACGACTCTACCTTGTCGAATGAGAATATTAGGGAAGCGGTGAACTCACCTCATAATGTATCAACCGAATTATAGGAACTGTACAACCCTCATTTTGTGGACTAACAATTGGTCGTTTTAGATCACTGAAGTCTTGAGCAATCTTAACTAGATCAAGCCCACTATTTGCAAGTTGATTTATAAGCTTAGGACAGGAGGTGCTAGAAGATGCATAATGCCTACCAACCTCTAGAGAAACAAATTAAATCAATATATCAAATCGGATGAAATAGAGTAGGACACAAAAATACACTATTAAAAAAATTTGAGTGACTCAAACTTATTATGGCACACACTACTACCCACCTTTTGGATCCAAGGTTCTATGTATAGATAAAGCTGGAGCTTGTCGCATGTTCAAATCATGTCTGAAAGTAAAACATAAAGAAAAATGAAAATGAAAACAAAAACAAACAAACAATAAAAAGATTGTAGCTTCATTGAATTATTATTATTTGAAGAGGATTAGCTTTACATGCATGGATGACGCAGTATATGAAACATTTAGTTTCCTTTGCAATGATTCTGACACATCTTTCGCAATTGCTTCCTATTAATTAAGTCACATTTAAAAAAAAAATCATCATATTAACATCGCGAAACATCCAGGCCAAATTATGTACAAAAGTAGGCAATCAAATTCAAAATAACATCAAAGAATTCAAATCAAAACCACACACAAAAAAAAAAAAAAAAACATTTCTACTGTGAAAGCATCAACAAACCCTAATATCACATAGATATGCTCAGTTGTAGTGGATTATAATAAACAAATTTACATGACATGATTTCAAAAAAAAAAAAAACTAGAACAGAAGAATTATATAGTATACACAAGGGGTGCTAAACCCCAGCATGGGAAAACATAGGGCAAAAGAAGAGAACAACAAAAGAATAAAAACTAACGGATTTCAACACTTTTTTTTGAAGATGCGACACAACTAAACTCATCAGAAGATTCAAGACTTCATGTTTTTGAAACTAGCTAGACATGTCTAAAACAAGTTTACATCACATGATTCCAAAAAAAAAAAAAAAAAGAGCCTAAAACAGAACAATTATACTAACACTAACACTAACCCTAACCCTAACCCTAACAGATCAAACAATTAATCACCTTTTAAAGTCATACAATTTTTATAACCCTAACTCAGCAAAAATACCATAATAATAGAACCAAACTGATGTAGTTTACTTTGCCCTGAATAAATTGATTTAAAAAAGAAGAAAGAAGAATTTTACCTCCATTCCCCAATCTCTAAGAAGAACCAAACAGCTTGTCCAAAACAAAGATGTAGGTTTAGATTTGCTCGGACTAAGCACTGGATGATAGTTGGGCTTGTGTTAACCACGGTTTGGGACAACAATGGACATACCTTTTCACGTCGTTTAGACTCACTTGGGGGCCCCATAAAGAAAGCCTTTATTCTTCCTCATAAACCCAATTTGGCTTCGTATCCCCTATATTACATATCTTCCTCACGTACTGTGATTGATTCCCATTATAGTAGCCCACCACCAGCACTAGCACCGCCCTTCATCCTTCCATTTCAGCATCTCCACCCACCCACTTGGGTCCCCATCTAACAATCCCATTTTCAAGATTCATATAGTAATTATTTTAATAATAAATTGCACATTACACAAGGGTTTTTTTTTTTACTCTTAAAATTTCAAATTTTGATTTTAATTTGGACACTCTTTTTTTTGTCAACGTGTTAAGATGGCATGACTTAGTTGGGATAAAGTTTGTACCCCAAAGGAGGAGGGTGGCTTAGGCTTTCGTGACCTTAAAGCTTTTAATCTTGCACTTTTAGCCAAACAAGGATGGAGGCTTCAAACCAATACGTCATCTTTGGTTTATAGAGTTTTAAAGGCTAGATACTTTCCGGATAGCGATTTTCTTGGGGCAACAATGAGGTCTTGTCCATCCTATACATGGAGGAGCATTATGGTGGCATAGAATATTGTTCGAAAAGGATGTAAATGGCAAGTGGGTAATGGAGCTTCAATTGATATTTGGGTAGATAAATGGCTCAATGGGCCGGCCACATTCAGTGTGCTTACTAGACCGAATACCTTACTAGATCAATCCTCAATTAGCCTACTCATTGACCCAATGACTGGTGGATGGCGTGATGAACTAGTGAGACAGGTTTTTCTTCCGGCCGATGTTCATTCCATCCTGAGCATCCCTTTGAGTGTTCGCATGCCACGGGACAAGGTGGTATGGGCTTTCACCTCAAAGGGAAACTTTACAATTCGTAGAGCGTACAAAATTGCAGTGGCTGATTCTATGGCGACACGCATGGAGGGAACTTCGAATGGTGAGGATCACATAACATTTTGGAGGAGAATTTGGAGTTTAAATGTATCGAATAAAATTAAGTCCTTTGCCGGGCAGGTGTGTCGAAATATTATTCCCACAAAGGTGAACTTGTGTCATAGGCAAGTTATTGATGATGATATGTGTGAAGCATGTGGGTTGGGTAAAGAAACTAGTGGGCATATTTTTTGGGAGTGTGAGGCAGCTTGTGAAGTATGAGTCCAGTCTAGCATTATCTTCAAAACACAAGGAGGTAGGTACAGTGAATCTGTTGATCTGGTCTGGTATCTCATTTTTATCCAGCATGTGGGGAATGACTTTTTAGAGATGTTATTTATGATTGCATGGAGTATGTGGCATAATCGAAATGCAGCTCGACATGGGAGCACACGACAATCTGTGAATCTGGTAGTGCAGAGAGCTCGGGTGTTGCTGGATGAATTTCAAATAGCAAACCACTCTATATCCCAGCCGAAGGAAGACATGCAGGAAATCTAGGTAGCTCCGATTGCACCTAGCTACAAGGTGAATGTGGATGGGGTGGTTTTTAGTCAATCTTGCCAAGCTGGGGTGGGTGTTGTGATTCGAGTATATGAAGGAGAGGTAATAGTAGCTTTAAGCAAACAAATTCACCAGCTGCTAGGACCTTTGGAGATCGAAGCAAAAGCTATGGAGGTTGGGGTTTCATTTGCTTGGGAGGTGAGTATAAGGGAAGTGATCTTTGAATGTGACTCCAAGATTGTATCTGATGCTCTTTTGGGGTTATGTACACCACCTATGACATGATTCTTACAAAAATGAGAATACACAACTATTCTTTATGTTCAGCATCAGGTGACAAACTTTTAATGCACATTACACAGTGAGAACTGAAAATCACTGGACCAAATGATGGAGATCCCAACATAGGAGTTGAACCACAAGAATTTCTCGGCTTGCTTCATTTGCCTGTTGTGAGAGACATCAAAAAAAGCGTCCCTCAAAAAAGAGATTTGGATACCTTTTAGGGCACCTTTCTTTTTGGGTAAGTGGTATGGAGTCGCCACTTTTTTTTTTGTTAAATAAAAAATAAGAAAAACTAAATACATGACTGAATTGTTCTCTTCATTGATTGAATAAAAGAAATTACATATCTTGGAAAACTAAAAAGTTATATAGCTTTGGGTCCTAGTTACAATCTACCAAAAATACATGGCTTTTGTCCTAGTTACATTCTACCAAAAAAAAAAAAGTAAAAACAAGACTAGATCTACTTAGCCAAAAACCTAAATTCGAAGGCTAGGTTATGGAATGGGAACGGCACCCATTCCGCCCAAACAAAGTAAGTTTGGTCTTCTAGACTCTTGTGACCAATGTACCTTTTATGCATGTCATGTATGATATGTTGAACATGTGATACAAAAATTAAATCACATAAATTTATTTATGAATAAAGTCTCTTCTTTTGTTTTTTTATAAAGTCAAATCTGTTTTGGTTGCTAAAAAAAAGGTTTTGATTTGTCAAAATACTAGATTTGTTTTGTAGCATTTGAAAAGATGGTATGTAATGACAGAAATTCAGATCTGTTTTGTAGTATTTAAAAAAAAAAAAAAGATTTTTTAGTAGCAGAAAAATCAGATCTGTTTTTCTTATATATTAAAAAAAATGAAAAGGATTTTTCTTTTAAGAAGAGAGTTTCACTCATAATATGAATTTATGCAATCATGAATTAAATAGACGAAAGCAAACACAATCATGTTTAATCTCTTTCTATACTTTAAAAATCTGCATAAAAAAATCAGATTTGTATCTATGAAAGATACAAATTAGTTTTTTATTTCAAAAAAATCTAGATCTGTATCCAATGAGGATGCAGATCCATTTTTTGATTAAGAAAAATTCATAGCTACATCTAAGAAAGATGTAGATTTGTTTTTGTTTTAAAAAAAAATTAAGATCTACATCTAAGGAAGATGCAGATCCGTTTTTTATTAAGAAAAATTCAGATCTACATCTAAGAAAGATGCAGATCTGTATTTTTTGTTTTAAGAAAAATTTAAATCCATATCTAAGAAAGATGCAGATCTGTTTTTTATTAAGAAAAATTCAGATCTACATCTAAGAAAGATGCAGATCCGTTTTTTATTAAGAAAAGTTCAGATCTACATCTAAGAAAGATGCAGATCCGTTTTTGTTTTAAGAAAAAATCAGATCTACATCTAAGAAAGATGCAGATCCGTTTTTTATTAAGAAAAATTTAGATCTACATATAAGAAAGATGTAAATCTGTTTTTTGTTTTAAGAAAAATAATTGTTTATATGCAGATAATTGGAATTAAGAAAGAAATCCTAACAATTACATAAACAAAATCAAGATCATGCTTTACCAAGACAATGATTAACTACTCATGTTATGGACAAAGGAAAACATGCATCATCATAAACATGAAACATAAAAGAGAGAGGGTGATTGAAATAACCTCTTGCATAAGTACTCCTTGTTCTTGAGAGGATGTTTTAGGGTTCAAAGACACTTATTTAGTTATTTTTGAAACCTAAAAACCCTAATTTAAGCAGTAACACTCAAATAAGGGATCAGAAAATATGGGCAATTTGAAAGCCTAAAACGTATGCCTCCCAGAGCGTAGAAAAAAGATGCTGAATTATGAGGTTCAATCTCTATTTATAGAGGCCAAAAGATTCTAAAAAATAGGCAAAGACGATTATGGTTTGAATCCGGACGCATTCTTTTGCGTAAAGGTCGAAAAAGGTGTGCCTTATCGTCACCCAAAGGCTGTTGGGCCAAAGCCCATCACATGAAAATTCGGCCTCCGAACACTCTTTCATGTTCGGGTGCTGTTTGGACTCCTCTTTTAGGGTTTTTTAGCCGGTCCTTGTACTTAGATGCGTTTTCATCCTCCGTCTATGCTTATTTTTATCTATTTTCTGGATAATTCAGTCTATTTAAGAATAATTATCTTGAAGATAAATACCCTAAAATAAATCTTGAGAAAGTTTAGATTATCCACAATTTTATTGTTATCCAATCATCCCTTTTATTTCCATGCATGCATCCCTATTTTAAACATTAATTATCAACCAATCACAAAATTATTTAATCAATTTTAATTGTTTAACCAATCAAAATTAATTTAAACTAATCATGTGTGGTCGACTCTAGCTAGACACAATGCATGTTGACCGTGCAAACTTGATCATATGATATCTTTTGATCCGATGGTCTGATTTGAAAACCGAAATCACCGTTGCGACCGTTAGAATCTCAACATCATTTTTATGATATGTAATGAATAGATGCATGTAATGCAAAGACAAATTGAAGCATGTAATGCAAGAACAAATTGATGCATGTAATGCAATTATGATTTTTTGGGGTACATGGATTGGTCATTCAAGTCATTCTCCTTGATTAAATTATGGGTGCAAAATTGAGTGTCTAAACCTATGACAAGAGCAATATCACTAATGTCACCATCATAAATACAGGGTATGGTACTTGGTGCATCAAACAGATGTACTTATCAAAAAAAACAAATTAAAGACATGGAGGATTTATGTAATTTTCTTCAATTATATTAAGGATATACAATAGAATCTATATTAGTTTTCAATAGTCACTAGAGTTGATAAAAGAAAATAACAATGTGGGGAATTTCATTTAAAACTGCCTTAGAGTCCCACCCATTGTAAGTTATAAGCAATATATATTTCAATTTCTTAAGATAGTAGATATGTAAATAAACCAACCAAAAGATTAAGGCTAATGATTAGCCTCAGGAGCTTGAGTGTTGGCATTGAGACTATCATAGCCTCCACCTGTTGATGCCACTGGATTGGCTTGATAAAATGGTGGTGTGACCATAGGTGGTGCACCGTTGGAAGAGGTGGGTGCTGCCGTGCTTCCAGGAACTGTTGTGGTTACACTACCAGGAGGCCTTGGAATAGGATTTAATAGTCAAGGGGCCGATTTAGAAACAACCACAAACTTAAGATGTTGTAAATAGTATTTTAGGATTTTTAAATATCAAGGATATAATATTGCTTAAAGTTTGACTCTTGAACTTGGTGTGATGGCAAGTGTCCTCCATTCAAACAATATATTGAGGGTTCAAGTCTGGGAATTAGTTCCTTAAAAGTTGTTGGTATGACTGCTTACTAACCGCCTCTCTCAGTTCAAGACCCCGCAAAAAGAGGAGCTTGTGCAATGGATACGAAGTTTTTAAAGGGTAGAAGAACACTTCACTGTTGTTCATTGCCTTGTTTATTTTTTATTTTTATGTTTTTAGTGTTTCTCTTATGTATTCTCTGTGTCCTTGGATTTGTGTGTTTGTTTAATAAAATTTTATGTTATTCATAACAAGTAACTATGAAAATCTGCATGGTTTACCGGTATCTATGTCCTTTGAAGTTTGAAATTGTTAATGCGCCTTCTCCTGTATATCATAGTTACAGCTCCTAGAAATTGACATAATGAATGTTTTTATATTGTTGATGATATCATCTTTCTATCTCAACCATCTGTGAGAAAGCAGCACAATGCAGGTTACAAACATAAGGTACTTCACATATCTCTCTCTCTCTCTCTCTCTCTCTCTTAATTATATTTATGTGCTAATTATTTTAATAAATATAGGCAAATGTTAGGACACACTATCAGCAATTTGAGGAGGCACAAACCCAAAACTTCATTGACCAAAGGATTAAGGAACATCTTGGGCAAACTGCAGCATTCCAGTAGGTTGGTGCTGCTAACAATCAACATCTAATGGTTCAGAGGCCTTGCCTTCCTGTTCTACCTACATGCCGATGCCTGGTAGCACACAGTTACCGGGAAGTTCACCATTAATCCCAGGGATTAGGCCTCCTATTTTGCCAAGATCCCTTGGTGCTCCAGGTAAATTGAAACTGTGTTAGCACATTTTGCATGTAGATTTTCATATTTTGAATTGTTTGGCTTCATCTGTGCCTGCTATCTTTCTTTGACTTGGTGCACTGCTTTTGCCATTGCTAGTTGATATTATTGTGCACATATGTTTTCTTTCTTTTGTTATTTGCGTGAACTAGTGAGCAAATCACTGAATTGGGATGCTATTGCTCTCCCATGACCAAACCTTTTTAAATTGGTTAGGACTGGGTGCCACTATCCCAGCCCGGATCCAGCTAGGATCTGTTGGTCATGTCCCCTTCCTAACTTTTTGCTGTTGTATGCTATCCATCTTTAATTAGGTTCCCAATATCTAGCAATCAAATGGTGGATGGACAAGAACATTGGCAGATTATTATGATTTGTGTCTGCATGTTTACGACATTAAAAAATTATCACTATGTTTCATCAATCAAATGGTTCAACCCTAAACTCCTTTGTCAGACACATGGAATATAAATTTGATGCTAGTTCTCTTCCAGGTTTATATTTTATGTGTGATCTTGGTGCACAATGTTTGATCCATAAGCAATGCAAACTTTTCTTTGTCTGTAAGCATGTAGCAATGTGTTATGTTAAATAATTCTCTTGGGTTTGGCAGGTTATATGCCTTCTCTGGCGACGGCACCTATGATGGCTCCACCTGGTGCTCCTTCCTTACCTGCTCAATGAAATCCTATTCCAAGGCCTCCTGGTAGTGTAGCCACAACAGTTCCTGGAAGCACAGCAGCACCCACCTCTTCCAACGGTGCACCACCTATGGTCACACCACCATTGTATCAAGCCAATCCAGTGGCATCAACAGGTGGAGGCTATGATAGTCTCAATGCCAACACTCAAGCTCCTGATGCTAATCATTAGCCTTGATCTTATGGTTGATTTATTTCCATATCTAATATCTTAAGAAACTGAAATATATATTGTTTCTAACTTACAATGGGTGGGACTCTAAGGCAATTTTAAATGAAATTCCCCACATTGTTATTTTCTTTTATCAACTCTAGTGACTATTGAAAACTAATATAGATTCTATCGTATATCCTTAATATAATTGAAGAAAATTACATAAATCCTCCATGTCTTTAATTTGTTTTTTTTTTTATTTTTTATTTTTATAAGTATATCTTTTTGATGCACCAAGTATCATACCCTGTATTTATGATGGTGACATTAGTGATAATGCTCTTGTCACAGGCAAATGACACAAGCCAAGAAATTCTTGTGGTTCAACTCCTATGTTGGGATTTCCATCATTTGGTCTAGTGATTTTCAGTTCTCATTGTGTAATGTGCATTAAGAGCTTGTCACCTGATGCTGAACATAAAGAATAGTTGTGCATTCTCATTTTTGTAAGAATCATGTCTTAGATGCATATCTAGCAATATGGGGTATTTTGGTCATTTTTGGGTTTTGGGGGTATTTTGGTCATTTTTAAGGTTTTGGGGTATTTTGGTAATTTTTTGAGTTTTGGGGATATTTTGGTCATTTTTTGGGTTTTAGGAGTATTTTGGTCATTTTTAGGTTTTGGGCGTATTTTGGTAATTTTTTGGTTTTGGGGGTATTTTGGTCATTTTTAGGTTTTGGGCGTATTTTGGTAATTTTTTGGTTTTGGGGGTATTTTGGTGATTTTTAGGTTTTGGGGGTATTTTGGTCATTTTTTGAGTTTCGGGGTTATTTGGGTCATTTTTTAGAAATTTAGATTTAATGTTGCTTATTTAAATTTTAGATGGGTTTTAGTGGGTATTAGTGGGTTTATCCATTAAGACCCATATAATTAAATAACTTAATGGGTCTTTACCCATTTAATTCAAATATTCAAATGGGTTGGGTTAAGACTTATCCAAATTAGGTGGGTAATGGGTGGGTTCATGGATATGGATAAAAATTGTCACCCCTAGGCACACCAAAGTTTGTCTTACAAAGAGTCCTTGAACTTCATATTTCCCACCAATCGAAGAATCACACCTCATTAGAGAGGATTCGAATGCCAAATTGCCATAAATCTAAGAAGTTCTTTGAACCCATAGATGATAGACAATACCAACGAATGCCAATCTACTAACACGTGACTTCATGCTTTCCCTTTTCAACGAATAACCTTGATACCACCAAGCAGCAAATTGATCATAGGTGGTCAACCAAGCCATAAAGGCATGCTGAGACATAGCAAACTTCTGTCAAATGAAGTTGACCCTCTCAGCCTTCTAAATAGTAAATTCTAATGCCTTGCTCGAACAACAGGCAATTTTGTAAGAGAACTGATTGAAGGTGATGGAGCCAAGTCACTTGATCTGTATTGCCTCAGTTTAACTTGGAAAAATTAAGCTCAAATTGGATTAGCGTCAAGGTCTATTTTATGGCAACCTATTACACACCATGTTCAATTGAAATTTTATCAATTTTGGCAAAATATTGATGCTATTTTGGTTTCTATTTACACTTTTCCATCTTCTACTAAATCAGTCCTTATATTATATGTTAATTTATTTTCAACACTTAACAGCGTTTTTGAAAATCTTATGAAGCTTTTGTATGGCATTACATCTTTTCAAGTGTCTTTCTATTCACCTTCTCCAACCCTGAATTTGATATATTTTTTTGTTTGTTTTTGAAACCAATTTGATATTGTATTTTAAATCTTAGATTTTTAATTATATGAGAGCTTGCAACATTTCTTATATTAGATGTACTTTAAAGACTTAGTCATTTATAAAAGTGGTTTCCCAACTATAAAAAGGTATACATATGATATAATACGTTATTATATATATATATATATATATATATATATATATATGAGAAATGCTAACAAATGCTCTTAGGGTATTAGTTAATAATCCATTTAAACAAAGTTTTTATGAAAAAAGAAAAAAAAACAATTAATGTTTTAACAGTTTTTTTCATTTCCCATAAAAGTGGTGTCAAAACTTTCCTAAAATGGATTATTAACCAATGCCTTAAGGGCACTACTTAGCATGACCCTATCTATCTATAATATATATATATATATATATATATATACACACACACACATTTCATAATATAATATGAAAGTTTTGCCTATACTAGAATGGTGCTGTTCTAATCTATTTAATGTAAAATACATATCTACAATAAAACAAAAATTAAAGAAATTTTTTATTTTTTTATTTATAAAGAAAAATGAAATTGAAATAGTTGTACTACATAATTAAACAAAAATTAGGACATCTTGTAGATTAGCAAATTTCGCATCCTTCACATTTTTTTTTAGAGAGTTTCAACCTATGACGTCTGCTCCTGATGATAACTTTTTATTATCAAACCAAAATATCAATTATTCAACCATCAGAGACTTTACCAATTGAGCTAACTAGAACTCACTGCATCTTCCGCATTAATAAAGAACTATATAAAAAAAATCATTAAAAAAAACAAAAAAAAAAACAAAAAACTACAGTATATAAGGGGTTGTTTGGTAAAAGTATTTAAAAATAGTTTTTTGTTTTACAATCCATAAAATGGTGGGTCCCACACTTGAATTTATTGTTTGGCTAATATTTTCTAAATACAGTTTTCAAAAAACTGTATCCTATTTTCCTGATTTAAAACAAGATTTTGAAAACGGCTTAGCGGGTGTTTTCAGGATACATAAAATATTTTTAATAACATAGTTGTAAATAAATTGAAAATAGTGGACCTTACATATTTGTCCAAACTCTTTTATCTCTTAAATTTAGGAGTTTATCTTTATCTAAAAAAGAATTCTCACACCTCAAATTTGAAACTTATCATTAAAAAAAAAAAAAAATGATGAGCTCTATTCCCTTATCATTATCCACCAAAAAAAAAAAAAAAAAAGTAATTTACAGATTCTACATGTTACTTTTTGTAAATATATTTTTTTAAAAATAGAAATGGTCTCCTAAACAATTATTTTTGTTTTTAATATTTTGAAAATTATTCTTAAAAGTAGGAGCCAAACACATAAATATTTCAAATTTAATTTTTTGAAAATTATTTTTATACGGTTTTGAAAACAAAAACAAGTAACGAGTAATGAGTAACGACTATAACTATTTGAAAAGCTTTTTGGTACTTCGTAATGCATTTTGAAGCCAAAGATTCGAACTTCACATGAAACCCCTTCTTCCTTCTTCTCAAAACTCGATCTCACTACTACTCTCTGCTCTCACTCTCAGATCTCAACTACACCTCCACTCTTTTAGCCTTAGGCCATTCTCTTCAATTTCCACCAACAAAGCCAAATGGAACTTAACCACCAATGTAATCATCACCAACCCAACTCTGTTAACCATGGAGTCATGCACCAACATGCTCCAACTTAAACAAATTCAAGCCCAAATGACCCGCACTGCCTTCATCACTCACACTTTCCCTGTGAGCCGTGTCTTAGCATTTTGTGCTTTAGCTGATTCTGGTGACATTCAATATGCCCGTGTCCTTTTTTCTCAGATTGAAAGACCCAATACTTATATGTCGAACACTATGATCGGGGGCTACTGTAAAGCCAAAATTCCCACCATGGGGTTTTCATTTTTTCGTCAAATGGCTCAAGAATGCGTCAAAATGGACCGGCGGAGCTTCATTTTTGCGCTCAAGGCGTGCGAGCAGTTTTGTATAGTTTTAGAGGGGCAATCGGTTCATTGCTGGGTTTGGAAGATGGGTTTTGATTCGGATTTGGTAGTGCAAAATGGGTTGGTCCATTTTTATGCTGAACGTGGGTATTTGGATTTTGCGCGTGCAGTGTTTGATCAAAGTTTTGTGAGAGACGTGGTTACTTGGACCTCAATGATTGATGGATATGTGGTGCATAATTGTTCAGAGGAGGCATTGAAATTGTTTAATTTGATGTTAGTGAATGATGTTGAGCCAAATGAGGTTACCATGATTGTTGTACTTTCAGCGTGCTCGCTCAAAGGGGACTTAACTATGGGGAAAAGTTTCTATGAGTATATAAAAAAGAGGAAGGTGAATTATAGCCTGAATTTGCAAAACGCTATGTTGGATATGTATGTGAAATGTGGTTGCTTGGTTACAGCGAGGGAGGTTTTTGATGACATGAAAACTAGGGATTTGTTTTCATGGACTATTATGAACCGGCCTTCAATCCGGTCTGGTTATGGGCTAAAACCGAAAATAGTTTAAAAACCGGAAAATTTTGAAAACCGGCCAATTCAACTAGAGAACCGGGAACTGGCATGGTTGAACCGGTTACCGGCCGTTGGGATTTTTTGTCCTTTTCACAGCCTAAAACTACGTCGTTTTGGCCAGGAACCTAAAATCTCCTAGACACTATCACGCTCTCATCTCACGCCTCAATCCTCATCTCAAGCTCTCTGCCTCTCTGCCTCACTCTCACGGTCTCAAGCTCTCTACGTCTCTGCCTCACTCAACTCAAGCTCACTCTCTCTGAATATCCCTCACTCTCTCTGCCTCACTCTCACGGTCTCACCTCATGCACGCCTCTGAAATTTTTTTTTTCCAATCTCAAGCCTAAGGTTCGGTTTTTATGTGAAATTCTATGGTTTTGTGGTTGATTTGTTATTGGGTTTGCTTTGCTTTTTATTTATTTTTGTGCTTAGAAATATTTTAGTGGTGTTTTAGTATTGTGCTTGGGAATTTTGTTGGGATCTGGTTGTTGTTTCCAGCATCAACGGATGAGTCCCCAAACACGATAATTGCTGGAACTTTGGCACCAGTTCTGGCAACTAGTATTAGAAGAATTAGGGTTAAAAGGAACCATTTGATATATATGTATGCCATTTGATATACAAAGTTTGTACTACTTGTCTGAAACAACCTTTAACATTGAAGTACAATAGGGCTGCTGTGATAAATAAACATCGGTTGGAAAATAAATGAGTCAGCTTGATTCAAAGTTTAGGGTAGATAGGTGGTTGGGAGTTTTAATTGCTATACAAACATGAAGATACTTACACTATGCTACTTGTCTTGTAGAGTGGAAAATTAAGTCTTATACCTATACGCCCTCAATTAACTGGTATAGATAATATATGGATTTTGGTGGTGTTTTAGTATTGTGCTTGGGAATTTTGAGTGCTGCTTCAATCTAAGATTAAAAAGTTTAATATTTTGGTTCTGGGTTTTACATTTTAAGGATAAAAATTTAGTGGTGGTTTATTATTGTTCTTAGAAATGTTGAGTGCTGCTTCAATCTAAGACCAACAGTTTGACTCTTATTAAAATTTTGGTTTTGGGGCTGATCTGTTTCTGGGTTTTGCTTTTAATTATTTATATAATTTAAATAAATAATAATTAAATTATTTATGACGTCACCGGTTCGACCATCAGTCGGATCCCGGTCCGACCATAAAACCAGTAATTAGCTCTTTTTTCGGTTCTTTCACTATACCGGTTTTTAAAACCATGTTTGCTCTTTCTCTCTCTCTGAACCTTATGGTTTCAATTCAACACAGCCATGCCTCGCTACTACTGCGATTACTGTGACACCTACTTGACTCACGATTCTGTAAGTCTCTCTCTCTCTCTCTCTCTCTCTCTTAAATTGTTTGGTGCATTTGGATTATATGTATGTCTGTTTAAGGATTTATGTTAGTATTGAACCAAATCATGCAAATGCGATGACTCCTCATATGTTTGGTATTATTTGTTAATAAAAGTGTGGTTTTTCTTGTGCACGATATCTTTTACTAGGAGCTGATGGGTTTATCTTTGTGAACTTGATCGAGGTCTTAGATTGAAGTTGAACTGTTATTCTTATTATTATTTACGTGGGAGCTCAATTTGGTGAGTCTTGTGTTGTGGGGATCTTCTGGGTTCTTATGATTTTAAAAAGCTAAAAATGCACTTTACACACTCTTTAAGTTTGTGGTAGCTTTTAAGTCGGTGTCTCAAAGCTTGCAATTTTCACCCTCGAATATTATAATGACGTCAATGTGCTCCTACTGTTATGGTCCATCACATTTTCACCATTAACCTTCCTAAAAATGATGTTTTTTTTGTGTGGGTTAGTTGCAAGATTCTAATGGGTGTTGACAGAAAGGGCACATTGACATTTTTGTAATACTCCAGAGTGTAAATTAAAAGTTTTCATAGTCAAGGGGCCGATATAGAAACAACCTCAAACTTAAGATGTTGTAAATAGTATTTTAGGATTTTTAAATATCAAGGATGCAATATTGCTTAGAGTCTGACTTTGGACCCTGGTGTGATGGCAAGTGTCCTCCATTCAAACAATACATTGAGGGTTCAAGTCCGGGAATTAGTTCCTTAAAAGTTGTTGGTATGACTGCTTACTAACCACCTCTCTCAATTCAAGATCCCGCAGAAAGAGGAGCTTGTGCAATGGGTACAAAGTTTTTAAAGGGTAGAAGAACACTTCACTGTTGTTCATTGCCTTGTTTATTTTTTATTTTTATGTTTTTAGTGTTTCTCTTATGTATTCTCTGTGTCCTTGGATTTGTGTGTTTGTTTAATAAAATTTTATGTTATTCATTAAAAGTGTTAACTATGAAAATCTGCATGGTTTACCGGTATCTATGTCCTTTGAAGTTTGAAATTGTTAATGCGCCTTCTCCTGTATATCATAGTTACAGCTCCTAGAAATTGACATAATGAATGTTTTTATATTGCTGATGATATCGTCTTTCTATCTCAGCCATCTGTGAGAAAGCAGCACAATGCAGGTTACAAACATAAGGTACTTCACATATCTCTCTCTCTCTCTCTCTCTCTTAATTATATTTATACGCTAATTATTTTAATAAATATAGGCAAATGTTAGGTCATACTATCAGCAATTTGAGGAGGCACAAACCCAAAACTTCATTGACCAAAGGATTAAGGAACATCTTGGGCAAACTGCAGCATTCCAGCAGGTTGGTGCTGCTTACAATCAACATCTAATGGTTCAGAGGCCCCGCCTTCCTATTCTACCTACACCTGTAATGCCGATGCCTGGTAGCACACAGTTACCTGGAAGTTCACCATTAATCCCAGGGATTAGGCCTCCTGTTTTACCAAGACCCCTTGGTGCTCCAGGTAAAATGAAACACATTTTGCATTTATCCTTGTGTTAGCACATTTTGCATGTAGATTTTCATATTTTGAATTGTTTGGCTTCATCTGTGCCTGCTATCTTTCTTTGACTTGGTGCGTTGCTTTTGCCACTGCTAATTGATATTATTGTGCACATCTGTTTTCTTTCTTTTGTTATTTGCGTGAACTAGTGAGCAAATCACTGAATTGGGATGCTATTGCTCTCTCCCATGAGCAAACCTTTTTAAACTGGTTAGGACTGGGTGCCACTATCCCAGCCCTGATCCAGCCAGGATCTGTTGGTCATGTCCCCTTCCCAACTTTTTGCTGCTGTATGCTATCCATCTTTAATTAGGTTCCCAATATTTAGCAATCAAATGGTGGATAGACAAGAACATTGGCAGATTATTATGATTTGTGTCTGCATGTTTACTACATTAAAAAATTATCACTATGTTTCATCAATCAAATGGTTCTACCCTAAATTCCTTTGTCAGACACATGGAATCTAAATTTGATGCTAGTTCTCTTCCAGGTTTATATTTAATGTGTGATCTTGGTGCACAATGTTTGATCCATAAGCAATGCAAACTTTTCTTTGTCCATAAGCATGTAGCAACATGTTATGTTAAATAATTCTCTTGGGTATGGTAGGTTATATGCCTTCTCCGGCGATGGCACCTATGATGGCTCCACCTGGTGCTCCTTCCTTACCTGCTCAATTAAATCCTATTCCAAGGCCTCCTGGTAGTGTAGCCACAACAGTTCCTGGAAGCACAGCAGCACCCACCTCTTCCAACGGTGCACCACCTATGGTCACACCACCATTGTATCAAGCCAATCCAGTGGCATCAACAGGTGGAGGCTATGATAGTCTCAATGCCAACACTCAAGCTCCTGAGGCTAATCATTAGCATTGATCTTATGGTTGGTTTATTTCCATATCTAATATCTTAAGAAACTGAAATATATATTGTTTCTAACTTACAATAGGTGGGACTCTAAGGCAGTTTTAAATGAAATTCCCCACATTGTTATTTTCTTTTATCAACTCTTGTGACTATTGAAAACTAATATAGATTCTATTGTATATCCTTAATATAATTGAAGAAAATTACATAAATCCTCCATGTCTTTAATTTGTTTTTTTTGATAAGTACATCTGTTTGATGCTCCAAGTATCATACCCTGTATTTATGATGGTGACATTAGTGATAATGCTCTTGTCACAGGCAAATGAAGCAAGCCAAGAAATTCTTGTGGTTCAACTCCTATGTTGGGATTTCCATCATTTGGTCCAGTGATTTTCAGTTCTCAGTGTGTAATGTGCATTAAGAGCTTGTCACCTGATGCTGAACATAAAGAATAGTTGTGCATACTCATTTTTGTAAGAATCATGTCATAGATGCATATCTAGTTGTTGCTACTGGAAAAGAACCATTTACAGAGAGTTATTATCTACTTCGACATGCTCTTATGCTGTAGCAGCAATTTTTGCTTGAAATATGTATTCAGAAACCAATTCACAAGCAAGTGCTGGTTGCAATCTCTTCAAAAAAAAAAAAAAAGTGCTGGTTGCAAGGAAAAGACAATTTTTGGCCAATCCGTGTTGTAATTTTGTTTGGGTTCTCGGTTTGTGGCTTCCTGCAACCCCCTCTCTCTTCCCTCTTCTCACTAAGTAAAAAGAAATTGTGTTCAAGGACCTTTTTTGTTAGAATGGCACTGGGGCTTGAAGATAACTTGGCTCATCCTGTGGCTTGTTATCCTCATGCCAATTTTACAGCTTTATTTCCTATTAGTTTGTCACTCCTTGGATTGATTGGCACTGGTATTTTACCATCTGCCACATTTAAAATATACGAAATATTGGAAAGAGATCACTTGCCTCCTTTACACTCAATACTCGTTATTTGCTCGGACATAATACTAGCAACTTGATTGATGCTTCTATACTCATATATATATGGGGTATGCCATTTTGAAGGTGTGAGTTGTGGACCAAAATGCATCTTCAATGCTTGCATTATATTTTTCTTGCTTTAATGTTTTTTTCAAGAAATAAAGGCGAAGGAAAAAGAAATTTACAATATAACTAGGTTGGGGCACTAATGCACTGAACAACAATAATGTTGCACAAATCAATATATGCTTAATACTCTTGGGGCATATATATTGCAGGGTGTCCTTAAAAAAGCAATTATAATCCCCTAAATCCTGGCATAATGCTTACGCTATACTACACTACACTACATTGATTAGTAGACAACAATTTGGTGCTCTTTTTTCCCAAAGAAACCAATTTGAAGTCAACTCTTTACGTGAGAACAAAGTCATTGATCTCAGTGTTCCAAATAATACAATAGAAAGTATAACGAGTAAAACTTTGCTAAAAAATAAGAGCTATAAAAAAATCAAGCCCTCAAAGTGACCAACTCTGATTTTGAGAGAGGTGAAATCTCAGTGTTTCTATAATACAAGAGAAAGTATGAGTAAAATTTTGCTAAAAAAAATAGCAGGAAGAAATCAGCCCTCAAAATGACCAGCTCTGATTTGGAGAGAGGTGGAAAAATCTTGGTTGGATCCATACCCCTTTGAGGTAACAGCTTTCAAATTCTTCAGCAGACTCAACTTCCTCATTACATATAATAATGTTAGTGCTATCATTCTGTACCACTGTTCCACAGATAGAAATTGAAACATCTTCACCCAGCCCCAATTTTTTCTTCATGTTTCTTCTCACAAAATGACTCTTACTACGAACATATGGGAGATGCTTTATGGTGGTTGAATTCTCATTCTTAAGTAGAGTGTGCTGTACACAGGTTTTGTCCTTGACAGAGAAGGTAATTAATTTGTTTATTTTGTCAAAAAAATAGAAATTTTGATTCCCATATATAGCACTACCTAATTCCCTTACATTATAAAATTGGATGAGTTCACACTTAGCCCATGCATTAGCTCCACGTTGAAGAACATACAGCGAGAATCCAGACATAATGTCACGATGCATGACAGCAACAATGCATTCAAGAGTGGTGGGAGGAGATGAAAATGCTGCAGCATGGTTAGAGAGAACCGAAAGGGGAAACGTAGGAATATCTATTTTTGCATGAGAGAATGGGCAGTAGAAGAACATTGGGCCTCCTTGAAATACAAGAATCCATCCTTGGTGTGATGCAATGCAAGTTGCTCCATCCAATTCTGGGATGCTAGTAGTGTACCTTCTTCCAGATTCATCATACAAATGGCATTGTGAATTTTCACCATAGATTAGAAACCAGGGTTTATGATTGGCTGAGGCTTCAATCTTAGATAAAGCTGTGGATGCAGCAGCTCTCCAAGCCTTACATACACCATGAAAACTCAGAAGCTCAATTAGGCCTAATCGATCCACAATTAATGATAGAAGCTCTGCAGGAAGACCAGACCAAAGCCCTGTCATACCACTTTTTTTTTTTTTTTTTTTTTAAGAGGTCATACTACTTTCTTCGACTCTGAGAATACCGAGTTGTCTTGCTGTTACTTTGCCATTGCTAGCGCAACTAGGTTCTCTGAGCATATAACATAACATTATAAGTGAGAAAAATAATAAGGCATTGCAGATGAAAATATTCAAATGAAAACAAACATGTGAGCACAATATTTAATTATTAGTAGTTTGTTCAAAGAGAGTTTTTTCCTTGCATAATTTTTAAATAGTTATGAATGAAAGTAGGTGTCTTTGTGCTGATACTTCTAATTAAAGCCAATGCACTCAATACCTCAAGTTGATATCCGACTGCAATAGTGATGCAGGCTTTTTTTGAATGTTATATTACACAACACAACACATGTCAATGTTTATTTTGCTAGTTCAGCAACATCATAATATCATAACACTAGAGACAAGCTATAAAAAATTATAAAAATCAAATCTTTGAAATAAGATTATGTTACAGAATAGAATAGGTCTATATGCTTGTGAATGGTGCTTCTACAAAAATGTAATAATCCTTGTGTGATGTGATGTACAAACTATATATATTGCATGATCAACAGCATTTGGATCATAACAATCATAAACAATAATAATACGGGTAGACAATAAATTTGTTTACATATTGTGGTACAATCTCAGATAACTTCACATGTCATTTTACACAATGAAAAACTTATTGATAATTGTTGCTATACCCCATGAATAAAAATCCCATCTTTTCAATTTTCACTGTGAAGAAGAGAATGAAAGTTATAACAACAAAGCGATTAACTTTTTTACTTTTAATGAGAAAGTCCTATGTTACATGAACTTTAACAAGAAAATTCTTACCAAAAAAAAAAAAAAGAAAAAGAAAAAGAAAAGAAGTTGATCTAATGATCTTGATTCTTGTCTCACCTTTATGCTTTTGCAAAACAGAGTCCCATCTTAGAAAGTACAAGAAAGACTCTGAAAAAGAACACCCAAAGAAGCCATCAACGATGAGGTTTGGTTTTCTGTATTTGTAGAGCCAAATCCAGTATTGTTGTTTGTTACCTATACTATTATTTAAGGGGTTTCTTTTGTTTGGATTCCTCAATTTTGATACCCAAAATATCCTCAGATTTATCCGGTTTGTAAAGCTTAAATAGTAGGGTTAGACATGTAAAATTATCAATTTAAAAAGTCCTAAATTTTAGATAATTTTTTTTAAAAAAAATTACCTACAAAATAGGAACACTCCCACTAACCCACTTATTCTAACACACGTTTCTAATATTTTATTCTTGAAAAAAAAACCCTCACGTTCAGTCCAAAAAAAAAAAAAAAACATAACTAATGAAATACCCTTAATTTAATAAACTTATCTTTATCTTTAAATCATAAGAAATGGTTTAAAATCTTAAATTGATAAAAATTAAAAACAAAAAACCTAATGAAAAAAAGCCACGTTGTATCAAAATATTATCTACCACGTTTCTGTTTTGAAAAAAAAAAAAAAAAAAAAACTATCCTACGTTTTGTAAAAAAAACTACCCCGGCCACCCCTTTTTTTTTCAAATTAAAAAAAAAAAAAAAAAAAAAAAAAAACCCTTAACATGTTTGAATTCCAATCCCACATTTTACTCCTACCGGTTTGTAAAACTTAAATAATAGGGTTAGACATGTAAAATTATCAATTTAAAAAGTCCTAAATTTTAGATAAATTTTTTTAAAAAACATTACCTACAAAATAGGAACACTCCCACTAACTCACTTATTCTAACACACGTTTCTAATATTTTATTCTTAAAAAAAAAAAAAAACCCCTCACGTTCAGTCCAAAAAAAAAAAAAACATAACTAATGAAATACCCTTAATTTAATAAACTTATCTTTAACTTTAAATCATAAAAAATGGTTTAAACTCTTAAATTGATAAAAATTAAAAAATTATCTACCACGTTTCTATTTTGAAAAAAAAAAAAAAAAAACTATCCTACGTTTTGTAAAAAAAACTTCCCCGGCCACCCCTTTTTTTTTCAAATTAAAAAAAAAAAAAAAAAACCCTTAACATGTTTGAATTCCAATCCCATATTTTACTCCTAACAAATTGCTTGAATTCTACTCTCCCATGTTTTACTCCCAAGAAACTGCTTTACTATCAAATTTAAAATTTTAAACTTCTTTTTAACTTCTTTTGCTTATCCGGTTTACTTCTTTTGCTTATTCGGTTTTTATTTTCTATACTACTATTTAAGGGGCTTCTCCTGTTTGGACTAGAATTTTCTTTTGTTCCAAAATACTCCTACTGCCTAGGTTTAAGTAGGGGCAAAATTTGGTAAAAGTGTTTCTTTAACTCCAACGTAAAATATTATCTACAAAATATGACCACACTTCCATTACACCCAAAGATTTTAGATAAATTTAAAACAATGTTACCTAAAAAATAGGAACACTCCCACTAATCCACTTATTCTAACACACGTTTCTAATATTTTATTCTTAAAAAAAAAAAAAAAAAAAAAAAAACCTCACGTTCAGTCAAAAAAAAAAAAAAAAAAACACAACTAATGAAATACCCTTAATTTAATAAACTTATCTTTATCTCTAAATCATAAGAAATGGTTTAAAATCATAAATTGATAAAAATTAAAAACAAAAAACCTAATGAAAAAAAGCCACGTTGTATCAAAAAATTATTTACCATGTTTCTATTTTGAAAAAAAAAAAAAAAAAAAAAAACCCTTAACATGTTGAATTCCACTCCTACATTTTACTCCTAACAAATTGCTTGAATTCTACTCTCCCATATTTTACTCCTAAGGAACTGCTTTACTATCAAATTTAAAATTTTAAACTTCTCTTTAACTTCTTTTGCTTATTTGGTTTTTATTTTCTATACTACTATTTAAGGGGATTCTCTTGATTGAACCAGAATTTTCTTTTGTTCCAAAATACCCATACAGCCTAGGTTTAAGTAGGAGCAAAATTTGGTAAAAGTGCTTCTTTAACTCCCACGTAAAACACTATCTACAAAATATGACCACACTCCCATTACACCCAAAGAAACCATCAACGATGAGGTTTGGTTTTCTGTATTTGTAGAGCCAAATCCAGTATTGTTGTTTGTTATCTATACTATTATTTAAGGGGCTTCCCCTGTTTGGATTCATCATTTTTTTAGTTCAAAAATGCCCTTATACCCCTATGTTTAAGTAGAGATAAAACTACAGGACAATTTGGTAAAAATGCAACTCTAACTCCCACCAAAACATTGCCTAAAAAATATGATCACTTTCCAATAAATTTTCAAATTACTTTATCCACTTATAAATTATATTTTCAAAATAAAAATTATATGGTGTATATATATGGTGTTCAAAAGAAATCATTAAGTTTTCTGTACTACTTTTCTTGTTCGGAAAAATATAAAAACCCTATATATGTTGTCTAGTAGGGTTTTTAGAGTAGTGTATAACGAAGTCATTTTGTTCCCAAAAAAAAAAAAAATTACAATTTACTCACTTATGGTTTGGCAAAAATTTAAGTTGCATAACTGTGATTTGAAATTCGACACTTTACCTACCTGAAGTTTGATCAAAATATAAGTTGCCTATATGTGGTTTGAAATCCCATGAAGCAAATGTTCCCCTAGATTCTTTTTTATCATCTTGTATTTTTATGTATTTTTGTGTGTTTTTCAAGGAGAAAAACATAAAAGTATAACAAAATTACATATTTAGCCTAATTTTTAACATAGATGGGTTACAAAATTCTAATTGAGCTAATCTCAGATGAGTAAAGTGTCAAATTTCAAACCACAGGTAGGCAACTTAAATTTCGGCCAAACCATAAGTAAGTAAGTTGTGATTTCCAAAAAAAAAAAAAAAGAGTTGTGGGCAATCGTTCCACTAGACCAAATGCCCATTTGTTTTTACTATTATGATTAAAATAATTTTTATAGAAAAAATATCATAATTTTCCTACAAAATATTTAGCCAAATCTTTCCACTGTCTTTTTCACTTCCCCACCAAACTGCAAAGCCTTAATATAATAATGATGATGATAAAAATCTCGTAAAACCCTCTTTTATTTCTCATCACTATCCTTTTTTCTTTTTTTTTTCAAAAATTTTAAAATATAACATGTTTTGTTGTGGTTTTCTTTAAGTAACAATAGTAAACTAAACAAATAACTGCCTTAAAGATTATATTTATATATTCATAGCTTTTATATTTAGAAAGATTTTCACTTAAATTTGACTTTCACTTAAATTTAACCATACTGAAGTCGACTGAAATGCTACATTAATGTGGCTCAACAAAAGTGTAATAACAATAAATACTATATTTAAGATTTTATTTATTAGATTCTCAAAAGATTTTATTTATTACAAGTTTGAGATTTTTTTTAATAATAAATTTTTATTTAAATTAGGTGCTTTCAACCCAAACATGTCTTTTCCCATTATGTAAGTGCACAAAAATAGATACCAAAATGAACTAAAGTGATATGAATGAACCAAATTGGACCAAATGGAGATAATAGGACCGAATAAGAACGAATGGATCGAATAGGACCAAAGTGGACAGAATGGACTGAACGGAACCAAATATGACCGAAGTGGACCAAATAGAAGCAATTCAGACTGAATAGGTCAGAATGGATCGAATAGAACCAAAGTGGACAAAATGGACCAAATAGGACCAAAGTGGAGCGAATGGCCCGAATAGGATTGAAGTAAAACAAAGTGCATAGAATGGACCGAATAGGACCAAATAGAACCAAAGTAGATATAATCGACTGAATAGGACTAAAGTGGACAGAATGGATCGAAGTGGACAGAATAACACCAATGTGGACGGAATTGGGCCAATGTGGACTAGATGGACCGAATTAGACTGAAGAGGATAGATTAGGACCAATGTGGACCAATTAGAGCCAATGTGGACCGATTAGAGCCAATGTAGACTAAATGGACCGAATTAGACTGAAGTGGGCTGAATAAGACCAAATGTGCCGAATTGGACCGAATAGAACTTTAGTGGAAGAATGGACTAAATAGGACTGAATAGGACCAAATTGGACCGAAGAGGGTAGAATGGACCAAATAGAACCAATGTGGACCAAATAAGACTTTTGAATATTTATCATTTTTATTTCATTTTTAGGGCTCATCTATATATATATATATATATATATATGGGTTGGGTTCAAATTACACTTGTTGTAATTTTAAGTAATGTTACACCAATCAGTATTTTTTAATTGGATGCGAATTTTGACAAATCCACTGTTAGATTACATTATCTTCGTATATTCTCAAAACTTACAAATTTTCATGGTGATCAAAGATTAATAGTCATGTCATCAATCAATTGTTTAAATTCAATTTTTTGTAATTTAAAATAATGCATAAAAGATGAGTTTATAGATCTAATAGTAAATAATATTCAATTGACATGAAAATTGGCAAGAATGTTAAAAACATATAAAACATGTAATTCAACGGTGATATTTTCAAAATATGAATTCTATAACAAGTTATTTAGTGGTGTAACATTGCTTAGAGTTACACCAGGTGTAACTTGAACCCAACCCTATATATATATATATATATATTAATAGGTAAAGCTGAGAGAAAATCCAATAAGGTTTTAAATTGGATTCCAATTGTTGTCTAATTTTGCGCCACGAGTCCTATTTAAGGTTTTTTATTTTTTATTTTCTAGGTGAGTTAATGAGGCGCAAAAGATGAATGGTCTAATATAAATAAATCATCAAAAATCAATAAAAAAAAAGAAGAAAAAAGAAGAAGAGTAAACTCATGTGTATATCCAAAAGAAATTAAAAAAATAAAAAAAAAAGAGAGAGAGTATAATTTGAATCTATATATGTGTGTAATTGTAATTTTTTTTAATTGTACTATGCTTATGCACGGGTTATACACTAGTATTTCAAATTTCTAATGTCTATTTTAGTATTTTTCTTTGTATTTTTTAAACTCAAAACTAAAGATTTTAGGCCAAATATAATAAAATTTCATACTTTTCAACCAAAAAATGAAAAACAAATAATAATAATTTTTGAGCTAAACTTGGAAAGAAAACTTACAAAAGGAATCAATTTTAGGCCAAATTAGTCTAAAATGGATTGAAGGGGGGATTGAAATTGATTGAGTGGACCGAATTGGACCAAAGTAGACCTAATTGGATCGAATAGAAATTGTTTAATTTTTAGGGAGAACAAATTATCTTCAAAAAAAAATTAGAGAAAAAATTATGCATTATATTACAATACAAAATAATTATTTATTCTCATACATCACATAGATATGTGACTAGTAATAATAATAATAATAATAATAATAATACAAAGTAGGCTAATCCATTTCTTTTGCTAGTCGAACAATTTCTATATATGATACCAACACTACAAGCATTCTTGATTTTAGTTGCAACAAGTTCTGAATTTATGCTTTTACATTTTTGACTTTTATGTCAAGTCAGTAGCTTTTATGTCAAGTCAGTAGTCCTTGGCCTAGCAATAGAAGATTATAATATTTTCTTAAAAGGAAAAAAATTAATAGATTACTACTTGGAATTGGAATTTTCTTACCAAGTTCACCAACATAAAAGATCTTAATAATTATGCAAGTAGCTATAAAGTCAAGTGCTTCCATAAAACACAGTAGAATGTGCCTAAACAAAAACTTGAAAAAGAGCAAGAGAGAGATATTCTGAAAAGGGATAAGTCCTCATAGTCACCAGCTCTGCTTTGGAGAGACTTGGAAAAATCTTGGTTGGATCCACACCCCTTTAAGTTGGTAGCTTATGGAATCTTCAGCAGCTTCAATCCTCTCATTAAGTACGAGCTTGTCAATACGATCATGAACTAGTGTCCCACAAGTAGAAATGGAAACATTCTCTGGCAACCCCAATTCATTCTTCATGTTCATATGTATAAAATGTCTCATCCTACGACCAATTGGTAGATCATTGATACCCGGAAATTTATCTTTTGGACGAGGAATTATAACAAAGAAATTCCAGCTTTTGTCAATTGAAAAGGTAACTAGATTCTCTGAATTGTCAAAGAAGTAAAACTCTTCATCATGATAAGTAGCACCTTTGATTGTCTTTATGGTGTCTCGCGGAAGATACCCTTTGTGATTAGTCCAAACCTTAGCCCCATGACAAAGCATATTCAACTCCAATGTGGTTTCACTACTACGATTAATAACAGCAACAAGACAATCTTGAGAAGTAGGAGGTGATGAAAACGCAGCAACGTGGTCAGTGACTTGCGAGTGAGGGAACCTTGGAAGGTCTATTTTAGCATGAGAGAAGGGACAAAAGAAGAACATGGATCCTTCTTGGAACATAAGAAGCCATCCTTTGTTTGATGCAAGGCAAGTTGCTCCATTCAATTCTGGGATATTAATGGTGTACTTTTTACCCGAGTTGCTTAACAAGATGCATTCAGAATTCGAACCATACACCAGAAACCAAGGTTCATGATCTGGTAAGGACTCAATCTCAGCCGAAGCTGTGGCAGAAGCAGATTTCCAATCCTTGCAGACACCACGGAAACTGAGAAGCTCAATTAGGCCTAACCTATCTGCAATTGGTGATAACAGGTCAGAAGGAAGGTCAGACCATTTTCTCTCTGCCATTTGGCCATATGTAGTCCTGATAAGACCCGTTTCTATGGACATTCTATGCCTGCTAAACATGTTATAAGAACATAGAAAAAGATTACTGGAGAACTAGCAAGAAAGGAACTAATAAAACCTAAAGAATTTTACATTCATACAGGCATACCCTGATCAATAGAGTGGAGTGTCCTAGAAGTAGTAAAGCTTCCTAATGCTTAAAAGGACACTAGTGGTGGAGCTACTCATATCATTGTGGTCATCATCATCATCACCATCATTAAAGAAAGAACAAAGAAAAAAGAATAAGGGCATTTAATGAAATCAGAAAAACAAAGCCCTTTCAACATGATGAATTATTCATTATATGTGATATGGTCTTATAGAAAATCTGAATGAGGTCAAACAAATTCTAACGACAACCAAACTGGTAATTGTGTATAGTTCTTACCACAAAAGAAACTAACTAGCATATTGAATAGCTCAATAACCAAACAATGCAATTCATCACCAAAATGACTATACTCAAAGAATGCAATTCATCACCAACAAGAATCAATAATCATAAAGCAAATACCTCATGCGTGACAGCATGAGGTTCGGTTATGTAGCACATTCCTTCAAATTCTCTTTATTTAGGCTACCATCTCAATGAAGTTTGCATTTAAATTTAAGTATTAGTTCACTAAATTATATTAATTATGATTGCTAATATTGTTTAGTAGAGAACGTGTCCAAAACAGGATTTAACCAAAGCCTAAGCATTGTTTACAGGATGTGTATATATATATATATATATATATATATAAACTCTTCTCTTTCTAATCAATTAATTAACCCAAAAAAAAAAAACCTGTTTGAAGCTACACAAAACATTAACATACCAGATATTGTCAAGAACAAAATTTTAAGAAGGGGGAATGAAGGATACTCAAGCATCAAAGCAACGTATTACTAAAATTACAATCAGAATTGCCACTCTCTTTTTTCTTGATTGGTAAATTGCCACTCTTTTTTGTTTAGAAAAGAACCTAGAAATGTTAATGTCACGTATTGTATATGTATTCATGATTTTTGATTGAGATGGGTGTGAAAATACAACTTTAAAATGTACACTTGTTGATCATAATCATGGATCATCTATGCATGACATGTTATGGTAAACCTGCTACAATCGAGAGAAATAAAGACAAATCAACAAGAACACATGCATTATATTACCTTGGAGATTGGGGTGAAGAAACCCCCTCCTCAAGAGAACAGAGATCTAGATTTACAGAGTAAGGATCAGCCATCACAATGTTAATTTGTGATAAGTGCAAAAATAATAAACCACATAGTATTGTTTTATGTGTTGGGAAAGTCCAAACCAGTACATGCGCGCACGCACACACAAGAATTTTAGTTTCACTAGTTCACTAACAGCTGTCAGATTTTCCAAAGATCAATACTAGGTAGTTTTCACAATCTTTAACACATCTAATAACGTACTGATCAGTTATTATTTTTATGATTGAAAACATCTTAGCTTTGAAATAGATTTTATTAAGAGACCATATCATATCCCATAACCTCACTTTTATTAACACCAATCAAATCAAAATACATTACACGAGTATATATAAAACAGATTGTGACAATTTTGCATCTTAAAAAAAAAAGAAAAAAAAAGAAGAAGCTAAATTAGACTCCAAATGCAATCGGATGTGAGAGTGAGACCCACTGGTTGTGGATTTTAATGAACCTGAAATGACCACCTCATTACTTCATTAATGTATAAATAATAGTAAGAAATGAAGTACCAACAAAAGAGGGCATTTGGTCTAGTGGTATGATTCTCGCTTTGGGTGCGAGAGGTCCCGAGTTCGATTCTCGGAATGCCCCTAAAAACCTCTTTTTTTTGTTTTGTTTCAACAAATTTTTTACTTTTTTTTAGCTCATAACGATGTCGTTTTGTTGTTACTTTTTTTATGAATAAAATATAGAATAATATCACAAAAACAATTTCCCTCCCAAATCTTTTCCCACTGTCATTTTTTCAGTTCCCCTCCAAACCCCTAAACCCCTGTTTAATTTCCACTATTTCTCATCATGTTTTGTTGTGGTTTTCTTTTACTTTTGGGCTAATCAAGATTCAAGAGTGACCCAGATGCAAAAACACACTCTTTTTTGTTCTTCTATGATGGGTAAGGAAATTTAGCAGCAAAATAATGTATATATAGTTCATAAAATTTTCCCAATGGCTGATGTTAGCGACTCTAGCAATACTCAGATTCTTGACTCTCAGCCTCAGCCCCCATCATCACCACCATCTGGTAAACTTTTTTTTTTTTCTCTTTCTCTATTGATTTCTCAGCTCTTTGCTTTTGATCAAATGATTGAAAATGGGAAATTGTAAAATAACCATGTCTTAAACAGTAAAATAATTGTTTTTTATTTATTTATTAATAATAACGTGATTTTTATGTGGTAAAGTAGACAAATATATGGTAGTGTTAGTTTGTGTAATGAGATTTTTCTTTTGGGTACAAAAGTAGGAAATGAAGCTAATGATGTGACAGAAGTTGGGTATGGCTTATGAAGATACTGTTGTGCTTGATAGTCCATTAGCCGAAACCCAGTTGGAGAAACTTGTTTTTGATGATGAGGTTGTGGGTGATGGGATTGGGGGTGCAGTATGTGAGTATGAGGAAGAGGTGGTGCTTGACAGTGAGGATGAGGGAATGCATGGAAGTAAAGTGGTTAATGTTGTTAATGGCGTATTGGACGGTAAAGCCAATAGAAGATTGAAAGGGAATGTGATGGATTTGTGGAAGGGGCGGCTCAGTTCGCCTTGTAAGCGAGTGGACATGGCATTGGCATCAAATGTCTCCAACCAGGAGCAATTTGGAGCAGGTTAGTGTCCACTAGTTTTATCTGAAAGTGTATTTTGCTAGTGGGTTTTGAATTTTATTTTTCTTCGTGTTATTTATGACTATTGTTGAGTCTTCATGTTGTGTTATAACTTATAAATGAACTTACATTTACATGTATATGCATTTCTTTAATCCTTCTGCGAGAAAAAAAAAAAGGGCAATTTTGTGAAAACTATTCTGTGGATTGTTTGAAGGGAATAAAGGATCTTCTATAAATTTTGAGAGCACTGGTAGGGGAAAAGATCTATCTCATCCACCTCCAAGTGATTACAACCTTGCTAGATTGAATTACATCAATTCTCAGGAACCTGGGGAGTCAGCTGAAGCCAATGCACTCAGGTTTGTGGATCACTTCTTGTCATCTAACAATGTTGGCATGTCTCCAAGTGTTGGCCATGGAAAGACTTTTAGGGAGAAATCACCTCCTGTATTCAGTGCAAAAGGAACTCAAAGTTTGGCAAAGAGAATTAAACTTGGAACCGCAATTGTAAAAACAGGAGCCCTTGAATGGACTGATAGTGATCAGCATGGAGGTGGTGAAATTGCTAGCAAAAGGATGGAGGCATCTATTGATTTTGGAGGTTGCAGGCAGAAATCAGTGACAAGTCATCAGGACACCAGGAATCTTCACATTAAACAAGGTAGCAGCTTAGTTCATGAGGGCAAAGAGAACAATGAGTTCCTAAATCGCAGTAAGGAAATGATGCATTCAACTTGTGCTGATTCAAGATCTGCCTTATTCTGCTCAAAAGAGATTAACAGGACATTACAAGTAATTGAAAATAACCCTGTTGAGGAATTACAGGATCGGTTACATGCTAGCTTAACAGGACAACAGTTGGAAGCTAGCGATATGGAAAGAGAAACATCTGACATGTTTGATATTGGTTTTAACACTCAAGTGGCTGCTGAAGCTATGGAAGCTCTAGCATATGGGCTCCCTGCAGGCGACAGTTATGGTAATGCTTATCAAAGTCCAGAAAACACCCTTGATCATTCTACAAGAGGTGTAAATGAGAATGAAGCTCATTTTGGACATTCGTCCTTCCAAGAGACTGCTTGTTTTGATTTAGGAGACATAGCAAGAAAAACAAAGCGAAGAAAGCGTTCTGCTAGAAGATTTAGTAGAGGAAGTTCAGGTTCATTTCAGAAGCAGTCTGTAAATCAGGAGTTAGATCTTGAGTTGGCAATAACAACAAAAGTGAGAAGAGGCAAGTCCTCTGATCAGAGACAGTTAAACAGTGGAAATTCTGGTGATGCAATTGAAAGTTTAGGCAGAAGATCTGTTAAGCCTAATAAGCAAAGAAAGGCAGAGGGATCTTCAGAAAGGAACAAACTTAAAGAGTTTAAGATTGATGTGCGTTCACCTCTGTCAGTTGAAAATATGTCACTTGGCAAAGTACAGTCCCAAGGAAAGTGTATGAATTTTTCTCTGATTGCCCACGAGAACAGGCAGTGGACATCAGGGGGTGATGTGATAAAGACTAAGAATCAATTAGATAATCCAGGAGATGTTATAATTCAATACAGAAGAAAGAAGAGCCGTGTAGTTGCTGATCCAGTTGAAGTTTTGAGAGCCAATGAAGGAAATTCCAAACTGGACTTCAACTCATCTAGGGAAGCTAGAAACAGCAAATTGAATCACAAAGATCAATTTGTTCAAAGAAAGGCAAAGGCATCTTTGGAAGGTACCAAACTTAAAGAGTTTGAGATTGATGTGTGTTCTTCTGTGTCAGTTGAAAATATCTCACTTGCCAAGGGACAGTCCAGGAGGTGTATGAATCAGTGTCCTGTTGCCCACCGAAACAGCCAAAGGATGTCAGAGGGTAAGTTGATAAGGACTAAGAATCTAGGAGAAAGGATAAATGATGGTGTTATAATTCAATACAGAAGAAAGAGGAGCCGTGTAGTAGTTGATCCAGTTGAAGTTTTGAGTGCAGATGGAGAATATTCCAAACTGGACTTCAGTTCATCTTGCGAAGCTAGAAACAGCAAATTGAATCAAGATGATCAGTCGATTCAAGAGGTCACTGCCATAACCAATTCCTTAAAGTCAAATCCGTGGAGATATCCAAGAGGGAAAAGAACATGTCGTAGTGTGCGAAGACATTCAAGTGGACCTAATAACATGCATGCCCCACTCACAGCAGTAGATGGAAATGACAGAAATCTTCGTTGTATTGAAAGTCAAAAAAGGTCAGAGGGCATTGAAAAAGTGAAGGGGAAAGCAAATTCACCAGTATATACTTGCCCACATCGGCATTCTACAGAAACTGATGAACCAGGTTCTGTGGGTGCTATTTCAAACTGTGAATCAGATGCCATCAATACAAGAGTATTTCCTACAGGTTTGTGCAGAGCCAGGGCATCTATGCAATCTAGAAGTCTAAATGGGAAAGATTCTACATCATCAACTGGTGGTGCAGGAAAGAACCATAAGTTGGAGGTGTTATCAAACAAGACTACTAAGCCATCTGGTTCAGAAAAAACTATTACATTTAGCTCCGCCAAGGGCATAAATGTGGCGACATCCAATTGTATATATTATGATTATCACAAAAAACCATGCAACAAAAACCTACCAAAATCATCCTTTTTGAAAGAGCTTTTAAGACTGGGTGTCCCTGAGTCAACTCCTGAGATTACATGGAAAGACTCAAGAAGACGAAGAGATATGGCATTTGTTCGAGTCTTGTTTAGCCAGCATTTGGACAACAATATCATCAAGCAACAGAAAAAGGTAGATCTTGGAAGCTTTTCAATTAAAATGCTTTTTGTATTTACTTGTTCATGATTTTCTAAATCCCAATTTGTTAGCTAGTCTAACTTGGAGGTCTGGACTCTCTTGAAGTAGTTCATTTTATCAAATTTGGAGGTTTTGGTTCCCTTGAAGCAACTAACAAAAACAATGTCCATAACACTTGTACACTGCATGTGAAATTACCACAATTCATGTCTTAACTTAAATTTATTTTCTTCTGGCAGATCCTGGGACGACTGGGCATATCCATTGCGTCATGTTGCAGGGATGCCACACATTTCATAGCTGACAAATTTGCACGTACAAGGAATATGTTGGAAGCCATTGCTCTTGGAAAACCAGTGGTGACACATTTATGGCTAGAGAGCTGTGGACAAGCAAGCTGCTTCATTGATGAGAAAAATTACATTCTGAGGGATACCAAAAAGGAAAAGGAAATTGGCTTTAGCATGCCTGTCTCACTAACTCGTGCAAGCCAACATCCACTTCTAAAGGTAGGCATTTGTTAATTGGCTCTAACCAGATAGAGCTTTGGCCTGCTTGCAAATTGGTTATCTCTTGTCTTGTCAATTGAGCTGTTTTTACATGCTGATGTCTGTTACCTTGCAATTTTTTTTTGATAATCGTTACCTTACAATTGTCACTTCTTCCCTATAGGGTCGCAGAGTCGTCATTACCCCAAGTATAAAACCTGATAAAGAAATGATTACAAGCTTGGTCAAAGCAGTTCATGGCCAGGTATGTAATATGTCAATATGTGTAAATCCAAAGCTAGCATCTATTAGTTCATTGTTGGTAGCAATGTAGTGCCTGTCCTAATGTAGTTAAATTATATTATGTTCTGTTTTCTGTTTTTTCCCCGCATCTCACAGATGCAATGATATTCTATGTACTATTTACCTCTTTGATGTTTTACTGAGTTTCTGATAAATTGCTCCTCAGCCAGTGGAGAGAAGTCAAGTATTTCCAGCAAAGGATGAAAAGATCGTAGATGATCTTTTGATTCTTTCTTGTGAAGAAGATCATGCAATCTGTAGGCCTTTCCTTCAGAAAGGTATACATCTATCATCCATCTTCTTTTTCTATAAAACAAATACTAGAGTTGTTGTAAATGACATATTGTACCACCTGTTCTTGCAGGAGCAGCAGTTTACAGTTCAGAGCTTTTACTGAATGGAATAGTTATTCAGAAAATGGAATACGAAAGGTTGGTATTGGTAATACAACTATATTGTAATATTTAAGTGTGCATATGCAAGCTGGGGTTTGAGTTTGAATCTAGCATTCACAGGCTCTAGAAATCTGGTTCACACCAACTCATCATTAGCTAGTATCCACCTTGAAAATGTTTTTCATGCTTTTAAAAGCTTTTCACTGAACAAATGATTAATCAGGCACTTTTTTAAGTCCAAGTGGCGCTTAGCTGGTAGTATGGGGTTACAGCAACTCAATCCATGGAGTAGCATAAGGTGCTAAAGGTCTCACCAAATTACTTCAGAAATTTGATCTGTTGAAGATGAGTACTCCACTTAAGTTAATGGTAGACAACGGATAACTTTGGAGACCAAATAAAGTATTAACCAGGGCCCTTAATTGCCCTAGTAAGAAAATACCATGTGACTTTGATTTAATTAAACATGTATTGCATGTATGGGATTTATGCTATTCGCGTCAGGCAAATGTAGTGAATATTTTCAGCCATTTGTTATTTTTCTAACTCTCCGTTTCATTTTGTTTATGACAGACATAAGCTGTTCACAAATCAAGAGGAATCTCTATAGCACATGATCAAGAAGCCACTTGCTATAACAGTAGCATTGCATTTTTGCAATCGCATTGATAATCTGAATCTTTCTAGCACAAGATCAAGGAAAGATGATGACTTTTGTCTTTTTGTAAGCAATGTATTTAGTTTTCCCTTATTGGTTTTTGCGTTTGTGGGTGCTAGAATTCCTTGCAGTAGAATCAGCTTTCTGATGGAAAGGGAGGGATTGGTCATTTTTGTTGTAAATTATATATCAGAAGTTCACCGGAGTTCTTTTGGTAATCATAGAAACTTTTGCATATTTGTTACATACAGAATTAAAAATGGAGAAAGCACAATGTTCTCGTACTTCTCTTGTATTCAATTTCCATTTAAGGAATGAATTGGATTTACTTATTAATGTACAAATCAAATAAAAGTAATAAGAATTTGTCAGTTTTATTTTTTCCATTTGCCGCAGCCAAAAAAATAAAAAACTGGAAAAAGCTAGGCAAATTGCTATTATGCAAATGCTGCATCTGAGCTTTTATTAGGTACAAGTAAACAGAACACTTGCAGAGCCATGGAATCCAGTGGTAACTAATTAGCAGGAGTAATAAGAAGAAGATGAGTTTGATCAACACCTTCCCAAGAAGCCATGGAAATTAAAGGAGCATATAACAAGAATGTTTCAACCCTAGCAGACCAGACCAGACCAATCACAAAACAAACAATAGTCATCACTACAGCTTATCATATACATACTTGTAAGCTGTAAGAGCTTGTTGGATAATACAACAACTACATGTCGTTTTTTAACTGAAAAATTGAATGGAGAAAAGAGATATGGCTAATGTTGATTATGCCATTGAGACCTTTTTTATTTATGAGGAATGCTAATGTTGATTATAACTACCCCTTTTCCTTTGCTGATTAACACTTTAATAGCTTAGCCAATAACTTAAAAAAAAAAACCCAAAGACTAGTAATATTTATTATTATCAAAACCAGAAGATTAGTTTTTTCATTTCAGTCCAAGCCTTGCTTAGAGTTGACCTCTGCTCCCTGGCACATGTTCCTATCGACACTCCTTACAAAATGCAGTAAAAAAGACATTTGAGGTTGGCAACTTGGAGACTGCCTTGTGAGAATGGCAGTATGGCACTCCAATCAATCACACTCTTTCACCACTCATGAAAAATCTTAGTTTTTGCAAGAGATGCCTTAAGTGAGTGCATATGTAATTTGCTAAGTAGCCACGATTCTAGGTAAAAAATTAATGATGCAATTTTTTTTTTTTGAGAAACAATTAATGATGTAATTTGGATACACAGTATGCAGAGAAATTCCAGTGTATAAGAGATGCTACTTTCATAGCAGTTACTTGGCAAGTTGCTGTAGCAGAACATATATCTTTATTGAATCAACAAGCATTTTATTCAAACCAAAAGAGACCTGAATTGTATATCAGGTTACAAAGAACTAGCAGCAGGACTATAAAACTACAAAAACACAAGATTACAGGAATACAACCACTTTCTCATATCAGATTTCACATTTTAAAACAAGAAAACATACTAAAAAACAAAGCAGGACTTAAATGAGCAATCAGCAGCCTTTAAATTTCCTTCTTTACTGAGTCCGGGAGATTCCTTATTAACCTTTCCAAAATTTGGAAGGAGAATGTTTTCCATCTCATTCAGATAGATTTCATTTATTGGTAAGTAAGACCTTTTATACCTATTAAGCCTTGACTAGTCCCTAATCAACCTTAATCTTAGATAGTAGGTGTGCTGGTTGGTCAAAGCTCATCAGTGTGCTTGGCTTTGATAATTGATACTATTGTTGCACAAACAACATTACACTGGCTTTGGTTGACCTGCCAAAATTACCCCTCAAAAATTTTGGTTTTTAATATTTTGTCTTATGGTCCAATCCAAGAAGTTGCAACTTGGAAGGGTGTTTTTCTGTCCATCACATTTTGGTGGGACTGTGGCACGTTGCTATCTACTTTAAAGCTCTCTCTCTCTCTCAAACCTTGTACTTGTCTGGTGAGCCAAGCCGAAAGTTCAAAATACAATCTTTCTGCAAGAAAGTATGTTAAGGTATGGCCTAAGGTTGGTTTCTCTTTGGGTTTACTTTTTCTATGTTGATCCTTGGAAAGAAGTACTTGAAGTTTCAGCTTTTGTTTCTTTCTCCTTCAACCGAATCTTTTTTTGGGGTTTAAGGAGCTTAAGGGGCATCATCTTCTTCCTGGGCAATTAAAAACAAGGCAGATTTGATTTCAAGTCCCATTTTGACCCATGTCTTTTCTAAGTGAATGGAGGACTCATTTCTCAATTATGGGTTACTGAAATGGCATAATTGCTGGCCATTTCAAAATTGATCAATACGGGTGCACCCCATTTAAATTAGCCCTTTAATTAATGAAATTTAGTTTTGTTTGCTTTTTTTCATATATGCTGAAGTGAATATAGCTCATAATATGTTCCTTTTGTTTTAACAGCAAAAATGTCTCCATTTCAAGAGCTTTGCTTGCTCAGAGCTTCTACAGGTTACTATCAACCCAGACTGGAAGGTGTGTCAAAGTTACCTTTACTTTTACCATATATTTATATTCAAATTTACTTTTCTTACCTTGGATATTTCTTTCTTTCTTTCTTTCTTTTTGTTTTTGATATGACCACATTAGATGTGCATGCTGATCCAATAATAAGCTGTAAAATATTATTATATGCTAGGAATTTTCATGGATGGTGGTACAGTAATACCTATATTAGTTTTTTTTTTTAGAATGATACAATAAAAGGTCTACCTATATTAGTTAAATGATACAATAAAAGGTCTACCTCTTTTTTTTTTCTTTTTCTTTTTTTTTCTTTTTTTTTTATGTTTTATATTTGTTTGTTAGTGCCTAGAGTTGCCACATTACTGGGTATCTGCACAGACCTTTCCAAGATACAATTATAAAACACTTTCTTTAAAATATAAAACATTATTATATGTTTTATATTTCTTTATTTATCATATATATATATAAAACACTTTCTACAAAATGCTGTTGCTAGTAGTACTCACCAGTTTTTGGTCTACCTGGAAGTATGTTTCAGCACCCCTTGTGTGATAGTGAAGGTTTTATAGTGTATACAAGTGATTATTTTAACTAATTTCACATCATTATATACCTACTGGAACTAGCTTTTTGTTTTTTCCTGTTGTCCTGCAGTTTTTCCGTATTCATTGTTTGTTGTGTTGAATAAAATAATGGTATTTCTGTAAGAAATTTGTCATCTGTGAATAGGGGTTGTTAGAGGCAGCCTTAATCAGGCAGTTGTGTATCCACTGCCATTCCTATAGTCAAAGATGCTTATTAGGCATAAACAATGGCTAGTCTAAAAGAAAAAAATGAGACATTTTGACCTGGAGGGATCAGGCTGTATCTAACCTCTACAACCAGTATTAAACCTAGAATCCACTAATGAAGAAGCTTAAATTCACAAGTGAATTTTTTTTTTTTGATATTTGGTTTTTTTAACAAAATAATTATGAAAACACGCCTAAGGGCCAAGAGGCCTTACAACCATACTAATAATCTCTAGGCTTAGCTAAACAAAGAGATAAACAAGTACACACTTAAATCACATGAAAGTGAGCTTAATCTCATGTGATTGGCCAAGATTCTCATTGATTGCACTCTCCCATAATACATGGGTCAACGTTCTTGCATCATTATGCTAACCAAACATTCTCAAAAAAATCCAGAATTTGTGAATGTGATCAAATGGTATATGTTGGACCGTGAAATTTTCCAACTTTCTTTGATTAATGAATCCACCCAAGTTGGGATTGTTTTGGTTTGATGCTTAAAACCCTTTCTTTTGTTATAACATAGCAAGCTAGAAGGCAAGGTAGCATTGATAACTGGAGGAGCAAGTGGCATAGGAAAGGCAACTGCAGCAAAATTTATCAACAATGGTGCTAAAGTTGTTATTGCTGATATCCAACATCAACTTGGCCAACACACTGCAAAAGAGCTTGGAACCAATGCTACTTTTGTTGCCTGTGATGTCACTAAAGAGTCTGACATATCCAACGCTGTTGATTTTACCATCTCTAAGTACAACCAACTTGATATCATGTACAACAATGCAGGGGTGCCCTGCAAAACTCCCCCAAGCATTGTGGACCTTGATCTGGCAGTTTTTGATAAAATCATGGACATCAACGTGCGGGGAGTCATGGCTGGGATCAAACATGCATCACGTGTGATGATCCCACGTCAAACTGGATCAATTCTCTGCACAGCTAGTGTTACAGGACTAATGGGTGGGTTAGCACAGCACACATATTCTGTGTCCAAATCTGCTGTTATAGGCATTGTTAAGTCTGTGGCTGCAGAGTTATGCAAGTATGGAATCCGGGTGAATTGTATATCACCATTTGCCATTCCAACTAAGTTTGTAATGGATGAAATGAGTCAGGTTTTTCCTGGTGTAGATGATCGACGGCTTGTGGAAATGGTTACTAATGTTGGTGTTTTGGAGGGAACTAGTTGTGAACCCAATGATGTAGCTAATGCTGCGCTCTATCTTGTTTCTGATGATGCCAAGTATGTTAGTGGGCATAATTTGGTATTAGATGGAGGCTTTACATCTTTTAAGCATTTGGGGTTTCCTGCACCAGATGAAGTGCAGTAAAAATTTGAATAGAGAAACTAGAAACAGAAATTTGCAAGTATAACTGTATAAGGAGCACAAATGAATGTATTCACATCCATTCCTTTTAATTGACTCTAGTTTACATGTCCAAGCATTCTACCTCTAGAGAGAATTCAAGCATGGATTGTTTCAAGTTGACTCTCTGCATTAAAGCTAATCTTTCATGGTGTATGCAAAAACCAACCTCATCCCCTTAAGTAACATTGTTTAGAGTGATGCATATAGAGAGTTGAGTTCAAGTCGATGACCTGCTTAGTTTCAGAAAGCAATATATATGGCTTAAGCAATAAAATACATGTACTACCTATATATGTTCATTCAAAACTAACTGTGCTAAACAAACAATAGGATTAGTCCTGTCTTGCACAATCATGAGAAGAAATTCATGGAACACAACTAAACTTCCATCAAACAAATAGTACTCCAAAAAAAAAAAAGTGACACAATTTGGAGCACCTGGTAATTCTAACAAACACATGGCCCAAAAATCTTTCTTTTATTATTTGGTCTCAACCTATCCTATCTATAATCTTAAGAGCCTTGTCCTTGCTTGCAACTTCATCAGAGTGGGGGGCCTTTGGATTGACAAGCTGATGACAGTGTTCGAGCTCCAAGTAGGACAACCTCAAACAAACCATGTGAGCTAAGCTAGAGTGCATCTTCACAGATTTATTACTTCAATACCACAGAAGAAGTGACAAAGTAGTATATATATTAACAAATTTGTTCTTGGCTTGATCGGTTAGAAGTATCAAAATTGTTCTAGAACAAGCTTGCGCATGAAATCTTCTGGAGCTGAAAAGTGAAAAGTACTTCAAACAAAATAAAGATTAATGCTCCTGCTGTTAGAATTTAACCAAAAGAAATGAATCTTGCATGTGAACAAATTCAACAATAATACATTGGAGAATAAAAAGGTTAAACCTATGGAGAATGATTCTCTGCATTTGCTTTGACATTAAGAGAGCCTATTTCATGATGGAGATTTAGTTTACATGCATTTGAGGTTTACATGGTACCATATCATTTAAATTTTTTCATTCTACCAAATAAGAAATGATATCTTATTTTAAATGACTTGGTACCTTATTCACCTTTAGATTTGTGAAATACCATGTCTTCAACCTTAAAATGGACTGTCTCCATTTCAAAGTAAATGGATCGGTAAAAATTACTAAAAAAAATAAAGCCCCTTTTGTTAAATTAATAAATCAATGGTTTGACATAAGAGGAGGACTGATACCTAAGCCACCGGTGAACAGTCTGAATTGGCCTAGGGCTTGTCTGATAAACATCTCCATTCCACTCACTACGATGGCCCTAACCTCTGCAGCCTCTTGTAAGAGTCATGTATTTCTAGGTGTATAAACTGCATTAAAAACCAGCTCATATGCTCTCAAGGTCTCCTAAAGAAGCATGACAAGAGGCAATACATTGTTCAATGTGTTCTTCTGAGTTATTACCTATTTGCTCAAAGAGAGTGAGAGAAAAAACCTGACGCAGGACAACCAAAACAAAACTGAAATAATGGAAAAATAAAAGATATGACCTAGGAGTTAGCAACTAGGCCTTGCTTGGAGTTAGCACCAAGCAGGGAACCACTAGGAGTCAGCACCAGACCAAAAAAAGACCAAACGACTATGTTTTTCATTCATCAAAATATCAACTATCTCCTCAAGGAGTACAATAGGTTGCTTATAAAGGATTGCTAAACCTTAGTTCTAATTGGCTAGGAAACCCTAATTGCCTTATTACAAAAATAATCTTGCTTCCCAAATTAAAATACTAATAGCCCAATAAACTACTAGGACCTAAAACATAAAAATACAATTGACTTGCGAACATAAATAATATTAAATAATAATTTTCTTGCATCTCCCGCATCATTCTCCTCTAGTTGGAGAAAACTCGACCTCGAGTTTTAAAGCATTGAAGGATTAGGATGCTGACAAATAACACTTGCTTCAAGTTTGAAATCACCTTAGGGAGCACAGGGAAAAGAAAAACCTTGAATTCCATCTCATCAAACTCATTTGGAATAACAAAATCAATGTGTGGAATCAATATAATCTCTTCTTGAACCTTATGAACCATAGGAAGCATTGTGGTTTTAACCTCTTCGACTTCACCAAGATGTAGATTTTCAAGGACTGTGGAGGGTTGATCAGAAGCACATTCAACAACTTCAACTTTCATATCATGTGCACCCTCTAACATAATACTCTCTTTAGGCACCATCTCTTCACCTTGCTGCTCTTCAATAGATTCATTTCCTTGCACGCATGTTAAAGTAACACTTGTCGAAGCATGTACGTCTGTGTCAACATTAGGCTTTGGTGTTGCTAGAGGATTCTCCACGACCAAGATATCATCATCAATGTTGTCTTCTATTGGGGCAGCAATAAGTTCATTGTCATCTAGTATCCTTGGTTTCCCAATTGAATCGATTTGAGTCTTCTTTTGCTTCATCTGAGCAATCCCGTCTTGAACATTTTTCATGAGCTTTACAGATAATTCCTTTAATTCCTTGGTAGATTGTTCAAAAGTGCGCTGAGGACACAAAATTGGATGAGGATGAGGATTCATCGTATTTGCTTCAACTTGAAAAGTACCACACAGAGATGGGGGTAGATACTTAGCTCGATAGTATGGTGACAAATACTCATCACAAAGCTTTTCTTTCATATCTTCCCACACACTAATGGCAGGTTCATACCTCATATGGCGGAAATATTCAAGATTCTCCCAAAACCTTTGTGCTTTACCTCTTAACTTCAACTTGGCATACCCAACCTTTTTGTTATCTGCAAAATTTGTTTGCTCAAATAATTGCTCCATCTCATTCATCCAGTTGACAAAATCTCGTGGATAAGTTTCATAACCATCAAAATAAGATGCTTCTAATATTTCCATGATTCTCTAAAATAGTGCTTCAACAAATACTTGGAAGTTGGAACAAAAACCTGGGTTGCTATGATGTTCTCTGGACAGATTGTTGGAACAGGCTTCTAAGACTATTCTCTCAAATAGTTACTGGGACTGGGCCGGTTGACAGGTTTGGATTTCATGGGCTGGGTCTTTTTTTTTTTTTTTTTTAAAGAAAACTGGTGTTGTAAAATGTGGGCTTTGGGCTTGTTGACAAATGGGTCGGGCAAGGGCTTGAGTGACTGTGTATAAGGAGTTTGTTGTTTTGACTGGGTAGTTAAATGGGTTTCGATTTGGAAATGGTCTAGGTTATAAAAGGTGGGTTGGGCCAGCTTGATGTTTTGTTTCTTTGTTTTTTTTTTTTTTTTTTTTTCAAAGAATGGGTTTAGACAAGGCTAGTGGATTACCTCATGAGATCGGATCGATGGAGACTGATGAGATTATGGCGGTGTGACAATGGGCAAAACTGAAATCATGGCAGCACAGAACAGAGGTGATGGTGAGGACCAGTCGAAGCAGCGGCTCACGGTGGTGGTGGTGGTGGCATGCGTAGCAACTGTCGTGAAAGGATTCAACCAAATCTGACTGTGGGCGTTTGTTGGTGGTGGTGTGGTGCGACGGCAACAATGGGCTCATATCTCTCTTCTTTCTTTGTGGTTGTAAGGGATTTGGAGACTTGATTGTGGGTTTTGGACTAGAGGTTTTTGGTTGGCTTCAAAATCTGGTTTTTTTTTTTTTTTTTTAAATGGGAAACACAACTGTACGACAACTTTCTTGCACCAAGTAGAAAAAAAAAAATGACAGAGACAACCCTCTGGTGTAGAAAAACACGATGGTGAGGGATTTTTTTTTTTTGTTTTTTTTTGGTGATATTTTCTAGCTCTTTCCTGCAATGATGCTTCAATAGATCGGTGTTTGCTCTGATACCAAATATAACGCAGGACAACCAGAACAAAACTGAAATAATGGAAAAATAAAAGATATGACCTAGGAGTCAGCACCTAGGCCTTGCTTGGAGTCAGCACCAAGCAGGGAAATCACTAGGATCAGCACCTAGGGTAGACTTGAAGTCAGCACGTGACCAAAAAAAGACCAAACGGTCATGTTTTTCATTCATCAAAATATCAACTATCTCCTCAAGGAGTACAATAGGTTGCTTATAAAGGATTGCTAAACCCTAGTTCTAATTGGCTAGGAAACCTTGATTGCCTTATTACAAAAATAACTTTGCTTCCCAAATTAAAATACTAATAGCCCAATAAACTACTAGGACCTAAAACATAAAAATGCAATGACTTGCGAATATAAATAATATTAAATAATAATTTTCTTGCATCTCCTGCATCAAAACCTTTGAGACAGGAGTTTGATCAATATTTGGTTCCATTCCAATAGTAGAAGCATTTGCAAGGATTATTCCCTCCTGAGGGCAGAATCCTTTTAAGCATTCATATGGTAGAGCTTCCTCTGAAACTGCATCTGCAAGCACCTTTGCTCTCTCTTTTCAAAAGAGAAATGTCAAGGTTAGAGACAAGAAAGCTAATCTTCAATTGTGATACTAAAAAGGAGAGAACAATATTGCCTTATTACCATAATTCCAATTGAATATGACAACCTGAGCACCTCTACTTTTAGCACCAAAAGCAAGTGCTCTTCCTGCACCTCCTGCTCCAACCAATACAAATGTTTTCCCAGCTATAAGAGAAGTACGTAATGCTTCTCCATTGGCAACTCGTCTCTTTGTCCAGACAAAATTAACATAGGTAATTCTATTTAGACACCACTTGATATAACAGTCTATTCTTTTACCTATACTATCATTATACATAGTCGTCCATCAAGTAATCATCCATTTCAGGTTGTTAGTAATTCTGTTTAAAAACATCAAATTATTAATGGTATTGCAAAACAAACAAGTAGAGGTCATGAAACTTGTAACAAACAAAGCAATCAAGTACTCCATTCTCCCCAAAACAATATACATTTATATTCCTGGCTCGAGCAGTGGCGACTTCAGGAATTTTGTTTAGGGGGTCATTAAAAAATTTTAATAAAAAAAGAATTTGAATATATTGAGTTACTGACCAAAAAAAAAAAAAAAATTAATACATGAAATTTTACAATTTCCTTCTACAAGTATTCAAATTTTAAATTGTTATATGATAGTTCATTATGAGTATCTATTGTCAATGTGGGTAGCTATGAGCCTATAATTATTTTATTTTGTTAAATTTATCTAACATTTTTTATTTTTATGCAGTTTTTATTATCTATTTGTTATTGTTTTTATAAAAATATTTAAAACTAAATGATTAAACTAAACTTATTGATTTTGTATTAATTATTGACGCACAAAACCACACTCATCCATACATAAAATTATACACTAGTGTCTACTTAACCAATCAAATGCTTAGACAATCACTAACTTTCAATTTTTTTTTCTTGAATTTTACTAACTTTGTAACAAAAAGTTATTATAACATGATAACAATACACAAACATGTAACAAACCATCTCTATTTCCTAATTATTAAATTATATTATATTTATATTGTGCACACCAACATCCACACACATCATAATCACACAAATAACATTATAACAAAAAGTAATGCACACAATCAATATTAGACACACTCACACACATAATATAAATTTATAAAAAATAGTGACATAATTCACAAACGCTTACTCTTTATTCTTAGAGTTGGAAATACTTGTAATAATGGTGTGCTAAATTTAAGTCAAGGTATGCAAAAATATTTTTAAGAAAAAATTATAGTATTAAACTAACAAAAATAAAATATTTTATATATATAATTTTTTTTTGAAGTCAGGGGGTTCAAAGAGTAGCGCCGCCCCTGGGCCCAAGTAGTACTCAACTTTAAATGATATACAAAGAATTAGAAAGATACATACAACCATCGTCTAAATAATCAAGAAAGTAACACTACAATTATCACAGTACCTCTTAATGCATCCTCTATTACAGTGATAGAAGCCTTACAATCTGTGTTATAACCAATCAGCTTCCCATCAATAGGCCTCCTGACTATAGTATTTACAACTCCTATAGACTGATTGAGAAAGCATACCACAATTTAGAAGCTTATATAAACATGATCCTACAATTAACACAGCAATAAAAAAAGTAGTGTGCCTTGAAGCTGAAACCCTGAAGTATCGTTATTAATGTCTGATATCTAGGCCTCCATAGAAGATTTGTTAATGTCAACTTCTGGATTTTAATATTCCCAATTACTCAGTTGAGTTGTATATATCTAATACACCTTCATTCCAAGTCTTGTGCCATTATCTGGTGCTCAAGACAGACTTGGATTAGTGGAATTACAGTAATGTAACAAAAGATCATAAGTGATTTACTTATTTGACATTAAAAATTTTCATTATATATGGCCTGATATATAGCAAATATATGTAGGGATTGTTGTTAAAGGAACAAAGTCAACAAACCTATAGCAATGTTTTTAAAGTTTTTTCCTCTTGTTCAGGTAGCAATTCAAAAAAAGTGTTTATGTTACCAAGTTTACTGACCTTAGCTAGTGGATGGACTTCATCACAACACCCAACTGCAGCTTCTTTGTGTGGGATTTCAACACTACAAGTTTCATTGAATAAAGGGAAAAAAACCTTACATTAGAGAAAAAAGCATACAAGCACAGTTTATACATTTGGGCAGTGCAAAAGTGTGCACCATGATATTTGAGAAAGCAAATGCCTAATGTAACAGTTGATACCCACAAACTAAAGAGAATATTAAGCCTGTTATGAATGGAGAACAGGTAGCGTACGTAAATCATAGAAGTATCTGATACTCTAGGTGATAACATTATTTAGAACAAGTTTATTGAAGGAGTCAAGTTGCAAAAGAACCTTACAAGACAAGCAATGGGATGCTCCTCTTCTTTTTTCTTTTATGAAAGAGTGGCTGCATACCTAAAACCTACAAAGTCAGTGCCTGTATAGGTTCTAAAGAATTCTTTGATATCATCGACCAGCATGGGAACGTAAATTCCATTATATCCTGTGTGTTTAAAGGCAGGGTTATGTAGAATAGGACCCTTGCTATAACCTACTGGATTTGAAATGAGTCCAAAAACTTTTGTATCTGCATTCAAGTATTCAAGTTTGTAAACATGTTTAAGGCTGACTAAAGTTGGCAACCCAAATACTAATTTTCCTTCCAGAGATCCATACACTAAAAATCCACCAAATTTAGGACCCAATAGTAGGTCTTCCTAAGCATCACACTTAACCTTGGCATCACACCTCGGAGAAGTTTGCATCACACAAGCAAAGCTTAAAATAAGCTGCTGAATTTTATTAATAAAAAATATTCTGAAATAACATGGCTACAAAAGAGCCTTTATATAGAGGCTATAGTTATCCTTTTCCTAGTAGGATTTGGACTCTAAATAACCTATTCCTAGAATGAATAGAAATACTAATAATAATTAAATAAAAGATTTAATAATACGTAAATATAAAATAAGACTCATGAACCTTTGGTACGGCAAGGACAACCCTTTCTAGATTTCTAGAAATTATCAAATTGCCCTTATTCTAATAGAACTTAATTAAAACTGATCCAACAATTTCTCAACCTAAAAGACTCAATACTAATAATTAAAATGACCTATCAAAGGTGCTAAGAAGGTCTGACATCAAAATTAGACCACAATTCTTGAATCTTTGTATATTTAATCTTCTTTTTCCTTGAGCTCTTCCTTGTCCTCATCATTTCCTACGATCAATGTAAATTCAGTTTCAAATTAATAAAATGATGAATTTTTCAATTAAGGTTTTCTTATTTTTTTCAATAATTAAATAAGTGGTGACTTCATTGTAAAACCCTTAATATAAAAGGGAAAATATAATCAGTTGAACCTCCATTTTGAGAGGCAAATAACATGACTCCACCCATTCACGTGGGTTTATCCCAATACCAAAACGGGCCAGGAGTGTGGTCTCTCACAATTAAGCAATAAAGCACAAACATTAGTGTTGTTGTTGGTATCTTTTTTAATGACAATAAAATTCAATATATTCATGTGGTTGAATTTAGGGTACGTTTGGTACACTGAATGAGAATTATGATAGGAATTGTAATATTTATTACTATGAATAAAATGTATTGTAATGTAATAACTAAACATAGTCATTAGTTTGGTTGTGAGTTACAACATTAGAATGAAACTTAACATTTATTTTAGGAAATTTCTTACTCATACAATTATATTTCCTTAAAAATTTTTATTTTTAAATTTAAGAGAGATATGTGTTATTTTTTATGATTTTTTTTTTTTTATAATTGTTAGATGCATATGGAAAGTTTGTTTACTTGGAAATATATTAAGTTTTGAAATTAATGCACTTACTAAGGAATAGCTAATACAACCTTTTAAAGATGAATAATTATTCCTCATTTTAAAGAATAGCTATTCATAAGGAATGATTATTCCTTGTAATAAAAATATAATCAAACTAAAGAATAACTAAACTATAGGAATAACTATTACATTACAGCGCCTATTACAGTCTATCAAATATGCACTTAATAAGAAAACCAATATTGAACCTCATAAGTTTCAAATCCTATCCTATCTATTAAAAGAGAAGAAGAAAAAATAACCTTAAAGAGCATCCACAGTAGTGGAGCTAAAAATTTAGCTATTTGGCACCACAAAAAGTTACTTTATCTATTTTACCTATACACATACTACAGCAGTGGATCTATTTTAGCTTTCAACACAATAAAATAATATAAACATCACAATAAAATAAGATATCTACTACAATAAAATAATATATTTACTACACACAACCATCACAACCACACACACAACCAGACAGGGAATAAAAAAGTTTTTTTTTTATATTTTATTTTATTTTATTTTTTAGCTCTAAGCTACAGTGCACATCCATAGATAGATGTGCACTGTAGCAATGAAGCTAAAAAAATAGGTTTATCTCCACTGTTGTATGAGTTTTTTTGTGTTTTGGTGGAGCTAAAATGGCTAAATTTCTTTTCTCATTGTGCTTTGTATTTTGCATGCATATAGTTGATTCTTTATTTTCTCTACAGAGATATAGAGATAAAGTGGACAAATTTCATTGCAAAGATGGCAATATTTGATATGACCAATGTACATGAATTCAATGCACATATGTTCTCGCATATTAGTGTTTAATATAAATAGGTTCATGTTTACTTGCTAGTTTCTTGTTTGGGTGGGAGAGGAGGTCATGTCAGCACACCAATGAAACTGAAACAATCCTCTTATTTCCTTGAGATTTGGGTGAGAATCATTGCCACACGAGCCCATTATTTTGTGCTTCATAGGTTGGGCCCAAAAGCACAATGAAATGGGCCCATATCAGGCAAGGATTATTATTATTATTATTATTATTATTATTATTTTATGGAAGCTACCGCACACCAAATGGGCTTATAAGTCCATAATCTCTCGCTTCACAAATTGGATCCAAAGCCTAAGCCTTTTCACTAGATGGATCAAGTGACTTCACTCTGTCAAAGGCTCGTAGCCCAAACAACTATTGTTGTGCTGATGGTGATACTTGTTACTATAAATACTTTTCTCCCGGGCCAATTCAATTTTCAATCTCTATCTCTATGAAACTGAAACAAAGAAAGAGTGGCGGGCGAAATCAAAGAATTGTGAAGAAGAGTGAGAGTTTCCCTGAAAGTTTTTCTCTCAATCTGCTTCGGTATTCACGTAGAAGAGTGAGTGTACGTACTCTCTACTCTTTCTATTCGCTTCAGTTTTTTGTTTTTGTGAAAGTTATATTTATGTTCTGTATTGTGTTTGAGGGTGCTTTTTTTGGTTGGCAACACTATGAAAAATACTTGAAAATAATGTAATAGTTTGAACTTTGAAGAATTTAAACAACTTCAAGTTTTTGGGTGTCATTAATAATAATGTATGCGCAATTTCAATGACTGGGAATTTTTCTTCTTTTGAGTACTTAGAATTTTGATATTCACAAATCTGTTAACCCCTTAGTTTTTATTCTTGCATTTTAAAGAAGCAGCATTAGGGTTTTACTAGGGTTCTAGAATTTGGGAATTTGAAGGACTAGAGAGTATGTAATGCTTTTTTAATTTCTGGGTCTTCCTCTGTTTGTCTAATTAAGATATATGTATGTGTGTGTGTGTGTGTGTGTGTATATATATATATAAGGTAGTTCTTGCTCTTGAATGATTCATTCTTTAAATTATTTCAAGAATGAAATGAATTTGGAATTTGGGTCTTGTGGTGCAAAGTACTAATTCTTTTATATATAGTGCTTTTCAAGATTTCTCATTGGACTTATTTTTCTGGTGCAGCCAAATCGTGATTTTCAATTCGTTTTCTTGTTTGGCAAGACCATTGATTTAAAAGCGATGAAGGTGTATTTCCCTCCTTATTCTTCATTAATGCTGCCCTGTGTTAAGTTTTGCCCAAACGAGGATGAGCTGATCTACTACTATCTTCACCCGAAGGTTATCGGTGAGCCATTGTCTTTAGGAGGTGTTGAAGTTGTACATGTACCGGAATTTGATGTGTTTAGGGTGAAAGAACCTGACAAAATTTGGGATATGATTTGGGGTGAGGATTCAGCACCGGACCGTGTATATTTCTTCACTACTGCATCGGCTGCACAGTCATTGTTGGAAACATGTTGGAGATATGAAGCCTCTGAGGTGATCTATGATGAAAATACTGGCTACCCTATTGCCATCAAGCGGCAGTTCTATTATGAGAACCATGATTCGCCTCAAGATGGTTACTGGATCATGAACGAGTACAGCCTTGATGTTGAGGGTTCTATGCTTCTGTTACCTTCCTCCTCCTATGTAGCCTGTGAACTGTGTAAGAATAATCTAGATGAGATTGACCAAAACGAGACTACTGCCTTTTTTGATGAGTACCAATACAAGACTACCGCTTATTTTGATGAGTACCAAAATGAGATTACTACTATTTCATTTGATGAGGACCAAAACGAGACTACTACCTATTTTAACGAGTACCAAAATGAGGCAACTGTTTCATTTGATGAGGACCAAAACGAGACTAATTCTAAGAAGAAGAAGTTGCCATTACAGCTGCAACAATGTCACCCAAGAAAGAAGCAGAATTGTAATTGAACCCAAGCACAAGGGCAGAGTGACATTGAACTTGAACCGACCCAAGATCAAGATCAATTTGGTATTGAGGAATTTTAGAACTGATATGTTTGATGATTTTTTTCGTAGAATTTTAGGACTCTAATCATGATCCCTTGTTGCTCTTACCAACTGTACCACCTTTTTGGAAAACTTCTGTGCTTATTGACTAGTATTACTACTTTTACTATATGTTCTAACAATTTCAAAATTTCAGTACTGGGTTCTTTATTTTATTGTGTTGAGTTTACATAGTTATTTGCATTATTGTTATTTCCCATCTTCTATGACATTCTTCCATTTGCATTTCCCACAAATTTGGTGAGTATATAGGTTCAATAAGAAAATCAATGTCTATCTACCCCGAGTTTTATACACTTGTAGGATTACAAGGAAACTCCTTAAACTTGAAATGATAGGGCATGGACCCCTTCAAGCTACATACACTGCTATGTTCAATACAGCTCTTATTTTATTCACTTTGATTTTTGTTTTGTGGATGGTTGAATTGGGTTCAAGGTTGGGGGCTCCTGGACAAGTGCTGCTTGGTATTGTGTTAGGGTGGGGGGGCAATGAGATATGCCATATTTGTATCATGAAATAAACTGCTTGCTTAAGAAAGAAAATGAGGATGTAGAATGCCCTGTCTCTTTGGAGAAGCAGATATGCAATGGTTTCTTTTTATGTGATTTCCATTTAAATGGTTTCGGTGCATATAAAATTTGTAGATATAGGTTTTTGTTCCATTTGAATTTTGAACTCCCTATATGCAGACAAGAGGAAGATAATTCTGGAAAATCATTTTCAAATGTTCTTTCATTTCTAGTGTTTGTGAAACATCTGGTCTATGTGGGGACACCATACATTTGTACCACAAATTAATGTGCTTCTTAAATGTCAGTTGGACTGTCTTCCTTTCTAATTTATCATTACTCACCTATGTGGAGAGATGGTCACCTAGAATCAATGTTTTTCTTTAGAAATTCATTGTTTCCCTTGTTTTACTTTTTGTATTAAAAAACAGGACATCAAAATAAAGCCAGTTTGAATGCCCCTCATTTAACAACTTATGGCAGAGATTTTGAATTTCACAAATATATTACAAAGTGTGACGATGATTACTTTGCCAGTTACCAGTGATGGACACCTCAATGATTACTAGTCTTTCTGAATGCAATTGAAAAGAACAAAGTTTGCTAGCTGTGGATATACACTAATGTATTTCTTTTAACCTAAGCTAGTTTATTTTCTTTCAAAAGGATGCATCACGATCATGGTGGTGCCCGTTAACAATTTTTTTGTCTTTTTTTTGACAACTTTTTGTCTTTTTTTGCATCTTTATGTCTTCTTCTTCTTCTTTTTTTTTCTTTTTTTTTTTTTTATATATATATATATAAGTACTTTTATGTCTTTTTCTTTCATTTATCTCATTTTTTTTATTACATAGGACCTACATTAAGGAAACCTTAACAAGCACTTGTTAACATTTCCCTTTTTTAAATACCCATAAGGTAAGATTTGTTTAAATGTTATGTGAAATTGAAGATTAGGTTTATAGACATTAAGGATTTTTAGAATGTTGCAAAAGTTGGTTTGATAAAATTTCTCTTTAATGACACTGGGATTTTGTATTGTGACTTGTTTTATGACTACCAATTTTGTATATTGGTAGTGAAATCGCTGAGTGAGATGTCTATACTTCATAAAGTATAAGAAAAGTTAGATGAAACTACTCATTCCCTACTGGTAGGTTGTAGGCGGAAATATTTTTGGATATACTTATTTTCTCCAGGCAGGTTATTTTTGAAGTTATTGGAAGTTTTCGTTAGTAATTCAGATTGTATTTACCTGTTGTGTTTGTGTATATATGATTTTGAATTATGTATTTCTTCCCTGGCATAAGAGGTGCTGGTTATTTTTTCTGGTAATTAAATTCTATACTTGGAAACTTTCCTTATATGAGCATTGTACTTGAGTTTTACCCTAAATTTTTTATTTTATTTTGTGGAAATATTGTCTTATACATTGGTTGCCAGTATCTTTTACATCCCCTAGGGCATCCATGCTGCCACATTTTCCATGTCTTGTTTTTCTTTTCTTTTTTGTTTTTCCCCTGTTATTCATCAATGGTTTACTAAAGAGTTTTATTTATTTATCTGAATTTAAGTTATCCATTTTATGATGATTACTCTTAATCATTAAACCGAGAAACTAATTAGTTTTTTTGTAAAAATCTTTACTAGTTAAAAGAGTTTTTTTTTTTTTTTTTTTCTTAAATTAATTTATTTTAGTTTCATGATGATTACTTTTACCATTAGGCCAAAACATTAATTGGTTTTTGGTGATTGGCGGGATTGGAATTGAGTTATCTTATTTAATGACAAGAAACTTCACATATTTAACTTGAACTAACTGGAAAGTACCTGCTTCAAGGACTCTTTGTTTTTGCATGTTTATTTGAATAATAATCCTTCCGTGACAGTAATGAAAGGATAAATAAATTAGTACCCTCCCCTGCCTGTATTGCCCAAATTCTACAGCGGAGAAGAATAATGTAACTGTATGCTTTCAAACATTATAACTTTTACGGTGCCCATAGAATAAGCAATTTCTGTGCACTTTACCTACTTTAGAACTCAATCAATGGTTATTACTGAAGATGACAGCAAAAAGGAGACCGATAGTAGTTAAATTCAAGAGTATGATCAATATTATGAGAGATGCTACGTCCACAACATTTTTATAATATTTTCACAACAAATCACAGGTGGTTAGTTGTTATTGGTTCAAATTTGAACCTAACACTAAGATTACTTTTTTGCCCCAACAATAATAACCAGTAACAATCTGCCACTTAGAATTTGTTGTAAAAATGTTGTGAAAATGTTGTAGACATATCATTTCTCCAATATTATTGATCTTTTTGCACGATTTTTGGAAACTTACAGACTTTATTCCTAATTTGATTAGAGCTCAAGATGCTCAATCTTAATGGGGAATAAGGTGTTGTTACATTAATGAGTTGGATAATTGCACTTCTCTTGCTAGATACACCTCCCCCCCCCCCCCCCCCCCAGATTTTCGTTTTAGTCCTAAAAATATATAACATTATAAAACTTATTAGAAATATTACTACCTCTCCACTTGTTTTGTCATAAAATGTTTTTAGAAAATTGGTCATTTTTCGAAAAGCATATTCTAAAATATTGTCTCATTTTCTTGTGTTTGGTATTAACCTTGAAAATTAGCTAAAAAGGATTTTTGGTGTTTGGTGTACGTAAAAACAAAAAAATCACTAATTTCTTGTATAATTCAAAACATGTATAACATGTATATTGTGTAAATTAACTACATAGTCAATATAAACTAGTACATGACCAAGAGTCTCATAATTCAATTGGTTGACACCCCGTGATGTTTCTAATAGAGATATTCATAATTCAATCCCTTTTAATTGTATCTCTCAAATTATCAAATATGGGTAATTCTACAGTACCTCCCAGAAAAAGGGGGAGAGGTACGATACCCATTAGTAGGTAATTTGTTATACTAGGTTACTTTTTTCTCACATTTGACGGTTTCATCCTCACATTGTGCAGTTCCAACATCACACATGACAATTCTTTTGTCACATTTGGTAGTTCCCTTACTTTTTTCTTACATTTGACGGTTCCATCCTCACATTGTGCAGTTTCAACATCACATGTGACAGTTCTTTTGTCACATTGGGTGGTTCCCTTACTTTTTTCTCACACTTGATGGTTCCATCTTCACATTGTGTAGTTTCAACATCACATGTGACAGTTCTTTTCTCACATTTGGTGGTTCCTTTACTTTTTTCTCACATTTGACGGTTTTATCCTTACATTGTACAGTATCAACATCACATATGACAGTTCTTTCTCACATTTGGTGGTTCTCTTACTTTTTTTCTCACATTTGTCGGTTCCATTATCACATTATGCAGTTCCAACATCACATGTGACAGTTCTTTCTCACATTGGATGGTTCCTTTACTTTTTTCTCACACTTGACGGTTCCATTCTCACATTGTGCAGTTCCAATATCACATGTGACAATTCTTTTCTCACATATGGTGGTTCCCTTACTTTTTTCTCACATTTGACGATTCTATCTTCACATTGTGCAATTCCAACATCACATGTAATAGTTCTTTTCTCACATTTGATAGTTCCCTTACCTTTTTGTCACATTTGACGGTTCTATCCTCACATTATGTAGTTCTAACATCACATTTGACAGTTCTTTTCTCACATTTGGTGGTTCTCTTATTTTTTTCTCACATTTTGACGGTTTCATTATCACATTGTGCAGTTCCAATATCACATTTGACAGTTCTTTTGTCACATATAGTGGTTCCTTTATTTTTTTTTCTCAAATTTGATGGTTTCTTTGTTATATTAAGCAGTACCAACATCGCATCTGTTCTATATATTTTTGTCACATGTGATAGTTCTTTTGTCACATTGAGTGGTTCCCTTATTTTTTTTCTCATATTTGATGGTTCAATCCTCACATTATGCAGTTTCAACATCACATATAACAGTTCTTTTCTTACATTGGGTGGTTCCCTTTTTTTTTTTTTTTCTCACATTTGATGGTTCAATCCTCACATTGTGCAGTTCCAACATCACATGTAATAGTTCTTTTCTCACATTTGGTGGTTCCCTTATTTTTTTCTCATATTTGACGGTTCCGTCACCACATTGTATAGTTCCAATATCACATGTGACAATTGTTTTGTCACATTTGGTGGTTCCCTTACTTTTTTCTCATATTTGACGATTCCATCCTCACATTATGTAGTTCCAACATCACATTTAACAGTTCTTTTGTCACATTCAGTGGTTTCCTTATTTGTTTCTCACATTTGACAGTTCCATTCTCACATTGTGCAGTTCCAACATTACATTTGACAGTTATTTTGCTACATTGAGTGGTTCCTTTATTTGTTTCTCAAATTTGATGATTCCATTATTATATTGTGTAGTTCCAATATCAAATTTGACAATTCTTTTGTCACATATAGTGGTTCCTTTATTTTTTCTCAAATTTGATGGTTCCATTGTCACATTAAGTAGTACCAACATCACATCTGACTCTATTTTTGTCACATTCAGTGGTACCTTATTTTTTATTCTCAAATTTAACAGTTCCATTATTACATTGGACAGTACCAACATTACTTTTGACTGTACTTTTGTCACATTTGGCGGTACCCTATTTTTTTTCCTTACAATTGACAGTTTAATCATCACATTAAGCAGTATTAATATCACATCTGACCATAATTTTACATTTGGGTCCATCAGTGAAGTCACTTTTTTACTTACTAATAACCGCTCATCACAATAGTAATTTTTTTAAAGTTATTAAAAAATTTAGATCTAAAATCTAAAACCAAAAAAAAAAAAAAAAAGCATCCCAAGAAGTTAGCCCAACCACAATAATTACTCTTGTTCACAAAAAAAAATCAGTTGGAATTATCTTGGTTTCTTCCATAAATATTTGAATATACCAATTAACTTCCTACGTATTTCCCTGGGTAGCTTCCATCACATTCAGGGGCATACCTCCCTATAAAATAACATAGTTAAGGTCACTTTCTTGATGTTTATATTTTTATTATTTATATATACTATAAAACTGAAGATGTATAACCTTATGTGCTCTCTAATTGTTCTTATACAACATCTGCAACTTAATCACAGTTGTGTGTTTATTGTGGTGTCTAAGGTTGGAAATAGGGTGACTATACAATTAGCAAGTTATGCAAAAAATCCAATACAAAGATTGTTGACAATTTTAAAACTTTCAGTAAACACTTGAATTGAAACTACAGATCCAGTATGAAATAGTCATCAATCAAGGCTACTACACCGGGTTTTATATTTTTTAGGCATTTTCATTAGATCCACGTGTGCGGAATTGTCAAATGACTGTGTCCGATACGGGTATAACCACCCCAACTAAAGTGTCTATGCAATTTTGTTTCATAAAATTATTATTACATTTAGACCCATCTAAAACAAAATAAACATCCCAAAAAATTTCCACAATAACAAAAATTACCAATAGAAAAGCTAAAAACAATTAAGCACAATTGACCAATTTTACCAAAAACGAACAACCCAGTCATTTTTAAAAAAATTATCAAAATAATTTTGTCATTGAGAGTTTAGCATATCGACCATAATGATAAGTGTGAGCCTTATTTGAGTCAGCAGAGCCTCCACTAGCTAAGTCTAAGAGAGCCCTAATAGCAATGAAATATTTTCATTATTGAAGACTTATCGGTGCCACAAAGCACTTCTCTCTCTCTCTCTCTCTCTCTCTCTTAGGGTTTCGCAAAATTTATACAAACTATTCATTCTAAAGCCATTTGGTATTTGTTCCTATAAAATATTAGAACGTGTAACTTGAACATAATTAACTGTTAAAAGTTTAATTTTCCTCTCTATACTTTGTTCATTGATATAGGTGCCGGATAGTAGCCCTCACTCACTCATCTGTGTAAATAAGACGTATTTATTAGGATTTGAGACTAAGCCATATAATTTATGGCATTGTCTAATGACTTTAGTTTCTTCCTTTTTTTTTTTTTTTCGTAGACAGTAGACAGAGAACAAAGGCTAGAGAGAGTAAGATAGCTAATATACGTGGCCTCCATTGTAAAAGAAAGTCCGGTTTTTTTCTTGTCTAGGAGTGTCTTCTGTATTCAGATGGAAAAATGGCGGTCTAGAAGATCTTAATCCTAAAAACAAATCCATTAATTTAAACCCTGATGGGCTCCTGAGAAAATTTGCGAAACAATCAATTTTCTCTATTTTACCTCCTTCTGTTCTTTTCTCTCTGTTTATTGAATGCATGTAGATATAGTTAGGTTTTGTGTGTTTAATTGTGTTTGTAATGGAGAAAGTCTCAGGCGAATTTGAAGTGGCGGAGATAAAGAAGCAAACTCTGCGGAAAACGCTGGAGCAAATCCACAGTTCTTCGTCTTCGCTACTTTTGTTCTCTCTTCAATGGAAGGATCTGGAAGACCAGTTCGATACGACGCGTCGTTTTCTCCAGGAACAGGTGAAAGAGCTCGAGTCCAAAGAGAAGCGGCTCGAGGAGTTGTCGAGAGGTTTCGAGAAGAAAGAGGAACGATTTGGAGAGTGTTTGAAGGAGTTTGAGTTGAAAGAGGTGAAATTGGAGGAGAGAGTTAAAGAGGTTGAATTGAGAGAAGAGAGGATTGAGGAGCGTTCTAGAGATCTTGAGGTGAAGGAGAAGCGTTATGGAGAGTGTATTCGAGAGCTCGTGGCGAAAGAGAAGAAGATTGAGGAGTGGTCTAATGAGCTTGAGTTGAAAGAGAAGAGATTTGAATTTGCAGATGCTGCACCAAATACTTCCAATGGTTCCCCTTCAGCTGTCCAGTTAATAAAACTGCCTCTGCCTCATCAGGAGCCAGCAAGCTTGTTCAGCAATCAAGGTACCCCATGACTGAATACTACTAATCTGCTAATTATTTGATGCCCTTTTAAATTTACTCTGAACTTTTCATTACAATGCTGGCCACTTATCACTACATATGCTCATGGAGAATCTCAAGAAGCTTAATATTGTAATAATGGGGGCTACTACTATATTTAGGTGGGTTGATTCACATCTTTCAGTTCCTTTGTTTGACCATCACATTTTTTTATTCATCTCTATTATTGGAATTTGGAAACCCTTTTTGGTTTTAATTTAATTGATGGGAGTCTTGGAGATTTTGTTAGCCAACATTCTTCTGAGTACATTCTATGATAGTGTGAGACTATCCGACAGAATTGCATTTTAAAGTCTCCAGATAAGAGAATGATTTTATTTCCTAGGAGAAAACTGATAATAAAAAGAGGTATAATCGCAATAACAAGCAACATTTTGCCGCTAACTACAAACCTATCAACATCAACCAATGATCAAACAACCTACACAACTCTAGTTTTGGGGTAGTTGGTAATTTATTAGATGAATTGCTCATGTTCTTTATCAAAAGAATTGATGACGTAATGTAGGAAAAATAGGAATGAAGCCAAATCAGACCTGGCAGAGCTGGGAAGCTTGGATTTTGAGGATTTAGAGTTAGATTTTGGTGGGGGAAAATGAATGGTAGGATTTGGGGATGAAACAAAGGGGAAAACCCAAGATCTGGGTTGCTATTCCAGGGCCCTGAACAGTAACAAGTGGACAGTAATGGAGCTATTTGAGGGTTATTTAGGTCTATTTGATAGGCGGTTTAGGGTTTTGAAGTTTTGAATTTTAGGATTTGAAAGGTGACAAATCAATAGGTGTTTGCAAGGTTTTAAGTTTCTGGGAATTTAAGAATGGGAAAAGAAACATGTGGCTGAAGGTTGAAAGGTTTACTGATAGGGTGGAGGGGTGGTGGTATTGCTATCAGTTTCACAGCTCGCCTAGTTTTGTTTTGGTCAACAAGCTGAAGGCACTAAAATTAGATTTGAAGAAGTGGAATGAAACAGATTTTGGAAATGTAATGCGTAGAAAACACACTGCTAACCTGCATCATCCAATGATTAATGATGATAGATCCCTGATAGACAATGAAAAGATGCAATGCGAACAAGTCATGTGAAACTTGAGAAACTTATGCTGTAGGAGGAAATACATTGGAGTCAAAAGTCTTAGATGCTTCTGCTAAAGGAAGGGGATAAAAATATTAATTTTTTTCATCTCATCGCAAACAGCCCTAGTTGCTGATGCCTGGGTTTTGTATATTTTTAATTTTACCCGCTTGATGCTGACTTCAAGCAAACCTTTGGTGCTGATTTCTAGATCCTATCTCTCTCTTCTTCTTCTTCTTCTTCTTTTTTTTGTTCTTATCTTGTTTCCCAAATAAAAGCCCCCTCCTAGTCAATTTGTCCTGCATCACTATTGGTATCAGAGCAAATTCAAATTTGTCACAACCACTGTTTGAAACCAATAGCCAATACACCCATACCAAATCAACTCCAAAAACTTAACTGCTCAACCACCGGCCTCCAATTGTGGGTCCAAATCCCAAACCGTAACAACCACAAAAATCAAACCACCCATGCATCACCCAATCCTCCATTAACACACACCACCCCCCCCCCCCCCCCCCCCCCCCCCCACACACACACACACAAAAACCCTTTTTGATCCATTTAGTACCACCGTGAGCTACAATAAATGGGGTTGAGTTTCTCCCACCCTAGGAGAATTGGTGCAGACACCAAAAGTGCTATAATGATTGATTTATTGAACTTGATTAATCATGATTGATGTTCAGTCTTTTAGGATTTTATTCTCTTTTATTTTACTTTTAATGTTATAGATTACAAGTTATTTTATTTCTTTGTTAGGTTAGACATTTATTTCCTTTCTTTTATGATGTAAATTGAGAGTCTATTTAAAGGCCCTAAAATGCAGTATGGTAAGCTGTTGATTATGAAGTTATAAAATTGGGGTGGAGTTTTTGTCCAGAACTTAATGTTGATTCCAAGCAAACCCAGGTTCTGATTCCTGGGTTCCTATTATGATTGATGTTGATTCCAAGCATCCCTAGGTGCCAATGCCTAGGTTCTATGTATTTTTCCATTTTATCCTCTTGATGCTGACTTCAAGCAAACTCTAGGTGTTAATTCCTAGGTCCTATCCCTTTATTTTGTTTCCTGAATAAAAGCCCCATCCTAGTTTATTTTTCCTGCATCAAATCATCATCATTACATCAATCGGGGCCTAAACTCTAGGTGTTGATTTCTGGATCCTCGTGCTTTGTCAATGGCCTAAATTTGCTCTTTGATGATTGGAAGCTTTCTCCACCCCCATGTGCAGTCCTGCTGTCCTTGGGGATACCAACAGCCCCATAAATTTTGCCTTAAAGCAAGTCGTGATTCACCCAAGCTACCCAAATAGAACCAAATTAAACAAGATGATTCCAAATATGTTTCATCATTGCTGCCTCATTCCACTCATTTAATCCTCTCAACTCCAAGCCACCTTCACTAAACATAGTGATATAGCTAAAAATCTTCTTCTTTTTTTTTTTTTTTGGATAAGTTATAGCTGTCCGTTATGTGATGCAGTTTCAAAATCAGATTACATTCTCCCATGTTATACTTTCTGTTTTAGAAGAACTCCTGTTAGCTGCCAGAATGTTTGCTTTAGAAGCAAAGTATGGTTTCTCCATCTTAAATTCATGTTGTACTTCCCCATGTTGAGAAAGGAATACAAAAGATGGAAACTGCCATCATTTTCTCTTTTCATTCCTTTGTTTCAAGTTGCTGAAATGTGTGCAAGGTTTTGATAAGTTCACAGGCTTCTGTATAAATGGCCAAAGACATTGTATGGTGTTGACCCCTTCCCCTCTCTCTGTACTAAGCTTCTTGTTCTTGGTTTCAGTGTGAGAAATGATTGTTAATTTAAGGTTATTTCAACGTGTTTATTCTATTAATGTCAAGTTAAATAATTCTGTTCTATTCCCTGGTATAAACTTTCATGGTTCTAATCATAGTTTGGTCATCTCAAGAATACTTTTATGCCTTGCATAGTTTTTTTGTGCGGATAATTTGAACCTTTTAAATTTATTTATTTATTAAATTTGAGTGCTTCGTATGCCTTGCATAGTTACCAGAATGATGCCTAACAAGACCATGTACGCCTCTTTTTCTTTCTTTTCAATTTCTTTTGGCTTATAATGAAATGAAAGGGATTATCTTATATGAAGAAAAAATTATATTATATTACTCATTTTAAGGCACACAGCCGACAAGGAAAATTGATATATATATATATATATATATATAATCAAAATTTGAGTAAATGTTTGGATAAAGTAGATTTTGAATATTGCCTATTCATTCTTCAGTTTTTTTGTATGATTTGATTGATCTCAATAATCAAACCTATGCACTTCCTTTTAATATGCCAATAAGCTCAAGCTCAACTGGCACTTTCTTCCCTTAAAGTGCTAGGTGGAAGGTGAAGTTGTGGGTTCAAGACCTTCTGGGTGTGTGTGTTTAACTTACCCGTCAAACATGCACTTTCTTTTAATACATGGAATGCAAAAATTTTGTACTCTTAATCCAATCTAGCATTTCTGTTGAATATTGAATGGTTTGTGTTTTACATGCATAGCAAGCAGTGTTCATTCCCATGTAAAGAGTGGGCAATTGTCAAAGGAAAGTTTGCAATTGTACAGCAAAGTGGCTTCTTCAATGGTGAGATCTAAGCTGGATCCTAAATGCTCATCTGTAAAAGAGAATGGACAGATATTGCTAACATTATTTAAACGAAATCAAAGGAAAGAAAAGAAATTGAAATTGTTACTTAAAAACCAAGTGGATTATAAGTCAATACGCAATCAATTTTCTGATGCTCTTCAATCGGCATCGGATCCGGAGAAGATTGTTTTGGATGCAATGAAGGTAGTTTTTCGTTCAATCTTAAAGGGAGATGGAGGCTCTGAGTTGGATGTTTCTAGAAACTTCATTTTTTTGTTGAAACAGCTACCACGAGTTTCACTCCAGATTAAGCCTCTAGTGAAAGATGAAGCCAAGAAGTATGCAATTATTTGGAAATCAAAGTTGAAAAAGAAGAGAGGTGATCATTTGCTGGTTGTGGCTTTTCTGCTATTTTTAGTAGTCTATGGGTTGAGCTCTTCTTTTTATGCGGATGAGGTTCTTGGTCTTTTGGATACTGATGTTTGGTGTAAACAGGTCCCTGATTTATGTCAGGTCCTTGGCCTGTCAGATATTATGCCTGGTACATATTCTCTCTCCCTCCATAAATGGTTAGATTCTGTTACTATTTTTTGAAAACTCTTTCATTTGTTTGGCTATCATTCCTCCTTCATACAGTACATGATACCTTGGCATTACTACCTTTGCACAAGGAACTTTCATTGGGATATGTACATAACTGATTTATATTTTCTGTATGCTTTTCTGTTGTAACGCAGTATCTGGTTTGTAATGGTCTTTACAAATTGTTGGCTCCTATTTCTTCTATATCATTTATTTTTTGCCGAATTTGTGATGTGTTTGAATAAAAAATATGGAAGATGGGAATTATATGATTGAGAAATCTAGAAGGGAACTTTATGGAGATAGTATGTAGGAAATGTAATAAGAACCTGAATGGGTGAAAGGTTTTATCTGGAACTGTTGTTAGAACACTTTAAGTAATGCTCAACTGTTATGTAAAGTTAATATAAACCACCTGTTTTACATGAGATGAAATTGCATTTCTTCAAATTCACCAGGGTATGCAAGAAATCTTATGGAGAACCAAAATGGGTTTTCCCATGGTTTTAATGTTGTTTCAACAGAGTATACTCTCAAGAAGAGGGTTTCCTGTAGTTGTATTATCTCCTCCGTCTGATGTGATATTTAGGAGTTTCCCTTGATAATGATGATAACATGCCTAATCCACCTATCCTCATCCCCCCTATTCATGTCATTAAGTTTATTTTATTTTTTAATCCCTTTGCTTCAATTATTGTCATCATTGTTTCACTGGTTATGTCTAATTATTATAGTTCTTATTGGTTCAAGTACTTAACACTAATAATTTATATTTTCATGTAGTAGATTTTATTCAAAATCTTATCAAAGAAGAGCAGCAGTTGGAAGCTATTAAATATATCTGTGCACTGGAGCTGGTTGACAAGTTCCCACCATTGTCTCTTTTAAGTGGTCATTTTAATAATTCTAAAAGAAAAGCAGAGGAACTATGCAAGAAAGGAAATAACTCACTTTCAGTTCAGGTATTTTCCTCACCTTTTTGTTTGCGTTTGTATGTGCTTCCTAGTCAAACATCCAATCACCTTTTTATTGTACATATTTGCTTATGATTTGGGTAAAACTTGCTTACAGCTTGAGCGGATAAGCAAAGAATTAGCTTCTTTAAGAGCTTTACTAAGCTACGTTGAAATTTACAAGCATGAAGCTCCATACTTGCCCGAAATCCTTGAAAAAATCATTGCGGAACTGGAAAGGCAGCAGACAAAGAAAAAGTGTTAGTATGATGACTCCAATGACAAAAATGGACTTCTTACTGGATCTAAAGCTACATCATTGCAGCAGCATAGTGAGCAGAAATGTGTTGCTCCAACAAACAAGATAACAGCCTCCTCTGCAACATTTACCATAAATTTGGTCAATACTCCCGAGTCTGAGCCTCAAGAACAAAGTGATAATAAGCGTCAGAAAACAGAAGTTCCAAAATAGGTTCCCCCAATTGATTCTGTTGGTGCCGCTTCTGCATTTCACTCTACGCAACCCCTTAGTTGGCAGTGACCAGCTTTGTTTATGGATCAGCGTTCTCCACACTTGAACACATCAGCTGGACATTATGGTTTGTCAGGCCATCCTCCTTCTGCTAGCTTACATACGAACTCGTACAATAGTCCTAATTACCGCCCTGTGTACAAAACAAAAATGATAAAATTTAAATTTAAAATTTAAAAGCTTTCTTGAATCACCATTTATGCTTTAGTCAATCGGGGTTTGCGAAAGGAGCAAATTCAAAATTTATATCAATCGCACTGCTGTTTATAACCTATTACAAGTTTACAACTCAACAGAACTATGCTCTAATACAAAATTATCAACGTAATAGTGTTCTAGAAATTGTCAAGAGCTTTGTCATTCAATGTAATAGTGTTTCCAATAAAGATGTTTAGAAATCTCTCTTTCAATTATTGATTTTATAAAAAAAAGTAACAGGATTGTAAATAAACCAAGCTATTCATAAACAACTTGGGTTTAACTTGATAAAAAAATTTGTGCATTTGTGTTTAAGCCTTAGTTTTAGACTTATTTAATAAAACAGTCAAGCTCAAAAAAAAATAATAATAAATAATAATTTATTCATGGATATGCTAATGAACAATAAGGCTCGATAAATAAAAAGCTAAGCCTAACCTTGTTTATGGGTTTTGTAATAAACTTGATATAAGCTTAACAAATATACTCATATCTTATTAAGACTTTAATTTATTGAGACTTGAGAGTTTGAACTACTTGTCCAAACCAAAGAGGTTTTAATGATATAATTGTGTTGAATTTCAAGCTCAAAAGCTTGATATAGAGCTCAAACTTGGCTTCACTAATGAATCAAGCCAGCCCAAGTCGAGTTCAAGTATATAAACTCTTTGATGAGCTCGAGCTTAAACATTATTTGTAAGCTTGGTTCGAGATCGAAGCAAGTTCAAACATTCACTGCTCGACAAGTTAAGCTCATTTAGACCCAATATGATTCCCATCATATAACCAAGGATATATATATATATATATATATATATATATATATATATATATATATTTGAACATACAATTCAATAATATGAAAAGAAAATTTTCTTTAATCTACATTGGTTTTTTTTATTATTAACTCTTGTATTGTTAGGACACATTTTGTTATATGTGAAATTCTATTACTAAAGTTTAATGAAGTTAACAATATCACTCCATAAAATTTTATGACCAATATTTTTATAAACTTAAAAAGACGTTTCACTCTTTTATTTTAAATTAAATTAATTTCTACCATAATTTTTTTTAATAACAATATTTGGGTTTTATATATTGTGATTGTGTTATGTTACTCAACATATGAACGTTACCCGTATTTTTTGGGTTTTTTTTTTTTTTTTTCCTTATTAATAATCAAGATAGTTTACTATAGATAATTTTATTATCAAAGTTTCAAAATTTTAAAAACTGCTCAAATTAAAATTCTATTATCAAATCTTTCAAGAAATTTAAAACAAGTTTTATTATTTTAAATTTATTAACCATTTGCTATAATAAAGTGAATTTTTATATATATATATTTTTTAATTTACTTG